>JAHVAK010000223.1:2782500-7582500 GCA_019845155.1 Luehdorfia chinensis
CCTTCAAATACTATATTTTGTCCAAATTTTACCTTCATAGTCAGTTTAGTTAATTTATAACTAGGCTTTTGATGTATAAACTACGAGTATGAAGAGAAAATTTACACATATTGATTGAACTAGAAATATTAAAGTGTTTACAATAATATCGTCAAATAGATAGAATGACAATAATAATTTTTCCAATATCAGTTTTGACGAGTAAATGAATATCTAAATTCATTTACTAAGATTTGCAATCTTAGTATATAATAATATTTCTACTTTAATTATTTGTATTGATCGTTGTATCAATACCTTGGTGTGACGTCATTCATTGCATCCAACACGCTATCAAACTGTCGGGGACGGAGCCCGTCCAGTAAGAAATTTCCAGAAACATTAACCAAAGGCACTTCCATTCGAATGTATTCACCTTCAGTGGCTGTGTTTGCGTTTTGTGTCAACTTTAACACTGACGTCGCTTCAGGCTCCGCATCACGTTCATTTTCAGAACTTGAATAATATATTTAGTATTTTTAAAGATTCTGATAATTGTAAACAAAAAGAAAAAATGAAAAGTACCTACTTACCCATAATCATATGAAATTGTTGACGGCTGTGTAGCCTTTAGGGTATAATACTTAGTAAAATTGTTAACTTCTTGGTGCATTATAGAGTCTGGAAGAGCACCCCAATACCCACCAAAGGTTTCCCCTATCTCGTACACTAGTAATTGGTGATGGTGCTCAGTACAAGAACTCAGCAAGCTATAATCCTCAACGAATTGAATCACTAGAATGATGTTACTACCAGATTCAGCCCTGCGGAAATGTGGATAAACTGTACTCAGACATAAGTAATTTCACGGAATCAAAGATAGTTATGAAATATATATGAGTAACGAAATAACAGAAGATTCTTTTTCAAGACGTCTTTTGTGATCTTTTTATACATTTTACTCGTATTTTTTCTAGTTGATTAATACTTAAAGAATTTCGAATATATTTATAAATTTCTAAATATTTTAAAATAGACTGTTGTGTTAACATTTATGATCGTGTCTTCCACAAGACTTTACAGTTTAATTAACGGTAAAACGTATGCGGTAATAGTTCCGTTGGAAAATAATTATTTCAAAAACCCACCTTACACTAATAGAACAACTGTAAGGCAGTTCTAATTTAGAAAAATGTAGAATATGAGAGTTCACGTCCAAGACACGTCTGCCGAGAAATAACGATGGAAGCACCCGTCTCTTACAGTGCTCTGACACGTCACGTTGATGAACATACTTGCGAACAGCCACAGCTAACTTCGTGCCTTGGAGTAATAAATACACGAAAATAAAGAATTTATGATAAACATTTTTCATTGCGTACATCTTAGACCATAGCCGTATAGATATTGGATATAGATAATAATATGCCGCTGCTCCCCATTACTAGATCTATTTTGCGTAACTCATCTGTCCAATCAATCTTTATTATAAGACACATAAATAACAATATCAATGTTGTTATTTAAATCTTGAGCGATACAAGCAATCAGTAACATAGAAAAAATAAACAGAAATATTTTATAGGTACTTCACATAACATTGTGCACCTATATTTTTTACATTAAATGCTATAAAATGCCTACTTGAACTATAAATTAAAATGATTTGATGTCAGACGTCGACGATAGGGGTCGCGTGACCCGCACCATATGAAAGCATTTGTAAACCGGGGAGAGGTAAGTGTCGGAACCGAGCAAACAGCGTGTGCGCAGTAATTTGTACTATTAAAAATATTTTGTAGAAGTAGTAGATGCAAAGATAGTGTTCCTTATTCCACTTTTATAATTGAGTCTATGTTGTATGGCTAGGGGTCAGTATTAGTTGTTTTTGTGCTTTATTTTATCCAAAGTTTTATTTCTTATTCATATTACTTAAAATAAAATTCTAGTCAAGACACTAGCTCTCTAGTGTGTTACGACATACTCTTTTAAGGACATATGCCTAACAAGGCATTTCTTACGGACCTATATTTTATATGCATTACCGATCATAGTTTTTTGAGGTCATAGAATTCGTGGGGATTCGCAGATATAAATTTCACAGGAGCAACTATTTGTAGGTCAAGCAATTAATTTTACCGTGTGAGAATTTAATCCGTGAACCGCAGTGCAAAGCCATTCACTCAGTGAATGCGCTAATCGAAACGGCATATTTTATTTATTGTACTCTAAAAAATTTCATATACATATATCATATCATAACTTACTGATATGCGGTAACAATTCTCGTAAGATTTATTCATATGTCTGAGTGATCGATCTTACACCAATTTATTGAGCGGATCCACAATAGAAAGACATACAGTAAGCGAACGCCTTTGATCTTTTGGTTAATGCCGACAACGTCGAGACTGTGTCGCGACAGTGCACGGAGGCAATGGTTATCACAAGTAAACCTAATAATCAATTTACTTGTTTTTGATTAATATTATTATTATATACAATAATTTATAATATTAAAAGTTAAAAGTGCAAATGGAAAAGAAAATTATTCGGTGAATCATTCAATAAGGTAACTGGTATTTAGAGAAGTATATAGTGTCGGAGACCGCGTGGCCTAGTGGTCAGAGTACCTGACTTCTAAGCCGCGGGTTCTGGGTTCGAATCCCAGCCGGAGCCAACATTTGTGCTAAAACATAAATTGTTGGTTTTCGGGTCTGGTTGTGTTGTTCTTATCCCCGTGTTTCTGACACTGCATCCTAGCCTACCTCCGATCTTATCGCATCAGCGTTACATCGGGCGTGTGTAGGTTGGGACGAGTGAGAGCCTCTGTGTTTGCGCGTACACTTGTGGCACTATAATATCTCCTGCGCAGTTGATGGCTCTCGACAGTAGTCGGAAGTTGTCGCCGTGGTCGAAATCGGCTAGGAGAACATCATCATCATAGTGTCGGAGATTAAGCTTTAAAAAATTTGATCACGTGGTTACGTAAACACAACGAAAATATAAAGTTTGACTACCAACATGATGGAGCTGCACCCTAAAGTGTCGGACATATAAGCTTGACTAAGGAAATTCATAATAAGTTGTTTATATATCGCGACAAATCAACCTTTTTAATAATGCTTTTTATTTTCATCTGTCGTCAATTCCTTTTGTTCGGGTATTGTAATTTTTTTTTTAATAATTTTTCAATTACAACGTTCATACGTCGAGGGTTTTTCAATTTTTTAAATTTTGCTTATCATTATAAACTTTTTAGAGATTTCCTACGTTACTGTTTAAATATATGTCCATTCGCCAGTCCTTTTGTATGTTTGATGACTTACAAAATCTAAACTAATATTTTAAAGAGGAAAGATTTGATTTTTTGTATGTTTGGTTCTAATGATTTAACTCAAAAACTACCGAACCGATTTTAAAAATTCTTTCACCTATATACAACTACATTATCACCAACTAACATGAGTTGTATTTAATTTAAAAAAAAACCCAGATTTCTACGAAAATTGCTATGATGTAACTCAAGGTATCAAAAATTTACTGATAAATGTCATTATTTGGCGTGCGCTGCATAAACTACTAATGATAAAGAAAACAATGTAATACATTTTCTTAGTAACTCATCATTACTCACAAAAAAGTCCGCGAGGCTATATGTCTAACTATTATAGTTAAGTCACAATAACAGTTTTTTGCTCAAATTAGTCTATCAAAACACGGATAGAATCGAAAGATGATGACATCCTATCATGATATTAATCCATATCCTACAAAATAGTTCCATAGTCAAGGTTGATTATGTACATGTAAAGTCCTCTTTAAATTATTCGAATCGGACCTATCGTTTATAAGTTACGACAGGTATAAAAATGCTGAAAGTAAGAAAAATGCCGCACACAACAGAACCGAACAGTCCTACGCTCCGCGCTACTCGCGAATAGACTACGATCTATTAATTACTTACCTACTCATATTATTTTTTGGAAAATAGGAACAATTTAATAGTGGTTTGTAATTTTAATTATATATTTTCTTTTATTTAAAACTTTAAAACGCACTTTAAAAAATACAGCAGCCGCGGTGTCTCTGTATTTCATGGCGTATGTTCCCATACATAAAACATTATTTTGGTAAAATAACGTAATCTTATCTGACCAGCTGCAGAGCCGCCAATGAGAATAGTCGCTACAAAAAATGTTAGTGTAAGGAATTGTGATTGTTCTATTTGTCCAAACAAAGTACTTATTTATCTTTCTAATATCTATCTACCCGTGCGAAGCCGGGGCGGATCGCTAGTATTATATAATTTTACCCCGTACTGCTCCGTTTTATGTTTTTTTTTTTAATGTACTCTCTAGCGACCGACACCGCTTTGTTGAGAGTGATGTTTCGAATAGCGATATCTTTTAAGATATTCTTCATTGAGAAGTCGAGAGTGTGCTGAGGAGCATGAAGCAAGGATTATTGACAGTGCATCTCGCATGGCTTATTTGATTACTCTAAGAAGCCAAACTTGTTGTGTGACATCGAAAATCCTATTTAAAAAAATGCCCAGACATGGTTTACTAACTACGTGCCTCCACATAGTTTCCGACGATGTTCTACTGTTCTATCATCAGACCCTCAACAGTTCATACACAGAAGCCACTTATCAAACACTACCAAAAGAGCCCAAACACGGTGTGCTTTCGTAGTTTCCTACGGTGTTGTTTGTTCCATCATCAGACCCTCAGCACGCATCCAAATCGGTCAAACCGTTTGGAAGATAAAACGGAATATTTTAACGAGCGATGAATGTTTATTGTAGCGTTACCTGAGGAGTTAACACCATAACATCTATCTAAGAACCCTCACAGACCGTTCACAGAAAACCATATCTAAATCGGTCAAACCGTTTTGGGTATGAATGGGAACATTAGTTTGCACACACAAACAATCTCTCACCCAAAACGCATACACCTTCTCCGCTTCGTCATGGATAAGAGATTTAACACTAATAACTTTCAAAAAATGTATCACTTGATCAAAATATATTCAGTTAATAATAATATTTATTATATTTGATTAATGTAAGTCGATAAATAAATGGCTTAATGACATTGATGACTTTAAGCGAGCTCAACGCGACAGTCCTTCAAATGAAATCCCATACTGCCAGTATGGGCTTACGGTACAATTGCGCTGTCTAAACGGCTTGGTCGCCCCTCTGTTTGAATACTTTCGTCAGTGGTGAATCTGTTTTGAAACATGCGGTAGTTTTCTATGTTATATGTTGTGTTCTTTTATATATTATATATGTTTTACACAGTTATACTCGCACATAGTAGTTAGATGGTGAAATCCTCCCGGAGCTTCATCTTGACCTTTCGAATATCAACGATGAATTAAAGTGCCACAAGTAGATATTTCTGTAAACACTGACACTCGTTTTCGCCATACTATATCAGTTACGCCTGAATTGTTTACATCTGCGGAAGAGTAGAATGAAGTGTCAGAGACAGTCACAAGTAAGGTTTGTACAATTGTCGTTTCGGCTAGTGTTCACAACCAAGACCCGAAACTCAACAGACAGATATGCTGTCTGCTAAGACACGTGCTCGTGAGAACCAGTTAACTGCCTTTTCTGACTGAACTGAAAGATCTATTTTGCATCTTGTTACCGACTCAAATGTGTATGGCAACTTTGAACCTCTGTCGAAATAAATACTTGACAATTGACATATTGACAATGACGTTGATGTTAGGACTATAAAAAATAGACATATTATTAGTTTCGTAATAGGTTATAAGAATTGTTTTTAAATAAAAATATTGTAAAAATAGTTTTTATGAATTAAAAATTATATATAACCATGCCTGTAACTGAATATGTAGCGTCTTTATCACAGAATCCTTATTTTGGTGCTGGTTTTGGTTTATTCGGAGTAGGCGCTGCCGCCGCTATTTTGCGAAAAGGATTACAAGCATCCGTGGTGTTATTTCGAAGACAATGCATGATAACTTTGGAAGTGCCTTGCCGTGATAAATCCTATCAATGGTTACTACATTGGATTACGCAAAAGGGAGCAAAGCAAACGCAACATTTAAGTGTAGAAACATCTTTTCTGCAAAAGGACACAGGACAGATAAAAACTAAATATGATTTTATACCGAGCGTTGGACAACATTTCTTCAGGTTTATTATTTAGATTTCACTAAACAAAGAAATATTAGTTTTAAAACAATGAAATATTTAATTTACTTAAACCAAATAAAGTTGCTGAAACATATTTTGAAAAATTACAGATATGGTGGAGCTTGGATAAAAGTCGATCGTACACGAGAGCAACAAACTATTGATTTACATATGGGTATACCTTTTGAAACAGTGACATTGACAGCTTTTGGACGTAATAAACAAATTTATTATGATATTCTTGAAGAAGGTATTACATATTGTTTATCTTTTGTTATGTATTTTTCTAAATAATTTATACTTTTTAAAATGGTTGTAAAGTTCAACAATCACATTTCATCATCTCTTTTACAATCCAATTTCCAATATCTACTGCATCTGTTCTTCTTTAGTTTTCTGCATTATAGATAAGGTCTAAAAAGAGCATGGCACAGCTTACAAGGAAAATCCAATAATGACAATATTCAAGCTGCATGTGTCTCATGATATCTAGCTTCTGCCAAAAGATATACAATGTCCAAGATAAATGTGGGCTCAAGGGCTGGGTGTTTGTGTTATATTTCATAGTACTTGTGTGACCTGAGTTTTATCCCCAGTGCCAGTACTTCTACAATTGTTGTGCAATTTTAAGTAAAAGCTGATTTTTACATTAATTGTTAAAGAGACTAGTTCAACTTATATGTTTGAGGTTAGTTCTAAACTTAAAATTATATTAGTTGATCAGACTTTCAACATTGCTTGTGCCACCTTTTGGATGGGTCTTGAACCGCTTCTTGGAGATTACATCTAAAAGGTTTTTCTCCATTACTTCTTTTATATGAGAAAATGACAAGACAAGGATAACATTCACCTGATGGTAAGTGCAATTTCTGCCAATGACAAATGCTGTGCCACCCAGAACATTTATCTGTGCCACCACACTCAATTTATCACCCTAAGATATTAGTACTTAAGTCTCTTATGTCCAGTAGTAAATAACACAGCTATCAGTGCCCTTCAGAGCGAACACAGTAATGTCTGCACACTACTGCTTCACAGCAGACTAACTGGCACTGCACTGGTGCACTGCACTGGTGCACTGCACCTACCTAGAAGGATTCATGCATAGGGAATCCTATCATCAGTATAATTCTATTCAATAACTTTTTTAATTATTTCAAGACTGATAACATTTTAGAAATAATTACATATATGTAACATATTTGTGTGTTCATAAGGCATGTGGTGGTGGAGATAGACAATTGGCCACCTAATTAAATTCCATCGGTGTTATAAAAGTCAACTAAGAGAAAGGCCAGATAAATCTCATAGACTGATTGAACAATCCCAACTTGTCAAACCTTGATTATGCAGACTGGTGATGTGCAGTCATCAACTAAGGTGCAAAATATCTGCTACTTTGGTCATCAGCTAAGCATGGCGATTCTGGCAGATCTTTCTTGAGCAAACTTGTGTGAGAACTATGTCCACCAGTGAACTTTTTAGAGACTGATGAAGAAAAAGAAGAATAGTCATCCTGAGCAATTTAGGATGAGTGCATGGCCTAGTGGTAGAGTATCGAACTTCTGCGCCGCCGGTGCTGGGTTCGAATCCCAGCAGGAGCCAACATTTTTGTGCTGAGCTAAAACACAAATAGTTGATTTTTGGGTTTAGTTATGTTGTGCATGTGAAATTTATTTCTGTAAAGCGCACCCACTATACTGGAGAAATCCTAGTGGGGAGCATCGTATTTAAAAAAAATATGTTTGCATGACTACAATATAAAATGTAAAGCAAAATTAAATAAGCCAAAAAAATATTACAGTATGACAGGCTGTGGTAGCTTAAAGGCACTGATTTTATTGTGAGGAATAAAAATGTTATCAAGGATATGTGAAGTCCGCCAACCTGCATTGAAGCAGCATGGCGGACTCCTCCTAGCCCCAAAGCCCTATCAAAAAAGAGAGAAGCCTGTGCTCAGCAGATGGACATTGTAGCCTGTTACTTTTTATGTTACAGCAAGAACAATGGCACTAAAGCAACATGAAGGCATGACAGTTATGTATACAGCAATGGGGTCTGAATGGCGCTCTTTCGGACATCCTCGACGTAGGAGGCCTTTATCTAGTGTAATTCTTCGTGCTGGTTTGACTGAACGAATTCTAACTGATTGCTTAGATTTTATTAATAGCCCACATTGGTACACAGAACGAGGGATTCCCTATAGAAGAGGTATAAACATTTTGTTTTTTTATTTGTGTAGAAATAGTGATTGAATGGAGAATTACAAACACACCCAATGAAATAAAACATAATTTTACTAATTCTGTTTACTAGGATATTTGCTTTATGGTCCTCCTGGTTGTGGAAAATCTTCGTTCATCATGGCGTTAGCTGGTGAATTAGAATACAATATCTGTGTTCTGAACTTGTCAGAAAGAGGGCTGACCGATGACAGACTTAATCATCTTCTTAGGTTAGATGAGAAATTTTTATTATATTTTGTTATTTTAAAGTTACAGATTAAGTAATGGAAAAATTCAGGTGAGTTCTTCAAGGCTAGTAAAACTATCAGGAGTTTTTTCAAAAACAATATTTGCAATGTAAGGGCTAAAATATTCAATAATGCATTGATGATAATGTTATTTATACAATAAGTCATTTATCTTATCTTATTTCAAACAAACGAAACCCCACAATAGAATTTCTCCTGTATCGTAGGTGCGTTTTACTGACATACATTTCACAAGCAGAACACAACCAGACCTGAAAACCAACAATTTGTGTTTTTATTTGCACAAAATGTTTGCTCTGGCTGTAATTCGATTCATTCAAAGACCGGCGGCATAGAGGTCCGGTAGTCTGACCACTAGGCCACGCGTTCGTCGTAGTGTTTTGTTATTGAGTCATTACTTTCGATATATTTCAACAAATTCACACTGCTATCCTTAGCACTATTGACCTTTTGAGTTGATCCCAAATGTAATTTCATAATTTTAGTGTTGCACCACAACAATCGATTATACTACTTGAAGACATTGATGCTGCATTCTTATCTCGGGAGGATACGCCTAGTCAAAAGGCAGCTTACGAAGGACTTAACAGAGTTACATTTAGCGGACTCCTTAACTGCCTCGACGGTGTTGCCTCAACAGAAGCACGAATAGTCTTTATGACAACAAATTATTTAGAAAGGTATAACAACATTGATTTACAACTTTCTTTTTTAATGGAAGAAAGATACATGCGAATAACATTTGCGGTGTAAACCTCTAACATTAAGTGTACAATTCCATGTCAGCACCGCACTGCACCCAACATCCTGACTTCAATACTAGAGGCCCTTTAATTACGAGCTTGCAGTGCTGTTTCAAACAAAACACGGTAATGTTTGAACACTTTTACTGGTGGTAGGATTCCTATGCAGGTACCGCCCCAGTGCCAGTTATTCTGGCGTGAAACACATTAATGTTTGCGCACTACTGCGCGCAAACATTATTGTATTTCGGTTTGAATGGCACTGAGAGCTAGTGTAATCAACTATTGTGTCAGGGTGACAAGCACAGTGTGGTGCCACACGGAGGTGCCATACAGCACTTGTTATGGACAGAAGTTGCACTACCTATCAGGTGAACGTTTAGCTGTTCCTGAACAGCCAACAGCCAAACGCAAAGGCTGTTCCTGACTAACAAAGTATGATATGAATCTTTTTGTTGAACTGGATAACATTTATAATATTTTATTTTATTTTCAGACTAGATCCAGCTCTTATAAGGCCAGGAAGAGTAGATATGAAAGAATTCGTTGGATATTGTGATCAAGAACAAGTAGAACTTATGTTTTTAAGGTTTTATAAAGATGCAGTAGCTGCAAAAACATTTGCCACAAAGTAAGTTATTGTGCTATATTAGTTTCATACTGTAACAATTTTTAGTCGTATATATGTCCTACTGCGACTAGTGAACTGCGTGTCCTAGTGAGAACACCTGACTTACGCCGCGAGTCCTGGGTTTTAATCCCTGCTGGAGCAAACGTTTGTTTATATCCGTAAATTGCACCCACGATACGGTAGGAATTTTAGTCTGGGGGCTGGGGCTACCTTAGAACTTACCCTAGAAAGTTTCTAAAGCAACCTCGTACCTGCAAGAGCAGTGTAAGGCGAAACAAGATGGAGCGACGATCTGCACAGTTTTGCGGGAAGTCGATGGATACAGGTAGTTCAGGACCGGTTTTGTGGCAATCTATGCAGATAGACTAGACAATGAATAGATTTTAATTAAACTTACATCCATTTTCATTTCCATGTTTCATATCGTATCCTTTGCTTTGCATGTTTCAACCTGTTTAAAAAGAAACAAATACATTTATAATCATATTCGTTATAGAAAGATAATAAGGAAATAGTAACTAGCGAAGCCACGCTTCTCACGTCTAATGTCCCGTTTAACATAAACTCCCAACTATTGTTTTCAATTATTAATTTTGAAATAAATACTTACATACCGTAGAAAAGTTTATTATCTTTTCTGTGATATTTGATGTTTTAGATTTTTTTAACCACATAGTTGAAAACCATTACATTTTTGAAACAGTTTTGAATTATTAAATCATGTTGCATATGGTTTTTATAAGTCTAAGGACTCTGTGTGTGAGATCGATAAATACGATTTTTTCACCGTCACTGAAAATTCTCAGATTTATTTGCTAACCATGATTTCTCAAATAAATCAGAGAATTCTGTACAGACTTTGTACATTGTTAAAGGTCTCCCCTGTATGTACTTATTACCTACTTTTGATTATTATTTTACTGATTAAGAGAGTCGTATTTATTTTTTTAATGTTTTGTTATATAAAAAAAAATATTTGGTTGTTAAATTATTATTATTATAATATTCATTTATAATCGAGAAGTATGTGCAAAGGAAAATTTTTTAAATATACATTTCTTTTACAGTGTGCTTGCTAAAAAGAAGACTGTTAGCCCTGCTCAAATTCAAGGGTATTTTATGTTCCATAAGCATTCTACACCCAAAGAAGTATTAGCAGACATTGATTCAATTTGGACCCTTGGGTGATTCTGTGATAATGTAGTTAACCATTATGATACAAATAAATGAACCGTTATTTATTATTTATTAGCGTTGTTTCTGTTTCCAACCTATTAATAAGTTTAATTATTTTAGGTAACAAAATGTATGATTTTATTCATATTACATAAAGCAAGGTCACCTAACCTTGCTTTATGCGAATGTTATTGTTGTGTTAAACACCGTGTAGAAAAAATATTTTCATAAAATTTGTTCTTCGTGGGTGTCCCTATCGAAAAGCGACACGTGCGGAAACAGTAATTTATCTATTATCGAACGAATGGTTCGTCTAGCGGTGATAATTCAATATCTCTGCCTCAAAAAGCTGTCTAACAGATAAGGACCAGTGTGGCAATGATTGCGGTGATAATAATTTACTATTACGTTACTACATGATCTTCCTAGGTAACAAAATCGGATGTCGATGATCAAACGTTAGTTAGGTCAGCGTTACTCGACCTACCACGAACGCGAATTAACCCGTTGTGAAGAAACGGTTTTAATTTTCATATGTGTTTCTTACATTTAGCATCGACATTTGTTTTATGTTATCAAGAAAATTGAACGGCGGATAAAAGTTTATTTTCAGCGAATTCTATGTCTGGCGCAGAAATAGTTTTGTTATGCGATAAAAGTTGGAGAAATCTGTAAACGTAAAAAATCGTGTTTAAAAGCGTAGTCCAGTTATAACGTCGAGATGCGATATGGCATAAACATGGGATGTTCTCCTCAGTGGTGGTGGTCAGTGACACCGTTTTCATTTTAGGAACACCGAAAGTGGTTTTCGGTTTGAATGGTGTCACAGGCCACTCAGTTTCGTCCATTTGCGTCCACGTGGGACCGCTCATCCACAGTGGGAGAACCAAAAGTTGCGAAGGCAATAACCGGCGGGACAAACAATCGCTGGGGTTGTTGCTGGGGTCAACAGGTTGGATGTGATAACACTATTTCGCGGATATAAGGTGCTGAATTTTTGACACTTAGCGATGAAAACTTGCAGGCGATGCGGAGATGAGTTTATCCAGTGAAGCGAGGTCGAGTCGGAAAATGCGTTTGTGTTTTTTTTTAAATATTGTGGGATGTAATAAATTTGCAAGAAGCAGGGCTGCAGTTCAAGACGCGGCATCGTTATTACACGGTTGCTAGGGACACTTTGGATTTAGAACATATTATTACCGCAATCGTTCGTTCGTCGTGGTTATAAGCGTGCAGAAATACACAGCGGCTCCGTAGGCACGCTCACTCAAACGTCACAAAAACCCAAGAGGGTGGTGATCTCGGTTTCCTCTGTCGCGGTATTTTTATGTTCGAGATTAAAGGTAAAACTGAGACTATGCATTGACTAATTACTCGTGAAGAATATCATCCCAATCCAATTTTAATGAACAAACCGTCTTAAGGAGAAGATAAGAAGTTTTGCGTATGTGATAACGGTTCCTACTGGACCTAGCATATATTTATATTTTTATTGCATAAAGTGATGAAACGAGCAAAACGTTCACCTGATGGCAAGTGGAACGTCTGCCCATAACAAATGCTGTGCCACCCGGATCTGTGTGACACTACACTGTGCCCATCACCCTGAGACAAAGGTTGTTAAGTCTCATATGCCCAGTGATTACGCTAGCTCATAGTGCCCTTCAATACCTCGTATATCCCATAAGTGAGCCACAGTTCATAGCATATTGCGTTGCGTGCATGTGCCGTCGGATGAAACAATAGTGAACATAAAATTATCGAAGACCGGTAGCCGAAAATTTTTTAGGACTCGTCTTGTTGTGATCTATTGGGTCTGATAATTGATGCGATTGTTCAGTAGTTGTGTTTAGTTACTGGACCACTTGACTAATTCGAATCCCCCGGAAATTAACTATATATATATATATATATATATATATATATATATATATACAGGGTCTGTCGTAAATAATGGATAACCCGTAAACTGGAGTTGGTCCGGATGTGAAACTGTAAGAAAATCGTATCTTCTTTCCAGGCTTTCTAACCATATCAAAATGGCGTAGCCTTTTATACTTTTTTATAAATTTCGCTACTTTTTTCATTCATTCCGTTGCCATTTCATCAAATTTAGGTATTTCAGTGTGATTTTTTTAGTATTATACTCCTGAAGACGTGTATTATTTAATTTTAGTACAACTTTAGGTGTTTTTAACGTTAAACATTTTCAAAATCGTCATTTTAAGTTCTTTTTTAAACAATTTTTTTCTTAATGTCAACTTTTGATAATTTACTGTGAAAAAAAAAAGTACTGCGCTATAGCTGCCCATGATCTTAATAAATTGTCTAGTATGTCTAGATTCTAAAAAGATATTACAATGTGTACTTTACAAGCAATATTAAGTTACAGGAGCGAGATCAATATTAAGGTCAGAATTTTGATGTTCCAAGTATTTTTATAAATGGTTATAAAACTTTGTCATAATGATTTTATTCTACCAAGATTCTTTACACAAACAATATCGGGCCACTATTAAGGATATTCAGAAGAAAACCAGGTTAATTTTAGTAAAAAAATATTTATCAATAACTTAAACTAAATGCTCGAAGTGCCCTCCGCCGGCAGCAATACATGCTCTACATCGCCTAATAAAAGATCTTTTAATCCGACGCGCATAACCGGCTTCTTCAATTTTACTTGCTGCTACTTGAATGCGCGCACGCAACTCTTCCACAGAACTTATTGCTTCGCTGTACACTTTTTCCTTAATACAGCCCCAGTAAAAAAAGTCCAACGGGTTAAGGTCTGGCGAACGTGGAGGCCATAAAATTGGACCCAATCGCCCAATCCATCTATCTGGATATGTGGTATTTAAATGTTCCCTTACACGAACAGCGTAATGTGCTGGACACCCATCATTTTGTAGCCACATCTCGTTTCTTATCTCCTGTGGAACGTCTTCCAGTAATCCAAGTAAAGTATTTACTAAAAAATCCAAATAAATATCCGCATTTAATATTGCCGGCAACTCAAATGGACCAATGATTTGTCCGTTAATAATTCCAGTCCACAAATTTATTTTTAACTGATACTGCGATCGGTCTTCGCGTATCAATCTTGGGTTTTCAAGTTGCCAGCTGTGTAAATTGTGGAGGTTCAAACACAGCAGCAAGTAACAGAGCAGCAAGTGCTTATCGTGAAAAATATCCAAATCTTCGACATCCTGATTACCGTGTCTTCATTAGAGTGCACAATGCATTTATGGAAGGCCGATTTCCTGGGACCGGCATAGGCGGGGCCAGTGAAGGACGACCTCAACGACACAATGCAGCGGAAGTACTAGAAATAGTCGCAGAAGACCCTGGTACGTCCATAAGTGTTATTTCACGGCGTACCGGTATACCTCAAAAAGATGGATTGGGCGATTGGGTCCAATTTTATGGCCTCCACGTTCGCCAGACCTTAACCCGTTGGACTTTTTTTACTGGGGCTGTATTAAGGAAAAAGTGTACAGCGAAGCAATAAGTTCTGTGGAAGAGTTGCGTGCGCGCATTCAAGTAGCAGCAAGTAAAATTGAAGAAGCCGGTTATGCGCGTCGGATTAAAAGATCTTTTATTAGGCGATGTAGAGCATGTATTGCTGCCGGCGGAGGGCACTTCGAGCATTTAGTTTAAGTTATTGATAAATATTTTTTTACTAAAATTAACCTGGTTTTCTTCTGAATATCCTTAATAGTGGCCCGATATTGTTTGTGTAAAGAATCTTGGTAGAATAAAATCATTATGACAAAGTTTTATAACCATTTATAAAAATACTTGGAACATCAAAATTCTGACCTTAATATTGATCTCGCTCCTGTAACTTAATATTGCTTGTAAAGTACACATTGTAATATCTTTTTAGAATCTAGACATACTAGACAATTTATTAAGATCATGGGCAGCTATAGCGCAGTACTTTTTTTTTTCACAGTAAATTATCAAAAGTTGACATTAAGAAAAAAATTGTTTAAAAAAGAACTTAAAATGACGATTTTGAAAATGTTTAACGTTAAAAACACCTAAAGTTGTACTAAAATTAAATAATACACGTCTTCAGGAGTATAATACTAAAAAAATCACACTGAAATACCTAAATTTGATGAAATGGCAACGGAATGAATGAAAAAAGTAGCGAAATTTATAAAAAAGTATAAAAGGCTACGCCATTTTGAATATGGTTAGAAAGCCTGGAAAGAAGATACGATTTTCTTACAGTTTCACATCCGGACCAACTCCAGTTTACGGGTTATCCATTATTTACGACAGACCCTGTATATATATATATATATATATATATATATATATATATATATATATATATGAATGTTAAGAAAAGAGATCGATATCGTTGAGAGGAAACTGAGACTCTTTCCGTTCAGCTAACTCAAGAATAGTTCGAATAGCTAAAAATGGACTCGATCGTAAACCGAAACATACCCGTTGGAAAGCGAAATATTTCAACGGATCTCTGCTGTCGAGGCGGTATATTATTTGTTCGTATGGTCGATCTTCCTTGCGAGTCACTATTTGTAAGTTACATCTGACGTATATAAGCGGTTGCGACAATTTAGAAAAGGCGAAATTTAATAAAATATGGAATAAGTCACATTGCAGTGGCGGTCCAGTGTGCAAAATGTCGTTCAATGAAACCCTCGGAAATTGAAAAAGTCGGTGGCAGCCCTTGCGTCAAAGACAATGCGCAACTTAGATGTTACCTTGTCTTGGCTAACCATCCCATGATGTGGCAGAATAAAACCTTCGTTATAATTTTTTTTTACAACACATGCTTGATGGCATGTTGGACATTGTACTGTAAAGGTCATTTTTCTTCTTTTAATTAATTACAGCCTCTGTCACAAATACAAATAACATCTAGTCTGTCGACCACACTAATGTCCAATATTTTAATACCGTATACTTTACAAACAAAAATTTTGTATGCGTTTGGTTTAAAGAATTGCAACTGCTGACAACAAATCCAGCGATGATGTTATTCATTATTGTAAATATCAGGAGCTAATATTTTTTGTCGGGTGTGGACTATTTTTGGGATGGAATATTTTTTGCAGCTTAAAGAACACTGAACAAATCATGAATTGATCAGACATTTGGTTTGCTGATGAACTTTGTACATCAAAGTTGGGGTGCTAAAGTTTTTCAGATATTCTTAAAATTTTAAACTGTTTTTTTAGTTAAAATTTAATAAATACCTTTGAGCATTTATCAGCTCGTTTAGTACCATCAGAAGACCGCAAGAAATAGTCATTATTTACAATTCAGGTGGCAAGAAAGTTTTTTGCGTCCTGGTCGCTAAAATTATTTTTTGCGGCTGACAGAACCCCGACCAAATTATGAATAATTTTTTTAACAGTTATTTCCTATCATTTGATGTGCTGGTGAATTTCGTTCAAGGTGGCGGTGCTAGCTTTTCAGAAAATTATTTATTGCGGCTGACAGAATCCTGACCAATTTATGAATTGATGTGAACTTTTATGAACTGTTCAATTCATAGCATCTGGTATGCTGAAGAAATTCGTACACAAAGGTTAGGGTGCTAAAATTTTTCAGATGTTCTTGAAATTTGGCAAAAAGGAAGTCTGACCAAATTCCAAAATTGGCTGACCATTTGTGACCAATTATTTAAGATATAAATCGTATTAACTTGCCCACTATGGCGTGCCAAGAGCGAGAAGCTCTGGTTCGCGCCTGGATAGTGTAAATACTAGGCATATGAGACTTTAAGAACTGATGTTCTAGGGTGACGAGCGCAGTGTGGGCAGACGCTACACTTACTATCACGTGAATAATTTGTACCGTATTGATACGTCGTTTGGTGGCGGCTTAAGAGAATCTACCACCCCTATGCAGGAATCCGTCTAGGTAGGTACCACCCCAGGGTCAGTTATTCTGCCGTGAAGCAGTAGTGTACGAGTACAAACCTGTGTTTCGATTTGAAGGTCACTGAGACCTAGCGTAATCACTGGGCATATGAGACTTAAGAACTTATGTCTCAGTGTGACGGGCAGTGTGGTATTACACAGAAATGTTCTGGGTGACACAGCATTTCTTATGGGCAGAGGTTGCACTTACCATCAGGTGAACGTTTTGCTTGTTTCATAAAATAATAAAAAAAACCCTACCTCATCCTGTGGGTGTCGTAAAAGTCGACAGAGGGATAATAAAAACCAGGAGATCTTTTTGGAACATCATATACATATAACATAAAAACTGCGGTTGCCAACCAAGAGTGGCAACTATTTTACAAAACCCCCCCAAACTAAGAGCTAAAAACTCTTGTAGTCACGAGGCCTATGTTCAGCAGTGGACTAGTTGTGAGCTGAATTATGATGATGATGATAATTGATTAACATTTTTCATTCGCTGGATTAACAATATTAGTCCTAGAATTTTAAGCAATTGGATCGCTTGTAGGCCGTATTTTTTAATCAGTAGCACAGTTTTTGTACAATTTATTAGCATTTATCTATAAAAATAATAAAATTAAATGTTTCCCTTGATATCTTAACAAGTGGTCCCGAAAATTCATATTTCTTTTTTTACGTCTTTACCTTATATCTTATATATAATAAAATTAATGAGATTTTTTCTTAATCTTATATGGTAATTTGCAGAATACGAAACTGAAAAACGCGTTTAAACTTTTTGTCTCTCTGTTTGTATGTCCGGGCTAATTTCCGAAACGGCTGAATCGATTTTAACGTGGCTTTTATTGGCAGCTAAGGGACATTCAGAGGAATATTTAGAGTTCCGACGTAAAATCTAAAAATATTTACATTTTTATCATCATTATTTTCGTTCATTGGTGTCAGATTAAATATTTCTCTTAATCCATAATTAATATTATAAATGCGAAAGTAATTCTCTTTGTCCGTTTGTTACCTTTTTACGGTTCTGCCGCTGAACCAATCTTAACGAAATTTGGAAAAGAGATATCTTGAAATTTTGCATCATCATCTTCATCAATTTTTATGCCAGAAAATCAGTTTCCACGGGATATTTAAAAAAAACCTATATTCACGCGGACGAAATCGAGGACATCATCTAGTCTATAATAAAGCTGGAGATTTTGCATGTTTGAACACGCTTATCTCAGGGAATACTAATCTGATATGAAAATTAGTACTACATTAGATAGCCCGTTTATTAAAGAGGGTTCTAAGCTATCAACTTTTTGGTAAACATTGAAGACGCCGAACGCCGAGAACACACAGAATGGAGAAGGGCCAAACTGTGAATGCTCGGGTCAACAAGGTACCACTGCCATGCCGTGCGGCGTATTCATCATCATCATTCATTACATCACTAGTAGACTGCTGAAAATAGGCCTCCCCCATAGATTGCCACCTATAACATGCCCAAAAGCATATGATATACGTATTCGATACTTTAATCATTATCTATTGCGCCAACAATGGTACATCAACAATGACGACGTATTTCATGACCCAAACTATCCAATCAAAATACACCGCAGTGTCCCTTCCGACTCGCTGATTTTTAAGATATTTTTTTTGAACAAAATTCAATGCAGACGGCTTCTATTGGGGGTTTATTGCCATACCTCGCACAAATAGTTAAAGACTAATTGTATGTCACGAGTAGAATACATATGTCTCATTCGTAGGTTAGACGGGATGCACTGTACAATATTTATTTAAAATTAGCACTTTCGAAATCTACAAGCCCACAGGAATAGGAAACACGGTAAAAACGTACGTTCAAAAAATAGACGTATATTATGTAAACAGTTTTATTAGAACTATGTGGCGCTAAAGTATTTATAGATATTTAGATAAAACTAATCAGAATCTTTTTGATATAAAAATATACCAAGAAAAAAAAACATCAGATAAAACTTTCGTAATATAGCTATAGTATTATACACAGTATTATTATATACAGTATTATATACAGTTTTAAAATGGAAGTGTTTAAGTAAAAATACTAATAAAAAAGTGAAGTAACAGCCTTTAACTGTCTCACTGCTGAGCACAGATCTCTTATTTCTAAGAAGGTTATGAAGCCGAAAAGACGTGGCGGACACACTGCTTTAGTGCGGGTTGACGGACTTCACATATTTTCGAAATATTTTTATTCCTCAGACATGCCGGTTTCCATCAGATGTTTTCCTTCGCTGCTGAGCACATCGTAAAGCAGCACTTAAAATTGCAAAACAATTTTAAAGGTGCCGGCACCGGATTTCGAACTCGCGTACTGTGAAATTTAAGGCGAGTGCCCGGACCCATAGCCAACTTGAAATAATATTCGTAACTAAAATAATTCTGAATTACACATAAACAGGTTATCAGTAGTTTTTAAATTTACCAATAACTTTACGTTAACTTTTGAAATTTAATTGATTTTAGAAGACATAGAAAGATTTGTGTGTAATCATGAACTTCCTTATTGATTTTTTCGGCATTTTGCAGCAACTTGGTGACAACGTCTCCTGTATATACTTTAAGTATTTCCCATTGCCAGTTTGCGGACAATCTAGATATGTCAATATCTTTTTGGTTGACGTCTTTTACTTTTATACAAAATTGTCTTCTAGAGTTAAACAAAGCTAAACAAAGAACAACAGGTAAATTTGTCTCCTGCTGAAACACTAATTTAAATTTTAGTATACAAACAAAATCAAGTGTCATTGTTTCACTTGACTCTAATAATATGATGTTATGAATGTGTAATAAATTTTGAAAATATCTAAATGGAGAATCTGTTCGTGTGTAAGGCAAGTCAACCGAATCCATCAAAACATAATCTCGATAATTTTTCCCTGAGGAAGCCGACATACTTTGTTCAATAGTAGGTGCTAAAGGTGTTAGTTGAATTGCCTGATTTGGGGAGTCTTGGCAACTTGAATTATTTAAGCGTGGTGTTGGTACCTTTGTCATTAAAGCTACATTTGCGGTAAATGGAAAAGGTATCACAACATTTTGATTTAAAGAGACATTATTTTGTTGCTCGTGGTGCTGGTTCATACTATTCAAAGCTTTGTCGGTCATTAATTCAGATACAGGTTTTACTTTAAGCCATGGTAAATTTTTAACTGAACCTTGCTGTGCTCCAGAATTTGCAGTGTTATTAATGTCCTCACTTTCTTTATTATTCGTATTGCTGCATTCTTCTGACAACCTAGAAGTTGTCGCCTTCTGTGGTTCCAGGACAACGTTATTATTTTTCGTATTACTACATAGTTCTGGTAACGAAAAACTCGACGCACTCTGTGTTTCCAAGACGACGTTCCCGTTATTACTACCCGTTCCGTTATTTTCCCGCTCCTTAACATTTGTGACTGCGGGCGCTAATGACACTGTTGATGTTATTACAGGCATGTGTAAAATAACATCAGAGTTTTCAGCATTCTCTGTATCTGCTAAAATAGACTCGTTTCGATAATTTTCCAGATTATTTTTTTTCTTTTTACTGTAACTTTTTTTACGATCTAAGTTTGTGGGCAATTTCTTTGGAAGTTGTTTAGGATTTGCTACAGGATTTGAATTTAGTAGTTTTTTTAATAATATGTCTTTTTCGTTAGCTGTATTAGTATATAATATTGCTTGGTCTTCTAATAATTCCGCAACTTTATTTTCTTTACATACTGAATTTGATTTTCCATCTTTTGTTATTACTGTGTTATTATTAACTGTTGCGCTATTAGATTCAGCCAGATTTTCTGACACTACTTGTTCGTCAATGGAGGCAGCATTTTTATTTTCTGAGTTACAAACGTCTGGGTCCACATTCTGTAAATTTTCCCATCCAAAATCATGAGGATCTCTTTCTTCTCGATTCCTTAATTTGGTCATTATACGAATATAATCAGACTTTTTAGATGTATGTGTAAAAAGCCTTGGAATCCAAACAATTTCAAGGTTGTGGTGTTCCAAATACCTTAATAATCCAATACAACTGAAACCTGGGTTGTTTATTACCTTTCGTCCAAAACTTAAGACTTTATGTTTAAGAGAAGAGTCTACTTTTTCAATAGGCTTATGCAATATATGGCAAGGTATTTCTCTTTCACAAGAATCAAGTCTTTTTAAGTACTTTTTATAGCATACAGCAATAATATTTTGTATCGTTTTGCAATCAGCATCTTTTAATATCATTAAAGAGTCAGCATTCGTTACAATTTTTGTACTATTGCTACTTTTGTTTGACGCACTATCAGATGAATCATCTATGTTTATACATTCATTTTCATTTAGTTCCGAAGCATTTGAATTTTGAGTTATAGTTGCCTCGGAAGTTGATTCGGTATCTAACTTAGCAGCGTCTTGGTTTTTATTTTTTTCCACGACAACAGTTTCACTGGAACTTCTAGAAAGTAATCGCCGGCGTTTCTTTTTAGTTCGTTTTAATATTGGTTCACTATCACTCGATTCTGAAGTAAAGAAACTTTTCTCTACGTTTAATGACTGTAACTTTGAATTTCGCGCATCGCTGTTGTCTAACAGTTGTTTCGGCGTAAAGAGAATATAAAAGAATCTATCCTCAGAATTAACGAACTTACTCCAACTATGTACGACAATCCGTTCTGAACCACTTATGTTTGGTTTATCATCTACCTTGTTTAATTTAACGGAGCAATGGCCTTTAATACATGTTTGGTACTTAGTGAGCAGAGATGGGTGGGTATTCAGGTGTCTTATCATACCAGGCCTAGTTTTATAACGTCGATCACAAAATCTACATATAAACCATTTATCATAATTGATTTCCCATACATCCGGCAGTGGCTTCTTTATACGTTTATAAGCTTTTTTGTTTTTGACTTTCATTTTTTCGGAGGTGTCCGAATCTGATTTGTCTGATGAAGTACTGTCAAAAATAAATTCGTTTCTTCCTTTCTTGTCATCTTTTTCACTGGCTAATTGCTGTGTTGAACTAACAGTCTCTTGTTCGGGTTGTATGTCAGCGCCAAGGGATTTCATCTAGAAAATAACATTAAATAAAAAATGTGAAATAATTCAGTATTTTATAATACGCTTTCCAAAATTAACTGTTACTTATCGCAACGCATTTTATGTAGTTGAATAAATTATGTATTTTGTGTATCAAAATTACACAAGACGTAAAGCTGTCGGCCCTTGAAATTACAACCGAGCGCATAAAGACCAAGAGAGTATGCTTGGCATATTTTTGATTTGGCATGAGAAGATTCCAGCAACGTCCGATACGTTTTATACTATTTTCAAAGTCTAGCAAAAGGCCGAGGTATTCTATTTTTATGACGCCCCCGGGTTGAAAGGATACCTTTCAAAATGTATGTTGTTCAGTCTAATGTTATCGATATATAAGTTAATATAAGTTAACGAAAGTCAAAGTTTTTAATCCCCTCTTTCTTATATTCGATAAGTAAATGATTATTATTACTATAAGCTAAAAATTAAAATAAATAAAGAGAGACTTATTAAAAGAAAAACAAATAAAAGATAATGGACATTAATGTAAAAGGTCACATATGTGCCATCTCTATCAGGTTTCATCTACGTCTAATGGCCAATATAGACGCGATGTATTGCTATTTATAATAAGCAAAATGGTACCTTTCTTAATAGTACTAGTGTCCGTAACCCCTTTTCTCTAACCTCATGGGTATGTAAATATTCCAAGATCCATCGGCGCCTATAAGATCAAGTTTATCAAGTATCCATAGGATACCATAATTTTTAAATAAGTAGCAATCTCCGAGCAACAAAACTTCAAAATTTCGATCGACAATAAAATGATAATTAACTTTTACTGAAGATTTGCTGGACCGATATCGCCTATGAAGGTATCGTTCGCGATCGGATCACAGCGACTGTGAAATGAAATCTCTGAACACTTCAGAGCATTATCACGGCGGTTTTTCGAACAAGCCGCGGTTCATCCAAACTTGGTGGTTAAAGCAGCAAATTACCGATCAGATAGAAACGCGACCGAACGCAAACGTCGCCCGCGAAACGTGTTGGACGACAATGGATGTCTCAGCACTCCCTGACCACGATACGGTCAGTCACGATCCAGGCTACACTGTACACACAGTTAATAGCTTTCATATAACACGCACCACGACGCGCGATCGCCGTAAAGAGCGGCGCCGTGTCGGCGTCGACAATCACACCGCGTACACACGATACACCCGTGTTCCAGGGCGGTTCTCACCGCCCAGAGTTACCGACACACAAGTCGACAGTCCGAATGGAGGCCCGCAGCCTCCCTCGGACGGTCATTAGACGACTTTAAATCATATTGAGATATCCTAAATCGCGCAAGCACGCAGCGAACGCGATACAGTCCGAATTTCGAGGTTTTTGTAGGAGTTTATTTATTTATTTATGTCCGGGTCAAACCAAACCGGGCACGCAGGCCCCTGGCCCGTGAGCACAGTATCCGATGAAGCTGTAAAAGCCAAATAAACAAAAAGGCAAAGCCAACAGTAATTACATCACCGAAATTATATATCGCGATCGAAAAAATTAACCGGGTTGCCAGAACCTCGCGAACGAACTACACTACGGCGAAAATGATTCGTTCATTCGATTTTGAACGGCGGCTTACAAAACAATCGAGCGGGCCACTCGCTCACTTCGTGCCGATGTTTTTGACTGAACCGTGTCGTTAGTTGAGTGAAGGAGATAGCAAATTACGATTCCAACGAAAAGATGTATTACTGATTGAATTTCAATAAGAAAAAATCTACCTAAAGGTTTATGGCATTCGAATTACTGTGTTATGCTTATGATTTTCGTTTAATATTCGATTATTGCACTGTTTATAGTCTTAGAAATAAAGTTCAACTACTCTGATACGCGAACTGTGTCCTCTCCAGAACTGAACCAATCAATCGATTGATCGGGTCGTACAAACCAGGCATTTTGGTCAACATGTCAGCATTGATATGGATCTCTAAAATTACGACACAACTAGAAAAGTAAAATGGTCTTGAATTGAAATTCCCAATCACTGTGCACTTTTGCGAGCGCTTAATAAACTATCAATATTAAACTTCAAAACTCAAAATATACACCGAGATTAGAAAATTCAAGACTTTGACTTTGTCTAGGGATGCAACATCGCTCTTAAAAACATTGATGTTAGGAAACATCGTAAATTAAAACGATACATCGATGTTTTTTCGATGTTTTAATTTTCCCATCCGACACACTCACGTGACTTAAACGTTGTTTGTTTTAATAAACAAGGATCTAGATTAGTATATTCAATACAAATGCTAACTAACAAAATTTACCAATATTACTATCGTTTAACCTAAAACCTTTGCTAACTTCCAATTAACTAGACATAGGCACCAGTATATAGAATATAGTAGTAAAATACATTTTAATAGGAACTCAATTCACATATTTGAAAACAAGTGTACGTGTGTAACTATAATCACAGAGCAGAGTAGGAACGGAATGAATGAACGATGTCGATGTTTGACACTTTTGCCGTCGATGTATCGATCTTCAAAACATCTATTTTTATGAGCTGATGCTGAGCTATGATGATTTGTTTTGCCAACATAGATGTATCGTTTGCATCCCTACACAAATCTCGGTTCCGTATGTCATCAATGGCACGATACACTGGTTGAAGGCTTTAATATACTCGAGGAGAGGATATGCGCGTTTGTGGTGCAACCCAAACCACGGTGCGCATGAGGTGGACTCTTAGCGCACTCTGAAGCTCGCCGACGTTCGATCGCGCTACTGCGTAGCCTCCCGTAAGAAACTCTTCGCGGAGTTAGAGGCGAAAGAGCGGTTAGGCGAGTTTTCATTATAACGAGCTCAGATAAAAGCGAGAACAGACCTGCAAGAATTACGGGTGCACGACTTGACATCGGTGCGCATAAATACATGGTTGCAAAAAACACCAACAATGTAATCCGGCAGCCCGCAGCGCAGCCCGCACCGCAACTCGCACCGCAACTCGCGCCAGACAAAGAAAATTACGTGCAGGAATTCGCCGTAGCGTATAAATAGCCAATAGCCGACGTTTGGAGCTGATGGTCCAGCACACACAATGTTACAAGAGATAGGCTCAGAAATAAAAGACGAAACCAGCAAGATCGCCAATGTACATAAGCGGAAAGTACGAAATAGAAGCCGCTCGTACAGTAGAGAGACTGAAATTCGCGCCTGATACCATTTACGATCGCCACCTCCAAGATAGCAAATATTTGTTGTATATCAGAGACAACATAAGGACGCGCTTCATCTAAAATGCCGATCGGACAAAATAACTGGCACCTCAAAGTGTCACGAAAGTTACACGCCGGTCATCGTGATCAACAAGTTGCTTCCTACACTAATCTTAGATGGGTCCTGCATGGCTGACATCCAAGGTAACCTTCTGCGGCAAACTACAACAGTGATCTTATGTATGTATGTATGTACATACATAAGATCACGACTGTACCCCATAAGGGGTAGTCAGAGACTGGGCACTCACTGCAAAAACAGATGACTGCCACGTTTCACCAAAACAATATAATGCACTTGGTGTGATAGGTGGTGAGCCCATCGCCACCATGCGCTGTTGGGTGCACAGTGCAGTTTAATTCCTTACTCGCCTTTTACGAGATCCATTGGATGAGATGGAGTGGTAGTATTCTTTTAACTAGCCACCACCACAAACTACAATAGTCAATAGAAGAATTAATCAAGAACCATTTCAAACTGGAGTCGTTTTGTATCGAGCCCACGATGTAAAAGAAGATCCCGTGCAACGAGCTATGCTAATAGGGAACCAGTAAGAGATCGGCGGACGGCAGATATAAAACAAGTAGAAAGGAAATGACTTCCAAATTCAAAATAACTACAAAGTAGCGAAGAGGCGCCTGCAATCCTTGGAGAAGAAGTCGTTGGAGGATAACGACCATAAAATGAGTAAAGAATGCAGAATCTCTTCGAGTCTGTCACATCCACAAGGAACGACTTGGTATCTGCCCCACTTTCCAGTCACCAACCCTGCAAAACCCGACAAACCGTCAAGATTGGTACATGTCGCTTTGGCGAGGACAGTGGGAATTTGCAATCTGAACGATATGCTTCACTCCGGACAAGACTTGCTACAACCACTACCCGGCGTAATAGAGGTTCGGACAATATCCATATGCTGTGAGCGGCGACATAAAGTCAAAGTAAGAAAAGAAAACAGGGAGGTTTTACGTTTGCCGTAGAGGCCAGCGACGTGAAGATCAACCCCAAGAATAAAGGATGACATCTATCATTTTCGGAGCGACTTCATCACCGTGGATAGCATTCTACATAAAAAAAACCCCGAATGCGAAGGAATACGTAGTCATACCCAGAGGCAGCTGTCGCCATACAGAAAAATGACCAAAAAAAATGGTGGCTACAACATAACAAATAGCAATCAAGTAATAAAATAAACAACATAGCAAATAGTAATAAAGTAATAAAATAATAATAAACCTATGTTCAGTAGTGGATTTGTGACGTGCTGCTTTATATGATGATGATTATGAAGAATATCAGGTTACGTAGGTAAATAATTTCTTCTGTAGATAATGTGTTAAATTTTTTTTTTCGAGATCAGTCCAAAATCTTTACACAACTAGACAACTTCAAATATTCATACGAGTCCTACAAAATATGGTACATTCATACGCGTCCGACCACATACCACTTTGGACAACTTCCAGTAATTTAAAATATCACTAAGTCTCAGACTTTTATCCACGTATGAAATGAACGCAATTGGTTGACTGTAAACCAATGATTAAAAAGCATTGATTAAATGTGCGACTTTTTTAAATCTTTCTTAGAAAAAAAAACATAAAAAATTCAAAATAAATGGATGTAATTTTTCTATTTATATAATTTGAATATAACTAGAAATAATGGAGTTTTATTTTTAGACTATGTGAGAAACCATTTAAATTTTTTTTTTATTTGTAGTGTACAGTAGGTAACTTGACATTAATTAAAATTTAAAATGTTACGTAATTTAAATATGTCAGAAAGGGCAGAAATAATTTTGTTACACAGATCTGGATATAACATATAGTAACATTACGTGAGAATTAAATATATAACGTTCCACAGTACGAATTTGGATTACACGAGAAGGAGAAGAAGGCAATCTCCAAGACCACAGGCGAAGTGGTCGTAGTCTAATGAGACATATGAGAAAGTGATCAAAAGTGCTGGCCGATATATTATATTAAAGGTCAAACGTCTAGCACGTTCGAAGAAGAACCAGATAATAACGGGCCAACAGTGGCGTTTTCCGAAGTCAGAGCCAGCGTTGCATATTTGACAGGTCATTTTTAGGGGGGCCATAACAACATAACTCCTCATTTTCTAGATTTGTTAGTAAATTACCATATATCATTATTAATGTTATCTTAGTATACATTTTTATGTATGTGTAATTTAAAGCATTGTTATTTTGTTACAGGGGTTTCCGAACGACAATAGGTAATAAAAAAGTAAAGCTCCAAGAGTGGCTGACTAAAAATGGAGTTGAATTCGAAGATTGTTGGTGTAAACCACAATTATATGAATTAGTGAAAAGACACAAGAAAGATCCACAGTATGAGGTAGAACAATTATTCAACGAACATGGACATGAGGGTTTTGCGTTTACCGCCGTACCAATGCGACTAGAATCCAACCGTAAGGATTGGGGGAAATTTAAACATTGCGGAGAAAAATGTCTCTCAAACACAAATGACATTGAAGTTATTACTACGGCGGCTTTCAGAACAGTAACACCTGAAAAATGGTTAAACGTGTGTACATGTCGAAAAAATATTTTGAATCGGACAGACTAATGCATATTGAAATGGACAAATTTATAATTAATTATACAGGCTAATCTACTGATGACTCTAAAACTGATGATGATTTGCAAATGCAAGGCATTGGTGCCATTGACCCATTACAACGTTGGTGACCTAGTCATTATATGTGACTCCAATCTGCCGCGGAACACCTGGCCGAGAGGACGAGCGAACATCGCGTATCCTGGCACCGACGAAGAGGTTCGAGTGGTGGACGTGACTACCAACAGCGGGCACATACAATGACGAGAGATAAGAAGATACTTAGGCTACCAACGGGATTGCAGTGTGGCGACAGGAAAATGTGCATGACGTAAAATTAATATGAACGACATAAGCGAGGGTTACAACTTGTTTAGTGGATCTGGGTTATGTATTATTATATATACATAAACTAGCTGATGCCCGTGTCTTCTACTACTTCTTCTTCGTAACTAGCTTCGTCCGCGTAGATATAGGTCTTTTAATATGATAAAAAGTATCCTAAGGAAATAAGTTCAGCGGTTGAGCCGTGAAAAAGTAAGCCGTTTTCAAAGCTTTCACCAACAGCAATAGTATCGCCCTCTATTCATACCGCCTAAACGAAAGATGACATGTTTTTTCTTTTCTTTGACCCATCTTCAACCGTGAATTAATAAGAAATTTGTTTCAACAACTTTGTACCTTTTTAACCGTAACAACCGAGCATCAACGCCGACGCGTAACAGTTGTCTCACAAAAAAAAATCTCAAACGATAGTTTCTTGTGTTGGTAATGCATAATTACTTTACGACGAGTGTACTTTATTTCCTGAAAATGTATTTACAAATTATATTTTCTTTTTCATTACTGAGTTACTTAGTGACTTAAATGACCTTTAGACATTTTTCTTATTTCCCGTTTATATTAATTTTCTTCATTGTTCAACTTATTTTTATGATTTTATTACAGTATTATCTTAAAAAAAATCTTTTCATTATATTCTGTACTTCATTATCGAAAGCAAAATAACGATTTAATATTATGCGAATTCACTAACGAGTTGGGTGATTTCCGAAGTAAACAAGTTTTTTTTATTAAAAAGGAACAATGTAAGGAAAACAAAAATCGCTATTGGGGACCGTCTTCGAAAAAAATCACGGTCTCGAATGGGTTAAAGCCTATAAAAAACATTACCGTTTATAACCCTGAATTACCGTCGGGGTCGCTCGGCTGGTGATCTTCTATTGTACCTCACTCATCGATGAGCGGAGGCAGTCGAGAGTAAGGAGGATGCCCTGGCAGTTAGCTTGGACATAGCGAAGGCCTTTGATCGGGTCTGGCACAAAGCGCTTCTTTCGAAGCTGCCTTCTTACGGGCTTCCCGAGAAATTTTGTAACTGGGTCACCAGTTTTCTCACAGACCGGAGCATCAAGGTCGTAGTTGACGGTGCATGCTCGTACTCTCTCTGGTGTCCCACAAGGCTGTGTGCTATCACCAACCCTGTTTCTTCTGCATATCAATGATATGTTGCAAATTAGTAACATTCATTGCTATGCAGATGGCAGCACTGGTGATGCCGTATACACCGGCCGTGCTAATATTTCTCGGGAATACGTTGACGAGTACCGGAACAAACTTGTGTCTGAAGTCGAGTTTTTGTTAGACAAAATCTCGAATTGGGGCCGACTAAATCTAGTCCAGTTCAACCCCAAGAAGACACAGGTTTGCGCGTTTACCGCTAAAAAGAAACCCTTCGTCGTATCACCTAATTTTTAGAGCACTCCCCTCATTGCCTCAGCCAGTATCGGTATTCTTGGCGTCGACATATCGAGTGACGTTCAGTTTCGCGGTCACCTGGAAGGGAAGGCCAAATTGGCTTCCAAAAAGCTTGGCGTCCTCAGTAGAGCGCGACAGTACGACATGCCGGCCCAACGCTTGCAACTTTATAAGGCGCAGGTTCGGCCGCCCATGGAGTACTGTTCTCATCTCTGGGCGGGGGCGCCCCAGTGTCAGCTACTTCCATTTGACCGCATTCAACGGAGAGCGGCTCGAATCGTCGACGACCATGTTCTATCTGATCGGCTTGATCCACTGGCTTTGCGAAGAGATGTTGCATCCCTTTGCATTTTTTATAAGATCTACCATGGGGAATGTTCCGAAGAATTGTTCGGATTAATCCCAGCCGCTGTTTTTCACCATCGCACATTGCGGCACAGCGCGAAATTCCATCGTCACCACCTTGATGGTTGGCATTCCAGCACAGTGCGTTTTTCGCGCAATTTTCTGCCCCGCACAAGCACCTTATGGAATCTGCTGCCGCCAGCGGTTTTTCCGGACCGATACGACTTAGGGACCTTCAAGAAAAGAGCCTATTCCTTCCTCAAAGGCCGGCAACGCATCTGCTATTCCTCTGGTATTGTAGGTGTTCATGGGCGGCGGTGATCACTTACCATCAAGTGAGCCGCTTGCTCGTTTGCCTCCTCTAACATAAAAAAAAAAACTGTCCCATATCATGTCTATACTGGTTGTTGTTGGAAACAGTAATCACAAAGTTGTTGATGTATACATATCCTAGAAAAGTTTGTCTGACTGGGTATGTCCAAATTCGGCCAAGCGATCAATTAACAAATTTAACACGGTTGGGGTACGGGAAACTGCATCACATTTCACACACTTCTCATCAAGTATACCTCAATGCCTTAAAACAAAAGACTTCAACCAGTGCATGTTGCCATTGACATATGGAACCCAGATGTGGTCCTTCACAGCAGGCACCACAGGAAGCTCAGTCACACAGCAAACTATGGAAAGGGCTATGAACAGTGTTACATAGCAACATAAACTATGATATTCACAGCAGAAGGACAGTCACCAACATAGCCTCAGGAACAGCAAGCTGAAATAGCAATGGGCCAGCCATATAGCTAATTGAACCGATAACCACTGGGCATGAAAGGTTCAGGAGTGGCAACCTCATACCAAATAATGCAGTAAGGTGCAACTCCACCACTAAATGGAGTGGAAACCTGCATGGTTTTAAGAAGTTGATGAATGCAGGTGACCATGTTTTGTGGCAATTTAATGGACTCGTGTTGGGCTTGAAATGATGATGAAGATGATTTTTCTAATTCATCATCATCATCATCATTCCTGCCTATCACTAGTCCACTGCTGAACATAGGCCTCCCCACAACACATTGCCACAAAGGTTAGTAGCTCTCATTTTGGGTGATTATGCCATAGTTGCCATGCTTGGCAGGCAGGTTGGCAACTTCATTTTGTTTATTCAGATGTTACAGGATAATGCCGCTGCTCATTCACTTAAGCCGCCACCACACAGAAATTTTGTAATTATTTATTTTTTATGAATTTCTTCAGTACTTTTTTTTTTCTTAAAATATTCCCAAGTAAAAAAATCGACCTTTTTTTGTAAGAGAAATTTTCGCTACAGAATCTGACAACATTCTGTTTTATTACTGCTTTGAAACAGTTAACATTGTTTTAAGTAAGAGTTCTCTCAGAATCATTTCGAGTAATATGTCTCCCAATTGATAACAGTAAACAATCAATCAATCAATTATTCAAAATATCCTCTCTAATACAAATTAGTGAACAAAACAAAAGAACTAGGTGGAGCATATTCATATTCATATGAGCACCAAAGAAGTGCAACAGCAGGATCAAAGCATTATGATAAAAATTGTCTAAAAGAAACTAACTTGCTATAATATGTTGATATTGATACTTTAAAACTTTTCTCATTGAAACACCTGTATCAGTCAACTTCAATTTGAAGTAATAATACTACTTACAATTTTTCCCTCCAATTTCTCCCTTAAAGTCCTTTGCTTATCAACATAAGTATTTTTAATTTCAGCATACTTGCTTAAAGTAGACTCACAGTGCTTGCAAATCAACTGGGGTAAGCCATCAAATGGATCAACCTAAAAATAAAATGTGACTTTGTAGTAATCAAATTACTGAAAAATACTAAACAAAATTAATATACTACTTAAGGTACTAAATAAGGTATGGAAAATGTATGGTTTTGTTTTTTTCGTTTCAATATTCCATACTTCCACACAAACACTTAATGCGGATATATTATTTTGCCAAAAGTGTCAACCATAGTCAAGTCAATAGGAGTTAGGACATAAAAATGAGATGAATAACAAGTACTTTTATTTCAAAAAGGAAATATGTGAACAATAATAGAAAATTGTAAAAAAAAATACCTCAATATCATAGCAAAATTTTATCTGTTGTTGGACAGAGGGTACAATCTGGTATACTCCCAAATTATCTAAACAGAGTCTACAAGTAACGAAGAGTTTGGGATCAATCTCAACCATTTCCATTGTGGCTATTGTTTCTGAAAAAAAATGGTTTTTAGTAAGGTAGAGTGAAAGGTATTCTTTTGTAAATATTTTAAATAACCTTTTGTTATGTATTAATAAATAATATTGATTTCGTAGGTTAAACATGAAAAAAAGAGCCTATAGTATATAATTAATAGTTAAAAATAGAATAATGTTATTGTTATATATTGGTATCAGAATAATCTAAATAGATTAGATTATTTCACTTTACCAAAAAAATAGAAGTCTTGTGTTATTGGTGTTTCTTCACTAATTGATCCACATACATAGTAAATAGGTAAGTATTATATTCATTTCGTAGGTTGTAAATGAAAAAAGAGCCTATTGTATTTTAAGTATAATAGGAAATATTGTAAAAGTTAAAAGTGGTATTGTTATATACTGATATCAAAATAGTATAAATAGAATAGATTATTTCATTTTACCAAAAAAATAGAAGACTTGTGTTATTTGTGTTTGATCACTAATTTATCCTTGAATTATTTATTTTATTTTTTTATTGTAGTATCTTACCTTCTTAGATACATATACATATACAACACAATAATGTACAAACTAAACTATTACTAAAGTAGTATTAATAAAGTATAAAATTGACAAAAATGAGAAATAGGAACTAAAGGAAATATAAGAACACGAGAGTACGGATGACATTAGCATAGAATATTCAGTCAGAGGACAACTAAATGAGAAAGCATCTATCGGCAAGTAGCAAAACTTTTAAAGACTCATTTTGCGTTTCTATATTTGCGCCATCTAACGAAATTTAGTTCTTTACAACTAGTTTCTTTGTGTTCTATTTTATCATGTGACTAGATGATTAAGTTCTTCTAAGGTAGTTGCTTGATTTGTAAATAGGGTTCGTTTTTATGATTATTTTTAATAAAAGTAATTCATTTAACGTTTTAATTCGGCTCGGATTGCGCAGTGGCTGAGCCCTCAGCTTCTGCGCCGCGATTCGATTCCCACAAGAGACAAATATTTGTACGGCCTAAATATAGTTGTTCCGGGTCTTGGTGTTTGTGCATGTGGAATTTATGTCTGTAAAACGCACCCACGACACAGGAGACCTCCTACTGTGGGGCATCGTTTTAAAAAATTAAAAAAAATCACGAGCATCATACAAAATATGACGAACAAATAGATACGCTGTCCAACAGATGGTAATTGGTTATAAACACTTCAAGTTATCTTTGGTTAATAATTAAGATGTGAGCTTCGATGCCACAGAGATATTTGATGCAAAGTCTTCTTGATCTTGTTACCAATTGCTTCTTCAGCTTCCCTTACTAAACACGCAAATCAAAGCTTTTTTTGTGAATAAGGTATTCCCTAATGCCTGTTTAACAGCAGCGTGGCTCTATCAAGAATGAAATTTACTAATTCAAATTGATATTATAGCTTCCACATGGTACGATAATTACTATTGTATTTAATTGACTTCGAATCAATCATCAATCAAAGTAACCCACGAGGATAGCGCGTAAGAATCAAGTATTGTTGTGGATAATAGAATGATTTTACTGTTCCATATTAAATAACTTTAAAATTACCATTAACTATTTCGGTTTTTAATCTTAATATATATGCGATGTCACAGCCAGTTACGATAAATCTGTCCCTGCGAACACAGTACCCCTACCTGTTGAGTCTATTTGACATCTGAATTCATGGTTTCAATTTGATTTTCTACATATATTTTTAGCTATCTTGTGTATCTCTAAAACCAGAACTGATCCTTCCTTTGATCTTATCGCATAGGCCCTATAAACGATAGTGTAGACAGGCGACTGCGTCTGTATTTTTGATAATACTTCATCATCATCATCATCTGCCCACTGATGAACATAAGCCTCCTCAATTGATTGCCACGAAACGCTGTCCTGGGCCACGTGTATCCATCGACTTCCTACAAAACCGAACAGGTCGTGACTCCATCTAGTGGGGAGTCATCCTACACTGCGGCCCATTGCTGCTTCAGCTTACTAATCCTTAGGGAAATGTTGGTTACCCTACTTCTGCTGCGAATATCATCGTTACGGATTTCATCTCGCAGAGAAACTCTGTCCATAGCCCTTTCTATAGCTCGCCTTTTGGTAATAATTACAGTATTGTAATAAATAATAAACAGTTGACAACATTTGGTTCTGAACAGAAATAAGTCGTCTTGTACGAAATAGGCGAAAATTTCATCATCGTCAGTACGTTAATGAAATTTCTTGATTATTAACCACAATTTTATTTTTCTATCATATAGTGCATACATTCTCTCTTCAAATACTTGATATATGTTCAAAACACCAAATAAATTATAACGATTATTGGTTCACACTCGATTATAATCCAACAAAGAAAGTTAGCTTTGGCAGGGCGACATAAGTACATCGAAATATCAATTAAATTAAAGATAGTCTGTAATCACGTTACTGTCAAGCCATCTGAACAAAAGCGAACAATTATTAGTTATAGGTGTGGTTTTGCTACTAGTCATGAGATGGCGTTGTACAAAAACTTGTGAAGAAGGTATTTATACTAAAAAGCCTAAAATGGTCCTTGTATAGCTTGAGAATGAAATTCGATTACTCAGAGTTTTAAAATATGTATTAACACTGACATAGAAGCCATATTTACACCATATAGTATACTTTGTAGAGATGTAATTTTAGCAATAAAGCGAAAATGTTCCAGAAAATTCTACAGGTTGTAGCGCCATCTATCTCAATGCACCTTACTCTTTTCGAGCCCGTTAGATGTGCACGCCATCTGTTGTCTGCCCTATGATTAAAATAATTTCATTCAAGCAGATAAAAACATCTATGGAGGATCCTTTGTTTAACAGTGGACTATGACATGCTGAAATGATGATGATGATCATGAGACGAAAACCGAATGTCAACTTGAGCCCAATTCGTGCTACTAATGTTGTAAACCAAAAACAAACTTCTAAGCTTATGTAAAATTTGTAACCCTTGTTTTAACCAAAATAATTTAAACTACCGATATTTTTAACATCATGCTTGCGCGCACTAAAATATTTTCGTGGACACTTTTAATTTTCAGATGATTTTAAAGCAAAACCAGATTGTAAATAAGCATCGGAGCTTATGCTTTGAACATTACCACCAGTGGCGTAGATATCGTAGGGCCAGGTGGTGCAGTGCACCAGGGCCCTGGAGCTCAGGGGGCCCTCTAGCCACAGCTTTGAAAAGAGAGGAGCATAAAAGAAAAGAAGAAAAAACTTTTTTTCCTTTTTTTATAATGTTATTAAATGAACATCAAAAATTACATAACTCCTCATTTAAGATTTTCAACACATGCGCCAAGCGTCCTCGATAAGCATGTGCTTTTTGTTATCGATATTTCAGTTATTTGGTAGTTGGGATAAGTACGCCCGTAGCACATTGGATCAGCGATAAGATCACGTGCTTAACGGTAGTGAGATCAATTTGACATTTCCACCCATTAACTTTTTAGTATAGCTTTCATTCACTCTTGCCTTGCATCAATTCTCTATTATGATATTAATTGCGATGTTTTCAACTTTCTGGGGTATAATAGCTGACGCTAGGTGTGTCACTGACTGTTGTAATTCGTAATTCCCATATTATCCCACCAGCCTTATTTCATCAAGTATCACCACTAATGCTATTATTTCTATTCCGCACATTCATCCATGGCACCATATTCTGCTAGAACTCATATTCGCTAAAAAAAAATCCGATGACTAAACATGTATGATACAGGTTGCAGCACAACGGTAACCGTATAATCTATAATCTCTCAACTTGGCAACAAAAAATTAAGAATGTTTTTCTTAACTCAAGTTCAAATTGACCAATGAGCTACTATAGAAACTATAGTATCTTATTAGGAATTAATATTGATTTTATAATAGTATCAGTATATGTTTATCGACGAACTTTACTCCCTACCGCATCATTACCAAACAAGCTGTTTTGTGTTTTTTTTTGTTGAGCTTCCTGTAATATTTACTAAACATTGACAAGCAATGTAGAAAAATCTCAGTAAGTACTCCGAATTTCTAAAATTTCGATAGTTAAAAATTTAAAATTATGTTAAAAAAGGAACGTAAACAACGTCAAGAAAGGGAAGAAAGAAAAAAAAAGTTGCCCAAGCTAGACAGCTTTTTTACGCTTTCTGCTACTCCTTCAGCAGCCGAAATATAGGTCAAAAGTGTCACAAGTGTTTATTTATTGATAACGTGGTGTGTCAATAAATAAAGCGACTCGATGAAAATGACTACTTCGATGCTTCCGTGCAACCTACAGTAGAGGAATCATCCATTTCTACATCTTCGGAAGTTCTTAATATTTTAAATGACTTGGGAAAGTACATAAACAAGAAATTGAACGACAACGAAAAACAGCTGATTCTTGACAAGAGACCATTTAGACCTCCAGGACCTTTCAGAAGCACCCCCATCAAGACCACATGAGCTTTTCAGAAACGTATTACGTTTCCACGTCAAAATACGGTTCAGACAATCGTTTTTGGATATGCTACTCGAAAATGCTAGATGCTGTCTACTGCCAACCCTGTTGGTTGTTTTGAAAATTTTCTCTCAATTGTACAACTCGTTGCTAGATACGATCACATCTTGCGTCTATTATCTCGTTAGGTCTCTCTCTAGGATCTCTTTACTGAGTTTATAATTTATGTTATCATAATCTAATGTTTTCTCATAACCCTCATGTTTCTAGGATCAATAAGATACCTGATTGCAAAGATTCAAAATGAAATGATCGAGTGTTTGGGCGCCAAACTTGAGAATCATTTATTGGATCAAATTAGGGCGTCACCGTTTTTCACCATCATCATGGATACCACGCAGGAACATATCGAAAGAGGATCAGCTAAGCATAGTCGTAAGATATGCAGTGATATCGAGATCGGAAAATGGAGAACCAGTCGATATTGAGATGTTTGTGTTTCTTGATTTTTATGTATTTTTTTATGTTTCTAGGTTTCCGCGCTGACACTAAACTCTCTCTCTCTCTCTCTCTCTCTCTAGTCGTTCCCTCATGACTGAGGATCGTGGTCATCAACAAGTGGTCCACGCTTGGAGTGAACTATTTGCTTCCACCGGCTTCTGTCCATCGCGGCCCTGACAACGGAGCTAAACCTCGGGGACCTGGAGTCTTTTATTTGGTCGATCCATCTGGTAGGAGATCGGCCTCGGGCTCGCTTGCCATTTGTGTTCCCAACTACGATCAATTTCTCCAGGCTCTCATTACCCCTTCGCATTATGTGGCCAAAATACGAAAGAATTCGTTGGTGGCATATATAGTCACTAAACACAGCGCCGCAGATTTGGTAAATTGAGTTACCACGGTTGTTCTTCGAAAAGAGTCTTGACTTTAAAAAGTGTGTTGGGCAAGGTTATGATGGGGCCAGTGTAATGAGTGGTGCGTATAATGGCGTACAAAAACAAATTAAAGATATTCAGCCAAACGAAGAGTACGTACATTGCGCCAGTCATAATTTAAATTTGGTAGTAAACGATGCCGTTCGAGGTTCCGTCGAAATTCAGAATTTCTTTGCAATCATTCAAAACTTGTGTTTAACTTCTTTGGAAACAGCATAAGCGCTGGGACCTTTTATGGAAATTCACCGGTGAATCTGAATTTACTTTGAAAAAATTTAATCCAACAAGATGGTCCAGCAGGGTTAACTCAATAACTGTAGTCAATCTTCATTTTACGATATTAATAATAAAAGTATTGTCTGAAAAAACGCTGAAGAGTTCCAGTAAAGACGAACCTAGTCAAGCAGAGATTATAAAATCAAAAATGCTGAAATTAGAGTTTGTATTTCTTTGCGAATTCATGCACAGCTTAATTCATAAACAGGATCAATTATGTTTCTAAAGTTTTACAAAAACGTGATATCGTTTTGGACAAAGCGAGTAAGGCTTTGGACGAAACAACGGATATATTAAAAAGTATAGAAATGACTTTGAGTCCTTTAAATTCAAGGCCACCAAAACCGCGAAAAAATACGATATAGATCCTACCTTTCCAGAAAAGCGACGGAGAAAAACTAAAAAGTATTTTGATGAATTGGCCTCTAATCACCGATTCCAAAACCAGGAAGAAGTCTTTAGAGTAACTATTTTCAACAATGTACTCGACATAATAATCAATCAGTTAGATGCGCGTTTTATTGGTATGAGTACAGTTTGTAAATCGTTCGAGTTCGTCATTCCAAAAAAATTGCTTAGCAAGAATGAAACGATTTTACTCGTGAAATGTGATCTGTTTCAGATGAAATATTCTGATATAATTGGACCCAATTTTTCGCTCCAATTGCTTAATGTATATCATCTGATCCTTCTTCAATTGACGGAGACGTGGTCCATTCGCCAACTTTGCAAACAAGTTATAACGAAATTTGGCGTGCGTTACAGAAGTGTATACAGCAATGCTACTGTTTCATACAATTCCTGTTACTTGCGCAGCAGCAGAAAATCTTTCGGTAAACAGAAGATTATAAAAAAATATTTAAGAAACGGCATTGGACAAGATCGCCTCCGACATTTATCGTTAATTGCAATAGAAAATAAGGCGGCATCAAACTTGGATTTGAGTGAAATTATAGACGAATTCGCTAAAATTAAAGCGTGTAAGAGATTGTGAATTGGATGGGGAATTCTGTTAAAAATCGTTTTTCCCTTTATTGATCTCATCTTTATAATAAATATTCTATATTGTCATGTAAGTGCGTCGTGCCCATTTTCTACCATTAAACACATGGAGATTCTACCCCTCCACCACCACCAATCAGGTAGGTTCCCGAACTTCAATGAGGGTCGCAATAACTTTACGCAGGAGAAAATGGCGCAAGAAATTCCATCGACGCTTTTTTTTTGATACTAGGGGAAAACCGACCTGAGACGCGGCGGTATCGCGAATAAGTTCGTCTGTCGCTGTCGCCGATGGCGGGGACGGCATAGTGTTGCTGTTTTTTTTAGGACTGATGGTCACTGTTAGCCCGAAGGATTTCACAGCTTCGCCGGATTGAAAGGTGGCAGAGCGCTGAGGGCGCTTAGCCGAAACCTTTATTTATGGATGACTGGCGCAAGGGCCCCCGAGAGGGGACCTCGGCTTGGACCGTCATCCTGTTCGCTAGAGAAACTGACTCGAGGGTGCCCAAAAGGGCCGGCCTCGTCTCGGTCAGTTACTACAATCGTGAGGGCAATATTACTACTACTATTACTAATATCAGGATTATTATTAATTTATTTTTACGAGCGACATACCGCTGCTGTGCGGTATGTCGCTCGTAAAAAGGGCGTAGAGCACGGGACCTAGGACTGAGCCTTGTGGTACGCCGGCTTGCATGGAATGTGATTCGGATCGTACCCCCTCGACGCGGTAGCGGAAGGTTAAACTGCGTAAGAAATCTCGTATGATGAGTACAAGACGATCTGGCACTCCGAGTCCATATAACTTGTATATGAGCCTGTTGTGCCAGACCTCGTCGAACGCTTTCGCCACGTCGAAGAAGAGCGCTCCGGTATGAAGCCCGCGTATAAAGCGGGATTAAATGTGCTCCGTTATGCGGTGCACCTGCTGGGTACATGAGTCTTTGGCTCGAAATTCAAACTGCTCGTGGATGGGGATCCCTCGAGACAGCATGAAGTCTCTTAAGCGGGCGAGAAGTAGGCGTTCGTATATCTTGCCTAAAACCTTTCAGAGGCTTACAATGGATCGGACGGGTAGTGTTGGTGATTTGTGGTAATGTTGAGTAGAGCGCTTCGCGCCTAGTAGTCGCTTCGTCCGTATCCTCGAGGACGTGCCTCGGTCTCGTTTTTCCGCGATTCGATTGTTGGTGTTACGGGATGGGGTTGTATGTGGTGGCACTTACAATAAGGCGGTTGGGGCAAGTGTCGTCAGAGTCGATATATCGGCGAGAGGCCAACTTCAGGTTATGGTAGCTAAAAATCGATTTGGAGGTTTATACCAAGGTGCTCCCGCGACGCGGGGAGGCGTGCTTAAATATGAGTCTTGCGTAAGTCATGATTGGCCAAATTCACAGGCTTTGTATAATGTAATCTTATTACGCAAGAACATTTTGCCATTCTTATTTAGTAATATATGAACTGAAGGTGAGTTTTCAATCGAACCAATGATGTATTTAAATTGTCTTTTCCGAGGGGTCATTTCAAAAAACTCTATGGTAGGGAGATATAGCCATATACGCCGAGAAAAGTACATGGCTGCCACTTTTGGTGGGTACGAAAGGCATTTTGTGAAAAAAATCCTTGTTCACCTATCCGGTGTGTTCGCGCTCGCTCGAAGCCCTCAAAGATTTTAGAAGCATACTGAGCGCCGTCGTACTTGATAGTAAGCCGACATAAGGACGCAGCTTCGACCTCGCCAGTCAAACGCGAGGTTGGTTGAAATTAAAAAAAAAAACATGAAATCGAAACCTACCTTAGGTTGAAAGAAAAATATTCCTAGATCGGGTTCTTTGTTAAGAAAACCAAATACTATGGAGTATTTTTTAGCATTTTTTCTATTTGCCATCTTTAGTGCAACATGATGCGGCGCGGCGCCGCGTCCTTTTGTCGGCTTACTATCAAGTATGAGGGCGTCCAGTAGGCTAGTAACATTTTTAAATGACAGAGTTGACCTTACTTGACTAGGCTTCGCCTAAGGAGTTCCACCTGGTCTAGTAAAAATCTATACCGAATTTCATCCCATGGGTGTGGTAAAAGTCGACGTCGCGTTTTAAGAAAATGTAAGAAAAGAAACTTAGCCACCGATTAATGACGGAATAACTATCTCAATTATGCCAGACTTAAATTATCATGACTGGTGTCTTGCAGTAGCATCTAAGGTGCGAAGGGGCTGGTGCAGCGATCACAGATCCACCTGCCATGCATGGCGACTACATAAAATGCTCTTGTTTTGGGTGAGGCCGCCGCGAATGCACATGCCTTGCCCGACATCTATAGCTGAGTCTTATAAGGATCTTCATTGTAATGCTCATTTTGGAATTTTAAAGTCATCATTATCCACTTGCCAAAAATCTTAAGACAAAATAATTAATAAGTAATTATTGGAAATAATTATTAACAATGTAATTAATACTCGCGATCGATTTCATTTTATTAAACTTCACTGTCCTTTAAGATATTATTATTAAAGAACATCATATCTTATATAAACATATATACAATATACAATATATAAACATATATACAAACACAAAGTCGTGTTACACAATTTATAACTCAAGAACGGCTGGACCGATTTTTATGATGGTTAATTTGTTGGATTTGTCTCCACCCTTAATAGTAGAATAACTATTAAATCGAAAAGATGATGACAAAAAAAATCTCATTCATTTTCCGTATACAACGCCATCTGACAGAAACAGAACACGGGCAAAAATGAACATAGCGTTTATATAAAGAATTTATGTCATAAACTAGATGGTAACGCCAGTAGATGCCATTATGTGAACTATCGTAAATGAATTTTAGTTAAGGTTTATTATTTTGTATGCATGACAGTTTGTGACAATGAATACTTTTCTTTCTTTCTATCTTCTTTCATTACCTATACTTTCCTTTTTGTCAAAGCTTTTTGAGAAATTAGTACATACAGCTATATATAAAACATTAGACAAAATTATAAGTCTCCAACAACAATCGTATGTAGATCGACTGTTACAAATTTACTTTTATTTACAACAGAGTTATTTGAAAACCTGGATACCAACAGACGAACTGACTGAATCTACACGGATTTTTGAAAGGCATTTGGTAGTGTTGATCATTAAAGGTTATTGGAAAAAATTGCATTTAATGGTATTCGAGGCAATCTTTGCCGTTGGTTCAAATCTTACATCACTAAACGTACCCAGAAAGTGGTTATTAATGCTATGCGTCGGAAACAGTCAGCATAGGCTCGGGTGTGCCGCAAGGATGTATACTGAGACCTCTTTTGTTTGTCTTGTTTATTAATGACGTTAACACTTATTTCAAATCATGTAAATTTATACTCTACGCTGATGACCTTAAAATCTTTCCAACAATTACAAGTATAAGTGACCATATCAACTTTCAAAAAGATCTTGACCTTTTTTCAGTATACTACCAAGAAAATTAACTTAACTTAAATCTGAATAAATGTAAACTATAAGTTTTACTAAAAAAAAGAAAGTTAGTTAATACACTTATTTATTGTGCGGTGCTAGTCTCGTCAGAGTTCACGACATTAAAGACTTAGGAATAACATAAGATTATAAATCTAGATATACATATTGATAGTATTATTAATAAAGCGTATAGAATTTCTGGATTTGTCATGAGAGCAAGTAAGGAATTTAAAAAGCCATCCACCTTGATTCATCTGTATAAATCCCTCATACGATCACAATTGGAAAATGCAGTATCGATCTGGACTCCTCTATATCAAAAATATATTGATAGTTTAGAAATGGTTCAGAAAAAATTAATTCGCAGGACAATAATACATTACAAATTTTGTCATAGTCGCTTACACTATGACTATGACTCAAAAAGTGTAATCTACTGACTCTTATTAACAGACGTAAACAGCTCAAAGTTATGTTATTGCACGCCATCTGCAATAACAAATATGATTGTACGGAAATAATAAAAAAAAAATCTATAATATTCTAAAAAGAACTTATGCGCGCTCTAACAGGTTACATAAATTGTTTGCAACTAAGCTATGCCGTACTAACGCGGGTATACGGTCGTCCTTACATCGTTTAGTTAACTTTTATAATAGTAATTTTACACGTATTGACTTGATCTTTGCCACACGTACGGGTCATTTCAAGAAGTTGGTCATCGCAAAACTTAAAAATGTTAATAGACGGTAAATGCAATAAATACTTTAACTGTCAGGATATAATGACAAATGTATTCTGTTCATTTATTTTATTTAAGGGTTAATTGATATTATTAGTTTTTGTGATTGCATATTAGTCAACTTTCAAATTGTATCTATGTTTCTTTTCTTTTTTCTTTATTAAGTTCTAATGACATAGTAATTCTTTACAAATTGGCATATAATATACGTTACCTCAACAAAACAATAATATTATCATATTTGTTACTAACTTGCGGTTAACGGTGTTGGTTACATATTTATTAAGCGATATAGTAATAATTTTATTGTAGTTTTAAGTATGTAACTGTTTGTTGACCCAAATAAAATAAAATACTTAAAATAAAAAATTATCCTGTGACAGCTGGTTCAACTGCGCCGTCTTTTCATTGCATACCATTGAGGATTGAGCTGTGCAGATGGGCGTCGAGATTAATAAGCATTTTTTTAAAAGTTTTTACCAATTTTCATTAAGTTTTCGACCGCTACTGCATTTGTAAGTCAAAAGGTAAGTAGCCTTCGAAGATGTTCACTTTGTGAAGTTATCAAATTTGTTCATTATGTAATTTTTATTTGTGTGACCAAGCTGTAATGCGATTAAACTTCGCAATATCAGGGAATCTATCCAGTGCAGATTAAAATTACAATACTCCACGTTGAAATGCGCCTTGAATGTTTTAGAAAGAAGAGGCGAATATGGAATAATCCAAGTGTTATCGACCACAAAATCGTTTCCTTTCACGTAGTCACCATGCATGGTCGACGGCAAGTGTTCAAAAAAAGAAAATCTCAAATTCCGAACCGATAGATAGCGTTAAAAATAAATTACGATCAAAATACGTCATAAATACGTTAATTCCAGTTTCAGATTCTTGCTCTTGGCACGCCATAGTGCGAAAGTTAATGCTATTTATATCTAAATAAATGGTTTCTAATTAATCACAAATGGTCAACCGATTTTGGAATTTGTTCAGTCTTCCTTTATTCAAAATTCCATGTTTAAGATTTCTAGGACATCTAAAAAAATTTAGCACCCCCCACATAGATGTATGAAGTTCATTAGCACACCAAATGATAGGAAATAAACTGTTTATAAAAGGTCACATAAATTCATAATTTTGTCAGCGTTCTGTAAGCTGCAAATAATATTGTTAGCGCATAGACCGCAAAAAAAATAGAATTTACTATAGTGTAAAGTAGGTTTTAGTTCTTTATGTATATAAGTTATGTTTTTTATATAAATCATATCATTATTCTTTGTATGTAAGATAGCTAATTTCGTGTCAGCAAGGTCTAGGACACCAAGCTTTGCAAGCCGAACGGCGCGATCACTGGGGCTATAAAATTCGGCCGGCCGGCGACCGAAAAAGAATTATGTTCTGTGTTCGCGGCATCCCTACCACTTTTATCGTCTTACCAGGAGGAGACAACAGGTCTCTTCTGGGAAGGGACTTTGTTGTGAGGGCCGACATCATGCTTGACGTACCGCACGGTACCTGGAGCTTTGCTGATACTCCACAACAGGAGCATCCGTTTGCGGAGTATGATCATTGATCGGTGACATCATCCAATGAGGCCGCAGAGCTGATTCACATAGTCACCGTCAACCTTGCACTCAAGGAAGATGAGGGCCGGGCGTTGACGGCAGCACTAATGAAAGAGCTTAATTGTTTAATATCGAGCGGAGTGGACCGTTTTGCGTCTGAAGGCCTTCTTTTACGAGTTATGCCATTCATCGAATACGAATCGGTGATGAGCAAGAGCCTCACCGCCGTGTTCACAAGATATCTTTTATTGGATTTAGCGATGAAACGAGCAAAACTTTCACCTGTGGTATGTGCAACGTCTGCCCATAGCAAATATTGTGTCACCCAGAATATTACTGTATGACACCACACTGCGCTCATCACCCTGAGACATCAGTTCTTAAGTCTCATATGCCCAGTGACTACACTAGCTCTCAGTGCCCTTTAAACCGAAACAAAGTAATATTCATCGATTGATTATTGCTTCACGGCAGAATACCTGACCCTAGGGTGGTACTTATCTAGACGGATTTCTGCAGAGGAATCCTAACACCAGTAAAAAAGAGATACTTGTCAAGGAGTTGCAGAAGTTGCTGCACGCTGACGTGATCGAGTCTCGTTACGAAGAAAGATGGAGGCTTTCTGTAGACTTCCGCAAGTTGAACGCTGTGACGGAACCTGATTGATAGCCATTGCGCAGGATAGAGGATGTTGTTCACGCTGCCAAGAACACCAGCTACGTGAAGAAGTCAATTTACAGTCCGGATATTTTCAGGTTAGCGTTGCCTTCGGTCGGGAAATCTGTGCGCCAACTGATGTCCTTGACGACATAAGAACTGTGGTAGATTGAGAGACGGTCCCCACCGCTATCACGCCGTATCTGAAGAAGCAGCCCTGTGTCCTTCTGGACACGCGTGAAGTTCACGAGAAGGCGCAAGCTACGCAAAAGAAGGACGCTGACGAAGGTTGCCTAAGTGCAAGACTTTATATGTGTAACAATTTAAATAACAGCATACATAATCAGCAGCGTAAGGTCTTAAAATCATCTATTATAATTATCAATACAGCAAAACGCAATCTATATCATAAGCATTTATTATCAGTAAGTAACATATTTTAGCATTAGAAAAATGGAAGATCTTCAAATCACACAAAATCAAATTATTGAGGCAATGGAAAATATTTTAAGGAATTTTAAAAAAGACGGATCCGACCGTAAGACTCCAGTCTACATCAAAAAGAGATTAGAAACTCTCGAAACTAACTGGGAAGAATTTCAGTCAAATCATGTTACTGTGTGAGTTCGAAGAGCGAGGTTATAGTTATTTTGTCGAAAATCTGTACCAAAAAACCATGACATTTAATAAGGAAACAAAGGCGTATATTCTTCCACACAAGTCTGTCACAACAGCTTGAGAAAATTCTCTTAAACCCTCAATTGACGCCAAGGGAGTCTTGTCAGAAAGATACTTTAGATGCATCAGATGACGATGATCGGAATCAAGATCCATCTTACATTAAAACTGGGGAAATTAAATTACAATTTTTACCGACGGCGAGTACCTCGCAAGGAAATATGAGAAAATTAGAAGAAATGTTACATTATCAAAACATTTAACTCAATACATTTTTTAACTTAATTAATTATTACCGAGATGTTCGTTAAAAGTTATAACTTATTAAATAACACGACAATATTAAATTCGAGTAAGCGATAATTTAGTTTATTTTAACGCCCTCTAATGGCTCTATTAAAAGTTTATTCTAGCGACTATTGCACAGATCGCATTGTTGTTTTCATTTGTATGCGTTATTGATCTTTAAATTACGAGTAGGTCTGGATTATTCGAATTGTAAAAGAGAACTGCTAGGCTTCTAAAGGTACACCAACACCACCTAACGACTAACATTATAATGCATCGAACTGTCAGTGTTATTGCACTATAGATAGCTTTTATTTTTTATATAAACTTTAAATATATTTTTTATGAACATTCATAAAACATTAAAAGTTATATGTTAATATTTCGTTTAATTCTTGACCCGCGCATTATTATATACATTTGATTGTTTCAACATTTCAAATAAATTTACGAAAAGTGTTTGAGCTGCAAGTTAAGATTTTAAAAACTGTTTTGATGTTTAGTGTGGTTACAAGGTGAGTAATACAAACAGTGTAGAACAATAAGTGCCTACGGTTAGTTAATCATTTTAAACGAAAACACAATGTTATTAATGGTATATAGGTTCAAATAATGTTTTTTTTTATTTATTTATTTTGTATACGTAGTTAATGTTAATACTGAGAACGCAAATTTAAGATTTAGTTTAATTAAACTAGATATCTTTTTTATTTTAAAGGTAGTTCTTCTTTTTTATTTTCTACTGTTGGTTCTTGTACGTCGGCTACGGATTTTCGCAAAGCTTTACTCCTATCTGTGTTGGGTTTATTTTTTAAAGATTTGGTGTAACAATCTTCGACAAATCTAGGCGGTAAATGGTTCATTATCTATTGCTCAGGAGTCCCGGAACTTTTCTTAATTTTTCTTTGACAAAATACGAAATCCCAAATTTTAAGTTTCTTTCTTTGCTACAAACACCTTAGAATTTTGATTTCCGGTAAACGAGATGTGAGATAATAAAATCAGATATTTCATTAACTATATTAAGTGTAACAGAAGAGAAATAAAACACGTACGAACACTAGTAATAGTCTTAACTTATTTATTCTCCACGTAATTTGTACAGAGTAACAACGCATCAGAGTGCGCACAACGTAAGATAATCAAATTTTTTTTTTTTTTTTGTGTGTGTGTATGCAATTAGCCTTGTGGCTTTTACTGCGTCATAGGAAGCGACTCGCGAGCAGAAGGCCCGCGAGTGAGAAGGACAACGTCGCTGCTGAGCAACTGCGCTGCACTTCGACCCCTGAAAACGAATAAAAGGTATCCGACTAACAAGGGGGGGCTCGAAGTGATCCAAGGGCCCCTCTGAAGGAGGTACGAACCTCGGCTTGGATCACCATCGGAGCAGAATATTATTTATTTTATATTGCATACAATAATATATGCAATATAAAACAAACAATAACTAATAAAACCATCTGAAAGAAAGTAGCCTGAGAACTCGAAAGGATCGAGCGGCTATGAACCTAAGACTTCGCACTCGCCGGCGGGTGCGGTGTGCCGCTGTGCTAGCGGGTGCGTGTATGTGTACGCGGGTGTATGTGTTGAGGCGAGGGCCTCAAACGCTTAATTTATTAACGAATGGCTTTAACATTTATTTTTAGATTTAAATTAAAAATTATAATGACGCGGATGAATTTAATTGCCTATTTGGCTTTAAAATTTTTAATAGCGTTGAGCACACCGATGTGCTCAATCGACGCTAAGATAATCAAAGTGAGTGCTCTTCGGTTTATATAGCGTCATCCCCTCCATATTGAGCGCGTTAGGATGTGACGTCACCAAAGGTCATTGATAGACTTATTTATTGGATCGGCGTGGCACACCGTGGCAGGACGTGGCATGGCATGGCATGGCGTGGCATGGCATGGCGTGGCATGGCGTGGCATGGCATGGCGTGGTGTGGCATGGCATGGCGTGGGGTGGCATGGCATGGCGTGGCATGGCATGGCGTGGCGTGGCGTGGCGTGGCGTTACAGTCGGCCATCCTGTAACAATTGCTCCCGCAATGGGACACAAGGTTTCGGTTAGCTTTCCAGTAGATCAATAAGGTCTTCAGTTTCTAGTTGGTCATCAGAGCTGCTGGCACTGTCAGATACTGGAACCACACTACTAGACTAGTCCGGCGAAACTTTTATATCCCCTTAAACCCTTTATACTCCTGATTCGATATCTGACATTACCAACAACTTTAATTATAATATACGGGCCCGAATACATGTCATCTAGCTTTGTTTTAACCCTGGCACCACTACTTGTAGGTGCCTGCCGCCACAGAACAAAGTCTCCCTTCTTGTATATATGACTGTTTTTGCGGCGTTTGTCAAAATTAAGTTTCATCTTAGCGCTAGCTTTTTTAATACGTACACTAGCCTTATCGCGTTTAGACTGGGTTGGTTCAGTAACATGTTCCGGAATAGTTACGTCGCATACTGATCTGCCACTACGTGCAAACATCAAATCGTATGGTTTAAAACCAGTAGTGTCATTGAAAGTATTATTAATACCCCAAATAACATCGGGAAGGCAATTAGACCAGTTATTAGCAGCTTCGCTGGGATCAGTGGCTCGCAAAGCATTCAGTATGGTACGATTAGTACGTTCAACTTGTCCATTAGCACGAGGGCACGCAATTGCGTTCAATGTATGTTTGAACTGCTTGTCGGAAGCAAATTTTTTTAAAATACCTACTAGTGAACGCTTTTCCGTGGTCTGTTACTACTCTGTCTGGGTAACCGAACAAGGCAAACATTTTTTTGAGAATTCTAATTGTTTCTACCGAATTAACTGTTCGAGTAGACTCCGCTATTACAAATTTTGAAAATGCGTCGGTTATTACTAACATATACTCATGACCTTTTTTTGTCCTACAGAATGGTCCTAAATGGTCGACGTGGACCATTCGAAAAGGTTAATTTAGTTTAGGAATAGGGTGCAGCTTGCCTTCCTTCTTACCATATTAGCCCTTTCCATAAGCACAGTGTAAACAGGATGTTACATACTTTCTTATGAACCGTGTCATTTTGGGGAACCAGAAATCGCTTTTAATTAAATCTGTAGTACGCTTCAGCCCTATGTGCCCTATATCGTCATGATGCATTTGAACAATTTTCCATCTAGCCGGTTCGGGAACTACGAGTCTGTTTCCCAGGAGAGTCTTTCTATATAACCTATCATCTATCAGCGCATAATTGTTTATAATATCAGGTACGGCTGAGCCTTTTTTTAATTGATCGATTATATTTTTACTTTTTTCATCCTGACACTGAACCGTATAAAACCAATCAGTGACTTCAAGACGATTAATATTTATAGCATCAACTGGATTTCTACTTAGTGCATCGACATGTCTCATACGCTCCCCGGGTCTATACTCCACACTTATATCGTACTCTTGTATTAACAGCCACCATCTTGCGATACGTGGAATAATATCACGTTTCGTAAGAGTCGCGCGAACGGCGGTACAGTCTGTGACCACCTTTACGTGTTTACCTACGACGTACACCCGAAATTTACGTAACGATTCTACTACTGCTAATGTTTCGAGTTCGTAGCTGTGATACATACTTTCTTCCCTAGATGTCACTCGACTGAAATATATAACAGGTCGCAAGGTCCCGTCGGACTGTTGCTGTAATAATATACCCGCTACCCCCGCTTTGCACGCATCGGTATGTATTTCTGTTGGTAAAATCGAGTCATACAAAGCTAACACCGGTTTAGAGCATAGACACTTTTTCAATTCTTCAAAGCTATTTGCCTGTTTAATACCCCATAGCCATGGTACGTTCTTCTTAGTTAAGTCAGTTAGGGGGTGAGCAATAAGCGCGAATTTATAAATAAATTTACGAAAATAACTGCAAAGGCCTATAAATTGGCGCACTTCGTGAACATTGCTAGGCACAGGAAATTTAGAAACTGCGGTTAGTTTTGACTCTGTAGGTTGCACGCCCTCATGAGAAATTTCATGCCCTAAATAGGTAATTTTATTTTGTAAAAATGAACACTTTTTCATATTTAATTTTAAGTTTTCTGACTGAAATTTTTGCAACACAGTTTCTAACATTTCTATACCAGAATTAAAATCTACAGAGGGTAGTAACAAATCATCTAAAAATGCAAGAATTTCATTAGGGGAACTGTCAGACTGTGCGTAATGCATGGAATTAACGATTCTGTTAACGAAACGCATAAAAACCGACGGGGCGTTCGCCAAACCAAACGGGACGCGCAAGTATTCATAATGACCTTGAGGCGTAATGAAAGCAGTTTTATGAGTGTCTTCAGGTAAAATTGGCAGCTGATGGTAGCTTTGAGCCATATCAAGAATAGTGAAATATCTCTTGCCGGCCAATTTTGAAACCTGATCATCTATATTAGGTAATGGGTATCGGTCTTTTATAGTTATTGCGTTAAGCGCACGATAATCAACGCACAACCTACTATCACCGTTTTTTTTCTTGACTAAGATTACGGGAAAGGCATACTCTGACTCAGATTCTTTAATAATACCGGCGTCTAATAAATCGCGAACTTTGGATTTAACTATCTCTTGTTCCGCATGAGATAACCTATAAGGTTGACGGTATATCGGCTGCTGAGTAGTAAGTTTAATCTTCATGTGTAATAAGTCGGTACAACCCAGATCTTTTGTACTATTTGCGAAGGTGTGTTTATAACGTAATAATAAATCGATTAAACCGTCACGTTCGTTTTTAGTTAAATTGCCTATCCTTATTTCGGTTATTGGTACTCCACCTATGCTACTGTCAATGATTCGATTCACGGTAAAAATAGGGGCAGACGGAATTGGTAAATCACATAAATTAGGAAATTCAGTCACTAAAGAGTTAGACATTTTTGGCAATCTAGAGATTGGCTTGGCATGGTAACTAACCTGGCATGGCTGTCTGGTTGACTCGCAGCTACTCTCTGCGCGTACTAGAGTTTTTCCAGCTTCCCAACTAAGGTTATTGGCTCCAGTGTTGATGATCTTCATGTAGCCCTCGCAGCCTCGAAGTAACGTGGCTGGTAAGGAATAAGAGATTCCTTGTAGTTCGAAGTGACGCGGCGCAGTACAAACATCATTTCCCTCTATTCTCCAGCACCCTGACCTTTATTATTGAGGTGCCGGGTGGTAAGGATTCTTTGCTTGACGTTACCACTTTAAATTTCTGAACACTCTACGACACTAAATTCCGTCGAAGCATTAGGATCCTGTCTTAATGTAGTAGTTCCATTACTCACCACAAGTGACACATGATCAGCGTTTATTACGGGCTGGCCAATCAATAAATAAATACCCTCCATGTCAATATCAGTAATATGTGCTTTACATCGAACTTCAATGTTATCAATTTCTAGGTCTAATTCTACTTCACCGCGGCTAGTTAACAAGCCACCAGAAAAACCCTTTAAGATAGTCCTTGTTGGTTTAACCGTGAGTGCTAAAAGCTTAACAATTTGAATATTTATAACATTGACTTGACTTCCAGTATCGATATAAGACTTCAGAAAAACTCCGTTTACCCTCACAGTCTTCTTGTAAATCTCGTTGTAATTCTGAACTAATTTTATTTCCTTGATGTTGCTATATGCGTCAGAAGAGGTTTTAGTATGGGTTGATGGGCTAGAACAGCGGGTGGCAATGTGACCTTGTACACCACATTTAAAACAAAAACGTTTGTCGGGTAGTGTACAATTTCGTAAAATATGTCCCGTTTTCTTACAACGCGGACATGGGTCAACTTCAGGATTGATTTTCTTGTCTGGGATTGGTAACTGCTTGGTATCCTTAGTCAATGCGCGTGCTTCGAAGGTGGGTACACGATAGTCGTCAAGCGAACAAAGAAAAGCCTCGTAGAGTTCATCAGGTCGCGTGCATTGGAATGCACGTGCATTTGGTTGCAATGAGTTTGGTAAGCCTCTGATAATACACGAGACACTAGCGCTATCTGATAACTTACAACGAAAGCACAAGGTGACTTTATCCTGATAATATTTCGTCATAGTTTCGTTCGGCAACTTTCTTCTTTGCATCATTTCGTCTAATAATGAGCTATAATCGCGATGTTTGGGGAAACCTCGTTCCAACATGCGCTTCCACTCCAACCACGTGTAATTATATTCGTCTAGTCTGTTGTACCACTTACGCGCTTGTCCACGTAATTTGTCTTGCAGGTGAAACGCTTTAATTTGGTCGTCCCATCCGTGAATGTCCCTCAGCTGATCGATCTTTTTCAACCACGCAAACACCGTGCAATCCTCTGCATCGGGGTCAAATTCTGGGATTAGTGACGCCGCATGGTGATCTTTGAAACGTCCGAGTGATGGGGTTTCTTGATTGAGTTCGCGTATCGCCCTGTCAACTTCATTTTCCAGCAAATTTTTAAGTAGTTTTCGGGCAGGAGGTGATGAACAATCCTCACCTTCGCTGTCTTGGTGTTGTTCTTGCTCAATAAATCCTGGTGGACGGACTCCGTGGCCAGCATCGCTAGGACGATTACGCTTCATATCCCACTTCTGAGTGTAACAGAAGAGAAATAAAACACGTACGAACACTAGTAATAGTCTTAACTTATTTATTCTTCACGTAATTTGTACAGAGTAACAACGCATCAGAGTGCGCACAACGTAATATAATCAAAGTGAGTGCTCTTCGGTTTATATAGCGTCATCCCCTCCATATCGAGCGCGTTAGGATGTGACGTCACCAAAGGTCATTGATAGACTTATTTATTGGATCGGCGTGGCACACCGTGGCAGGGCGTGGCATGGTATGGCGTGGCATGGCGTGGCGTGGCGTGGCGTTACATAAGTAAAAAGTTGTAATTTGGTTAAAGGTTTAGTACCCTTGGTAACTGCCATTTCAGACTTTACCGTTTGCAGCAGCAAACTTAAAAGTGATGAGTTGCTTCAGGGAAAGGATGGCAAAGTTGTGCCATGTTGTTTGATTGTAACTTTTATAATTATAATGAAGAAAAGAAAAAACCGTTTCAAATTCTAATAGTGTAATTATTCTCCATCAAGACATTTAACAGGCATTTATCAATAAACATAGTAATAATTGATTCACAATTATAATAATGAAAACAAATTGTTTAGTCAACTTGTAACTACTTACATGCTACTTATTATAATACACAAAACAAATTCACAAAATGCATGTTATTATTGTAATATGTATACCTATTTATTAACAATTAATAATGTATATTACTTCATTGTAATCACAAAATACTACTCTCGAGAGATGAGTACTCATTATTTTAGGTGATATTTCATCTATTTCGCATGAATTTATCATTTACCATGCAGCAGTACAATTATCACAGCACTTGTAAAAATTGCGGTGTCAAAAGACAAAATTAATTATTTACATTATTAAGCAGTTTATCCATGGGGAGACCCAGAAGTCCAAGATCAAAAATTAAAACATCATTTATCTTGTCACATTCTAAAATACTAATTAACACTAATATAATTCAATTCAAAGAAATTTATCTACGATGGCGGCGCTTTTTCTTATTGGCTCGCGCCTGGTTTCCGTTCTGAGACGGACTGTCTGTTGACGTGGATGGTCCACCAGTCGATTGGGTTTGAGCTACAGGTGGAGGGTTTGGTGCTAGCTGTAATTGAATGTGATTATTTTGTCTAGGTGAAATAAGCATTTGCCCAACTGTTTGTGGAGGAGGAACCGGCGGCTGGGTCGCGTTCAGGGCTGCCCTCAATCTCTGTCGCATACGTCGACGTGCATTACGAGATAGTGGTTGGTCCTCATTCGTCGATTGATTATTCAAAATCTGTGGTTGAGATTCACTTGCATTTGTGGCAGCTGTATTCAGATCATTTGAAGAAGCGTGATTTATTCTAGGAGAAATCTCGATTCTAGCTCGAATTTCAGCTTCAGAACGAACCAGAGCGTTCGCCTCTAGTGTAGCAAAAGCACGTGACAGTCTTGCTACATTGTTCTGCAAGTCTTGTAGTACGTTTTCTCGATTGTTACCGCGGTTGGCGACTCTCATTACAGCACGGGGTTGCGTCTGATGTGCCAACTGATCCGCGGGCGTGCGTCGCAAAGATAATTTGCCACTAATTGATACAGGTGCAGTTAATGCTCTAGCATCTAGTCCACTGACTATTAAACAATGACCTCTTTTTTTAAGAGAACCTTCACAGGATCTTACCGACCATACCTGAAAAAAAAAACAATTAAGAATATCATAATAATATGGTATTGACACTATTCATTTCAGCATCACAAAAGTCGGTAAAAATATACATACACAATCTGAGAATATAGCTTCACGATCATTGCCAGAAATGGTGACCGTGTAACAAAATTCATGAGCAATCCAGGGCGAGGCAGCCATTGTCAACCATGCACATATGCAATCATCTGAAATGATAGTGTGAAGTAATAATTAAAAGGATTTTTAATAGCTTAAAAACTATATGGTTATATAAATAAACATTTTTTTAACTTACTGCTAATTTCAATAACTAAAAAGAAGATGCCCATATCGGACACACGAACTGCAGTAACAATTCTGCCAGGTACAGTAGATAACTGCCAAGCTTGTAAGTACTCTCCATTTTCAGATTGACCCTAAAATGAAATTAAGTGCACTGTTGTAGCATACAGCGAAACATTTATCTGGTATCAGAAGGGAACCTTTTTTATTACATACCTCGATAAGATCAGGAGAGTGAAAATAACGTAGGTGGTTGAGTAAACGCGCAGATGGCAATCGTTCAGCATTCCCGTTTTTACAACACAGACAGCGAAAGAGACCCTTGCAAGCTTGGGGTGCCCTAAGTGTGATTTGCTAAAACAAATTCAGCAAAAGATAAGATGACATCTTTATATATATTAATGTTAAATATTTTGTTGTACTTAGTTATTAAATTGTAGTTGTTTTGGTCTAATGCAATAGTTAAAAAAAATACTAGTTATGCTACTTGTTTTACTATAATTATGGAATTGGGGCTGGGCAGTTTACATATTATAATATTATATTAATACATATTTTTGAATTCCTTGTAATTTGTATTTAAATACATAGCTTTAAAATATATTGTCCCATAAACACTTATAGTCAATTGTACATCTACATTGTACCATTTTAAATGAAAAAAGGTGACAATTTTGTCAAATTGTAGGCTTGTAAAGTTTTCTGATAGTTGTACCATATTCCAATTTTACAAATTTAGATAAGCAATATGATACTTTCAACCATGCAAGTTAAAGTCAATCTTTGGTTAGGGCATAATTTATTACAACAATTTATTGCAATCAAAGGTTCTGAATGTATTTTGTAATTTGTATTTTAAATAAAAATGGTTAAAAGACTGTATTTACCACCTCTACATATAGTAAATATACATATACATATATATACATATAGTGGTGGTAGGATTCCTATGCAGGAATCTGTCTAGGTAGGTACCAACCCTAGGGCCAGTTATTCTGCCGTGAAGCAGTAGTGTGCAAGCATTACTGTGTTTCGGTTTGAAGGGCACTGTGAGCTAGCGTAATCACTGGGCATATGAGACTTAAGAACTGATGTCTCAGGGTGATGGGTACAGTGACGTATCACACAGAAATATTCTGGGTGGCACAGCATTTGTTATGGGCAGACGTTGCACTTACCATCACATGAATGTTTTGCTCGTTTCATCACTTTCTCAAATCAAAATAACTTAGAAACATCCTCAAAAAAGTGCACAATGCACTTATTTTGATTAGCTTCATGTTAGCCGTGTCAACAACAAAAAATTTAAAACATCATGGAACAAAAGTTGATTTCATTTCAAAAGCTACTGTATGTGGTGGTCATAACAGTTATTTTTTTGTTTATTTAATAGGAATTTGTGACCTTAGTCTTTGCTTTTATGTTATTATTGATCAACGATGCTTTTTGAATGGAATATTGGAATATATTAATGTTCCAATGTTAATTATAAAATAATAACTATTTCAGGCAGTTTAATATAATTTTTGAACTTATTATTGGCAATATTTAGTGCCAAAACCGTGCGCTAAATCTTGGCAAGATGTTTGGTGTTGTTATGTAATGATTTTAAAAAAAAAATCCAGAAAGATAATAGAAACATTACTCCAAGAATGGAGCTTCTGAATCTATGGAATTGGGTAACTGGCATTATGAGCTGAAAACTTACATTTGGGACATTGAGATTATTTTCCTCATCTTCACCTGTATCATTTTCAGTTTCTCCTGGGCCTACATCATGAGCTGGTGTACTGCTCTCTGAAGAGCCCGACCCAGTGTTTAATTTACCACCCAGTTTCTGAAATAAAAAATATTTATTTGTATAATGTTTTCTTTTATTTACGCGAATATTACACATTTAAATAAAACTACTTTTTTTACGGATTTTATCGCGTTTAATTTTTGATTTCAAAAATTAAACGCGATAAAATCCGTAAAATAGTAGTTTTATTTAAATATTTATTTGTAACTGAAATGATGATGAATCATCTAGGGCAAAGGTCAACTTTAATGATTACAAATTTCTGTGTGTTTTAATGAACTATTTTATGTTGATGGGTACCAACTGAAAAATTTTAGTAACTAACTAAATTATCCTAATATCCTACTAAAATACTCAAATTATTTACTACTGTTTTCATTCTAAAGACTAAGATTATTCATAAACTGTACATAAACAATTTTTTTTTATGATTATATTAAAATATTATTTAACTTCAAATTCATTACAACAAAGGGTAATTTTATAAAACATGTTCAAATCCTTCTAGTGCTTACTTAACTAGTTTGCATTTAGTTGATAAGGTAAGGAAAGGTTTTTGAAAACGATGCTCCACAGTAGGATTTCTCCTGTGTTGTGGGTACATTTTACATACATAAATTCCACATGTACAAACACCCAGACCCGGAACATCTATCTGTAGGTCATACAAATATTTGTCAAGTGCGGGAATCTAACCCGCGACCCGCGGTGCAGAAGTCAAGCGCTTAACCACTGCGCCAACCGAGCCGACAATATGATACATCCCTAAATACTGCCAAATTCTAATGTACACTAATCTATTAGAAATATCAAAATATTATAAATTAATTAAAAAAATAGCCACGTGGTGGCGTCTCGTTAAACAAATACTACCACTCCATCTCATCCAATGAATCTCGTAAAAGGCGAGTAAGAAACTGCACTGTGCACCCAACAGTGCATGGTGGTGATGGGCTCACCACCTATCTATATAGTGCATTATATTGTTTTGGTGAAACGTGGATTGTGGCAGTCATCTGTTTTTGAGGTGAGTGCCCAGTCTCTGACTACCCCTTATGGGATACTGTCGTGATCTTATGTATGTATTTATGTAATTGAATAAATAAATAATATTATGCACAATGGATTGGTTATTAATACCATATTATTTTTTATTAATATAATTTAAAACTTACAAAAGCTCGTAATTTTCTGAAATTGGCAATGAGTTCCTCCATAGCATAGTTGCGTGTGCCAAAGAATAGAGCACGACAAACTGGGCACACATCAAGGCGGACTTTGCATCGTCCACATACATGATGTCCTTCATTACATTGAAATATCTGCCCTGTAGGAATTTCATAGCATACTGGGCATTGTAATAAGTCATCAAGGTTCAATAATGATTCAGGCTGAAAAAAATTCAAAAATGTAAAAAAGGAATGGTAAGAACTATCTTTTTTTTACAATTCCATGCAACATATGGTCAGTCATAATGATGATTAATGTTACTAAATGCTTTTCAAATTCATGTGCGGACACAAATTCATTTTTGGACACCATATTGCTGATAATATAACAAAAAATAGTTACAAAAAGTAAGTGTTTCTTTTTTTAGTATAAGCTCTTTTTAGTTACTACCATTTGTCAACACAAAATTAGTTAAAAGAGTAAGATTATTCTTAACAAAATACATCATTACATACATACAAAGAATATAAGAGTTGGCAAAGTTGTTATATCTACCCTCAATGAATTTTACAAATTCAAGTAAATTAAATTAAAATATACAATTTATTTACATTTTTATTAAGAAAATTAATTAAACATTCGTCTATAGAGGGTAAATGATATTTCTTAAATGTAAAAATATACCACGTATGTATAATATAATGTTCCTAAAAAAATTATCGACCAACAGACAAGGTTGAACAATGGAAATTTTATAATATAAGTTACTTTATGAGAATCTTACCTGCACCTCCACCTTTTCAGCCATTGTAGAGGTCTTCTAAAAGTGACGGCCAAAATAAAATGTAGTTATGTATATATATTCTTATCCGTCTTATAGAACGAGTATTTAATTTAATAATGAAACACAGCTGTAGCTTTTAAAAATGGACGACGCCCGACAGCCTATCAATAAATGTTGCCAAGTAAATACTTTTCCCGATTATTTATTTACTTATCACAAGAGAAGGTTATTTACATATTACATATTTTTCTTAAAATAGTAATTAATTTAACCTTATCAGACCAACAAAAGTAATTATTTATTTTTATTAAAAAACAATTAATAAACTGTTTCTTTAAAATATACGATTTTCTTGCTGAATATCACATTTGTTGTTGAGTTACTTAAAATTATTAAAAGAAAACAGGTATTTCAATCTTTCGGCTTAGTTAGTGATATGTATCTTATTTACTAATAATCTCAGTATAGACATACAGTCACGCCTTTTTCATGACAACTAATTCGTAGATACTATATTGAGATCAAGTGAGCTAGAGAAATATTTTAAATTATAACTATAAGACAGATACGAGGGTGGATTGAAAAGTACTCGGCCTAACACAGATCCATTCAATTCTAAAAATCAAATCTACCCACATTATTTAGTTCAGTTCAGACTAGTTCATTGTGTGAGGTTCGCAACGTGTGCGATAATTAGTTGTGATTTTATAAATTTATTAACAAAGTAATCGGTCATAATTTCCGCGAATGGAGCAAATCGAGCAGCGTGCCGTCATTAAGTACCTCCATAAGAAGGGGCTATCATCAAAAGCCATCCATGATGACATGGTCAGTACATTAGGCGATTGTGCTCTGTCATATTCATCCGTCAAAAAATGGATAGCAGAATTTAAGTGTGGTAGAGAGAGTGTGAAAGATGAACCCCGCTCTGGAAGGCCTTCGACGTCAACTACTGACGAAAATATTAAAAAAGTACTTGATTTAATAATGGGAGACCGCAGATTAAAAATTAGAGAGATAGCCGAGATTATAGGCATCTCTTATGAACGAACTCAAAACATCATTGTCAACGAGTTGGGTTTCCACAAGGTGTCTGAGAGGTGGGTTCCGCGACTGCTTTCAGTTGAACAAAAAAGGACGCGATTGACTATTTCACGCGACTGTTTGGAGTTATTTGAAGCCGATGCAGATGATTTTTTGAATCGTTTTGTTACTATGGACGAAACATGGGTTCATTACTGTACACCGGAAACAAAACAACAATCAAAACAGTGGAGAAGACCTGGTTCACCACCCCCTAAAAAGACTAAGTCGATTTTGTCGGCAAATAAGGTGATGGCTTCAGTATTCTGGGACTCGAAAGGTGTGATTATGATGGATTATCTTGAAAGGGGTCAGACTATAAACTCTGATTACTACTGCACCTTACTACGTCGTTTACGAGAGGAAATAAAAGAAAAACGTCGAGGAATGCTCGGAAGAAAAGTCCTGTTTCATCAAGATAACGCCCGTGTTCACACGTCAGTACAGTCAATGGCTGGAATTCACAACTGTGGCTTTGAACTGTTACCGCATCCGCCGTATTCACCTGATCTGGCACCATCAGACTTCTTTCTGTTCCCTAACCTAAAAAAGCACTTGGGAGGTCAAAGATTTTCGACAAACGACGAGGTCAAAGCAGCTGTAGACGCATATTTTGACTCTAAGGAAGAATCATTTTTTTAACAGTCTAAATGCTTGGAAGGGGAGGTGGCAAAAGTGTATTGAACTTGATGGTGATTATGTAGAAAAATAAAAATATAACTGATTTAGTATGTGTTTATTTTCTTGGTTAGGCCGAGTACTTTTCAATCCACCCTCGTATAATACATCTTTTTTATCATTAACTCGCGAGTTCCATATTTTATTAAAAATAATCAAAAGAAAAAAATAAACTCTAAAATTCTCTATTTTGTGGGAACACAAACAATGCTGTAAATTAATGATTAGTAAGATTTTAACATTAAATGAAAGACTAATAACGTGATTTCCCCCTCGTGTTCTAACTAACGTTTCCATCCTTTCTGGACATGCTGCTAATTATGGTATCTATTGTATCTTGGGACAAGCTCTGCCACTCTTCAAGTAATGCGTTTTGCAGTTCTCTTAGGTTGTTGGGGGGGGGGGGGGGGGGGGTATTCTGGATTTAACATTTTTTTAACAAGTCCCTGTGCGTAACTCCCATGGTATAGATATGCTTGGACTGAGCGAGCACGAGCCCGAGCATTATCCTGCATCAGAATAAAGCCGTCATCATTACGTCATCGTAGTGGCACAACGTGTTCTTCTACAATATTCCTGATTTACCTATCAGCAGTCATATTCTCTCCATCTTCCATCACTAACTCCGTACGAGCTCCGAAAGTTATCCCCCCACACCATAACTGAGCCGCCCTTGCCACCGTTTTTCAAAATTAGTCTGTATATATCGTTCTCCTTTGCCTACGACCTTACACCCGCGTGGCCTAGTGGTCAGAGTACCTGACTTCTGCGCCGCAGGTCCTGGGTTCGAATCCCAGCCGGAGCCAACATTTGTGCTAAAACCCAAATTGTTGGTTTTCGGGTCTGGTTGTGTTGTTATTGTCCCCGTGTTTCTGACACTGCATCCTCGCCTACCTCCGATCTTATCGCATTAGCGTTACATCGGGTGGGTAGGTTAGGACGAGGGAGTGCCTCTGTGTTTGTGCGGACACTTGTGGCACTATAAGATCTCCTGCACAGTTCATAGCTCTCGTCAATATTCGGAAGTTGTCGCCGTGGTCGAAATCGATCAGGAGAAAATCATAATCATCTCCTTTGACTCTATATTCTCTGCCTCCCATCGATCTGGTTTAAGAGCACTTTACCCTCATAAGTGAAAAGTACCCGCCCCCATTGGTTTATGTCCCAAAAACGATGTTCGCGTGCAAAGTTTCACCGATGTAAATGATGGTGTCTCTCAAGTTTTGGAGCTTTGGCCGGTACCTGCGAACCAATGCCCCCTTCTTCAAATCTTCTGCGACCTGTACGCTCGCTCGCTTGCACTCCTCGTACGACTTCAAGTTCAATTCGGACTTGCACAGCCGTTACCCACGTGTTCCTGCGAGCTCGAAGTTGTAGGAAACGGTCATCCCACCTCGACGTGCACTTTTTTCTGCTTTGGAAGGAGGAGGAGGGGTCCTCACAAGAGAATCAGTCAACCAGTACCGTCGAATACTGCGATGAATTCTTGAAATTGATTTGCTGCAGTCTGGCGGCAATAGATCTGTATGCAGGTATCTCAATAGATCTGTAAGATCCATTTCTTCTCATTTCAGCTCTTGTTATCTCTGGTGGTGTTAAATCGGGCATGTTTAGTTTATTTTAACTAAGGTGTAGGCACTTTAGTTAAAATAGCAGTATTGTCAAGAAAAAAATAACATTAAAATGGAGTATTTGTCAAATTTATAAAACTTTTAAATTTCTCCCCAGACCGAGCTCGAACCACTAACAAATCAGTATTAAAACAGAAACAAATTTCGCCTTTTGTTCCATTTTTAAATTAAAGTTCTAAATGAAAAGGTAAAGTAACTGGCCAGTCATTTATAAAATCTTATGAAAAATAATGTTTTTTTTTTGTGTCCGCGAACTGTACGTGTGTGTATGTAATTGTAATTTATTTCTAGTCATATCATTATAATATTGCATCAAACTAGGACTGTCAGTTTGCCTGTAACATTAGTATGTAGGATTCTTTTCAGCCTATCTGTAAGCCCCAATCGAAACTACAAAGTAATTCATATTTTTTAAAAATTATATTATACTAATTGTTTTGTGTTGCCCTGCTACTTTAAATGTACCACTAACCTAAGAACAGCTGTTACAGTAAACAGGTTAAACGTTTGTATCTTTGGTAGCAGAGAAGACTCACTATTTTGTTACCACATAATAACAAATAATAGAATGTTATTTTATAATAGGTTTTTGTACCTGTTATTTACGTGGAACTGGAACAGACGTCACAGATACGGGAGTTTACCTGTTACAACCCACTCCTTTTCCAAAGTAATTATTAGAGATGTCGTATTGGGGTCAATTTTAGAAATCATAATATTGGACATATTCGTTATCTCATAATAGGATGTATATTAGTCATAGTGAATCTGAATATTTAATCTTATATTTATATTTAGCGTACCTGTTCTCCAAAGTAATAGTAGCAATAAAGAATACTAATATAAAATACAAGATTCTCGTGAATATGAACGGTTATTCCTAGGCATGAACGGACTTAGTTAATAGACATACATGATTAATTTTTCCTTCATAGTTTAACAGGCTCAGGCTTTAGGACTATTAACATCGAATTCGTTGGTCAATTCAAAAAGTTAACCACAATATATAATTATCGCTTTTTTCTATATACTTTAATATACATCCTATTATTTGATTAATATCTGGTAACCTATCGCTTGTTCTAATATAAATATCCGGGGCTGGTATTATATATATATTATAGGTATATGTATTTTATAATACCTATTACTAATATACACCTCTAGTATTACACCTATATGTAATTATCATTTGACAGCTTGTGACTTGTTTGTCATATGGAGTAATTAAAATTATGTTTACAAATCTTATTTAAATATTTTATAATTAAATTATAAGCTAAATAGTTATGGCATGTAAAAGGAATATTCTTCTGTTTTTTATTATTTCAATTTATATCCGACGTAAGTAGTATCTGTTTCGTTCGTTCCCTTTTATTCGTCTGTAAATTATATAGACACAATTACTAACGATGTAAATTTCATTTCAGTCTTTCGTTGTGAAAGGCTCCATGAACAAATATATTCATCAATTGAAGGGGGTGCAGCGTGCTTCAAAAGGTTAAATGGAACCCACCAGGCAGGTTGTTCCAGTAAGTTTGCTGTACTTACAATACCTTAATGTTTTTGCTTTCTTATTTCTTAAAGCGTGAGTTAGTTCTGAGTATTTTCTTTTTCTACGAGTGAGCTACTTGACCAATATGTATAAAATTAAGAAATTAAAATATGAAAAAAGAAATCAATGCATTCCAATTTAAACCCTAATTTAAACCCCTAACCTCTTTAAACCCAAGATGTTACAAAGTTTTTTTTTGTCTTTCAATTACTACACTGTTCTCTACACATATGTTATCACTTTAAATTATAAAAAAAACCTTTGCAGCTTCTGATAAAGGTGCAGTGGGAGTAGTGCAAATGATTAACAAAGTGACTGATGCACAATGGTTGATAAACAATGCTACTGCAGGACCATACATGGCTGTTGTCAGTACGGCACTGTTTCATAATGTCATTGAGTTGTTAATGGCAGACCCTGTTAATGTAGCAGGTATCCTTGTCTATGATAATACAACAATGAGGTAAATAATTGCTTATTTAGTTTCTTTTTTCTTATATATTGTGATTAGAGATGCTGGCCCATCTCTATCTCTTAGGTTTGCTCTGTAAATAAATACTGGGTTTCCAGAATAAACTTTGCTAAGTAGGTATATACTTCGAAAAATTACTCAGTATTGTAAAATGCATTTCATCAATGAATGGTGAAAATGCAGAGTGCAAACAACACAAGGCACTGTGTAAAAGACCCCTACACATCTCATGTACCTCCCTAACTCACTTTTTTACAGTATAAGCATGAAGTTTTATAATTTCTTTGCCAAAAATGCCAAGTCTTTTACAAACAAAGTTATAACAATGCCAGGTCATTATCATCATCAACAGCCTTTCAAAGTATACTGCTAGACCTCTCTTGAAAAGTGCTAGTATAAAAGTTTATATTAGGTATATATGCCTATGCTCACTATGCAAGATGGGCTGGATGGTAAGTGCAGTATTGCCACCATCACATTAATGATGGCGCCATCACTAGTATGTGGGAGTTGGATTTGGCATTTTGGGAAGGTGGTGATATGGTCTCTGCCTACCCTAATGGGAAAGAGGTGTGACTTTTGGTATGAATGTATTTACCTAAATATATAAATAACTTAGGTTATTCCGCAAACAATCAAATGGCCACCATAGCCTTGTATATAATTTAGTCAGGTTGCATAATGAGTGGGTTAGATTGTCATTGGGATGTATAGCTACTATACACAATTATGACAAAAACATTGATGGAAGTGATGGAGTGGTGCCATATCCAAACCAGAGTCCCTGTGCATCCCGAATAATGACTGTTTTTAATATTATATTATGATTTTGAACATTTTTTATTTGAAAGTACAGATGCAATCTAACATTTGGACTTTTAGGACTGAATCTATTGTATTGTTAACTTACTATTTATAACTAATTTTCTATTTTACAACCTGAAGCAATCTAAAATCTAAACACATGTTTAAAATACAATGTTTTAATCTTATTACAATATTTGTAGACCCACCACATTTAGTCAGGAATCTGAGTGTCCTAATCAATTTTTCTCTGGCCCTGGAAGCCAATGTACATCTTCTTCAACGAGTGGTATTGTATGGAATGAGGGAGGGACAGGATTATTAAGAAGAGATATCCCTTATCCAATATTCTTTCTTCCTCAATCCCGAATTGAAGAAATTGATAAAATTGAGAAGTGTTACAACAGGTATAAATTACTATAAAATTTCACCCTCAACTTGTGCTTATAAGTATTTGCTATAATCATTATATAGATTTCCTAGAGCAAAGTCTAAAAAGAAACAATTTGCATAAAAGTAAAAAGTAAAGTTTCAGCCTATATATGTCCCACTGCTGAGCACAGGCCTCCTCTCATTTCTGAGAGGGTTTTGGAGCTAGGAAGAATCCGCCACGCTGCTCCAATGCGGGTTGGCGGACTTCACATGTCCTCGAAATATTTCTATTCCTCGGACATGCAGGTTTCCTCACAATGTTTTCCTTCACCGCTAAGCACGTGGTAAATCAGCACTTAAAATTGTAGAACAATATTAGAGGTGCTGGCACCGGGAATCGAACCCAGGTTACTCGTTTACTATGAAATTAAAGGCGAGCACCAGGCCCCTGAGCTACCACGGCTCTTTGCATGTGCCATATAAAAGCTTTGTATATCCATCATACTTACAGCAATAATAACAATTGTAAGGTCAAATCAAGGACATAGTATGTTAACTTTTTGTGAGATGCTTCTTTGCTATAACATTGTTAATCACTTGGACACTATACCTGTGAGTAGCTGATTTATGAATGGCAAGTCTTAATGACTTTTATAGTATTTACCACCCGGCCGAGATGCAATATATATCTCAATGATGAACAACCACTGTCAACATAGCATCAACTTAGGCAGTTTTGATCTATAGTAGCACTATGTGTTAGTTAACAGCAATATTGACCACTTGTAACAATGAGTTTTACGAAATCAATTGTGTACGATTTGTATCATTGGCTTGGCCACTAAGACTGCGATTGGCTCACCGACTCTCACGGTGGTCCAAATAAGTACAAACACAAAATTTCTTTATTTGATTTAAGCGATCATTCAAGTTCTTAGAAAAGTCAAATAGTAAAATCTACCACTATTTCGAAAAATATGACCTCTAAAGAGAACAAGATAATAATTCGAGGGTTTTTTAAATCTCACAATTAATTTCATTGTTACAATTATATAATATCATTACATACAAATACAATTATTAATGTAAAATATCAAGACTTTGAGTCCTATTAATCAGTCCTGTTCTGTTAGTAGTTTTTTTATAATATTTTAATCTGTTCCTCAAAGTGGAAAAAAGCTATAGCTATAGATAAATGGCTATCAAATGCAAAAAATATTACTTAATAACATCTTCGAAGATTAGCGAGTTCAAACATACCAGCTCTCCAGCTTTATTATAGTAGTAAGATTATTTAGGATCTAATAATTGACATGGATAGTAAGTTCAGTTTTTTCAATTACTCAATGAGTATAAAATAATTACATATATTTCAATTCACTAAAAAAATTTTATATACACATCTTTTAACACAGTGGTGGTTAAATGTTAAAAGAAATTAAATAAAAAAATAATTTCATATGGTCCTTTTGCATTTCAGATATAATCTTGACAAGCTTAATCAAGAGGAAAGGCCTCTCTGTTCTCTTCAGTTGAATTCGTTTATGTTTGCTGCTGTAAACAGTGCAATTTGCTTAAGAAGGTAAGTTTAATTTGATTAAGCTTATTTTGGCTATGCCATTTGTCTTTTGAATAAAGATATGACAGTACTGAATTTCTTTTAAATTTTTATTATTGTACTAGCAACCAGTTCATTGGCTCATGTCTGTGGTCATCATATTCTGATCTGATTCTTATTTTTTTTTTAATGGTTTTTATTCTGTTATGAGTAAAATAAAATATTTGTTAAAATATTTGCTTCATTTTTTTATCTTTCAGGTCAGCAACATCAGCGCTACTTTCTCCAACAAAAGTGTGCGATCCATTAGGTGATCAAAATGTGCACTATTCACTCTTCCCAAGGGTAAAGGTAAAATTATTTCAAAATAATAATCTATATAACATAAAAATACATTCCATTGCCAGTTAAAACATTTGCTTTTCTTTTTGGTTCTTGCAGGGAGTAGAAGTGACAAAGAAAACCGTAACTTTAGTTACCGCTAGAATTGATACAGCATCATTGTTTGATGGTAAGTAATTCTTATCATTTATAGCGGCTTTGTTGTAATCATTATTGGCATGTATAGTGTTATTCCATAAGAATAACTTTTTACGGCTTAAAAGAAAAGCTGAGACTCTTCATTATGAAAAAAGACTAAAAAATAATTAACTGAAAAGAGAAAAGAATAAATTATATTAGTTTGTCAAACGTCATTGCTGTGATACTTTTCATAAATTCTTTTCGTGAATCAAATTGAAGCTGGCTATAGCACCGCGACAATAAAACGAGAAAAAAAAGATAATGAGATCGGAAAGATCGAGCAGTTTAGGCTACAAAGCATCCCAAAGAAATATGTTCGTGCATCATACTTACAGACGTACATGTATGCTTACATACACTCTAAAAGCATTTCCCTGCTTCTGGGGAAAACTTAAAAAACCCTCTTAAAAGTGAGAGGAGTGAATGTGGCCAGCAGTGGAAAATTTACAGGCTGTTAATTTAATAAATCTTTTGTACTCAAAACCTCATAGTAAACGCTAAAAATATTATAGACTAATACTCTATAGTAGACTCTATAGTGTATAGTATGTTTCACCTGTATTTTCTCGTTATATAGGCATGGCACCTGGAGCAGCTAGTTCTGTAGTCGGAATGGTATCTTTAATAATGTCGGCGGTCACTCTATCAAAAATGATACCTGCCTCCGACTCCGATTTATATGGTATGAATTTTTTACTATCTGTTTTATTACATCGTGCTCGCTTGTTCGACGACGACGCCGTCAAAGTCTTCGGGCCAATCAAAAAAAAAACATGTTTATCAAAAACATCCTTCTTTCGCGTGGACATTACAATTCAATATAGTAATATGAGAAAACAATAATGTAAAGGCATAAATACATATTAGTTCAAGAGTTATAAACTGTGCAAATTTCATACGAATATCTTTACTAACTAGCTAGTGTAATCACTGGGCATATGAGACTTAAGAACTAATGTCTCAGGGTGACGGGCGCATTGTGGTGTCACACTGTTCTGTGTGACATAGCATTTGGTATGGGCAGACGTTGCACTTTCCATCAGGTGAATTATTTGCTTGTCTCGACAATTACTAATAACAAAGAAATAGTTAATTTTATGTATTCATTTGTTCTGTGGTCTTATATATCTGTTTAAAGATCCGTTTATCCGGTCGGACTGACACCTTATTGGGTATTCTTTTCATTGCAGAAAATAACATATTGTGGGCGTTGTTTAATGGCGAGGCGTTCGATTACATCGGTTCGCAGCGGGTCGCTTACGATCTGAGTCGCGGCGCCTGGCCGCCGTTTGCGCCGCTCACTTCCTCCGACATAAGTCTACACGTAGAGCTGGGACAAATTGGTGGCTCACTGCAGATGTATAAAGAGAATTCTTCTTGGCCTTTGTACGCTTACGCAGCGTATAATTTTCCGCAAGTAAGTATATTTGACATTTTTGCTATGGAGACCAAGCACTGGTGGTAGGATTCCTATGCAGGAATCCGTCTAGGTAGGTACCCCAGGGCCAGTTATTCTGCCGTGAAGCAGTTGTGTGCAAACATTACTGTGTTTCGGTTTGAAGGGCACTGAGAGCTAGGGTAATTACTGGGCATATGAGACTTAAGAACTGATGTCTCAGGGTTATCAGCGCAGTGTCGTGTCATACAGTATTCTTTTGGGTTTTTTCATACATTTTAGTACATTTGCTATAGGCGGACGTTGCACTTACCATCAGGTGAACGTTTTGCTTGTTTCGTCAATTTATACAATGATAATAAAAAAAAAATGCTTTACAGTTATCACTTGTCAACTAGAGTCTCCGAATTGACAACATTTAAAATTCAAATGTTTTAAATAAGAAAGATATGAGTTAGTAGTGCTGCTGCTGTGAGCTAATAACATTACAACATGAGTACAACAATCTATATGTACCTAAATTTTGTATAATGATAGACATTTTGGTATAATGTACTAATAATAATAATAATATTATTAGTAGATTGTATTACAAAAAATAATATACTATTGTAGATCGCACATATGCATTAAACATTAAAGTAAAGCAACAGCCTATAAATGTCCCACTGCTGAGCGCAGGCCCCTTCTCATTTTTGAGAGGGCTTTGCAGCTGAGTGACCGCCACTCTACTCTAATGCTGGTTGGCCGGCTTATCATATCTCATCGAAATATTTTTATTTCTCAGTCATGCAGGTCCTCACAATGTTTTTTTTTACAGCTGAGCGTTAAGGTTGTTTAGCCATTTTTAGTGGTAAATCAGCACTTAAAATAGCAAAACAATTAAAGATTTTTGCAGGCAGCGGGCACTGAACTCACGTCACTCGCGTACTGCGAGGCGAGCGCCCGGCCCCTGAGCTATCGCGGCTCTTATCTCATAGGCTTTAAATGATCGCAAATGTCGTACGGTTCCGACGATACCTTCGAAAGCCTCCTGTTGTTTAGAACACCGTTGCCAATCCGCCTGCCAAGCGTGGCGACTATGTCAAAAGTCCCTGCAAAATGGGGGTGACCTATGTTCAGCAGTGATAGGCTGAAATGATCATGATGAATCCGCGGGGCGCAGCTTGTTTTTTATAAACTTACTGTAGTTGCATTGTTTGTCTATTAAATTTCTAAACTCTTACAGATTACAGAATTCCTTGTGGAAATGTCGGGAAACGTCAACGCCTTCAACATGACTCTTATGCCAGAATTCACAACAAATCTTCCGCCATCATCGTTACATTCCTTCCGGAGAATACTCAAGAATGAAACGGAAAGTGGTGACCTGCCAGAAGTCCTGCTGGTTGATCACAAGGAAAAGTTTACGAATCTTTATTACCAGTCCGTTTTGGATGATGATTCCAATATTGGATTTGTTTATCGTAATATTACTGTTGGGTCCGATGGAAAATGTATGTTTTAACTTTTTTTATTACAAACTTTTATAAGGTCGCGTGACAAATTTAAATTTTCTTCTACTAATTCACATAGATCATTGTCATTAAAGAAACATTTGTATGACATAACGATATAATACAAAGTACATATTAGACGACTACGTGACCTAGAGGCCTGAGCACCTGACTTCTACGTCAAGGGTTCTGGGTTCGAACCCCAGCTGGAGTTAACAAGGTTTGTGTAAAATCACAAATCGTCTCTCTCATCTTGATCATGATAATCATCATTTGATCTACAATCAGCACCATCACTATCTCTCATATGCATTTAAATCCTCTCTATATTATCTTTACGAATTTATAAGCAAGCTGAAATGGCAATGGGGGAAGAAAGTGGAAGAAGGTTGTTGAGTGTCAAACTCGTACTGGCAAACGCAGTGTATGGCGACACCCACTAGATGGAGTATGTACGTCCCACGACCTGTGCGGTTTTGCGGGAAGTCGAATGATACTGGTGGCTCAGGACCATGTATTTGGCAATCCATGGGCAAAGGGGGGCGGGGGGTTGAAAAATACACTGGACATGTTATAGGTTGAAAATTATGATGGCAATGATTTGTTTATCATTTACTTTTATTTCAGTCATACCAACAGACGAACTACTTGCGAATGGAACCATGAAGGAGAATGACATTCAAGTAAAAATGTCGCGACTCGCGACGGCATTAGCCCGTACACTATATCAGCGGGTTACGGGAAAAGCCTACGATGGTAACATGTCCGCTTCAGCACATTTGGTACGAATAATGCAATCTATATAAATAAATAAAATTGAAGTGTCCGTTTGTAATAATAAAAACTATTTTTAATTTTTTTTGTCTGTCTGTCTGTTTGTTCCGTTGTTCCGTGTTGACTTTGATTGACAAATAGCTGATATTATAGCGGGTAACTTAGGCTTCTTGAATTTCAGAAAAATAATAAAATTAAAACCCCAAAATCCGATTCAAATAGGAGAGTATATATGTATATCATTTAAGGGCTAATTGACTAACATTAAAATTGCATAGTCCGACGTAGATTTAATAAAGGAAAGAAAGTTAACTTGCTAAGATCCGCTTGCAATTAACTTTATTCCTTTATTATAATAGTTTCCGCAAAGTAACGCCCGATTCTATTAATTATAATTTTAATACTATATTGTTTTATTTGTGGATGGGTTCCTATGCAGGAATCCGCACAGGTACTAATTAAAACAACACTAAAATTTCTATATTAATTTAGTGCGATTCTTGCGCTTTATGTTTGCTGCACAGAGATTTTATATTAGGTTCCAATTTACTTAGCTTTAATCTCGTCTCCACGTTGTGTTATATCAAGTCGATTTCTTTTTTTATCAGTAAATCATTTACAACACTAAATCCACATTCAGCTAAATATGAAGATGGAAACGGTAGTAAAGTTTTATTGCACATTGGTTGCATTTGGGTATTTAGTTTCAGTTTCTTCACAAAGCCATGCCAAAGGCGTTGTTTAGCGAGTTTTAAAACGTCCGGGGTTCCCCGCGACAGACGGCACACTCCGAGGTGAATCCCCGACGAAGTTTACTTGACGACTCTAATTACTATATTAGTTAAAGAATTTGCCTTTTTTGTTAATTATGTCACCGATATCTAGCATTGCATTTAAAAAAAGCGAAAGGGTTAAAGTCGTGTCGAGTCAAATTGCCCCCTTTAACTATCAAATTGCCCCCCTGTGGGGCTTGTGCCTCTCATTCTCATTTTCTCGCAGGCTAATCGAGAGATGTATATGTTTGTCTCTTTTTCGTTTCATCGAGTCTTAAATCGCAACGATTCGATAAAGAAATTTTCACTTTAAAAATGACAGGCAGACGAAATGCTGTACTGCTTCATGAAGAGCCAGGCGTGCCGGCTGCTGCTGGCGGCGGACTACGCGACGGGCGGCGAGGAGGCACCGGACGCGCGCGCGCCGCAGCTGTACGTGGGCGTGGCGGCCTGGCCCGGCACGCCAGCCGTCTTCGCCGGACACCTGCTGGCGCTGCTCGCCGGCGACCACCTACCCCTCAACCGCACCGCCTGCGACGCGCTCGCCCGCCCCGTACGTATCCACGTGGCTAGGGCTCTTATTATTATTTATTTTTTAATGGAAACTGTAGTGTTCTTATAAGGAGACAAGAGAAACGCACTTACTTGTTCACAATTTATTCCAGAATAAATTGACATCATATAATTCTTAACCTACCCGCCACCGGCATTACTACTAACTTATTTATATACTACCTTACATTACAGAAAGTCATAAAGTATTTTCCAGCGTCAAGTAACATATCCAAGTATACAATCTTCATGCAGCAACACTAAAATTTCGACCGACTGTAAAATGATAGTTGACTTTTACAAACAACAACCACACAACTTTGTACAAATAAATGAAATTGGTGTAAATGCCTATTTTCTAATCTGCCTAATAAATCGGTGTATCATCAGATACACCGATTTATTAGGCTATATAATTAATATTAATAACATGATAATATTTATATAAATAGATATATATATAATGATATATAAATATCAATTTATATACCAATCTGAATTGTAACACAAAATGAAAATTGCAGGTATCAAAAAAAAATCATATTAATAATAAAATATAAGTGTCATCACCTATTGCCCCAATGGTTTCTCGGGTTGCAAAATTACTTTTCTTAAGTAAGAGAAGGGTATTTATTATATCGGCATCATCACATTATCTTATCTTAAAATATAGCTGTAAAATTTAATGTTCCTTTAATAGTAGTTCCGTTCATTTAATATTAAGATAGGAATCCGTCTAGGTAGGTACCACCCCAGGGCCACTTATTCTGCCGTGAAGCAGTAGTGTGCAAACATTACTGTGTTTCGGTTTGACGGGCACTTAGAGCCAGTGTAATCACTGGGCATACGAGACTTAAGAACTGATGACAGCATTTGTTATGGCCAGACGTTGCACTTACCATCAGGTGAACGTTTTTCTCTTTCCGTCACTTTTCTCAAATAAAAAAAAACATAATTCACTATCAGACAGTTTATTTATCGGAGCCGGGTATTCTTTAGACCAGTATAACATAAAAGTCAAGCAAGATACGAGTAGCAAAATGGAATAGACATTTACTAGGCTAGGGGTTTCCAAACTTTTTCTGCAATGTAACATAACGCAAACATTTCCGCTTCTATAGCACACATCATTGTGTATTTCACATGTCAAAAGCTACTGTCGTTAAAGGTATTCAAAAATATTGTGAAGTTATGTAAGTTAGTAAATCTATTTAGTCCTTAATGATTTGACTATTTTTACAAAATTTTTAGAGCTTGGTATAAGTAAAATAACTTTTAATTCTTCGAAAGAATACCTAACATGCCTACATCCAACAAAAACATATTATTTTCAGTTTTCGCATTGTTGCAGGGCTTCTCACATTATTGGCTGAGAGGCTGGAACCATACCGGCGTTTGTGTTCAAACTACAATGAATTTTACTCAGGCATTAAGCCCCGCTTTCGTTATACCCGGTAAGTAATATTAATAATAAAAACCTTTACTCGTTTTAGTGCGCGTAAGATATATAATAATATATTATTAGAATTTGGATGGGATCGATTTTTAATGAAAAATGCTAGCACACCTTTACTTACAGGATAAAGTGACAAATTGTAATTCCTCCATCACTATGCGCAGGTCATCACTGATTTTTAAAGAATTATGGAGCTTAGATAAGTTCACTATAACCGATCGCGATCGACCGTTTGAGCACCCCTGCTGTAGAACTTGTATGTTTAAACGCGCTAATAACAGGAAATATTAATCCGAATTGTAAATATATTTATGCATTAGATAGAACGTTTATTGAGGAAGGTTACAGTATATAACACTTGCTCAGATCAGCGAGGTAACATGCCTAACGGCGCAATCTTGTGGTCGACTTATTTCACGCAGGTGAAACTGCGCGGCAGTCGTATTATCATCATCATCATTATCATCATTTCAGCCTATCAGTAGTCCACTGCTGAACATGGTCCTCCCCCATAGATTGCCAAAAAAGTTTATAGCTCTAAATTATTTATTTAGATTTTCCAGGAAGATGCTGCTGTCCATCTCATGGTATTCATTTTCCCTCTGTCGACTTTTATGACACTCACGGGAGGAGATGGGGTGGTAGATTATCTTAAGCCGCTACTACACGGTTTATAATTATATTAAGTTATGTCGTATTATAATATACATATATAGATTCACGCCTTTTTCGCATAAAAGGGGCAAATTATAATATGAGTTCAGAGTCGAGTGTAAGTCGGTAGGAGTGGTAGAATAGCACCTACCTTTTTCCTACCGAGGTGTCGTAAGAGGCTACTAGAAGCCTTTATTCGTGCAGAATAACACCATAATATGCAATGCTGTCACTACTCGTATAGTGCTCGTGGGAACGCAACGGGAAGTTAGATTTTTTTGACTCCCACAAAAATGACAGCGACATGGTCCGCTACCCATCACGTATTATTTCCAGCGGTCGCGAAAAGTGTGTCTACATGTGTGGTCTCTGCCTACCTCTTATATGGGAAAATGGCGTGATTGTATGACGGATGTATTTTCAGAGTACGACATGTCGTCGGGCGTATACTCGACGTGGACGGAGTCGGTGTGGCAGGGGATGTGGGCGCGCGTGTTCGTGTCGTCGGGCGGGGCGGGCGCGCGCGCGGCCGCGCTGTCGGGCGCCGCCGCCACCGCGCTGGCCGCCGCGCTCACCTACTGGCTGCGTCGCCACGCCGCGCTCGTCTTCCTCGACGCGCCGCGCTCTGCCGCCGTCGACGACACTGCTGCTGGGTGAGTCAAGTAACGACTTATAAATTTTCCACTGCCGAGTGCACAGGCTCACATATCTGAGAGGGTTTTGGAGCCGGGAAGAGTCCGCCACGCTGTTCAAATGCGGAGGCGGACTTTACATGCGTGCGAAATATTTTTATTCCTCGGGCATGCAGGTTTCCTCACGATGTTTCCCTTCACCGCTGAGCACGTGGTTAATATTCTATCTATCTATCTACATAAATAAAAATCAATTGCCGCATGTTTAAAACGCCATTTGATAAGCATTTTTGAAAAATAATGTTTATTGTATGGCTATAGCCGTATTCAGTAGACTGTCTGACATAAATACTCGTAAAATCACTGACATAATTGTATTTGCGTAACTATAGACTTTTGCATGCTGATACAGTAGTGTGTGTGTAATCTAAATCATTACTTGTGTTGATGGAAAACAATGAAAAATACAACAGAAATAGAAAGTGACGAGACGAGTAAAACATTCACGTGTCGGTAAGTGAAACGTCTGCCTATAGCAAATGTTGCACACAACATTTATGTGTAGCACACAACATTTATGTGTAGCACAGCACTGTGCTCGTCACCATAAGACATCAGTTCTTAAGTCTCATATGCCCACTGATTACACTAGTACTCGAGTACTCTTCAGACCTAAACACAGTAAAGTTTGCAAACTACTGCTTCACGGCAGAATAACTGGCGCTGCGGTGGTAACTGCCAAATAAATAAACCTAATAAATTAATTTGAAAGTGGGTGGAAGTTGATTTCAAAGAGTTTATTATTACATTTTTAGTTACATACAAACATACAGTCAAGCTAATAACCGTGTTGAAAAAAACATAACCACGAATTTTCGAGTTGCTGCCGAAAGTGTGATTTTCTCATTCATTTTAAGTAATTGTTCAGTTTGCCGTTTGATTGTGATATTTACTTACACTTGCTTTATGTAGCCTAGTGTCAGACAGTACCTTACTGTTACGCGGCGAGTCATGGGTTCGCATCCCGGCCAGAGACACATTTGTGCATAAATACAAATGGTTCGTAGGCGCCGTTTAGACAATCAGCCTCCGCATTTCATCCGACTAAGCGAAGTGCTGGCAAAATTTCATGACGTCCGATTGATGGCGGCAAACCATCAATGTCGTGCCGGACCTTAGTATCCAGACCAGTCCGCCGTAACTAGTGGTAGGATTTCTATGGAGGAATCTGTCAAAGTAGGTAGCATTACCGTGTTTCAGTTTAAAGAGCATTAATAGCTAGGGTAATTACTGGACAAATGACACTTAAGAACTGATGTCTCAGGGTGATGAATGAAGAATGAAATGAGAATGGTGCTGGTGCCAGACAGAAAGGTTCTGGGTGGCACAGTATTTGTTATGGCCAGAAGTTGCACTTACCATCAGCTAACGTTTCGCTTGCCTATTAATCCGCTTATAGGAATGTCGCCTCAAATAGTATATAATATAAATATAAAAAAAAAAAATTTTGGTTTACAAAGCAAAAAATATTGATTTGTTTCTGCAAACTACATTGACAACAACTTATTAAGAATCAATCACTAAGATGATCTCCTCCTAACCGAATCAAAAAATTAAACTCTTATTTTTTCATTTCAGAATACTGCGGACTGTAAACTGCTAAAGGCTGTTTCGGAGTAAATTAATAATAAGTAATCATAATAATAGTTAAAATAATTATTGTATATATATATAGTGTTATTTATTCGTAATGCTAAAACCATTCCTTCATTAATTGGTTTATTTGTAGCAACTTCATGAGTCTTATCCAAAATGCAAAATTATTTTTGAGAGTACAAGCCCTGTTGAATGTACTTGGTATGCAGCTAACGAACAATCATAGAAGACGCGTTTCTCACAATTGTCGCAATTCGAAAATAGTGACTACAAATTTACTTCTCATAAAAACGTAACTTCAACCAATTAAAATAGCGTAAATTGCTCAAGACTCTAACGACTGAATTACAGTGAAAGTTCACAGTGCTTGGGTCGCGCACATAGATTACGTCTCAATCTATTTCAGTGTCGTACTTTAAATGCCCACGCAAGCAAGAAAAAACAAACAAAACTTATTTATTTAAGGGCCAATACCAAATAGGGTAAATATAGTTGGCTCTGCTGAAACCAGCAACCGCCGACGGTGTTTTTCAAAGCGTAAATATTGCATCGTTAAAATGCTTCGGGCAAATGACGCTGTTTTTGCGTGGGCAGCGAATTCTCTTCACGACGTGTTGCACCGATAAGACAACTTAATATATTAACCGAAATTAGGGAAAAGGACTTTGTAAAAAGACATCAACGGGGGCACTGAAATTTTGTCGCTTTGTTTACGTTAATGATCTATTATAATCTGAACTCTCGTCGACTAGAAAATTACAAACCCGATTTTTTTACCGATGAGATGTATTGTCATTGTTTTTTTTGTAATTTGATGTGTTCTTGACGACTTCCTATTCCATTTAATGGAACACGTAGTCATATTAATAAATTTTCTTTAATCAATTTAACAATGTCGCAATAAAATTCGAAAAGAGTTGTAACGATGGTACACGGTTGTAACACTTGGACGATACTGAAACCTTAATTTTAGCACACACACATATCTAAAGGGGGTTATCTATAGTCGCAAAGGACCAACTGGCAGTCGGCGCAGTCATAAGGTTTTATACCATAAGGAACCAACCAAATTAAACTTGAGTAAAATAGCGTCATCTGAAGATAATTTCCAACTAAATGTAATTAGCCAGTTATTTCCTCGGCTGCTGCTAGTGTGTGTATGTATTAATTTGTTGAAATATATTAATTATTAAATTGTAAATTATTAAAAGATCGATTTGGACAAATGAGGTCGGTTCGATTCGCAGTGTGCGAGAAAATGCTGCAGATTTTAACGAATAGGATACGTTTTGACGTCAAAAAAGTTCATGATTTAAAAAAGAAACAATACGGCGGACTCCAAGTGTTTATCGAACAATAGTTTTTAACCCTGGGTTCTTCAATAAAAACTGTTCTCATGCCGATTCTAAAAAAAAACAGAAATGTAGACAAAGTTACCCGGCTAAAGCAAAAAACCGAGGTATGTATTGTTATATCATCAAAGTAGCCATGAAATACATTTTAAATATATACAAGTTACTCGAGTGTTAAAAATAAATAAACAGGACCTAGAATCAAACATAGCATTTTACTCGACTGCAGACTGTGACAAAAAGGTAGTGTTTTTCGAGTGTATGTTATGAAGGAAAGAAAGTTAATTTGCTAAGATCCTAATTCAAAATTATAATATGATCGCCGATGATCGGAATAACAACACACAAAGACATATAGAATTAAAAAAAAAAATTCATTCAAGGTCGTTAAGACAACAATGAAGTTACACGAGTTTACAGTTAATAATCACCGCCCACCGCGTCATAGTTTTCGTTATGCTACTCGTATATTGGAGCATATGGACTGCTTCTATGTTTTTTCGTTCGCTGTTTATATGTGATTAAATATAACAAAATCTTTTTTTAAAAGTAATATAAAAAACAGCTGCAAGAGATTGATCTCTACGATTTTTTTGAAAGCTTATAAGTATTAATGGTATTGCTTTTAAGCACTAATAATATTAAAATTGTTAACATAAATGAAACAGCGTTCATTTTTTTGATTGTATTTTATTGCTTAAATTCCTTTTTTTTTTGTTTAAACTGAATGCTGCCAGTGTGCAATATAGGATGGACTGTAATAAATAGTACATCACCGTTCATTCAATAAAAGTACAAAGTGTATAGTAAAATATAGAGATTACAGTACATTTCGTTCGTTACAATGGAGTATAAAGTTTGAAACATATTTATAAGACATTAAAATCTTTTCCATAACCTGATTTAAATAACTAATTCTAGATCCGCCCTTTCCTCTTTTTCTACCAGTCTTCAATTATGCTTGTAATAAAGCTGCCGTGTCGTAGTGATGACCTACTATTTTTCCTGCTATTTCCAATATATTCTTTCTTTGTAGTCGTTGCCATTTTCTTTGTCTCACCCATATAAAGCCGTGATCCAAACTTACGATTTGATGAGAGTTTTCTTCATCAAAGAAAACTCAAAATCATGCAACCGATTCAACGGGCATTCATTCATTAATCATTCATTCATTCCCTTTTTCAAAAGGCTTCTGGATAGAATTCGATACGAGGTTGTACATCTGCAGTAAAATCAGGATAACCAGCTTTGCTTTAAAAATCGGTAGGCCAAAATAACAACCACTGTATAAACGACTATCATTGGGTAAAGCGATGACATGAATGAAATGAAATAAAATGAAAATGATTTATTCTTCAACGTAAGAAATATACATTTCGTTTGTCAAACGTCATTTTTTACAATTTACCACCGTTTCGTAATGAGGTTCCTCTGACGGAGAAGAAACAGGCGAAAGAAACTCCGTAGTTATCCTCTATTTTTTTATCTTTGTCAAAAATACATTATAAATAAATTTACAAAGAACGGTCTCATAGAAAACCAAGGCACGCTGAAAGACAAAATATTTTACAAGAAATTAATAAATGTATTGCAAACTCGAGCAGACCAGCCTCCACCAACAGCACCTGTTCACAAGAAGTATGAAGCATGTGGCAGCCATCGCCCTGCTCGACCATATTCAAGGGAAGTGGACGTCCCGCCACTCGACGCCGCCGCAAGCAGAAGCATTTAAGCGAGCATGACATAGTCAAGTCTGCTGTTTGGAACTAAAAGAATTCATTCTACAGAGCACATCTATAATCTGCCATAAGACCATTTACAATTTATTGTTTGCAAAAAAGTCCGTAGCTTAAATTTTGTTTCTGTTAAATTCACTATATCTTCCGGATTTTTTTTATAAATACGTGTACATTGACCCATACGTATTTAGTGCTAAATTGTTTGCATGAAACCAATCCAAAATACAATTCAGAGCACTAATGACTACATTTATGTTCTCCGTTTTCCAACACTGAATCTGTTTGCAGTTAAATGCGATGGTGTGGGACGTGTCGAGTGCGAGATGCAAGAATGGCTATTCTGTGGCTCTGATTGTCCTCAATTAAAATAAAAAGAAAAACATGGGTTGAAATTAATTACCCTGCTGCACGAAAAGCTAGCAAATCAGTTTTTTTAGAACCAGCGGATTTTAGAAGGGTTGAAATTAATTAACCTGCTGCACGAAAAGCTAGCAAATCCGTGCATTATCAGTTTTTTTAGAACCAGCTGATTTTAGAAATTATCTACGATTGGATTTAAAACCCTTTGATATATTATTAATTTTTGTGACATAATATATTAAAAAAAAATGCTATCCTTCGAGACACTATTAGTGCAAAACAAAGATTAGTCTTAACATTGCGATTTCTTGCAACGGGAAACTCATAAGACTTAAAGTTCAGTCATTTAATATCCCAAATCTGCTATCGAAAATTCTTCCTGAATATTGGGCCATTTATGCATGTCTGAAACATTTGACGACCGAGTGGCGTAGTAGTTAACGTCGCCGACTTCTGCGCCCTTGGCCCTGGGTTCGATACCAAGCCGAAGCCAACATTTGTGCAAAAACACAAATTGTTGAATTTCGGCTTTGGCTATGTTGTCCATGTAAAATTGTCTGTAAAATGCATCGTTCTTCCTAGAAAAAAAACTAAGTCTGGAAATAATGTTTTAATAATAATAATGGTCAGGCTCTATTGGGACCGGGCCATCATCACGGTCAGGACTATTCTCGCGAATAAGCTTGATTTCGTTTTGATGGACCGGGCACAGTCACAGTCGGAGACGAGAACCTCGTTAAAGCCGAAAGCCTTGTTAATCCCGGTCAGTCTCCCGGGACATCTGAGGCGACTGGGACTCCGTGACGAGCCGCTTCGTGCTCAGATGCAGAAGACGGTGCTACTCGATACGGCAGGCATCGTCCACCGATTTCTTTCCCTTTCCCCCTAACCCTCGGCCGTTAGGGCTCGTCGGGCTCTCGTCTGGCTGGGATTTTATTGTATAGAATTATGTCTAGTATATGTTTTTTTATATTTTATCTTATTTTATATATTTATCTATATATTCATATATATCCCAGTCAGACGAGAAAACTACAGAAATACCCCGGATAATAATGAATAATATTTTTTCATACATTTTATATTTTTGACATACTTGTTCCAAAGATAAGGTATATTTAAAAATCTGTAATATTAATACGTATTTCCTTTCCTTCGACATGGTAGACATTCGTACTCCACCGGGAGTTAAAATATAACAAGCGTATTCACTCGCATTCGCAGTCGCAGGCGCGCCGACTGAAGCGATCATTGACTAAATGTTATTACACCTTCCTGAATCGTTTCCTAATTAGGATGCTAAATGCTAAATCGCGTTCCCAAGAACCATCACGGGCTCGTCAAGCGAGATTATCTCAGATGAGACGTTAGATGCGTTCTCAATTATCACAAGAGTTCACTGAACAGCGCCAGCATCGCCATTTCGATTGATGAACATATCGACAGAGATCAGAGTGACGAAGGGTTCCCGAATTTGAAAAATGCTTTAGTAAGTTTCCCTTGCTATTGCATGCCAAAACTTATCTGGTAATATGAATTATTGGTTATTTGATTTTCATGCTAGGGGGGCAAGGGGTTATAAAGCGCCATCCAAAGGTACTCCATGTTGCATGCGCCTTGTGAACGTAAATCAATTATTCGCAATTTTACGTCGTAATTTAAAGATAAATAAAGTTGATGAACATTTTTCAAATACATATTGTATTGCGCCTATTTCTATTGACACCGAAGGGAGAGCACTGCAAGAAGTTGCCTTTCAAGCATCACACCCCGAATTATTCCATGGACTGCCACGTAATAATACGGATATCCCTCCCTTAGTGGAACAAGGTCTTGTCAATATATCCTCTAAATCATCTGATGATACCACTACTAGATGTGATAACCCGGTGTTTACCCAATACGTAGATACTTCCAAAGTACTTGTGTCACCTCCATGTCCTATTCGCAGTATGTCACCTAATTCCACAACTCCGATACTGCCCCTAGAATCAGACATTAATAATTTAGAAAGACGAGTATTTGTTTTGACAAGTTTACTTTATTCTATTGACGAAGACGTGCCGAATTCGGATACCATAATTAACGCTAATAATGGCAACGAGTTACATAATCAAGTCAGAGTTGTTGATATTCAAAGAAAAACAGCAGCACCATTTAACTTAAAAAATTGAACGGTAAAAAATAATGGAAGAACTTTATTGGTATTTTCTTTACCCTGACGGAAGAAACGGTTTTGGTGAAGATAGAGATATCTGGCCATGTGGCTTAAGAGAATCTACCACCCCATTTCGTCCCGTAGGTGTCGTAAAAGTCGACAGAGGGAAACTTAAAAGCAGAAGATGGGCAGCAGCATCTTCCTGGAACATCATAATAAATAAACTGCGGTTGCCAACCCGCCTACCAAGCGTGGCAACTATGGCAAAATCCCCCCAAAATGAGAGCTACAAACTTTTGTTGCACTGTATGGGGGAGGCCTATGTTCAGCAGTGGACTAATGGTAGGCTGAAATGGTGGTGGTGGAGATATTTCTATAACTGCTCTTGATTATTTCCAAGCACGAATTATGGGCAATGATAATAGATTTCAAAGAAACAATTATTTATTCTTTGCGTTGTCTGTTGTTGAATATTTTAAAGCTGTCTTAGCAAGTGATTCCGTCTCGTGTCGAATGAAGCAAGGTGAAAGTACACCACAAGGTCTCGTCGATAATATGCATCTAACGATGAGAAACATAAGAGGATCGGCTGAATACTGGAAAAGATGTTGCGCTGAGCTCCTTCCAGTAAACTTTAGATGTTGTATACTCGTATATAGTTTGCATCACAGAAACTTTAATATCGTAATGTTGGACGCATGACATATTTCTTGACTTCTTATGTGTCATCGCTACAGTTGCATCAAACTGATGCAAGATTTGTTGGAATGGGATCTATTTTTTGCGTGGGTTTTTGCTTGAAATGTAGCTAAAGGCTTGACATAATAGCCACAATAAATAAATCTACGCATTCGTGTTGTTTGTCGTTAAGGAGATCGTGGTGTGCCTTCGTAATCAAAGTCCAGTCAAGTCCAAGTCCGAAAGGTTGCAGCAGGTCCTCAATTGAATATCTGCTGGGGATGCGACTAGCACCATATTGTAGGAAGCATTCGTGCGCCCGCTGTACAGCGAGGACGGAGAAATTCTGGGCGGGGAGGTCGGTTTTGACATCGTGGGCCGGGAAGCCGTTCTTTGCGTAGGTTCTTACGAACTACCTTGAGTTACAACTCTTCGGCTAGTGTGTAAGTGTGAAAATACACACCATAATTTTGCAACCAAGAGGTTACCTTGCCGTGAATTTCGAAGGTATCCAGCTGGAGATTGATGCCGTTGGAGGTATATTTAGAGGTTGACAAAGCCGCTGCAACAAAGGACCATTTTTATTTTGCCTGCATATAGATAGGCGGTGGCCGTTTTGAAAGAGTAGCTGCGCACGGTGCAGGCAGCGGTTGATTGACTTCTATGCCGCGGGTCCCGGGTTGGATCCCAGCTGGAGCCAATATTTGTGTAAAAACACAAATTGTTGGTTTTCGGGTCTGGTAGTTTTATGCGTGTAAAAATTTATGTCTGTAAAACGCACACGATTTGGTATTTGTGTCTTCGTTTTATAAAAAAATCTGTTTGGTTTAAAATGGCAACTCTTATCTTCTGCTGTGAAGTATCTAACCAAGACTAAGCTCTTTTTTCTCAACACTCTTAACACAAAAGAAACAACTGCCAGATGGTGTGTAAATTTGAATTACAAAGGTGAAATGTAGTGAAATTAGCTTTAAACAACTTTTTGCGAGAAATCCCTATAAAATCACGATATGACATCAGCAGTTCCGTATTGATAGTGCTAAAAAGTACAAGGTCTTATGTTTCGTTTTGGTTACGCTCAAATGAAGATATATCATATATCACTGAGAAAGACGGAGTGCTGTCAAACTATAAACTGAAGCTATATTATGTATGAAGCTATGTTCTATATATAAGTAAATGTGTATTCTAAAACAAAAGTCCTTTATAGTCAATTATTTTTTTAAATATTTTATTTATTATCAATTTGTAAATGCACAGCCCATCAGCCACTAAAACAATTAAACAATATTTCACCTGTAATCGGCTATGATGTGAAATTAGATAATGTGAGATCCATACACACCTACAATCACGGCTTTTTTCCCATAGAAGGGTAGACAGAGGATACATAACTGGCACACTTTTGGCACCCAAAAAATATGTTCTTTATAAAACCAAAGACGATACATTTTAACAAATATCAATTTTTATTGTAATTGTTGTAAACCTTTCTTGAGCTTTAAGTCATTCCGTTTGTTAATTACACAGAGACTTAACACATCGATCAGAATGCAGAATGCGCGGCAATTTTACAACATACAAAATTATTTTATACTTTAGGCCGTTGATATAGAATTTAAAGACGGCCATAGCGCGAGAAGGGGATGAAAATTCCTTACGTCAAGACTCCCTACTTTCCGCCGCCGAAATGTTGTCGGCGGCAGAGCCACAGGACGACACCAGCCGCTGGGGCCGGGAAGGCTGGTGCGGCGCCGGTGTGATCGCTGATGTGCGCGAAAGCGTTCCCGTGGCCATGCCAACATGTGGCGAAGGCGGAACACCATAGAGTTTTAGACGGTGTACGTCCGACATAACCCGTCTTTTTCCCCCGTGAAGGCAGGAAGGGAATATTTTACATGGAAAAAAGTCATGTTGTTGTTAATTTGCACGATTTTTGTGGATAGATGTTATATCAATATAATTTACATGTATTTAAATTAACATGGACGTGGCTCTTATTTAACGATATTGTTAATTATTTATTTATTTAAACTTTATTTGCACAAAAGTGTACAAAAAGGCGGACTTAATGCCTAGAGGCATTCCCTACCAGTCTACCTTTGGGTTGAGCAGAGAACATATTAGGGTGCACAGTAAAACAACAATCTGAAACAATCAATCCACAGTAACTAAATAGATACATATCTATACATATACCCATACATACATACATATATATATATATATATATATATATATATATATATATATATATATACTTAAACATACATACATAAATATACACACATAAATATTGACAGGTTCTGAAATTAAACTATGTATAAGGATCATATATAAAAGAAGTAATATAAAATTTAATGGAAGAAGCAGTACGCAGAAATATTAGAAATTACTATTTAATTGTTAAGTAATGCTCCCAGAGTAGGCGTTTGAAATAAGCCTTGGATTTAGCCAACCTTATGTTGGTTGGTAACTGATTCCACAGTCTTACAGCGTGTGAAACAAAAAAATTATGAAGAAAGCCGGTACGGCAGAAAGGGACGTGAAGAGTGGAATTATCCGCAGAACGGAGACAGCGCTCATGAGAGTCACCCTGACACTGAAATTTACATTTCAGATATGCAGGGATGAATGGACAAATGGATCGTGTAAAATGGAAAACAAGGTACAAAGTGTTCTGAAGGACCTACGAGAAGTGATAGGAAGCCATTTAAGCTGAGAACGAAAATAGGAAATATGGTTGTATTTACGTAAGCATAGATGAATCGTATGCAGTTGTTGAGGAGACGATTCAATTTGTTTTGAAGTTCTTGAGAGGCGTCAGTGTAGCATACGTCCGCATAGTCTAGCACAGGCAAAACCAGGGTTTGAACTAGCATAACCATTGTTTTTTATCGGCAGAAAGTTTTTGAAACGATACAAGCAACGCAGAGAATTAACAACTTTTTAGCTAACCTCAGCAACTTGCGGGCGCCAACTGAGAGTGAATTATCGATATTTATCTTCAATATTTGAACTTACAGTCTAGATATACGTTTTTCATTTTCAATATCTGACAAATTCTGTCACAAAGGTAACTTTATTTTTTTATTTTATCTAACAGATTCGCTCTGTATCCCATAATTAGAAGAAAGTAATTGGGCGGGTTAGTTGAAGTCCAAAGGAGAGCTCCTCAATTTGCAGCAAACATTTTCCAGATAAATATGAAAAAAAAAACAAATAAATAATATTTGGTTAAAAGGAGCCATTTCAGGAGTTCAGTTTTGTGTACTAAACTTGGCCTTAAAATTGTCAAAACTATTTTTTAACAATTCATATACAAAATATGATCAGGAATAGGGAATTAAACGAAGTTGTCAAAGATTATAGTTTTAGAAACTGCAATTAATTACGTGAATTCGAAAAAATCTATTGTTTGTCGATAGTGCTGGAACGTAAAATGTACATCACTAGTTAACGCACACAATGACAAATCAAAATTTGTCGCGCGTTTTCGGGTTGTCAGTTCGTATACACGACACGTACGTTACTGTAAGCGTCGCAGAGTATAGACGCGTAAACAGAGAATAGAGATATAAACGGACTCTTAAAAGAATTATAATTGTCTAAAGTGAGAAGGCGTCAGATATATACGTGTGTGCAAGACAAGAACTACGGTTTTTTGTCTTTCTTTGCGTATAGGTTTTTTGCCTGCCACCATAGTTATTGACGTTTTTGTTGGCAAACAAGTTAACGGTGCTTTAAGAGATTTTTATAAATATTGTGTAAGAATTTTCAAAGGCTGTGTTACTGGTGCTTTTTTATTTTGAATAATGTACCTAGGTATCATATAGTTATGGTCAATTGCTCCATAACAGGCTGTAAAAGCCGCAGTTAAAGAAATCAACCAAACATAACCTTCCATCGGTAAGTAGGTAAGTTTTTTGTTATAGCCCCGTAAAATTTTATATTAAATAGATTAACTCAGGGGCTAGTCGCTCGCTTTAAATTTCAAAGTACGCGAGTGTCCTGGGTTCGATTCCCGGTGCTGGCAGCTCTAAAATTGTTAATTGCAATTTTAAGTGCTGATTTACTATGGTGGCGGCTCGTTAAAAAATACTACCACTACATCTCATCCAATGGATCTCGTAAAAGGCGAGTAAGGAATTAAACTGCACTGAGCACCCAACAGCGCATGGTGGCGATGGGCTCACCACACCACCTATCACACCAAGTGCATTATATTGTTTTGGTGAAACGTGGATTGTGGCAGTCATCAGTTTTTGCAGTGAGTGCCCAGTCTCTGACTACCCCTTATGGGATACAGTCGTGATCTTATGTATGTATGTATGTATTTACCACGTGCTCGGCGGTGAAGGAAAACACCGCGGGGAAATCTGCATGTCTGAGAAATAAAAATACTTCGAAGGCATATGAAGTCTGCCAACCCGCATTGGAGCAGCGTGGCGGAATCATCCTAGCTCCAAAAACCCTCTCGGAAACGAGAGGAGGCCTGTGCTCAGCAGTGAGACATTGATAGGCTGTTACTTTACTTTACTTTTAGATTGATGTGCATATGCAGTAAATAATATAGCTCATTTTGCTTAAATTATTGAATAAATATTTAAAAAAATCCAATCTGTTTTACATGACTAACTGACCAAATTGTGAATGACGTAATACGTCATATGGTTAGATTACTTTCTTTGTGGCATCTCTAAAAAGTTGGATTATTAGTCATTGGGGTTACCATCAGTCAAATGTCACCTGTCAAGTAAAAGTACGAGATCTGTCAACCGCTGCTGAGAGATTTTGTGATTATCTTCTTGAAATTCGTTGTTTTTGTGAAAATGTCGGAAACGCCAATTCGATCTCAAGCGAGAAATATTGTTTTGAATGTTTATCGTAACATAAAGGAAGAAGAAGGTGTAAATCAAAATCAAACTTTGATTTTAAGGCGCGTGGTAGAGTTGACCGATAAGCTGGACTGAGTTGTTTTGATACTTTTAGTTTATTTTATGTTTTATTCTTAATTGTGACTTCTTTATAGGGGTTTCCAGTACTACTATACGGCGAATCGTAGCTAAGGGTACATCGAATGATGGTGTATTTTCTACGCCTGGTAAAAATACGAGAGGGGGGAAAAAATATTGCAGGTCCATCTAAAAGTATTTCACTTGGAGCTAGGTGGATCATTGTAAATGCTGGTGGAGAAAATGGCTTTTACCAAATTGTTGTCTGGTGTACAGGTCAACAAGTGTATCTGCTGACTACCACCACGATATGAATAAAGACAATTTTTCAAAATGGGTGACAGAGAAGCTAATTCCAAATCTGACAAGTCCTTCACTAATTGTTATGGATAATGCTAGTTATCATTCTGTACGTATGAACAAACCGCCCACACAAGCCAATCGTATCGCTGATATAAAAGAATGGCTCCGTGCAAATGATTTACATTATGATGATCTTTGGCGTAAATGTCAACCACTTGAAGTACTTATCATTGCACATTGAATCCCATTGAAATGATTTGGGGTATAATGAAGCAAAAAGTTGCTGATAAAAATGTAAATAGGCCTGCAACTGACATAAAAGTATTAACAGAACAAGCTTTCTCTGAAATTGGTGCAGAGGATTGGCGATCATGTTGTGAACATGTAAAGGAGATTGAAAACAATTTCATCAAGCAAGATAGAATAATTGATTGCTGGAAGATCGATTTATAATAAATACCTCTTTATCTTCATCATCTGATAAAGAACAAGAAATGCAAGCCGAGTTCTTGGAATCTTTTTCTAGTTCTGAATGCGGTGATAACTTATTTGTATAATTAATTATATATAATAAATTAGTACATAAATTAATTTACGATTGATTTATTTTTCATGACACATTTTCCTATGTAAGAACCCGATGTATAACAACATTCTTCATACACATAACTAATATACTTCATGTTCATAAAACTAGACAAATGTAAATTAAACAGTATCAAGATCGTTTAATCCAATTTTCCCAGTATTGCACACCACTAAATTTTATTTCCCCATTTGCTATGTGATACTGGTTTACCTATAGTAAGTAAATTATCCAGCTGTAAAATATTTTTTGTAACATTCAGCATTTAAATCATCTCAGCCTATCACTAGTCCACTTTTCTTATATTTATGCTACAATTTCAGCAAAATAAGTTATAATAGTGAGTGCACATGTACATTAATCTATTTAATATTAAATTTTACGGAGCCATAACAAAAAAAAATCACCTTACTTTGATTTCTTTAACCACGGCTTAGAGCCTATTATACACAAATTTACTATAATTGTACGTTACCTGGGTACGCGTTCCTTTGACAGATCTAACACAAAATATTTATGAAATCTTCTTAGAGCACCGTAAAATTGCTTGCCACCGAAAATTTTAACAACTGGGGTGGCAGGTAAAACAAACCTATATACAAAGAGAGACAAATAACCATAGTTTTTGTCTTGCTTGCACCTTTTCATCTGATATTAGGCCCTCTCACTTTAGATAATTATTATTCTTTTAAGAGCCCGTCTATATTTCTATTCTCTGTCTACGATACGACAGTATATTCTAAGTTTGCGGGATAACGCGATAAGCATAGTTTTGATACTGAACGCGTGAATTTACTTTCCTTTTTTTTTATTACATAAAGTGATGAAACGAGCAAAACTTGGTATGGTAACGTTCACCTGATGGTAACTGCGACGTCTGCCCATAACAAATGCTGTGCCACCCAGAAAATTTCTGTGTGACACTACACTGTACCCATCACCCTGAGACATAGGTTCCCATATGCCCAGTGATTACGCTAGCTCACAGTGCTTTTCAAACCGAAACACAGTAATGTTTGCACACTACTGCTTCACGGTAGAATAACTGGCCCTGGGGTGGTATCTACCTAGACGGACTCCTGCATAGGAATCCTACCACCAGTAAAAACTATGGTTGAGCATACTTTTTCCAGCGTTACTTCAATTGTAATTTCCCAATCACTGTACATTTTCACGAGCCTTGGCTGCACAATATTATTATTAAACATCAAAACTCTAAATATACACAGAAATAACAAAATGCAATAAAAACAAAACCGCCACTTTTCGATTTGACGCCAATACTTAAAATTATTAACTTGACTTTTTCAATGTAACAAAAAAATAAATCAACCTTTACAAGATACGATATTTTTGTGGTGATTTGTATTAATTAGTTTCATATAACGATATTATTTAGTTGTCAAAAGTTAAATGTTAACAACAAAATATACAACAATTAATTAAGTTTTTGACATATGGTGACACATTTCAGATAATAGTCGTCAGTCGTATCGGTGACCTCTGTCAATTTAAATAATTAACGTCATATGATGTATCTTGTGTTGTACCATTACGGACGTAAAATATCGATTGCTTATCGAAACGTAATCGTAACATTGTCCTGAAACAACTTTAGGAACCGCTATATTTATATTTTTAAATTCAAAATGCCTTTATTTTTTGTTAACTCATAAAGGTTTAATACTCGCATAGCTTTCGGCAATGCATGTATAGTTTAGTTTTGTAGATCGACTGGGCGACGTGTGCTAAATTTAATTTCTGTAGGTAATATAATTCACGCTTTTCTATAACTTTTAAAAAGTTTCGTGGTAATTTATAGGCGCGGAAGAATATTTACTATACGATTCTTGACAGTATCATATATTCTTCACTCAATAGAACTAGAATTAGTATTACATAAATACAGTCACGCTTTTATCCCGTATAAGGGAAAAGGGGCTACTCACGAAGCCCTTGCGGGAAAAGAGACGCGACTGTTAACGAACCACGTAGCCGCCGTTATCTTCTATGTAAATAAAAATAAAAAGAGAGGCGCGCATCACATAAAAACTACTGGGTCCATTTCGATTCTTTTTTTAATTTTACTTATAAGACACTTGGTTCTTATGTAAAAAAATATTTTTATTGCAAGTGCCATATCAGTGCCTTAGTTTAATTATATCAATTAATTATTCTACGAATAGAATGAGTACGATATATTCAATTAGTGTCTAAGAGTCTCCATGATTACTTAGGTAACTTTATGCATATGTAATGTAAATGTAGCACTAGTTGGATTTAGATGACGTTTTATCTTTGTGGTATAATTGCATAGCCCAAAAGATCAATAAAGTTCGTAAAAAACATTGTTATAATGAAGATCTAGAAAATCGTAGCGTTGAATATACACTAGTCCATTTACGTCACGGCAACTTTTTCTTGATCATCATCCTGTTAATAGTCCTCGCATTGACAGTATGCCTCTCTAATGAAGAGAAAATTTGTCTTAATCGTCACATTTGGTAGGTGTATCGATGATCGCGGCACTAGACGCTACTGCTCGTTATCGGTCTGTGTATTTTCACTACGGAAACCGGAAACATTATTACAGAGTGGCGGATTTTCTAACGCCACAACCTCACCGCAAATTTTATAATTCAAATTTTAGCCCAGGGTCTGGCTGTGAAATTTCATTATTTACATATGAAAAAATAATGTTAAAATTTATTGGTGATCAAATAGTATAGTTATATAGTGATGAAGTGAAATAAAAACCATGCAAATATTAGTAAATATTACTAGATATAGGCGGTGGCGTACTTAGGGTGGGGCCAGTAAGGCACGTGCTCTGGGCGCCATTTAAACGGTGGCGCAAAATTCGCAAATTATATATATTTCCTTCTTTTTATTATTATTCTTTTATTTTTAATAATTAATAATATGTTAAGATTAATAAAACTTAACTTTTGATTCGTCCCTGCGACTATTTGATCCGAACACCGGAAACGCTTAATAGCTCTTGCCCTATACAGACATTTAGTTTTGTTATATAAAAGACTGTTCTAAATAAAGTATTTCTTTCATTTAAATAATTTAGGAAGGGGCGTACGCCATTGGATATAGGTATTGCATTTTCAATAAAAACTATTTAAAAGTGTATAAAGTTTCATACATTTTAGACTTCGGTTCGGTTCGGTTACATTTTACAATACGGTATGTATTGTCTGTAAAGGTTGTAAGTCTTTTACAACTTTAAATTTGATTTGTATGTTTATAAAAGCGATTTACTGCAGACTCATAGCGGTGTCTCCGAAACTACAAGACTTAATGAACTGGAATGACTTAAAATTTGGCATAAATATTCCTTTCCTGACATAGACACCCACGAACAGATTTTACATTGACATCTACTCCAAATTAGTAAATGGGCCGATTCTGTTTTTCTCTGTATAGACTAACATAACAATTACTTCCGGTGCGAAACCGGGGCTTGTTAGCTGCTATTAAATTATATAGGTTAACATTGAACTATGTAGCCGACTTCAAATATGCCTTTGGTTTTTGCAATCAAGTGGTGTTTAATGAAAAGTCACATCGAATCGATTTTCATATCGAATTAAATCGTCATTGCATAGGTACGGCTCTGTGAAGAACTAAGCGAAAGAATGATGAGTACCTCTTTTATTATAAAAGCCTTCAGTATTTGTCGTACTCGTACTTGTAAAGCCAGTTTACCGGCTCCGACCAGTCAACTTTTTCTTTACAATAGATTAAGTGCATTTAATTTGTCTCGTTTCTTGTATTCAACAAGTTTTAGTCAACTTTCTGAGAGTATGGCGAATAAAACATTACCTCAAATTTTTAAATTTGTAGATAAGAATGTTGATTCGTACAAACAACTTCTTAAAGAAGCGGTAGCTATTCCTTCGGTATCTTCTGATGTTAAGTACCGGGAAGACTGTGTACGTATGGTTAATTGGATGTTGAATAAATTGCAAGAAGTCGGAGCGAGTACAGAACTCAGAGATGTAGGTTTCCAAACAATAGATGGCAAAGAAGTCAAATTGCCACCAGTATTAATCGGAACTCTGGGAAATGTAAGTACTAATTATATCTGTACAAGAACATTAGCACTCAACAATAGTATTGAGTGCTGGGCCGTGTGGTGGCGGTTTAAGAAAATCTGCCATCCCATCTCGTACCGTGGGTGTCGTAAAAGTCGACACAGGTAAAATGAAACCAAAAGATGCACAGCAGCATCTTCGTGGAACATCCGAATAAATATACTGCGGTTGCCAACCCACCGAGAGCTAAGAACTAACATGTTTTGTGGTAATCTATGGGGGAGGCCTATATTCAGCAGTGGACTAGTGATAGACTGAAATGTTGATGATGATAATGATGAATAGTAGTAATATTTTTTTATTTTATTCTCAAAATAATGAAAAGTAAGTCAACATTTACTTTAGCCTCTAATATTTACTGATGTAATAAATGTTATTATATAAAATTAAGTTGGAGATTAAATTATAACTCCTTTTTGTGCAAAAACATTATAGTTTTATCTATTTCTGTAAACTAATTTCTGGGTGCATTTAGTGTAGATGCCAGTATTTCAAAAATTGTTTATTTAGTAAGTTACTCTATTGTGTTGTTTACAAGATTTATTTTAATTTCTCTTCCAGAATCATTTACATAGTGACTTCTTAATTTTTAAATCCTTGAAAGTTTATAGACCTGTATTTGCCCAAGTTCATGTTTTTAGTGCTGAATGTCGACATGTTTTTTTTAATCAAAAGTTCATTGATATAATATTTTATACATCACATTCACAAATATCTATCCCGGGAAGAAGTATCTCTAGGTCATACAATTTTTTTTCCCAGGTGGAACTGAACCTGCCATTGTGCAGAAGTCAATACAGTACTGAGCTAAAGTTTAAGATAAAAAATTCAAGGATGTTATATGTCCTTCCTTTTAAAATTAAGTAGACTTGTGCCCAGTAATGGAATGTGCAATCAGAAATATTAATATATGTAGAATAATGAAACCAGATTTTCTGTTTATATACCCCAAAAAATCGACCCTAAGGTTTATACACAGAAACATATGTCCCAAAAAGCCTTGTGTAACATGTCCATCCACATAGCCTTTAATTTCAGTTTATCAGATTTAACACCTGAACCTTAAATATTTCCGAAACAAGTCATAGCTTATATTGCTCTCTGAAAAGTCCTCTACCTGCCAAGGAAAGTCCTGTCAAAATCAATGCAGCTGTTTTTATGATAAACCCGGACAAACCCCCCTCCACCAGTGCAGGGATGTAGTTTTTAATTTATGATTTTTTTTAAACCATAAACTCACTTTTTGTGCCTTTTTTTACTTTCTGACACCTTCATAGAGTGTAAATGGAGGAAGGAGGGCTAGACATTACCTCCTTAAGCTTACAGCCCTCCTCACTAACAGAAATATATAAATTTTATGTAATTTTGTATAATTGTATCGTCACTTTGGTGCCCAAGAATTTCTGCACATTAAATTAGATGCTGTTATTTCTGTATAAGATTTTTTTGCGTATATTAAATACTATATATTAAAGCGCCATCTGTGCAAACTTCATTCAATCAATACTACCGCAATCAATTTGCTTATCTGAAAGGATTTCTCAGTACTCTTTGCCAGAACACTTTCTTGTCAGCCCTGAACCTCTCTCGCGCTCTACCTTGCACCGCTTTGGACTCCACCCCCTCGATGCGCTGCGGCCTCGCGCGCTCTTTCCGCACAAGACCTCTTTCTTGAGCTTCTGGCTACACATTTTTTATATATACTCTAGGGTAGGGACCACAAGGTTGGGTGTCAATCGGTTCAGAAGTGACATTCAACCTAATCAAACCTATATTTTTTAAAGCAACAACTATTAAAATATGAATTATGTAGTAAGTAGGATATAGTCAAACTTCTGCAGTTAACTTACATGCCTGTATTAAATTTTTGCTTCCCAAGTTTTCTCTTCATCATCAATCAGATCGGAATTAAGTAAATGAAAATGGCGGCAACCACATTGAACCGGAAGGCGTTACGTTTCGTTTTACCCATTTTTAAGATTAATAACCAATACAATATGTAAAATTGACTGAATAACGTTTCATTTCATTCAAATTACATTTATTTACTTTTTATTATAACTAATTAAATACGTCCTTCTGGCAATAAAATGTAAGCTTAAAAGCATAAAAAAATTCAGAGGATCAGCAGTAGAACCCAACCCTCAATATCTTCCGAGGAACGAAGATATTAGGACTGGACAGTGAGTACTATCAGAGAAATGGAGGAGCTTTTTACCGAGCTAGACATCAGGCGACGTCCAAGCACTAGGGCTGCAATGGCTTAGTCATGTTGTCTGGATGGGAGATCATGTGCTGTGAAGTGAGCGTACCTGACCTGAGTGACCACGCGTCGGCCGGTCGGACGCCTCAGATAACGCTGGGCTGACAAAATAGAGAAACATCAAAACTCCAGGTGTCTAGCTGGAAAGGATCACGCAATGCAGAGACTAATGGCTTTGTTTGTTGTCTGAGGCCAAAATTTGGATGACCAAAAACTTTGGGATCATCACTCTATTGTAGTAGTACTCCCTTTTTTATATAGAGCAACAAATTATATTATAATCACATTTATAATAATTCTGTTTAGGATTCCAAAAAGAATACTATTTGTATCTATGGTCACTTAGATGTACAACCAGCTCTAAAGTCTGATGGTTGGGATTCGGAACCATTTGATCTGCAAGAACGGGATGGAAAGTTATTTGGTCGCGGTTCGACTGATGACAAGGGCCCAGTTCTTGGTTGGCTTCATGCTATCAATGCTTATAAAGGTATTGGTGAAGAGGTACGTAGATTTATATTGTTTTGGACTAACTACAGTTATTCTGAAGTTTCAGCAATTTTAATAATTTTAATATTTATGACTGAAGTGAGAGCAATTATTTCAATAGATTTTCTTTTTAACAACTAAGATGTATTTTACATTAATGTTTATTTCTTAATAGATTAATAATGATGTTCTTGTTATAATATGCGTGAGATATATTTTAATGTGTTGTAAATGCCAATGGCAAGAAAAGATGCACCTTAACAATATAGAAATAATGACTAATGGAACTGAGGCATGGTCCTTCACTGCAGGCTGCTTAGCAAGCTATGGAAAGAGCTATGCTCAGTGTTTCTCTGCGAAATAAAGTCTGTAATGATGATATTCATAGTAGAACTAGAGTAAGTGACTGATTAGTAAGTCAATATGGCAACGGCCTGGCCATATAGCTCGTAGAACTGACAACCAACACCCACTAGATTAAGTGACGACCTGCACGATTTTGCGTTAGTCGATGCACGCAGGTGGCTCAGGACCATGTTTTGTGGCAATCATTGAGGGAGGCCTATGTTCAGCAGTGGCCAGTCTGTGGGCTGAAAATAATTGACTGAGACAGCCTGATGGTAGGACACCTGATGGTAAGTGCAACGTCCGCCCACAACAAATGCTGTGTCACCCAGATTATTTCTGTGTGACCCCACACTGCGCCCGTCACCCTGAGACATCAGTTCTTAAGTCTCAAATGCCCAGTGATTACGCTAGCTCACAATGCCCTTCAAACCGAAACACAGTAATGCTTTCACACTACTGCTTCACGGCAGAATAACTGGCACTGGGGTGGTACCTACCTAGACGGATTCCTGCATAGGAATCCTACCACCAGTAAAAAGTTTAATACATTACTGTATCAAATACTATCATCAAGGAGTTGAATTTGAGTCATTATTGTGTTGCAGAATTATATTTTTTTCAAATACCTATTTATCAGTAAAAACAGTTCTGCCCACTTGACCATAGAGACAAAAAATAAAGTACTACTTTATAATATAATAGTTGAATTAACTAAAAGTTGAGTTGCCTGACAACTCAACTTTTTAGTATATTTTTACCTTTTTTTTCCACAGTTGCCTGTGAATTTAAAGTTTGTGTTTGAATGTATGGAGGAATCTGGCTCAGAAGGCCTTGATGAATTACTCATAGAACAGTTGAAACCAGAAGGGTTCTTCAATGATGTTGACTATGTATGCATTTCGGACAACTATTGGCTAGGAACAACGAAGCCCTGTATTACTTACGGTCTAAGAGGCATTAGTTACTACTTCTTAGAAGTGGAGTGCGCTAAGAATGATCTTCACAGTGGTGTTTATGGTGGAACTGTGCATGAAGGTAAGGCTCAATTTGGAATCCCATAAAAAGTCTGTAGTATTGTCTCTTTTTAATTGTTGTTATTGATTTGTTTTAGCCATGTCTGACCTAATCTATCTTATGGATCAACTGGTTGATAAAGATGGCAAGATTCTAATAACAGATATTTATAAGTCAGTTGCACCATTGATGGAGAATGAGAAAAAACTCTACGCTAGTATTGATTTTGACCCTGAGGCATACAGGTAACTATTATTACAAACTATCACTTATTTTTAAGGTCAATTACTTAATAAACTATAATTCGTTTTATTAAAATACCATGAATATTTAACGTAAATAAGAGGTAAATAGGTATCCGCTTTTAACCTTTATTTGTATGATTGCAGGATTGCTTACACTACAATAGATAGTCTTAAGTACCTGTTAAATTTTTGTAAATAATAGCAAAAGATATGTATTGCATATTTTCTACATTTATTCATAGTTCTTTTGTATAGAAGTAAGTGAAGACATAACGTGACGTTCACCAGTGCAGGTCACCCAGAAGCACCTGCATAACACCACACTGCAATTGTCACCATGAGAAATCCGTTCTTATGTCACATATGCCCTGTAATTACGGCAGTCTTCGGTCATACAGAGTTTGGAGCTCTTTTGAATGGTCAAAAATAATGTGATTAAACCATCAGAATGTACTTGGGTTTAGGAACTGCTGCTTATGAGTTGTTAATTATGAGATGAACTAAGAAAGTAATGTTTTTTTCTAATTAATTCGTTTAAAAATACTAAGGCAATGGGATTCAGCATGCCGCGGTCCCCATCACGCGGGCCCGAGCTCAGGGGGTCTACTACGAAAATCGAAATACGAAGTTTCGGGTGATGGATCGCACGTTTCCTATCACAATATCACCCTTCACTAAATATTTATTCTATTGGTTGCCTGTGGATCCGAAAGAAGGCTGTCCCTAGAAGTTCCATTCAAAGTAATTTATAATTAATATACCTCCTGTCGAAATCGGGTGAGGCACTATGCGGATTTCATGACATTAAAGGGCTTACCACTTTATTCTCGGTCAACAAACAATGGCAGGAGACTGTATGGAAAGAGAAAGAACTCCACGGGAGGTTCTACAAAGACCTTCATGAGCCTTTCGTAGACACAGTCGCCTCTTCCCAGTGGTTATGTCTCGGTGACCTCTTTAGGGAAGTCGACGGTTTCGTCTGTGCGATAAAAGTTTACGTTATTAAGACCAACATCTATCGGAGATACATCCTAAGGGATGGCACCGACGACGTCTGTCGAGCTTGTCGTCGTTCGGGCGAGTCGCTTAGGCATGTCATCTCCGGTTGTTCGGCGCTTGCTAACTCTGATTATCTGCACAGACATAACCTAGTAGCCAGAAGCTTGCTCTGAAATACGGTCTCGTAGATCAGAAACAGCCATACTATAAGTACTTGCCGGAGGATACTTGCTTTCCAAATTGTCGGCTAGCAAACACGGTTTTAGTGCGGTCTATAATTGACGAACCAAATATATTTTTTTTTTAAATTTAATTTGGTAGTAGGGTTTAAGTTTGTTCATAAACCCTACTACCAAATTCCGTTGCTTCGAATCGATCCGAAACTTCGTACTTCGATTTTCGTGGTAGGCCTCCTGGGTCCCCGACAGAACTGTCGGAAATTACACTCATTTCAGCTATTGCAAACATTAACAAAATGGTGTTTGCACAGCATTAGTTAACATTTTTAAATTCCTCGCAAATAATATCGAGAATACATATTGCTTTAAATGTATTATAAATGTAATTGTATAATAGGCTACCTTGATTTTAATAAATCTGACCAAAAAATTATAATTAAAAGCCCCACAATGACCATGGGCCATGCTGCAAAGCGTACGAAACGTCGGGATAATAAAATAATTTATACCTAATACTATGATAAACCAAAAAAATAATAATTCGTAAAACTTTGATTCATTCAATGTGTTTTATTCCCAGAAACATAGAAATCTTGTATATTTATTTCGATACAATTTTAGCAGTTTTCACGTTTCTGTAGTTTGCAAATACTGGGTGTACAAAATTATTTAACTTTACATTAAAATTTTCCAATGTTTATTTCGCCATGTGTACAGATAATTTACACAGATAAAGGCATTGGAAACATAATGTAGGCGGATAAAACAGTAATCATCATATTTTATCTCTAATCTGTATGATAAAATTGTGCTCTTTTATTAAAATTCTGTTGGCAAGAGGCAATCATTTATCAATTTAATTATTATTTGTTATTTTTATGATAACATGTTACGTGTTATTGTAGGGTTAAGGTAAAATAACGATTTTGACATAGTCTGTTTGAAATAATACACCGTATATGACATAATAATTTTTTTTTGTATGATGCACTGAGCTAGTGTAATACTGGGCATATGACACTTAAGAACTGATGCCTCAGTGGAACGGGCGCCACACTGAAATGTTTTGAAAGCAGCATTTGTTATGGGCAGCCGTTGGACTCGCCACGAGGTGAAGGTTTTGCTCATCTCCACTTTCTCGTATAAAAAAAATATGACCGCGTGATTGCGGAAAAGGCCACCTATCTCGTTCCGTTATTGACGTAAAAGTGGATTAAGGAAATACATTGACAACATCATAGCTCCCGTCAAGCGGTTTTATAACCGTCCTTAAAAATTCTTGACGAAAAGCACAGAGGTCGCGGCAGAGTCTAACGTGCGAGAAGCTATCACCAATTCACCGACCTAGTGTGGTGATTACGGCTTATACCTTCCATTATTCGATGTCACAATATGATTTGTATTCAACTATATTATTATATTAATACAAGTGAAGGTCATACAGTTTGACACTACTATTCATTTTGTTATTTATAGGCGCACAATAAACGCCCACAAATTACCACATAATGGCGACAAAGAGCAGATTTTGATGCACCGTTGGAGATATCCCAGCCTTTCATTGCATGGCATAGAAGGTATACCGAGTTTTATTAAAAAAAGGGTCCTTTCTAATACAATATGTTAATATTATTCATTTAAATTTAGTTTCCAATTACAATAATTTCTCTCTTACTTTTTCATAAAGTAATTTCAAAACTAAACAGGTAAAATGATTTTTTTTTTCTTATTACAATCAATCATTTTATTTTATTTATGTATTGTCTGCCGTAGGTGCTGCCTTCCAACCAGGAGCGAAGACCGTGATCCCGGGGAAGGTCATCGGAAAATTTTCCATACGCATTGTTCCTAACCAAGAGCCTGAGGAAGTCGAGAAATTAGTTTTTGATTACGTCCATAAAAAGGTTGGTCATATTTCCCTTTGTTCTCAGAACGTGCCCACTCCGTTGTGAACCCAGAAATTGAACTCACCTTTATAATTGAGATAGTCTTCTTAAAACTGGTAATGATTGGTGGACTTCATAGCGTACATTTTATTCATGTAGAATTTTCTTTTTATAATACACTATGTCATCATAATCAGCTCATAAATAGGTCGCTGCTGTACATAGACTGCTTTCCAGTTCGGAGGATTATACTAATTGCTTCGATTTGCGATCGTAGTTTCACATCTCGCAGTCCTGTACTTACCCAGTACTTATATATTAAATTTATAAATCTTAAATAAATTAATAATCATTATATAAATTACTTCCGGGTACAGTATGCAGTGATTGTAATTTGATTTAATAATTTCATAACCAATAATAAAAATTTACATTGAATCACTTTAAAAGTTGCTACGCCCAAATCGGTATCATGTACGACAAAGAATAATGGAAATAACAACTGTAAATACACATGAATGAAATAGATAGGCTGATGGATTAATTCATGCTGGCACTTTAAGGCAACTGCCATGCATGATTCCGGCGAAAAAGGCGGTAACAATTAATTTTTTTCGGTTTTAATATGGAATTACTCAAACGATAAGAGAAATTTATACGGTCTAGAGCGTAAGTTCTCAATTTTTTTTGACATTAACATGGTGCGTACAGTAGATTTGTTTTCCATACATTCCGTACCCGCATTACATTGAATTTTCCTTAATTTTTAAATTGAACATTTGCATCTTGTGCACTCTCACGTTTTTTCTCTCTTAATTTGACTCCTATATCAAGTCATAATGGAAACTTGGAGGCTCATATACAACTGGAAAACTACGTTCTAGGCCCTATTTTCTTTTAATCAATGCAGCAATCAGGATATCTTTATGTTCTTTTTATGTGCAATAACATCTCAACCTAATTAACACAATCCTTGTGCGCTACAAGAGCTACAGGTGAGTTACAGTGGTTTTTTTTTTCATTAATTTATCATATAAAATCACAATTTATATTTTATATGAATTTTAATAGCGTCTAGGAAAACCACTAGGGTTTATGGCGATGCTATTGAAAGAGAAATCTACACCGTAATTATAATTTATTCGGACAAGACGAAGACATTACAATTTTTTTATACTTATATACTTAATCAAATGCTTGCAAGTAATTACTAGATTGCAAATTCAAATAATTACTACATTTATAATTATGTAATAATAATAACTACCACCTGTAACATTTACAAGAGGTAGTTATTAAATTATAATGCCTATATATATATGTTGTAAGTCTATAATTAATAAACTATTAGAAAGGAACTGAAGACCGCACTTAAATAATTAGCTTTGAGACCTATAATCTGTATAAAATAATTAGTTGCCACTAAATAAAAAAAAATAACTCTATTTAGTTTGTGTACTTAGTTTATTTAAATGTACCCTTATAAATGAGTCGGGGTAGCTACAGGAACCAGATTGCTTGCTTAAAATTTTTAGGTACGCGAACTAATTGCGTTTGACCTCGATGCTGACACCTCAAAAATTAACAATTAAAATTTTAGATGAAAAACTAGTATATTTGATTATAAAAAATAAAATCGAGTACCTAAATGCGAAAATCTTTCGAGCCCGCATTGGTGTTAGCAAAATAAGAAAAGCAAAATAGGAACAGTATATATTTTTTTATAGCAGGATTTTATTTTAAATGAACTTCACAGTTTTATAGTATTCCTCTAATGATAAATATCTCATTATTTGACTAGTGGTAGGATTCCAGCAGGAATCCGCCTAGGTAGGTACCACCGCAGCGCAAATTATTCTGCGATGAAGCAACAGTGTGCCAAACATTACTGTTTCGGTCTTAAGTTCACTGATAGCTAGTGTAACACAATTGTCTTGAGTCGAAAAGGGGTGGGATCAGCAGCATGTGCTGTGTGACGTGTTGTCACAACGTCTTCAACCACGCCGCCGCCAGTGATTAACGAAGGTCGGATTTCATTATCCACGAGTCGTTATCAAATGTTGGCAAATAAAAAAAATCCCCGTGGCTTTGTAACTTACACATAATTCGAGGTAAGGGAAGGTAATAAGGTAATTTAAGAGATTACGGCTGTGTCACGTTAGCAATTAATGGCTGTGAATAATTAACACGTGAGGCTTTGCTTTTAGTGGGCAGAGCGCGGTTCGCCGAACAAGATGCGTATAACGGCTCAAAGCGGGCGCGCCTGGACCGAGAATCCGGACCACCCGCACTATCAGGCCGCTGCGAGAGCCACCAAACTCATCTATCAGGTACGTTTCTTATAATGATCGATACTATAATTAAGTACTAAAATATTGGTTTGTCATTAAAAAAATATGTTATTATGGATTTTACTAGCGACCAGACCCGGGTTCGCTCAGGTAATAGGAAAATAAAGCATAGGAAAATAACAATATTTGACAGTAACGGTCAACTTTTTCCCGACTGGATTCTCTAATAATACCCTTAATGCTCAGCTCTTATATTTAAATTTTTTCTACATACATACATATAGTCACGCTTTTTTCCCATATAAAGGGGAAGGCAGAGGCCACTCATGTAGCCTACTTTGCGAACCCGTTGGAAACGGTTTTTAATATATCATAGCAGTGAAAATCGAATGCAAATTCGTTCAGTGGTTCTCGAGATCATCGTGGTCAAACAGAAGGACAGGACGCTCGCCGGGGATTTCCTTTTATACTATTAAGAGACAAGATTACAAAGTCGCTCTTATCAAAAGTACTGTATAGTGTAATAGTAAGTAGTAAGTTCAAATGTATAATTTGATCTCGGTTTTCGTCTAACCGATTTTAACAGCTCCATTTTTATCGCGTATAGGACAACAAAGTTTACATGAAAAATCGTCACAATCTTAAACAAAAACTCGATCTATTTCGTATTTTGTGACATCCAACAGCCTGTTTTTATACATTGGTCACATAGGCACGCAAACAATAATGAATACGAAATAAAACATGTTTTTGGGTTTATATAGTTGTATAATTGATAATGACAGACAGCTATCTAAACGCGTTTAGAGAGCAGTCAAACGTCGAAAATTGGGCGTTCAGAATTTTAACCGCGTTTAGCTTTTACCTGCGTTCATTTCATAGCACAGAAAAAGAAACTTAGTCTCTTTTTCTGTGCTTTAATAATCATAATAGTAGTAGTTTAAATAAAAGTAATATAATTATTTACAATATAACACAATATCACTCTATTCACGTGGTGACTCATAAAAACCCATTTCTTTTGATTCTTTGATTTTGTTCTTTTTAGGTAGGTACCTAAAAAGAACTTCCTTATTTGAATTGCGCCCCACACAGTAGCTGTTTGTTCCCCAAGAGTGAGTATACGCGTATTTCAAAGGCCCCAATCTGACGTTTTTTGGACGTTTAGTATAGTAACAACCATGCAGTAGACGAGAGAGGAGCACGCATTCGCCGTTGCGACGTATTTTTCTAACCTCAGTTTAATGATTGTAACTCAGCGTGCGTTAAGAAAAATAATTTTTTTATGGAGATATCTTAAATCCTTGGTGTATACTAATCGTCCGAAAATGTTGGATGATGATGAACAATATTCCTGCTGCTATGGAAAAGATCAAGCAGAAATGCTGGTCAAAGTAGTCCAAAACTTCAGATTTCGACTTTCCCAATGTATTGAGCAGAACGGAGGCCTTTAAGATATCATTTTCAAAAAGCAATAAAAAAAACATAATATCTCCTGTATCTTTTGCTTTATAATTTTTTAAATAAGAAAGTTTCCGCCCTGCACCCTGCATCGAAAATGCCCGACCCAAATTACTCAGAGCGGTGATGGGAAAGCAGTGTCTATAGTGTGGTATCTACTAGCTATAATGATCAACATAATCTTAAATTCGCTTGACAGATAAGGCTTTGTAATGCAACAAATCCTACAAATTTATTATGGTGAGCGCAACATCTACCCATAACAAAGACTGTGTTACCCAGAGCATATCTGTGTAATTAACCCACTAATATAATATAACGGATATTACAAATGAGAGTAAATAAACTGGGATGAATACTTTGTAACAGTTAATATTTGGGCAAAGTAACGTTCTGGTACACGTTATCAATAATGATGATTCACTTGGTTACGACTGACTTTTATACAATGCAATTATAGTAGTCATTACAACAACTCATGCTATCAAATTACTTGTTTATAATTGTTGACATCCAGCATAGTATCATGATGTATTTACTCATATTAATTAAGCTGTATTGTTGCCAATAGTATGTAACAAACCTTAACCTTCAAATCAAAACACAGTAATGTTTGTACACTACTGCTTTACAGGAGAATAACTGTCACTGCGGTGGTACCCACCTAGATGGATTCCTGCATCGGAATCCTACCAAAAATATGAGGCTCTGCAAATAGTAACTTAATTTTACAAAGTTTGAGTCAATGGTAAAGCAGCCGTTTTTACGTTGCAGACTGAGCCGGATATGTCGCGCGAGGGCGGGTCGATCCCGGTGACGATCACTCTGCAAGAGGCGAGCGGCTGTAACGTGCTGCTGCTGCCCATGGGCGCTGGCGACGACATGGCGCACTCACAGAACGAGAAGCTTAACGTGCGAAACTACATCGAGGGCGTGAGCAAACTTTTTCCTAATTGTATACTAAGACTACAGCTACTCGGAGAACAGACTTTTAAACTACAGTAAGATCCACCCGCTGTGAATGTATCCTTTTACGGAATTGTGTAGTAGGCCCTAAACAACGGCTTCGGCAATGTCTCGCGAGCAGGAGGATCAACCGGATGTGAATGCATAGTTTTTTTGGAGTTATATTGTAGAGCCGTAACAACTATATACGTTGGAAGAGACTTGCGAGCAGGAAGGTCCACCCGATGTGAATGCATAGTTTTTTTGGAGTCGTATAGTAGAGCCGTAACAACTATGTACGTCGGAAGAGACTTGCGAGCAGGAAGGTCCACCCGATGAGATTGCATAATTTTTTTGGAGTGTATAGTAGGGCCGCAACAACTATGTACGTCCTCTTCTCGAGCAGGGGACCACCAGAAGTGAATGCATCATTTTTCGGAGTTGTGTAGTAGGGCCGTAACAACTATGTACGTCCTCCTCTCGAGCAGGGGACCATCCGAAGTGAATGTATCATTTTTCGGAGTTGTGTAGTAGGGCCGTAACAACTATGTACGTCCTCCTCTCGAGCAGGAGACCACCCGAAGTGAATGCATCATTTTTTGGAGTTGTGTAGTAGGGCCTTAATAACTGCGTCGGAAGAGTCTCGCGAGCTGAAGGAGGATCCACCCGAAGTGAATGCATCCTTTTTTGTGTGTTGTGGCCTTAATTACTGCGCCAGAAGAGACTCCTCATCGGTATGATAGACAGTAGATCTACCACTAGTAGGCCTCAGAACATCTGAGTATTACTTTTCGTCACCATTTTGTTGCTTTCCCCATTGTCTTTTATTACGTCATAAGATCCTTATATTAGATTTATTATTTACACCCATTATTTACAAACTTATTACGTAACTTTCATCTATTCTAAAAGTCATTACATCACATACGGATACTGTTGATAAACTAATGCAGTAATGCAAGGGCATACCATATTGTTCTCTTGTCTAAGGGAATTAATGAGCCATGGCAGTATTATCATTATGTAGACTAGAAACTATTATTATTACGGGATTTTATAGATGTGAGACAGATGGTCAAATAAAACTGAAATGAAAACTTTGAAACCCTTAAAAATTGGGCAGAGTAACGTTCTGGTACACATTATCAGCAATGCTCTGATTTATATTACTCATAATCAATAATTGGTACGACGGATGTAGATTATTCTATGTAGTTTCCAATAGTTTCTAACACTAATGTACTGTGGTTGCGAACCTTGTAGTAGTGTATCGAAGTTTGCAAACATGGCAGCTATAGCAATTCCCACCATAAGTTTAATCTTTGGGGGATGTTCAGCAGTAGACTATTGCTGACTGAGGACCGCGTGATGACAGTACCCGACCACTACGCTGTGGAACCTGGATTCGAATCCCAGGCGGAGCCAACGTAACCAACGTCTGGTTGTGTTAGTGATTGTTCCCGTGTCTCTCATGTCAATACATGTTAGCCCACCTTCGCATCTTATCCCGAGCGTTACGAGTACATCGGGGGCATAGGGGTTAGAACAAGTGAGCAATTTTCGTAGAGATCTCAGTTCTTTTTTAAATTAATTACAACTCATGTTAGACGCTGATAAATTAGCTGTATATAGCTGAAAGAATTTTTAAAATAGGTTGCGTAGATTTTGAGTCTATTCATTACAACCAAACATACAAAAAATCAAATCTTTTCTTTTTATAATATTAGTTTAGATAATGCTGTTTATTAAAGATAGGAACCCCTTCTCGGGTACAGGCCTCCTCCAGCTTATTCCAGTTTTCTCTATCTGCGGTTTCATTTATCCATTATTTTCCTGCTACTGCTATAACGTACAGCATTTCCTAGGCCTAGTGACAATTGCTGTTTGTCATTACTTTTGTTTTATTCTCATTCAAAAACTAATGACCTATTTTTTCACTTTCAACACTTGTGCGTATATTATTTCTTTATACATTATTTCCAACTTGGTGCTTGTCTCTGCGAAAAGAACGATGTCTACAGCAAATCTGAGGTGACTTCAGTGTTCAACTAATTTAATACCATTTCCCTGTTAGATAAGTTTTATAAATAGGCTCTTCGGCACTGTTATAAAAAGTTGTGGTGACATTGGTTCCCCCTGTCGTACCCCTCTCCGAATTGGGATCTCCGATCCGCAGTTTTTTAGTTTGACCTTACTGGTACTATCTTCGTAGATGTAGAGTCATGTGTAACACTGTCGAACGCCTTAGCGTAGTCGATAAAGGCAAGCTACATAGGTCGATTATACTCCTTGTATTTCTCGTATCACTTGTCAGTCGTCTTACATGGATATGGTCTATTGTGGAGAAACCAGATCGGAAGGTTGTTTGTTCGACAGGCTTATTATTTTTTACAGGATGAAACAAGACTGATTGGGCGATAGTCTTCTGTCCTTTTTTATAGAGTAATATTATATCTGATCTTCCGATCTCTATCTTTCTGTTGTTCCGGTACTCGGTCCGAGTTTAGAACCATATTAAAGAGGTGGCTTAATAAGCTAGCTAGTACAGGGTCTACAATTTTTAGGGCTTCATTTGGTAGTTATTAAAAAACTCTCTTTGTGCTTCTGTAGTGTTTAAGATTTTCTTCTGCTATATTATATCTGTAGTTTTATAGCCGTATTTTAATAACCTTATTTCTTTGTTTTATTGTTTTGTAAATGTGATGTTCTTATTGTCTAGCTATTAGACCTCTCGTTGGTTTGGTCAAAATTGTATCTCCTATTATTTCTCTTTCTTTGGAATATATAACACTAACAAAAAGATAAGAAAGAAACACAAACCAAGCTAGAATTTGTGTGTGCGGCAGAAAGGCCTGTCTCAGAATATAGAGTGTATGTCTAATTCTTTTTATTTTTGACGTTTAAGAACTGCTTTTCCTATTACATTTTTATTAGATTATGTACCATAATGTCATGTTAAAAATCTTTCTGTCTTTGTGGCGGAATTTAAACTGGAAACGACTTAAGCAATACATAGTAACTATTCTAGTGTCTAGTGTCGCAGGTTCATTCAAGAATACGCAGTAAGCACATTCAAGTAGCGCTCCCATTTCTTTTCTCACCCCTGTACACAATTACTGAGTAAATTTTGTTACTGCACATATATCCGGGCGAACTACACAACCGCACCTTTATGATAATTCGATTGAATTTGATATTTGCACCGATTATGGAATTAGCTGTAGGATCAAGTTAATCTTTGTTATATCGTAATGTAAATAGTTTCGGTTTAAAGTTTAAAGGGAATAAAGCAGAGTCTGTTTGAAATAAGTAAAACATACTGTCATGCAGACAAAACTTGTTATGATTATAAATACTTATTTACTTTTCGCGATATGATTCATTCAAGTTCGTTGAATTATAAAACTGTGATATATTTGTTTTGATATGAGCAATGTCCTTTCAGGTCAAGCTGTTCGCCGCTTATCTGTACGAGGTCAGCAAACTCTCCAAATAGGAATGCATTGCGACATGCAGTTTAAAGATAGGAATGTGTAAGTCTTCAAGACTCTTTTATGTTTATATATTAGTTTAAGCTCAGATGGCCTCACGGTTTTGAAAAATGTAACTAGGGAAAATTGGTCATTAAGATCGCCAATTGCGTGAATACGAATTTATATATTTTAGAATTTCGTTAAATAAGTAGAATGTGTCAATTAAAATCATCAGAACATTCCTTTTAAGTACATTCATAACACGCATAATACTGTTATTGCATAATACATTGTTGTACTGTATTATACGATGTTTTAGTTTTTTAATAAACTTAGTACATATTTTGCTATGTGATAGCAAAGAATTTTCGAAAAATATGCTCTATATAATATTGACATTAAAATAGTTAATTCTATACATTTTTTTTTGTAATCGATTTTTGTTTTTGGGAAATAAACTATATATTATGTTATTTTGTGTTTTGTTTTTACGCTTTAGCGTTTTGAGGTCTAGTGTTTGTGTTACCTTAGTAATTTTTTTGTCGAATAATGATTAATTATGTAGAAGAAAGCAGAGACAAGTCGACGATATCGCTCATCCTTTTTCTTTCTATAACAGATACAGTGACGAGAAGAGCAAAACGTTCACCAGATATTAACTGCAACGTCTGCACATAAGAAATGCTGTGTCACTCAGACATATCTGTGTGGCACCACATTGCGTCCATCCTTTTGAGACATCAGTCCTTAAGCCTTGTAGCGACATCTATGTCGTCACATGAGAATCCCATAATCGCCCTTTTAAAGTTTTCTGAGATGCAGACTATATATACAACATAACTAGTAGGGGAAGACGTCCTCTCCAGATTAGACCAACCGATCTGGCGGTTAGCTACCCTTTGTTCTTGGCAATATCATCCGCCAAAATGGTGACCCGAACATCGCAGCCAGCTTCTCCGAACCACAGCAACAACGTCATCGGCAGCCATCGCAATTAAAGCACCAGACTACTGTCGGCACAACGCGTGCTTTCTAGCCCACTTCTCAGCCACTGAGGATCATCAACGGCGGCCCCCTCCTCGGGCTGACACCTGCGGTATCAACACTGGCTCCATACGTCTCGACGCACTGAAGACCTGGTCACAATTTTACCGCATCGCCAGACTGCACCTCTTTGCTTGACGTCACAAGTTCTCCACGCTAACCTATGACTTCCAGTCTCACCTGGGGAGTGTAGCAGCGATATCTATGTCGTCACATGAGTAGCTCAAGAATTATCACATACATTCCATAATCGCGCTATGAAAGATTTCTGAGACGCGTACCATATACAACGTTATTCATAATTGGTATAACATCCCGGCACCTACCCATGCTACTTTGATCTGATAAACACAACGGTGAAGGTTTAATGACAAAGTTGAATACTAAAAATGTCCATACAAAACTTTAAAATTATTTGTTTTTTAAAACTTTACGCGACCCTAACTCAGAAAGTCATTGCCCCGAACCAGACAAATTAAAAATACGTTTTCTTCTCCATTTGTTTATGTTGCCCTACTACGGCGTCAGACTAAGAGAATTACGTCGCAACAGATTTCCTTTTATGGCAGCTCAATGGAAAAACGCCCAATAAAATTTATGAGTTCATTGCCTCGATCAGCTGTATAACAGGGTAGGTCGACATATCTCCTTCAAGTATCACGCTACGAGACTCATTATATTTTTAGGGCATATACACATCGTCCCTAAGCCCAGCCTGTCGGGATGTATAGGACATTACGAATAGTTGGAGGGGATTCTCCCCCTGATCCTATCCATACAATCCTACCTACTTTTAACTAATCGATAAATTTTAATTAAGTATAACAGAAACGTTGTACTCATTTTCGACTTCGAAAATTTTACTCTCATGGCGCCCAAAAAAGTTTCACTTCAAAATTTAAGAAGTCGAATTGAGAATTTGAAAAGTCTGATGAAAGTATGAGAAACCATTACCCACGCTGTGTTTAAGATGCGAAATCTACTACTAGTCTAAGTACTGCGATTCCGAATTGAAAGTAACCTATGTAGGTCCTGCGGTGGATTATTCACGAACTGATTATTATGATAATAAAAAGATTAATATATAATACACTGAATCGTTCATTTGTACGCAATGCTGACGATACTGATTTTTTAAAAAATGATTTTAAATGAAACGTGTTCGTTGGTTTATCAAGTGGTCTCTGGAAAAGGATCATCACGAGGGAAAATGATGAAACATCTTTGAAAATAATAATCTTAAAGACATTTAATGAAATAAAAATTCTTCATTTTACATTTTTTTTTACCTGTAACGCCTTAGAATATTAAACGTTCGTAATACCTTTTTTAATAACAATTATTTAACACGGTCTATGTCTATATAAGAGGTGATCATTAACGGTTTAAAAGTTTAATGAAACTCAATATTTTTTTTCATTAATAATTACTGAGATGTTCCAAAGTTATAACTTCTTAGTTAATAACAATCAACATGATCTTTAATACGAGTGAAGAATATTTTTCTCTTCGTCGTTCTCTAGTGACTCTTTGTTTTTGTAGTGTAAGCGATTATGATCATTATTAGGTCTTAATTACTGTAGTTGAAAACGAGTATTGCTTGGCATTGAAAAATATTCGTAGGTTTCTGAACTTACCCCGCCTATTTTGATTATAAACATTACTTATAATATTAATCATAATTCATCGTATTAATTCTACTTGATTACAATTGTATGAATAGTTAAAAATACGTGGCATTAAAGAAGAGGGAAAATAATGTTTATGACAATTAAATTTTTTTTAATTAAGGACAGTCTGATATGATTACATTAATACATTGTACAATAACATTCGACCCGCCGTGTGGTAGCGGCTTAAAAGAGTCTACCACCCCGTCTCTTCCCGTGGGTGTCGTAGAAGTCAACAGAGGGAAAATAAAACCAGGAGATGGGCAGCAGCATCTTCCCTGAAACATCTGAATAAATAAACTGCGGTTGCCGACCCGCCTGCCAGGCGTTGCAAAATACCCCCAAAATGAGAGCTACTAACTTTCGTTGCAATCTATGGGGGAGGCCTATGTTCAACAGTGGACTAATGGTAAGCAGAACCGACGACGACGACGGCGATAATAAACGACGATAAAACCTATTAAATTGGTTATTAAAAATGATAAAAGAGTAAAATTACTTATAAATTATGATAACGTTGCCTAAAACAGAATCTGAAGTAACAATAAAAGTTTAAACACTAAACAAAAAATACACTAAAAAACTACAAATAATATTTTTATATTATTAATATTTTCATCTCAGACTTTGTAATATTGTTTTTTCCAAGGAAGCCAAAGAGACACAGAAAATGTCTACGGACACTAAATTGAGTAAGCATGACATTCTATTAACAGTATTGTTATGGCCTAGATTTGGTGTAAGTGGGTAGAATAATGGCCCGTATTTACGAGGATATCGTCAAGATTGTGGAAATTTTAAATTTATTTCCTGTAATATTTCGGCACAGTCAAAAGTCTCATAAAGTAGTTTATAAAACATATCCCGTTACCTAAAGTTTTCGGTGTCCATGCCAAAGTATCTAGGATATACCGATTTTTTTTATCACGGTTACAACAAATAAATGAGATGGCACATAAACCGTTTTTGCAACCGTTTATGCAAATCTCACGCAAAAAGTACAAAAATATCATTTTTAAATCAATGAAATGTATTATACTCTTTTTTATTAATCTGCATTTTTTTATCCTCTCTGAAATCAGACACTCTATTTCCCACAACAAATTTGACTGTAATCAACTCACTAATCTTACATACCTTCACACAACTTATCGCTTGCACTCCTTCAGAAACACTCAGAAACGCTTTTTACCATCAAAAACCACCCAAAAATTGTGAAACGCATGCAGTTGAGCGTTCTCCCTTACGTAGAATCATGAAATCATTTTACCGATATCAAATTATTTGCATCCTCACCTGCGTCGTTAAGGAAAAGTAATTATAAAAATATACTTAAGCTTGTATATAAATGTTCTTTTATCTTATTAATTGTCTGTTATCTATTTCTATTCTTAAGCTTTATTTAATATATGTATTTATTAAGTCATTTGTGGATAACGGAGCTGTTTGCACTGCTGGTATAATATCTATATTATGTTCTACTCAAGTAATCAGTGTAATTGTTTGGTGTCCTAAAAAAAGTGAAAAAAAGCCCCTGAGCTACCACGGCTGTGCTGTTGTCTGCTTATCAATAAATGTTGAGTTGGGAATAACAAGTAGTTTTGTGGAACACCAGCGTTGAGAGGTTTGGAGTCGGAGCATTCACCGTCGACTGCGACCGTGACGTCCTAGTTCGAGGGAAGCGCTTTATATCACACCCGATCAAAGGCTTTCGCTACGTCCTGAGGAACTGCTAAAGCCCCTCTCATGGTTTCGACTGCCTCCGCCCATCGCTTAATAAGTAGACCATAAATCAGCAGCTGAGCAACCCCGACGGACGCCATATCGACGGTCACTAAACTGCCGGTCCTCCTTTAGGTACCTCAAGAGCTGGCAGTTAATAATTGACTCCATTATTTTGTAGTTTGTTTCTCCATTATGTCTGTATGGTGTAAGGAGGTGATGGCGATAGATACAGGCCTAACAGGTAAATAGTTGGACGGATCTGAGCGGTCATATTATATCACTGGAGATATATTATATCACTTTCGAGAATTGACGTGCGCTGTTACGAAAATAATGTAAGTGTACCCGATATTTAAAAATCAAACAGGAGAGGAAAAACGAAAGCAATAATATCTCATTTTGGAGCGGGGAAAAGTCCGCCACGCTGCTCCTATGCGGGTTGGCGGACTTCACATTTCCTCGACATATTTCTATTCCTCGGATATGCAGGTTTCCTCACAATGTTTTCCTTCACCGCGGAGCACGTGGTAAATCAGCACTTAAAATTGTAGAACAATTTTATTGTGTTGGCACCGGGGATCGAACCCTGGTTACTCGCGTACTATCCTGGCCCCTGAGCTACCACACCACGGCTCTCAAAAAACATTTCCGTATGTTTCACATAGATAAGCTAAGAGAGTTATTTAAAAGAGTATAAATAAATATAATAAGTTTTCTCTATCTCCTGTGGTCCTAGTCTAATTTATGTCCAAACTGATATGCTCGTAACTTTCAAACTGCGTTTACTGGCATGATTCAAGTAGCAACTCACTCAAGTCACATATCATTGTTTCATCACAATGTCTTGATTTAATTCTGCACCTACATGAATTATAGATGATTTGCGAACTAAATCGCAGGATCAGTTCGATTTGTCAGTATACTTGTTTAACGCAGTTCCATACACTTCAAAATGTCCATATTCAGGAGCTTGTTAGTTCGATTGTGTACATCGCAATTGCTACTTATTCCAAGTTTGAATGTTCAGATTAAGAAGCTGGCAAAAGAATCGGTTAACCTAACCGATTAATTCATAATTATTAATTAATACGGCAAAATGTAAGAAAAAAAAGGCGAAGTTTCTTACCGGTGTTTTAAAGAGGTACGAACGGTAGAAATTCAAACCATGGTCGGTAATTATTTACACTATACTTTTATGCTGAGCTAATCTGAATAAAAGGTGTTAAGCTTGAAGTAGTAAATTCTTATCAGATATGAACATAAATATCTTGATAACAGTTTAGTAAATACCTCTTTAATAGCTCGCTGGCTTAAGGAATGACTTAATTTTCTGTAACCAAAGGTAATTTTAATATGAGCGAAACTGCGAATGTTAATGTGAATATATATTATAATGTTTCTTTTAAACTAATTTTCCTATTCGTATCTTCTTTAATTACGGTGAATGTCTCATCCAATCGGTAGCCAAATTTCTTTCTAAGTGGGTTAGTATCCGCCTGCTTCTTTAATATTGGGTAAAGTGGAGCATTACATTCACTCATAGAAAGTACTCCGCTGTCATGAGTCTATCGATATCTTATCATCAGGTTGTAAGCGGGTAATAGCGGGTGTGTGAATTCAATCTATAGAAAAGTATATAGTATCTTTCTAATAGTAGACTGTTGCTTACTTGTCTTATGGGAAATTTTAGTTTATTATATTATGCAGTAATCATTGAAATTCGTTTCCTTTTTTATATCACATCAATTTATTATCACAAGATTTTAAACTCATTTTAAAGTCAATAATGAAGTTGCGCTTAATTACCTAAATTTCAAAATTTATTTTTAATAGAAGAACTTTTACGGCTAACTATTAATTCTAGTAATTTCTTATAAGACATATTCATACATATTCTCCAAAATATAAAAATCGTTACTTATTTGGTAATGTCTATGTTTTGTGCCGACATTGTTAAATATAGACCATGTAAACGAGCAAGCACACGCAAATACGGTGTGGCCCCGCCAACGTTGCGGAAGATAAGAAGAGGGTCGTATCGCAATACCAAACTCCTATACCACCGCAACTTTGCCTCGGCTGCGGAGTTCCTAGTCTAATACTATTCTTTTTCTTCTTTTACTTCGCCAGCCTTGGCATTCTACTGCAGGACATAGACCTTTCCTAGAAAGCGGCCGAAAAAGCAGGTACGCATTTTATTGATGTTTTACCCATACTTACTATGCTGGCCAGGTGGAATGGTGGGCGCAGTGTCTTAGTGAGATTTGAGTTCGGCAAAATGGTAAGAACTTTCCGCCATCAGTCCTTTGCCAGAGCCTTGTTTGATAGCCGACAGGTTCCCTCATGTGCAGGTGATGATTAAATTTGGAGATAAAGCTAATTTATTTCCCCTTACCTATATTAACACTAGGATTTCTCCTGCATCGTAAGTGCTTTCAGACATAAATTTCACATACACGATTTGTGTTTTAAACAAGGTTGACTTCGGCTGGGATTCGAATCCAGGAGCCACGGCATTGATGTGAAATGCTCTGACCACTCACACTGATCACCACACTGAGGCGCAGTCGACAGTTATTTAATATACTACTTTTAATAAATAACAAAAAGTCTTATATTTAAATAAAAAATCTCGTTAGCTGCAGCGTCATCGACGTAGGCTTCTCCCTACTCATTTCGTTTATAAGAATTTTTGTCGTTCCATTTAGTTCTTTTCCACTTTCTTCACTAGGATGTCGAGCCATCTTGTTATAGATTTTATTCTATTGCGTTTTTCTTCTCTTGGTTTTCATCATATTTTTAGTTTAAACTTGGTATTCCATTCCGCTTACATGTCCTCCAATTTCCACCTCGGTATTTGAAATTTTTGTGTTATATGTAATTTAGTCTTCTCTCGAATCGTGTTATATAATATGACGACTATGGAAATAGCTTGCATATTTTTGCATAGCTATTTTTCTATTATCTTTCTTTTATTTCTAAAACAATACCTCTGATTTGCGGTTACGCGTTGTAGTTATTCATATTATTGGTCATGTGTGGATGTTCTTATCTATAAGGAAGAAAACCGATGGAAAACACTTCGTTAATTATATACATTGTCGTATTAATAATAGTTATTAAAATGAAAATATTATACTTTTTCACATATGAATAGGTCGACCCAACAGGGAAAGTACCTCGCTTTTAAAGAGCTGGTATTCTTTGTGTAAATACCATAATAGTGCTTCCTTTCGTATCTAAATCGAAGATGCAATTTTTGAATACGAATTATTCCACCTTAAACATGGTCATGATCTAGTAGGTGTCTAAAAACGCAGTTACCACTTACCATCAGATGGGCTGTATGCCCGTTTGTGTCATCGTTACATATATGAAAAATAAGCTGCTATTAAAATTATAACGTTCGCTTCAATTGTTGCGTGCTCGATATCCAAAACTGAAGTTAACCTTAATGGATAGTGTCATGAAATGTTTAATTAAATAGACAAATTAATTTTAATAATTACTTATGTTATGTGTCTTTAATTACAGATTATTTTTAATAGTACTTTTCTTCATATTAATATCTTTAAATAAAAATACATAAAAAATCTTTAAATAATAGTAAATAATCGAAGCAGAAGTGGTCTGCTGAACTACTCCGGCCACGATACATGTTCATCGGTAGTCTTACCTGACCACCCCCTTGACCACCTCCCAGGATTCAAAGTTTTTACAGAAAAGGATGTTCTCATTAAACTAAAGTATTTATTATTTATTTAATATTTTATATACACAAAAAATATATAGAAATTATTATCCATAAAGGAAATTTGTTCCAGTTGGCCTGTTATTGGACAATTTTAGTTATTTCCGTCGCAGGAGCAGGTTGCGTTTCAAGGAGCAAGGTGGCGCACCCCTCTTCCCCAGCAAACATGGTAGCGGCACCGGATATTCTACCCCAGGAGGAAACTAGCACCTAATGATATTTGGAGAATCCCTCACTGAGCGTCCATGCTAAGGCTACCCTAAACTACCTGAGCATGGATTCCCAAGCTGCCCCGCGTATTTTCTAGTAGGGGGAGGGGGCAAAATTCCACTTTGCACGCGCGCTGTCGGGGCAATTGAATCAAAAAAACCCTTACCACGCTCTCCGTTCAATATCATTCCAATCTTGATGCCGTCCACTACCAACTAGAGGACTTAATTTTTCTTACCGAGACGCAGATATTCTCTCCGACGGATACCTCTTATCTTTCCTATCCGGGATAAAAACTGAAACACTCGTTTGTACCACGGGTCGGGGTTTGTGTATACGTCAGACAGAACATGTTCTCGACGCCTCGATAGTCTCGAAGGTCTGAGATTGGTCCACCCTTTGGCTCTGCATAGAAAGCGACGACCATCCCCGCCTATAGGTATGTTTACTATACTAGGTATGTATATTATCGTTTTCTGTATTCGTCTATCGTCTATGGGTACTTTTAAAATTTCCACATCGGTAACACTGAAGCAGACCGACTCATTGACCACAATGGCTGCAGATTCCGTACTACAGCATATCCCATCCGCAGGGATCGTGATTCTTGGTGACTTTAACGCCCATCATGCCGAATGGCTTTGTGGAATGACCTGATCTAGAGTAGATTGTCTATCATGTACCCATTGCGATCGCGTTTTGCAGGCTGCCGCCGCGTGAGGAACTACGGGTCGGCGGAATGGAATGGGATGCGGTCCTTCTTTGCATCCTACCCATGAGGACAGGTTTGTTGCTCTTCTGTGATGCCCATTGGAAGTAGACCCCTGTACTGGTTTGGTAGCATCTGCAAAATGGCATATCGCCAAAAGCAGCAGAGTTACCGAGTCTGGGCACATTGGCGTCTCGAGATATAAAAACCAGCTATTTTAAGAAGAAGTACAACTCTGCCTCCAGTTCCTTCTAAATAGTTATTGCCACAGCAAAGTCAGAGCACATTGGCCGAATTGGCAAGAAAGTTTAAGTTAAAAGTTCGCCTTCCTTCGGTAACTTGTGCATTCTGGTCTCTCGCCAAGGCTGTCAAAGAGAATTTCTGTCAGCCATCACTTCCATCTCTGCACAGGGAGGTCGACTCGCTGGCTCATGACGCCAAGGAGAAAGCCGATCTTTTAGGTTCTCTTTTTGCGTCCAACTCGACTTTCAATGAAGGGGGGGGGGGGGGGACTCACCGACGACCATCCCGCGCAGTGCTCTATGCCGGATGTCCAGTTTTTCAGAGTTATGTGCGCAAAGCGCTATTCTCACTGGACATCCACAAGTCGAATGGGCGCGATGGAATCCCCCCAATTGTGTTGAGAATGTATGTGTTGCGGAGTTTTCACCAGTTCTAAAGCGACTTTTTCAATACTCCTACTCTCTAGGTGTCGTCCCGAACTCTTGGAAGACAGCTTTAGTGTACCCGATCCCTAAAAAAGGCAACCGCTCAGATATGTGCAACTACAGGCCGATTGCCATCACCTCCTTGTTCTCCAAAATAATGGAGTCAGTTATAAGCTGCCAGCCCTTCAGGTACCTAGAGGAGCACCAGCGACCACTAATCATCACTAATTAGTGACCGTCAGTACGGTTTCCGTCGGGGTCGCTGAACTGGTGATCTTCTAGTCCACGTCTCTCATAGATGGGCGAAGGCAGTCGAGAGCATGTGAATGGCGTTCCACAAGCCTGTCTGCTATAGCCAAACTATAGCATGCTATAGTATTTTTTACCGGATCTACTATAGGGAGTGCCTATTAAGTATCTATTAAATATCTACCACAAATTGTTGAGCCGTGAATTTCACCATCGCACATTGCGGCATAACTCAAAATTCTATCGTCACCACTTTGACGGTTGTCATACCACCACAGTGCGTTTCTGCGGAATTTTTTGCCACGGATAACCACTTTATGGAATCTGCTTCCGCCAGCGGTTTTTCCGAACGATGCAACTTAGGGATTTTCAAGAAAAGAGCCTATTTCTTTCTCAAAGGCCGGCAACGCATCTGCTATTCCTCTGGTATTGTAAATGTTCATGAGCGGTAGTGATCACTTACGATCCGGTGAGGCACTTGCTCGTTTGTCCCCTTTTCTTTAAAAAAAATCTCATCGAATTATCCAAATATCCGGGCAAAAAATTGAAAAATTGCTCCATCTATTTCAATTGACAAACGCACAGCATTTCAATTTTATTTAACATAGACGATGTCAGCAATTTATGAGGTTAGAGAATGTTTCACAACATTCGAACCAATTGTAGAATTGGTTCAGAATATTAAAACACATCTTTTGCGTAAATGTGCTATAGACTTACTGTTGGTGTATCTAATAGAAATAAATTAATAGTATGAATGTAAAACCGGGCAGGAGCGCGTCGGACCCCGCACAGTGAACGGTACCGTAGTAGGGAATAGCGTGTAACCGAAAGTATTCCATATCTTAAAAAGTACACGACATATATTATTCAAACCAATTTTCGTTAAAAGTCTTTTTTAGATTTTCTTACGTTGAAAAGTTGGAGGGGATTTTAAATAAATTAAATAGTTGCTTTGAAACTTTTTCATTCCTTTTAAATACCTATCTAACGATACCTCACACGCTTTTGTGCCCTGCAATTTTTGTACGGCTTGTATGGATGGTGTGCCACCAATATTTTTATTTTCATTTATTAAAACACTATTGTATAGTTGTTCATAAAAAACCTTCCTTCAAAATTTATCTATATAGTGCCAATAGTTTTTAAGTAAAATCGCTGTGACAGACAGACGGACTAGGACGAAATTATAAGGGTTCCGTTTTTGCTACGAAACCTTAAAAATAAATACTATAAATAAATAAATTATTTTTGAACAAGTCTTTATATAACTGTGTGGCTTTTTTATTTAATCATGTGATGAAACGAGCAAAACGTTCACCTGATGGTAAGTGCAACGTCTGCCCATAGCAAATGCTGTGTCACCCAGAACATTTCTGTGTGACACTACACTGCGCCCATCACCCTGAGACATCAGTTCTTAAGTCTCATATGCCCAGTGATTACACTAGTTCACAGTGCACTTCAGAAGGAAACACGGTATTGTTTACACAATACTAATTCACGGCAGAATAATTGGTCCTGTGGTTATACCTACCTAGACGGATTCCTACAACCAGGGGCTGGGGATAAAGCGCGTTTCTACGCTCTTAAATCACTACATAGAGTTAAGAGCCTATTATTAGCTCAATACTCTTGTGTAATCTTAATAGAAATATAAATTTTTGTTGCAGTATTTCATTTTATTACATTTCAGTTCAAAAATGAATCCATCGAGTAATCAACGTAAGCGTATTAATAATAAGAATTATATATTTTTTAAATATTTTCGTCTGTAACATTTAGAACGAATGTTATAAACCACAAGAAGAATGGTTTAAAGTAGCAAGTCTTAAATAGATTGTTAGATTTTTTCTTGTTTTCATGATGTGTGAACCAGAAGTAGCAGCACATGGATACGTATAACATTACAACAAATTTTATCCCTGACAAAGCCCCGGCAGTTACAACGATAATTTAACGTCATCAGAGCGTTTTTTTATCCGACTTTCGATCGCATTGACCGCATTAACAGTAATCTTCGCTGTTTACAGACAATGTATGTACCGTTAACATTTGAACATTAGCTTTATTAATTTTACGATTTAATATCACTTTTTACAGCATTTTGACTTAACAACATGTGGGCATCTTAAATAAGGTGTTTTAATTTTTCTTGCCTCCTCTGTTGACACCGGCGAGTGTGCTGTGTAAGCGCATACCAGTACCAGTTTACAACACTAACATAAAAAAGAGGATAGCGGCTAGCCCTCATTCAGTCTGTTTCGGAGCCTCGCTGCGGAGTAACGTTACGTTCGTCAGAAGAAACATTAATGTACCGAATACATTACTAACAATATTGAAAATATCTGTCCGGTGCCCTTGAATAATAATACGTGGAGGAAAACAGATTTTATATAAATTTACCTGTAAGCTTTAACTGATACGGGAATTGGGAGAATTAAAATTGTAACATAAGGACATCTGCGAGACGGTGAGTCAAGTTGTTTTATTTTAACAATTGCACAGTTTTCGTTTGTTTTTATTTTTTACAAAAGCTCTGAAAAAAATTTATTCTACACCATTTCGAGAAAAGAGTTTATAATACGGTTTCCATAAACAAGGGCGCGGTTAATACTAACCCGTTAACAGGATTATATTGTATAAATTATTTTTATATAAGAAATTAAGAAATTTGACGTTACTTATCTGTTTAACGTTTAGTAGAATCAATACAATGAGTTCAATCGATATAGTATGGGTCGTAGCGGTCGGACTCTGACTTGTCATGTACGCTTTCTAATTTACTGTGTCTAATTTTCATGACCGTAAGTGCCAATTTGAATACCCATAACGTATGAATTGTATGCACTGAAGTACCTGTTACCGTTGCGTTTATTGGTCATCGAGATTAAAGACAACATTTAGCATTTTTACATTAGCTCATTAAAAATCTATGAAAAAACTTTTACAGTTTAAAAACCAATAACCGTGCATATCTCCTTGAAAATAAAGCTCTTTTTGATTTTGCTGTTATTTTCTTGATATATATGGAATTTGTAATAAAAACAAACAAAAAATTGGCGATGGTATGTATGGTGATGGAAAGATGAATGCTAAATTGCATTTACCCTAAATACAAGTTAGCATTCATTCCTCATAACCTTATTTTTAGACAAGATGAAGTGATGGACCTTTACAATACTTATCGCGTAACTATTCCAAAAAAAACGATCGTCGCATGCTTTGGACATGCATTGGTTTAGTAACGAAGGTATTATATAGAAAAGATAATAGCTGATAGGTGTCGAGGTGTCGTAATTGGTATTGTACTGCCAGCTTTTATTCGTGCAGATAACCATCATCATATGCAATGCTGTTAGTATGCTGTTCGTGGAAACGCAATAGAGAGTCAGATGGTTTTTGATTCGTACCAAAACGGCGGCGATGTGGTTCGCCACCCGCCACGTCTCGATTCCTGTGGGGGCAAAAAGTGGGCTACGTGTGTAGTTTCTGTACACCTCTTACGTAGGAAGCGTCCGTGACTATATGTATGTATGTAAAAAAATATATAAAAAAGTAGAAACTATTTGTTTATATCAAAATTAAACTATCGTTTACTTCACCACCTGCGTTGTACACGTTGTTGTCAACGATGTTAATGTTAATTAACTTTGGATCGAGTAGACTCTTGACAATAAAATTCCAAGAAAAATTGCTCGTAGCCATTTCCCAGTAAAATCAAGTGATTCTTTTTGAGAACAATAGCGAACCTAAAGACTTTAATAAACATTTTTTATGGTTTGAAACAAGCGTTAGAGCTATTTGAGAAACCTCCCATAATATATGGCAATGACATGGAATATACACTATAACTCAGTACTTGTCGAAGCCTTATGTTAATCTAATACATTTTCTTTTGTAATTGACGATTTTAGATTGCGTTATGTCTAGTCCTTGCTTTTGTGGAAAATGTTAGTGCGTTTTTCAGGCAACGTAAAACGTAAACAAGTGTCAGAATTGACCATTGTCACACTTGTTTATTAGCTGTACGCTCATACGCAGTTATAATTAGACGCAGTTTTTGTCGGTGGTTGTCGGTGTGCCGGTACAACGCATTGCTTGCATTTTTGGAGTTCCGTTAGGCTACAGAAAGGTCAAGAAAGTCTTTTTAAATTTCATGTAGTATTTTATCGAGTATGATTACAATAATTTAAATTACAGGTACGTCTCATAATGCTTTGTAATTTACACATTTTATTTCCATGTTTTGTAACATAAAAGACAGAGACATGATAATTGATTTTTGATTATTTAAAGAAAGAAAAAGAATGAAATACTTTATTTTTATGCTTTCCTTACTGAAAGCATACATAGTCTGTAGGCTTGCTACTATTGCAAAAATAATAATGGCCTCAATATTTTTAGGATTTGCAAAATGTCTCGATATGGAAAACATCCTTTTCTTTTAATTCCTGCAGAATTAAATACTTAAAGATTTTTAGATTACTCGTTTAAAATGGCCCAATCAGTTGCAAAAAAAAGGTTGCAATAATCTGTTCGACAACCATAACGGTTTTCATACACTCCGTCTCACAAGTAGCCTTTAGGTTTTTAGGCTACAAACATTATTTTTAGTCACGGAATTATGAAGATCGTACTATGGAAGGTCATTTATTTTCAATTGTAGTGTAAATCAATGTTCTTATCTTATCTCTAAAAACGAATATCAATAATTCGTAAGTGTAATTAAATAAATATTATCATTTCAAAATTAATTACTCAACTGAATAACATCTCAAATGTTCCGAAAAGAAGCATTATTTTTAATTGCCTGGTAATATGATTGGTATTCCAGTATCATATTCACTACGGTGAGCCTCTTATGCAAACGTTACGTGTATAAAACCCGTGTGGCCTCGTTTTAAGTATAAAAACGAACGAATGAACAAACGAGGCCGAAATAAAAACAATCAATGTGAATGCTTAACGGACTGCTTAAAAATATATTTTATTTATTATATTTATAGCTAAAGGACGTTCAACAAAAAAAATATAACTTCCAGTGAGTCACGACTAAAATTTGCCACAATAACAGGTCTCCGGGGTTTTCTGTATTCATAGATTATGTTACGTGTGAGTTAAATCACTAATTATGTTAAGGCACTAAAATATATCTACTCAATATCAGCCTACATTACTTTACTGGTTCCATTTCGTTATGAGGGAGTATGATGAAAAGGATAGTGAGTAACACTATTCTCGAACCAGAATGTTGAAATGGAAAAAAGTGACGAGACGAGCAAATCGTTCAGCTGATAATAAGTATAACGTCTACACATAGCAGTGCTGGTGTCATACTGAAAAATTTATTGCAAAGTTCTGTGTGGCACCGCATTTGGCTCATCTTCAGAATGAGTTCTTAAGTCTCATTTGCTGATAATACACTGACTTAAAGTGCCCTTCAGACCGAAACGCAGTGTATACTACTGCTTCACGGCAGAATATCTGCCACTAAAGTGATACATACCTATTCGGATTCCTGCATAGTAGTGCCACCAACAGAAAATAGTTGTTACGATCCTTTCTGAACAAAGGAATATCTTTAAATCAGAAGCAGAGCAAAAAATACTTTCAATTATTGTGTAAATATTGCTTGTTGTTGCATATTATTTACTGTTAAACACGTAACTAAACCTGTTGCGTTATATTGTTAGTACATAAACCACATTGTGGTTAAGCCATGTAAACTACAGGAAAAAATTAAACAAACAAAAAATGTCTAAGTTATTAATTGATTTTGAAAAGTCTGTAATTCAATAAAAACATATTATATTGATTATTTCGGGAGAAATCGTGTAGAAAATATATTAAACTTTTTAAAACCGTCATTCAATTGACTGTGTTATCATTAGTTGCCAAGATATCGATGGATAAAGACAAAATGGTAATTTTTTGTTTAAAGCCATATATATTAACCTAGAGAAAATTAACGTAGTGAGAATAAAAAAAGCAAATTGAAAGCTGGTTAAACAGGTTAGGTGACCTTTGTAGTGACCAAGTTAGGAAATTGTTTTCATTGTCCGGACAAAAAAGAATAAAATAATTAAGTATCTAAAATTATTCTCTTGCGGTATTTCTTATGATTGTGCGACAACAGTAGCTCTCAAAATGATTTTGTAGAAAGATCTTTAAACTAGAAACTTGAGACTTTAAACTCGGGCCTTTCAAAAGTCACTAAAAATTTAGGAATTTTTGTTGTTCCCTTAATTTTTTAGTGTTTAGCAATAAGTGCAGCTTCAACTTTAGCTATGATAAGTTATTCAATTGCTATTTTTCTTTATGCCTAACATTCATTTGGTTATGACTTACCGTGACAGTATTGCATATTGTGGTGTTATTCTGAAAGAATAAAGGCTGTCCGTACAATACCTTAGTACCCTCTTAAAACACCTCGGTAGGAAAGAGGGAGGTGCTATTCTACTGTGCCTGACACTTATCGGCCTCAATTATTGACAAAATAAAAACAAAATAATGTCCCAGCTGAGTTTCTTGCGGTCTCTTTCCAGGACAGGCATTTTTTGCGAACCAGTGTTAACTACACAAATGACATTTAGTAATTATTTTGTAAATTGATATTGAATAAAATAATACCATTCTAACAAAAGAAAATCATAAAACTAAACATTTCGAATCCTGCTATAATAATCGGGTACCTTCCAGACACCTTTTATATTTTTCACACGTAACTATAGTATTGACACGCTTTAGTGATCCGGCTGTTGTGTAACAAAAATGTCGACGATGACGCGTTGTTGACTTTCTCTGCAGCAGCACAGTAAATCTTACTGAGCGCGGATCGTAGGGAAATCCGTGCGTTAAAGCTACTCACCTATTGTGTACATGAACGGTACCATAGCAGTGGTAAGCGTATTGAGATTGAGAGATTGGGAATCCCTATGACGCGCGTGACACTTAAATCCAGTGTAATAAGCGCTGCAAGGTTTGCGTTTTATGTTACATACTGTGTTTTTATGTCCGTAATTTTGAACTGTAAACGGTAATTGCTCAATAAAGTTAATTATCGACAGTGACCGAATCGAACGTGTATCAAATTTATCAGTATTAATTCTATAAGAGATTTACGTCGTTTGTATAAACCATGTTAAACTTTACGAGGTAAGAAATAAATAAATAATTTTAGTAATACATGTTTAAATAGTGTTCTACACACTCGGTTGGGATTTCCCGTTTTACTTTGAAGCTGTGATAAATTCTAAGGCACCTTCATCACAGGTGCTTGTTTTTATTACATTGCTAAGCGATACATAATACGTTATTACTAAATAATATGATACTGTGTAGAATTTTTTATACCTTTAATTGAATTTTACTTTTATAACGAGACGAAAGAGAAATTAAAGAAAAAGACAGGGTATGTACAAATTTGCAAATTAATAATTTTAAAAAAAACTTAATAAATACAAAAATAGTTCTTAAAACCTAGTGTTACCCCCCCTTGCCTTGATAACGGCTTCCATGCGATCTTTCATTGACCTTACAAGGATCGCAACAGCCTCTTGGGGTATTTGTTCCCACTCTTCAAGTACCGCATCTTGGGAGCTCTTGAAGAGTGGCTGGAGCTGGATCTCGAGCTCGCACGCGCCGTTTTAAGTCATTCCAGAGATGTTTTATTGGGTTAAGGTCTGGACTTCGTGCTGGCCAATGCATAACAGGGATATCGACCTCCTGTAAATAATCCCGTGCAATAGCCGCGGTGTGGCAACGAGCATTATCATGCATTAACATGAATCCATCACCGACATAACCAGCATACGGGACCACATGTTCCTCCAGGATTTCGGTAATGTACCGACCAGCATTTAATGACCCTTGCCCACGGCCACCCCGAGTCCGGGAAACGCACACAAGTTCCGTTTTCCCGTCGACGGAAATGCCGCCCCAAAACATACACGAGCCACCCCCGTATTCGACGGATTCTTCGAAGCAGGGTTATGTGAACCTCTCCCCCTGTCTTCTGTAGACCCTTCTACGTCTATCATTGCAGAAGAGACAGACCCTCGTCTCATCAGAGAAGAGTACGGTCCGCCACTGTTCTAGAGTCCACTCGCAATGATTGCGAGCAAACTCTAGGCGATCTCTGCGATGCTGTGCAGTAAGTTTTGGACCTTTAGCAGGTCTATGGGCTGTTAAACACTTTTCGTGTAACCTTCTTCTTATCGTAGAAACACTCACAGATGTTCTCCGAGTTGATGGAAGCTGTTGTTGCAACTCAACAGCATTTGAAAAACGGTTTCGTAAAGATGTCGTAACGATGAAACGGTCATCTCTTTCTGATGTGCACCGTTTTCTTCCAGATCCCGGTTTTCTAACATAACCACCAGTCTGCTGAAAACGTTGGAACACCCGTCGAACTGAAAACCGGGACAGGTTCAACTGTCGAGCAACGTCACACTGCCGCATCCCCGACTGCAATAGGGTTATCACTTGAGCGGCTTCTTCAGAGCTGGTGTCCATCTTTACTTGTTCTTACTTGGGTTACTTGTTCACGTGTGTTCACTGCAAAGTCTAAATTACTACTGGCCCATATTTCATCCAGATCGACCCTTTTATACCCTTTTTAGGTGGTGTAACTAGCGTCCTTACTAACGAGCATTTGACAGTGTTTATTTTTGACGTATCATTATAGATAAATGTTTTAATGATTTCATGATTTTTTTATTAATAATGTAAAGCTATTCAAATACCCATTTCAAACATACCAATATTTATATAAATATAATTCGTTTCTAGCCATTACAGCCATTTTTCGCGCAAACTCAGAGAGGTGCGATTTTTGTGACGCTGAGTGTATAATTTTCATCCTGAATGAAGAGAAATATTCCAAGCACTAGAGGAATTAAGCGATTTAGTGAAGTGTTTAGTGTATTCGTGAGATTCATACATCCCTTCTTCACAACCTCTGCATCCCAGCCGTAACGAGAGAAAGCGCTGCGCGGTCTTGCTACGACACACATGCTGCTGCCATACGATGAACGATTTCGGTTATTCATTCGTTGATGTGTGAATATTACGCGAAGACGTTATTCTATTTAGATAAAGCTGGTGATCACTAGAAAAGATAAATACTTTCATGTGATGTTCTGGCCGATTTTCGACCACGGCGACGACTGATGAATACTGTCGGAAGTTACGCGCAAACACAGAGATACTCACTCGTCCCAAGCTACCCGTGCCCGATGAAATGCTAATCGATGAGATTGGAGGTAGGTTAGAATCCAGTGTCAGTGACACAAGGACAATCACAACACAACCAGACCCGAAAACCAACAATTTGTGTTTTGCACAAATGTTGTCTTCGGCTGTAATTCGAACACAGGACCCATGCAGGTACTCTAACCATTAGGCCACATGGTCGTCAATTTGACATATAACTTTACCAGTTATTATTAATTAACTAATTTAAAATAGATGAATTTACAGGGTACTCTTTTTATTCTCCGGTCAATAAATAAAAAAACCGGCGGCATTTGAATTGAATTATAACGTTATTAATGTGAAACTGCCAGAAGATTTCAATAGAACTAAATAAACAGAAATAAGTAACATATGAAAAGACTAATCTTACTTCTTACTCAATAAGACGATGATAGCAATCAGCAACTATAGTCCGGTCAATTTAGACATAAAAATAGTGATCAAATAAAGAAAATTCCGACAGAGCCAAATCTTCGTAGATACCTTAGGTTTACCACAAGGAATAAAGTGTCAAAAGTCCCCATCAGTCCCATGTGAGCTTAGGGACTTATTCGGGGCCCAAGGTCAAAATTTTCGGTTTTTTGGATTTTTCTCGAAAACTGTAAGTTTTATCGAAAAAGTACCATAGAGCAAAGTTGTAGACTTTAAAATTCTCTATAAAAATGGTCCTCATGATTTTTTTCTCTAAAACCCACTATTTCCCAGATATTGCGCTTGTAAGAATCATGTTCTACATAGTATGCACACAAATGCCACGTATATACATATTTAGGTACTCAAGCAAGCAAAAATGCTTACTCGTGTCTCTTTTATGTATACATTATACTAATTTAAGAAAATTTACTCTAAAATGACCGCCGGTCCCTTACCGAATCCCCTCTACTTGAATAACATCTGGCTTTGAAAAACATCTGCCTATTCTTTTGTCCATGTGGTGTCGTTTTAAGATCTACAACTTTGCTCTAAGGTAATTTTTCGATAAAACTTACCATTTTCGAGAAAAATCCAAAATACCGAAAATTTTGACTTTGGGCCCCGAAAATGTCCCTAAGCTCACATGGGACTGATGGGGACTTTTGACACTTTATTCCTTGTGGTAAACCTAAGGTCTCTACGAAGATTTGGCTCTGTCGGAATTTTCTTTATTTCAATTGTCTAAAATGACCGGACTATACCTTGTTTCATACTTTTTAGCTGGAGTTTAGTTGGGCTGGAACTTTTTTCCTTTAATGACAGTTATTTTTTTTGTAGTCGTGTTACTATTCTTTAAACTTTATCTTATATGGCTTGGGTACCTTTGTCAGTCCGTCCGGTTTCTTTCTGTATGAACTTCTCAGATCTTGTGGCTCCAGGACGAAAGAAACATAGCGGGAAAGACGCTCTACGGGGAATGTTATTCTGAGCGAGGTGTCGTGGAAATCTACCTGTTTATTTGCGACTATTCTGCGAGTTATGGCGTTAGTCTCTCATCGTTCCTGTATCATTGTGCCGGAAATACATAATTGGTGTCACAAACAGCAACCGAACAACAAAGATTATCGTCTAACAGTGTGCCAAGGCTTGAAATTGCAGCGTGATTCCGGTGTAGGTACCACCTATAAAGTCGTCGCATCCACACCGTCTGGCTCATTGTAGCGTCAATAGCCTAACGGTTGAAGTGCGGGTTTAGGGAACGGATTGCGCATATCATCATCATCATCATTTCAGCCTATCACAAGTTTACAAGTCCACTGCTGAACATGGACCTCCCCCATAGATTGCCACAAAAGTTTGTAGCTCTCATTTTGCCATAGTTGCCGCGCTTGGCAGGCGGGTTGGCAACCGCAGTTTATTTGATATGTTTAACAGGTGTTTTAATTTCTATTTCGAAGTTAAAGGGGGAGGGGGGGCAAAGCTCTCACCTGATGTTTAGTGATCACCGCCGCCCATGAACATCCGCAATATCAGAGACATCGCGGGTACGTAGCGGGCCTTTGTGAAAGGAATAATCTCTTTTATTTAAGGTCCCTTAGTCGTGTCGTCCGGAAAAGCCGCTGGCGGCAGCAAGTTCGACAGAGTGGTCATGTGTGGCACAAAATTCCGCAAAAAGCGCACTGTGGTGGAACTCCAACCATCAAGGAGATGTAGATGGAATTTTGTGCTGTGCCGCGATGTACGATGGTGAATTGCAGCGGCTGGAATAATTACGAACAATTCCTTAAAACACTCACCATGGTAGATGTGTAAAAAATGCAAAAAGACGCAACGTCTCTTCGCGGGGCCAGTGGATAAAGTTGATCGAAAATAATCTGGTCGTCGACGATTCAAACCGCTTTTCGCTGGATGTGGTCAAATGGAAGGAGCTGCATTGGGGAGTTTCTGCTCTGAGATGAGAACAGTACTCCATGTGTGGCCGAACTAGCGCCTTGTATAGTTGCATTTTATTAGAACTATTAGTATGCAATCACTGAAACTACTAATATGTATTGTTAATACTTCAACAGATCAAGAAGTGCACTTTATTGCTATGTGTCTAGGTCGCCATCTAACTTAAATCTGCTTCTGGGGATAACTAAGCAGGGCGTATCAATAGTAAATGACACAGCTGAGGATCTGCAAAAGCGGTAGATCGCTGCTCCACAACTAGACGGGTCTCGGTTTGGTGTTGGTGTGGTTGAAAGAGTTTGTTATGTTTTTTCCTTCACTTGATGGCAACTGTCCTAGGAAACCAGTTGCCGAAGAATGTATAATACCTCTATCATTTCCGTTAGCACGCATAATGAGGTTCCGTACATAAATTACTATCTATAGGCCTAAATTAATGGGAGCCGTTTTCCTACCCAATCAAAGAAAATTGTTCCTTGGCACGTTTAAGCTTGATATCGTGAAGCTGAATCATTATAAACGGAGTTCACTGCTCGTTACGTCGTCCTCAGCCTTAACCGTTATAATTGTTTGTGACAAATTTAGAGGTGCTGGGAAACAATGTTTTCTAGTTCTCTCACTTATCTTTGCTTACGGTCCATTGGATATCAGAAGCCGGACCACCCTTCTCAGATCATCCTCTTTTCCTTCCTTTGATTGAATTATTTCAAAATCGAGGATTGTTCAGAGACCACATTCACAATCCAGCTTGTATACTCCTGCATCTTGTAGAGGGATGTTACACTTCACAGATGATAAGAACTGACTCATAATATTATATTAATATTCTTCGGCGGCTTGGAAAATGTTCTTATGGAAGCTCGCTTCAAGATGTAGCCAATGTTCAGCATGTCAACAAGTATTGCACGACATCAAGCTTTGGATTTGCGCCTACGTCGCAGTGACCGAGTGAAACCCGCTACAGTCGAACGTGTACTTGCTTTTCTACCATGTCAGAGGAGTCACGGACAAAATAAAAATTTGGATTTAGATATCGTAACCGACAACAAAACATATCAAAATCACCCGGACAGTAAGAATCATTCGTTTAGTGTCAATGGGAAAGACAATTACCGACAAAGTTGCGAAGACACGAAACGTTTGCAGGAAAATGTTGACAAGTTTTTTATTGAAGCAGACATCTCGCAACATCATGCTAGAAAATTGTAGATCAGTTATGTCAGATAACGACGTTTATATTATAAAAAGCTTTTCAACATAAGAGACCAAAGATACGGCTTAAAGGAATCTTGCTGAACTATGATAACTCGTTTACGCATACTTCTCTAAAAACCGGCGTGACTAAGCACCCAGTGATTTCTCATATATCTTCCACTAAATCAGATAAAAAGAAATTGATCTTTCGGGCAGTGCACGTTGTCACAAAACAACATCAGGACTGTTGGGGCTTAGCTCCACATTTTTAATGAAAGTTTGTTAATACTGTTCTCATGGAAAGCGCACACACACATACACGCGCAAATATAAGCGCACACCCCCACACACACAAATACTCACACACACACTCGCACACATACACACACACACACACACACACACACACACACTTCACACATTCACACACGCTCGCGCGCGTCATGCAGCTACAGTTATAAGTGGGAGACCTATAGACAATAGAGAATACGAGTATCTGCAATCCACGGCACGCCAAAAAAAACTCGGCAACGTATTTTCCATTCTCTCCTAGTTTTGAGGTCGATCTAAATAAAAAAATTAAATCTCACTCAACCGTAAAAAAATTATATTTGTATGCAGAGCATGCATATTAATGATTTCTTAAGTATGTTGTGTTATTAAAAAACGAATATCTTTGAGATCTTATTTCTTAGTAAAAAACAATGCGTATGGTATAGCATTTTTAACGTTACTGAAAATGTCTTAACCATGACTCATTTGTAAGATTATGTATATAAGGCAGTTATTTAAAAGTTTGAGATATTTTTCTGTACTTACGTAGTAATAAAATCTACTTCGGTCTATTCTTAGTAGGCTTAGGTGATTTTTATAAAAAAAGTATAAAATGTATGATTTTTATAAAGTAAATTTTAACTAATAATCAAATGTTTTTGTTATTACATTGTATAACTATTAGAATCAGGCGTTAATTTGCAGAAATCCATTATAATAGGGAAAGAAAGTTAAATTGCTAAGATCCGCGTGCTAAATATAAAATATGTATATTACCTAGTTTTTGAAGAGCACCGCCCTCACACAATAGCTTGCGCAAAGCAAATTTACACAACCACCGGGAACCGCAACAAGTTATCCTCCACCATTACAACACTAGCATTAGGCAATATACGTCATTGAACTTGGCACTGTACATTGTGCAGTGGTTTTACATAGCTTATCGGGAATTTAACGTAATCCGGTTACTTGTTTAGTCGCGATGCTACCTTTTGCTGCTCTGTTCGCCATTTCATTCCCCAGACGTAGACGTAGGCTTACTAGTGAATTAATCTAATGTAATTTAACGACATTGTTTTTTGATTTTAAATGAGCAACTTTGGCGGTGGGGTTAAGCTTCTGAGCTTAAAATTTCTTATAGATAGGATTTACTATCTCGGAAAATATTTGTTGTTAGACTTTGTCCTTAAGTATATAATCGCACGCATTTAGTATGGAGAAAAGTTCCGTCTGAAAGATTGGGCATGTGTTGTGAAGGTTGTATTTCTGAATTACTGTTTTTCGTCTGGGTGGAAAAACCGTATTCTGCACCTACTTCTATTTGGTTCTTCTTGTCATCAGTGTATATAGTGCAAGATATATTTTTATGCTCTTGTATGACTGCTTCAATTTCTATATTCAAACCACCGGCATTAAAACCATGCTCATCGTTAGTTCAAGTCGCAACGTCGTCCCGTGGACATTTAAGAAATATGTCTTACTGCGTCGTAAGACAATGCAAAAATCAGATTATCAAGAACAAGAAGTCGGTCAGTTGTCAGTTATAGTGGCTTAAATTCTTTAAAGAAGGTAGATGGTGCTGTTTTTGATCACGATACTACACGATACACGATACTTAAACTATAAATATTTTGTAAAAATATTCGAACGGGTCAAGCTAGTATTTTATATTTCTAACTATTACATATAGGAAAGGAATAGAAAAATCGTTACGAGAAATAATTGTAATGAACATTTTGATAATATACTGTACTTAATTAATTTCTGGCATCGGCTTTTATTCCAATAATAATTCCAATAAATCCTGAAATGAGATCAAATATCCGGTATATTTTTCGTATTTTAGATGTTTTTTTCTCAAAACAACTTCGAAAATGTTAATGACAGAAGATGATCAACAAGATGATTAAGAGCGTAGCTTAATGTATAAACTATTTTGTATTTGTATTTACTTTTTGCTGTATATCATTTCGGTGATGTAATTGCTGTTAGCCTTTTTTGGCTTTTACAGCTTCATCGGATACTGTGCTCACGGGCCAGGGGACCGCGTGCCAGGTTTGGTTTGACCCAAACATAAATAAATAAATAAACTCCTACAAAAACCTCGAAATTCGGACTGTATCTCGTTCGCTGCGTGCTTGCGCGATTTAGAATATCTCAATATGATTTTAAGTCGTCTAATGACCGTCCGAGGGAGGCTGCGGGCCTCCATTCGGACTTCTTTTTCCTGTGTGGCGGCGGCTTAAGAGAATCGAACACCCTATCTTATCCCGCGGATGTCGTAAAAATCGACAGAGGGAAAATTAAAACTAGGAAATGGGCAGTAGCATCTTCCTGGAACATCTATAAATAAACTGAGGTTGCCAACCCGCCTACTAAGTGTGGCAACTAAAGCGAATTCCCCCAAAATGACAGCTACTAACTTTTGTGGCAATCTTTGGGGAAGCCTACGTTCAACAGTGGACTAGTAATAAGCTTGAACGATGAGGATGATAATGAATTGTATTTGCGATCGGGTTAAAATTAATTAAACTATATATATTTTATATAAATTATGAGAATTAATGTATGTATCTGTGTCTGTGAACAGTTCATTTCTGTATATAAGGTTCAATTGTAATAAATCGTTATTAAAGTTTTCATTCGCAGGAATTTATCTACAAAAGTAATTAGTGAAATACATATATGTAAATTTACCAATTATTTTATATTAATATATATTTGATACTTAAAAAAAAATATTAAAAAAAAATTTCTGTTACAGATCGACAATGTTGAAACTAGGTATACTAATGATTTTCATTTCATCGACATGTGTAAACAGTCAGTGCTTTTACAAAGATGACTCTTCCAAAAAATTGGACCCACAATCACGTGAATATTTATACAAAGGACAATTGGATTTCACGTTACATCTATTCAATGAAATCAATAAATTTGTTCCTGATGACAACATATTTTTCTCGCCATTCTCAGTGTACCATTCACTATTGTTAGCATACTTTGCTGCTGGTGCACAAACAGAGCAATCATTAAAAAGCTCTTTGAAAATAGCGGATAAACTGGTACGTTTTTCATTATTATCTGAAACAGTCATATTTTCAGTCGATATCCGTTTCCAGGTAACATTAAGATTAGGTCCCGTAGTTGGCATGCTTAGCAGAGGGATTACCAATCACACATATATGTTCTAAGCTTAGCACAGTGCTGTTGTCAATCTACTAGTCATTACATTTTTAAATCCACGGGTCGTAACGGTTTGGTGGAGGCTTACGACACCACCAATAATATTTTGTTACATATAATATATACTCAGACATTAAGGAGTAATTAATTGTAAGTTGTGTCAGATTGTTGATTGTTGTAGCCGTCTGGTAGAATAGCTCCTACCACTTTACTACCGAGGTGTCGTAAGAGGCGATTAAGGTATTGTACAGACAGCCTTTATTCGTGCATAATGATACCATAATATGCAATGCTGTCACTATAGTGCTCGTGGAAACGCATTGGGGAGTTAGAATTTTTTGACTTTTACCAAAATAGCAGCGACTTGGTTCGCCATATGTCACGTCTCGTTTCCCGCGGGGTGCGAAAAGTAGGCCACGAGTGTGGTCTCTGCCTACCCATTATATGGTAAAATGGCTTGACTGTGTGTATGTCAGATTGTAAAACACGATTAAGAACATACATTATCCATCTATGGCATAAAGAAGTTTTTCAACATCGAGTGCAAAAGTTTATATATTTCGATGGTCAGCATACTTGCTTACTCTTGGGATCTGAGATTGAATCGTAATTAAGGTGTTGTACTTGCGCAGCAGGCAAATAATTGGTTTTGAGATCTGGGTTAGTTGTAGTTAGGTTATCCGTGTGTGAATTTAACACTTTTGGCAGGACAGATAGACATTTAATACGGCTTTCACAATTCCTGAAATGGTCGGGAGCAAAAGTATTCTTGTGAGGTTATGATGATGTAAGCTGAAACACTTCTTTATGTGTTTTATACTCCTAATACATTGAAATTCTTAATTCTCTGCATACTACATTGTTGTAATATAAAATTACAGGACAAAATCAATCTTATGACCGCATACAAGGTGGATAAGAGATCGCGAGCAGTCAACAACAACAGCGACAGCTATGAGTTCACTAGCGCTAACAGAATGTTTGCCGACAAGGACCTACACGTCCGTCAGTGTATGCTCGACTTGCTCGGTGGTGAGCTGGAGACTTTGGTATGAAGTATTTCTTTATATTTCCTTTATTTGTAGTAATTTTGACTGAGTAAATATCGTAGTGTGCCGTAACAGTCGGATAAAGATTTGATTTAGTAAGTCATAGGCAAAATTAGCACGTAATCATTGTGACACATAAACAAACATGCTGTATACAGGGTATTTATTTATTGAATGGTGAATTTTCAATTATATTCACTTGTATCTTATTTACTACCTTTGAACTGCAAGACGATTTGGTAATAACGTTAAAAATATGTATCATTATATTCTGTTTTGTGCCATTGCCAAATTTAGCATCTCCATAAAATCGGTTCGGTTGGCGCTACGCACTTGGCTTCTGCGCCGCGGGTTCGTTTCCCGCAAGGGACAAATATTTGTATGGCCTTCACATAGTTGTTCCGGGTCTGGTGTTTTAGTGCATGTTAAAATTGTGCTTGTAAAACGCATCCACGATACAGTAGCAATCCTACTGTGGGACTTCCTTTTTTTTCTTAATAATAATAAAATAAAACACTGAAGATGTTTTTTGTATATGCAAGCAACGTCCTTACACAATATTCTGCTCCAATTTATCTTTTAATAACTAGGAATAAATACAAGTGACTAAATAAATAAACTGCTATTATAATGGTGAAAACTTCAAACTGTTAATAACAGAATGCTAAAAATTTTAGTAATTTATAACCAAAATCTTCATAGAGACGTAAACGTACCTTACCCATGTAGAATGTAAGTACATGGGTAAGGTACGTTTTCAATGTTCAACCGTTAGACGTATACGTATACAATAAAAATAAATAAAACCTATTGTTTTTATTTAATTTTATTTTATGAATATTAAATATGAACGCGTCAGTCATAATAATGTGCTTCAAACACAACGAATGTAGTTCATTTCTTAAGCCAACGGAATACGGTATAATACATTTGAACAGGTTTTGCATGAGGTAGAGGCACGATTACTATAAGTAGAAAATCTAGTTTATAAGCGTTTATAAATGTTAAGGGGTTGAAAATAATAAATATTAAAATATGCGTTACATTTAGTAGACAAAAAATAATGTTTAGAATTAAAGTATATCTTTGGAACTAGCAAGAAAGTTAATTATCTTTCTATCTACACAACTGATTTATTTAACGTATTTCAGGTCTTGGGATATATCCTTTTCGATAGACGTGAATTTTGAACACATTATAATATTTGGAATAAACGTTACAAAACATTTAGTTGGTTATGCATATATATAATGCGAAACATGTTAGCTTAACGTTACAGTAACAGCCAACATCCCATTACTCTCAACTAACGGCACTGGCCTCTTGTTATAGTTTTGAGATGATTTTGGTCTAGTATGGACTAGCGGACGTGTTCCTGAAATATTCTTTTACTTCTTAGACGTGGGGATTTTTTCAATGCTAAACACTTTTCAAATCATTACAAAAATTATCACATGGGACAATTTTAGTGCCGACACCTGGGATCGAATATAGTTTGCTCGCCATCCGGTCACTGAGCTACTTGTGTGCATTGCTATTCATTTATAACTTTGTTTGTTCCAGAACTTCCATGACAGGCCCGCCGAATCCCGCGAGTACATCAATGACTGGGTTGCACATGTTACAAAGAACAACATAAAAGATTTGCTGCCCGAGGATGGTATTTCTCAGGCTACTAAATTAGTATTGGCTAACGCTGCTTACTTCAAAGGAGTATGGGCGTCGAAATTCCCCGCCGAGAGGACGAGGAAAGAACCGTTCTTTGTTTCAGAGACCCGTCAAACACTTGTGCCATTCATGAAACAAAAGGGAATTTTCCATTACAGTTAGTATACATTTTCATTTATTTTCGTACTTTAAAAAGTCTATTTTATATTTATTAACAATATATCTAAAAATTTTGTTTGTGATTATTGTACCAATCGATCACAATCTAAAATGAATGTTCCTTTTACTTCCGGTTTGGCTGCTTGTAGTGTATAGTTTGTACGATATATGTTAAAGAGTAAAAAGAGAATTACATACCTACTAGGTAGTACTATGTATCTAAGTATACATCATGAATAATTTTAATTATACATTTTATACATATATAACTAGATTAAGACTTCGATTGTAAGTTGAATGTTTCGTAATGTTTTATAGAAATAAGAGATACAACGAATTAATATTGTTATATATGAAGCAAAATAGCGCACACTAAAATACACCGACTCTTACCTTTACCATTTTCTTGTTATTTAGTATAGATTCATCTTTACACCCCCAGCATCTGTAGCTATCTTTTAAGTTACTCCTTAATTTTGTGTAAACTTAGCCTGTAAAATTAAACAAATGAATTATTATTCCAGTGGTGAACGATGACCTCGGTGCTCAGATATTGGAACTACCATACAAAGGCAACGACATCAGCATGTACATCCTTCTGCCCCCTTACTCTATGAAGGAAGGTAAATTAAACATTGATAAACTTTTAATAATTAGTCGATTTCGGCCACGTTGGCAATTGTTTACTTTCCAGTTCACAGTGTCAAAGACATGAAACTATCACAATACTACACTAGAAAATCAATAATTAGTTTTTTTTGCACAAATATTGGTCTCACTTTTTATTTGCTTAATAAAGCAAATGAAACACGCAAAATTTATTTTTGTTTTACGTAATAGTAGCTTAACCTTGCATTTCTTGTATTCGAATGAAAAAGATAACAATTAAACTGTGTGGCATAAGAAAATTAATCTGTAAATATTTCTGGATTTTCCCTTAAACTAAGGAAAATACCAAGAAAGCTTCGTGGGCTCCAATCTTCTAAGAAGAGAATGATTTTGTAATGAAAATTACTTTTGTTGAAATTTTTATTTAGTCTGTATCGCGTGGTGGCGGCGTAACAGAATCTGCCACTCCATCTCTTTTTTTACTGGTATACCTGGCCCTACCGAATAACTAGCCCTACATAGGATTCCTATGTTAGTTATTCTGCCGTGAAGCAGTAGTGTGCAAACATTACTGTGCTTCGGTCTGAAGGGTACTGAGAGCTAGTGTAAATATTGGGCATATGAGACATAGGAACTGATGCTTCAAGGTGACGGACACTGTGTCGTTCCACACAGAAATGTTCTGGGTGGCATTAGTTATGGGCAGACGTTACTCTTACCACCAGGGAAATATTTTGCTCGTTTTGAAAATAAAACAAGTTTATATACACTTTTCAAACTTCATAGGTGTAACAAACATTATTGCTAATTTGACACCGGAGCGTCTGGCCGCCGTCGTGGAGGAGAGCTATATGGGCCGTGAGGTCGTGGTCGAGATTCCCAAGTTCACTATAGAAAGGAGTCTTCCTATGAGATCGGTAAGAATTTAGTTACTTAAAATTGCATTCATAATCAACGCAATTAGTATTTCTCTCTGTGTATCTATTTACCATAATAAAACAGTAATACAATTTAAGTAAATTAGCGGTTCGGGGTTTCCGTGGTGGATAAGATTGTTAGTGAATAAATCCGCCAGAAGACTGAAGTGATTGACTTACACTTACTAATATGCAAACTGAAGTAGAAATCGATTTGTCACGTTTGTAACAGGAACCTTACACCTTAGAAGTAGGCATGTCCTAGAGTTGGAACGGCGTTCAGGTATAGCGTGAGACACACGCTATAAACGCAAAACGTGACATAACCCTTTGCTAGACAGAGTGACAATCTGAATAAGGCTAACCACCTTATACAGATAATCGCTTCATTTAGCAGCGATTGAATGTATGAAGCCGAGATCGGGCAAAGTGGCGCATCTTTAGAGAGGTTAATGTCTTGCAGTCCGTATTGATGTTTTAACATACAAATAATTTTATTAATTAGTATATTTTAATTTTTTTCCCTGAATTTGATGTTTGGGTACTGCTCCTAATCTCTAAAAATCCGAATCTCTCTTTAAATCCAAGGTAGACCCCTGATTCCTCGATGCAATATTTTGACTTTTTGTACTTTTTTGTTACAAAAATGAATTTTGTATAATATGTTGTTTCTCTTACAGGTTTTAGAAGCCATGGATGTAGGTGATTTGTTTAAGGCGACGGCCAATTTTAGTACTCTTACGGAAGACCGTGGCGTTCTATTTGATGATGCCGTACATAAGGCCAAGATACAAATTGATGAAGAAGGTACTTATTAAAAAAAATAGTCTATTTCTACAATGACTCTTATGGAGCAAAAAACAGAAAGACTTTACATCGTAAATTACGTATTTATGATGTAAAGGAAAGATCTAGTCAATTGCGGAACCGCGAAACTACATTTTTCCTAGGGTTTGTCTAACAATTTTCTAACAACAAAAAACCTTGGAATTTATATGTCATCTTTGATTTGGTAAAGAACATATTTTTTCATATATTGGATGTTGTTTCTATTGTATGATGTGAACGTCAACAACCAAATATTACTAAGTACATTGTCTCACATGAAACGTGTATCTCACATTACTCTCTACTCCAACATCACAGCCGATAACTGCTGAAATATTGTTTGTATGTGTTTTAATATCTGATGAGTTGTACACTTACAAATAGATAGTAATAAATATTAATATTTTGTATTAGATGACAAAATCTTGTTGACTCACACATACATATAAAATGACTTCAGTTTCCGTAGTATTCAGTTCAGTACTATGACAGCGAAAGACTAAATATTTCTATTTAGTTGGTCTGAGGCTGAAAAGCAGCAGAAAGCTTCTCTTTGTCTTAGTGTCGGTATTATAACTATCTTCAGTTGCTGTATCAAATATATCGGAATAAATTAAAAAAAATAACAGCTATAAGACCTATACTATCTTTTTTAATTTATTGAGAGGGTTTTGGGGCTTAGAAGGGTCGTCCGAGTTGATTCAATTAGAGTCAGCTGGCTCGTACCGGAATTATTTAGGCTTACACCCGCCCGGCCCGGAGCTTCTACGGTATATATTATTTACTAGTTAATGCTCGTGACTTCGTCCGCGTGGATATAAGTTTTTTTTAATATCCGGTGAAAAATCTTTGATTTTCCATGATAACGAGGTCCTAAATCATTCAACAGGATGCGGGCTATATAGCTAAAGGTAACAAACAGACAGAGGAACGGATAGACTTTGCGGAAATCCATTATAATGAAGGAATGGAAATTAATTTGCCAAGATCCGCATGCAAAATATAAAATGGTGTACAAACCTAGTTTGCCGCCGCTTTGACCGCGCTGCTCACTCAGCGGCTGTCTTTCGTAGAGTCAATATAACTCGATAATGCCTCGTTTTAAGGTGAAACATGTCTGCTTAATAGCTTCTAACGACGTGCCCCGGAACATAGCAGCAGTTGAAATATTATAAGTCTCCGCAAGAACGTTGTAGATATCAACAATTTAACCATTGCATGTTTTATCAAAGGTACGGTAGCAGCAGCCGCAACGGCAATCTTCGGCTTCAGATCATCGCGGCCGGCGGAACCTAGCGTTTTTATCGCCAACTTCCCGTTTGTTTACCTCATCTATGAACGCCCTACCAACTCCGTGCTCTTCTTCGGCGTGTACAGAGATCCTAAGAAATAGTTTATAGTCAATAATGTTATATGGTCTACTTATATTAGTATTTATTCTAACTTCGTAATTTGAAACATAAGTTTTAAAATAAAAAGAATATAATATACTGCATAAGAACGAATTTTCTAAATATACTGAATGAAACTTTGACACAGTAATTTCATCTGCTTTTTTACTGGTAGGTAACGTCGACGTCATAAAATAATATAAGTGTTGGGGATAAATTTGAATAATCACGAAAATGTTAATACATCGAACGATATATCAGCAGCAAATATTCTTTTAAATATATTTTTTTACTGAAACAAGTTTGTTATGTAAAAATAATTGTCGGAAGTTTTAGTAATTTAATTAATTAGTTGGAATTAGTAAAATATGATTGTTTTATTTTTCTTTGAAAACACGCCCTACACTTTGATTTTTCGTTGGCATAATGGAACGATCCAAATGATTAATTTAAATATATTTAATATAATAAAAGGTTACAAAAAGAAATTTTTGTAACAACAAATACTTTTTTATTTAATATTTGATAACAATTTTATAAATTAAATAATTAAATGTACTAAGAAACAAACTTATTATGTATTTTTCTCTTTGCTTTCTATGAGTATTTTTATTCAAAACTGTTGCCAATGGTTTATATAGAATCGAAACGTAGCTCAAATTCACCCTGCAAGCTAAGAGTAAAGAAAGGGCTATTCGTCGGTGTTTCTCGGCGAGATAGATTTCGCAATGACAATATCTGCATGAGAACTAGCCGACATAGCCTTAAGGAACAGCAATCAGAAGTGGCAATGGGCCGACCACAAATTACTTAGACCCATATATATAATAAATATATATAACTGTGCGGAAAGGAAAGGTTCTCAAATGACAACGTCATACTGGCAAGAACTGTGTAGGACGACTACTACTCGACAGAGCAACGACTTAATGGAATCGAAGGATACTGACTGACGGTTTTGGACCTTACGTTGTGTGGCAATCTATAATGATGATTTAGAACTTATTACCATTAGGAGAAAATTCCACTTCATGCCAAAAGGTGACGCAGACTAGGGACATTAATATATCACTAAGTAAATAAGCACTTGTAAAAATGCAATAAAATGGTTAGACACAAGTATAAGTCATACATGCTTAACTATTAAAAACCTTTACGACTCTGTATTAACGTTTTCATATTACATCATAGTCAGCCTGTGAACAGTCCACTGCTGAATATGGCGCTGGATATATTGGAAAGTTTCCCCATAACTGCAACGACAATCATAGTAAAATACGCCTTGTCTCTTAGACTCTATTCATGGCCACGAGATTTTTCTGGCACTTCCCTTAATTGACTTTTACGACATCCACAAGATCAGAAGGGTACGCGGCAAGTTTAAGTCTTCATTATGCTGAAATAATTGTTGATGATAATAGAAGATCGAGGTAAATCACGGCCCAAGTCGCTAGTTCTACGCAAGGAAGGATAATATTCTTTGATATTACTTCTTAACTAAAGTAAAACGTAAAGTATTTTGGGAGAATCGGATTTTTGCTTTAGAGTATATAATATCGTACTTTTTCTTAGTACTGATTATTATTGAACAATAATCAACAGTCGTCAGCATTAGCTAAATGTTAATATTATAGTTATTATTAATTATAACTTCATTTTTTGTTTTATAAAACTGAATATTATACACGATATATTGAAACAAAACATCGCTAGTAAAGTTTCAACTTAATTTCGATTATTATCGTGAAATGTTTCCTGTTCGGCTAGTAGCAAGAAACCAGAAAAAAACAAGACGTCAACGAACAATTGTGGCGACTTCAATCCGTATAAAAATCACCAAACAAAAGTTTTAATCCGGTTAGCTTTGGACGTCATAATATAAAAGTGTCTTGTTAGAGCTGAATTGTACTAAATTTGGTCGGCCCCAATCTGACAGCGCATCTCGCATAGCTTCATTGAGAAGTCAAGAGAGCGCTGAGGAGCATGAAGCGCGAGTTGCTGACAGCGCATCTTCACATGGCTTCATTAATTACTCTAAGAACACAAACATGCTATGTGACATCGATAACCCTATTTTTTTAAAAAATAGTCCTAATATGATTTACTAACTACGTATCTCCACATATTTTCCGACAATGTTCTTCTGTTCTATCATCAGACTCTCAGCAGGTTCATATACAGAAGCTACTTATCAAATACTATCAAAAGAGCCCAAACATGGTCTCTTATGCGCCTTCGCAGAGTTTTCCACGTTATTGTTTGTTCTATCATCAGACACTCAGCAGGTATCTTAATCGGTCAAACCGTTTTAGGGGTAAATGGAAACATTTTAACGAACGACGAATATTTATTGCAGCGCCCTCTGGGGAGTTAATACCATAACTACTATCTAGGAACCATCACCGATTAATGACAAACCCATTACAGAAAACTTATCAATATCGGTCAAACCGGATTGGAGATAAATGGGAACATTTTAAAAATGTTCATTGAAGCGCCCCCTGGCGAGCTATCAAAATAACACCTATCTAAGATAAGAACTATTACCGTTTTGGTGATAAATGGGAACATTATAACGAGCGAAAAAGGTTAATTGCAGCGCTCCCTGGTGAGTTAACACCATAACACCTATCTAAGAACCATCGCTTATTAATCACAAAGTCTTAACAAAAATACATCTAAATCGGTCAAACCGTTTTGGAGATAAATGGGAACATTTGTTTGCACACACAAACAAACAACCTCTCACACTGCTTTTGGCGAGCATTTATGCAACTGCTACCAAACCAAGGCTGGAACATACCTCCGATAGGCACCACAGAAGAAGGAACGAAGAGTATTTTCGAGAGACTATTCTCTGAAGTACTACAACCCGACAACGACGCTGGGATCATCCAGCGAGAAGAAAATCAATTCGCTAGCCAGTAAGAGCCACACACGGTGGCAGCCTGCAGATCGCAACTGCAATAGGCACATAACAGGCATTTAACAACGGATCAGACAGTGATCCGAACCACGAGAGCCATCGACGGAGATCAGATAGCCGTACGGATGAGAGGTCAGCAAAAGGACCAGCAGGGAAGGCTTATAGACCTGTACATCTGGTACCCGCGTAGCCGAAGTATCCAGGTGTGTCTTCGGCTACGCTAATTATTTATTTAAGACTGTCGAGGTGTCTAGAACATATATCCTTTGCGATCTATACATGGTCCACGTATACATATAGTCCATGGGACAATAGAGTGTTCCAGTTTGTACCCCGTGTAAGAGAGACAAGAGGATAATTGCGTCTCGGTAAGAAAAAGCAATGCCAGCTTCTCCGTCTCTAGATGTTAGTGAGCGGCGAAAAGTTCGGAATGAAGTTCCCTGATATTGCAGAAATCCACGGCGAGTGTTGTATGGGTGCCGCAGTTTTGTTACTACGTTTGCCCAGTTGCGCACGTGCAGAGTGGGATTTTGTCAATTTAACCAATTACCTGTCTCTCACCAGTCCTTATCATTATATCAAGTCACCACTATTGGGACACGGCCTGTTGCCCGACTGGTGTAGCCAACTACCGTTTGCCTCCGTTGGGTTACAGCCTGTTGCTTAATTTGTGAAGCCAACTACCGTTTGCCTCTATAAAAACACGGTGTTCCTCAATTTGTGTTGCCAACTACAAATTGCCTCCATAACGACAAGGCCTGTCTGATTACTACTGCCAACTATCGTTGATCGTCTCGATGCTGCTTCTCACGTAGCTCACTATCTATGCGGCGACCTCGCTGCTACCAACACGTGCTATGCGCTCTCTGTAGTTTGAGCAACGTTCTCCTTCACGCTCAAATTTGTCTTTCAAGACAGCGCAGGCTTTAAGTGCGCCTGCTGTGGCAACTGCGTGATGATGAGCACTTTGCCTGCAGCTCCATTTTTTACAACTTACAAACGTTTTTCGCACTTTCACTTGAATTAAAAATATTAGTACGATAATAAAGTTGTATAACCTACTAATCGACGTAAATGGGCTGTCTATGCGTTTTAAGGGACCTACAGGTCTATCAACGATACAAAACAGGTCTAATAAACTCTTAAATAAAATTGAAGTAGTTGTGGGCTGAAAATCTTCCAGTGAAAGTCTTCGTTAAATTTTCTTCCTTTATGTTGTTTTGTTAACTTTAATAAGCTAATTCGTAGCCAATTTGTAGAAGGAAAAAATGTAGGTAGGCTGAACAAAAATAATAATTCAATGATAGTCTTCGATATTAAAAATCGTTTTGGTAAACTTTAAATTAGCTAATCCGTAAAATAAGCATTAATAGTGTTATAAACAAGGGATATCGACGAATATAAATAAACCTTCATACTTGTTTCAGATTGACGATAACTACAGTAATAAAAATTATGGACTTGTACTTACGCAATTTTATGCGATGTTTCATCCCACACATTTATGGGTAGCTGTAGAAAGAGAATAACAAGGGGTTACCTGTCTTCATAAATATTCTGGCAATAAATTGACTTGTTAACGATTGACATTAGAGAGAGACGATTTTACAGAATTGTTAAATGGTATTCTGATTTGATTGCTAGCGATTGGGACGTTGATTGGATTGCTTGAATACTTACCTAATTAAAGCGGGCACTTTTACGTGGTACTCGTACTTGTTAACATAGGTAGCTGTACTTGTGTCAAATTTTGTGACTTTACACAATCGCAATCGCACAGCAGAAACTTAATAAATTACAATCTTAGCTCTACATGGGATCATATTTTTTTAGGGTATATACGATATCGCAATCGCACATCAGAACACTGTAAATAAATTAAATCTAACTAGCTCCTAGAATCTTGGATTTCATCATTTTATTTAGACCGAAACTTTTTAGCTTTATATTCACCGCGGTAGTTTTTTCAATTTTTCTCGAGTTTTTTTGAAAAGATTTTAATCTGTTAAAGTTAATGGCAGCCATGGCAATTGCAGCTTTGTGAACCGGTGCGTTGTCTTGATGGAACAGCACTCCAGCCCGCAGTTTGCCTCGCCTTTTCTCCTTAATAGCCTCCCGCAATCTTCTTATTTGTTCTGCATAGTAGGAGCCTGTAATAGTGGCCCCCTTTTCCAAGTAGTCCACCATGATTATTCCTTCAGCGTCCCAAAAAACAGACGCCATAACCTTCCCTGCTGAGCTTGACACTTTGAATTTCTTCGGCGTCGGTTCATCGGATCGTTTCCATGTCATCGATTGTTGTTTTGTTTCAGGATCAAAATGGTGGATCCAGGTCTCGTCCATGGTCACAAAACGTGACAAAAATTATCCTTGTCTGCCTGGAACTTTTCGAGATTTGCTCTTGACATGTCGACTCGTTTCTTCTTTTGCTCGTCGTTTAACATTTTCGGTACCCAACGCGCGGAGACCTTTCTCATATGCAATTCGTTCGCAAGGATTCTTTGAATGCTGCCATATGAGATCCCTGTGACCTCAGCTACATGCCTGATAGTCACTCTTCGATCTTCCAATACAACTTCTTCAACTTTTTTCACATTTTCTTCAGTGAGGGACGTCGATGGGCGTCCTTCGCGGTGTTCGTCTTCCGTCGATGTTCTTCCCAACTTAAACTCCTTAGCCCAGCGTGCAACTGTGGAATATGGAGGAGAAGAGTCCCCTAATGTTTCCACCAAGTCGCTGTGTATGTCTTTGGTAGACATTTTTTTCAAGCAGAGGTATTTAATGACAGCTCTGATTTCGTGTTTTTCCATTTTGATGTTCACTCCTTGACAGTCCGTATTCAAATGAATGTAGCTCCCGGGAATCGTGGCCTATTTATATGATTTTTTTTCCCTGAACTAGTGGTTAACTGAGTAAGTGACTGAAATTTTTTTGTATTTTTGTGTGCACTAGAAATAACTGATTATCATTACTTTTGGATCACCCCTCGTACTCATAAGTTACGAAACAAAGCTTGGCATATTTTTTTACATTTTAATGTTTTTCATGGGATTTAAATTGTCACACTTTTTTGCATTGCTTGCTTAGTAAATAATAGTAAACTAATACTAAATACCACTTACCTAGAGGGATCCCTGCACTGGAATTCTACCATCATAGTTATTAAGACCGAAACAATTTTACTTTATTTTTCGCTTTTCAGTTTCTGTTTTCGTCGGTTTTTTGTTAAAACGTTTTTTTTTTAATTTTTTATGGCCTAATCTACTAATTACTAACTACTTAATTTTTGATCACTTTTAAAATACTATCCTACCTTACTTTAACTTTTCACTTACATATGATTCAATTACCGTTATATAATATATTCAAAACCTATAAAACAGCAATATGTTTATGGTAAAACTAATTTGATGTTTTATATTAATTAGTAGGACTTCGAAAAATGATGCTCCAATGAAAAACCAACATGTACAAGAATAGAAAAATTAGAAGAAAAAAGATCGGAAACAAAGGAAAAGAGAAATCGATTAGCACGTTTACAGATACTATAATACTATAAATATAGGTCTCGGGAACGTGAAAATGTAAAGCTGGCGTACACGCAACGCTTTGTCTCGCGTAGTTTTAAATCAGGTTATCGAACCAATCTCCTATGACAACGACAGATGCGAGCGAAAGATGGTTTGGATGGACGTAACCTGTTGTATGTCTATGAGTGACATAGAGGGTTGTATGTAGACGATGGGCGTAGCGGATTTTTGTTTTGCTTTGTTTTCACATATCTATTGATTATTTGACTGACGTCTGAGTCACTGTCATAGGAGATTGGATCGATATCCTGATTTAAAACTACGCGAGACAAGCGTTGCGTGTACGCCAGCTTTACATTTTCACGTTCCCTAGACCTTAATTTATAAAATCGCAATTTCTCTGATTTTTTAACGTTTTGTGTTCCAACCAACACTGAAACCACGGTGCTAGTTTAGCCATTTTTTCGTTTTAATTTGACTTTGTTTTGAAAGCTTGTTAACAGCTTTACCTGTCAGTTTATTTCTAATAATACAGGTTACGTTACGATCCTGCTTATCTTATAATAACTGTAATACATGTTCCACATATTTTATGTAAAAATGGAGAGTCTTTTCATCACCGTCGTATGAGGGAAGTAAGGTTGACATTGTTTGATAATCTACTGGAAAACTGTTGTCTGCACGTACGGTCGTCATTTTCGAAATATACACCACAAATACATAATAAATTTATTTAAAGTTTTAACAAATTTCATAAATACCGCCTAAAAGAAAATTTTTCACATTTTTAGAGATATTAAAGGAGTAGGTACACAGAAAGGATACTTGGGAATAACAAATTTTATGCTAACCCTATTCAATTAAATTTTATGCTTACCTTATTTTGGTTGCTGAGTTGGGCTACCGCACGATAATAGTGATAAGTTGACTGCTGGATGTGTGTGCCATCTCCTTCTTAAATTGTACCGTCAATATACTACTTCGCCAGGCCGTAAATTCAGGAACAATTCTAACGACTGCTCTAGTTATGTGAGAAGTCGTGGGAACAGTTCAGAAATAACTTCATTTTAATTTTAACCCTAACAGTACAACTGGTTAACTCACAACTCATTATTTTAACATATTCAAAAGCTTATATACTATTTTGAATAAATTGAATAAAAAAGTTCTTAGGCGACAAAGAGTAGTGTATTTGGCGCTGTAAACACTTCACCGTGCATTTCCCTGATTGATTAATGTGCGCTGAAACCATTACACCGTTCGCTTTCACGTAATCACTTGATTGTTTTCATAGTAACGCGTGTGAGAGACAAATTCCGTTAGGGCGACGTAACTATGGTCATCATACATTAAAAAAATATATACGCATCGATATGAGAACCTCCCCCTCTTTTTTGTCGGTTATTGCTAAATAAAAATAGTGTAGTCAGTCCTATGCTTTGCAATGAAAAACTGTAGTACATTATACTGTGAAAATAATTCAAATGGCCTTGTATTAGGTGTATTATTTAGCCACGAATTTGCATGTTCGGGCGGTTTTCTCTAAAGTACGAGTATATCATGATAGCGTTACTAAATATGATGTAAGTAAAATCGTAGATATTTCGTTTCGTAACAAATTTTCCTCTTTTATTACTTATTTCGATTCATTTCAATTTCTTATTTGTCGTCTCCAAACGTAGTAAACATGATATAATTAGTCCCAGAAAAGAGTATTGCTTGTTAACGAATGTTTTCTATGAAAGTAAAAGGTCATCGTATAACAGATATTAAACGAGTCGAAGTGTTCTTCGTTTATAATAAATGTTTGCACTCAAATGCTTGCAAGTCACTAGCTAACGTGGTGAGCATCATGAAGGCACGCACACTTTCTAAACCTGATGGGCCCAATTATCACAAGAAGCAATTTTCTACTAATCATTGGCGTGACATGTAATAGGTATGAAATAAACTTTTCTAAAACATATTGCTTTATACTATGCTTATAGTACCTGTATAGGAAATTATATGAACCTTACACAGCTTAAGCGCCATACAGCTAAAGACTTATTAATAATACAGTTGCCTCGTTGAAATTATTGAACAATATTTTTAAATTTGACCATAAAAGTTTTAGTTTTGATTACTTTTAAAATACTTACCTACCTTACTTAATTTTTAACTGTTATAATCCCTTACTTTAATTGAATGTTATATAATATAAATACTTTAGAACAATGACCTTATTATAACAACATGGGTAGGTCTGCAAAAAATGATTCCCGATTCTCAATCCAAACGCGATGAAGGAGCTTTAGGAGAATGCAGAGACTGGGAGTTCTACTCGTATTGGTTTGAAAACTGTTTTTTACACTTTGGATATAAAATCAATAAAAAAAATATTGTTAAGTATATACACATAAAGAGCCGTGCTAGCTCAAGGGCTGGGAGCACGCTTTAAATTTCATAGTACGCGAGTGACCTGGGTTCGATTTCCAGCGCTGGTACCACTAAAATTGTATAATGTGCTCTGCCGTGAAGGAAAACATCGTGAGGAAACCTGCATGTCTGTAGAATAATAAATATTTCGAAGACATGTGAAGTCCGAGAATCCGCATTGGAGCATCGTGGCGGACTCTTCCCAGCTCCAAAACCCTTTCAGAATTGAGAGGTATGTGCTCAGCAGTGGGACATTTATAGGCTGTTACTTTAATACATTATGTTTGGGACTGCATTTGCTATTCGCAGACATTGCACTTACCATCCATCCAAGGTAAACGTTTTTGTCGTCTCAGTTAAGATTATTATTAAACCAAAAATAAGCCGATTAATTAAGTATCAAGCATAGATTTTAAATGAAGATTCCGGTACATTCAAAAACACATACAGAATAGATTTCGGGATCTAAGATGTTACGCGACTGTTCCTTGTCTTTAACACTGCATTAATTTCTTTCGATTCTTTCGTATAGGCGTTAAGCCAGATATGGGAAGGTGTGGAAGAGCGAGTGCGTTTGAGGTCGTGCTAATAATACCTACTTAGAGTTGTTTATATGTACATATTTATATCCGTGGACATGTGTGGCCTCTGCCTAGCCCTTATGTGGGAAAAAGGCGTGATTGTATATATGTATGTATATCTATACATAAAATATATACGACTATTAAGAAGGGAAGATTACAGTACCAGACGAATCGAACCTTAAACTCTGCTGCCCGTCATCAAGATGTTTCTGCATGAGATAGTTATTCCACTACCTTTCGGAAGCCTCGAGATTTTGTACTGATTTCCCATAGCCGATTCTTCAAAAATCCGCAGGTAAAGACAGAGTGGCATTTTTTCGTAAGCAGCTACAACACGCCACGCCACTACTCTCATCTCCTTCAAAATTTAAAAATGTATCATCATCATTTCAGCCTGTCTTAATCCAATGTTGAACATAAGCCTGAGAATGGACCGGCCATATAGCTGGTAGAACCGATAACCGTTGGAGAAGAAAGGTTCTAGAGTGCCAACCTCGTAACGGCAAGTGCAGTACAAGGCACTCCGCCACTAGATGCAGCGACGACCTGCCCGGTGTTGCGGGAAATCGATAAATGAAGGTGGCTCTGGACATGCAATCTGTAGGCCCAAAAATGTATAAAAAAAACATCTAAAGTGCCTATTTAAAATATGATGCCTATGACTTGCCGTTATTTTCATACTTTGCGGGAAGAGTGGCAATTGCTTTACTAAACCTTCGTCATCGTTCTGGTTATTTACGACGGCATATTTAAATATGTTATTTTGCCATGTGTAAGAGATGTTTGTGGGATTTCCTTTAGTCAACTTTTACGACATCAGGGGACACGAACTCTTTACTTCCGTATAAACAGTATATTTAACAAAAAAAAAATCTTTGTACAGCTTAATGAGAAGAAAAAAAACGCCGTGAACACACTAGACTCACAAAAACTACGGGTAAAATTTCTGTTATCGTCATCATTATTTCAGTCCATCACAGGTCCACTGCCGAACATATGCGTCCCACATAGACACGGTCCTAGGCCCAGCGCATCCATCGACTTCCTGCAAAACCTTGCATGTCTACGCGCCATCTAGTTACAATTTCTTTTAATCTTCATTAAAATTGTGATCGTGTACACTAGTAGAATGTACGTTAAAATGATTCTATAACAAAATGTCCCGTGAATATTTATTTATTTATATGATTTAAACAAAAAGGTCCACAAGCTGTCTTTGGAAGCTGTGGCCAGTTTATTCTGTTATGTGTCATCATGAAATTATTTTTTATTAGATTAAACTTGATGCGTTAAACAATAAGTGGAAAGCACATTGGTTGACGTAAATCCATAGGAAGCATTTGTAGATAGGATCGCCATACTCACAATGGAACTAATTACTACGTATCGTCGAAGAGCGCGCCGGCCGGAACCAGCAGACGAACAATGCGTCTTAAAAGGCGGACCACGGTTCCTATTTTATATGCTGCTTTTGTTTACTATACTATACCATTTATCACAATGGTTGAAGGTTTTTGAAACAAAAATATTCTTTGTTTATGTTTTTTTTTAATTTTGGAAGTCGGATATTTTGTCAAAATACATCCAGAACTTTTTTCGAGGGTAGGTGTGCAATAAGTAACAGCTGTTTAACAAGCTCTTATATTTTATTTAAATTAAAATTATTTACAGTCCGTTTTGTTATACTTAATAATTTAAAACAATCTGGGATATCTTTGTGCTTCTAATTGTTGTGGAAGTATGTCTATATAAAGAAGTTTTAGCTTACTTGCACCTCCCATTAGTGTAACCTTACTACAAACTACTAAACTTGTTTGCTTCCCTTTGAGTTCACTACACTTTAGTTACCTGCTTTTAAAATGGCAAATGTGATTGATGTGGAAACTATGCACAAGGAGCTGGAAGGAAGTTGGACACGCAAGATGGCAGATTTTGAGAATAGATTGAAGGCTGCTTCTACTCCAACTAATCCTACCCTTACACAACTCCAAGAGGAGTTTTATGCCTTCAAGGAGTTAGTAAGCTCAATGCTAAATCTGCTGAGAGGCCTGAAGTAGATTTGGAGTCGGAGGTACTAGGCCTTGTACAAAATAAATTGGGTATATCACATGTATCAAATGCTTCTCTGAAACGGTGTCATCGGATTGGACCTAAAAAGGATGGTCAGATACGGCCAATCCTAGTTCACTTTCATGAACATCGAACTAAGGCTGAGGTGTGGAATGCCAAGAGTAAGTTGAAGGGATCTCAAGTGTCAGTATCCGAATTCTTGACTAGATTAAGGCAATCTATTCACAAGAGAGCTCGCCAGCACTTTGGTATAAGGAATGTGTGGACCCTTGATGGTATTATCAACATCAAACTCCCCAGCGATGGCCGTGCGAAGATCTCTACAGAAGAGGAGTTGGATATTCTTCTTCACAAATTCCCTGATGTTAGTTCACCATCAAGTTCCGGCTCAGCGTTTAAGGGCATCGACACAGCTGCTGTACGTGCTACGTCCATACAAATGCAGCATAGCTCGTCTGGTACTAATCGTATGAAGCTGGTCGGCGAAAACCTGCCACATTGACCCAAAATGATGACGCTAAGAGGTCTCGCCGTTTCATTGGTAAAAAATAATTTTCTCATATTACTTGATTGGTGTTGTTTGTATGTCTTATTGATTTTATATAAAATTTTGTGTAGCGGCCTAACACTGTCAATTGCAAATTAATAATTGGCAATTATTAATTTCTTTTTTCCTTTTCTGTGTATTTGATTTTAGAATAAGTTAAGTTGTTGACATTGTTTAGATTGTTTCTGCATTAATTTTTTCAATGTCATTAGATCATATTGATAGACAAAGGTTGTTACCATAATGCCTAAAACAATCGATACATTGATGTTTTCAATTGATAGATAATATTTTTTTTTGTTTTCTCTTAATAAGTTGTATAATTTTTCTTTGGATTTATTTTTGTCACTAACACTTTTTCTGTTTTCATTAAATTTTTTACGTTATTCTGTCTGATATATCACCTTTAAATATAACATTAATATATCATTGTATTCAATACTTTGACTCTTGTTGTAGTTAACGGCTACACTTCATTTTTGTCGTTTGTTTTTGTTTTTTTTTTGTTTTCTTTTTTACTAAATAACTGTTTTTTTATTTTTTTTTACGTTTTTGTGAACGGTTAACTAATGGGATGGTGTTGTCATGTTGACAAATCTTACGAAGATCTTTAGAATTTCATAGTTTCATATATATATTTATATATTTAATTTAATTTATTTTTGATTATTTACATTTTAATTAATATATAGTATATCTCAATAATTATTATGTCTGATGTAGAATCCTTCTATTCTGCACATGACTCAGATCTTTCATTTAATTCTTGTAATGAATCTTTTTATGGTAGCACTTCCAATCTTCATGACCTACTTAAAGGAGTTTTTTCGACTTGCGATAAATTTGTGAATATTTATCACATTAATGCTCAAAGCATTCCTAGCCATCATTCTGAACTTGAACTATCATTCTCGTCCATTAACGCTCTTTCTCAGCCTCTACGATGCTCATGCTCTTGTCCACAAGGTTAGATTGAAGCGTCCACCTGCCCCCTAGATAACGGAGGGCGTACGGATGGCAATGTCTAGACGGAATCGGGCATTTCTTAGATTTAAGAGAGAACGTACGCAAGAGAATTGGTCGTGCTTTCAGATAGCCAGGAACAGGTGCAATCAAATGGTACGGGCTGCTAAACGCCGATATTTCCATGACAGTATTGATAATTTATCATCTCCCGAAGTTTGGAAATTCCTTAGTACTTTTGGTGTTGGCAAGCCTGCCACACTGGATTGTGGTCCTTCTCTTTCACTCGATGAGTTAAATCTACATTTCGCTTTTGTCGAAGCATTGGACCCTACAATCCGTGCTCAAACTATGGCTTCAATTGCGTCAATGCCATCTCCTCACATTCCAGCATTCAACTTTTCACCTGTTGACCAGGATGAAATTAAAAATTTTATTTTGAGAATTAAGTCTAAGGCTGTGGGTTGCGATGACATTAGCAGACATATGGTTGTCACCATATTAGAATATTTACTCCCGGCAATTCCTCTATCAATCCTTCCTATATCAATTCTGCCCTTCCTTTCCAAAATTTTAGAAGCCTGTGTTCACAAGCAAATTTCCATGTTTATTTCGAAACATAACCTACTGAGTACATATCAGTCAGGGTTTCGTCCCGGTCACAGCACTGCTACTGCTTTAATCAAAGTCACTGATGACATTAGACAGGGTATGGAAGATAGAAAGATTACAGTGGTAGTGCCAGTTGATTTTTCGAACGCTTTTAACACAGTTGATCACGATATTCTCCTTTCCATCCTGTCTCATCTTAATTTCGCACCTGCTGTCTTAGAATGGTTTTCATCTTATCTTCGCGGGCGTCAGCAATCTGTTCACGTGGGACAAAAATCCTCAGCTTGGGCTGATGTAAAAACTGGCGTGCCGCAAGGCGGTATACTATCTCCTATTATCTTCTCTATTTTTATAAAACTTGATCACCTCCGTAATTGATTGCCCGTACCATCTGTATGCTGATGACCTACAGCTGTATTTACAATGCGATATTGTTGATCTTCATAACGGGATTAATAACTTAAATAAGAATTTAAACGCCCTTGAAGATTGGTCATCTCGTTATAGGAGTGACTGTTAATCCTTCAAAATGCCAAGCTATGCTAGTGGGTAGTCCGAAGATGTTGGCTAAGGTTAATTTTGCAGACTTACCTTCTATACAATATAATATTATTCTTATTCCATTTAGTAAGTCTGTAAAGGATCTTGGTCTTATCATTGATGACACCCTTTCCTGAAAAGTTCAGGTTACTGAAATCAGTCGGAAAGTCACTGCCTCCTTACGTTCTTTGTATCGTTTAAAACATTTTCTTCCCATTAAATCTAAGCTCATGCTTGTCCATACGCTAATACTACCCATTATTGATTATGCAGATGTGTGTTATCCAGACCTATCCCAAGATCTTCTTAACAAGCTGGAGCACCTGCTCAACAACTTCTTTAGATTTATTTTTGGTCTGCGAAAGTATGACCATGTATCTCAATATCGATCTCAGCTTAATTGGCTTACTGTTCGACAAAGGCGCAAATCCAGAAGTTTGCTTGTTCTTTTTTCCATCTTAAATGATCCATTTTCGCCGTCTTATCTCAAAGATAAATTTCACTATCTCTTCTCATCACATGATAGGGTTCTTCGTTCTTCCTCCAATAATAAGATTTGTATTCCTACACATTTCACCGGGTTCTATAGGAACTCCTTCACTATTCAGGCTGCGCTTCTCTGGAACTCCTTGCCCGATGACATCAGGAAAGCTTCTAATAAATACTCGTTCAAAAAATTGGTTCGTGATTATTTATTGAAGAGTCATTGCATGTTAAATTGATAGTTGTCTGTCCCCGATTTGATTTTGCATTGTTATGTGTATAGTATATGTGTTTATATGTATACGTATATATCTCTTTGTGTATATGTTTATATTATATATATATATATATATAGGTATGTATATGTATGTTTCTATTTACATATATGTAAATGTTATAAGATATTTCTATATATAATTATTATAATATTGTTTTATCTTATATTTTTTGTTTTTTATTGTTACACCTTAATCAAAATCTCACCACTCCATGGGTTGACTGAGAGAGAATGCCTAACGGCATTAAGTCCGCCCTTTGTATCCTTTCTTTGTAAGGGAACAATAAAGATTAATAAATAAATAAATAAAACAAATGATGGAAAGTAAGTTAATTTGCTAAGATCCGCATGAAAAATATAACAATGGTGTATATTACCTCTTTTTTTGAAGAGCACTCGTAGAGCAGTCGTAGACTCTATGACACATGATAAAGCCTCGTTTTGGGGCGAAATACGTGTCGTGTTCTCGACTTCAGTGGTGTATATTATCTAGTGGCAGCATTGTAGTGGTTGGTGGAGGGTATCTGGTGGCGGTTCCTGGTGGCGGTGTTAGTTTGCTTGTGCACGCTACTAAAGAAGAAGGGCGGGCGGTGCTTTTCTAAAAACTAGGTAATATACACCATTTTTATATTTTTATACTTTGCATGCGGATCTAAGCAATTTACTTACTTTCCTTCATTATAATGGATTTCCGCAAAGTAACGCCTGATTCTATTAACTACATCCAGAACTTTTTAAGACAGTTGAAATTAATTCGCGACTCAGACCGAGAGACCCAACACGTTTAAAAATACCAACATGCAAGGGTGCTTATTATTTTATTATTTTTATATATGAAAAATATTTGTTATTTCATGACAATAAAAATTTATAACCACAGGACATAAAAACATTAAACGTGAAAAATTTTAAAACACGTTCCGACAATGGTTAATAGGAAATGTTTTTATGATATAAAAGATTTTATAAGTTAATGTTTTATAATTTTTATACGATTCTACCTAAATTTGACATTTTCTCGATTATTGTTGACCTGTTACTACTATTTCCTCTGACATATTGTAAGTTAAGTGATATTGACATTATGGTTGAAATTATGTTAGTATTAACCAAAAGAATATTAGTTAAAGTTGATGAACACTTACATGCCAATAATGGCGAAATATGTGATACCATTTAAATAATTTCTTATTACTTAATATACCATATTTAATGTGAATGCAAATAAATAAAAAATAAATAAATAAATGAAATAAATAAATAAATAAAATAAATAAATAAGATTTGATTAAACTATGTGATCTAGTGAAAATGAACGTAAAATATTTACATATCATTAATTACTATATTATCTATTTCTTTTAAACTATGTTATTTCATCAAGCATTTATACCTTACCTTTTGATCATTCAATAGGTAAAAATAAAACTTCATCATTATCATCATTTCAACCCATCAGAAGTCCACTGTTGAACATAGGTCCGCACAAAACTAGAGAAATACCGAGGAAAGCGCTTTTCATGCTTATACGACCTTGCAGTAAACGACCATGTTTCGGTTCCGTATGTAATATATATATATTCCGTATATAATAACACACAACACGCGTTGGTTAAACAGATTTGTTTTTAAACTTTCAGATATAATCGAAGCGAAGATGTGACCCAGTTTCCTAAACGCGGCCGTGTTTTATTGGTAGCCTGAAGTTGTTTGAAGTTGGAGTTACTTTTGCCCGATTTCTATCGGTGATTTGATGATATCCTCATGGCCGATTTTCGACGACGGCGACAACTACCGAACACTGTCGGAAGTTATTAACTGCACAGGAGATATTATAGATCTACAAGACTTGTACGCGGAAACACAGGGGCACTAACTCGCCCCGACCTCCCCTGCCCGATGTAACGCTCATGCGATGAGACCGGAGGTAATTTAAAGCGTAGCGAAACATGCAAAACGTCCACCCGGTGAACGTTTTGCTCGTTTCGTCACGTTGCACTTACCAAAGGGCAACGTCTGCCCAGAACATACTTCTGTGTGTCGCCACACTGCGCCCATCACCCTGAGACATCAGTTCTTAAGTCTCATATGCCCAGTGATTAAACTAGCTCTCAGTACCCTTAAAACCGAAACACAGTAATGTTTGCACGCTACTGCTTCACGACAAAATACTCGTAACTGGCCTGGGGTGGTACCTACCTAGACGGATTTCTGCATAGGAATTCTACCACCAGTTATTACTATAAATTTATTTAAAATAGATAAATTTGGGGGAAACTCTTTTTCATTCATTAAAAAAATCATTTAAAAAGAAACCGTTGCTTCACCCCGTCAAGTTTACGCTGTCTTTACACCTACGAGAACAAACGCATGATAGTGATTCGGTGCTTTACAAATTCTATAGCGCTATTGGTTTGTTATTTAAAATTTCCTTTCCGAAGGCTCATTCACGAGCTAAACATCGCTTTTACATTTCAGTTAAATTAACTGACCCATGCTGGCCGTTTATTGATAATTTGCTTGATTGAATTGGCTTGATGGATTAAATTCCACCATGCATCGAGGCAGTACTATATAGAAAAAGAAAAGGGTTCTTTTCATAAACTTTCGCGTGAAATTTCGAAAGTTATGTTGCACTAATTCGTTACGTTAAATAAAATATATATTAGTAATTAAATAAGAACAAACGAAGCAACGAATTTAACTAAAGGATTTTTAAAACTACTTTACCTATAAAAAGACACCTAGTGGCGGAATTTATGAACTGCGTATCAGTTTCATAGTCATCAAATCGCCCGTCACGTACAGATTTAGAAACACAGTTTCGGGTAACCTTACTTAACCCAATTTTATCATAAAGTTCACTTTATAGAATAGGGAAACTAGGAGACGGCATAGGCAATACCAGAGGAATCGCGGGTGCATTGACGGCCTTTGAGAAAAGAATAAGTTCTATTCTTAGTCGTATGTCGAATCAGTCCGGATAAACACAAAGTAATGTGGATAGAATTTTGTGCTGTGCCGCGTATTATGTATATATGTATTTAGGATGGTGCAACTCAGCGGCTGGAATAATTCCCAATAATTCCCATGTAAATGGTGCACATTTATGGTAAATGCGAAAAAAATGCAAAGAGACGCAACTTCTCTTCACAAGGCCAGTGGATCATGCTGATTGGAAAGAACCTGGTCGTCGACGACGTAATGGCAGGAGCTGGCACTGGGGTGCACCAGCCCAGAGATGATAACAATACTCCATGAGTGGCCGAACTTGCGCCTTGTACAGTTGCAAGCGGTGGGCCGGCATGAAATACTGCCACGTTCTACTGAGGCTTTTGTTTAATCAATGGCATAAGAAGTTAACTATGAAACTCAGAAACCGGGCTACTGCTCATATGTACCTATATACCTAGAACTGACTAATGTCAGACTATTTGTCCTAGGTACATACGAGTATTAAGCGACTAGTTATTTTATGGAAGTAGGTGACGAGACGTTGAAGTCGTTCACCTGATGATAAATGCCACACCTGTCCATAATAGATACGATGCCACCCAAAACTTTGTACCGGCAACCTTTGTGTAGCACCGTAGTGCGTTCATCACCGTGCGACATCGGTTTTTAAGTGGCATATGTATAACACACTTGGAATAAAATAGAATAAATTTATTTGACCCGGCCTAAGAGAATGTACTACCCCATCTCTTCTCGTGGGTGTCGTAAAAGTTGACAGAGGGAAAATGTAAACCAGGAGATGGGCGGCATCATCTTCCTGGTACATCTGAATAAATAAACTACGGTTACCAACCCGCCTGCCAAATCCCCCCGAAATGAGACCTACAAACTTTTGTGGCAATCTTTGAGGGAGGCCTATGTTTAGCAGTGGACTTGTGATAGGCTGAAATGATGATACAAAATAGGCAAAGAGAAAATAAATGTGCACACACAGAGAAAAAATATTAAGGATGTTGAAAAAACACACTAGCATCCGTTCCCATCAAACCGAAACAGTGTCGTTTGTACACCACACCATCACTGATTGGCGGCAGAATAACTGGCACTTAGGTGGGACCTAAGCAGGATCGTATACTTCCCGAGAAACTATGCAATTGGGTCACTAGTTTTCTCACAGACCGGAACATCAATGTTGACGTAGTTGACGGTGCATGCTCGGACTCTAAGTCGGCTGGTGTTCCACAAAGTTGTGTGCTATCGACAACATTGTTCTTCTGCATATCAATGATTTGTTACAAATTAGTAACAAAGCGACGACAGCACTGGCGATGCTTGTATTCCGGCCGTGCATATGTTTCTCGAGAACACCGCGACGAGTACCGGAACAAACTTGTGTCTGAAGCGAGAGTTTGTTAGACAAAATCTCGGACTGGGGCCGACTGAATTTAGTCCAATTCAACCCCAAGAAGTCGTTTGCGCGTTAACCTCTAAAAAGAAACCCTTCGTCGTGTCTTCTCATTTTGAGAGCACTCCCCTCGTTCAATCAGCTAGTATCGGAATCCTTGGCGTTGACATTTCGAGTAATGTACATATTTAATATACATACTTTAATATACATACTTTAATATACATATTTTGTATTTGAAAAATTCAAAAAGGATTTTCCTTATTTTTTTAATTAATTTTATTATTTCTTCCTTTTGTACATAAGGACTCAGATTTTTCTGTAGACAGTGATAATGCTAAGACTACAATAGATTTGTAAACACGACAATATAGAAAAGATACACAACACAACAATAGTTTAGATTCTTTGAATATATATGTAAAAAACTGTAAAAAAAACTTTTCCTTAAATATAATACTTGTGTACCAAGTTCAGCTCCTATTCAACGACTATTTTCGAACTATTTGAACAAATACCAGTCTTAAAGTGAGTGAAATAAATGACTTGAAAAAGTTCAGTAATCAAAAGGAATTTTATTAGAAAAAAGTTATTTTGAAAATAAATATTTTGCATTTTGTATTTAAATACTTATAGAAAACAATTTAGCACATCTCTGTGTCCTGTCTATGTTCATTTATGATGTACACGTTGTGAGACTCTCTGAAGCTCATAGAGGTCTATTTTATGGTCTTTGAGCTCTATTTCAAGGTTCTCTAGAATATCAAAGTAGCCAAAACGCGCCTGGGTTTCGTCTAGTAAATTTTTAGAGCTGAAAATTTAGCTAGTGGCAAGGCTTGGCGTTTCATTACATCCCACATGGGTGTCGCATGCAATACTTGTTGTTGTAGGCCATACAAATCATGACGACAGTATGTACGTTCGTTTTTCGCCCTTATTGCCACATAAACACTTTAACGAAAAAAATATTATACTTTTCTTAGAAACAGTTTACATAAAGAATACGATTATTTTTTTAATTTTCTTATTTCGAGTTAAAACGCATAGACATCCGTAAGTATTACAGATTCAGTATTCAGAACGATAAAATCCCATCCCAGTACTCCTGAGACGTTCTGCAAGGTACATTATGTTTCGTCTACATTGAAGATATATGACTTGCTCGCAAGATTAATTGCGTATTTCTTGACTTTAAAGTTGAAACGATTATTCGAATGGTCTAAAGGTGAAAAATTCATAAAATTTTATTTCTTCTGTAACATTAACATTTGAATTGTGTATTCAATAACTCTTACGTTCTTTTTTAATTATATTGGTATTTAGTACTTTAATGGTATGTATAATTAGGCAATTGCATAGCTCAGCGTTAGCGTTAACGTTACGGGTAGTAGGTTCGAACTGGGTTGGCTTGTAAGGATGAGTTAATGTCTCTGCTTCCACGAAAATACTTATGGCGGTTTCAAACATCTTGCACCAATAGTTTCAAATTTTATCTTAAAGATGTTACTGTGGTCATCAGCCAAGAGCACAAAGTCACTACTAATATGTGCAGTGTTTACAGAAAGCTGAGACTCAAAATACAAAGGAATCCAAGAAATAATATCTGTATTAACAAAACAGTGTAACATTCTTCATATGAGCGGGCATCACGTTAGTCTATCACTAGGTTACTGCTGAACATACGCCTCCCCCATAGATTGCCGCAAAAGTTTGAAGCTCACATTTTGGAGAGATTTTGCCATAGTTGCCACCTTTGGCAGGCGGTTAGGCAACCGCTGAATGAGCGGTACATTTAGCTTTAAATACATGTTTCCTAGTGTTAGTAACTTAAAATGACGCGGATATCACCATTAAACATGCTAAGGGTTGCGATTGTGATGAAGAAATAAAGTTAATAAAAGACATTGTTATTATAAAAACATTTATTAGCAAACTTAAGTAGGAAAGTATAAAATATAAGAAATTTAATACAAAACTGTAAACGATGTAAAAATTATGGTAGCTAAAATTCATTACATGATACGAAACTTATTATACTCGTAAGTATCTGATACTGATAAATGTGACCAGATTGAATCTGACAGGCGACTAAGTCTTCATTTCCACGTGATACTTTTGTATAACCTAACAGAACAGGTTATTCTTACGGAATCTGCTTTCTACCTTAGTATCTTTTAGTTTATAAATTTTCTTAAATATTTTGTGGTTCTATATGTCATGCATATTAAGCTGCTAATTTAAAAACGATATATATCAGGTGTCTGCATTTTTGATCTGTTTTTATTTCATATTTTACAATAAATATTTTTTTTTTAATAATTAAAATAATAATTTCATAGGTATTATATTTTTAAAAGACTTTTGAGTGAAATCTTACATCTATTTATCTTTTGCTTAATCAGTTTAAAGAGAAAACCTCTAAGATTATATTACAGAGCCTCTTTTAAAGTTTTTTCGAACGTAGGGAGACCATAACAGATATTCTTAATTTACATAAATATAATAGATATATCACGAATTCAAAAGGTTCACGTGAAAACTGAACAATTTGGAAGACATTAGTGCATAACGATCAGTGTCAATTAATGAAATACCTGTACTGTTTCTCTATGGTTTACAATTCGATGCGTTTCAATGACACTGCGTGTATAGATAAACGTAAGCAAAAATCACAGCTCGGTTAATCAAAATAATATTACCTTTTTTGTTTTCTTTTGTCGACTTAACCATAATTCTATAAATAAATAATGAAAGTATTGTACAGGACGGTTTCGGTTTAAGGATGATGTGGACAATTTTACACAAAATTTCAGCCGTTCGCGTATTGAGCAACTGTCGAAACCTCAAAATAAATAGCAGAATATTTACAACACACCTTCCATATCGCCAAATGCTAATGAATTTCAAGTCATCCACGTCGTCCTTAAATCTACACTGGTTTTATGCAAACGTTAAATTACTCATAAAATTCTTATACACAAGACATTAAAATCAATAAAATCTAATAATCAACTCAGGAACAAATGCAATAATAATCAATCAAAATTAATAAATCCTTCTTTTTGAAATAGGTTCTCAAAAACCAACATAACTTAATATATTACAAGAATATATTAACAACCATTTATGCGGACGCATATTATATTAAGGTAGCCATAGTTTCTTATTACTAATTGGTAAATCTCTCAAAAAGTTTCTTATCGCTTATAAAATCTATAAATTCGCTAACTTTTTAAAATACCATCTAATGAGATACAAGTGGTAGAGTATAAATTTACGTCACAAAATTATTTTTCCTTAAATCACACAGTTATACATATTTACAAATAATGAGTATTGTTAAAGGAATTTTCTAATGATCTTAGCTAGGTCGAATAATGTTAAACATAATATAAAATAGACAATAACTGTCTTGAATTATACCAGCATCATGTAAAAGAATGCAAGTTCACATCAAGAAACTGACACAATACTTATTAATCATTCAGCAATACTTTTGATAATGATTTACTCGGAAAAATAATGACTACCATATTGTTAAATATGTCAGCCATTATTTTAATATACATAAATTTTTAACATGTTATTTTTGATAATATTTTACACCATACGCTTACTACGAATTTATAATTCTCTAAATTAAACATTATTTATTCCTTGTAGTATTCACTCGTTTCCTTGATAATCAAGCTAGTTCGTTGTTTAGATGAAATTAGATGGCCAAATCAAAATTAACAAGAACATCGATTCCTTAAATTAGGGTGCTAAAATACTTTGCATGTAAAACGCAGTCTCTTAATCATACTGAAACATTTTAAGGCAGTGTTTGATTATCTTTAATACTAGAAATATAGTTTATTAAAGAATGATTGGCAAGATAAAAACGTAGCAATTTATCGGAATAAGTATACATAAATAAAAAAGACAACTGGCGATGGTATTGAAATTAATAACTACAAAGAAGGGCAGCCATTAAACAAAGAAAAACAAGAAATAAACTTTAAACACCGATTATCAACAATAACATAATCCAATAGCAGAGTTAGTAACGAAACTTTTTAATTGACTTAAATCAAGTATAAGTATTATCAGTGTAAATCAGTTGCAGCATAAAAATTAAAAAAGCAGCGGTCATTACTGAAACAATGTTTAATACATACATACATACATACATACATACATGCATACATACATACACACATACATACATACATTGAGTGACGCCTCTTTCCCTTAGGGGTAGGCAGAGACCACATCTTTCAACTTGCTACGATCCTGACACACATCTTTCGCTTCCTCTACTCTCATTAGTGTTTTCATACAAGCTCGTCGGCTGTGGGTACTTTTGACGTGACCTTTTCTGAAAACGATTTCGATCTGCTAGTATATACGTTCGCCTACGTCGACCCCTACCGGCTTGCCCATTCACACTCGCCTCATAAATCAATCTTCTTTCATCCATCCTCTCTACGTGTCCAAATCATCTAAGCATCCCTTTCACTGTTTTTTGTCACTACATCTTCTACCACACCACAACGTTCCCTTATCACGCTGTTTTTTTACTTTGCCCATCAAAGTCACTCCAGCTATACTTCTTAAACTTTTCATTTTAACAGGATTAATATTATTTTCAGACTTCTTCTGCCAGACATTTCTAATAATGTATAGCCATTTACCATAGAATACTTCCAAGGAATTCTATTCAAGATAAAGTATGTTTATTAAATGTAACTGCATTCGAACTATTGATTGAGGAATCGGTTGATCAATTAACAACAAATTTAACAGGAAGAAAAGTTGTTTGCCAAGAAACTGGAGTATGTCGATCAGTGTGTTTGGATCGTTACCTCAAAACTCTATTACAATTAAAGCATCCGTCATTGCTTGAATAAAACAATTAATTTTTCATTTATTTCTCACGTCCGGTAGTTAAGAAGTAGTAGAAGAAGTAGTAGACTACGTGATTCCGGTGTAGCATATTTAAGCAAGTGTCAGTTACAAATTGTCTTATTTTAAAATTCCAATTGTAACGGATACGAAATCTGGTTAAAAGGATACAAATCATTATTAGATGTAGTTAAACAGAAATTTGTGTAATCGGTAATGTGATCTGGCACACGTGATGCCTATACACCCCTCCGCCGCCGCTCGACTTGCAAATTATGTGTAATTCCTCAACGTCTATAAAAAAATAATTAACATTCTCTATGGTGAAGGTCAACATTGAATACTTCTTAGTTCCTAATTCATATCATGTATGGGCCCATATGTGTGTTTGTTATAAATTATTAACGAATAAAAATAATATATCATTTAATGTCAATGTACTATGTAAAATAATTGTCAAAGTTCTAATGAATATAAAATGTATAAAATTAGTAATAAAATTAGTAATAGTATTATTGCTGAATAGAACTGAATTGGAAAAATACACATCAAGAAAAAATCAAACACAACACACCTTCAATTCGCGTAATCAATGACTACTGTAGTAATTGTAAATACATTTATCTCTGAAATCGATAAAGCTTTAGCCAGACAGTCCCTTATATACTTAATACAGTAAGTGTGGTGAAATTTAATAACGGCATTGTACAGATAAAACAAAGAAAGATCAATTTGTTCAATGAGAAAGGGAGCACAGTTTTAAACACCGTGGTTATAATACCACTTCTATTTCAAATTTATAGCAATCTGGGAGCAATTACGCCTCTCCTCTAAGGTGAAAGATGTTATATTAGAAGTAAGGGAAACCCTTCACTCGCTAGATTGTTATTGTTCGTAGAAATATATATGAAATTCGGATGAACAAAAGTCATAAAAAGATGTATTATGTTGTATGTATTTCTGGTACAATCATTTCTATTTTCACATGTAGTATATACCAAATGGTAAAAAAATAATGTTGACCTAAGAGGCACGTTATATATAGATACGATAGTCGAGCGGTGAAAGATGGTGAGTACTGAATGCACGTTCTTTTGCTCTGTTTTTTTTTAAATATTTTTAGAAAGTTTATTCGGTCGCTCTGCAAGAGAAATTACGGCGGCGGCGAATTGTAGGTAATCCTAAAGCTGCACATCATTATTGGCAACTAATCTGATAGTATTTTACTCTAATATTAAAAGAAAAATCTTAAAGAACTAAGTCTTTCTGTTAGTGTTCAACTTATTTATAATTTTCAGAGTATTATTAGTTACATATAAAGATCATAAAATACACGCGACTGTTACTTGAGCTCATAACCGTGTAAAAGAGTAGCCTACAACATATTTCCTAATATATTTGCATGACTAATAAGTATGGAACGGAGATAGAAAGGAAATCTCATTATTAAAATCACTTAACTGTAGTTGTTCTTAGCGAAAACTAGCTAAAGCTAAAAGTATTCGGTAACGGACGGAATTACGTACAAATTAACAAGTATTATAACGGCCATAAACATACGACAAATGTTACACCATTCACAACTGCCTTATTTTCTTATTACTACTAGTCTATTTAGCACCTTACCAATTCTTCTGTATATGTCAGCCTTTACGTATAAATTTAGAAAAGTACACTTTCACTGCAACAAAGTTCCTTCGACTATCTTTGCAGAGCAACGAAAGCTTCGCGAAGGCGGCACGGTTACCTCTGCTTGCTGGGTTTGGAAGTGCCATTAGCAGCGGCACTCTTCTGAGCAATGTGTGTTTGATAATGCTTTGCCAGGTGCGCCTTTTGTCGGAAACTTTTACCGCAAAGCGAACAAGAGAACGGCTTTTCGCCTGTATGGGTTCTTACGTGTACATTTACAGAGTATTTATCTTTGAATCCTTTTGAACAAATAGAACAATAATGAAGAGACCTTTCTTTTCTAACGCCGTTTGACGTTGAGGTAGCCGCTTGAATCGCAGTTCCTGACTGCGACTGCGTTGTTGGCGACGAATTCTTATTTTGAATCCGTTTATATTTTTTGCTCACAGATTTCGTGCTGGTAACTGTGGGCGACGTCGTAACAATTTGTAAGTGTTGGGGTAGTTGTACTTCACCCGCAGGTATCATCGTCACTAATTCACCGTTTACGTGATGAATGTTGTAAACACTCCGTACTGGATCAATAGGTTCAACAGTGCAAAATGGTTGCACTGACTCTCCCAACTCTGTAGCAATTCTTTTTAATTTCTCGTAATCATCAGGATAACTAGCATCTAGCTGTGAAAGAAGAATGTCATCAACGCTTTGTGTTGATGTGGGGTTATCGCTATTCGAAATGACAGTTGCACTAGGATCTTCCAATAATATTGAAATATTTACGTTTCCATTTTGTGGTGCAATAGCCATCAAAAGCTCTGTTTCGCTGTCTTTACTATCTTGATACATTGATGGAACGTCAGCTTTATTGTTGTTGTTAATAATAACCCTTTTCAACTCTGTTTCAGCATCTAGTTTTGATATATTGCTCTTTTGTATTGTGCTGTATCTAATAAAAGCTTTTCCTTGAAGGGCACTTCTTAGTAAAGACTCATTCGATTCTGTATTTTGATCTGTTAGTTTCCAATCATTATTGTTATTGTTGAATTCTGTTTGACTGTCCAATATATTCGGTGTGCCAATAATGGAACTACAGGAGTCGTCCTTCTTATCATTACTTTGAAAATCATTTTCATCGTAATTATATGGTTCGACTTTTACCAAAGCACTTGTACTCATATCAACACTTTGATTTTCCGATTCTCCGTCTTCATAACTGAAGTTTTCAACTTTTGGAAGTATGTTAGTAGTCAAAGAGTCTTGGTTAAAATCATTTGGAAAACCATTCATGTTCAATATCGATTCGAGGTCTAAAGAGGATTGTTGCTCTATGTCAGTTGGACTTGACATAGAAACGTCTTCTTCTTTTCCCCAATAGCGATTCGGATTCGGTTCACCTATATCTTGATTAAGAACGGTAAGAGTATAAATTTGTCCATCTGTATTGTTACTTATTAGTTTATTAGAGATAGCAGTATCAGTGCAAGGATGGCTGCCATTAATTTCGCTGTCTTGGTTCCAATAAAATTTGTTAAGGTCTTCCAACATTGCCGTTTCTAAGCGATCGCGGTCACGATCTACGTTCCAAATAGAATCAAAACTTTGTAATGTATTGGAAGTTGTTGCTGTAGCCATGCTATTATTTACCGTAGACTGTCCTCCTGCCACGCTCAGTAAGTTATTATTATTCTGTTCCTTGGGTTCTTCCGACAATAATGGATTCGATCTGGAATCTGGTGATTCCATGAACACATTAACGGAACGCATCTGTTGTTTATACTGGGCATCAGTAACTTCGTTCGACGTCACAAAATCGAAGAAATCTGACTTAGACAGTTCTGGTGCAGTGGTCGTCATGACTACCGCTTAATATTTTTCACCGAGGACGACAGCACGTCTTGGTGTTATCATCAGCTTACACTCTGTATTTATTCTCCGTTTACGTTTGTACTAACATAAATAAATCTAAATTTAAATAATGGAATAATGTATAACCCGATTATGACTTGTACTTTATTGGCAGTCGCTAAAGCGTCGGTAACTGATAATGCGTAAGTAGGGGCGTGGGTTGGGGTGTTAGTCAGACCTTCCCGACTTGTTTAAATCAATAGGCGGACCAATAGAATGTGCGAACTTGATCCGGACGTGCCTTTTTCCCATTATTCACCCCAACCCCTTGCACTGCGAGACAAGAACTCAGCACGTTAGTCTCTCAGCAGCGTAGACAATATACTTGAGAATGTGTGCCATGATCTTTGTGACAAGTAGCAGTTGTAGACCGAAGATAGGTTATTCTGAAAAAAAAGAAAAAATAACATTAATATCCTAATGACATTATTTTCGTATTAAACATTTTATCTTAAAGAAGAATTTATTGTCCATTTAAAATCGAACTATACAAAGTATCTAAATGTTTAATTAATAGGCTACTGCTTCGTGTTTAGATCCTGTCTGAAATCAGGGCGAACAAGTCACGCGCTGCTCGATAGGACATCACGTTACGTTAGTACTAAAGCATAATACAAAGTTTTGTTGTTAAAAATAAATGATTTGCGTCAATATTACTATCTGAGCTCATTTCCTCCTCGTTTTCTAGTCAGATTATTTGTGAATTGTTATCAATAATTATTCATGAAGTCAGCAAATTGGACAATTATATTTGTTATAACGGCAAATTAGTTCCACGCTTTGATGATTTCGGCTTTAGTTATACATGGCTGTCTTAATTACGATTACGAGTAAACCAGAACTTGATTCAATTCGACTATCTGTGGATCTATATTGTGCATTGTTGAGTCCATTGCTTTAGATTTGACAAGGAAAATTACAATTACAATAAATATAGTACGCATATAGTTAGTGTGGTTTTAATAGTAAAAACAGTTTCAATTGTACTAAATAGTTTAGAAGAAGCCGTGAGGTGGTAACAGGAAAATGTTCTATCACATCTGGTCTTGTAGGTTTCGTGAAAGTCGTCAAAGGGAATCTACCACCGTCAAATGGTACAATACCTATTTGAAATGTGCCGACCCTAAATTATTCAAACCGGTATTGGGCAGCAGCATATAGAGAGCATTGTGTCGCCAATTGGCGAATAGAGGTCGAAGTCAAACAGTTTGTCTATTAAGAGACTGCTGAAGAAGAATAAAAAGAAGAACAAAGAATTTAAAACAGTGCTAATGTTGTAAAAAATCAATAGTTTTAATAATTTTTTGTTTTGTTATTAATATTTTATTATAATATCATTCACCCATGACTGATTCAGTGCACGTAAAATGAGAAAGGTCTGTCAAATGACACGATGAATTGGAGCAAACTCGCGGGACCGAAACACCCGGTATAGTGTTTCATCTGTCAGCTGATACAATGATAACTTGTTGAAATTTGACGAAATATTGTTTATATAAATATAATATCCACCTCGGTGGATATCACGCACAAATGCGACAACACACTTGAGACCTCAATAACTATGATTTTAGCAAAATGATTTAAATATGATTTTACACGATTATATACGTAACGTTATGATAACGATATACGTATATAATATATACGAAATATACGTAATATTTACGCAGCTACAAATTATTTGCAACTTATTATGCAACTATAATCCATACTAATGTTATAAATGCTTTTTATCCCAGAAAATCAGTAGTTCACACGGCATATTTAAAAACCTATATCCACGAAGACGCAGTCGCGGGCATCAGCTAGTGTTAAACATTATTTACCTTTATAATCATACGCAATCCAAAGCTAAACCAATATTAAAAAATAGACATAAATAAAATAGAAGTGTCTGTGTGTCTAACTCTTTCATCCTTACAAGGTCTTTCATACTGAAGGTCCATAAAATATCAAAAATTGAAAGAAAAACTTAAATTAAATCAGTACTTTAGCGATCTGGAATGTCGACTATGTCTGCAACTTATCGTGGACGTTATAACTTTCTGCAACGCACCACATAACGATGTCAAACCGTTCGTCTAGTAATTTAACGAGCTAATTACTAGACGAACGGTTTTGCAGAACGCCTCTTTTTTTTGTTTATATTATGTACATTTGTATATACAACGCAGTCATATTTACATTTACAAAACAAATAAATAGGTATGATTTTATGTTCCTTAATTTCGCGAAAGTGCCATCAACAACTGTACAAAGTCTCTCAGTCTATCAGTCTACTCAATCGTAGGAACAATACGCGCACGCAAAGAAGACGAACAATTATCCGATACGACTCGCGTGCCATCTATTGTAAAATGGTTGTACTAATTCAGAAACCTTGGCGAAGATGCGCATAATAAGTCATCGCAATCGGATGAACCGCATAGGTGAGAAACAAAGAAACATTCATTTTTATTATAAAGAAGAACAAATGGAGCTATAGGACGTAAATGTTACATTATTAAATTCGTAATTAAAAAATTTAGTTACTGTCTCAGTTTAATATTTACTGTAATACTAAATACATTATTAATAATATACATTATAATCGAAAAAAAGGAACCACCATGTAATATCCAATTAAACAATACTATATGGCAATAATATAATGTGTTTATAGATCCAGTATTTACAAATATAGAACACGTTACAGAAAACGTCATTCCATTTAACCAAACGATTATGATGTGTTCGTATGTATACACATGAAGTATGATTTAACAATGTACGAATACGCAAAGTACAACCGTGTGAAAAGACTTTGTTTTTTTTACGTAGAAGTAAGTAGAGATGTGAATTTGATGAGTTCGGTTAAGCGAGTTGAGGTGGCGCATGTGGGTTAACGAGCGAGTTGCGCCACGTCCCGCGCGACTTCTGCGCCGCGGCACGCTAAGGCTCGCCCGCCGTCCCGTCTGCCGATACAATGCTTAGCTATCCGATCACGAAGCCACGCATTCTTAGCATCACGACTCCAAGTTTACTAGAGACATTTACTCCTTAATCATCAGATAAGTTACAGAACCTAGTTACGTTGCAGAATTGTTTTAAAAAAATCAAGTTTACATAACAATGAACTTCGTCAAAAGAAAAATTAAAATTAATGCAATAAATTTGTTACGATTACCTATCCAATATATAAAAAGTACATTTATTAAAGTTTACAAAATCTTATTAAAATTGTTCTAAAATGTGTTATAAACAATACATTTTAGAACAAATTTAATTAGATTTTATTTTCAAGAAATTAAGTGGCGGGTCAACGAATCGGTTTACCTTATTGTTAGTGTCACGCCTGCCCATAACAGTTGCGGTGCCACTCAGAACTTTGAATTGGAAAGTTATGTGTGGCATTCTATTGCGCTCGTCAACCTGACACATAAGTTCTTAAGTAATATGCCCTGTATTTACATTAGCTACAGCACCCTTCACAGACTATATTTTTCACTGTTTGCGTTATTATGCAAACACTTACTTGATTTACGACAGAATAAGTACCACTGTTGTGGTACCTAGCTGAGAGGATTCCTGCATACAGTATGGTAGAACACAATAAAAGTGACACCTGCGTGTTTGTATTAAGATGCTTTGATATTTAAATTTTTACTCCTGCTGATTATTGAATATATTCAGACAAATTCCAACGAAATTACTTCACCGATCCAAATAAAGCAATTAAATTAACAATACTGTATTTGTTTCGTTGCGTTTAATTAGAGTTTATGCGACCTCCAAAATAACAATGGTGCAATTTATCTCTCAATACAATCGCTTTACGTTTAGTAAATGTATTGTAAGTATTTATTTCGGAAATAAGAGTTCAATTGTACTCTTATTTGACTTTGAGCTCGAATAATACGTAGGGTACGGAATAAGCCGGAGGCGCTGTACTGAGATGGCGATCACGATACGATATCAACGACAATGCGACGCTTTTAATTGGTAGAATTACATAGCCGTGTACCATAATAGCTTGATTTGTTTCTTTACAAAGACGGGACGTCTAAATAAATGCAGGTGCACCACAGAGCTCGAGATTGGCGAGATAGTTTCAGTTCTCTCTTTAATTAATGCAATATATTGCTAATAGAGCATCTGTATTTCTTTGTGTCTTTCTTGTTTGTTTGTCTTAATCTAGTAACACATACAAAATGTTAAAGATGAACGGTTACGGTTGTAATTGCCTATTTTGTAGATGATAGATGTTAGCGGATCGAAAATGGAGCGGTAACGCATACCAGAACGTCGGCGCGTCACTACACTAGCCGGCGAGCACACTCGTTGCGCTCACCTTTGGCATTTTGCTAAAGATGACCGTTTGCTTGGCTCAGCCTTTGATCTCCTTCTTATAAATACCTGTTGCAATTTTATGTAAAATTATTATTGGAAATACAATAATGTACCATAACATTGTTTAACGTTATAGTAGGACAGTAATAAAAGTGAAATCATTATTTAGAAATGATATTTCTGCTTTAGATTACTTACGTATAAATTATTCGATTTTAAGAAATCACTTTGCGTACATTATTAATAAAGTTTTGTTAATAAAGTTACAGTTTTTTTATGGAAACAAGTGACGAGACGAGCAAATCGTTCGCCTGATGGTAAGTGTAACATCTGCCTATAACAAATGCCATGTCAACCAGAACATTTCTGTTTGGCACCACACTGCGCTCGTTATCCGTCTCAGAGTTCAGTCAGTCAATCAGTTCTTAACTTCTATATGCCTCGTAATTTCACTAACTCTCAGTAACCATCAGACCATAACATAGTAATGTTTGCACACTACTCCTTGACGGCAGAATAACTGACACTACGTGAGACTAGACTACCTAGACGACCACCAGTAAAATTTAGCAATACATTATTCTTTTTTTACAAACATATACTAAATAATCCTTTATTATTGAAGCACGCTGATATCTTCGATACAATAACAATATTTCTACAATAAATTCTATGAAAATATTACTAATAGAAAATACCAAAAAATTTTTGGCGTATTATATTGCCAATGAAAAGGGTAGCTACCCGCCAGATCGAGTGGTCTGACCTGGGGAGGACATCTCCTCCAACTAGTAATATTTAGATGTTGTATATATAGTTCGCATCTCAGAAAACTTTCATAGCGCGATTATGGACGTATGCGAATATTTCTTGAGCTTCTCATGTGGCGACATAGATGTCGCTACAAATTCTTATGTATTTTTTATAGTATACCAGTTTTTATGTTTTAATTGCGTTAAATAAAACACAACTTCCAATAAAGAGCTATAAAATCTGCTTAGGTTTAGATAAATATGCTAAATTGAATTAACGTCGTGACTTGACTCCACCAGGCACAAGGCTATGCTAAAGAATTTATAACAGGAATACTTATGATTTAACAATCATAATTATTCATCCTTAAAACATATCAAATATTAGTAATAATTTTGGCATAGGAGCATATAGGAGTATTAAACGATACTGCTCATTAAACTATACGAAGAATTTATGCAATAAGCTCTTCCATTTTACGAGCCTGAGTAAATTAATTTGCTGACCTAGTAAACACACCGCTTGTAGCGAATTGATTATACTATGTATTGATGTAGGTGGATTGCAGTGAGTTACTGACTACTAGATATCGCCGATACCTAGCAAAGATGCACAATCTAATCGTGGCATTAATGGTACATATTACTTGAGCGCCTGGACCGGCCAGACAGCGTTGAAATGTACCTTAAAATATGACCAGATTTATTCTACAAAACTTGCATGCTCGAGTTTCCCACGCAGATAACTAGTGGCTTGTCGCTAGCGTATATTTAAACGCGGGTCTGCGCTGTTAAACATTTTATGTAGGTTACTAAACGTTTCGTTATAAATGTTACATTCCGAACAACAGTTGTTGCATGATGCTTCCAACAATATAGATTAATATATCTTGGGCAAATATTTTTTTTAATACGAAAGCTTAATATCGGAAATTTTGATTATGAACTACAATATACAGAATATAGGTATACGAAAAACCATAAAAATATATTCACAATTTAAAGTTGTACACAATTTTAGTTTTCAGTCAATTGAATGGATACACATATGTACATTGCCAATGCATTAATAGACATGGGAATAATATTTGAATAATGAGTGATCTTTGTGCATGAGAAGAAACTAGTGGTGCCAATTATTAAAGATACATAATTACCGGTCGTCGGTCTTCGATTTAGTATTTTACACTCGGAAGAAGATTAACGAATATTTTATGTACGTGGCTTATCGATGGCCTATGCATTTGTCATTGTCCTCCTAGCAACGTTTTTTTTCTACTATCTTTACTTTTATCGTTCTCTTTTTTAAAAGTAAATGAATTATATTATTTTATTAAATTTAAGATAGAATATTATAATAACATAATGAAAACAAAAATAAAAAATATATAATCAAATTTTCTCATAAAAAGTATTTGTTAAGAACTAGAAAAAAAATAATGATTACTTTGTCCATATAACAACGTAGTGGATCACATAGAAATCTATGATGAAATCTGAATACCGCTCTTAACAAAAACATTTTATTAATATTTACGAAATCGCTTCGCTTAGGTGCGCCATGAATTGTGGGACCAGTCGTTCAAGTTAGCTTAGCTTATACGAGTACATTATAGCTGTACGACGATGACCGCTTTGTCCTGCTTGTAATTAACACTACAAAGATAATTTTAATTGTTTATATCAACAAAATACTGTAATATCAGATTTAATTAAACTTTTTTTTAAATACTGTATTACTTACATAGTGATTTTTTTTCTGTTTTGAAAAATGTTCTGTATTTATGTTTCCTATATATAACGTTAATCATGTAGATACCGTTTCGAAACATGGAAAGAATGCTCTACATCGCAGGTGCATTGGCAAAAAAGAGAAACGGCGGTTTTGCAAGGCACGAAAGAAAATCTTATTATCGACATAAGGGGCGATATTCGAGACGACAGTCTGCTCCAGTTACAGAAAACGCTCCCTCCGTTTTGGATCCGGTTTGATCTTGTTTCGTGTAAACCTTCACTCTCTTATGGTGTTTAATGACTTTTAACTGTCAATTCTTCCGGAAATTCCGTATAATTCTATAGTAACCGAATAGCATCAGACATTCTGCTGCGATCAACGTCGCTACCCATAATTGTTATAATTGATTAGTCTAGATAGTGCATTATTCACATGAAGGATAAAAATAATGTACTTTTATAAATATAAAAAATTTAATAAAGAAAATTCATTCGGACTATAAAAACATAGGTTTAAAACTAAAACCCGACTACTTAAAAATCGCGCTCTAAAACTACTGTTATAATGCGTTGTAATGCTATAAAATTATTGGTTGTGTAAACAACCCTTAGTATCAGGTGGCATAAGACCACAGCTATCCTCTAAACATCACTGTGTATTAAATTAAAATGTATATGTCAGTTATTTTGTATGTAACTAATTTGTTATGAATTTTGATAGTATAAAAATGCACTGCACCTAACAAATATGTTTAATGTAATTAATTAATGATAAACTTATTTACAAATTTTCTTGGATATGACATTGGAAATGGACACTACGCTTAACAAATATTATTGTTATTTTTTACCCTATTGTATCAAAAAAATAGGTACGAGCTTAATGTAAGTAATTTTAAAAGATAAACATTAATAGTAATTCTATAATCCTAATAAACAAATTAAACTTAGAGTATCAACGTAGCACTGGTGGTAGTGGATTCCTGTGCAGGAGTCCGTCTAGGTAGGTACCACCCCAGGGCCAGTTATTCTACCGTGAAGCAGTAGTGTGCAAACATTACTGTGTTTCGGTTTCAAGGGCACTGTGAGCTAGCGTAATCACTGGGCATATGAGATTTAAGAACCTATGTCTCAGGGTGATGGGTACAGTGTAGTGTCACACAGAAATTTTCTGTGTGGCACAGCATTTGTTATGGGCAAACGTTGCACTTACCATCAGGTGAACGTTTTGCTCGTTTCATCACTTTATGCAATAAAAAAAGCAATAAGTTAATAAACTTAAATCGATAATAATCGAAACGAAGATCATGTAAATCTAATTGTGTTAAACGTAAAATGTCAACTTACCACATACGAAATATTTTTTTTATTCGTTATAAGTATTTTTGATTGTTTGTAATATTAATAGTACAACAACAGTTAATTAACATTATTAATAGATGGCGTTGTGCAAATTACTTTCTTTCTGAATTGTGACAGAGATACGATTTATTCAAATATTTATACGCGATCATAGCTATCCCATGAAATCCATCCTATAAAAGCCAAAACACCCGTCGCCCTGAGATATCAGTTCTTCAAGTCTCATATACCCAATAATTACACTATCTCTCAGTTCCCTTCAGACCGAAACACAGTGATGTTTGCACACTACTATACAGAGTAACTGGCACTACCCTACCTACCTTGATGGATTCCTGCATAGGATACATACCACAGACAGATAGTAGATATCTAAGTTTTTTAACCTCCTATGAAAATTTGCTTTTTATTTAATTAATTGTTATTAATTATTATTATAGGTTAGTTAGAATAGGTAAGCATATTTTTCATTAGCTGTAAATACTTTAAATCTGAAAAATTTTTAGAGGCTTTAATTTGAATTTTGGTCATTATTACTTTTGTTTATGGAAAATATTTTCTTTAATCCATATTTCATTTTATAAATGCGACAAGTAATTCTCTCTGTCCCTGTGTCTGTTGGTTACCTTTTGACGGTGAAAAGGCTGTCGACTCAACATAATGCTATTGCAGTGTTGCCACAGCGCTGTAATTCTGTCGGTGCCAGTTACCGGACATATTATTAACGACGGATTTATATATATATATATATATAGATATAATTTTGCGGGAAGTCAATGGGTGCAGATGGCTCAGAACCGTGTTTTGTGGCAATCTGTGGGGGAGGCTTATGTTCAACAGTGGACTAAGATAGGCTGAAATTATAATGATGATGATAATGCTTTATACCAACATGTAGAGCTGGTTCTGGCGATCTCATCAGTATGAAAATCAAATTTACATGATGTGACGTTATTAAAAATGCGATTTACAATTGTATAATTTTTTATTGTTTTAATCTTACATATTGTCGTTAAGATTACATCTAAATTTAGCGCTAAAATTGATAATGTTTGCAGTTACCTTGATATATATTTTATAAATTTAACCCGGACGTAGGTAATGTCCAAAACCAACAAAGACTTGTCAGCTTAACCTTGAAATGCTCTTAAACATTGTTTTATTGCCATTAATATCCATATATTATTTTTTAATTGCTAATTTTGCATCGTTTATATTTCTTCAATTTTTTGTAACATTTACATTGTTGTAAAATACAGAAATTTTATGGTATTTTATAAAAAGCGAAATTTAAAAACATTATATTGGTAGTTAGTAAAGTTATAAAACGAGCTTCCCGTTTGGTATTTTATTATTTTAATCCACATCTTTCTTCATTGAATAAATTAATAGCTGACATAGTAATGTCATCAAATACAATAGAACATAACAACTTTGATGATTTGCTAAGCGATGACCCTGGGTCATAGCCAATTATTTTTGTATGGAAAATTATTTATATGTAAGTTGTAATTTAACATTGATAATTGAGAATACATTTCAAAAACCATCTTTTGATATTACTTTGACATGTGTTTGATTGAGCACAATACAAAAGATAAAATCATTTAGTAATTGCCAGTTAAGAAACGGACATCGTTACGTGTGTAAGTAACTAAACTAGCAATATACACCTTTTCATTTATTTAGGTCCTGTTGGTGATATAACATTTAAATTAAATAATGGCGATATATAGTTATGTTTATTTCAATATATTATTTTATATTGATTTTGAAACTTGGTGCTTGAAAGTTGTACCTGAAAGTCGTTTAATAATATTACAAATTATATTGTACTAGCTAAAACCCCGAGACGGTCCGCGAGCGTCCGGACGCGGTACGTCCGCATAGATATAGGTTTTTTTTTACTATTCCGTGGGAACTATTTAATTTGCCGGAATTAAAAGTATCCTATCTTTATCCTCATAAAGCCATTTTTATATGCCGAATTTCGTTAAGACCAGTTCAGCAGTTGAACAGTGGAAAAGTAACAAACAGACAGAGAGAATTACTTTCGCATTTATAATAAGCCCATAGGTGTCCGGCAGATTAGAATAGCACCTACCTCTTTCCTACCGAGGTGTAGTAAGAGGCGACTAAGGTATTGTACGGACATTTTACTGGTGGTATAATTCCTATGCCGAAATCCCTCTAGGCCAGTAATTATGCCGTTAAGCAGTAGTGTCCAAACGTTACTGTCTTGGTTTGAAGGGCACTGTGAACTAGGGTAATCACTTATGTATACTATACTATTGTGTATACGATATGACTTAAGAACTGATGTCTCGACTGATGGGCGACGGTCGCAGTGTGGCGTCACACAGAAATGTTCTGGATGACACAACGTTTGTTATGGGCAGACGTTGCACTTACCATCAGGTGAACTTTTTGCTCATTTCGTCACTTTATCTAATAACAAAAAGCCTTTATTCGTACAGAATAACGCTATATTATGCAATACTGTCACGAACGCAGTGAACGCAATGGGTAGTAAGGATCTTATGACTCGTACCAAAATGGCGGCAACATGTACCGCCACTCATCACGTCTCGTTTAACGCGAGGGCCAAAGAGGGCTACGTGAGTGGCCTCTGCCTACCCCACATATAGGAAAAAGGCGTGTCTGTCTGTTATAATATCAATATGGATGGCACATATTATGATTGTTTTGATAAATATAATGGTTCCATATTCACAACAGTGTCATTAAAATTCATTCATTCTAGAATCAAATAAATAACCACGAGAACGAAATATGATAAGGACACATTTCAATAAGTCAACCTATTCATGCATCTAAAAAGACAAATTCATAATGTTGTTTCCAAAACTTTTTTTAAATAACTGACAATTTGAATACAACATAGTAACCATTTGTATAATATGTAAAAATGAAAGTGTCCGACGAGTGATTTACCTCCTATGTGAAGGTATATTATTAAGTAAGAGTAGTGGAATGTATTACTTCGTAGATCTAAAACTTAGTTAATATTAAAACGTTATTTTTTTATGCTAAGAGGGTTGTTATAAAGTAGCTATCGACTTTTTTGAATGAAATATCTATCGATTAATATTTATCGGCTACTTAATTTGATTTCATGTTTCATTACTGTATAAAATGTCTAAGCGATTTCTAATACGATTCTCTCTAAATATACTCTTCAGTTTGTGTAAGTGTGCGCTTATAACGTGTTAGAGGAAGTTTAATTTTGCAAATACAGATATCAAATCAGCATGTAATCTAATTTATAAATGCATTTCTAAATATTCACATCACAGTCTTGTATTCAAATTGGATTGCAATAAGATACGTGTGATATCTCGCACCGGTGCGGTAAAGGCTGTGCTTTTGTTGATAGTCTTAGAGTTATTTAATTGCTTAATACGATATTATGTACTGATTTGCATTTAAAATATTCACTATTAACGACTTTAATTCTCGTCTTAATAAATTGATTTTGGAACGTTTTACAACGTGGACAATGGGCCGTATCTACCGGGGAAGGGTCACACTCTAACAGAATAAGAACTCTTGTATTTCAGAAGATGAATGAGAAGAATTAGGTAACTGAAGAATTAATGCAATAAGACATTCCCTTTGATTTTATCTTTTTTATACCATTTAGTTAGATGCTTATTTGCTGACATATTTTTACAAAATTTATAAATTTCATATTTTATATAATTTCATAGCCGTGTGGTGGCGGCTCGTTAAAAGAATACTACCACTCCATCTCATCCATTGGATCTTGTAAAAGGCGAGTAAGGAATTAAACTGCACTATGCACCCAACAGCGCATAGTGGCGATGGGCTAACCACCTATCACACCAAGTGCATTATATTGTTTTGGTGAAACGTGGATTGTGGCAGTCACCTGTTTTTGCAGGGAATGCCCAACCTCTGACTACCCCTTATGGGATAGAGTCGTGATCTTATGTATGTATGTATATAATTTCAATGTGAATATAAACATTTTCGCAGATAGTTTAATAAAATTTTTATTTTTTTATTTAAAAAAAAATGTTGCCTCACTGTAGGATTTCTCCTGCATTGTGGGTTTACGTTTACGTTTTACAGTCAGAATTTTTTATCTGCTAGCAGCACAACTTCTCTCATCCTTCTTCTTCTCTTTGACATTCATGTGAAGGAAACGTTAGTATGAATTATTTTTTATAACATTTCTATTGTAAGTTCTCCGTTAACCCGTTACAGTGCAGTATCACCCAGAACTTTCAAATTAAAAGTTCTATGTACGAGTAGCACCGCACTGAATTCGTCCTAATAAGACATCGGCTTTTAAGTTTAATAGCTATGTAACTCGATATACCGTCTTTCAAACCGAAACACTGTGGTGTTTGCACACCGCTACTTTTCGGCAGAATAACTGTCGCTGAGGTTTTTTTTTTTTATAAAAGAGGTGACAAGCAAACGGCTCACCTGATGGTAAGTGATCACCGCCTCCCATGAACATCCGCAATATTAGAGGAGTACAAAAGAGCCTATTCCTTTCTCAAAGGCGTTGCCTTTGATCAAAGGAGTAGGCTCTTTTCTGGAAGGTACCTAAGTCGCACCGGTCCGGAAAATCTCCGGCGGCTAACATTTCTGGCAAAGCGCACAGTGAAGGAATGCCAGTCATCCGGTATGATTCCTATGCAGGAATCCGTCTAGATAGGACCACCCCGCGTCAGTTGTTCTTCCGTGAAGCAGTAGTGTGCAAACATTACTATATTTCGGTATGAAGGGCACTGAGAGCTAGTGTAATTACAGGACATATGAATATTAGTAACTGCATTTTAAGGGTCACGAGCGCAGTGTCGTGCGACACTTATATGTTCTTTATGACACAACATTTATAATGGGTAGACGTTGCACTTACCACCGGGTGAATGCTTTACTCGCCTCGTCACTTTCTTCTATAAAAAATACTAGTTACAAAGCATTCCAATCAAGACTATGAGTCTTCAGAGACAATGCATCTGTCTTATCAAAAAAGAATGTTCATATTGGATGTATGTAGGTGTCTATGTTCTACAGTTACCGATTAGTAGATAGTCACCGTACTTACTTAACAAAATGTTTTTAAATGCAGATTTTCCTTTTAAAGCTTAGGTATTATCTTTATTTCGTTTCTAAACTATAAAGCTCTTCATTTTAATCATCGTAAAAATCTTTAAACCGATAATAGCTGCAACCTATAATTTTAAAGTCGTGATCTCACACCATCAGCTTATTTCGCCATTAACAGTTTGTCCTTATTTATAGGTATTATCTCGTCTATCGGTCCGTAATATTTCGTAACATTACGGCTTAGAACCATTTGCATATTCCGTGATGGTGTCGATGCAGCTTGGTTAGCTATACGACGGGGGCTTTTCTGCGCGAGCAGTTTTCAAATCCATCGACATGACAGTGAGCAGCAGTTATAATAAATATCGAGAAGGCATTGAAATATTACGACTGGTACTCATTTATATAACAGCCTACTGAATAGTTATTGTATATTTTTGTTGTATTTACAACAGTGATCTCTGAGATGATCCAGATTCATGCAGAATCCTTTCACCGAGCTCAGCCTTGAGTACACTGCAAGTACCCGACTACTGACCATTACTGATGTGTCGTTGTTAATGTCCCGGTGTAACGATTAACATAGATCGGTAACAGAAGATATACAGCGCTGTAACCGCCAACTGCGTATGATCTAATTGTGTTTCATTCGCCGACATTTACAATCTTATCCACAATACAAATATATAATACAATCTTATATATTATTTCATGTATTTAAATTAAACTTTCTTATATAATGATTTCTTATATTTACGCGAACACTACTCATTTAAATGAAACTAATTTTACGGATTTTATCGCGTTTAATGTTTTACTATTTATAACACGACGTTTCGGGCGCTTTACAGCTCCCATGGTCACGGGGGGACTGAGGTGACAGTTGTCCCGATGTCATAGTTAACCCGGAGTACCTTCAGCTTTTAATTATTATTTTTAGTCCGATCTACGCAGAAAGAGCTTACTGTGTCTTGAAGCCTTGCAGTGGTATGCTTGGTTTTTGATTTAATTTTATTAATAATAGGATCCCAAGACGGTGGTAATACCCAACCATCTTCCCTATTGAAATTAGGATGTTTTTTAATTTCAATAGCCTCGCGAATCATCCTTGGTAGGAATCGGTGTTCTTTTGCAAGGATTTGTGGTCTATCAAATCTGATGTAATGGTTGGGATGATCCAGAACATGGCCACAGACTGCAGACTTCCTAGAACGACGATGCTTCACGTCAGCTATGTGTTCTTTCACGCGGGTTTTTATCGATCGCGGGTTATAAATAGTAAAACATTAAACGCGATAAAATCCGTAAAATTAGTTTCATTTAAACTTTCTTATATTTTAAAATAATTGGTTTTATACAAAACGAGAAAAAATGATTAAATATTATTGATAAAAATAACAATAACGAACAATGAAAATATAAATAATAACCCGGTGTTTTCTTAGAACTTGCTTTAGTTACCACATTAGATATTATGAATAGTGCAATAGTCAAATAAATATTAAATACATACGCGTTATTATTTTTACTCTTCTATCCTATTGTTTTTTAACTAAATGGAAAGTTCCGAAATAGTTTTGATCAATCATCATTTACCGCAAATAAAGAGCGAAGAATACATCGACGATAAACACGTCGATAGGTGTCCGGCAGAGTAGAAGAGCACCTACCTCTTTCCTACCGTAAGAGGTGTCGTAAGAGACGACTAAGGTATTGCACGGACAGCCTTTATTCGTGCAGAATAACACAATAATATACAATGCTGTCACTCAGTATAGTGGAAATGCAATGGGAAGTCAGATTTTTTGATTCGTACTAAAATGTAGGCGACGTGGTTTGCCACCCGTCACGACTCGTTTCCCACGGGGGTGAAAAACGTGCTACTTGGTTATGTGTATGTAAAAGGCATGATTGTATGTATGTATTTAAACACGTAACCTCAACTTAATTTGTTTACGTCATTCTTTTCAATTCAGGTTATGAGTCCGAATCTTGTAGTCGGAAAAAGAATTTTTAAAATTCTCTAGATAGTGAAATAAATATGTATAAAAACATTAACGTGCTTCGAAAAAATTCTAAGTAATAATAATTCATTGTTGTAAATAATATTTTATTAAACTCTGTGGTTGCTATAATAAGGGCCCTATAATTTAATAACTTTCTTTCTAAAATTCATTGTGTTGTCTAAGTCTTCATCTATTAATAAAGGAAGAAGACGTGTTCCAGCCTATAGCCAGTCTACTTTTATGCAAGCTTAATTTTTAGCTCTCTTTGGGCACCTTTAGAACTTAAGATGAACTTATTCTAACCCAGTTAAAGCTCTGGGTCATTTTGGAGACTTGTATAGTTAATACAATCAGGTGTTACTTTGCGGAAATCTATTATAAAGAAGGAAAGGAAGTTAATTTGCTAAGATCCGCATGCAAAATATGAAATGGTGTATATCACCTAGTTTTTGAAGAAAAGGCACGTGTATCGCCCCAAAACGAGGCATTACCAAGTGCTATAGACTCTACGACAGTCTGCATGCACACTCAGACTCGTGTAATGGTCTCGACTTCAGTGGTGTATATAACCTAAAAAATATATAATATAAGTGGTAATATTATAGTGGTAGTATAATAGTCGTAGAGTATATCTGGTGGCGATTCCTGGTGGCGATGTTAGTTTGCTTTGCTCGCTACTGAGGGAGGGCGGGCAGTGCTCTTCAAAGACTAGGTAATATACACCATTTTATATTTTGCATGCGGATCTTAGCAAATTAACTTCCTTTTCGTCATTTAGAGATCTCGTAGTTTTTTAGTGTATTCTTAAATACACTAAAAAACTACGAGATCTTCATAACACGGTGGAAACTATGAATCTTTTTGTGCCAATTTCACCGTTGAAACTAAACGCGATCAGTTCAAGCTAAACTTTTTAACCGTTTCGCTGAGTTCAAGCTGAGGGCAGCAGTTTACATTTCATCAACATCAAATGAACATTTTGCTCAATTTTTTTCAATTCTGAACGCCCAATTTTCGACGTTTTACTTTATAAACGCGTTTAGCGAGCTGTCGTTATTCAATTGTACAACTATGTAAACCCAAACCATTTTTTATTAAGTATAAATTATTGTTTTCATACCTATGTGACCTATGTTTAAAAACAGGCTGTTTGATTTCGCAAAATATGAAATACAACGAGTTTTTGTTTACGATTGTGACGATATTTTATGTAAACTCTGTTTTACTAACCAGGATGAAAATGGAGCTGGTGAGATCTGGATCGGTAAGACGAAAACCGAGATCATATAATACATTTGGACTCAGTTAAGTAAAACGTGGTTGGTTGTTTTCCAAGTGGGTTTCCAAAGCGAACGGTGAAATCAGTTCCTTCACTTTTTTATGTTTGTTTGTTTGATTATAAATATATTTTGGAGTTCTACAATAAAATTGCGTTTAGAAAATTAGACTAGATACAGACAAAGTACTGCGTATTATGTCAAGTACTATAAAGTCATTCCCAATAGACACTTTTCACGTATATAAGCTTCTATTTGACTGATGTCTTCAAATGTAGTGCTGTTTTCATCTGATTGCTGTTTCATAGATCCATACTCGTAGATACATAAATCCGAAACCCGTCAAAATAACGAGATGGCATTTATAAAACTATCTTGACGCGTTTATGTAAAACGACCATATAGATTTAGTATCGTATAAAATTGAAAAATACAGTGTCCAAAGGAGCACTCAGTTCGCTCAAGAAAGTATTCCAGAGCCTATTCCTTTCTCAAAGGCCGGCAACGCACCCGCGACTCCTCTGGTGTTCCGGATGTTCATGGGCGGCGGTGATCGCTTAACATCAGGTGAGCCGCTTGCTCGTTTGCCCCCTCTTCTACATATAAAAAAAAGTTGAATATCCCGGGGAACATTTTAATGTCAATGTAATCTTATATTTCGTGATTGAAGGTACCCATATTTCATGACCCCTGTTTAAAACTTTATAGGTACACAATGAGCAGTCCTACTAAGATTTGTGGATAGTCTCATTAAAATGCTTGACTGCGCGATGGGAGTCCTTATCCAATATACATACATAATACGTACATACATACAGTCACGCCTACTTGCATATAAGGGGTAGGCAGAGACCCCATCCGAAGCCCATTCTTCGCCCCGCGGGAAACGAGACGTAACGGATGGCGAGCCAGGTCGCCGTCATTTTGGTACTAGTAAAAAAAATCGTACTCCCCATTGTATTCCCACGCAGTATAGTCGCAATATAGTGACAGCATTGCATATTATGATATTATTCTGCACGATTAACGGCTGGCTGTAAAATACCTTAATCGTCCCTTAGAGCCCGAGGTGCCGACTCACCTTTAAACTATCTTGATTTAACAGCATTAAATTGTATGTTTTCTTACTCTTTTCTTTTCCTAACAGGATTGCGGCCTACGCAACAACTTTTTAACCGAGCAATCGGGTAATATATTTATAAATAATAAATGTTATTCTTTTTTCCATTTATTTCTTCGCCTTCAATTTGATATTGGCAGACAATCATTGGTAAAAGAATGGAGTATACATTTATAAAAAGAACAAGAACAGAAGATTCACTACATCTATAACTTTTATAGATTTAGCACAATAATGCCTTCCTAATCCTCTGTGGTTTGATAACAAAGAAAAATTTTCTGTGTATCTTTCTAAGTTACGGTACTCAAACATGCAGATTAATCCATACTTTTGATCACTTATAAAAACATTTGGTGTATACACTGTAATATATATATATATATATATATATATATATATATATTGTACAACAATAGTAAAAGTGAAGGTTAATTTGATATTTTATTTTTGTGTCCCAAATCAAAATATAGTAATAAAGAATACATTTCAATTTGTAACTGAATTAATTATCAAACACTCATAGTTATACTAATATTGATTATTTGGATCTATTAAACATTTTTATGAACTAATTTTGAAAATCCTTGTTGGTACCGTCTTAATGTTATGCTTTAATAACACAGTTATAAATACGACTATAACAAAAGCTCTACAACTTTAGTATGCATATGCACCATTACCACTGGGCATAACCTATCGTCCTCGATCACGGAAGGTGTTAAACGCACGACGAGACTCCAAATCCGGTAGATGTGCTTCTTTGCAATTTAAATGAATAAACTTGATCGTTATTTTTGTCGATAATGGCGATTTTAATTGGCTTGCTTGTGTTTTTTCACGTAGGCTGTAGTGAAACTTCGATTCAATTAACGACGGTCAACAAATTTGTGTTTCTTATTAATATTAATAATTACTATTAAACATTACAATTATGCCAATAATATAATTGGCATAATTGTTATGTTCAATAGTAATTACCTAACAAATTGATTATTCACTATTTACGAATAAATTGTTAATATTTACAGTTACAACCTAACATAGAGTAAAATTTTACTACTTAGATTTAGAAAGTTTCTTTACTTTTTACTAGGGTTATTTAACTGTGAAATTTGTATTAAAAATAGTTTTTCTTATTTTATATAACAATGAGTTTCGTAATCAAATTTTACCGGCCACACCAAAAAAAATTAAAGAAAAAAAATATATAGTTCAATTAAACGGACGCCGAATACGTTTACGTTATTAAATTAAATTTCTGTATTCTGCGCGATCCACTGTTTTCCACGCGTTTTCTGCAAATATTTAGATTTCATTTATTTAGTGTAATACTTTAGTTATTATGCATAGAAATATTTTCAAGTACAATTTTTTATTACGCAGTTTACTAAGCGATTGAGAAGAGAAGACACGCTGACCCGCATACGCAACATTCAATTCTAATTAGTGAGTGGCGGAGTTGCAAAAGAAATTACCATCGACACTTCGTATGAAGTTGGACAGTGAAACATTTTTATTAGAATTAAATAAAAACGATTTGGAACTATTGACTAAAATAGGTTTTAATGTAAGTAATTTTTATATCAGTAAAATTTTAATCTATTAAGTAATATTCGTGAATTAAAATTTAATAACAATTACGAACTTTCATGGTAATCATAATTAAATTATGTTAAAGGTGGTATCAAAATAACTTTTAAACTCAAATATAATAACAATAATTACTAATCCATATTAAAATAACTAAAAGCCGTTTTTCACTCTTAAACACACATAACAAAATTTGCAAAATTTTAATAACTGAATGACTGATAAAACTTAGTAATTATGACGTGGAGAGTCTCATTTAATTAAAATCGAATTGAATATCTGTGGTTTAGGCTTAGATTTTAAAATGCACACATTATACAGCACATTAAAGGTAACACGTAAGCGTGTAAACACACACACACACACACCCACACACACATATATATACACATATATAAATACATATATATATATACACACATACGAGTACACACACGCATACACACACGCGCACGCACACACACACACATACACACACATACATCCTTTTATAGATTATTGTTTAGTAATTTAAGTAATATGTTTTTTTTAAATATATCTGTCATCTTATTAAATATGTTATGGAAGAGCGGGGCCGCCTGGCACAAGTGGCTTTACCACTTAAAAGGTGGACTTAATCAAATTGTTGTTATGTAAAAATGATTTCAGAAACATTAAAGTTTTTAAAGTTTAAAGTATATAACACAATTTTTAATAAATTTCTAGTATGTAAGTAATACCGTTTACTTGTGGTATATTAACGTTTAATACCCGGTACACTAAATAATTAAGAAATCATTCTTATACAAAACCAAGCTGTACCCGCAGCTTTGTTCGTGTAAACTTAAATTAATCCGGAACCTACGAATAACGATAAAAACCAACTTTTTTAATTTGTATATCTCTAACGCTTGTCCATTATCCCAACTGCGATCTTAAGCTACAGTGAAAGCCAAGAGGCGCTTACAAATGGAGAATGAAAGCGGAAAATCTATCCAGATCCATTCTCTAGAATAAGGGCTTCATAGCGAAATTACGAGTATAGTCATATAGCGATAAGGCTTTGCAAAATCAATAGTAATGTGTCTATCTTAATCGAATAATTCTTTATGTTGTTTTTTTCTATTTATTCAACACACAATATAAGTATTGTATTATCGTGTTCAAAATGAAATTAAAATACTTAAATATTACAGTTCCGCTACTAGAAGCGATTTATTTAATAAATATTCGCTATGAAACATGTAACTTTTGATTAGCAATAAAATACTGCGAAACAGCGACTATGTAAAAGTTTAAAATCCGATCAATCGCGCACTTTATAAATTTTAATATATTTATTGAGTTGTGTGTTAATGTTAATGTAATGTTTCTGTACTAGTTGGATACTGTTATGGGTATTATAAATATCTTAAAGCTGATTTCTACCTGCATCATTTGATAGGAATTTTTATAGTACTTACACTTCTTACTCATTAATAATAAATATGTCCTTTACCTTTACTAATAGTTACATGAAAGATCATAATAGTTCGACGACACGGTACACGTAGTAGCTAAGGGTTTTACCGGACGCGAGTTCGATTCCTACTCGGAGCATATGTTTGTGTTACCTACAGACAGTTATTCCAGGTCTGAATCACACGTGTCTCGTAGACACACTCACGATAAGTAATACAAATCCTACCGTGTGCAATGTTTTTTTGTAAATGAAATAAGAGAAGAAATTGGTTATGGCTTTTACATTATATGACTGGTCCCTCAACTAGCACGATTCATGTCCTTTATAATGTCATCTTCTATTCCTTTTAAATACGTGATGTCTACTAATTACCATAGCGTATGAGTAATTTCAATTAAAAAAGAGAAGTAGTAACTTTAAATATCATCGAAATATACTTAACACGGAAAAGCTTGTAGTTTGTCTTGAAACCGGAATATACTTGTTTTAATTAAAGGGTTCCTTAGTTTGGACTGCTTTGTGAAGGTAATTGCAACAGGCTTTAAGTGAAAACATTTTATTTATACTTAAAACATTAACTTTCCTTTAGCTGCTCCAATTACTGACATTTACTTTAAGCGGAGCATATTGATTGTGGCCGCGAAGGCATATTAAAAACTCGATTGCGCTGTTGCTTAAAATTTAACTCAGACGTTTAACATAATTATATTTTTAAATCTTGATGATATATAACTATATTTATGAACTAGCGATGTGATTATTCCTTTACAGAAAAGACTTTAATTAGTAAAATTCTGTTTACTAATGCTAGTGTCGCTGTATTGTAATTTATTGTTAATTGCGACAACTGTGGGTAGTATACACATTTTTTATATGTCAAATTGACGAGACGTTCACCTGATTGTAAGTGTAACGTCTGCCCTTAACGAATACTGTGTCACTTAAAACATTTCTGTGTGGACACCAACTAGCTCCTACTGAAGCTAGCTGCACAATCCTACCACTAAAACCACATTCAATTTATAGCATACAAAATGCATTTTTACACGTAAGAATGTCAAAAATGAAGATAGTATAAGAAATATTTTATTAATATCATATAAAATACATGACCTATTCATAACACAAATATAAGTTTAAAATTTGAATTGCAATAATCAATTAAATATTGGACAGTCATGGTACTTAAACTTAGTACTCAAGGTTTAAGAAAAAACTTTTTTATTGCTTAAATTTCATAACATTTGTAACGAACATATTAAATTTCGTCGACGAATATTTCGTGAGTATTTATTAACAAATTAATTACAAAACGTTAATTATAAATTTTCTTTTTTAGTATTTTTTTTAATTGGACGTAATTCTGTTAATTTATATATCAGTGACAAAGTGAATTAAAATGATCCACAATAATTTACGAGTAGACTGTACTCGTAAATTATTGTGGATTATATTTCTTAATCTTCTAAATACAAAAATCAAAAAATATAAACTTTTTAAGATCAATAAACGGTGTCATAAAGGAGACAATTTCCATTGACCTTTTCATGCATCAGAACGCCAACATCTAATCATGGGTATATTTGATTTAGCTCGATTACAAACGAAAGGCAAATGCGTTTCTATTACATGGGTACTCGTGAATAATTGTAGAGAAATTAGCAACTGCGTTTGCACTTTATAACGTTGCTATCTAATTGAGATTGTTCCCTACAAAAATATCTTGCTACTAACCTTTTTATAGTGTTCAGTAATTTCCTGATAAAGACGGATAATAAGACAGGCCCATAAACATCTTAAGTCATAAAAGATAAATTTGTAAAAATTTATTAACTACGCCAGGTTTTAAATTATATGACTATTCATTCTTCTTTACTTTTATGCAATAAATGTGTTTTTGTTAAATTTTTCCGATACCGCGAGTGTTGGCATGTGATGCAGACTATTTGACTTACATGACATTTAAGGCAAGCAGGAAGGTCAAATGTTAGTGATTAAGACAATATTAAACATATAATTTTTAGTATATATTGTTTTATTTATTCATAAGGAAACCACGTGTAATAAATTTTATGAAAGTTAATAGCGAATAAATTACAAACATGTTATTAACGCTGTGGAGTATATCAAATTGTTGAACATACTTTTTTTATTTTGTATCTCGGTTAGCGCAATCAGTCAGATTTCTCTTTACCAGACTGTTGAATATCGTCGAACACATATTTTAGATTGCTGAAATGCATTATAATAATAATCACAGTCCCATCCATAATAAACGTAGAAGTGTTATTGCTTAAGAATTAACATAACGCCAAAAAAGTTATTATTTATTTATGTATTTTGACAATTTTAATGTCAATGAGGTAATACAAATCTTTCTCTACAGTCGAACTGCGTTTGGGTGCGTGCGGGGTCACATATACGAAGCGAAGATGACCCGTCTATGATCTACGCAGCTGGGTTGACACTTGCCACCCGTAGGCGAACAACTCATATACATAATGCGTTCCCGGTCTCGGTTCTACTTGCGTTGATGCACATTTGCAATAAATTAGACACGGCACACTTGAGTGCCAATCTTGGAGCACGGTAATCGGTTTTACGAAACTCCTCGTCTCCACTGAGATCGTTACAGTATTATATTGTAACAATTTACGTGTAGACTGTGCACTAAAATTATTTAAGTGCAAGAGTAATATCACACTATCGAGTATGCGACGATAAAGTACAGTACAGATAAATGTAATTTAATGTGTTATAAAGTGTAATCCATATCACAGTTAACTTTTTCTCTTTCATAACATCGAAACATCGTTATTAATATACGACAATTGTAAAAAAACTTTGGTCAACATTATTAACTTCCTGCTTATATTGAATATCTAAATCCAAAAGTAGATTAATGAAGGAAAATTTGCCGCAACCAGATACCCACCACCACTGTTGTAGTGGTGGAGGGTATCTGATGGCGACTCCCGGTGGCGCTATTAACTAAAGTAAATTAATCTAATTACTAACAAATTTAAAACAGGGTTGCTTCTTTTCAAAAGAAGCTGGGGGCACACAAATGTCTTCCTCTGCGCAGACACCTTTTGAAATGTATAATAACAACTTAATTATTGATTTACTTTATACACGATGAGTTAACACACAAATTGACAAAAAAAGCAAAGAAAAGTCTGACGATAAGACAAAATATTTCGTATTTGCCAGCTCACATTTTAGCAACGAGGTGTATCTCAGTTAAACTCTCACAGTGAGAACACTCACTTGCCCAGTAGTAAGACGTAAACTTTTCTTCGATTATTTTGAGAAATGTGGTTTTCCTATCCAGTATCTACACAGAAGTCATAAGCAAGAGCAGGTTATTTTATAGTGGAGTGAGAGTCCATATAAAATGCAGAGGTACTGAAGCTCCTGTACCCGATTGAACGCCAGAACAATACAGCCTAAGAAAGACGATGAACGATGCAGTGTCAGAGAAACAAGGATTGGATTCTACAAAGAATCTAGTTAACCGAAAAATTGTGAATTACATGAACATTAGAATCGGCTGAGATTCGAATTTAAGACGCAAGATTACAGGACGAGTGAAGCGAGGAAGCGTGTGAATTTTTTACTGTATACTCATGTAAATTAAACACTTCGTGAGCATTTTCTGGTATTTGTATAAATGTGTCACTATCAAAATAGCATACTGTATTGAAAAGATAATGCAGTTGACTTTTATAGCCCAATAAAGTTCCGTAATCTGGTATAGTATGAAGTAAAAACGTTGTGATAAGTGATCTACAAGTTAAAATTAATAATAGCTCGATGTGGTTTTTTATCTGTTTTAGCGAGCCACGTAAAAATATACGACGGGGCACGTTTTCACTTATGATTAATTAGCTTGAAACGACGACGAAGACTGAGTATTTCACTGTGATGGTCAATCCATCAAACTTAAACCCGTATTTAAAAGATCTATCAGAGAAGAGCAATTATTTAAATTACTTTATCGGTCTTTAAAAACAAAATTTTTACGCACATTAAAACTTGAAGCATATCACATTTATTGTTATCGAAAATTTGCATTAATCCATTGCCGGAACTTGTAATCTTAAAAAAACATTAATGAGACGGTTATTATTTAAAATTACTTATTTACTGAATAATTGTTTTGTATCTTGGTTACAGTATAGAACGACAACACTATAATTAATATAATTATGCATATCGTTAATAGGATCACAGCAGGAGGTCCGTTAGCTGAAACGGATCGTTTTCTTGATACCTACTCTCTAAATATCATTCCAATTATTGCGAAGTGAGACGGATCCGCATCTGTTATACACAAGGCAAGTTTCCACAATTATACGTATCGAGGTTTGTATTGACGTGTACAAGTTTAAAATAATCACAGTGTATGCTTCACCTTTAGGGGTTTCAGGTTCGGTTTAAAATAAAAAATCTCTTCCTGAAGCACTGATTTACATCTGTAACTTTTTTACATAGTCAAGGGTGACAAACAAACACGCAGTCCACTTAACGGTCCAGTTTGCAGACATTTTTATGCTACATCCGGCGTCTAGTTGCAGTATTGCTCTACTTCGTACGCTTTAATGTTACGTAATATGTTTTACTTACTGAATTTAAATTACTCATCCATCAAATTTGTAATAATAGATAAAGGAAGTACAGTAGTAGTATTAAAGTTTAATATCAATAATTAAGTTTAAAGTAAAATTACAATATAATTTGTATCCGTCGCAAACATTTTTTAAGAAAACTATAAAAGCTTATTTTTTAATTCGTTAAATATTGCACCATTACATAACAAAAGAAAAAAACACTTGTGCGACTGTATGCTCATGTTCATTGTTCATTACGCTGTCGCGCACGCAATCAGAATGAGGAATCCGTAAGCTGTTCACTCAACTGGAAAATCAATCTCAATCGCTTTTCGTTTAACATTAACACGAAATTGGTAAACAAAAAAATATTAAGGTCACTACCGACATACGTTGATCGGTTAATAGATCATTTGAGAGGGTGACGTAAGAACTTGAACAGGATTTTGTAGTCAAGTCTGTACAACAATGACAAAGGGAGACTTGGGGCTCGCCCAAAGTCAAGTTTACGTGCAAAAAATGCAACTGTCATCGGCGGCGCCACGTCCGGTCGCGACGGCTGCGAAACCCAGTGTATAAGAACCTCAACTACACGTATGTACATAGTAATCTATTTCTATTTAAACTTTTATCAACATCATCATCATTTCAGCCTATCTTAGTCCACTGTTGAATGTAGGCCACCCCCATAGATTGTCACAATACACGGTCCTGAGCCACCTGCATCGATCGACTTCCCGCAAAACTGTGCTGGTCGCTGCTTCATCTACAGGAGGTCGTCCTACACTGCGTTTGCCGGTACGAGGTTGCCCCTCAAGATCCTTTCTATTTTAGATTTATTTATTTAGAAATGTATTTGTCTTATTAATGACTTGTATCTGAAGTGCTTGAAGACTGTACAGTTTTGCATGTTATGCCCTACAAAATTATTGCATATTCCTAAACCCCTTTAGTTAGAAAATTCAGCAGAATTTCATTGCTTTCTTTTTAAAAGTTTCAGAGATACCAATTTAGCTGATTTATATATAAAAGTGTGTTTCTATAATATCTCCTCCTAACATCAACTTAGTAGTACAATGAAAACGTTTTTTTAAATCTATATATAAGTATTAAGTAATTTTAAAATATTTACAATGCAATTGTTTGATTGTCGTCCGGGCGATTGTTACCATGACGACATGTTTATGTTACTACCAGAAGTTGTTATATAATTAGAAATATTCAGTAGTATGTACAGACATACTAGAACAGCTATTACAAACAAACGCCGCGTGCCACAAGGGAAATACGCTTTGAAGTATATATAATAGAGTAGTAAACAGATGCTGGTTTCTTCTTTACTACTATCAACACAACATTATTATTGTATATTTTTTTAATATGATTTATTTATTATAAATTAAATTTCTTTACAATATTAAGGTTTTGTTGACTTTTGCCAGTTCTATGAAGTGTAAATAAAATATGCTATGTTATTAAAATCAAATATTAGTCAATTAGCTTCTGCGCTGGGTCGCGAGCTCAATTACCGTCGGGACAAATATTTGTATGTCCTAAAGTTCGGTGTCTAGCTGTTTGCGTGTGTCATTTATATCTGTAGGAGGCTTCCTAGAGTACACCAACGTTTTTGAAAAACAAAAAAAGGAGTTGTAGTTACTGGCGGGTGACGAGTAAAGTGCAGCCACATATCCGCAATTGGATGGTCGCCTCTTGCACAACTGCATAAATATATTGTTCAAGGTTCATATTTATGTATAATCTATGGTGTCACTCAAGCACTTACACGTTCTCGGCATTCTAAATCCACTGCCAAGTCACAATACATCCAGATACATACACCAACACCGACTGCGTGGCCCAGTAGTCAGTATACCTAACCTCTACGCCGCGGATCCTGGGTTCGAATCCTAAACGGAGTGGTATTTTTGGTTTTCGTGACTGGTTATGTTGTGAATATAAAATATATCGCAATAAAATTCACTCACGATACAGGAGAAACACTCGCGATAGTGTGGGATGTCGTTTTATTTAAAAAGTAAAGTAGTAGGAGGTAAACAGATTGTGTGTTTTGAAGTCATCGAACTTTTGAACTTAATGTTACATGTAAGTACAAGAGTTAATTATAGCGAATAATAATTTTTAATTAAAACAATAAAAATCAATTTTTTCATACTTATTCGCATGTTATTTTAGAAGTTTAACAGGATCTAGAGTCCGTTAAATATTTCCTCTACGTAACGTCTTCTAGCGTTATTTAGCCCTGAACTTTTTTTTTTCGGTTATTATGTGATCTGTAAGGTTATGTACTAAGAAGTACTAAAAAGTATATCTTCCAGTAAGTGTGTACTCGAAGAAATTGAGGCAACTTTTTATCAAAAACGAATTTAACCCACACATCATGTTTTTTGTGTAAGATAAAATATGACTTTGCAGCAGTCATGCGATATACATAGAAGTGATACTTGTACTTTAAGTAATTGAAAAGTACAATATGAAATAGTGAAACAGTGTGGTAAACAAAGTGAAATAGTTCACTTTTCAGCCACTACAGCCGTCGACACGGTCTGCCGTCACCTTTTCCAGCCGTCATCATTCATAGCATCATTTAATTATGCAAACACTAGCTTCTATATGCGTCTGCACCGCATTATATGCTTACGTAATATTGTTCTCTATGCAGACGCTCGAAAGAAAGTTAACTTTCGTTCGCTGTTTAATTCTACAACTAAGTTTCCACACAATAATTCGATATTAACATTGGTTGAAATATTTTTTTTTCTGGAAATTTACTTCTATTATCATTAGAAGAAGATACGGTTTATTTTTATAATTCTACAATACGGAAGTTACTATGTCAAAATTGATCAAGGGACCATTTATAATTGAAAATAATCCTCCAGTTATATAAATAGACCCCCGTTCATTAATCAGTATAAGATTACCTTTTTATCTCGAAAATGTAAGTTTTCGTTACGACCCTATTTCGTCCGCTATTCGCTTCCTTGGTGGCAAAATGAATTAACAAGTTTTTAATGAATGTTCACCGTTACGTCGATGATTGCTTTAGGCCATGACTACGCGTGATTCTAATCTTTTACGACTATAACAAAAATAGCGAATGATGAAAAAAGGAAACTGGCATTTTACAACTGTTATAAATTATCTAATTTTTTAGGATCATACTATGGCAAAGGCATAATTACAAATTAAAGAAGTACGTAAAAGACGTTGAAGTCTTTTACAGGGCTGTAATTACGAGAGTGTCACACGCAACAATAAATATACAAAAGTTTATTCGTACGTAGATTACGGAAAAATATTGCTTTTGCTATACGTAATATAAATGGAAAAACCTAAGTGATATGTTTCTTGCTTTTAATTAAATATCAAAGTTCAATAAAGATTTTACTGTCGACACGATATCGACCGAAGATCTATATAATAAATATTTATATCTGGAAATATTCATGTGATGAAGGTAGTTCCGTGTCGATTGACGTCCGGCAAACCTTCGACATTTCCGAACAAAACAGTTGTATGAGGCAGTGTTGGCAAAGGGGGAGGGTCTTGGGAGTTGCGGAGTAGGGGGGAGCGGAGTGTTCGCACGCTGCGAGGTCGCTGTCTTTTTACTCGCATTACCTCCTGACATTCGAACTTAATGGACTTGCTTTATTGAAATTTAAGCAGAACGAGCGCCGACGTAATGCATTAAAATTAGGTTATCGTAACAACAAAACGGTCCTCGAGTGGCCATCTTTAAGCTCACGGCAATCCAATAAGAATTCGAAACATTCACACAGGCGAAAGACGCATACGTATGGCTATCTCACTCGTAGCGTTTCTATAGGCCAGTAGCGCGAAAAGTATAGGTATAGGAACACGCTACTATCGACGAATAGTCATTGTTCTTGGTCGTTATGGAACAAAATACGGACAGAGCAGCGGTATTCGTGACTGCGAGACAAAAATATCACAATTGTAGGGTGCGAGAAGGACGGCGTATAAGGTTTTTGGGTCGATGTCCGGACGAAGGAACTTAAAATTGTAATTTCTGAAGAATTATCGTAATTTAAGACACGTCAATCATAGTCACAAATCCAAACAAAAGTATAGTTATGTGAATATTTGAAATAACGTCATAAAATATTAAATAAAAACTTTTACTTAAAAATTTTAGTTATCAGTCATTTTTAGTTATTATTTTTTATGTTATATATTAATAATATCTATATGAAAATATTGAAGTCCTTGTTGCTCTGATTACGGAAATAGCATGTACGGATTAAGGTTTCCAGCGCATGAACACATGATAACACACATAACAATACGCGTTCCAGTGACGTAGCAGGACCCAGGACGTTGCTCCCCCTACCTCTTCTTACAGTGCGGACGGTGATCCCCTCCCCCCGGACCGTTACGCCGGCGTCCTTGGCTGAGTTCTAACTTGCGCGGGCGCAGCAGGTCGCTCTCGACCCGTTCCGCGCCGTTGCTGTCGAACACGAATGTGTGTATGCCGCACTTGCGCGTGCGCTTATTTGTATGTGTGCGTGAATTGAATTACTCCTAACGGATATTACGGAATTCGTTAGATAAATGCCACGGATTTTAGAGTAAAAAAACACAGACAGGCGTTTATATTCAAAACCTCTAAAGACATGGTACTACAACGACATGGTACAGAACTAGATAAGTATAGATTAACATTTAAAGGCTGTATAAAGTTTGTAAAATCACCGAAACACGTTTACAATGACAACATAATGATAATATTATGTTAAATACATCGAGTTAAAGGAATTTTAATTTCTTTTCATTTTCTATTATAGTTCATATATTGTTATACATATAAAAAAAATATTGTTTTAGAAAATTATAATGAATTTTTTCGTACCTTTAGAGCAAAAATTATGTGATACTATTTCTAGTCAAAAACAAGTTTTTGACTAGACTATTAATTGTATTCATTAAGCAAAACTATACATTTGGCTTTTAACATTAACATATTCTGTTTACAGTTTAGGAAGAAGCTTATAAATAAGACCAAAAAGATCAAACTCATTATATTCATTTGACGCCATAATGGCATTTGTCTATGAGGACTGCGGCCTTGCGCTCGTGTATTTGTTGCCAACAATGCACTCACGTGTTCAATAGGTATAACAATTTCGAAACTGTAACAGTTAAAGGTCAGTAATCAGAACCGAAGTATCGTGCACGCGGCGCCAACAAAACGACACTTCGAACAATTCCTACCGTCTTTAATTACTTCTTGTTCTGTTTTTTTTTTAATATTATATTTGTATTCAAAAGCTTTTAATACGATGAGGCTAATATAGCGGCTCGTTATTAAATATTGAGCAAGCGAGCAAGGACGAATACCGATCGGTGGTCTGCCACGCGGTGTTGCACCAATCACTCGCGGGTAGTAGTTTTTAAGTACTACTATAATATAAATCAAATTATATAGTCTTTGTATTCTCCGTAAAAAAGAAAACGTTATTAAATTTCAAGCTTAGTCTCTTATTATTCAATAAGTAACTACGGTTCGGTATTCACGATTCTTAAACATAACTTTGCAAGTCTAAAGATCGTGCGCATAACCGCTGCGAACGCTATGAATCAGATTAATCCATGTACTAGTAATAGACACAATATACTTCTATTAGATGCACACAAACACAAAACTAACATGTCAGTACACGAACAAAATTGTGAGTATTCATAGTAATTCCGGATGATTGTGTGCGTAGGCACACACACGCGCAACCCGCGGGAGGTTCAACGCACCAGTTGCCAACTACGCGAGTTTCTTGTTCCACTTAAACACTGACACTATATTATTATCGTTACAACAATGTTTAAGAAGTAGGATTTTTTTTTAAATTAAATATGTAATTTAATTCTTATTCCTTATTGTTTTCGCCTAAAATTAAGATTATTCAGATTCAATATATAGTAAAGTGCGAATAATAAAGAATCAAAATTTTTTTCCTGGAATAAATATCGGGAAACAGCAAACATTTGTAGCAAGGGACGGAGCAAATGTTTGTAAATGTCAGAATATATATTTCCGTTATTCGCTGATACAAAAGACTTAAACGCGTACCTTGCTTAAATCTTTTTGTGGTTTTAGCCTGAATGAACATCTCAATGATATTCAGGATAAATCCGCAAAGACAGACATTGTTTTTTTTCTAATTTTGTGTTTTTACTGTAAACATAAGATGTGTTTCAATAACAAATTATGAATATAAGTTCATGCAATGAACTTCACGATGCATACTATGAAGTTCATTGAATGCACTCATTAAGTTCAGAAATAAAAAATATAAAAAGTATAACCTTATTTATCATATGTAATGATTTAAAAATACAATTATAATTTATTTTACACTAGCTAATGCTCGCGACTTATATTGGTCCGCGCAGATATAGGTTTTTTTTAAATATCTCGTGCTCGTTATTTGTTTTTCGGGTAAAAAGTATGATAGATCCGCTCCAGCATGAAAGCTATATCTGTGCCAAATTTCGTCAAGATCGGTTCAGCGGTTGGACTGTGAAAGGGTAATCAACAGACGGAGGAACAGAGAGAGTTACTTTCGCATTTCTAATATTACTATGGATTTCCTTATACTGTATTATACGTTTGTAATTAATATTTAATATTCTATATATATAACATGTACCAAATATAAGTAATTAAAAATATTTAATATTTGACCTACAAAATATATAACAAAGAAGTCTAACTATTAATATCAACTTACATTTGTTATTACGCATGTAATAACAATTATATAGCATTGTGATATCGAAATAAAAGCAATATAATAACAGTATCATGTACAATTACTCAGAATTCACGTTCTTTTTCTTATAAATATCAAGGTATGTAAAAAGTCGAAGAGAAGTTATTTTGCACTATAATCAACTTCTAGTAAATAAACTAACTTCAGACTGGTTTATCATAAACGATGTGCCGACCAATATACAACCGTAGTCTGAGAAGACCGATGCAGTTTTGTTCCATGGTACGAGGGTGGATTGAAAAGTACTCGGCCTAACCAAGAAAATAAACACATACTAAATCAGTTATATTTTTATTTTTCTACATAATCACCATCAAGTTCAATACACTTTTGCCACCTCCCCTTCCAAGCATTTAGACCGTTAAAAAAAATGATTCTTCCTTAGAGTCAAAATATGCGTCTACAGCTGCTTTGACCTCGTCGTTTGTCGAAAATCTTCGAACCCAGAACTTGCGGCGCAGTAGTCAGGTATTGTGACCACTAGGCCACGCGATCGACAAACTTACGCCCAATCTCATCTATTATACCAATAACAATAACTTGTTTGTTAAAAACGAGATAATGCAAATACCGAAGCAATGATTCTCTTGTTTATTTAAAAATTATAAAATTTACGATTTGTCGCGAAATAATATTTTTATATGTTATAATATTGGCGATTATATTTAAATGAACATGCGTGTCAAATGTTTTGCGATTTTATGCATTACTGCTGCGTGACGAATCAAACACTTTAAGTTTGATTGGTCATTGAGCAAGAAAACATTAATCTTTTAATAAAATTATTACGAGGAATCGTCACCAGAACCAGGTACTAAGAAAGGCTCGAGAATAATACATTAAACTTTATAATTATTTACTGATGTGGGCGACAACACTTACTTTATATGAATGTTGATAATAAAATTATATCAACGAAATCCATTAAATGATCGGTACAATATGAAGTATGAGTGGGAGCAGTGCAGTGCGACGCGGAAGCAGCAGTCTACCGGCGCAGTTAATAAACAAACAGCGGTGCAATTTTAACGGCCTTTTCTTGCTTCATGCAACTTTAGATATAACTTATTTTGCCAGTATCTGTTATTGTCAATAAGTAAACAATATTTAAATATCACAATAACAACTTTTGCAATATGCAGAAGATAATATAAAAATAGATGAAATAAAAAAGTAGCTTTAATATCAATCATCTGTTCATATATTATTAGCAAGAAGATCGTCATCGCCTATGTCTTTTTTTAAATGACTTTATATCCTTATTACAATGATCTTATATCTCTTAACCTATATAAAAGTAACAGCTTATAAATGTCCCACTGCTGATCACAGTTCTCCTCCCATTTCTGAGTGGGTGGCGAGCGTGACGGACTCGAAGAGTCCGCCACACTGCTCCAATGCTACGTACCTATAAATATATATATTATTTAATTATGAATATTGGAGCGGGTATGATAAATTTAAAATTCTCAGTACATATGTACAGTAATGATGTAATTATAAAATGAATTGTCGTGTTTATGTTTTGAAATAAACTCTTTTTTTATTCAGTGGGTCAAAAACCGCGAAGCCCTTCCGTGTTTTAACGTGTTCAAAATGGCAGTGATACAAAATATATGCCCACTAGCGGTTGTATCAAAAAAAGTGTAAAAAAATCTAGATGTTGCGCACTTTCGCTGGTAACTTTATGCCACATTTTAATTTTATTTTTATATAGTCTGCGGTATCACCTAACCTCCAAATACGTTTTTAAAATCATTATAGTATAAAGCTTATTTTATTGTCACTTAATTCCCTTTACTGAACGCGCATAAAACAAGACAATTAAATTAAAACAGCAAACAAAACGTTAAATATTGTAACCAAAATGTATTTTTCGTACTTATGCTAGTCGTAACATAGACAACAAATCACGTTTTTTATATTCCATAAAACAACGTCTGCAGTATTTGACAATAACAGACTCGACATCTAAAGTAAGGCGAATGATATAATATTTATACTAAGGATGTATAAAAAGGTTCACAATTTATAAACAGCTCTTAACAGGAAAATGTAGATTAGATGGTTAAAAATGTAATACACTTAAAAAGTTAATTTAAAGTACATATCATCCGTGAAACATAAAAATCTTCTTATGTCTTTTATTTAGGTTCTGAATCAAGGTAATTACATGAAGCTAAATGAACTCCTAGAATTATTTTGCTTATACATTGAACGCTTTCTCTGTTAATTAAATGCAAATCTGTCTTAATTTCGTTTTAAATTAATAAGGCAACCGAGTTTAAGTAAAATACTAAAGAGTGTTTTAATGCATTAAGAGATTATTACACCACGTAGTCATTTATTATTTGTACCACTGATTGGCATGTAAAAAAACGCTATAATGAAAATGTATACGCTGAATTAAATACATCTATGAGTTTAAAAGGCTACTCGTGCACTTGATGGAAACTGGTGCAAAGCAAAGTGGTGCAAACCGCAGAACCAGTCCTACGACAGGAAGCGACCTCGAGAGCTGCCGCGTACCCCGCACCACTCCCTCACCCCTTTATCGCCGGCCCCCGCTCTGTTAAGCGGGGCCACCTGATCCAGACAAAGCGTGTCCTTCATATCGTTTTCGTGACGCATACAAGTGCATTGCACTAATAAGTTCTTACCATGTCCGGTAACGCATGTACTACTATCCAAAACATGTAAACCAACGTCATTATAATCTTCGGTAAATTTTGGGCATTATATTTGATTCTATCATCGTGTTTACACACCATGATTCCGATTTTAAGGTGCTTTTATGGAACCCGTACAATACAAATCCAATAAAAATGGTATGATTTGTATGTTAGTTATGAAAATTTATTGGTTCTTGTACTACAGAAATACAAAACGATTTCAGAATAACAAGAGTGGCACTGGAGGATGCCATTACTTAATTTTAATGTTTTCTAACAAAAAAATGTCTACGTCACAGGTCGCCCGGCAGGTGTGAAACATCGAAATTGATGGTTATTGAAAGATTTGTAGTCAAAAGAAAACCAATGGCGACTTATGTACTAAAATAAAAATATTTCGCATCTCGTGTCATTCCATTAAATTCACTAATCGTGTTTTCAAATTATAATCTTATATATTATCTTAACCAATAAGAAAAAAGGCGCGGTTTTTGTCTTCGGTTATGTAGGAATTGAAAACAGTGAGATCTATTGATCTCGTAATGAAGTATGTAGTTAGTCACTTAGTCACGGTTTTCCAATAATTACTTTTTAGTACTGAAATGTAATTTAAAAAAATACTGTAAATAAAAAAAATACATTATAATTCTAGCTCTTATATTTAAGTTATAATTGTTATAATTATTTATGATTTAACGTTTTAAATTGAGCTGTAAATTTCTTTCACGGCATACGCATACGAGTCGGTCTTACCCCCAACGTGCGCCAATAGATGATACACATTTTTACTGGTGGTAGGATTCCTATGCAGATATCCGTCTAGGTAGGTACCACCCCAGGGCCAGGTGTTCTGCCGTGAAGCAGTTGTGTGCAAACATTACTGTATTTCGGTTTGAAGGGCACTGTGAGCTAGCGTAATCACCGGGCATATGAGACTTGAGAACTGACGTCTCAGGGTGATGGGCACAGTGAGGTGTCACACAGAAATGTTCTGGGTGACACAGCATTTGTTATGGGCAGACGTTGCACTTACGATCAGGTGAACGTTTTTCTCGTTTCATCATATTATTCCATAAAAAAACACATAAAAACATAAAATTTGCGACTGCTTAATGATGTTTTACTGTATAAGTGGAATTTAAATACTATTTATTGAAAATAATATTTAATAAAAATTTAAATTGTTATTAAGAAATACTTTATGAATACAAACAGTTAATAGTTTCGCTGTAAAATAAAAATACAGCAAAGACCACTACGAGGACAGCGAGCATAAAGACCCATTGCCGCGTCACAGGCGAGCCCGCGAGTCTCATCGGACCGCCCAAAGAAACGATCTCATAGAAAGTAGAGCAACTCATTTATTTATTCAGTGCAGCGGCGGGTGCGAGCGAGACGTTGCCGCGAAATTTGCTCATTAAAATAAAAATCCGATTTCAGAGTGCAACTCGCGCGAAGCGAAATAAAAGTTTCCGACGAAATTTGCTCGAGTTATTCCAAAAAAGGTGCACGAAACGCCTCTGCAATAAGATCGCCAGATACAAGTACGAAGAGAAACCGACCGCAATAGCCCCCGCATATGCGCAGCCTCACTGCCAAATGCTTTCGATCATGTTTGTACTTACATATCGTGTTGCCATAATTACCCACAAAACCTACATACACTACTTGCAATACTGCAATTAGGGATCCGACATTTTAAAGTGTCTTTAATGTTAGAGCTAGTATTCATTTCTTTCCCGCATTGATGTCTACAATGTTTTCACCGTAGAATCGAGCCATTGTTAGAGCATTACGCAGATATAGCGTTGCATTATTGGCACGATAGAAGGCAACCCTATAATCATCGTCGGGAGTCACGTTATCCGCTCGAACATTTGCTATGTAAATATCACATGCACGACACTGCTTTATGTTTCGTCTAAATGTAAATTGTTTAATAAATTAACATCAAATAACATTGGTCAATAGCAGTGTCAGTTACCGATATTACTTATATGTATTTATATGTGAACTTAATAAGATTACGTATTATAATTAATAGATGTTTGAATATTAATGTCACTGACGCGACTTCCGGAGTGTCGATATCGCTAAGTATGGGTCATTCGACAACTCATCAAGTATTGTACAGTGCTCTCAATAGTGCTCAGTTTATTTTACGGTAACGAACACCTCTCGAGCGATATTTTCAGAGTAGAGCACGTCAATTATTATTAAACACGCGAAATTAACGAAAATTAACAGCGACGCTGCCTTTCACCTGGCGAGTCCTTTCTAGCTCTTAATGTCTGTATAAATTTTATGATTTACTGACGTGAGTGCCTTATAAAGTAATGGACCATAAAAATGATTTTGAACTGCGATTTATTTATGTCAATTATATTAAGAAATAACGTTTTATGTATAATAATTATACAACTAATTATTAGTTTTATTGTAACCAATGAAATCGAATTGAATGATACGAAATGTGTACATTTACGTTGGAAACGTAATTATTCAAAACTTCTAATAACTTAATTTATCTCTAGATTAAATTCTAGACTGGAAACAAAATTGATATTACTTAATTTATATATTAAACCATTCACTTAAAGAAGTTAACTTAAAACTAATTAACTTGAGCTTATTGTGTTGTTTTACACGACTAAGACGTGCATTTATACTATTACTTCATAGATAAGAGATGGGATATATTCGTATTGCTTAAATAAATAACTTAACTAAAACTATCGTAGTTAAAAAAATATTCGCAGTCCATTTGTGTACCTTAATTAGTAATATTTATTTTGTAATTATTACTAGGAGTACACTCGTAAAAGCATTTAATCTAAGTTTTGTTTAAAGTGAAAACAAAACCGAGACGTTTTGATTCAGAGACAAGGACAGTTTAAAGGAATATGTCAAATAAGTATAAAGACAATTCGTAGTAAAGTCGTCTACAGAATTTAAATTCAATTTACACTCACATGTTCAAACCGGAGACATTTGGAGGTGAGTTGCTATCAGTAATGTTATTTAAGTCGAATAGAAGGTTGAGAGCCCTAACATTTCAATCAAGCACACAATTAAACTTCTTCTTCCTCACCCAAATTCACTTAACAACTTGATTTAGTATCATATTTAGTATGATAATAAACGTAATTTGGAATGTACTTACAGCATAAGTGAAATAATGGGCGTATAACGTGTAATCACTGGGCATGTGAGACTTATGAACTAATGTCTCAAGGGTCCGGCGCCGTGTGGTGTCACACAGAAAGGTTCTGGGTGACACAGCATTTGTTATGGGCAAACGTTGCACTTACTTTTTAAATCAAAGGCACGTAAGTATTTTAACGTCACACAAAAATGTTTTAGAAAGCGGCAATAGGCGAACTAGTTGCAATGTCAAAATGATAAATGTTAGATAGGTTTCATATAAAGTAATGAAATTACTATGTTTTTAGGAAGAAATTATGGCAAAAAATTACAAAATCGGGATTAAAACCGATAAAACATAGAAACATCTCAAAGTCAAAGACTGACGACGGTGTTTATCACGACCGACAGAGAGTGCGGCGGACAGCGAGAGGAAGCTGTCATATTAATCTTGTGGAGAAACGAAAGAGCAGTTTTTTGTCGCTTTGTTATGTTTTTTGCCCATGCGCGGTTTGTTGTATTTTTATCGAGCGGCGATCAATGGAGAAAAGTACAAAAAAATAGTTAACAATTTCTATAAAAATACATAATCTTTGTTACTTTTAAACATTTAATTTTAGAAACACATTTTTCATTTAAATTAAAAACAAACGAAACTTTTACCGCGTCTTTATAAAATTCCATATACCGTAATAATCAATAAAATTATTTCATATTTATTAAATTATAACTTTGTAACGGATGTGTTAACAACTGACCTCTGAATGAGCTATTTATGTCGACCGTGTCGTCTAGCACTTGCTAATTAAGTTCCGTTTCCATTTAATTTTATTTCTTTGATTTATAGCTATCTTCAGCTGATTGTATGTCAACTGTAATTAATACAAGCACCACAGAAAAACAGCAAAATAGAATAAAATGCTTGTCGGATCACAATAGTGTACGTTTCTATAGTTTACTTGACGCCACACAGTTACGTTAGTATGCTTAAGATCGTGTTTTGTAAATATAGGTGTAAAGAAAGCCACGTGGTCAATGCTAGTGCATTTCTATTACATTTTAAGAATAGCCCGCATAGTACACTTCACATAATTTAGCGCGAGCCCACTATCAACACAGTGCATTCCTGCCACACCTGTTGATTACCCACGTTTCTAGTGGGAATCAAAAGTCTCTTCATGCAAGATAGTTATGCACACAAGTGTTTGGCAAGTTTGAATAATGTGAATACACTGAGCAAACATTTTTTGTAACTTTGTTTAAAGTATTTTTATAGAGAGGTATACCTACAAAATTTTCCACAGAACTCGGGCTTTAAACCACCGAAGAGAAATTTAACGTGTAATACCTACCGGTATAGAATTGCTGACAAGTATTCTAGGTAATAATAATCAGCATAAAATTAAGCAGGAGAGTTAACGGTCCTGTCTTTTATTTAACAAAATCCTATAAAATCCAAACCAAACCAGAAAGATTCAGAAACCAAAACATTTAAAATGTACTAGCTTTACACGCGACTTCGTTCGCGTGGACTTTTAGATTTGCTTAGACAGAGTATTAAAAAAAATCTTAAGAAGATCTAAAAATATATTAAGAGTTATATCAATGTTTCTGCTATTATACCATGGATGGCGTTTTGAGGAATGATATTGAAAATATATTCAAAGTTTCGAAACCGGTGAACAAAACACGATGAAACATAGTCTAAGTTGGTGCCAGAGTTTCAAATCCTTGTCAAAAGCTTTAGTAGTTCTCAAATTAAATTCTTCGTACAGAAGGACAGACAAAACTGTGCTTCTATTTGCTACAGATATATGTATCACAATTGCGGATTTCGAGTAATGTTGCATCCAGCTAATTTTGTGTTATTTAAATGCAAATAAAAGTTAAAACCGTAATTATCCTCCTTGAAACATGTATAAAAATAGTATAAATACAGACTGGTTGTCAATTCGAGAAAACTAGTCACGGAGCTAGTAAATAAGAATATACTGAACATTGTTCTGGGTCCGGCTCATTGCATAATGTTACCGGTACCCACGACTACTCTATATTTCATGTCAGTCGCTGATATCATAATTATCATACTTATAAAACTGTTGGTAATAACAATGTGCGGAACAATGATAAGAAAACCTATTTACATTATAAATCTTTAAGCGCTTAAAACTAATAAATTATTTCAATGCGCATACGTACATACATTCTTCGCCTTAGCGGTCGTATTAGCAAGAATGTCGATATTTGTCCCGTAACCTTTTCTAGAGTTCCATGGAAAAAGGAAACTGTTTAAGAAGCTCCTTCGTTACTAAGTTACTTCACGGGATATACACAATCATGAATAAAATCCTTAATAAAAAAATTATATGTTCTAAGACTTTTTTGGACTTAAAAACCACGACACTGTGCAAACGTTTAACTTACAAAAAGTTATAAATATACATACTTAGCTCTATTCATCATAACTTAAACGGAAGTGTATTTTAAAATTAAAAATTACCAATGTAATAGACAATTAGAGAACTAAATATATGTAATACAATACATTCAACAGTTCATAAGGCTAGGCACTGTATACGGATACATAGTGTTGATTTGTTGGTTAATGTAATCTTGGTGGTACTAAAGTAGATGTAGTATTCGTAGCTAAAGTAACATTTTCACACGTATGTTATAAATTAAGTTGTACGTAGAGTAAATTAAAATAGAATTTAAATAATATCTATGCAAAGAAGTTATTTATTATTTTAGTTAAAAAAAACGTTACATATAGAGCTAGAATTAGTTGCAGACTGACTAATATATAACAAATAACTTTCTCGTTTTCAATCGATTTGTCTAATTTAGAAGCCAACATACTACACATGCAGTGTATATGTCTCCCAGATATAGCAATCCGGTATGATTTACAACAGCTGATAATTTTATTTGCACTTTGGCACAGTAAAGGAAGCTTCCTTTACTGTTGGTACGATTCCTATCCATGAATCCAGACGGATTAGGCCGGTAGACAGGTAAGTAGTACTGGATTGCCTGTTAATCTGCCATCAAGAAGTTTTGTGTGAACTTTACTTTCAGTCTAACGGGCACTAAGAGCTAGTGTAATTACTGGGTATATGACTGACTGGGCATATAACTGACTGAACAACCGACAAACTGTCTTAAGCACCCTTGAGACTGATGACTGATGTGAGGAGCGCAATGTGGTGCCACACAGAAATGTTCTAGCTGACACAGCATTTGTTGTGGACAGACATTGCAGTTACCATCAAGTGCACGATTTCTTCATCTCATCAAATTATTCTATAAAAAAAGATCTTTTTTAATTAACCACTGTTGTTAATACGACTATAAACTCTTTCGTTTATTTCAACTACGAAATCACATAGCTTTTAATAAAACATTGTCGAATGATATCGGACTTTTAAATGTCGTCTAATTCAGCTTTGATCAGTATTAAATGTTTAATATGTTTGCAGCAAATTGTGCTTTTACGATAAAAAGGTATACGTACATAAGTACGTCTAATGCACTTAATATTTTTTACTACGAACTACCTTTTTGCGCTCAATTAATAAAACACAAGCAGTACGTTCCTTAATAATACATGTGAATTACAAAATGACAGTCGGGTCGCTGAGTTTCCCGCTTTTAAAGTCTGGTGACCAGTGTTAGAAAACAGACCTACTATGTATGTTAGATATAATTCATGGATCTTCAGGTCTTTTAAATTATTCAAAAATCATACCAAATCAAACAAAAAATTATACTGTTGCAATGTACGCAAAAATCGCAAATGTGAAACAAGCACAAGCACAGGCGTTTTATGGGTCCACGCCGCGAGAAGCACCGCCGCAACCGGATATCCCTCGGAGATGCACAATCACACTAACACAAGCTCTCACGAATTTTTCTCCCAACGCTTTCACGTCTTCCACTAATTATTATCCACTTTATCGGGCATCTTCAATTTGATTTACGTCTAGTTCTTACACAGCTCATGGTACACTTTTCCTTTTCGGCGAGGTAATTTAAAAGTACGAGTATATACATCGTTACAAACGATGCTAATACGCACCGCCTCGACCTCCTCGCGTACGCAGTCATTGCTAACGAAAAACATCAGTTATTATTATTGGGTATAGCCCGACCCGAGTTTTTAAATTTCATTAGAAAAGTAGTGTTAGTAGCAAATTATAACAACAAAGTTTTCAACACGGATATACAACGACATGTTTAGTAAAAATGGCACAAATTAAAGGGCTTCAGTCTATATGTAATTGTACATAATATTTCCAAGGTTCTATTACAAAACTATAATTGTTCAAAGCCACAATAAAATGTTATTAAGAAGAGATATTAATATTGTTTATTTCTTCACTGATTTTTTGAAAGTGAAAGCAATAATGATCACTTTGTGAACTCCCATTTATACTTCTGCACTATAATTACGCAATAACTATTTGATTTTTAACTTGCGTTTGTTGTTACGCTTGACATTCTTTTATACATTGGACAATTCGTTTTTTGATAAAGATTTATAAAAGCTGCACTGCTTTCATAAAGAATTATCGAGATAAAAAATATTGAATGCGGAAAAATAGTTTTGAAATGTTTACACCATCACAAGCCGTCTTGAAAGTTAAAAACAAGTTCGCAACTCAGTGACAACAATCTTTTGCGTATTTTTACTATTAGCAGAGGAGCGGTTGACAACAAGGCCAGCTTCCATACAAATTTTACTGTTAGTTTAATTGAAGATATGGTTTTACTTTGCAAGAAATCAAGACAAAATTCGACTAATTTTGAGAGTAAACTTAGAAAATTTGGCCATACCTACTATTTCTTAACAACATAATATACTCGTAGTTACATAAATAATTGTTTTAAGACACACAGACATAATTTATAGGATTACTTAAAATGTTGACAGATTTATAAAATTATCTTAAGGATCAAAACGACATTATCCGATAAGATCGATGCAGCTATAATACTTCTTCAAATTGCCAATTAAATATGTAAATATGCTTTTATTAATTTTTGTATTCGCAGATAAATTCTTGACATTCTTTAAGCAACAAAAAGTTTCTCTTTACAATAATATAAACAAATTTATATAAGTCATTGACTGCATACCGTTCGCTACTTGAAATATGAGTCTAGCTTATTATATATTCACATTCAAATTTCCGTACTATTTAAACCGAAGTTATATGAATGCAAATCCACTACTAATAGTGGTTGGTGGTAGTTGACAATCACTGTATTTATAATGGCAATGTCGCGTGCCTGTGTCCATCACTTTTATTATCAGTATCTCAAAGCATGCGTTTTATGAATATAAAATATCTAACGCACAAGTGGGCAAGGCAACATAGAAATGAACTTCAACTTGAAGCTGAATGTAGAACTGCTTTTGTTATTACAGTCAAGTGATTCGAAAGTAAGATGCAAAGCTGATTGTGTTCATAAGTTAAAGGAAATAAACAGTATTTTTATTATAACACTCATTAAGTTTCTTAAACGGTTCCAAAACTTTCTTTTTTAGAATGACAAAAGTAAGTTTGATAGCCACAGAAATTTGGTATAAAAGAACAAGAAAAAAGTAGTGACTGTGGAAAATAAACATAATTAAATGGTAATTAGATTCCGAAAATTAAAGGCATACATAAATTGTAAATATAAGTTTAATAGTTTATTGATTATCTCTGTCATAATACAAAAAAATAAATAAATCACACAGAGAGGTCAAATGTTCAATCAATAATGATGATGCATTGACAAGCGACGGGCAGGTTCGATGAAAGTGTACTCAAATCGACACTTAATGCCGGAATGACTATGAACATTAGAAAGAGATGTCTGCATGTAGATATACGAGTAATATAAAGTATTGACGCACGCGCTCATCGAATGTTAAAGAAAATCACTCGTTGTAATAAAGTTCAATTTCGAAAACAATCAGTTTGAACCTATTGTTTTCGAACACTCTTAAAGTTTTTCATCGCTTCTGTAAAGCTAATTAGAAATTGAAACAATTTAAAAAGTTAAAGAACTGAAAGCCTAGTCTCTGTGCCTAAAATCTATTCAAAGTCGCATTCTGTTGTCACCATGTTATATATAAGATAAAATTGTGTTGCTTATGCTACGCGGTATATAAATATGTACCTAAATCATAAACCACATTTGTCAAAAACGAAGAAGGTATTTTTACTTTGTTTGTGTATTGATTAATATCCACATTATATTGATTGGTATATCCACGGAATGAGTTATTTTAGGCAACATGAAGCTAGGATTTTAACCGAAATTGAAGTTAAAATGTGTTGTTGCCGTCTAAGCAGGACATTTTTCAGTGCCGAATCTTACGGTATTAACGCAAACAGAGTGGCATTTATACGACTACAAATAGACTGGGATTCAAATCCATCATTTACTGCTCACTTAGCAGGTATGCTAACTGCTGAGCCATGCGGTCATAACGCCAATATATTTAACAGTGTTCGGTTAGTGTAGCCCGTATACTGCGTAATGTAAGCAAGCAAAGTAACCGTAATACAGCGTTGAAGGCACGCCACCGGGCCGCCACGCAGCATCGCCGAGTGAGTCACGAGGGCTCACGTCGACGTGAGAGCCGCGGCAGTCAGATCGTGATGTGTCTAGATAATAGCACGAGTTCCACTTTATTTGCATGACCCACGAGCTGCGAGCGGTCTCTTTGTTTTTTCAAACTTTCCTTTTCGATTCATAAAAGAAAGAATGTGTCCTGTGATTAATATGTTAAAAAAAAACTACAATTTAAGTAAAAGTAACTACGTGTAATTGATAAAATTTATTGCAGTTTTGCCTAGTTTGATGGACAGATTTTCTAAGGCTTTGTCAGGACAACAAAAGGTTAATAGAGGACCAACATCAACATCTTTTTATGCAAACAAAAGTGCACTCTTACAAATTAAATTGTCATAGAGCACTTTTTTATTTACGTTGATGTCTATACTTTAAATTATTAATGCGAAAGTAACTCTCTCTGTGTATCTGTCTGTTTGTTACCTTATCACGGTTCAACCGCTAAACCAATCTTGACGGAATTTGGCACAGAGATAGCTTGCATCCTGGAAACGGTATTTTTAAAAAATCTATATTCACGCCGACGAATTAGCGGACTTCAGCTGGTTTTAATATAAAACTTTTGTACGTGATAGAGCCGCGCTACCGATCAATATTAATTGGGTCATAACAAAGATCAGGATACATAAATGAATCAGTTCGACTGGGGAAGTACGACGCTCTCACATAACACTAGCGTAAAATAGTAATAGTAAACTACAATAAACAAAAAATAACTAAAAACTATATTGCGTACGGTGAACACAGAGATCCGGAGACCGAATTGCTGATACTGAGGCATTCCAGTGGTGACAACAAACCTATATCTTGACTTTTCATTATGGACGAATGTAATGTGTTTACGGGCCACAGTGACCACCCAAGACTCACAAATTGTTTAATATGCAGCAATTTGTTCTACTAATAATAGTTGCGGTGTCATCTTCTATGTAACTCTGCACTACACTCGTCACCATGAGACATCGGCTTTTGAGTCTCATTTGTAATTATACTTCATTGCTACATATATAACTAAACAGTAGTGTTTGTTTGTTTGGTGTTTGACGGCAGAATAACTGGCACTGCGGTAGTACCTACCTAGGCAGATCCCTACGTAGAAATTCTATCACCAGTTGAAGTTTTCTCATGTATTAGTATTAATTATATAAGGAAGTTAAGTTATTTTTAAGAAAACTAATTTGATTAAATGGAGAATCACTATGTTTTATTTATTTTTAAAATTAATGTCATGCAAAGTATATTAATTTCAAGTTTCACTAATTATACTGAATCTGACTTCACAGTTTTATTGAAATTGAATTTCCAGCATTTCCACTTAATTTTGTGATTACAAGTAAATCTACACCAACGACAACATAACAGAAAACTATCATTTTACATAAAATGGTTTTCAACCTTATATAACAAACTCATCGCCTTTTTACTTGAGTCATGAGCTACGAATTCACTAATAGATTAAGTTGAAATTTTTCCTTGTACGTTACAGAAACCGCGAAACGAATTGTGTGAAGTATTCATTTTGATATATCTAACAATCTTAAGCAGACGCAACTCGCACATAACTGTTCTCGAGGAAATCACAACAAGTGCCGCTTGACCAACATTCTTTCAAATGTCAATTTTTTTAAACTCTCCAAGAATACCTATAATCGGTCATGTCTCTATTCGAACCGTAACTACTGCATTGAATACTTTTCGCTCTATGTTATTTTTCTATAGCAATTGGCTTTTAGAGTTCTGTAGAACGTAAGTGAAGTATAATTGTTAGTGTGGTAGAAGCTTAAATTTGGAAATTTTAAATTTAATAAACTATTTATAAGGAGATACTAAAGATTTTTTATAACTAGAAATAAAAAAAATATGTTTCGGTAATTTAGTGTCATATGTACATATGTATACATATAATTACTTAAAAGTAGCTTCCTTTTTACTTTTCTTAGCTGTGTAACTTATTGCGATGAACTTTACAGTGTTATGCTACATACTATATTCAGTTACTTAAACAAATAATTGTTTGTAAAGGTAGAATACAGTGCGAGAGAAAATGTATAAACTTGACCATCGGACCCACAGACTTGCAGTCTGTATTTGGTCTTTAAACGTTCGGTAAAACCTTCGATTTACAACAAAGGCCAGCAAATAATTGAACGTAGTGGCGAGCGATCATTTCGGCGTGATAATAGAGCAAAGCTAGGCGTGGGTGTTGCCTCGATGTTGGCGCGAACCGGATCTAAGTTCGTGATAAATCATGCCTGGCATGAACGGCACACAGCTCCACGCCGCTATCTGCGAGTATGTCCGACTCTCAGTGTCTTATTTTTAAGCGCCTTCTTTTAAGTGGTCTGATTTACCCACGAAAAATTTTTGGAAATGTATAAATAAATCTCTCTACTTAATTTTAAAATGATAATTTGCTTTTGTTGTATTATTAGATTTTGTTTGAATTATTGCTTAAATTTAGAACTTACTCAGTTTTAAACATAGTCAATATTTTGCAATATTCAAAATTGTTATATTCATTTCTTTACAAATTTCAAGTTCCTTAATTAAAACTAAAGAGACGTTCATATTTTACAAATGGAATCACAAAACAATGTCTGCTAATGTCTTAATACAAATAAATTAAGAACTAGCTTTAAGAATAATTACCATTAAGTTGGGTTATTTTCGTCATTGCCTATACAATATATATTATGACGCTATGCATCATTCGCTGAAAGATTCTAAACGTGCTTAGATACCGTTACTACATGCAAAAATATACGTGCAAATTCTATCCGAGAGCGTGGAACCATCGCAATAAGAGCAACGAGTGAACTCCTCACGGCGTGGTGCGTCGCCCCTCTGGATAAGGTAACCAGGCTTAAAATATTATTATGGGGACATACGTACAAATATTCAATGCTATTTTTATAAATGATCATAAATAGGGCTCAAGCTTTTGATCAGCTTTTGAAACTATATCAGCCTCATTTTGTAATACAACATTATTCGTTATTTTTGGGCGTTTTATAATTTTTGAAAACTGTGGACTTTCCAACTAACTCCTGTGTAGCTGGCAACACGATAGCCGCGCCGCGCCCGCCGCGGCCACTGCACTCGCTTCGATTTCACTTTTATTAGCAATCCACTTAATTGGATACCACTGTTGCGGCTTTATTCATTTCGCAGATTCATCTCAACGTCTTTCTGGGAAGCGAAGAAAAACAAATATTTTCAAAGTAAATGTACTTTTAACGTACATCTGTATTTAGAACAATGTATTTAAAACTTGTTTAATATGTATTTTTCAGGATTTCCAGACTACGATCAAATAGTTGTGATTAAGACACATATTTTAATCTTTAAATATTTAAAAAAGATTTACAATTTATTTATAAATTACAATCGTTTAATAAACACAATTTATACGTAGACATGATTCTTATAAAAAATATTAAACAATCAGTCATGATTCGCCGAAGGAGGTGGAAGGCTTGAAGTAGATGTTTAATGTTTTAAAAGCAAAAATGTTATTAAGCCAGAGGTAAATGATAAAAGCTATCGTTTGTATGAGAAATCAGTGACGTTACGGAATGTCGCTCGTTACTAAAATTTTATGAGTATTAAATTTTATTGACTTAGTTTTTTTTACACAATACTTAAAATGTGTTACTTTAATATGAATACGATGTATAAATATAATGTTATTCAAAGTTGATTCCTTTTACATTTTATGATCTAATCAACGTGGTGCATAAAAAGAAAACTTCAAATTATTTAAATGACTATGTTTAAATTGTAACCCATTGAGAACTACATTTACCTATAAAATTTACCTGCCAAAATGCTTACATACTTAAAACTTTAATTTCCAATTCTGCTCTATAATAAAATATTAAACAAGTTTTAAAAAATTACGCACAAAAGAAGGAACTAAAGTGGTAGCAATAATTGCAAAATAACTTCCGCTATAGCACATTAAAATATTACGTTTATAAACTGGAGCATAAAAATAACGAGTTGTTTAATCTAAAGCGCAAGTTTTTCAGAACATAACATTTTATTTTGATGTTATATATATAATATGACTTTACGTGCTTTATTTTTGTTAATAAGCGGTCCATTACAAACAAATACGAATATGGAAACTAGAATGAAAATGTTTATATTAAAAAAAAATAAGAGCCTATTTACCTGAACAAGCCTCCATGACAAATGTTCCGGCTATACGCTAAAAGCTGAAGGTCACTTGAATCACTGGAAAAGTACAGGGCAAATTAAAACTTAATTTATACGTAAAATGTGCTCGTAATCCTACGCTTGAGAGCTCGATTAAATGCATTAATAGGGTTTTTATTGCTCTTTGAGTCGATACCGAATTATCTGTAACCTGTAATGAGTGAAATAAGTTCTAGTTTACATCATTTGTAAAAAAAATCCTTCTTACCTAATCCCATTAACATTTATTAAAAATGTCGTTTACTATGTCTTGGTCTTTTTATATATTATTATTTTTTATAATCACGAATACAATTAAATTTCTTCAAACCCATTTCAATAAATACCTACATGTTCACAAAAACAATAAATAGCGTCCGAACATAGATACTAACTGTAAATTACTTTTGATACTCTTTGGCAGACGCTCTCATCGGTAATAGAGCTTTTCCTGTATCATTTTGAATCTAAAAACATTAGCCTATGTTTTTATCATTTCACCTTTCTTCTTTATAAAACGACGATGCCCCACACTATTATTTATCCTGTATCATGAGTACGTTATACAGCCAGACCTAACCTAACCAACGAATTGAGTTTTTGCACACATGTCAGCTCCGACTGGGATTAAACCCAAAACACGCGACGAAGAAGTCAGGTAGTCAGCCACGTGGTCATCAAATTTAGTTATGAATTTCGAACAAAATTTTATCTTACAAAATATAAAAGGTAATGCATAATAATAGTCACAACAGAAAATTATTTTAAATGTACGTACGTAGTTATAGAAAATAGCCTAACTAATTTGCAATCATTAAAACCTAGTCTAGCGAACACGACTCGTTGGTTGCGTACGGAATGTAGGTAGTAATTCACTCATTTAATTTCCGCATCGAAATGTCGATGAAGGACATTCGAAGTCTTTATCAAAGTCAGGCGCTTGTTGAGAATCACTTCATATTTTTTGAGTATTGATATGCGTTTTGAAGATCGAATAGAAAACCGACACTGTTTATAATATATACGTCAATCATGACTTTCACTTGCACTCTATCATCGAATATTTTCAACAACAAACCAGTTCTTAATTTGAAGACTAGATAGGAACGCTGACACTTTTTGATACTGGCATATAAAAATACAAAAAAAATCTTTTCGTAAATACATAAAATAACGTTTATATTATGTATTTAGTAGTAAATATAACAAATTTATTAAAAGCATTTACATACATGTATAATTGTAACATAATAGTAAAATAAGCATCGTGAACTTAGTGACTTTATATCACTGTTTTTAAAACTATAAAATCATAATAATTTTATATTTAATATATAAAACAATACATAAAATTTCTAAATAACGCCTTCTTCAAAAAGATGAAAAATTATTTACTTATGCATTGAAAGTTATTTAGTATCTTATGCGATAAATAATATACTTTAATACAACCTTTATACTTTATTTGTAATACGTAATGTTAGTTAGTTCAGGTATACCATTCAACTACAATAGTCGAGATGAGTAAAAATCATAAGAAGTTACGATAATCTCCTGCATAGAAATTTATTTTAATATTGGTTACAAGCGTTTTGGTTGGCGCAATGGCTAAGGAATTAGCTTCTGCTCTACGGTTCGCGGGTTTGATTCCCACACTGACTGATATTTTTGCAGGCTACAAAATATAGTAGTCACGAGTCTAGATGTTGGCGCATATGCAATCTAAAGTTCAAAAAGTAAATGATATAAAATACGAAAAATGTTAAATAAATTCACTCGGTTGGAGTAGAATAGTTTTGATTTTCGGTTTTGGTTTTGAACAGAAATTTCTTTGGGCGCGATGACAGAAAAATTTCAGGGCCAAATATGAGTGCAACGTTTTATGTATCGTTTCTGTTAATATTTATCTATTAATTAATAATTGTTTAAATACTAAGAAGGTATTTGACAGTGGCTAATATTTTTGATAATTCAAGTTTTTTTTTTATTTTATTTAATTTATCTATATAAATAAATATTGAATGCTGTTTGTTGGTAAGCGCAACACTTGACAACGGCTAGACCGATTTGACCAATTTTTTTTCAATGTATAGTTCGGGTGCGGTTTTTAGGGAAAGACAAATTGGAAAGATGCCCAGAAAATTAAAAAACAGAAAGTGCTTTTTTCTATGGTATATTTGTATGAATATAAGACCATAACTCACGATTCGAACAATGGATTTACGTAATTTTGTATACACTCTCGATCACAACTGACGATAAGAACGATATATTTGGTTGAATCTTTTTTGTTATGTTTGGTATGCTCTTTAGATGGATATAACTCAATTGAATATTGTTAATTGTAAAAAAAAACTAGAACATCGGTATATCGACTTCAGATGGCTTTAAATTTCATAAACGTGAGCAACCTGTCCAAGCGGTAACGCAGATGGCGCTAGCTCTCTAAAATTCTGTTTCTTTTTTCTATTTTAACCACAATACCTGGTGCCAGCAACACTAAAATTGTTGTGTATCAGCTAACTGCTAATTTACCACTTGCCTGGCGTTGAAGGAAAACATCTTACTACTGTTATAAAGCTGGAGAAATTGTAAGTTTGTTCTTCATTAGATGCCCTGTTTATTTAGTAAAGTTATAAACGAAACCGCACGCTGAGAACCGAATATTACCGAGAAGGGATAAACGTACAACGTAGTCATGAAAGCTTATTATACACGCGGGTGAAAAACTGCGGGGCGCAACTAGTTTCTAGTATATATAAGTTTCACTTCTGTAACGTGTGATGAGTTTCACGTACTCTTTTTAATATTAACTAAATACTTATGATAATAACTAAATCAGAATAATAATATTACCCCGAAATGTTTACATGCATAAGTAACTGTTTTAATTGAATAAAGTTTATGTGGTCTTTAAAATGTTATCATACATTATATGTGTATAATACATGTTGTTGTTGGTTTATTGTAATAAAATTTGTAAAATTACAAATAGATTCCGATTACCAATAAATCTTAAAGCAAAATAATCCAATTGTTATACTATATTAATCAACTTAAAGCTTTTAGTAAACACGTCACAACGATATCCGAAAATAGTAATTTTGTCAATACTGTTATACAGATGTTGTGTTAAAAACCGTACTTTAGTTCCCACAAATAGCAAAGAAACGTTTATCGTAAAAATTACTAAGTATAAAATGTAGTTGTACCGAATACATGTTAATTTGTTGCGGAATACGAGAGCAATAACCGACGGCAGTGCTAGCGGTATTCGGCGGTTTCTTCAATTCTAATATTCAACAAAAAAAACCAATGAATTTATATATGTATGTGTTATGTATGTGTGAGTCAGAAAGATACACAAGAAATGTTTGCATGTCGGTTCGAGTTTATTTTTACATATTAAAGCTTAATGTGCATATTAGTCACGCCTCAGTCTCAAAGATCTACAAGTGTTTTGATTTGTGTAGCCTTCAATGTAAATTTGTGGACCGTTTTAAGGGGTTAATTTTGATTGAACCACTTTTACTACATTACATTTAAGATGCCAGAGAATACTTGACCTATTTACCTCGTCCAGCAAATACGGCAGAGTACCGGGTAAGCGACCCCGAGATACTGCTGTCTCCTCCTTCCAAGATAGTAGAATCCTACACCGTATAATTCCTTTCACAACTTTCGCATTCTCTACCCCAAGTACGTTTGCTACCGAATCCTTTTCCCCTCCTCTCCGACAAGCCAATTGCTGCCGTACTGATAACTGCGTGGCTGGGGCCGCCCCTACTTACCCCGCCACGAATAGTCGTTAGCGTGCCGATCTGCCCTGTGACCGGGCGAACTGAGAATAAGGCTAGCCTGCCTCAAGCATGTGGGTCTGTGTTTGGATGAAGATGGACAGTATCTCCCCTATCTACTCGTGGGAACTCAATGGGGAGCAAGTATTTTAGCTCGTATCAAAATGGCGGCGACGTGGTTCGCCACCCGTCACTTCTCGTTTTCCGTGATGTGATCACTGCCTACTCTTTACATGGAAAAGAGGCGTGACTGTATGTATTCGTGTATGTTCATTTATATTTCTTAATATTGAAGTCTTAAAAATTATTCAATTGTCGCTTCGATTGCAAATCTCTAATCGTTTTAATACGATGTACTATTTACATGTTTACTACTTTATAAAAATAGTGATGGAAAATTCGTGGAAAGGCCGTGACGAATTTTCCATCACTATTCTTTTTTACCTACTAAGTTATTAAACATTTTATGTATAGATATATTTTATATATATACATACTTTAACACGCAACAGCACTTACAGCCGTTCAATATTTGATGTACGTCATTCGATATTTCATTTTATGTTGCAAAAATAATCAGTGCAGTCTTATTTTATCCCCTTACGCAACCATCTGCTAAATTAATGAGGCATGTTTCAATGGGACGTCTCTGCGATCACTAAGCCAACGCAAAAACAATATACATTATTTTATTATATTCTTAACCAACTTTAAAAAAAGATTAGGTTCTCAATTCGTCTGTATATACATCTTTTTTTTTATTTTTATTAATAACTTCTTTGTTTATGAACCGATTTTAATGACTCTTTTTTAAATACAAAAGGGGGTACTGTAAGTGTGTAATTTGGTCCAATTCTGTTAATTGGGGTACAAAGAAGGCCGAATATTTATTTTGCTATTTTATTTGAAGATTTCAGTTATCGCTAAACCAAAAACTAAAGTAAAAACAAACTGTACCCGTACTTAGAGAATCAGGGGGTTTAGTACGCCGCCAAACCTTGAACTGAATTATTACATTATCAGCCTATTCTGTATTTTAAAAAAGGGAGAACGGATGTCGAGGAAGTGTTGTTTTTTCGACAACTTTCCATATGAAAAGCACAATTTAGTTCAATTATGTGTGATGGTGAGGCTGTTGATTAAATATTAAGTGCAATCTACGAATAATAAATGTTAAAAATCCTACCTAACAGGAACTCTGTTTTATTATATTATTGGTTGTACGAACGCTTACCTTTTTTTGTATTATTTCTACACGATTAAGTAGCGCACGTAAGTAACTATGATACATAAATCTGATTTAATGTTGATATTGTGACCTATTGTTTGTTAATTAGTGCTTTTCAGCTACATTTAAATATAGTATATTTTTTGTGTTATGAGCAACGTGGTTCGCCATCCATCACGTCTCGTTTCCCGCGGTTACGAAAAGTATGTATGTATATTATGAGCCTAAGCTGTAGTTGCTCAGAGGCCGGCCACTTGCCTTATTTTTATTATTATACGGGAGTTACCTCACATCCCAAATAAACTTATTTATTGCGATTTTGATTTCTGATTTACGACGTACTCTACCGTGCAGGAAAACATTGTTAGGAATGCAGCATGTCTGAGAAATTAAGAATATTTCGACAACATGTGTAGTCCGCCATCCCGCAATGACACCGCGTGACCCTCTCATATCTGAAAGGGTTTTGGAGCCAGAAATTCAAGTTCAATTTTTTTTCACTTTATTGTCAACAAGTTTACGGTTTGATTACATTAAAAAAATATTTTTTTACATTTATTAAGCAACTGACGCGGAAAATAATATTGAAGATTCATTAACCGTATGTACTTTGAATGATTCACGTGATCTCCATGTGTTATGTGCCGACGGCACTTTCACTAAAAGGAAGGTAAAAGCTAGCAAGATTTATATTATAGGTAATAAAACGGAAATTTCTTGACTTAGGTTAGGACAGAGCCATTAAAGTGAGGATCAAAGATATCGAATAAGTCTTCTACGGCATAGCTATAATAGTGTTCACATGGTAAAATAGCCAGGTATTAGTCAAAATCTACTAACTTATTTATATAACATAAATAAACAATAGAAATAGGAAGTTAATATACATATAATGGTCAAAAGACAGTTCCTATCAGTTTCTTAAAAGGAAATCATAAGACGTATTACATTCTTAACGACATTGATATTTTTTTCAGCAGTACTATAAATCTGCAAATTTCCACATTACTAGATAAGCTAATAGTTAACAACAATGAAACTATTTTATGGGTTAAAAAGTTTGATTCTATTCAGACGTTCACACTTGAAGTTGGTTACATTTTTTCGACAGACAAAGAGCAACCAAGCGGTCGTTTAAGTTTCAGGGCCAAAGGTTAAGCATAATGGCAGAGCAAGGACAAACACTTTCTGCGCAGGAGCGCGTTTCGGTCGGCTGGACGCAAATCTTCCGCCTAGCGCCTCGCCGATAACACCTTCAAAGGGTCAAGGCACAGCGCCAGTAATTTCTCTGCTATTTATTGACTTTAGTTTAAGACTGGATAGTTGAAAATGGTGGCAAAATTATACTGATTTTTAAATTAAAATCTATTATCGGAAGAAAAATGTTAACATTTTTTGCACTAACATCTATCAGCTCGTGTTGTAGGTCAGCATACCTGCCTGCTGAATCCTAGGCCCTGTGTTGAAATATCTACCAGAGCTAATACATATGGAACACACTAGTTATTGGTTTTTCGCTCTGGCATGTCTCATGACTGCCTGTGACGCATCCTAATAATATATTTTAATATAAAATCGAGGCGACATCCGCTTGCTCTTTTCTACGTTGACTTAATTTGCAATGCTATGAGTTTCCCAACTACTCGTACTTTTCGAGATCGCATCTCTTTGTACCATGTTTTGTTTTGATCGATGTTCGAGCGTTAGCGTATTTAGAATGAATATAAAAAATACGCAATAAATGTAATCACGCTTTAGTGGTGTTAGGAAAATCTCAAATCTAAAGAAGTTTAATTCGAGCACGAGTATTTTTTGCGCTTTTACTGAATTCAGGGCTTGGTTAAATTTTAAGACACTGAAAAATTTCCTCCAATTTTTTGTAATTTTTTTTTCTGTATAAAGTGACGAAACGAGCGAAAGGTTCACCTGATGGTAACTGCAACGTTTGCTCACAACAAATGGTGTGTCATCCAGAATATTTCTGTGTGACACCACACTGCGCCCGTCACCCTGAGACATCAGTTCTTAAGTCTCAAATGCCCAGTGATTACGCTAGCTCACAGTGCCCTTCAAAACGAAACACAGCAATGCTTGCACACTTCTGCTTCACGGCAGAATAACTGACCCTGGGGTGGTATATGCCTAGACGGATTCCTGCATAGGAATCCTACCACCAGTAAAAATGTATTGTATTTCCAAAATAAACTTAATTATTCAAAAATTTTACTGACACAGATATTTCATCTCGACACTAATGCAATGTGAATGGACTTAAATATAAATAAATATTTTAATGATGTATATTTATTGTCTGTTACAAGTTATTCCTATTGAAGGTATTATTAACTTGCGTTTAATCTATTGTTCACAAGACACGTTATACACTGACAGAGTGAAATATTACGTAAGACAAAAGCTCAAGACTCGCCACGTATTCGAAATACTATGTAGGTGAATACTACTAAATACTATACTATTCAGATGTGAACAAAACATAATAAAATAAAGCCACTATGTTATTTTACTGTATTTTTACTCAATTGTTTCCATTTCTTCCAAATCGCCTTTGCAAAAATTACGTTTGCTTGACTACATCTAAATCTCTGAAACGAATCCTATATAAGAAAGGGCTACATCCGGCAACATTATTAGCCGTAGTAAAGTCTACATCTATCATCTTTGTAAATATTATTAAATCAGTCAATATTATTTGATCATAACTGAACACATTTATATTTTATAATTATGCGAATTTAGAGATTGCAAGATTCCTATTCAGGAATCCGCCTACAGCGTACCACCGATATGTTAGTATTTCTGCCGACAAGCAGTAGGGTGCAGCACGTATTTTTGTTCGGAAGAGCACTGAAGATTATAGATTATAGATTCTTAAATAGTATTTTAGAATACCTCAATTGAGATGTATATCTATAAGTAAGTAAAGTTTAGTGTTTATACGCGAAATCTTCCAAGCAATGTTATTTTAATTAAGATATGACTAGCTATTAATTATTTTAATACAAGTGGTGTAATGTAAATTTCCCCTTTAAACCAGAATTAATTCGACTCCAACCGTCAATTGCTTTTTGTGGCTATGATGTTATAAATTTATATTTCTTTGTCTTAAAAAGCATATCATGTTTAACATCCCTACAAAGTGAATATTGCTACGTGAAATTAAAATCCTTACTAAATATATTTCGAGGTCACTATCGATTCAGTGTTCAATATACGTTTTAAAGCGTCAAGGTAAATTTGAAATGACTTTTAAAACACTAATGACTGAAGACAAAACGCACAAGTAATATCAAGTAAACTCTTTTCAACGTACGTTAAGTGAATTTAGTTTCCGATGTCATTTAAAACAATTTATAATCTATAGATGTTATTAACTCGTTTAAGACAACGAGATAGTAGCGAATTAGTATAGCAACAGAACTATGCCGTGTTCGTGATACATGCAAGCAACGGTGCCGTTGAAATTATCGTAATAAGTTTCGAAATAAGCGGTTTTGGTAACTTGTGCCTGAATATGTCTTAAATTTCTGGGCTATTAAATCAAGTGAGTAAACTCTTTATAGGTATTTGTTAACGTTATTTATCGATTACTTTTTATAGTACGTGAATTTTAAAACCCGGGAAGACTGTGTCTTTTTAACTAAACATCAATAACTATTTATTTGGGAAATTAAATTCCGACGGTATTTTAAAGAAATCTGTTAAAAAAACAAAATATTTCACTGTCTGATGATTTTACAGTCTTAATTCGAAATATTTATAAAAAGGGATAGCCTTTTAACTATATGTTTGTATGAGTAAACCTTATAAGTACGATTAACTTCTTTAAAAAATTCTTTCCTTGTATGTGTCATAACAACTAATAAGTAAAAAGTCGAAATTATAATTACATTATTCACATGTAGCAAAAAAATTGCAAATCAGTATGTACAGTGATCTTTACAGTCCTTAGATACGAACATCATTGATCATTGATTTGAAACATCAATTCATTGTCGCTCCTCACAACTGTGATTCTCGTCAATCTCCACACAAAACTCAGCTATGGCAACTATGGCAAAGTCCTCCCAATCCATGGGGATGGCCTATGTTCAGCAATGGACATGACAGCTAACGGACTGAAGTGAGTGAGTGATAGCTAGTGTAATTACTGGACATATGAGACTTAAGAACTGATGTCTCAGCGGGACGAGCGCAGTATGGCACTACAAGAAAATGTTTTGCATTCATTAGGGGCAGATGTTGCGCTTGCCATCAGGTTCACGATTTGCTCGTCTCATCACTTTCTTCTATGAAAAGAAAACTAAAATCATTGATGACAGTTCATTGTCACTACTGAAACCTGGGATTCTCTTCATGTTCCACACGAAACGCAGTACCGCTTTTAATATATGATTATATTCGGGGCCTACGTGGCAGCAACGTGACACTGTCATAATTATTAGAACCTTGGTTGGTGAAATTACCCCGACGACTTTCAACTCAAAGTGCTTGTTATGATTTATAAATACGCATTCTAAGATTTTAATCTTTTAAAAAAAATGTAACCTCACTTAGCACCAACTTTCAAGGACTAATATAAGTAATCATCTATGAAATAAAAAAGTTAACTATTAAATAATTTTTTGGCAGGATAAATGTTTTCTTGCAAAATTACGCGTATCGAAAGTAAGAATTTACAGAGAAAACAAAATACCAATTTTTATTGATTAGAGTTTCAGTTACTTCATGCCATTTTTTATTCTTGAAACAGACATAAATTAATGAACTTTGTGTAATAAGAATAAAATTCCTGTAAAAACTGAAGAGTAGAAGAGTGAAAATGCTGTAAAGTTAACCCTTATTTTGATTGACAATACATTGAAATATTGGTGATGAAAATAGTCTAATGTTAATCATAACAAAACGCACACAGAGACTAATGATAGTTTTCAAGCAGATTGCTACACCATAAAACTGTGAAGTAAAGACATCAACGCGCGCTGCAACGCTGTTTATTGTCATTAGCTTGTAAGAAATAAATGAGGATAATAAACTAATTTGATCGAACAAACAAAACTAATCATTTACATCATTGTTATTTGTAACCTTCGCTCTAACAAGAATCGCCCTATTGTTATCAGTGACCCTGCGTCACATCCTTCTTTTACGTTTTACCAGACAACTTCAAAAATAATATACGGAAATTTAAAAGTTTATATTACAGTATATATACAGTATTATTACTGCTTATTATTATTACTTAAGATGGTTACAGTTTTTTAATAATAAGTCCTGGGTAAAAGCTAGCATGGTAAATAGATGCCAGTTTGTTGCGCAACAAGTATAAAAGGAACCAAAACCATGCAGATTGTAAAGTGTTATTAGACACGAAATTTCTCTTTTTTATCTGTGTTATAAGTACAAATTATAGCATGTATTTATAAAAAACATTTATTATTGCTTTCGTCATAGTTAAAAATGCACAACAGCCCTTAAAATACCACATGCCAATTTCCCAGTTGCAGTTATTCTGCCGTCAAACAAAAGTGTGCAAACATTACTGTGTTTCAGTTTGAAACGAACTGACAGCTGGTATGAAGCAGCGTGTGGTGGCGGCCTAATAGAATCTACCACCCCATCTCGTTCCGAGGGTGTCGTAAAACTCGACAGATGGAAAATGAAAACCAGGAGATGGGCAGCAGCATCTTCCTAAAAGCTAAATAAATAAACTGTGGTTGCCAACCCGCTTGCCACCAAATGGTTGCAACTATGGCGAAATCCCCCCAATCCATGGGGCATTTGTTCACTTGTAACGGGCTGAAGTGAGTGAGTGAGTGATAGCTTGTGTAATTACTGGACATATGAGACTTAAGAACTGATGTCTCAGGGTGACGAGCGCAGTATGGTGCAACACAGAAATGTTCAGCATTTGTTAGGGGCAGATGTTGCACTTACCATCGGATTCATAATTTTCTCGTCTCATCACTTTCTTCTATAAAAAGAAAACTATAATTGTTTAATCCAATTTTAAGAGCTGATATACCATGTGCTAGGCAGTCAAGGAAAAACCTTAGAAATGTCTTCAAAATAAGAAAATACATATTTCTATAACATGTACAGTTCGCAGACCTGCACTGGAGCACCAAAACATACTGTAACCGGCACTAAAATATTCATTATCTATGCAAACATAACAATCATAATGCAAATACTTTTTATTTGCACAAGTAATATCTGATCGCTTTTAGCACGCCTTTTTTATAATATTTTACATTTCCTATTCACGTTCAAGGGCCATGGACAGTGTCAAAAAGAAATATAAAAGGTATTTTGACAAAGCCTCTGATATATCTTCTTTGGATATATTAAAATCGAATATACTTCTGTACATCTCTTTCTTTTAAAATAATTTCATAATTTTTTTTCTTCGTGATATCATTCAACGGTTCCATAGTATTATGAAAATTGCTCACGCAGCTCTGATCACGTAGAATATACAGTTCATGTAAATCTAGATACATTTCGAACATTAAAATGAAACAAGACTAAGTTAGTTCCATGGTCAGTATCCGTAATTTGTTTTAATTTCATGTAAATATGTATTAGTTTTTTTTAATGTTCATTTTATTTGATCAATATATATTAATAAATTTCTATATGTTCAATAACAAACTTCTTACTTTTAAACGTCGAATGCATATCCTTCTACGACCTTTACAATACCTTCAAAATAGCTGTAGATATATAGCTATATCCACGCGCTTTAAATTTGTTTCTTAATTTAAATTGTTTTTTTCTCAGTTTGAATTTCTTCTAAAGAAAAACCGGAAGCCCTCTGGCTAATTATAAGACGAATAATTTTGTAAATATTTATTTTACAATGCTTTTATCCATGTTTGTAAGACATGCATAGACTAGCGGATCTGGTGTCGGAACAAATTAATACTAAATTGTATTTATAATACATAAATCATCATTCATCCTAAGAATATGGTGAATCGGAAAATACTACATGCATTTAAGAGGCAAAACCAATACAAATTTAAAAATTATGGTAACTACGTATTTGTTTTAAAGAATTTTCTTTCATGGAGATTTAACAATTTGGGGAAGTGTTTTTAACTAGGAAAATCTTAACACAATTAGTGGAACTTGCATAGATTTTTATTGAAAGTTCCCTTTAAACAAGTCCATGTGTATTTCTGTAGACAAACTCAAGTTCTTATACTAATATTTAAGATCTTGGAATCTGTTAAGTAAGAATTAGAAAACGAATGCAATACTAAACTTACCTTCGCCAGTGGAGAAGCGATCCAAAAAATGTGAGAAATCGGATTAGCACTTCAGTGAAATAAGCACGAGTTGTAGCACTTCGTCTCTATGTTAGAGAACAAGACTTGAATATAAAGTTCGTCAACACCCCCTTATGTACACAGCGCTTCAACTTAAGTGTCCTGGTGTATAGGCCAGGGTGGTGGTGATGCCTGTTGGGGCGCAAACCGAAGTTTCGGTATTCAGGGTGCCGGCGGCGCGCGGGTGACGGTCCAGCGTCCGGCCGCACAACGCGCCTCGCAACGGTAAACTGGCTGCCCGCGCCAACACAGCCTCTCCCTCGCTTGTATGAGTGCCTCCAACCTCCCTCCAAACAAATAGTACCGTACGCCGCACTTCTATCTTGGTAACTTTTATTATACTTTTATTAGTGTTGCCTCGAGCGTGCGTCTGTGTGTTCTATTCATCCAATACATGAACGCTTGCAACGTGGCGAAGGCGTGTGGGTGTCGGAGTTGGTAAAGTACCTACGCGTGCTTTGATCTTACGATTCGGTATGCACGGCCGCGCTGCCGCACGTAGCACCGAGGCTGTATTTTACTTCTATAATATCCAGTCAATAATTTTAGTTTGGTGTTTGTGCAATAACATACGTCGTACTGCGCGAGATACAACTGGACTAAAAACCGGTACAGCATGGTCCTGCGTGTGTCTTTGCTTTGAAAATATTGTACTCTTTAATCGTCCCACGTTTCCATATAACTAATGTTTTCTCTTCGACCTGTATTTTAGCATAACAGCATTTAAACAAGATATTTGAATGAAATACCTACTATACACGAGAATTCCACTAAATGAAGAAACAAGATAAACAATTCCACTTATTGAAAACTTTCAAACCGAAATCTATCTGAAAAAAAATACTAAAAATTACATTGAAAATTTCCACCTAAAACAGTTCATTATTTGTGTATCTGTAGCAATACAAAATGTACCTTACATTTAGTTACTATATCTAGATATCTATTTAACACTTTTTAACTTTAAGAATGGGTAATAGAATCAGGTGTTACTTTTCGGAAATTCATTATAATGAAAGAAAGGAAGATTTGCTAAGAACCGCATGCAAAATATGAAATGTTGAATATCACCCACGTGTTTGTTTTGGGGCGAAACACATGTCGTTATCTCGACTTCAGTGGTGTATATTACCCAGTGGTAGTATTGTAGTGGTGGAGGGTATCTGGTGGCGGTTCCCGGTGGCGGTGTTAGTTTGCTTGTGCACGCTACTGAGGGAGATCTTAGCAAATTTACTTCCTTTCCTTCATTTTAGTAATGGTGACAAACAAACATAAAGTCCACCTTATGTAAGTGCTTCCTGTAGCCGAGAGTAAGCACACAATCAAGATACTGGTGCCAATGTCACCATGAGAACTATGATAGAATGCTGCTATTTCCAAAAAGCGGCATCCTTCTCCGACTTATTTACGCAGTATAACCTAAATAATTGACCCTACCACTTAAAAATCATATTAAAACAAATAAAACTAAAAGGTTTCTGTTATTCAATATTTCTATTCTGAGAAATGTCTAGCTAAAATCAGATTGAATCAAAACTAATTACAGTATAATTTATAATTCATTATCATCATTACAGTCAAACACAAACAAACCACTGTAAAATATGTTCCATTTTTATCGTTACTTCCACAGTTTATTTTTTATAAATTTTTGTAGCTGTTAAATTGAAGAAATACTATAAAATGTGTACTGAATTAACTCTACAAGTATCTTCTTTCTTTTTTAATATGAAAAAAAAAATCAATAACAACAACTTTATTGCTATCATTTACGGCGATCACTACAAATAGATAAAAATTAAAAAGTTAAATAATTACAATCTGACTATTATTTCGTTAAAATTTAAAATTTGTTTTGTACTTCGGAATTAGGGTAATATTACGACCACGTGTCTTAGGAGTATGGTTGAAGTTGTAGTGACAAAAAAAAAGGATTCTTAGATGATTTGGAGACATAGAAAGGATGGATGAAAGAAGATTAACGAAATAGATTTATGCGGCGAGTTTGAATGCAAGCAGGTAAGGATTGACGTAGGCGAACGTATCACGAGCAAGCTTTTATGAAAACGCTAATGAAAGTAGACGAAGCAAATAAATTCCTATGCAGGATTCCGTCTAGGTACTCGTAGGTACCACCCCAGGGCCAGTTATTCTGCAGTGAAGCAGTAGTGTGCAAACATTACTGTGTTTCGGTTTGAAGGGCACTGTGAGCTAGCGTAATCACTGGGCATATGAGACTTAAGAACCTATGTCTCAGGGTGATGGGCAGTGTAGTGTTACACAGAAATGCAATAAAAAAACAATTACTTATGCTGAGACGGTCCCTTCCGTCGCTTCATCACCGCATACACGAACACATTTTCGTTTTCTTTATGTTATGTGTAGCATGCATTATGTGTGTAGATGTAAACGTCCATACAGTCCACCTGATAGTAAGTTGATTCTGTGACCAAAAGACCACAGATATTATCTCTTTCTACGCCTACATATATCTTCGTTTAAGAATGAAGATTTAACTACATTGTACTTCTGAGAACTGTGATGGAATTACGGGAATACTAAACATTAAATAAAACTACATAAAACGTTACTTAGAAAGTTTTATTAATTTAGGTATTTATTGCCTCGTTGCCTGTAATTATTCCTCCGGTTCTTGTTGTCACAAAACGTAGTTGCTGTTATGTTATGATTACCCTTCTTCCATTCAATTAAAACTTCTGACAATAATTTTATATTGAATGAGCATTCACAAACAATCAACCTACTACCACTTCTCTAGCTATTAAAGACGACTTCGTTTTGGTACCTGGAATTTCTTCGGTCCCTGTAAGTAAACAGTATAACTTACGAATAGCTATGAAGGTGCCAAGGGAAAGGGTAGGCACCAGCCAGATTGGTTGTTCTGATCTAGGGAGGACGTCTCCTCCTACCAGTAATCTTTAGATATTGTATAAAATAGATCTCATCTCAGAAACATTGATAACGTGATTATGGATTTATGATTAGGTCTCCTTTCTTTCTATAACTTATTTACTATTTTATTTTATTTAGTTATTTTGTACGAATAAATGCTGTCCCTACAATACCTTAATCGCCGGTAACGAAAGAATTTGCTATTCTACTCTGCCTATCGGCCATTTTATTTGATTTGTTTCTTTTTCAGTTTGAAACTTTCTTTACGTTCCAGTGAATTCCTAACAATTTTTTGAAGAATATAAGGTTTTTATCTATATTAATAAATAAAACTGAAGTGTCTGTCTGTGATTTCGCAATAAAGATTTTTTCTTAATCTTATATGGTAATTTGCAGGATATCAACACTCAAATACACGTTTAAAAATTTGCACACTACTGCTTATGTGGTCGGTTTGTTTAACGCCAGCACAGCTAGTCTTTAATAAAACTGTTAACTTACAAATTGTAAGATATGTGCCAAATAATAATTAAACTATGTATACATAAGTACATTTATTTGGCTATTTTATTTATTTAACGATTTATGTAGATGGCTGATTATCTGATTTCGATCCAATTCGGAAAAATTGAGAGAAATTTTAGATTATGAAAATTTTGGTATAGAATGAAAATACTCGTAATAGCTATACACAAATATCTCATATTTATATTTTTTAATTGCATCCATAAATATTGGAGATATAGGTCTTCAAAGTTTTTGTTGACGATGGTAATGATTTTTCGTCCAATGGTTATGACGACTTTATGAAAGTATCGAAAGGTGGATTGAAAAGTACTCGGCCTAACACAGATCCATTCAATTCTAAAAATCAAATCTACCCACATTATTTAGTTCAGTTCAGACTAGTTCATTGTGTGAAGTTCGAAACGTGTGCGATAATTAGTTGTGATTTTATAAATTTATTAACAAAGTAATCGGTCATAATTTCCGCGAATTGATCAAATCGAGCAGCGTGCCGTCATTAAGTACCTCCATAAGAAGGGGCTATCATCAAAAGTCATCCATGATGACATGGTCAGTACATTAGGCGATTGTGCTCTGTCATATTCATCCGTCAAAAAATGGATAGCAGAATTTAAGCGTGGTAGAGAGAGTGTGAAAGATGAACCCCGCTCTGGAAGGCCTTCGACGTCAACTACTGACGAAAATATTAAAAAAGTACTTGATTTAATAATGGGAGACCGCAGATTAAAAATTAGAGAGATAGCCGAGATTATAGGCATCTCTTATGAACGAACAAAACATCATTGTCAACGAGTTGGGTTTCCACAAGGTGTCTGCGAGGTGGGTTCCGCGACTGCTTTCAGTTGAACAAAAAAGGATGCGATTGACTATTTCACGCGACTGTTTGGAGTTATTTGAAGCCGATGCAGATGATTTTTTGAATCGTTTTGTTACTATGGACGAAACATGGGTTCATTACTGTACACCGGAAACAAAACAACAATCAAAACAGTGGAGAAGACCTGGTTCACCACCCCCTAAAAAGGCTAAGTCGATTTTGTCGGCAAATAAGGTGATGGCTTCAGTATTCTGGGACTCGAAAGGTGTGATTATGATTGATTATCTTGAAAGGGGTCAGACTATAAACTCTGATTACTACTGCACCTTACTACGTCGTTTACGAGAGGAAATAAAAGAAAAACGTCGAGGAATGTTCAGAAGAAAAGTCCTGTTTCATCAAGATAACGGCCGTGTTCACACGTCAGTACAGTCAATGGCTGGAATTCACAACTGTGGCTTTGAACTGTTACCGCATCCGTCGTATTCACCTGATCTGGCACCATCAGACTTCTTTCTGTTCCCTAACCTAAAAAGCACTTGGGAGGTCAAAGATTTTCGACAAACGACGAGGTCAAAGCAGCTGTAGACGCATATTTTGACTCTAAGGAAGAATCATTTTTTTTTTAACGGTCTAAATGCTTGGAAGGGGAGGTGGCAAAAGTGTATTGAACTTGATGGTGATTATGTAGAAAAATAAAAATATAACTGAGTATGTAGTTTATTTAACTAAGTATGTGTTTATTTTCTTGGTTAGGCCGAGTACTTTTCAATCCACCCTCGTAGTTGTTACTGGAAATTACATTTTTTAAGTTTTGTGAAATAAAACACTACTTTTTCTCAATTGTATATGGACATTTTCTCTGCGTTCTTGGTCTTACATAATCAATTAATATGACCATAATAAACTGAAAAAAGTCTTAATATTAAAATAAATTTTAAAGGTCTTTTCATAATCAGTTTCTGTCACAAAGACATATTTGACAACATTAGATGTTTTCTAAACAAACTTAAAAACTTAGTTACTATTAATCTATATTTTATTTAGTCGCTTATTAGTTTGTACTTAAAATTTTTACGCTTGTTTAAATCACAAAGTAAGTTCTAATTTTTGGGCAAGTGTATCCTAAAAATAGCTTTTGTTCTACTAAAAAGGAATAGTAAACTTAATCACTGCTTTGGCTTTGGTTTTAATGAGATTATAAGGTAATCGATAAGAAAACAGTGTTATTATTTACTAAAATATTTTTAAATCATCATAGTTATCTTCTTCGTTTTCTTTATCTATATTTTTATTCTTCTTATTTCTCTCTTTTGTACTTTCGTTTTTCCTTTTTAATCTATTATGTTGTGGGTCCAGTGTTATTATTTATAGCTGTATTAGATTCTGTTTTTGAAGGTAATGTAATAAATTTATCGAAATGGTCTCGAAATAGCTCGAGAAGTCGAAGCAGTATGACTATTTGTCTAGTGGAAAAGAATATCTGAAAGTATTTATAGTGAATTTGTAAGTTCTTTCGACTCAGTATTTGTTTCAAAAATATTCAAATCTCATGGGTTATGAGAAATTTCCTATGGAGATTAATCATATATATATATATATATATATATATGATTATTTTTATATATATATATATTTTCGGTGATGTAATTGCTGTTAGCCTTCTCGGCTTTTACAGCTTCATCGGATACTGTGCTCGCGGGCCAGGGGCCCGCGTGCCAGGTTTGGTTTGACCGAAACATAAACTAATAAATAAAAACTCCTACAAAAACCTCGAAGTTCGGACTGTGTCGCGTTCGCTGCGTGCTTTCGCGATTTCGAAATCTTAAATATTTTAAGTCGTATAATGACCGTCCGGTGCGCGCGTCCATTTGGACTGTCGACTTGTGTGTCCGTAACTCTGGGCGGTGAGAACCGCCCTGGAACACGGGTGAATCTTGTGTACGCGGTGTGATTATTGACTATTGCGCGCCGCTCTTTACGGCGGTCGCGCGTCGTGGTGCGTGTTATATTAAAGCTATTGACTGTATGTACAGTGTGGCCTGGATCGTGACTGACAGTATCGTGGTCAGGAAGAGCTGAGACGTCCGTGTCGTCTAGCACGTTTCGCGGGCGACGTTTGCGTTCGGTCGCGTTTCTGTTTGGTCGGTAATTTGCTGCCTTTTTCGAAAAACCGCCGTGACAATTCTCTGAAGTGTTCAGAGATTAAGGGCATTTCACAGTCGCTGTGAAGATCTACATTGCGTTGATACCAACCGGCTTCGGTGGCAGTTCGCAAGAATTGATTTTGAACGCTCTGTAACTTCTTTAATTGATTGCCCGTCGCGTGAGCGAAAGCGACGCAAGCATAGTCCATTACGGGTCTTATGCAAGTCTTATAGAGGCGAAGTTTGTGTCTTAAGCACATTTTGCTTGAGGAGCAAGTTAATGGGTATAGACGGCTTGAGATAAAAGCCGCTCTATTGCGTATGTTTTTAATGTGTGCAGCGAACGACATCGCTGCGTCTAAAGTGACCCCGAGGTATTTGACGCTCTTTTCCCAGGGAATAGGGCGTCCGAACAGGGTGATCGTGCCTAGCTGATTGTTGCCGATTGGGTGACGTCGTCTAGCGGGGTTTGGTGTGCCCCTCGAGAAGTATATCGCTACACTTTTCTCGGGGTTTACCTCTACTCTCCATTTCCGGAACCATTCACCTAGGCGATCGGCTGCGGCTTGGAGTTGAATCGTTATGCGGCCCTTGTGCTTGTCGGAATAGTACAGGGCCGTGTCATCTGCGAAAAGCGCAAGATTGACTTTCGGGTCTTTAGGGATATCGCTAGTGTATAGCGAGAACACCCGCTCGGAGAGGGCGGCTTGAGGAGCGCGTTCCCTCTACCCGGAAGCGAAATAGGCGGTTAGACAAGAAGGCTCGTATGATGTTCACGAGTCTGTCTGGCACTTTAGTGTGATACAACTTGTAATACAAGCCGTCGTGCCAGACTTTGTCAAATGCCTTTGCGACATCGAAAAATAAGGCCCCTATGCCTACAGGCTTAGGGCGGTCGTTTAAATTCTCTAAAATGTGGTCCGTTAAGCGGTGCACTTGATGAGTACACGAGTGTTCGGGGGCGAAAGCCGAACTGCTCGTCTGGAAGAATATTATTTGTAAGGACATAGTGTTTTAATCGACTGAGTATAATTCGCTCATAAATCTTAGCCATCGAGTTGAGGAGACTTATTGGGCGATAATTAGACGGAATGTTCCTAGGCTTATTAGGCTTCGGAATGCCTATAACGTCGGCTTCCTTCCAGTCGTCCGGGAAGGAGCAGCTGGAGAGAAGCGCGTTAAAAATACTGACTAACAGACACAATAACGGCGTAGTTAGACATTTCAGCACCCTGTTGTTTATGCCGTCGAGGCCTGGCGCGAATCGGTTTTTAAGATTTTTGACTATCTTAGTGACTTCGTCGAGAGTCACTGGAGGCAGTGGTTCGCTCACTGGTGGTATTGCAGCCCTGCGTTCGAGTTCCGCGGCCACCTGCTGCAGGTGGTCGGGATACGCAGGCGCGAGAGACGGAGTGCATTGGCTCTCTAAACTGTCTGCGAGGCATTCGGCTTTTTCGCTGTCGTCGAAGGCGAGCGAGTTATCGTTAGATCTAATGAGTGGCGGCATGGGTGAGACCGGCTCTGCTTTGAGAGATCGTGCCAGCTGCCAGTAGGCAGTGTGCGACGGCTCGATTTCTCCAAGCATAGTGTCGCAGCTGTCTTGATTGTACTCAGATAAGCGCTCTTTAACATCCCTTTGTAGGAGGCGCAGTCTGAGTCTATTTTCGTCTGTTCTATATCTATCGTGCGCTTTAGTCGCACGGTTCTTTTCTCTAATCAGGCGTCGGAGGTCCGCCGGTAGGTTACAGCGTCGATCGCTCGATACCGTAACCCTCCGGGAGGATTCTCCGACGGCTGTTTTGAGATGATTCGAAAAGGATTTTATCGCTCGGCAGGCTACCTCTGGGGAGTCGATAGTATTAGGAATTTCGTCTAAGTGCTGAGAGCTCGTAGCCTCGAGTTTGACTCCGAGGGTACGCCAGTCCACAATGGTTTTGGTCTGAGTGACCTCACCATTTGGCTGGCCCAGCTTAAAAATGACCGGACGGTGGTCCGACTCAAGTTCGTGAAGCGTAACTATAGAGTCTATTGCTAAGTTCACGTCCTTAATTATAGCTACGTCTAGAATATCCGGCTGCTGATGTAATTGCGTCGGTACTCTAGTTGGTGTTTCGGGGGCTATAACGTTTACGTTAAGGCTCTCCGCTAAGTCGTACAGTTTATTACCGTTCATGTTATTAACGTTGGAATTCGAACTGCCGTGCTTGCTGTTCAAGTCTCCGGCAAGTATAACAGAACGACCTAAATCTAGTAGAGATTTTAAATCTGATTCTAATATTTGTCTGGATGGCGAGAGGTAAACTGATGCTAGTACAAGCGGCCTCTGGCCGGTCATTGCTAACCTACACGCGGAAGCTTCTATTTTAATTAAGTCTGGAGTATCGAGCGCGATACAGTGCAAGGACTTTTTATAGTAAATCAGAGTGCCGCCTTTCGCGGTCGCTCTGTCATTACGGATGCATTTGTAATTGGCTATCTTAGGATCGCGCATACTAGGTTTTAAGAAAGTCTCTTGCACTAGCATAACGTCGATGTCATGATCACGAAGAAAATTCGCGACTTCAACTAACTGCGTCTTAAGACCGTTTGCGTTAAAATACGAGACAGTCAGAGAGCGAGGTTTAATTCTACCTATATGGGACGCCATTGGTAACAATTAATGATTTATTTTCAACGCGGCGCGTGATGTTTTAGGCGCATTGAAACGTCCAAATCGCGTCGATTACGCTCATGTGCTCTACGGTCGCCATGTGTCGGTCTTGAGGAGACTTTGCTTCGCGGATTTTGCGCGCTAAGCTTGATAACTCCGCAACATTTATGCTGCGCATGAAGCCGCAAATTAACGAGAAATCTGCGGCGAAGTTAGATGAGCCCTGTATTTTGGGCGTTGTGATTTGAGGCGCGGGCCGTGAAGCGGCTGCGTCATGGGCAGAGGTTTCGTCCAGGAGTTTGGCGCCGACGCGGCGCTCCGGCTTTGGCTCGGCCCGGTAGTCCCGTCAGAGGGACCGGGTTTCGCTGCGGCCGGAGCTGGCGCGGGCGTTGTTTTTGGCGCGGTTTTAGGCGCGGGTTTAGTTGCCGGTTTAGGAGCGGGAGTCTGAGGCTGCGGGACCCCGGGGCCCTTCCTACGGCCGTTTGTTTTACCTCCCCTGCGCTTTTTACTCTTCGGCGCTCTGTCACACCCGCGGTAATTCGCAGGGTGTCCCTAGCTCGCCGCAGAGTATGCAGCTTGGGGGTTCTTGCGCTTCGGGTGTACGAGCGCATTCCTGAGTGCCGTGATCCCCGAGGCATTTGACGCAACGAGGGCGGGCGAAACAATTACGGGCTGAGTGTCCGTACAGCTGGCATCGGTGGCACTGGTCAATGATGCCCCTGTTACGTGGGTGCATCTATAGACAGGCCTGAGAGGCCGCAGATTGATTTGACATTAAAAATCTGCTTGCCTTCTGGAGTTAATTCCAGAATGGCAAGTATTAAGTCATATGATTTCTTGTTTTGGGGGTGATGCATGCGATGCACCTCCAACACAGGTATGTTTTGTGACTTAAGGTCACTTAAAATGTGACTTGTCTCTAATTCCTTAGGCAAGCCTCTTATGACTACGCGGAGTCGACGTTCTTCCGCGAGGGAGTATGTGTGGAAGCTGATGTTCCTCACACGTAAATGACTGGTAACGGCCCTGAAGTCGCTAACTGTGCTTAGGTATACGCGGATACCTTGTACTGCGGTCTGTGCCTTCGGGCAAACAATTTTTTGATTTGTCATCCAAATTGACAAATCGTTCCACTGCGCCTTGTCTTGTAAGATTATTGGCGGTGGGGTCTTAGTGGCTTGCGCCGCGGGATGCGCGGGCAGCGATTTTTCTATCGGCTTTCGGGCGTTTGATACGTCTTTCTTTGCCGGGTTCCGTGAGACGGACGGCGATGTGGTACCCGAGTTAGGCTCGGTATCACTCTTCGCGGCGCGTTTCTTCGCTTTTCTCGCGACGACGATAAAGCCGTCGTCATGCCTGGCTTCCTCGCAATCCATATCGGATCCCGAGTCCGAAAGGGCCGCGGGCCCAACAATAGATTGCGATTCCCGGAAGAAAGGCGCAGGTGCGTTAGACGTTGTATTTGAGTGTTTATTGCATTCATTAACGTCGGGTTTATTACCTGCAGGTGCAGTTGTCGCACACAAAGCCGACACGGCCGGCGTAGCGGTTTTATTGCCGCTAATTGACTCGCACACAGGTGCGGATGAGTCACCGTGCGCAGGTGCAGGTGAGGCGGGCTCTAAAGCCGGCGACGGGCCTTCGTTGTCGAACGAGGCCGTGTGGCTCCTCTGCTGTACCGAGTCGGATACGAGGCAATTCGATCGGAACTGAGCCCATATCTCGGGGTGCGCGGCACACAAAAACTCCGCGAGTTGTATGAATTCCGATGCGGGATTGCGGAAAGTCGCCATTTCGACGGTTCGAGTGGCGGTGTGTAACACAAAAGAAAATTTCTCCCTACGTAAGCAGGGAGGTGTGTACTACAAATATTTCACCTACAGCCTTGCGCTTTAGGTGCGAGAGAGTGTGTACCTGGCTGTTGCCTAGCGCAACAAGCGGGCACAAAATACAATAGCCGCCTCTGAGGCGAGAATGTGTGTGTAATATCTACTCACGGTTTACCCAGCAAGGCGATACAACACAACACAGCACTGTCGACGCTATCACGTACGCACACCACGAAACACGACACTTCTACTTCGAGGGAGACGATCAGTGAAGCACGAATGAAGAAACCAAACACACTGCTACGGGAGCGGGTGTTGGCCACTATCAATGACGATGACAACTTGCTACTACAGACTGCGGTCCGTAAATTATGCGGGATGTCAGCTTGGTTAGCATAGAGCGCTGTCGGTTGACGTCCGTTCTGCGCCAGAGCGCAGGAGCGAATGGGAGATTAATCAATGTGTCGGTTAGAAACCGTTTCTGTTTAACCAGTCCGGCTTCTTTTGTAAATTCTTTTTAATCCGCTGCTATTCTACTGTTGCTGTCTTCAAAAATAGTTTTCTATTTCCTTTTTAATTTATTATTTTGGCTTTAAGTTTTTGGATATAGAATTTTGTGTTTTTTGAAATTTTCTTTTTCCAACATATTGCTAAATTTATGTTTATCATTTTTCGGTAATGCTTTGTATCCTGTTTTGTTATTACTTCTCCAAATATCATTTTTTTAAACCTTTCTTTTTTGCTCCTTCTCGACCAAAGTTTATACTATTTGTACTGTCGATGGATAATCTATCTGAGACTTTCTTTTATTTTTTATAAGTCTATCTAAAGTTTTTCGCACTGTTGCTTTATGTTCAATATCTCTTTTCAATTTTTCTTATTCTTTTATTGATTTTTTTAATGCATTTATTAAAAATATTCGATTTTATTTCGTTATTGTTGCATTGAGATTTATCGTCCGCTTCAAAATTTGATTTCGATGGGCCCTCTAAAGGATCTATGACTCCCTCTGATACTAGCTTCACATGACTGCTTGGCGGAAACTTGTTTTTTCTTTATCTCTAAGTACCGTAAGCGGCTCTCCCTCGACTTTTTTCTTTTTCAGCAGCATATTTTCTGGGTCTTTTTTTAACTCTGCATTCTTTGGCCTTCTGTGAAGTCGTGTATGAGCCAATTTTTCTTCACGGGTTTTCTTTTTTTTTTAACCTTCGGAATAATAAAATATTTGAGTACCATTAATCTCACAGTAGTTTACTTTAAAAAATCATATTCTTTTAATGTACGTAATTATAATTAGTGTAGAAGCCACATACAGGGGAGCTGCTAATGTCTTCATGGCCTTAGACAATAGAGAGGGATGATAAAATATCTTTAAGTTAAGAAAGGAGGGAGGGATCAAGCGAAATGTCTATGTATTATATAAAAAATACAAAAAAAAATCATAATCAAAACATTGCAGTGTCACCACCATAACCTTAGCGTCATTATCGTTACTTTAAAAAGTGATAGTAAATTATGGTTATAACAATCATGGTAATGACGTTTTGGGATATTTTGATTATTAATTTTGCAATTATAATTGCTATACAAATAAATATTAAGTTCATAAAAAATTGCCCTAAGGACTAATGTTACTGAGGTGAAATAAAACGTAAATCGTTTTTCTTACCCAAAAATTTCGATCACGGTGAAGACCAGTAAATCGTGACAAACGTGATTTTCAACTATAATATCGGAAATATCTTTTTTTACACGAGCGAGCGGATTCTTAGCTCAAGACCTCTACTAGATCGACTGACCTGGTCGAAAGCGTGCGGGGAGAGTGGTGCGAGAGTAGAGTGTACACTTAAAGTGATATTTGCGTTTCTTTCTCTGCTTACAGTGGTGATCTTTTTTCGGTGACAAAGACCGAACGAATTACCTTGTTAAATATATATCTAAACGATTCGTATGTATGAAAATGTAGGTAATAAGTCCTAATAACTAGTGTAATAAAATAAATAAATTATAGGTAATATATTAAGCTATAACTTTATTAAAAATTAAAATGGTTTTCTTTGGCACTCGTGCTAAGGACACTGATGGTAGTGACGTTTGGGCGTAAAAGTTGTAATTTTTTTTGTTGTTATTAAACTTACGCGTTTGTATTGTAGTGTACACTTAGTTTAATATAGACAGATCAACAAGCATGTATTGAATCTCCCAAAAGGTGGGTACTTATATTTTTTTTTGCTTTCGGACATGTGATTAGCGCGAAAACAGAGAATCACCCAGGTACACAACAATGATACCAACAAATGAATTAGATAATTTTCTTACAAAGTATAAAAAAATATTTTCGTACAAAGGTTTATGTTGAAATTTCTTTCAGCAGGTACTGTTACTGGGCAGTTTAAAAGAAAAACATATCCACTTTCAAAGAATTATGTAGATATCACTCAACGAGAATCAAGTCTAAGGAAAATAAAAACACAATTTAAGCGTGTTCTAAAGTTATATAGGAAATAATATAGAGGCCTGCTCCTTTCTTTTTCTTTTTTTACTGCTACTCGTGAGTTAGGCTGTTTATTTACGGGGACGGAAGAAGTCGTAGTAAAAAACTAAGTCCTCTTTAGTAGCTAGAAAAGTGGTAATCGGTTATTGTTTTTGAATACACATTGCCGAATGGTAGTGTGGTAGTGGAGGAGTGTCTGCGGTGGCGGTTCCCAGCGGCGGTGTAAAACGGTGACGGTGTAAACAAACTGTTCGTGCACTTCAAAGTGGTCAAAAACTATAACATGCTGATTTTAACATATTAACTTTATTTACCTATAATGAATTTCCACAAAGTAACGTTTGATTCTATGAACTTTATTTTTTATTTTTACTAAACACTTTTCTTGTGATATATTTCCATATAAACTTTAGGCTACTTCACTTGTGAGTACACTTACATTACTGAGACTGCCCTTGTCATCCATACTTAGTCATTTTGGAAACTGCATGTCTGAGGAATAAAAATATTTGAAGACATGTGAAGCAATCCGCACTGAAACAGCGTGGCGAACTTTTTCCGGCTCCAAAACCCTCACAGAAAAACGAGGAGGCCTGTACTCAGCAGTCGGGCTTTTATAGGCAGTAACTTTACTTTTCCACTTCTCTTTAATATGGTTGAGGAAGGCGATGGATGCCACATGCGTCATACTTGTTAACAGGTGCTTTTGGTGGAGGCTGATCTGGTCAAATTTGCAATTTACGTAAATATTTATTGTTTAATCTTAAATTTAAACATGGAGCGTGCTTTGGTTTTCTCTGAGACTATTCTTTGTAAATTTATTTACAAAGTATTTTTGACTAAGATAAAAGGGGATACCTACGGATTTTCTTACGCCTGTTTCTTCTCCGTCAGAGAAATCTCGTTACGAAACGGTGAATGAAAAATGACGTTTCACAAACGAAATTTACATTTCTTACGTCAAAAAATAAAGTATTTTCATTTCATTTCATTTACTTTATTTTTAGGAATCGATAGGCTCATGTTCATCAGTAAATTAGGATAGAGTAGTTAATTGATAAGTTTTCCTTTAAATAAAAGGCATAAAACGGAAATACTTACTTATTTAACATACAACATTGCGGTAGCCGATAAAATACGGTAGTCAAAAAGTAAAGTAACAATCTTTATATAACCATTAACGGCCTTTCTCTTTTTCTCTGTTTTTGGAATACAAAAGAATTATGTACATTAGGTAAAAAAAATGTTAATTCCTATAAAGAAATTAACAGTTAACATATAACACAGCCTCTCTTTAAATACGTTCAAATTTTATTTTTCATATATTTTACTATACCGTTAATCCCTCATGTCTTCGAAATGTATCACGGCAGAAAATATTAAAAAGTAGTTTTGCCATTACACGTTATGATTTGGTTATCTGTCACGGTACTGGTACGAATCTGTTTTCTTTAGTGGTATCCCCTGCCGGGTGTGTACTGCTTAAAGATTGTGTATCTGTAATTTACTGTAATTTTAATAGTAAACAATGTGTTTTCTAAATTATTTAATCGTTCAGTAACTAAATATTAATAATCCTTATGCCAATGTAATAATTAAGGAGTTTTTATACATTTTTTATATTGATGTGAGGTTCTTGTGCTTTGTCTTCGTGTGTGACAATATACTCAAAATGGCGCATCAACTTGCACCGTCTGTAAATTGTTCATTAGACGACATTGACCTCGGTGCATTAAAGGTATTTTTTTAAAAAACAGCTATATTAAATTATACTACTAGACCAAAAACTACTTATCCCTTGCTTAAAAACCCTTTCAAAGGGCAATGATCTCACAGGGCGTGAATCATATTAAAGGTTCATTACTGAGATTATAATTAGCTTTTAATTCTTTATCTCTGTTTACACCCAACGTGTCTGATTTCAGGACCCTGCGGGTATATTTGAACTTATTGAAGTTGTGGGAAATGGAACTTATGGCCAGGTGTACAAGGTATGTATAAGCGTATATAGATTTTTGCATATTCTGATTTCGCTCTTTCTATACAGATTAAATTGGAAAGGATTTAACTGAAAAAAACAGGTTTAGTTGTAATCTGACTAATTAATTTAGATCAAATCTAAACTATTTATGTAATCGTTTAACCTTATGTGCTGTACAATTTAAGATAGACTATTAATGTTAATGAAGTAAATTAACGTCTATCAACTCGTTCAGGAAAGGAAAGTCACCCATTTTATTGTTACCTACTTAAAATCCTGTCAACCCATTTAGAATAAAATGCAAATGTTATACTTTCATATCAATTTTAAAAATTATTCATCTGAACTCTTCTTTATTTTTTGTCAGTAATGTTAGAAATATATTGAACAAACCTATTTTACATATATTAGTACTAAAGATACAAAACATATCACAATAATTATTTTTTTAGGGTCGTCACACAAAGACAGGTCAACTTGCTGCAATCAAAGTCATGGATGTCACACAAGATGAAGAAGAAGAGATAAAGCTTGAGATCAATGTCTTAAAAAAATACTCTAATCACCGCAACATTGCCACATATTATGGAGCATTTATTAAGAAAACTCCCTCTGGAAAAGATGATCAGTTGTGGTTGGTTATGGAGTATTGTGGTGCTGGTCAGTATTAATTTTTTTTTCAAAGTTTAAATTTCTTTATTCAATTTAAGTTTGTTTAAAGCTCTTATGAATGTCAAAATTGACTGATACTAATCTACCAATAAATAAATAGATATTTAGAGACATTTGGCCTAATTGCCTGAGATTTTTATCAATAATAGTATAGGTATTATTGGTCATATCTTCAAAAGATTTACAGAAACTGTATTTTGAATGTAGATTATGTTGGGTGATACAACTTTTTTTTTATTTTAATAACTTGTTCAGTTATGATTTTATTTCTTTACTTTACATTTTTATTTATCTAATGCAAATGTGGTGTTTCAGGATCTGTGACAGACTTAGTAAAATCAACCAAGGGGCAATCGCTAAAAGAAGAATGGATCTCATACATTTGCAGAGAGATTTTAAGAGGTCTCAGCTATTTACATTCTAACAAAGTTATTCATCGAGATATTAAAGGGCAGAATGTCTTGCTTACTGATAATGCTGAAGTAAAACTTGGTAAGGCAAATAATACTAATTATTTAAATAAATGAAGCTAATACCTGTTGTAGTACTTTGAATAAGATGTAACTTATTACCTTTTCTTTCAATAGTTGACTTTGGTGTGTCAGCACAACTAGACAGAACTATTGGTAGGAGAAACACATTTATTGGTACTCCATATTGGATGGCACCTGAAGTAATTGCATGTGATGAGAACCCTGATGCAACATATGATAATCGCTCTGACCTCTGGTCTCTTGGTATTACTGCACTTGAGATGGCAGAAAGTCAACCACCCCTTTGTGATCTTCATCCTATGAGAGCACTTTTTCTTATTCCAAGGTATTGACACTACTTTCTTATAATTATTTCTTATATTTATATGAATATTGCAGACATTTAATAAAACTGATTTAATGGATTTTATCATTTTTATTTTTAACTATTTACCTAGCATTTCAGTCCTCCCTTGCCCATGGGTGATGTAAAGCACTCAAAAAAATCGAGTTATAAATAGTATGCAATGAAATCTGTAAAACTAGTTGTATTAAAGTATGTTTTTATTGCCATTCTAAATTCAACTTTTTTGTCATATTGCAAAAAATTACAGGAACCCTCCTCCCCGTTTGAAATCCAAAAAATGGGCTAAGAAGTTTCACAGTTTCATTGAAACTGTTCTTGTAAAAGATTATCATCAGCGACCCTACACAGAACAACTTCTCAAGCATCCTTTTATAAGGTAAATCTATCTTTATACATTAATAACCATGAAGGTGAACTAACACAAATTGAAAGTTATAGAATCTTAAATATTTACACATTTTACATCTTTTATATTCAGTCTCCAGAATATTGACAGAAATTAAAAAAAAATGTTTGTTGTAAAAGACCCAGTAAGAAAACAGTTGTATTACATTCCCAGCTGTGGTAGCTTTATAAATAAAAAATAATAATAGTGCACAAGAGACCTGAGCTTGATGCCTGGTGCCAGCACCTCTAAAATTGTTCTGCAATTTTAAGTGCTACTTTACCACATGCTCAGTGGTGAAAGAAAACATTGTGAGAAAACCTGAATGTCTGAGGAATAAAAATATTTCGAAGAATTCCGCCAACCCACATTAGAGAGGATTTTACTGGTGTTAGCATTCCTATGCAGGCATACTTCTAGGTAGGTACCACCCCCAGGCCTAGTTTTCTGCCATGAAGGAGTGGTGTGCAAACATTACTGTGTTTCAGTGTGAAGGGCACTGATGTCTCAAGGTGACGGGCACAGTGTGGTGCCACTCAGAAGTGTTCTGGGTGATACAGCATCTGATATAGCCATTTTTTTGTCACTTATCATCAGATTGATGTTTTGTCTCGTCAATAAATACAATAAACAAAAAAAATTAGCAGCATGGCTGACTCTTCACAGCTGCAAAGGCCCTCTCAAAAATGAGAGGAGGCCTCCGCAGTTAGACATTTATAGGCTATTACTTTAGTTTCAATTAGTTTACATTCCCAGTTTTTGAATTATTTTCATCCTTTGTGTTAATAATCTTAAGAATATACTTGTGTGGGATGTTCATTCTCGCAATTGTCAATGAAGACATGATCAAACAAATGGTACCTCACCATACCTATAAAATCCATTTCTGTTAGGCACTGCTTTTTTTATATTATCCTGTAATTGTATGTGTTGAACAATATAGAGGAAGAAATATCATATTTTTTGTTTCATAACTTGAAATGTTAAACACAATATACATATAGGTATTAAGTTCTCTCTTTGTTACCTTATAGTTTCAAGGCTGAGCAAAAAATATAAAATAATAAATATAAAAACAACTAAAGTTAATCACTTATGTAGCACCAATTAGTAGACAGATTATTTAACAGAAGTTTACAAAATATTTAATAATATTTTGATAATTTGAGATCTATTAAAAAGAAACAAAAAAACTGAACAGCATTCCAAGCTACAAACAAAGCTTTATTTCAAGAAAAAATTAACTAACAAAATAGAAAGGAAAGAGTGCTGTTATCTTTTTAAAGTTATGTACAGACTGATAAGAAAATAACATGAACAACATAAAATAAAAACTATAGAAGCTCACTAAAAATCATCAGGCAGTTTAAAAAAAGGATATAAAACGCACAAACAATGGATCTCTTGTCCGAATGAATACTATATTATCAACAAAACTTTTTGTAGGTTTTGACCTTTCGACTTTTGAGTAATAGAAAGTTCAATCAACCTTTTTCAAAAATCTCTAGATATTACATGATATAGAACAGACAAATCTACCCTTAATTTACAACTCTACCACTCCAGCCAGAATAATACCCAAGAGATCATAAAGAAGATAGAAGGTTTAAAACCTGACAAAAGCAACGGACATTCCAAACAAAGTGATCAAAACAGACAGATTTCTACTAGCATCGCCTACAACAACACCATTTAATAAAATCCTAGACAATAAGAAAATAACCAAGCAGGTTTTAGAAAAAAATTCTCAAATTTCTTACCAAAATAATAAAGCTCTCCAGTTTGTATGTTTGGTCGCCCTATTCTCAGGAAATAATAATTCGCATTACATTTAGTGAGACCCTGTATATTGAGAAATTTTTTAGGCTACTGTGAAAGCTCGAAAATTGAATATGCAGATCTCAAGCTTAGTTATTTGGTCTGGTTATTTTACGTGGATAAAATCGCGGGGCAGAGCTAGTAGAAAATAATAATATTATTTGCAATAAAGCAATTAATTGCAAATTAAAAAAAAACTCCATAGGCAATCTGCACATTGTATTCAATGTCTGTTTCAGGGATCAACCAACAGAGAGACAAGTGCGAATACAGCTCAAAGATCACATAGATAGGTGTAAAAAGAGAAAGCAAGACAACTCAGTAAGAGAAGAGTACAAATATTCAGGTTCAGAGGGTGAAGAAGAAGACAATGCCGTTGCCGGAGAGCCATCTTCAATTGTGCATAATGCAGCAGCACATCAGACTAGCGATACACTGCGACGTAATTTCCAACAAATACAAGAAGGAAGGTGAGTGAACATTTTAATTACTATGTTTTATTAATTGTGTTGTATGTATATTAACAGAATAATCTAAAAATTTTCTAAAAAAACTTAGTGCTGGTGCAGAAGCTCAACCACAACCTCCGCCTAAACGTAACAGCAAACGGGAAGAGCGTGAGGAAATTCCAGGTAATTCAAAACTAACACTGTCAGTACACAATATTTTATCACTAGATGCATAAATTAATTCATTGTGTTGTTACTACCCCAGACCCTGGCCCGCCAGCAAGGCCATCCATTCCACAAAGACTGATTGTTGTGCCAGACCCACAGGCACAACAGCCTAATAGATATAGGTAAACATTTTGTCTCTACTCATTGTTTTTTAACTGACTTAACATTGTTTACTAATTGCAGATAAACATAGCCTCTGGCTTTTAAGCAGTTGTATATGTTCAACATATTGATGTGAAGGTTTTGAAAAGTGTCTTGTGTAACAAGTACATTTTGTGATACATATGTTAATTTTTTTTTTACAAAAGATTCTTGTTAGAAAGATACATCAGTGTTATTCCGTTTTAATCCTAACTTGTTTGTATGTTCAAGACAAATAAAAAAAATTGATTTTAAATTATTTATAATTTATTCTAAATGGCTGTAATATGTAATTTAAACAAATGACAGTATTCAATTTCACTAGAACAACAGGACATAAATCATTTTGTATTATTTTATTAACTAAGATTTTTAAATACTACCCACAGGCCTTTACCTCCCACCCCCAAGTCTTCAGGTTCCTCGAACAGCTCAGGCTCCAACAATGGCACTCCTCCTGCGAGTGGTCCACAACCCCCACAGCGCGGTTCACATCACATGTTCAAGCCTATGGTAATTACATTCTTTAATTGTTTAAATTATATATATATCACTACAATGTAGTTACATTATTTAGGTAATATTTGTCTAATTGTGTAATATTTGTCTCATAAACCAACCAAGGAATATCAGTTTCACTCACTTTTTGTAACTTTAGAGTGCATAAAATAATAAAAAAACTTGAACAAGCTTTTATAGAATATCTGAATAAATTTGGACATTTGTAACTTTATCAGTTTGGATTAAGAATGGAAATAAAGTAAAAGCTGTATTAATTTTTTCCAAACTTTAATGAGACAAACTTTTTTGAGTCACTACCATATTCAGGTAGTGACTCTCTCTGATAGTGAAATCAATAAAAACCGAGAAACAGTGTTGTTACCTGCAGGTGTCGATATCGGTCTCCTGCATCAAGAAATGCTGAAATAAAATTGATTTTGATCGTATATCAGCAACTCTTTCACATAACTAAGGATTTCGAGAATAAGCTAATTAAACAGATCTTTAGTTTCTCTCGGCTTTTGAATGGAATATATTACCTGAAATTCTGTATTTATATTTATAGAAAAATTATACTTATATATTTTGAATTATTTTGATTGTTTATTTTAAATGCATTGCTTTATTTTTTTTCATGTCACGCTGTTAACTTTCTTTGCACATCCAATATAAAATTGCTGCAGCTTCCACCACGAAGACCTGAGGTTTGTAGATGTTTGTTTATTTGCTTGTTTTCTTTTAATTTTCAAATTTATTGCATTGTTAGATTAAATGGAATTCAATTTAAATTAAAGCCATAAGTTTATTCTGTCCATATTAAAGGAATAAAAATAAATCTAATTTATACATTACACAGATTAACTTTTTAATTGTTTAGATAATTTTTTATTTTATATTTAATAATCATATATTCGTAACTTACAGGATTTGGACAAACTGGCTGCGCAACTTAACGAACTCGGCGTTGTATCTGGCAATGAGCCACCAAATCGACCGCCTCGAGCGCCTACAAATGGACAAGGTAAAAATGAGAATTAAATTTAAATTAATCAGTACCATATTATTGCATTGTCACCGAAGCTACATGGGTATGCCAAAATATAGCTCAATCGTAAAATACAAACATACTCGTACATTTCAAGTTAAAAAAGCTTGTAAAAATAATAACCTGTCTAATAAAATAAACTTTTCTAAAATAATAAACTTTCTAAGGTCAATTTAAAAAAACAAAAATTGCCTAAAATATCTTGAATAAACTTGTAATAAATGAGCTTTTGACTTTATGCAGAATCAAACATATACTATACCAGTTGCGCCTCTCGTTTTCACCCGCATAAAATAATGCCTGTCACATGACTGCGACTTACTTTCGACCCATCTCGGTAATGTTCGGCTCCTTAAGGCTGTGACAAGTACTTTTATGGCCTGGTACTTTTCTCAACAGACAGACTATCTATTATAATCTATTAAGTTTCAAATCAGCTTTTTTTTTGTTGCATAAAGTGATGAAACGAGCAAAACGTTCACCTGATGGTAAGTGCAACGTCCGCCCATAACAAATGCTGTGTCACCCAGAAAAAATCTGTGACGCCACACTGTGCCCATCACCCTGAGACATAGGTTCTTAAGTCTCATATGTCCGGTGATTACGCTAGCTCACAGTGCCCTTCAAACCGAAACACAGTAATGTTTGCACACTACTGCTTCACGGCAGAACCTACCTAGATGGATTCCTGCATAAGCATCCTACCATTCCTGAGATTAGCGCGTTCAAACTTACATACTCTCCAGCTTTATTATAGTGGTAGGATATACCTCAATGCCTTTGACAAAAATTCCAGATTTGGTTATGGCAGAATGCCTTATGATGTGAAATCGTGTTATATTTTACTATTTGTAACGAAATTACATACAGGACCACCATTGGAGAGAAATCCTCCGGAGCCCCCATTTGACGACTCCGACAGCGATTCTGATGCCGAGGAAAGCGGTGGTAGAGTACGCAACGATGGCACTCTTCTTGCCAGCGACCCGCCCAAACCACTGTGAGTACTGAATGAAACTCCGACGTTTTGCTCAAGAACTGTTTAACTCCTTTCTCTTTACCACACCCGCGTTCATGACACTTTTAGTTGACTTCTGTAGTCGGGTTAGTTTTTGTAGGTGTCATTATTGCTTTCAACAAATTTAACTTATAACTGCATTTAGAGTAAAAACTTGGTGCTCTCTATCTCCTTAGTGGTTCACAATTCCTTAGAACCATCGAGCACATACCCTATAGCTGAAATAAAGGCAACTTAGTTCCGAAACTGATCAGTGATTTATCACTACTAAGTAAAAACTCGATTGAGCTAAAACTGTGCGGCACCAACAACTGACCTGTGTGTTACGTCTACGGGTCTCGTTAAATTTCTAATCTTATATTTAATAGGATTGGATTAAATCTGACTATTCCAGATTTAATCCAATCCTATTAAATATGAATATACCTTAGAAATCGGCCAATCCGAGCGGGTGTAGTCGCCCCGGTGATTTGACGGTATTGATGACATTTCGGCTCTATAGTATATGTGCTCGATGATTAGAAGAGACTCTTTAACTAACATTATGTTTTCTCCAGACCAGACGACATTTTAAATAACCACCAGTTTCGATTACTAACAGAATAAAGTACACAAGAAAATATGGCGGCTAAGCAAAATATTTAAAAACGCAGCGCATAACATTTTAAAGCCTGCCATTTTACTGGGGGGGGGGGGGGGGGGGTCGTAATCATACGAGGGTGGATTGAAAAGTACTCGGCCTAACACAAATCCATTCAATTCTAAAAATCAAATCTACCCACATTATTTAGTTCAGTTCAGACTAGTTCATTGTGTGAAGTTCGAAACGTGTGCGATAATTAGTTGTGATTTTATAAATTTATTAACAAAGTAATCGGTCATAATTTCCGCGAATTGAGCAAATCGAGCAGCGTACCGTCATTAAGTACCTCCATAAGAAGGGGCTATCAGCAAAAGCCATCCATGATGACATGGTCAGTACATTAGGCGATTGTGCTCTGTCATATTCATCCGTCAAAAAATGGATAGCAGAATTTAAGCGTGGTAGAGAGAGTGTGACAGATGAACCCCGCTCTGGAAGGCCTTCGACGTCAACTACTGACGAAAATATTAAAAAAGTACTTGATTTAATAATGGGAGACCGCAGATTAAAAATGAGAGAGATAGCCGAGATTATAGGCATCTCTTATGAACGAACTCAAAACATCATTGTCAACGAGTTGGGTTTCCACAAGGTGTCTGCGAGGTGGGTTCCGCGACTGCTTTCAGTTGAACAAAAAAGGACGCGATTGACTATTTCACGCGACTGTTTGGAGTTATTTGAAGCCGATGCAGATGATTTTTTGAATCGTTTTGTTACTATGGACGAAACATGGGTTCATCACTGTACACCGGAAACAAAACAACAATCAAAACAGTGGAGAAGACCTGGTTCACCACCCCCTAAAAAGGCTAAGTCGATTTTGTCGGCAAATAAGGTGATGGCTTCAGTATTCTGGGACTCGAAAGGTGTGATTATGATTGATTATCTTGAAAGGGGTCAGACTATAAACTCTGATTACTACTGCACCTTACTACGTCGTTTACGAGAGGAAATAAAAGAAAAACGTCGAGGAATGCTCTGAAGAAAAGTCCTGTTTCATCAAGATAACGCCCGTGTTCACACGTCAGTACAGTCAATGGCTGGAATTCACAACTGTGGCTTTGAACTGTTACCGCATCCGCCGTATTCACCTGATCTGGCACCATCAGACTTCTTTCCGTTCCCTAACCTAAAAAAGCACTTGGGAGGTCAAAGATTTTCGACAAACGACGAGGTCAAAGCAGCTGTAGACGCATATTTTGACTCTAAGGAAGAATCATTTTTTTTTTAACGGTCTAAATGCTTGGAAGGTGGCAAAAGTGTATTGAACTTGATGGTGATTATGTAGAAAAATAAAAATATAACTGATTTAGTATGTGTTTATTTTCTTGGTTAGGCCGAGTACTTTTCAATCCACCCTCGTAGCTGCTGCAAAGCACTCGAAACTTTGGGAATAATTAGTAAAATTAAATGCGCGAAAATCCGTAAATTTTTTTGCGCGGTGTCATACAGATACCAGCTGATGATATAGGTTTTTTAAATATCCAGTGGGAACCTTTTGTACGAAATTTGATCAAGATCGGTTCAGCGTTTGAACCGTGAAAAGTTAAAAAACAGACAGAGGGTGAGAGAATTAGTTCGAGCATCTACAATATTAGCATGGAAATCAATGACTAGAACATGTCGCTGCAGGAAAGTAACTGCACGTCCTACTATCGATCAACATTCAACACTCAACACACATTACTAATGCTAACAAATGTTTTAAAATTTTCCGTTGCTCGTTGTTTTTGTTCACCCTCATTCCATCGTTTGTTTGGCCTTGTCCCCGTCCCCGTCCGGTTCGGTTTCGTTTCGCTTGTCAGTCCGGAGTTCTGCTACAGGCCGGGGCTGGCGGCTGTGTCGGAGGACGGCGCGGCGGCGGGCGGCGCGCCCACTCGCCCGCTGCCCCCCACCCCCGATGACGACGACGCGCACCCCGATCGCACGCTCGTCATGAAGCGGGTGAGTACGCGCGATACATCGACGCTCCGTTGTACCGACAACCGCTACGCTACCGCTCAACGCGAAATGTACCCTTCGATGTACGGCGACGTTACTTTTCCTTACGCGAAAGTTTTGTCGTAATTTCATTATGGCTCGTCTCAAACGGCCTTTTCCTGTGTAGATTATACGATAAACAACGATTTAAAAACTGCTATTGTATTTTTAAAGAATTTATGGTTCACATTATACAACATTTGATACGCGGAATAATTCTTACGAAACCTTTGTTGAAATCCGTAAAGTATTCCATGAAGTATGAAACCATATAAATATAAAAATCATAACTATGGTTTTAAGATAAACTGTTAAAAATACTGAAATACTGAAATACTGAAAATGTACGCATGTCCGGTTACTGTGCTGGTAAAATAACTCATTTTTGGTTAGTGAAGCAGTTTGCGGTATAATGTAGACTTCAGCCTGTTTGTGTTCATGTCTCTATGCTCATTTCTATGCTTAAAGGACGCATCTGAAAGCAGGATTGCTTCATTTTTGTTTTTGTTTTAACAATTCTTATATCATTCGATTTGGGCCCGCAACTGTAAATACGATCATAGGCGTTGCGAAAACATTAACGGTCTTATTCATACAAAAAAAAAATTAGAAGGTTTATAACCTTGTTAATAAAAGGTTTCTTATTTTGGACAGAAGTTTACAGCCAAATATATTAAAATTCACAGATGTTTCACCGATGTAGATATGAAATTTGATAAGGACGACAACATAACCATGTTTAAGTATCCCATAGCGGAATTTTAGCTTTAGTTATAAATCTATCAAGTATTTTTTTATGAATAAGGCCATAAATGTATAAAATTCAGCCATTCGGTTATGTCACAAACATTTGTTAAAAATTACTTTATTTATATTTTATATGGCAACTACCGTCACATCTTATTTAAATGTATTTTTAATACAAATACACATAATTTTTAAAGATAATGTTTAAAAAAATTAATTTCGTATCAAATTTGGCTCAAATGTTACTTATTTTGTCAGTTAAGACAAACACAGACGGTACCAATTACCTTTTTTCCTAACAACCACTCAACCACATATTAAAATAAATACAAATCAGTAGGTTTTTAAAAACATTTGATGGTTTTTTCATTATATGCTTGAGGGCATCTTATAACAACTTCTTTTAACTTCACTCTTTTAATTCCTTCGCCAAATGTAGACGCAAATTATTTTTACAGTCCTGTGTGATTGCATCAATTCTTAAAACCGATTACGGGAAATAACAGAAAGAGTTCGTTGACTTTGACTGATGGTGGTAAAAACAGATATGCAACACCTATGCAGAAATCCGTTAGGTCCCCAGGACCAAGTTAAAGGGCACTGTTAGCTAGCGTAATCACTGGGTATATGAGACTTAAGAACTTATGTCTCAGGGCGACGGGCGCAGTGTGGTGTCACACTGAAATGTGATGAGTAACATAGCATTTGTTATGGGTAAACGTTGCACTTTACATCAGGTGAACGTTATACTCGTTTCGTCGCTCTATCCAATAAAAAACAAAGATCAAACATTGAGGCTAGTTACGACGTTCAAGTTAAGATATTAGGCGCTGAACGTCCGGTGGATTTCAACTGCCAACCGTATAGCAATTCTACATTAGTAAGGTTTATGTCCAACAGTTTGTTTACAAGCTGATGATTAAATATTATGTTGTAACCGGTTTATGAAAGTTCTCAAAGGCTATATAACAAAAACGCAAATCGTCTATGTTTTTCCGCCTCGACATTCACCGTGCCCATCACCCTGAGACATCAGTTCCCAAGTCTCATATGCCCAGTGATTACGCGAGCTCACAGGGCCCTACAAACCGAAACACAGTAATGCTTGCAAACTTTTTTTTATGTAAGAGGGGGCAAACGAGCAAGCGGCTGCGAAAAACAAACTACTGACTTGCACCTACTTAGACGGATTCCTGCATGGGAATCTTACCAACAGGACTGTTAGAGAGGACTAACATCCGAATTCCATCAATATAAACTAAGCTAAGCTTCGAGTGCAAACGTTTCGCCATAATATCCTTCATGATCTTTCCGTAGAGATGAGAGCCCAAATCAGTGATATACCCATCGCGACCCATTAACCAAAAACTATTACAAAATCAGTTTATGTACTGGGGGGACGTTTTCGGCTGCGTCGATTTATGCATAGCTCACATCTCTTAAGGAAAGAAAGTTGTGTGAAGTTTTATCTGGGTTGTAACTTGACATTTAATAATATGCCGCTTTAAGCACTTTATTCTTTCTTTATTTCACGCCAAAGTAAGATTAGTGAGCAAAATCTACATTGGTCTCAGTTTTTTTTTTTTTTTTCTTAAGTTGTGAGTTGATATTTATTTGTATTTTGAATCGGTTTTTTATATGAAAAACGACAGAAGGAGATCACTGAAAGCGATAAAAAGCAATGCGACGTTGACGAAGCTGTACTACTGAAGGATTGGGACTTTGCCAGATTTTTTCCTTCGAAAACCCCTGACAAAGAGGAAAAACAAGATGCGATGAAAGAAACTGAACAAAAGCGAGTGCAATTGCAACGTCAGTCCCGAATTGAATTGGAGGACGCTTGGGCAAAATATAAGGCTATCGCTACACCGCCGTCTCGCCACAAACAAATATTCCAGAAACCAAGTGAGAAATCTCCTCAAGAAAAACTTGCTGATATGATTAAATATAAAAAAGAACAAGAATCGGAGCTAAACTCTCCAAACCGATTTTTTAGAGGGTTCAGACGGGAGAACTCCGACCTTTTTCCATTACCCAGCACACGCCACTCCGCTATTTACTTTCCAAAGCACGAAAGCCAAGCAGGAGCGAACAAGCAACTGAGATCCAGCGGTATTTTCAACCACTCTCGTAAACAAATCACGAAGCCGGCTACTTCAGGGGAGCCTATACTGACGGACTTCATAAAAATGAACGATAGCCTCAAACTGTCTTCGCGGGTTGAATGTAAAAAGAACACAAACAGAAAAACATCGGCCAATAATCCTATAGACGCGTTGAAAAATGTCGCCGCCTTGATTAGGCAAGACAGTGAAAACAACGGAACGAGTCGCCAGAGTAGCGTTAACAGCGACTCACCAGCAACTAGCATTTGCTTCAGCAGTAGCACGTCATTCGAAAAGGCCGGCGTCCCCGACCTCACAGCTGACACGCTTGAAAACAAATCACAAGATAAGAATTTCGAGTCTAGCAACGTAGTCAAACCGCGCAGGGAAAAGACTGAATCAGACATTATATTCCGAAGAAATTGTCACAGTAACCGGCATACTGACATTATGGGGAGTTGTGGGCAGGAAGCGGTACTCGCACAGGATCAGGTAATTCCTCACTGCTCGGGATAGTTTGATTAATCTATATACTTAATCTTGGTTGGGTACGAATTGTCTAACATAGTTTAAACTAACACCTGTAATGCTATGTCTGTTTATGAGGACCTGTTCTGAGTTTTTTTGTAGCTATCGGTGTGGCGGTTTTTTATGTGTGGGAGTGGATACAACTAAATATTACGAATTTATAAGTATTTATTGGTATCATATCCATAATAACTGTTTGATGTTTACAATTATTAGTTATTGCTCACACGTCTTACATTTTGGCGTGACAAATTTCAGTATGTCTTTATTTTTATTAACTATATTCGGAAGTAGTTTGCCGGAAGTAGACCACATAAAACCCCTGACTAAGATTGGGAATATGAAGTAAAAGTAGTATTACAATGGGTCAATAAATATGTATACATTTATTCATAAACATCACGAAAATTAACATGTGCTGCATCTTTATCTAACACTAATAGTTGACTCTTAATTTTACTAACATTCTAATTCATTATCTGTGCGCGACTACCGTCTTCCTGCCAAGAAATTGGAGAAATGCTGAGTGAAATAATTAGGACACCTATACCATTAAACTCTTTCGACACTTAACAATTTTTGGGAATGAACGCCTAACGATATCACACAGAAGCTGAAAAAATAAGAATAAATTGTCCGTTTTGTGAATGTGTTTTTCAACTGCATGTTTTGGCTATCGTGTTTGTTTGTTGCTCTATGCTGCGCTCGCAACTCCTGCAGAACACCAACATAATGTGTGCTATTTAAATGTTAACGAAAGACCTCACGCCGTCGAAAACGTATTGAAATAAAAAAAATCATAATTTTCATCTAAAAACGAAAAGTATAAAAAGTAAAGATAACACTAGTTAATTTAAAAAAAAAGGTTTAAAAGTTCGAGATGTTGATAACCTTTGTCTCCTCTTATTTATGAATATTGTGTGACGGCGTGCTGTCTTAATTGAAATTCTAATTTATTTTGTAAAATGTTTTTTTAGAGTATACATTGTTTTATTACATAGTGTATATGATAATTTCATTCAGAACATTCAGAAGGAAAATAAATACTGGCTAATATACATTGTAGCTAATTGCTTCGTTATAAATCGAGTATTTTCTAATGCACATGTTGTCTTAAAATTTTAATATCAGATGTTATGTCTACACATATGTAAATTGTCTACACAGTTTTGTTAGAAATGCTATCAGCAATCGAATTCGTTTTTGAATATTTTTATACCTTAAACATGTAACATGACACGCGCTTTGTCACTGTTTTACATATTTCTATTCCCTGATCAGTTTTTATACAGTCCACTGTTGGTCATAAGCCTCTAAAAGTTGGGAAGATTTTGTCACTCTTTGCATTGAATAAAAATAAATAAAGAAATTAGAATTTAGCATTTCTGATTATGAACATTTTGAATATATGTGATTACGAAATATTTTTGAATATATGTTAAGATTTCTTGCCTATCTCATTTCCGTCTTTTATCCATGAACAAATCTAAATGAGAATATTTAATGTTGTTTACTTACGTAATTTATCAGAATTTATTCACTTGTGGAGACCACGCTTTTCCTAATGCAAATTTCTCACATTTTCTTACATATTACAAATTTACTGTGTAACACCCATCTGCATTCCGCAGCAAATAAATTTAGCGATCAAAATAAAAAAAGATATCCTAACTACAACGTTTGATTAAATCAACATGTCGTTTATTCCATTCACCTGCCTTTCAAGAGAGGTAACGACTAAACCAAACGAACAAATGATACTTTCTATCTAGCGGAAAACGTTTTAGAATGAAACAAACTTTAGTGTTTATTTATGTGTGTATTTTTATTGTTCTTTGGTATAGAAACATTACATAAGACTCATGAAAGATTTCCACATTTTTGTAGATCAGGCACCATTACGTAACTATAAGTAATTCATTACATTTCTAATAGTAAATATATAATTACTGGAATATCTATACGCTTATACACCTCTAGCAAAAGTGACTAATTGCAGGGCCGATCAAGTGGCACTAACGAAGGGAGCGGATCAAGGACTAGCTCTGTACTCCCGGATTTGCTCAGCCAGGCCGGACAACCCACCACTCCGCCTCGCCACGACAAATCCACCAGTGAAGAGGTAAGAATACTTATATTATGTTAAAAATCAATTGCCTTCGGAAATTAAATTTTGCCGCTCCATCATTGGTACTACACTATTTTAATATGCTACACTTCATTACTAAGGTAACGTTAAATTGAGTTACCGCAGTCATTCAAATCCCGTACCGCCGATTGCTGCTGTTAGATATGTATTTGATATTTATATAATGAGTTTTCATATAAATGTATTTATTTTACAATACTTTAAGTATTACATATTATTTATAAACATATTTTTGTTTCGCCATATAGCTTAATAAACAGTGTTAAAGTAAAGCTAGAACCCATTTGTTAATTACAGTGATATTTCATTATTTAACATCATAATGGGGCTTCCAACACTGAATAAAATTTCGTAAATCAGAAAAATCATAAGAAAAATTAGTTATGCTTGTTATTGGAATAGTCTTTTAATATAAAAAACTAAGTAAAGGTAGTGTTGGTGGCCCCGTTTAGATAACAATATTCATGTGGAGCTAATAGTATATAGTATTAATGTGATAATGGTTGTCGATCATGCAAACACCCTGGAGCCACGGTCGGCGACCGGTTTGCAGACAGCTGTTAACACTGCGTAAGTACGAAATGAATTGATGCAAGAAGAAACGCTTCCCTAAAGGTTACAATAGGCTGTTATTTGTTTCAATAGTACTCTCACTCTTTTCTTGTGCATTACATAGATTTTATGCTTTTATTATATACCATCTGTAAAGTTATTTTTCACATAAGAATATTTACTCTTCATCTAAATCATTCGCTTTCAGTGCTAATAAGAAATATATTTAAAGAATTTAGCAGTATACATTTAAAAAAAATATTTTTAAATATAATTAATGTTACACAATAATATCATGAGAATATGAATAGAATAGAAATGCAATCTTTAAACTATTTGGTACTTAATTGACTTTCAATAAAATGCTATTAGTTAGCACATTTTTCACGCAGTAATAATTAAGATAAATGTTGAAATACATTTGGTCTTCTAATTACAAATGTTCATGTCCTTTTTTATTAGGCGATCCAAGACCAACAGTCTTTGCTTTGACATTCAAATCTCTTATCCCTTATTTTGAGACGGTTACGCTTCTGTCTTCTATATAATGTTATGAAAGTAGTATTCTTTAAATCGTCTTTATACGTGACTCTACAACGAATAAATTAATATTCCCATATAATTTAGTATATCGCTATAAATATGAAGACAATAGAACATTACTACCGCCTATCACTGGTTGTAGAAAAAAATCAAAACAATCCACCTCAGATCCATCCACATTAGATTAATAAATCATAAAAAACCAAAGTAAATTGATTTCTAAATAATAAAATTCGTCTTTTAAGCTTTTGGCTGATCGTGTCAACATATTGTGTTAACGCATATAATTTATCATAGATAAAGCAAGTTATTCTAAACTATTTGCGTCATTGCCTGTTAAAACTTCACACTAATGATAATGAAGTTATGCCATCGTGATTTTGTAGATAATATAAGCCATTAATAACTTTCCGATCATAGTTGAAATGACAACTAATAACTGGGAGATGGAATTATTTGACTAACAAATCATCACTTATATAAAAGACTTAAATTACAGAATACCTTCAGATCAAGGAATGTTATATATATTTGTCAAAAACTAGAACTGTATAATAGTAATTGAAAGTATGATTTCAACTTACAAGATACATGTTGTCTTTTACAGTACAGGCAAGCCATTGCCGGAGGCACGCCAGCACCCCACCACCATCACCATCCTCTCCCTTCCTCTGTCCAATCTACTCCGTCTAAGTCTTTCGTATCGGGAGCGGCTTCACCGCACCCTCTTCAGCACTCTCCCTCGAACTCCTCTGTCGGCTCCCAACAACAATTCCTTCCCTTACAACAGAAGCAGCGCTCGTTTCTTACATTCGGGTTCGGTGCGGGATCGACTGGTAGCGGCACGGGAGGCTCCGGAGGTAACGCGTCGCGACGGGAAAGCCACGTTAATGTTAACGTCACTCCTACCGGACACGACCTTTCCTCAGACACGCCTGAAATTCGCAAATATAAGAAGAGATTCAATTCTGAAATACTGTGCGCTGCTTTATGGGGTCAGTAAGTTTGTCAGAAACATGACGGTGCTTGTCCACGCCAACGGGATAATACAAAAGATGCGTTTAAAAGCGTTTTAACTTAAGGCAATAAATTGATATTTTTTTGAAACTGCATTATATGCACCGATATTTTTTGGACAGGCACCTTTAATAAGTGTTTCCACGTTGACTAATTTAAGCTTCCTCGGCGTTAGTCGATTTACCCATTTTTCTTTTCAAGTCCATTTTAATTAACGACATGTCAAATCTATTCTTCGTATTGTAAAATTTTTGTTTTTATTAGCGGCTTTTTTACAAAATTATTTCATTTAAGTAATTAATTAAATTCAATAGAAGTCACCCAAGTTATGCGAGACATTTAATTTATATCCAAAAATTAACAATCGCACCACTTCATCTTCCTTTTTTATTCCCATGTAATTAAGGACCCATCAACGTGGAAGCGCTGCCTTTTGACTGCTACTATTTGTTTTATTTACACATCTTCACACTTTAATATATTTTAGGAGTGAATTTACTTATTGGTACGGAAAACGGCTTAATGCTACTTGATCGTTCTGGCCAGGGGAAAGTATATCAATTGATCTCACGACGCCGCTTCCAACAGATGGAAGTGTTAGAAGGACAAAATATTCTTGTGACTGTATCTGGAAAGAAAAACAGAGTACGAGTATATTATCTAAGTTGGCTTAAGTCTAAAATCTTACGCACAGATGGTCTCAGCGACGTTAGTATATTTTCAATATTAACCTGTTTTGTTATTTATTTTATCTTTATTTATCTGCTATTATTCAATCCTGTAGCAAGTTGAAAGGAGAAATGGCTGGATAAATGTGGGAGAGCTACAGGGTGCAGTACATTTTCGAATTGTAAAATATGAGCGAATTAAATTCTTAGTGATTGCTCTCAAAGATTCGATTGAAATCTACGCATGGGCACCAAAACCATATCACAAGTTTATGGCATTTAAAAGTTTTGGTGATCTGCAACATAGGTAAGCGGAATATTAAGTAAAAAACATTTAAATCAAAGTATGAATACATTGATTTAAGTGCTTTTTACTTTATGGGACATTTAGAATTGCATTGAATGGCAATATGGTATTCATTATAAAGAATTTAACATTTTATTTCAGACCTTTATTAGTTGATCTGACAATTGAAGAAGGCACAAGACTGAAAGTTATCTATGGGTCAGCAGATGGATTTCACGCTGTGGATCTTGATACAGCGAGTGTTTATGATATTTATATCCCAAAACACGTAAGTATTTCACGTTTTACGTTTTAAATACATCAAATGTCACTTAAACTAGTTTACGGCCCATTTTATATGCATACTGAGGTTGTTACAGATATGACATTTCGGATCTTGTTACAAAGTACTTTAAATAATGCGATATAGGTATATAGTTTTTTTTTTTAATGGGAACAAAATGAAATAAACACAATTCGTTAATTTTTTCAGTATCGCAACTTATATTTAAAATAGAACTTCAAAATAAATCAAAAATATAGTATAAAGCATCGGTAATTCATGTTTAAGCGCAATTCGTAAAATGCTGATAAAATTTTTTATGTGCCGAAATTGATTAAATTTTATTATATTTACCGTGTGTTTCGTGGTGTTGATGAAATTTGACATATTCATCAATCAATGAACCCATTCAGGTTCTTTAATTAAATTTTATAGGCTAGGAGGCTAACTTGTAACTAAAGACGATTTTTGAATTTTTAAAGGATTACATAGTGCGGGCAACGACGTTATTGACATTATATTTTAATGGGTAACTGTCACATTATTATTAGCTTGTCACACATTATGATACATGGTAGGCTACAGTTGAATAATATTGCAAAGTTAATGCATCTTATTGATTGCCGTGTGTTAGCGGCCTAAGAGGGTCTACCACCCATCTCATCTCGTGGGTGTCGTAAAAGTCGTCAGAGGGAAAATAAATACCAGAGAGCTGCGGTTGCCAACCCACCTGCCAAACGTGGCAATTATGGCAAAATCCCCATAAAATGAGAACTTCAAACTTTTGTGGCATATGTTCAGCACTGGACAAGGTATAGGCTGAAATTTTGATGATGATTGATTATTATGAAACACGATTAGGTATCCTGCAAATTATCTTATGATCAGAGACTGCATAAGGCCTTCATTTGCAAAAGCCTTTCAAAAGATTACCTATTAATTTGGGTAAGTCAAATGTGAAGGTTATCATATCAAACGAATAACCTACTAAGCCTTTGATTTGAAAAGATCACCTATTCGTTTGGGGCACTCAAATTTTGAAGTTATACGATCAACGAACGGATAACACCAGGGGTAACCGGGTGATATTTTTTTTGCCTACCGATACCAGTAAAAAGAGATTCTCGGGTTAATTGCTGGCCGTAGGATTGCTTCATTTTTCATTTCATAACTATATTTTAAAAAATGATAAATAATTTCATTCTTAAATTATTTTGAAGTTTTATTTTCTAAGAAAGTATGTTTTAGTAGCAGATCGAGGATTTTTCACAGAGCAATCTAATCTACTTTTTATTTCGAAAACATTTAGGGTTGGTTATTGAAGGATTAAAAATGCTATGGTGTAAAAGTATTTTAGGACTATCTGGATACAAGATGAATGTGTTAATTTCTTTGATATCTTGACATAAAAAGAGCAAATTGCGTTTTTTTTAAACGGGAATTTGAGACGTATTTACCATTTTGGGCAAATGCGTCTTTATTTAATGAACATTAAATGGGTTAGCTTCCAGAACTGATATCAAGATATTGTGTTTAAGATATAGTTGTCTATTAGAATTTATAAATATTTATGAAAAATATGAAATATTCAAGTGTTAATAGATGATATAATAAACACGGGGAAAATGCGTCTACTTTTTCATAGACGCATTTATCCCTTGGAAAATTCAGAAGTGCTCAACTTTTTACATGAAAAAGCTTAATAATATTATTTATATTATAACAGCTCGTTTTTGTTGCGACGTCAGAGTTGGTACCGTAGTAAAAGTTATTCATACTCAATAGCTGAACATCCTGCGAAGATTTGGTAAAACACCTAAAGTTCACTTTGTAATTTTTTTACGACATCACGTTACCAATCTAGGTAGAAGTAATAACATAGATCAAAATAAAAATTTATAGAATAGGCAGGTAGCTTTTGATCTATATACTGATGAAAGTCTATATTTTCTAAGTATTTATCGATATAGATATATTTCAATATAACCATAGTGGAATATGCTCGTCACCTGAAATATAAACTCTTTATATAATGAAAAAAAAATAGTTTTTATCACATTCATTTGAGATATACTTAATTATATGATTATACTTAAAATTGTACCAAGAAAAGGGTTGACGATCACTATTATCGGGGCAAATGCGTCATACAGACGCAATTCCCTCAAAAGAGTGTACGCATTTACCTCAACAAATCAAACCTAAACTCAAAACTTTCAGTCGTTACATTTCAACAATCAAAGCAATTACAATAAAAATAATTGTTTGTACATATAGCCAATAAATATTATTTACGTGCACTATTAAATAGAAATGGATAAACGGTAAAAATACTAATTTAATAAAGCTTTTGTTCACTCATGGCACGAGACACGATTTCACAGAAACAATGTGATTTTTAAAATGGCTCATGGTTGGGATATTTTTCACACAATGCCCTCCATCGATATTTTATATAATAAGTTTACATCAAATAGATTTCCCTAGATTGCATATGATATTATAACGCAAGTATTCTCTATCTTCCAGTAATCTCGAATAATTTTTTTTTGTTATATATTTATATTTTATTTTATTGTTGTTATTTTAATATTTTCTTATTTACATATTTATAAATTATTTAAAGTTCTGTAATGTCGGATGATGATTCTTTTTACTCCGCACATGATTCAGACACATCGTTTGCCTCTTGTAATGATCCTTCGGATGTCATTTTGCCTTCTTTACGTGATAACCTAAGCCGTATTTTTGCACCGATTAATAAATCAATTAATATTTGTCATATTAATGCGCAAAGTATTCCTAGCCACTTTTCCTACTTCGATGAAGCTTTTTCACTAGACTGCGTAGATGCAATCTTGGTATCGGAGAGCTGGTTGAAGCCACCTATTTTGTCATGTATGTATTCACTACCTGATTTTGTTCTCATTCGCAATGATCGAACCGAGAAAAAAGGTGGTGGTGTTGCTATATATCTACGATCCAACATTGCTTACAAAATAGTCTTAGCTTCTCCTTCCCCCTATTCTGCTTCTTCTGAGTTTTTGTTTTTAGAAATCGATGTCAAGGGTGTTAAGGCGATTTTAGGGGTAGTGTACTGTCCTCCTACTGTGGAATATTTCACTACTCTAGAAACTGCCCTCGATACTGTTGGGTCTGATTACACACACTACATAATAATGGGTGATTTCAATACGGATTTATTGAGAAATTCCTCTCGCTCTCTAAAACTTCGTTCAATCATTGAATCAGTCAATCTCTGTATTCTCCCTTTAGAGGCAACTCATCATAATATTGACACTGATGATTCCTGGATTGATTTAATTGTTACTGATTCTCCTGAGCATATAATTACGCACGGACAGCTTTATGCTCCGAGTTTTTCACGCCATGACCTGTTATACTTATCCTACAAACTTAAACCCCCTAAACATATTCCCACTATTCTGCATTTACGCAATTTCTCGAAATTAAACATTGAAAAGCTTAGAAGCGACGCTGCTCATACAGAAATTGCTTCATTGGTGGCAGCTAACCATTGATGAGAAAATCTCTTTTCTTAATAAAACAGTTCTTGGCCTCTATAATGTGCATGCTCCTATACATACTGTAAGAGTGAAGCGTCCTCCTGCTCCTTGGATGACTAGAGCCGTAAGGGTGGCAATGGTTAGGCGTGATCGGGCCTTCCAGAAATTTAAAAAAGAACGTTCCGACGAGAATTGGTCCAGATATAAATTACTAAGAAACAAATGCAATCAGATGGTACGCAATGCTAAACGCCGTTATATTCACGATAATATTACTAACTCTTCCACAGCTGATGTGTGGAAATTCCTTAGGTCTCTCGGCATTGGTAAGCCTACCTCACTGGACTGTGGTCCTTCTCTTAATTTAGATGACATAAATCGTCACTTTGCTTCCATTCCTTCTTTGGACCCTATCGTCCGATCTCAAACAATTGCTTCCATTGGTTTACTGCAACCTCTTCCTATTCCGTATTTTCAATTTTCTCCTGTAACTCAGGAGGAAGTTGAGAAAGTAATGTCAGCAATCAAATCTAAGGCTGTAGGTTGTGACGAGATTAGTAAGTTAATGGTGTCTATGATACCTGAGTGTCTCCTTCCAGCTATTACACACATTATAAATTATTCCTTGGACTCAGGTCAGTATCCTACTTTGTGGAAAAAAGCTTTCGTACAACCACTTCCCAAAATTTCTAGTCCCGCACTACCCAACCATTATCGTCCAATTTCAATTCTCCCATTCCTCTCAAAAGTTCTAGAAGCCTGTGTTCATAATCATAAGCAAATCTCTGTGTTCCTAACTAAACATAACCTCCTAAATGTGTTTCAATCGGGGTTTCGTCCTGGTCACAGCACCACTACTGCGCTGGTTAAAGTCACCGATGATATAAGGAAAGGCATGGATGAGCAAAAGCTGACAGTGGTGGTGCTTGTTGACTTTTCAAATGCTTTTAACACAGTTGATCATGATATCCTTCTTTCCCTCCTTACATATTTAAGATTCTCCACTCCAGCCTTGGAATGGTTTTCATCATATCTTCGTGGTCGCCAGCAGTCAGTCCGCGTAGGGCAACTTTTCTCTGCATGGGCTGACATCGAATCTGGTGTGCCGCAAGGCGGTATTCTTTCACCTATTATGTTTTCTTTATTTATAAACTTTATCACTTCTGTTCTCAATTGCTCGTACCATCTGTATGCAGATGATCTTCAGCTTTATGTGCAATCTTATGTTGATGATCTTAACAGTGCTGTACAAAAATTAAATGATAATCTGGAAGCCATCAAAGACTGGTCTCGTAGATATGGCGTTACAGTTAACCCATCTAAATGTAAAGCAATGGTTGTCGGAAGTCCAAGAATGCTGGCTAAGGTTGATCGCGAAAGCCTCTCTTCTATTGTTTATAATGGGACCTTGATCCCATTCTGCCGCTCCGTGAAAAACCTTGGCTTGCATATAGACCAAAGTATGACCTGGGAAGTACAGGTTGCTGAAATCAGCCGTGCAGTCGTTGCCACCCTGCGTTCTCTTTATCGTCTGAAAAACTTTTTACCTTTCAAAACCAAGCTTATGCTGGTTCATTCGCTTATTCTACCCATTATCGACTATGCAGATGTGTGTTATCCAGATCTTTCACAAAATCTTCTCACAAAATTGGAGCGCCTTCTTAATAATTCTATAAGATTTATTTATGGACTACGTAAGTATGATCACATATCCTCTTATCGTTCAAAGCTTAAATGGCTCTCTATTCGTCAAAGGCGAAGCTCCAGAATTTTATTAGTACTTTACTCACTGTTACACGACCCCAATTCTCCGTCTTATCTTAAAGATAACTTCCAATTTCTTTATTCGACTCATGATCGAATTCCTCGCTCTTCAAATAGTCTAAAGATCAGTATTCCACAGCATCATACTGGATTTTTCAACTCTTCTTTCACAGTTCAGGCTACACTCCTCTGGAACGCCCTTCCTGATGCTATCAGGAATGCACCCAACAAAAACGCCTTCAAAAAACTTCTTAGAAAACACTATTTGGAGGCAAACTGATGTTTTATTTTCACCTATTATTTTGTTTATATATGTATTATTTGTGTAGTATATTTATTATTTGTATGTATGTATTTATCTATGTTAATTTTGTGTATATATTGGTTATTTATATTATTATATAATTATTATTCAACAGTATTTATATTCTTACACCAGACTCCACATTTTTTTATATATTTGCACCTGCCATCACTTTTCTAGTCTCCCAGGGTTGACTGGCAGAGAATGCCTCTAGGCATTAAGTCCGCCCATTGTATTCCTTAGGTTAAGGTGTTACAATTAAGATTAAATAAATAAATAAATAAATAAACGCTATTGCCACAAAGACGCCAATGCCCCGGTTGACCTTATATAAATAATTACTTTTTACGTCTTTACCATACCTTATCTTACTACTATAATAAAAATGTTGAGTTTGTATGTTTAATTACACTTAATCTCAGGAAATACTAATTCGATTTAAGAAATTAATGATTGAGGTACGCTAAAAATAAGTAACTAAATACATTTCTACCATTTTTAGAATAGTCTGTCTGTCTCTCTGTTTGTTTGTGAACTCATCACGCCTAAAGTACTAAAATTGGAGTGTATGTCTGTCTTTCTGTGGTTTCGCAATAAATATTTTTTCTTTACCGAAACTCAAAAAAACACGTGTTTTTAAAAATCATGTCTCTGTCTGTTTGTTTGTCTGGGCTAATCACCGAAACAGCTGAGTCGGTTTTGGCGGGACTCTCATTGACGGGGACTTTTTAGAGAGCAATCTAAGCTACTTTTTATTTCAGAAATATTTAGGGTTCCTGCGTAAAATCTGAAAAACTATAGAAATTAGGTTTTTTCCCCGCGGCTTTAATTCGCAGTTTGGTCATCTTTTTTTGGTTCATGGCAGCCAAGTATTTCTCTTAACCCATACTTAATATTATAAATGCAAAGTAATTCATCATCATCAATAAATCATAGGGACAGACACTCTGTCTGTTTTTACCTTTCATGGTTCAACCACTTAACTAATCATGACGACATTTGGCACAGAGATAGCTTGCATCCTGTAGACGGACATAGGATACTTTTTATTCCAGAAAATCAAACAGTTTCCACGGGATATTTGAAAAACCTATATTCACGCGGACGAAGACGCGGGCATCAGCTAGTTATTACTTAAACACATTCGATAATAGATGCTAGTAGATTGAAACAGTGCTCACATTCGCACGGATTTCGTAAGGGGTACCGATCGAAAAGGTAACCGCTACCGTTTAGGTAGCCGTTTAAATTATATCTTTGGCAAGTGTTTAGCTTATTAAATGGATAATTTAAGGGTTTTCAAAATCGAGGGTATAAAATTCTACTTACCCAAAAATTACCCTTATAACCCTCTTCAACGGCTTAGCGGATCATTCCATGCTTATGATTATGAGATAAAGTCCCATGGCAACATCACAGACAGACTCTTCAATTTTTTTTTTTACATTGGTAAATATAGGAAATAGGTCACTGTGATTATAATTATAGCATTATTTAATTTATTATATCACAAAATGGCGGAATGGTTGGTGTCAGACTATCATGCCAGAAAACTAAACATACCATCACTTTTATTTCTATTTGTGTGTTTTTATGAACTCCTATTTACTAGCCAAAAGCTTGCTAAATTCTAAAATTTAGTAAACTTTTTATTATATTTATTTTGAAAGTAAGGTACAATAAAAAAAATACCTAACGACTCGTCCTCTTTTTAACCGACTTCAAAAGAGAAGGAGTTCTATGTTCGTCTGTATGTATGTTTTTTTTATGTATGTTCACCGATATTTCCATCAATTGTGGACCGATCTTAAAAAATCTTTTTTTGTTCGAAAGGGTGTCCCCAACCCCAAAGGTGGTCCCATTTTCACCATGTCAGGATCTGATGATGGAATCTCAGTTAAATCAAGAGAAATTCTCAAAAATTATAGGCACATATAGTGTTTGTTACGTTTTCATAACTTATTCAGGTGTTTGCGTCCGGGAGTCATCATTTTATGCTGCTTAGCTGATGATAAAAGCCACAGCACTCTTTAACGATTATTTAGTAATTATTAAGGCTATTTGTCGACAAAAACGAATTAGCGGTGTCTTGGGCAGACTTGGCGACATCAAAAAAGTTCTCAATGTATATATATATTGAATACAAACATAGTTTATATATTTTTTATGTATTTTCATTCGGGCATAACTTCTTTGTTTGTGAACCGATTTTATTATTCTTTTTGCGTTCAGTTCAGTATAGCTCCAAGGTTCATTGATATTGGACCTTGGACTTCGAAGATACACCAGGAAACATCTCAATACCAAATAAGCAATGTATAGAGATTGAGGTATTTTTAGGTTTATGACCATCACAGAACAAGATAGGTCATGTCACTCAGTAGTAGTCAGATCAGTAGGTAGCGCATATAAAAATATTTTCTTTAGTTATATTAAATTAGATTGAGAATATAGTAATTAACTAGGTACGTTATTTGAAACGAAATTAGACGAAATAAATAAAAAGTCTTACAAACATTTTTGTCTTTTGAATTAAATCTATAATTCAGTTATTTTTCGCTTTTCAGTGTTTTTTTGTTTTTGCTTTTTTTGAGGTCGGTATATTTTTTTTTAAAAGTTTGTTTATCCCTTAGACTAAACACAATTAAACTTATTGCCAATAACTTCCTAATTTGTTTAATATATTTCTGATACGGTTAAGGCAATATATACTTCTTCATTTGGGATATCCGATCATTCCAGTTATGGTTATTGATCTCCTGTACATCCTTGATTCATAAATATTATTAAATTAATCTTTTAGCCGATAGGTGTCCGGCAGAGTAGAACAGCGCATTCCTCTTTCCTACCGAGGTGTCGTAAGAGGCGACTAAGATATTGACGGACAGCCTTTATTCGTGCAGAATAACAACATAATATACAATACTGTCACTATACGCTTCGTTCCCCGCGGGGGGTGAAAAGTAGGCTATGCGTATGATCTCTGCCTACCCCTTATGTGGGAAAAATATATTATTATTTTGAGTGATGTGTACGTAATTAATTTAATACACTTTTTTCCAGACACAGGGCGCTATTACTCCTCATTGTATTGTTCCACTTCCAAATTCGAATGGTGTGCAACTGCTACTTTGCTATGATAATGAAGGGGTTTATGTAAACACTAATGGACGAATAAGCAAAAATATTGTGCTTCAAGTAAGTTTAAAATTATATGTGTTATATGTGAACATTTTAAATTTCCAAATATTCACAAACAATCACTCTTTTATTTATTTCAGTGGGGAGAAATGCCAACATCAGTAGCATACATCGGTACAGGTCAAATAATGGGTTGGGGCAATAAAGCTATAGAAATTCGTTCAGTAGAGAGTGGACATCTGGATGGTGTGTTCATGCACAAAAAAGCACAACGTCCTTAAATTCCTGTGTGAGCGCAATGACAAAGTATTCTTTTCATCTGCCAAGGGTGGATCTTCCTGTCAAATTTATTTCATGACTCTCAATAAACCAGGTATGGCCAACTGGTAGTTGAATGATAGGCCGGCGTCGACACGCCGCTATGATCTGTGATGAAACACAGCTCTGACTGTATATGCCAAAAATTCAGTCAGCATAACAAAACTCTCACTATGCGCTTTGGCCATTCTGATTTCAAAGACTTGTGATAATGACAGATTATAATACGTGCTCAAAAGACAATCCACAAAATATTGCAATTGACTGTTTGAGGACATTTAATTTTTATCAAATGTGGCATTTTGTACTGAATAATGTAATTTCAATACACAAGCTACTGAATATATATTAAGCAATAACCTATAGGATAAATGTTTTGATATTGACAATTATTCATAAGTAATTTAATACTGCTTAGTTTTTATGTTGCAGTTGTTTATTTCTAAAAGAAAATGTAATTCAAATCAATCTATCAATCATATTATGCCATATTATATTGTTTACTGTTAAGTTAGTTGGGTGATAATAAAAGTAATTGGTTTAAAATATGTTTTTCTTAAGAAATTTATCAAAGATTAAGGCGATGTCTAACAAGTAATTATTGACTTTCTGACAAATTAAAATTTAGATGCTGTAATTATTCTTCTCTCTATGAGAATGTTTCACTTAACAAATCGGCACTTAGTCAAGTCACTGTGTATGATACTTCTCACATCAAACTGCAATAATTTTATGAATGGATGAATCCTAAAATTTGGTACTATTTATTATTTATTTGTTATGTACTATATTATTTACATGTATAAAGATGTAACTGTGCATATTGAAAATTATATATTTGATGACTTTTTATTTGAAAATACCTTAGCCCAATAAAAAAAATAATGAAATGTTTTCTTTTATTTTATATCCTTATTTAAAATTAGTACACAACATGTCAAAACATGAATTAGAACAAAATATTGATGTTTGGCTATGTTCCTTTATTTCAGCAACTGCGACATGTTACGGTTATACCAATGACGATTACGACGACCGCGGCGTGTGGTCTAGAGAACCTGATTTCTACGCGACGATTTAATTGTTGCAAAAACACAAATTGTTGTTTTCCGGTTCTGGTTGCGTTGTGATTGCCCAATTTTTTTTTAGCCTTGCCGGGTGTCCCGAACTGCGCGGGACGTCCCGACTTTCAGGGTCTGGTGACACGTCCTGATTAACCCTTGATCGGGACGCCAAATGTCCCAAATTTTTCACTAACCTCTAAATTTATCTAGTTAGCAATACTGTCACTATCCTGCTTATGGGAACGCAATGGGGAGTATGAATTACTTGACTCTCGTTTCCCACGGAGGCGAAAAGCGGGCTACGGGTATGGTCTCTGCTTACCCCTTATGGGAAAAGGTATGATTGTTTGTATGTATGTTAGTTTTATTTACTGTACTAACCAAAGTTAACACACCGTTGTAAAAAATATTTTTTTAATTTATTTATTATTAAGCAAGCGCAGGGCCCGTACCAAATTCTATCGAGGGGCCCTGGATCTGCTGTGGCTTCTTAAGTTTAAAGTGGTAAAAAAAACAATACTCATTAGGTTTATTTGCCATCCATATGTTACAATTTTGTTGATGTTTAATAGTACAGTAGATTACTATATGCCTATAAGCCCGTTTAGACTCTGACAAGAACGAGGAGTTTTTTTTCTGGAGATCAAAAATTATTACACACAGTTATTAACAAAAAACTGATACCCATTTTTTAGTTTGTTTTTTGTTAATTATGAATTAAAAATTTTATATCCATAAAAAAAGTCTTTCTCAAAATTTGATTCCGCATCGAATGTGCTATTGCTCATATTTTTGCCAAGATTCTAGAGATTTTTCACAAGATACTCATTTCTCGACTAGACTACCCGTGGCTCTACTCGCTAAAAATCTTCGTTACTATGTAACACATATACACTCGGCGTCAAAAAAATCGCACATCCGAAAAAAATAATTTAAATACTATTTTAACACAACAGGCCAATGGCAATGTTGTGGTTTGAGGGTATCATTCGAAAGGTAATTTCATTAGCTTTCAGGAATTTTAATTGAATTTTACTTTTATAACGAGACGAAAGAGAAATTAAAGAAAAAGACAGGGTATGTACAAATTTGCAAATTAATAATTAAAAAAAACTTAATAAATACAAAAAAAGTTCTTAAAACCTAGTGTTACCCCCCCCCCCCCCTTGCCTTGATAACGGCTTCCATGCGATCTTTCATGGACCTTACAAGGATCGCAACAGCCTCTTGGGGTATTTGTTCCCACTCTTCAAGTACCGCATCTTGGAGCTCTTGAAGAGTGGCTGGAGCTGGATCTCGAGCTCGCACGCGCCGTTTCAGGTCATCCTAGAGATGTTTTATTGGGTTAAGGTCTGGACTTCGTGCTGGCCAATGCATAACAGGGATATCGACCTCCTGTAAATAATCCCGTACAATAGCCGCGGTGTGGCAACGAGCATTATCATGCATTAACATGAATCCATCACCGACATAACCAGCATACGGGACCACACGTTCCTCCAGGATTTCAGTAATGTACCGACCAGCATTTAATGACCCTTGACCACGGCCACCCCGAGTCCGGGAAACGCACACAAGTTCCGTTTTCCCGTCGACGGAAATGCCGCCCCAAAACATACACGATCCACCCCCGTATTCGACGGATTCTTCGAAGCAGGGTTGTGTGAACCTCTCCCCGTCTTCTGTAGACCCTTCTACGTCTGTCATTGCAGAAGAGACAGACCCTCGTCTCATCAGAGAAGAGTACGGTCCGCCACTGTTCTAGAGTCCACTCGCAATGATTGCGAGCAAACTCTAGGCGATCTCTGCATTTGTAAAACGGTTTCGTAAAGATGTCGTAACGATGAAACTGTCATCTCTTTCTGATGTGCACTGTTTTCTTCCAGATCCCGGTTTTCTAACATAACCACCAGTCTGCTGAAAACGTTGGAACACCCGTCGAACTTAAAAACGGGACAGGTTCAACTGTCGAGCAACGTCACACTGCCGCATCCCCGACTGCAATAGGGCAATCACTTGAGCGGCTTCTTCAGAGCTGGTGTCCATCTTTACTTGTTCTTACTTGGGTTACTTGTTCACGTGTGTTCACTGTTCACTGCAGTCTAAATTACGACTGGCCCATATTTCATCCAGATCGACTCTTTTATACCCTTTTTAGGTGGTGTAACTAGCGTCCTTACTAACGAGCATTTGACAGTGTTTATTTTTGACGCTCTATAATGATAAATGTTTTAATGATTTCATGATTTTTTTATTAATAATGTAAAGATATTCAAATACCTATTTCAAACATACCAATATTTATATAAATATAATTCGTTTCTAGCCATTACAGCCATTTTTCGCGCAAACTCAGAGAGGTGCGATTTTTGTGACGCTGAGTGTAGTACCTAATGATTATCATTATAAATTGGAATTATTCTTTTTTCTACTTGTGGGAAGATATATCTTACCTTAAACGTCAATAATTCTCAAAAATCTTTCGATGTTTTAAAATAAGGTTCGATGTTTTAAGTACTTTATCAAATTAGCCACAACACTGCGACGGGCAAAAAACAATTATTAACGCAGTATATACTTACTTACTTATAAGATAAAATAATTACAATATTATTTTATATTATATTTTTCGTCTTTTATTGTTACACGGTTATCAAAATCTCACCACTCCATGGGTTGACTGGGAGAGAATGCCTAACGGCATTAAGTCCGCCCTTTGTATCCTTTCTTTGTAAGGGATCAATAAAGGTTATTAAGTAAATAAATAAAAAATACCTCTTTCATGAGTGGCTCACAACGTGTGTAGAAATAAGAAAATTTAAAATTACCAAATAGAATTACCATCCATTTCTTATTGGTTGGCAGATAACAAAACTTTATTCTAATGGGCGGATTGTTTATTACGATAGTCAATGTTTATGACAATCCCAAAACCCTTTTAATTTTGCGGTTTTCCCAACTTCGTTCACAAATTATTTGCGATGTGCCCGGTGCTAACTTTTAGAAATATGCTAAAATTTATTGAATGCCTGTAGCTTTTGGTACCAACATCCATTGGCGAGTTGCCCATTGTAGCGATAGGTGGGTATCATTCGTTTAAAAAAACAAACTTGTTTCTCTCGCCTAATTTAAAGTTCTTTGGTTCGGAAATAGTTTATTTTATGCATTGTGCTCTTTTTGCATTTGGTAACGATCTTATTATGCCGGGATTACGAAATGGTTATGAGAATTGCTACTCTTGCTACGTGGTTAATCCGGCACTGGAAACGGTAGAAGTTACAAAAAGCTTAAAAGAACAGTTGGAACAAAAAGTTCTCGTCTTTAAGAGGCACTGCTGTTACATCTAAAAGAGGTTTAATTCAAAGTAGAGATTTAAAAACAACATTGAAGGTGGAGATGGCACAATTCGATAGTGGTTGATCTAAAGGTATTCACCTGTTACACGCATATCAATTTCTATTGTCAATACCACCAACAAGCGTCGATTCTGAACGCGTTTTTTCGGCGAATAGATATCTTTGTGGTCATTAAGGATGTTCAATTTCAATGAAGTCACAATTTTCTATGGATTGCAACAAAACACTGCGTTTTGCGAAACTAGGTTGCCACTTCAGAACCTCTCTTCCGCAACGGTTATCCGTTCTACTAGCTATATGCCACTACAGCTTGCTAATCCTTAGGACTTATGTCGATTACTCTAGTTCTGCTGCGGATATTATCGTTACGGATTTTACCTCGTACAGAAACTGCGGGGATAGCTCTTTCCATAGCTCGCTGAGCAACTCCGAGCTTCTTCAAGCTAAGTGAGGCCTGCAGTAAAGGACCACGTCTCAATTTTTACTGGTGGTAGGATTCCTAGGCATGAATCAGTTTAGGTAGGCACCACGTCAGGGCCATTTATTCTGCCGTGAAGCAGTAGTGTGCAAACATTACTGTGTTTCGGTTTGAAGAGCACTGTGAGCTAGTGTAATCACTGAGCTTATGAAACTTAACAACTGATGTATCAGGGTGATGGGCGCAGTGTGGTGTCACACAGAAATGTTCTGGGTGACACATTTGATACGGGCAAACGTTGCTCTTATTAGGTGAACGTTTGGCTGGTTTTGTCACTTAATAAAAAAAAAAACAAAAGTTCCGTAGGTCATCTCTGGCAACACGCACTTGTTGAAAACTTTAGTTTTTAGACATTGAGGTATTCTGGACGAGAAGATGTGACGCAGTTTCCCAAACGCTGCCCAGCCGAGTTGGATCCGTCGATTGACCTCTTGGTCGAAGTTGGACAATCTGTCTTAGCGATACATATTTGTCAACAACTTCGAGAGTAGTGTGCCTAACAACATCCAGTATAGGTGACATGGACGTTAGACATGATCTTCGTCTTGTCCATGTTCATTTTAAGGCCTACCCGTTGGGAAACACTATTGTGGTCATTGAGCATAGTGCCTAGTTCCTCCGTTCTGGTTCTGACATTATGCCTATATCGTCGGCAAATCGAAGGTGAGTGATGTATTCGCCATTGATGTTAATGCCGTATCCTGGCATTAACATCAATGGCGATGAATAACATCCAGACCAGTAGCTTGAAGACATCTTTCAATGCAGCGGTGAAGAATATGACGTCGCCCTATTGTACACCTTTCCGCGTTGGATCGGTTTCACTCTGGTCCTGTGCTCTGATAGCTGTCGTAGCGCTGGTATACAGGCACTACAACACATAGATATACCGACAGTCAATCCGGCACCGCTGATGTAAATTTCGACGGAATCAAAGGGTTTCTCATAGCCTACATACGCCAGAAATAACGGGAGATTGTATTCTTCGGTCTTTTGTATAATCTGGCGAAGGGTATGTATGTGGTCTATGGTACTAAAGTCTTTTCGGAATCCGGCTTGTTCGGGAGACTGGAAGTCGTCACGTCTGCTTGCGAGACGATTCGTAATGACTCTCGAAAACAACACGTAGACGCGGCTCAGAAGCGATATCGGTCTTAGTTCTTCAAGAGGGCGTTATCGTCCTTGAAGAACAGGACAACCACGCTTCTGCTCCGTGCTTCCAGCGTAGCGCGGCCTCGGACGACGGAATAAATAGCTTCTGAAGTACTTCAGGTGTGGCCAAACATGTGCCTTGTACAATTGCAAGCGGTGGGCCGGCATTATAGTATTCATCGGAAAATTACGATAAATGGTACTTGGTTCTTGGGCTATCATTTTGAAAATGTATGGCGTACGAGGTAATAAAACTTTATTCTTGGGATTAAACACCTTTTTTTCAACTGGAAATTTACCTGTAAATTTGTATTTTATTTTTATAATAATTATTGGTTTATAACCACTACAACTTATTTATTTACTTTGCCTTCAAATTACGTCGTAGACGATTACGGGCCTTTATCGCCATAAAGAAGCCGGGAACATTAATCAAGACATGGCTGAAGTATAGGATGATGTTTTTAGCACCCCAGAAAGGTACGCCCATTGTTACTTCCAATAAAACCAAAGTTACTTATTGTAACTGAAAATTCTCTAAAAGAAAACTAATAAATGTCATTGAGGCCTACAACTTACAATAGCTTTTTGCACTTGGTACTATCTAGCTATGAAAACCCACCTACAGGCAGTATCAGAAAATAGTTAACCTTATAAAAAAATATCAGACTTTTCCATTGAACTCACACATAGACTGTCCTGATGCTTTCTTATATATGCATGAGCATGGACACTGGACTCGGTCACCATCATTTACTAACTTACCTGGTGGCTTAACATCTAGGGATGATAAATACTCCGCACCACCTAAACAAGAGTGAAGAAACATTTTCGCCGCATACATATGAGTGGTCATAAGTCAGAAGATAGATCTTTAAAATAATCAGTATGGTGTGTAACTAAAAAAGGTAAGATAATTGATGACACGACTATAGGCACACCATGTAACTGCCGATATTGGTGCTTTAATTATTTATCTCAAGATCCAAGATTTCATTCGAAATTTGTGGACTTTAAAAAAGGAAGCCTCGAAAAATGATGGGCTTTGGTAATAATACTCAAAAAGGTGAAACAATAGAGGTATCAATCAAATCACACTAACCTGGAGTTGATTAATCAAATAAAATTTCAGCTCATATATTAAGGGATCTTGATTCTTAACAAATGTGATATCATAAAATCTAATGAAAGTAGAAACAAAGTTTTGTTGTGTTGTTTTGTATTTTATAACAGGTAACAACCGGCTTACTTAGACTACTTAGTTACTTTATATGTGGGATGAGATAGTATCAAAAAGAAGGGCCAATGATGTACCTTGTTATAAAGGAGAATGTAAGAATAGATGTTAAGGAATTCAGGTACTGATCGCACCAATGTACCAGTCAAAACAAAAACCATTTAGTGTTCTTTCTCTAAAAAACCGGTACATCGAGAAAGGTGACACATAGAACGCGGGTGCAGTGTACATGACCTTATCATACGAGAATCGGGGACGAAAATCATTTACATTCCAGACAAATAGCATCTTCTCATTCGCCGGCATATATAGGTATATAACAGATCATAGTTTTTTAATATTTATAAGAGAGCTTATGGAATATGTTTATTTATACAAACCCACTCTCACTTATTAGTTAGTTCCAGTTGTCACTAAAAATATAAGTATTTCTTGATTTTTACTAATTTATAACAGCAAAAATACAAACATTCTATTGACAATTATAGTTTACTAGCTGATGCCCGCAACTTTGCTGCGTGGATATAGTTTTCAAAATTTCCCGTGGGATCTATTTGATTTCCCAGGATAAAAAGTATTCTATGTCCATCAACGGAATGCAAGCTATCTCTGTGCGAAACTTCCGTCATGGTTGATTCAGCAGTTGAGCAGTGAAAAGGTTACAAAAAGAGAGTTAGTTTCACGTTTATAACATTAGTATGGATTAATATGGTAAAATAACAGCATATAAATGTTCTATTATAAACCGCAGGCCCTCTTGCTCTTCAAGTTAGTGGGTTAGCATATTTCTTATATTGTGAAATATGTTTTTATATCTTTGGCATAAACTTCACCAAAAAGTAATTAGTAAATTAACACTTAAAATTGCATATAATGATTTCAAGAATATCATCAACAGGTCATTGGACCCCAGGTCTGATGAGGTGAGGTTCCATTGTAGGATTTATTTAACTTAAGAAGTATTGTAGAATAAGCTCTTTACCTACACACCCTTATGCCTTTTGGCTGAAATTAAAATTAATATTTTTTTTTTTAATGACAAATTCTAATTTTGAAATAAAACATTTCACCAACATTAAACCTTGTATAATTTTTGTGTTGAGATTTAACCTATCATTAAGTGTTTATCTTACTTTGGGCGATCTGCAGTAAACAACTTAAAACAATATAATAATGGTCATTAAACATTCCATTAATATTAACTATATAAACCAGCCCGTGCTAGTCCTTCACTTTCGATATGTGTCATAGGCACTAAATTCAAACCAGGTACGGGTGGTTGCATTTCCAAATCTCTTAAGTTGTTTACTTTAACTCTGAGTTCTGACCTTAGTTTATTAATGTCTATGTTCAGCTGCTTCTGATCAGCTTCTAAAAGCGATTTAGTTTCTTCAACATCGTGTTTTATGAGATGCGAACCTACGGTGACCCAACATTTAGTCTGCGAAGATTTTACGAGGTCACGAAGAGCTTCTCGATTATGATTTCTTCTTTTATCCAAGAATACAATTTCTCGCTTATCCGACAATATTTCTTCGGCCAGTTTTTCTACTGAAACAAGATATTTTAAAGTTTTTGCTTGGTCATTAATTTCACTAGAATTATTAGCAGAATTCATAACTTTTTTGTTTTTTGTTTTGTAATGAGTTACTTTAAAGTTGATGTTACAAGTGTTTTTGATAGATGACGCCAGTGTTGCCAGATAGATAAGACGTAGTACATCTGATAGTCTGTGACATGTAAGACAGTAATACTGTCCTCACTGCACAGTCCATGATTATCAGAAATACGGTGTTGCAGTTTAAATTATAAATATAGATTTACGGTGGTACATTTGCACATTTTAGTGAAAAGAACATAGAAACAACATAAATTTACTTTCATGTAATCAGGTTTTATTTATAGTAGAGGGGTTAAGTTGTAGGTTTTATTCAATGAGATTCAAACACTCGTGAAATTTTTGATTGGACTCTCTTTTTTTTTAATGTAGTCTTTTTTTTTATTTGGCATCACGCGGTTTCCGCATATGCCACTGACAAACTTTATAATTAGTAATTCAAATTATTAATCACTCGCTTAAATGCATTTACACTGACAATTCCTGATCCTTAACATTACACTTTAAATAGATGATCCTTTCACTATATTTATTTATTTCCTCATTTCTTGGCCTGCACGGTTTGTGAGTCAGCCATATAGGTTAAAGTTTCCAATATGAACCATCAATATATGAGGTTTTAGGGGTGGAGGTGCTACCCCCCTGTGCCATCCCCACACTCCGGAACCCCATGGTTATGGATATATTCATGGTTAAAGTTTTAAGGTTAGAATAGCGCTTTATATTAGTAGCGGGGAAGTGAGGTGGGAGGGGTAGGGGTGGTTTTAGAAGCGGGGAAGTCGTGCTCCGGGCAGCTCCGGCGCTCCGTGGCAGCTCCGGCGCTGCGGGATGAGTCCTTCCGCCCTAGCGTAGGAAAGCGCGGCACCTGAGCTCGCCTTCGCAGGTACGCTATGACGATTTCGGTGCCAGCGCTTCCCTACGGCGGGCGGGCACTGCTCTCCCTCCGCGCCTCCGAGCTCTTTCATATACACTCTAGGGGTAGGGCAGACAAGACCACGTAGATAGTGGGGTGCTCTGATTCGGTTTTGGGTACTTTTTGGATATTAAATAAGTAATTATGTAAGTAAACACTTGGTATCGAGTAGGTATCGATACTTTCAAAATTTTCGGAATCCTACACTAATTGAAACGTGAAGTGATTGACGTTTGACATCAATTATTGTCAAATTTATTTTGTAATTGCGTGTTATTTGCCAATTTGTATAAAAAGTAAAAAAAAATGTATCTCATGAACCGTGTTTCCGCAACCTAAAACTTTGCAAAACGCTTTCTTTTAGTGAGTACTATGTACAAAAAAAAATATGGGCATTTAAATCGATGGTCCATATTGGAAAGTTTATCCGCCATATATCAAAGTATACAATCTTCGAACCTTCGTTAAAATTTCGATTTCGATCAACAGTAAAATGATAGTTGAAGATTTGCTGGACTGATGGCGACAAAACGAAAAGCACAATATTGGTCTTGAATTGAATTTTCCAATGACTGTAAACTTTCAGGAGCACTTGCTGCATAATAAACTATCAATATTAAATATCAAAACTCCAAATATACACAGAAATTACAAAATTAAATAAAAACACTACAGCCACTTTTTTTTTTTTTTTAACTTGTGATGGCAATAGTTTTAACTTTTTGCCAGTTTCAAAGTTTGGGAAACTAGTTTGCGGTTAAAGGATAAGACGGAAAATTCGGAAGCATGGAATAAAACGATCAATTATAATAGAAATTTATACATAGATATACCTTCACAGAAAACTACTTATACTTTAATCTATATATACATATATACACATAAATATAAATATATTTTCTTACTCAAATAACAAAATATACAGACAGTTGTAAATTGTAAATATGGACATAAAGATTGTTATATTTTGATGTTATTAGCTACGATAAATGTCACAAGTACTTTGTAATATGTTTTGGGATACATAAGGATACAAGAAAGACGGGTTGGCATACTAACTTTAAGAGAGTATAACTGTTGTAGAAAGGAAGAGCGGTCGTAGAATGGACAGGAAAAGAAAATGTGTTCTAAGTTCCCGATGTCGGTTCCACACTCACAAAGATCGTTAGTTACAATCCGCAGTCGTGCAAGGTGAGTTGGAGTACAAACATGTCCTAAGCGCATTCGAATAATAATGCTTGCAGATGTTTTCGAACACAGCACCTTGAAAAACCACGGTTTATCGGGTATAGATGGTTGTATATTATAATACTGCTTCCCTTTGATCTACCACTCATTGTCCAAAGTCTATTCCAAGATTCCTGGAGATAAACTCTAGACAGGGCAGTCAGATCGTGGGAATAATTTTTAAATGGAAATTTAATTCCACTGTGTACTGCATCTTTTGCTAGTTTGTCAGCTTTCTCATTTCCCTTTACGCCACAATGACTTGGAATCCAGGAAAAGGTAATTGAATAACCTTTTAATGTGCATAATTTAATTTTTTTCCGAATTTCAATGATAATGGGATAGTACGGTTTCATTTTATATGGAAATTTTTCTAATGTTTGCAAGGCACTCTTAGAATCTGTAAATATAATACTTTTTGAAAGCTTCATTAAATAAATGTATTCCAATGCTTTAAAAAGGCCGAAACATTCACCAGTAAAAACTGAAGTCTCTGGAGGCATTTTAATTTTTTGAATAATTTTAGATTGGGAATGAAACACACCAACACCTACGCATTCTGAAATCTCAGATTTGGATGCGTCCGTAAAAATATAATGCCAGTCGTGCCATTCTTCCCTAAGAGTATAATTAAATTTAATATCTGCTTCTATGTCATCTTTATTTATACCGAAATCATAAATTACGCGTGGTGAAATTATTAAAGACTCGAAGTCAGAACAAAACAATGATAAAGAAGGAGTGCGATGAATACGTGTAGGTAGTGATAGAAATTTACGGTAGCTTTTTATGAGGCATGGAGGTGATTTATGTGCCCAATAACGGGAAGTTTCAATAAGTTCATTAAGATTTTGTAACTTCGAAAGAAGAGGGTGATGTGAAAATTGAATTAAGCGAAACATAAATTTATCTGCCAAAAATTGTCTTCTCAAATATAAGGGCGGCTCACAGCATTCTACCTGTAAGGCATTAATTGGGGAAGACTTCATGGCCCCAGTTATTATTCTGAGAGCTTTAGACTGGATAGTATCCAAATTCTTAAGCCCCATTACACTACCACTGTCCAATGTAAATGTACCGTAATCGAGAACACTTCTGATAAGTGCATTGTATATTAATTTTAGATAAAATGGATGAGCTCCCCACCATACACCAGAGAGACATCTCATTATGTTTAGTAAGCGTTCACATTTTGTTATTACAAACTCGAAATGGGGAAGACCATTAAGTCTACTATCTAATATGACTCCCAGAAATTTGGCGTGGTTCTGAACATCTAAAGGTGTATTATTGTAATTAATATTAACAGTTGGGATAGAACGCTTTCTTGTAAATACTACGATGGAACTTTTGGATACTGATAAATCTAATCCATTAGTATCCAGCCAGCCTTTTAAAAGATTAAGTGAGTTGTTCATCATATTACTAGCTGCATCAATTTGGTCATGTGATGTATATAAAAGTAAGTTATCGGCGTATTGCAAAATATTTACGGTGTTATTCAGTGATGCTTCCAAGTCATATGTGTAAATATTATATAATAAAGGACTTAGCACTGATCCTTGTGGCAATCCTTTAAAAACCGTACGTGAAATGATTGTGTAATCGTCGAGTTTTAATGTAATAGTTCTTTGTGACATTATGTTACTCGTACTTATAAAATTAACTAAAATTTGAGGTACACGTAAAGCTGTCAGTTTTTGTCTTAGGATTGAAAGCACTACATTATCATATGCAGAAGAAATGTCAAGGAAAGCAGCAATTACCATTTTATTACATGTGAAAGCTTGCAGTGTATCGCTAGTAAATATACTGATACTGTCGATTGTACTCCTGGACTTCCTAAACCCAAACTGATTATCGGCTAGCAATCTCTTACTTTCTACATACCATGTCTACCTGTTTTTAATCAAATGTTCAGCAATTTTAACCAAAACTGAAGAAAGGGCGATATCACTGTTAGTGATAGAGGTCCCCCACGCTTGATGGTGGCAATTGAAATCACCAAGTACTAAAAAAGGTCTTTTTAAATTTGAAATAATATTATTAACTTCACTCAGTATAATATTTGTGACACGTGGAACATATATTGAAATAACAGACAAGTTACCTACACGAATACCTAAAATATTTAAATGATCAACATCGACAAAAGGGAATGATAAGTTAAAAAAGGGAAGAGAATTTTTAATTAATATGGCTACACCACCATATCCGTCAAGTCTATCTTGTCTAATACTAGCCAGTATAACCTGAAATCTTAAAGGTAATTTCAGGTTTTAACCATGTCTCTAATAGTGTGATAATAATAGGGTTGTATGTATTAATGATATAAATAAGATCACTTTTCTCAGGTATTACACTCCGGCAATTCCACTGAACAATCTTGGAATCCATTGTTATCAGTTCTCTGGCATAAAAATTCTTGAAGAGCAGCAACGTGGGACGGTCTCAACAAATTACTTTGAAATGAATTAATTAAGGCTAACATTAACTCTACTAATTGCATTTGATTAGATTCTATAGATTTCGGTACTATCGCACATCCATTTTCGGAAGCAGGAATCTGATATTCATTGATAATTGCATTGTGAGCTGTTTAGTCATAACCTTTTAAAGTTTTAGGAATTGTAGGGGAACGTGGCTTTGCGAAGACCGTCTTTTTATAAGATTTGGATGTAAATGTATTATTGGATGAAGACTTTACCAAGTTCTGGTTGAGTGGGGACATTAGTGACGTCAGCATAAGATTTAGAAACAGCAGAATGGAACTTGCATGCTTCTATATAAGAAATACTGCTTTGTGCCATTGTGGTTTTAATCCCTTTTTGTCTGCTAAATTCTGGACAAATTTTATTTATTGCGTAATGATAACCAGAGCAAATAATACATGATGCAGCATCTTCTTCAACCGAGCAGCTATCACCAGTATGATCTTTTCCACATTTATAACAGCGTGGCTTTGAGCGACACATAACTTTTGTGTGCCCGTATCTACAGCATTTATAGCATTGAATTGTAGGATATATATATAAGTCTACAGTAAGTGCATTGTAACATATGTATACCCGCTTTGGCAAAACCTGACCATCAAAAGTAATTACAACAGACTGTGATGGTTTCCAAACAGTATTTCCATTAACTTGTGTTTTATAATTTAGTCTTCTAATTTTAACAATTTCTCCGCAACCTATACGCACAGTTGTGTTTGCTAGTACTTCCTCTAGAGACCAATCAGCTGGTACTCCTCGTACCAAGCCCATTCTGACAACATTGAAAGTCGGGATAAAAGCCTTTAAGTTATTAAGAGATAATGTATTGTTATTAATAAAATCATTGGCATCTTGGTGGTTTGAGAAAGCGACAGTACATCTATTTCTTCCAATTCTTTTACCACTACCAATAACTATATTTTTAAAATTATTCTTTTTTAGAAAATTGCCAAAGGTAATAGGATGCAGTATAGAACCATCATTAGGGGACACCTCTACACGTTGCACATGCACAACATAAGGAGCTGTATCAGTTGGAATATAAAGTTTACGACCAATCTGTTCCTTTGATGTTACAGAATCAATATTAGGTGGCTGAAGTGCTACATGAGAAGATTGTTCTATTTCTGTAATTTTGTTACTAGGCAAAGCATTGTTTAAACAGTGACATTCTGTCTCATTATCTATATTATTATTAGACTGCTTCCCATGAAGTTTCTGTTTCCTATGCTTGTTACATTTTTTACAAATTTTTTGGGCGCGAACGCGTTTACGTGAACCTTCGCGGGAAACAGATCCATCCGTGTCCATTCCACTTACATCATCATTTGAAACCGTAACATAGCTAGCAACGGGGGGACCCAGGCCAGGACCTGAATCCCCCGCGCTGCAGTTAGGGGGATCTATCATATATGGTAATAATTAATATTTACAAAACTCACCACTGTTACGAAAATGTACACAAATATTAACAAAATAAAGAGAATATCTACAATATTAAAAATAACTGATCGTTTTTTTTTTACAATAAATTAAATAAAATTTTGAAAATTTACTCCCGAATTACTTTTATGTTAACTGATAACAATGGATTCCAAGATTGTTCAGTGGAATTGCCGGAGTGTAATACCTAAGAAAAGTGGTCTTATTTATATTATTAATACATACAACCCTAATAATATCACACTATTAGAGACATGGTTAAAACCTGAAATTACCTTTAAGATTTCAGGTTATACTGGTACAGTGTTGCCAGATGGATAAGACAATAATACGGTGCACGGTGGGCCAAAATTACCAGAAATACGGTGTAGCAGTTTTAATTGTTACGGTAGAATTACGGTATTACATTTGCCTATTTTATTGAATTTAATTTACTTTTATTTATTCAGGTTTTTTTATAATAGCCCCCTCTCTTAAGGTTCATATAAATTCGAAGATTCAATGAGATTCAACCACTCGTTGCGAAATTTTTGTTTGCAGTTCTTTTTTTGTACAGTCTTCTTTTCTGCTATTTCTTAGATGTTGAAGAATCAGACAAAGAAACACTATTAGTATTCATGTTACTAATAGTAATTGTGACATGACACTATTCATGTTAATTAGCTATTACTTTGAAACAATGACATTTAAAAAAAAATCTACAAACATGCAGTCTAAACATGAACAATTTGTCTGGGCAAACAAAATTCTGAGTACGCTAAGTTCATCATCATCATCGTTTAAGCTTAACACTAGCCCACTGCTGAACATAGGCCTCCCCCATAGATTGCCACAAAAGCTTGTACTTCTCGTTTTGGTGGTTTTTGCCACAGTTGCCACGCTTGGCATCCAGGTTAAGTTCAAAGTTAGACACTCAGAATATCTAAGTTATTTTTCGTCTACATATAGCAACTTAGACTGTGACGCAATTTTGCTTATTTATTATTCGTGCTATGGTAACCAATGACAACCATCAAAATGGCATAAAAATTATTTTCTAATACGTTAAATAAAATTTTAAATTATTAATCTAAATGGGATCTAAATAACAATAAAATATTTTATCAATTTTAGATCTTGTTATCGTAGTTAAAAAAAAACTTTCAACTTACTGACGTAAACAAAAACAAATATAGCTCTTAGCCAGTATGCATGTTTTGGTAGTAAAGCGCTGTACCCTGTACTCAGTAGACTTGTTATTCCATTGATATAATTATATAAGTAAATTTTCGGTGTTATATTGGCAGTATTGAATACCATCGGTTAGAGAGTGTTCGACGAAGTCACGACATTGGACTTTTTCTGAATTTTACCACGGATTTTACCACGGACGGGATACCAGTTTCGGTTTAGGTTCGAAAATACGGTAACTTTCATATACTGTAATTTATGACTACTGTAGGTGGCAGATTTAAAAACAAAAATTATAATTACGGCAAATCTACCGTAATTACGGTGCATATAGCAACGCTGTACTAGTATTAGACAAGATAGACTTGACGGATATGGTGGTGTAGCCATATTAATTAAAAATTCTCTTCCCTTTTTTAACTTATCATTCCCTTTTGTCGATGTTGATCATTTAAATATTTTAGGTATTCGTGTAGGTAACTTGTCTGTTATTTCAATATATGTTCCACGTGTCACAAATATTATACTGAGTGAAGTTAATAATATTATTTCAAATTTAAAAAGACCTTTTTTAGTACTTGGTGATTTCAATTGCCACCATCAAGCGTGGGGGACCTCTATCACTAACAGTGATGGTGAACACCTCTTAGAAATATTAGACAATCATAATTTGTGTTTGTTAAATACTGGACTTCCTACACGCCGCACACGTCCTAATGGGAATATAAGTGCAGTAGATTTATCCATATGCACCCCAGACTTAGCCTCTGCCATGACTTGGAGTCCTCTTAGCTCAAGTTTTGGTAGTGATCATTTCCCTCTTCTTATCTCTTCTCCTATTAAATCTCCAACTGAAAAAAAATAAAACCCAGGCTTAAATATAAATTAAAAAATGCTGACTGGGATAGGTTTAAATCACTTATAGAACAGAAGATAGAAGAACTTCCACCAATTACGCATGGCAAGGTAGATGATGCATCTGATGCCTTAACAAAATGCTTAGTAGATGTTGCAGATCAAATTTTTCCTAAAAAGGTTAGTACATCCAGAAAAATTCCCTCACCTCCATGGTGGGACGAAGAGTGTTCCAAAGCGGTCAAAAGAAGGAAATATGCGGAAAAAATATATGCTCAAGATATGTCGGAGGAAAATTTAAATATTTTACAAAATTTTATTAGAGAAACAAAAAAATTACTCAAGAATAAAAAACGTGAAGGTTGGAGAGCATTTTGTACATCCTTGTCTCCTGATAGTAGTTTTTCCCAAGTCTGGAATTGCATAAGACGTTTTAGGACGGCGTTTAACAGTGTATCTTACTGTCCTATTCCTTTGTCAATAGCAAATGACTTTATGGATCTCTGTGCACCACCTACAGTACCACAGCATTTTTTCTTCCATAACTACACAACCTCATTACCTCTTGATAACATAGACGTTTTGAATTCTTTATTTTCACTGTCAGAATTGAAAGGTGTCCTGTCTTGCGTAAAAGACTCCGCTCCAGGGTAAGATGGTATTCCTTACTCCTTTTTGGCTAAACTTGGAGATAAAGCTCTAGATTATTATTTAAATGTTATAAATGCTGCCATGATGTCTGGAAACATTCCTTCATCATGGAAATTACAAGAAATTGTTCCCATACTGAAATCAAATAAACCTATTCATAATGCTTCTTCTTATCGACCTATCGCCCTTTCTTCAGTTTTGGTTAAAATTGCTGAACATTTGATTAAAAACAGGTAACAGGTGTAGAAAGTAAGAGATTGCTAGCCGATAATCAGTTTGGGTTTAGGAAGTCCAGGAGTACAATCGACAGTATCAGTATATTTACTAGCGATACACTGCAAGCTTTCACATGTAATAAAATGGTAATTGCTGCTTTCCTTGACATTTCTTCTGCATATGATAATGTAGTGCTTTCAATCCTAAGACAAAAACTGACAGCTTTACGTGTACCTCAAATTTTAGTTAATTTTATAAGTACGAGTAACATAATGTCACAAAGAACTATTACATTAAAACTCGACGATTACACAATCATTTCACGTACGGTTTTTAAAGGATTGCCACAAGGATCAGTGCTAAGTCCTTTATTATATAATATTTACACATATGACTTGGAAGCATCACTGAATAACACCGTAAATATTTTGCAATACGCCGATAACTTACTTTTATATACATCACATGACCAAATTGATGCAGCTAGTAATATGATGAACAACTCACTTAATCTTTTAAAAGGCTGGCTGGATACTAATGGATTAGATTTATCAGTATCCAAAAGTTCCATCGTAGTATTTACAAGAAAGCGTTCTATCCCAACTGTTAATATTAATTACAATAATACACCTTTAGATGTTCAGAACCACGCCAAATTTCTGGGAGTCATATTAGATAGTAGACTTAATGGTCTTCCCCATTTCGAGTTTGTAATAACAAAATGTGAACGCTTACTAAACATAATGAGATGTCTCTCTGGTGTATGGTGGGGAGCTCATCCATTTTATCTAAAATTAATATACAATGCACTTATCAGAAGTGTTCTCGATTACGGTACATTTACATTGGACAGTGGTAGTGTAATGGGGCTTAAGAATTTGGATACTATCCAGTCTAAAGCTCTCAGAATAATAACTGGGGCCATGAAGTCTTCCCCAATTAATGCCTTACAGGTAGAATGCTGTGAGCCGCCCTTATATTTGAGAAGACAATTTTTGGCAGATAAATTTATGTTTCGCTTAATTCAATTTTCACATCACCCTCTTCTTTCGAAGTTACAAAATCTTAATGAACTTATTGAAACTTCCCGTTATTGGGCACATAAATCACCTCCATGCCTCATAAAAAGCTACCGTAAATTTCTATCACTACCTACACGTATTCATCGCACTCCTTCTTTATCATTGTTTTGTTCTGACTTCGAGTCTTTAATAATTTCACCACGCGTAATTTATGATTTCGGTATAAATAAAGATGACATAGAAGCAGATATTAAATTTAATTATACTCTTAGGGAAGAATGGCACGACTGGCATTATATTTTTACGGACGCATCCAAATCTGAGATTTCAGAATGCGTAGGTGTTGGTGTGTTTCATTCCCAATCTAAAATTATTCAAAAAATTAAAATGCCTCCAGAGACTTCAGTTTTTACTGGTGAATGTTTCGGCCTTTTTAAAGCATTGGAATACATTTATTTAATGAAGCTTTCAAAAAGTATTATATTTACAGATTCTAAGAGTGCCTTGCAAACATTAGAAAAATTTCCATATAAAATGAAACCGTACTATCCCATTATCATTGAAATTCGGAAAAAAATTAAATTATGCACATTAAAAGGTTATTCAATTACCTTTTCCTGGATTCCAAGTCATTGTGGCGTAAAGGGAAATGAGAAAGCTGACAAACTAGCAAAAGATGCAGTACACAGTGGAATTAAATTTCCATTTAAAAATTATTCCCACGATCTGACTGCCCTGTCTAGAGTTTATCTCCAGGAATCTTGGAATAGACTTTGGACAATGAGTGGTAGATCAAAGGGAAGCAGTATTATAATATACAACCATCTATACCCGATAAACCGTGGTTTTTCAAGGTGCTGTGTTCGAAAACATCTGCAAGCATTATTATTCGAATGCGCTTAGGACATGTTTGTACTCCAACTCACCTTGCACGACTGCGGATTGTAACTAACGATCTTTGTGAGTGTGGAACCGACATCGGGAACTTAGAACACATTTTCTTTTCCTGTCTATTCTACGACCGCTCTTCCTTTCTACAACAGTTATACTCTCTTAAAGTTAGTATGCCAACCCGTCTTTCTTGTATCCTTATGTATCCCAAAACATATTACAAAGTACTTGTGACATTTATCGTAGCTAATAACATCAAAATATAACAATCTTTATGTCCATATTTACAATTTACAACTGTCTGTATATTTTGTTATTTGAGTAAGAAAATATATTTATATTTATGTGTATATATGTATATATAGATTAAAGTATAAGTAGTTTTCTGTGAAGGTATATCTATGTATAAATTTCTATTATAATTGATCGTTTTATTCCATGCTTCCGAATTTTCCGTCTTATCCTTTAACCGCAAACTAGTTTCCCAAACTTTGAAACTGGCAAAAAGTTAAAACTATTGCCATCACAAGTTAAAAAAAAAATTGCAAGCGACAATGTTATTGAAAATAAAATGTTTTTTTATGACTTAAGGTCACTGACATCCGGAAGGATTTCACAGCTTCGCCGGATTGATTTTTTTTCCGTATTTCTTTTATTTTTTTAATTTATTGGGAAAAACAAACAATTGTACACAATTATTACAAAGTGGTTAGGTAATTATGTAAGACTATATGTACAATCCATACCGTTTTCCACATATTGCTATGGAGAACAGAAACAACTATGTGTAGTGTAGTCAACAGCAGGTTGACCCTGTGTACGTAGATGCTATCAAAAGATCTTTGTTTATAATGCTTCGGGAATATCAACTTCCTCCCGACTACCTATCGAGGACAATCTTACTTATATTATTAAATGAACACAATAAGTTATAAATATAGATAATAAATTTCAGAAATGTAATTTTAGTTTATGAGTTGTATTTAAATTTCTTGCTCTAATATATTACCTACTATTTTTTTGAATTTGCTTGATGGGGTATTAAATAAGTCTGTGTTACTGAGCTTATTATTGTACTACTGGCACAGACGCCTTAAGGGCGCCCGCAAACCAGCGTTAGTACGGCAGAAACCAGTATCAAACAAGCGGTGTGGGCGCGTCTCTCGTTGTAACCCTCTGGGTACCCGGTATTTTATTTCACCAACAAGATCTACGCAGTCGAACTTGTGATTACATATGCCATGGAGAGTCATGGCACCTAGAAGTTTACGTCTAGAAGCAAGAGAGAGAAGACCATACCTGTCGAGCAATCGAGTGTAAGACGCACGCGAACGATAACATCTATAAGACAGTGGAAGCAGGAATCTGCGTTGCACATGTTCAACTTGTTCAATGTGTTTATTGTAAATAGGATCCCATATTTGTGAAGCATATTCTAAATGTGGGCGAATGAGACTATTAAATAAGTTAATATATGTGGACGGTTTTTTAAAATCCTTACTAGATCTCATAACAAATCCTTACATTTTGAAGGCATTGTTGACTATTGTATCAATATGTGTATTAAGATGAAGTTGTGAGCCGAGAAAAACACCCAGATCACGAATCGTCAATAGTTTGGATAACTGAACTGCCCCCAGTGAATATGCAAAACTAAAAACATGCGTTTTTTAGTAAAAGTTATAGTGTTACATTTAGAAAGGTTTAGATGTAGTTTATTGCTAGCACAGTAAATAAATAGTCTATTAAGGTCTTGTTGTAAATTAAGACAGTTTTGTAGACTATGAATACCAAGGTATATTTTAAGGTCATCGGCGTATAGCAGGAATTTAGTGTATTTAAAACATTGGTTGATATTAAAAATTTTTGTTGACATTTATGAATATTAAAAATAACAAAGGCCCTAAAATAGACCCCTGTGGAACGCCAGAAGAAGCTAAAAATGTGTCAGATTCATAGCCATTAAGCACAACTCTTTGCGTCCTATTCGTTATATAAGAAGCAAACCAGCGAAGGAGATTGCCCTTGATGCCATTATAAGCAATTTTGCGAAGCAGGATTTCATGATCTACCTTGTCGAAAGCCTTACGGAAGTCAGTGTATACTGAATTGACTTGCACTCGGTCATCCATTTGTTTAAATAAATATGATGTATAGAGTAACAAGTTGGTTACAGTAGATCTTCGCTGTACGAATCCATGTTGTTTTTTTATTATTTGAGTATGAACTATGGGATAAAGATGTACGTGTACTAGTCTCTCGAAAAGTTTCGACATGGCAGATAGAATGGATATTGAACGGTAATTTTCCACATCAGATTTGCGTCCACTTTTGTAGATAGGTGTAATGTTTGCTTGTTTCCATATATCCGGGAAAAAGCCGTCCTGAATGCATTTATTAAATATGAGGTGAAGAGGAATGCAAATAGAACATGCAGTGCGCTTTAAGAAAGAAGGGGGTATTGTATCAGGGCCCGGGCCTTTAGTCGCATCAAGTGATTTTAATTCTTTCAAAACGTTTTCAACTAAGAAAAATATAGTGTGGATGCTAGTGTTAATTTGTGAATAGACTTCAGGTGGTTCTCATGAGTCTTTGTCAAGAGTGGAAGTCTCATAAACAGATTAGAAATAAGATGAAAACATGTTACAAATAGTCTTAGGTTCACTGGAAGACTTATCCCTATAGTTAATCGTTAAAGGTAAGCCAGTATTAGTATAAATTTGAATAAACTAAACAATCTCTTCCTTTATTTAGGTTGGAGACATTTATCACGCTTCGATAGGAATAAGATAACCATGCAGTGACAGTGACTCGCGCCGGAAATAAAGCGCTAAAGCGAGCTTCAGTCCTGGTGACAGATGTCCTCTCACTCGCTGTCTCCGGAATGCCCCGAAGACACTGAGCCAGTTAGACCAGGCACAGATAAGCTACTGTCAATGCTAACACGATTACAACTTTCGAATTTCGTTATATAACTCGCGTTATATAACGAAAACTTGTTTTATAACCTAACTGCAAACATATTATTTTGTTAATTTTTATTAACAGGCTTATTTTAACTTCACATGTATTTATATTTGGGACATTTCTGGTTAAATCGGAAGTTTTGAATTTTTTTAATTCTAATCAAATATTTATTTTTCATATCATCAAATTTAAAAGATCTGAATGATATGGAATCTTTCAGTTGAATTTTCATCCACTACCCAAAGTACCGAAATATGTGAATTTTCGCACACGTGATAAAAATGATTACAATGCATACAATAACAAAAATTAACCCATTTTAAAGTTTAATTTAGAACGTAATACGCACATTGGTTTTGTTATATGAGACTATATTTTTTTAACTTGTCCACGCCCCCACTCTGCCATTGCACGCCCGCTAATTTGTCAAGGGTCTTCTACTGCCCCTCTTAAATTCTCGCTCATGTTGAGAATTCTAAAAGAATAAATTTTGTATTGAGATCTATATCAACGTGCGTATGGTCCAATAATATATCAGTCTTACGGTTGCCCTACGTATGTTGGATTAATTTGAAGGCACTACTTAAAAGGAAAAAAATTCCTGCAATCTGAAATAAATAAAAATTCACATTATATGAATTAAAAAAAAAACTTTAAATTTATTTTAATAATATGTAAGCCTTTTATGATACCTTCGCCGGAAGTTGTTAGTCTCATTATTCTGCTATAGACTATAATCGTAATCATTATATATTATCATTATCATTTATTATTACGAGTTGTCGCTTAACGCCGAAGAGATCATAATTATAAATTTGGTTAAATTTGAAAATCGATTTTAATTGCTGCGATTTTTACTGAACCTGCGCTAATACGTGCGTCACTAACCCACGCCATTTGCCTTCATTTGCCATTTGCAATTCCGCATTTTAATCTTCACCGCCATTTTGATTTGATTGAATTGTTACTTAAGAATGAAGAATAAAGCTTTACAATAATAGCATTAAATTATTTGTGCTAAAACATAGTAAATTTTATTTTTTAAAAAATAATACTGTATTCTTAATAAATATATAACGCATACATTTACATTACATTCTGACGATGGACGGTCCAAACCGGGGTGGATTTCGTGGTGGCGGCCGAGGTGGTCCACCAGGTCTAAGAGGACGAGGAGGCTTTGAAATGCGTGGACGGTGAGAAATCTGCAGTAATATAGTTTATCACATGTTCATAACTTCAATAATTATACTTTATTTATCAATTTACAGATTTTCGGTTTTAAGGTTAGGAGTTAGTTTTCCCGCTTTTATTAACTGCACTTAAATCATTTCTGTATTATTACTTCGCGAATGTGTAAACGTGTAAAAATACTAGTTTATCTGCCGAAAGGAATTATATGTAGTATTTTATTTGTTAGAGGAGGACCCGGAATGAGAGGCCGTGGTGGTCCACCACGCGGCGGTCCTGGCCCACGTGGAGGACCGAGAGGCTTTAGAGGAGGCCCAATGCGTGGCGGAGGCGGTGAAAGAGGCGGTCGCTTTCCACCAGGGCCGCAAGGCCCAGGACCACATCCAGTACCGACAATTGAAACGAGAGGTGGTCCACCACAAAGTGAGTGCTCTTAGAACTTTTAAAAATAACTTATACTTCCTCTTAAAAGTCTCATATTCTCGTAGAAATTTAGATATAATTATAAATTAATTAACACTTAATAAAACAATTTAATCAGCATTACATTATTGTCTGGAGAACTAAGCTAAAAGCGACTCCAATAATTAAAAATTGTATTATTGAATCAACATTTACATGAGCAAAAGACAATTTGGACAAAATAATGTTACAGCTTAAAGTATTTGTATACTTTACCGATATTACATGTAATAGACTAAAACTGACTTGTATTTAATACACAAAAAAAACCATTTTAGAAACAAAATATTTCATTTGCTGTTCTTTAAATCTTTCGGTTGGATTCACAATTGTTTGGCACTATTTTGGGGAAGGAAAAAGGAAGTATTTCATAGGTTTTTTCACAACAATACTACACTCGGCGTCATAAAAATAGCACATCCGAAAAAAATTATTTAAATACTATTTTAACACAACAGGCCAATGGCAATGTTGTGGTTTGAGGGTATCATTCGAAAGGTAATTTCATTAGCTTTCAGGAATTTTAATTGAATTTTACTTTTATAACGAGACGAAAGAGAAATTAAAGAAAAAGACAGGGTATGTACAAATTTGCAAATTAATAATTTAAAAAAAAACTTAATAAATACAAAAAAAGTTCTTAAAGCCTAGTGTTACCCCCCCTTGCCTTGATAACGGCTTCCATGCGATCTTTCATGGACCTTACAAGGATCGCAACAGCCTCTTGGGGTATTTGTTCCCACTCTTCAAGTACCGCATCTTGGAGCTCTTGAAGAGTGGCTGGGGCTGGATCTCGAGCTCGCACGCGTCGTTTTTGGTCATCCCAGAGATGTTCTATTGGGTTAAGGTCTGGACTTCGTGCTGGCCAATGCATAACAGGGATATCGACCTCCTGTAAATAATCCCGTACAATAGCCGCGGTGTGGCAACGAGCATTATCATGCATTAACATGAATCCATCACCGAGATAACCAGCATACGGAACCACATGTTCCTCCAGGATTTCAGTAATGTACCGACCAGCATTTAATGACCTTTGCCCACGACCACCCCGAGTCCGAGAAATGCACACAAGTTCCGTTTTCCCGTCGACGGAAATGGCCGCCCCAAAACATACACGAGCCACCCCCGTATTCGACGGATTCTTCGAAGCAGGGTTGTGTGAACCTCTCCCCCTGTCTTCTGTAGACCCTTCTACGTCTGTCATTGCAGAAGAGACAGCCCCTCGTCTCATCAGAGAAGAGTATTGTCCGCCACTGTTCTAGAGTCCACTGGCAATGATTGCGAGCAAACTCTAGTTGTCTAGTTTTCGACCTTTAGCAGGTCTATGGGCTGTTAAACTCTTTTCGTGTAACCTTCTTCTTATCGGAGAACACTCACAGATGTTCTCCGAGTTGATTGAAGCTGTTGTTGCAACTCAACAGCATTTGTAAAAACGGTTTCGTAAAGATGTCGTAACGATGAAACGGTCATCTCTTTCTGATGTGCACCGTTTTCTTCCAGATCCCGGTTTTCTAACATAACCACCAGACGTTGGAACACCCGTCGAACTGAAAAACGGGACAGGTTCAACTGTCGAGCAACGTCACACTGCCGCATCCCCAACTGCAATAGGGCAATCACTTGAGCGGCTTCTTCAGAGCTGGTGTCCATCTTTACTTGTTTTTACTTTGGTTACTTGTTCACGTGTGTTCACTGCAAAGTCTAAATTACGACTGGCCCATATTTCATCCAGATCGACCCTTTTATACCCTTTTTAGGTGGTGTAACTAGCGTCCTTACTAATGAGCATTTGACAGTGTTTATTTTTGACGCTCTATAATGATGAATATTTTAATGATTTCATAATTTTTTTATTAATAATGTAAAGCTATTCAAATACCCATTTCAAACATACCAATATTTATATAAATATAATTCGTTTCTAGCCATTACAGCCATTTTTCGCGCAAACTCAGAGAGATGTGATTTTTGTGACGCTGAGTGTATATGCATTGTAGTAAGACCTACAAACTTTTGTGGCAATTTATGGGGGAGGCCTATGGTTCAGCAATGGACTAGTAATAGGCTGGAATGATGATGAACAAATAAAAAGATATTTTTTAATTGAAAAAGACTTCTTCTGTTGTGGTGATCATCATGTGCACTTTAGTCAAACTATATTTTGTCTTTGTGGGTGATATTATGTAAAATTAAGAATGTAGCTTATGAATAGGTAATATATTGGATTAAATATTAATAATGCAACATACACATTTGATTTAGACTAACTAAAAATATGTGAACAAGTTACACTTGTTTGATTGACATTAAATATAGCATAAGACACTTCAGAGGTGAAGGTGAATCAAAGGACAACGACGACTGGCACTGCAAAATTTGTCAAGCTGTTTATATGCTACAGAAGATTAGCCATGTGCATAATGTGTCACTAAAAACTGCTTCTCTGTGAAGTATATCTTTGTTTTAGTTCAGTACTTCAATCTAGTTCATTTGCTCAACAGATAATTTTGTTTCGTGTTCTCATTTGCAATCTATCACATATGTTACAGTTCATTCAATCATGTTATCGCTGACGAATAAGATGTGTTGAGCGATAAAAAACTTATCATAGTCGCACAATCGCTCTCGACTTTACTCGGCTTGTCTCATTGCTTGCGCTCAGTGTTGTCATTCGTACTGAAGTAGGATGGAAGGAAATGCGTACTGAAGTAGGATTGAGAAGGACGCGACATGACGAAGAAGTCCATTTGAAGTATTCATTCGCGAATGACAAAAGCTTATAGAAGATAATAGTGAATATAGTGATCTTCTATATAACAATCTATTTTGAGTTTATGTATATAGTTTTAAAAATTTATCTCAAAAATGGTGTATTGCCAGGTCAGGGGAGCGATGTCGCTCGATCCTTTTTGCACTTCTAAAATATTGGGTTACCTTATTATGTGACTGGTATTGTTGTGATTGAAATGAACCCCAGTTAGTCGCCTAGTTTTTTTTTTTTTTAATTTCATAATACTTTACTTTGGAATAGAATAAATATTTGATTCATTTACAGGAGGAGCTTTTAATAATAGGGGAGGTCCTGGAGGCATGAGAGGGCGGGGTGGTCGAGGTCGCGGAGATTTTGGACCAAGAAATGACAGAGGTGGGGGCAGAGGAGGCATGCCCATGAGAGGTGTGTTAATTATGCAGCTTTTCATCATATGAATATATAATTTATAATAATCATTTTAATTATAATCAATATATATTTTTTTGTCTGTAATATAACAATTTATTCTACAGTAATAAAATGTTCCATTTCAGATTTTATACACAATTTCATACTAAGGTTTGAAATAATTGTGGGAATTGTGGCCTTGGAAAATCTAAAGGACTCTTTATTAATTAAATTAAAACAAATTATTGGTATGATTAATCTTTACATTGTAAACCCTGCTCCTTGGCCAGGTCGCGGTGGTAGAGGAGGTCCTGGTGCACCAATGAGCGGTCCACTTGGTGGTGGTCCTCCGCCGCATCCAGGTCCCCATGGACCCCCGGCACCAATTCCTAGTGGCCCTCCAAACCTGCCACCAAGAGGGGTACCTGCACTGCACCAGCAAGCTGGTGTGCAATCAAACCAACCGCAGGGACCTCCATATAAACGCGGCGGTGGCCCACCTCATGGAGGAGGGGGACCACCTAAAAGGGGAAGGTTAGTTAAATGCCCACAAATTTTACATTACATTTTGATTTAATTGCTTACTTCCCTGAAAACCAATCAATTTCTTACATGCAAATATTGATTGTTAAATATTGCAAAACAGCTTAAATTTCACTTTTCGGGTATTTATAAAAATATTAATTGAGGAAGAATTAAAAGTAACTCCTGTGAATGATTATCATTTAATTTCATTTTTTTAATACCTGTATTAAAAAATCAATCAAATAATTGAGAAGAATTAAGATGCATTTCACTTTGATTATTTGTTTGAAATTGAGATATTAAAACCTAAATTGATTTCTTATGTTTTAAGTTTTGTTCCAATCTTGCCATAGATGTGCTTCTGCCATGTCTAATTGATAAGACTTATAAAACTTTAATTTATAATGGTTAATTTCTCCAAGAGGACAATATTTGCCGAACATATTAAAAAAATGCTCAAAATATTGAAAAAAAAACTCATACAGTTATTATTACAACAGATTCGACGGACCACGTGGTGGCGGCAATGTTCGACCTCCGCCGCCGGGAGGTTACCAAGCAATACCAGCACATAATCCTCCACAGCCTAATGGCTATGGGCCTCCTGCGTAAGTTACTGTTTTCACTATGTAAATTGGTTAATAGGAGTTAATATCCTATACAATTTATTAAAGCTTTAACTAAAGGCATTTCATAGAGAACAAACTACTAGGATGGTCAAGTTGTTTTTAGTAAAGACTTGTTTTATAACTTTCGTAATACGGCAAAAAACGTATTTATTTCTAAGAAGCACAATGTTTTAATTCTTATTTGAAATACATCTCAAATATCTTCAAAATTATGCAAAAACAAAATGTCTGCTATCCTGCCTGTAAATCAAATATTACAAACAAATAATATGTTCTTTGACCATAGATAGAGTATTTTTCTAATGATGATCCGCAGTCTTGATAGGAATGTGCCGTCTGATACATATATGACGTCATCAATTAACTGATAATAATAATACTTGTGTTATATTTTTCAAGTGCTTTATAGATTTGTGAAAAGGATTTATTTTAACAGGCACACTGGATATCAACCATATGAGCAACCTTCTGCAGAGCCATTCACACAACCGGCATACAATACACCTAGGTATATATGATATGATTTTATTTTCAAATTTTCGTGTATTATTTGTGATGAAAACACTCAAGATAGGAATTGCCGTCTGATACTTAGATGCCGATAATTTTTATTCTGACCAATTTTTAGAATAATTTCATAATGCCATGTTTATCAGTTTTTGTTAGAATAATTTTTTTTTTCAGTTCATATCAAACTGGCAGCTATTCCACACCAGCACCAGCTCAAACAAGTTCATATTCCAGTGGTTATGGATCAAATTATGGGTACTCCACAGGTGGTCAAGGCGGTTATGAGAATAATGGATATAGGTATGTACACACAATATATCTTAAAACATACAAACATATTTTAGAAATTTTCAAGAAACACTGATATCAGAAGTTATACCAGAATATCAACTAATGAGAAAAAAACTTCAGTATGACTATGACTACTTCTAGTAGGACTCTTATGCATATCTGTGTAGTGCTTGTTATTCTGCTGTCAAACTGTAGTCTTCAAACATAACTGTGTTTCAGTTTGAAGGCTACTGTAAGCTATTGTAATTATAGGGCAGATGAGACTTATGGACTCCGCGATTGCTATGGGCGGATGTTGCCTATTATTGTTCAACTTTCATAGATTTTGATAAATTTGTATTAAAAATCTTTGTGATATCGGATACTAATGTACTCTTGCGTAATTGTGTACTAGCGCGGGAGCAGGCGTAGGCGGTGCGGGAGATGCAGGCTACGGGGCCGCGGAGCCTGTATACGGAGGCCCCGCCCCTGCATATGACTCTTACGCGCAGCCTGCATATACTTCCTACCAGCAACCACAACCACAGTACACCAATAACTATGGTAAGTACTTAAATTTTTAAACAACACTTCAATTGACATGATTAGTCGGGCCGCTGAGAGAATGCTTGATGACATTTAACAGATTGGCGTAGTAAACGTGTACACTTATTGTAAATTGACGTAATTATATCATTTCATGTTTTTGGTTTCAATGTACGGTTAAAATATATTCGTCGTAAGTGTTCGCCGCTTTAAAGTTATATCGTACATTAGATAACAAAATGTCAAATGTGCATTCTCTCAGTGGCCAGGCATTGTTCAACCATATATATGACTCCAAATTAATAAACATCATAACAACTTACTCGGATAACAGATAGATAGGATATTGAAAACAACCTTTAATAAAGACATCATGGTTAAGGACAGACATCAATTGCAAAAGGAAAATAAATGGTTTATTTTTCAAAAGAACAAACTAAATAATAAATACTATATCAGAATATATGCCATAGGATTATTATTATGTTTACCAAATTAATTGATGAAAACATAAGTTAAGACTTATAATTGGCAAATGAATGTGGTTTTCATTGTATTTACATATTTAGACAAAACTCATACATATCACTTTGGAGCATTCAGCATTAGAATGGCAAACATATAACAATGTTTCATTCTTCTCTATAGTATTTTTAAGACTATTTATAAAAAGTAATTTATTAATTCATGACACATTCTAAAGACTAAAGGTCTTTACAAATATTTTAAGAAAAGTGGCCCTATAATTAGGAATAAGCTTTAGGATACACAATGATTTCTACAATATTTTTTAGTTGTGGACCAGAACATTAAAATTGCTTCTTTTATGATAGAAATGTACTGACTTTTATGTAGATAATAAAATAAAAAGTAATATACAACTGATTATTAGGTAAAAGATTGATTCCCAGGTCAGAAACTAACATGAAATTTATTCAGAATACAACAATCTTTTAATAATCTTAAGCATCTGTCTAATTGTTTCCATTACAGGCAGTTGGTGATCTGTTTGACTATAACAGAAAGTATTTGCGTCTATATACCACACACGAAATAAATGTAACTGGATCAAATATTTGAAGCTTATGGATTCACTTGTGTAGTTTTTGCATAAATAAATATTTAAGTATTAGGTAAGATGAAAATTAATAATAATTTCTCACAAGTCTGACAAAAATGTGGAATTTTAATTAACTTTTTAGTGAAATTAGTTGCTCCAAAGAAGCACATGTTTATTATTTTTATATAACTCATGTCAATCTCAGTATGTTATAAAATTTTAGTTTTTAAATAATTCAGTGACTAATATTAGGAAGGAAAATACTATGATGTATTTTATGACATTCTTGTAACAGTGGTATATAGATACCATTATGTTTTAGATATTAAGGACGCAATTCGTAATAAAATTATGAAAGATAATGTGTGATTTATTTGTTTAAAACTGGTAAAAAACATAAAATGAGCACATGCGATATTGAAAACATTGCTGTGAAAGGTTACTAGTACCTTCCATTATTTCAAAGAAAGGTTTATTAATTGTCTTTTGCTTAATAATGAGTATAAAACACAATAAAAGCTTGTTAATATTTAACAAAAAAGAAGATAATATTTTTATATGTATATAAGTTGGTCATTGTTTTCTCTGCAATGACTGATATATAATTTCAATATCACATCATTCAATAGATGGCTGTTTTAATGGCCATTTATTTGCAAACTTCATTCTTATTTAGGTAAGTGGTTCTAATATATTACATTACACTGAAAATAAAGATAATTAATTAGGTATGAAAACAGTCAGACTGCATTTAGTATACTTAAATGTTTTAAGATGTATTTGTACTCAAAATCTTGAATATAAGATAAATAACAAAAATATTTGGCAATACTATATTTACAAGGCCATAATTACTAAACAAGTTTTAAGCTTAATAATCTATAGGCATGTGTCTATAAAATGTGGTTAAATAGTTACATAATTTGTTTTTTGATGACAAAATTAAAAATGGTCTTAGCACATCTATGACAACTATCTTGAGCTTGAAGAGTAAACATATAGTAATAATTAATTTTAAGTAATTACAAACTTGCAATTCTTAACATCTTATATTATTTATTTTTTTGATTCATTGGATATGGAACAATTAAAAGATGTATTAAGTACAAAGGCTTACATTTAAAGTGGAAGAGGTGCCTTAATTTTTCGTTACCTATATTGATTTTTACGGGATGTACTTTAGTAATTATCTAACAGGCAAAACATAAAAAAAAACTGGTATCCAGTCGGTAATATGGTGGTGAGATTAATGGAAAATTAACAAAATTATACTATCAATAGGAAATACCTACTTAATATCCAAATTATTTTTTTAATTTTTTTAATAAATCCAGGAACTGACAGATGTAAGAAATGTGACTATACTAGAATGTGCTGTAATATAGAAATAAAAGTTTTTTTCAGGCCACAATCATTCAATATATTTTTGGTATACTGATAGACATTATCTACTATTTATAAAAAAAATAATAGGGTAATTTTTATAGTTTTAACGGACTCTAGTTATTGTAGTTATTATGCAAATATATTAGTAGTAATATTACAATGACATTTCCTATAAAGAAATTACTCTTATTTTCATAAAAGTACTCCCAAAGTAATGCAAGTGACTTATACAAAATTCAATATGAGGATGGAGGAAAAGTAACTATAAACATTTATTTTGGTAAATAAAACACTTAGCATCATATATCTTATAACACCTTCATCAAGGACTGCCACATCAGAATGCATTTAAAAGTTTCGCAGCTTTAATGAAGATTTTTTTAAGTGTACAGGTAATGGCTATTCACTATTTCTAATATAAAATAGTTTATTATAATAAAATTAACAGACTAGCTTATTCTAAATGATTTAAGACATTTAATCTAATGTGATGGCCTAACACATGGACTAAAGTAAAAGCCACAATTTAAATTATAGACAATGAAAATCACAAATTTTTACAAACATTTTAACAAATGTACCACAGTGATGTTTTCCAATCATATAAACAATTCTTGTGAGGTTAGGATGTACTCCTTTGATAGTATGTAATAGTTTGAAATGACCTCGGACAGTACAGTCTTTAACAAGTACTGCTTTAATTTGTTAGCGTTATGATTATGAATTGTGGCATAAGACAGGTATAATGTATAAGCTTTATTTTACAGAAGTTTATTTTTAGCCACTAGATGGAAAAAATCAAGTTTTAATAATAATTGTGTATAAATATATAATAAGAAAACAATGGTAAATTTAACTACTGATATTGGCATTTTTGTCATATTTTGTATTGCTATTTGGACATGTTAGCCAAAAAATATTTACTGGTCTGTTACTTTTTAAGTCTTATCCAGAGTAGCATTGTATGAACAAAAAATTCTAACTACTTCCTTTGACTATTTGCATTGAATGTAATGTTAAATCATAAATAATACTGTTGTTTGTAGTCTATGTGATTATTTTATTAAATTAATTTGTTTAATCATTTTTTTTAATTTGTAGGGTATGGATGAAATGATTAGAAAATGCATGCCATCTTAGAGATGTATGGTCATTCTGCATCCTGAAGAAAGAAGATAGCTTGAAGTAAAGAAGGTATGTATGGATCAAATTGTTTATTTCTAGAAAAGCGGCGGTTTGAAAAAATTTAACCATTTATTTTGAATTCGACTTTACAACATGGTCAAGGAAAACATGAGTATTAAGTTACAATAGTTAAAAACGACAACTGAAGTACATAAAATAGCAACAAGGATAAAGAGTTCTTTGAAACAGTGAAGTGCTATCTGTACTTTGAGCAGGTTTTTCTGCATTAAAAATCTCGGAAAAGATTGTTGTTTTATGTAAAATTTTACAATGTACTTTTACCTGAAAATAAGCAACTTGAGGAAACCTAGATCAGAATAGATCTGGATATCCTAAATCTGTAACAAAGAAGAAAGATAATATCATTGTAGTATTATTGAAAAGGATAATAAAAAAAATATAAAAATCTTTATTTTAAAATTAGTAGTAAAGTCTAGAGAAAAGCAAATATTTTGAGGTCCATGTTGTCCCCAAAACTGCATTAGAATAGCACATGGTATACTTAACGAGTCAGCAATCAATAAATCAGCAATTTTAAAAGTGATTCATTGACGTTAAATTTTACAGATATAGGTGCTTACAATGTATACAGGATTGTATGCGGGGTTGCCAAATTTTTGTCCGAATTTACATAGTCCAAGAGCCATAGTAGCTCCGTGGCTAGGCGCTCGCTTTAAATTTCATAGTAGCCGACTGACCTGGATTCGATTCCTGGTACCGGCACCTCTAAAATTATCCTCTGTATCGGTAATTACCCCCTTATGGGCAGCACTGGTAGTGACTGGGGACTTCAATATGCACTAAAATTTATAAGTAAAATATTTGTAATTCTATGTTACTTCTATTCACATCATTTAAATATCTGCCTAAGTGAAGTTGGGAATATTGTTTCTGAACAATTGCAAAATTCATCAATAAGTAAAAAAAAAACAAGTTTAAGTATTATAATTAGAATTATCTATATATTTAAATCGATAGATATAAATCCCGTTTGAAACCTGAAATCATCGATATATGTTAATTCCAGAAATATATTCGATCGTCGAAATGCAGGCATATATCAGATATCAAAATGATTTCAATATGAAGAACATTAGATTGAAATAGGTAACACACATAAAGAAAAAACATTCTAATCAGTTAAATTATTTCATTTTGAAATCAGTTAAAAATAAACTGTATTACCTCAAAATTGCGAAATTTAATTCACATAGTTAAGTTCAGTATGTTAACATACTTGAAGGTTTATCTGATTTTCGAGAGTATACTAACCTAGTAACTATTACGGTGAAAACGTCAGAGCGCGCGGGGCACGGTACGTGATTTGCGCGGGGTTGGCTCTTTTGACGCGGTGAGCTAGAATATTAGTCACGCCTATAGACGGGGACATCTTAGTTTTCCGTGGCATTGTACTTACTCTTGAGTTCCGTTATCCTCTCCGAGATGTGACAATATATGTGTAATGTTTAGGTTATTTGGGCTGGTATTTAAACAATTTAAAGTTTCCAGGTGGTGGCAGCTTAAGATAATAAACCACCCCATCTCATGAGCGTAAAAGTCGACAGGGGGAACCAGGAGATAGGCAGCAACATATTCCTGGAACATCTGTATAAATATACTGAGGTTGCCAACTGCCAAGCGTGGCAACTAAGGCCTCAAAATAATCTCAATACATCTCCCCAAAATAAGAGCTGCCATCTTTTTATGGGGGACACCTAAAGCAGTGAACTAGTGATAGGTTGAATGATGATGATGAAAGTTTTCCTATGGTTAAGCCATGCAAATTAGGATGCAGTGTTAGGAAATGGATACATATGTATGTCCATAACTTTTTTTACATTATTAATTGTCCAAAAACATTGTAATTTTTTAAAAAAAAATAGTATTTTATTAAAACATTATTTTTTTGTTTCAGATGAACAGAGTTAATAGCTTCAGTGAAAATAATTTTATCTAACAGTGATTGAGTTTACCGTTTGTTAACCTAACTACATAAAAACCTTTTAAGAGTAATTATTGTTTCATTGACATTAATGTATCCTAAACATTTAATCACTTCTGGGAATCAGCTATTCTAAATATTATGTATTTATTATAACTTTCTGTTACACTTTACTACTACTATTTCAGTTGTCTACAGTTCTGCTTATGAAATTCAACAGATATGAGACAATATTAGCCAATATTATTGTCTTCTGAGAAAAATATATTGGAAAATATTGATGTAATTTCCTATTGGTGCACTAATGTTTAAGTATACTAGAGTGGTGGTCATAGGAGTCCGACTACAGAACACACACCTAAAAGAAACTGCATACAAGGTCTGTGGTATCTGCAAAATTATCAGTGAATTTAACACTGTTCCGACTTGACCTTTCTTCTTCTTGACTATCAACCTCTGAAAATAATTTTGTGATATATTTTTACAACATATTATATATATGTATATATGTTATAACAAAACACATTATACGTGTTAATCTATTGTTTGAACGATAGTGTATACATTTGTGTAACGGACGGTATAATTTGTATAATATACATTTTGAATAACAATTTTGATGATTAACGAACGGACACAGTGTGATCTTCAAAATAACGTACCTATTTATTTTCTCTACAACTCTACACTCTACTACTTCTACTACAACTCGATTTTATACTGTTACAACACACTCAAGCCGTGTTAGCTCAGGGGCTAGGCGCTCGCTTTAAAATTCACAGTACGCGAGTGACCTGGGTTCGATTCCCGGTGCCGGCACCACTGAAATTGTTAATTGCAATTTTAAGTGCTGATTTACCACGTGCTCGGCGGTGAAGGAAAACATCGTGAGGAAACTTGCTGCTTGATGTCTGAGGAATAAAAAAAATTTCGAAGACATGTGAAGTCCGCCAACCCGCATTGGAGCACCGTGGCGGATTCTTCCTAGCTCCAAAACCCTCAGAAATGAGAGGAGGCCGGTGCTCAGTAGTCATTTATAGGCTGAAACTTTACTTTTTACAACACACTAGGTACTTTACACGTCTTTCGTCTAACACAATAGCCATACGTCCTCGGCCCTTAGCTCGGTCTGCTATCCTCGTAGACAAAGTATAGAGATATAGACCGATCTTAAAATAATAACTAACAAACGAGAAGCCCTAATGACAGGTGTGAGCAGGACAAGAACTACGTCTTCTATCACAGTCACAGTTGTTGTCGTTTTTGGCGGCAAACAAGTTTACAGTGCTTTAAGAAGTTTTCTTGAATATTGTATAAGAACTTTCAAAAGCTATCTTACTGGTGTTTTTTTATGTGGATTATCTAACTTAGGTAGGTATCGTGCAGTTATAGTAAATTGCTGTAAAGTAAGTAGGCTGTAAAAGCCGCAGTGAAAGAACTCAACCAAACAACCTTCCATCGGCAAGTAAGTAATTTTTTGTTATGGCCCCGTAAAATTTTATATAAAGTAAATAAAACATTTATTCACAACATACATATACAGCACAAAAAACAATAAAATAGTAGAAATAAAAAAATATATAAATAAAACAACTTAACTAGAAAAATAAAAATCAAAGAAACAATATAATACAAGAACAATAAACAAATAGATTAATATGCATATTTATCTAGTAAAATATGTTAGCTAATTTGGCATAAATTATAAGCATAAATATAAGAACTAATTTTACATGACTATCCGACCAAATTGCTAATCACGTAATACGGAAGGTTAGATAACTTCCGTTTCATCTGTAAATAGTTGGGTTAAAGTTATTGGGGTTACTAATTTTGTAAAAAAACTGAATAAAAGATTTTTTTCAGTTTTCATCCTAGTGAACCGATTTTAATTAGAATCATTAATTGATAATTATTTTGGGTTTTGTCTGAATTCCATATTTTTGTTGATCGAAATAGATGATATTGAATTTGAATGTAATTTTATTTTTCCTTAACTACGTTGGTCTTAAAAGGAGGCCTATATTGGTTTTCAAAATGTAAGTCTGGTGAGATTTGCATAGATATGGTATATATATAATCCCTAAAATATCTCCCCTGCCAACACATTATGTTACGTCTTATAGTTTAGTCTGACAAATTCGATTCAGATAAACGTTGACATCTTTCAAAATTCTAACAATATTAATGTTACAAGCTAAAATAGATATATTAAAAAGATACAATGGATGTTTAAGACAAGTTTACCTTTTATTACTATTAAAGTATTTACTAATAAAAAGTGCATTAGAATATTATCTGTTAACTTCGTTAGGTTCGAAAAACTGTAAATATCCAGTTGCAATCGACAGCTCCAAGCCTGACGGCCTGACGGTCGCCTAGCGCCCCGCTAGGTAGTTAGTCATGGATTCGACCCCACATAGAGTCATACAAATACGTGCATAGATACTGTTGCTGACTATGCACACAGTGTGTGGCCTATGGAGCTATGCCTATGTAAGCAAAATGATAATTAGCTCTGAATAAAATATGTATTAGAATAAGATTCATTGTTAGAGTACATGTGCTTCTGTACGGACATATCCTAGTTTTATTTTAGTTTTTAAAAACGCCTCCACCGCTCCCGTTAACTTGACTGGCGCAGCCGGTAGGATCGCTATTTGCTTGCGCCGTTCGCGAATAAATACGTATATCGTTTTCCGCCTTCGCGCATCCAGGCGATATTGCGAACCGAAATAAATTTGTCAAGTGGAGAGCAGCTGAAGATGACGAAGGCCGGCTGGTGAGTCCAAATTTTCACCTTCCTTTCCTTGCCATATTATAGTTTTGTTATATTTGCAATCAGACCTCTTGCCATATAACGTTATCTGGTTTTGCATAAAAATCTGTGAAACTTATATTTAAGAATACTGTAATTTAATAATTAGTTTCTTAAAGAAATAGAGTAGGAACAAATCGATAGGTAGCGCGTCCGTACATGGCGGAGCGATAATAGGTTTCTCGGTAGAGACTAAGCGATAACAACTAATATAAATTATAATTTTAGTGTATGTCTATTCGATATTTTTATTACAGAATCTTTTTTTTTGATATTGTGTGTTTTATATTAATTGTTTTACATTTATTTCAACTATATTTTTGCGTGACCTTGTATTTTCGTGTTAAACTTTTTATTTACCGTTGTTAATATACGCAATAAAATTGTAAAAATGGAAGGACAAGTGCAAATTAAGATGATCCCCAACGAAATGCTCAAAATTATACCCGTATTCAGCGGCGATAAGCACCAATTAAACCTTTTTATTCGGAAATGCGAGTATATATTAGATAAATATAGGGGAGCCGAAGAACAAAACTTGTATGTAATGTACGCGATAACGAGTAGGCTCGTAGGCGACGAAGCAGGGCTCTTTAGCGGGCGTGAAGTTATTAATCCCTGGGGAGATTTTAAAGAATTATTAATTCAACATTTCAGAGACCCTAGGAGCGAAGAATGTGTAGCTATCGAGCTTGAAGGGTTGCGTATCAGAAACAACGAGTCCTATTTAGATTTCTGTAATCGAATTCAATCCGTTCGTAGTGTTTTAATATCTAAAGTAAATAGATTAAACGATCAGAATATAAAGAGTAGTAAAATTACTATTTACAATAACACGTCTTTAAATGTATTTCTGTATAATTTGCCAGAGAATATGGTGCGTATTGTTCGCTTAAAGGCACCCAGTACATTAGAAGCGGCCTTGAGTGTGCTAATGGAAGAAGTTAACTTCCATGAGCAGTATACACTGCGTAATAAGATGTATGGAAATCCTTCGAATAAACCACCGCTACTAAATTTACCCAATAATAACCACGTTTAAATTCGGTACAAATAATTTTAATACAAGTGCACCAATAGGTTATAAAGCCGCAGTAATGCCTAAAAAATTCAATTTTGGAATTCCGCAAGTGTCCCAATCAAAACCAATTCAATTTAATAATAACCAACAAAATTTTGGATATCGCCCACCACAATTTGGTTTGAACCCGCAACAGTTTAACATGCGCCCTCAACAGTTCGGAATGCAACCACAAATTTTTTATAAACCCCAACAATTCGGTATGCGCCCCCAGCATTTTGGAATGCAACCACAAACATTCTTCAAGCCTCAGCAATTCGGTATGCGCCCGCAACAATCTGGAAACCACCAACAAAGCTTTTATAAGCCCCAACAATTTGGTTACAGGCCTCAGTTAAATAAAAATCAACACACTGAGTCCACTGACGTTACAATGCGAACGGCGCCACCAGTTAGACCAAATCAACAAGGTTTACAATTAAATGAACTTGACCTTGATAGTTCCTATTACGATAATGCGTGCAACGACGCGTTCCAAATTTCTTAAGATAACTACTACTGTGAGGAATATCCAGGTAGTGGCCTTAATATTTCTGGGCATAGTTATTATGAAAATGAATATCCGTCAATAACCCCCGAAGTACCTTATGACGTTCCAACCAATATGGATGACGAGGATTTTCAGATCGAAGCCTCGGAAAAGCCCACGAAAAAATAGAATTAAATTGCGATAGTAATTTGAAATTGCCGTATATTTACATACCGGAAATCGATTCGAAATTTATGATCGACACAGGTACAGGTACACGGTCATTCATTAGTCCAATAAAAGCTTATAATTATTTCCCAGAGTACATAAGTCACGAACCGTTTGAGGTTATTAGTACACATGCATCGAGCAAACATAGTCATATCATTCAAATCCCGTCTTTACCGATTTTCAACTGTAACGATAATCACAAATATTACATTTACAATGTCGACCCCAGGTACGATGGATTAATAGGCAATGATAGTCTTTGCAACCTGGAAGCAGTAATAGATTTGAAAAACGAGGTTCTCAAAATTAAAACAACCACAATACCTATAATACATAGTAAGTCTAGTTATATTTTAGAGTTAGCTCCCCGCTCAGAGCAAAGAGTTAAACTCCCAACAAATTTATACTCGGGTAATGCTATAATTGGTTATAAGGAATTTTGTAAGGGTGTGCGAATGCCCAGCGCGTTCGTGACATGTAAGGATATTATACGACTACAATTATTCAAAATACCTTGGATATGCCAATGCAATTAACTATAAAAAGACCATTGAATGTGGAGATGTATGAAGAATAAAAAGTGAATGAGTGTGAAGTTAATCATGTTACGGATATATCAGATATTGAAATAGATAAAATATTAGAGCAAAATTTACAAAAATTACGTTTAGATCACATGTCAGAAGAAGAACAGAAATCAATATATAACTTGTGTAGAGAATATAAAGACATTTTTTATAACGACCAAATACCTTTAACTTTTGCGAATGAAGTCAAACACTATATTAGAACAAAACACGAAGACCCTATCTACGTCAAGCTCTATAGGCAACCTCCTGCTCAAACACAAGAAATTAAAAATCAAGTACAAAATTTACTAAACGATAATGTGATTCAGGAATCGTTTTCACCTTGGTCAGCTCCAGTCCACTTAGTCCCTAAAAAGAAAGATGCATCTGGTGAAATAAAGTATAGGATGTTTATCGACTATAGACGATTAAACGACATTACTGTAGACGACAAGTATCCTCTACCTAATATATCTGACATTTTTGACAAATTAGGTAAAAGTACATACTTTTCGACTTTGGACTTAGCTAGTGGATATCATCAAATCGATATAAATGAGCCTGATAGACAAAAAACCGCATTTAGTACAGAAAACGGTCAGTATGAATTCCTTAGAATGCCGTTTGGCCTGAAGACAGCTCCAGCCACCTTCCAAAGATCCATGGATAACATCCTAAGAGTCCTCCAAGGAATTCACTGTTTAGTCTATCTAGACGATATAATTATTTTTTCTAGTAGTCTCCAAGAGCATTTACAAAAATTAAGGACTATTTTTGACAGACTGAGATCGACTAATTTAAAAGTACAACTCGACAAATCAGAATTTATGAGAAAAGAAGTGCTGTACCTAGGACACGTTATTACTAAAGACGGACTAAGACCAAACAACGACAAGATTCAGGCTGTATTAGACTATCCGCTTCTAAAGACGACCACCGAAATCAAAAGTTTCTTAGGACTAATCGGGTAGTACAGACGCTTTGTAAAAGACTGCAAAAATCACAATCAAATCAATCAATTACAGCATACCTTAAAAAAAGGAATAAAATTGTGATTGACCAGAACTATGTCAAGGCATTTCAAAACTGCAAAGAACTTCTAACGAATGCCTTTACTCCAATACCCGGACCCAGACAAACCTTATGTACTGACTAAAGACGCTTCTGCCGTCGCTTTATGCGCAGTCTTATCGCAAGGGCCAATAGGATCTGATAAACCCATTGCGTACGCAAGTAGAACTTTCAGCGACACCGAATCTCGATACAGTACAATAGAGCGTGAACTACTCGCCATTATATGGGCCGTGAAACATTTCAGACCATATCTCTATGGCCGTAAGTTCACAATATATACCGATCACAGACCCTTAGTATGGCTTTACTCCCTCAAAGAACCCAATAGTAAGTTGACCCGTTGGCGGTTACGCCTTTAAGAGTACGTCTTCGATATAGTATATAAAAACGGAAAACAGAATAGTAACGCTGACGCCCTCTCTCGGATTAGACTTAATGCTATAGACTCAGATGACACAGAATCGATGAAAGTTAACGTGGACATAAATACGTTAACGTGGATAACGTGGACGTGGATGAAAGATAACGTGGACTCTAGGACTATAACCATAACCGATACATCTGCCACTGTATCGGTAGATCAATTAGAAATGGAAACGAAATATCCTCTCCCACCTTTATCCACTGATAGTAGTACAGTAACGGTACATTCTGGACAAAATCTAGAATCTGATGGCATTCCTATATTAAAGAAAGCCATTGACACAAAACCTAATCAAATTTTGATTTATAGCTGGCACAAAAATGAGGTACAAGTAAAAAATTTATCCAGGGATAAGCAAAAGGTTCTCGAGGTTTTCACCCCTCTTAATAATGAAGAGCTTATTAAACAGTTTTTAAAAGAGTACATTAAACCCAAAACTAAATACTTCATTTATTTTGAAAATATCCAGCACAGAAAAGAGTTTTCTAAACCTATTATACAGTTATTTAAAAAGGGAATGGTAGAGTTTTTTGAATGCATAGAGCGTGGTGTATATGTCGAGGATGATGAGAGAGAACAGAAAGAAATTATACTGCAACATCACGAGGGAAAGACATGTCACAGAGGTATAAAAGAAACGATGAGTAGAATTAGAAGAAATTATTATTAGCAGAATATGCAAGTGACGATTGCTGCAGTACTTAATGTTTGTGATGCCTGCAGAAAAATGAAGTATGATAGAAAACCCATCAAACCCCTGCTTCAATTAACTCAAACCCAGAATGCACCTTTTCAAGAAGTCTTCATAGACTTATTCTCAATTGAATCTATTTACTACTTAACTTTAGTTGACGCCTTTAGCAAATTAGGTCAAGCTATCGAAATTTCTAACAGATCTGCACCAGAAATCGTAAGAGGTCTAATTAAATATTTTTCAATATATGTAACGCCCAAAAAAAATTACTTCCGATCCCGGTAGCGAGTTCAATAATGACCTCATAAAAGAACTAATGACTATGTATAACATACAACTACATATTACTACTCCCAATAACCCGAATTCAACAGGCATAATAGAAAGATTCCACTTCACAATTATAGAGATATACAGATTGGCGAAATATGAACGAAAGTGTACAGACGCAGCGGCTGTAAAGACTTACTCAGTTATGGCTTATAATCACACTATACATAGTACAACCGGACTAACTCCTTTCGAAATCGTTTTCGGCCATACCGATTCTAGGATGTCATAGATTGCCACGGATTTCGATAAAAGTTACACCCAACAGTTAGTAAAAGACCAAGCTAAACGTACTAGATATTTATATAATTACATATCTGATAAAGTGTTTGAGAAAAAGCAAAATGTGAGGGAACAAAAAGGTGGTGAAATAGATAGGCATTTTAGAATAGGCGACGTTATATACGCTAAGGAAGCTAACTCTAGAAGAAGTAAGGATAAACCCTGATACAGGAAAGCTGTTGTTAGAGGTAATGTAGAAAGAAATGTAGTTCCCGTTAGGATTGGCGATCGAAATACTTCATTACCCATTAAAAATATTAAACGTCCTCCGCAGGTGGCGCCTGATAATTCTGACGATGGTCCAGAAAACATCGGCCCTTCAACTTCGAAAACTTGAAAAGAACCCAGGAATCCTGCCTGTCAAACAAGGTCATGCTTCCTTGCAGATAGACCAGTGGCGTATTATAAAGACTGTTAACTTAGAAAGCTTAGACAGAGACCTAGAATTTATTTATTATTATTATTTATTAAAATATAAAGAATTTATTGCATTGATAGATGTTAATAAACCATATAGCCACGAATTTTTAGGTATCCGAACACAAGTAGGGTAATGATTTCTTATATTTACGCGAACACTACACATTTAAATGAAACTAAGTTTACGGATTTTATCGCGTTTAATTTTTTACTTTTTTACTATTTATAACCCGACGTTTCGAGTGCTTTACAGCACCCATGGTCACGGGAGGACTGAGGTGACAGATGTCCTGATGTCATAGTTAACCTGGGGTACCTTCAGCTTTTAATTATAATTTTTTTTTTTTTTGGGTCCGATCTACGCAGAAAGAGCTAACTGTGTCTTGAAGTCTTGCAGTGGTATGCTTGGTTTTTGATTTAATTTTATTTATTATTGGATCCCAAGCTGGTGGTAATACCCAACCATCTTCCCTATTGAAATTAGGATGTTTTTTGATTTCAATAGCCTCGCGAATCATCCTTGGTAGGAATCGGTGTTCTTTTGCAAGGATCTTATATAACAATACCATAATTTTAGATGAACGTTTAAAGAGAATTGAGAGAATTGTTAAAATTACAGTAACAAAAGAAGAGAATTCCATTTATTCTACCTATGTCTTAGGTATGTTTGACATGTTTTTGAGTACTTTTAGAACTATTAACATAATACTAGGAGAAATCGAAACTGCATTAGCGCTTAGTAAGGTATCTGTTCTGCATCAAGCAATTGTTAACTCCACAGAATTGTTAAATTTATTACAATCAATTGCGATAACTGAAAATTTGTTATACCCCGTAAACGAAAAGAACTTAGTTAAATTAGAAAGTTGTATTAAGGTTAAGGCTTTTATAAAAGAAAACCAGATCACGTTTATATTAGAGGTCCCTTTAGTAGGAAATAAATCATATGGTTATTTTAAAATTTACTCCTTGCGTATGGCTATTGCAAACAAAACTATTATAGTGATTCCAAACCATCCATACCTATTGGTGAAGGAAAAAGAGTACTTGCCAGTCTCGAGAGCGTGTAAGCAAATTGCATCAGATAATCAATTCCTGTGCAACGAAGACGATGTGCTGCCACATACGGAGCAAAGCTGCGTTGAACAACTCTGCCCAACCTTGATGCCTGTGAACAGCATGCTGTCGACATTGAGGATCTCAAGATCCAACGGATAAGCCATGAAAGCTGGATACTCTATGTCAAAGATCATAGGTTACTTACCAGAAGGTGCGGCAATGACGTCACTCACGAATCGTTGTGTGGCACTTACATAATCACAGTAGACGACAATTTATGTGAAAGTGAATTTGAAAACATGAATTTCCAATACCACCAATCTTCTGCGGAAAGCCTGAATTACCGGATTTACCCATTAGCGAACTTACCAGAAGTAAAGATTTCGAAGCCCCATAGTGTCAGCGTAGTAAGTTTAATAGGCATAAATCTTGACGAAACTAAACAAATGATACAATTAGTGAAACTCAATAAAATCTTTCGGAGTGAAAGTGCAAGTGCTATTGACATTAAAAGTGTTCGTTTAGGGACAATTATTTTGTATGTAATTCTTTCATTTACATTTTGTATCATTATTATATTTAAGTATAAATTGTGTGTAATGTTTTCTTTTATTTCCGCGAATATTACACATTTAAATAAAACTATTTTTACGGATTTTATCGCGTTTAATTTAGAACTATTTTAACCCGACGTTTCGGGCGCTTTACAGCACCCATGGTCACGGGGGGACTGAGGTGACAGTTGTCCCGATGTCATAGTTAACCCGGAGTACCTTCAGCTTTTAATTATTGTTTTTAGTCCGATCTACGCAGAAAGAGCTTACTGTGTCTTGAAGCCTTGCAGTGGCATGCTTGGTTTTTGATTTAATTTTATTAATAATAGGATCCCAAGCCGGTGGTAATACCCAACCATCTTCCCTATTGAAATTAGGATGTTTTTTAATTTCAATAACCTCGCGAATCATCCTTGGTAGGAATCGGTGTTCTTTTGCAAGGATTTGTGGTCTATCAAATCTGATGTATTGGTTGGGATGATCCAGAACATGGTCACAGACTGCAGACTTCCTAGAGCGTCGATGCTTCACATCAGCTATATGTTCTTTTACGCGGGTTTTAATAGATCTTTTAGTTTGCCCTATGTAAGAGAGACCACATTCACAATCCAGCTTGTATACTCCTGCATCTTGTAGAAGGATGTTACACTTGACAGATGGTAAAAACTGACTTATCTTCTTCGGCGGCTTGAAAAATGTTCTTATAGAAGCTCGCTTCAAGATATAGCCAATCCTGTCCGTGACTCCTCTGACATATGGAAGAACAGCAGTTACACGCTCGACTGTGGCCGGCTTCACTCGGTCACAGCGACGAAGGCGCGGAACCCGAAGCTTGTTGTCTTGCAAAACTTGCTTGACATGCTGAAGCTCGGCGGCCAGGTGTTTAGTGTCACAGATCCCTTGTGCTCTCTGAAACAAAGATTTACCCACGGTAGCTAACTGTGAAGGATGGTGGTGAGATTCACCATTTAAATACCTATTAGTATGGGTCTAAATCAGACCCAACCGCGAACACGCTGAAAACAACTAGCGATCTAATAAAGAAATACTCCGAAAAATTGAATCTGGACGTAAATTCGGTAATACCATCATGTGCCAAACCACCAAAGTTGTATGGGTTTTGGGATGGGAATGGATTTTCTCTTGAGGAGGGAAGAGTCATGGATTAGACCCCACATAGTCATACAAATACGTGCATAGATACTGTTGCTGACTATGCACAGTGTGTGGCCTATGGAGCTATGCCTATGTAAGCAAAATGATAATTAGCTCTGAATAAAATATGTATTAGAATAAGATTCATTGTTAGAGTACATGAGCTTCTGTACGGACATATCCTAGTTTTATTTAGTTTTTAAAAACGCCTCCACCGCTCCCGTTAATTTGACTAGTTCGATCATGTCGTGCAAATCAATAAACAAAGCTATTTTTATTGCTTTGTTTGTTGTGAACCCTCTCAGAAATGAGAGGAGGCCTGTGCTCAGTAGTGGGACATTTATAGGCTGAAACTTTACTTTTTTTTTTTTGTTGTGAAGTGGTCTACTCAAGTTGGCCTTGGGTAGAGCTCTAGTCAAAGTAGACTAATTCGATTGGACTAAGTCCCCGCGTATTTATAATTATTTTTAAGGACACAGCCAAGTGTCCAAAATAACATTCACACATAATTCATTTTAAATATGTATATTACAGTACGAGTTTAAGGCAACACTGTTAGCCCTCGAGCAAAGAAATACTCAAGATTGTTATTTACCTATTTTTAATTTCCCTACTAATAATAATAATAAGCGATGGTAACGTTTCATACTAATACAACCGCGCCTAAACGACAGACATATTATCAGGCTTAATTTTTACGAAACGTGGTTTAAAAACATGGATCTTCACAAGAATATCTTAAACATATACGAAGACATAAAAAATATATTCAATTTCAATTTACCTTAAATGGTTACGAATAGAGTCACGATTCTTTTACCCCGTTGGGGTAGAACACATTTTTCCACCGGCTACGATCCTGACACACATCTTGCGCTTCTTCTACTTTTATTAGTGTTTTCATACAAGCGCATCGGTCGGGTACTTTTCACGTCCTTAAAACGACTTCGATCTGATCTTGATACGTTTGCCTATGTCGACCTGTACCGGCTTGTCTATTCACACTCGCCCCATAAATCTGATTCGTCAATGTTGTTTCATCCATCCTCTCTATTTGTCCAAACCATCTAATCATCTCTTTCTCTATCCTTGTCACTACATCTACACCACAATGTTACATTATCAAGCTGTTCCTCAGTTACTCCAGCTATACTTCTCAAACTTTTCATTTCCACAGCGTTAATCTTATTTTCATGCTTCTTCTACCAGACCCAGACGTGCCTTTTTAGATTTCTCTCTCTCGTTCTGGCACTACTGCTTCACGGCAGAATAACTGGCCCTGGGGTGGTACCTGCCTAGACAGATTTCTGCATAGGAATATATATAAATAAAAATAGTAACGGAGCTGGTTGTCATTACATGTAGTCTCTGTATTAAGTATATATTAACAATTAAAGTACAAAAATAAAACCACTCCATCTCATTCAATGGATCTCGTAAAAGGCGAGTAAGGAATTAAACTGCACTGTGCACCCAACAGCACATGGTGGCGATGGGCTCACCACCTATCACACCAAGTGCATTATATTGTTTTGGTGAAACGTGGATTGTGGCAGTCATCGGTTTTTGCAGTGAGTGCCCAGTCTCTGACTACCCCTTATGGAATACAGTCGTGATATTATGTTATATATGTTCTGAGTTACTGCTAACACTCTTAGCTTAATATCACTGTCGTATTTTCCGTCTCTTTTTCAATTTTGAGCCCAAGTATACAAACTCTTTCACATGTTCGATTCTTTATACTTCAATCAGAACTCTGCAATCCGTCACAATTTCTTCTCTTTGAAAAACCATTACTTTCGTCTTATCTACATTAATTTTCATTCCTTTGCTTTGTAGAGCATCATGCATAATATTAACTATCGCCTGCAACTCCTCCTCCGATGATGCTAATATAACCTGATCATCAGAGTACAGGAAGCATTTGACGGTCAGATCATTCATGTTTAATCCAAACTCACTCTCATTCAAATATTTCAAACAATTCTCTATAAATATGTTAAACAGCCACGGCGAAGCCTGTCTAACACGTTTTTCGATGTTAAACCAGTCTGTGAAGGCCCCGTTTACTCTGATACAAGCAATGGAATCCTTATAGTGATTTCAGTGCTTGTGTCAAGCTGCCGTTCACCCCAAATATAGACAATATCAACAACAATTCTATCCTCACCACTTTGTCATAACCCTTTTCCAAGTCTACAAATACGTAATAGACCATTCGTTTTTTTTTGAGCCAAGAATTTTTCGGCTATGCTTCGTAAGGCCTCCAGGCATCCCATTCCTCTCCTGAATACCGCTATATGTTCTTGAGCACATCGCATATCTTCTCTTCAGTTTCATTTATCGCTCTCTTATTCAAAACCTTTGCATACAATTTGCCGACATGTTAAGCAACGCCCTGTCCATCTTATAGCATATCTGCAGCCTTGCCCCCAATTTCATACTATTTACGCTTCCACAATCTCTTCCGTACTTATATCACTTTCATTTCGAAATAATCTTTTCATTTCTTTAAGTGCATTTATCTCGTCTCACACTACTTCCATCCTGGTTTCTGATTTTGTCCAATTACGAATAATTGAAATAAATGGAATAATATATTTCTAACACTACAAAACATTACTTTTATTCAGGTTTATCCTCTTCATCTCACTTGATAAACGTTACGTATGTATATCTAAGAACTTTTCACAGGCAAAATTAAGCTGATACGTAATTTTCTATTCTTACAGCTTGAAAGAGACTTTTCAGAATTCGAGTTGGCAGCACTGTCTGTATAGTTAGCATTTCGGCGGAATAAATATATACTCTTTGCGGCGGACGATACCGTATAGAGGAGCACCGCCTGTTGCATTTGAGCACTTTACTTAAAAATTAACAGCAAACAAAAAAATTAATCGAGCAAACGATGAGAAGCTTTGAAGTATTTACAAAAAGAAAAAAGCTGCCATTAGTCCCAACTGAAGGGTAATTTTTTTTAGTCGTAATAAAAAAAATGAAACCCAATGAAAGATGAATCAATAACAAACGAATTAAATAAGTGCTGCCCTATTAAAGTATCGGTAACTTAGAAGCTAAAATTTTAATAATGAAATTAAAAAAAAATTATAAGGAACAAAAGCAATTCTTGTCAAACAAAGAAGTGACAAACTAACGAAATGTCTTAGACAACTTAAAAAATATTGATGTCATGTGTAACTGACAACCTACTTCTAGAATAAAATAGATAAATACATGTTTCCTATAGAATGTTGATATTTTTAAAAATAAATTATCAATCCGGAGTTCGGTATATCGAAAACAAAATATTGATATATTTATTTAAAATAAAAATCAGTTCAAAAAGAGTTACAGGTTCCTTAGAAAGTATGTTAATTAAAAAAAATAATATGCTCATTGTGATTAATCTGAAATATACATTATTAGTTTATTAAAACAGATAAAGGATTTTCTGAAGACATGTTGTGGCACTTCACTATTTAAATTAAATCAACACATAACTAGTTAAATTAAATTATAGATACACCTTTTAAAGTATTATCCATAAGGCTTTCCAATAAAAAATTAATAATTAGAATCAGTTCATAAACAAAAGGTTATGAAACAACACAAAATCTAAAAATGAAAACTATTCTGGTTTTGTAACATAACTACCAAAGTAATTTAACGAAATTAATTTCGACATTTTTTCATCCATAAGGTCCTATCATGAATTTCATATTTAAATAATTATATTGTTTGTTAAGCGAGGGCTTTTGTAGTAGTTTATTAAAATGTTTCATATTTTATTTGTTCATCAACATAAAAAAAATATTTAAGTAAAATACATAGTCAAGCCTCTTTCCCATTGGGGTAAGGAGACTACATGTTTCCCCTTGCTGCAAGCCTGACACAAATCGCTACTTTACTTTCTTGACCGTCAATTGCTTGTATTATTGATGTGGTCTTTCCTTCATCTTTAATCTGATTGTGATGTTCGCCTTAGTAGAACATTATTGGGTTCCTCATTCTCCTTTGTCCATCGTCTCTTCATATCCAGTCTATGCAAGTATCCCTTTATCTAACTTTGTCATACATTTTCTACCACACCACAAAATTCCCTTATGATTTACTGCCATTTAGGTAAAATAATCCTTATAATTTAGAGACGATTGCTAAACACAAAAAATAAATAACATAATGATATTTTAGTTGATTTAAGTATCCAAGTGAAAAAACCATAGGTCAGAAAATGAGAATAAATTCAAACAAATTGCTGTTTTTTAAAGTATTATATTAGGTTGTAACTAAGCTGTTGCTTCTGGTAATGTAGTAATAATATCTGAATCTCCGGGATCGGTGATGGCCAGTGTGCATACTCTATAGTATTTACCACATGCAGTTCCTAACTCAATGTTGTTACCACTGTAATGGTGCACTCCAGTTTTTGCCAATAGAGCATAATACTCAATTTCAGATTTCCTGTAAAGAAACAAGCAAATTGTAAGTAATCAGTTTTTAAATTAATGAGAATTATCTCTCCGAATGCTCTATCTACATTAGAAAATATAAACTCACTGGTAGTTGTACATATACTGAACCAGTTTCCTTTAAAAACAAATTGCTGCACATTAGGATTTCCCTTGTATCATGAGTGTTTTACAAAATTCACATTACCAGACCCAAATAACCAACTTTTTTTTGCACAAACATTGGCTTCAGCTGTTTTTCAAACCCAGGGCCTGTGGTGTAGATCAAGTTCTCACCACCACCACAAGTGACCACTAGTAAAGTTGGGATTTCAAACTGCTAGAAAATTATTAAATTTAATATTTATCTATTAAGTGACATGTAAAATAACCACTATAATCCCATAACAACTATTTCAAAATAAATAAATTTTTGTAGTTGTAACATCAATATAACAGTTAAAAAACCATACACCTTATCAAACAGTAGATAAATAACATAGTATTGGTTCTCACCTGTCAGGAATGAGCAGCACATGAAGTTTGGACTACTCCATAGGGTTACCATTTAATTTGTGACTCAGTAAAATATCTTGTAAAGTTTTAGTTATTTAGAAGTAATTTTAATCTAATATTCATAAATTTGTTTTATTGAATCTTTCAAAAATTTGAATGTGAGGTAATAATATGCTTTTTACTAGAGTCCACATTAGGGAAACCATACTTCTTAGTCCTTAAGACTCCATATGCTTCCCTCTGACTGGTAAAAATGGAAACGCTACTTCTCAGTAGTCTCACCTTAGTGGAGGTGCATTTTTGGCAATGATGACCAGCTTAGCTTTGCCCTGGCGTAATGTTTTCAACGTTTGCTTATAACCAAGGCAGTATTTTCCGGATTTCATAACCAGTGCCAATCTTGAGTTGATTGACTCAATAGTCTTTTTCTGAAAAAAAAAAAATTAATTTAATTATATGTATACTTTACATTTCACTAAAGGATTTTTTAATGCCTATGCCTCATCAAAGTAAATATTGAAAATAATTTACAGACGTACTTGTAAACGAAACTTTAACAGGCTTCTCGTATTATAACCTAAAACTTTGTATGGTGCATCCTCAACCCCGCAAATTATTAAAAATAGCGAGCCTATCGTGCAACTATTAATATTGGACTAATGAAAAGGAGGTTAAGTTACTAATAAGTAAATAACCATGCCAAAAGTCCTCGCAAAAAACACGTGCTGGCTTTACTTACTTGTTTCTTTGCCGCAACCATTGTGGCCGTTGACAATTTTTAGTACTGAAAAAATTAATTGTAATACAGACACAAGGCTAAAAACGATTATTTACTTAATAAGGTATTTAACATTACAAGATAATATAAGTAATAAATGACGGAGTAAATTAAGTATATTACCTGTCGAAGCAAATGTAAAAGAAAGAAGAACGATTGTTCTCTAGTTTATGATTCAATTTCCGGAATGATAGCATATGTTGCTATATCTATGCAGTAAGCACATAGACAATATTTCAGTGTAAAAATAATGTATAATTGTATTCATAATCTCCAGTCAGTAGGTGACATTGATATATAGTATCAAAAAATGTATAATCGAAAAGAAAATACATTAAAGTCAAGAAAATATTACCATTAATTTTATAAATTAGATTTTTGAATAATTCAATAAATGAGCGAGAATTTACAATAATAATAAAATTAAATAGGTACAGAAAAAATAATTATTTTTTTAAAGTAGTTAAATTATAAAAAAATAGGTCCCATTCACGTTATTAAATAGTTCCCATGGGTTATTTAAAAAACCTATACCCACAGGGACATCAGCTAGTTACACAAAGTTTTAAAGAACACTAACCCCTCAAATCATCTTTTATCACTTTTAGCATCCACAATATTTTACGTTTAATTGACCTAAATTCCGCGCTTCTTCCGTATACACAAGTATTTTTAATCAGATCACAAATAAAAGTGCATCGAAGAACAAATACGATTAATAAACTGAAAGAATTAACATAAGCACAGTTATATTTTCAAAAGTTAAGAGTTCACACGTGACTAAGTGACTTATTTACCTATTTTTTGCATTTTGCTATTTAACGTTAAAAGTGGCGGGGAGCGACTTCGGCTCCAATAGTATCGTGGCCTACGCGTGAAACGAAAATGGTCTACGCCGTACTACGACGATGCTCTTGTCTTAAATAATTCCATAGAGTCTGTACTGAACAACGAAAAGAACTTCAACGAAGAGATTCATAGGTTAAAGAAAATGTCTTAGTCACAAATTTTAATGATCTCAAATTATAATACAACAATAAATACAATTAAAGTAAATGAAGAAAATTTAAGTGAAGGTATCGATGAGTTCTCATCTACACTAAAAAATATCTATTTAGTTACTAAAAAACTACAATTACAAATAAAAATAAATGCTATTTTCGGAAGTATCGATATTACACCTAGCAATAATATCACCCAATGAACTTATAGAAAACTTCGGATATTTGCATAATGAGTTAGAATTACCTGCTCCTCTAGAAATTAGTATGATACATCTAATCTTGAGCATATGTAAAGTATTTTACAAATAAGTAATTAATTTTCATTGTGCAGATTCCTTTAGTTACGAATAAAGAATACAAGTTATTTCATAACAATCCATTACCAACACCACATACCCCTGTCAAACCAAATTATTTCAGTTTAGTTATTCCTAGTACAAAATAAATTGCTTTATCTATAGACAATATGCATTACTTTGATTTAATGTATGTTTCATTGTAAATCAGGAACACATCTATGTGATGTTGCAAATGTATATGCAACTGATGCTCGAAAGTGTGAAAGCGAATTATTGTCAGAGGTCAGAGGGAACGAAAAAAGGTTGGACAGCACTGATCTAGACGATTTAAAATTAAAAAGTGATATTTTAACAACAACTCTTTTAGATACGGAATTAAATACTGAAATTCCCCACATAATTAAATATGGGACAAACTATTACATCTCAACCACTGTAGTTTAAAAATAATAACCATTAATTTTTTTTTGTATAATAATCTAGTTTGTAACTCAGAAGATATATTCTTAGCCGCCAAGCAGCTCGGAGGGTAATTGGTGGCGGTTCTTGTGCACGCTGTTGAGGGAGGGCGGGCGGTGCTCTTCAAAACTATGTAATACACACCATTTTACATTTTGCATGCAGATCTTAGCAAATTAACTTTCTCTCCTTTACGATAATGGATTTCCGCAAAGTAACGCCTGATTCTATTAACTATTATAACTTTCGGTTTCGGTTGCCCGAAGTTTATCATATGGGGGGACGTGTTACATCCCTGCTATATAAGGGATAGGGCCTGAAAAGTCGCCTCTTCAGTTCTGAATCGGACGGCTGTTCAAGGATCCAAATTAATCTATGTAACATAAAAGTTGAGCGAGTTAATAATAATTATAAAGTGTATATTCTTACAGCTATTAAATAATCCTTTTTTAAAAAGAGAATTTTTATCCCCCTCATAACAGTTCGTAGCAGTGTATAATTAAAAGTTCAGTGTCAAGAGTCAGTCGATAGAGTAGAAGAATCCAGGGTCCGTAAAGAATACCAAGTCGAAAAATAAAATCACTAAAACAATGTTGACGACGTAAAAGAAGACGGGATAACAAATAGCAATTCGTAAATTTAAAAAATCTGACAAGTAACGGTCTCCTTGAGAGTGCTATGCTATGAATATTTACGTATTTATATTTTTTTTTATGTTGTATTTTATTTATTAAAAATATTTTTCACAATACTATGCCACAACGCCATCTATTAAAACTTTGCATAAAACTTTTACTGAAGTTGCGTTTAGATGTTCCACAGATGGCATTTCCAGTTATAATTATTTGTGATGTAAAGTTTAAAGTAGGAGTTTCCGCGTTAGATATAGGGTATATCTATCACGTTCATAAACTGGGACTTTTTCGGGCGAGTATAATTAAGTTATATTGTTATGATGGCTAACTTCATCACGTTTGTCGCATTTTCGTTAACATCGACGGCTATATTATCAACTACGCTGTCTCGAGTTTTATATCGAAGGTGCAAAACAAATCAAACTGCGGTATGATTTAGGTGACAAGATTACTAACGATGTAGAATTTTTAAGCCCAGATGCTGTCGCATCGCGTAGAATTCCTTCGTTTGTTCATACGGATTCAACAACTTGGACCAGAAAAATTCAGTAGTGAGAAGTTAGGTAGTTCCCCCAAACGTAGGGAAATAAAAGAAATAATTCTACTAATGACTCTGCCCCTGCAGATCCAAAGGAAGGCATAGAAAAGAACTGCAAATACAAATACCTTCAAACCACAACATTGCCATTGGCCTGTTGTGTTAAAATAGTATTTAAATTATTTTTTTCGGATGTGCGATTTTTTTGTCGCCGAGTGTAGATCATTTAGAGGTGCGTGCAAAAAAAAAACGGAGTACATTATAATATCAGAAGATAATTCTTTTTTTTTAATTAGAAGAGGGGGCAAACGAGCAACTTCCGCAGCACCAGGAGAGTCGCGGGTGCGTATCCGGCCTTTGAGAAAGGAATAGGCTCTTTTCTTGAAGGTCCCAAAAGTCATATCGGTCCGGAAAAACCGCTGGCGGTCGCAAGTTCCACAAAATGGTCGTACACATTGAAGACTTGTAGCGAGGTAATCGGAAATCTAATCTTGAGATAAAAAAGTACCTAGAGATATCAAAGACCATTAAAGAAAATTTAATAAAAATGGTTTTGTGTCTGTCAAAAAATATAGGCTGCAAAATTATGGAAACCGACTTTATGGAGTAAGATATAAGAAAATAAATCAGGCCAATACACCCATTATTGCTGAGATGACATCTACTATTCTAAAGACTGAAATCCTGAAGACATGCAAGACCCATAATATAAAACACAAAGAGAAACTATGTGCCAAACATTTGGGATTTACTAAAAACAAAGACACTCTTGTTTATATTTTCGAACAACTAACTGCAAAAATAGCTCGTTTATACTTCCTAGCAAGAGAGTTGGCGAAGACGAAGGTATAAAAATAATGCTGGACCGCCTACGTTAGAGTATACGTGAGAAGAGATGATAACCCACCAATCTTTGTTATGGGAAATAAGTTCCAAGTATATAGTTTAATGAAAGAGTTATAATTATTAAATGAACATTTATGGTTATTATGGAGTTATCTCTTTGAATCAATATTTTAGTTATTTTTGCTGCGGAAAACTGTAAGCATAATTATTAATATAAAAACTCTTCTCAGCATCTAGACACAAACACACATATTCACTTTAATCAAAAATTCACTAAATTATATTTACATATTTTATAATATTTTTATTCTTATGTATAAGAAAAACACTGAATCAGCGGATTTATATAAACATTTCACTTATATACTCATTGATAGCATATCTCTTTATATTTTTCAACATCAACATATTATTCAAATTATGAATAAATGGTCACAAAACATCAAGGTTTCGGTAAAAGAATGCATATACTTACTGATATCTGACTATGGAAAATAGTCCTCTTATAACTATGAACGAAATAGACGGATTGGAAATTGCCCAAACTCACCAAATACACTCGGCGTCAAAAAAATCGCACATCCGAAAAAAATAATTTAAATACTATTTTAACACAACAATGTTGTGGTGTGAGGGTATCATTCGAAAGGTAATTTCATTAGCTTTCAGGAATTTTAATTGAATTTTACTTTTATAACGAGACGAAAGAGAAATTAAAGAAAAAGACAGGGTATGTACAAATTTGCAAATTAATAATTTAATTAAAAAAACTTAATAAATACAAAAAAAGTTCTTAAAACCTAGTGTTACCCCCCCTTGCCTTGATAACGGCTTCCATGCGATCTTTCATGGACCTTACAAGGATCGCAACAACCTCTTGGGGTATTTGTTCCCACTCTTCAAGTACCGCATCTTGGAGCTCTTGAAGAGTGTCTGGAGCTGGATCTCGAGCTCGCACGCGCCGTTTTAGGTCATCCCAGAGATGTTCTATTGGGTTAAGGTCTGGACTTCGTGCTGGCCAATGCATAACAGGGATATTGACCTCCTGTAAATAATCCCGTACAATAGCCGCGGTGTGGCAACGAGCATTATCATGCATTAACATGAATCCATCACCGACATAACCAGCATACGGGACCACATGTTACTCCAGGATTTCAGTAATGTACCGACCAGCATTTAATGACCCTTGCCCACGGCCACCCCGAGTCCGGGAAACGCACACAAGTTCCGTTTTCCCGTCGACGGAAATGCCGCCCCAAAACATACACGAGCCACCCCCGTATTCGACGGATTCGTCGAAGCAGGGTTGTGTGAACCTCTCCCCCTGTCTTCTGTAGACCCTTCTACGTCTGTCATTGCAGAAGAGACAGACCCTCGTCTCATCAGAGAAGAGTACGGTCCGCCACTGTTCTAGAGTCCACTCGCAATGATTGCGAGCAAACTCTAGGCGATCTCTGCGATGCTGTGCAGTAAGTTTTGGACCTTTATCAGGTCTATGGGCTGTTAAACTCTTTTCGTTTAACCTTCTTCTTATCGTAAAAACACTCACAGATGTTCTCCGAGGTGATCGAAGCTGTTGTTGCAACTCAACAGCATTTGTAAAACGGTTTCGTAAAGATGTCGTAACGATGAAACGGTCATCTCTTTCTGATGTGCACCGTTTTCTTCCAGATACCGGTTTTCTAACATAACCACCAGTCTGCTGAAAACGTTGGAACACCCGTCGAACTGAAAAACGGGACAGGTTCAACTGTCGAGCAACGTCACACTGCCGCATCCCCGACTGCAATAGGGCAATTACTTGAGCGGCTTCTTCAAAGCTGGTGTCCATCTTTACTTGTTCTTACTTGGGTTACTTGTTCACGTGTGTTCACTGCAAAGTCTAAATTACGACTGGCCCATATTTCATCCAGATCGACCCTTTTATACCCTTTTTAGGTGGTGTAACTAGCGTCCTTACTAACGAGCATTTGACAGTGTTTATTTTTGACGCTCTTTAATGATAAATGTTTTAATGATTTCATGATTTTTTTATTAATAATGTAAAGCTATTCAAATACCCATTTCAAACATACCAATATTTATATAATAAATTTAATTCGTTTCTAGCCATCACAGCCATTTTTCGCGCAAACTCAGAGAGGTGCGATTTTTGTGACGCTGAGTGTAGTTAAAACGCTATGCCCATATTTTATGGTACATAGCAAATGTTAATTAATAGCAACCAGTGGTGTGGGCATTGTTTTTCAATACAAATGGGGCTAATCCTTTAAATATGAGGGTAAAAACTGTCAGTGTCACTTCAGTGTTCAATATACTTTGTGTAAAAGGCAAAAATGTGTCTTTAATGAGATTGGAACAATTGCATCTGAAACAGTGCCAAGTTCCGGATCAGTTCACAGTATCATAACAATCTCAGGCAACAAATGCTTCATAGAACACAAACATTAGTGTCACTAACTACCTGGCAGGTGACATGATCCAGTTCCGAATGAAATATTTGTACCGATGCAAGTGTTCCATAACAATTGGATCATATTGATGTTTTGGAACAGTGCGCCGGTTCACTAAAGAGCTACACACTTCTTCAATACTCACTTAAAATTTAAAATGGTAAAAATGATAATGATAACTTTTGTTTTCAATTTCACATTTTAGGGTTTAATAGATAGTATTTTTCCCATCAAAAATCATAGTAACCAAGTGTTGCAATACTTGCCTAAACAAATCAAGAATGCACATGGGTGACTGTATACCATGTTAACATACAAAATAAATACAATCACTAGCACTGATAATTTTTTCCACTCAAAATTAAAATTCTCTTCTTGATGGTCTTCTTTGTGAAAATATGCAGGAGATGCTGCAGATGGCTAATATTTTATTTAATTGATTAATTTTGATCACAATAGGCTTCAATCAGATTTATTAATAATTATAAGTAAACGGCTATCAACTTGAAATATACATATCATCAGGCTTGTTCCACTTACCTTCATATGATGATTATGAACGGGCAGTCTGAAGCACCGTACAAATGCACAAAACATGTTGTCATGCGTTCAATACTGATTGCAACATATTGTAGGTTAATTCTTGGTGATGACTGTATACAATACTATAAACATAGTTTTTATAGGTTGGTCTCACTAATTATGCTGCTGCATACTGCACCGGGCTGCTGCTAGCCAGACATCTGCTTCAGAGGTTGGGGCTTGACTCTCTCTATGTTGGTGCAACTGAAGTTACTGGTGATGAGTACAATATAGAACCTTTAGACAATGGACCAGGAGCTTTTAGGTAAGCTTGTGAAATCTTATTTGTCTAGCCATTTTTCATATTTTCTATTGTACTTATTTTCATTGAAGAATATTACCTGTATACATTAAAAAACCTACTTGCAGTTTTTCAATATTTTTTAATTATGTGATGATACATTATGGGTAAACCTATAATATATTTTTATGTTAACTTATCAGAGTACTATAATTATTTACTAATTAATATATATTTAAAGATGCATAATATAAAACCGCAATGTTATTGTTTTCTTCAAGGTATAAACACAAAATTTTCACTTTATAGATGTGGGTCTTGCTCGCACAACCACTGGAGCCCAAGTTTTCGGAGCTATGAAAGGAGCAGTAGATGGAGGTCTTAATGTTCCACACTCTATTAAGAGGTTCCCTGGATATGATGCAGAATCTAAAAAGTTCAATGCTGAAGGGCACAGGTACAGTCCATAGCTTTACATTACATCGTTGTATTGCTCCATTCATCCATTGAATAGAATATCTATTTATCGAACAGCCCAATGGGAGCTACAGAATTCGCAAGATTAATGGTTGTCATAAGAATGGATTTAATTGGTTCTTTAAACCGACCCTGCTTACAATTACTTTTTAATATTAACTTTTATTATTATATTATAAACTTTATTTGTCAACTTTTTTATTTTGTGTTCAGGGCACACATTTTTGGTCTTCATGTTGCTGAATACATGCGAAACCTTGAACAAGAAGATGAAGACTTATTCAAGAGGCAATTTGGCAGTTCCTGCCGATTTTAATATAATATACAATGCTTTTTTGGCATCATTTGTAAAAAAATTACATATTTTTTGATTTTGTCAAAGTTGTCTGTTAGAAATATCTACTAAGTTCTTTCTCTCTTCTAAGTCTACTCTATTTCAGTCCTGTTATAGACAAGTGGCCAATAATTATGGGTCAACTAGTTAGCTCAGGTAGCTCCCCCCTGGGCTAGGTGCTCTCTTTAAATTTCATAGTATGCGAGTGACCTGGGTTTGATTCCCTACTGGTGCCGGCACCACTAAAATTGTTAATTGCAATTTTAAGTGCTGACTTACCACATGCTTGGTGGTGAAGGAAAACATTGTGAGGAAACCTGCATGTCTGAGAAATTAAAAATATTTCGAAGACATGTGAAGTCCGCCAACCCGCATTGGAGCTGCGTGGCGGATTCTTCCTAGCTCCAAAACCCTCTCAGAAATGAGAGGAGGCCTGTGCTCAGTAGTGGGACATTTATAGGCTGAAACTTTTTTTTGTTATCTATTATTTTAATTTCAATAGAATATTTAATATATAGATTAACATATCCATGTCCGCATGTATACATCAAGGAGATAGTAAATTTACAGAGTAAGTTTCTTTGGCAGTTCAGTTAACCCAGTGGCTAACTTTTGCGCTGTGGGTCACAGGTTCTATTCCCGCACTTGAATATATTTTTGTGGGTTACATATTGTTATCCATAGGTAAATCACCCACAATACTGGAGAAATTCTTGTCTCCTGGGTCATTGTTTAATAATGTTGTATATTATATGTCTTGAAAAATCCTATGATTCTCACATGTACACTGGTTGATGCCTCAGTTTTTTTTGCCACCTAAATTCCTAAAAGTCTTAAATACTATTTTTTTTTATTTATATAAGATTTTAATCTGGATGGTATAGGAACATGTTATATGTAGATGTACGTCCAACCAAATTACTGCTTTTATTTATATTAATGAGCAGAGTCCGAAGTTAGACAAAATAATTTTTGCATTATGATAATAGTCTCTAAATTATTTTGTTTTGGAGCATCATCTATAATTGCAACACTGCAAGATAAGAAAAGCTTTAATTGGTATTGTAATCTTAATAATGTCATTGTTTTTATTTGTGACGTCAATCAATAATTTATTTTTGTACAGATTGAAACCATCTATAAAAAAGCACATGAAGCGATACAAGCTGATCCATCCCATAAAGAGAAGGAAGCTAAAAAGACACAGTTAAACAAAAGAGGTGGAATAAGCGCAAGTTGACCCTGGCGGAAAGAAAGAACAGGATCAAGCAGAAGAAGGAGTCCTATATCAAAAAACTGCAGGCTCAAGCAGAAGCTTAATGGCTGTAACTACATTAAAAGCCATTATACTTCGAAAAATTCTTTTATCAATCTTTTCCTTTGCTTCTTCTCTTAGTTTGTTAGACAATAACGAAGTTAATAGACAACAAATAAAATTATATCACAAAAGTTACACTAAATTCATAAACTGTAGTTACACTTACTATTCTACATTATACGAGGGTGGATTGAAAAGTACTCGGCCTAACCAAGAAAATAAACACATACTAAATCAGTTATATTTTTATTTTTCTACATAATCACCATCAAGTTCAATACACTTTTGCCACCTCCCCTTCCAAGCATTTAGACCGTTAAAAAAAAATGATTCTTCCTTAGAGTCAAAATATGCGTCTACAGCTGCTTTGACCTCGTCGTTTGTCGAAAATCTTTGACCACCCAAGTGCTTTTTTAGGTTAGGGAACAGAAAGAAGTCTGATGGTGCCAGATCAGGTGAATACGGCGGATGCGGTAACAGTTCAAAGCCACAGTTGTGAATTCCAGCCATTGACTGTACTGACGTGTGAACACGGGCGTTATCTTGATGAAACAGGACTTTTCTTCTGAGCATTCCTCGACGTTTTTCTTTTATTTCCTCTCGTAAGCGACGTAGTAAGGTGCAGTAGTAATCAGAGTTTATAGTCTGACCCCTTTCAAGATAATCAATCATAATCACACCTTTCGAGTCCCAGAATACTGAAGCCATCACCTTATTTGCCGACAAAATCGACTTAGCCTTTTTAGGGGGTGGTGAACCAGGTCTTCTCCACTGTTTTGATTGTTGTTTTGTTTCCGGTGTACAGTAATGAACCCATGTTTCGTCCATAGTAACAAAACGATTCAAAAAATCATCTGCATCGGCTTCAAATAACTCCAAACAGTCTCGTGAAATAGTCAATCGCGTCCTTTTTTGTTCAACTGAAAGCAGTCGCGGAACCCACCTCGCAGACACCTTGTGGAAACCCAACTCGTTGACAATGATGTTTTGAGTTCGTTCATAAGAGATGCCTATAATCTCGGCTATCTCTCTAATTTTTAATCTGCGGTCTCCCATTATTAAATCAAGTACTTTTTTAATATTTTCGTCAGTAGTTGACGTCGAAGGCCTTCCAGAGCGGGGTTCATCTTTCACACTCTCTCTACCACGCTTAAATTCTGCTATCCATTTTTTGACGGATGAATATGACAGAGCACAATCGCCTAATGTACTGACCATGTCATCATGGATGGCTTTTGATGATAGCCCCTTCTTATGGAGGTACTTAATGACGGCACGCTGCTCGATTTGCTCCATTCGCGGAAATTATGACCGATTACTTTGTTAATAAATTTATAAAATCACAACTAATTATCGCACACGTTTCGAACTTCACACAATGAACTAGTCTGAACTGAACTAAATAATGTGGGTAGATTTGATTTTTAGAATTGAACACAGATCGTGTTAGGCCGAGTACTTTCAATCCACTTATACACTGCACAATAGTGTTTTTTTTATTTTTTTTATTGGATAAAGTGATGAAACAAGCAAAATGTTCACCTGATGGTAAGTGCAACGTCAGGCCATAACAAATGCTGTGTCACCCAAAAATTTCTGTGTGACATCACACTGTGCCCATCACCCTGAGACAAGTTCTTAAGTCTCATATTCCCAGTGATTACACTACTACTACTTTACGGCAGAATAACTGGCCCTGGGGTGGTACCAACCTAGAATACACGATGCGAATGTTTGGCGAATGTATTTAACAAACAAAAAGGAAATAATATATTTGTATTGTAGATAGTGACGAAACGAGCAAACCGTTCACCTAATGGTATGTGCAACGTCTTTCACCCAGAACAATTCTGTGTGATACCACTCTGCGCCCGTCACCCTGAGACGTCCAAACTTCGCTATGTGCTTTACTCGTGTTTTGTATTAATGTGTCACTTTTAAATATCTGTTAAGTTTGACATTGACAAATGCAATAATACAAAGTAAACAGCAGTGCCAATATTTCTCGGGAACACGTCGACGAGTGCCGACGAGAGAGAGAATTTTATTAGATAAAATTTCTATATAGGGCCGACTAAATTGAGTCCAATTCAACCCTAAGAAGACACAGGTTTGCGCGTTTACCGCTAAAAAGGAACCCTTTGTCGCACCCCCTCACTTTGATGATACCCCCCTCACTGCCTCAGCTAGTATCGGAATCCTTAGCTTTGACATATTGAGAGACGTTCAGTTCGGCGGTCACCTGGAAGGGAAGGCCAAATTAGCCTCCAAAAGCATGGCGTGCTCAGTAGAGCGGGACAGTATTTCACATCGGCCCATCGTCTGCAATTTTACAAGGCGCAAGTTCGCCTTACACGAAATACTGTTCTAACCTATGGGCGGGGGCACCCCAGTGCCAGCTCCTTCCATTTCACCGAATCCAACGAAGAGCGGCTCGAATCGTCAACGACCGAGTTCTTTCTGATCAGCTCGATCCACTGGCTTTGCGAAGGGACGTTTCGTCTCTTTGCATTTAGTACCGTGTTTATCATGGGGAGTGTTCCGAGGAGTTGTTCGGATTAATTCCTGCTGCTAAATTCCACCATCGTACATTGCGGCGCACAACAAAATTTCATCGACAACACCTGGATGACTGGCATTCCATCACTGTTCGCTTTGCTAGAAATTTTCTGCCACGCACAACCACTTTGTGGAATAGGCTGCCGCCAGCAGTTTTCAACTTCTACTGTTAAGAAGAGTCTATGTAGAGCAAGTAATGAGACTTCTTACACCTACTTTAGTTATCTATGTCCCGTCTACTGAGACAACCATGACAACGGTTCTTCATTGTAAGGCAATTGTCATTAGACATAAAATAAACAAATTGTAAATAGAAAAATATTATTTCGCCAAATACAATTCTTTAACATCATCCACAAGGTCTTTATTTGTTAAAGTGGTAGCAGAGCGTGGTTAGTGGCGAAAAAAAAATATTTTTAATTTTTCACGAAAACATCGCAGCGTAACAAAATTTTTTATTTTTTTTTTATTTGGACATCTACCATACTTTGTTTTTTCTAAATGGATCAAATGATAGTGAATGTCGCAAAAATCCACATTGGCTCACTGGACGACAAAAATTACAAAATATGGAAATACAAAATCCTAGTTGTGCTCCAGAAGACGAAGAAGACGAAGCCAACCCTGCCGTCAAGTAAGCTGCCTACAGAAATGACAAAATACGAAAAGGACTTACAAGAATTCAAAAATATTAACGCAGCACTGTTATTGTTATTTACAACGAAGATGCAAAGTTAATGTGGGATGAACTTGAACGTCTCTTTGGAGGAATTTGTGTCGACAAGACCTACGATCTCTCCCTAAAGTTCTTCGGATATAAGAAGGAGTCCGGTCACGATATCGTAACTCACGTCTCCGCATTGAAGAACATCTGGAGCGAATTTTGCCAGGAACTACAAACAGAAGCAAAACTCCCTGAGATATTGCTCATTTGTAAAATTTTGGACACTTTACCTTCGGAATTCATGAGCTTCAAATCAAGTTGGTTAATGATTTCTAAAAGTCAGCGTACCATAGAAAATCTCACTAGCCATCTGTGTTACCGGAGCCAATGGTCAGTGCATCGAAGCAATAGGCATTGGTGATATACTGGCTGAAGCTGACATAAATGGAAAACCTGAAAAGATTCTTCTTAAAGATGTCTGGTTCGTTCCATCATTTAGCAGAAACCTATTTTCAGTCCTTGCTATCCATGACCGTTCGGATAGCAGTATTTTTGAATCTACTGCACAAAAATGCGTCCGCAAAATTGATGGAAAGATGAAACTTATTGGAAATCGGGAAAAATTTGGAGGATTGTACAAGCCTAAACTGAGAAGCATTAAGCCAACTGTAGGTTACCAGCTGTCAACAACACCGAATTTGTTGCAGCTATATCATGAAAGGTTCTGTCACCAAGGCAAAACTCACGTCAAAGCTGATGGAAAAAGAGTTCAACATTAAGACAACAGTCACCAAGGATCTCTTTGAAGGCTGTATCTATGGTAAATCTCACCGACTGAAATTCGGAACCAGAGATAAAGCAACTAGACCTGGAGAACTGGTTTATGCTGACGTTTGTGGACCCTTCCCATTCTCAATCACGAATCTGAGATACTTTGTCCTCTTCAAAGACGATTACACCCGATTCAGATTTGTTTATTTCTTGCGAGAAAAGGCGGAAGTACACACGAAACTATCAATGATGCTGGCTGAAGTGAAAACTGTTGGAATCAAAATTGAACAGCTACTAAGCGACAACGGCGGCGATTTTGACAATGGCAAAGTGCGCGCTATTCTCAGCAAAGAAGGCATTCAGCAGCGACTGACCATGCCCTATACACCACAACAAAACCCTGCTGAACGGGATAACAGGACCGTTGTGGAAATGGCGCGAAGTCTGATGCATGCACATGCCAATATACCTCTAGCTTTATGGGCGGACATGATTCAAACCTCGGTGTATATCCTGAATAGAACAGGGCCTACAACTGTCGAAGGAAAAACACCCTACGAATTATGACATAACAAGAAGCCAAGAATTCATCACCTAAGAATAATAGGCTCCACTTGCTATCCTCATGTTCCAAAACAGCGAAGAAAGAAATTTTATAAGAAGGCTTATAAGGGAATATTAATTGGATATGACTCTGACGATGGTTATCGTGTTTGGAATCCCAAAACTTTTAAACTCAATCGATCAAGAGACATTACGTTCGACGAGATTTCCCTAGCTGGTCATGTTACAGAGGTCAGCAACATCCCTGCTCCCTTAAGCAACAAAGATCAGAACAAGCCTCTAAATCAATTTAATTTCGGATTACCTAAGATTGAATCCAATGAAAGCCATCTATCATCGTCTAGCCAGAATGGTCAATCGATTGACACGTCACCCGTTGAACAAGTTGAACAAGCAATCGAAGAATCATCGTCTAGCCATTGTGATGACTCGGTTATATCTACGCATCTGGAACAAACTGAAATAAATGAGGAGATATTCTATGAGACGGAAGATCATGTAGAAATGCTGGACACTGATGAGAGTGATAACGGAACTATACTAATTCCTGAAGCTGCTGAAGCAGAACTAGAAGATAGGTCTAATTCTCAACTGTCAGAAGCTGAAATCGAAACTAAAAGCCGCATGACACTAAGAGACCGGTCGAGACTAAAACCACCGGCTCGTTATACAGATTTCGTGTGCAATGTCTGTTACACTGACGAACATCTCATAGAATCAAAAACATTCAAAATGGCAATGAATGCCAGAAACTCTGCTGAATGGCGTAAAGCAATGGAAAGCGAAATAAATTCTCTGAAAGAAAATGAAACTTGGGAATTGGTAGACCTACCCAAAGGAAGAAAAGCTATTCCATGAAAATGGATTTTCAAAATCAAGATGAATGCTGACGGGTCCATTGATAAATACAAAGCACGTCTTGTGATTAAAGGCTATTCCCAAAGGGAAGGAATAGACTATTACGAAACATTCAGTCCTGTTGCAAAGTTGAGCACTGTAAGAGCTCTACTGAGTATTGCTGCTCGCGAAAACCTTATGTTATTACAATTTGATGTTTTAACAGCCTTTTTATATGGAACGTTGAAAGAGGAAATATACATGAAAACACCTGAAGGATATCCCAGTAATGGAAAAGTATGCAGATTAAAACGAAGTTAATATGGCTTGAAACAAGCCCCCCGTTTCTGGAATTCTACAATCACAGAATACATCCTGAAGATAGGTTTTAAACAATGTGATAGCGATCCCTGTTCGTTTAAAAGAGGAGAGGGGAAGTGCAAACTGTTACTAGCTTTATATGTAGATGACGGGCTATTAGCGTCTGCAAGCAAAGAAGAGGCTGAAAATTTGAAACAGAACAGTTCGCTAATCATATTTGAATATAAAACGTTCGGACATCACTTTTATTTCACAAAATATAAGCAGCATTTATAGTAACTTTGATGACTTTTGCTAAACTTATCTTGTTTAAAAATTAACGTTGATCTTATATAGTATTTTTATAGTTTCTTTATGGTTCTAAAGGGAATGCAGACTAAACGCTAATAGACCCATCCTAATGTAATGTCCTATACATACCGGCAGGCTTGGCTTAGGGACGATGTGTATAGGCCCCAAAAATATAATGAGCCTCGTAGCGTACATACCTTTAGGAGACATGTCGACTTAAAGCATTTGCTTAAAACTCATAGATGAATACCCTGTTAAACAGCTGATCGAGGTAATAAACTCATAAATTTAATTGGGCGTTTTTCCATTGCCCGACAGATGACAACAAGTTTGGTGTCAAGTTATAAGCAAACGTTTTTCCTTCAAACAGCGATGAGTCCGCTAGTCCCCGACGCCGGGATAGTAATATATAATTTCGGTGATGTAATTGCTGTTAGCCCTATCTATTTCGAACGTTTTTTTATGTGTGCAGCGAACGACATCGCTGCGTCTAAAGTGACCCCGAGGTATTTGACGCCCTTTTCTCAGGGAATAGAGCGTCCGAACAGGGTGATCGTGCCTAGTTGATTGTTGCCGATTGTGTGAATTCGTATATCGCTACACTTTTCTCGGGGTTTACCTCTATTCTCCATTTCCGGAACCATTCGCCTAGGCGATCGGCTGCGGCTTGGAGATGAATCTTTACACGGCCCTTGTGCTTGTCGGAATAGTACAGGGCCGTGTCATCTGCGAAAAGCACAAGATTGACTTTCGGGTCTTTAGGAATATCGCTAGTATATAGCGAGAAAAGGAGTGGGCAGAGGCAGGAGCCTTGAGGGACACCTGCTCGGAGAGGGCGGCTTGAGGAGCGCGTTCCCTCTACCCGGAATCGAAATAGACGGTTGGACAAGAAGGCTCGTATGACGTTCACGAGTCTATCCGGCACTTTAGTGTGATACAACTTGTAATACAACTGACTTTGTCAAATGCCTTTGCGACATTGAAAAATAAGGCCCCTGTGCCTACAGGCTTAGGGCGGTCGTTTAAATTCTCTAAAATGTGCTCCGTTAAGCGGTGCACTTGATGAGTACACGAGTGTTCGGGGCGAAAGCCGAACTGCTCGTCTGGAAGAATATTATTAGTAAGGACATAGTCTTTTATTCGACTGAGTATAATTCGCTCATAAATCTTAGCCATCGAGTTGAGGAGACTTATTGGGCGATAATTGGACGGAATGTTCCTAGGCTTGTTAGGCTTCAGAATGCCTATAACGTCGGCTTCCTTCCAGTCGTTCGGGAAGGAGCAGCTGGAGAGGAGCGCGTTAAAAATAGTAACTAACAGGCACAATAGCGGCGTAGTTAGAGCTTTCATCACCCTGTTGTTTATGCCGTCGAGGCCAGGCGCGGATCGGTTTTTAAGCTTTTTGATTATCTTAGTGACTTCTTCGAGGGTCACTGGAGGCAGTGGTTCGCCCACTGGTGGTATGGCAGCCCTGCGTTCGAGTTCCGCGGCCACCTGCTGTAGATGGTCGGGATCCACAGGCGCGAGAGATGGAGTGCATTGGCTCTCTAGACTGTCTCGGGATAGTAAGTTTTCCGCTTCCAGCCGTCTGACAAAACTGAACATATGTTGCGTAATTATGTAAGCTATAGTAGTGATGCGTGTGCATGGTGCGTTGTGGGAAACGTGGTGTGAATTATTTTATAACTTATTTGCCTTGAGTACGCACGTGTTGTACTCGTATAATTAATTTTCGTCCACTTTACATACAAAGTACCTGCTTAGTAGACTAAACTAATGAAATTAGCTTAAATTAAATACTCGTACTTCGATAGAAATACTATCAAGAAATTGTAAGTTTATCTAAGTGACGTACTTTTAACATCACCCACCTGATAAAGTCATTTTACGTAGTATATGAATTCCGACCGCGTTAGAACTGCCCAAAAAGCCGGCGCAGACCAGCAACGTCCCCGGCATATTAGAAAAAAACAGCGGTCAATGCCGTCATCGTACTGTGCCGGGCAATGCAAAAAAGCTCTTTAAATATAACCTTCTACTAACGTAGTACTAGGAGAGCCTTTATTTTTATGCGATAGGTGAACCGCTTTCGAGCTAAAACTTAATCAACCAATGAAAATAATCTTACGTACAAACCTGTGAAATTAAGACACCCCTACAAAAATGGCCGTTTAAAGCCGATTCTACATTAAAACATTTTCTTCGTACGCATTGCACTTTTTTAGTCACAAAATCATTAAGCTTTGAGAGGTTTAAAAAATACGTTCCGATAAGTATCGTACTTTTAACATTAGCCACCTGATGAAGTTATTTTACGTAGTATCTGAATCCCGAACTAATTTTTGTCCTTACCTTCCACCGAACACCGAACCTTCCACTATTGGGCTTAGAATTTATGAGAAACTTGTGCTTCATCGTTGTTTAAGGATATTTTCTAGTGTGATGGAGGTTAATCGTAAAGTTCTGGAAGCCGACTGTATAATTTTCTCAAAACTACTATTATAATAAAAATCGGTCCGGTGCGTTCACGTAACACAACCACAGATTAGATAACAGTTACCAATTTGAGAAAACGTAAAAAGCTTGCGAATTGCGAAAAATATTACCACCTAAAGCAGTATTCAACGCTCTCGTTTTATTAATTTTATAATTCCTTTATTATTGTGCAATGTTTTGTGAGTGCTGTGTGTCTGTGTGATGAATAAACCTTTGCTGTACACAGAAATCTGCGCAGTATATTACAAGACGATAAATATTTTTTTATTTTAAAACAAGTCGTTTGAAGCCATTTCATTTTATGTGTTAAACATGTAAACTAGAAATTTTGTTCACTAAAATATTGATAATATCAAGCCTCAAACAAATCTCTATTTAAATTTCCGAATGTTACAAAACATAAATTTCTGAACGCGCATCTCGCCTCAACTCAGCTCAAGACTTAAATAATGCCTATGTACGCGCAATCACAGGACAATCGAATTCCTTTCCATATCCTTTGTAACGCTTATGCGATAATATCGGAGGTCGATGAAAAAATATTGATTGTTACACGGATTCAAACCCATAACTCATCAGACAGGTATGCTACTCGTAATTACTACGCCACGCGATCACATAAAGAGAGAATTTCTCAAATTGGCATACGAATTTGTTTTCCAGTGATCTCCCACTTGGCCAACCTGTGTTTTGAAAGAGGTATTTTTCGAGCAGCTCTTTAGAAAGCAATTATCACTCCTGTGTACAAGAGCGGTGACAGATGTGATGTGAGTTGCTATCGACCCATCTCTGTTCTACCTTTTTTGCACAATTATTTGCACAAATATAATATAATATCTAACTCACAATATGGTTTCAGAAAAGGACTTTCAACTGAAGATGTTGTTATACTAAACTAACTTCTTTAAATTAAATAGTGTAGTATTAAAAGTAAATAAAGTAGATGAAAGATAAAAATGCTTAACCGTATTTTTAGATTAAAAAAAAACATTTGAATCAGTTTCTGTCCCTACCCTTGTGCGCAGGCTTGAGGCTATAGGTAAAAAGGGCACGCCCTTTGAATTATTTATAGACTACCTTAATGGTCGCAAGCAAAGAGTAAAAATTGGGGTTTACTTAAGCGAGGAATCACATACAACGTTCGGAGTCCCGCAAGGGAGTGTGCTGGACCCGATACTGTTTTTGATCTACATCAATAATCTCACTAATATGGACATCAATAGAGGTCGCAGTTATATTTAATGGTGAATCCTGGGTTTCTGTACGTGGATCTGCTGAAGAGGGTCTTGCTAGGATTGCTGAGTGGCTTAATTCCAACTCACATACCTTAAATGCATCTAAAACGAACTTTATATGCTTTACAAATTATACTCGAACTCAGCCTAACATTCATTTCCAAATTAAAATTCATACATGTAACAATCAGTTCAATAGTAACTGTAGCTGTTCATTAATTACTAAGGTATCCGATACCAAATATCTGGGAGTCATAGTTGGCCAACATTTGTCGTGGCATAGACACTCTGAATTAATCATGAATAGACTTATAAAACTTTTAGGGACATTTAAAACACTAAGACATATAGCTCCTAGAAAACTACTTGTACAAATATATATTTCTTTGGTTCAGTCTGTCTTACTTTATTTACTTTATTGTGTTCCTGTGTGGGGTGGAGCTACGTAAACAAAATTTTTAGAAATTGAGAGGGCACAGAGATTTATTGAAAGTAATGTATTTCAAACCATATAGATTCCCAACAGGAGATGTGTATGCTATAAGTGACCTACTTACGAGTAGTTTATAAAAAATAACATTTTTCCAATGTCTGACTATCAGTTTACATACTTTCTTGCAAAAGTAAGACGAGCTTTTCGATGGTTATAATAATAATTTTCGACTATAGATCTAGTTTGTTTAAAAAAAACTTGTATAATAAGGGTTCTTAATTGTATGACCACAACTATCGTAATTATCATTTTCTTTTAATGATCAGAAATAATTATTTCATTTGCTTTATTTTATTGAACTGCTTCACATTTTTATTTGTTTCAGTTAAAATAAAATAAGAATAAAAATTCCAAAAATTGATATTTAAGTTAGATCGTACGTCTTACTATAATATCCGTGTGGTAATAATATTTAAAACTGGATACCGTTTTGTTCTAAACATAAACCGGTATGTTTTTGTTCTTTTTTATTGTCACAGTGTCATCTTTAATCAATTTGCCGTTCAATTGACCTAAACTTCACGCTCCTTCCGTATACGAAAGTCTTTTTAATTCAGACCTCAAATGAATGTACCTCCGTGCTCCTGGGTAGCCGAACCACGGGACAATTCAAAAGTATTCGATATTAGAGTAATGATAATTACTATCGCCCATTGCTTTGAGATGTCATGAAAAAAATACGACTAAAAACAGAAACAATTACCATAATCGTAGTTACATTTTCCCGCGTTTAGACGAGACTGAGTGAATTATTTAGCAATATTTTTATGCATTTTGCTATTTCACATTAAATGAGGCGAGGCGCGGCATCGTCTCAAAGAGCATGGTCTGCGTATTATTGCGGTTTTTCTTTGTTACTATATACTTACAAAGGAGAAATCCTTGAACTTGTTCCAGAGTTCGCTTTTTTAAACGTAAACGTTTGAAGCTGAATGTTTCATAAAAGCTCTAAAAATATTATAATTTTTATCACTACTTGTAGGTATTAATCTGAACTTATCTATACTAATATTATAAGGCTAAAGAGTTTGTTTGGTTAACGCGTTAATCCCACCAGTTTATTTATCACAAACTCACACAGAACACCCACACCATAGCTCAATAAAAAATTATTAATAAAATTATTAAGATACGCCAGCACAAGCATCCACACCTATTATCATAAGTACCCGCCGTAACCATAGACATCTAAGGAATAGGTAGCACCGAAACATTTCAGTGAAGATTTCTTTAAACGGCCATTTTTGTAGGCGTGTCTTAATTTCACAGGTTTGTAGGTAAGGATTATTTTCATTGGTTGATTAAGTTTTTGGCGCGAAAGTGGTTTACCAATCGCATAAAAATAAAGGCTCTCCTAGTACTAGTAGTAGGCTGGTCTGCACCGGCTTTTTGGGCAGTACTGACACGGTAAAAATTCAGATACTACGTAAATTGACTTCATCACGTGGGTGATGATACAGGTACGACATTTAGAGGAACGTATTTTTAAACCTCTCAAAGGCTTAATAATTTCATGATAGTATTTTTCTCCGAGTATATTATTGTATTTAATTGAAGCTAATTTACGTACATTGCACGGAAAGTGGGCGGAAATTATACGAGTACAATGAGTGCGTACTGAAGGCAAATTAGTTATAATTCTTACCACGTTTCCCACAATGCACCATGCACACGTACACTACTTCAGTCTACATTGCGTAAAACAGTGTAACATATATGCGGTAAACATACTATCCCAGCGCCGGCGACTGGCGGACTCTTCGCTGTTTGATGCAATGGAAAAACACCCAACGACGTTCATTATATTTTTTGGGGAATATACATATCGTCCCCAAGCCCAGCTTGCCGGGATGTTTTACGAATTACAAATAACGTTGTTTAGGTCTTTTAATAAAGTCGGCATCCATGTCGGCAGTGTACATCACATAGGTCTCGATTGTCGGTCTCTTTCTTTTTCTTATTTTTATACACACCGGCACAAATAACAGAACATTAAAAAATGCAGAGTATGGAAATAATAACGTGTATATTAAAACAAGTAATAATCAGATATGAAGCATAACAAACTGATAAACATCTTTTAACATCGACTCTAAGAAGTTTTTAATTTTTTTTTAAACAATAGAATAGTTTTTAAAAATAATCAAAATTATCCAAAACACTTTTTTGACTATTTTGTGAGAATGTAAACAATAAATAAAAGATTACTAAGATTTTAACATTAAATAAATGAAAGACTAATAACGTGTGTTTCCGCCTCGTGCTCTACTAACGTTTCCATTCTTCTGGGCATGCTGCGAATTATGTTATCTATTGTATCTTGGGACAAGCTCTGACTGGGCTACTGTAGGTATTCGTCAAAGTAGGGATAAGTTTTTCGAATTGTATGAAAAAAAGACATACTTTCATTGGACAAAATTTAAACAATATGTTAAAACTAAGCGGCGTTGTGTGGCGGATCGTCCACTTCTCTTTAAAATGGTTGGGGAGGGCGATGGCTGCGTCATACATGTGAACAGGTACTGTTGGTGGAGGCTGGTCTGCTCGAGTTTGCAATGCATTTATTCATTTGTTATTAACTCTTGTATAAAATTTTGTCATGGAGCGTGCTTTAGCTTTCTATTAGACTATTCTTTGTAAATTTATTTATAATGTAATTTTGACAAAGATTAAAAAAAAATAACAAAATAGAGGATACCTACGGAGTTTCTTGCGCCTGTTTCAATTTCTTTTCGTTTCAAGTATTAACGCGAAACAGAAACAAATCGATGAAAAAAATACTGTCGCCTTATGTTTTAAAATTAAAGTTCTTAATAAAAAGGTAACATAACTAACCTGACTGACTGAAAAAGACTGGCCGTCTTTTATGAAATATTATGAAAAATATTTTTTTTTTGTGTTCCGCTAATTGTGCCGATGTGTGTATTAATGACCGAAAATCGAGCATGCCTCGTGCCCGATTTTTATATGACTCTAAAAAAGTGGTTCATGGTTATAAAAGTGCATAACAGAAATAGTAGGATTCATTCTCGTACCAAATAAGTGTGGGCTATTTTATTGTCAGTAGTGTAATATATATATTTATGAGAAAGAGAACATGACGCCCGAATTTCTGAAGTGAGGTTGTCCTTAAGCATCGTGCTTTATCCCAGATACGGAAATATGTTGTCCTAAAATACTTATTTCTATCTTGATCTGATCACCTAAACAATTATGCACAAAGATATTTGCACACATATTGCACAAACGCACCTTATTAAACACATGAATTCATTGCTTTATTTTATGTATTTGAGGTTTTTAACATTACATGAACATTAATTATACGATTCAAGATATTCGATAGCATCTTGCAAGTTAGTGTTGACAATATCAATTCCATTTTGTAGCGCAGAGCGTATGTTCACCTCGACAACCTTGATAATGACTGTATCAAATATTCTGAGGAATATATTTATCACGGGATTAATCAACCAGTCAATAAGGATATTACCGGTAAGCCGTACTTGAAGGCGTCTGTAAATGAAAAATGTATCAAATTAGTGCATATAATGTGTCTCGTTCGAAAACAATGGTTTAGATGGTTTAATTTATTTTACAATTTCATAAGTTTAACAGAATTTTTAAGAACGCTTTTTCTAATATCCATTGCATTTAAGTAATAAAAGCGTATACGCACTAAGATGTAGTAATAAAATAAAAATTGGGGTTCATTTTAACAATAACTAATTAATTAGAAGACAGAATCGCAAAATCATTTTATGTTAGTTTGAATGATTTAACTTTCATCATCTTTCATTATTAATCAAATATTTGTCAAATGTCAATTGTCAAATATTTGTCTATGGTCAATGGCGCAGACAGAAAATTACCCGGGTGTCAGTCGGAGCGAGATTAGTAAGGCCTTCAAACAGCTCAAAATTGGCAAAGGTCCGGGTGAATCCGGTATTACAGCCGTTCTTCTGATTTAATTTCGGTGATGTAATTGCTGTTAGCCTTTTTTGGCTTTTACAGCTTCATCGGATGCTGTGCTCACGGGCCAGGGGGCCGCGTGCCAGGTTTGGTTTGACCCAAACATAAATACATAAATAAACTCCTACAATAACCTCGAAATTCGGACTGTGCGTTCGCTGCGCGCTTGCGCGATTTAGAATATCTCAATATGATTTTAAGTCATCTAATGACCGTCCGAGGGAGGCTGCGGGCCTCCATTCGGACTGTTGACTTGAGTGTCGGTAACTCTGGGCGGTGAGAACCGCCCTAGAACACGGGTGTATCGTGTGTAAGCGGTGTGATTGTCGGCTGCTGCGCGCCGCTCTCTATGGCGGTCGCTCGTCGTAGTGCGTGTTATTAAAGCTATTAACTGTGTGTACAGTTAAGACTGGATCGTGACTGACCGTATCGTGGCCAGGGAGTGCTGAGACGTCTGTGTCGTCTAGCACGTTTCGCGGGAGACGTTTTCGTACGGTCGCGTTTCTATTTGGTCGATAATTTGCTGCTTTAACCACCAGCAGGTTTGGATGAACCGCGGCTTTTTCGAAAAACCGCCGTGATAATGCTCTTAAGTGTTCAGAGATTAAGGGCATTTCACAGTCGCTGTGAAAGTTCTTCTGAATGCGGGTGAAGTAGATCGATCTTCAGAAGATGTTTAATTCCATCATCCGCGAAGACCCTATGCCGGAATCATTGAGTAGAAGCAAAGTGGTCTCGTTCCTAAAAAGGGGTGATAACGCCCATTTTGCTGTGTCTTGGCGGCCTAAGAGAATATACCACTCTATCTCGTCTCGTGGGTGTCGTAAAAGTCGACAGAGGGAAGATTTAAACCAGAAGATTGGCCGCAGCATCTTCACGGAACATCCAAACAAATAAAATGCTAATCGTGGCAACTGTGGCAAAACCTCCCGAGATGATAATCTATGGGGAGGCCTATGTTTAACTGTGGACTAATGATAGGCTGCAATGATGATGATAATAACGCCCTTTTGATGAACTATAGACATAAATCGCGAATAAGCTGCGTGCATATGCTGTTTTCGAGGGTCATTACAAATCTACTCGAAAGCAAACTTGACGACTTCCAGCCTCTCGAACAAGCATACATACATTGCCGTTGACAGATTGTACAAAATATCAAGAAGTACAATCTACCAATATGTCTGGAGTAAGGAGATAGTGACAAAGCATTCTACAGTCACTTCACATTGAGATGCGAGATTGACTGCCGGTATATCTAAGTGAAACCGATCGAATAGCAGAGCGATCCCCGGAACTCTTAACCACTACATTGGAAGATGTTTTAAAGCTACTAAAATACGGCATTAATGTCGATAAAATACTACTCTAAACTGGTTGCTGGGAACACTAGCTTAGAATTTGTCGACGAATACATATACCTAGGACCAATTGTCCAACTACGTAGGCCCAAATTCGACCTCTTGGCGACGGATCCAGCGACAGCGTTCGGGAAACTGTATCTTCTCGTCGAGTGTACCTCAAAGTCTTAAAACAAAGCTCAAATGATATACGAAAACGAGACGCGGTCCTTCACTGCAATTCGTATAAGGAAGCTTAAAGTCACTCAGTGAACTGCGGAGCTTTAGATTATGGTTAATGTTTCTTTGCGAAATAGAATCTGAACGATCATAGTGATAAGTAGAACAAGTAAAAAAAAATGATGATAGGCTAAAGCGATGATGATGACTGTCTGAGCAGAATATGAAAACCTAACCTCAAAATATAAAATGTTTTATATTACCTAGTTATTGAAGGGCACCGCGCGCCCTTTCACAGTAGCACATACCCGCTGCTAGTCAGATGTCCGTCGTAGAGTCAATTGTTAATGCCTCGTTTTGAGGTGAAACACGTGTCGTGGCGCGCGCTTCAGTGGTGTATATTGCCTAGTGGTAGTGGTGTGGTGGTGGAGGGTGTCTGGTGGCGGTTCTCGGTGGCGGCGTTAGTTTGCTTGTGCACGCTACTGTGGGAGGGCGGGCGGTGCTCTTCAAAAACAAGGTATATACACTACATCATATTATTCATGCGAATCTTAACAAATTTAGTTCCTTTCCTTCATTACAATGGATTTCCGCAAATAACGCATGATTCTATTAACTAGATTTTTTATTCTTAATCCTTTTATCGAAATATCGAACAGCAGCGTAATACAAGTACTGAAATCTATCTAAAAAGACTGTTTGAGTTAGGGTAAACGGGGCTTTCACAGACTGGTTTAACATAGAAAAAATTGCTAGACAGGGATGTGTAGCTTCGCCGTGGCTGTTTAACCTATTTATCGACAATTACTGAAAGGATTTGAAGAAGAGAATGAAAAAAGAAAGGAGAGTAAAGCATTATGTAGGTACTGGTCAAGCCCGCAACCGTTTCGCTTCTAGCGAAAATATATAAATTAGGACCTGCTATTTTCTCAAAATATTGTATGTGTGGATTGTAATAAGTATCTAAAAAGGCACGACTGAATCTACATAGAGGTGTACTGGTCCCTACACTCGTGTATGATAGTGAATATTGGGTCTGGCATAAAAAGCTTGAAAAAACAATAATGCTATGGAAATGAAAAGTTTGAGAAGTAAAACTGGAGTGACTTTGTTTGACAAAGTGATGAATAGCGTGATAAAGGAACGTTGTGGTGCGGAATAAGATGTAGTGACAGAAATAGAGAAAGGGATGCCTAGAAAATTTGGACACGTAGAGAGGATGGGTGAAAGAAGATTGATGAAACAGATCTATGTAGCGAGAGCGAATGGGCAAGTCAGCAAGGGTCGACGAAGGCGAACTTATCACGATCAGATCGAAATCGTTTTAAAGAAAGGCCTCGTCAAAAGTACCCGAAACCGATGAGCTTGTATGAAGACGCTCATAAAAGTAGACGAAGCGAAAAATGTGTGTCAGGATCGTAGCAAGTGGAAAGATGTGGTCTCTGCCTACCCCAATAATAACGAGGCGTGACTCTATGTATGTACTAAGGTTACCTACTTACCCAATGTCAGTCAATAAAAATTGCTGAAGATGTACTTCGTCGTTATTAAAATCAATGAGAACGTCCGCTATTACATCGAAACGGTTCAATGAGCCAGCGATGCCACCAGTGGGTCCTAAATCCATGACTTTTACGAGATATTTGTAATTAATCTAAAAAAAAAACAATGAACTTGATTTTCATTTCATTACTGCAGTATTCTTAAACAACCTGCACTCGATTTTTTTTCGAGAAATTTGAAGTTTCTAATGAAATAAAGACCTAAGGTATAACCCTAGGTTACTGAATGACTATACATTCTGACAAGTTTCGTTTTGTTTAAATGTGATACGCAAAAAATATGTAGTGGTATATAATATAATAAACTTTTACAACTTAAATTAAGATAATATAAGCATAACATAGCTTACAAATGGAATAGTGTTCCATTTTTAAGTAATTGAAGTGTTGTGTTGTTAAGACAAAAACCCTAAGTACCAACCATCATCATTACAAACCAGCTAATTTTTGCTGCTAGCTGGGATTAGCTCTTATTACTACGCTTGCCGGAAAGATTCACGACCGCACTACCAGACGTTTTTTTGCGGTCACCTGTTTATGTATTGGTGCAATATCATTTTATTTAATTTCTGAAAGTCAACCCAAACCTCAAAGTCAGCGTAGTGAAACATTGTGGCAGGTAGTTTTAACTTAAAAGGAAACTAATTAACTAAACATAATTAAAAGAAAAAACAATTAACAAATATGAAATACAATTACATATAATATCTTCAATTTTGAATTTTTTCAAGATTGTACACCATCTGTCATAAGCCAAAAGGTTTTCCAAGCATTTCCCCGAGTTTACACGGGATAGTAAATCTTCTTACGCCGGCACTACACAGTGAGCCCATAATCTCTGTCACTCTGTCTGCTTGTTACCTTTTCACGGCTCAACCGCTGAACCGATCTTGATGAAATTTGGCACAGAGATAGCTTGCATCTTTAAGACGGACAACTTTATTCCGAAAAACCAAATAGTTGCCACGGGATATTTAAACAACCTTTATCCACGCGGACGAAGCCGCGTCATCATTCATAATTATTTCATCATCATTTTATAATTTAAATTCCATTGTAACAATGTTCTTAATACCTCAAGGTCCGTGAACTGCAGTTGAACTCTGACGCGCAACATTTTAGCAAAGTAGTTGACCTTCTGGTCACCAGACCGGGACAAGTTAACCAGGCCTGTCATGTAACCATCGTAAATCTTCAGCCATGCACTGTATGTGATAAGCAGTGGCTTCTGCAAAAGAGAATATGTAACTCGCTGATGGCCTGTGGAAAACATCAACTAAGACTTGCAACATTTAGTATGTTCACACGTCAAGATTTTAAAAAAGTAACCACTTTTTGTAACAATTATTCTCGAGCGATTACTCACTTAGAAACAAATTTGTGCTATTATGCGAGCGAAGCAATATTAATTTACTGAAATCTGATCTGCAGTAGCGTGAACAAACAACTACCACCTACGGGACCTTAAAAGAAATACCTTCTTCAGCACTTCTGATAGGGTCACTAAAAACGGACAGGCTCCTCCTTACCACGCACGGTATGGAATGCTGTTAGCTCCAAGTTTTTATGTCATGATTAGATTTCTCCCGTATACTCAAATCTCCAAAACTTTATCTCACTACTATGCATATTTCTAGGAATTCGTCTAGTAGAAAAAACAAACTTTGATTGTATCGCAACACCGCAGTGCCTTTTATTCTTCCGTGAAGCACTATTAGCCAATGTAATTACTAGAGATGAAACGTATAGCTGTTAGCCAACCCGGCAGCCGAATGACTTGACGACTTGATTGCGAATACGATCACTTTCACGCTTTCACGTAAGGTTGTTATTTAAGGTTATTAGAAAAAATAATTAATATGTAAAGATAATGATGATTCTTCGTATGTATGGGTGCATGAGTATTATACAAATTGAGAACTGATGAGCCGATTTCGACCACTGCGACGACTTCCGAATACTCGAGAGCCATCAACTGCGCATGGGTGGCACTATTATATGCCACAAGTGTACGCGCAAACACAGAGGCACTCACTCGCCCCAACCTACCCGCGCCCGATGTAACGCTGATGCGATAAGATCGAAGGTAAGGTAGGATGCAGTATCAGAAACTCGGGGACAATCACAACACAACCAGACCCGAAAACCAACCATTTGTGTTTCAGCACAAATGTTGGCTCCGGCTGGGATTCGAACCCAGGACCCGCGGCGTAGAAGCCAGGTACTCTGACCACAAGACCACACCAAACTACAGAAATACGATTGATAAGAGTTGCATCACTTTAAGGTTTTTTGTAGGGAAGAAAGTGACGAGACGAATCCGGCCGGGCTGGAAATTGGTTTAAAAGAAAATGCAAAAATATCATATATATTTTTAATTTTTTTCGTGTCTCTGTATTGGCAAAATCTACATTTCGTGGCAAAATATCGTTTCCTTACAATATAAATATAAAATATAATATTTCTACAATATTCATGCACCCATCCATACGAAGAATGCATTCTCCTTACAAATAGCGCAGGGACAGCTACAAGTCAAATTCGTAAAAAGTAGTATAAACAAAAGCTAATTCTGTTAACCATTGCAGGCATGAAATGCTATTTACACAATGGTACACAACATCAACCTTTCCTTTCTTAGTAGATCTCTTAGACTTTCAAACCAAATCGAAAAAAAAGTGGTTTTCCTACTATCTTCGCGGCCGGAAGCAGTTACTTCGCTTAGGACGCTAGTTCTGCTTGAGCTGACAAAAAGTAACGACTATAGGCACTTTAAGGATAATGGTAAAGACCGTATATGGTAATCTCGCTGCTTTATTTTACAACAGAATACAGGATTCCATTCTCCTATATAATCAAATGCCTATAAATAGTCTACTGTTGAAAATATGCCTGTGTCACGGAGGATTAGGAATTATTTGCTATAATTGCCACATGATATTTTAAACGCTGTCCTACCACGACCTGCAACGTCAGTTTTCTGTTTTTTTTTTTGTAGAGAACATCTAGGATTGGATACCATGAGTTAAACATAGCATAAACACAACACGGCCATCAATTGGCATGACAGAACCTTTCGCTCATAACGCTGGCACCATCGGTCTCTATACGTTCACGTGACGTGTTGGGACAGCTTCTATTTTCATTGTTGCAATTCTCAACGGAGGAAAAGAGATATTCCTGAATTGTTATCAGACCCAAGTTTCTAAAGATCTGTTAAAATCTTGTAGGTCTAGATGTGTTAAAATCTCCTAAAGCTCTGTTAAAATCTTGAAGGAACCATGGAGATGCTTATGTACCTCTAGTTACGCGCAGAAGTCCACTAATGTAAGTTAAGCGTAGTTATTAGCAAAATATGTCGTAGTGGATAGATTGTCTTATGAAAGGATAAGACTTAGGCAACTTTTTTTTCCAGAAAGTAGGAACCACCAGTATTACTCTATTCTTTTTCAACCTTCTAGTACGCGGGTCACAGATCTCTTCCAAGCAGGAAAAGCAAATCTTTGCCATAATAACCAAGCTTGGCGGAGAGATTGATGATGTCAGTACCAGACGCCTCACGGTCTGTGTATAATTTCATTGTTTACTTTTTGAGGTGATTATTCGGTCCACCTGTAAGAAAACATATTATTTTCCCACAGTCGACTCTTAAGACACCCACGGGATGATATAAGGTATTTTCACAACTATAGAATCTTCTTTATTGTCTAGAACCAAATGCTATTTTTTTTGCTTTGCTGAGTCACAAGCAGATATGGTAGTAATTTGCAGCAAACGAATGAGTATGTGGCCGTTGCAGACGGGTACATTTTATTACCTTGTTTTTACTTATTGAATCGCGTGATGTTCCAAGTTTTGAATATTTTTTGCATTTTTTACCCTGACACTTTAGACCATTTTGGTTGAGTTGATCGCTAAAAATATTGCCAGACGGGAGATTTGTCCGACGAACTACGAATATACTTCTTAAAATCCGGTTAATCATTAGCTATCTACTGTCTCTCTCGGTTGTAGCAGAGAAATAAACCTTTCCAATTTTTTTTTTATCTGACCATTGTATTTAAAATAGTAGACGAAGCACACAATAACGCATAATTAACACAAATCACGATAATATATTGTAACTTTAAAGGAAACTGTAGCAATAGATAAAAGATAGGTCAAACATTATTAATCTAATCTTGCAAGGGAGTAATAAAAATTTAAAAACAAAACATGATATACCTTTTTTTTTAAATTCCATTGCTTACCAACCTTCGGGACGGGCACAGTGTGGTGCCACACAGTTATGTTTTGGGTAATAGCATTTGTTACGGGCAGTCGTTGCCTTTACCATCAGGTGGACGATCTGCTCGTCACTGATCACTATCTCTTTTTAGTTTCTTGAAATAAAAACGATCTTATTAGTTTTTTTGGTACTAACGACTTCGAATCCTTCTTCGACGTCAGGTAAATCCATAGGATCGAGCCCGTTACTTTGAATGAAAGGAACAAGCATATCGACAGTTTTATCGACGTAATCGTTCACGTTCGCCGACAATCCGTGTCCCCATTTTAACCTAAAATTAAAGATGATTTATAAGTCACATTAAAATATCAGCTTTACCATTAAACTTTGTACATAGGTAGTAGGTGAAAAAAACTACCACTAATTTAAAGAAAGACATCGTACTTGTGCGAACTGATACGGCGGTTTATAAGAAAATCTAATAGTGGTTGTAATGTGTGTGTCCAAAAATCCTAAGCATCCCTAAACCCAAAAATATGGATTTCCGTTTTATAAGTGAACTAACAATGACAGTAGGTAGACTGCAAAGAGAATGTAAACACTACGTTTTAGTAGACTAAACAGATATAATCGAAACAAAAATTAAATCAAATATTGGTACCTTTTATTTAATCTAAGCTATAACAACCTTTTGGAGTCCCTTAAAATTTTCTTATATATCATTGTACATTAAATTAAGCCCACTCCGACGAAACTATTTTCTAATTTATGATAGACGTTACTTTTTTGTACAATAGACCCCCTTATCCGACTTAGCAGAGCAGTGAGTGTAAAAGTAAACTAAAGTAACAACCTATAGATGTTCCACTGCTACCTCCTCTTCTCATTTCTGATAGAATTTTGGAACTGGGAAGAGTCTACCAAGCTGCTCAAATGCAGATTGGCAGACTTCAAGAATGCAGATTGGCAGACTTCCGAAGACACTTCGGAGTATTTTTATTCCTCGGTCACGCAGGTTTCCTCACGATGTTTTCCTTAACCGCTGAGCACGTGGTAAATCAGCATTTAAAATTGCAGAACAATTTTTAAGGTGCTGGCACCGGAAATACCAATTACAAATTACATTATTAGGAAGTAATTGAAATACAAATACCAAATATGTATTTGTATTTACATACATACGTACTCTTGAGCAGACGGGTGGCCAGCCACGTCGCCGCTATTTTGGTAGGAGTCAGAAAAATCTTTCTAATTGCGATCCCACGAGCAGCATTGCATATTATGGTGTTATTCTGCATGAATAAAAACTGCCCGTACAATACCTTAATCCCCTTTTATGACAGCTTGGTAGGAAAGAGTTAGGTGCTCTGCTGGACAATTATGGGGCAAATATCGGCTATTTGTATTTCAAATACATATTTCAATTAGAAGTAAAAAGTTCAAATACTGCCCAGCCCTGTTCAAAATGTACGTACAAGTGCAAAAAAAGTCCTTGTTTTCCAGATTTCAATGGCCATCTTACAACTAAGCCAGAAGTAGAGAAAGTTGAAGAAATGTCGTATGTGCGCAATAATTACGGCACTGAACATATCCGGTACAAATAACAAACCAATTAAAACATTTGGCCGTATTTGAAATTGACCACAAGGACATCATCACATTATAAGCTCACATTTTGTACACTTAACGTAACTTTGAAAAAAAAAGCCGGTACTAAAACATGATCAATTCTTTGTTAAGCCGGATCTCCTACCAGACATTCTCTTCTGGAATTCTGTTGAAGTCAATAAAAATAACAGTAAGGAAACATTGTACGGTTAAACTTTCACAATTAAATACTGTTTTCACTACGCAAAGTTATTCTAATTAAAATGTAATTTGAAATTTTAATTAGTTTCTGGGCAGCTACAGACATAATTTTCTACGGCATGGAATTATACAAAATGTACATTACTGCCGTAACATTATATAAAAAAAGCTTACTACGTACGCAATGATGTTTAACGAATTAACCCAAATCTAAGGAAGTAAATTTTGTTTTATTAAATGTATAATATTTGTGTAAATATAAGAAATAAAGTTACATTAAACTAATTTAGTTTAGCAATGTTTTTACTTTAGTCATTAACTTCATATATATTTAAAACTAAAACTCATTAAGGGGTTACTTGAAAAATCAATAACGTTTATTGTTTAGTAATTCATAAAATAAGTTTTAATTTGACGAGGTTACTAGGGAGTACTTAATACCGTCAAAGGGACATTCATACATACTTTAATTCGGAATGCATTAGATACTGTAATAATTCTTAAAAAAAACTGATTATCATTCTAGGTTTCAACATATCAATAGCATACGATTTAGAGCGGACAACAAACCGGTGTAATAATTTTCCACGACAGCACGACTCATTGGTCACTGTTGGCCCGAAGACTTTCACAGCTTCGCCGGATTAAAGGTGGCAGAGCGCTTAGGGCGCTTAGCCGAACTTTTATAGTGGGTAACTAGCGCAAGGGCCCCTGAGAGGTGACCTCGGCTTGGACTGTTACCCTGTGCGCGTAAGTAAACTGACTCGTGGGCGCCCGAGAGGGCCGAACCACGGCTCGATCAGTTACTTCTTTCGGGAGGACGTTTTTAAAAATCTAAATTACCACCAATTTGAAATGTGTTTCCGCTGGAGAAGAAATGACGCAAGAAACTCCAGCGACGCTTCTAATCATGATAAGGAAACCCACCTGAGGGGCGGTATCGCGATTGATATATTTGTATGCTAATTTGATAGTGTATATGTGTGTGTGTGTAACAGTGTGAGAGAATTGTCACAAGCCATTAGGCTTGGAAATTAACTATAGCGGAGACTACGTGCTGGTGCCGCAAAGTTGCGACGATCCTGTCCTCGGGTTTACCATTGGTTGTCCTGAATGCCATTGCAAGGGCGGAAATATCGTCGCCGTTGAAGACGGCGGCGAAGCGGCAGACAAGACCTAAGTCGCTCTCGTTGACGGGTCGACTTGCTACGGGTGGTCGTCGGTAAGTTCGGCAGCGGGACCGAGTTTCTTATAGACGCGGGGGTCGGGAGTTTTTTCCATACGGAGGGTGGAGGGATTGTCTCGAAGACAGTTCTGAGAGCGGGTGCTTGTCGCACCGCGGATTGTTTGACTTTCGGTGCCTTGGGGCAGCCGAGGTAGTTGGCCGTGTGGCCTTCTGTGTTACAGAGAACACAGGAGGGCGGGCCGAAGTCTGCCAACAAGGTTTTGTCCTTTGGTCTAAGACAGTCTGAAGTGGCGTGATCGCCTAGGCATTTTACGCATCGTGGTCGTGCGCAACAATTGCGAGAATTTTGGCCATAAAGTTGGCATTTATGGCATTGAGCGGGAGGGCCGTTTCTGAACGGGCGTTCGTTTGTCAGCCCAGAGAGGTTGCAGCAGGTTTTCAGATTAAAAATCTGTTTTCCGGCTGGGGAACGCTCAAGGGCGACAAGCACTGTACATCCGGTGCACGGATAGAATGGGAAGGTTTTGAGCGAGCAGGTCACGTTTGATCTCCTCGACAAGGATTTCTTTAGAACCACCCGAAGAAACCGCTCTTCGGCTGGGGTGTAGGTGTGGAAGGACACACCGCTTAACTGGAGGAAGCTTGACACCTTGCTGTGGGCTTCTGACGTCTCAAGCTGGAGCTTGATGCCGTCTGTGGTGGAGATCGCGTTATACGGGATGTTGTAGATTAAGACCGATGAGACTTGCGACCTTCGCCCGTATGAAGATAGGCGGCGGACGTTTTGACGAAGAGGCAGCAGGATGCTGCGAAGCGGGGACTTGCTGTGAAGCAGCAGGGCCTTGCTGTGAAGTAGTGGAGACCTGCTGTGGGGCAGCTTGAGTTTGCCTTGCCGCGGCAGAGGCTTGTCATGGTTCCGCGGTGAGGCGGCGGATGTTTGCCGTGAGGCAGCGGTTGCTGGCCGTGAGACGGCGGGTGTTTGCCGTGAGGCGGCGGAGCATTGCCTTAAGACAGCAGGACTTGAGATCAGTCTTCGCGATAGTGGCGGGTACCGGAGAGGCGGTCTTTTTCCGCTTATTTTTTGACTTCTCTACTAAGGTGAAGGGTGTCGGGTTTAGGAGTTTCGCACTCGATTTCAGAGTCCGAGGATAACGTCTCTGTTTCATCAGATGAAGAGGCCCTTGAGGGGGACTTGGATGGCGCCTCACATGCCGGGGTGAATGCCGGGTAGGTCGCCAGCATACGGAATGCATCTGGGTTCGTCGGCTCGAGATGGAGAATAGCGTTATTGAGATCTTCTTTCGAGATACCGCTGGCCCTTTTCGGGCCGTCCATTTTAGCTTACTGTCTAATACATCCTTAGGGGAAGTGGCCGCCGGTGGGATGCCGGGGTTTGTGACTTAACATCCCTCCCTGCCGGGTATAGACAGGGAGGATGGATGACTAAGGTGTGTATCCCTAGTGCATCCAAGTGTAAATCTTATTTTGCACACTTTAGTGCTTAAAAATAATTAAAACTACGCGGGGACTTAGTCCAATCGAGTTAGTCTTCGTTGACTAGGGCTCTACTCAAGGCCAACTTATGTAGACCACTTCAATACTGCGTGTCCCAGAAGGGGAACCGCGGGCAAACTGGGCTAGCCCTGCGCTAGCTTCGTTAACACCGTTTGGTATCCACTAAGCGCAACCACCCGAGAGTGGATTGTAAATATGACGTAATTTTTAATTCTCTTCAAAGAACAATAGAACAAAGCAATCAAAACAGCTTTGTTTATTAATTCCCGAAAAGGGTCTGAGCAGGTAGCTGCACGGGATGGACCGGACTGCCTGGCGCTAGCGACCGTCTGGCTTGGAGCGTCGAGTGCAACCGTGATTTTTGACCTTACGGAGTACATATGTCAAGCACTGTGGAGTAGTGCAGTAATTAAACAAATAAACACGAAGCATAACTTTGAGAGAACGAAAATGTATAGAACATCTAATAAATTCAGGGTTCTTTTTTGCAAGGATTAAGTAATTGGAGGATAAAATATATTTAAGAACTTACCCAAATAATTGTGTTTTTATGACATTGGCCTCGACTGCCACTAGCGAAAATACTAGAATCACAGCTATACATTTTTCGTTCTGCATTGTTCGAGAGGAATTAAAACAATACTATTATGTTCATTGTTAATTTAACTTTATATGAAACCTTGATTTCCTGATAACATTGACACCTGTTATCACAATCTTTATAACAAACTGATTTAATAACGTTTAGATTGATATAGATCATAATTACTACGATACCTTAACTTAATCCATAATGAGTTGACGCCGCCTATTTACCATTTAGATAAAATAAGTCTATACGTTCTTTATTTAATTAAGAGGCTGCCTCTAACAATCTCTAATAACCACTCGATTAATGCACAATTATTTTTTGGCATGACCTACAGATAGTTGGACTCCAGAATAAAGCTAGGCTTACTGAAGCATGCGGGGCTCTGTTTGGGTGGATAGCATCTTCTCTTTCCACTCATTCGAATGCAATGGGTAGCAAGAATTTTAGCTCGTACCAAAAAATGTCTGCAACGTTGTTCGCCACCCGTCACGTCTCGTTATATTTTCCGCTGGTGCGAAAAGTGAGCTACTGATGTGGTCTCTGCCTACCCCTTATAAGGGAAAAAGACGTGACTGTATGTATGTATATATTAAAAAAAAGAAGTCGTATACACAAAAGATAAGAAATTGAATTATATTATTATTCACTATCATCATTACAAATCAAGAATCATTGAATACTATCAAGACTTTAAAGTACTAAATGTATAAAATATTTAGGTATTCTAATTGACAGTAAATTATTGGCATTATTGGCATAGCGCTGAGGGCGCTTAGCCGAAACCTTTATTTATGGATGACTGGCGCAAGGGCCCCCGAGGGGGGACCTCGGCTTGGACCGTCATCCTGTTCGCGAGAGTAACAGACTCGAGGGTGCCCAAGGGGGCCGGCCTCGGCTCGGTCGGTTACTGCAATCGGGAGGGCAATATTACTACTACTATCATTACTAATACCATGATTATTATTACATAGGTTTACCACCAATTCGGAATGCTTTTCCGCTGGAGAAGAAATGGCGCACGAAACTCCAGCGACGCTTCTGCTTATGACAGTAGTGCTAGGGGAGAACCGGCCTGAGATGCGGCGGTATCGCGAATAAGTTTGTCTAATACGCCCACGCCGACGGCGGGGGCGGTATGATGGTGATAATGTGTGTTTGTGTAGTGTTGAGTAGAGCGCTTGGGCCCTAGTGGTCGCGTCGTCAGGGTCCTCGAGGACGTGCCTCGGTCTCCTTTTTCCGCGGGTCGAGTTTTGGTGTATCGCGAGGAGGTTGTATGTGGCGGCACTGACAACCAGTGGGTTGGGGTGCGTGGCGGCAGAGTCGAAGTATCGGCGAGAGGCCAACTTTAGATATTGGGCTATGGTAGGAAGCCCTAAATCGATATGAAGGTTCTATAATAAGATCTGTGTACTTTGCTTTAGGCCAGTCATTGTTTACATATTGCATTACTTCTTGGGTAGGCGCTGCAAAAACAAGTCTACTTAAGATAGAAAGAGCACAACTAGTTATTTTATAGGTTAGCTTATTCCTACCATTTTATTGTCCCATCTTTACAAACTAAGTGGGGTCTTAACAGCGAGACAACTCTTTGTTCTTTGTCAATACTCCAACAACACTACATTTTAGTCTACGACCCAAAAAAACGTCGTTTACTAGCGCGGAAAAGATTTAGTGTGTACTATTCCTGCACTCATTACAAAGTTATCACATCGTTTAATAATTTATTGTTTGTCGTTAGTGAGTGGTAGCAAAAACAAAATTTACGGATTATACTTTTACGGGGAACCTACTATAATTATAAAGAAAACATTCAAGGATTGTATTTGAAGTTTAATTTTTTTTTAGGACTGATGGTCACTGTTATCCCGAGGGCTTTCAACGCTTCGCCGGATTGAAAGGTGGCAGAGCACTGAGGGCGCTTACCCGATCATATCCGATATGCGCCTCCGTTCACACAACGACAGTAAATTAATTTTTTTACACCGTGTTAAATGAACCGTTAGTGTAAAGTCTCGACTTGAATTGTAGAAACCGTAAGAAACGCATTTCTACTCGTTCAATCCTATCAATGTAAGTTTTATCATTTGGATTCTACACTTGGGAAGCGTACTCCAAATGACTGCGAACAAAGGCGCAATAGAGTATCTTATAAGTTTTAACGCTTTTGAAATCCGTTGAGAATCTCAATATGAACCCAAGCGCTTTGCTAGCTATGATACGAGGGTGGATTGAAAAGTACTCGTAACCTAACCAAGAAAATAAACACATACTAAATCAGTTATATTTTTATTTTTCTACATAATCACCATCAAGTTCAATACACTTTTGCCACCTCCCCTTCCAAGCATTTAGACCGTTAAAAAAAAAATGATTCTTCCTTAGAGTCAAAATATGCGTCTACAGCTGCTTTGACCTCGTCGTTTGTCGAAAATCTTTGACCTCCCAAGTGCTTTTTTAGGTTAGGGAACAGAAAGAAGTCTGATGGTGCCAGATCAGGTGAATACGGCGGATGCGGTAACAGTTCAAAGCCACAGTTGTGAATTCCAGCCATTGACTGTACTGACGTGTGAACACGGGCGTTATCTTGATGAAACAGGACTTTTCTTCTGAGCATTCCTCGACGTTTTTCTTTTATTTCCTCTCGTAAACGACGTAGTAAGGTGCAGTAGTAATCAGAGTTTATAGTCTGACCCCTTTCAAGATAATCAATCATAATCACACCTTTCGAGTCCCAGAATACTGAAGCCATCACCTTATTTGCCGACAAAATCGACTTAGCCTTTTTAGGGGGTGGTGAACCAGGTCTTCTCCACTGTTTTGATTGTTGTTTTGTTTCCGGTGTACAGTAATGAACCCATGTTTCGTCCATAGTAACAAAACGATTCAAAAAATCATCTGCATCGGCTTCAAATAACTCCAAACAGTCTCGTGAAATAGTCAATCGCGTCCTTTTTTGTTCAACTGAAAGCAGTCGCGGAACCCACCTCGCAGACACCTTGTGGAAACCCAACTCGTTGACAATGATGTTTTGAGTTCGTTCTTATGAGATGCCTATAATCTCGGCTATCTCTCTAATTTTTAATCTGCGGTCTCCCATTATTAAATCAAGTACTTTTTAAATATTTTCGTCAGTAGTTGACGTCGAAGGCCTTCCAGAGCGGGGTTCATCTTTCACACTCTCTCTACCACGCTTAAATTCTGCTATCCATTTTGTGTCCATCCATGTACTGACCATGTCATCATGGATGGCTTTTGATGATAGCCCGTTCTTATGGAGGTACTTAATGACGGCACGCTGCTCGATTTGCTCCATTCGCGGAAATTATGACCGATTACTTTGTTAATAAATTTATAAAATCACAACTAATTATCGCACACGTTTCGAACTTCACAAAATGAACTAGTCTGAACTGAACTAAATAATGTGGGTAGATTTGATTTTTAGAATTGAATGGATCTGTGTTAGGCCGAGTACTTTTCAATCCACCCTCGTATTATCATTAAACAGGCTAGTAATTTAAAAAAAATCAAAATTGATGTGAACATCGAAAAGTAATTTCGAGTCAAAACTCACACCAAGATCTTTTACTAGTTGTACTCGATTTATAACTTTGTCTTGTAATTGTAGCAAAAGATAATGGGGTCAGGTTTACGGGGCAAAGTAAGAACAAAACACTTGGAGACATTTAAATCATGTTTCTTGCGTTGACAATACCTTTGAAGTTCATTGATATCCTGTTGAAGGCCGAGACAGCTTGAGAAATGGGAGATTGGGCATAGAATTTTCATATCATCAGCATAAAGAATTGTTTTAGAATACGTGAAACAGGTCTATATCTTTGACAAAAATAAAACACAGCAGTGGACCCAAAAGTGATCCCCGAGGAATACCAGACGGAATTTTCACAGATACTGTTAATGACGATAATGATCTATAACCATTTAGGACTACTGTTTGGCAACAATTCTCAATGTATGACTTAAACCACCTGAACAAGTCACCCCTGATGCCTCCCTCGAGCAGCTTACGTAAAAAAATAGAATGGTCTAATCGATCGAACGTCTTACTATAGTCAGTATAGACAACATTGACTTGTGATGGTTCAGACATGACTTCAGTTAAGTAGTCGGAACAGATAATGAGGTTCGACAAAGTGGATCTACTTTCAAGAAAGCCGTGCTGACAATCACTAAGAGTTTGTTTGATGCCGTGATATACTGACGAGTAAACAATTCTCTCAAAAATCTTAGCAAATAAGCAAAGCTTAGATATAGACCTATAGTTCTCCACATTATCTTTAGAGCCTTTTTGTATACGGGGGTGATAAATGCTGATTTCCATATAAGGGGTAATACTCCTTCCTTAAGGGAACGTTTGAACATTATAGTAGGCGGTAAAGACAAGCTTGTAGCACACATGGTTATAAGCCTAGCTGGTAAACCATCCCGCAGATTTATGAAGGTCGACAGATTTAAGTAAACTAAGAACCTCAGTTTCGCTAACCTGCACTGAGTGTATATCTGAAACAGCCTGACAATGATATAGGTAATGCTCAGCAGTATCACATTTATTATAATTTTGAAGAAAATTATCGTAGAAAAAAATCACTAAAGATGTTGCAAATAACCTTCCCTTGGTTAGATATTCTGTGTTTTCATCGTAAAGGATAAGCATGTGGACATTTGTTTTGACTTTACGAAAGTCCAAAAAGCTTGGGGTGATTGATTTATGTTTTTTTCTATATTTGCTAAATAAATTTCAAACATTTTAACTTCCAATTGTTTAGCCCTGTTACGTAATATTAAAAAAGATTCATAATCCGATAAATTGCCATACTTCTTATACTTGCTGTGATATTTGTACTTTTCCTTTAAAATTATTGTAAGAGGAGTTTTATACCAAGGCGGGGTATTTGGACGGCGATTTAAACATTTTCGTAGGAACATAAGTATCACGTAAGTTGTTAAGGTGGGTATATAACAGTGACAGTGCATCGTCCACTGAACCTTTACAGAGATCGTGAGTCCAGTCGAAATTATAAATTCCCGTGATATTAATGCAAAATCTGCCAAATGGTACATACATTTAGTCATTGGTTGGACTGGCAACACGGGATATTCGACAAAATCCACCGAAACACTAACTTCTGGAACTAATGGATCAGTACATTTTGTTATGGTCAAATGATTGTTACTAAAGATTAAATCGAGTATTCTGTTATTTACATTACTATGAGAGTCATACTGCTATAGATTACATGTAGTTAAAGTATCAAAGAAGTCATACTGAACCGACCCTTGTGTATTTTCCGGACATAATGAGTACCCACAAGTCAAGAACCTAGAATATGTTTGGCAGATTAAAATCGCCCAAAATGACAAAAGAATCAGTCAGATTATTCGTTACTATGTCACATAACTTAGTATGAAAATAGGCTAGTTGTATAGTTAATGAGTGACCCAAGTTTTGTCTATAAAGATAAGCCGTACAAATATGCAATTTATAAGTAACTTTGGGCATGTAGTGCCTAAGTGTTAACGTCACCCATATGTCTTCAGCAGAAGAACGCCAGTCGACCTGTTCCTCTGTTATAAGTTCACGCTTAACAGCAATAAGCACACCACCACCTAACGTCTGATTTGTAATACTGTAGTTTCTATCGCGCCTCCAAACAAAATAACGATCATCAAATAACTCACTATTGCTAAAGTCATCATGTAGCCTTGTCTTTGTCAAACGTACAACATCGTAGCTATTAATACATACATTTCCTAAAAGATTTGACGCCTTTGTCCGCAGTCCACGTACATTTTGATAGAACATTTCAATTGGCATTGTTAAGAGCAAATAAAATTCGCAGAGTTAGTAGACATCAATAACGCAAAAAAAAATAAAAAAAAGACGCAACACAAAATGATATTCAAAACACGCTCCGAAGGTGTGGTGAAATATTACCGTGTATTATAAAAATATGTTTAACAATTGTATGCGAAAGCGAACGGTTCTTGAAATTGTAGCTACTATTAGTAAAATAATGGGAATGACACGAAAATATGCAGTTATTTAAATATATATAATAATTGCCATTGTAAACATAATGGGGAACCTCAAAAAGTAATCTATGTTTCATCAAGTCGTACGCGATTTTGAATAATAGTATAGATGGCAATGGTTTATTTTCTATGGCATGGCATAGAAAATAAACAGAACGCAAAACGAAATGCATGTTCATTCCTAGAGTATGGATGAAGTATATTAATACGTATAAAATTAAAGTTTATTTTTGCGTAGGCGTAAGCGATAACTTGTTGCATTCGAAAAGCTTTGTTGCTTCCGTAAAAATATAGCATCGCATTACGAGACTTGTTAAGTTGTTAAGTCGAGAACTACCTCAGGCAATATTGTATACAATATAAAACAAAAATGGAGCAAAAAATTATATTCAAATACATTGCTAAATTCAAATAATCGCCGTGTGGTAGCGGCTTTAGAGAATCTACCACCCCATCTCGTCCCGTGGGTGTCGTAAAAGTCGACAGAGGGTTATGAAAACCAGAAGATGGGCAGCAGCATCATCCTGGAACATCTAAATAAACAAACTGCGGTTGCCAACCCGCCTGCCAAGCGTGGCAACTATGGCAAATCCCCCCAAAATGAGAGGTACAAAACTAAAACGGCCCCTAGTCTCCGGCGGCCCCGCTAGTCCTGGCTACGGTAACGGTCATGGTAACGGCGGGGCAGGGGGTGCGAAGAATCTCCGGAGGAGGAGATCTTGTTACCACCACCGACGACTGGACCTGGCAACATTTAACGCACGCACGCTGAGGACCGACGAGAAGATCTTGGAGCTGGAAGAGGAGGTGAGCAAGTTACGCTGGGATATTATAGGATTATCTGAAGTCCGAAGACAGGGGGAGGACACAGTAATCCTTGAATCCGGTAACTTGCTCTACCACCGGGAGGGCGACCATCTGTCCCAAGGAGGTGTCGGATTTTTCGTCCACAGGTCTCTCATTAACAACGTTGTCAAGATCGGGAGTGTGTCGACTAGGGTTGCGTACCTTATACTCAGAATAACCAAACGGTATTCGCTGAAGGTCATACAGGTATACGCACCGACCTCGACACATCCTGATGATGAGGTGACCACACTCTCAATCTCATGGAGGCTAGGCGAGAGATGAGGCTGCAGTCCTCAACTGATGCGTCAGCATATCGGCAACTGAACAGACAGATCTCCAAATGTATGCGGCGAGACCTACGCTTCTTCAATACTGCTCGTATTGAGGAAGCAATAGAGCGAAACCAAGGCTCCAAGGTCTTTGCCAGGGATCTGTCTGCCGGAAAAAGCCAACTGACTAAGTTGAGGACCGATAGCGGTGGCGTCATTTCCGCTGGACCAGAGATTTTGAGTGAGATCGAGAGATTCTATGGACAGCTGTACACATCGTCGTTGGAGCCACACACTAGTGTGAGTAACGACCCAAGAGCAAATCTCGTCCGACACTATTCCGACGATATCCCGGACGTCAGTCTGAGCGAGATTAGTATGGCTCTCAAACAGCTCAAGAATGGCAAAGCGCCGGGCGAGGACGGAATTATAGCGGAGCTTCTGAAAGCGGGTGGAAAACCGGTACTTTTAGTCCTTCAGAAGCTATTTAATTCCGTCATCCACGGCGGCGCTACGCCGGAAGCGTGGAGCAGAAGCGTGGTTGTGCTGTTCTTCAAGAAGGGTGATAATGCCCTCTTGAAGAACTATAGACCGATATCGCTTTGGAGCCGCGTCTACGTACTGTTTTCGAGAGTCATAACGAATCGTCTCGCAAGTAGACTTGACGACTTCCAGCCTCCCGAACAAGCCGGATTCCGAAAAGGCTTTAGTACCATAGACCACATACATACCCTTCGCCAGATTGTACAAAAGACCGAGGAGTACAATCTTCCGCTATGTCTGGCGTATGTGGACTATGAGAAAGCCTTTGATTCCGTCGAAATTTGGGCGGTGCTACGGTCGCTTCAGCGGTGCCGAATTGACTGTCGGTATATCGCTGCAGTGCTTGTATACCAATGCTACGATGGCTATCCGAGTACAGAACCAGAGTACGAAACCGATCCAATTGCAGAAAGGTGTAAGACAGGGTGATGTTATATCCCCAAAACTCTTCACCGCTGCATTGGAAGATGTCTTCAAGCTACTGAACTGGAAAGGATACGGTATCAACGTCAATGGCGAATACATCACTCACCTTCGATTTGCCGACGACATAGTCATAATGGCAGATTCGCTGGAGGACCTCAGCGCTATGCTCAATGACCTCAATAGTGTCTCCCAACAGGTAGGTCTTAAGATGAACATGGACAAGACGAAGATCATGTCTAACGTCCATGTCACACCTATACCGGTTGTTATTGGGAACACTACGATCGAAGTTGTCGACGAATATTTATACCTAGGACAGATTGTCCGACTAGGTAGGTCCAACTTCGACCAAGAGGTCAATCGACGGATCCAACTCGGCTGGGCAGCGTTCGGGAAATTGCGTCACATCTTCTCGTCGAGTATACCTCAATGCCTGAAAACAAAAGTATATAACCAGTGCGTGTTGCCAGTGATGACTTACGGAACCGAAACGTGGTCCTTCACTGCAGGCCGCATGAGGAAGCTCAGAGTCGCGCAGCGAGCTATGGAAAGGGCTATGCTCGGAGTTTCTCTGCGAGATAAAATCCGCAACGATGTTATCCGCAGCAGAACTAGAATAACCGACATAGCCCTTAGGATTAGCAAGCTGAAGTGGCAATGGGCCGGCCATATAGCTCGTAGAACCGACAACCGTTGGGGAAGAAAGGTTCTCGAGTGGCAACCTCGTACCGGCAAACGCAGCGTAGGGCGACCCCCCACTAGATGGAGCGACGACCTGCACGGCTGTATGTTTTGCGGGAAGTCGATGGATGCAGGTGGCTCAGGATCTTTTGTGGAAATCTATGGGGGAGGCCTATGTTCAACAGTGGACTGTAATAGGCTGAAATGATGATGATGATGATGACATTGCTAAAGCTTGGGGGTATAAAAAGATTATTACTAACCGTCATATGACAATGTTTGATTATGTTTAATTATTAGAAGCGAAAGCGATTGGTTTCTATAGCTGCAGCAAATAATAATAAAATAAGATGCATAAAATGACAATATATCGACACAAATACACAAACTGCGTTTTGTTACCACAAAAGCTACCTTACCCCTATTAGATACCGCGTTAGGTAAATAAAATAATAATTGCAATAAGCACACGTTACACCTTTCCATAACAGAACAAAAGCGAGAAAGTTCAGCGCAACACCTCACAAATAGAAATAAACAAACACACCACTGCTTCTCAAACTCGTATAGATCAACATAGATCAATGCAATAAAATTATTTTTAGAAGATCTTCTTCAGGTACATTTCTGTTTTGATTGTATACGTGGGGCAAGTTGCGTTCTTCTTCACCAGAATAGTGTTTTTGGCCCATGTATAAGAAAAATCTTCTTCTTGGCAAAATGGCGTTGGCCAGAGCTGCGTTGTAGATTAGCACCAATAGGTGAATGATGGTAGTAAGCAGGAGCTTAACTACTTTGTTAGTGATACCATCAGGACCGGGGGATTTTCTCGGACGGAGGTTTTGGAGAACAACGTAGGTTTTCAAAACAACTGTCTGAGTAGGTATCCCCTTCGGGGTGACAGTTTTCCTACGCAGATGTCTAGTTTAAGGCAACATCTGAGTAGGAAAACTTATGGCTCCAAAGCCATCAAGAATCCCCAAATTGCTCACTATGTCCTCATGAGACCACTCTGTTGGCAAACCCCTCACTATACCCATTCTAAAAATATTGAAAGTAGTTATGTATGTTTTATAATTACATTGAATTAATATAAGATTTGAAAGAAATTTAATGGCACTGTGCAGTTTTAAACTGTATAGCCAGTCTGTTACAAGCAATTTTTTTAATTCCATTAACGAGTATTTTAAATTATTCTGAAAAAAAAATGGCAAAATTTTATTGGATGTAAAGAAATACCACTTTGTGGGTTAGTAGTTAGTAATTCCACATGCACCAAAAATGGACCAGAGTCAGCTTCTGAATATGTTAATCTATAAGATTTATCAACTTCAGCGGTGGTAATTGTCACTTCAGTTTGTTCAGTACTTACAGGCTTATTTAATGAATGCTTTGTGGGTTCTGGAAGTTTTTTTGAATGTTTTAGACATACCAGATGACATTGGTGCTCATGCTCTCAGTATTTTCTTAAATTTTTTGCTTTGGGATTCAGGAATCTTTCCCGTATCCACTAAGACCCGATTTCACCGATCGCTTTGGAAACCAAGTTTAAAAAAAACACGTTTTACTGAACTTACTTCAAATGTATCATTTGAACTCGGTTTTCGTCTAATTTTTTTCGCTTTCAGAAAAACGAAGTTTGCGTGAAATATCGTCACAATCTAAAACAAAAACTCGATATATTTATTATTTTGCGATATCAAACAGCCTGTTTTTATACATAAGACATAGGTATGCAAACAGTAAACAAAACGTATTAAAAATATTTATTGTGTTTACATAGTTGTGCAATTGACAATGCAGCTCTCTAAACGCGTTTAGAGAGCTGAACGTCGAAAATTGGGCGTTCAGAATTTGAATCGCGTTTAGCTTTAATCGCGTTCAGTTGATGTTGGTGAAATGCAAACAGTAGCATTGAGCTCAGTTAAACGCTTAAACTTCGTTCAGCTTGAACTGATCGCGTTTAGTTTCAACAGTGAAATCCCCCCTAAGTCTTTAATTTGTAAATATGACAAAAAAATAATAATACTTATATACCTTTTTGAATTGCCGCCCAAAAAAAAAACCCTATACAATGATACAATTAGGAGTAAAAAGCGTACATTTTATACATCCATCAATTAAGGCCCTTCATATAAGTAAGTATTTAAAAATGGTTATTAGTAGTATTAATTATGCTCCTATTATAGAAACATAATTAATACTATAATTAGTACTGTAATAGAAGTTCTATTTCTATGCTTGCTTGTAAATATTCAATTTACATTTATTATATTAAAAATTTATTTTTTTAATTAAGTATATTAAACACACTAAAATCAATTTATTAACTAATAAAACTAATCGATTACGATATTCTTAAAGGATTGCTTGTGTTGACGTTGGGTTAGTTAGACCACCGCACGCCGTTTCATACCACCATTTAGTTCCTAAAAAATGTGTATTGCTCAGCTATTGGACGAACTTTGGACTGGTCAAGACTCGACGTCTTTAAAATACGTTCTACAGTCACTTTTTAGCTGCAGCGTGACTCTGCCAATATAAAAATTAGGAATTAAATACAAATTTTACGTCATTAAAATTTCTATTGATCTTTTATAACATAGATTGCTTCGGGCTGATTTCCGTAACTCCACGTCTATGCGCGTATTTTGCGTTCTTTTATAACATAATATTCTGTAAATCTTATATATGTATAATAATAAGTATTTAATGCACATGACCCTTGTGATTTGCTTCGTAATTGTCACATTACTATACAAATCACAATACACATACGGTTACGGCAACAAGTCATTCTTAGAAGAGGTTACTAAGGTAGATTGAACATGTTATTGTATAACACTACATATATCCTCATAATTTGTTGATGTTGTGGTGGCATAAGAGAATCTGCCATCTCATTTCATACCTGCCATTAACGCCAGGTCCCTATATTCAACTAACAGTTATTGATAACAGGTAACAGCTACTGTTCATTTCTTTGCTGCAAGTAAGGAGGCGTTACACATCTGGCATTTTACTGGTGTACTGGTAATAATTGTATTTTTGGTATATATATATATATACTGGTTTTTATGAGCCCTCTTCCCTGTGAGTAATGTGTCCAGCCCATTCACCCATTTTAAAGGAATGTTCGTAGATGTCTATGCCGGGAAACAAATATATATAGCAAATTTTAATTCCTTGTAGTTCCGGTGATATCGTGAAGATTCAGTGGTAAATCGCTTATTTATCGGTATATATAGATTAATGATGTTTAATGTCTGGTACCTAAAGTAATTAAAAATTAAACACTAAAGTAATGCAAAAATATGTTCCCTTTATTATCATCATACCGGTCATTAAATAAATAAAAATATTTATTTACACAAAAATGTGAATGTGTGCCAAATAAAACAATAAAAGATATTGAATCAAAATTAAAAATAAATAAACATGAATTAGAACACTGTTGAAGCTTAGCAGAAATGGTGCAAAATCTATCTGGTAAACATGTTTTTTGTAGTTTTATTAATATATATTCCTTTCAGTAATTCTTTAAAATAAAGAATTTTTTTTCATTTACAGGCTGTTGGAATGTTAAATGTATCAATGAATATGCTTAATATTAAGTGGGAATAATTGCATTTGTTTTAATTGTGGTATGTATAATTGTAGTCTGTACAAAGTAAATAATATATACGAGGGTGGATTGAAAAGTACTCGGCCTAACACAGATCCATTCAATTCTAAAAATCAAATCTACCCACATTATTTAGTTCAGTTCAGACTAGTTCATTGTGTGAAGTTCGAAACGTGTGCGATAATTAGTTGTGATTTTATAAATTTATTAACAAAGTAATCGGTCATAATTTCCGCGAATGGAGCAAATCGAGAAGCGTGCCGTAATTTAGTACCTCCATAAGAAGGGGCTATCATCAAAAGCCATCCATGATGACATGGTCAGTACATGGATGGACACAAAATGGATAGCAGAATTTAAGCGTGGTAGAGAGAGTGTGAAAGATGAACCCCGCTCTGGAAGGCCTTCGACGTCAACTACTGACGAAAATATTTAAAAAGTACTTGATTTAATTATGGGAGACCGCAGATTAAAAATTAGAGAGATAGCCGAGATTATAGGCATCTCTTATGAACGAACTCAAAACATCATTGTCAACGAGTTGGGTTTCCACAAGGTGTCTGCGAGGTGGGTTCCGCGACTGCTTTCAGTTGAACAAAAAAGGACGCGATTGACTATTTCACGCGACTGTTTGGAGTTATTTGAAGCCGATGCAGATGATTTTTTGAATCGTTTTGTTACTATGGGCGAAACATGGGTTCATTACTGTACACCGGAAACAAAACAACAATCAAAACAGTGGAGAAGACCTGGTTCACCACCCCCTAAAAAGGCTAAGTCGATTTTGTCGGCAAATAAGGTGATGGCTTCAGTATTCTGGGACTCGAAAGGTGTGATTATGATTGATTATCTTGAAAGGGGTCAGACTATAAACTCTGATTACTACTGCACCTTACTACGTCGTTTACGAGAGGAAATAAAAGAAAAATGTCGGGGAATGCTCTGAAGAAAAGTCCTGTTTCATCAAGATAACGCCCGTGTTCACACGTCAGTACAGTCAATGGCTGTAATTCACAACTGTGGCTTTGAACTGTTACCGCATCCGCCGTATTCACCTGATCTGGCACCATCAGACTTCTTTCTGTTCCCTAACCTAAAAAAGCACTTGGGAGGTCAAAGATTTTCGACAAACGACGAGGTCAAAGCAGCTGTAGACGCATATTTTGACTCTAAGGAAGAATCATTTTTTTTTTCACGGTCTAAATGCTTGGAAGGGGAGGTGGCAAAAGTGTATTGAACTTGATGGTGATTATGTAGAAAAATAAAAATATAACTGATTTAGTATGTGTTTATTTTCTTGGTTAGGCCGAGTACTTTTCAATCCACCCTCGTATTAATATACAACAGTATAAGGTATTTGCATAAGTAAATACTAAAAGACTTTTTAATAAACACAATTTTAGGGAAATAGGTACTATTTATTTGGTTATAAACAAATAAACCACCTATGCAACCCATGATTACAAATTAACCACCCACAATTACAACTTAATACTCTAAAGAGATTACTTGTATTCTAAACTTAAGTTTTTCTGTATTGTCAACCTCTGCACTTAAGATTAGTTCCTACAATAAATTAACAAAATCATATTAACCTTTCGTTTGTAAACTATACATCCATACATATATGTTTACCTATTTGAATAACTTTGACTAACATATAAATATATTTAACAAGGGGTAGACTTCAAATACTTTTTTTTATTTAACAGCAATTCCACGGTTATCAGTTAGCATTAAAATAAACAGTTGGATTTGCTTATCTACAAGTCGTGAAATATAAATTTGAATGTTATAGAATATAATAAATAAAGTCATTAACAAATGCAAAAGAACATTATAAAAACCTATTTTTATTTCATTACATTTATTTTTCTTTCTTAGAATCTGTTTTGAGCATTTTATTTCTCTGCTTTAACATGTGTCCAAAAAGCACTGGGAAAAATGGAATATACAAAAGCATATAAAATATTAGAAAATAGTAATAATTAAAAATAAAATTCCAAGAATTTGGCATGGAAACTGTAAACAATTTCTTATCTGCAACTTCATCTAGAGAATGGTACATGCAAAGTAGTTCGCCTGTTATCCCAAGCGGATACAAAACAAGGAATGTTGAATATCTGAAATATATATAAGAAGCCTTTTATTTTTTGCGAAATTTATTTCATTTAATTATAAATAAACAGACATATACATACATACCTTAGAAATAGTAGAAGCTGAGGAACTGCATTGATTAAATTAAATGCATAATAAGCATATCGTACTATTTCAGTGACAGACCAAGCGAGTATGCAGAGAGGTAGCCCAGGGCTAACAGTTGCACCATGCGTTGCCATTAATGCTCCACAAACTAAGAAAATGCGGGAATACACTTGCATAAGAACAACAAACACCCCTGATGGAACCAATCTTAGGGCCGCATGTAACACCTGAAAACATTTATTTATTAACTTTAGTATTATGTTCCACTGATAGGTGTTTGGCAGACTTGAATAGCACCTACTTCTTCCTTAGCGAGGTGTCGTAAGAGGCAACTAAGGTATTGTCAGGACATCATTTATTTCTGCAGAACAACACCATATTATGTAAAGCTGTCACTATACTGCTCATGGGAACGCAATTGGGTGTAAGAATTTTTTTTACTCTTACCAACATGGCGGCGACGTGGATCGCCACCCGTCTCGTTTTTAAGAAGGCGAAATGTGGGATACATGTTTGGCCTCTGCCTACCTCTTAATAGATAGGAAAAAGGTGTGACTATATGTATGTATGTAATTTGAAATGTCCCTAATATTAAACAGAACATAAGGATTGAATATTATTATATATTTAACTTGGTATGTTAACAATAAACTGACTTTATGTGTGCCTATAAATTACTTTTAAAATAGTAATAAGTAATCAACTGTGACAATAGACTTCAATGACCTTTTATTTAAAAGCTAAGTATATGCACATATTATATTCAAATGTAACTAAGTCATTTAAATATTAGTGAGCATGTATCAATAACCATATGCTACAGTATACCTACTTACTGAATTACCCATATTCTTTTCATTATTGAAGAAAGTGACGAGACAATTAAGGCCTACAGGGAGGTGCAACATCTGCCCATAACAAAAGCTGTGTCACCCAGAACATTTCTGTCTAGCACCACACTCCTCTCAGTGCCCTTTAGACCGAAACACATATAACACAACAACCCAATATTAAATACAGCTTGTTAGATGTTATGAGCCAGCAATGTTTTCTTGTTTGTATTTAAACTTATTATAAAATAAAATATCTGTAGATTTACCAATATTGAAAATATTATTACTAAGTCAACCTTAAAGTCTGTATTTAGGGGCTCTGCTTTTATCACTTCAAAAGGTAAGTAGGTTCTTCAAAATTATTTAACAAAAATATATATTTTTGGCTCCTAAAGCACTGGTCAATATTTTACTTCTAACATTATGCTCTTTACATACAACCCTAACCCTAAATAACTAAAAGCATATCCTTTGTTGTAAAAGTTATATATTTTTAACATAGCTTATGAAATGGTTTCTTTCAACCATCAGAAAAAGTCCAGAGTTACAGAAGATGTAAATGAAGATAGTTATAAGTATATAAGATATCTTCATAGTTATTAGTTTAAGAAAATACAATATCAGTTCAACAGGGTCTCTATGGAAAGCAAACCTGAATGTAGCCAATATTTCTGTAACTCGTAAATTGCAGGTGCAAAAGTAACTTTACAGTCAAGGCATCTGACTCTATATCTTTACTGACCTTGATTTTTCTGATTAAATAGATGCTCATGAATTTTAAGCCCATGAGTGTGAATGACTTTCTATTTGAATTCTAAGTTGTGGTAGAGATATTTGAGTCAACAAACTTCTATATCAAGTGCAGATGATATTTACATGCTTCAAAAACATAATTTATTTAAACTAAGTTACAAAATACAACATTAAACCTACCTCTAATACTGCAGCATTTTGAAAAATTATAACAGTCCATCTGATTTCTTCCCAATATGTGTCTAAGGTGCCTCGATTTAAAAAGTGCACTAATGATTGCCACAATAAATAAAACCACCTGTAAAATAATATTTTGTATTATTTACTTTTTTTCACAATAAAATAAAAAGATAATGCGCAGTGTAGTAACAGCCCTATAGTGTGATAATAAAAATTCTTTAGTTTTCATTTTTATTTATGCAAAAAAAGGTAGGCTCTTTAGGTAAGACTAACTCGTGGCTGTGACTACAACTTATTATTTACATTATACAATAATTATTAGAATAACTATCATATTATTAGAAGAAGTATCTTACCCTAATGTTTGAATAATGTTATATGATAAGAGATAACATTTTCCAAATGTCGAAGGTTCGGAGACCTTAGATTTTATTATTACTTTTTCGGACATAGTTATAAAGGACAAAATTTTCACTAGCAATTGATTTATAATAAGTTATTATCAAGTGGTGGTAAAAGAGAAACTGAGTAAGAAAGTAAAAACAGTACAGTCACTGTCAGATTAAAAGTAGTCGGCAGTGTTGCCATTATGACAATCTAGTTCTTCTTCTTGTTTTTTGGTCCTGGCAATTACCTACCAAATTGAGCCATTTTTGCCAAAGTCAAGTAATAATTTTATTTCGGTCGACAGTAAAACAATAGTTGACTTTTACTGAAGATTTTCTGGTTTGATGAATGATGACAATGATGAAGATTTGCTGGACTGATGGCGACAAAACGAAAAGTACAATTTTAGACTTGAATTGAGCACTTGCTACATAATAAAGTATTCATATTAAAAATTAAAATAGTCTATTCAGCAAATGATCATACTACTATATAACTGGCGTCTCCTTTTAAGTATAAAACACTGTTCCATTACTATTTCCACTTTTCCATAGCACTTACATTACTATTTGCATGACATAAAATTAATATAAAAAAGAGAAAAAAATTAAAGTAATAAAATTCACGGCTAGGGTTGTGAATGGGCAGTTGTAAGTTTGTGTGTATGTGGGCATGTGTGTGTGGGTGTGGGCGTGACTGTGTGGGCACGTGTGTGTGCCGCATATATGCTTACAATACATTAACCAATATGCTCACAAGTGTCTCGTGTCCTCATAGCTTTTACTCAATAAACATGTTTTAAAACTGTTTTACAGTTGTAGTTATTAAGATGGTAGATGTTTAGTTCTTTGTTAATTACATTGTTTAAACTCTGAGATTGTTTTACATATTGCCTTCCAGCTCAAGAAGTTGTTACAAATACAGTTGGAGCACCTATATGATTTCTCCTTCTATCTTTAATATTACAATCAAACTTAATAGTTTTAAGTCATCTTAAAACCGAATTTAAAATATATAATTTCCATAATGAGATTAAAATAATAATGTGTTTTGATAGAAACGATATGACACCCTTCGAATAAAACATGGCGGGGGAAACGTACAAATACCTGGGTACAAAATAAGGCTTTGTTTTTTTTGGCGTCTGAGGTTAAGTGAGAGATACAAGTGTCATTCTTGTTACTTAAATGTTTCCTTTTTTTTTGGGGTTGTTGAGCTACTTTTAAGTTGAATCGTCTAGGTGGTGGTTTATAACAATTGTAAATTAGTAAGTGTTAATTAGTTGTGCTGTTCTATATGTAGTTACCAAAAAAAAAAAATGGAGGACAAACGTCCCGATCCTGAAGGGTTTCACAATGACCCTAACTCTTTACTCCCTCCTCAACCTATGGAAACGGACAATTCGGAACAAAATAAACGCAAACGTTCACAAACAGACGTTAACTCTATTCCTCCACACAAAATTATTATTACCCACTACCAACCCACTACATCCTTTTTCTTCTATTCAATCATCCTATATCCATCCGGATTTTATCAACAATAAATCTAAGTACTCTAATGACGACGCTTCGCCTTTTTTTGCTTCACGTGAGTAAAAAAACAGATGACTTATCTTCAGGAGTAGTGCTTAAACCCATTAAATTTGGACATTTTCTCTTTCACAACAATATCAAAAATGTTGTTTGTGACGGAGTAAAACGTGTTGGGCGAAACAGGATTTCTGTGGAATTCAAAACTTCTGCTGATGCCAACATTTTTATTGATCATCCAGCGATCTCTGCCGCTAAATATGAAGCTATGATTCCCTCATATAATGTCACCCGAATGGGTGTAGTTAGACAAGTCCCTGTAGAATGGACATTAGAGGATCTTATATCCTCAATCAGTATATCATCTGGTTTTGGCTACATTATTAAAGCACGCCGACTCAATAGACGTACTGTAAATGAAAATAATAGCCCTACTTGGATCCCAACTCAGTCAGTAGTATTAACATTTTCAGGGCAAAAACTCCCACCACACATTTACTGTTTTTATACATCTTTGCCAATAGAAACCTACGATTTACCGTTAATCCAGTGTCATAAATGCTGTAGGTTTGGACATGTCACATCGCAGTGTAGATCTTCCCCTCGTTGTTTTATATGTGCCCAAAGTCATGAGGGAATATCTTGCTCTAGGCAAACACCAACCTGTCTCTTATGTTCTGGTTGTCACTTTTGTCCTTCTTGTCCTGAACATTCTAGACAAAAATCTATTGAATTAATTATGTCCCAAGAAAGTATCTCTTATGTAGAAGGTTCAGCTAGATACCCTCAGGTGAGAAGATCCTTTGCAGACATTGCGAGTCGCCCTCCTCCTCAATCTACTTACCCGATTCCACATCCTGTAACTATTAATCCTTTATCCCTACCAACTCATACACCTCTAATTTCATCTTATAGGAACACAGTATCTCTTCCCCGACGTACATTCAATCAAGCCTCAAATGCTGGATATGACAGGACACCACATCAGGCAATTGTCTCTTTCAAATGGATGGGCTTTAGGGGCAAACAATAACCTTTCCCCTAATGATAATTTTTGTGAACTTATGATAACAATGCTAATCAGTATGATTTCCCGTTTCAATTATGCTGATCTCCCACTTAATTTACGCCGAAAACTTACTGAGCTTACTTGTTTAACTAACAACATTCCCAACAATTCTACAATGGAACTGTCGGAGCATCAAGCATAAAAAGAATGAACTTATTTTTATTACAAAGAAATATAACCCACTCATTCAAGCTATCCAGGAGAAGTGGCTCAAGCCTAGTGCCCATTTTAGGGTTTCAGGCTATTCATGTCTTCGGGATGATAGGAATGATGGACATGCAGGTTCTTCTATCTTAGTTTCCAGGTCAATATCATTTTCATTAATTTCTCTCCCTTCCCATAGTCCAGCAATTAATGCCGTTGCAATAAGATCATTTAACATTTCCTTTCTGTCTATATACGAGTACATACCTGACCCTAACAGTACAGTTTTATCTGAACTTGTTGATCTTATATCTTCCCTATCCCCCCCTCCTATAGTCATTCTAGGAGATTTTAATATTCACCATACTTCTTGGAGCTCTCATCTTTGTGTTAATTTGTCAACTACGTTTTTAGATATTTTAGATGACTATAATCTCTGTATTCTTAATGATGGTACACCTACTCGGCGCGTGTCTCCAACCCAAAATATCAAGAACGCTGTCGATTTAACAATTTGCTCTCCAGGTTTAGCTTCTATTTTTTCATGGAATATATTACCCTACTCCCACGGTAGTGACCACTTCCCAATTATTGTCGTTCCCAATGATATCACAAGAGTGAATTCCGAATTTGCCCCCAGATTAAAATATAACTTATCTAAAGTAAATTGGTCACAATATTCTTCTGTCTTAGATCAAGAGATATCAGCTAATCGTCCACTCCACAAAGAAAATTCAAAGTTGATGTACATTAAATTCAGAAATGCTCTTCTATCTTCTGCAAACCAGGTCATCCCATTAAAAAAACCACACAAAAATAATCTTCCCTCACCCCCTTGGTGGGACCATGACTGTTCTGTGGCTTGCAAGAAAAGAAAGGATGCTGAGCAAAACTACTCTCGGTCAATGACTAGAGAAAACTACTTAACCTATAAGAAAACAGCTGCTGATACTTTAAAACTATTAGCGGACAGGAAGCGTGGTAGTTGGTATCGATTTTGCGCATCGGTGTCACCTAGCACTCCTCTGTCACTAGTCTGGAAAAAAATCAAACACTTCCGATGTGCAATGTCTAATGAACAAAATATGTCCTCCAATGATTGTTCACTTTGGGTTGAAGAATTTTCTCATAGACTTGCCCCTCCCTCAGCTCCTTCATATGATGAATGTTTAACTTTTCGTTCATCTTCCCTTCAATCTCTTAATAAATTTGATTCACCTTTCAATTTTCAAGAACTAGTTATTGTACTTCAGAATCTCAAGGACTCTTCACCAGGAATTGATGGAATTCCATATTTCTTTATTGTCAATAGTAGTAACAGAACTAAAGATTTCTTTCTTACCATTCTAAATTCGATATTTTTATCAGGCATTCCTCCAAGTGAATGGAAATTCCAAATTATCCTTCCTATCCTCAAACCAGGCAAGGCTTCCAATGATCCCTCTGGATACCGACCAATAGCACTCTCATGTACCATGTCAAAGATCCTTGAACATTTAATTAAAAATAGTTTAGAGTGGTTTCTGGAGAGTAAGGGAGTTTTACCAAGAAGTCAGTTCGGATTTCGAAAAGGTCTAAGCACAATAGACAGCCTTAGTACATTAGTCACAGATATCCGTATTTTTTTCTCAAAACATGAATATCTTGTAGTTTTCCTTGATGTTTCGTCTGCATATGACAATGTCCTTCTTCCGGTGCTCAGGCAGAAAATGCTAAAGCTGAGTATTCCGGTTAAGATAGTCAATTATATTTCTAATTTCCTTTCCTCTAGAACCATACAAATAAATATTCAACATTCATGTCTACCTCCCAGACTCGTTTGGAAAGGTCTTCCTCAAGGATCTGTCCTCAGCCCTCTTCTTTACACTATATATACTTATGATTTAGAACTTACGGTTAATTCTTTTTGTCATGTTCTTCAATATGCAGACGACCTAGCTTTATATATTCCCATTGACAATCTATCTACAGCCTGCTCACGTCTAAACTCCTCCATGACATATTTACAAGACTAGTTGTCAGATCATGGATTATCTTTATCAGCCTCCAATAGTTGCGTAGTTATCTTCTCCCGTCATAAGAGAGTCCCTGACATTTCAATATCTTTTGACAATCAACTAATCCCTTTAAGAGACAAAGTAAAATTTCTAGGAGTTGTCCTTGACTCTAAATTATCATTTGCTCATCACATCGACTTCATCTCTAAAAAATGAGAGAGGAACATAAACATTATTCGCTCCTTATCGGGGGCTTGGTGGGGTGCTCATCCCTTTTCACAGAGACTCCTATACAATGCTCTTGTCCGCAGCCCCCTAGATTACGGATGCTTTCTTCTTGAGCCATGTAATAAATCTTCTCTTAAGAGTTTGGACAAGATTCAGTCTAAATGTCTCCGTCATCACAGGTGCTATGAAATCTTCTCCAATCAGTACTCTTCAAGTGGAGTGTGTTGATCCACCTCTCAACTTAAGAAGGCAGTATCTTTCAGACAGATTCTTCTTCAAGGCTTGCCAACTTAAATGCTACACCCTCATTCCTAAATTACATCTTCTCTCAGAATATGTCTCTTCATGTGCTTACTGGGTTCATAAAGATTCACCATGTTTATTCAAGAGTTTAGTATAATTTCTCCAAATTCCGGGTTCAATCTTCTCCTGCAAAATCAATCCCCTTTTTGATACTCCTTATGAAGCCATTACCTACCAACCTGACATTCATCTAAATCTTGACATAAAGAAAGATTCTCCCTTTGCAGATTTAAAACTGAAAGTGATAATAGATAAAACCTGGAAGGATTGGCTGACAATATTTACTGATGCATCGAAAAATTCAGAGGAAAGCTGTACTGGTTCAGCAGTTTGGATTCCCAAGTTTAAAATAATTTTAAATTTCAAATGTCCCCCATTATGCTCCATTTTTACAGGTGAGGCCACAGCAACACACAAAGCTTTGTTGTATGTGGAATCAAATAACCTTAACAAAAGGTCATTCTTACTGATTCCAAAAGCTGTTTGTTAGCAATTCTGTCCAACCAATTCCACAGTAAACATAAATTTCCTATAATTCTCAAAATTAAATCTGCATTATTTAGGTGCCATTCTAAAGGTATCATTGTCTCTCTGGCATGGATACCTGGCCATAGCGGTATACGAGGAAATGAAACAGCTGATTTATGTGCTAAAATGCTATACAAAGTACTCTCTTTAAATATGGTTTTTTGTCATGACTTAATAGTGGTTGCTAAAAAGAGATTACTTAGTAAATGGAATGAAGTCTGGAAAAGGTCACAAATCACTAAGAGTAAACATTATGCTGCTATTCAATGTAGTACCCCACCTAAGCCTTGGTTTTGCAAATTTAATAAAGCAAGCAAAAGTTCAACATCAATCATCTGTTGTTTAAGAATTGGTCATGCTTGCACCCATGTTCATCTTGCTAAAATAAGGATAAGGGATAGTTCTCTTTGTGAATGTGGATTAGATGAGGGAAACACAAATCATGTGTTTTTCTCCTGCCCTAAATTAATATCTTCTCTTTATGACTATCTTCCCCCCTTTATCCCTCTTCCCATAGACTTTAATTCCCTTTTAGCCTTTACAAATTCTACTTTTGTTTATACCCTATGTGATTTTATTAACTCTAATAACATTAAGCTGTAAGGGTGTTTGTCCTGTTTAATAAATTAATTACTTGTTAACAACTGTGTTTGTCTTTTGTTTTAGGTAATTCAACCTAATAAAGTTTTACCAGATTATTAAAAAAAAAACTTGTATTATCACAATCTCTAAAATTTAATTGCTCTGCGAATCTCTTTATTTTGCCAGCTGAGCTCCTAAACTGGCAGAAAAATTATACATGTCATTAGCGACTACAACAATACCGCTATAAAGAAAGAAAGAGAAGAAGGGAATGCTTTCATGGTTATGGAGTTGGACCTGTTACGCTGATAGAAGGGAACATGGATTAATTCCTATAATTTGGACATCCCAGCACGGCAACGACTCAAAGCACGCACGGTTAAGAATTCATTTCAAAATTACTTTCTGCCTTAGCCTGGCCAGCTCACAGCCCAGATCTAAATCCAATGGAACATCATTGATGCGAAGACAAGAAAAGGGTATCAAATCAATAATGTGGCTATTTAAGAGAGCTGTACGACGTTTTCTTAGTAGGATGGAACTGTATCGTTGCTGTATCGCTCTGACAGTGTCAAAAATTGATAGGGTCAATGTCTCGCCAGTGTAAGGCGGTAATTAAAAACCGTGAACTAATTATTAATTTTAGTATAAAATGTATTCATTTCCCTGTTGTAGTTTGCATTCTCTCACATCATTTATTTACTCTAAATAGCATTTGAAACAATTCTCGAACAATTTATTAATCGTTCTTAATTATTTCTCCAGCTTTATTTGTAATTTAAATATGTTACAATTGAAAATAAATGAACGGTATTAAAAATATTTAGAGATAACTCTATTCCTTATTAAGTTTGCTATACCAATGTGGCTATTTCAAGATATATAATTAATGTAATAATATAATTAATGAGAAGTTACTCAAAACTATATGTAACTTGATTTTGATTAAAAATTCACGTTAAATTTTCATACAAAATACCTAGAAGGATATAGTTACGCTATTTTTATAAAAAAAGTTTATTATAAATTAAAAAAAAATGTTTTTTGCGAATGCGAATACGAATATTCGTTACATCACTACTCGCTATGAGTAGGTATTTCAAAATAAACTGTTAATAAAAAATATTATATAAATATATTTTTTTTTTTAAATATTACTTATTGAAATTATCTTAATTTTTATTACCAATGGATAGATAGCCAGATAGTGGAAAAGACGCGTTTGGCGAAGATAAAAAAGTCACATTAAACAATGTAGGTACAAGCATACATTTCTCTTAGCCAATCGTAAATTAACAGATTTTTTTGGTTTTTTTAAAAAAGCCGCCATTGAAAGTTAGAACTCGCAAGTACTAGGATAATATGAATAAAGCTTAGGGAAATTTGTTACGAAGTAAATGTGTAATTTAATATACCTAATAATTTAATATTGACTAACGGTAATTTTATATTTTTACTATACATAAAATGTGTTTTTATCGTTCGCCCAATAGTCGAAATTCGACCGTAATTAATTCACTGTTTTAGTGAATTTAATGTATTATGAAGACGTATTATTTACAGATTTAATTAAAAATTATATGAAAATTTAAACATATACTTTATACAAAAATAATTTTAATGAACTCCTCCTTAAACTTTTACTATCCTATATGAACGAACTTCAAAATCCGAGTTGGCAACACTACTTTCAATGTCACAATAAATGTAGAGAGATACGTCAATGTCAAAGAAATTTGTGATACACACGTGTTTATTTTCATTTTCTTTTTATTTAAATTGGTTGTCAAAACTAAATAATTCGTAATATTAATTTCATTTCTTCTTCTTCTCGTACAATATGGGAAAAGTAAAAAAAATGAAGCCATCCCAAATTGGAAAAAATATCGCACTCGCAGATCAAATCGAAACAGTGAATGCTGTTAAAAGTAAGAACCGCATGAAACAGAAAAACAGGCATGAAAATGATGAGGACGTGAGTATCGTATTTTCTTTTTATAGTGTAGATTTATTATGGCATTGACTACAAGATCTTTCACAAAAAAGAAGTTAAGAATACTTTCAGGATAAAGTAGCAAAACCGGTTGGTTGCAAGATTGAAATAATATCGATAATTAAATGATATTTTACTATTATATACGCAATCTCTCACCAGATTTCTAGTCTTTTTGTATTTCAAATATATGAGAATGAGTTGGTTGCAGGAACAAACAATATTATCCCTGGAATTGTTTCAAGGTGTGCCTATAATATGGAACTCGAAACGAAATATAAAAAAAACTGGAGAATGAAATTTGAATTTTTAAAATAGATCTCCTTTTTCTCCACTTATAAACATTTTTAATATAATACAAATACATTCAGAACCTTTCATTGCATTAATTTGTCATATGTGCCCTAATATAAGAATGACTTTATATTGTACACTTGTTAGTATCAAATTTCTTATGTTAATTTGTAATATGGTTCAAATACTTGGTTATTCTGCAGTGAAGCAGTAGTGTGAACATATCACTGTTTTGGTTTGAAGGGCTCTGAGAGCTAGTGTAATCACGGGGCATGTGATGTTTAAGGACGACAAATGCAGTGTGATGTTACTCAGAAATGTTCTGGGTGTTGTTGTGTGTTGTTGACAGATGTTGCACTTAACATTAGGTGACCGTTTTGTTCATTTTGTCATTTGATCCAATTGTAAAAATACAGAGCCCTATATCAAAAAACTTAACAAGTGTACAATTTGACACAATGGCTTCTCATACTTGGCTAACTTCAGCGAGTACTTCAATGAGGACCTTTTGAACTAGAGAACCAGAGAGTGTAGTGGACGCTTATAATTTTATTTTTCATTTTAGTTTGTGAATGCAGATTTGTCAAAGAAAATTTTAAAAACTGCTAGGCGACAGCAAGTTGAGCTAGGCGATAGTGAATTCGGAGCTACAATAGCACATGTTCTTCCATTGGAATTAAATGGTATTCTAATAAAGTTTATTTGAAATATTTTGGTTTATTATGTATTGTTAACATAGTTGTTGTTTTTAGAGTCACATTCTGATAATGAAGTGGACTCAGATAATGATGAATTAGAGCCCGATACATATTATGATAATATTGAAATCAATGAGGAAGATGAAGAAGCTTTGAAAATGTTTATGTCAAATAAACCCGAAAAGACTAGAACTTTAGCTGACATTATAAAAGATAAAATTACAGACAAACATACAGAGCTACAGACACAATTCTCAGATATTGAAACATTAAAGTTACAAAATATTGATCCAAGGTATGTTTAAATATTTTTGATGTTAATATTTTCAGGTATCCATTTCTGCATGATGTATTGCAAGGTATGCAGCATGAACAATGTTTAATGTAACATTAGACAGGGAAAAAATAAAGAAAACAGTGGTTCTAAATATGAAATATCTATGTCCAAGTTTACTTATTTCTTTAATTTCATATAGAAAAAACAATACAGACTTCACATGTTTTTATTCCTCAGAGATGGAGGTTTTCTCACAATGTTTTCCTTCACCATGGAGCATGTGATAAACTAGCACTTAAAATTGCAGAACAATTTTAGAGTTGCTGGCACAGCATATCAAACTCTGGTCACTTGCATACTATGAAATTTAAGGTGAACACAATGGAAACCTGGCCCCTGAACACAATGGGACAATAAATAATTTGAATCTAGTATTTTCATAATAATAAATATTTCATAATAAGTAGCTCTTGATGCAAGTGTGAAGAATATTTTCATCAAGAGGTAAAATGGTGAATCTCACCTAACTAAAAGGAAATACATTTTTTCTTGAATTTGAGATATATAAACATTGATAAGTAGTAGATATTTTGGTAGTCCATCAGCATCAAGCACAATAGATTGTCAAAGGGAAAAATAATTAGTTGGATTTAATTTTTTAAGATAGTAAATTTGTTGAATCTAACATTCAACAAATTTACAACAATTAGCAAAATTATGATACTTGAGAAAACTTTTTTTTGATATGATTATTATAACAAAATGAAAATATGTTGAAATCATAGAAATTTGGTGGTAAATTTACTATTGCAATTACAATTAAAATACTACATTTCTATATTTTGTTTCTAGAATAAAGACTCTGTACCAAGGTGTGCGGGATGTTTTACAAAAATATCGTTCAGGTAAATTACCAAAGGCTTTTAAAATGATCCCACATTTGCAAAATTGGGAACAAATACTATATATAACTGAACCCACAACTTGGTCGGCAGCAGCTATGTATCAGGTAAAAATAAATAAATATGAGAATCTTGCACATAGGTCATGTCCTACATTCTGAAATGTTTAATTTTTCAGGCTACCCGTATATTTGCATCTAATCTTAAAGAGAAAATGGCACAACGATTTTACAATTTGGTACTTCTTCCCCGTGTAAGAGATGATTTAGCGGAGTACAAAAGATTAAATTTTCATTTATATCAAGCACTGAGAAAGGCATTGTTTAAGCCGGGGGCTTTCATGAAAGGAATTTTGCTGCCTTTGTTAGAAGTAAGTATTGACATTTCTATCATGATATTATCATTCCTTTTGTACATGGCCAGACATTTCATATTAAATTTCGACTACAGTGACATCAGATTAATAAGCAGAAGTTATCATTAGTGTTTATTTATTTCATCCAAATCCAACACATACAATACAATCCAAGCCAAAGTATTAGATACATACATTTTCACCTTCCTTTTTCAACATCCCATGTAACACTCAAGCCATAGGATTTTAGAATTTGTATTATTCAGTCTAATGACTAGCGCAGTGTGGTGCCACACAGATGTGTACTGTGATGAGATGAGCAAATCGTTCCCCTGATGGTAAGTGCAACATCTGCCCATAACAGATGCTTTGCTACTCAAAATATTTCTGTATAGCACCACACAGCACCCGTCACCTTGAGACATAAGTTCTTAAGTTTGTTTTTTCCATTGTATAAAGTGACGAAACAAGCAAAACGTTCACTTGATGGTAGGTGCAACGTCCGCCCACAACAAATGCTGTGTCACCCAGAATATTTCTGTGTGACACACACTGCGCCCATCACCCTGTGACATCAGTTCTTAAGTCTCAAATGCCCAGTGATTACGTTAGCTCTCAGTGCCCTTCAAACCGAAACACAGTAATGCTTGCACACTACTGCTTCACGGGAGAATAACTGGCCCTTGGGTACCTACCTATACGGATTCCTGCATAGGAATCCTATCACCAGTATCAGTGCCCAGTCTCATATGCCCAGTGATTACACAAGCTCTCAGTGCCTTTCATACCGAAACATAGTAATGTTTGCACACTACTGCTTCACGGCAGAATGACTGGCCCCTCTCTTGTCTCTTAGTTCCATATGATAAAAATTTATTATAAATATTATTTAGATCCTATCATTTTCATAAGTTTGTAATTTTGTATGTTTACAAAACAATGGAAGCAAATTTATTATTTTTGTTTTTAGTATTTTGTAAGATTATAACATTTAAAAGAAGAAAACTTTGTTAAAATAAAATTTGTGCTGAGTTTTGTTATATTTCAGTCTGGAGATTGTACATTACGTGAAGCTATAATAGTGGGCTCTGTGTTGGCTCGTAATTCAGTACCAGTGTTGCACTCAAGTGCAGCTCTATTAAAAATTGCTGAAATGGATTATACTGGTGCTAATTCAATCTTCCTGCGTATATTATTTGACAAAAAATATGCTCTTCCATATAGGGTAGTAGATTCTGTTGTGTTTCATTTTCTAAGGTATGTTTATATGAATTATCAGTCATCAAATATCATAATTTATGTACTTATATATATACATCATCATCATCTCAATCTATCATATCAATCTATGATCTATTTAGTTAATAAGTATAACATGATTTTCAGGTTTCAGTCAGATTTTCGAATATTGCCAGTATTATGGCATCAAGCACTGTTGACATTTATCCAACGTTACAAAGCTGATATTTCTACAGAGCAGAGAGATGCTCTTTTGGAACTGTTGCGAAAACAATCACATCCTACAATCACGTCAGAGGTTTGCATTTTTTTATATATATATAAATTTTCAGTAAATTTTCTAATAAATCTTCTTTTTATTTATTCTTTATTTTATAAATCTAGCAATATTAATGCTAAAAAGAGTCACAAAAATTCTTTAGGTAAAAATTTACAAATATTTGTGTTTGGCAGATTCGCAGGGAGTTGCAAGCCGCGCAGTGCAGGGATGTGGAAATAAATGAAACAGTCCAAAACTGTATGGCAGTGGAATAATCGTATTTTACAATAAATGTTTTGTTAATAAGTAAACTATATAAATATATATATAATTTTATACTGCATTTTATAAAAAAAATTGTAAAAACAATGCAATGTCTCCACAAATATAATTTTTTAAAACTAGCAATGCTCCCATTAAACCTCTGGTATTGCGGATGATCATGGGCGGCGGTGATCACTTAAAATCAAGTGCTTGCTTGTTTGCAAACTCTTCTTTGAGAAAAAAATATATTTAGTAAAAATGAGTTTTCCATATGATACACGCTATGTATCATAAATGGCAATGCTGTAAAGTGAAACAGGTCGATTAGAATAGAATAAAATAATTTTTATTCAATATAGATTATTTACGTAATACTAGAAATGCTTCTTTTCTGGGAAGAACCAGCAAGAAACCCAGTGGGTTTTTATAATTTTTTTTCACTTTCTTTAAAAGTATTGTACAATTACAGCAGTATTATAAAGATGTTGAAATAGCTTGGCAGCTATCACCTTATTACCAGGGGTTATCATCATCCATGTATTCCTTAATATTATAATAACCCTTCTTAAAGTCTTTGTTAAATAATAATCTAAACTTTTTGATCGAAAGACTGTGCACTTTCTGTGATTTTGTTGTAAAAACATATATAACCCCATGAAAGAGTTACTGACTCTGTGAAGTAGAGTAACAGGCTTTCTTCATTTGTGCTTGTTCCTGGTATGAACATCACTTTTTTTATTGAAGTAATAAATTCTTTCGTAAATACATAATATTTTCAAATACATATAGAGAGGCCAAGGTTAAGATATCAATTTGTCAGTCGCATTTTATGAATCGTTTAATTTGGTTTAATTTATGGATCATGTCATTTTTATTGGCGGATTTTTACTAGCTCGAAAAACGCTCTCAGAAATGAGAGGAGGCCTGTGCTCAGCAGTGGGTCATTTATATGCTGAAACTTTACTTTAATATCCACAAAAAATACCTGAGTATTAAGAAAAATAGGAAGACACCATAGTAAGTGGTCAGTAGTATCAGTTGTACACAATATTTGTGTAGTAAAATTTAAGGGTGTTTTTTTTGAAGAATTATGGTAGTTGCAGATCCTGCTTCTCTGACTTGTTCTTATTGCTCCTTCTTACACTAGATAGGAAAATAAATGTAAATTTATGCTATGTACATATGCTGTATGGATGACAACATCAGGTTCACTGGATGATGTTACCGAAATCAACGAAATAACGAGTACATACATTTTAACTTTTAAATTATTTAAGAATGAAAGATAAAAATATAACAACCGAGCTTATGTTGAATCATATAATTGTCACTTTAATACATTTTTCAACGACAGAGGTATATCAACTTGACTAGTTACGAAATGTATTGAAGGTAACACCGAAGTTCCACATTCACATTTTCTGCCTGAAATAAAATCAAATGATCCAACTTTGCTGCCACAATTTTCACAGTGTAATTTGCCTTTTATCCATTGTTCGTCCTCAATTTTTATTTTGATCCATGGTGGCACTTTGTCCTCTTTTAAATAAATAAATTTTTTGAAATCTAAGTAATCGCAACTCCTCGAGTCACACGATACCGATAGGTTATTGTGGACAGAGTTTGTATCGTATAATAGCACATGACGGCATTTGTGGCACTTGATTACAGAAGAGTTAATTTTTAGATCCATATTCCATAGTAGACGTAAATTCATCAAATAACATGTAGGTAATAGATCGCCGCTTCGGGTTTCAAAGAGTATTTATGTAAGATTCGGCACCTAGTACATTGAAACCACATTGAAAGGTGTCCTCAATAATACACACTCATTTCGAATTCCCTATACATTCTCATACCAACATAATAAGGATTGTATGTGTACCAACTTTTTAAATAAAATTTATTTTGACGAATAGTTAGGTGGTGTTCGTTGGAACCCATATCGATAGATTAGTGTTGTACAGATATCGATATTTTATCGAGAGTAGATGAATGAATTTGGTGAATATTATAACTAAATTTGTTTGCATAAAGGAAAAACCTATTTTATTTTCTTCAAAAGAACTTTATTTAAGACCAATAACATATATAATAATATATTACATATAGTTATTGCCAAACTTCCCTCGCTTTGTCAAAATCAAAATTAAATGAAAATGTTATTTATGTACTTGTTTATATACTAAGGCACATGATACGTAGACGTGTATGTATCCAGTGTCTGGATAAGGATCTCTGGCATGTTTTCAATAGTCTCAGTATTTAAACCATTCCATACTAAGTCAAAACTTTTTTAATGAATTATTGTTTAAAACTCTTCTGAACGTGAAAAACTACAACGGTTCCCAAAAACAAGACTTTCTCAGAGAAGAACACGCAAGAAATTCTGGGTATATTCTTTTCTTTTTTAAAACTCTATTTTACAATGATATTTACATTTTACAATAGAATCAATATGTCACATGTTATTTCTATTCCTATTTTATAAAAGTTAATTTTTCAAACATGCTTTAAGCATTACAATATCTGAAATATATAAAAAAGATGTCTTGGAATAGTGATAAAGCAGAAGAAATTTTTTATATAGCCTTTGTCATTTAAGAAATTGACAAACTTATTGATATCACCAATTACCAGACCAGGACCAGCATTAATAAAATATATAAAAAAGGTGATTCGGGAATATATATATTTTGTATAATAAGTAAATTATTTATCTTTGTTTTTCTGCTGCACCTATTTTATTTTGTCAGCATTATCAATTTCTAAATAAGCAAAATCAGCATTTATAATTTTACAGTATTTTCATAAAAATAATTTACTTATTACTTATACAAAATATATATTCCGCAACATCTTTAGAATGGACCAAACATTTAAACCATTGCATACTGCATTGGATACTTAGCTGTAAGCAACACCATCTACCAATATTGTTATAAATGTGGAGCAATGGTGGCTTTAAACAATATCTTAACTTGCAACCATTCTCTTAATGACATATATTTATACATAGGATCTTCAGTATCAGGACTATCTTCTTTTAAATAACATTGGCACATGTTACATTTCAGTTTTTTACCTAATTTAGCAGCTAAATAACTTTTTGAAACTTTTTTTAAATTCAAAATTTTGAATTTTGAATTTAAAAAAAAGTTAATTGGTAATCTCAGATTAAATATACTCTTTTGATGTCAACTCTGATCTGTTTGGTTTATGTATTATGTTTGAATTACTTTAAATTTAGAATGATGTTTGAATTACTTTAAATTTGGAATGTCAATTTTATTTTCTTCAGATTAAATTTGTCATATTTTATTAATTCCGTGAAAATTGCTTGAATAAGTTACATGTCTAGTTATCTGACATAACTTTTGTATTTTATATAAATTTTATAATGATTAAGGTTCATCAAAAATAAATTCAAAATGTTTAAAGTTAAATCAGTCCTTAAGTGTCTTTTTGGTTTGAAAGTGATCCCATTAGCCACATCTATAGTTTCAGGCTCTGAATTGTCGAGTGATCTCTTGTCTCTAATTTTCTGGAAGGAAACAAATAATTTATTATCATACAAGTCAAACAAACAAAAAATATGAATGGTGAGAGGGTATTTATCTATCTACATAGATATACCTTAACTACTACATTAATAGCCTATAGGTTCTGACCATTGCAGGAAGTAGGCCTCCTAAAAGGTTTCCATAAATGCTGTCCTAAACAAGTCGATTGGCAATTGGAGTACCAGACGTAGCTCACCTTACACTTTCAAGGCTTTCCCATTTTCCTTCTTTCAGGTTTACGATAATAAATTATAAAACGATTAAAAACTTACCGATTTTGCTTTGTTGTTGAGAAACCACTGATTTACAAATGACTGGGGACATTATCACCAGGATTATAATTGGTTGACCTAGAAATTAATAAAACATTACTTCTCTATAATTTATTCTATTTAGAAATTTAAATGTTACACAGTACCAGTGGCTTAAGTCAATCAATTTAGTATTCAAAACTTACTATATTTTCTTTTGTTTCATGAAGTATTCAATGAGATCGGTTATTGTGAACTTATTACCGACAGTCTCTCATTCACCTGCAATATATAGATACATTATATTAATCTTTTTTTTAATATAAAAACAGCTGTAGATTTTTATACAAAGCCATTTAATTATATATGTTTATATTTTCATTTATACATTACATACATTTAGTGATGGAACTGGTGATTTTAGAAAGCGATTTCCCTTTTCATTGAAACATTCCTGAGAAATGTGAGAGTCACAGATATATTTAAGTTCATGCAGCTTTTCTATCGGTAAGTGAATAAAATCTTTAATTCCTGAAGCTTTTATCCACAATCTGCATCTGAAATTAGTAAATATAGAAATGTCTTTATTACAAGTGACATATGATATAACCAAAAAATGCTTTATTAATTTAATATTTTTTTCTGATTACGCGTAATAAGACAAATATGAATTGTAATATGTGGTGTTATTACACCCCTTTGTATTATACCAGTTTCACTTACCGGTGTGGATCAAGGGGAAAACTGGAGAGAAAAAGATTGGACTTGGGCAACCTGCGAATACCACAAATCATGAACACTTCTGATCCACTTTAAATTATAATTTAATTAAATTTAGAGTCAATGTCAATTTTTACACACGAAAACAGAAATTAAAACTATACTTAAATTTCTTACTAATACGGCACAACTCGACGTGCTTAGCTAGAATGTGAGTAATATAATCTTTTTATGGACCACTTTTTCGTTAATGTTGATATCAACAGCGAAATGGTGATTAAATTTAAGTATAAAGAAATGCACATACTATTAAACGTATGACCAGAGGCAAATCCCCAGGTCATGATGGTCTTGCATTGAGCATCTTCAATATGCTGGGCCACATCTACCTAGAGTTCTATCTATCCTGTACAACACTTGTATAAGCCATAGTTTTGTGCCGGGAGAAATAATACGCACGATAGTTGTCCCTATTGTGAAAAAAAAAAACGGCGACCTAGCTGATAAAAACCACTATAGGCTTATCTCATTGGCCACGGTGGCCTCGAAAGAATTTGACGGCTTGCTTAATACGCAGTTAAATAAGTTTATCTTTAAATATTGGTAAAGAAACCAGGTCAACAACATGGAGAGTTTTGACGACCGTATGGGTTCGAGTGCGGGGTGAGGCAAGGGGGATTAAGCTCACCAGCGCTCCTTAAACTTTATGTGAACGGTTTGCTAGGCGAGCTCGGCAGCACCTAGATCGGCTGCTACATAGACTGGGTTAGTATGAATAACATAAGCTACGCCGATGACATGCTGCATGTGGGAGGAAATGGTCTGATCTACAATGAAAAAAAAAAGTGTACGACTTTCTACAGTTGCAACCTGTGGGCCAACTACTCTGAAAAATCATACACAACGCTCTCCATGTTCAATATAACAATTCATTAAGGGTGCTGATGGGATTGCCTCGTTTTTGTCGTGCATCAGGGATGTTTGCGGCTGCGCGACAACACTGCTTTTATGCCACTATGCGAAAAAGATGCGGATCGCTGGTGCGCAGACTGCGGGGCAGTACCAATGGCATCCAAAGGATGATTAGTAGCTGGTTGGATTGCAGATATGTGAGTCATTGCTGTGCTATTTCTAGCGGAGTGGCGCAGCGATGACTCGCATCTCATGTAATGATTAAAGTTAAGGACTAACATAGAAAATAAGATTGTAGTACTAACAAAATTAGTCTATGTTACTTGAATTAAACGTTTATTATTATTATAATAAAACACAAACAACCTTGAGAAAGAATCTAAGAAAAGATCAAGAAATTTTCCTGGTCACTTTATTATAGATTTCTTTCTATTCACCTAAAGAGCCAATAGTTACTATCCTCATGTGACTGTAGAAATATGCATACAAAGAGATGTTAACATTTCGCATTAAAGAGGTAAGAAGGCGTTAATTAATAACATGTATAAAACACAGCTCCATAACCCATGGATTAGCCGACTGTGCTCAAAAATGTCGTAAGCCACTCTTACTTCGGCTTCTTAGATTTGTTGATAAAAACATTAAAGTGAAGCCTCGTCGCTAACTTTGTGTGGAGGGTCTAATTAAATAAATTAAATCTTGTTAATTTCAATTTTAGTTTGTGCTCCAGGAAAGTTAAGCAATCTGTGCCTAAATAATACTTGTGTGCATCGTAATGTAAGCAAACTGTTAGCATAAATAAAACAACAAGTCGCATGTGCGTGATATTTTATTTTCATTGATCTTATTTAGTTACTCAACGAGAATTTTGCGCTGTTCAATGAATGCAAAGTTTTATTTAACTATATGACTAATGTGCTCTGTTTTAAGTAAAATGATTTACATACAAATATGTTGTACAATAATAAGCACGTATTCTGGTCTTTATTAACTCATGTAACAATAATGAGCAAACGTACAATATAACGTTGTATAAAAAATTACTCGTAAAGCATTAATTAGTGATTTTCGTTTTATTATAAATAAGCTGTTATCTTAACCTTTCCAGTCAGTATTTAATGTACAATTATCACCAGTGTTTAAAAGATTTTTTTTTGTGTAAATTACAAATTAAAATGATTACATAATAAGACAAGTTTTAAAAACGAGTAATAACTGATAAAGTAAGTTTACAATGATAAAAAGTAGAGACAGATATTACAGACGCTAAGACGTCGGGCAAAACGTGTAAACATAGATTGCGTTTATTATTTCCACCATACTATTAAAATTAAGAATTTTAAAGTGATTGCCTTTCATTATACAATAATGTTTTATTAAAATGTTGAGGGGTGAGCAAGCCGCTACACACTAGATATTAAGAGCTTTACAATAATAAACTGACATTCTAATTCCACAGACCTTGCGTACTATATATCTTCGTTTTGTTGCAGAGTTAACACATTTATAGCCATACCTAATTATTATTCTTCATTGCGCTTATCATGTTATCATCTAATAATTATGTACGCAACATGCTTTTAAATAAGGTTGCGTGTAACAAAACTTAAACAGCTTGTGTTGGTGAATAGGACATCACGTTAATAAACTCATAGGAAATATCATAAAACGACTTTTTCGTATATCTAAATATACATTCTGTATTCCAAAAAAAAAGCAAATTATTTATAATAACTAAATGATTTACAATGAAACTAAAAAAAATAGTATGTTTTTTTCTTAAAAAGTATAATCACATCATTCTACAGAATGTATAGATAAATATAATGAATGAAACACGTGCAGTGACATTCGATTTTATTTATCAGCTTAACAATATAAAATTTCGATCACAGACAAAATTACTAATTATTATTCTTACGCACGTTTTAGCGTTTAATGTTGATAAAATATAAAATACTAAACTTACAATATAGTACTCTAGTATATTATAATTAGTGTTTATTAAGAGCTGAAACAACCAGTTTTATGTGACTAAAGTAATTCAAATCAACAATTTTTGATAATTCTTGATTATTTTAAATCATAATCAAGCGATCGTTTTTGGGTTTAGGTTGAGTGACAAAAGTGCACTGTTTAAATTATGTAAAGACTTACCGATTTATGAAAGAACTTTCTTTGTAGGTCAAAATGCAATAGTAAAGATAGATTCAGAAACGATTTTTCTTATTTTGAAAGGGCAAAATGAAATTGTATAAGTATAAGATCAAGATACTTAGGAAACCAATAAGTAACGTTTAAGAAAGCCGAGTGTTTTACAGACGGTAGTTTTCTTAAGGTATATCTTTTTCAAATTTAAACAAGGAATTGGTGATGAATGTCCTCTATATATATATAAAGATTTTGAATAAAATATCCATAGATTAAAGCAGAAATTGCATTAAAAAGCGTAAGAATACGTCGCAAAATTATTATGTATTACGAAATCGGTTAAAATTTGCATAATGAATACTCCGTCTAAAATTGTTTTGGTGTTTGTGATCCTAAAAACCTAATTAGTTTATTTTATAAATATATGAGGAAACTAATGTGTAAGTACAGTTTACCAGAAATATGTGCGGCACAGTACTGTAAGCAAGATTTAGACTTTAACTATATTTATTTTAAATTTACAGATCTAATTTAAATTTAGTTACTAGACTGCTAGTAGGTACTATTGTTAAACTCAAAACACCCTGTGCTTAGAAGCGCTATAAATATTTAAATATCACTATTATAATGGACCACACTAAGAAGTGCGGTACAACATATTCAAAGGTGTTCCATTATAGCAGCTGATTGTTTATACCGAATATATAGGTTAGAAGCCACAAAAGCCGTCATGCACGGATTTTCGTTTGTGCGCTTTATAGCATTACGTTAATATTAAAAGGGCTTAGTTCGTAATTGCATTAGTAATTAATACAGACTATTTTTAGTCTTTAGTAAGAAAACTTTTTTGTCAAAAAGCTCGTAGACAGATTTTAAACTAAAGTACTGGATCATTTAAAAATAATTTTAATTGTCAACACAAAAACTGAATATATTCTTAATGCGAGCATTCACTTTAATAATCTCGTGTTACAAGAGTCAATTATCTCTAATATGGAAATAGAGTGCTATGTTGAATTTACCCACCCTTTGCCTTGGATTTGCAAAGATGTGATAAATAACATATTGTGAACGAAAATTGTAACAATCAGGTTTACTTAATCATACAGCAAAACATCTACGTAGCACAAAGGATTACTTTTTTATTTCAGATGCCAATTGATAGATGATATCATTGGCCTTAATTGTTAGATAGTGTTAGTAGCACTAGCTATAACTCAAATTACATAATTAATTGTAAACATTAAAGGTTTTGTCTTCATTGACATTTTTAATTTGATTGATTTTGGAATAATGAAATAAAGCCATTTATTTAAGGGATTACCATTCGTCTAAGTAGGTACCACAGTGCCAGATATTCTCCCGTCAAGCAGTAGTGTGAAGACTAATGTTTCATCACACTTCTGCTGGTATACGCTCGATACCTTCTCGATAGCAGTAGTGAGAAAACATAGATTACTGGAGAGCACTGATAGCTAGTGTAACTACTGGCCATATAAAAGTTAAGGAAAGGACATGTCTCACGGTGAACAGCGCAGTGTGTTGCCACACATAAATGCCCTGGGTAACAGCATTGGTTATGGGCAGACGTTATTATCAGGTGAACGATTTGTTCGTCTCGACACTTTCTTCCATAAAAATTGTTAAAACCAAATTGTCGACTCTTACTTGAAACGCTAATTATTAAAGTCAACATCAGCGCAATTATAAATAACAAGCAATTGGATTTCTTTGTACTACGAGCTTCTATTTCATGTTTTTTTTACATAAATATTGAATTTTCTGTTCAAATAAATTAAAAGTGTTTTAAATTTGCAATAATTCGATCTATATTTAACGTATAGGTACAATTTTATATAAGTTAGTAATAGTATAATTACGAATTCTACAACTAGGAAAGCAAATAACTAGTGTGCTCAGCGTATAATATTAAATTAGCAAAGCAACGAACATCTTGTTACATAATTTAAATATAGAGATTTGAGATTAAGTGTACGTACTACGACTCGCAATTGACCAAATTACAAAACTATTTCTACCTATAATAGTCTATAAACTACTTTGCGGATGAAATGTATATAATAGAATCGAAAGAAGCGATTGTTTACGTATTTTTATTAACTTTTGATGAAATAATTTCGTGTTTCCCCTTTCTTTGTCCATTTTTTTTACTTTTATCGTATAGTTCATTAGTAGGTATTAGGTTAGTAGTAGGTTATTTGCAAATTATTAATTATTAAAGGCACGGCTTTTTAAACAATGGCTTAAAATAGTCAAACTTAGTAAAAGGTGAAAGTCAGTAATAAATTATTTTTGATTTAATTGAGAAAAATACGATTCAACAAAGGAAACATATATTTTCTAATGCAACAATTTGTTTTTAATCATGTGTTTTTATAGCCCTAGCCCAGCCAATAGATGTCTTGCAGGGTAGAAGAGCACCTTGCCCTTTCCTACCGAGGTGTCATAAGAGACGACTAAGTTTCGTGTAGAATAACTTAATAATATGCAATTCAGTCACTATACTGGTCGTGGCAACGCAGATTTTTTTGACTCGTCCAAAATGGCGGCGACGTGGTTCGCCACCAGTCGCGTCTCGTTTTCAATGGGGCGAAAATTGGGCTACGTGTGTGGCTTCTGCCTACCTCTTATATGGGAAAAAGGCGTGACTGTATGTATGTATGTATGGTTTTATAGCAAAGAGTCTTGCCTATGCCTTTTTATCTAATTTTATTTTATTACTGTACAGACATAGAATTTAATTAAGGTTTTATATTTCTGTTTTTTTAAAGAGATTTTTAATAATGTATATCAATGTAAAAATAAGATTTAGGATATAGTAAAATACCTAGCGAATTTTCTGAAAAAAAAATGTAGCTTTATAATAATAATATATAATATATTGCTAAACCGATTTATAAATGTTCATGTAATTGTAAAACGCTATGCTAGTTTGAACAAAGTTTTCTTTTCGAGTACATTGATTTTAAAGTTTTGTTAGTCACAAAAAAAACTCTCTAAACTACTCTCTGTGTCACGATTTTTTTAAATAGCTGCAACGTAAGTTTTCCCAATGCTTATGTTATTGATGATACTTTTACGTTAATTTATATAAATATTTCTGTTGGAGTAATGCGTACTAAAACGTGTATAAAATGTAATTTTAATGTTTTTTTTGTGTCGTAACTAGATTGGGGATATAATACTCCTACAAAGTCATTTTGTCTGAGAGTACGTAATGGAATGTTCTGCATTTTTTGAAAAAAAAACTTATTAAATGTTTAGAAAACTTTGTTTATGTAATGTTAGTTTTTTAAAGATGATTTCAGCACATCTTAGCGTTAAATTTGTGGTCATAATGACCCATTTTATAGAAAAAAAAAAACGAATATCATGGTAATTCAAATGTAACTTATGTCGATTCTACAGATAGGTAACATTAGATTGATCTAATACTCGTGGCATATGTTATGATTATATAATAATATAGATGAAACTATGACTTTGTTCGATAATACAGTACTTTATTGATTTTGTACTACCGACACATATTTTATATTTAACAACAGATCTAAATTCATCATATTTAGAGTACTTGTAAGCCTAAAATATAGTCGTATAGAATGATCTGGATGATAACTTACATTATAAAAATTGATATTTAAGCCACATGTCCTCAGGAGTAACAACGCACCTTGATTCTTAATCTTGGATGGATACATGTACCTACGGTTCCATAGGAACTGTATTCATTCTGATCACACAATCATCACTGTCCATGAGGTGGACTGCTCGTTATTCACCCTTAGTTACATTAAAAAATATCATAATATGTACAGTAATGATGGCGGTTCTTATATTACGGTAGGTTCCATTATTGCTTATAATGATATATTGGCGAAACATCTTACCCGTAACTAGGATATATGATACAACATAAAATTAATGATAATTTTTGAGCGACGATTTTAGCAAAATTTACATAGTATGTAGGTAATTTATGATTTTCAAATATAAAGGTTTTGAGTTACAAGAGTTATAATTTGAATGCCACTGAGGAGTGTCTTTTATGTTAAATCAATCATAATTTTAAATTAATATGAAACGAGATTGGACATGAGTTTATTAAAATTTTCAATAATTATTTGACTATAACATAATCTGTTTATGACCAATCTCAAATTGTTTGATCATTTCCGGATTCTATCAATTTAGTTATAGAAAAATGTGAATAATAAACGAGCCTAATCTGTTTTCTTTAACGCACTTCCACAAGGAGCATTTCAAATTGTTTCTCGATCATAGTGTTAGACATTACCTAGCTACAATGTAAAGGCAAGGAGCAAGGACGGGTAGAAAGCGTTTTTCGTTTACTCCCTTCTGGAAATACAGTTCACGGGTATTACGTAGTGTCTCAGTCTTATAAACTTCATTCTGCACAGCTGAGATCAAAATTATCTACACATTTCACTTTAAAAGAAGTGTGAACCCGAATTTGTTGCATTAAAACAAATAAATAGAAAAAAGATCAAAAGTGCGTTTGCATATTATAAATAATTACCAATAAAAATGTCAAAACTGCTTCTTTTAAGAATCTGTAAACTACAAAAAAATTAAAGCACTCAACGTGTCTGACGAATTGTAACGTCGCAATATAGCCACTCTCATAAATTCACAACAGACAGTTACAGATGCAAACCTGTAAACAAGTCCTGGACATGTCTCCAGTTATACTTACTACTGCAATATCTCAGGAAGTTTTAACAAATGGACTCGGCACGAGCGGCGAAGACCCAGCCGATCGCAAGACTGCGAGGACGTGTTAATTTAGGCATCAACGGAGTACAAAATTGGTCCTTGCGTCGGGTCGGGCCACGTCACAGGAAGGTTCTCGCATCAGGGTGGCGGACGCGCGCAATGCGCCGGCAGAAGTGGAAGCGAGCGCACGGCGAGGGCGCGCGCGTGCCGCCGGCAACGGGCGCGGGAGGCTCGGCCGCAGCAGGCGAGCCGCCCGTTAGCGAACCGCACGAGGCCGACTCGGCGAGCGAGCGCGTCGAGGGTCGGGAGCGGGGAGCGCTCGTCTCGCCCGCCTCACACTACCTGTAAAAGGAGTGTGAGTGCGGCGGTGGCGGCAGCGCCGGAGGCACGGGCGCGTGCGGCTCAGACGCCGACCGCTGCACGCTCGGTGCGCGCTCCCCGCGCCCGTACCGTCCCGCGCATCGTTCGCGATCCACGTTCCAATTCCACTCCCATTGATTCTGCAAAGCGATAAAACAAGAATTACATCACAGATAAAGCTATTTATCTAAAACCTGTTCTGTGACTATATCCATACTCGTATATAACCTGTGATATAATAATCATGATATAATATCAATAATCAAAATGTGGCTTTTAATACGTACGTCATTCTGAGGCACGGAAAGCGATGCTTTCGCTAAAGGTTGCGAGGGCGTATGACCTGGTTGCGTGTTATGATTTGCAGTCGGATCACGAGCCTGAAGCAGTTGTAAAATGCGGCGAACATCGGCTGTAAGTCCGTTTTCGAGCAACGCCACTCGTCTGCTAAGTTCTTCTAGTCTCGTCAAGACGGTGGCTACCGATGCCGCTGTCGCCGCTGAACCCACATTTTGGTATTGCGGTGACATAACGTCCTGGGAATGTAATGCGTCAATAGAATTATGGTATATCAATTACTTTTTAATTGGAGTAAAAATCTGTGATAATATTACCTGAATATTATTAGTATTCTGTGTTCTTTCCGCAGTGAAGGGTAAAGCTGTAGGGCGTCCGGCTTGTTGTAAGTTAATAGCCGAATGAGGTGCTGATCTGCAGGAGGGTGTGCGCGCAACAGACGGCTGGCTCGATGGCGCTAGGATGTCATCACAGGAGACATGGACGGGGGCAGGCGGCGCGGCAGGAGGGCTCGGCGACGCGTTGGTATAGTATGAGCTCGGGTTGGTACTGAGGCTTGACACTGGTAAAGTGGCACTGTGGGCGGGCGTGCTCACCGCTGGTTCCTCGGCAGTAACTCCTCCTGTTAGCGGCGATGTGTCATTCAGAGGCCCTACTGAAGATTGACGCCTTACACTTGCACGGCCTCGATACGTTTGTGGCGTGGATTGGGCTGAAATTGGTGGAAGATTAAGAGTAAGATTTTAAGAAAAGTTATATAGCAGTATCAAATGATAATATGTTGACAATTGTCTTCTTATGTACATAAATTAGTAAAAAATAACTACACATAAAACAATTTAAATGGTTTATTCAAAACATTTGCCTTGCAGTACAAAACTTTATATAAGTTAGTTATTATTTTCATACCGTATAACGTGCACTAAAAGTTTTATGAGTACTTACAGTATTTGTTGTGTAGCGGCTGATGCGTTTTATGGTGGTAGAGGTCTGGGAAGCTCCGTTTAAGTTGCGCTAGCATGCCTGCACACAAGGGCCGCGCTCAGAGCGGGACGGCGGCGACGCGCAAAAGGCGGAGTAAGTTATGATAATAAATATTGGCTTTAATAATGGTATGCCATCGATGTGTTTAATTTTACCATATTGTTTTGAAACTAATTAACACAACGCACTCGCCAGCGTCACCGTCCGGAAAGGAGAAATTAAATAATATTGGGGAACAAGCGTAACATGCTGGCATAATTGATAAGAAAACAAATCAACTTGAGATGTGTAGAAACAAAAGCTTCAAATTTATATTCCCGCTTTGTTATTTACGTCTTACTTTACTATTTTTTTCATAGAATAAAATCAAATTAAATTATCTAATCCTATCGATAGATGATGGAACTCTTTTTACTTTCAAAGTAAGAATTGTAATTATAATTATTAGGGAAGCTCTCATTTTTACAATGTTTAATTTCTTATTAGAATATCAGTAAAAAAATCTCTTTATAACCCTACAGATGTAATATAGAGGTATGTATATTTTAAAAAATACAAGGTAATACTTAGGTATTCTAACATATTCAGTAAAAAACAAATACTTAAAATTTATTTGTGGTCTGTAAATACGGAATTGAATTTATAGTCTACTTCATTATTAGTGTAATACCTACGGCATACTTTCGGGAAATCGAACGAGTAGTATTGTGAATTTATTTCATAGGGAGAGGACATATTAAGAATAGGGATTTTGCACATTATTCATTCCATTTTTGTGTGCATCTACTCTATGGAAATTATATTTAGTACTTACCAAGCACGAACTGACACTGTGTTTTAGTTAAGTATCTACAATTATACAACCTTCAGTTTCCGATTACAAAATGTCATAAGTTGTTTTCATTGAAACGCTCTTTGGGGGAAAATTATTTATAAGCTAACTGTAATTTACTTTTTTTAATTAACGGAAATGAAGTATCAGTGGAGCGCTTGGTTGATTGGACTCATAATATATCAAAGAAAGTACTTCAGTTTACATTCAATATTTCTAATTTATTATATCTCACCCGTTATTGAATTGAGGGTTGTGGAACGTTGCTTGCTAAAGTTGAAATTAAGGGGTGTGACGTCTTGTCCAGCTTTGTCTGCCGAAAATTCGAGAATGCCTCGACTGGCCGGCGATTCTGTATCTTCATCACTACACTGTGAATCCTGAAAGCAACAGAATTTCATGTTACTTGCAAACTTGCATACGATGTTATTAATGTACCTAATAGTTGTAATACCTAGTTTGCAATTGTTTATAAAATTTGTTTTTGGGTGTAGCGTCAATCATGTGCGCTGTGTGGTGGCGGCTTTTGGTTAGACTGAGGGTAATGTGATAGTTGGCAAAACAACCATCTCACAAAATCATCATCATCATCATCATTTCACCCTATCGTAGACCAGTGCTGAACATAAGCCTCCCCCATAGATTGCCACAAAACACGGCCCGAGCCACCTGAATCCATCGAATTCCCGCAAAAACCGTGCAGCTTGTCGCTCCATCTAGTGGAGGGTCGCCCTAGACTGCGTTTGCCGGTACGGCGTTGCCACTCAAGCTAGCTCGCTGAGTGTCTCTGAGCTTCCTCATGCGGCCTGCAGTGAAGGACCACGTCTCGGTTCAGTATGTCATCACTGGTAACACGCACTGGTTGTATACTTTTGTTTCGAGGCATTACGGTACATTCGACGAGAAGATGTGACGCAGTTTCCCGAACGCTGCCCAGCCGAGTTGACTCCGTCGATTGACCTTTTGGTTGAAGTTAGACCTGACTAGTCGGACAATCTGTCCTAGGTATACATATTCGTCGACATCGTCGATCGTAATATTCCCAACAACAACAACAACAACCGGTATAGGTGTGACATGGACGTTAGACACGATGTTCGTCTTGTCCATGTTCATCTTAAGACGGTAAGCGGTTCAGCATAGCACTAAGGTGGCAGCAACGAAGGCAAATCGAAGAAGAGTGATGTATTCGCCATTGATGTTAATACCAATTATATTTTGTACAATCTGGCGAAAGGTATGTATGTGGTCGATGGTACTAAAGACTTCTCGGAATTCGGCTTGTTCGGGAGGCTGGAAGTCGTCAAGTCTGCTGCTCAGAAGCGATATTAGTCTATTGTTCTTTAAGAGAGCGTTATCGCCCTTCTTGAAGAACAGGACTTCCACGCTTCTACCCCACGCTTCCGGCGAAGCGCCGCCCCGGATGACGGAATTAAATAGCTTCTGAAGGAGTACTAATACCGGTTTTCCACCCGCTTTTAATCTCACAAAATGCCGAACAGAAAATACATAGACCGTGAGACAGCACCAATCCGCCTTCCAAGCGTGTTGATTACGGCCTCTTTTCTATTATTTAATCTCTCGATTATTAACAGACTGAAAAAGAAAGAGACCCATTCCAATTCAATTAGTTTCGAATAGATCTCATTGAAATGCTAGTAAAAACTGGAAGCTTCAGTCAGATGACGGGATAACTTTTTCAAATATGACACACACATGACTTTAAATACGTATAACGGAGATGGAGACCACAGTGTAAGATGCGATATGTCTGATACTGATGATTACGGTACAGCTTTCCAAGTTGGGAGATCCTATTACGATTACGAAGAAAATGCTTTTTATCTTTATTCACATAATATCAAGAGCAGTTGTAGAAAGTAAATAGACAGCAAACAAAAGTATCACCTTGTCGGCGAAGGTTTCGGTATGCGGCCGACGCGTAGTGCGAGCATACGCTTCGCGCAGTAGCCTTGCATCATATGGGTTCTCGTAGCGCATACGGCGTCTAGGTTCGATACCTCCTAGCTCCTCCTAATTAAAAGTATAATGTTAATTCCAACTGCAAAGTGTATATTATATCCTCTTTCTAGACATACTAATTTTCGACTTTCATATCAAAGATATAAATAAAAAAAAGTATCTCTGATTTGCGAATTTTTAAATGTGTAGTATTATCGTATAAATCTGTGGTGTTTTCGTTGACAATTTCCGTTTTTATAACAAAATCTAAGTTACGAAATCGCCAACTTAGCGTGCTTTATAGCAAAATAGTCAGGTTATTAATAATATTCACTAAAAAATATCAGATCTAAATTTACTTAGTTATATAACGCGTGAAAGAAAAGAAGAAACAGCTGCTTTATAAAATAACGACCTTTTATATTACTTTATTTTCCATCTTAGCTATCTTTTTATAATTTACAAACAATACTAACATCACGCATGTTATATGTGATTTCCAAATTGTTGACAAAGGTCGATCGGAACTCAGGATACATATCAAGTACGTCAAGCAAGTCGTCGCGGTGCACTCGGTGTAGATCGCAGTATGTTAGGGCCCGTACTCGACAGTTACTTCTGCCCACACTTGAGTAAATGCAAGGATTTTCTCCAAATATGTCGTCCTTACCTGCAAAGAAGCGGTAATTTAATAGCTATGAGAAGTATCTTTATACTTGTAATCATTAACGATGGAAAAGTCGCAAAAGTAGCATGAAAAGACAAATATTGTTTTAATAAAGACTTTTTACTTTTTTTTTATAGCATTGTACTATGAGAGAAAGTTCATTCATGTCAAGTGTAAAGAATGGCGGATGTAACTCGACTAGAAGCAAATACACATCTTGAATATGAAACGGTTGAGTCTTCGTTATGCACTCATTGTGTTGTATAAAATGCATTCCAAACTGACAAATAGTTAATTTTTGGGTTGTTGATAGTGCATCAAACAGCTTGACGGGGATTTTTAAGGCTAACAATATTTCGTGTAAAACGGTACGATAAAAAGTATTATTTTAGATTAAAAATATTAAAATGACCCGCAGAAATATTAAGTTGGTTCGATAATTTTTTTATTAGACTAGTTGAGGTTTAGTTATCTTAAATATCAACAGATTTACAGAAAAATACATATTTCGTATTTCTTTTATTTCTATCGAATTTGATGTTCGTATGTAGTTAGTCGCTGATTTACTATTTGTGTTCGCCAGTCTGAGTTAAAGTTGCCACTTCATTTCGAATCGTTTCAATACATGCCAAGACACAATACATTAAATTCGTTTTTATGAATACATCATGTTAGTCAATTTTAATATTTTTTTTATATCACGTCGGTAGGTGGTGACTATAGACCATGGCACCTACATCCATTCTTGATGAAGAATCAACGTGAAGATGCGTTGTCACCCTGTTTTAATGGATAGATTCTGTGCCATCATTTGGGTCTCCAGTATATATTCAGTCCTTAGCATCTTGCGGCATAAGACGTTAGGTGGACAAGGGCACAGAGGGATCAATTCAAAAATAGGGCCGAGATTTTTGTGTTTCTAGCACGGCCGGTATTGACTATATTTAAAGTCTTTGATTGCTACTTATTTCTAAAAATTGTATTTATTTGTTATTATAAATGACACGTTCGACAATGGCAGAAAATCTTACCACTGTTGTTACAAAAACCAACGACAGTGTGGCCTAGTGGTCAAAGTACATGACTACTGCGCCGAAAATGTATGGACCCGAAAACCAACAATTTGCGATTGACACAAACGTTCGATCCGCCTGGGATTCTAACCCTGTTTGTGTTGTGTTTGTCCACTTTCTGACGCTCTTGTCTCTGACGCTGCATCCGAGCCTACTTTCGATCATATCGCATGAGCGTTACGTCGGGCGTAGGTACGTTTGGACGAGTGAGAGCCTCTGTTTGCGCGTTCTGCGGTACTATAATATTTCCCGCGCATTTCATTGATTATTCGGAAGTTTTCGCCGTGGTCGAAATCAGCTAGGGGGATGACAAATACAAAAAGAATTATCGTTCCGCATCTTTTAATTTATTGCTGATGACGGAACTGAGTAACGGACTGCTACTGCGGAAATAGTGACTAAATAAATTTCTTGTTTTAATGTGCGAATATACTTCTTCTAGTCTTTATAAAATAATCTCGTAGTGTTTATATTTTCTTTGTGACGTATTTATTTCTTTTATTTAAGAAAATAAAGCCCCACAGCAGGATTACTCCTGAATCGTGACTGCGTTTTACAGAAAGAAATTTCACATGCACAACACAACCAGACCCGAAAACCAACAATTTGTGTTTTTGCATAAATTTTGGCTCCAGCTGGAATGCGAACCCAGGACCGACACGACCGACCGATAGGAGAAGTCTGGTGCACTGACCACTATGTCACGCGGTCGTTTCATGAAAAGCCACTAATGTATGCATCAGGGCAGCATTGTTCATGACTTAAGACTATAATTACTAGAAAATCGTGCCGCAGGATACAAAAGCCAACCCCCTTTACGCTGGTATTCTGCGAAAGCCGACCCATTTATATGCAGCAGCCAAAAGCCAGTTGCAGCATTATGTAAAAAAAGTAAGGGAGGTACTTTGAAGAAGGTAACGTAACATTTTGATTTTTTTACGCTAACGTCTGCATGAGATTTAATGTAAAGAAATTATGTGAAAGTCGGTCACCTGAAGGTAAGAGCCTGCCCATAATAGTTTCAGTGTCACCCTTAACTTTGCATTGGAAAAATCTGTGTGCTCGTCGCCATGAAACATCGTTTCTAAGTCTGATGTGCCTTGTAATTACACTAGCTACAGTTCCCTTCAAACCGAAATTCAGTATTGTTTCTACATGATGCTTGATGGTGTTCCTGAAGATATTCGAAATCGTGCAAGCACGCAGAGAACGCGACACAGTCCTAATTTTGAGGTTTTTGTAGGAGTTTATTCAAGTATTTATGTTTAGGTCAAACCAAACCTGGCACGCGGGCCCCTGGCCATGAGCACAGTATCCGATGAAGCTGTAAAAGCCAAAAAGGCTAACAGCAATTACATCACCGAAATTATATGTTGTGTTCCTGACCCCATAGTGTGTAGGTAACACCAGAGTATAGGAAGAATTAGAAAAAAATATGTTCAATTACAAGTAAGTCTTACCTAAAATAGCCATAACAATATCGTCTTTCAAAATTTCAATTGAACCTCGCGATATGAAATAAAGGGAAGTTAGAACATCGCCTCGATGGACAAGAGTTTCTCCTGGTGGTGCGTGGGTAGTTTTAAATCTTAACGAAAGCGCTCTGTAAACAAAAGTATTTTATTTACAGCTAAATGCACTACTTGCATTGCACATTTTTTTTTTGTAAGTACATAATCATAATATGTATTTACTTACGATTAATTACCCGACTCTTAGCAATAAAAAGTAAGTAATGTCTATCATATTTAAATTAAGTGTCCATAAGTAAAAATTTCGGCTGGGACTTAAACATTTCGTCCTACGTATGACATAGTTTCAGCTTTTGGAGTGGTGTCATGTGACTGTGGTTTCCAAGGCAAGAAGGGCGTGTGGCTTTTGCGTATAACATGTATCGCTGAATATATGTATCTGTGCCCGAGGAAGACACAGCCAGAGCTATATTGCGGTCCTTGCGAAGTTGGGCCAGCAGAAGATTCAGCACAAATGTCTTACCTGTGCATCAAGAAATTATAATCCCCCCTCTCCACTATTTACTCGCACGTAGCGTTTAGTAGACTAGCCCACTTGCCTCACTTGCTTCCCTGAACGTTATTCGCTCTTGGCTTGCCGAGCCCCGAACCTCATTGAGCAACATTCGCAAGCAATAATATTCAAAGTTGCTGACGTGCACAGAACATATCCGACCCAATGCGTCTTCTGCCTTCGCACCTGGCCAGTTTTCAACCGGTGTTCCCTGTACACGACGCTTCCATTCCTTCCCAGATGCATTCTTGCTGAATATATGTCTCTTAACGGATTAAAGTTATTTATTAAATAAAATATATATCGTTTCTTTACAATTTGAACTGGTTGATAGAATAAGGCCTTCTACCTTTACCTTGCAGTTATCCATTATAAATTATGTATGAAATGTAAATTTATTTAGATACGTATGAAAAAATTTGTGATAAAGAGTGTATTATACTAAAACACGTGACTATAACCCCCTTTTAAACCTTAAAACTTAAAATTAAATAAGTGTTATTTGGTAAATGGCGTGTCCGTCCTTCTACGAGTATACCATACAATAAAAAAATTACATTTCTTTGTAAGCATGTTTGATTTTTATACCTCAAGCAACCAGGGCTAGCGCCTTCAAACGCTGCACAATTTGCTAACAGGTTGCGGTTTAGATGTAGGCAGATGTCGGCTTGAAGACACTCTGGAAAACCTTTTAAAACGCTGGAAGTATCGATCCCGTTTGTATAGCTCCATGCGTGTTGAAAATATTCTTCCAGCCTTTGTCGTAAAGGGTTAGCGATCTGTTTTAGGAAATTAACGAGTGATGAATCGTTCGAACTTTATGTTATTAATTAATATAATTTTTTCTTTATTATGTAATCCTCTCTTACCTGATGAAATCTTATAAATTCTCTTACTCTTAAAATCTGCGTATGATAGCGCGCAGTGCCAGAGTATAGGCGTTGAATAATTGCAGAAACATTACCGAAAATGCTAGCGTACATAAGCGCTGTGGACAGAAATAATATTGTAAAATCAATCTTTGGTATTTACAACCACTGTTAGCCATTTTGAGAAGACTGATATTGCTACTTCAATAATAAATGAATATTAATAACATATTCAAATACAAATATATAGGTTAAAACAAACCGGCGCCAACACTTTTAAAATTAAATTTCTATTGGAAATGATATTAGACTACTTTTCGAATTTTATAACGTCTGGGGACGTGCTTTGGGAAATGATAGGTGAATAGCTGGTGTCGGGCAAATGTCTTAGTTCTACTATACAATTATTATTGGTAAAAAAATACTACAATTTGAAAAGCATTTAATACTTTGTGATACTAACATCCAAGAAGCATGACAAATATCGTAAATCCTTTTTCCATATCGGTGTTAGGCGCCACGTTACCAAAACCCACACTGGTTAGAGAGGTGCAAGTAAAATATAGAGCTGTGATGTAACGTGACCTGAAATTAAAATTATGTTAGCTTTAATGATATCTAAACGAATTTTTAAGAAGAACTATTGAGTGCTAATCATGAAAAATGCCAAATTTATTATAGAATAAATAATGATATTAATTATACGCTATTCGTTTAACCTAATTCAGTATAAAATCAGTGTAAATAATGGTGATTTTGTTAATCGTTTTTCTTAATTCTAAACAAAAAAAACACAGTTTTCATGAGAAGTAATCTAATGGTAATAGCAGTATTCGGGACAACAATGATCTAATTACTAAAAAGGAAAGATATTTTAATTTAGTTTGCAATTGTAATTAAAAATAACAGAATTTACCTCATCGATGGTCCAGTAGAGTTATCGTATGATGCTTGTACATCATTAGCAAGAGCATCCAACCAGCCAATAGGAGCTTGTAGTTGAGGTCTCTCCCAATTTCCGATCGCGTACCTGATTAAGCAAAGAGTTGTTATAACGATGGTTATTTAATGGATATTTAATAGTAACGCAGTCTCGCTAGATATTCGGCGGTGTCAAGCAACTATTCAATGTATTTTTATCGATTGTGAGTCAGTAGTCGTTTCATTTTAACGTGACTTATGAACGATTATAAAAACTTGCAAAATTGTTTATGAGAAAATGTTATGAAAAGAAAACTTATTCTGATACTACAGAAGCAGCGCTATTATATTTTGCGATGGCTATTTTCATCATAATAAACTTACCATATACAAGCAAGCCAATGGGCAAAAAGGACGAATGTGGCCATAAGAAGGAGTAGGACGGCAGTGCCATATTCAGAGTATCTATCAATTTTACGCGCGACACGCACGAGCCGTAGCAGTCTTGCAGTTTTCAACAAACCGATGAGCGTCGTCGTCTGCGAACAGAAGGTTTGTTTTCAAAGCTGAATTCCTTAGCAACAATGTATGCGCAAATAGAATTCAAGCTTTGGATGAACGTTCGCTTATGATCAAGTAGCATTAATGAGACTTCGCAGCGAATCACGCTAACCAAGCAAAAAGTTTTCTAAGATATACTATGCGAGCGACTTTTATACTCAGCCAAACTGAGATAAAGTTTGCAGTAAAAGCAAATATTTTTTACTATGAAATTAGCTGGCTTCGTTGTACTTTGCGGTGCATATAATACTTTATCTAATATATAATAATACATTTTTATATTCTAATGTAACTAAATTTGTTTGTCACAATATTTAGCATTTTGATAAAAATGCTAAAACTAGAACTCAAACCATAAGTTATTGCATTTTCTGGACAAAAACGTAAAAAAGTATGTTCCTAAAACGTATTTTTAGCTCTATGGGTACAATCTATTGTAACTGCGACTATACATTTTTAAGATACTTTATACTAATTCTAATTAAAAATGAACGTTGTGCTTAATTAGATTATACCGTGTTGAGTATTTGTATTTTAGTTTTATCAAGGGCCTACTAACTAGCTCAACGTGTTTCGTACTTACTGAGTGCTTCAAGTCACTTCCTTAAACAGTCACTTTAAAATAAAAAAGTTAAAGATTTCAAAGCTCGTGTTTTATTTTATTATGTTGGGTTAAAATCACAAGTATTAGTATTAATAAACTTCCTGATCTGGTTGATTTTTAATTTTTTTCTTGTTAGGTTTTTGTAATATAATGTAACACTATAATTAATTCAAAATTAATATATTAGACAATATTCCAAATTATTCCATGTATATAATTCTACTATACTATTAGAGTTTAATTACCAATTACACTATATCATTAATTAAATAACTGAAGTAACTGTTTTTAGTGCTGGGCATAAATATTCTATAATTTTAAGTGGATTATTTCATATAAATGATTCAAAATTAATGTATATTACTCAGTTTTAAGTATTTGTACATTTTTAGAAGATTTTAACAGTTACAAATATGTAATAATTACGTAATTTCAGTTTTAACATTTTAATGCTCTATGTACAATAGCATATGAAACATTAAGCGTTTGATTTCCATCACCGACTTTTTACGTTGTAAGTGCTAAAGTTTAGGATTCGTTAAAGTTATCTTCAAGGAAAAATAATGTATTATTCAAAATTAAAAATAAGAGTTTTACAAACCATTTTATACCACTTCATTTATTGAAACAATAAGTTTGTTTTGTATCTAAACAGTACACGTTGCCGTGTATGTTTATTATTATAAGCAATGTTTAAGGAATAATTTTGATAACAACCATTCACTTGTGATTTAACGAACAAAAGAAAATATTAAGTTGAAATTAAAAATTATTTAGTCGTAATAATGTCAATTAAAAGTATTCGAGTTAATTTCTAAAAAAACGTTATTTAATAACTAGTATTTATCTGTTGATGATTAATTAAGTAAGCGCTTTTAAAATATAATATCATTGTAGCAAATCCTCTTTAAAATTACGTTTTCCGTTACCATACAAATATTATAATTTATTTTAAAACGGGTTTTAAGAATAATAAAAAATATGGCTTTCGATAATACGTTTAATGAGTAAATAAAAAAAATAATGTTATACTTTCATGAAAAAATTTTACATACAGAAATAGTAGAATGACATATTTGTTACATGTTTAATGAAAAACCGAAACGTATGTATGAAATACTATTATCGTCTGATGTAAGGTGGGTGCCATAATATAATAACTATATTTTTTTATTTGTGCTATTACATGTTGTGAAAGGCGTTTTGTTGTTTTGTACAGAATATAATATTAGTCTGGGAAGTGTGAGCGTATTGGTTACCAAGCTCTGTGCGCTTTGTGACACTTGCACTCAAACTATGAAAGAAGCTTATGAGTAATGAGTTAATGACTGATTAAAAATATTTGAAATAAGCTTTATTTTTAATATTGGCCATGACTTAAAAGCTCTATTTTTTCTTTATAAAATAATCTTCTGTGTATTTGCACAACATTCCTACATTAATACTTTCAGAAATTCAGAATTTACGATAGTAAAAAGTTTTCATTTAATTTTTACGAGAAAAATATAAAAGTTTTACCTTTAGTTGATTGCTGAAGCCATTGCAATAACGATAATTTTATCTAGGAATATCGTTTCATTTTTTCTTTTACGTCGAATCGGATAGTTCAAGTTTAGTTTTTCAATTGAATATGGGGTTGGGACTTTGTGATAATGATGACAAAGAAAACAATTCAAATACGTTTGTTAATGTTCAATATTTTTGTATAGTTAAGCTAGTGATTTAGCAAGTGAGCACTTCTTAAAGTCTGCCGCGGTGTAATCTTAACAAAGTACATTTTTGCTCAGGGGAAGCGTCCAATTCTTCCATTATGCATTACTTAGTGTTTTAACAGATAGTGGTAAATAACGTATCAAAATATAATATAATAACTAAAGTTTAATAAAATATAGTGGCAGCAACAAAAAATAGTTCACAAAGATGGTATACCTCATCACTTTCCAGCCCCTGCTGTAACAAGAAATGGTATTACAGATTCAGTATGCACCCACCTTGGGTTCTTTCTTAATACCATGTGAAGGTATCATAAAAATAAAGTATGAGAAATTAAAGTAATAAGTTATGCATAGAAACATTGAACAACCTAAGTAGTAGTGAGAGAATTTTATGTTTCATATCTGCGCTATTAAGGAAAATTAAAATAATTCGAAAATAATATATTGAGATTTAATTAAAGATGTGACAGTATTTATGATATAATATAAATATTGAAAGCCAATTTAAACATGGGGCGTATTCGTGATCGGCATATAATCTGTCATCTGAATTTGTGGTATAGAATTAATTCAAGTGTTAATTGCAATATATGCATTCCGCTACTGTACGTGATTGGTCTATGAATACCCAGAACTTCATTTGTCCGAAAAGCTGACAAAGATTTTATAAAATCAGGTTATTTTAAAGATTGATTAATTATAAGTAGTACTCTTTAGCTTACGTGGGCTTACTATTGGAATGATCACAGGGAAAATGTAACTTGACCTACTTTTCATTTCAACTGACCTATTTCTTCACGCAAACGGAATATGACGTGCTCAGCCACTAATTTGTGTGTGGATAAAGTAGGTACTGTTTCTTCTGTACTGTTAATTTATATTTTTTTTTAATATCTAAAAATAAGTCTTTTTCATTAATTAACAGTTCTACTAGATATTTAATTTTATTTGTTTTTATAATTTCGGACAATTGATCGTCTGGTTTCTATATTCCACTAAATGTCAGGCGAATATTTTTTTGTTTATCTATTTCTAATGTTATTTATATGTGTTCATGTGGAATGAAATTGGATATGGTTTGTATGGTAGACGCGGTGAAAAAGCAGCTCACTTCATCGGTATTGGTGCCGAAGAGGAGCAGGTCGAAGGGTATAGCAGCGACGAGGTCGATGATGAACCACCCGCGCAAGTAGTGCATGGCGATCTTCGCTGGATCCGATTCGACTTCGTCCGCCGCATTTACATATGTTGTACGGAAATTTATAAGGATGTCTATTATAAACGTCACGTCCACTGGAAATAATATGTTATTTATTACGTTACGGTGCATTATAAACGGGATTGCTTACTCTTAATCTTATTATAACTGTATTAAACTTTTATCTTTAAAATTATTATTTCACTGATGACCTTAAGGTAAATGGAATGGGTTCCTAAGCATGTTTTCAATAGTATGCTGTCAATTTCACTTTTCTATTAAACTAAATTTTTCAATGGGAAATAATATGCATGAGATTAATTTATTATTAATGATTCAAAAATATAAAAGTAAATTACCTATCATGTCAATTACGACAATAGGATCCTCGCCGAAGCTTCGTGATCTTTTGTCGAAATCAGGCTCGTTCAATTGAAATGCAGCCACATACGGTGTAAATATCGCAGTGTAGATGACCAAAATAAGAATCAACCAATCCCAAGCGGCCTGAAACGAAGTAGAAAACTTAAATGTTCAAAGTTCCAATAAGATTATGACTCTCGTGGTAGCTTTAACTATTTATGTTTAGTTAACAGCATGTGGGTATAGAGACTTAGCGCTTTTGCGTGTTGAAACAAATGAGGTCATTGAGTTAAGTTTACTTAAGCAACTTAGCGTTATCGACCTAAGACCTGAGTGGAATTAAGTATCCACGTCTCTTGCATTAGTTGCGCTATAAAAAAATCATTAATTTTTTATTGAATTTCTTAATAATTATTGCCTATGCGTAATTTTCATTGAAATGTTTGCTTTGTATTATGCAATTTAAAACTAATATTGTCAATGACAGTTAGGAAAGTAATGACAAAGACGTAGTTTTCCTAAAGACAAGTACTGCCGTGGCAACGAGGCCTGGTTTCTTTCTGTAAAAAGTATGTCAGGTGTTTATCAAAGAAACTCTGTTTTGTACACAGAAGACTTTCGTTTTGGACGTCGAGCTTTTGAAATATTTTCTTTACTCTTTTTTAATTCTAACTTATAGTACTACACACTAGTGAATTCTTGGAAATTGAAATTGATGTAAAATTTTGATATTGTTGATAATCACTATCGTACGTTAGTAATCACGTGGTAATCAAAAAAACAAATGACATGTATAGTGTGGTGAACCGATACAAATCATTTACGAAACATTTTAAAGAACAATCGAAACAAAGTAAAGCGCGAGCTTTAGTATATCATAAAACGGATAAAACTTATAAATGATTTATTTAAATCGCGTACCTTATAAGGAGAATGGTGGAGGATTGTCCAGGGATGGGATGGTTGCGTGGTCCCTTTGTGACCACCCGTTGCGCCAAGTGACAACACCTGTGAACAAAGACGCATTTCTTATAAATAACTAGCTGTGCCGCGCGGTTTCACTCACGGAAAATAAGCCGACCACATGATTGCACCGTACAGCTTGGTACCTCCCTGACCTAACCATTTACAGTTCGGCATCTATCGGCAATGTTCGGCTCTCATCATGCGGCTCCTTGGGGCCGTAGGATAAAGTATAAAAGCCTAGAACTTTCCTCAACAACAAAAACAGGTACGAAACTTAAAAAGAAAATAAAAGAAAATTGAGTTTTGGTATCCAGCAAAATACCATACGAGATTAAGAAAAAATCTTTATTGCGACATCACAGACAGTCACTCGAATTTTATTTATTTGCAGAACATTGCATGTCCACCTAGTATTTTTTTATATCTCCGACATGCAGGTTTATTCAAGATGTTCTTTGTTGATTGTTATTTTTCACTACTTAAATTGTGGTGAATCGCCATTAATTATTTTTTCATGGTTAGATCGAGGGTAGCATCGAGATTAGAACGAAGATTGCTCTTCTACTATGGAATTTATGGCAAGCGTTCGGTGCTTGAGGGACCAAGCCTACCTCATTACTTAGGCCAATGATTTGTATATTTTTTTATTCATTTTGCATTTAATTTTGTAAGGCTTCTTAGCATGACGTAAGCTTCTTACGAAAATGCATATTATGTTAGTTTACAATACTGCCACTACTTGAGTTTTGCTGTAATGACAATTAAAAGCAATATGTGTTTTCATATCTAATGGAGCATGTCATAATTATCCTGAAAATTATAACTGTAATACTTTTCGCGTCCAGAATGTCTCACGGATTGGTCATTAATATCCAAACACATTTTTTCAATGGAATTAAGTGACGAGACGTGAACATCGTCCAGCTGATGGTAAGTGCCACAACTGCCCACAACAGTTGGTGGGTCACCTTAGCGTTGGAAAGTTCTTGCGTGCATCGTCACTATGAGGCAACGTTTTTTAAGTCTCATATGCCCTGTAAATTAGCAACAGTGTCCTTTAAATCGAAACACAGTGGTGTTTGCTCAAAGCTCTTTGATGGCAGAATAACTAGAACCGCAGTGATACCTATATAAGCGGATTCCTGTATGGGAATTTTAGCACCAGTAACATCAAGAAAAAAGTTTTTACTTAATGACTCGTATTTGCGGCATGTAACCTTAGCTGTGATGAAGCAGTTCATGAGATGATAGGATGTAAGGTTGCCACAAAGTCTACTTAGCGTCCCGGACGTTACCACTGAAGATACTAATCATGACGTCGGATCTCCTGTCGTCATCCTCAAAAAATCCACAAGGTTCACAAACCGAGATAGAATTGCGACTAGATCTTCCAGATGACAATATTTAAAACATTGTCTGGTCTGCTAACACATTTTTAGTGTGAAAGGCAGTGATGGATGGAACTTGTTAACCTCACGGTTACAAAAAATACTTAACAGTCACACTTAACAGTCAGATTGGATCGCAGTGATCTCTACAACTTAGGCTTGATATATTTATAATTATTATTATGCAATCTGTAACTTAATGTTGTTCGACTTTTATGACACTCAGGGGATGAGATGGGGTGGATTTTGACTTGATTGTGATGGACTTGAGTGGACGTTAAATGACGTTAAATTACAACAAGTGTGCTAGATCTCGCAGACGGTTTTTATAAGTAGCTAAAACATGGCTGTTTTAGCTACTCATAAAAATTTCATCACTTTCGAAATTTACTTTAGTTTATTTAAATAAAACTAATTTTTAAGGATTTTATCGCGTTCAATTTTAACTATTTATAATCCGATGTTTCGAGCGCTTTACAGCACCCAAGGTCACGGGAGGACTGAGTGACTCATCGCGATAAAATCCTTAAAAATTAGTTTTATTTAAATGTGTAGTATTCGCGTAAATAAAAGAAAACATTACTTTAGTTTAGTTTTAATATTATAATTATACCTAGTCCGGCCATAAGTTCTGTTACAAATCAAAATGCATTTTTTTAATGAAGTAATGTAATACTATTAAAATTTATACCTATGTATTTATTAGTCTCAGCAAAAAAAAAAAAAATATTCTATTCGAAATGGCCACCTTTGGCTTTTATACAGGCCTTTAATCTGTTTGGCCACGACTCTATGGTATTACGCACTTTTACCAAGGGAAATTTCGCCACTGATTGCTCCAAAGATTTTTTAAGAGACTCAATGTCGCCGTGCCGTTTAGAGCAGGCCATGCCCTCTAAAACTGACCATAATTTGAAGTCTAAAGGGTTGAGGTCTGGGCTAGATGAGGGCCAGTTTTCAGCTCTTATAAAGTCCGGAACGTTGGTTTCAAGCCAGGCTTGGGTAATTCGTGCCTTGTGACCAGGTGCAGAGTCCTGCTGGAAAGTCCACGGTATATTTTTAAAAAGTGTATTGCTGAGAGGTTTCACAACATGATCCAGGACAGTATCTTGATACACTTTGGCTGAAGTTTTCACTCCTTTTTCACAATAATGTAGTTTTGTGACTCCTTGATAAGACACTCCCCATTAAACCATCACTGACGCAGGATAATGACCACGTTGTACCTTTCCGACCACTTGAGCAGCTTCTTTAGAACTGTGAGCGTACACTTTATCATTTTGTTTAATGTGAAAATTTTTTCATCGGTAAAGAGTATATTTCTGTTCCTTTCACCTGCGTATCGTGACAGAAGGCGCTTTGATCGATCCACTCTCTTTAATTGCAAAGATTGATTTAGGGCATGTCCTGTATATCAACGATAAGCACCGAGCTTCAGGTCTTGTTTAATAATACGCGACAGAGTCCTAGCGAGAATCTTCATTTCACGCGATATAATTTTTTTCTTTCAAAAGGGGTTTCGACGAATTCTGGCTTTAACAGCATTAAAAGCCTTTGTAGTTCTAACAGCACGCGGCCGCCCCAATCTTCTCTGGTCTTCGACAGAGGAAGTGTTGTTGTATCTGTTGATAGTACGATATACGAACATACGGCTGATACCAAGCGTTTGAAGTGTCTGGAATATGATCGACGGCTCTATACCCACTTTGTGCAAGGCGATCACTGCAATCCTATTTTCTTTAACACCCCATTCCATATTGTAATTTGATAATAAACACGAAAAAATATGTGAAATGGCGCAAAATCGAAAGAAGTTTTTAAAATAATATACGTGTTCCAAATTCAAAATAATTAAAGAGTTGAAAAAAATAAAAGTTTTTATGTAACAGTATTTATGGCCAGACTAGTTACATACATACAGTAACTCAGTTTTACCATATAAGGGGTAGGCAGAGACCACATCCAATAACCAATAAACGGTTAACGTAAAAAAGTCAAAGTTTATGAAATAATTTGTGATATTATAAGACTATTTTTTCTATTATATCGATATTATCGTCGTCTTCAAAATTTGTTTCATATTTCAAATTGTGTAGCAACTAATTGTAATTATAATTCTCAATATCGTTATTCGGAGAAATCTGCTTTACCTAATTATACAAGTACTTTACCTATATTTTATTATCCTCTATTTTGTAAAAATACAATTCATGTCAAATTTTAAAACATGAGGATTATTTTAATTTATGGCATGATTCTAAGAAGAAAAGGTACCTTTGATTACTTCATTCAAAAAATATTTCGAAATTTCGATGATCGCCAATTTTTTTATGAAATTCTAAACAGACATGCTGTTAACGCACAATTAATTGTTCCTATACATTTTCGTATAAATCATTTAACACAGAGTTGATGAAAGCAAACGTCGACTCATTAAATCCAAAGAGGCAGAATGATTTTTTTATTTTTCTAAAACGATGCGGAATGAAAACATTAGAATTTCTCCTGTGTCAAGGGTGCGTTTCACAGACATACAGTTCACATGCACAACACAACCAGACCCGAAAACCAACAATTTGTGTATTGCACAAATGTTGGCTCTGGTGAGAATTCGAACTCAAGACCTGCGGTATAAAAGTCATAGGCCTCGCGGACGTCAATATATGAGTACATAAATGTTTATCAATTTTTTTTGGAATAATATAATTTGTCAGCAATAAACTTTACTAAGAGTATATGACGTACACTGTCTTACGATATCTTTCACACCTTTAGATATTAGTTCAGTTTTGCTCGAAAATTTGTAATAGGCTTAAAAACTGCATGAAAATAAAATTGCGAATCGATATTTGTTTGCCAAATTTTCAAAATTTGTGAACTGGATACATATCAATTATATGCGTAAATATCAAATGTTATTTTATTTTAATAATTGATATTTACGTCGTAAATATCAATAATATTATTTTTCCATTCATCCTTATTACATATGGATAAAGCGATTCTCACTTTTGTTGACAAATTTTTTGGAAACTTAAAACAACTGGCACTTCCTTTTCTTTCTTTCTATTTTTTAGATTTATTTTCTTTGACAATAAACTTTATACACGTGTACTACACGTATTTAGCAATTGTGATGTATGTCATCTTAGATATGCTATGAAATATTGAAGAATACATTTTCGCATTATATTTGTATAAAATGTTTCAGGAGAAACTGAATGCACCATATATGCAAGTGCTACGATGAAAAGATGATGACTTATTTACACACACTTCCATCTGCATAAATCTGTAAGATTAATAAAGTCGGAGCACTTACAAGCCAAAAAATACCACTTCTATTTTGAAATTTAATGAGAATCCAGAAAACTTAAGTCTTCGAAATACAAAAATATTAACTACATTTATTAAAAAACAAATAAGCGACTGTTAAAGGATTTAAATTCATTTTAAAAAGTTACTGCGTAAAGTACAATATACCCAAACGCTATTTTATTTATTGCGCGCATTTTAGATGGTTTTCTAGTAACTTTTAGCTTTAAATTTATTTTATTGGATAAAGTAATGAAACGACCAAAACGTTCACCTGATGGTAAGTGCAATGTCCCATAACAAATACGATGTCATCGAGAATATTTCTGTGTGACACCACACTGCGCCCGTAACCCTGAAACCTAAGTTCTTAAGTCTCATGTGCCCAGAGATAACACTAGCTTACAGTGCCCTTTAAACCGAAAGACAGCAATGTCTGCACACCACTGCTTTACGCCAGAACAACTGGACCTGGGGTGGGCCTACCTAGATAGACGGATTCTTGCATAGGAATCCTACCACCAGTTTCAAGAGCGTATTGCATTTAAGTAACTATTTTATTTTTCAACAAATCTTAATACATTTATTTTAATTAATTTTGTTTACCTCAGTAGGCAACCTGAATTAATTGAATACCAAACTAATACATTTTACTAAATTTTCTAATAATAAATTTTAGAATACCTCCGGCACCCGGCCATAGGGATCCGCTAGAATTTTGCCCGTTCTGCCACCCTGTTGTTCCCACTCATCTTGGATTTCGAGCAAATCTGCCATATTCATGCGTTATGAGAAGTTGAAAATACTCTCTACTGAAAATTTTACGAATACACGCATAGTGTAGATCATATTATCCAGTAGAATATAAAGTCGGAAAAGCTTCATAAATGTATTCGACTCACTTTTCTCAAGGACGCGAATTCATTAAAAGCCCTGAATGTATAGTATAAAATTCTGTGCTGTGTAATGGGACCTATCATTTTTTTTCAGAATTTCTAACACATTGTTTTTTTTAAAGAAGAGGAGACAAACGAGCACGAGTGAGTCACGTGCCGCGCCACCCATGAACATCTACAATACCAGTGTGTTGCCGGCCTTTGAGAATGGAATCGGCTCTTTTATTGAAGGTCCCTTAGTGGTACCGGTCCGGAGAAACCGATGGCGGTAGCAGATTCCATAAAGTGCTTGTGCGTGTCAGAAAATTCCGCGAAAAACGCACTATGGTGGAATGCCAACCATCAAGGTGGTGTCGTTGAAATTTTGTGTTGTGCCGAAGTGTGAGATTGTAAAAATCAGCGTCTGGAATTAATTCGAACAATTCCACGGAACACTCCTAGCGGTAGATCCTATAAAAATGCAAATAGATGCAACATTTCTTCACAAAGCCAGTGGATCAAGCCGATCTGACAGACATGGTCGACGATTCGAGCTACTTTTTGTTGAATGCGGTCAAATGGAAGGCACTGGCACTGGGGCGCATCCACCCAGAGATGAATATGTGCCTTGCAAGCAGTGGGCCGGCGTGATGTACTGTCGTGCTCTACTTAGCACGCCAATCTTTTTAGAGGCCAATTTGGCCTTTCCTTTCAGGTGATAGCGAAACTGAATGCCACTTGATATGTCGACGCCAAGGATTCGGATACTGGCTGAGGCAACGAGGGGAGTGCTCTCAAAATGAGGTGATACGACGAAGGGTTTCTTTTTAGCGAAAACGCGGAAACCTGTGTCTTATTAAGATTGAACTGGACTAAATTAAGTCGGCCCCAATCCGAGATTTTGTCTAACAACATCTCGACTTCAGACACCAGTTTTTTCCGGTACTCGTCGACGTGTTCCCGAAAAATATTGGACACGGCCGGTGTCTGCATAGCAATGAATGTTACTAATTTGTACCATATCATTGATTAAGAGATTGCAGAACAGATTGCAGAAGAAACAGAGTTGGCGATAGCACACAGCCTTGTGGGAACCAGCATTTACACACTTGGAGTCCGAGCATGCACCGTCAACTACGACTTTGATGCTCCGGTCTGTGAGAAAACTGGTGACCCAATTGCAAAATTTCTCGGGCTGCCCATATGAAGGAAGCTTCGAAAGAAGCGCTTTGTGCCAGACCCGATCAAAGGTCTTTGCTTTGTCCAAGGTAACTGCCAGGGCCTCCCCCTTGTTGCTCTCTAATATGATAGACTAGAAAATCTGATGAAAAGACGCGTTGGAACCGGTGGCAAGTCTGGAGCATACATTTTACACACAATAGGAGGTATTCCTTCGGCCCACTTTTGGATGTCCAAGGAGAGGAGTTTGGCAATACACATGAAAACGGGAAGTTTGGCATAGAGAACTCACTGCGCCGGATGGTCAGCGGTGAGTTCTCCATGTCATCGATAGTCTTATCATTGACAGTTGTACGCAAAAAGAGAACCTAGAAGATCGGATTCGGATCGGATACATTTTTCCTTTGCGTCATGGGCCAGCGAATTGTCCTCCCCGTGCAGAAATGGAAGTAACGGCTAACAGAAACTCCCTTGGACAGCCTTGGTGAGAGATCAGAATGCACGGGTTCCCGAAGGAAGGCCAATTCTTCAAATGTGCTTTGTGTTTGCCAAAGCAATTACTCTTTAGAAGGACCTGGAGGCATAGTTGTACTTAAAGTGACTAGTTTTTAAATACCGAGACGCCGATGCATGAGCCCAGGTAACATTGCTGCTTTTGGCGAAATGCCATTCTGCAGTTGCCATCAAACCAAGTAAATTTAAAATAATCACGTGAGCCACAGTGGCCATTTAACCTGAGGTAGTATCAAAAATATTCAATGAATTAATATTACTTTTCCACTTCAGCAAGATTGACAACCTTGAAATCTATATATACTGTGGCTACTGGGCAATCTTAAGCAATTAATTGTTCTTCTTCACCCAGGCGGTGGACTAGAAGTTATATTATTCAGCATACAAATGAAACCAACAACGATAGCATCCGAGTACATTACACAATTTGAAAAAGATTTTTTCCTGATCAGCTTATAAATTTGCTGCATACTTGTAAAATAGAGCATCTGTTATTACTGCAATCATACAAATTAATTAATCGGAGCGGAATGAAACTCAATGTACATTATTTAAACACGTTTAGATTAAAAAAATACATACATACATACAGTCACGCCTTTTTCCCATATAAGGGGTAGGCAGAGGCCACACACGTAGCCGACTTTTCGCTCCCGTGGGTAACGATACGTGACGACGCGCGAACCAGGTCGCCGCCATTTTGGTACGAGTCAAAAAATTCTTACTCCCTATTGCGTTCCCAACTACAGTATAGTTACAACATGACATATTATTATGTTATGATGCACGAATAAAGACTGTCCGTACAAAACATTTTGCGCCTCTTGCGACACCTCGTCAGGATAGAGGTCTGACGGACACCTATCGGCAGTATGCCGATACGTGTCCTAGGCTCATGCATTTTATCCTGGACTCATGCAGATATTCTACATCTAAAAAAGGCATTCATGAAAACTAGCGTGTCGAGCAAATTCTGAATATATCTTAAAACAAACCTTAAAATCAGTTGACGATTATTGAACTAAACTATTACTAAAGAATGGAATAGATTTAATTCTACACTACTTTAATTACAAGCTATATAAAACAGTGACGGATTTTTGTATATACAAGTAGTGCCTAATGGTTATTAAGTATTGTATTCTGTTTTTCTAAAAGTAGGTGAGAAGTGTTTAATACATTCCTGCTACGGGAAAGTTGATTATTTGGATTCATAGTTTTAGAAAAACTGTAATTTATAAATAATAAAGAAAGTTTTTCATATAAATTTTGCTTCTCAAATTATAAAATGGCTATGGGTAATTTTATAAGAGTTTTACTAATTGATTCTGTGTTATTCTAGACAAATTATATTTAGTATAAAAATGTCTCTAAAAATAATTATCTCCGTGGCATTCAACCCTGACCTAGATCTTATTGCATCAATCATGTTATTTACATCCGATTCAGAACGATGAAGTCTGTTGGGTGTGTTTCGTGATGACAGTTTCTGGTTTGGACAGAAATTGGCCAGGAGGTCACCATCATGTGCATTATCAGTAACATAGAGGTTAAGAATGGAAAGATAGTTATGCACGTAATGTACGAGTAGGAAAGATCACACAACAGAATAATAATGAAGCATCTTCAAACATTTTCTTTTTTCTCTTAAAAAACTTGTAACGTATATAACATTGCACATAATATGTATGTTAATATCTAAGGTAATTAGATGTATAAGCAGCATGATGTTTTTATTTTTGTAGCCACTTTTTACTACGGACGAATAAATGATAAAAGTTAATTTTTTTTTATGTTTAACCCCCTTAATAATAATATTGTGCCTTGAAAGTGGTTTTTATTTCGTAAAATTATGCGGTGCCGAGCTTGTTCCAATTAATTTTAATGCATGTTGTTGAGGATTATCATCTCCAGTACACTAGAGACGCTTGTTGTGTAGTGGCACTTTGATGGATTAAATGATCATCGAAATTAATGAACGCTCTGCGGTCAGGTTTTGGATAGGCGTCCGCTCTAGTGACTAGTGGAGATCTCGAGTATCGCTGAGCTTTAGTAGACAGGTAAAGCCATTTTTCTCAAACACTATTTTTATTATTATTTAAGAATAGACAACATTTCATTTTTTGTAAATGATAAACAATTATGTATTTTAATTGGTGCCAACAAATGATCCCCACGTACGAACGTAAGAATTATATAGTAAATATATTATTTACTATATTATTTATACATAAATAGTATAGCTTAGTTTAATGCAAATACGTCAATAAAATATGAAATTTACATAATTTTTGGTTATCAATACATTACTATAACTATCGTAATAACAACCGTTCTACTACTGAACGTGTCTTAGTGTCGTGGTGGTGTCGTGGTTATATGTACGGGCAGTTAACGTAACTGCCACGCTTTGCCAACAGTTTGTCAATCGCAGAAAGATGTCTTGAATTTGTCTCTTCTTACGAATCCCACAGAAATCAATGGGGTTATAGGATTCTATTTCCCCATTATTTCGGTAACGTTTTAGTGTGCAATTAAAAGTCCAATTTAAAATTTTGTAAATGCAATATCATTTGCAATACCTCTTTTTCATTTTTAAAAGAGTCACGTCGAGTTTCAAACTAGCGTTGTGCAAATCATAGGTAACGATTGTGATATGTATTTAGTAAAACGCTGTTTAAAAGTGGTTTGGCGGACTCATATCATGGAAGTATTTTTTTATTTCTCAGATATGCAGGCTTCCTCACAATGTCTGCGGCATTTGTAATTGCAATTACTAATTTTAGCGGCGGCGTTAATGAGGACATTGAAACACAAGGTACCCTAAAAAGATAAAGGAAAAATTGGACTACACTAATTTAACCTGTAAGTGTTTCAAGGTGGCTTTACAGTGCAAGATTGAGCTACATTGTGGAAATGAAGAAGGCTTTTGTCATTCATTGGATTGACGTTGGCTACTGCCAATGGAGATGAAGTAAGGTCAGAGAATATTTCTCATATGAGTATATACTCGTAATGACTAATTGTTAACTCATAATCAAATACGTTAGAAAATTTTGAAACGATGGGAAGACTTTACATTATTTTCTTTTGATATATTCTATATTAACAAAATCTTCTTATGCCCATATAAAATGCAATTAATACGCTTCTAAAGAATAGATCATTCACGTGGAAACAGTTTTAAGAATTATGGATTTTTTTATTTCAGGGCTTGAACTTGTACGGGTGTACTGGTTCACCTTAACCCGAGGATGTCGCGAAAGTCGACGAAAGGAAATGCCAGGGAAATCTTATTATCGCTAACAGATTGTGAAAGAATCATTTCAAATATGGCAGACCCTATAAACCAGACCGATGACGGGAAGTATTTGTCGAAGTTGCGATGCGTCAAGTGCGAACGCTAATCCGACGTTTAAGTATGGCAATTACGTCAGATCCTTCCAATTTGCGAAAGGCTTGTACATTAGTTGACTGTTAATAGCCTGATGATGATGAAATGACGCGTTCGCTACTTTGAAATTATGCGCGAATCGTTTTATATTACAGAATAAGCACAAATATTTATTAAATTGTGCCGTTCAGCTTAAGTGCCGGGCGCTCGCCTTAAATTTCGTAGTACCCGAGTGACCTGAGTTCGATCCCCGGTGTCGGCACCTCTAAAATTGTTCTGCAACTTAAAAGATGAAAAACTTAAGTGATGATTTACCACGTGTTCAGTGATGAAGGAAAACAAAACATCATATGGAAATGTCATGGCATGTCTCAGGAATAAAAAAAATTCGACAACTTGTGAAGTCCGCCAACTCGCATCGGAGAAGCGTGGCGGATTCCTTACGGCCCCAAAATTCGCTCAGAAATGAGAGTAGACCTGTGCTTAGCAGTGGGCCATTTATACAATTATTTTAAATAAACTTTAGAAAAATTATTTTCAGATTTTTTTTAAATAAATGTAAACAAATTGTAATGTTTAATAATAGTCGTAACACGTCACAATTTTAAGTACAAACTATCAGTAAAGTTACTGCGACTACTGCAAACTATGTCAATAATCATTTGATAAGATTCCAACAACAAATAGTAAGATAATTTTTAGACGTTTTTTTTAATGTTTTAAATGACAAACATAATTCGACTCATGACTTTCGATATCAACGTTATATTTATGATTACTGATAATTTCGAAGTGATCATACATATTCAGCATATTTTTCATTATTTGAATCATTTATGATTAAGACCTGATTACTGGCAATGTGACGACAATCTTTCTTATCAACACAACACGCCTACTCATCTAGGGTTTGGTCAATGTTTAACGTAGGTGCCGATGGACCGCAATGATTTATTTAAAAATAATTTGAAACTGGCTTAATGATTTCGGGATTATTAATTTATAATTAATAACATTCCTTTTATAATTAATATTACTACCGGATCCGTATTTGGTTTTTGGTCTGCCTTTTTTTAAAAGCATGTAGGGTATCAAGTCATATTTAGGTTGTACTCCAATCGAATAAAATGGGAGATGCTAAATTCTTTACATGAATTTCATAAAATTTAGCGAGAAGCTTAGTTTTTTACTGCTGTTCAGACGGTTTAAATTGTATAATCTTGTCATTGATTTTTTAACAGGCTCTTTATTTTTATGTATCTATCTGTCCAGGCTACTATCCATCTTATATCATCAATCCTTGATGAAGATCAGGATGATTGTGTGTTATGATCTTTGAGGACTATAACGGTATGCGTCTACGCCAGTAAATAAGTGTCTTGTGGTCTTCGCTCTTCACTCTTCATTCGAAACACTCACTCCTGTAAGGTGCCCAAGCATCTTGATTCTTCATTTAGGATTTAGGATGTGTGCTCGCTTGTCATTCTACAAAACTCTTACTATAATATTTTTTTAAATGGTTGTATTTAGCAGTAACGACCGCTTGGTTTAGTGGTTAGATTACACCGCTTGGTTTAGTGGTTAGATTACCAGACTACCACGTCGCGGACCTGGGTTCCAATCCCAGCCGGAGCGAACATTAGTGCATTAACATAAATTGTTGATTTTCGTGTCTGGTTGTGTTTTGATTGTCCTCGTGTCTTTGATATTGCATCCTAGCTCATGAGCTCATGCTCATGAGCGTTACATCGGGCACGTACTACGGCAAGTTGGAACGAGTGAGTGCACCTGTATTTAAGACACTAAAATCTCCTGCGGAGTTCATAACTTCAGTACCGACACTATAACCGACCTAACGACAGTATTCGGTAGTTGTCGTCGTGGTCGAAAATCGGCCAGAAGGACATTATATAGCAGTTAAAGGAAACAAAATAAATTATACATACATATTCTTACTCCCCATTGCGTTACCACGAGCAGTATAGTGACAGAATTGCATATTATGGTATTATTTTGCACCAATAAAGGCTGTCCGTATAATACCTTAGTCGCCTCTTACGACACCTCGGTAGGAAAGAGGTAGCAACATTTGTAGCACTTACGACGAAAATGACTATTAACAACGTCCAAGTCCTAGTAGTTTCGATACCGACGACTATTTGAAGTTCTCCCAGACCATGTAGGTACCTATACTTTGTGCAAACTTAGCTTTCGGTCTATAATATTTTTAAAAAAGAAGCTAACAAATTAATCCAAATTGGGTTAAGCTTAAAGAATTCTGTTCAATCATTACGTCATTTGAGTAATCAGGTAAGTTGGCCAAACGTCAACTGACAGTGGGTCTCATACAATAGTAGGAAATCTCTCAGTAAGCTATGGAGAGGGTTTTGGAGCCAGGAAGAATCCGCCACGCAGCTCCAATGCCCTCTCAGAAATGAGAGGAGGTCTGTGGTCAGCAGTGGGACATTTATAGGCTGAAACTTTACTTTTTTTAGCTATGGAAGGAACTTTACTATCTCCCTGAGTGTGAGAGAATTGTCAACTATAAAATTAGACGGAACCAGGCATGTGGTCAACTGTAGTGTGACGTTGATGATAAACATAAGATAACAAATACGAGTAAATAAAATGTATTTACTTGTGTTTGTTATTAAAACTACCGGTCACTGATTAGCCGTTAACAGCCCACCACTTCACATAAGTAGAGAGGATTTACCTTAATCGCCACGCTTGACTGGCATATTGGCGATCGCAAAACTAGATACCTCGGCACTGTTGTTGCCCACCACCAGTTTCTGTAATTTGGTCTAGCATCTTTTGAGATTATTATTACGCCGTCTGTCCGAAACAATGGGATGTCCTAGTCTTTCTCTTAGCCAACTGTCACGTCATCATCATGGCATAAGATGGGGTGGTAAATTTTATTACGTCAGCACCACACGGCACCATAACCTAATGATTTTGCATTTAATTTAATATGAAAAAACACATAAGTGAATTCAGCAACTGCAGGATTCATTAGCGTAGAGTAAGAAATACGTTTGTAAACTGCCAGTAAAAATGTTTTATGAAATAGATTATTTAAAAAATATTTTTAGCACATAATTTTTTTTTAAATTTTTATTTACGAAAGTGGTATTATAAAAGGTTTTCGAAGAGTGTTTTTTTCTTTCCCTCGGTGTTAAGGTACCGGTGGTCCGCTTTAGGTAGGATGTGATATTTTTTTTTTATTGGACCCTGAATATATATTTCGTTTCTGTTAGGTTTGAATAAATATCGAAGATAAAAAGTTTCGTATTTTCAATCTATATTTTTCGTGACGTTATTTACTATGTTCTACAATAGTTGATAAAACGATAAGAGTTAATAAAATAAAAGGAAGTCGATCGTTAAGAAATAGGGAAGGTTTTGTAAGTAGTTCTTAAAAAAAACTTTTGAAATTAGGAATCGTACAAGTTAGTTTATCGACGATAAGGAGGAGGCTTGAATTTGGGCATCATGAAGTCAAGAAGACTCAAGTAGCTAATTATTCTAAGATGAAGTCTAGATATATCTATGTGGTTGTAATCAATATTCAATGCTGGTGGATGCTACAAAGACCTCGAGAACTGTACAGACGTAATGTTTTGAAGAGTTCTCCCTCTCCATCCCTTTTTATTGAAAGGGTTCATTATGTTTTAGGCAGCTATCTATCTGAAGATAACAACGAATCAGTCTTCAAAGAAAGAAGTTCTGACTGGTTGTTAGGAAAATTAGATTTTTATGGATGATAATGTTAAGTCTTTCAGAGGGACTGAAGCTAAAAAGTATGATAGCCGTTGAGTGGTAACGTATTTGCAAGAGGCGATAAGAAACGTCTGCGACACGACCCAAGAGAAAACAAGAAATATTTTTGACTAGGTAAGTCACACAAATTTAACTATTTATAAATTATTATATTAATAATGACAATTAAACTAGTATTTTTTTATGTTATAATACTTTGACTGAGAACAAAATGTTTACATCGATGTAATAAAATTTTAATAAGTGTTCAATCTTTTCTCTTATTGAATTGACAACATTCTGATCACAATTTAATAACTATAGCAAATCAAAATAATTTAACATAAATAAGTACATGAATATATTTATAGAATATAGTCGCTTTTTTAAGGAGTTTACGTACTCGAAAGCTGCCTTCATGAAGCTACTAGTGTCTGTTACATGGTTAAAGTTTCATTAATATGTAAATTATTTTGCCGGTGTTTGACGCCAAACCTTTAATTCGTCAAAACTATAGAATTTTTGTGAACATATTATACAATAAAATATATTTTATTGGATATTGAGCATACACACGTTAAACTTTTGTTTTTTTTATATAATCAGCCACTGAGCGAGAATTACCTCCTTGCCGATGGCGGGCAACCCGTTGAGGCCATTACAGGGTGGTTCGAGGCGTACGACGCTTTTTCGGGAACCGCGGAAACCGGTGTCGCGCACACGCACCGAGGAGCGCCATGTGGAAGGCGGGGGTTCGTCGCGGGAGCCGCGCGCGGACGCGATGCGCCGCGACGTGGTGAGCGCCGCGCCCGCTCCGCCGCCCGCACCGCCCATTCCCGGCGGGGTCACTATCAACGGCACGTCAGGGGGCCCACGTTCCTCCATGTCGCTGCCGCGCCAACGCTCTCACCGGAACCCCCCGTGTTCCGACGCTTCCAGATGTTCACATTCCAGCACGGCTCTTTCGAAGGCCGACGCCGTCTCCAGCAGTGCGATTGCCGTGTTTTGCATAGATGCGTAGTTTATCTCCGCCGGCGCCTCTGATTCCGATATAATATATAATTGTATTCACGTTAATTTATACTAATTACCAGTATCTTTTTGATAAATACTCGATATGTTTACTATGGTATGGTTTTAGGGTAAAACAAAAAATTTGCCAAGGGTTTAATAAACGACTAGCGATTTGAAATTTTAAGGATTCCGAAGATTTTCTTAAACGTCGTGTAAGGAATAAACGATTCATGATGTGAAAGCGAGCACAGTTAACAACGTACTGAGGCGTTAAAAGCTGGGAACGAGGCAGTGTATTATTCAACAGCATGTCGCCATGTGGTTCGTACTTTGTACCTTTATTTCTGTCTGCCCATATTATTTCTATGTAACGTTACGTTACATTTCATTAGTTCGTGGTGCTATATCAAAAAACTACGGCAATTGTTTGCTAGATGAATCCGAGTATTTATTTAGATTTGATGACAATCATTTAAGGTGTTGTTGTTGCTTTTGGCATTAAGATAAATATAGAATGACAATAGATAGAAATATTCATATATTCAAAACTAATAACGTTAGGCCGGGGCATTTTATTAGCTTATTTTTTCTGGTTACATTGAAAGTGTAGGAGGCAGCGCTTCAAGCCAACTGTAAACAACATGATCATCTCCACAGACAGAGGGTAATAATAATAAAATTCCCCAGGTATTTTTATTTGTAATATCATTCAGTATTTACGTGGGTTTTTCCTAAATGTAATGTAAAACCATAATATTTGTCTCTAGCAAATTTTTCATTCATAACACATTTCGTCTATTTGTTATAAGTCTACTGCAGAGTTATGTAACTGTCAATTATATAAAGATTCAAGAACAATTTGTATGGCTGTTTGAAATTATATAATTTTGTCTGTCTGTACATTATATTTGTTTAAGCAATGCCAGAATATTTTCACTAACAAAACTAGAATATGAATTAAGATAATTGTCAATCACGGTTAATAACTTTGTTTTTAGTGACGAAAGAGAAAAAAAGCTTTTTTAATTATAGCTAAAGTCTTACTTTACGCTGTTTTTTTTAGAAGTATTTTTATAACAGTTCATTCCCTTGTCTAAAATGCGTTGAATAACTTTGGGGCCTACGTTATTTAACTTGTTTTATTGTTACATTATAAACATATATTAATATTGTAATAAAATCATATATACATAGACTAATGCTTAATAGAAATAAAGAGAGGGTTAAAAAATCAACCGTGCCATTCGCCTTTAAAGCTTTTTCTCGTAGGCGTAACGTACAATATGTACGTTGCTTGAGTGAAGATAAAATATCTTAATGAATATATTTACATAATTAATATATAAATAATAATTAGAATAAGAATAAATGTTGCACATTGCAAGCTTGCTGTATAATTTTTAATATATCACTTTCGTACGTTTTAAGTTGCGTAAGGTATCAAATACTTGTAATTATTGACTTTCTGTTTCCAAAAATGAAATACAAATAATATTATAGTGTTATACTTTCTATAATAAATATATAATAATAAAAAGAACTTTAAGATTTCGTTAGTGTCTTGGAAATGTCAACAGAAAGGAAACATTGTTCTGTGAAAAGGGGTCATGCCGTACTAAATACAGATGTAAGTATGGTAATCTATGGAGCTAGCTATAAAATCGTATATAATTCACAAAAAAATACACAATTCAACAAAAAATATTAAAAAATTTGTAGGAAATTTCTGAAAATAGATTATAAAAATTATATTTTATTTAACGACAATTGCTCTTTTTATCGACTTTTTTTGCGAAAACTATTTCTTCTTACCATCGAATATTATCTGGACGAATTATATTATTAATTTAAAACAAAATTTCTATTAACTGCTTATTTATATTCCGCTCAATATTTTTTATGCAATTGTTATGTATGTAGTTTAGTTATTTATTAGTGTAGTTTAGTAATTATGTAGTAAGTAATAATAACTATAATAATAATGTATTGCGTGTCATTACAGTAGCTAGGCGTGTACACTACTTTTGTAATTATAAATAAAGGAACAAAAGCTCTTTGAATGTTCTATGCTTAAACACCGCAGTAAGTGTATTTGATCTACTTCGTTGATATATTTAAGCTATATTGAACACTTACATAATACACGTAAGAAAAATTGAGGCCACGATGCATTCACATGCATCATAAATAATGTATGTAAAAGGCGAAGTAGTCAAATAGCTGTGTAAGATACTACAATCTACTACTTCCATTATTTTACCTACGTTCCGAAAAAGCTTTACAATGGTTACATAAACCCAATATTATTGTGATATATAGTACGTTAGTCTAAAATGATTCAACTTGCGCTCAATGATTACAATAAGCAACCTTCGTTTACTAAAAAGAAACAAGTACATAATGTAGACAAAGGAAACCATACCATGGTAGTCATAACTCCAAGCATGGATCGCGTTTTTCCACAATAACAGCAAATTAATGCGAAAGAAATGGATCCAAATAAAAATATGCTAAAGCTCGCAACCGAATGAACGATTAAACACCTCGAGATTTGACGCACTGTTCACTGAAGAACTAAGCACAGGACGGCACCACTCTTTTGTAATACTAACAATATGCACAAGCTGTTTTCCCGACCACTTCTCATAAATATAAAATAACGAAGCTCTAAATCTCTATCGCAGTGCAAATTAATCTGCAAAACGATAATAACAGTTTTTACTTTTTAGTGCAGTCGATCGATTAAGCAAGCACTGCGATCATTTTTTGTGTGGTTGTTCATTTTATTGAAGGCGTGTTACGGTGTATATTTCGCGTGTGTTACTTTATGGGGACAAATCGCGTGGATGTTCACTAGAGGCGAGGGCCCAGGAACGAAATTTAGATAACGATTTAGCAGCAGTGTGAGAGGCGGTAGAGTCCGCAGCGTGGTCGCCGGACTTAAACTCGATGGGCGGTGTGGCGGCGCACGCAAGAGGTCGCTGTGCGCGCGCCGAGCCTGTGCGGCGCCTACCGGCGGCGGCCGGAGCTTCCCGAACGCGAGGCGTGACCTCGCACAACCTCCCCCTACCACTCATCGAACGTTTCAGCTGAAACGCATTGTCGTCGTGTCGCCATGCTATGCTCCTGGTGCTACGGCAATCACGTGACTATGTTACATTAAAACATTTTTTTCGACGACATTAAAACAAAACATTATAATTAGATATAGCGATAGCTATTACGAAAATATTAGTTGTTTTAGTTATTGAGCGGGTTATTAAAATTTTCTCTTACCTATCAATTTATTTACATATCTCATTGATTATCTTTACTGAAACTGGTTAACTTATTGATAAACCTACGAATTATGTCAATAAATGTAATTTACAAAGATAAAATTTAAAGACAGATTGTACGAGAAATGTATGATCTATACTTTTAAGTCTGCACTTACTTTTTTTTTAATATAACATTGAATGTTTTGATGCGTTTCTTGACTAATGTGAATCTTAAAATATCCTTCCTATGTATTAATAAAGCTAAAAATGTATGAGAAAATTTTTGACATAAATGATGGATACAGAAATAAAATCATCACATGAATTCTAAAATTTAATAAAAACGTTTACAGTTTACTCAGATACTAAAAAAATATAACATTATGATATCAGTAATATTGTTACAGTATCCAAAGATAAAATATGATTTTCCACGTATAGGAAATCTACTGACCATTGAGAAGATTATTATTTTCCACAGATTTTGATTTCTACCAATGTATATATAGAACGAACCCCAATAAAAAAAAAGTTTTAATTTTTTATTCGTATTCATCTTCACTATAATGTAAAGTGCTTAGTGTAATTAGTTGTCAAATCTAGCTACCTCTCTCTATTTAACTATAGTCATAGTTTTATACACTCGGCGTCAAAAAAATCGCACATCCGAAAAAATAATTTAAATACTATTTTAACACAACAGGCAATGTTGTGGTTTGAGGGTATCATTCGAAAGGTGATTTCATTAGCTTTCAGGAATTTTAATTGAATTTTACTTTTATAACGAGACTAAAGAGAAATTAAAGAAAAAGACAGGGTATGTACAAATTTGCAAATTAATAATTTAAAAAAAAACTTAATAAATACAAAAAAAGTTCTTAAACCCTAGTGTTACCTCCCCTTGCCTTGATAACGGCTTCCATGCGATCTTTCATGGACCTTACATGGATCGCAACAGCCTCTTGGGGTATTTGTTCCCACTCTTCAAGTACCACATCTTGGAGCTCTTGAAGAGTGGCTGGAGCTGGATCTCGAGCTCGCACGCGCCGTATTAGGTCATCCCAGAGATGTTCTATTGGGTTAAGGTCTGGACTTCGTGCTGGCCAATGCATAACAGGGATATCGACCTCCTGTAAATAATCCCGTACAATAGCCGCGGTGTAGCAACGAGCATTATCATGCATTAACATGAATCCATCACCGACATAACCAGCATACGGGATCACATGTTCCTCCAGGATTTCAGTAATGTACCGACCAGCATTTAATGACCCTTGCCCACGGCCACCCCGAGTCCGGGAAACGCACACAAGTTCCGTTTTACCGTCGACGGAAATGCCGCCCCAAAACATACACGAGCCACCCCTGTCTTCTGTAGACCCTTCTACGTCTGTCATTGCAGAAGAGACAGACCCCCGTCTCATCAGAGAAGAGTACGGTCCGCTACTGTTCTAGTGTCCACTCGCAATGATTGCGAGCAAACTCTAGGCGATCTCTGCGATGCTGTGCAGTAAGTTTTGGACCTTTAGCAGGTCTATGGGCTGTTAAACTCTTTTTGTGTAACCTTCTTCTTATCGTAGAAACACTCACAGATGTTCTCCGAGTTGATCGAAGCTGTTGTTGCAACTCAACAGCATTTGTAAAACGGTTTCGTAAAGATATCGTAACGATGAAACCGTCATCTCTTTCTGATGTGCACCGTTTTCTTCCAGATCCCGGTTTTCTAACATAACCATCAGTCTGCTGAAAACGTTGGAACACCCGTCGAACTGAAAAACGGGACAGGTTCAACTGTCGAGCAACGTCACACTGCCGCATCCCCGACTGCAATAGGGCAATCACTTGAGCGGCTTCTTCAGAGCTGGTGTCCATCTTTACTTGTTCTTACTTGGGTTACTTGTTCACGTGTGTTCATTGCAAAGTCTAAATTACGACTGGCCCATATTTCATCCAGATCGACCCTTTTATACCCTTTTTAGGTGGTGTAACTAGCGTCCTTACTAACGAGCATTTGACAGTGTTTATTTTTGACGCTCTATAATGATAAATGTTTCAATGATTTCATGATTTTTTTATTAATAATGTAAAAGTATTCAAATACCCATTTCAAACATACCAATATTTATATAAATATAATTCGTTTCTAGCCATTACAGCCATTTTTCGAGCAAACTCAGAGAGGTGCGATTTTTGTGACGCTGAGTGTAGTTAGCAGCCAGCGACTACGTCCGCCTGGATATTTTTTTTAAATATCCCGTGACAACTATTTAATTTTCCGGTATAAAAAGAATCCTGGTTGCAACCTATCTCTGTGCCAAATTTCGTCCAGGTCAGTCCAGCGGTAGAAACCGTGAAAAGGTAAGAAACAGACAGAGGGACAGAGAGAGAGAGTTACTTTCGCATTTATAATATTAGTATGGATTAGTTACAAAATGGCAAGATTTATTTTGTACAAATATTACCGAGTAATAAACCTATATAAATTGGGAGGTTCAGGATGTCTTAGGATTATTCTATTTTTTTTTGAAACAACTTTGCTTTTTGTGTTAATTCTAATGTACTACAGACATTTCTTTAGGCTTTTAAGCTTTTTTACCTACATCTTTGGTTTATTTTGAAAAGTATTATTAGCGATTTTAGATGATAATTTATCACACGCTCAGCGCTTAACGAAAAGGTAATGGACGCTGTGGTGCATCTAATGTTTTTATGACACGGGTTCAGTGTTATTTTATCTTTACTACTTTGGTTGGTTATTGATAAATATGGTTTTTTCTTCAATAAAATTAAGCCTGTAAATTGGGCCGAGGTGACAGGTTAGAAGTTACTATGTTTAGATTGGCCAGAACTAGAAAGTCTTTTCTAAGTAGGTCTATAAAATTTCATAAATAATTTCCTTAAACTGTGTCAAAATAGAATATAGTTTAAAAAAAAACTTGTCAAGAAAACATTATTATAATATCATATAATGATAATTATATGGAGGAAAAAATGTGTGGAAATAACTCTACACTAACTATCAAATACCTCATGTATTAATATTTTTATGTCATTTATAAATTACATTTATTTTAGTATATATAATCAACGCCATATTACATTAGTAATATGGCGTTGACGAAAAATACTCCAGAGTTTCTTGCCGGTTCTTCTCTGAGAAGATTTCTCATATGGGTATATGGTACAAGCCTAAATAAAATAAAGAAATATTGTCTTTGATTTGTTGCTCCTTGTTGTTTTGGTTTTATTGCTCCAAACGATGTCCTTTATCCTTTAGTCAGTTATTAAACTACCTTAATATTTATATATATATTACTAATATGGCAAGTGCCGCTGTCCGCATTCACTGCAAATGTAGACGCCGTCTATAATCATCTCATTTTCACTTACAATGAAGATCGATTACTGGTGGTACGATTCCTATGCAGAAATCCGTCTGAGTGGGTACCGCCCCAGGGCTAGTTATTCTGCCGTGAAGCAGTAGTGTGCAAACATTACTGTGTTTCGGTTTGAAGGGCACTGTGAGCTAGCGTAATCACTGGGCATATGAGACTTAAGAACTGATGTCTCAGGGTGACGGGCGCAGTGTGGTTTCACACAGACATGTTCGAGGTGACACAGCATTTGTGATGGGCAGACGTTGCACTTACCATCAGGTGAACGTTTCGTTCGTTCGTTTCGTCAGTTTTTGCAATATTAAAAAAAAATCGATTCGGCGCGAAATATACATTTTAATAAAACATTTAAAAATAAATATATTCATTTATAAGATGGTGTAAAGTATTAATAAAATCCAGATTGCTGTCCCTTTACTTTAAGACACGCTAAGTCCGAGTACCTTCATGAGCGCGCGGACCCGCTAATTGGAATTAGATTATTTTCTCAATTATAGTCATCTATTGCACCATTCATAGCAATTTATATTCCAAAATTGTTACTTCAGTTCATATTCATGTAACAAATTTATACATATGTTTTAAAAGATTGAGATACTTTATGATCATCATTTTGGTTTTACGATATATTTTCGGTGATGTAATTGCTGTGTCTCTTTGGTTCTTTTCGCTTTTACTCTTTGGTTTTACGAAGAGGCCCTTCATAGCCGATGCAGGAGTAATATTACTTAAGCAAAAATATTTTTTCTGGTAAAATTCAATTGAATTGAATTCAAAATTTCATTGACGTGTTCTGTGATTTATCTAAAGCGTTTGTGTAGAACACAAAACTCTGCTTTGAAAATAAAATACAATGTTTTTAAAATAGAACCGCTTTTCATTTGTTGGACTCTTATCTTAGTAAGAGGATTCTATTATAAACTTTGTAGGTTGGTTTTGTAGTACAAATAGGTGTACCACATGGGAAATAAAAATAGCTATACAATGAATTGTAGGGCAATTTTTATTACCAAATTTTTATTTTCATATTTCATAATATTTCAAAAAAAATTGTAATAAATTTAAAAATTATCAAGAGTAAAAATTTTGCCAGATGATTAAGACGATAAAAAAATTCAATTGACAAATATAGGCAATTCAGTAATTTTTACCGTATAATATCTTCTGGTATTTTTTTATTTGGGCTTATTGTGGGGATACGCAGCTGATGTGAACGCTGTTTTTGAATTGTATAAAAATCATTACGTGAAATTTATAATATACATTCTCGTCATTCACCGAGGGAATTAAATACATACGAGTATATACATGTCGGGATAATTTTTGGAAATGTCTTTTATGTATGTAAACATATTCAGAAAAAAGTCTTGAAGCAAAATTTTTTTTTGGCATTCTAACAAATCGAAAATAATTATATGAAGGAAAGGAAGATAATTTGCTGAGATCCTTATGCAAAATATAAAATGGTGGATTTTAGGTGTAGTTTTTGAAGAGCCTGCCTGCCATTCCACAGTAGCGTGCAGAAGCAAACTAACACCGCCACCAGATACCCTCCGCCAGCTACGACACTACCACTAGGCAACATATATATACACCATTGAAGTCGAGACCACGAAACGTTTTTCTCCTCAAAACGAGGCATTATCAAGTGTTATTGATTCTATGACAGACAGTCATCATCAGACATCTTAATAACACATGCGGTAACCCCATTGAAACAAAAGGGAGTGCACCCTAGCTTTGGTAAGCTAGACTGATAATTTAACAGACACATATATGTTTATGATTCAATTTTTTTTTAATATCCTAGGTTTCGTAAATTAAATGGAGAAAAAAACGTATTTTGAATTTGTCTGGTTCGGGCAACGACTTTCTGAGATAGGGTCGCGTAAAGTTTTACAAAACAAATAATTTTAAAGTTTTGTATCGACATTCTTAGTATTCAATTTTGTCATTAAAACTTCACTGTTGTGTTTATCGGATCAAAGTAGCATGGTTAGGTGCCAGGATGTTACACCAATTATGAATAACGTTGTATAAATTTTAGCTTTCTGCACTCCTTTTAAACATATAAGCTTTGGTCTGGTGTAGAAAATATTTTTTTGCGAACGAAAAATATTTTTTGATTACGCTAGCTCACAGTGCACTTTAAACCGAAACACAGTAATGCTTGCACACTACTGCTTCACGGCAGAATAACTAGCCCTGGGGTGGTACCTACCAAGACGGATTCCTGCATAGAAATCCTACCACCAGTAATCGATACAATTGCAGTAATTTTTTTATTGGGTGTGGTTTTTTTACTTTTAATATATTGATGCTTCACAGTTACTGATATAGTCATCATCGTTTCAGCCCACAACTAGTCCACTGCTGAAGGCATCCTCAATAGATTGCCACAAAAGTTTGTACCGCCTGTTGCCACGCTTGGCACACGGGTTGGGAACCGCAGTTTTTTTATTCTGATGTTCCAGGAAGATGCTGCTGCCCATCTCCCGGTTTTTAATATCCCTCTATCGACTTTTACGTCACCCACGAGATGAGACGGGGTGGTAGATTCTCATATGCTGCGCCGCCACACGCCACCACACGGCCAAATAATAATGCTAAAATATGTTATAACGGCAAAAATAATTTAAGCTATACGGTGTTCAATAAGTCAGAATTAAGTGCAAACAAAATCGGTTTTAGCAATTAATATATAATATCATTGCCTTGGATTGAGACCTAGTGCCAGTTATCTATTTATCGTTCGTAGCGTGAAGAGTCCTTGAACTATTGCGTGCTAGACTAGGTCGGTTCAGCAGACACATAAGTGAACTTTACCACTACCTATGTACGACAAAGGAAACACTTCATACTTCAGAGTAGATTGCAAAGCTGACTGACAGAACTTAATTTGTAACACATGAAAAAATCTCGTTGCTGGAGGGGGGAGGGCCCGGCTTTGACGCCTCTTATTAGAGAAGTGCCAATTTTATTTTATCAGTAGCGTCGCGACTTACCTATGTTATCGTGTTATGTTTTTGTAACATATTTTTTTTTTAAATGAAACAGACTTTGTCCATCTACAATTCTCGCAGTGTAAGAGTTTTTAGAATCTCTTATGTAAATCCTCATTTAAACAAACTCACACATCAAATTTCCAAATTATTATTTCTTAGTGCTGTTTAATTAATTACAGAGGTTTTGTTACAGATAAAAACCAGATCGTACAAATAATAAAATAGATGCTTTGTTATTACTTTTCCGCTCAGGGAGTAGATTAAAAAATGCTAAAGCCTTGTATTTACAGATTATTAACGAAACCCCTGGGAACAATTTCAGCTTTGTCTCATAGTTAAATCAAAAATATAAACTGTTGTTTTTCGGGTTTGATTGTGTGGTGATTGTCACCGTGTCTCTTATAATGCAACGTTGTCTATCTCATCGCATGGATATTACATCGGTCGCGGGTAGGTTAGGACGAGTGAGTGCCTTTGTATATGCGAGTACACTAAAATACGAGTATCTTGCGGCTCTATAATATCTCCTGTGCAGTTGATAGCTTTCGATTATTCAGAAATTGACGTCGCGGTTGAAAATCGGCTATGAGGACAGCATCACATAAAGTGGTTCAGTATTTACATTCATTCAACATTGAGCATAATGAAATAAATAGCTCGAAAAATTTGCAAGTTAAGTATTTTATCGAACTAGTAATTAAAATACAGAGTAGCGTATACAGGGCCGAGAACGTGTTGTAATAAGGAATCGTTATTATAACACCAGTTAGTATACAAACAAGCTGTTGGACATCGTTAGTCTGAGCAATTCTTAATTAAAAGTCTTATTGAAGTATTATAATTATTTCTGGTTTGTACAATGTCATTGTAGCATTGATTCCCGCAATAACATTTAGCTCTGTTACAATAAATAAGTAAATAACAATATAATATAAGAAACTGCAACAACCAATCTAAAGAATCTATTGATTAATTTCTAAACAATGATTCATGTACCGTCGTGGTAGCACCCTACCAAATTATTTGAGCGACTAAATAGTTTTTTTTCCAATGTATGTGTACTATAATTTTATACTCATTAGATATGTGGTAGAAAAACATCTTAATATGCCAGAATTAAATTATTCAGACTGGTGACGGGCAGCTGAGTGCGAGGTGTTTATTACATGTCGTCGAAATAGTATCAGATTTTTTTTTCTTTGCCACAGAGGTTTGGTAAATCAGCACTTATAATTAACAAATTTGGTGGCGATAGAACTTGGGATTGAACGTAGAACATTCGCGTTCTATGAATTGGCGTTTTGCTGGTGGTAGGATTTCTATGCAGAAATTCGCCTCACCACTGCAGAGCCAGATCTTGGTGACACACCATTTGCTATGTGCAAACGTTGCACTTATCATCAGATTAAAGCACAGAACAGAAAAAACAAGTTTGGACAGACGGACAACAGAAAAAACAAACTTGTTTTTTCTGTTCTGTGGATTAAAGTTTGGCTCGTCTCGTCATTATTTCCTGTAAAATATAATTATAAAAAAATACTTAAGGCGAGCGCCCGGCCCCTGAGCCGTACGGCTCGGTGAACTAATAGTCTTTTGAAATGATGATGAGAAATCATAATTTAATAAACGTGTACAAAATTTAACATGCTACCGCTTTATTTTTGCATTGGCAGTTTTAATTGAATAAATTATTCGCTGTTTATGTCAACATGCTTCCTACTGAAGCTGAGAGAAGTGTTAGAGCTCGTTAGAGATAAATTTTAAAATCTCTTTTTAAAATTCTCACGGGTTCGGGGAATTTGTGAATCTGCTAACAACCTCCGAAAGTAGTGGCTTTATTACGTAACACTTTAATAAAACCGTGCGAAAATATATCGCCCTATCTCATTCCGTGGATGACCATTCAGATCACCCATGGAATGAGGGAGATCTACATATGTATCGACAATTATATTATATAATATATACGTGGGTACGGGATTAAAATTTCAGCCGGGTACAACATTAATTGAATATTACCTACCCGGCGGTAGGAGTGAAATAATAAGCACATTGCTTTATGTGATAAATTTAGTTTTTTATTGGTATTTTTAAACTTTTACAATTTAGTAACTTACAGTTATTGCTATTTTTGTGAAGTTTATAATATAGTTTGTGGATTTGACTCACCTTAATGAAAAATTAGAATAAACTCGCATCACCCTACCACCGGTCACTTTTGATAATTTATCACATCACATCACACCTGAAGACAATTTTTTTTACAAGACAATGTCTACTATTGCTGAGTTGGCAGACATACAAAAAGCAGCCTTGTCTTCACTCAACCAACGTATGGCTGATTTTGAAGCACTCATTAAAAACACTTCTTCTTCGTCAGTGCCTGTTCCTGACTTGAGAACCGTAGTAAGTGATTTTCAAGCTTTCAAAGAAAGCGTCTTGGAGATTATGTCATTACTGCAGCATAAGATCAATGAAGTCAGTCAATTGGTTGATAATATTGAGATGCGACATCGCAGAAAGTATTTATTGTTGAATGGGGTTCCAGAAGCTAATAAAGAAAATATTACGGATACTGTTGTGACAATTCTGCAGGATAATCTTAAACCATCAGATTTTTCTTCAAGTTCCATCATAGTTTGTCATCGGCTGGGTGCAGTTTCAGAGAGTCGTGCAAGACCCATTCTTATACGGTTCAGAGACCAGTTCATTAGGTCAATCATTTGGGCCAAGAAGACGCAGCTCAAGGGAACTCCATACGTACTTTCCGAGTTTCTTACTCGCCACCGACAAACTTTATTCATTGCTGCACGTAAGCACTTTGGTATCCGACAGGTTTGGTCATTTGATGGCAATATTTACGTCAAGTTGCCTGGCGGAAAGCGACATCGGCTGACGGACTCCATACACTGATTGCCCATCATGAAAAATCGGCAGTGGATACTCCATCTGATACAATTTCCTCGAATATCCGATCCAATAATAATAGTGATAGTGCGCCTAAGTCCACAGTCAGATCTAAACGCGCAATTCGTAATAAGTAATTGCATTGTCCTTGTTTTATTTTATAAATAACAGAATCCATATAGTATATGATGGTAAATTGTAAACAATCCATGGTTTTGTCAACTGATTTATTGTTTTTTATTTTCGAACAACTGTCATTATTGACAACACCGTAATGTTTGCTTTGACGTATGTATCTTTACGCAATTTTGTTGTCCGTTTTACGTTGGTTTTTATTTCTCTTTTATGTACGATGGTCTATAATTTATTAGGTTTTTGTTTTTTTTCACATTTTGTATATTTTTTGTTGTTATTTCCTTGTTTTATCATTAGTTACTACAATTTTTGGTGTGATTGTTTTTATGTTTGTAAACAGTCGGCCGGAGGGTGATGTATGAAGATAAACACATATATATTATTATTATTATTTCTTAATATATTTAGTTATTTATTAATTATTATTATACATATTTTGCTGTCTAATGTCAGATAATGAATCTTTTTATTCTACTTGCAACAGCTCTTCTTCCCTTTCACTTGTGGATGCCTCAGATGAACCAGTTACATTAAGTTCATTAATTAGTGACGAATCAAAAAAAAATTCGAACTTTCTTCATATTTGTCATTTAAACGCGCAAAGTATACCCCAACATCACACGGAGCTCCTGGATACTTTCTCTTCATCTGCAGCTCATGCTATACTCATATCTGAAAGCTGGCTTAAGCCAGAACTTACTTCCACTTCTTACAGTCTTCCAGGATATATTTTACTCCGTAACGATCGTACTGGTAAAAGAGGCGGGGGCGTTGCTATTTATTTGCGCAGTGAATTCCCTTATAAAATTTTACACAGTTCCCCCTCCCTATATTCAGGTTCAATGGAATATTTATTTGTAGAAGTTAATGTCAAGAGTGTTAAAGTTTTCCTTGGAGTCATCTATTGTCCACCTCAAGTGGACTACTTCTCCGATTTGGAAAATAATTTGTTGCCATTCTGTTCTGCTTACACACATCACATTGTCATGGGAGACTTTAACACCGACCTTTTAAGGACTTCTCCCAAATCATACAAATTAAGATCGATCATGGAGTCGCAAAATTTCTCTATTCTGCCTTTAGATGCTACTCACCATAATATTGACACTGCGGACACCTGTATTGACCTTATAACTGTCTCCTCTAATGAGCATGTTGTCAATTATGGCCAATTTCCTGCTTCTGGATTTTCACGGCATGATCTGCTTTTCCTTTCATATAAATTAAAGTCTCCTAAACCTTCATCAGTGTCTATTCCCATTCGCAGTTTTGCACGACTCGATGTGGAAAAGCTTAAGCATGATGCTGATTCCATTGACTGGTCTTCTGTATTTACAGAGTCCACAGTCGACAATAAAGTTAATGTGCTGAATTGTAATTTATTAAGGCTCTTTGACAACCATGCTCCCAAGCGTGTTGTCAGACTTAGACGTCCTCCTGTTCCATGGATCACCGTCGGCGTACGAATGGCCATGGCAAAGCGTGACAGAGCGTTTCGAGCATTCAAGAAGAATCGTACAGATGATAAGTGGCAAGCCTATAAGGTTGCGAGAAATCGTTGCAATCGGATGGTGAGAGCAGCTAAACGCCGATATTTCCATGAGCAAGTGCTCTGTTCGTCTTCGGCTGATATATGGAAGTTTCTCAACACACTCGGATGCGGAAAACCACCAGTAGACTTCAATAACACATCTTTTTCTCCAGACGATTTCAATCGACATTTCTTGTCTACGCAGATAGTATCTGATAGTTCTAAAACAAAAGCTATCTCATTGATAACTTCCATGCCTTCTTATTCTCATAACTCTTTTAACTTTTCTCCTGTGAATGAAGATGAGATACGTAAAATAATTTTATCTATCAAATCCAATGCAGTGGGATGCGATGATGTGGGTAGGACAATGGTTTTACTCGTAGTCGAGTCTATTCTACCCGCAATAACCAACATCATCAATTTTTCGCTGACGTACGGCACTTTTCCGACACTCTGGCGTAAAGCTTTTATTATTCCTCTTCCTAAATCCACTGATCGTAGCCTTCTTTCTCATTTTAGGCCAATCTCTATACTGCCATTTCTATCTAAGGTTTTAGAAGCTGTTGCACATAAGCAGGTTTCTGACTTTATTTTTAAAAATAATATTCTTTCCCCATACCAGTCCGGTTTTCGACCTGGTCATGGTACAACCACTGCTCTTCTCAAGGTCACTGAAGATATCCGAGAGGGTATGGAAAACTCTAAACTAACAGTTCTAGTCTTAATAGATTTTTCTAACGCTTTCAATTCAGTCGACCATGATATGCTATTAGCTCTTCTCTCTCACTTGAATATCTCATCTTCAGCCCAGGAATGGTTCTCATCATATCTTCGAGGGCGCCAACAGGCTGTGCGTGCTGGCCAAAATGTGTCTGATTGGTGCAATGTACTTACCGGCGTTCCTCAACGCGGTATTCTGTCTCCTCTTTTGTTTTCTATTTTTATTAATCTAATCACAATGAATCTCAAGTGCTCTTACCATCTGTATGCCGATGACTTGCAGCTATATGCGCAAGCGGGATCATCCGAAATCAATGGTGCGATATCATTATTGAATGAAGATTTGCAGTTCATCTATAATTGGTCAGGTGTGTATGGTATTGATGTTAACCCCACTAAGTGTCAAGCCATAATTATAGGTAGCTCTAGTTATATAACAAAACTTGATTTCTCCACATTGCCATCGATTATGTATAATAACAATACCATTCCATTCTGTCCTCATGTAAAGAATCTTGGCTTGCATCTTGACAGCTGTTTTACATGGAACAAGCAGATTTAGGAGGTTAGTCGCAAAACAATTGCAGTCTTACGATCTCTCTATCGTTTGAAAAATTTTCTTCCGACCACTACAAAGATTTTGCTTGTCCAATCTCTCATACTGCCCATTATCGACTATGTTGATGTGTGTTACCCAGACCTGTCTCAACAACATCTTAACACATTGGATCGTCTCCTCAATAACTGTATCAGATACATATATGGTCTTCGTAAATATGATCATGTATCTCCCTTTCGTAATCAGCTTAACTGGCTGCCTATTCGTCAGCGCAGATCTGTTAGAATACTCTGCACCCTTTTCACGATACTAAACGATCCATGTGCTCCTGAGTATTTGAAAGTTAAATTTCAATACCTGGGAGATTCTCATGACTGTTTTCTCCGTTCTTCGGATAATCTCAAGTTACTCACGCGCTTGCACCGTACTGGTTACATATCTCATTTATTCACCTTAACGGCTATAAGACTCTGGAACGATTTACCTCTTGACATTAAAAAAGCTCCTAACAAATTTGCTTTCAAAAATAAAGTCCGGGAATACTTTAAAAATTCATTACTAGTTCGATTTTTCTTTCCTGTTTCGTGTGTATGTATATTTATATAAATATGTATGTTTGTGTATATTTATGTAGGTATATGTATATATATGTATGTATGTATATGTAGTGTTGTGTATGTATATTTTATCTGTTTATGTATTTATAATCATATTATTTTATTTTCTTCTTATTGTTAGCTGCACCGCCTATCATCATATTGTTTATTCTCTGCTTTGCCTCATGGTTGACTGGTAGAGAATGCCTTTAGGCATTAAGTCCGCCGTATGCACCACTTGTGCATGAAAGGTTAAATAAAATAAATAAACATTTGTCCAAATACATAAATTGTTGGTTTCCGGGTTGGTTGTATTGTGCATGTTAAATGTATGTCTGTAAAACGCATCCACGATAGAAGAGAAGTAATAGTGCAGGGTATCGTTTAAAAGAAAACAATCGCAAATATGGTATTGGTACATCAGGGGTGCTCGGTTTCTACGATCACCAATTCGCCTGCCAACCGTGACGGTCATCCTTCCTTCCATCCATCCTTATCACGGAAAATCTTTCTGACTTGATCTAATATAGAAGTGATAGTAGGATTACCGCACAGGAATCCTACCATCACTTTTACCGATGGTAGAATTAGCGTTTTATTGGTGGAAGGATTTCTAATGCAGAAATTCGTCTAGGTAATCATCACCGCAGTGCCAGTTATTCTGTATTATATTTCAAACATTACAGTGTTTAAGTCCTAAGGGCCCTGATAGCTTACTAGCTAGTAAATACACTTATTATGGGACTTAAGAACTGATATCTAAAGTGGACGAGTGCAGTGTGGTCTCAAACAGAAATCTTCTGGGTGACAGTATTTTGTTATGGGTGTCTGCAGAACGTGTGCAGTGCAACGTCTGTTACACTTACCATCAGGTGAAAAAAAAGAAAGGCAGCGCGCACCAGTGGCTGTTAAAAGGCCGATCATCATCATCATCATCTTCATCATCAGTTCAGTGTATCACTAGTCCACTGCTGGTAATAGGCTACCACCATAGATTGCCGCAAAAGTTTGTAGCTCTTATTTTTGGGGGGATTTTGCCATAATCGCCACGCTTGGCAGGCGGGTTGGCAACCGCAGTTTATTTATTCAGATGTTCCAGGAAGATGCTGCTGTCCATCTCCTGGTTTTCATTTTCTCTCTGTCGACTTTTACGACACTCACGAGATGAGATGGGGTGGTAGATTCTCTTAAGCCGCCGCCACACGGCAAAGAGGTCGATGACTAATTTAAATTTTATTACTGTGAATAGAATTCTAATACAAATCATTTTTTTTATGTACGTAATTAAAACAAATAAAGTATATAAAATAATCTTACGTCTTTAAAAACAATTCAAAAAGCAGGCAGCGCTGCAGATATTGGCACTGGTGGTGGTAATTGTATATAAATTATTATTGGCGGTCAATTCAAGTAGCTGTTTCCCGTCGTACTTCTTTCAGATACTTTCCTTCAGATAATATACAAAGCAAACGTACTCGTAGCTTTGTATATTATCTGAAGGAAAGTCTGTTTTAGTATTAATATCTACAGGACTTTATCTTTAATACGAAAGTGAGACTTTACCACAGTTTTTCTGGGCTAATAATGTGCGTACAGAAACTCAGGTGTTTTGACTAGTATGTATGGAAAACTGTAAATAAAACGAGGAAGACATAACAAAGTAGTCTTTAATTTAATTGAAACTTATATTTGAAGTATTTTGGGCAAGCATTCTGAATAAATTGTCTTGGCTCTAAAACCAAGTAGAATAATTCATAGTATTTGTATTACTTAAAATGACAATATTTAGATCGGGTTGTTATTACCTTTGACTTATAAAGTTTAGACCTAGCGTCATTCAAAGTCTAAGTAATACTTGTACTATACTAAAAATTACAATTACTTATATTGTAAATAAAGACAAACAGAAGAAAAAGTTTTCTGTTAACAATAACTTAAAATATTTTTCCACAGAAATGTACAATTACATACAATACTTACACCAAAAGAATAATAAATACTTAAGAGAATCTCCCACTCCATCTCATACCGTGGGTGTCGTAAAAGTCGACAGAGGGAAAATTAATACCAAAAGATGGGTAGCAGCATCTTCCTGGAACATCAGAATAAATAAACGGCGGTTGCCAACCCGCCTGCCAAGCAACGATGGCATAATTCCTGCCAAAATGAGAGCTACAAACTTTTGTAGCACTCTATGGGGAAGGCTTATGTTGAGCAGTAGACTAGTGATAGGCTGGAATGATGGTGATGATGATGACACCAAAAATAATATACTCATTGCAGTATGATGGCGGCGTAACAGAAGCTGCTCTATCATCTCATTCCAGATCACGATTATCATTTAGGTTTTCGAAAGTTTTCGGAATAACCATCTCAAATATGCTAACCTTAAAACTAATAACATGCAGCATTAAAAGTGCGAAGTGTTCTGTACTGCGATCCCAATATGTCTGCCAAGCGTGGCGATTACTTCGTAAATAAATAATTTATAGAAAAGAAAATGTACTATATGTATATTGTTCCGTATGGGTGGTAACAATGGGTGAAGAAAATCTTTCATAGTTTCTCTTGTCGTAAGAGACAACGATGGATGCAAATAACTGGTTAATTTGCATGCTGTACACAGCAGCATTCTTTACGAACTGATGTATAACAAACCCGCCCACCAAGCGGAGCAACTATGGAAATTATCTCTGCATATAAAGCAATCTAACAAGAACCGCACTAGCACAGGGGCAGGGCATTTATTTCACAACTTATTGTTACTAAAATTATTTATAGCAATTGTAACCGCTGATGTATTTTATAACAAAATGTTCCCAGGAAACATGCTTTCTCGAATAATAAAAAATATTTCGGGGACATGTTAATTAATGCTACATGTCAGTCAACCTGAACTCCAGTTCATCAGTCAGTCCATTTATATAAAATAAACTTGTACGATCTATAGATTCCATTCAGGACGGTTCTTTCGTAAAATCATATATATGTAGTTTCTTTATGTAAGTTATAGTGGCCAATAAGCACGCGAGCCCCTGCAGTTAAGTGATATAAAGTAGCAAGAGATCTTGACTGGCATCACTCATGTCAGGAGTATTTTATTCAATTAGTCTAATTATTAATATAAAATAAAAAACCTAAACTTCAAAGACAAAACCCTCATGTCAATTGTTTTAAAATATTATTCCAGTGCCTAACTAGCAGAGAGGTACGTACTTTCTTGCACTCACTTGATGCTACAAGATGATGCCTCTTCAGCTGCAGTGCTCCAGCACTGTAGTTACGTTTATTTTATGTAAATAATAATAAACTTGTACGATCTATATATTCCATTGAGAACGGTTCTTTCGTAAAATCACATGTAGTAAATATGTTTCTTTGTGTAAGTTATACTGGCCAATGAGCACGCAAAGCCCCTGCAGTTAAGTGATATAAAGCAGCAAGAGATCTTGACTGGCATCACTCATGTCAAGAGTATTTTATTCAATTAGTCTAATTATTAAAATAAAATAAAAAACCTAAACTTCAAAGACAAAACCCTCATGTCAATTGTTTTAAAATTTTATTCCAGTGCCTAACTAGCAGAGAGATACGTACTTTCTTGCACTCACTTCATGCTACAAGATGATGCCTCTTCAGCTGCAGTGCAGAAATTGTGTTGTGATTTTATTTTCTTTTGTTTCAAGTTAAAAAGACATTATTATAACAAAATTTCTTGTGTTAGAGTCAAAAATTAAATTACAGAAAACATACATACCACCTTTTCTTCGATGATTTCGTTATTGTTGTTGTTGCTCCCATATTTTAAGGCACCGTTTTCCATGACCTCAAGTGACCGCCAGATTTAATTGGTTTATTTAATTACTAATTCTTTATATTTAAATACTTTTTAACAACATTTTTTTCAAATTAGTTCGTAGATTATTTTATATTAAAACTTAATAACTGCAAAAAATTCAAATAGATAACTATAATGTAACTTATTGTGTTATCGTGTGACATATGTATTATTTTGAAATATATTTAATATGTATATAATTCTTCCCAGGTATTGCTTCTTATTATGTAGTTTTAAATACGTCTAAAATAATTATACGATAAATTTTATCAGCATATGCGAAAGAATATAGAATATTTTTAATGCAATAGAGAAGATAATCAATTAGCACACGATTTAGATTAAAATTAAAAGATTTAAATGTTACTATTATTTTGAACAGATACATGAATGAATTAAACGTATATAATATGCTATTTCCAATGCATTTTTTAGTTTTAATAATACTTAAATAAATATAAGTAATTCGCTATAAATAGATGCATTACTTTATGCAGATATGTATATATTGTTAGATGTACCAAAGTCATTTGGACTAAAGGGTCATAACATTAAAAAACCATTAGCATGCAAAATTAAAGCAAATTTACCAAGTTCTATTTGTAAATTTAATACATCATCACAAGTGAACACATTGTCATATTTATTTATCTAAAGTTATAAAAAGTTACAGTATATCCCCTTTACAAAGGGTAAAGGGGATATACTGTACTATACTGATTGATAGAATAAGCAGTTTTAATAATTTTTAGTAATGACGGCTCTTAATGGACCTTAAAGATTTTTTTTAAAAGAGAGGAATTTTTAGAATAATTCGTTCCTTGTTATTTTTCATTTATAGAGTTTGTAGTGATATTCAGCGTTAGTAATGATGATATTAATACAACGAATGATTTCGAAATTTTTCGATTAGGAAGTGTTGCGTCATTATGATAAAAAATCTTTTAGTGATAATTTCAACTATGCGTCTTTTTAATTTACAGAGTAAGTGATTGCATTAGATTTCAGTAATGACGTACGCTTTAATCTTTTGATATGGAACGGAATACTTGTTTTGATAAAACGCGTTATCTCTCCAAAATAATTTGATATGCAATGGTAATGGTTATGAACATAATATATATAACGGTATTTTTTATTATCTAAGAGTTAGTAAACACCACGTACCGTTTGTTAGGTGCGAATAAGAAAACTAATAGCTTAAGCAAGTTGGATACAAATTTAGAACACTATTTAAAGTCGAAAATTAAGCTCGGTATTTTTAATTTGATTAATACATCTATATAAGATTCATAGTCGTTGCTACGATACTTTTTATTGTAAACAAAATTATTTGTCCTTTAAAACACTTCTTAGGCATTGAAATCTTTTAAATCAATATAGATGAAAAATTTCCTTAATACGAGTATTATGATATAAGTTTAACGTTATTTTTTCACAAATATTATTAAGTCAACACTTGCACTAGTTAAAATATAAAATTGATTTACTACCGATTTAGTGTTCGAAGGCACTTTCAATGTGTTAATAGGACACATGGTATACTATCATTAGTGGGTTTATAATGAGCGTGTTAATGGGAGATATTATATCGAGTTGGTTCGGAGCGTCGCGTAGGGCGGCACGGGGCGGGCGGATGGCGGGCCGCGTCATACTGCGGCTCGGGCGCGCGGCAGCCGCATTCCCGCACTCCGTCGCTACCACCGAACACCATCGCCGCGGTACGCACCATCGTTTATACCTGACCTTGGACTACATACCGATTTTTTACACTATAGCATGTTTGAAGGCATCAATAGGTCAACGGAGAATTTCCGTGGATCCCCTTCATTTTGGGCTTAGTTTGAAACAATTTATATGTAAGTTGTTAAGAATTCAAAGAAGAGAAAAAAAAAGTATGAATAACAAGTTAAATAAATTAATGGTTGTAATAAACACGATTCTTCTAAATTTAAATACGAAGAATGAATATCAGTAACTTACATAACTAGTGTCACGACAAATTTCATAAGAAAAGTCTAGAAATCAGAAATTAGATACTTTAGTTTATAAATATGTTAATAAAATAAAACATCGACATTTTGATGTTTTATTCGTAATGCGAGCATGTTGAATACTGTTTGTATGTGCCACATCGTAAATGAATAGACTCTACCGGGGTAGGATTTCGCTTTTCAAAAAATATCAACGAAAAGATTACCTGAATGCTTAAACGTTTATCATGGTAAATGAAGAGATTTGAAGACCAAGATCCTTACAATATACCATTCTGAAGATGACTATACGTGTTTATGGGCCACAGTGACCACAATGTGAACTGTATGTTCATTGGTTATCCCTACCAAAATAAAAATAAAAACGGGTGCAATGCGGAAAATTTTGTATGCAGTGAAAGCTTTTTATGTACTTTTTTCAAACTATGCCATGCGTTTAAGGTTTAAATGTGTAAAGAGCAGATAAGCAGTGTAAAATACCTTTCCGTAATGAAAGTGTGACGTTAAAGTGGCAGAGGTGAGTTCAAGGTTTCATAAAGTTATGTATAGTTACGAGTATATCTGCAGCATATGTGCTAGACAAAATGCATGCTACGAACTCAGACGTTGTTTACCATGTTAAAGTTTTTTGTGAGAAACGATATTGCAGCTCCGATGCAGTAGTTAATGGTCTGTTTATACGTTTATTTACAGGCAACCGTATAGCGCAACGATTAGTGTTCTTGCCTATAGAAATTCTAGGTCTTGGTTTCGCGTTTCAGCTTTGTGTACAAGAAATTATTTCTTATGGTTTTGAAGACTTTTATTGTTTTCGTGTAGATTCTGTTCCCTGCTCTGCTCTTTGATAATGAGCGAATGCAGAATGCAGGTGACATTTTTTGTCTGTGTAACTGAAAGAGTAAAGTGAACGAATAGATGCACTAGGCGACCGCGTGACCTAATAGTATCTAACTTCTACGCCTTGGGTCCTAGCTTTGCCCATCCAAGACCGACATTTTTGCGAAAACACGAATAGTCTGTTAGTGTTGTCCTTGTGTCTCTGACACTGCATCCTATCATACCTTCGACTTTTTCGCGTGAGCGTTACGTCGGGCGCAGGTAGTTTAATAGAATGAGTTTGCGCGTACACTTGTGGCAATACAATATCTCCTGAGCAGTTGATAGCTTACGACTGTATACAAAAGTTGTCGCTGTGGTCAACATCTGCCAGAAGGACATCATCATACAACGAGCATATGTTATGTTTCGATTTACGATAAGAAAATTTCATATTACATGCAACACCTGAACATACATAAATCTAATGTCTTATGTAGTGGTAGTAGGAATTCTGTGCAGGAATCCTTCTAATTAGACACCACCGTAGTGCCAGGTATTCTACAGTCACGCTGTAGTGTGCAAACATTACTGTGTTTCAGTCTAAAGGTCATTGTTAGCTAGTGTAATTACGGATCATATGGAACTTAAAACTGATCGCAGCACACAGACTATTGGTTTCCCGGTGTGGGTGTGTTGTGACACTGCATTTGGCTCATTATCCGATTGAATCGCATAAACGGTACATCAGGTACGGAACGGTTAAGAAGAAGTATGTTTGTGTATTAACCAGAAGATTAAAATATATGTGATATAGTGCCTTAAAGTATTAACTTTAAGGCACTATATCACATATATTTTAATCTTCTGGTCGTCTCATTGAAAGATGTCATCGTGATCGAAATTAACATGGTTAGTAGGACATCATTATCATATATCATTACTGTGTTTCGGTCTAAAGGGCACTGAGAGCTAGTGTAACCACTGGTCATATGAGACTTAAGAACTGATGTCTCATGGTGTCGGGCGCAGTGTGGTGTCACACAGAAATTTTCTGGGTGATACATTTGTTATGGGCAGACGATGCACTTACCATCAGGTGAATGTCTTGCTCGTTTCGGTACCGCATCAAATAAAAAAAGGATATGAGAAAGGGTCAGTTGCAGTATTACAAACACGGGAAATTTAATATACACCCTAACTCGAAAAACAAATCGTGTTGCACAAAAATTTACTTCGGCTAGAATTCGAACTCAGGAATCGTGAAAGTGTTTTACGTCTATCTTTGATTCACTGGGCCATAAAACATACAAATATACTGTACTCTTTGTTTAAACTAATCGGTTAATGTTACTTCGTGTACTTCGAAGTTGTCTGGCTTGATAATTTATGAGGTAATGTTTGTCTTTCTCTAGATATCACGATAATTTGTTGTTAGTGCCATTATTAGTATAATAAGCACTAACAATAACTGTAAAATGATAACAATTTATAGATATACATATATAAAGTATTATTGATAGTTAAATTAATTGTGTTAGAATAAAATGTGGTACATACACTCGGCGTCAAAAAAATCGCACATCCGAAAAAAATAATTTAAATACTATTTTAACACAACAGGCCAATGGCAATGTTGTGGTTTGAGGGTATCATTCGAAAGGTAATTTCATTAGCTTTCATTTCATCAGGAATTTTAATTGAATTTTACTTTTATATTTAGGTCATTGATATTTACTTTTAGGTCATCCCAGAGATGTTCTATTGGGTTAAGGTCTGGACTTCGTGCTGGCCAATGCATAACAGGGATATCGACCTCCTGTAAATAATCCCGTACAATAGCCGCGATGTGGCAACGAGCTTTATCATGCATTAACATGAATCCATCACCGACATAACCAGCATACGGGACCACATGTTCCTCCAGGATTTCAGTAATGTACTGACCAGCATTTAATGACCCTTGCCCACGGCCACCCCGAATCCGGGAAACGCACACAAGTTCCGTTTTCCCGTCGACGGAAATGCCGCCCCAATACACGAGCCACCCCCGTATTCGACGGATTCTTCGAAGCAGGGTTGTGTGAACCTCTCCCCCTGTCTTCTGTAGACCCTTCTACGTCTGTCATTGCAGAAGAGACAGACCCTCGTCTCATCTGTTCTGGAGTCCACTCGCAATGATTGCGAGCAAACTCTAGGCGATCTCTGCGATGCTGTGCAGTAAGTTTTGGACCTTTAGCAGGTCTATGGGCTGTTAAACTCTTTTCGTGTAACCTTCTTCTTATCGTAGAAACACTCACAGATGTTCTCCGAGTTGATCGAAGCTGTTGTTGCAACTCAACAGCATTAGTAAAACGGTTTCGTAAAGATGTCGTAACGATGAAACGGTCATCTCTTTCTGATGTGCACCGTTTTCTTCCAGATCCCGGTTTTCTAACATAACCACCAGTCTGCTGAAAACGTTGGAACACCCGTCGAACTGAAAAACGGGACAGGTTCAACTGTCGAGCAACGTCACACTACCGCATCCCCGACTGCAATAGGGCAATCACTTGAGCGGCTTCTTCAGAGCTGGTGTCCATCTTTACTTGTTCTTACTTGGGTTACTTGTTCACGTGTGTTCACTGCAAAGTCTAAATTACGACTGGCCCATATTTCATCCAGATCGACCCTTTTATACCCTTTTTAGGTGGTGTAACTAGCGTCCTTACTAACGAGCATTTGACAGTGTTTATTTTTGACGCTCTATAATGATAAATGTTTTAATGATTTCATGATTTTTTTATTAATAATGTAAAGCTATTCAAATACCCATTTCAAACATACCAATATTTATATAAATATAATTCGTTTCTAGCCATTACAGCCATTTTTCGCGCAAACTCAGAGAGGTGCGATTTTTGTGACGCTGAGTGTAGTTCGCATGACGTCTTTATATATAGTTAGTGGTAATATAAAATATATAAAACTGCGATTCTATATATATCCAATTATGGTATGCTCTTACTAGTTAAACTATACGAGGTCGTCAACCGACGATTTAGTACGAGTACATCTAATACCTAATGATTTCACGGTTATTTATTTCATCTTAAAAATATTTCATAAGTTAGTAACTTAATTTCCTAAAAGTATTATTTAACATCGTTTTATTTTTTATTATTTCTGAATTAAGCGAAAAATTTGAATGCAGTATATTATTGAAAGGGTGGAGTTAACTCATTCGCTAGATTTTAAAGAATCTGAATTTGTTTCGTTATTGCAACAAACGATTTGAAAATTAAAGATTTTAAAATCAAATTGAGGAATGAAAGGACTAAATAATGAGTGATTTTACTTTTTTTGTACGAAAGCAGTGAAACCCACTCCGGTTCCATTGATATTTTTCGGGTGTATACTTTTTTAATATGATAAGCCATTTTTCCGAGTGTACCTATTACTGAATTTGTATTTTCGTTTTTTTAGTGTAACCACAATTTGCAGAAAAACGTTCTTTCTAGATTAATCAAACAAAACTATTTCTACCAATACTGTACAGGAACATAATATTGCTAGAGAAACGATTTTTTACCCTTTACCATTATGTAAAATTACATATGTATACATTTCTATTAAACTTAATTAACTAATAATGCCATAAATAACTCGATTACAGGGAAAAACCACGGGACACGTCACTGATACCGTCTTCAGAGGTTAATTAAAGGACGACAAAAATGGTATTGCAATATGGCAGAAAATTTCACTTCCTCGCTTAACATATTGTTATTTTTTTTAACGAACGACGATCGCGTTGGCCTATTGTTTAGAATACCTGACTATCGCGCCGCGAATGATGAATTTCAAAAAAATTAATTTGATTTTTGAATAGTTATGTTTAAAATAAGATTAGAAACACTACAAATAAATGTGCCTTCAAAAGATTGGTTCTTGAGTATTTAATGAATTCGGTTACTACTACTTGAATCATATATTATCATTAGCAGTTATTAGTATGTGTGTATATATATGTTTAATATTTATTTATATATTTGTCGTGTGTATATATATTGTTTTGTAGGTAAGTATTAATGTGGGTATGTATGTGTGTAAGCTTGTAAGTGCATGTAATGTTTGTTTTTGTTAGGAATTTCATTTTATTTATGTTTTTTATGCTATGTTTATTATTATATTAATATCACAAGTTATCACCACACATTGGGTTGGCTGGTAGAGAATGCCTATAGGCTTTAAGTTCGCCCTTTGCCTTTTTATTTAAAGGTTTAGCAAAAAGTAAATAAATAAGTTTTAGGTTCTCAAATGAATATGTAAGGCAATTTTTTTAATGTATCAGATCAAAAATCCAATAACTTTTATCGAAATTCATTGCAAAACCCTGTATCTACAAAATATTAACAATCCCTAAAAATCTCCGTCAAAGAATTATAAAGAACCTTTAGCGTACAGTAGCGCTTAGACAGGCGGTATACAAACGAATGTTCTGTATTTTACCAACTCTACCCTCATAGCACCATAGTGAGTTATTAGTTAAAAGATTCATTTTAAACTACATATTGTGGACATAGTACATTACAATAATGTTTATATAAGTTAACTGTTTTAACTTCTCAGTATTTCCGCCATTACCAATATGATTTTCACGAAACCTCAATAGGACCCTGCGGGGGCTAGGAGTTACCTAGGGGTACGCGTACCACAGGTTGGGAATCGCTGATTTATATGTTCTTATACATAAATTAGTGCTATTAACATATTAGTACTATAATTAATATAAATAAGAATAAAGGCTAGTGTGAAAAACAAAATTTATTTTAAAAAGATTCGTGAAAAGTTTCGTAAAAGCTGGAAGGGATGGTGCACTTTTCACCGTCAAAGACAGCGTGTTCCATAAGCGGACACTCTGTACAGTAATTGACGAAAAGGAACAAAGAGAACATTATAGAGTAGATAAGGTTGTGGCTACAGAAGCGTTAACATATCTCGACATCACATATGTACATCGTCACGCGTAGATCAAGCCGTCAAGTACAGTCTGACGGATGGTACGCAACTAAACTCGCACGTAAATTTTCAGATACTTAAATTCGCACGCATCTAATTTCATATAATTATATATCGGGATCGGGACTCGCAATAAACACTGTGTATTGGGCTATGGACATTCCTATCTCAGCAGCCAGAGCCCTCTGGCGAGAACTTCCGAGAAACTTCCGAGAAACTTCCTAAAAAGTATTTGAACATTCCGATGAAGGCGAATTCTTCGAAAAAGAGACATGGTCATATTCACGTAAGTCAAATATAAACCTTAAGTTTATCAAGTTGGGCTTTATTGAGGTCAGGGTAGTTGAAGTCAGCATAGTCGAAAATCGGGAAGAGAAGATACTTAGCAAGAACAATCTTGGTGACTATGGGAATAAAGTTACGTAATCTTTGCAAAGAGGCGAAACACGCATAAACTTTGCGATTTACCTCTTGAATGTGGTGTACCCACGACAGATCTTTATCTATGTACTATCCATATGTATGTATTTAGTAACTTAAAGGTGTTATGATGCAGAAAAATAATTAGAGCATATTTGAAGATTACTTACATTATTACTTACGTAGCGATAACTTCATAAGAATCTTAATTTAGTACTTTTCATAAAAAATGCATTACCTAGTATTTAACCTTACATACATATAGTACCTACCTTACATGCGCAGCAGGCATGTAAAATGTGCCTTTAATGTGCACTCACGGTACAGCAGAAATCCTAGTGTAGAGCTTTGATTATTTTTAATAGTATTACAGTTAATGTATATTATTTAAACATGAGTTGTAAAATGTTCTGTAAAATATGACAGGATAATATTAATACTGACGAAATAATATGTATAGAAGATTTGGGGATGTAGTTCTCGCTCGTTCATTGAAATTCTAAAAACGCCGACCACTGATGTTTTTTGTATCGAAGCTGGCGTTCAGTGGAACTGCAAGATTAATTATTCTGTTTAATTAATAAGGCAGAATTGAATCAGTTTATGAAATATTTATTGACTGTAATTTGATATTTTAAAAATGGTTTTCAAAAAAATATTAAATTATCATTTTCTTGTCAATTTGTGTATTTTGTAGATTAGTTCATTCCATGTAAATTGGATGAACCTTTAGTAGTTATTAAATTACAGACGTTTGCACAGCCGTTTCAGATCACATTTACGAAGTTCGGTAAGCAAATAATAACTTCCGAATGCAGATTTCATATATCTATCTTTTATTTATATTATACTAATATTGGCTATAACTTATATGGAATTATGTTACACACACATAACACTACGTTTTAATTATATAGTCGACTAGTTGCTGAGAAAAAATCAAATCAAATTTCTTTAAATAGTTTGCCTGCAACTTCGTTGGTACAGACATACTAGTATATGTCTTAACAGTAATGTTTGTGTAACAATTGTTTGTAATTCTTAATAAAAAAATTAAAATATTGTTGTTTATTCTGAGATTCCAGAGATTCTCACTCAGCACTCATGACTGTGTACTCACGCTGTCCGCTGAACTAATCTGTCATGAAATTTATCTTATGAATTTAGTATCAAGCATAAATTAATCTCTTAAATGCTTCCAAATCTTTCAAGGTATATGGCTAATGACTTTCATAATTTCACGAATTTATTATTTAACGATGTCTTATCTGCAAAATATCGTTTTATCGGCTATTGTTTTAATAGTTTTCTTACTGACGACCGGACTGAGTGGCTTAACGATCACAGTACCTCACTCAGTCGTTATTCCTGAATTCGAATCCTAACCGAAGCCTATATTTATGCAACACAAAAATTATACGTTTCCGGTATGTATAGCGACATACCTGTGTCTTTCATCCTACACCTGACTCTTACTCCGATCTTTTAGAATAATCGTAACATGGGCTACAGGAGGGGTGTGACGAGTGCCTTATCCAGAGGAAGATAGAATAGTATCGTCTCGTATTAGTGCAACGACAAACGACCGCAAAGTCTAGAGGTCAGAGTATTTGAATTTTACGTCTTCGAATCCCAACCAACATTTGTGCAAAAGGAAAATTGATGGTTTTCGAGCCTCGATGAGTTGTCCCTTATCTTTGACAATGCATCCTAGCTCATCTTATCGCACGAGCATTATATTGGTAAGTGCGTTTGTGTTTGTGTGTACACTAAACGTGAGCTGAGAATGAGACGTATTACTTAAAATCGCCATTTAGAGATAACGTTAAAAAACACCGTTAACCGTGTGGTGGCACACGGTTAACGGTATTTTTTAACGTTAAAAGAATACTACCACTCCATCTCATCCAATGGATCTCGTAAAAGGCGAGTAAGGAATAAAACTGCACTGTGCACCCAGCAGCGCATGGTGGCGATGGGCTCACCACCTATCACACTAAGTGCATTATATTGTTTTGGTGTAACGTGGATTGTGGCAGTCATCTGCTTTTGCAGTGAGTGCCCAGTCTCTGACCACCCCTCATGGGATACAGACGTGATCTTATGTATGTATGTTAAATAAAAATTAAATTTCTTTAAATAGTTTGCCTGCAACTTCGTTGGTACAGACATGCTAGTATATGTCTTTACAGTATATAATGGGCTAACGTTCCTGACCTCTGTGTTGAGGTTGCTGAGGTTGAATCCTAGACGAACACAATATGTCTCTGACACTGGATCTGATCCTACCTCCGATTTTATCGCGGTACGGTACGCACCGGTACATCCAACGTACGGGAAGGAGAAAGCGATAGGTTAAATATCACAAACACGTGACGCACAGTGTTTGTGATATTTACCGGAATCAGGACGTACCGTAGAAATTTTCAAAGTCCGCGAGTTGTTCTATACGGCATCCGGGAGCTCAATGCTTAATTGCAATTTTATTGTTAATTAGCGATCGTGCTCGGCGACGAAGAAAACGACCGCGATCAAATCGATCGATCAAAATGTTAAAATCCATACTAATATTGCATCCATACTAATATAATGAATGCGAAAGTAACACACTCTGTTTCTCTGTTTGTAACCTTTTCACGGCTCAATCGTTGATTCGAACTTGACAAAATTCAGCACAGATATTGCTTGCATTATGGAGACGGGCATAGGGTAATTTTTATTCCGGAAAATCAAAGAGTTACCCCGGTATTTTTAAGAAATCTAAATATACGTGGACGCAGTCTTGTATTTCAATTAGTAAAAAATGAAGACGACATGTGAAGTCCGCCAACGAGAACTAATATAGCGTGACGGACTCTTACCGGTAATCACAAATAAAAAAAACGCTATCATAAAAACCCCTCAACCTTCAAAAACCCTATAGTTTTGTTGTATTTACTTTTAGTGTAACTACTCTCATAAAATTGGGACACATCACTTACGAACTAACCTATTTTATCAAAAAAAAAAATAGATTTTTAATTTATTAATAATTAGGCCTATTTTTTGCGTAACAAAAATCAATTAACAATTCAAAGAAAATATTTTTTTTTTGTTAAATACATTTATCGATTATTAACACGATTGATATTAACACTTATTATTACTAAATTAAAATATTTAAAAAATCAAATAGAATTCATTTGGCTTATTTCCATAGTAATAATGAAATTGTTTCAATTAAAGGTTTACCATTTAATAACAACAGTTAAATATCTGTAACATTCGAATAACAGTACACTATGTCGCATGGATTAAATATAAATTAATGTAAGATTAAGACCAGCTACGATATATAATGCTAGTAAACGAGCGACAGGCCTTAGTACAATTAAATACCATATATTTGCTGTCTGAAAGTGATGTAGGGCGCACGCGTGCTACAATATCTACGTTTACGAATTAAGAATTTTTTAGTTATTTAAAAGAAAGACGTAATGGGTAGTAAAAAAACACAAGACTTTGAAAAGAAAGACAAAAAAATGAAACAGCCACTACAAAAAGAACCTCCTGGAATTTTAGAGCGATTACTGTTTTTGTGGACGTTTCCATATTTTTATTATGGAAATCGCCGGGATTTAGAAGAATACGACTTGGTGCCTACTAAATCGAAATATAATTCGAAGATAGTCGGCGATGACTTAGAAAAGTGAGTGTATTTAATTATTTCTCGCTTAACTTTTTGTTTAAATAAAATTGTACACAAAAAAATTTAATAGATTACTATTTAAGCACTTATATTTTTGTTTAATTAAAGTAAAAAAAATATGTTGTCGCAAACGCTGAAAAAATGAATCAAATAATGTACAAAAGCTAAAATATTAAGTAACAAAAGCTAAAATATGATTTGCTACTACTTTGTGAAATCGAAAGTATTTCAAAATAATGAAATAATTATTTTAATTTCACTTTTTTATAAAACCTGCGTTGTGAGTTAGTAAATTTTAGGAATATTATTTTTGCAACACATTATGCAATCAGTATCAGTTTTTTTTAATTGTATAAAGTGATGAAACGAGCAAAACGTTCACCTGATGGTAAGTGCAACGTCTGCCCATAACAAATGCAGTGTCACCTAGAACATTTCTGTGTGACACCTCACTGTGCCCATCACCTTGAGACATAAGTTCTTAAGTCTCATATGCCCAGTGATTACGCAAGCTCACAGTGCCCTTCAAACCGAAACACAGTAATGTTTGCACACTACTGCTTCACGGCAGAATAACTGACCCTGGGGTGGTACCTACCACCAGTAAGAATTAGTTGTTTCAATAATTACTTGTATAATACGATAAACTTAACTATATAGTAGTGAGTAACTATACAGAACAAAATCTAATGCTGTGATTTAAAGCTATGCATAACTTCTTTCTATGTAACGTTCATTAACTTACATAAAATAATGCAATACTTCCATGGACTTATTACCTTATTTTTTGTTTACTTTCATAATCACTGACTTAACTATCGTGTGGCTCTGGGTTCGAATCCCAGCGAGTCAATACTTTTACAAAGATACAAATTGTGGGTTTTCGGGTCTAGTTGCATATTAAACATACATACATACATAAGATCACGACTGTATCCCATAAGGGGTGGTCAGAGACTGGGCACTCACTGCAAAAGCAGATGACTGCCACAATCCACGTTTCACCAAAACAATATAATGCACTTGGTGTGATAGGAGGTGAGAATATGTGTAAAAGATAAAAATAAAAGAATTGATATATCAATACTCGGGTGTACAAAAGTATGCTTGTATGATGTTGGAAAAATACTATAACTACAAATAACTATATACTCGTAAAAAATTAAATTTGGATTAAGGTTATATCTATTTCAAAGTAAAAATGTGTCGCAAAAATAAATACAGAAAGTTAAATGAAAAGTCAAAAGTTTTGCAAATTAAATAGTTTCGTTATACAATTATTAATAAATATCTTGTAAAGCGGAGGTTGTAGATAATTAAAAAAATCCATTTTAATACCACAATAGATTAAATTTAAAAAATTATCAGTGAGGAAGTCGGTGCAATAGTAATAACATTAATTAATGAACATTATTTGCAAATTTTGTTTAAATAATATGTATAAAATTAATTAGTATAAAATATTTTTAATTCCTTTACATATATTGGTATTATGATCTTGATATTGTGTTGTAAATTTTTGGAGTCACGCAAAATGTGCTGTTTCGCATTGAAATCTGATGAGTAAACTAAACTTTTAACTGTTTCTGAAATCCAAAATAATAATAAATTAAAAAATTAAAGAGCTAATTGCCAATGAACGATGCTAATAATTAATACATTCTATATCATTATTAAAGATGATTTAGCGTTTCTAGTTCTTACAGCCTTTTAGTTGTTAATTTTATTCTTAAAATTGTTTGTAGAGATTTACGTGAAGTGGCTTAAACTAGATATGTTTATATTCAAATATTTTTAATATACAGGATTTTTTAAATACGATTTCAGTTGAGTTGACCCATTTAAGTGGTACATATATTATTAAATTGCAGCGAGGCTCTTTATCGACCAAAAATATTTTCAATTTGACTGTCTTTTAAACTGACTCGTTTCACTATTTGTGAAACTTATTATCAGCGTTTTGCAAAGCTTTAGCAGCCTGCATCATCACGCTTGTTTTAGTAATGAGAGAATACAATTGAAATAACAAATTTGGCTTTATTAATATTAAATAGCACTTTAGTGACATCGATTAATATGTAACCTGTTTAAAATGCTAACAGTAAATTCCGTAGGAACTCGACACTTAGTTAGTATTTGTAAAAGCGACGATATTCATTAAATGTAAACTAACGCTATTATAATTATCGTCATTAACAATCAATTTATTATAATCCTCTAGTCTCACTTCTCACTCACTTAAAAAAAACGAAGCCACACAGTAGGATTTTCTCCTGTATCGTGGGAGCGTTTTACAAACATATATTTCACATGCACAACACAACCAGACCGGAAAAGGAACAATTTATGATTTTGCACAAATATTGCCTCCGGCTGGGAATCGAACCCAGGACCGGTGGCGCATAAGTCAGGTACGCTAACCACTACGCCACGCGGTCGAGTAGTATGTTAACCGTCGTAGTCGTAGTGACGAACCTGTATTAAGATAAAACAAAATTCGAATTGTTCCACTAGTAGTAGTGAACGCATGTTTCAGAAATAAAATAATGTGATTTATTAATAAAACGATTTTCTTCTTCTTAAAATAGATATCTAATATTTCTCGTATTGAATACAATTAAAAATATTAATTAGACCAATTTAAAAGCTTAATAGAATTGAAGAAATAAAAAACCTTATTATAGGAACATAAGAGAATTCATCACCCATGCATATCTCGTGAGTGCCGAAAAAGTCGACTAAGGGAAAGAACCGCGTCTTGGGTTCTTTCCCTTAGTCGACTTTTTAGTGTACTATCGGTCCTGGGCCAAAGAGGGTCCCGAAATAACACATATACTGTTATATAGTATACCAGCCATGTAATCAAGATATATCGTTTTTTTGTAAATATTCTGTGGGTAGGTTTGCCAGAAAAAAGTTAAAATATATTGTAGTGGAGTTTCAAATGTCTTTTTCATCATTTCAGCCCACAACTAGTCCACTGCTGAACGTAGGCCTCCCAAATAAATTTCCACAAAAGTTTGTAGCTCTGAATTTAGGAGGATTTTGCCATAGTTGACATGCTTGGCTGGCGGGTTGGCAACCGCAATTTATTTATTTAGATGTTCCAAGCAGATGCAATGTCTTTCTACTGTAATACAAATCAATCAAAATCTATACTATTGTTATCGCCATTAATTTTTCGGGCTCTATTAATCATATTGTGTTCAGGGAACTTCCTCGTGTGGACGGTGGTGACGGTCAAAGTTTAATTTTTGCACGGACGTGTGTCACACCGTCATGCCAAGGAGATTAAATGTTTCGATGTATTCTGGTGCCGCTGGTGTCCACTCTGGAGGGGAATACATGCGAACCCCGGATGCAGCAAGAGGTCAATAAAACAATATGTTACGTATACGTCTAGGTGGATCTGGTCCTTTTAACCATCATCAGATATCGAGCAAATATTTATAAAATTTTATAGTTCTGATGACGTACCTTTATGTGTATAAGCTCATCACCTATGGCAATATGAATATTTTTCCAAGAATATACTCCCTCCCATACTATCTATCGGTATACAATTCTTCATGGAATTCACTATGGCTCAAATCGGGACATGGTTCTTTCGTGACAATACGTAGTTGCTCGGCAGTGAAAAAATAGTCGTTAGGAAACCTGCATGTTTTTCACTTAAAACATATTTCAACATGTGAAGTAGCACGGAACTAGAGCAAAATGGCGGAATGCTACCGACTCCAAACCCTCGCAAAAAACTGAGAAGGCCTTATCCCAGCGGTGTCAGATTGATGGGGTATTTATTACTTTACATCGCCAGTTGGCGAAATTACCATCTCAAATCAAATCTCTAGGGAGACTATACCAGACTGTCTTGTGATTATGAGTAATTAGCTAGGAAAATAATGATTTAAACCAAGTTATTTTTATAACGTTATTATTTAGTTTAGTTTTGGGACAGTTTTAATAGAAAATGGTTATTGATGCCTTACTGCTGTTTAAACCGTGAGAATTGTACATAAACAAGAATTAGTTTACATTTATTTACTATAATTAAACCTTAGTCAAAGTTTGAGTGAATAATTTAAAAACTATTTAATGGCCTTACAATTTTCCATAAATCTAAATCAAGTAAAGTTCAATGTTTTTTTTTTTTAATTTATATTGTTTGTAAAATTATTGTTATATGTAGTATTGTTGTAATTATAAGTATCTTGCTGCGTAATTACGCTTAAGATTAAATTAAGATAGAGAAAGTAAAAATTAGTAACGGACTGATAGGCGGTCACTGAACTTTACTGAACGTCAATATTATAATAAAGTTGTAGTAGTGTAAGAAAGTATGAGGAACAGTTGATAAGTCATAATAAGCCTGCAATAAAACTCCACGGTTAAAATTAATTGTATAGGAGGCTAATTTTTACATTATATAAAAAACTATTCTTTTATTAAATATGTAGTCATAATTATTAATTCCTTAATCTACTGCGCCGTGTATTAGAGGCGTATGAGAATCAATAAGTTTTTCACGTCTCGTGGGTGTTTAAAAAGCTTTTAATGGAGTAAATAAACTTGCAGGACATTTCTATCATTATGTAAAATAAGTTATGTTTATCAGTAGCCTGTCAATAGCCCAATGCAAAGAATGGGAGGATTTGCCGTAAACGCTCATTTGTCAGACGAATTAGCGATCGCCGAAATCCGTCTAGGTAGGTACCACCGCTGGGCCATTTATTCTGCCGTGTAGCGGTAGTATGCAAACATTACTGTTTCGCTCTAAAGGGCACTGAGAGCGTGTGTAATTACTGGGCATATGAGACTCAAGAACTTATGTCTCTGGGTGATGGGCACAGTGAGGTGTCACACAGAAATGTTTTAGGTGACGCTGCATTTTTTATGGGCAGACGTTGCACTTACCATCATTACTGGGCATATGTGACTTAAGAACTGTTGTCTCACTTAGTACGTTGACTTAAGAACTGATGTTTCAGATGTAAAAGTACATGTAAGTTTCTTTTATTAAATATGTTTTGGATTAAATGCAAAACGACTATATTACATGCGTACATACGCGAACACATTTTGAATAAAACTATATTTACGTATTTCATCGGGTAAATCCGGTCAAAGTTCATAATTAAAAGCCGTAAGTGGGTCAAATTAACCATGACAGACGAACGTCTTACACCTCACAGTCCTGCCAAGGGTGCTAAGTTATCGAAGCGTTGAAAATTTAAAATTAAATGAATCAGTTAATGATACAGTCCGTAAATATAATTTTTTAGGTACTTTAACTTGTTTAAAATATTTTTTGCAAACGAAGCTTCTAAATAGTAAATGTTTTGTTTTCCGATGCTAAGATGACGTTAAATGATGCAATATTTATATATTCGATAAGGTTGCTTTTAAACTAAATCCTCACCTCCGGAATAAAGATTTAAGTTAATGTTATATCTCTTTAATATAATCATGTCTTATACAATTACCATATTAATTCATAACTTAACATAAATCAGTCAGTTTATTAATTCTGGTTGACACTACCTTATATTTCAAAAATAACAAAGAATAATACAACTACAGATTATTGAACATTTTGGAAATCCTTCATATTTGTAACAAACATTTTCTTTTTGGTCATGCAAAAAGTAATCTTTTATTGTATAAACATATTTGTGATTCCACTTGTAAAGCTCAATAACATTAAGTATGCATACAGTTTAAATACAATGTTGATTATTACGAAGTGTAATAAAATCCTACACTTCGTTATAAATAACATTCTTAGGTGGTTTTTTATGTAAATAAAAGTGACAAATGAGTTCATATCCTAGTGGTACCTTAAACCGCGCTTTATGGGTTCGAATCCCTGGAGCCAACATTTGTCAAAATCGCGAACTGTTGGTTTTGATGTACGACTGTTTTCGTGTTTCTGACAATGCATTCTACCTTGGATCTTATTGCAAGAACATTGCATCAGGCGTTGGTAGTTTTGGACGAGTGAAGGTCTCCGTGTTTTCGCGCATCCTTGAGTCGAGATCTCTCGACTGTATCCGGATAATGTCGGAAAATGCCTTGGTTAAAAATTGGCTACATTCATTTCGTTTGCAGATATTAGCAAATTACGATTTTCTCCTTTAAAGTTACATCAACCTTCAATGAAGAGTCACTCTGTAGGAGCACTGTCACCCCTAGGGGAATAAATGGAATGCTATTCATTTGGTTTCTCGTTCTCGTTATTTACCATATGAAACGCAGCAACATTTTGGTGCTACTTTCCTCTAGACTACCACATAACATTAGTTTGCCTAGTTAAATTACAATAAGAAATGTTCTAGTCACGATTAAACGAGAGTAATAGAACAAAACGTGACAGAGAAAATGTAGCGCAAAAGTATTTAATGTTATTACAGACTTGAATATTAGTAGGTTTTTAAACTTCAGTGAAATTTCGTCAATGTCTTTTAAAACGTAGTATTATCAGAATATTCCCAACAAATATCAATTTTATTTCGAATACCTCCTACTGTTCATCACGCTTGACTCCCCAAATTACTATTCCTGGATTTACCTACGTTTGTAATTATCCAAGAGTGCTTGTAATGTTTACTTCCTCATTTTTAATGCAATATTACAATAATTCAGAGACACTTATACACGTGTTTTTTTTGGTGGTAGGATTCCTATTAGTCACCTAGTAGTCTATAAATGTTCCACTGCTGAGCCTAAGATCCGAGAATAATCCGCCACGTCACTTCAATATGTTTTGGCGGACTTCACTTGTTTCAATTTTTTTTAATTTGTCAGACATGCAGTTTTCCTCAAAATGTTTTTCGTTACTAACTATGCAATAATTTTAGTTGTGCAAGTACTGGGGATAAAACTTCGGTCACTCACGTACAATGAAACTTTAAGCGATTGGTCGACCCCTGTTCTACTACGGCTATTTGTAGCATATGGGCGACAATAATATATTTTTATATTCTGCTTTAATTGTCACTGTTAATATAAAACCTTATTATACGAGTAGATCATCAAGCAATTCATTTGTCTACTCAGATATTACAGATATATATAAATTAAGGTAAAACCTACACATCTGTGAGAGATATTCCTCAACTCACTGCATTTATTCGATAACAATAAATTAAGATCCTTTGTTTCGTTAACACAGAGAACTTAGAGTTATTATAAACGTTCATTAACAACGTGAAATTACAATATTTCAATAGACCGTCATAGTTTTATTTGTGTTTTTTAACGTCTAGCTACGTTACAATAATCTTGTAGATGTAGATTGTAAATGTCTCGCACGCTTGTTATTTTGTATCATAATTTCTAACTGAGACAGCTAAAGACGGGTTAAGTTGTCTTATTGTCGTATATGCTAACTTTTGTCAAGAATTGACAAACTACTAATTACGAGTTTCTCACTTTATTACAACTAAAACTTTTGTTTTCTCTCCTGCTAACCGTGTTATCAATCTGTTCTTCAAATTCTGCTTATAAACTTAAATTATTAAATAGCTTATTTTCTGGTAGAGAACAGAACAGTACGAAAAGCAGCTTGGACCGTATTCTTCACAATCCCTTAGGAAGAGTATTATTTTTATAGTTCTAGAAGAGGGCATTGTTTATCGTTTTGGCATGGATTGCATTGCTAAAGCCAATAAACATTGTAATAGTTATGGTTTGTATGGGTGTTATGGTTGGCAACCGCAGTTTATTTATTCAGATGTTCCAGGAACGGTCGACCCACGGGATGAAGTGGTGTGGTAGATTCTCTTAGGCTGCCACCCCACGGCAACTCAATAGTATTTAAATTAATTTATCATAGAGTTACATAAGTATTTACTTTGTCTTTAAATGTTCTAGTGCTGTGTTTTTTGGTTTCTGAAGTCCCTCTTGAATATTTAGAATGTTGTGAAGTTGCATAAAATTGTTTATTTCGACACTTATTTATCTTTTTATAATTTTATCATAGCTTTAATACTGTCTTAGTATTTATATCGGTTGATAATTATTATGATCGCCGCAATAGAATTTTTCATAGGCATAAAAATACAAATATAATGAAAAGGGCATTTTTATTATGTTCTAGTCCACTGCTGAAGATAGGCCTCCCCCACAGATTGCAACAAAAGTTTGTAGCTCTCATTTTAGGGGGACTTTGCCATAGTTGCCATGCTTGTCAGGCGGGTTGGCAACCGCATTTTACAGATGTTCCAGGATGATGTTGCTGCCCATCTCCTGGTTTTTATTTTTCCTCTGTCGACTTTTACGACACCCACGGGATAACATGGGTGATTCTCTTAGGCCGCTATCACACGGCAAATATACATATATATACATTTTTTCAAATTCGATGATAAAGTTGTTAGATAACGATGTAGTTTCTAGTTAAATGGTTTTAATTACAATACTTAATATATCATTATACATTTTCCTGAGACCAGTATCTTAATGAAGATTTAATTTCCGTTCATTTTGTCATGCTCTACTTCATCATAATATTCTTTATTACTACAAAAATCTAACAAATATGTTATGAAACACTGGACTAATGAGTTAAAAGTTGAAATTAATTTAATGAATTCGAAATGACCTAAAAACACTTACAAGTCACTTTTACTTATCTTTATAATATTCATCAACATTTCAGCTTATCACTACTGAACATAGGCCTCCTTCATAGATTGCTCATAGATTGCCACAAAACACTTAAATTTGTCGCTTTAATTTTTGGTGGATTTTGCCATAATTGCCACGTTCGGCAGGCGGATTGGCAACTGCAACAGTTTATTTATTCATATGACCCAGGAAGATGCTGCTGCTCATCTTCTGGTTTTAATTTTTCCTCTGTCGACTTCTACGACACCCACGGGAACAGATGGGGTGGTAAAGTCTCTTATGCCGTATGTATATTTTAAAATATATATTCATATGTATATTTTTAAATATAGGCAACAAATAATTAATTAAACCTAAGTTAAAAATTTATGAATTACGGACGAATTTTGACCCTAGGGCCACTAGTTTGAATAAAATTACAGTCCCTTGAAATGTTTATATTGTTTAATATTGTACACGTCATATTTTAAATTGTATTTTTTATGACTTCCAAACATCAACTTTTCTGTTCAGGTCATATTTTAATCTCCGTATTAGTAACGTAAATTTTATAAAATCTTAAATTATATTTAAATAGTAGTGAAATATTCTTTCTTTAGTGTGTTTTAAATTTGAAACAACACGTTTGTGTATCTGATACTAGTTTTATACCTTTCTGCTATCGTTGCACTTTGCAATTGCTATCGTATACGCTGTCCATCACTATTTTATCTCTGTGGACATTTTTAGCAATAATCAGAAGATGTTTTTGTAATTGAAATCGCCCAATCAAGAGTACTATCTATATCTATATATCTATATAACTATCATAAATAAATTAGGGCTGTGATAAACCGATGCGATACCTGATATGAAAATCCGTTTAAAATTATACGTGTTATCTACGAGTATATATTAATACGTGAAGAGAATACTTTGGACCTCTTTTTAAGCATATTGATAGCACGAAGGACTGTGAGATTTGGCATAGTTGAAGTATGTGTGGAGAAGAAGCGACAACGCTAAAGTTTCTAAATAATTTGTGTTACAAAAACATTCAATTTAATATAATGAAACATTCATTATTTTCGTTCATACTGACGGTGTCAATCACATAATAGTCTGTGGTCAACTTGGCGCACAGAGTTGGAATTGTCTCCTGAGAATATTGCCAACAAATAATTCCTCAAAACTTAATAAAGATCCTATAAAATTTATGAATTGCGGTCGAATTTTGATCACTAGGCGACCACTAGTTATAATAGTTATTGGATTTTACTACAATTCTATTGTCTGGTCTCTTAGTTGTACAAGGACATTTGTTATGATACTCTTTGTTATTCTTTGTTATAGATACATCCTATTAAATATAATTGATTGAAAGTTTATGATTTAATCCCGCACGATTAAGATATATAATAAGATTGATTCCGAGTATAGGTTTTTCCTTTTTGTTTTCACGCAAGCATTGATGTTTCTGGTCGGTAGCATTTTATGATCATTGAAGTAAATACTAGTTTACCCTTTGTATCCATCAAGGTAGACAAAGTTTCTAGACTAATGTTAAAAAGCATATCACACACGCACAAATACAATAAAAATGGCCTCCAAGGAGTTCTGCGTTAATAATAACGAGAGATTATAATTACTTTCAAACTTTGATCATTATTCAATTTTATTAACGAAAAAACAATAATGTAGGTTATACAGAAATACTATAGAAAAAGATTTTAAAGAAATTTAGTTGTATAATTTCATGAATTAAAAATGTAAATAACAGTTTTTTCTGATTATGGTTATGGTCTGTCCAAGGTTCTACTCGAGTTACAATTTATCTTGGTGGTTGATGATTGATCTTGTTGTGGACACCGGTCAGGCAGACAACTTTTTCGTTCAGTATTTTCGTTTTTTTTCCTTCGTTAAAAGAAATCGAAATTTAAGGAACGAACCAAAAATGCACAACCCGGTGATGTGCAACAGTGTCTAAGGTGCGAGGGGTCTGGTATTGTTATCACCAATCCGCCTGCCCAAGCGTGGTGATTACGGAAAATACCATTTCTTGGGAGAGGTTATGTCCCTATATAATTTCGGTGATGTAATTGCTGTTAGCCTTTTTGGCTTTTACAGCTTCATCGGATACTGTGCTCACGGGCCAGGGGCCCGCGTGCCAGGTTTGGTTTGACCCAAACATAAATACATAAATAATGGTCTATCAATTCTGATGTAATGTAATGTTCCTTTAGACCTTATATTTACACAAAATACTTCCATATAATTCAAGTATTCTTGAATTGTTCTATGTCTTTCTAACTCTTCTGAATTACGTGAATCTTCCAATGATAACAGTTCCTTATTTTATAAAATATAGTTATTCTAAACTAACATACATTTTTAAGTAACACTGTATCGTTATCAAAACGTAGATAAGTAATGTGTTTCCCATCGATTGTGATAAAATGTACAACGCTTAATGATTAGTTGCGCTGAAAATTATTCCAGGTAATAAGATTGAACTATGTGTCGAAATTCATCACTGTTTTCATATTTTTTTGTTTCTTGTTAATACTGAGCTACTAACTAACTAATAGGTTTGTTGCAAACGCTTTCATTTACACGAGCTCCTGTTCACTTCTAGGTCGTAATCAACTTGTTAATACATAATTATGTGCTCTTTCGCGTAAAAAATGAGCCATAGTCACCGAGCACGAAAAAGACTGCTTCCCGCCACCGGTCCGTATATTGAAGCCTGGAAAATTTAAGATATTAATTCCACCACCTTTAGCAGGCCGTAAGGTTTTAAGGCATTTCCCTTAATCGATTTTCACAACACCTGCGAGACTAAACAGGATCATAAATTTTTTACAACGTATTCTACTTAAATACTGCTTTGAAACTGCTTTAAAAACGACAACAACACGACTGCTTTCTCAGTAATTATTATCACCATTACCATTACCATCCTTTATAAGTCCACTGCTAATCACAGTTTTACCATATTTGAGAACAAATTGAAAAATAATATGCGCGCGTCAAATATTTCCCTACAGGATTTTAAACTTAATGGACATATATAAAGAACTCCAACAGTTATCGAATCTTCAGGTATGTATGAAGTTATGTTATTTAAAAAAAAATTATATGCATCATCATTTACCAAAAGAGAATATGCAGTTAAAAAGATAGGATTTCACTTTTACTATAAAATTTAAGATACATTTTTAATTAAGTTAAAGACTCTTGCTTATCGTAATAATGACTTATGACGTACCCAGTCTTTTTACATAAGTTATGCAACGGAGGCATTCACACTACTTTACCCAGTACAAACTTCCCGTCTAATTCACTCCACAGAGCTATACTTTATTATTAATTACCCTGTTGTTGTGATTTCTACTTATATTATCATGATCCCGTCTGTAAATGCAGGCCATGTACGATTCCGTCCACGGGAAAGGTCTACTGATGCCGGAGTGTATGGGAACGCTCAGGTTCCTTGTTGTTATCTATCAATTCGCTTCACAATTTCAACAAATAAAGATGACGAATAGTATCAATAGTATAGTCCTTTTCGAGCTATTTTTATTATTATATTTCTATTTCTTTTTTGACTACTTTAGCATAAAAACTACTTAATTTCCAAACTATCTGTGCCCTGCGCTTTCACCCGCATAAAATAAGCCGACTAACTGCGCCGTACGGAACCTCTGACTAGAGAATTCTCGGTAATATTCGGATTTCAGCCTGCGGTTCTTTAAGGCTGTGGCATGAACTGTTATAGCCTAGGACCTTCCACCGTAAACGGGCTAGCTAATGCAACTTTGAGCTTTCTCATACGGCCTACAGTGAAGGACCACGTCTCGGTTCCGTCAGTCACCACTGACAACACGCACTAGTTGTATACTTTAGTTTTGAGACATACTCGTCGAGAAGATATGGCGCAGTTTACCGAATACTGCCCCGCCAAATTGAATCCGTCTCCGTTCTTGAAGAATAGGACAACTACGCTTCTACTCCACACTTCCTGCGTAACGCTATCCCTTAATACTGTATTAAAATTAATGTTTGATATGCTATTTTTATTTTTCACTGTAATGACGAAAACTACTGGTGGTGGGATTCCTATGCAGGAATCCGTCTAGGTAGGTACCACCCCAGGGCCAGTTATTCTGCCGTGAAGCAGTAGTGTGCAAACTGTGTTTCGGTTTGAAGGGCACTGTGAGCTAGCGTAATCACTGGGCATATGAGACTTAAGAACCTATGTCTCAGGGTGATGGGCACAGTGTGGTGTCACACAGAAATTTTCTGGGTGACACAGCATTTGTTATGGGCAGACGTTGCACTTACCATCAGGTGAGCGTTTTGCTCGTTCCATCACTTTATGCAATAAAAAAAAACCAAGTACATATATACATACATACAGTCCCGAGTTTTGCCCAGTGTCAGGGGTGTAATCTTTCAAAAATATTATTCAACCACGAAAATAAGAAGATTGAGTACCAACAGCTGCGCCCTATAGTGTCCAATGGTGTCTAAGCTTTATTAAGATTTGGTCACGTCGTCACATAGACACACCGAAAATTAAAAGTTTGAGTACCAATGTGATGGGGCTGCGCCTTAAAGTGGCTTTTTAATAATATTGACTATACGGGAGCGCGACACGACAGACCTTCTACATAAGTCCCATACTGGTGAGGCTTGTACCGTCACAATCCGTTACCACACAATTGCTCTCCCTAGACGGCTTCGCCGCCTCTATGTATGAAATATTTTTTTCTGTGGTAATAGTATAACATTTATAATCATTATGTATAGGATGTTAGATGGACTGCCACCGCCTGTGAACGGTTTTGTAAATATTTTGATGTAAGATATGCCTTACATCATACTCGTAATATGTTCCATAGCTTTTTAATAGTGAGAAATGTTTGTTAAAAGCTTTAAAGTTAAGAGTAATCGGTATACACTGCATCAAATTGTCAACAAAGCCGTTGTTCATTGTCTCTTAGGTCATATCAACAAACTCATACAAATTTGATTAAATTTATGAAACAATGTTAGAATCGTGTTGCGTTTAAGTTATGTCACCATTTATTATTGAAAAATTTCCGGCGACTTACTTTCGTCTAACTTTAATATATGATTTATTATATTTTTTTTCTAAGACATGCAGGTTTCTACACGATGTTTTCCTTGGACGCCGAGCACGTGGTAAATTAGCACTTAAAATTGCAATTATCAATTATCAAATATTAAATTTTAGTGGTTCCGGCACCGGGAATAGAACTCAGGGCACTCGCGTACTATGAAATTTTAAAGCGAATGCCTAGCACCTGATCTATCACGGCATTTATATTTTAATGTTGTCAAAATGGACAGTATATAAACAATAGTTACCGGCTAATATGGTGGTACCCTGGTAAGCGTCCCCGGCGTTCCGAGCTACTGCTGTCTCCCCTTGTTTCTTCCGTAGTATCCTACACCGTATCGATCCTTTCCAAACTCCCGCATTCCCTACCCCAATTCCATTTCTTACCTAATCCTTTTCCCTTCCTATCCGCCAAGCCAACGGTTGCCGTGGCGATGGGTGTGTGGATAGGGGCAAGCCTAGTCGTTAGTGTGCCGATCTGCCCTGGGACCGGGCGACTCCAGAATAAGGCTAGCCTTACTCAAGCATGCGGGGCTCTGTTTTGGTGGAGAGCATTTTCCCTAGCTGCTCGTGGGAACGCAATGGGAAGTAAGAACTCGTAGCAAACTGTGGTTCGCCACCCGTCACGTTCGTTTCCCGTGGGGGCGAAAAGTGGGCTGCGGAAAGCCACTTTGCTTCTCTGAATGTTCGAGGAGGTATGAATGATAAACTTGAAGAAGTATACGAGATGATGAGCGAAAGACGGATTGATGTTCTTTGAATGAGACCAAGCGGAAAGGATGCGACTCCACCGCGCATGGACAGCCTATTGTTTGGGAGTTCTAGAAACCACTAGAGGCTGTTAGGGAATTAGTGCTAGAAAGAATGAATGTGTGACTGAATTTAATTGAGTGACCCCAAGACTCCTCTGGGTGAGGATGAAGGTATGCCTTACTGGCATCTTCATATTGGCAGTTTATGCTCCACAAGATGCGAGTTGGAACCGCTCCTCAAAATCCCAAATTGAAAGACAGGAGTTTAGAAATAGCGTGAAAGATCTTTTTAACAAATGCAACCAAAATTAAAGGATCATAATGCTACTGATGCATGATGAGAATGATAGAGATGAATTTTATACGAGGTTTTCAGACGACTTTCAGAACAACATTTAGTTCTTCTGGAAGTCCATAAGAACAGCCAGAGGAAAAATCTCGAATCGACCTCGCAGCTGGACAAAATCAGAAACTAGGATGGAAGTATTGTGAGAGGTGAGTGCATTCTAAAGACATGGAAGGAATATTTGGAAAGCTTATTTGAGAAAGACGATGTACAAGCACAGGCCCGTCCGGGGACATGAATGAAGGTTGCGATGAAGAGATATTATGGAAGAGATTGTAGAAGCGATGAATAATACGAAATTGGGTATGATAGAATTACGGTTGAGATGCTGTAAGCTGGATCGGGCGTGGTAGCTAATCAGCTGTACCGCCTCTTAACCTTTGCTGGAGGAGCGGCAACGTACCAGTGGACTGGTGTTAGACCGTAGTCGTATCGCTTTAGAAAGGAAAATGGTCGCAGCAAGACTTCACAAACTACCGAGGCATTAGCTTGCTCAGTATCGTCGGCAAACTGTATGCAAAAGTTTTGATTAAGAGAGTGACTAATGAAACTGCAGAGAAGAAATAGGATGTACAAGCGGGATTCAAAAGAGAAATGTGTGGCTTCGCCGTGGCTGTTTCCTACCTATTCGTCAAAATAGATTCATCCGAACTGCCACCGGAGCCAGTTGGTACCAACGCAACGTAGATCTTCACAGCGACTGTGAAATGCCCTTAGTCACTCAACACTTCAGAGCATTATCACGGCGGTTTTTCGAAAAAGCCGCGGTTCATACAAACACGCTGGTGGTTAAAGCAGCAAATTACCGACCAAATAGAAACGCGATCGAACGCAAACGTCGCCCGCGAAACATGCTAGACGCTACGGACGTTGTCAGCACTCCCTGACCACGATACGGCCGGTCACGATCGAGGCTACACTGTACACACAGTTAATAGCTTTAATATAACACGCACCTCGACGCGCGACCGCCGTAGAGAGCGGCGCGCAGCAGTCGACAATCACACCGCGTACACACGATATACCCGTGTTCCAGGGCGGTTCTCACCGCCGAGAGTTACCGACACACAAGTCGACAGTCCGAATGGAGGCCCGCAGCCTCCCTCGGACGGTCATTAGACGACTTAAAATCATATTGAGATATTCTAAATCGCGCAAGCACACAGCGAACGTGACAGTTCGAATTTCGAGGTTATTGTAGGAGTTTATTTATGTATTTATGTTTGGGTCCAACCAAACCTGGCACTCGGGCCCCTGGCCCGTGAGCACAGTATCCGATGAAGGTTGTAAAAGCCAAAAAAGGCTAACAGCAATTATATCACCGAAATTATATATTAACCTATTCATAGACAAAGAGAGTGCGTATGGATTAGGAATGAATGATCTGACTCTAAAATATACGCCGATGATCAGATTATATTAGCATCATCGGATGAGGAGTTGCAGGCGATGGTTGACATTATGCATAGTGCCCTAAATAGCAAAGGAATGAAAATTATTTTAAGTAAGACGAATGTTATGGTTTTCGAAAGAGAAGAAAGTATGACAGATTGCAGAATTCTGATTGAAGGAGAAAGAGTGAAACAAGTTAAAGGGTTTCTGTACATGGGTTCTAAGTTTACGAGAGACGGAAAGTATAGCTGGAGTAACCCTGATCGACAAAGTGAGAAACAGCGTGATAACGGAACGTTGTGGTGCAGTTGAAGATGTTGTGAAAAAGATAGAGGAAAGGATGCTTAAATGGTTTGGACACATTAAAAGTACCCTCAACCGACGAGCGTGTATGAAAACGCTAATGAAAGTAGAAACAGCTGAAGATGTGTGTCAGGATCGTAGCAAGTGGAAAGATGTGGTATCTACCTACCCCAATGGGAAAGAGGGGTGACTATATGTATGTATGTATAAACAATACTATTTTGCATAGTAAAAGCATTTCAATTGTAACAAAAATAGTTAAAATCAGTTTTAGGAAATTCATAGTAAGCCATGTATTGGTCTTGCAAGTTCGTCATACATTTTCACATGTGTATCATCCCTCATGATAAGAACAACTGAAAACCTGCGCAGTTAACAAGGCCACACGCAAGCGTAGATACTCGTATAAATAATAGATATTCAATTTTGCTCGGGCGATTGTGCTGGTTAGACTTCCTCGTCAAACGTGTATGGCCTGCATAACAGGAAATTTGGCCTCAAACCATATATACAAAGGCTTTACAAGTAACACTGCACGGTATCGAAAGGTAATTGTTTGAAAAACGATGACAGCCTTACAAAAGACAAAGTAGTCTAATTTAATTATTATTAACTTTTCTGAAATTTTATCATCATTTTAATACGACTTTACTCATTTACTTCCTTTTTTTTCTCAAACATTATATTATTTAACTATTAAATTATTTATAAGTGAAGTACATATTACACCTAAAGGCCTCTTTAAGATATTTTCTTACTTCTAAAATCCTTTACTTAGTATAATTAAGAAACGGACAGTAGGGTCTATATTAGAAGGAAGTATGCTTCTTCTAATTTAACTGACTACTAATTTAAGAACTTGTTGTGTATTTGACTTCACCACAGACTCTAAATTTTGACTTTCTCTTTCAGTCTCTCTCTTTTATTTGCAAAATCTTTATAGCTGTTTATCTTTATAGAAATTGGCTACGAGAGGAGGCTGCTGCTAAGGCTGCTGGTAGAAAACCTTCATTTATCAAAACTCTTACGAGAACTTTTTTCTGGTCTTTCGTTCCTGGCGGACTTGTACAATTCGTGTGTGTCTTTCTTCGGTGAGTAAGAATACGGTTACTTATGTGGAGAATGCGCTAGGTTAGCGTTCTCTTATTAGCTTATCTCTTATATAAAATAGTTTAAAACTCAGTACGCTGAAATGTAGTTTTAGTACTCTCATATGAAAGATAAACAGTAATATTAATTTAATCCAGGACGACCACGCCACTGCTCTTCTCACAGTTGCTCACCTACTGGTCAGTAAATTCGAACATGAGTAGACAGACTGCTACATACTACGCTGTGGGCTTGATTATTGGCAACTGGATAGCAGCTTTTTTCGGACACCATGGAAATTTTCTTTGTCAACAATTTGGAATGAAGTTGAGAATTGCTATCAGTACTTTAATGTTTAGAAAGGTAAGTGTTAATATCACAAGTTTAATATATTTTATTACCTAAGAGTATATGGTTAAGTTGTTTATATCTAAATATGTATTACATTTGGTTTTTTAATTCAAAATGTATATTTTAAATAGTAAATTTCTAAATAACTGAAATAATTATTGAATTCTTGTTTCTATAATTGATGAATAATCAGTGAATCACATCACACAACGCAGTGTGTGATGTCATTTACTCATATTGCGCTGATGCGATTAGATTGATAGATTCAATATTAAAATTGTTAATGATACTGCGCGCCATCCATTCACTTTTTTTAATAATCTTATTACTTAAATTTTTAAAACTTGAACAATAGATTTTGACGTAATCTTGGTTTAAGGACCACAATTAACATTGGCTTAAAACAACATTTGTTGTATAATTTTGTGATTTGAATTAAGCTTCTCCAAGGATGTTCTTTTTATAACTTCATCACGAAGCTTGTAAGTCCACATCGTTGTTGGAATGGATTTTGTACTAATTTTGGAATTAATTTCGATCCACGGTCTCTTACGCCATCAACGTAAAACTTTTCGCATATTCATAGTTCCAATTACTGTTTAAAACGTTCTTGTCATCAATTTAATTATCAATTTAACATTTAACATTTAACTTAGTTTTATTGCTTCGCTGTAAATATATATATTTTTTTAGATTATGCGGATGAATAATGGTGCTTTGGGAGAGACGACGGCGGGAAAAGTTGTGAACATACTATCGAACGATTTACAGCGTTTTGACTTTGCATTCCTCTTCCTCCATTATCTATGGATCATTCCTCTTCAACTAGCCGCAGTGTCTTACCTCGGCTACTTGCAAGCGGGCAGTGCAGCCCTTATCGGATTGGCTGCTTTGATTATTATTGCGTTGCCTATTCAAGGTTAATATATTATCACATCAATTTAAAACGGTGATTAGAAAAAAGTACTTATAGGACAAGGACAAGTCGATGTCACACATATCATGCTGATTTGCTAACGAATTACTTTAGTCATCCTTTCGTTATAGAAAAGGTTATTTTGAAGCCACAAATGTTAAAAATGAATTTTACTGGTGGTAGAATTTCTATGCACGAATCCGTCTGTGTTTCCGTTTTTAAGGACACTGAGAGCCAGCGTAATCACTAGGCATAAGAGACTTAAGAATGGATTGATTATTAGCGCAAAAATAAATTCAACACTCGTATGCGATGTTAAACCTATTCAAGAAGATCATAGAAAGAGTCGAATGATTTTCCAGAATTGCTAGAAATGCATCTACGAACTCGTATACTAATAATTTATTTCGAACAAATCGAACTCGGGACCCACGACTTAATGGGAGGATTAAGCTAACCGTTGAATAAAGCGATTGTAAAATAATAGTTTTATGTATTTTTCTGTTTAGGTGGTCTTGGATACGTCCTTGGTAAAATAAGATCTCGTACTGCTGACAAAACAGATTCTCGTATCAAATTAATGAGTGAAGTTATCAACGGTATACAGGTAAGGAACCAGAACTGGCTAGATAAGCCAATGCTATGTCATGACTAAATGAATAAATATTAATATTTTACGCAATTGCTGTAAATTTGTGTAAAGTAAAATCGTACATTTACAATTTTACTTTATACGAATTTACAGCAATTGCATGTTTCTGTTTATGATTTTAAGCATATATGTATGTATTTGATTAATAATTGCTTTCTGTGCGTTATAGGTCGCGGGTTTGATGATTGTTACACGGAACAAATAAATAAAAATATTTATTTGATCTACATATTTTCGGTCCTGGGCTGGGTGTTTAAGCATGAGCAATTTATGTCTGTGGTCTCAATCTCAACATAAAAACTTTACGTCCTTAGTTCTTTTGTACGGAATTAAATTATTGCTGTGTTAAAAATATGCATACAATTTTAATTTAATTTAATAAAGATGTAAATAACTATTCAATTAATATTATTAGTAGCGTCATTAGATATGAGACAGAAAACTAAAGAAAGCTCCTGTTTTTCTTTTAAATAACCGTTCGTTACAGGTAATCAAAATGTACGCGTGGGAAATTCCATTCCAAAAAGTAGTTGGTCAAAAACGAATAGATGAGCTGAAGGAAATAAGAATTGCTTCATATTTGAGAGTGATATTTCTCGGATTCATGGTTTTCACAGAACGAGCAGCTCTTTTCATAACTGTTCTCGCGCTCATTTTATTTGGAAATGTAATGACAGCAAATGTTGTAAGTTTTGTTTTTTCATACAGCATAAGATTTATAAAATTTCAAAATCACGTAGTTTTCGCAAGAGATTTGACTTTATACTTTTACTGGTGGCAGGATTCCTATGCAGGAATCCGTCTAGGTAGGTACCACCCCAGGGCCAGTTATTCTGCCGTGAAGCAGTAGTGTGCAAGCATTACTGTGTTTTGGTTTGAAGGGCACTGTGAGCTAGCGTAATCACTGGGCATTTGAGACTTAAGAACTGATGTCTCAGGGTGTCGAGCGCAGTGTGGTGTCACACAGAAATATTCTGGGTGACACAGCAATTTGCTGTGGGCGGACGTTGCACTTACCATAAGGTGAACGTTTTGCTCGTTTCGTCACTTTATACAATTAAAAAAAAAAAAAACTCAGAGAGTAAATGTATCAGTAGATGAGCCGCAGTATCCTTTTGTGTGAACGATAATATTTTACGAAGATAATACGTACAGTGGCATTATAAACTGATTATTATATTGCCTATGCCTACTATGCGTGGCAGTTTTGGCAAAGCCGTAAAGGATGATAACGATGACAAATATTTGTAAGTATTATACTAAATATCAAGGTAATAAATACATAATATTGACAATATGGAGATAATTATAATATTTAGCCGATCATAGTACAGATATTATCAACATTATATTCAAGACGCTTAAATTCATTATTTTAAGTTATATAATATTAATGTTGGCTGGGATTTAACGTCGATTATTTGTGAATCATTAAGTTAGGGTACAATTTAATATCAATAATTGACACAAAAAAATATCAAATTGTAAGGTAACGCTAAAATTAAATCATCCATCATTTTTTAATACCTTTCATTTATTGCAATTTTTAAAATAAATGTCATAATTGTGATTTAAATAGTCAATATTTTTATTAAGTTACCCTTATTATTACAGATATATCCCTTGCAACAGTTTATGAGTGCTGCTCAAATAAATATTACGTTAATTTTGCCATTAGTTTTAACATTTACAGCTGAATTATTGGTTTCATTACAAAGAGTGGAAGAATTCCTTTCCTTGGGTAAGTCAAAAGGAACTTAGAACTTATTACTTAATATGTATACTTGTTCAAAATACACTATTAAACGATTTAAATGTATCATCTGAATTTTTACGCTTCACTGCCTTTTTATTCGTTCATTGTATTTAACATTCGCATGTTCTTAATTGGTTTTAGATAATATTTCTTTATTTTGCAGAAGATAGGCTCGACTTAATTGGAATTACGGTAAAGCCACAATCTAATTTATTCCGCAATGTCTCAGGAAGTTACTACCACTCTAAGGTGCCACCAGTTAGACCTCTATCCTATCAGCCAAAATCAGAATTTTCTTCAACCAATGGTTAGTGACTGTTAAGATAATCTATCTAATGCGTCATTTTAGTGTAATCCAGATTACGACAATGTGTCTCGATTGTATAAATTTAGTGGATTTTCCATATTCCAGCCCGTTGCTTGCAAGGAGGCATTACATTCAAAGTCCTTAGGGATGCGTGACCAATTAACATCAGAAATCGTGTAGCAGCGTAAGAAAATTTGCCACCTTGTAAGTGTCTTTAGAATGGACTAAGAGAAATGCCTGGTAAATCTCAAGGCTTTCGAAAGATTTTTAATAATCATCACGAAAAATTCCAGATCAAAAAAAAAAACACAGACAGGCTCACCGGTCTGTGTATTTTCAGGACAATTTAATAATCTAAGGCAATTACTTATTTGAGCCTTATTTCTTTCAAATTTCTTGAGAGAGGACTGTGTTCTGCAGTGGACTAAATCAATCTAATAGTCTTAAAATACCGCTTCATGAAATCCCGAAGCTAAATCACATTTCCTAAATCAGTGGCAGTTTCCTCATCTATTATTGTAAAACGGAGATCTATTTTAAAAAAAATAACTAAAATTGTTTTTGGAAGGCACCGCGCCATCCCAGAGGAAATTTCGAAGAAGCCTGTCGAACCCGAATGGTGACGTGGCAGTGGAACTGCGGGAAGTTAGCGCGAGCTGGACTGGTGACCCGAATTTCTTGGCACTGAAGAATATCTCCGTACGCATACGCAAAGGAAAACTTTGCGCAATCATAGGGGCTGTGGGGTCAGGCAAGGTACAGCCAACGCTTCTTCTTTGTTTTATATCTTTGTTCGTTACATAACCAAATTTCTCTTTGCGCTTCTAACAATAATTATTTGTAGTTCATCCTGACGATGACCTACTTTTGCTTAAAACTTTTAATTAACGTTATTCCATTTCTCTTGCATAGCGCATAAAAACTTGTTACGTCTGTCTGTCGTTGTACTATAACGGTCGGAAAAAACGTTATTATGTAACAAGAAGCTTTTGCTTAAAAAAACGTTAGGATACATATCTCAATATATTTTGCAAGATTACGACTTTTAAAGGAAATGTTCACTAATTAAAAAATAACTTATCTATTTGATACTAACCGACTGGTGCTATCTTTCGTTTGTTTCGTTCCCCCAACGATTCTACTTTACCAGCAACTTTGCGATGCAAAAATTTATAACCTACTAAAATATCAATCGGCTGATTATTTTAGAAGCTAAATCCGTCGAACGTTTAAATAATAATAATAAATGATTATGATATTAAGAAACACGAAAATAATCTTCATAGCTTTATTATCATTTCTTAAAATAAATAGAAAATTAGTTTTTTACACGATTAAATATTTTTAGTATTCAATGTTCAAAATAAATTAATATATAATTTTTTTCTTAACTAGTCCTCAGTCTTGCAACTACTTCTCAAGGAATTGCCTGCAGCCACTGGCAGTGTATCAGTATTTGGAAATATCTCGTATGCTTGCCAAGAGGCGTGGCTTTTCCCGAGTACAGTCAGAGAAAACATTTTATTCGGCATGCCTTTTGAAAAAGAGAAATATAACAATGTACGTATTTGCGTATCGTCCTATTTATCTGTGTTGCTTATACATGTCTTGCTTTGTATAACAGGTTTTCGAGGTTGAATTATTATGCATTACGTTATCTACGTGGCAATAGCAAGTCATTACTATACAAATTAATTATGCTTGATAATATTCTTTATTTGGTTTTTAGTAAAAAAGGATATAACCGACTTGAAAGAACAATGCCCTATTTTTCATATATTCCATACAAATTAATTTTATTACAATGCGTGTAATGTGAAATAAAAGAAATTGCATTAATAACAATGAAGTCGTATAAATATTATACATATTATTCGCAGGTATGTAGAGTATGCGCTTTAGAGAAGGATTTCAAACAATTTCCTTATGGCGATCAAACCCTCGTAGGTGAAAGGGGTGTATCTCTCTCAGGGGGTCAGCGTGCCAGAATCAATTTGGCTAGGGCCGTCTACAGAGAAGTAATTGATTTTTTATTTGTCTTATTACTAACTTATTATGCAACCCATATATTAAAGATAAGAAAATAAATATTAGAATTGCTAATTGCTTAAGTAACTAAATTATCTCTTTAGTAAAATGCCAATAAAATACTATTAGGGGCGTTCAATGTATTCTCGGTATAGGCAGAATAAGCAGAAAATTTAGAATAAAATTTATTTTTCAATGTCCCAATATCAGCTCAACACACTTATTTGAGCGGGAAAGTAACTTTTCAATACCCTCTAAAAATATTTTTCTTCCTGGTCTGTAAAATGTTTATCAATTGCCGCCTTAAACTCTTCATCGACGGAAAGATGTTTACCTCGAAGATATTTGGTGAGCATAGTCCTTTCTGCTAATGTTTTCACTCTTACACGGGCGTTTTCGAGCACAAGTTCCTCAACGATTTTGAAGTTTTCTTCAGTAGTGGAGTGTGAATTATACCCACGGATAGCATAGTCCTTTCTGCAAATGTTTTCACTCTTACACGGACGTTTTCGAGTACAAGTTCCTCAACGATTTTGACGTTTTCTTCAGTAGTGGCACTAACCGGCCCACCGACAGAGGGGTCGTCTTCAATACTCTTTCTACCCCGTTTGAATTCATTAGAACACTTCTGAATAGTAGATAATGAAGGTGCAGACTCTTGGTAAGCAGCCACCACTTCCTCGTGAATAACTTTTTGAGTCTTTCCTTGTTTCGTAAAGAATTTTTTTCAACATTGTCGTATCAGTCGTCTTAAATGCCTTTGTGTGATGGTATCTTGAATACTAATTGTGACAAAACGATAATATTACTTCCAAAGAGTGTCTTTAACTAATGAGATAATTTAAACTTCATCATTAGTATATCACCCTGATACCGAGAATACATTGAACGCTCACAATCAAATAATAAACTAACTTGAACCAATGATACGTTTAGAGCATTATAATTAAAAATAAACACCTTATTTAAGGTAAATGTTACAATGTACGGTTTGTATGTGCATTTGAAAATGTTATTAATATATTATTTTATTTGTTTTACTAATTCTTCTGACTTTTTACAGCTGATCTATAAGAACTAATTGTTTTATCAATTGATTCACAATTCTTCTATTGCTTCCATTTATATTTCTACTGTTAACTTTGACCATCAATTACAGTCAGTTATATTTGTATATAAGTGACGATAGCAATGTCATTGTGTATTGTAATATTTATATATATATTATATTTATGATCAAAATATTTTTAAGGCCGATGTTTATCTGCTGGATGATCCGCTGTCAGCCGTAGACGCCAATGTGGGCCGCCATCTGTTCGAAGGGTGCATCAATGGTTATTTACGTGGTCATACAAGAATATTAGTCACTCATCAAATTCATTTGCTAAAAGCTGCTGACTTCATTATTGTTTTAAGCGAGGTTTGTTTATTACGATTGTATTAATATTATTAATATGTACGTTTTTTTAATAGTTTAATCGGGGAAAAACATTTCAGTGTTTTAAAATATTTGGCTTACAAATCACTGTATTCTAGGGCGGCATTGAAAATATGGGAACTTTCGACGAGTTGGTATCGTCAGGAAAAGAATTTGCTATGATCATGGCTTCATTACAAGAAGGAAAAGACAAGGATTCTGATAGCAACATTATTTCGGTAAGTTTCGCTTATTAAAAACAGAACAAAGTAAAACTTTTTTTTATAACCTAATATTTAGGCATTTATAATAGCTATTTTCAAGCTAAACAAGATTTTACGGATTTCATTGCGTATAATTTACTAATTGAATTAGGGCAAACTAAAAATAAACAAAAACCCGCGTTAAAGATCACATAGCTGACGTGAAGCATCGGCACTCTAGGAAGTCTGTGCCCGTGTTCTGGATCATCCCAATTATTACATCAGATTTGATAGACCAAAAATCCTTGCAAAAGAACACCGACTCCCAGCAAAGACGATTCACGAGGCTATTGAAATCAAAAAACATCCTAATTTCAATAAGAAAGTCGGTTGGGTACTACCGTCGGCCTTGGGATCCTAGTATTAATAAAATTAAATGAAAACCCAAGCATGTCACTGCAAGACTTCAAGAGACTCTTAGTAAGCTCTTTCTGGGTAGATCGGATTAAAAATAATAATTAAAATCTGGAGGCACCCTAGGTTAACTATGACATAAGGTCGCGTCTGTCACCTCAGTCCTCCTGTGACAATGGGCGCTGATAGCGCTCGAAATGTCGGGTTATAAATAATAAAATATACACGATGAAATCCGTAAAATCTAGTTTTATTTAAATGTGTTTTTATTGTCGACCGCGTGGCTCAGTGGTCAGAGTACCTGACTTCTAAGCCGCCGGTCCTGGGTTCGAATCCCAGCCGGAGCCAACATTTGTAAAGTAAAAAAAGTTTCAGCCTATAAATGTCCCACTACTGAGCACAGGCCTCCTCTCATTTCCGAGAGGGTTTTGGAGCTAGGAAGAATCCGCCACGCTGCTCCAATGCGGGTTGGCGGACTTCACATGTCTTCGAAATATTTTTTATTCCTCAGACATGCAGGTTTCCTCACGATGTTTTCCTTCACCGCCGAGCACGTGGTAAATCAGCACTTAAAATTGCAATTAACAATTTTAGTGGTGCCGGCACCGGGAATCGAACCCAGGTCACTCGCGTACTATGAAATTTAAAGCGAGCGCCTAGCCCCTGAGCTACCACGGCTCACGCCAATGTGGGCCAACATTTGTGCTAAAACATAAATTGTTGGTTTTCGGGTCTGGTTGTGTTGTGATTGTCCCCGTGTTTCTGACACTGCATCCTAGCCTACCTCCGATCTTATCGCATCAGCGTTACATCGAGCGCGGGTAGGTTGGGACGAGTGAGTGCATCTGTGTTTACGCGTACACTTGTGGCACTATAATATCTCCTGCGCAGTTGATGGTTCTCGACAGTATTCGGAAGTTGTCGCCGTGGTCGAAATCGGCTTGGAGAAACATCATTTTAATTCGCGAAAAAATAAGAATTATTTGTTTCAAGTGTTATTATTGTAATATTTCGTTATCAATAGTATTGTAACTTCATGTAACCGTATATCACACATTGCCCCAAATGCAGTTAAATAATATTTTTAGCAATCTGTGGACAACGGGGCTGGTTACACTTCAATAACCATTTGTATCGATATAATATTTATTGAATTTAATTGTGTGTTGTCCATAATAAATGAAAATATATATATATATAGTAAATTGTTTAAAGAAACTTTAATTTTATAATAGACTTTTATTTCAGAAAGGAGATGAAAAAGAAAAGCCACACGTTATGAGAACTGTATCTGTTAGTGAGGGCGATGAGCTAGCTCAATTTGAGGAGCAGAAGATATCTGCCGAAGAGCGGCAGTCAGGGAATATTCGCTGGGAGGTTATATCAACGTACTTTAAATCTGGTGGCAATACGTTCTTTATATCATTTACTTTTTTCGTGGTATTGATGACAGCAGCATCTGCAGCCGCTGTGGATTATTGGGTCAGCTTCTGGTAAGTTTTTTATCATATTGTTCCTTTTTGTTAAAAATAAGTTACAAGGCCGGTTAGTCGTTCACCTGATGGTGAGGACCACGCCTGTCTGTGTCCGCAAGCATTACACTTCTGTACTTAAGTCTTATACGCCCTGCAATTATTCTAGATTCAGTTCCACACTTCGCCTTTCACCTGAGACATCAGCTTAGGTCTCATATACCCAGATCTCAGTGCCCTTCAAACCGAAGCACAGTAATGTTTGCACACTACTGCTTCGCGGCAGAATAACTGGCCCTGGGGAGGTACCTACCTAGACGGACTAACAATTGGATACTAGACATGTTATGGTTATACAAGTACTTTCTATCGCCGTATATTATAGGATCGGAGGATCAAAATAACATCATTATTGGGTTTAGTATCTGGATGTAATATGACTATCTCTATTTCCTTAACATTGTATACTTACTTCGTTTGTATCGCATAGTCGTTTTATCGGATACGAAAAGGTCAAGTGGAGTTATTGCCGCTGTGTTTGTTTGGTCACTCATACATATCTTGCATTGGTGTCAACTTCTGGTTGTAACTGAAAATATCGTACTTCAGACTGGAACCTATTAGGTTTTGCGTGGATTTTTAGATGCGAAGATACATATGTCCATAGTATATATTGCCAGCCGTTGAATGTTTTTTTCCAAAGAGTTCCCTCTAATATGTAATTAGTAATTTTCTTTGTAATATTTTCATGCCTATTATATGTTTTTAGGTCTAATCAAATGGCAGAATATGAAGAAGAAATGGGAAGTGCCGAGATGGGTTAGTATTTAAGTTTTTAACCGACTAGGTTTTGGGCTTTCCGATTCATTCACGATACTATAACATACTGTATCTTTTCTAGTAAATATAATACACGTAATGTATTCAACTTTACTAAGCAACCTTTATTCACAATGATGTTATACTATTATGTTATAATATATAGTTTACACTGTAATAAACTACCATATCCTAATTGATTTCATATAGATTTTACCTTGGATCAAACCGTTTTCTTAAACATCAAAATTTCCGAAAGTTTTTATTCAACGAAGAAACGACTTATGTTAAAAAATTAAACTTAAAAATAGTAACCTTTGCTAATTTATCAATACTGAAATAACCTTTTAACATTCCAGAACCGGGCTTAGATGTGCAAGTGGGTTCCCTGACAACCAGACAATATTTAATCATACACGGCTGTCTAGTGTTGACCGTTGTCTTGATTACCAACGTCCGAGCCCTGCCTTTTGTACAACTATGCATCAGTGCTTCTAAAAAGCTGCATGATATGATGTTCTCAACAATGATTAAAGGCATAATGCGATTCTTCGATACGAGTTCTTCAGGTAAATTGTAGTGATTATGGTAATTTTTTATGGCATGATAATTTGTCTTCTGATTATATTAATTTGTGATAATAATACTGATCTTATTTTCGTTATTTATCATTTTATGTATTTTGATCCAAAATTGTAAGTGTTACTAATGTAGTTAAAATAATTTGACTACCAAAATGTTTCAGAAAACATTAGAAACTTCTAAGGAATATGCAATTTAAAAATTGTTGTCTAGTATTGATTTGTAATTTAAGGTTATTATTGTAAAGCAAAAAATTAAGCTACGAGAAATCATTTTAAATTTGGCTATAATAAATGTAAATATTACAGCGGAAACTTATTTATGAAACGTTTTGTTTTACAAAATATTCTTTGTCCATAATTTTTTGGGATAAGCAGAGAACTTGAAGTGGGTGCCAAGCTTCAAAAAAAGACAGACATTTACAAATAAAGTAGTGAAACTTATATTATAATAAAAATAATTACATGAATAATTATTTGCCTAATGTCTCGCGAATAATCAACAAAACTACAAAATCTATTTTCGCTTACAACAGAATGTGGCAGTTAGATATTTTTGTCACCTTTGCATGACGTCAATGACGTAAAACTTTTTGCCGCGTATATTATATGTATTTCAACTTAGAGCTGTTATATAATTTCACGTACATTCATCTATAAAACACACGCCACTGTGTAATCCACGACACCATACGAAATATTATTTGTGGTTGCGTCTTGTTCTACTTTAGCGTAGTTTCCTCATTTCAGTCTGTCACTAGTCCACTGCACTGATTTACCATAGTTGCCACGCTTGGCAGGCGGGTTGGCAACCGCAGATTATTTATTCTGATGTTCCAGGAAGATGCTGCTGCCCATCTTCTGGTTTTAATTTTCTCTCTGTCGACTTTTACGACACCCACGGGATGGTATAGGGTGGTAGATTCTCTTAAGCCGCCCATACGGATAATCCTATTACTTGAGACATACTCATATCATTAAAAGACGGTAATAAAGGAAAGAAGGAGAATTATAGATAACCTCGTATTTTCAGGTTAAAATATTATACATAAAAGAAATAAAAAATTTATCTTCTTATCTATAAAAGATGAACCATTTTCTGATAAATGATAAAAATGAATATTGAATTTGTAACATGTATTTTCACAATATATACATGACCGCTAGCAATCACCTTCTCATCAATCCAACAAGTCGCGAAGAAATATCCGTATCCCGTACAGAGTCCCAATTCCCTCTGCAAAGATTTTCAATTCAGTTTAAATCCAGCGATTTTGAAGGCCACGGTATTTTGTATTTATGTGTTTAGAACCAGTCGCGGGTAATCCTAGCCGTATGTAATCGAAAGTTGTCTTGTAAATAGTAAAATTAAGGAAGATCATTTTCGGGGTAAACGTTCCGGATGGTCAGTATGACGTTATCCAAAGTATTAACGTAATTCAGAGTTGTTGCTTTTGGAGGTAATCCGCATAATTCACCGACTCCATCAATCAACATCCAGCCCCAAATATTTACACTAATTCTTCCCGACTTAGTGACCGGTCGTGGTCTTCATCATATCTTGTATTGTTATCATCATCATCATTTCAGCTTTTCTTAGTCCACTGTTGAACATAGGCCTATATTGTTATAACGTTATAGATCTAATCGACTACGTTGGCTGGATTTAAATATCTTTACATCTATAAATATTGCGGTCAACTAATCGAAATATAAAAACTCCTTGACAAAATTCAACCAAGCTGCTACAAGGCCATCAGTAAAATATACTTTTTTAGCGTATCGTCTGCACATTTTAGCGTATGGGTTCACCCAATGCTATGCAAATGTCAGCGAATAGTTTCAGCGCTGTAGACAACTTGTTCTGCAACAAGGGTACAAACAAGGTGTAAAACCGTTGTCGTCGTACACACATCTTATTATTTCCCTTTGCGCGCTCGTGACTGTACGACGTCGACCACTTCGCCTGTGATTTTGCTTTCTTTGCCGTATCGTGTAATCCAAATTCATAAGAGAAAACGTGATAAATTTAACTCTCGAAATTTAACGTTATTTTATATTCTAATCTGTGTAATGAAATTATTTCTGCCCTTTCGGATATATTTAAATTACGTGACATTTAAAATTTTAATAAATGACTTGACTAGTTACCTACTATCAGAAATTAAAAGGAATTTGAAAGCGATTTGATTTCTTCATGGTTTCGAACTTTGAAACTCCTTAGTTTCTAGTGACATTTAGATTATATTAATAGGAAAATAACATATTTTTCTTTGAAAGAAAGATTAAAATAAGACACACATTTTATTTATAGCGTGATTGGCTTACGGTCAACCAATTACATTAATTTCATATTAGAATAAAAGTCTTAGCCTTAGTGAAATTTTAATTTCCTGGAAGTTGTTGTCGAATATGGTAAAGCAATGATATGGTGACTGTACGTGATAGATTCCGTACACGCCTTCGTAAATGAGTCCTTCTAAAAAAAAAATCGCCATCAATTGCTAAACACATCTGGACTTCTCATCGTTTAAAACTATATTGCTTTTGAATAATTCTTCTAACCTAATACGAGTATTTGTAGATGGATGGACAAAAGAGAATAGCAAACCCAAACTATCACTACTTTGTTAAAACTTTATTTATTTAAATAATCCCATACTGGTACCCTATGACGACCTGATTAGAGTTGATTAGAGACTAGAGTAGATAGTAGATCTGTTTAGTCACATACATACAATCACTCCTTTTTCCCATATAAGAGGCAGGCAAGGACCGCGTCCGTAGCTCACATTTTGCCGCCATTTTGATACGAGTTTAAATCTTGCTTTCCATTGCGTTCCCACAAGTAGCTTAACATCGATGCACGGCAACCACTGGCTTGGCGGAGAAAAAGAGAAAAGGATTAGGTAGGAAATTGACTTGGGGTAGGGAATGGGAGGTTTGAAATAGAACTATAATAAGTAGGTACCCGGCACTCTTTTTTCCGGAGAAGGAAACTAGGTCAAATATCCATGGCCTAGATAAGTCTTAAATTGATCAAATATTGTTAAAGTTAGTTAGTTAGTTAGTTAGTTAGTAGAGTTAGTTATTCGGATACGTCGCGCATGATGATGTTCTCCTAGCCGATTTCGACCACGGCGACAACTGCCGACTACTGTTGAGAGCCATCAACTGCGCAGGAGATATTATAGTGCCACAAGTGTACGCGCAAACACAGAGGCACTCACTCGTCTTAACCTACCCGCGCCCGATGTAACGCTGATGCGATAAGATTCCGATCGAGGTAGGCTACGATGCAGTGTCAGAAACACGGGGACAATCACAACACAACCAGACCCGAAAACCAACAATTTATGTTTTAGCACAAATGTTGGCTCCGGCTGGGATTCGAACCCAGGACCCGCGGCTTAGAAGTCAGGTACTCGTACTATGACCACTAGGCGACGCGGTCGTCATCCTGGTAGTAGGAATCCTATGGAGTAGAGGAATATGCAGGAATCCGTGTAGGTTGTTTTTACACCGTGTTGACTTTACACCCAAATCATAAAAGTTTTTTGTTTTGTTTTTCAGGGCGGATCCTCAATCGCTTTACAAAGGACATCGGTGCGGTGGACGAGATATTACCGAGAACTTTGCTAGACGTCTTACAAATTTACGGAACTTTGATAGCTATACTCGTACTTAATGCGATAGCATTGTACTGGACATTGGTACCTTCAGTCGTATTACTAACGCTGTTTGCATTTTTCGTAAGAATTTACACAAAAGCCGCTCAAGGAGTTAAACGGCTTGAGAGTGTCAGTAAGTATAATTCAGTTACATATTTTAAGGATGCATAAACTCGTCCTCAGTTTTTCGTAGCTAATGAAATGCTTATTCGCGTATGACGAATGGTTCTGGTATCACATCGTTTGAAGGGCGTAGTACAAGACGCCGCGCATTTTCGGTTTTGCACTTTGGAGATAATTGTTCAATCACCTGATAGAAGATTTTAAATTTTCTATAAACGTCTCTCGGTCAACTCCTACGACAATCAAGGCATGCGACTACATGGAGTTTTCTTACACAACAACCATGACAAACAAAATATATTTTCGTTTTCAGCGAAGAGTCCGGTTTTTGGTATGGTCACGTCTTCGCTAAACGGTATTGCAACAATAAGATGCTGTGATGCTCAAAATCGCCTCATTGAGCAATTCGATGCCCATCAGGTTCGTAAATATTGTGAATATATAAATCTCTAAAAGTAAACTCGTAGCCCGTAACCTTATATCGATACAAACAAAAAAATGTTCGAAATTTTGCTTTTACTATATTTCCACGGAAATCACTGACAATCAAAATTCCCTGTCTTTTTGTTTCTGATCTTTAGCACGAAAAATGCGGTACATTTTAGATTCAAATATCTAGTTAGATTCAAATAGTTATATTTACATTATTTTTGTTACATAACTACCCAAAGTAGGTTATTTTAATATAAATATTTTAATATTTAATATTTTTGAAATTTTGTATTGGTAGATTAGTACAAATTACTAAATTTTGGTTTTAAGGATCTACATACATCAGCGTGGTACGGTTACCTGGGTGGCGGATGCACGTTTGGATTTTATTTAGATACAATGTGTTTAATTTATCTAACTACGGTCATCTTTGTCTTCATGTATGTCGACTTTGGTAAGCTTTTAAATTTTTATTATTATCACTAAAATAATATGTATTAATATTAATTAACACATTGAGCTGATTTATAAGAACTCTCATATTTATTTCACTGGCGTATGTCTAGCTTCCATATCGACAGGATATTGTAGTGGTGGGCGTCCGCTAAACTACTCTAGTGTAGGTTGGTGGTCTTCACATGTCTCTGAAATATTTTCTCACATGGATGTTTTCTGATGACGCAAACACTGCCGATGGTGTAGTAAAACACTTAAAATTGCAATAACCATTTTACTAGGGCTTTACGGGTATCGTGCGTCCTATGAGCTGTAATGCGAAATTCTGAGCTGCAATGGTCACAAACGATATACAAGTTTTTTATGTAGAAAATTCTCTAATTTACTCTAGTATTGTGTTGTCGACACAGCTCTGAGATTTCAGTACAATAAGACTAAGAAAGTAGACCTAAATTAACAAACGTTATATGTCATTCTGTGTGTGACAAAGCTAAAAGTGCCCTTCATACTAAAATACACTAATGCTTGCATACCACCACTTGACGGCAGAATAATTGGCACTGCGGTGGTACATACTTGACGAATTCCTGCACAGGAATCCTACCACGAGTAAATTATTACAGTATTGTTTTACATAAAACCGACGCTGTCTTATCTAGTTAAACTGAATAATAATTAAATAAATTATATTATATTTGGAAACTATTGTTATTTTCAGGCGACGTGATCGCTGTGGGAAGCGTAGGGCTGGCAGTCACCCAAAGCAGCACGTTGACGGCTATGTTGCAGTTTGGAACTCGCATGCTAGTGGAGTTCGTGGCTCAGCTTACCAGCGTCGAGCGTGTGCTGGAGTACACACGCGTCGATACTGAAGAAAACTTGTTTGACGGACGTAAGTACTTCAAATTATTTAACATATTAAAAATTAATATTTACTGGCTAGTTTTCATTTGTAATTTAAAAATGTTGTTGTAACATTTATTACACTTTTATTTTAATTACCAGTATATCAAAATACTATCAACATTGCAACAAATAACAAATATCACAGTGAAAAAATAAAACCTTTTCATAAACAACGAGTGACACTCAAAGGGGTAGTCAACTACCTTGGATGAAGCGAGCTTGTGTAGTCAAGGGTTTAAATGAGAAAACTTTAATTTTAGGTCAAGGACGTTGAATGTTGTACATGTCTCCAAAACTCTATTTGAGTTCACGTAATCGTTGCGGCTATATAAATATGTCAGGAGTATATTTATATGACATACTGTTAATTGGCACAAACATAATAAATGTTATAATTATAAAAGTATGGTAAAAGTAAAAAAAGTAAAGTAACAGCCTGTTAATGTCCCACTGTTGAGCACAGGAATCTTTTCATTACTGGCAAGGTTTTTGGAGCCGAGAAGAGTCTGCCACGCTGTACCATGAGGGTTGGAAAAGTTCACATGTCCTCGAAAATATTTTTATACCTCAGACAAGCAAGTTTCTGCACGATGTTTTTCTTCACCGCTGTGGACGTGGTAGGTTAGCATCCAAAATTGCGGAAATATTTTAGTGGTTCCGTATATTGAGCTCTACCGCCGCGGTTACGAACCAACTGAGATTTTAAAACTTCTTCAAAATTTATAACGCTGAAGTTAGTATATCGTACTATCAAACGATTTAGTGAAGATTCGATCTTTTAAAGACCGTAAACGGAATGCCCGACCTCGTACTTTTATTGAAACGGCGGTCATAAAAGCATTGCAGGCGCAAATCTAACGAAATCCAAGCCACGAGCAAAAAATGTTAGCCCAGCAAATGGGGCTTAAGCAGAACTTCGGTCAAAAGAGTGCTATATGAAGACCTGAGACTATCTTAATGAGCGTCTGAAAAAATTAAGGCCCGAGTGATCCCTGTTCTTTGTTAAGGCGGTATGCGGGAAAAAATACCACGAAATAGCAAAAAAAATTTTAGCGGCGAAGAAAGATACAACAAACAAAATGATAAAGTGTACGCCCACAACAGTGAACAAGCGAGCGAGCAGGCGTATCCCGACAACCCAGCGTGGGCATTATTCTTCATCACTTATGGTTTGGCATGGAGTCTAGTATTCAGGCCTAACTAATACGTTTATTTATGAAAACTGGCGTTGTTGTGTATATAAATACTGTTCTTACAACCTGTTTCTCAAACAATGTTGGAAAACAGAAACTGGTGGTCCAACAAGATTTACCGCCAGTTCATCGGGTTGCAAGCAGGCAAAACTAGCCTATCACTCATGGAATCAACTTCCATCAGGCACTACAAGTGGCCCTCTTTCTGCCCAGACTTCAACCCATTGGAGTACAAAATATCGCAACATTTGGAGGAGAAAACCTGCGCTAAACCTCACCAGAATATAGAGTCTCTTAAAGCATCCATTATTAAAGCAGCGGCTGATACAGACATGAACATTGTGCGTGCTGCGGTCAACTACTGGCCTCGAAGGTGGAGGGCCTATGGAGGCCAAGGATTCAATGAGAGCATTTCGAATAACTTTAATAAAAAAAATAACTATTCTTAGCTACGTTTTTAGTATCTGATTTAAATAAACCAACAGCGTAACATATGGTTATAGAAATCATTTAAGATGTAAGACCAATTAAAGGTTTCTATTTTGACCTATTTATTTTACTTTAAAAATGATATACTAGTATTATTACACAATATCAAGTAACCAGATCTACCCGATCAAACGCCTTTTCAAAATCCTGAAATGACGAGTTCTCGTTTTAACATAAAAGGCAGAATAGGGTTTAGAATATATGTTTTGTGTGGCCTTTAGTCAATACTTTCAAAGTACGAGTATATTCGGTGCACCTATAAGCAACTACATCATCATCATCAAACTCATCTATCCACACAGAGTTGGGGAACGACTCCATAAGTAATCTTACTTTATCAGTTGCCTCAGTAGATAAAGTTTTCAATACGTTGGATGTTAATAATAGTTTTTTTAGGCTCTGATGGAATTCCACCAACCTTCTAGAAACGTAGTAAATATCAACTTAAAAACTAAATATTTTTAATCGGTCTATTAGTGACGGTATTTTTCCTGACACGTGGAAAAAAGCTAACCAAATCGAAAATTTATACAGATTTATATTTCTCACAATATTTTACAATTTATTTAAAGTAGTTAGCGTAGTAGCTTAACAAACGCTTGCCAAATACACAACCTTCACCGGCAAGCGTTCAAAACACAAGTAAACTAGGTTGTCGTTAACACCCTTTTTTATATTACCATTGTACAGGCAGGCAGCCAAAAATCCTCCCCACCACTCAATATCAATCTTAATATAATTCACAACAGTTCACTGGTAACGCATAGAATGAAGTGTGCCTGTCGATAGATTTATAACATACATACATACATACAGTCACGCCTCTTTCCCATAGGGGTAGGCAGAGACCACATCTTTCCACTTGCTACGATCCTGACACACATCTTTAGCTTCTTCTACTTTCATTAGCGTTTTCAAACACGCTCGTCGGTTGCGGGTACTTTTAACGTGACCTTTCCTCAAAAGTTCACCGATCTGATTGTGATACGTACGCCTAGGTCGACCCTTACCGGCTTTTCCATTCACACTTGCCTCATAAATCTGTTTCGTCAATCTCCTTTCATTCATCCTCTCTACGTGTCCAAACCATCTAAGCATGCCTTTCTCTATCTTTTTCACTACATCTTCAACCACACCGCAACGTTCCCTTATCACGCTGTTTCTCACTTTGTCAATCAGAGTTACTCCAGCTATACTTCTCAAACTTCTCATTTCCACAGCGTTAATCCTACTTTCATGCTTCTTCTGCCAGACCCAGCATTCACTACCATACATAAGTGTGGGGATCAGAACTCCCTTATTTACAGCCAGTCGTGCTTTTTAGATACCTTCTGGCTACACATAAAGTTATGCAGAGCCCCATTCACTTGATTTCCTGCCAATACTCTTCTCTCAATATCACAGTCATACTTTCCGTCTCTCGTAAATTTAGAACCCAGGTACACAAACTCTTTCACTTGTTCCACTCTTTCTCCTTCAATCAGAACTTTGCAATCCGACATACTTTCTTCTCTTTCAAAAACCATTACTTTCGTCTTATCAACATTAATTTTCATTCCTTTGCTTTGTAGAGCACCATGCATAATATTAACCATCGCCTGCAACTCCTCCTCCGATGATGCTAATATAACCTGATCATCGGCGTATAGGAGGCATTTGACGGTCAAATCATTCATTCTTAAGCCAAACACACTCTCTTTCAAATCTTTTAAGCAATTGTCTATGAATAGGTTAAACAGCCACGGCGAGGCCACACATCCCTGTCTAACACCTTTTTCGATGTTAAACCAGTCTGTGTAAGCCCCGTTTACCCTGACACAAGCACTGGAATCCTTATAGAGTGATTTCAGTGCTCGTATCAAGCTGCCGTTCACCCCATACATATGCAATGTCGACCACAATTCAGTCCTCACTACCCTATCATAGGCCTTTTCCAAGTCCACAAATGCGCAATAGACCTTTTGACTTTGAGTCAAGAATTTTTCGGCTATGCTTCGTAAGGAAAAGACCTGATCCATGCATCCCATTCCTCTCCTGAATCCTGCTTATACATCCCATATCTCCTCTTCACTTTCATTCATGACTCTCTTAATCAAAACCTTTGCATACAGTTTACCGACGATACTGAGCAAGCTAATGCCTCGGTAGTTTTTGCAGTCTTGCTGCGACCCTTTTCCTTTGTAAAGCGGTACGATAACGGCCTTACACCAGTCTACTGGTACGTTGCCGCTCCTCCAGCAATGGTTAAAAAGGCGGTACAGCTGACTAGCTACCACGCCCTGTCCAGCTTTCAGCATCTCAATCGTAATTCTATCATACCCTGCAGCTTTTCCCAATTTCATACTATTCATCGCTTCCACAATCTCTTCCATACTAATATCTCTTTCATCGCAACCTTCATTCATGTCCCCAGATGGGGCCTGTGCTCGTATATATTCTTTCTCAAATAAGCTTTCGAAATATTTCTTCCATGTCTTTAGAATGCTTTCCTCACCTCTCACAATACTTCCATCCTGGTTTCTGATTTTGTCCAGTTGCGAGGTCGTATTTTGACCTCTGGCTGTTCTTATGGACTTCCAGAAAAACTTAATGTTGTTCTGAAAGTCGTCAGATAACCTCATCTCGTATCAAATTCATCTCTATAATTCTCTTTCTTTCTTCTGATAGTGAGTGCTCTCACGGCGACATATATTATAACATATAAAAATATATATATATATAAGATTTTTTTTGTATATATACACTCAGCGTCACGCGAAAAATGGCTGTAATGGCTAGAAACGAATTATATTTATATAAATATTGGTATGTTTGAAATGGGTATTTGAATAGCTTTATATTATTAAAAAAAATCATGAAATCATTAAAACATTTATCATTATAGAGCGTCAAAAATAAACACTGTCAAATGCTCGTTAGTAAGGACGCTAGTTACACCACCTAAAAAGGGTATAAAAGGGTCGATCTGGATGAAATATGGGCCAGTCGTAATTTAGACTTTGCAGTGAATACACGTGAACAAGTAACCCAAGTAAGAACAAGTAAAGATGGACACCAGCTCTGAAGAAGCCGCTCAAGTGATTGCCCTGTTGCAGTCGGGGATGCGGCAGTGTGACGTTGCTCGACAGTTGAACCTGTCCCGTTTTTCAGTTCGACGGGTGTTCCAACGTTTTCAGCAGACTGGTGGTTATGTTAGAAAACCGGGATCTGGAAGAAAATGGTGCACATCAGAAAGAGATGACCGTTTCATCGTTACGACATCTTTACGAAACCGTTTTACAAATGCTGTTCAGTTGCAACAACAGCTTCGATCAACTCGGAGAACATCTGTGAGTGTTTCTACGATAAGAAGAAGGTTACACGAAAAGAGTTTAACAGCCCATAGACCTGCTAAAGGTCCAAAACTTACTGCACAGCATCGCAGAGATCGCCTAGAGTTTACCCGCAATCATTGCGAGTGGACTCTAGAAGAGATGAGACGAGGGTCTGTCTCTTCTGCATTGATAGACGTAGAAGGGTCTACAGAAGACAGGGGGAGAGGTTCACACCACCCTGCTTCGAAGAATCCGTCGAATACGGGGGTGGCTCGTGTATGTTTTGGCATAAATATATATATGACATAAATTTTCTTTTGTTTGTGTTAATTTGCTAAATAATAAATAAAGACGCAAGAGGCGTCACTAAAACATTGATCCACACAGCATATTAATAAATGGAGGTAGGAAGTAATAAGATTAATTAGCTGGTAGATGAGTGTTAAAACTACGATATTAATTCTATTAAATATTAATAATCTTTGGAGAATTAGCCACATAAAAATATAATAGACTAACATTATAAAGTAATTACTGTACAGGTTGTAATAAAGTCAGCGGTACTTTATTACATTTATTTTATACAGAAAATAAAATTTATGTATAAAAAGAATTTAAATGATATATAAGTCATATTTGTATGTATTGCATGTAAATAAATAACTAAACAATATAATAGTAGATCGCAATTTAAGTGTTTGTGTATTTGAAAAATCAATACTTTTAAAAAATTTAAATTCTAAACATTTTTTTAAAAAGCCAAATAGTTCAAGTGCAATCATAGTCGGCGAGTGAATGACTTGATTTAGTTGAAGAAGGTGGGTAATATTGTTGCTACTACGGACAGAGAATGACTCAGTCGATTTCTCTCAGAGTTGACAATATTTAAACATTAATCTATTGCACCCAAACAAACACTTCACATCCGAAAATAGGTGTAATGCTTGATATTTGCACAAGTTATTTCACATTGCTCTCAATATTAATAATTATAAATTACTAATAATTTAAGAGAAATGTTATTACATGACTGGACGCGACCAGCGCGCACCAGCATTCATGAATATATAATTAATGAATGTAAGACTTCATAGTTTCAAATCATTAAGTTATGCGCTTTTTTTCAGCGGCACCCGTTTCACCTACATGGCCTTCAGAAGGAAGAATTATATTTGAAGACGTGAGTCTGCGGTACGCTCCTGATGAAGCTCCTGTGCTTAAGAATTTAAACCTAGTAATAGAAAGTAGTTGGAAGGTAAAAAAGGGTTATTTGTAATGTTAATTATGTACTTTATTACCGTGTTTAAAGTCTAAGTTTCCGTGCAGCATTTGATTACAGCGACGTATTTTGGTAAACAACTACAAGTTATTATATTGTAAAGGATATATTACAGTGCCGTAAATATTAGCGGAAACAAAAATGCTCACTCGTTTTCACCTTTCCGCATCTGCTGACACTCATGCTATAAGATTAGAGGAACTGTTAGATATAGTATCCGAGACACGGAATACATAAATACATACAGTCACCTCCCTTTTCCATTGGTATAGGCAGAGACCACATCTTTCCCCTTGCTACAATCCTGACACACATCTTTCGCTTCTTTTATTTTCATTAGCGTTTTTATAGAAGCTCGTCGGAATAACAAGAATATATTTGCAAAAAATATTAACTTTCTTTTAGATTCGAACAGCAACCAGGACATGATTAAATAACATTTAAATTTTAATAAAGTAACAGCGTTTAATGTTCCACTGCTGTTTCGGGTAGACGGACATCACATGCCTTCGAAAAACCTTTTTATTCTAATAGTTTCATCAAGACCTTTCACCATCGTGTAGTGAGTCATGGTATAACAGCAATAAAATTACCAGTAACTAGTGGCGTCATCTGGAATCGAACTTAGGTACCCCGCGTACTATAAAAAAAAACGTGAGTTCCTGACTCGTTGATTTATCGCGGTTCTCGTATAGCAAACCTACATATATAATTAGGTACATTAAAAGTGATAAGGGACAAGTCTGTCGCGTACAGTATCCAAATAGCTTAACACTGATACAGTTAGAATAACTGTCTTACCAGATGTATGATAAACGTTCCGGGACTCCTGGTGGTAAGATTCTTATGCGAGAATCCGTCTAGGCAGATGCAACTCCAAGGCCAGTTATTCTGCCGTGAAGCAGTAGTGTGCAAACATTACTGTTTCGGTTTGAAGAGCACTGATAGCTAGTGTAATCACTGGGCATATGAGACTTAAGAACTGATGTCTCAGGTTGACGGGCGCAGTGTGGTGTCACACTGAATTGTTCTGGGTGGCACAGCATTTGTTATGGGCATACGTTGCACTTACAATCAGGTGAACGTTTTGCTAGTTTCGTCCTCCGGTTGATAATACGGTCATAAGCGGTTCCGTTCAGACATGGATTTTAAAGCTGCGGCTTCTAAGACGTGTTCGAAGAAACGAAAAATCATGAAGTTATTCTTAAGAAACATACAACAGCAAGCAGATTAAAATTGATAACGATTTTACTATGTATTTATATATGTTCTTGTATTGTATATTTATTTGTTAATTGCTTAGTTTCTTTCAAAGTTAAAATACTTGCCATTGTGGCAAATATGCCTAAGGATGACTGCCAGAGAATGCAAACAGGTTTTAAGTTCGCCCATAGTATCCTTTGAAAGGGAATTAAGCTTCAATAAAATGAAACATGGGAACATTATTATATCCACAAGGAGAAAAAAAAGCGTACCAGATTGTCAGTCATACACTAAAATCGGACCGTTATAGATAAGGTTGGCTTTGAAATTAAGGTCATATGTAGTACCCACTGCTTATTATTTGCCACTCTCAAGAAAAGCGGACTTCATGTTTAAGAAAAATTTTAAGAGTTTTTTTTATGCAGGTGGGAATTGTAGGTAGAACAGGCGCAGGAAAATCATCTTTAATATCAGCGTTATTCCGATTTGCTTTTATCGACGGCACAATATCAATTGACGGAGTCGACACTGCCATAGTTGCAAAACAGGTAATTGTGCCTTACATTTCACAACATATTTTCATAATATAGTTATAGATTTTATCATAGTAGTTATGATGATATTATATTAAAATAAAAGTATTTTAATGAAAGGAATATATTTAAAATAATTATGTTTGATTAATTATATAAACATTTAACCCTTAGGCCCTGTTTCTACCGGAGTTATTTTGCTTTTGAGCTTGATCTTAATCCAAATATTGCTTGTGTTAATTGTATACATTGATTTATTATATTGATTAATTACTCGCAGATTAATAATTCTTTATGAATATTATGCACCACGGTGGTCTTCTAAAAAGTAAATGTATAAAAGAATAAAAAGCGACAAAAATAGTCTAAGTACATGAAACTAATACAATAATAATAACAGCACAAGGTGGAATTTCTTTATTCTTTCTATATTAAAAAAAATATTACCATAATTGATTAATTTTACATTATTAAAAATCAAAAAAAAGGAAACAAGCAATTTTTAGACCAAATTTATAAACAAAAAAATATTTTTAGTCGGCGCTCATATTAGTCTCTCGGCTTTTGGCTCGGTCTGTATGAGCTACCCTGATGTATTGTTAATGTAGAATTCTTCGATATAGAAAAGATGTTACTATCAGCATTGTTTACATATAGCTTAATTCATGCGATAATGTTTGTTAACTTAAAATTACTTTCAGGGCTTACGATCAAAAATTTCCATAATTCCACAAGAGCCAGTCTTATTTTCAGCCACAATAAGATACAATCTTGATCCATTCAATTTATACAGCGATGATGATCTCTGGCGAGCCCTAGAGCAGGTGAGAATTCGAACAATTAAAATAAATGTGTACATCTCATAATTTACACCAATTTTAAATAAACTTGAATATTCGTAGGTTGACATAAAATCAGCCATTCCCTCCCTAGACTTCAAAGTGACTGAAGGTGGTTCCAACTTTTCCGTCGGTCAGAGACAGCTTATGTGTTTAGCGCGTGCTGTTCTCCGATCCAATAAAGTATTGATTATGGATGAAGCTACAGCGAATGTTGACCCACAGTATGTATTATGAATTGATAAAAAAAAACTACTTATTATGAGTTATATTGATCGCAACGTTTCAATAACTGCACGTTTATTGCAGGACTGACAATTTCATTCAACAAACAATACGACGTCAGTTTGCGTCGTGCACTGTTCTCACAATCGCCCATCGTTTGAACACCATTATGGACTCCGACCGCGTTCTAGTGATGAGTAGCGGCAAAATCGCCGAATTTGATCACCCTTACATACTGCTCTCTGATCCCAACAGCAGTTTTACAAGTATGGTGCGAGAAACCGGCGAGAAGAGTAGTCGTCAGCTGTTAGAAGTTGCCAAAAATGCTTATTTCAGAAGTAATCTGAAAGAGAACATTAGCTGAAATTTACCAAATACAATAAATGAGTTCAGTGATATTTCGTACAAAAGAGTTATCAAGTGCTCGCGATTGATTTTATTTTAAATGTACTCTAGATTATGATTCATTATGTGATAGTTCTGTGGCGTATTATATTGTAAAATAAATACTGTAATATGAAGTATTCTAAAGATATTTATATAATTAAGATTTCAAAAATATTTTTAGTCACATCTCATATACGCTTTTCTAAAACCTTTTTTAAAAAGTGAAAACGAAAAATAAGATATTGAATACTATATAATTTTCAAACTATGTTGACATCTCATTAAGAGTAGACCGATTAAACATAATTAGAAGGATAACAGAAGTAATTACTAGTAATTAATCTAAAAAAATATGTTTTCTGTTTTCTGTTTAAGCGATTTTCTTTCAATTATTCTAAACTTCAATAAAAACTGAGCAACAAGCACATTGAATGTTACTCAAATAACTCAAACTTTTTTTACATTTAATTTTTTTTTGTGAATTTATTTTTGTTATTCATGTCATTTCTTAGTGTCTTACAATGTCTTACAACACTCATTTGACATTGTAAAAAATAGTAACATTTGACAAACGAAACTTGGTTTTCTTATGTTAAAGACCAAATATGGCACTAAACACAACACACAAACACATAGGACTAATAATAATTTTGCCAATCTAGAGCTAATTGTTATTTTAGAATAAAAATATTAACTTTCCAAAATTAAAAATAGTATCTACAAACTATGAAGTTTGTTAATCGGCTTTGAGTATCGTTATGAAAAATATTTCTCTGTCAGTTGTGTATGGAACCTTACTCCTAAAGATAAGCAATGATAAAGTTTCTTCAGTTCAATGAAATTCTGAAATTTCTTTAAAATGATTGTCCTTTACTAGTATAACTTCAATATATCGTTTTCGGATAAGTATACATTTCACATATCCATTTAAAGAAAACTTTAATTATACTGATTTTATCGCATTTATTTTAAGTATGTATAACCCGTCGTTTCGAGTGCTTTGCAGCACCTATGGTCACATGAGGACTGATATGTTTGACGTCCTGATGTCATAATTAATCCAGAGTACCTTGCCTTAATTATTGTTTTTGGTCCGATCTACGCAGAATGAACTTACTGTGTTTCTATTAATAATTTTTTATTGCAACTGTCTCGCCAATCATACATGGTAGGAATGGTTGTTATTTCGCAAGGATTTGTGGTCTATCAAATCTGATGCAATGGTACTCCAGATTAACTATGACATCGGGACGTTGGGTTATAGTTTTTTTTAATGTGTTATATTCGCGTAAATATACGAAATCGTTCTATAAAAACTTAAATAGATTGACGACAAGCGAGCGAAGGCTTGGAAACAGATTATTGTTTGGCGAGCGGCTTATGTAAAGTTGCTCGCCAAACTAAATTTAACTAACTTTATTAATAAATTTAACTAATTAACTAAATTTAATTTAATAAAAAAATATTTGTAAAATGTGATCAGTTTGGTAGTTAGTCCTAGTTGTTACGTACTAATATCCAAATATGTAGAAACGATTTACCACTGACTCATCATGATATCTACGCAAGACTATTGGATTGGATTAGACTTGGATTTTACGAACTTTTACTCCTTAAAGGATAAACGGACTGGTGCTACTTTTTTGATACAGACTAACATATCAATAACTTCCATGATAAGCTAAGCTTAGCTAGTATAAAACAAAAGTCTTTCAAATTATGTTATTTATACGTAACTCTCGATATATTTTTTTCTAAAAATGTAGAGAAATTGCCAGTTTTTATATATTTGTTAAGTTATGGAGGTTCCTATATTTGTTTTGGAATAATTAACTTACTTATTGAAAGCAGGCATTGAAAACCAGTTCCAAATTTCGTTACGGTCCTTCGTTTGGGTTCTTTTAAAGGTCCCAGTTTTCGGTACGTTTCCGGTTCCAATATACCGGTACGGCAAAATAGATAAGTGCTTGGTGGTGTTCTTTGGTTATTTTGTTACGAAAATTCTAGAAACTGCTTGAATTTATTTCTCCAGATAAGTTATATAGTAGGCCAAGTAACGACACTATTATTAAATATGTTGAGACAATATTTAGAAAAACCAAAAATTCCATTTTCTGAATATCCAACAACAGTATCAGTATCATCAGAAAAACCAACTGAAATATACATAGGAGTGAAATACCTGGGCATTCTTAGAAGCTTAACTCCAACATAAATGGTTTTTATGTGAAGCTGTGTTATAATTTAAGTTTTCGAGGTCAACTATCGACTAAATAGTGTGACTATCAATAGTTGCCCTTGAAATCTGCAACACTAGTTTAATCAAGTTTTGCTTGAGTACCGGTACCGTATCGGTTCCTGACGGTTCTTTTTTAGATTTCGTTATCGGTTTCGGTTCTAATATCAGAACCACGAAATACCGGGGTCTCACCTGTATTTTGAGACCCTTTTCAATTTGAAGATTGAAAGAGCAACTAGGCTTAAACAGTCTAAATAAAATCTACAGAAGTCAATATTTATAAACAGACACGAAAAAAACAATTTCAACAAATACATTACTTATTTTAAATTACTATTTAGTTTTGTAACTATGTCTGCCACATTTAAACTTTGCTGGAAAATGTTTAAAGGCTATCGTGATATCTCTGTTTATTGTGATATGTGCACCACATATAAAATTTTACTAATATTTTTTTAACGTTATCAAATAAGAATAACATGTGAACCCTGTAATAAAATAAATAAAAAAAATCACTCGTTTTTCTTCGCGTCACCAGTCGTTCGTCACCAACAAAAGAGCCTCCTTCTTGGATGATAACATCGATACAGCCGATATGACAATAATAATATTAAAAAAATCAAACTGAAGAAGAATCCATGAATTTTATGTTTATCGATTAACACTTTCCATTTGCTATCGCCACAACCTTTGCAGCAATCATTTTTAATCATGATTTTAGTTAAATTTACATTTTTTAGTTTCTTTTTGCTAATGTTTTTTCATAATATATCACTTAATGACAGATATCAGTGTATTATCTATGGACAGACATACTTATTTATGTCGATTTATATTAATCTATAGTGACGTATATAATGTCAACTTTAATAAAGGTAAACTCTTAGACTATGGATTGTATGGACATGTTTTGACTATGAAATAAGCGCTGCCAATCCTTGGACGATAACAGGGCAATCGTCATAGTAAGACAACATTTGCTTTAAACTTAATAGCGGAATTGATTACGAGCCGTATAAATACGATAACTTAACAGTAATAATTTTCCATACCTAGAAGGGACAAACGTCATATTAGAGCTGTCCTAAAACGACTTCGATTTGATCCTGATACATTTGCCTACGTCGAACCGTATCTCACACTCGTCTCATAAATCTGTTTCGTCAATCTTTTTTTATACATCCTCTCTACGTGTCCAAGCTATCCAAGCATTCCTTTCTCTATCTTCTAGCACATCGCAACGTTCCGTTATCACGCTGTTCCTCACTTTGTCCATCAAAGTCACTCATGCTATTCAAACTTTTCATTTCCACAGCATTAATCTTACTTTCATGGTTCTTCTACCAAACCCAACATTCATTACAATACATAAGTGTAACAATAATCCTCTATATACAGCTAGTCGTTTCCTTTTAGATACTTTCTGGCTACACATATAATAGTTATGCAGAGCCCCAAACACTTGATTTTCTGCCAACACTTTTTGCACAATGTTACCGGCGTACTTTACGTCTCTCGTAAACTTTGAACCCACGTACATAAACTCTTTCACTTGTTCCACTCTTTCTCCTTCAATCAGAGCTCTGCTATCCGTTATACTTTCTTCTCTTTCAAAGACCATTACTTTCGTCTGATCTACATTAATTTTCGTCCCTTTGCTTTAAATACTACCGTGAATTATATTAACTGTCGACTGTAACTCCCCCTCTTATGATGCTAATATAACCTGATTATCAGCATATAAGAGTCATTTGACCGTCAGATCATTCATTCTTAATCCATATGCACTCTCTTTTAAATCTTTCAAGTAATTGTCTATAAATATGTTAAACAGTAGTATAATATGCCTTAACTATTATACGTTGATTCAATCTAATATATGGAACAGATTGGCAGAGTAAAAACTAAACAATATGAAAGCGTAACTATATTTTTATTTAATCATTAAATTTTTATCAATTGCTAAGTTTTGGTTATTCGACTGCGTCTCTAATAGAGGGTTATAGATCTTGTGCGTCACGGAGAGGCGCACTACTTGTGTTTAATACGGCTTACTATACATAAAATACTATCACAACAACATAAAACGATATGATAATCGAACTAAAACACTTGAGAAGGCTATGTTTTATTAATTTTATGGTTTTGTATTTTATTTTTAATGCATTTAACATATTATGTCAAAAATTGTATAAAAGGTCATTATTCTTCCGACTACAAGACGCATGTTATCTCGTAACTATGATTTAAAATTATTACCTGTAGTATATACACGTAGACACACGTGTGTGAGTATACTCCCCTATTTTTATCTATACATTTACAAATACTTCAGTAGAGCGACTTTACTAAAGCAGGCTTTAATTTGACGTAGTGCAGAGTATTGAAGCACGTGGAGTGATAGAAACTCTCAAAGCTCGTTTCGTATTTTACTGCCGTTTATAACAATACTACGAGTATATACACTATGAAAAAATATATAAATACGGTTGAAATAAAATAAAATATAATTTATTTATTTATTAACGTTGTTATCAGAACCTTTAGAACTTAATCAATAATAAATAAACCTAGATAATATATTTAACAGAAGTATGGAATTCAATTTATGAAATATTGTAAGGTAATTATTTCGTAACATATAATCTATATAAATATATAATCAAAATCAGATTTACTTCGCAACAGATTTCCTTAAGCTTTCTGTTATCCTAGTACTTGCGCCAATCTAAACCATACTGCGCAGATTTGGATGAATTTAAATTCATAAAAAAATATTTAATAAATTACTAAGAAGGCTGTCCTTGCAAAAAGTAATTCTACTGATAATTAGAAAACAAATAGTTGTATTATAAAAAGATCTGTTATTATACGATCAAATAAATGTATGGTTGTACCTACATCGTTCGTTATGACTGTTAATCGACGCCAAACGCGTCTTCTATCTATTGGTAATAAAAAGTTAAGAAAATTTCAATCAGTAATATTAAAAAATATATTAATTTAGTATACTTTGCAATACTCGTACTAGTAGCGAAAGGCGGGTTGGTTGGCGACCGCGCCGGCCGTTGGTGGTACCCTTTGTCTTGACCTCCGTACGTTCACTAAGTTCACTTTTTCATTTAATCTAATGTTTTGACGATCGAGTCAACGTATTTGCGATGTAGGAAGCCGAATTTAAATTTTCTATTAAATCATCAGATTCAGATCAAAGAATTTTTAAAAAAAGCGATTTCTAACACTAGATTTTCTCCTGCATGTTGGGTGCATTTTACAGTCACGAATTTCAAATGTACAATACAACTAGACCCGAAAACCAACACAATTTGTGTTTTTTCCCAAATGTTGGCTCCGGCTGGGATTCGAACCCTGGATCTGTGGCGCAGTAGTCAGGTACGCTAACCACTACGCCAAGCTGTCGTCGTTTTATAATTACATGATTGGGATTAAAAATCAAAAAAAAAATATATTTACGTTAGATATCTGTATTGTAATAATTCTTAAAACTGGATGTACCATTTTGTTCTAAACATAAACCGGTGTGTTTTCGTTCTTATTTTATTGTCACGGTGCCTATCATCTTTAATCAATTAAAAATCATTCATAATTTGCTGTTTTAATTGACCTGAAGCTTCGCGCTTCTTCCCTATATAGAAGTATTTTTACTTCACACCACAAATAAAAGCCCGTCCGTGCTCCTAGGTAGCCAAACCACGGGACAGCTATAAGTATTGGATATTCGAGTAATGATAATTTCTGTCGCCCATTGCTTTGAGATCTCATGAAAAAATTACGATTAAAAAATGAAACAATTACGCGTTTGGAAGAGACTGAGTGAATTATTCCGCAATATTTTTTTGCATTTTGCAATTTCATGTTAAGGGCAGGCGGCCTGGCATGACGGGGAAGCATCGTCTCAAAGAGCATCGTCGTCGCAGTCCACGTGGACTACAGAATTCGGTTTTTTATAACGTTCTTTACGTTTTTAAACTGCCAGATGATCTTTGGACCCGGTATATTAAGATGATTATGACAAACTTTGTTCGACGTTGAAAACGTTTCGGTGATTTGTTTTCCAAAAATTACATAAGTGCTGAGATATAACGATCTAAAGGTTTTAACCATTTTATGTTTATAATATCAAAACTGCGACCGCGTGGCGTAATGTTTAGCATACCTGTCTAATGAGTTCTTGGTTTGGATCCAATAATCAATATTTTTGCATAACAGATTACTGGTCTTCGGATCTGGATGTGTGGTGTTCGTCGCGTGTCTCTGAATTTCAAATTCTTAATAATTTTTTGACTAATGTAGTGCAATGCGTACGAAGAAAATGTTTTAATGTAGACGCGGCTATAAACAGCCATTTTTGAAGCCTAGTCTTAATTTGACAGGTTTGTAGGTAGATTATTTTCATTGGTGGATTAAGTTTTGGTGCGAAAGCGGTTTACCATATCAATAAAAATAAAGTCGCATAAAAATAAAGGCTCTCCTAGTACTTGTTGATTGGTAATCTCAGATTATATATACTCTTTTGATGTCAACTCTGGTCAGTGGTCAGTTTTATTTGTTTAGATTAAATTGTGTCATATTAATTCCGTAAAAATCACTTGAAGAAGTAACATGTCAAGTTATCTGACATAACTTTTGTATTTTATATAAATTTTACAATGATTAGGTTTCATCAAGAATAAATTCAAAAATGTTTAAGTTAAAATAAATAGTTTTCTAATCAGTCTTTAAGTGTCTTTTGGTTCGAAAGTGATCCCATTAGTCACATCTATCGTTCGAGAGGTTATGGGCCCAGGAAAAGGAACAATTCATAAGGAAACAATTGAAAAAGAAACAGTTGAAGAAGAATTAACAATTGCCGGTGTTGAAAATTAAGAGTACAGAAACAAATTAAGTAGTTTGAAGAAACAATTGAAGATAGTGGAAGCGGCTTAGGCGGAGGTTCTGGAAACGCCGGAACTGGATATGGAAACGGCGGTGGATCTGGTGGCTCAGGCAGTTATGGAAGTGGTTATGTTGATGTTTTTTTTAATGATGCTAATGAAGCGGATGAAGAGGAAGCGGAGGTTGTTGCGGAGAGTGTGGGTCCAAGGAGGAATCCACCGCTAGATGGGTCTTTGAGAGGTTTTGATGATTTTTTGGATGCAAGTGAGGAGAGAATAGTGGAGGTTGTTGATGTTTTTAATGATGCTGATGAAGCCAATGTTTAGGAAGAGAAGTTTTCTTTGGAGAGGAATGGCACATGGAAGTTGGTTGATGAAGGGGAAGCTGAAAGAAGAAAGCTTTAAACAAGCAAGTGGGTCTTTGCTAAAAAGTCGGATGGAAGATATAAAGCTAGATTAGTAGTCAGAGGTTTTCAACAGAAATATAAAGTGGACTATGAGGAAACCTATAGTCTTGTGGTGCAGGTAGCAGCTCAGAAGAATTTGAAATTAAGACAAATTTGAAATTTATAGTAAGACAAACGGAATTTTCAGAACATTTTCGGAACATTTTTCAGAGAAACTTTTTACAGAATCTTTGATATCTCCTCTTCCTTTATAGTGTATTGTGTTTTTCTTGTATTTTTGTGGTTTTAGTTATTATTAAGAATTTTGGTTTTTGTTGAGAGAGAGTGTGTTATTGTTGTTTTAAGATTGGTGGTTTGTTTGTTGATAATTTCTAAATTTTTTGGGTTTTCCGTACTTGTCTGGTGTTATGATGTACTCGTATATTTGAGATTAAGGGGGTGTGTTGATTGGTAATCTCAGATTATACATACTCTTTTGATGTCAACTCTAATCTGTTTGGTTTATGTATTATGTTTGAATTACTTTAAATTGGGATGTCAGTTTTATTTGTTTAGATTGAATTTTTAAATCATATTTATTAATTCCGTAAAAATAACTTGAAGAAGTAACATGTCAAGTTATCTGTTGTATCTATTATATAAATTTTACAATGATTAGGTTTCATCAAGAATAAATTCAAAAATGTTTAAGTTAAAATAAATAGTTTTCTATTGTCTTTTGGTTTGAAAGTGATCCCATTAGCCACATCTACCATTCTAGAGTACTACGTTTGTAGAAGGTTATATTTAAAAGTGCGTTTTTCCATTGCCCGGCATAGCACGATGGCGACATGAACCGATGCTTTTTTTCTGCTACTTCTTCTTCTGCCGGGGACAGTGCCGGTATGCGCCGGCTTTTTGGTACTACGTAATTACTACTACTTAGATTATACTACTTAGATACTACGTATGATGATAAATGTCTTCATCAGGTGGGTGATGTTAAAGGAGGACACTTCAGAGAAGCGTATAATTTCTTGATAATATTTCTCTCGGAGTATTTAATTTAAGCTAAATTCATTAGCTTAGTCTACTATGCAAGGCCGAATACTTTGTATGGAAAGTGGGCCAAAATTATACGAGTACAAACGTGCATACTGAAGGCAAATAAGCTATAAAATAATTCATACCTTAGCCTACCCCAGCCGCCTCTGCGTAGTGCAGACGTGCCGTCAGACAACGTAAATCCATTAGTACGATAAAATACAAATTCAAATTCATAAATTCGAGTAAATAAATAGGAGTGCATAGAACTGAGGAGTATGTTCTACAAGAAAGCAACCTATAATCCCTATGAGAAAGCGATAATCTTGCACGTAACAAAAACAAATATCATTATACCAGGAGTACATGGCATCGTGAAGTTGAAATTGTGGCGGAGGGTGAAACTATCTTGCAACTGGATGAGTGAGGCATATGGCGAACGAGAGATAGTACTACTCTTTGCGAAGGCGAGCAATATAATACTGCCTTATGTATCGAGGAGTAACTTTGTGCGAGTGAACTTTGTAACCAGCATAATAACGTGAGTTTAATGTAAACTCCCGTCCCCAACTTGACACACAAAACATCACAATGCTATATAATTCCGACTCAGCTCTTAACATCTCTAATAATACGGATGAAGCTGATAATTATTTTAACATTACAAAGCTACAAAAACGCACATTTGACGATCTTCTTGCGCGGCCTACATCATCCGCCTCTGAAATAAAAGTAATGTTTGTCGAGTTAACGGCAAGATCGTAAGTTCGACCTACTAAATAATCCGCTCAGTACTATTATATCTCAAAATTAAGACATACAAAAATCAGATGTAACTCTTACAAATATCAAGATTTAAATCCAAAATAAACAATTTAGAACTAGAAAAGAACTAGAATATGTGCACGCGTGTATATGAATATAAGTTGGTCAGTAGAGAATGTCTATCTCAATCTACTGACAAACCTATATTAATACACACGCGTGCACATACTCATACACACATAACATTCATACTCAGTCACACTAACAAACACAAAATGGTTCTTGCAATCCGCTTTGTTATTATTACTTTTATTATTATTTGTTTTTTGTATTTTTTATCATGTTTAATTTACTTTTGCTTTTCTCAACTTTTATCATTATTGACATCTAACATCTTTAATGTCTGTACTAATAAAAGGAGTTTCTATAAATGTAGCCATCCACGGTTATTTATTTATACCACGTTTCCTATATCACGTTTAGCTTACATAATTACTCAACATATGTTCGGTTTTGTCAGACGGCTGGGAGCGGACTTACTTACTATGCCGGCGCTGGCTACTTTTTACTTTTTATATAATTTACTTTACTTGAAAGTGCCGGAAACATGGACGTTACTCCACACTAGGATTTCTCCTGTAACGTGTGTGGGTTTTACAGACATAAATTTCTATGCACAACACAACCAAACCCAAAAACCAACAATTTGTTTTTACAGAAATGTTGACTCCGGCTGTGTTTCGAACCCAGGCCCCGCAACGTAGAAGTCAGGTATTATTACCACAAGGCCACGCAGAACTTTGAATAATTTTTAAAATGTGATAAATATCGACAATTTCACTTACTCCTGCATCAGTAATAGGGTGCTCCTAGATACCCGAATATAACACATTTAATAAAACTAAACTTTACGGATTAATCAAATTGTCTGTATTTCAACATTTTATAATTAGCTGAATCACATAATACAACCATTTAAAACATTACATAAATGTAACGCTTTCCTAATAATAATGTATTGCTTTAATATCAATGTTTCATTAAGTTTGTTACAGAATTTTTCATCATCTATCATTCTATAATCAATATTTAACATCTAGGGCAACTAGTAAAAACTATTCTAACTAAAGTAAAATACAAGTAAATTTATGTTTTTGTAAATTAATGTTTTTTCTGATAATTTTTTACTTTATTAACTTACTCATTTATATAAACTGCCAATTTATTTTTACTATTATCTATATTAAATAAGTTACGCAGGTTATAATTGACTACACGCATTGAGGATATAACAATATAAATCTAAAAAGTAACAAAAGTAAAAAACTAACGAAAATAACTGAAACTGAACCGAGAAGACAACACAAGTATAACATTCGTGGTGGACGTTTGTTCAAACTAAAAGTTTGTTTAATTAGTATAATTATTAATAACCCGTGTACGAGATATCTTTATACATTAACATTTTAACATTATTGATAAAACATTCTCTACAAAAAAAATTACCAAAGGTAATTTACCCCGGTCTCTAAGACTGAAGAAATCTCGAAAGTGACTCTCAAAAAAAGAAGCATTAATCATCGTAAAAAATGCCACATCGAAAATAGAATACTCCAACCAATTACAGGTAAACGCGTCTGAGGACACGTAGCGTCAGGTACTGCGATTTTCAATCCACCGGGCAAGCATGGTAAATTCGACATCCCTACGGCTACTACTACTTACAGACTACTGATGATGCTGAACCACATCAATCTACAATAATCAACTTCATCTTAAGCCACACTCACTTTAATGAAAATTGTTCAAAAAATAACAGTTTATTAATTCTATCAATGCTCTTTTTATAGTCAATTGATTCTATTAAAAGCAGTATTTTATACAATTTATAAACTTATATGGAAATTTATTACATAGTTATGTAATATGTACAATTTCTTTCTTTTTACGTTTCTTTCTTTTTTATAACTGTTCTGGATATACACTTTGATACTTTGCTTTGGCTATTTCAAACAATGATTTATTCATTTTGTCTCCAGTCTCTCTAGCCATGAAACTAAATTTACTATCTGGATTCAATAGAAGACGGTACGGGTAGTCGAATTCAATCACTTGTCCTTCATCCATGACCAATACTCGATCTGAATCCATGATAGTGTTGAGACGATGGGCAATAGTAAGCACGGTGCATGTCTCAAATTCGCGTCGAATAGTCTTTTGAATCAATGCGTCAGTTCTGGAACAAAGCAAGATATCAGTAAATATTTTTTTCAGTCAGTGAATCGAGTATAGTGCTTAACTTTTTATGTATACTTTCGGAACTTACAATGAATTTATAAGTTTTACTGAGACTGTTTTAAGCCGATAATATAAATCAATCGTTGTAGCAGATTAGGAAAACAATATAAAGGGAAATCAATGGAGCACATGTATGTGTGCACTTTTGATTCCCTGTTTGGTGCACATATCTTTAACGCTTTTAAGCAATAAGCGTACAATTTTAAAATTAAATAAGCAATGATTTAGGTTATATTTTTATTTCGAGTTTTTTTACAAATACTGTAATATGTTAAAAAAATAGTCATGTTTCTGTAATTGATGCATTAATAGGCTTTCTGGCAATCAGAAAATTCAAATATTACTCATACTTTTCAGCAATGACGGCTGCGAAATTCACCATTTTTAAGGCGATAAAATGCGAAAAATTGTAAATGTCCTTGTGGAAGATTATAAGTGTGCTCTGTATAGTAAAGAACAGTAGTCTTGGTAGTGTAAATGTTGTTTGGTAGACTTGAGTATGTAATGCTCGCTTTAATGTCTTTGCTTGCGGCGGCGTAGTGTGGCGGTTCGTCCACTTCCCTTTAATATTATTGAGGAGGACGATAGCTGCCACATGCGTCACACTTGTGAACAGGTGATGTTGGAGAAGGCTGGTCTGCTCGAGTTTGCAATTTATATTTATTATTGATTCTTATCTAAAATTTTAACATGAAGCGTGCTTTGATTTTCTTTCAGACTATTCTTTGTAAATTTATATGTAATGCATTTTTGACTGAGATAAAAAAAAAGATTTACAAAAAAGGGGATACGTACGGAGTTTCTTTCGCCTGTTTCTTCTCCGTCAGAGGATCTTCATTAGGAAACGGTAGTAGATTGTAGAAAACGATGTTTGACAAACTAATTTTATATTTCTTACGTCAAAAAATAAAGAATACTCATTCATTCATTTCAATCATTAACAGTGAAAAACAATATTAGACGCTTCATTATAGTAAGTTTACTCTTTTTTAATATTCTTTATAAAATGATTACATGTCATCAGAATTAAAATACGTGAAAGAATATCTGGTCACATTATAGTATCGTAAAACCAATTTTAATACTTAGTTTATAATCAAGACAAAAGTAAATTTATTATGTCAACGATGGTGTGATGTCGTGTGACAAAGGTCCTGATTTTCCGACTAAACATATTAAATCAGACTAATGTTTTGTCTGTTTAATTAAGTTACATTTGAAAACAAAAATGTAACTATTATTCAGAATTTTTTTTATATATATATATATATATATATATATATATATATATATATATGGGCTAAAGCACTACTTTTTTCATTTTAAAATTGTACTCCAGCATGCATATTTTTGAAAAGCTTTGAAGATTTACATTTGTGCATTTTTAATTTCCCTTTCATATATGGGAGAGACCTATGTTCTACTGTGGACTAAGATAGGCTGAAATGATGATGATGATTCTACAGAATACAACGCTATTTGCTTCTTTCGTTTCAGAATACTCGTTATAAAAGACGTAGCCTACATAGATAACTTATTAAAATAATGTTCCTTTAATTAAACACTATAAAATTGCATTATTTTGACATTCTACGACTATTTAAATCTTTAAGTGATATAATTTAATTTACTGAATGGATGATCTGTATACAGACTCCAGATATAAATAAGAACACAAGAACACAAGAGCCAAACTCGTCCGACACTATTCCGACGATATCCCGGACGTCAGTCTGAGCGAGATTAGTATGGCTCTCAAACAGCTCAAGAATGGCAAAGCGCCCGGTGAGGACGGAATTACAGCGGAGCTTCTGAAAGCGGGTGGAGAACCGATACTTTTAGTCCTTCAGAGGCTCTTTAATTCCGTCATCCACGGCGGCGCTACGCCGGAAGCGTAGAGCAGAAGCGCGGTTGTCCTGTTCTTCCAGAAGGGCAATAACGCCCTCTTGAAGAACTATAGACCGATATCGCTTCTGAACCGCGTCTACCTGCTGTTTTCGAGAGACATTACGAATCGTCTTGCAAGCAGACTCGACGACTTCCAGCCTCCCGAACAAGCCGGATTCCGAAAAGGCTTTAGTACCATATACCACATACATACCCTTCGCCAGATTGTACAAAAGACCGAAGAGTACAATCTCCTGCTATGTCTGGCGTATGTGGACTATGAAAAAGCCTTTGATTCCTCGAAACTTGGGCAGTGCTACAGTCACTTCAGCGGTGCCGAATTGATTGTCGGTAAGCTACTGAACTGGAAAGGATACGGCATTAACATCAATGGCGAATACATCACTCACCTTCGATTTGCCGACGACATAGTCATAATGGCAGAATCGCTGGAGGAGCTTGGCACTATGCTCAATGACCTCAATAGTGCCTCCCAACGGGTAGGTCTTAAGATGAACATAGACAAGACGAAGATCATGTCTAACGTCCATGTAACACCTATACCGGTTGCTGTTGGGAACACTACGCTCGAAGTTGTTGACGAATATGTATACCTAGGACAGATTGTCCGACTAGGTAGGTCCAACTTCGACCAAGAGGTCAATCGACGGATCCAACTCGGCTGGGCAGCGTTCGGGAAACTACGTCACATCTTCTCGTCGAGTATACCTCAATGTCTCAAAAGCAAAGTTTACAACCAGTGCGTGTTACCAGTGATGACATACGGAACCGAGACGTGGTCCTTCACTGCGGGCCGCTTGCAGAAGCTCGAGAGTCGCTCAGCGAGCTATGGAAAGAGCTATGCTCGAAGTTTCTCTGCGTGATAAAATCCGTAACGATGATATCCGCAGCAGAACTAAAGTAACCGACATAGCCCTAAGGATTAGCAAGCTGAAGTGGCAATGGGCCGGCCATATAGCCCGATAACCTATGGGGAAGAAAGGTTCTAGAGTGGCAACCTCGTACTGGAAAACTGTATAAGTGAGTAAACTGTGTAAGTGTAGGGCCTCCCCCCCCCCCCCCCCCCACTAGATAGAGCGAAAATCTGCGCGATTTTGCGGGAAGTCGATGGATGCAGGTGGCTCAGGACCGTGCTTTGTGTCAATCTATGGGGGAGGCCTATGTTCAACAGTGGACCAAGATAAGCTGAAATGATGATGATGATGATAATGATGTGATTTTAATAAAATAAATAAATCTCATTTTACTTACTGGGGATCAACATTAGCAGTCGCTTCGTCCATAACGAGAAGTTTATTGGAACGCAGTATTGCTCTAGCTAAGCATATTAATTGACGCTGGCCAACAGAGAAATTCGCACCACCTTCGGAAACTTTAAAATCAAGTGCATCTATCGCTTCCTTAAGTTCAACCTAAAATATAGTGTATAAAAAGTTTTTTTATAACTCAAGATGACAGCTCAAATTTTGTAAGAAGCTCGAAAATCTTTTTTGTATCACATTATGTATCACTTTATTTGATTGTAATTTAACTGGTGGTAGGAATCCTATGCATCTGTCTGGGCAGGTACCACTGCGGGCCCGTTATTCTGCCGTGAAGCAGTAGTGTGCAAACATTACTGTGTTTGGGTTTGAAAGGCACTGTGAGCTAGTGTAATTACTTAAATAAATAATTACATACGCGCAGATGAGACTGAGAGAACTGATGTCTCAGGGTGACAGTGTGGTGCCCCACAGAAAAATTCTGGATGACAGCTTTTGTTACGAGTAAATTTACACTTACCTACAGGTGAACAATGTGCTAGTCTCATCACTTTCTCCCATAAAAAATTGTAAGACATATAATTATATGTGACGTGGTGGCGGCTTTAGAGTATCTACCACCCCATCTCATCCCGTGGGTGTCTTAAAAGTCGACTGAAGGAAAATTAAACCAGAAGATGGGCGGTAGCATCTTCCTGGAACATCTGAATAAGTAAACTGTGGTTGCCAACCCACCTGCCAAGCGTGGCAACTATGGCAAAATCCCCCCAAAATGAGAGCTAATAACTGTGGCAATCATTGGGGGAGGCCAATGTTCAGCAGTGGAGATACGCTGAAATGATGATGATGATGAATGAAAAATACTCCTTGTCTTTTCATTATGTGTACCTTTTACTTAGTATAACTACAGTAAAGAAATCAGACGAACCTGTTCCAAGGCTCTCCAAATTTCGTCGTCGCTGTAGTAGTTAAATGGATCCAAATTGTATCTTAGGGATGCAGAAAACAAAACTGGTTCTTGAGGAATTATTGAAATCTTAGACCTTAAATTCTGAAAACCAATTTAGCATATTCTTAATAATAGAAAACGCTGCACCAATTCGACATAAACATAAATAAAACCTCACCGACTTTGCTATTCCGCCCGTTTCGAGACCATCGATCTTAATACTACCTTCGATATTCGATAAGCGGAAAAGTGCTGAAATTAATGAGGACTTACCAGCCCCAGTTCTGCCTACTACTCCAACCTGAAAGAATTATCGAAATACTAGGTGATGAATATTATGTTATCCAGTAAACAACTACTTTATATTTTTTAAAGCGGCAATAGCGCAATGGTTTAGGGTACGAAACATGACGTCCGCAGGATCGTATCCGCCATTGAAAAGCTTGTGATAGAAATATCACAAGCTTTTCAGCGTAGTTGTAGTGGTTAAAAGGAATATTTTTAATGTTAACAGCATTGCTAATATTCTATTTAAAAAAAGGAAAAACAATAAATAATATACAAATATCACTTACTTTCCAACCGCTTTCTAGTTCAAAGTTTAATTCTTTTAATACATAAGGTTCATCAGGACCATATCTCATGCAGACATTTTCAAACTGAAGATGTCCTTGTAATGGCCAATCTTGAGATGGATTAATAGCTGTAAGGATAATTTTTTTAGAAACAACAAAGACTTTAAAACTTATTAAGGGATTATTAATCGGCGAAACATTTTAAGTCTGTCACAACGTGTTTAATCACGCCTTTACAAACCACCACGAAGTAAAAGTAAAGTAAAGTTTCAGCCTATAAATGTCCCACTACTGAGCACAGGCCTCAATCGGCCGCTGCCGCTCAATCGCTGCTCCAATGCGGGTTGGCGGACTTCACATGTCTTCGAAATATTTTTTATTCCTCAGACATGCAGGTTTCCTCACAATGTTTTCCTTCACCGCCGAGCACATGGTAAATCAGCACTTAAAATTGCAATTAACAATTTAGTGGTGCCGGCACCGGGAATCGAACCCAGGTCACTCGCGTACTATGAAATTTAAAGCGAGTGCCTAGCCCCTGAGCTACCACGAAATACCAACTCACTAAGTTGAAGCTTCTGACTACAGACAATCCAGCATTTATTAATCTTTGTTTTTAAATGTACTCAATTTTACTCAGCTTAAAAGATATTGACAAAGAGAGGAATATACTAGTTTGATATAACGTAACCAACTTGTGGATTTTTTTTATTTAAAAATTATATTAAATTTTATTCTAAAATTTTGCGTAAAAAATTATTTCAGTACAAATAATTGGGTGAGCATAAATGTTATTTTTACGTAGACGGAGATATTTTGCATTTGTGCCATAACCATACAAATGCTGTGCCACCCAGAATTTTTCTGTGTGGAACCTGCACATTCCCCCCAGTGGCATTAGTTCTTACGTCTCATATGCCCAGTAATTACACTAACTAGCAGTGCCCTTCAGACTGAAACACAGCAGAATAACTGGTCCTGCGATGGTATTTGCATAGAACCACCAGTAAAAGATGCGTAAGATGCAAGGCATCTCTCACTTTCGCATTTTTAATCAATTACTTTAGTCGAATTTTAAAATATTCATAGCGATGATAGATTATATTAAGCCTCCGCCGCGAATAATTAAATCTTTGTTCCTTACGTCCAATTTCCATATTCTCCTCGCTAGGTAATTTAGAATATTCGAGCACTCTCTCTACAGAAGTCATCTGCCCTAAAAGATCAGCCGTAACACGAGCAGCCATTTGCAGTACCATGGTTAAAACCATAGACTGGCTCACCGCTAAACCAATACTGCCCACAGGTATGGTATCACCTATAATTACAATTTTATTTCAGTTTTCTGTTATATTTAAAATTACCATAGCCGTTGTAATAATAAACTGTCATTGTGTAATTATTACATTTTTTTATATTAATTTAATAATATTGCTGTAATTGCTGTTTTTAAACTTCTCATATAGGGATTTCTTATATTTACGCGAACACTACACATTAAAATGAAACTAATTTTACGGATTTTATCGCGTTTATTTTTGTTATTTATAACCCGACGTTTCGAGTGCTTTACAGCACCCATGGTCACGGGGGGACTGAGGTGACAGATGTCCTGATGTCATAGTTAACCCGGAGTACCTTCAGCTTTTAATTATTATTTATGGTCCGATCTACGCAGAAAGATCATCCCAACCATTACATCAGATTTGATAAACCGCAAATCCTCGCAAAAGAACACCGATTCCTACCAAGGATGATTCGCGAGGCTATTGAAATTAAAAAACATCCTAATTTTAATAGAGAAGATGGTTGGGTATTACCACCAGCTTGGGATCCTATAATTAATAAAATTAAGTCAAAAACCAAGCATACCACTGCAAGACTTCAAGACACAGTTAGCTCTTTCTGCGTAGATCAAAATCAAAATCGTGGAAACAAATTAAGTAGTTTGAAGAAACAATTGAAGATAGTGGAAGCGGCTTAGGCGGAGGTTCTGGAAACGCCGGAACTGGATATGGAAACGGCGGTGGATCTGGTGGCTCAGGCAGTTATGGAAGTGGTTATGTTGATGTTTTTTTTAATGATGCTAATGAAGCGGATGAAGAGGAAGCGGAGGTTGTTGCGGAGAGTGTGGGTCCAAGGAGGAATCCACCGCTAGATGGGTCTTTGAGAGGTTTTGATGATTTTTTGGATGCAAGTGAGGAGAGAATAGTGGAGGTTGTTGATGTTTTTAATGATGCTGATGAAGCCAATGTTTAGGAAGAGAAGTTTTCTTTGGAGAGGAATGGCACATGGAAGTTGGTTGATGAAGGGGAAGCTGAAAGAAGAAAGCTTTAAACAAGCAAGTGGGTCTTTGCTAAAAAGTCGGATGGAAGATATAAAGCTAGATTAGTAGTCAGAGGTTTTCAACAGAAATATAAAGTGGACTATGAGGAAACCTATAGTCTTGTGGTGCAGGTAGCAGCTCAGAAGAATTTGAAATTAAGACAAATTTGAAATTTATAGTAAGACAAACGGAATTTTCAGAACATTTTCGGAACATTTTTCAGAGAAACTTTTTACAGAATCTTTGATATCTCCTCTTCCTTTATAGTGTATTGTGTTTTTCTTGTATTTTTGTGGTTTTAGTTATTATTAAGAATTTTGGTTTTTGTTGAGAGAGAGTGTGTTATTGTTGTTTTAAGATTGGTGGTTTGTTTGTTGATAATTTCTAAATTTTTTGGGTTTTCCGTACTTGTCTGGTGTTATGATGTACTCGTATATTTGAGATTAAGGGGGTGTGTTGATTGGTAATCTCAGATTATACATACTCTTTTGATGTCAACTCTAATCTGTTTGGTTTATGTATTATGTTTGAATTACTTTAAATTGGGATGTCAGTTTTATTTGTTTAGATTGAATTTTTAAATCATATTTATTAATTCCGTAAAAATAACTTGAAGAAGTAACATGTCAAGTTATCTGTTGTATCTATTATATAAATTTTACAATGATTAGGTTTCATCAAGAATAAATTCAAAAATGTTTAAGTTAAAATAAATAGTTTTCTATTGTCTTTTGGTTTGAAAGTGATCCCATTAGCCACATCTACCATTCTAGAGTACTACGTTTGTAGAAGGTTATATTTAAAAGTGCGTTTTTCCATTGCCCGGCATAGCACGATGGCGACATGAACCGATGCTTTTTTTCTGCTACTTCTTCTTCTGCCGGGGACAGTGCCGGTATGCGCCGGCTTTTTGGTACTACGTAATTACTACTACTTAGATTATACTACTTAGATACTACGTATGATGATAAATGTCTTCATCAGGTGGGTGATGTTAAAGGAGGACACTTCAGAGAAGCGTATAATTTCTTGATAATATTTCTCTCGGAGTATTTAATTTAAGCTAAATTCATTAGCTTAGTCTACTATGCAAGGCCGAATACTTTGTATGGAAAGTGGGCCAAAATTATACGAGTACAAACGTGCATACTGAAGGCAAATAAGCTATAAAATAATTCATACCTTAGCCTACCCCAGCCGCCTCTGCGTAGTGCAGACGTGCCGTCAGACAACGTAAATCCATTAGTACGATAAAATACAAATTCAAATTCATAAATTCGAGTAAATAAATAGGAGTGCATAGAACTGAGGAGTATGTTCTACAAGAAAGCAACCTATAATCCCTATGAGAAAGCGATAATCTTGCACGTAATCAAAAACAAATATCATTATACCAGGAGTACATGGCATCGTGAAGTTGAAATTGTGGCGGAGGGTGAAACTATCTTGCAACTGGATGAGTGAGGCATATGGCGAACGAGAGATAGTACTACTCTTTGCGAAGGCGAGCAATATAATACTGCCTTATGTATCGAGGAGTAACTTTGTGCGAGTGAACTTTGTAACCAGCATAATAACGTGAGTTTAATGTAAACTCCCGTCCCCAACTTGACACACAAAACATCACAATGCTATATAATTCCGACTCAGCTCTTAACATCTCTAATAATACGGATGAAGCTGATAATTATTTTAACATTACAAAGCTACAAAAACGCACATTTGACGATCTTCTTGCGCGGCCTACATCATCCGCCTCTGAAATAAAAGTAATGTTTGTCGAGTTAACGGCAAGATCGTAAGTTCGACCTACTAAATAATCCGCTCAGTACTATTATATCTCAAAATTAAGACATACAAAAATCAGATGTAACTCTTACAAATATCAAGATTTAAATCCAAAATAAACAATTTAGAACTAGAAAAGAACTAGAATATGTGCACGCGTGTATATGAATATAAGTTGGTCAGTAGAGAATGTCTATCTCAATCTACTGACAAACCTATATTAATACACACGCGTGCACATACTCATACACACATAACATTCATACTCAGTCACACTAACAAACACAAAATGGTTCTTGCAATCCGCTTTGTTATTATTACTTTTATTATTATTTGTTTTTTGTATTTTTTATCATGTTTAATTTACTTTTGCTTTTCTCAACTTTTATCATTATTGACATCTAACATCTTTAATGTCTGTACTAATAAAAGGAGTTTCTATAAATGTAGCCATCCACGGTTATTTATTTATACCACGTTTCCTATATCACGTTTAGCTTACATAATTACTCAACATATGTTCGGTTTTGTCAGACGGCTGGGAGCGGACTTACTTACTATGCCGGCGCTGGCTACTTTTTACTTTTTTATATAATTTACTTTACTTGAAAGTGCCGGAAACATGGACGTTACTCCACACTAGGATTTCTCCTGTAACGTGTGTGGGTTTTACAGACATAAATTTCTATGCACAACACAACCAAACCCAAAAACCAACAATTTGTTTTTACAGAAATGTTGACTCCGGCTGTGTTTCGAACCCAGGCCCCGCAACGTAGAAGTCAGGTATTATTACCACAAGGCCACGCAGAACTTTGAATAATTTTTAAAATGTGACAAATATCGACAATTTCACTTACTCCTGCATCAGTAATAGGGTGCTCCTAGATACCCGAATATAACACATTTAATAAAACTAAACTTTACGGATTAATCAAATTGTCTGTATTTCAACATTTTATAATTAGCTGAATCACATAATACAACCATTTAAAACATTACATAAATGTAACGCTTTCCTAATAATAATGTATTGCTTTAATATCAATGTTTCATTAAGTTTGTTACAGAATTTTTCATCATCTATCATTCTATAATCAATATTTAACATCTAGGGCAACTAGTAAAAACTATTCTAACTAAAGTAAAATACAAGTAAATTTATGTTTTTGTAAATTAATGTTTTTTCTGATAATTTTTTACTTTATTAACTTACTCATTTATATAAACTGCCAATTTATTTTTACTATTATCTATATTAAATAAGTTACGCAGGTTATAATTGACTACACGCATTGAGGATATAACAATATAAATCTAAAAAGTAACAAAAGTAAAAAACTAACGAAAATAACTGAAACTGAACCGAGAAGACAACACAAGTATAACATTCGTGGTGGACGTTTGTTCAAACTAAAAGTTTGTTTAATTAGTATAATTATTAATAACCCGTGTACGAGATATCTTTATACATTAACATTTTAACATTATTGATAAAACATTCTCTACAAAAAAAATTACCAAAGGTAATTTACCCCGGTCTCTAAGACTGAAGAAATCTCGAAAGTGACTCTCAAAAAAAGAAGCATTAATCATCGTAAAAAATGCCACATCGAAAATAGAATACTCCAACCAATTACAGGTAAACGCGTCTGAGGACACGTAGCGTCAGGTACTGCGATTTTCAATCCACCGGGCAAGCATGGTAAATTCGACATCCCTACGGCTACTACTACTTACAGACTACTGATGATGCTGAACCACATCAATCTACAATAATCAACTTCATCTTAAGCCACACTCACTTTAATGAAAATTGTTCAAAAAATAACAGTTTATTAATTCTATCAATGCTCTTTTTATAGTCAATTGATTCTATTAAAAGCAGTATTTTATACAATTTATAAACTTATATGGAAATTTATTACATAGTTATGTAATATGTACAATTTCTTTCTTTTTACGTTTCTTTCTTTTTTATAACTGTTCTGGATATACACTTTGATACTTTGCTTTGGCTATTTCAAACAATGATTTATTCATTTTGTCTCCAGTCTCTCTAGCCATGAAACTAAATTTACTATCTGGATTCAATAGAAGACGGTACGGGTAGTCGAATTCAATCACTTGTCCTTCATCCATGACCAATACTCGATCTGAATCCATGATAGTGTTGAGACGATGGGCAATAGTAAGCACGGTGCATGTCTCAAATTCGCGTCGAATAGTCTTTTGAATCAATGCGTCAGTTCTGGAACAAAGCAAGATATCAGTAAATATTTTTTTCAGTCAGTGAATCGAGTATAGTGCTTAACTTTTTATGTATACTTTCGGAACTTACAATGAATTTATAAGTTTTACTGAGACTGTTTTAAGCCGATAATATAAATCAATCGTTGTAGCAGATTAGGAAAACAATATAAAGGGAAATCAATGGAGCACATGTATGTGTGCACTTTTGATTCCCTGTTTGGTGCACATATCTTTAACGCTTTTAAGCAATAAGCGTACAATTTTAAAATTAAATAAGCAATGATTTAGGTTATATTTTTATTTCGAGTTTTTTTACAAATACTGTAATATGTTAAAAAAATAGTCATGTTTCTGTAATTGATGCATTAATAGGCTTTCTGGCAATCAGAAAATTCAAATATTACTCATACTTTTCAGCAATGACGGCTGCGAAATTCACCATTTTTAAGGCGATAAAATGCGAAAAATTGTAAATGTCCTTGTGGAAGATTATAAGTGTGCTCTGTATAGTAAAGAACAGTAGTCTTGGTAGTGTAAATGTTGTTTGGTAGACTTGAGTATGTAATGCTCGCTTTAATGTCTTTGCTTGCGGCGGCGTAGTGTGGCGGTTCGTCCACTTCCCTTTAATATTATTGAGGAGGACGATAGCTGCCACATGCGTCACACTTGTGAACAGGTGATGTTGGAGAAGGCTGGTCTGCTCGAGTTTGCAATTTATATTTATTATTGATTCTTATCTAAAATTTTAACATGAAGCGTGCTTTGATTTTCTTTCAGACTATTCTTTGTAAATTTATATGTAATGCATTTTTGACTGAGATAAAAAAAAAGATTTACAAAAAAGGGGATACGTACGGAGTTTCTTTCGCCTGTTTCTTCTCCGTCAGAGGATCTTCATTAGGAAACGGTAGTAGATTGTAGAAAACGATGTTTGACAAACTAATTTTATATTTCTTACGTCAAAAAATAAAGAATACTCATTCATTCATTTCAATCATTAACAGTGAAAAACAATATTAGACGCTTCATTATAGTAAGTTTACTCTTTTTTAATATTCTTTATAAAATGATTACATGTCATCAGAATTAAAATACGTGAAAGAATATCTGGTCACATTATAGTATCGTAAAACCAATTTTAATACTTAGTTTATAATCAAGACAAAAGTAAATTTATTATGTCAACGATGGTGTGATGTCGTGTGACAAAGGTCCTGATTTTCCGACTAAACATATTAAATCAGACTAATGTTTTGTCTGTTTAATTAAGTTACATTTGAAAACAAAAATGTAACTATTATTCAGAATTTTTTTTATATATATATATATATATATATATATATATATATATATATATATGGGCTAAAGCACTACTTTTTTCATTTTAAAATTGTACTCCAGCATGCATATTTTTGAAAAGCTTTGAAGATTTACATTTGTGCATTTTTAATTTCCCTTTCATATATGGGAGAGACCTATGTTCTACTGTGGACTAAGATAGGCTGAAATGATGATGATGATTCTACAGAATACAACGCTATTTGCTTCTTTCGTTTCAGAATACTCGTTATAAAAGACGTAGCCTACATAGATAACTTATTAAAATAATGTTCCTTTAATTAAACACTATAAAATTGCATTATTTTGACATTCTACGACTATTTAAATCTTTAAGTGATATAATTTAATTTACTGAATGGATGATCTGTATACAGACTCCAGATATAAATAAGAACACAAGAACACAAGAGCCAAACTCGTCCGACACTATTCCGACGATATCCCGGACGTCAGTCTGAGCGAGATTAGTATGGCTCTCAAACAGCTCAAGAATGGCAAAGCGCCCGGTGAGGACGGAATTACAGCGGAGCTTCTGAAAGCGGGTGGAGAACCGATACTTTTAGTCCTTCAGAGGCTCTTTAATTCCGTCATCCACGGCGGCGCTACGCCGGAAGCGTAGAGCAGAAGCGCGGTTGTCCTGTTCTTCCAGAAGGGCAATAACGCCCTCTTGAAGAACTATAGACCGATATCGCTTCTGAACCGCGTCTACCTGCTGTTTTCGAGAGACATTACGAATCGTCTTGCAAGCAGACTCGACGACTTCCAGCCTCCCGAACAAGCCGGATTCCGAAAAGGCTTTAGTACCATATACCACATACATACCCTTCGCCAGATTGTACAAAAGACCGAAGAGTACAATCTCCCGCTATGTCTGGCGTATGTGGACTATGAAAAAGCCTTTGATTCCTCGAAACTTGGGCAGTGCTACAGTCACTTCAGCGGTGCCGAATTGATTGTCGGTAAGCTACTGAACTGGAAAGGATACGGCATTAACATCAATGGCGAATACATCACTCACCTTCGATTTGCCGACGACATAGTCATAATGGCAGAATCGCTGGAGGAGCTTGGCACTATGCTCAATGACCTCAATAGTGCCTCCCAACGGGTAGGTCTTAAGATGAACATAGACAAGACGAAGATCATGTCTAACGTCCATGTAACACCTATACCGGTTGCTGTTGGGAACACTACGCTCGAAGTTGTTGACGAATATGTATACCTAGGACAGATTGTCCGACTAGGTAGGTCCAACTTCGACCAAGAGGTCAATCGACGGATCCAACTCGGCTGGGCAGCGTTCGGGAAACTACGTCACATCTTCTCGTCGAGTATACCTCAATGTCTCAAAAGCAAAGTTTACAACCAGTGCGTGTTACCAGTGATGACATACGGAACCGAGACGTGGTCCTTCACTGCGGGCCGCTTGCAGAAGCTCGAGAGTCGCTCAGCGAGCTATGGAAAGAGCTATGCTCGAAGTTTCTCTGCGTGATAAAATCCGTAACGATGATATCCGCAGCAGAACTAAAGTAACCGACATAGCCCTAAGGATTAGCAAGCTGAAGTGGCAATGGGCCGGCCATATAGCCCGATAACCTATGGGGAAGAAAGGTTCTAGAGTGGCAACCTCGTACTGGAAAACTGTATAAGTGAGTAAACTGTGTAAGTGTAGGGCCTCCCCCCCCCCCCCCCCCACTAGATAGAGCGAAAATCTGCGCGATTTTGCGGGAAGTCGATGGATGCAGGTGGCTCAGGACCGTGCTTTGTGTCAATCTATGGGGGAGGCCTATGTTCAACAGTGGACCAAGATAAGCTGAAATGATGATGATGATGATAATGATGTGATTTTAATAAAATAAATAAATCTCATTTTACTTACTGGGGATCAACATTAGCAGTCGCTTCGTCCATAACGAGAAGTTTATTGGAACGCAGTATTGCTCTAGCTAAGCATATTAATTGACGCTGGCCAACAGAGAAATTCGCACCACCTTCGGAAACTTTAAAATCAAGTGCATCTATCGCTTCCTTAAGTTCAACCTAAAATATAGTGTATAAAAAGTTTTTTTATAACTCAAGATGACAGCTCAAATTTTGTAAGAAGCTCGAAAATCTTTTTTGTATCACATTATGTATCACTTTATTTGATTGTAATTTAACTGGTGGTAGGAATCCTATGCATCTGTCTGGGCAGGTACCACTGCGGGCCCGTTATTCTGCCGTGAAGCAGTAGTGTGCAAACATTACTGTGTTTGGGTTTGAAAGGCACTGTGAGCTAGTGTAATTACTTAAATAAATAATTACATACGCGCAGATGAGACTGAGAGAACTGATGTCTCAGGGTGACAGTGTGGTGCCCCACAGAAAAATTCTGGATGACAGCTTTTGTTACGAGTAAATTTACACTTACCTACAGGTGAACAATGTGCTAGTCTCATCACTTTCTCCCATAAAAAATTGTAAGACATATAATTATATGTGACGTGGTGGCGGCTTTAGAGTATCTACCACCCCATCTCATCCCGTGGGTGTCTTAAAAGTCGACTGAAGGAAAATTAAACCAGAAGATGGGCGGTAGCATCTTCCTGGAACATCTGAATAAGTAAACTGTGGTTGCCAACCCACCTGCCAAGCGTGGCAACTATGGCAAAATCCCCCCAAAATGAGAGCTAATAACTGTGGCAATCATTGGGGGAGGCCAATGTTCAGCAGTGGAGATACGCTGAAATGATGATGATGATGAATGAAAAATACTCCTTGTCTTTTCATTATGTGTACCTTTTACTTAGTATAACTACAGTAAAGAAATCAGACGAACCTGTTCCAAGGCTCTCCAAATTTCGTCGTCGCTGTAGTAGTTAAATGGATCCAAATTGTATCTTAGGGATGCAGAAAACAAAACTGGTTCTTGAGGAATTATTGAAATCTTAGACCTTAAATTCTGAAAACCAATTTAGCATATTCTTAATAATAGAAAACGCTGCACCAATTCGACATAAACATAAATAAAACCTCACCGACTTTGCTATTCCGCCCGTTTCGAGACCATCGATCTTAATACTACCTTCGATATTCGATAAGCGGAAAAGTGCTGAAATTAATGAGGACTTACCAGCCCCAGTTCTGCCTACTACTCCAACCTGAAAGAATTATCGAAATACTAGGTGATGAATATTATGTTATCCAGTAAACAACTACTTTATATTTTTTAAAGCGGCAATAGCGCAATGGTTTAGGGTACGAAACATGACGTCCGCAGGATCGTATCCGCCATTGAAAAGCTTGTGATAGAAATATCACAAGCTTTTCAGCGTAGTTGTAGTGGTTAAAAGGAATATTTTTAATGTTAACAGCATTGCTAATATTCTATTTAAAAAAAGGAAAAACAATAAATAATATACAAATATCACTTACTTTCCAACCGCTTTCTAGTTCAAAGTTTAATTCTTTTAATACATAAGGTTCATCAGGACCATATCTCATGCAGACATTTTCAAACTGAAGATGTCCTTGTAATGGCCAATCTTGAGATGGATTAATAGCTGTAAGGATAATTTTTTTAGAAACAACAAAGACTTTAAAACTTATTAAGGGATTATTAATCGGCGAAACATTTTAAGTCTGTCACAACGTGTTTAATCACGCCTTTACAAACCACCACGAAGTAAAAGTAAAGTAAAGTTTCAGCCTATAAATGTCCCACTACTGAGCACAGGCCTCAATCGGCCGCTGCCGCTCAATCGCTGCTCCAATGCGGGTTGGCGGACTTCACATGTCTTCGAAATATTTTTTATTCCTCAGACATGCAGGTTTCCTCACAATGTTTTCCTTCACCGCCGAGCACATGGTAAATCAGCACTTAAAATTGCAATTAACAATTTAGTGGTGCCGGCACCGGGAATCGAACCCAGGTCACTCGCGTACTATGAAATTTAAAGCGAGTGCCTAGCCCCTGAGCTACCACGAAATACCAACTCACTAAGTTGAAGCTTCTGACTACAGACAATCCAGCATTTATTAATCTTTGTTTTTAAATGTACTCAATTTTACTCAGCTTAAAAGATATTGACAAAGAGAGGAATATACTAGTTTGATATAACGTAACCAACTTGTGGATTTTTTTTATTTAAAAATTATATTAAATTTTATTCTAAAATTTTGCGTAAAAAATTATTTCAGTACAAATAATTGGGTGAGCATAAATGTTATTTTTACGTAGACGGAGATATTTTGCATTTGTGCCATAACCATACAAATGCTGTGCCACCCAGAATTTTTCTGTGTGGAACCTGCACATTCCCCCCAGTGGCATTAGTTCTTACGTCTCATATGCCCAGTAATTACACTAACTAGCAGTGCCCTTCAGACTGAAACACAGCAGAATAACTGGTCCTGCGATGGTATTTGCATAGAACCACCAGTAAAAGATGCGTAAGATGCAAGGCATCTCTCACTTTCGCATTTTTAATCAATTACTTTAGTCGAATTTTAAAATATTCATAGCGATGATAGATTATATTAAGCCTCCGCCGCGAATAATTAAATCTTTGTTCCTTACGTCCAATTTCCATATTCTCCTCGCTAGGTAATTTAGAATATTCGAGCACTCTCTCTACAGAAGTCATCTGCCCTAAAAGATCAGCCGTAACACGAGCAGCCATTTGCAGTACCATGGTTAAAACCATAGACTGGCTCACCGCTAAACCAATACTGCCCACAGGTATGGTATCACCTATAATTACAATTTTATTTCAGTTTTCTGTTATATTTAAAATTACCATAGCCGTTGTAATAATAAACTGTCATTGTGTAATTATTACATTTTTTTATATTAATTTAATAATATTGCTGTAATTGCTGTTTTTAAACTTCTCATATAGGGATTTCTTATATTTACGCGAACACTACACATTAAAATGAAACTAATTTTACGGATTTTATCGCGTTTATTTTTGTTATTTATAACCCGACGTTTCGAGTGCTTTACAGCACCCATGGTCACGGGGGGACTGAGGTGACAGATGTCCTGATGTCATAGTTAACCCGGAGTACCTTCAGCTTTTAATTATTATTTATGGTCCGATCTACGCAGAAAGATCATCCCAACCATTACATCAGATTTGATAAACCGCAAATCCTCGCAAAAGAACACCGATTCCTACCAAGGATGATTCGCGAGGCTATTGAAATTAAAAAACATCCTAATTTTAATAGAGAAGATGGTTGGGTATTACCACCAGCTTGGGATCCTATAATTAATAAAATTAAGTCAAAAACCAAGCATACCACTGCAAGACTTCAAGACACAGTTAGCTCTTTCTGCGTAGATCGGACCACAAATAATAATTAAAAGCTGAAGGTACTCCGGGTTAACTATGACATCAGGACATCTGTCACCTCAGTCCCCCCGTGACCATGGGTGCTGTAAAGCACTCGAAACGTCGGGTTATAAATAACAAAAATAAACGCGATAAAATCCGTAAAATTAGTTTCATTTAAATGTGTAGTGTTCGCGTAAATATAAGAAATCATTATGTGAACCAGTACGGACTGGAAATCGCAAACAAAATTCGCCGATTAGAAGATCTCAAGACCAAGCGCGCAAGATTTATAACATCTTTAAATTTCTTGAAGAGATGCAGAGACCATAATCTCATTCCTACGTGTGTCAAAATATCAGCTAAAAAGGACATTCGAGGAAGCGCTAAGATCTTAAATCAGGCAAGTAAAAAGTTGTTACGAACGGTGATTCAGCAAAACCGTACCGATCTACATACAATAAATACAGCCATAGACAATTCATCCAGTGAACTAAAAACAATTTTAACGACATTTGATTTTAATAATTGCATCGAAACCTTAAATAAGCGTGAAACAGCTAAATATAATGAATGCAAAAATAAACACATAGAAAAATATCAAAAGTTAACGACCAAATTAAATGTCAAACTTCAATCTCAACGAATGAACGGAACGCGACCGTTGAGTAAAGACAAAGATCATAGATTACGCGCGGTCTATAATCTGTCAAAACAAACACTGGATGAATCAACATTAAAAGTATTATCGAAAGGTATGAATTTCGCAATAACACCGCGAAGAATCCCGTACGAAGAAATTATTTGTAGTGTTGAGGATTGTCTGTATAAAAATAATATTGGTAAAGAAGATTTGGAGGCCATACGTCAAGACATCTCGTCTATGTTACGTCGAAGTTCTGTGCCAAAACTGAATCGTCCCAAAGACGAATTAAAAGCTTTAAATAACTTACGAAACAGACCCGAACTCACGATTCTCCGCGCAGATAAAGGAAACGCTACGGTGGTAATGGATACGTCGGATTATAATTTTAAAATGCAAGAACTTTTGTCGGACGTTAACACCTATAAAAAGGTCAAAACAGACCCAACTACAAACACGCTCAAAACAACTAGCGATCTAATAATGAAATACGCCGAGAAATTAAATCTAGACGTAAATTCGATAATACCTTCCTGTGCCAAACCACCAAAGTTGTATGGGTTACCCAAAATACACAAACTCAATGCTCCGCTACGTCCAATAGTGAGTGAGATCGATTCACCAACTTACAGATTGGCTCAGCATGGGGCTAAAATACTCTCCCCACTAAGAGGACATACAAGAGCACATACAAAGGATTTCTACCATTTTGTCAGTGAGATAAAAGACCTACATCTTACTGACAATGAAACTATGGTCAGTTTTGATGTTCAGTCGTTATTTACATGTCTACCTGTTGAAGACTGCATCTCAATTGTAACTAGGAAGCTAACAGAGAACAACATGCCATTAGAACATGCAGAATTACTGGGACATTGCCTAACATCTGGCTATCTATTGTGGAAGGAACAATACTACCGGCAAGTAGATGGTGTGGCGATGGGCTCCCCGGTATCTCCCATTGTTGCTGACATTTTCATGGAAGACTTTGAGGAGAAAGCCCTCCGTACTTCTCCAGTAAAACCAAGGTTCTACAAGCGGTATGTAGATGATACTTTCACAATTCTACCTTCTAATAAAGTCACTGCATTTTTAGACCACCTTAACTCCATTAATTCTAAAATACAATTTACAATGGAGTTAGAGACAAATAACTCTAGCTTTTCTAGATGTTTTAGTAATTAGAAATCCTAATAACACCTTGAGTCACACTGTGTATAGGAAAAAGACCCATACCAACAGGTATTTGAACGGTGAATCTCACCACCATCCTTCACAGTTAGCTACCGTGGGCAAATCTTTGTTTCAGAGAGCACAAGGGATCTGCGACAGTAAACACCTGGCCGCCGAGCTTCAGCATGTCAAGCAAGTTTTGCAAGACAACAAGCTTCGGGTTCCGCGCCTTCGTCGCAGTGACCGAGTGAAGCCGGCCACAGTCGAGCGTGTACCTGCAGTCCTACCATATGTCAGAGGAGTCACGGACAATATTGGCTATATCTTGAAGCGGGCTTCCATAAAAACATTTTTCAAGCCGCCGAAGAAGATAAGTCAATTTTTACCATCTGTCAAGTGTAACATCCCTCTACAAGATGCAGGAGTATACAAGCTGGATTGTGAATGTGGTCTCTCTTACATAGGGCAAACAAAAAGATCAGTAAAAACCCGCGTAAAAGAACATATAGCTGATGTGAAGCATCGCCGCCCCAGGAAGTCTGCAGTCTGTGACCATGTTCTGGATCATCCCAACCATTACATCAGATTTAATAAACCGCAAATCCTCGCAAAAGAACACCGATTCCTACCAAGGATGATTCGCGAGGCTATTTAAATTAAAAAACATCCTAATTTTAATAGAGAAGATGGTTGGGTATTACCACCAGCTTGGGATCCTATAATTAATAAAATTAAGTCAAAAACCAAGCATACCACTGCAAGACTTCAAGACACAGTTAGCTCTTTCTGCGTAGATCGGACCACAAATAATAATTAAAAGCTGAAGGTACTCCGGGTTAACTATGACATCAGGACATCTGTCACCTCAGTCCCCCCGTGACCATGGGTGCTGTAAAGCACTCGAAACGTCGGGTTATAAATAACAAAAATAAACGCGATAAAATCCGTAAAATTAGTTTCATTTAAATTCTCATATAGGTATATATAATATTTGTTAACTTACCAAAATCGAATAACAGGAAAATAGTTATAATGGTTCCTAGATAAATGAGACATAAGACATCCAGGTAAAGACCAAACGCGGCAGAACCTCCCAAAAATGTGTAAAAAGCGCTAGAATTAAGATCCTAAAAATATATAATTATTAAAATTAATAACAAATTCCAATATTAAATTTACTAACAAGGCTTACCTGCGCGTCGTCAAAAATAGTTAGTAATCGATTCTGTGAGTTGGAACTTCGAACCGTGGACAGTCCAGCAATTGTAGAATTTATCATACTAAACACTGGACTTTTTGCTGTCAAAAATTAAAAAAATGTAGGTTTTACCAATACGATCTTCTGCACGTCAAACGCAAGAGACTAACTAAAATTTACGGACCAAACTATATAGTACTTACTAGTGCCTTCTAATCTTTTCACAGCTTGTGCAGCTGCTAAATACCACTTTAATAGAAACACGAATATGATCAGTAATATAAATGTAGGTATTAAGGTCCAAGGAAGGGCTATAGCATTGAGCACAAGAATACTTAGTACTGATAAATACATTTGTAAAGTTTCTAATATACTGCGCGGCAGTAATTCATCCATTGCACCCAAGTCTTTAGAAAATCGGTTCAAAATACGACCTGTAAAAAGAATATGTTATAGAAACATTTAAATAAATTAAACGAATGGTAATGGATATATCAATTAATCAGCTTACCAGAAGGATTGGTATCGAAAAATCGCATAACAGCATTCGTTAAATTTTGAAAGACTCTAATATGAAGATTTTTAGAGGCACGTGTAGTCATAGTAACGAAAGCAATTATTCTTACTTGTGTGATAACAATAATAAACAAAATAATGCTGCCATAAATCAAAAGATATTGTCCGGTAGTTAGAATTCCAACTTGCGTATCCAACCCTGGATCTAAAAAGATAAATATCCAAATTTACCACGCTTTTATTAGCTTAAACTGTATGAATTATTTTTCTTTATCAGCCTCTTAATAGTCCTCTGCTGGATATTAGCTTCTCCCAAGAAGGAAAGATTTACGTTATTACCACGCTTGGCACGCGGATTAGCGATCGCAGTACCAGACGCTTAGCACCTTAGATGACGCTGCACTTAGTAGTAGTATTCCGCCCCCTGTCGGAAGCGATGAGATTTCCCAGGCAGTTCCCAATGTCGACTGTTAAGACATCCATGGGATGAGATAGGGTGGCAGATTTTCTTACGCCGCCACCACACGGCCATCTTGTATGTATTTATGTATATATTAAACTGTGTATTAATTAAATGGAATATTTCAATTAAATATTCACGTCAAACGTCCGAAAAATTTAAATGTTTGCACACGTATGGAACGACAACAATACAATAATTTATGGATCATCAGCTCATTTGTCTTGATATTTTTTTGTTTAAATAAAACAGATATTTTTTTTTATCTCACGTTGCAAAATGTCAAAATGGAAACTGAAAACTTTGCCGGCTTGTCTTAAGAGTTATCTGTTTTAATTTCGCTACAGATTTGCTTTGTTTTCGTTATAAGAAATATCCTTTTTAAAAGTCTATTTTTTACTACTCTGAATATAACTTACTAATTAAAAAAAATAAAATTAACAAATATTGAGAAATAATTTTACGTTAGAATCATTTAGATTCTTTTTTTTTAGATTTAGATAAGGGAACAAAAACTTTTCGTACAAAAAGTTTTTGTTCCCTTTTCATCGTAAACATTTTTGTTTTTTTTTTTGTTTATCCTGCTTCGAAACAATACAAATTTGAACTGTAGCAACAGTCAACGAAACCACTTCAAAGTATCGAAGAACGCCAATGTTCCATTAATTATAGAAAAGGATTGCTTATAAAATCTTTAAAAAAAATCTTTATTTTTGTATATTCAAATTCAGCGTTGCTTAATGTAATATTGAAGTTAAAGTTACGCAAAATCTAGATTACTAAAATACAGAAATTTTCTGGTTGACACAGCATTTGTTATGGGCAGACGTTGCACTTACCATCAGGTGTGCAACGTGTCAAAAAAAAAAACCTGTTGCCAAGCGAATACCTTAAATAGAATTTTAAAATGTTCGAACTTGCCTGAATTTTCGCCAACGGGCAAGGATTGTTCATATAAATCAACTTGATTAGTCCTGCAAAAAAATGCGATTAAGCTACGAGTATTGTAGCATTGAAAGACAACATTTATCAGCAACAAATAGTTTCACAGTTTTAAACAATTTGTAAATGTAAACGTTTCGTTCTAGAAATTAATAATAATAAAAAATAAAATAAAAAGCCTTATTTCCTACAAACCAAAAGTATTAAATAACAAAACAAAAAAAACAAATAAAATAACTAATAGGAGAAATAAATAATAATTTAATAACATTGTTTTCATACCAGAAGCTCAACCAATAGTCAGCTGACGTAGCAGATGCCTGTGTTAATAATAATGCGAAAAGAGCAACAGCTACAGCCCACACTGAGTTAACTGAACGGACATAGCTGGCTATGACTTCCCATTTTAAACTACCTTTGGCTCTTTCCTCTGCTTCAAGGATCTGTTTTTTTGCACCTTCTGGGTCTTCTTCGCTTTTCTCCGATAATTTAGATATGCCACGCTGCACTGAAGGTCGGTCTGGCTGTAAATACCAAAGTATTTATAAATAAACACCATTGCATTTAAATACATTTAAAAATAAAAAATACTTCATTTACGTTTAATTTTTTTAATGATCTTCGTCTTACTATAAAAATATTATACTATATTATTGATGGTTACATATATATTGGTCCTATTAGTCTAATGTTTTTATCAGTAAGTATTTAAAAGTATGAATTTAAACATTGTGAAGCACCTTTAACAATATCTCTTCATGTCTTGGGTTGACTGGGAGAGAATACCAAAAGGCATTAAGTTCGCACTTTGTAATCCTTTATTTTAAATATTGGAAATAGTATAATAGTAGTATTTTACTGGTGGTAGGATTCCTATACGGAAATCTAGGTAGGCGCCACCTTTGGACCAGTTATTCTGCCGTGAAGCAGTAGTGTGCAAACATTACTATTTCAGTTTGAAAGCTAGTGTGATCACTGGGCATATGAGACTTAAGAACTGATGTTTCAGGGTGACAGACGCACTGTGGTGTCACACAGAAGTGTTCAGCATTCGTTAGGGGCAGATGTTGCACTTACCACCAGGTGAACGATTTGTTCTTTTTTTTTATTGGATAAAGTGATGAAACGAGCAAAACGTTCGCCTGATGGTAAGTGTAACGTCTGCCCATAACAGTTGCTGTGTCACCCAGAAAAATTCTGTGTGACACCACACTGTGTCCATCACCCTGAGACATAAGTTCTTAGTCTCATATGCCCAGTGATTACGCTAGCTCACAGTGCCCTTCAAACCGAAACGTGGTAATGTTTGCACACTACTGATTCACGGCAGAATAACTGGCCCTTGGGTGGTACCTACCTAGACGGATTCCTGCATAGGAATCCTACCACATAGACAAATTTCAAAATTGTTCATTTGTAATCATCACTCTATTTTCTTTGCATAACTAAAAACACATTCGTTATCACGTGCAACAGAATAAGTAAACCGGTGCAATAGCAGTAGATGTGCAGCCTTGTCATTTATAATGTAACTGATACTCTGAACAAATACTTCGTTGCGTCTTTTTGTGTGCGTTGTGCAAGGCTTCTTTGATTTTTTTGTTTTTACAAGCGTGGTGATCTTTTTATAGTTGCTGTTAACCGTTATTAACAATCAAAACGAAAGGAAATTAAATGAAATAATTAAAGTAAGAGCAAATTAAGCAAAAAGTTTGAAAGCTTTGGTAATGAGCAGATCACATTACACAGATTGGACGGGTTTCGGAATTGGGACCACGTCTGAGCAAATGTCTAAAAATATGTCTTACGGCAGACTAACTTAATTGTAACGGTAATTAGAATGAAGAATAGCGAAAATATTGCTGACTGTATCGAAATAACTAGGGTTTATTTACTAAAGAAAGCTAAGACTTTATTATCATTATCATCATCTTCATTTAAGCCTGTCACTAGTCCACTACTGAACATAGGCCTCTCCCATAGAATGCCACAAAAGTTGGTAGCTATCATTTTGGGAGGATTTTGCCATAGTTACCTCTGCCAGTTGGCAGGCGGGTTGGCAACCGCAGTTTATTTATTCAGATGTTCCAGGAAGACGCTGCTGCCCATCTCCTGGATTTAGTTTTTCCTATGTCGACTTTAACGACACCCACAGGATGAGATGGGGTGGTAGATTCTCTTAAGCCGCTACCACACAGCAATTTATACGGTTTTATTAATATATACCTTTTAAATATTGAAATGACAAGAAAAAGTTGTTCTACCCACAATAATCAATAGTGACGTATTGTAATATTAGTAATTACAGAGAATTATAAACGAAAGTATACAGGATCACTAACCAAAATCACAACGATGAGTTCGCGCTACCATAGCAGATAATGATTACAAATTATGTATATAAATACATATGGTCACGCCTTTTTCCCTTATAAGGGGTAGGCAGAGGTAACTCATGTAGCCAACTTTTCGCCCTCGCGGTAAACGACACAAGATGGGTGACGGACCACATCGCCGCCATTTTGGTGCGAGCCAAAAAATTCTTACTCCAAGTTGCGTTCCCACGTGGTATAGTAATAGCATTGCTTATTACGGTGTTATTTTGCATGAATAAAGACTGTCTGTACAAAACCTAAAGTAGCCTTTTACGACACCTTCGTAGGAAAGAGGTAGGTGCTATTCTACCCTGCCGTACACCTTTCGGCAACTTAATATATGATTAAAATTACCTTTACATTACCATCCTCTGGATCATTAGTTCCCTCGCTTAAACTCGACAGTAATAGCGTGAATTCCTTTTCAGATTTCACTAATTCATTATAAGTTCCCATGTTTTCGATGGAACCCTATAAACAAATATATTTTTAAACTCTTGGACGGAAAATAAGCCATTAATAACTTATTTCCTTACGCGAACCTCATTTAAAACAACAATGAAATCTGCGGCTTTAAGGAAGTGAATCTGATGCGTGACTAAAATACGCGTTCGGCCTCGCAGGTATCCATTGATGCACCCGTCGAACAACTGCCGACCCACGTTTGCATCTACCGCTGATAGAGGATCATCCAACAAATAAATGTCAGCCTAAAAATTTAAAGATATTTATTTTTAAATACTTATACATAATCGTACAAACTAAACTAAATAAATTTTCTCCTTACTTGAATTATTTCTAATTTATAAATATATATTGAGAATAGAGTAACAAGCACGCAGTTTATCCCATAATGAGCGATCACTGTTGTACATAAACATAAATATCCATTCTCAGTTAAAATATACAACAGTTTTTACCCCTGAGAGTTAAAATGGAATGCCAGATACGTCTTTGGTTCTCCTTAATAAGCACAAGAAACACAGTAGGGTTATGGAACTATATTACGCTTGTATTCTGTGGAAGCGTATTCTTAGAGAGGCACTTCGATTCGATACATGCATAAGCTAGAATCAAACTGTAGCATGACTTATCTATAATGGTACAGCCAAGTAATAAGTAAATCTTCCTACAGATAAATGCAGGCGATACGATGAATTGCCTGCCGAGCATACCTTCATACTTGGCAGGCAATTCATAGTAACAGACAGTTCGAGACTCAGACGCTACCTCTGAATAATTTAGATTTAGCATTTATGTATTGTGTATACATTTATGTATTTATGTACGAAATCCTCAAAACCCAAAGTCAATAAGGTATGATTTCTATAATTAATATGAAAATAAGGATAATAAAATTGTGAAGATACATTATATAACTCACTTCTCTGTATACGGCTCTCGCTAAGTTTATCCTCGCTCTTTGCCCACCAGATAGCGAAACTCCACGTTCGCCGACTAAAGATTGATCTCCATAAGGAAATTGCTTAAAATCAGGTAACAAAGAACACACTCTGCATACCTATTTAAGATAAAGTTGAACTCTAAATCATTTACATCATTTATTGTTAATTACATGATCATTAGTATAGTAAGTATAGTATAGTAAGGAAAGTATAGTATAGTAAGTATAGCATAGTACAGTAAGTATGACATTGTATAGTACGTATAGTTTCTGTAACTCTACCTCCTTGTACTTGTGCGCGTCGTAAGATAATCCGAACAAAATATTATCACGTACGGTCCCTGGGAACAACCATGACTCTTGGCAAGCGTAAGACAAACTTCCGTTTACGTTAATACTGCCTTCACAAATTGAGAACTCTTTTAAAAGAACTTGCATGAATGATGACTAAAATAAAAAAGTGATAATGTCATGATACATACAAACATATAGAAACTCCCTTTTCCCATATAAGGGGTAGGCAGAGGCCACACAAGTAGCCCAGTTTTCGCTCTCGCGGGAAACGAGACTTGATGGGTGGCGAAACCACGTCGCCGCCATTTCGGTGCGTGCCAAAAAAAATCTGACTCTATTTGCGTTCCCACGAGCAGTATAGTGACAGCATTGCATATTATGGTGTTAATCTACATGAATAAAGGCTGTCCGTAAAATACCTTAGTCGCCTCTTACCGAGGTGTCGCGGTAGGAAAAATATAAATAATACAACATAAATAATGTTATCAATTAGAGATGTATTAAAGAATTGTTTAAATTTTTTGACAACAGGCTCATTTAGCGCAGTGGCTTAGCGATCGGCTTCTGAACTACGGATCGCAAGCTCGATTCTCACAAGAAAATGTTTTTGGCCTATTAATTATTGTTCCTGGTGTAAGTTTTTCAGCATGTTCAATTTGTATGTAAAAAACACCCACAAAATAGGAAAAAAACTATAAATAAAATAAAAAATAATAACTGAACTACATCCGTTATTTTTGATTCTAAATGACGACTTTAATCACTTACTCAAAGTTAATAGCAAAAGGAAAAACTGATATTTCCAATATTAATTATCGATATAATTTTATCCATATAATTTAAAAGTAAAAAAAAGTGAAATCAATTAATTTATATTAATTCCAGCTCAATGCAATAGTTTAACCTTGATCAAGTAATCTACTTTGTAAAAAACTACACAATATCGACAAATCAAATGAAATAGACTTATAGATACTCTGAAATAGTAAATAGCTTACTTTTCCACTACCAACTGGTCCAATGACAGCACAAAGTTTTCCTTTACGAAGGCGCATTGAAATATTCTTAAGGGTCATTTTTCCTTCAGTGTTAGTCCATGAAGCACTAACTCCGTTTAATTCCACAGCATAATCGGAAGCAATGGAGTTACGAGTTCTAGGTGCTACATCTATAATTATTATATCATCGAACATTGAAACAATAATATGTATAATAATCATCAACATTAGCATGTCAATAGCCCTATCCCAAACTAGACATAGTCCGTCTAGTAAAGTACCATACCAGGGCCAGTTACACTGTCGTGAAACAGGAGTGTGCAAGTACTACTCTGTTTCGATGTGAATGTTAACGATAGGTAGGGTAATTAATGGGCATAAGATACTTAAGAACCGATGTCTCAAGGTGACGGGCGCAGTGTGGTGATACACAGAAATATTCTGGGTGACACAGCATTTGTTTTGCACCGACGTTATACTTACCGGTAGGTGAACGTTTTCCTAGTCTCGTCACTTAATCCAATAAAAAACACACTTGGCTAGCGGTATGACGATCGCAGTACCGGTCACCTTGCAACTTAGATGCTACCCGTTACCGGGCTGAATATTTGTGATATAGAATTTTTCATCAAGGCTCTTCCACTTTTCCTTTTATTTCAAATGAAAATTATTTGCCAGGTTAACAATATACGACACTATCACAAGGAATTGGAATAACCATCATAAAACATCACATCAGAACAACTGCGTTAAATATAAAGCAATTTCTGAAAATATTTTAGTTATTTTTACTTGTATTATGGTTTTTCTAAGAGCTACTTTCCTTTCCAACTCTGTATAAATTAAAGGAAAGAAATTTAATTTGCTAAGATCCGCATTCAAAATTTAAAATGGTGTGTATTACTTAGTTGTTTAAAGAGCACCGCCCGCCCTCCCTTACTAGTAATACCGTGTACAAGTAATACCGCCACCAGGATCCTCCAAAATATACCCTCCACCACTACAACACTACCACTAGGCAATACACACACTGAAGTTGAGAACACGGCACGTGTTTTCACCTCAAAACGAAGCATTATCAAGTGATATTGACTCCACGACAGTCAGCCGCCGAGTCTTGTTCTCGACGTTGTCACGTGTCGTTTGACAACTTTCTTTCCTTTATTATATCGGATTTCCGCAAAGTAACGCCTGATTCTATTCATCTGTATAAATTGTGTTTATTTCATATAATCAACTTATCGAACTTATTGGGACTAATCAATACGCCTTAACTACTGAACTTTAAGTTTTATTTACGGACTTGTCGGTTGGACGGTTTGTCTTTAGACAATAAAAACAAACCGTGCGCAAAATTTTTAAAAGTAACTCACCGGATGTGTGCACTGAATCGTCATTTTCTCTTGGTGAAAATCTTTTTGCAATCACGTAGTCGTTCTCATTAGACGTCTTTTTACCATTGAATGAGACGGGACTTAAATTTTGAAACGCAGTTTTTAAGACTTTCAAGTCATCCCTTTCTTCTGCAAAACATTTGAAAGATCTACTGTTTAATATAATTTTTCTATGACGAGTCCAACGCAAGGTTCATATATATATCAAAAACATCAACCGCGTGGGCTAGTGATCAGAGTACCATATTTCTGCGCAGCGAGTCCTGGGTCCGAATCCCGGCCAGAGCCAATATTTGCGCAAAAACAAAGAAATATTGGTTTTCGGATCTGGTTGTCTTGTGATGGTCAATGTGTTTCTGTGTGCACATTGCATTTCAGCCTACCTCCGATATTATCGCATGAGTGTTATATCAGCCGCGGGTGAAGGCCTATACTCGCATGTTCACTTTTTATACTATAATATCTCATGTGCAGTTGATAGCTTCCGACAGCATTCGAAAGTTGTCGCCATCATTAAGTATGTGATTGTGAGATATGGGTATTGCAGCGGCATGTAGTTTTTTCCAGGATAATCATCTGAACTACCCATTGGGATACAGTTCGTGTAATGATTTACACTAGAGACAGACTGAGCCTACGTACGCAGCGTATGCGATGCTACGCTCCAACATTGGTGTGTACGCTAATCCCACGTATGCTGCTGTAGATGATCAAATGCTGTAGTCACTTCTTATAAGGTGCACTAGTATGGTGTACAACCGCTGTAAAATATGTTTTCTGATTCTGAGATTAAGTTTGAATAAGATTTACCCAATTTGACGATCGCGTGGCCTAATGATAATAGTACCTGACTTTTACGCCGTAGTAGCTCAGGGGCTAGGCGCTCGCTTTAAATTTCATAATACGCGAGTGTCCTGGGTTCGATTCCCGGTGCCGGCACCACTAAAATTGTTAATTGCAATTTTAAGTGCTGATTTCCCACGTGCTTGGCGGTGAAGGAAAACATCGTGCGGAAACCTGCATGTCTGAGAAATAAAAAATATTTCGATGACATTCTTCCCAGCTCCGAAACACTCTCGAAAATTAGAGGAGGCTTGTGTTCAGCAGTGGGACATTTATAGTCTGTAACTTTACGCCACAGGTTCGGGGTTCGAATTCCAGCCGAAGCCGCCATTTGTGCAACAACACAAATAGGTTTTCAGATCTAATTGTATTGTGTATGTGAAATGTATATCTGTATCGCCGCCTACCAACTACCACTTGTTCATCTCCCATTTTCAAAACCAAAAGAAATAATATAAGTTCTAAAAACACACTGGTCTTACGCGTATGTCAGCGTACCATCATCCCTTTCACTTTCTGTTCCGATATGGAGATTGCAAGGCATGTTGCGTGGGACGCGTAAGACAGCGTTGCGTATGATGAATATATTTCTAAGACTGATCTGTTTTCATACAAATTCAAAGATCTGGGTGTCATAATGCGTTGCATACAGTGTGTAGGTGAGCTCAGTCTGTCTCTACCCTTAAATTACTAAAATTGTTAATGTATAAATAGACTTATAACTTACCCATTATTAAAACTCCTTCAATACGCTCTAAAGATACAAACATTTCGGATAAACTAGCTATTGCTATTGGAAGAATAAAAGTCAAATTCATTTGTACTATACTGAAAAATTGTTGTATAGGATATATCTGAAAATGTTATAACAAGATCAATGCATTTCTAGATATCTGGTCACAATAACAAAAACCTAGATAATAATTGATAACAGTACCGAATCAAGTATACTATGCATAAATATAAGAGGCGTGTTTGTCTACTAAACTCCGTCAATTTTACGTGTTACATCCGTACGTAGAAAAAACAGAAGAGAAACAGTAAATATAACATTGGAACGAGTCATCGTCATCATCATCCTCATAAGTTCATTATCATTATCGTCATTTCAGCCTATAACTAGTCCACTACTGAACTTAGGCCTCCTCCTCAGATTGCTACAAAGTTTGTAGTTTTCATTTTGGGAGGTTTTGCCATAGTTGCCACACTGGGCAGGCGGGTCGGCAACCGAAGTTTATTTATTCAAATGTTCCAGGTAATGTTTGCACAGTAGTTTGAATTTTCACTCTGTCGACTTTTACGACATCCACGGGATGAGATGGGGTGGTAGATTCTCTTGAGCCGCCACCACAGTGCTGGGACGAGTAAATGTTAGTTGTTTTGAAAGATCTTTAAAAAAGTTAGGATACATATGCTCCATAACTTGTGTAATAAATGTAAACAAAAATTTGAAATAATTTCATGACTTTTATAACATTACCCTTACATTTACAAATTTATTTTATTTGACTTTTATATCGCAAAGTGTTTCCGTTGATTTTATTGTATCACTATAACATATACAAGTTATGAATGTTTTAATAGTTGGTATTCAAAAGAGTTATGAAATAATTTCAAACGGTTGTTTACATTTATTTCGCATCGAGTTTGACGAAAGTATAAATCAGCTATTAAAATATTTAAGTTACTATTAATTAAAAAGAATTATAGGTAAAACCAATTAACATCGAACGCGTGTAATAATTAATTTCTTTTACTCCATATATTACTAAGTCACGCTACACTGACAGGCGCATAAAATATTTTATTGTTGGTAGCACTGATTATGATGAAGCCAATCAGCGCGGACGAAAATCGGGATAAGGCCTAAGATAAGAGTCAAAACAGAAATATACCCCATGAAGCATATTTGTGGGTGATTGTTCTGTAGATAGCTGCTTCATCAACAACTGCTGCTGGCCTATTGTTTTGTGGTCTTAAGACTCTATTTGGCTGTCTGTGAGAGATACGCTGTCGTCCATGGGCTCAATTGGTCAGCCTGCAGCAGCGGGCCGGCCCAGGGTGGCCATTTCGAAAAGGTTGAGTTGGCTTGACTTGCTCTCGCTGTATATGATTTGGTGGGTTGTTTGTTGTGTAGGATGAAACAACTTCAATTCAATTTCATTTTTTTTGCCGGTCATGTGTATTTTTTAGATTAAATACTAACATACTTTATTAATATACAATGTCTGAATAAAATTATTATTATTAATTATTAAATAATCATCGTAATTTATAGAATAGTTTTAATTAAAGGCAAAAATATGCTGTACTATGTATCGTTTAAGTATACTATTGTCTTGTGGCACCAACTCGAAAAGTGACGGCTGCGTTTTTATTTCATTTTGTTATTTTGCTCATAAAAGATACAGTGATTGAAACATTTTGTATAAGACCGAAATTGTGTTTTTCGTTTTGTCTCAATCGTTCCAACAAATCTTCAGTGAACTATGATTTTACTGTTGATCGAAACTGCAAGTCTAGTTGCAAGTCAAATTATATATCTTGTAATGTAATTAATCGCTGCCGTGTGTCGGCGGCTTAAGAAAATCTACCATCCTATCTCATCCCGTGGGTGTCGTAAAAGTCGACAGAGAGAAAATGAAAACTAGGAGATGGGCAGCAGCATGTTCCTAGAACATCTGAATAAATAAACTGCGGTTGCCAACCCGCCTGCCAAGCGTGGCAACTATGGAAAAACCCCCAAAAATGATAGCTACGAACTTCTGTATCAATCAGTGGGGGAGACCTAAGTTCAGCAGTGGACAAGTGATAGGCTGAAATGAAGATAATGAATCTCCGAAGTTGCAATGCGCATCTTCTATTTATATGCTCTTCATAGTAATAGTGACTATGTCCTATTCTATATTATACTTCACGACATATTCACGACTTCCAGTTGCTGCTATAGGTTATTGTAAATAACTATAAAATATATTTTTTTGAAGAATACTTGAATTACAAATTACCGTAGTTGCAGTAAGCATAGAACCAGTCAGCACAATCGTAAGTGAGGTGATGAATAAAGTACTTCTTTCCGTAAACAGCATGAAGCCTACAAAGACACTGCGTATGAATATAGACCTTTGTAAAGATTTTAACTCATGCTCTCGGGCTGCTTTAATTATAATCTGGAAAGGCTTCTCCCACACGTACATTTTTATTACCTATGAAAGAAATCCAAACGTTAACTTATATAATTAAAGCACCTGTATTATTCAAAAATTATGGATCATCTTTACCTGAATGCCGTTTATTAATTCGTTCATCAGCTTTATTCTTCTGTCAGTCCTTTTGGCAGTCGAACGTCTTATTATTGCTGTTAATTTGGTTAGAGCGGCTGTAATATAAAATGTATGCATCACATTTAAAGTAAGATAACAAACCAAAATAAAAAATCCGCCTCGCTGATCCAATGTCGACTTCATATGTCGTGAAAACTTTTTTTTTATTTCTAGGTCTCTCAAGAACTCATGTCTCAAAGAAATGTTCTGGGTGACACAGCATTTGTTATGGGCAGACGTTGCACTTACCATCAGGTGAAAGTTTTGTTCATTTCGTCACTTTATCCAATAATAAAAAAACAAAACATCTCTCAAATCAAACGATTCTATTCGGAACTGATTAGTATTTTCGCTTAAGAATAATAGCCCAATTTCCTAAAATTGCCTTTTGTGGTCTGCCAATGCAGCACAACATCACTGAGTTGTCCTACACTCACCGAGGTGGAATTATATAGACGTAAAATAAAGGTTACATGATTTTTTTTTAATTACCTTGTACTGGAAGGACAAGAATGAACACACCAAAAAGTCCAACGTAGGGTGCAAATCCAGCAGTATAATATAGCAATACTAAAACAACGCATAACTGAACCGGGACAAGCCAAAAATGATGGAGGAACATAAACGCGAAATCAAATCTGGCTACATCATTCGATAGAAGATTCACGAGTTTTCCAGCAGCGACTTCACCCAGTGACGCCTGGCTCATACGTAGCACCTGCAAAACGAATAACTTTATAAATATCTTTAATCAATAACACCACAACGACACAATATAGGTCACATCTTACATATAAAATCGATCGAGAATATCCATGGGGAGGGGCCATAGATTTTCTCAAACGTAGGTCATAGTTACAGTTCTTGGTAAATGGATTGTAAAGTTATGTTAATTAAAGAAATTCAGCATTTATTCTCTTTGTCGGATTTTACGATACCATCAGTTATGGTCATTAGTCCTCTTTCACAACCAAGGCAACTCTTCCCTTATTATGTTTTGCAATAATAAATTTACTATAGATTGGCGAACGAATTATTAAACTAATCAGAAAAAATGTGAAAGTGTATCGCCCTTAGCCCACATCCAGTGATTAAGGAATGGTTGGAGTGCAATCGACTGAATCCAACCATCATCTTAGCCAATTTATAAAGTTAAACCTTATTACTAACAAAACTTATCAAATAATGCAATTCATATACCTTTCTATAAATCAGTGACGAAACTGCAACTTTGACCCTCAAACTGAAGCTGTTCACGAACAAAGAATTATGGTGTTGACAAAGAATGCCAATAAAGTTAAGACCTATCATTCCAATAGCATAGTAACCTGCCTCTTCAACGCTTATCGTAGAGTCCACAGACCAGTAAGATAGTAACTGCGTAAATAATAACGGCTGGATAGTCCTGTATGTGCAAAAAATTGTTGTGTAAAATCTATATACTTATAACATTATCGAGATAGTAATGATTGTTTGACAAATATTCCGCAATTAATATATATATATATATATATATATATATATATATATATATATATATTAATATCGATACATACAGTATACAGCTATACAGTATTAAGAATACTTACCTAGTAGCTGTATTAACAAAGAGAAGAAAGGCGCCGGGCATATAAGCTAACCAGAAAGATCGTACTAACGCCCTCCAAAGGGATGGTTTTCTTTTATTTAGGAGCGCATTTTCGTATTCTTCCAGCCAATATCTGATAATTAAAAAAATATAATTACAAATAATTGTTGTTTCACTTCGATCGACATTGTTATTTAGGCTGACAAGAGTAATTGTAAGATTAGGTGGGAAAAATGTGAAGCGAGAGTAAACTGAGAATCGTGTGTGATATTGCAGTGTGTATGTTAACACTACGGGCTAAAATGATGGACAAACAATTTATTCATTTGATTTTAATAAGCAAGCTATATGGAGTTCCAATTTGTGCTGAAAAGTAGGTGCAGCGGGGAAAAATTACGAAGAGTATGTTCAAGAATCCGATATATTTACGTTTGATTCGGATACTTTTAATGCTTAATTATTATTTATAATTTTTTTTTTTTTTATAGAATAGGAGGCAAACGAGCAGGTGGCTCACGTGATGGTAAGTGATCACCGCCGCCCATGAACACCTACAATACCAGAGGAATAGCAGATGCGTTGCCGGCCTTTGAGAAAGGAATAGGCTCTTTTCTTGAAGGTCCCTAAGTCGTATCGGTCCGGAAAAACCGCTGACGGCAGAACATTCCATAAAGTGCCAGTGCGTGGCAGAAAATTCCGCGAAAAACGCACTGTGGTGGAATGCCAACCATCAAGGTGGTGACGATGGAATTTGAGGTTATGCCGTAAGGTGCGATGGTGAAATTCAGCGGCTGGAATTAATCCGAACAATTCCTCGGAACACTCCCCATGGTAGATCTTGTAAAAAATGCAAAGAGATGCAACATCTCTTCGCAAAGCCAGGGGATCAAGCCGATCAGATAGGACATGGTCGTCGACAATTCGAGCTGCTCTTCGCTGAATGCGGTCAAATGGAAGGAGCTGACACTGGGGTGCCCCCGCCCAGATATGAGAACAGTACTCCATGTGCGGCCGAACCTGCGCCTTATAAAGTTGCAAGCGGTGGGCCGGCATGAAGTACTGTCGCGCTCTACTGAGCACGCCAAGCTTGTTGGAGGCCAATTTGGCCTTCTCTTCCAAGTGACCGCGAAATTGAACGTTGCTCGATATGTCGACGCCAAGGATTCCGATACTGGCTGAGGCAACAAGGGGAGTGCTCTCGAAATGAGGTGATACGACGAAGGGTTTCTTTTTTGCGGTAAACGCGCAAACTTGTGTCTTGTTAGGGTTGAACTCGACTAAATTTAGTCGGCCCCAGTCCGAGATTTTGTCTAACAAAATCTCGACTTCAGATTTCAGAATTAATTCAGATGCATTCAGATTGTACATCAAACAAAAAGAATATTTAGAATAATATTTTCCAAATATAGATAGATTGTCACTCTTTCAACAGCGGATTTAGTATTTACAATCGGAACTTTTGATACTACTGTCTTTATTTTAAACCCTACGCGTAGGTAAGGTTAACTCAAAATCATACCTTTTGCCAAATAAAACTTTTTTTTTATTGGATAAAGTGACGAAACGAGCAAAATGACCATCTCATCATCAGGTGTAACGTCTGCCAATAAAAAATGCTGTCACCCAGAACATTTCTGTGTGACAACACACTGCGCTCGTCATCCTGAGACATCAGTTCTAAGTCTCATATGCCCCGTGATTACGCTAGCTCTCAGTGCCCTTCAAACCGAAACACACGTAATGTTTGCACACTACTGCTTCACACTTCGGTGGTTCAAACCTACCTAGACGGATTCCTGCATAGGACTATATGACACCAGAAAATTAGTTATTAAAAACTTGGTATGTAAAATACCTGTTAAAAATTCTTAAATAATTATAATAAATACTTCATTTTTAAGTACTTGTTAAATTAAAGAATAAACTCTACGTGAACATTACTGGTAGAGCTAGTTTATAAATAAAATTTATTTGTGTAAAGAGATGGCAAGTTTATTAGTTACCAATCTTACATTTTGTGCTGAAGAGTAACAATGTACTAAAATACTAGAGTAGGACATTAATTTGATCATATGGTATTTGTGTTCAGGTATATGAAGACGTGTGTAAACGTGGGTATTATTAACCAAAATATATTTATTCTTATTCAATAAAGATTATTTAAATAATATGTCAATTGTCAATTGATTTAAAAACCGAACCCAACATTTTAATGGCATTTGGTGAAAATTGTTTTTTTACTCGTTTTGTTTGGGTGATACATCTGCAGCGATGTTGTGTAATGGAAAACTTATTATGTCTTAAGAATTTAAATTAGTTAACAAGGGGAGTGCTCTCGAAATGAGGTGATACGACGAAGGGTTTCTTTTTTGCGGTAAACGCGCAAACTTGTGTCTTGTTAGGGTTGAACTCGACTAAATTTAGTCGGCCCCAGTCCGAGATTTTGTCTAACAAAATCTCGACTTCAGATTTCAGAATTAATTCAGATGCATTCAGATTGTACATCAAACAAAAAGAATATTTAGAATAATATTTTCCAAATATAGATAGATTGTCACTCTTTCAACAGCGGATTTAGTATTTACAATCGGAACTTTTGATACTACTGTCTTTATTTTAAACCCTACGCGTAGGTAAGGTTAACTCAAAATCATACCTTTTGCCAAATAAAACTTTTTTTTTATTGGATAAAGTGACGAAACGAGCAAAATGACCATCTCATCATCAGGTGTAACGTCTGCCAATAAAAAATGCTGTCACCCAGAACATTTCTGTGTGACAACACACTGCGCTCGTCATCCTGAGACATCAGTTCTAAGTCTCATATGCCCCGTGATTACGCTAGCTCTCAGTGCCCTTCAAACCGAAACACACGTAATGTTTGCACACTACTGCTTCACACTTCAACATCCACATGTCCTTGTAATTGACCAATCACAGTAATTTATAAGTTTTTTTACAAGTATCTGTTTGCTGCTTTTTGCTTAGTGCAAATCAAATGATAATTACATTTCATACAGTACTTTATTTATATTTCCAAATTAAGTACTCCCGCCCACTAGTCCAACCGATCGTGATTAAAACTATGTACATAGGATTATAACTATGTAGGTACGAATGAAAATCTACAATCCTTCTAAAATAGTTCCTAAAATATCAAGGCGAAAGTAGTAGAGAAAATTGTCCAAGACAAATAAGAGCTAGAAATGAGAACTACAAGAGAAGCAATATTGGCCTTTAAACTTTTAAAAAATAGAAAGAATAGAAAGTACTACGTACTTCATGATAACTTATATAACCTTTGAAGATTTAGAAAAGTTATTTGACAAGGTTGACTAAAAATATGAATTACAAGATTACAGATAGTTTACGAATTAGAAAACAACAATAAAGGCAGGATGGATTAATGGATTTATATCAAGTATAAAAAATAGATCATCGAGTGTACCCCAAGGCTAAATTTTAGGTCATATATTGTTTATTTTGCATATTAATGACATTAACTCTTGCTTTTAAAATGCCAAATTTCTTCTTTATGCAGATGATCCTTAAATATATAAAAACATTAAGAGTATTCATAATTGTTGTAAATTAAAATAAGATTTTAATCGCTTATCTATTTATTGTACAGAAAATTAACTACACCTAAATGTAAATCTATAACATTTACGAAAAATATAAACATTATGCATTATAATTAATCTCTTAATGGATTTAAGCTTGAAAAGTTAACTAATTAGGGATCTAGGGATACTATTAGACAGAAAACTGCAAATTGATGTACATATCGAATACATCACTAACAACGCATTTCAACTGTATGAATTTGTAATGCGTATGTGGAGTGTCTTTAAACGACCTGCCTCATATCTGCTATTGTACAAAGCATTAATAAGATCTCAGTTGGAATATGCCAGTGCCGTATGGAATCCCTTTTACGATAAGTATAATGACCAAATAGAACTTATGCAAAGTAAAAATCTCCGAACAGTTTATTATAAATGCTTTAGTAAAATATTACCATATGATAACATATAAAATGAATTTTTACTTATGTCACCTAAATCAAGAAAATCACTCTTAGAACAAATGTTCCTTTTTAATATTATTCAAAATAGATATATTCATATAAATAGATATATTCATATTCCTAGCCGTTCTAAACGTATACGTGACACATATAATTATTTACTATTTTCACCTAGGCTAAGTAGGACTAATGCTGGCGAACGAGCGCCTTTGCGGCGTATCACGAAATCTTTTAATCGCTGTTTTAATGTTGTATTTGATATATATTTGCTACAACTCGAGTAAAGTTTTAAAAAATGTGTGTGTATTAATAAACTTGCTACATCTTTATAGATGATATACATAATACGATTATTATTTTTTTCTTTCTTGTGTAATTTTAGGATTTAAATGTAACATATGAATAGAGTGTTTGCTTTTAGATTATGAACAACGGTGCTGGTTGTATAATTATTATATAAGTTTTTAGTTTATGAGTGTTTGCTGTAAGGTGTATTGTACAATTATTGTTTGTTGACTTAAATTAAAAAAAATATAACGTCTTGAATAAACGGTCATAGAGACAAGTTGTCTTTTTAAAAACCTTCGGCAACTCTCCCGAAACTTAATTGACAGGGCCGGTAGAATATCCGCGATAAGAACTGAGTTCAAGTACACGCAAATCGGTTTAGAGGTTGGTTCTGGATATTCTCGAATCACGCAACTCTGTTTAATCGGGCGCTGAAGAATCCTGTCCAGACCAGAGTGCTGTTCAGAACAGCACTACGTGTAGGCATTGGCGCGAGCGGATTGTAATTAAACCTTTTTAATATCCTGTCTCATCCTGGCTATTTCCTGTGGTTCTCCTTCAAGCCTCTATATCGTAACTTTATACTTAAAATCGTTAAATATCATTTAAATTTATCTACTTTTAAAATAATATTTTAAGTGTCGATAAAGTTGGACAATCGTTGCGGCGTGTCCTTTGCTCTGTATGTTTCAATGTGCTAAAAATGAAACAAACATACAATCATATTCTTATTCGTTAAAGAACGAAAAGAAAAAACTAACTAGCCACGCCACGCCTATAGGCAGGGTTGGACCTATCCAATGTCCAGTTTAACATGAACCCTGCCCATTGTTTTCAACGAATAAGATATAAAACAAATATCTATCTAGCTATCACAAAATCTTCTCACAAAGTTGGAGCGCCTTCTTAATAATTCTATAAGATTTATTTACGGACTACGTAAATATGATCACATATTTTAATTAACGTTCAAAGCTTAAATGGCTCTCTATTCGTCAAAGGCGTAGCTCCAGAATTTTATTAGTACTTTACTCAATTTTACACGATCCTAATTCTCCGTCTTATCTTAAAGATAACTTCCAATTTCTTTATTATACTCATGATCGAATTCCTCGCTCTTCAAATAGGCTTAAGATTAGTATTCCACAGCATTTATACTGGATTTTTCAACTCTTATTTCACAGTTCAGGCTACACTCCTCTGGAATGCCCTTCGTGATGCTATCAGTAATGCACCCAACAAAAACGCCTTTAAAAGGCTTCTTAGAGAATACTATTTGGAGGCAAACTGATGTTTTAATTTCACACCTAATTTTGTTTACTCGTATATATGTATTATTTGTGTTTTATATTTATTATTTGCATGGATGTATTTATGTATTTATCTATGTTAATTTTGTATATATATATATTGGTTATTTATATTATTATATAATTATTATCTAACAGTATTTATATTTTCACACCAGACTCCACATTTTTTACATATTTCCTTAGATTAAGTTGTTTCAATAAAGATTAAATAAAAAAAAATGTATATACTGTTTAAAAATTTATATTATAACTGAAATTTGTCGTTTTAGATTTTTTATCGACTTATATTATTTTTAAAAACCACCATGACAAATTGCAACAATATAAACGATAAATAATTTCGTGTGAGATATTCATAGGTCAAGGAAGTGGTTGTTACTAAAGAACAATAAATATACATTTTTTCATAATTATATAGATAATTCACTGAAGTGTTGCGAACACCGGGGGCCCTGTATGCGGTTTCTAGCATTTGTTATGGTTATACGTTGCACTAACCACTAGGTGAACTACTATTAACTTTCTCGTCACTTTCTTCCATATAAAAATGATTATTACAATGATAAGGAATAATCAGGCGCAAAGTAACCATCTAGTTTGACATCAAGTAATGTTTAAATAAAACTAGAGGTTATCCATAAATATTCCATAAGTCAGAGGAGTCACGGACAAGATTGACTATATCTTGACGCAAGCTTCTTCAACACTTTTCAAGCCACCGATGAAAATAAGTCAGTTTTTATCATCTGTCAAGTGTAACATCCCTCTACAAGATGCAGGAGGATACATGCTTTATTGTGAATGTGGTCTCTCTACATAGAGTCACGCCTCTTTCCCATAGGGGTAGGCAGAGACCACATCTTTCCACTTGCTACGATCCTGACACACATCTTTAGCTTCCTCTACTTTCATTAGTGTTTTCATACAAGCTCGTCGGTTGCGGGTACTTTTGACGTGGCCTTTCCTCAAAACGATTTCAATGGGTGGGTGGGAGTGAAGCGTGATGGATATGAAAGTGTGCTGGGAAGGTTCGGCGATAACAGAGTGAATGAAAATGGAGAAAGTCTGCTTGAAGTATGTTTGGAGAGGAATCTTGTGGTAACGAACACTATGTTTGACCATAAAAAGATCCACTTGTATACTAGAGAAGAAGGAAGCCTGAGAAGTATGATTGATTTTGTAATTGTGGATGAAAGATTGAGAAAGAAAGTCCTAGACACTCGGGCATTCCGCGGTGTCGGCATTCACACAGACCACTTTCTGGTGTTGAGCCGATTAAGAGGTGTCTTTAAGAGATGGCGGCACCGTGTGCATGAACCTATTAGTGTTCTAGAACGCATAAAAGTTGAGGGTCTGCAAGAGAAAGGTGTGAGAGAAGAATTTGTAAAGAAACTTATCGAGAAGTTTGACACGTTGGATGAGGCATGTGAGGTTGAAGAATTATGGAAGCTGTTTAAGGAAGGAATCGTGGAATCTACTATTGAAGTGTGTGGTGAAAGTAAGAGAAGAAGAGGGTGTAAGTTAAGAACTGTGTGTGCAGAGGTGCAAAAGGCAATATCTAATAAAAAAAAGGCTTGGCTGGATTGGTTAGCCACAAGAGCCAATCAGAGAATAAAAAAGGCAACGAATGAAGATGTAAGCAAGGCAAGGAATGAGTATAATAGGTTAAAGGTCGTGGCAAAAGAGGTCGTGAGAAGAAAGAAAGAGAATGATAGAGATGAATTTGATAGGAGGTTATCTGATGACTTTCAACACAACATAAAGTTTTTCTGGAAGTCCATAAGAACGACCAGAGGTAAAAATACAACCTCGCAATTGGACAAAATCAGAAACCAGGATGGAAGTATTGTGAAAGGAGAGGAATGCATCCTAAAGAGATGGAAGGAATATTTTGAAAACTTATTTGAGAAAGGAATTATGCAAGTACAGGCCCCATTCGGGGACATGAATGAAGATTGCAAAGAAAGTGATATAAGCATGGAAGAGATCGTGGAAGCGTTGAATAGTATGAAATTAGGCAAGGCTGCAGGATATGACAGAATTACAGTAGAGATGCTGAAAGCTGGACAGGGCGTGGTAGCTAGTCAGCTGTACCGCCTTTTTAACCTTTGCTGGAGGAACGGCGTCGTACCAGGAGACTGGTGCAAGGCCGTCATTGTACCACTTTACAAAGGAAAAGGGTCGCAGCAAGACTGCAAAAACTACCGAGGCATTAGCTTGCTCAGCATTGTTGGCAAACTGTATGCAAAGGTGTTGATTAAGAGAGTGATGAATGATACTGAAGAGAAGATATGGGATGTACAAGCGGGATTCAGGAGAGGAATGGGATGCATGAATCAGGTCTTTTCCTTACGAAGCATAGCCGAAAAATTCTTGGCTCAAAGTCAAAAGGTCTATTGCGCATTTGTAGACTTGGAAAAGGCTTATGACAGAGTGGTGAGGAATGAACTGTGGTCGACATTGTCTATATATGGGGTGAACGGCAGCTTGATACAAGCACTGAAATCACTGTACAAGGATTCCAGTGCTTGTGTCAGGGTAAACGGGGCGTACACAGACTGGTTTAACATCGAAAAAGGTGTTAGACAGGGATGTGTGGCTTCACCGTGGCTGTTTAACCTATTTATAGACAATTGCTTGAAAGATCTTAAAGAGAGTGCATTTGGATTAAGAATGAATGATCTGACCGTCAAATGCCTCCTATACGCCGATGATCAGGTTATTATAGCATCATCGGAGGAGGAGTTGCAGGCGATGGTTAATATTATGAATGATGCTCTACAAAGCAAAGGAATGAAAATTAATGTAGATAAGACGAAAGTAATGGTTTTTGAAAGAGAAGAAAGTATGTCGGATTGCAAAGTTCTGATTGAAGGAGAAAGAGTGGAACAAGTGAAAGAGTTTGTATATTTGGGTTCAAAATTTTCGAGAGACGGAAAGTACGACTGTGATATTGAACGAAGAGCGTTGGCAGGAAATAAATTATATGGGGCCCTGCATAACTTTATGTGCAGCCAGAATGTTTCTAAAAAGGGACGACTGGCTGTACATAGAGGAGTACTGGTCCCCACACTTATGTACGGTAGTGAATGCTGGGTCTGGCAGAAGAAGCATGAAAATAAGATTAATGCTGTTGAAATGAAAAGTTTGAGAAGTATAGCTGGAGTGACTTTGATGGACAAACTAAGAAACAACGTGATAAGAGAACGTTGCGGTGTGGTAGAAGATGTAGTGACAAAGATAGAGAAAGGGATGCTTAGATGGTTTGGACACGTAGAGAGGATGGATGAAAGAAGATTGACGAAACAGATTTATGAGGCGAGTGTGAATGGGCAAGCCGGTAAGGGTCGACGTAGGCGAACGTATTACGATCAGATCTCTCTAACGTAGGGCAAACTAAAAGATCCATAAAATCTCGCGTTAAAGAACATATAGCTGATGTGAAGCATCGACGTTCTAGGAAGTCTGCGGTCTGTGACCATGTTCTTGATCAACCTGACCATTACATCAGATTTGATAGAGCACAAATCCTTGCAAAAGAACACCGATTCCTTCCAAGGACGATTCGCAAGACTATTGAAATTACATTGAATGTGTAGTATTCGGGTAGATATAAGAAACCATTATCAAGTAACGTAACAAATGTCGTAACTGCATTGAGTTATCGTGTACTATACATAGTACAGTATTTACTGTTATTTTGTGGTAACAGCTACTGTAACATAAGTACTTTATGTATAAATATAAGAATTAACGTTGTAACGTTTTTACAAAAACGTGTAAATAGCAGCATCACATGTGTACATACGTACGATTATATTTTTGATCAATACCGATAAATACTCGTACCTATTATGGCTTATGACGATATTACAAAACTATTTCATAAACTCTCTAACTTTCAGAAATTTTATTATAAAAACAATAGAGGTACTATTGTTTTTATAATAAAATTCCTAAAAAACTGACATAGAATTCAATAAACTTGTCAAGAAGACATTATTGGAAAAAGCGTATTATAAAGTAGATCATAGAGGACAGAGATGTGTGGAAATAACTCTTACTCTGCACTTGCAAACCCCCCGGCTACTAAATGTATGATGTAATTTTTATGTAACTTTTACATGTAATATGGAAATGACTAAAAAGAAAAACTTCACAGTTTCTTGTCGGTTCTTCTCTGAGAACGTCTTATTTTTTGAACCGGTGTAGATTTTGACATTCATAAGAGATTTATACAAGCCTAAACTGAAGAAATTTTGGCTTTGACTTTGACTTTGACTTTGATTGTATCCACAATATGCAAGTGATAAATATGCCCTATTGCTTGTAATCGAAGAATATCTCTTCAAATTATTATCAAATGCGGAGTTATTCGCCACAATACATAATGGGATGACGTTATTAGGTACATTTAATTAGAATTTATCGTGTTTTCAAACATTTTTTTTATTTTATGGTAGCAAAGCAGTCGACAATGTAACTCGATTTCCATATAATGTTTTTCTTTTGAATTGTTCATTTCTTTTTTACGAATAGTGCGGGAAACTTGTCCCTTTTATTTGAAGAATGCACCTAAATCATTCAGCCGTAATTGTATTAGACTATAAGACAGCTAGCGCCATCTTTACGACGTTCAGTAAAACTCAGAAAGTTTTGGGATTATGAGCGCGTCATAGATAATTTATCATTAACCAACATATTTAATGCGATAGTCACAGATTTTATCTGAATTCTTAAAATTATTTACAATAAAGCAATGGCGCTTCACCATGCACCCTGCTTAGAAGACCTGAAGATCTTTTAAAACGAAAAATAAGAGTTTTATATATTAATATTAAACAAAGAAAAGGTTCGTTCAAACTTATAACTAATCGGAACCGCGACGGCAAAGCAATATATTGAGAAAAAAGTAAAATATCAGATTCTATACATCGATAACACCATGTTTAGTCAACAATGAAATTTCTTTACCACCCCTAGGTCAACATTCAACCATAGTCGATAGGGGTTCAAGTTCTTTTTCGCCTATAATATCAATGTGACAGTTAGATACTTATGTCACACTGCATGACGACAGTGATGTGTAATTCATTAAATACCGCGTTTATTTTATTATATTTGAATTATTATTTAACGAAATCAAGATTATAATACAAAAATCCGTCATCGGTAATAATATAACAAATAAAGACATTACAAAATACAGAGATCACTAAAAATAAGACATTGAAATGATTAAACTTACAAAATGATATAGTATATTACAAAACAAACTTGAAAGAGGTTGTCTATTTACCTAAAGTTTAAAGACAAGAAGTAGTAAATTTGCCACGTTGAAATTTGCCATCAAGGAGCATATTAAGTATTTTAATACTTTAGAGGTCGATTATTTTGGAAAGAATTAACTTAAGATTTTAAAAAGAAAATTAAAGTATGTAATATGTGCCAATTATCATAGAAAAGTAATGTGACTTATGTCAGTCCATGCAAATCCATAATCACAAACAATATTCGAGATATAGTTATGGCACATCTATCCGTTGGTATTCGGTACCTTTGGATACACTTTTAAATTCGTCATTCAGGACGCATTTAGTAAGTTCAAAAAATTATATCCTTTAAAACAGTCGACAACTAAGTTACGAAAGTAAAGCATTTTGCTGAAATTTGATTTTTTAAACCTAAAGCAATTAATTATGAAAATAACAATCACTGGCAATGTTGAACAGCACATCACATCAAACTGAATGTGGTTGGAGGGATATTTCAGGGAGACTTAAACCGATATTATGTCTTATTGAAAGATGTATCATATTAGTGCCGGCGGTAAGCGGTAATAATACGACTTTCACGTGGACATCGTTCTCTCCTGCCGTTTGTGATCGGCTTCTTAGTGTATTTTACTATGAGACGTCAGTTATCTCACGAATCAGGAAAAGTGTGTTTGGCGGCACTCCGGTGTTACAAGCATATTCATACCCCATGTCTTAGTGCTCCAGCACTATCATACATGGATATTATTTCACTAGCGTCGAAGTGGCTTACTGCTATGATACGTTGATGGTAGTTTTAGTTAACAATATTTACTGAAATCGGTATTAATCATATTGTTGCGTTGTGTGGAGGCGCCATCCGTGAGATAATCGTATAGATGCTTGCTGATATATGCAGTATTGCGTCTTCTGGCGGTTATATGAGTGAGCCGGGTCTGAGTCAATGCGACGTGGGTTCTGATTGACGGAGGTTTTGTGGGCTTAGATGTCTGCAGGAGTTGTATAGAGGCCCTTGTGATAGCGTTTGCCTGGCGATAGTCGTATTGATGCAAGTTGCGTTCTGCTGCCTTGCGTCTTTTCGGTAGTTGCTTGGTAATTTCAACAGTCACAATGGTTGCGTCCTGCATCTTGGTTTGGCTCACGCCTTTTTAGTTTCGCCCAAGTCGACCGCTTCATAAAGGAGCTCCAGGCTGTCTGCCCTCCAATGTTTTATATAACAACAATATTAAATTACACTCTCAGGATATTTCCCACCTATGAATGATAAATGAAAACTTGTTGGTGGGTGCGACAAACTCGATCGAAAATACATAATACTTAACGGCAGTTACTCATATCCTACCTGTTGGCTATATACATCATTGCAATGGTTGGTGGAGCATTATATGTCGACTCATGCAGCTGGCAGCTGGCGGGAGGAGACTCTCAAGGCTGCGGTATAAACCGAACAACGTTGGACCCCATGCCCTTGAGGGAGCAGTTGACTCATAACATGCTCTGCGTCAAACAGTCGTTCTAACCTTCTATTTGATGTTGATGCCATAAACTTAACACTTACTTTACGTCTGCAATTCGGCCAGAGTGCCCGTGATTATTAGACCTGTGTCCAGACCGTCCGTCATACATTCAGTGGCTGGGTTTAGCTATATACTTTTAAGGTAAGACGTCAACACGCTATACTTCGGTATATCACTATGTTAATTAGGGACATAGTGTTTTTAAGAGCTCTGTGTGGAGACGAACGATACGGCGGTATACCGGGCCCAGTATCTTGGCTCGCCGAGATTGTTCCCCGAGGTTGCTGGGAACATTAAGGCTTTGCTGCGGTTCCTGGAGGAGCTTGGGTGGCTCGAGTAGACCACTATTCCTGCCTACATGCAAAATGTGCCCACACCCGTTATTGGAGTTGCGGAAACCGGGCCGTGGCAATTTACAATCTTCATAGTATTTTAAGTCTTATAAAGTTTTATAATTAAGATAATCATAATAAATCTTATAATCTATAAAATATGAGAATAATAATAACAAATCTTTAAATATGATAATATGTACTACTCCTAGCGGCATTAATCGTAGTCGATTTAACGTAAACTGCATCTTTACTTTTCGATTTCGATGAAATACCTAATCGATGGAATCGGAGGAAAGATCAGATGAGGTTTCACAGGGACGATCACATTATATCCATATCATAAAATTGATAATTTTTTTGTTCCACCAATGTTGTCCCTAAAAGCAGTAAACCATTTCACTAACTAAACTAAAAAAATACATCATAAACTTGCTTCTTTTTTACAAAACCATGCGGCATAACCTTAATTTCCAGAAAATTCATATTTTGTACAAAACCTTGACGAAGGAGTATGTATTGTATCTGCTATTATCATCGCATGCTACATAGATTATTATTTTTAGAACATCTTTACTGAGAGTTTTTCATAATTTCTTTCTTTCTAACTTTATTTGTAGCTTAAATGTATGTAACAGTATTACTTAAATATAATTTACCAATAATTATTTTGTTTACTATCGCTGAAAAAGATAACCATAATTTGCGATAAAGTGTAATAATGTATGCTATGTAATGGTCTTTTACTCTACAGAAAGCATTACTGTGCACAAAATATTCTTCACATAAACACTTACCTTTCTATCTTGTCTCCAAGACGATCCGAATCATATTGCTTCGTAGGAACGACCAGATCACTTTCTTCTACATCTCTTACGTTCCCTTTATAGATCACAGGAAGTACCCAACAAAGGAACAGTCTCGAAATTATATTTGGTTTAATTCTTTTTTTATTATCCAAGTTATTTTTCACGTTCGACTCCATTTTACTTATATTTTTACAGTTCAGTTCTCTTATCACTTGCTCCCATTTACTTTACAATGTTATATATTATTTGATCATAGCACATCGCAAGATATAGCACCTTAGACGAATCAAACGATACTGTTAAATCTATAAGACCTCATTTATATATGATATCAGGTATTATCAGTTGAAAACGATTAACACATGTTGTTATAAATTCACTAATTTTATAAGCAAGATAAGTGCCGCAACAAATATGTGAATAATTTTCAGCATCGCTTAAATGCTAATTTAGTGCATTCGAGTTCTTTCGTATGAGAGCCGAGACTTTAAATGTATACAATAAAAGTGTTTCATTTTTCAATGATCAATTTAATCGAAGTTTGTAGATATTAGTGGAACTACAATAAGTTAAAAGCATACATATCTGTAGAACACGTCTGTAGACTCAAAAGTAAGTTTTTTAGTGACAACTTCCTCCCAACAAATGCAGTAAAATAACCCCTCACTAGATGTAAGGAAAGTTCTGTTAAATTGTTAAGTTAAGGACATGCTTTGTCCTAATTCAGTCTTATAAATGACGTTTATGTTCAGTGATGATTATAAATATCCGTATTTAGGGTGATAACCGGAAACTGTCATCTATGCAGGATTTTATAGGTTTATATTAATTAGCGCAAACAAAGAAGCGCTGCCACGCGCTTACCGTCCCATATATCATTTGTCGCACTAACATATCTCAGATGTCCATCGGATATGGGACGTCAAAGTAACTGTACTGCTTTGTCATTCTATGATACAGAGATTTGTCGATATGTATTAATGATATTCAGTACAATACTCATTTACCAATCCGCTTGACTAACATAACAATACGGTAAATACCCCCCCAGCTTGAAAGTAGTTTATATCCTACAGTGTACTGTATACAGTAGGCCGCAGTTGATGAAAAATTTAAAAAATATTATACTCTCTAAAGAACGTTAAGCAAGAAAACTGAAATAATATTTCAGATATACATCAGGTTGTAACGATATTATTTTAAAAAGTACCATTTTACTCATCGGTTCGATATTATCACTTGCACCTGACTAGTATATTAAGTTAAATCTTATGAAAACCACACTATACTATGAACGCATGAGCATTTGCTTTAACTAAATGTTTAAATTTTTAGTACGCCGATAATATCGTGAAGGATAGTCCTAATCTCTAAGAAGCCAAACATACGACTTTACGTTAGTAAGGTCATTAAATTAAGATTCAAGACTTCGTCATGAGAAATGTGTAATAAAGAACTTAAATCGTGTTTGCGTATATGTATTTTATTTGCATTAAACCTGCAGAATTCAGTAATTAGAGAAGACCTGGCCCTGGCAGAAAGTTCGGCTTTGAAAGTTTACGAAAAGATATCCAAATTACTAAAGAAAAAGAAAAATGAAACTTCATCCGCTGGTCATTTTAAAGGGCTTTTATCAAAATAATAAGAGACCATTTTTATCGAACAGCTGAAAGTACTATTTTAGAATTAGAAAACATATTTACATTCACAAATTCACAAAGAAATGTACTGATATTTGTGTAGTAAAGGCTATGAATATATAAAAACGAGAATCAGAAGACGCTAACTCTGCCGGTGACCCATTTGTATATTGTAAAAAGTATTTAATAAAAACACATAAATGTAATATGTAATATATATTTAAAAAAATGACTAAGCAGGTTTCAACTTTTACATTAAATTTGATAGAAAAAACATACTTAATACGATACCGCCTCAGAATGTAACGGACAAACATTGCAATTCATTAAGTCACACGTGCATTTTGAATTTATTAATTTACTTTCAATATTGTCTATTAACATTTTGACATGACATAATGGAACCATTTCGCAATCACAATTTTGTGGTCTAATACTAGCAACTACCAACGTATCATCGTTATCTAAAAATTCTCTATTTCTTGCATGGTTTGAAATATTACCCATAGGTAAATGCAAGGAGTTATAAAGTTTTTGCCTATTATAATCTACCTCACTAACCTTTTGGCAACAAGAAAAAGATTCGCAATCATCCCATTGCTCATAACTTAAGTACTCGCATTTTTTACTTAAATTAATATGAGATGTATTTGTAGAGTTGTGTATACCCCTTTGCAAATGTTGCTTTGACTCCGTTAATTTAACGTTTTCATCAATTACATTAGCGTATATTTCTTTATCACAAGCATTATTTTTTTCTTTTACCAAATAGCAATCTAATTGTGTATTTCTTCCAGAGTTACACTTCGGTACATTTTGCATAATATAAGACACATCAGTCTCTTCCCTGACTTTCCAAACATCATCAATGACTTCTTTATTGTTTCTTAAGACAGATTTTGCACAAATACAGGGCCCCAATTTTTGATCACACCAACAATCTAACGTATAACCAATGTAAGGTATAGAAAATCTTTCTTCTTTATCTTCTGGTAATAATATCATACATTCTTTTTCATCAACCACGTGATTAATTTCATTTGGATTAGAAAAATTTTCCATTTTTTTATTTTTAGCAACCTGATCTAAATTTTTCACCTCATTAACATAATCATTAACATTTTTGTGTTCAAAAATTTCCTCATCCTTGTTTATTGATTTTCGACTGGTTGCGCTATGTTTATTCACAATAAATGAATTGGATGCCGTTTGATAAAAATCATTTCTTTTTAAAAATATGCCCCACTCCATGTTATATTCAGAGATTTTTTTAATAACAGATCTATTATCAACAGGAGTAATATTTTCGTTACTTACATCAACAGCTGCTTTATTAATATTATTCGCCAGTATTTCATTTTTTTTTAAATTGTTTTCTTGCATTTCCAAATAAGAATTTTCTTTTAAACGTTTTAAATCGTTTTCAATCATTTCACAAACCTTTTTCAATACATCCGGTAACATTTTATTAGATTTTTTAGTTGTAACTGAGCAAGAACACTCAATTCGTTTGATTTTTATCCTCAAATATTCTTGCAAAAGACCGCAAGCCCGTTTCCAACTTGCATCACTTCCACTTCCTTCACTTTGATTTTGTACAAAACATTGACATGCTATTTTGCTAGAACTTTCAAAAATGATATTCTTGACTTTTTTAAGTATATTAGAATATATGTCTTCCTCATAAGGCAAAACGGAGGTAACGGTGTACATGATACTAATTTATATTCATTTAACTTTTTTTGCAAATACTCCGTTAACAATTCGAAAGTGTTTACTTCTAAATCACTAGTTTCATCACCGAAATCTCTATTACAGCAGACACAATTTTCTTTATCTTGGAAATTACTATTTGCTAATAAGGTTTCATGAGTAAATATTTTCTCATGGTTAATATTTTGCGTGGTTTCTTTGCTATTAAAAATATTTTTAGGCTCATCATTTTGACTTTTCTTTTCGTTACAGTTACCAGACGAGTTTGTGTGATATGCACAATCTTTTCTTAGTAGATGATTGGTCAAATCACTACACACATTGTTATTATCGTTATTATTAAGTCTAACTCCTAAAAACCTAATATGATAGTTACTACCTAGTGGCTTTTCTGATGTATCGATAATATAATTTGCAACTGTTGTTGACAAGTTTGTTTTAGCCAGACTCGAATGTATTAAAACATTCTGCATACTTGTTTGTATATTACAAAATTGTCGTTCTGTGCTAGTAAATTTACAACACTGATCATGCGTAGGACTTTCTTGTGAATTTAAGAGTTTAGAGGTCCCAAAATACGTATTATATTTTCCGTTCCATTTTAGTAATTTGCATATATTATCATTAGTATGTAAATCTAGATCCACTTCATTCAAATCTGTAATAACGTTTTCTATGATATTTAATTCTGATATTTTTTTGTTATCCACAGTGATACCTGATTGTTTTCCAAACAATTCATTATAACCGTCATCATTAATTAGACCCTTATATTTTGATGTAGCTATATTAGGACTTTTTTCATCTAATGTATTGGTTACTTTCGATAGCATTTGTTGAGTTAACTTTTGAGTATTAATATTTTTGTGATTTTCTTCACGCATATCATTAGCGTAAGAAATTTTGCTATTTAGAGATACATAACTAGAATAATTCACAATTTTATCTGCGTCTTGGTCTGCTATTTCATTTATATTTGGATTATCAACTAAATTAGTTAATTCTAATTGCTGTTCTCGAAAAGTTTTTAAAAAGTTATCAATTGAAGTATTTGAAGGTATTTTATGAAAACATACGCAGTTATTCGAGCAATGTATATCTTTTAAAATATCTGAATGGTTTTTTTATTTCAAAAACCTGCTCAGAATATGCAGGGGTTTCGAAACTTAGCTTATTTTTTAATGAAATAAACGAATTTAATTTGTCGGGGCTATGAAATATATATTTTGAGTTTTCCTCCTCCTTTTTACTGTTTTTAGAGTCTAATATATTATTGCTAAGCGGTTTTTTCTTCTTTTGATCTGGTTGAGGACCACACAAACACAAGTTTACAGCGTACGATTGCACAGATTTTTTTAAACATTTACTGGGATATTTATTTAATAATCTTTCATGTAAATTTAATTTATTTGCGTTTCTAAAAGAAGTTGAATTTTCAACTGTTCTTTTCTTTAAGGCACTTAACTTCGTATAACTTAAAGTTTCATTCTTATCCGTATTCACTGCTCTATGGTTGACTATTTGTTTTACTGGAATTTCTCTCCTATATTTCTTCGTTTCTCCTTCTGTAGGACGATAATTGAGGCCCTTAGGAATAAGATATTATTAAAAATGTAATTTAAATAGATATTTTCAAAATAATTGCGTACCGCATACCAGAAGTAAAAATTCTTGATAATACTTACCAAAGGTCGTTGAACAACTCTATTGTTCCTATCCTTCACTGGTTTTGAATTAAATTTCTTCACGGATGCCTGCAAATAATATAGTCATAAATAAGCAACATATAAAAAATTAGAGACGATAGCATAAAAATGCTTAAATACCGTTTTATGGCCCTCCACCTGAACGCGAAGTTGCGTAACATTTCGAAAAAAATGTTCTTTAACAGCTAAACAAGCTTTGTCTTTAGTATTCTTCTGTGTATAGGATCGATCCTTAAGTGCTTTCAAAAAACATGGGAACGCAGTAGCTGGATCACAAGGAAATTAAATTTTAAAATATTTATTAGACATAACAATATTTTATAACATTAATTTAAGTTATATAATTAAACATTTTATTCAGAGTATTAGTTATTTATTACGTTCTGTTTATTGTGTACTATATAAAATACTCGTAATCCAGAATAAATCAATCCGGGAAGAATCAACGAGACTAACTTCAGAGTAAATTGGCTTATGTTTAATTCTTAGCTATGTATAGACTGCAGAAGAAAAGCATCGTTAAGAACCCTCTCGATGTTTTCCTTCACAGCCGCTTCACAGACTTAAAAACATCAATAAACAATTTTTGGACGTACCGGCAACAGAAGGATCGAACTGCACTCGCATACTAAATTTAACGTGATTGAGTACCTAATTCTAAAACTGTAGATTAGATAGACTAATTACGGAGGGAAATGTGCATTTTTTATTATTTTAGTTTCTTTGTTTTATTAGTAATTCTAAGCAATTTTTCATTTATCCTTTCTATGACAATAATACATCTTACCCGAAGGCACGTTATCACATTCACATGGTGGCGGTGTTAACTTTATCACGTCTTTAGCTTTCTGCACTATTTGCTCAGCCTTCTCCTGGAACAATTGTTCCGCCAGTTCGGTTGCAAGTTTTTGAGCCCGATTTTCCAAAGCCCGTTGCTGATATTCTGTTACGTCACTTGGATTTCTTAATGGAACCTCATCCATGCATGATGCTCCAACCCACTTAACGAAAAAAAGTATAGTTGAGTAGTCACAATAAAAATTAAATGAGCTGTATGTTACTCTAATTACCTTAGCATGATAGTTTTCAATGGATGAAGCAATTGCAAAATCAAGCTCTCCAACAAGCAATTTTGCAAAGAAGCTTCTGAGGTTAGACTTGACTACACTAGACCGATCCCAATTGTGTTTGTCATCTAAACATTTTAGCAACTGACATGGCATTACTAATCCCATGTCCCATAATTCAGATTGCAATCCACCAAAAAGGTCTCTAAGCAAGTTTGTCAGGAGACTGCTATGCAAGGATGTGCACGAACATGACTCCTAAAATAGTTACAAATATTATTTTATCGCCAAATAGAAATAATTTGTACGATTATAATATTGATATCAAATTTTGTACCAGTATTTTATTTTCAGAACCACATTGGCAAACAGCAGCAAGCGAAGGTGTACGTTTTGCCTCCACGCCGTTGTCTTCAGGTAGTTTACAGCGACACTCTAATATATTTTCCCTAATACCAGCAAGCTGTTCTATTTTAATTTTTAGTTCCCCTGATTGACCTTGCATATGACTATTGCATATTATTTTGCAAGCTTCTAGTTCTTCAATAATTTTAAATTTATTTTTACGCATTACTTCAAGCTAGAAACAAGAAACAACAATATCTGTATTATTTATTATATGATTATTAGTAGGATTAGTAGTTGGGCGGGTGTTGAACTACCTCTCCTATCATATATTGATCTTGAGCTAGATCAACGCAGATAAATGCTGCTTACCTGTCCGGTGGGCAGCATGGCTAATGGTTTTTGGTTAGAGCGCAAGTCGTGATGATCCCCAAAACAAGTCTGAGGAGTTGTCCTTCTCGTGGTTGCCGCCTGTTATTGATCTGGTTCAATAGGAAACAGATAGAACAAAAACACTCAGACGTACCTCAAAACGACCCCTGTCTCCCCTTGTCCTAAATCCTTCTACACTTCTCCCCATAACCTATCCTAAGACTCTTCCCCACAGATCTGTCGAGGAATGTGGGCGTATCCGGCAGACTAAAACGCCCATCTGCGCTAGGACCTGCGCAGTAGAGCGCCCGTAAGCGGGGATAACGGAATCCTGGAGGATGAGCCGATCGTCACATGGGGTATAAGTGGCGTCAGGCAACACGCCCTCTTTGGTCCTGATTTCAAGCGACACGGTTGCCCTGTCCGCTAGCCACGGATGGGGAAATGGCCACCTGTCCCGTCAGAGGGCCACAGGAGAGGAGCGTGGGGTCGGCAGACGTTGCCCTAGATGACCAGTGCGGTGGTAAAAGCCATGCTGACGGAGCGAGTGAAGGCTAGTTGTCGGCAGTAGGGTTGAGCCACTTCAGCCTTATTTGCCAGCCGGATCGAGCACCTGATGTCGCGCTGTAAGCCCGCTCTGCGTCCCTATGTCCTCCCAGTAATCCTAACGTCTGAAAATACCAAGTAGGACGTTCCCAAAGGTGCGGGCTCCATGGAGGGAGCCGGGGGGGGTGAATTATTGAAACACTAATACCAGCACTGGTTCCCTCACCTTGTCTGCCAAGGTTCCTTTGGAACCACAACGCACCGAGGACGCATTCTCTGCCGCTTGACAGGTGGCGAGCCGTAAAGGCAAAAGGGTAGCGCCTGCAAAGGCACCCCACCGGCCCGTTGGCCCTCTCGAAGAATCAACCTCTGCCAAGAGGAGGCAGAAAAAGAAAAACAAAAAGCTGCGCATGAAGGCCCTTATGACGGCTGAAATGGCTGCTTCTAAAACAAAAGCCAGATCTGCCAGCCAGCCATTGCCGACTGCGTCGAGCTCTTGCGCCGGTGCCTGCGGGCGTCCCAAAGCGGGAAGTGGTGTAAACCAACGTTCAGCCAAAGGACCGTCTAAAGGTGCCGGTGCAAAATCACCGGCAAAGAAGGGAAAGGCTGCCAAACGACCGGGCAAGAATGAACGGGCCGTCAAACGAGTGCTCAACGAGTCGACAACGCCGAGAGGCGAACGCAAAAAAGTACGGCTGGAGCACTCAAAGCTGATCTCGACGGTCAGCTACTCCTCAGTTGCCAAGATGGAACTGTGCGTCGCAGTAACATTTGTCGAAAGTAGATGCCGACAAAGTCCTCACTGGCATCCAAATGAGGATAGTAAATGAAGCCTGGAACGCAAAGGATCCTGGAACAGCAGGACCTGTGTTCAGTGGCAACCCCATACAAACTGAAGGTATAATAAAACCCTGGTGCGAAGACCAGAAAACACTTCAGTTGCTGCACGGGAACATCTCGGACACGAACCTTGTCCCTGGCCTTCAGCTGGTGACAAAGCGACAGTCCGAACTACCACGACGTATACGTTGTGGTATTCTCATCCCAGACGAGCAGGGAATCTGGAGGGACTCACGCGACATTGGACGCGTGTTGGCCTACCAGAACCCCTGGATCGAAGTACCGAAGTGGCTGCTACTCGGTGCTGAAAAGCAGAGTGACGGGTGGTTCGTGGTGGTCTCGATCCCGTGGTGGTCGAGATCAAATCCCGGCACTGATGGAGGCTGAGCGCCGCCTTGCATGTGTATGTGGGGCGGTGTATAATAATACTCTCCGACAGCTTGGCGGTACCAATGGCCCTCGACAGTAATGTCATGAATTCAGGGCTAATACATGAATGCTACCAACGACTAAATGAGGTAAGTCAATTCAATAACATAACCCTTCAATGGATTAGGGGATACAACTGATCTAGCGGAAACGACGCTGCGGACGAGCTTGCTCGGAGGGATTCCAACAGGTGTGCCGTGGGACCAGAGCCCATGGTCCCGCTTCCCCTAGGTATGTTCGTACACTAATCTGTAACCGCACTAGAAACCAGCAGACAGGCAAGGCTTTGCCTCCTATAAACAATCGCATCTCCAAGGTGCTACTCCGTCCGAAATAAGCCCCAAATCAGAATGGTCAGTAGCGCCATAAAAGGACATGAATCATTCAACAAACATCTGTTTTCTTTAGGTGTCACGGACAGCCCTCTGTGCAGAGCCTGCATGGAAGCGGATGAAACGGCGGCACATGTTCTGCTGGACAGCCCAGTGGTCGCAGAATACCGGGCTAAGTATCGCGGTTGGCCGAGATCTCTCGCCGAAGTCGTGGGAAACACTAAAGGTTTGCTGCGGTTCCTTGAGGACATCGGTTGGTTCGAATAAATAAATCATGCCCAAACGCAAAATACGCGCATAGACGTGGAGTTGCGGAAATCAGCCCGTAGCAACTGTACCAACAATCTACAATGATTATTAGTAGAATTGTTATAATTTACAATTAGAAAATTACACCTTAATTAGAGAATCCATCATCTCTTACCGTACATATTTTTTTTTCTTTCTTTTATATAAAAACGATGTCCCACAGTAGTATTTCTCCTGTATCGAGTGTTTTACAGATAAATTTCACATGCACAACAAAACCAAACCCGAAAACCAATAATTTAAGATTTGCACAAAAGTTGGCTCCGGCTGGGATTCGAACCCAGGAAAATTCCTCGCCACCGATAGATGGCGGAGTGAACATTTCAAATGTGCGAATCAAAGAATGGTGACGACGAGACCGTGCAAGATGAGACAAACATCTTAAGGCCCAGTGAAGTTATTCAAGATATTACTATTGAAAAACACACAAACACAGGCACAACTACAAGTGTTTATATGTAATAGACCCACGCTAGCTCTCGTATTATGGCTACCTCTCCTCTTATTTTCCCAAATGGTGTAACGATTAAATATTTTGTTTTATTTATACATACAATACTAAAACAACTTAAATTTTTTAATGACACAGCGTTAAGAAACATTTCTTGTTGACAAATAACATAAATGAAATCTATGTGGTGACATATGACATTTTAGTTGGTAATGTTATTAATATAATATCGATTTTCGGTAAACTAAACGAGTTCTACCTATCTACCACGACTGCGACACTAGAGTAAGCAACAATAAATGTTTATTGATATCAATACCATGTAAGCTCTCACTATCACTATCTATCACCCCATTTCATTGGGTAAAGTCCCATAAACATAAAGTCCACAGAGGAATAATAAAAACTAGGAGATAGGCAGCATCTTCTTGGTATATCTGAATAAATAATAATATGAGCGGGGCACCCCAGTGCCAGCTCCTTCCATTTGACCGCGTCCAGCGAAGAGCGACTCGAATCGTCGAAGACCAGGTTCTTTGCGATAAGTTGGATTGCCTTGCGAAGAGATGTTGCGTCTCTTTGGGTTTTTTATCGTATTTACTATTCCGAGGAATTGTTCGGTATCATTCCAGCCGCTGAGTTTCACCATCGTACATCGCGGCACAGTACTAAATTATATCCACATCACCTTGATGGTTGGCATTCCACAACAGTGCGCTTTTCGAGGAATTTTCTTCCACGCACTACGACTTTGTGGAACCTGCTGCCGCTATGAGTTTTTCCGGACCGATATGACTTAGGGACCTTAAACAAAAGAGCCTATTCCTTTCTCAATGGCCGGCAACGCGCCCGCTACTCCCCTGGTGTTGCGGATGTTCATGAGCGGCGGTGATCGCTTAACATCAGGTGAGCCGCTTGCTCGTCTCTTCTATACAATAAAAATCCTACCAAATTGAGAGCTAGAAACTTTTACTTTTACGCGAATCTATTGGGGAGGACTATGTTCAGTTGTGGACAAACTGTAGGCTAAAATGATGATTAGCAAAATACATTATGTATATTTGCGCTATTCGCATATTGAAAGTGCAAACAAATCTGGGTGACACATACAAACTTTCTTAACTTTCTTGCTAAAAATGTACCTTTATTTATGGTAATGATATCGAAGCCAGAATAACATATTCATGATAATGACTATGATTGTTATACAATGTTTTTTTTGGCATCCTTTTAGTTTTTCCTTACGGGTTTCTTACTCAATACAAGTCCCAAAAGGCATAAACAGAAATTATGGAGAAAAAAATAATTATTAACAATTGACATATTTATATATTTTGGTATATTATATTATGGTAAGTAAATGACTATAATAGAAATTCCATGAAGTTCACGCAAAAATAGAAACTTCAACTACTTTTTACTACATATTAATCTTACTGCATGATTTTTTCCGTTGTGAAAAAAATATATGTTATGTAGAATGATAAATAGAAAGATACATATATCTTGATTTTTTTTTATTGGACGAATATTAATATAATATTTTTATATGTATAAAAAATAGGTTTTACTGTTTGGCACGTATGTGGCACAATATTGTATTATTATTAATTGATGAATTCGTAAATCATGATAAGAAATGATAAAAATGAACTTAGTTAATTACTTTACGAAACATATAGTTATGTAAAGTGAAACAGCCAGAAACAGTTTCTTTTTTCATTTAAACTGATTGACTAGACAATTCTGACATTCTACATAAGATCTTCCAGTGCAGTGTGGCACCTTGTATCATTGCCTGGTTCTCCAGATAGGCAAATGGTCCAGTTTATATAGGCGCGCACACTTGAGAAGGCATAATCGCTATTGGACCTCTAGCTTTCTTTTCCAGGATTGCATTCTCCAGAGCATTAGAAGGCCGTTTAGCACTAGCGCAGGATTAATTAGTCATATCCAAAGCTTAAGCCAATGCAACCTTAAATTCAGATAGAGGTAAGCATGCATTCAGCATCATGAAATCGGCGTCTGTACAAAAGCCAAGCGTTGACAGTGTGGAAAAATATATGATGGGAAAACTTTTTTCTAATTTGAGCTTGTAATAACCTAACCCATGGGTCTATTATACGATGTTACAGCTTGAGGACAGGCGACTGATTGGTAGACTTTCTCTTTTTTATTATAGCGTCTAACCTGTCTCATTGGCTCATACAAAATACCAAGTAGGACGTTCCCAAAGGTGCGGGCTCCATGGAGGGAGCCGGGGGGGGTGAATTATTGAAACACTAATACCAGCACTGGTTCCCTCACCTTGTCTGCCAAGGTTCCTTTGGAACCACAACGCACCGAGGACGCATTCTCTGCCGCTTGACAGGTGGCGAGCCGTAAAGGCAAAAGGGTAGCGCCTGCAAAGGCACCCCACCGGCCCGTTGGCCCTCTCGAAGAATCAACCTCTGCCAAGAGGAGGCAGAAAAAGAAAAACAAAAAGCTGCGCATGAAGGCCCTTATGACGGCTGAAATGGCTGCTTCTAAAACAAAAGCCAGATCTGCCAGCCAGCCATTGCCGACTGCGTCGAGCTCTTGCGCCGGTGCCTGCGGGCGTCCCAAAGCGGGAAGTGGTGTAAACCAACGTTCAGCCAAAGGACCGTCTAAAGGTGCCGGTGCAAAATCACCGGCAAAGAAGGGAAAGGCTGCCAAACGACCGGGCAAGAATGAACGGGCCGTCAAACGAGTGCTCAACGAGTCGACAACGCCGAGAGGCGAACGCAAAAAAGTACGGCTGGAGCACTCAAAGCTGATCTCGACGGTCAGCTACTCCTCAGTTGCCAAGATGGAACTGTGCGTCGCAGTAACATTTGTCGAAAGTAGATGCCGACAAAGTCCTCACTGGCATCCAAATGAGGATAGTAAATGAAGCCTGGAACGCAAAGGATCCTGGAACAGCAGGACCTGTGTTCAGTGGCAACCCCATACAAACTGAAGGTATAATAAAACCCTGGTGCGAAGACCAGAAAACACTTCAGTTGCTGCACGGGAACATCTCGGACACGAACCTTGTCCCTGGCCTTCAGCTGGTGACAAAGCGACAGTCCGAACTACCACGACGTATACGTTGTGGTATTCTCATCCCAGACGAGCAGGGAATCTGGAGGGACTCACGCGACATTGGACGCGTGTTGGCCTACCAGAACCCCTGGATCGAAGTACCGAAGTGGCTGCTACTCGGTGCTGAAAAGCAGAGTGACGGGTGGTTCGTGGTGGTCTCGATCCCGTGGTGGTCGAGATCAAATCCCGGCACTGATGGAGGCTGAGCGCCGCCTTGCATGTGTATGTGGGGCGGTGTATAATAATACTCTCCGACAGCTTGGCGGTACCAATGGCCCTCGACAGTAATGTCATGAATTCAGGGCTAATACATGAATGCTACCAACGACTAAATGAGGTAAGTCAATTCAATAACATAACCCTTCAATGGATTAGGGGATACAACTGATCTAGCGGAAACGACGCTGCGGACGAGCTTGCTCGGAGGGATTCCAACAGGTGTGCCGTGGGACCAGAGCCCATGGTCCCGCTTCCCCTAGGTATGTTCGTACACTAATCTGTAACCGCACTAGAAACCAGCAGACAGGCAAGGCTTTGCCTCCTATAAACAATCGCATCTCCAAGGTGCTACTCCGTCCGAAATAAGCCCCAAATCAGAATGGTCAGTAGCGCCATAAAAGGACATGAATCATTCAACAAACATCTGTTTTCTTTAGGTGTCACGGACAGCCCTCTGTGCAGAGCCTGCATGGAAGCGGATGAAACGGCGGCACATGTTCTGCTGGACAGCCCAGTGGTCGCAGAATACCGGGCTAAGTATCGCGGTTGGCCGAGATCTCTCGCCGAAGTCGTGGGAAACACTAAAGGTTTGCTGCGGTTCCTTGAGGACATCGGTTGGTTCGAATAAATAAATCATGCCCAAACGCAAAATACGCGCATAGACGTGGAGTTGCGGAAATCAGCCCGTAGCAACTGTACCAACAATCTACAATGATTATTAGTAGAATTGTTATAATTTACAATTAGAAAATTACACCTTAATTAGAGAATCCATCATCTCTTACCGTACATATTTTTTTTTCTTTCTTTTATATAAAAACGATGTCCCACAGTAGTATTTCTCCTGTATCGAGTGTTTTACAGATAAATTTCACATGCACAACAAAACCAAACCCGAAAACCAATAATTTAAGATTTGCACAAAAGTTGGCTCCGGCTGGGATTCGAACCCAGGAAAATTCCTCGCCACCGATAGATGGCGGAGTGAACATTTCAAATGTGCGAATCAAAGAATGGTGACGACGAGACCGTGCAAGATGAGACAAACATCTTAAGGCCCAGTGAAGTTATTCAAGATATTACTATTGAAAAACACACAAACACAGGCACAACTACAAGTGTTTATATGTAATAGACCCACGCTAGCTCTCGTATTATGGCTACCTCTCCTCTTATTTTCCCAAATGGTGTAACGATTAAATATTTTGTTTTATTTATACATACAATACTAAAACAACTTAAATTTTTTAATGACACAGCGTTAAGAAACATTTCTTGTTGACAAATAACATAAATGAAATCTATGTGGTGACATATGACATTTTAGTTGGTAATGTTATTAATATAATATCGATTTTCGGTAAACTAAACGAGTTCTACCTATCTACCACGACTGCGACACTAGAGTAAGCAACAATAAATGTTTATTGATATCAATACCATGTAAGCTCTCACTATCACTATCTATCACCCCATTTCATTGGGTAAAGTCCCATAAACATAAAGTCCACAGAGGAATAATAAAAACTAGGAGATAGGCAGCATCTTCTTGGTATATCTGAATAAATAATAATATGAGCGGGGCACCCCAGTGCCAGCTCCTTCCATTTGACCGCGTCCAGCGAAGAGCGACTCGAATCGTCGAAGACCAGGTTCTTTGCGATAAGTTGGATTGCCTTGCGAAGAGATGTTGCGTCTCTTTGGGTTTTTTATCGTATTTACTATTCCGAGGAATTGTTCGGTATCATTCCAGCCGCTGAGTTTCACCATCGTACATCGCGGCACAGTACTAAATTATATCCACATCACCTTGATGGTTGGCATTCCACAACAGTGCGCTTTTCGAGGAATTTTCTTCCACGCACTACGACTTTGTGGAACCTGCTGCCGCTATGAGTTTTTCCGGACCGATATGACTTAGGGACCTTAAACAAAAGAGCCTATTCCTTTCTCAATGGCCGGCAACGCGCCCGCTACTCCCCTGGTGTTGCGGATGTTCATGAGCGGCGGTGATCGCTTAACATCAGGTGAGCCGCTTGCTCGTCTCTTCTATACAATAAAAATCCTACCAAATTGAGAGCTAGAAACTTTTACTTTTACGCGAATCTATTGGGGAGGACTATGTTCAGTTGTGGACAAACTGTAGGCTAAAATGATGATTAGCAAAATACATTATGTATATTTGCGCTATTCGCATATTGAAAGTGCAAACAAATCTGGGTGACACATTACAAACTTTCTTAACTTTCTTGCTAAAAATGTACCTTTATTTATGGTAATGATATCGAAGCCAGAATAACATATTCATGATAATGACTATGATTGTTATACAATGTTTTTTTTGGCATCCTTTTAGTTTTTCCTTACGGGTTTCTTACTCAATACAAGTCCCAAAAGGCATAAACAGAAATTATGGAGAAAAAAATAATTATTAACAATTGACATATTTATATATTTTGGTATATTATATTATGGTAAGTAAATGACTATAATAGAAATTCCATGAAGTTCACGCAAAAATAGAAACTTCAACTACTTTTTACTACATATTAATCTTACTGCATGATTTTTTCCGTTGTGAAAAAAATATATGTTATGTAGAATGATAAATAGAAAGATACATATATCTTGATTTTTTTTTATTGGACGAATATTAATATAATATTTTTATATGTATAAAAAATAGGTTTTACTGTTTGGCACGTATGTGGCACAATATTGTATTATTATTAATTGATGAATTCGTAAATCATGATAAGAAATGATAAAAATGAACTTAGTTAATTACTTTACGAAACATATAGTTATGTAAAGTGAAACAGCCAGAAACAGTTTCTTTTTTCATTTAAACTGATTGACTAGACAATTCTGACATTCTACATAAGATCTTCCAGTGCAGTGTGGCACCTTGTATCATTGCCTGGTTCTCCAGATAGGCAAATGGTCCAGTTTATATAGGCGCGCACACTTGAGAAGGCATAATCGCTATTGGACCTCTAGCTTTCTTTTCCAGGATTGCATTCTCCAGAGCATTAGAAGGCCGTTTAGCACTAGCGCAGGATTAATTAGTCATATCCAAAGCTTAAGCCAATGCAACCTTAAATTCAGATAGAGGTAAGCATGCATTCAGCATCATGAAATCGGCGTCTGTACAAAAGCCAAGCGTTGACAGTGTGGAAAAATATATGATGGGAAAACTTTTTTCTAATTTGAGCTTGTAATAACCTAACCCATGGGTCTATTATACGATGTTACAGCTTGAGGACAGGCGACTGATTGGTAGACTTTCTCTTTTTTATTATAGCGTCTAACCTGTCTCATTGGCTCATACAAAATACCAAGTAGGACGTTCCCAAAGGTGCGGGCTCCATGGAGGGAGCCGGGGGGGGTGAATTATTGAAACACTAATACCAGCACTGGTTCCCTCACCTTGTCTGCCAAGGTTCCTTTGGAACCACAACGCACCGAGGACGCATTCTCTGCCGCTTGACAGGTGGCGAGCCGTAAAGGCAAAAGGGTAGCGCCTGCAAAGGCACCCCACCGGCCCGTTGGCCCTCTCGAAGAATCAACCTCTGCCAAGAGGAGGCAGAAAAAGAAAAACAAAAAGCTGCGCATGAAGGCCCTTATGACGGCTGAAATGGCTGCTTCTAAAACAAAAGCCAGATCTGCCAGCCAGCCATTGCCGACTGCGTCGAGCTCTTGCGCCGGTGCCTGCGGGCGTCCCAAAGCGGGAAGTGGTGTAAACCAACGTTCAGCCAAAGGACCGTCTAAAGGTGCCGGTGCAAAATCACCGGCAAAGAAGGGAAAGGCTGCCAAACGACCGGGCAAGAATGAACGGGCCGTCAAACGAGTGCTCAACGAGTCGACAACGCCGAGAGGCGAACGCAAAAAAGTACGGCTGGAGCACTCAAAGCTGATCTCGACGGTCAGCTACTCCTCAGTTGCCAAGATGGAACTGTGCGTCGCAGTAACATTTGTCGAAAGTAGATGCCGACAAAGTCCTCACTGGCATCCAAATGAGGATAGTAAATGAAGCCTGGAACGCAAAGGATCCTGGAACAGCAGGACCTGTGTTCAGTGGCAACCCCATACAAACTGAAGGTATAATAAAACCCTGGTGCGAAGACCAGAAAACACTTCAGTTGCTGCACGGGAACATCTCGGACACGAACCTTGTCCCTGGCCTTCAGCTGGTGACAAAGCGACAGTCCGAACTACCACGACGTATACGTTGTGGTATTCTCATCCCAGACGAGCAGGGAATCTGGAGGGACTCACGCGACATTGGACGCGTGTTGGCCTACCAGAACCCCTGGATCGAAGTACCGAAGTGGCTGCTACTCGGTGCTGAAAAGCAGAGTGACGGGTGGTTCGTGGTGGTCTCGATCCCGTGGTGGTCGAGATCAAATCCCGGCACTGATGGAGGCTGAGCGCCGCCTTGCATGTGTATGTGGGGCGGTGTATAATAATACTCTCCGACAGCTTGGCGGTACCAATGGCCCTCGACAGTAATGTCATGAATTCAGGGCTAATACATGAATGCTACCAACGACTAAATGAGGTAAGTCAATTCAATAACATAACCCTTCAATGGATTAGGGGATACAACTGATCTAGCGGAAACGACGCTGCGGACGAGCTTGCTCGGAGGGATTCCAACAGGTGTGCCGTGGGACCAGAGCCCATGGTCCCGCTTCCCCTAGGTATGTTCGTACACTAATCTGTAACCGCACTAGAAACCAGCAGACAGGCAAGGCTTTGCCTCCTATAAACAATCGCATCTCCAAGGTGCTACTCCGTCCGAAATAAGCCCCAAATCAGAATGGTCAGTAGCGCCATAAAAGGACATGAATCATTCAACAAACATCTGTTTTCTTTAGGTGTCACGGACAGCCCTCTGTGCAGAGCCTGCATGGAAGCGGATGAAACGGCGGCACATGTTCTGCTGGACAGCCCAGTGGTCGCAGAATACCGGGCTAAGTATCGCGGTTGGCCGAGATCTCTCGCCGAAGTCGTGGGAAACACTAAAGGTTTGCTGCGGTTCCTTGAGGACATCGGTTGGTTCGAATAAATAAATCATGCCCAAACGCAAAATACGCGCATAGACGTGGAGTTGCGGAAATCAGCCCGTAGCAACTGTACCAACAATCTACAATGATTATTAGTAGAATTGTTATAATTTACAATTAGAAAATTACACCTTAATTAGAGAATCCATCATCTCTTACCGTACATATTTTTTTTTCTTTCTTTTATATAAAAACGATGTCCCACAGTAGTATTTCTCCTGTATCGAGTGTTTTACAGATAAATTTCACATGCACAACAAAACCAAACCCGAAAACCAATAATTTAAGATTTGCACAAAAGTTGGCTCCGGCTGGGATTCGAACCCAGGAAAATTCCTCGCCACCGATAGATGGCGGAGTGAACATTTCAAATGTGCGAATCAAAGAATGGTGACGACGAGACCGTGCAAGATGAGACAAACATCTTAAGGCCCAGTGAAGTTATTCAAGATATTACTATTGAAAAACACACAAACACAGGCACAACTACAAGTGTTTATATGTAATAGACCCACGCTAGCTCTCGTATTATGGCTACCTCTCCTCTTATTTTCCCAAATGGTGTAACGATTAAATATTTTGTTTTATTTATACATACAATACTAAAACAACTTAAATTTTTTAATGACACAGCGTTAAGAAACATTTCTTGTTGACAAATAACATAAATGAAATCTATGTGGTGACATATGACATTTTAGTTGGTAATGTTATTAATATAATATCGATTTTCGGTAAACTAAACGAGTTCTACCTATCTACCACGACTGCGACACTAGAGTAAGCAACAATAAATGTTTATTGATATCAATACCATGTAAGCTCTCACTATCACTATCTATCACCCCATTTCATTGGGTAAAGTCCCATAAACATAAAGTCCACAGAGGAATAATAAAAACTAGGAGATAGGCAGCATCTTCTTGGTATATCTGAATAAATAATAATATGAGCGGGGCACCCCAGTGCCAGCTCCTTCCATTTGACCGCGTCCAGCGAAGAGCGACTCGAATCGTCGAAGACCAGGTTCTTTGCGATAAGTTGGATTGCCTTGCGAAGAGATGTTGCGTCTCTTTGGGTTTTTTATCGTATTTACTATTCCGAGGAATTGTTCGGTATCATTCCAGCCGCTGAGTTTCACCATCGTACATCGCGGCACAGTACTAAATTATATCCACATCACCTTGATGGTTGGCATTCCACAACAGTGCGCTTTTCGAGGAATTTTCTTCCACGCACTACGACTTTGTGGAACCTGCTGCCGCTATGAGTTTTTCCGGACCGATATGACTTAGGGACCTTAAACAAAAGAGCCTATTCCTTTCTCAATGGCCGGCAACGCGCCCGCTACTCCCCTGGTGTTGCGGATGTTCATGAGCGGCGGTGATCGCTTAACATCAGGTGAGCCGCTTGCTCGTCTCTTCTATACAATAAAAATCCTACCAAATTGAGAGCTAGAAACTTTTACTTTTACGCGAATCTATTGGGGAGGACTATGTTCAGTTGTGGACAAACTGTAGGCTAAAATGATGATTAGCAAAATACATTATGTATATTTGCGCTATTCGCATATTGAAAGTGCAAACAAATCTGGGTGACACTTACAAACTTTCTTAACTTTCTTGCTAAAAATGTACCTTTATTTATGGTAATGATATCGAAGCCAGAATAACATATTCATGATAATGACTATGATTGTTATACAATGTTTTTTTTGGCATCCTTTTAGTTTTTCCTTACGGGTTTCTTACTCAATACAAGTCCCAAAAGGCATAAACAGAAATTATGGAGAAAAAAATAATTATTAACAATTGACATATTTATATATTTTGGTATATTATATTATGGTAAGTAAATGACTATAATAGAAATTCCATGAAGTTCACGCAAAAATAGAAACTTCAACTACTTTTTACTACATATTAATCTTACTGCATGATTTTTTCCGTTGTGAAAAAAATATATGTTATGTAGAATGATAAATAGAAAGATACATATATCTTGATTTTTTTTTATTGGACGAATATTAATATAATATTTTTATATGTATAAAAAATAGGTTTTACTGTTTGGCACGTATGTGGCACAATATTGTATTATTATTAATTGATGAATTCGTAAATCATGATAAGAAATGATAAAAATGAACTTAGTTAATTACTTTACGAAACATATAGTTATGTAAAGTGAAACAGCCAGAAACAGTTTCTTTTTTCATTTAAACTGATTGACTAGACAATTCTGACATTCTACATAAGATCTTCCAGTGCAGTGTGGCACCTTGTATCATTGCCTGGTTCTCCAGATAGGCAAATGGTCCAGTTTATATAGGCGCGCACACTTGAGAAGGCATAATCGCTATTGGACCTCTAGCTTTCTTTTCCAGGATTGCATTCTCCAGAGCATTAGAAGGCCGTTTAGCACTAGCGCAGGATTAATTAGTCATATCCAAAGCTTAAGCCAATGCAACCTTAAATTCAGATAGAGGTAAGCATGCATTCAGCATCATGAAATCGGCGTCTGTACAAAAGCCAAGCGTTGACAGTGTGGAAAAATATATGATGGGAAAACTTTTTTCTAATTTGAGCTTGTAATAACCTAACCCATGGGTCTATTATACGATGTTACAGCTTGAGGACAGGCGACTGATTGGTAGACTTTCTCTTTTTTATTATAGCGTCTAACCTGTCTCATTGGCTCATACAAAATACCAAGTAGGACGTTCCCAAAGGTGCGGGCTCCATGGAGGGAGCCGGGGGGGGTGAATTATTGAAACACTAATACCAGCACTGGTTCCCTCACCTTGTCTGCCAAGGTTCCTTTGGAACCACAACGCACCGAGGACGCATTCTCTGCCGCTTGACAGGTGGCGAGCCGTAAAGGCAAAAGGGTAGCGCCTGCAAAGGCACCCCACCGGCCCGTTGGCCCTCTCGAAGAATCAACCTCTGCCAAGAGGAGGCAGAAAAAGAAAAACAAAAAGCTGCGCATGAAGGCCCTTATGACGGCTGAAATGGCTGCTTCTAAAACAAAAGCCAGATCTGCCAGCCAGCCATTGCCGACTGCGTCGAGCTCTTGCGCCGGTGCCTGCGGGCGTCCCAAAGCGGGAAGTGGTGTAAACCAACGTTCAGCCAAAGGACCGTCTAAAGGTGCCGGTGCAAAATCACCGGCAAAGAAGGGAAAGGCTGCCAAACGACCGGGCAAGAATGAACGGGCCGTCAAACGAGTGCTCAACGAGTCGACAACGCCGAGAGGCGAACGCAAAAAAGTACGGCTGGAGCACTCAAAGCTGATCTCGACGGTCAGCTACTCCTCAGTTGCCAAGATGGAACTGTGCGTCGCAGTAACATTTGTCGAAAGTAGATGCCGACAAAGTCCTCACTGGCATCCAAATGAGGATAGTAAATGAAGCCTGGAACGCAAAGGATCCTGGAACAGCAGGACCTGTGTTCAGTGGCAACCCCATACAAACTGAAGGTATAATAAAACCCTGGTGCGAAGACCAGAAAACACTTCAGTTGCTGCACGGGAACATCTCGGACACGAACCTTGTCCCTGGCCTTCAGCTGGTGACAAAGCGACAGTCCGAACTACCACGACGTATACGTTGTGGTATTCTCATCCCAGACGAGCAGGGAATCTGGAGGGACTCACGCGACATTGGACGCGTGTTGGCCTACCAGAACCCCTGGATCGAAGTACCGAAGTGGCTGCTACTCGGTGCTGAAAAGCAGAGTGACGGGTGGTTCGTGGTGGTCTCGATCCCGTGGTGGTCGAGATCAAATCCCGGCACTGATGGAGGCTGAGCGCCGCCTTGCATGTGTATGTGGGGCGGTGTATAATAATACTCTCCGACAGCTTGGCGGTACCAATGGCCCTCGACAGTAATGTCATGAATTCAGGGCTAATACATGAATGCTACCAACGACTAAATGAGGTAAGTCAATTCAATAACATAACCCTTCAATGGATTAGGGGATACAACTGATCTAGCGGAAACGACGCTGCGGACGAGCTTGCTCGGAGGGATTCCAACAGGTGTGCCGTGGGACCAGAGCCCATGGTCCCGCTTCCCCTAGGTATGTTCGTACACTAATCTGTAACCGCACTAGAAACCAGCAGACAGGCAAGGCTTTGCCTCCTATAAACAATCGCATCTCCAAGGTGCTACTCCGTCCGAAATAAGCCCCAAATCAGAATGGTCAGTAGCGCCATAAAAGGACATGAATCATTCAACAAACATCTGTTTTCTTTAGGTGTCACGGACAGCCCTCTGTGCAGAGCCTGCATGGAAGCGGATGAAACGGCGGCACATGTTCTGCTGGACAGCCCAGTGGTCGCAGAATACCGGGCTAAGTATCGCGGTTGGCCGAGATCTCTCGCCGAAGTCGTGGGAAACACTAAAGGTTTGCTGCGGTTCCTTGAGGACATCGGTTGGTTCGAATAAATAAATCATGCCCAAACGCAAAATACGCGCATAGACGTGGAGTTGCGGAAATCAGCCCGTAGCAACTGTACCAACAATCTACAATGATTATTAGTAGAATTGTTATAATTTACAATTAGAAAATTACACCTTAATTAGAGAATCCATCATCTCTTACCGTACATATTTTTTTTTCTTTCTTTTATATAAAAACGATGTCCCACAGTAGTATTTCTCCTGTATCGAGTGTTTTACAGATAAATTTCACATGCACAACAAAACCAAACCCGAAAACCAATAATTTAAGATTTGCACAAAAGTTGGCTCCGGCTGGGATTCGAACCCAGGAAAATTCCTCGCCACCGATAGATGGCGGAGTGAACATTTCAAATGTGCGAATCAAAGAATGGTGACGACGAGACCGTGCAAGATGAGACAAACATCTTAAGGCCCAGTGAAGTTATTCAAGATATTACTATTGAAAAACACACAAACACAGGCACAACTACAAGTGTTTATATGTAATAGACCCACGCTAGCTCTCGTATTATGGCTACCTCTCCTCTTATTTTCCCAAATGGTGTAACGATTAAATATTTTGTTTTATTTATACATACAATACTAAAACAACTTAAATTTTTTAATGACACAGCGTTAAGAAACATTTCTTGTTGACAAATAACATAAATGAAATCTATGTGGTGACATATGACATTTTAGTTGGTAATGTTATTAATATAATATCGATTTTCGGTAAACTAAACGAGTTCTACCTATCTACCACGACTGCGACACTAGAGTAAGCAACAATAAATGTTTATTGATATCAATACCATGTAAGCTCTCACTATCACTATCTATCACCCCATTTCATTGGGTAAAGTCCCATAAACATAAAGTCCACAGAGGAATAATAAAAACTAGGAGATAGGCAGCATCTTCTTGGTATATCTGAATAAATAATAATATGAGCGGGGCACCCCAGTGCCAGCTCCTTCCATTTGACCGCGTCCAGCGAAGAGCGACTCGAATCGTCGAAGACCAGGTTCTTTGCGATAAGTTGGATTGCCTTGCGAAGAGATGTTGCGTCTCTTTGGGTTTTTTATCGTATTTACTATTCCGAGGAATTGTTCGGTATCATTCCAGCCGCTGAGTTTCACCATCGTACATCGCGGCACAGTACTAAATTATATCCACATCACCTTGATGGTTGGCATTCCACAACAGTGCGCTTTTCGAGGAATTTTCTTCCACGCACTACGACTTTGTGGAACCTGCTGCCGCTATGAGTTTTTCCGGACCGATATGACTTAGGGACCTTAAACAAAAGAGCCTATTCCTTTCTCAATGGCCGGCAACGCGCCCGCTACTCCCCTGGTGTTGCGGATGTTCATGAGCGGCGGTGATCGCTTAACATCAGGTGAGCCGCTTGCTCGTCTCTTCTATACAATAAAAATCCTACCAAATTGAGAGCTAGAAACTTTTACTTTTACGCGAATCTATTGGGGAGGACTATGTTCAGTTGTGGACAAACTGTAGGCTAAAATGATGATTAGCAAAATACATTATGTATATTTGCGCTATTCGCATATTGAAAGTGCAAACAAATCTGGGTGACACTTACAAACTTTCTTAACTTTCTTGCTAAAAATGTACCTTTATTTATGGTAATGATATCGAAGCCAGAATAACATATTCATGATAATGACTATGATTGTTATACAATGTTTTTTTTGGCATCCTTTTAGTTTTTCCTTACGGGTTTCTTACTCAATACAAGTCCCAAAAGGCATAAACAGAAATTATGGAGAAAAAAATAATTATTAACAATTGACATATTTATATATTTTGGTATATTATATTATGGTAAGTAAATGACTATAATAGAAATTCCATGAAGTTCACGCAAAAATAGAAACTTCAACTACTTTTTACTACATATTAATCTTACTGCATGATTTTTTCCATTGTGAAAAAAATATATGTTATGTAGAATGATAAATAGAAAGATACATATATCTTGATTTTTTTTTATTGGACGAATATTAATATAATATTTTTATATGTATAAAAAATAGGTTTTACTGTTTGGCACGTATGTGGCACAATATTGTATTATTATTAATTGATGAATTCGTAAATCATGATAAGAAATGATAAAAATGAACTTAGTTAATTACTTTACGAAACATATAGTTATGTAAAGTGAAACAGCCAGAAACAGTTTCTTTTTTCATTTAAACTGATTGACTAGACAATTCTGACATTCTACATAAGATCTTCCAGTGCAGTGTGGCACCTTGTATCATTGCCTGGTTCTCCAGATAGGCAAATGGTCCAGTTTATATAGGCGCGCACACTTGAGAAGGCATAATCGCTATTGGACCTCTAGCTTTCTTTTCCAGGATTGCATTCTCCAGAGCATTAGAAGGCCGTTTAGCACTAGCGCAGGATTAATTAGTCATATCCAAAGCTTAAGCCAATGCAACCTTAAATTCAGATAGAGGTAAGCATGCATTCAGCATCATGAAATCGGCGTCTGTACAAAAGCCAAGCGTTGACAGTGTGGAAAAATATATGATGGGAAAACTTTTTTCTAATTTGAGCTTGTAATAACCTAACCCATGGGTCTATTATACGATGTTACAGCTTGAGGACAGGCGACTGATTGGTAGACTTTCTCTTTTTTATTATAGCGTCTAACCTGTCTCATTGGCTCATACCTACGTCAGTAGATGACAACTTGACAACTTTGTTATCATACCACGTCGTTACGGAGACAACATTTTCATTTTCTAACGTTTTCTAAAATCGTAGCTAAAACCTGAACTGCCACTCTAAATAAAGTATTTGTAGCCCTATTTGTAGGGTATCTGGGGTTATGCTGCTTCATCGATGAATTCCTTTTTGTGTAGTTAATAGAATCAGGAGTTACTTTGCGGAAATCCATTATACATAGTAAAGGAAAGAAAGTTAATTTACTAAGATCCCGAGACTGTCAATCGCCGAGACTCGGCGATTGACAGTCTCGGGATTGTGGGTGGGCGGGCGGTGCTCTTCAAAACTAGGTAATACACACCATTTTACATTTTGCATGCGGATCTTAGCAAATTAACTTTCTTTCCTTTACTACTTTTTGTGGGTATTATTTGTTCATCAACAGTCATGTGCTGCTCTTTGGGAAAACTCAATAATCGTTCTCTAATTTGATCAACAAATGGTCGATTTTTATGAAGAGGATCATAAACAGACTTTGGGCACTTGAGTCGAATTTGCGTTGAAATGCAACAATCGCTTTACTTCTTTGAAACGATTACATGACATCATTAAGCTTATTAGTGGGTGCCCCAGTGAGATGGTAACTGGATTATGGACATCATGAGACATATGCCTACAAATTGGAGTTATCATCATCTGAAAGACCTTCGTCAGTGATGTCGTTAAGAAAATCCTGTATTATGGTGTGAATTCCACCGTAAAATCGGCGTGATCCTGAAATACGTCATGTATAATCACCTTCACAATAAGATCAAACTTTTTGAAATAAATGTATGTATTTTCTATATGATTTTATTTTATTTGTCGCGTTTCAATCACATTTACTATTTCTTTATATTTTTCAAATCGCAGTATTGCACTATATAGATCGTAACCTGTTTGTCAAAAATCTAACTGACATTTTGTTAATAAAATGGCTTATAGATGACATTTAGTTCTATTTTCGAGGAAAGTCATGTTACCTTTATGACACAACATGCAAAAAACGTTCATTAACCTTGGTTTTTGTTATACTAGAGAAAATATAAAGTGGTTCAAATATTTACCACAATGCAGTAAGTGGTTAAAAATAGAATCGCACTTCTCTGTTTTTTAATTTATTTAGGTGTGGTAATATCTTCAAAATTCTTTTACAATATTAAAGACCTTTTTTGTATATTTATTATAAAACAGTTCAGTCAGTTTTTAAATGATAATAGTAATGTTTGCATATTCTAAAAATAGGAAGTGTTCATGGGGGACAGTAACCTTCATTGAAATAAATATGGATGAATAATTATAATATAATATAAATAAAGTATAATTATTACAAAATATTATTACTTACATATGATACGAGAAAATAATCCAATAATCTTTTATATTTATATGAACGCCGTTGTAGTACGCATGTATATCTCGATGGAGTGTGAATATATCGTCGTAATTGTCTTAACAAATAAAATAACTAACTTGAATAACTTTAAAGACTACGACGCCTTAAACTTCTAAATTACAACCACGAGTTTATTAAAAAAAAATCAAAATACCTCAGTTATGACATTTTTTGCCTCAGTGTCTTCCAATAAAAGTCGCTTCGAAACTTTTGCTAGTTGATCTTTCAACACTCCTAATTCAGCACGTAAAGCTCGTTCTGTTTCATGCCTAATTCCACGTGAAGATTCTACTTCATTCTCTAAATTCATAACTTTTCTTCGAACCTGCTCTTCTTTGAACTGAAAAAAGATATTACTTTGAAACGGCGTTTTTTCGTAGTTTAAATTATTTTTACTACATAAATATATTTCTTAGTTTAAATTATCCCAACAATCAATATGTTATTTGCATTACGACCATGAAGCTCAGTGGTCTACGTTCATGGAGGTAGTGTTGTACACTAAGTTCGAATCCCAGCTAGAGAGAATATTTCTGCAACACAAAAATTATTTTATTTTGGATTGGATCTATTGTCTCGCCTGTCTTTTTTAAACTATTTCTCTTCGCTTAACTGTAAGCGCCCCTGTTTGCACCTATACTCACGACACATAATATTTCCTTAGCAGAAGTTCATTATCAAGTTTTATTTTATTAAAAATACAAATTAATTACAATACACAACAATCGCAATGAGGTGGCGGCTTAAGAGAATCTACCACCCCGTCTTATCCCGTGGGTGTCGTAAAATTCGACAGAGGGAAAATAAAAACCAGGTGATGGGCAGTCGCATCTTCCTGGAACATTTCATTATTTTGTTTTTCTACTTTTTACAGTTTATGGTTGGATAACTTGTTAGCACCAATTTAGTAACACTGCACAAGATATCAAAAAATTGATTACGAATTACAATATAACAATAGTTAACCAATATCGTGTGGTAAAGGCTTAAGAGAATTAATCAACCCAAAGAGGGTTGCAAAAGTTGGCAACCGCAATTTATTTATTCAGATGTTCCAGGAAAATGCTGCTGCTCATCTCCTGGTTTTTATTTTCCCTCTGTTGACTTTAACGACACCCACGGGATGAGAAAGGGGGGCAGATTCTCTTTATCCGCGGCCACACGGCAAAAGAATACAATAATAAGTCTTAAAGAGTCAGTACTCCTTTGGTCAATACCACGAGTCTGTAGTCTAATAAAAATAATTTAAAATAAGTAGCGAATAGTTAGTCTGATCATTTTTTGATTTAAAAATAAAAAAATATGTATCATATTAAAAAAAAAACGATACTTAAAATAGAGAAAAGAATCAGTGACATTTTAAAATTAATTGATTACTTACTATGCAAGAGATATTAACTAACTGAGAAATTATAATGATAGTTATAAATCGCTACTGGCAATCAAAGTAAAATAAATTAATAAAAATTTTGCAATATACTCGTAAATATGATATTTTAGATGTGCATAGATTTGTAAAGTAAGAAAGAGAAATCACACGATATTAATTGCTTTTTTTACTTATTTTGTCTACTGCGTTATACCCGTGTGAAAAAGAATGCCTGCACATACATTATTAAAAAACGCAGACTTAAGCTTATATTAACTATTTACACTTGCAACCTATTATAGCGTAAACTAGCTGTGTCCCGCTGTTTCACCCGCGTTAAAAAGCCGACTTCGATAACGATATGGACATGTACTTCCCGATTTTAATCGGATTTTGCGCGGAATCCTAATTATTTTTCTAAAGTTAAAGCAACCTAAGCTACCCGCTATAATATCAGCTATATGCCAGTGAAAGTCCTGTCAAAATGGGTCCAGACCTTTCGGAGATTAGCCGGAACAAACAGACAGACAGGCAGACGGACAGAGCGTTGAGTAAAAACCTAGTATTTTGTTATTACAACCAGACACTTTAATTTTATTTATTTCTATAGATAAAATTGTTTACACTTTAATTAGGCACGTAACTAAACAACATTACTAATATCTCAAACATTCCAGACTATATGCTGACCGATAATACATATCGATTAAATATGTCAGGAAATCTACGTTTATGAACTGCATAAGGTTTTTCGTTCGAAGTAATTTTACTCTTTCTTTCTTTATAGCCTGTTCAGAGCAGACACATTACGTTGCATTACACAGAATTTTAAAACTAGCTGATACATGTCGTGAAATAGAAAGAATATAAATATTACAGCAAAAAAAGAGATGACTATAGCGTAGCTTATTATTGCTTCATGTAATTTCAGACGAACCCTTCAACGTTATGATATTTTTTTATTTTATTGTTTATTTTAGCGTCTCCTTTTCGCCACGGTATTCTTTGCTCGGTACTAATTTAATAACCTATTGCTACTGTTACGAACAGTTTAGTTTTTTGGATGTAAAAATGTTTTTAAGATTCGGGGTGGTACCTTCTTTTGCGGGGCCACCACATAGCAAACGTAACAAATTAACACAAATATATAAATATGTATGTATGTAAATATGCATACATATCATAAGAATATGATTAGAATTAGATTATATCTATTTGAAGGATAAATAAACAAGGCCTGTAATCGGTATTCTTTGTTCCAATGATCATGTAATAAGAATAATTTTCATATTCACACAAGCTAAACAGACTCTGCGTGACCTCGTTAACATTCAATCACGCTATCCAAAAAAATAGTTCTTATTTGAACTAACGTGTATTTTATAGCATTATATTCCGTACTTATTGTCTGTACCATTTGATGTGCATATAAATTATACATATCTCAGTTCATTAAGTAAAATTAAGTAGGTTAAAAGTGTGTTAGGATTCCTATGCAGGAATCCGTCTAGGTCACAGCACAGCCTACCTAGACGGAACACCTGCCGTGAAGCTGTAGTGTGCAAAAATTACTGTGCTTGTGTTTCAAGGGCACTGAGAGTTAGCGTAATCACTGGGTATATGAGACTTAAGAACTAATGACTCAGGGTGACGGGCGCAGTGTGGTGTCACACAGAAATGTTCTGGGTGAAAGAGCATTTGTTAAGAGCAGTTGATAAGATAAGATTTATTACAATGCGCGTAAAATCATCAACATTTCCAATTGCCTAGCTAGTTCCTTACAGGATATTGGCCACTTCAAGTTAAGAAGTTTTGCCTTAACAGCCACGCTTAGCAGACGGATTAACGACGGCTGTATCAGACTCCTCGCAGCTTAGACGCTGCTGCCTGCTACCGCTTAATTAAGGCCTCTAAAGTGGCAATAGCCAGGCCGGCTAGTAGAGAACGATGACAGTTGTGAAGTTAGGTTCTCGAGTAAGGCAGCCATGGCATTTGGTGGAGTAACGATATACACGATTTTTGTGGAGGTCGATGGATATAGGTGGCTCAGGACTGTATTTCATGGCAATCTATAGGGTAAGTGTACATTGTGATGGGCTCAAATTATGATGATGAAGATAATGATATTTGAGATTTTCATTGCGCCTCTGTTGGGAGCCACGAGATTTGTCTTGGCATTTCCTTAATTAACTCTTACAACAACCACGGGATAAGAAGGTGATCATATTACGCCACCGTCTCAAGTAACATGAGTGGTAGTTGCGCGTGAAATATTTATCATTAGGGGAACAGATACGTTAAATTTTTAAGAATAAATTTATTTCAAGTAATCACATTAACTTTGACATATAGTGAATTTCCAGTCTAGACTATACTTTATGAACATAAATATATATGTACATGCACTAATAAAGTAAATCATTATATTGTTTTTAAAATTTGAAGGTCAAATTTCTACAACAAACTTTAGTCACATAGTTTGCTACGATAAATTTCCTGAGTGATCCATTTAGCATCCGTGTGGGTTTCTCAAAATATTTGTAAACAACAAAAAATGTGTATTTATTCTAACTGATTTTCCATAAAGTAACACCTTATCGACAATTTGTTGTTACGATTTGTCGCCTCTCATTAGCATGAAACATATAAATGCAGAAAAATTATAAATTTGAGCAAACGGCGTGGCGTTTTTTATTTGATACTCTAACACGTTAAAGTTATAGGCAGTGAGATTACAAACTTGAAGGTCTTTGTCGAGTTGTGCGGCGTGGCAATGCTGGCCTGCGAGAGAGGCGTCAGCATGCGCTGATTCTTCACTCAGGCGGAACTTCTTCCTCGAACGCTCGACGAACTCCTTCTCAATTGTTTTTAAACGATCGCGTTCCTTTTGCACCGCTTCGCTTCTTTCGTCTATTTGCTTCGCTATAACTACACAGGCATCCTTGAAATCGCTCCGTTCTTCTATAAGATTCTTCATCTAGAAACACAAAATTAATTTAAAACTTTATAGTATTTTACCTACAACATTGAAATCAATGGCTTTCCTTTACAAAATAATTAACAAGATCAAAATTTCTTCATGTATACATAGTTTATAAGAAGCGTGGTTACCGCGTGGCCTAGTGCAAAAATGAACTCAACCGACAGCGCTCTATGCGCAACCAAGTTGACAAAACAAAAAATTATTTGCCCGAAGGCACAGACGGCAGTTCAAGGTATCCGCGTATACCTAAGCACCGTCAATGATTTTTGGACGGTAACCAGTCATATAGGTGCTAGGAATATTAGCTTCCACACGTACTCGTTAGAAGAAGACCGACGACTCCGTGTAGTCCTTCGTAGACTTCCGAAAAACCTAGAAACATGTCACATCCTAAGCGACCTGAAATCGTAAAACATTCATGATTTGGAGGTGCATAGCATGCATCACCCCCAAAATAAGAAATCGTGCGATTTAATACTTGCCATACTGGAGTTAACTCCGGAAGGCAAAAAAATATTCAATGACAAGACAATCTGTGGCCTGTCAAGCGTGTCTATAGAAGCACCCCGTAACAGGGGCATCATTGGCCAGTGCTACCGATGCCAGCTGTAGGAACACTCAGCCCGTAACTGCTTCGCCTACCCTCGTTGCGTTTAATGCCTCGGGGATAACGGCACATAAGAATGCGCTCGTACACCTGAAGCGCAAGACCTCCCTAGCTGCACACTCTGCGGCGAGCTGGGACACCCTGCGAATTACCGCGGGTGTGACAGAGCGCCGAAGAGTAAGAAGCGAAGGGGAGCCAAAAAGAACAGCCGTAGGAAGGGCCCCGGGCCCCGCAGCCTCAGACTCCCTTTCCGAAACCGAAAAAAGCTCAAAGTCCTGCGCCTAAAACCGCGCCGAAAGCAGCGCCCGCGCCCGCTCCGGCCGCAGCGAAACCCGGTCCCTCTGACGGGACTACCGGGCCGAGCCAAAACCAGAGCACCGCATCGGCGCCTAACGCCTGGGTTAAACCGCTACCCATGACGCAGAAGAGCGTAGCCTCTCCACGGCCCTCGCCTCAGATCACAACGCCCAAAATTCAGAGCTCGTCCAACTTCGCCGCAGATTTTTCATTAATTTGCGGCTTTATGAGCAGCATAAATGTTGCAGAACTTTCAAGCTTAACGCGCAAAATCCGCAAAGCAAAGTCTAATCAAGACCGTCTCATGGCTACCGTACACATGAACGTCATCGACGCGATTTGGACGTTTCAATGCGCCTAATAAATCACGCGCCGCGTCGTAGTTAAATTTTTAATCGTTACCGTTACGTTAAAGGCGTCCCATATAGGTAGGAGTAAACTTCGCTCTCTACCTGTCTCGTATTTTAACGCAAACGGTCTTAAGCAGTTAGTTGAAGTCGCGAATTTCCTTCGAGATCATGACACCGACGTCATGCTAGTGCAATAGACTATCTTAAAAATATAGCATGCGCGATCCTACGATAGCGATAGATACAAATGCATCCGTAATGACAGAGCGACCGGCACTCTGATTTACAATAAAAAGTCCTTGCACTGTATCGCTACTCCAGATTATATTATCTGTATATATATCCTGAATTTAGTCTTCTAAATGGTTCAGTTACTAAATTCAGGAAGGTGTGATCGTATTCAGCAAGTTACCCTATTGTTTACTTTTCTTTAAAAAAAAAACGATGGCCCTTAGTTGGATTTCGCCTGTAACGTGGGAGCGTTTTTACAAACATACATTTCACATGCACCACCAGAACACAACCAGACCAGAAAACCCACAATTTGTGTTTTGTACAAATGTTGACTGGCTGGGATTCGAACCATTAGACCACGCGGGGTCGTCTAGTACTGAATTGTGAAGGTAGGAAAAGGACCGCAGTCCACACCAAAACTGGCGTACCAGCGTAAAGAGGGCTTGTGGCCTTGGTATTGCGTAAGCACAAACATCGACCGAAGTCTCGCATTTTCATGCGTGTTGACGTCTTAGACCCGATTTCACCGATTGCTTTGGAAACCAAGTTTAATAAAACCACGATTTACTTAACTGAGTTCATATGTACTCGTATCATTTGATTTCACCGACTACATTTTGATCGCGTTTAGAAAAACGAAGTTTACATGAAATATCGTCACAATCTAAAACAAAAAGACGATTTATTTCGTATTTTGCGACATCAAACAGCCTGTTTTTATGCATAGGTTACATAGGTATGCAAACAATAAATAATACGAATTAGAAATAATTTTTGTGTTTACAGTTGTGCAATTGACAATGACAGCTCTCTAAACGCGCTTAAAGAGCTGAACGTCGAAAATGGGGTTCAGAATTTGAACCGCGTTTAGAATCGACTGCGTTCATTTGATGTTGATGAAATGCAAACAGTAGCATTGAACTCAGTTAAACGCTTAAACTTCGTTTTTCTTGAACTAATCGCGTTTAGTTTCAACGGTGAAATCCGTCCTATAGGTCCGCATAGGCCATGCATGCGTCGCTTTCGCTCACGCGACGGGCAATCGTTTAAAGAAATTACAGAGCGTACAAAATAGATTCTTGCGAAGGGCCACCGGAGCCGGCTGGTACCAACACAACGTAGACCTTCACAGCGACTGTGAAATGCACTTAATCTCTGAAAACTTAGGAGCATTATAACGACGGTTTTTCGAAAAAGCTATATTAGTAAGCTATATTAGTAAATCTTACGTTAAAGAACATTATTTATTCTTCAACGTAAGAAATATAAATTTCGTTTGTCAAACATAATTTTTTACAATATACCACCGTTTCGTAATGAGGTTCCTCTGTCGGAGAAGAAACAGGCGAATGAAACTCCGTATAGTCTATTCTAACTTTTTAACTTCTAACTTTCCCACCTATGAATGATCAGTGGAAACTTGTTGATGGGTGAGACAAACTCGATCGAAAATATATAATATATAACTTAAACAACGTTAGTTGTTCATATCCTACCTGATGGTTATTATACCAACTTGCATGATGGCTGATTTATGATAATAAGTATACCTCATTGCAATGATTGGTGGAGCGGTATACATCGACCCATGCGGGTGGTAGCTGGCGGGAGGAAACAGGAGGATTTCACCGTTGAAACTAAACGCGATTAGTTCAAGAAAAACGAAGTTTAAGCGTTTAACTGAGTTCAATGCTACTGTTTGCATTTCATCAACATCAAATGAACGCAGTCGATTCTAAACGCGGTTCAAATTCTGAACCCCATTTTCGACGTTCAGCTCTTTAAGCGCGTTTAGAGAGCTGTCATTGTCAATTGCACAACTGTAAACACAAAAATTATTTCTAATTCGTATTATTTATTGTTTGCATACCTATGTAACCTATGCATAAAAACAGGCTGTTTGATGTCGCAAAATACGAAATAAATCGTCTTTTTGTTTTAGATTGTGACGATATTTCATGTAAACTTCGTTTTTCTAAACGCGATCAAAATGTAGTCGGTGAAATCAAATGATACGAGTACATATGAACTCAGTTAAGTAAAACGTGGTTTTATTAAACTTGGTTTCCAAAGCAATCGGTGAAATCGGGTCTAAGACGTCAACACGCATGAAAATGCGAGACTTCGGTCGATGTTTGTGCTTACGCAATACCAAGGCCACAAGCCCTCTTTACGCTGGTACGCCAGTTTTGGTGTGGACTGCGGTCCTTTTCCTACCTGCACAATTCAGTACTAGACGACCCCGCGTGGTCTAATGGTTCGAATCCCAGCCAGTCAACATTTGTACAAAACACAAATTGTGGGTTTTCTGGTCTGGTTGTGTTCTGGTGGTGCATGTGAAATGTATGTTTGTAAAAACGCTCCCACGTTACAGGCGAAATCCAACTAAGGGCCATCGTTTTTTTTTTAAAGAAAAGTAAACAATAGGGTAACTTGCTGAATACGATCACACCTTCCTGAATTTAGTAACTGAACCATTTAGAAGACTAAATTCAGGATAGTTTAAGCCTTTATGTGCCAATGCAAAGTACTGTAGGCTGTTGTGTACATGTTGCTGCTGTCACATTCTGACTGCTATAACATATTGTCTATGTTATTGTTTATATTGTTTATGTTATGGCCTGTGATATTGAACGATTGAACGAAGAGCGTTGGCAGGAAATAAATTATATGGGGCCCTGCATAACTTTATGTATAGCCAGAAAGTATCTAAAAAGGCACGACAGGCTGTACATAGAGGACTACTGGTCCCCACACTTATGTACGGTAGTAAATGTTGGGTCTGGCAGAAGATGCATGGAAAAAAGATCAATGCTGTTGAAATGAAAAGTTTGAGAAGTATAACTGGAGTGACTTTGATGGACAAACTGAGAAACAACGTGATAAAAGAACATTACGGTGTGGTAGAAGATGTAGTGACAAAGATAGAGAAAGGGATGTTTATATGGTTTGGACACGTAGAGAGGATGGATGGCTTGTATGAAAACACTAATGAAAGTAGTGGAAGCTAAAGATGTGTATCAGGATCGTAGCAAGTGGAAAGATGTGGTCTCTGGCCTACCCCTATGGGAAACAAGTGTGACTCTGTGTATGTATGTATGTATGATCTTCGTCTTAGATTATAGACCTAAAAATACAAGTAATAATTTGCGCAAGACTTTGATATGATTAAAAACGAATAAGTCTAACAAATATATATTGTAATAAGAAGAGGAAACTTTGTACCACTTTTTGGTTATAACATGCACAATATAATATTTTGAGCATTTCTTGCAACACCCTAATCATACGGTGATTTTATTTTGCAATACACCATAAGTAATGAATACAATTACTTTGTAGTAGTCAGAAATAGTTTAATTATATTTGGCATACATATCTAATAAAAGACAAAACACGTAATATTAAACTATACGTTTTTTATGGAAGTAAGTGATGAGACAATCAAATCGTTTACGTTGTGGTAAGTGCCACGCTCGCTCATAAGCACCGTCGCTGCGCTCGTCAACATAAGAACAGGAGATCTTAAGTCCCATATGCCATATAATTACACTATTTTCAGTGATCTTTTTGCCGAAACACCGTGGCATTTTTGCACCACTTCTTGACGATAGAAAAGTGGCACTGCGGTGACCTGCATAAAAATCCTGCCAGCAAAATAAATGTTAATAAAAATCTGAACTTGTTTCGTTAAATCATCCTCCTTTTCCTCGGCGTGCACAAGACGGCGATGGTAACCCTGCTCAAGATCTCTCCATGCAGCCTCTGCCCGCTCTAACAACTCTACGCGCTCGGCCTCCCGCTTCGCTGACTGTTCAACACGCTTCCTAAGCTCTAAGGTTGTCGAATCCAACTCGGCTAGACGTTCTACGCATGCGGACTCCATGCAACAAGCCTGTAATGATAAAAATATAAGAAGTTATTAGAAAAGTAATATAATTATACAATTATAATTAGGGTATTTACACTGGACTTTATCAAGAACTTTAATATACGGGTAATTTTTTTTTAACAATTGTACTAAAGTCAACTTTGGGGATCGAACCCGGTCGCTATAGAACTTAAGACTCACCATACCAACACTGAAGAAATGTGTCTGCTGATAATTTTAATATCAATTATTTATTATGAATAGATACACGACAATTTTACTAAGACAAACATACAAAAACCAAAAAAGATTGCAGCGAAGCGGAAAAAAATTACTTTTATTGATTAAATGTGCCCGTATATGTTGACCTTTTACTATTCCTTATTTTATATTTTTTGGATAAAGTGACAAGACGACCTAGTGTGTATATGTGTATATGTGTCTATGTATATATACTTTAAAAATAATTATTTTACTATTGTATAAATTCACCTGCCAGAATAGCTTACCACACTGCGGGTTGACTGGCAGAGAATGCCGATAGGAATTAATTCCGCCCAATATTACCTTAGAATCTAAGGGTGTAACAATAGAGAGTAAATAAATAAAATAAAAAATAGACCGAGTAGGCAAAGGAGGGGTGGCGTTGCAGTCTACCTAGGTTCTGACATTCCCTTTACTGTTATAGCTTCGTCAACTTTACAATACTCCGGCAGAATATTCTTGGAGAATAGGCTTGGAAATTCAGGTGGCGTTCCAGGGCCGTGCTTGGTGTCATTTACTGTCCGCACCATTTAGACTATCCCATTTAGACTATTCCAGCTCGAAAACGGTCTTAGAATAACTCTGACTACACACGTCACATTATCATGGCCGGTTTTAATACTGACCTTCTCAAAACTTCCACTCAAAAAGCTTCTGACACCTGGTTAGATTTAATTATTCCTTCATCTACTGAACTTGTGATTAAACATGCTCAGTAGTCTGCTACCGGTTTCGCACCATGATCTTATTTACCTCGCATACAAATTAAAACCACTAAAAACTAAACCGGACATCATTTGAGTTCGAATTTTTTTCTAATGATGTATCGTTAAGTAAAGTATCAAGATACTTTACTTAACGATACATCCTCTATTGACTTCTCACCGCAGTATGATTCGTCATCAGTTGATGAAAATTTTTCCCACTTTAACAATTTGACTCTGAAACTGTTTTATATGCATGCGCCGGTGAGAGTAAGAGCGTAAGAGTAAAGTGGCCTCCAGCACCGTGGATCGTGGATGGTGAACTAGAGGAGTACGCATGGCGATAACTCGACGTGATAGAGCATTTAGGAGATACAAGCGTGACAGGTGTAATGATTATTGGTGTTTATATAAAAGTGCACGTAATCGCTGCAACCAAATGGTAAGGACAGCGAAACGCTGCTACTTCTATGATAATATCTCCAACGCTTCTTCGGCCGATATCTGGAAGTTTCTAAAATCTCTCGGATTAGGTAAGCACTCTGTCATACACAAAAATATATCTTTCCCGCTGAACGATCTAAATTCTTATTTTTAGCTGGTACTTCTTTTCCCCCAGCTATTAAGTCCCAAACAATTTCAGAAATTACTTCCTTGGCCAATCCTCGACATGAACCCCTCTCATTTTCTCTAGTCTTCGCTGAAGACGTTCGTAAAACTTTTGTTTCTATTAAATCTAAAGAGGTGGTCTGTGATCAGGTGATACGTACTATAATTTCTCCCTTTCTGTCTCAGTTCTTGAATACTTTCTCCCAGTTATTACTCATATAATAAATTTCTCTCTGTTGTCAGGGGTTTTTCCATCCAAAAACTACAAACCCCTCACAATTTAACAACTATAGACCAATCTCTATCTTACACTTTTTATCAAAACTTCTTGAATCTATTGTTCACCGTCAATTATCTACTTTGATTTACAAAAATAATGTTCTATCTTTCAGGCTTTCGACCTGGACCCAGAACCACTACAGCTCTTCTCAAAGTTACTGAAGATATACGGCAGTGTATGGAGGATAAAAATGTTACAGTACTTGTATTGATCGATTTTATTAACGCTTTTAACATGGTTGACCATGATATCCTCCTTGCCATGCTTCGGTATCTTAAATTTTCTTCCACTGCTTTAGATTGGTTTTCTTCTTACCTTTGTGAACGTCAGCAAGCCGTTTGTTGCGGTCATGATATATCAGACTGGTGTCAACTCGTGTCTGGCGTTCCGCAAGGTGGAATATTATCTCCTCTTAAATTCTCCATTTTTATTAACTTTCTTTCTTCTCAGCTTAGCTGCTAAAGTGGGTTCCTATTCGTCAACGAAGGCATCTCAGGATACTTTCCACAGTTTTCTCGGTTTTATTTGATAACCACTACCCTGATTACCTTAAACTTAAGTTTCAGTTCTTGCGTGACACTCATAACCGACAACTTCGTTCTTCGGAGACTTTCGCTACCTGAAAATCTAAGACTACCCTCTAGCAAATATGATAATTCAAAAGGAAAGTTTTAGCGCCACATTGCGCCCGTCACCTCGTCATATCAGTTCTTAAATCTCGTATGCCCAGTGATTAGTGATTAGTCCTTATATAAATAATTAAGTATCTATCTAAATAAATATTTATCTATCTAAAACAAAAAATTCAAAAATATAATTTTAACCTTACTCAACGTCATGCTTTTTATAACCTCATGAAAATACATAAAATATTCGATCATCTTATAAATGCCCTCTTAGTTAATTATAATATAATTTTTATCATACGTTCTCCCTATAATTACGCAAACCCAAGAAGCCATCAGTCATCATTGTATCAATTAAATGCATTCGTAGTTCTTACGACTCAAACGTTACAAGAATTATAAATATTAATAACAATAAAACACCACGCGGATATCTAGTAATTATGAACACTTGAACAGAACAGTGCAATTTTAATTTACATTAATACGTTTAGGAGAATCGTGTCAATGTAACGTCGCATATTTGCTTTCAAGCAGCTAAGAATAAAAAATCACATAACCCATATGACATAGCTTACGCATTGTTATATTATTTAATAAGCGGTAAATTCTATTAAAGCGGTGAAGCCTTCTAACGTATGGCCTCCGAGATGGCAATGACTTGGTCTAGATAATTCTTTATAACTAAAAATGCTAAATCGACAAATCAAGTTCAATAGAAACAGAATTATAATTTTTTGCAATAATTTACGCGGAACATAATTGTGTTACTCGGTTACAAATATATTTAAAAGCATCTACTTATTAAATAAACAGATACGTGTGTATACGTTAAAATAAAACGTGTCCTAATCGCTATTCAATTGGGAAAAGAACTAAAGAATTATAAAAATACAATAGGCTGTGTTTACAGGACCGAGAATATGAAGAAAGAAATAAAACTATTTTTTGACTATATTTCATTAAATAATAAATAAATAAATCTAAGCAATTACTAGTTGAGGTCTTAAGTGAACAAATGATAGCAGTATTTTGGAAATATCACTCATATAGTTTGCAAAACCAGTCAAGAATACACAATATAAATTTCGTAACTCATTTTTTTTTACTTCCACCGGCCTCCTATGTGAATTGAGACTGTCATTCAAAAAGTTTCAATAAATGAAGTTGTTGCGAGATAAGAAAACTCACGTTTTGAAAGTTACAATTCTTACTTAATAAATAATAAAATGTTTAAGTATTACACGACAACCTTCTAAGTATTTCATGTTAAAATGAACATCACATTGAGTATGTGAGTCATGGTTACTGGTCTATTCGTTATTATGTATCGCATTTTGAGATTTACTACTATAACGTACCATATGAACTGAAAGAACTTCAGAAGAACTTCAAGTTTTGAAGTGAAAGCAGAAAAAGATCTGCAGAATTGCGGTTGCCAACCCGCCTGCCAAGCTTGGCAACTATGGCAAAATTCCCTCCAATGGAGATCTAGCAATGTTTGTGGCAATCTATGGGGAGGTCTATATTCAGCAGTGGACTAGATATAGACTGAAATGATAATGATGATAATAGCTTTATGTTTTATACCATTTGTTTTATACAAATATTGGGTTTAATTTTTAAAAAGAAAACGGGAAGTTCTACTTTCCATATAGTTCACTTTGTGAGAACATGAAATATGTATACGAAAGCAGGTGCAGTTTGTATAAAAAGGAAAATAACATTAAATTAACATTAGAGTATATGGATTTCAACTCTTTTTATGTGTAGAAATCACAATTTTGATTAAAAAGGGATTAACTACTAAAACAGTAACATTACTAACCGCATCTATTTTAGTCTTAATGTCAGCATGATTACATTTTTGCGATTTTTTTGCCGAAACAAACATATTGTTCGTATTTTCCAAACGCATAACAATTTTCGTCTCAACAGGTAACTTTACCACGGGACCGATAAGAGAGCATGTGTCCGAATTTATAGAGTCAATGCCATTTGAGAATTTCGATTCTTTATGGTCTATAACCAGTTTTTGCTTACAGGAAACACCAGTTGTACTGTTGATGTAAACATCCTTACTAACAAATGTATCGCATTCGTCTTCCGGCGAGGGATTCAAACTTGATTGTATAAACCTATTAAAACAAATTTGTATCATAATCATTATAGCCTTTATATAACAGGAGGAATAATAACAAACATAAAAAGTATCGTGGTATTGTAATTTAAAATCTGTGTGGTGGCGGCTCGTTAAAAGAATACTACCACTCCATCTCATCCAATGGATCTCGTAAAAGGCAAGTAAGGAATTAAACTGCACTGTGCGCCCAACAGCGCATGGTGGCGATGGGCTCACCACCTATCACACCAAGTGCATTATATTGTTTTGGTGAAACGTGGATTGTGGCAGTCATCTGTTTTTGCAGTGAGTGCCCAGTCTCTGACTACCCCTTATGGGATACAGTCGTGATCTTATGTATGTATGTATGTATGTATGTAATTTAAATAAAATATATCTAATCTCCAGGTAAGTAGCCAATGACATATGAGAGCGGTAAACGCACCCGCATCAATTTCTCAGGCTCCATCTCCAATTATATTACTACAAAATAATGATTTTGTATAATTGAGGGCTAAAGGTCGTTAAGAAAGGTCACGTCTAATAAAACATACATACTGGTACAGATTGTTGGCGTTTTCTTGGCCAAGTTGCTGCCAGGCAAGAACAGCGCAGGCCAGGTGCCGCTCCTCAGGATAATTGGAAATAATTGTATTTACATCCCACGACCCGCTTTCCAAGCGGTCTTGCATTGCTTTTATTGCTAACTACAAAATGTCAAGAATTGTCTTAACGTGTGTTTAAAAGATATCATAAGAAGATTATCTTCTATTATGGAAAAAAGTGACGAGACGAGCAAATCGTTCACCTGATTCTATTTGTGCAACGTTTACCCATAACAAACGATGTCTCATCCAGAACATTTATTCGTGCCACACAATGCGCTCGTCACTTTGAGACATTAGTTCTTAATATTCTATATCTTCTTCATACGCTGAGTGATTACACTAGTTATCAGTGTCCTTGAGACCGAAACTTTAGAACACAACCGCTTGACGGCAGAATAACTGATACTGCTACCTAAAAGAATTCCTGCATAGGAATAATACCAGTACCAGTAAAAATAAATATACATTTTTTTTTAAGAAGACACCTTATTGGCTGTAGACATGGTTTATACGACCGATGAACTGTATTCTAACAGCAATTATAATAATGTACAACATCTACATTTTTCACATGGTAGTGATCTAATATCAAAAAAAATATGTAGAAATATCAACTAGGAAGTTCTTCTAATTTTTAAACTGACGCCGTATGAACGAATAATTTAACAACATGTATTTAGAAGTTTTCATTTGCATTTAGGGATAATTAAAACAAAAATAACTTTTAAATACCTTTAAGTCTAAGTTTGAGTTTTTCTCCAGAACCTTTGAAATGTTCCATGCGATAAGCGTGTTCAAAGATTTAGTTTTATCGTCTCCGCTCCCAGATTTACATTTTTGCCGGATACAGCTATTATCACAGCACTGTGCAAATGCGTTAAAAGCCGTGATTTTGGTTCACTGCTACTTATATGTATACTTCATAATAACAAAATAATAAGAGTATAATATATATCACATAGTAATATTTTCACATACCCTTTGATAAGTATTTACTTTTTCATTCATATTATTCTTAACTTTCTCAAACTCCTTAAAGCCGTAAAGTTTATATTATATTTTAAATAATAACATTAAATATTTTCGGTTCATCTATATATTAAACAGATTTTGAAGCCACTGGAAATTTATTTTGCTAATATAAATTTTACCAAATACACGGCGACTTTTTTTACATTAGAGTTTATTATTTATGACTTTTTTGACACAAGAAACATCTTGTGATAAATTCTTCTTTTGTTTTGCTGGTCACTTTACTACACTATATTAAAATAAAGAAAAAAATGTGTAATGTAATGTGTAAATGTAAATAGTTTTTTTGTTGTAACAAGCTCTAAAATAAAATGATTTTTTGGTGAATTTTAAATTAAGAAACCAATGTGATTTCTTAATTTAAAAGTGTCATATGAGACTTAAAAAAAATATGTGTGCAGTCCACACGCCGTAGGAGTGAAACCTTTAAAAAACTAAACGTCGAGATAATAAGATTAACGCAGAGTATCGGAAGCAGGATAATCGTAGGGTTTATTTATATTGTTACCAAATTAAAAAATTATTTTACATTTTATTCTACATAATATATTACATTATATATCATGGACATAAGAATTTGAAAATATAAATATAATAGGAAACACAGTATACTGTATTCTATCTCATTATCTCGCAGGCTAAATCTTATAGATGTATATGTTTGTCTCTTTCTAGTGACGCTTTTTCGTTTCATCGAGTTTCAAATCACAACGATTATAAAGAAGTATTCACTTCACCAATGTCGCATCATGACAAGCGCAGACCCTGCTCTGCCCCACTCTCCAGAAAGCATAGTGTTCTAGGGGGAGGCCCTAGAAAACTTCGCGCCTCTTCGTAAAAAAAAATCTATTATTCGCTAATGTAAAACTCCTTTATTTTTATTTATTTATTTGAACTTTTATGCACTAGTGATACATATGGCGGACTTAATGTCTAAAGGTATTCTCTCCCAGTTAACCTTAAGAGGAAAGCTTTTAAAAATAAATAAAACAGAAACAGTATATACAAGTAATTTTTAAGTCTTCGCTGTACTCGCTCGTATAAAATACTACCTTGGCTGAAAAGGAAAGCCTATGCGTATCTTTTGATGATGTCGTAATTTTTTTTTATTTTCTTTGAGCCGGGCTGCACACGTCACGAAAATTGCCGTCTACGCCCATGTATGTAACATTGACGAAAATCAAAGAACGAAGAGAAATAAATGTTTCTTGTTTGGGCCACCTAAGGTTTCAACGGAACAATTTTCAAAAAAAGAAGTCAAAGTAAATTGAATAGTTTTATAGAATAATATTGTTTCATACAATTTGTAACATCAAAATGTTGTTTAATTTATCTAACTTGATTCATAGTCTTGAGCACAAATATTATTATGGCTCCTTAAAAAAATAGTTAATAGAATCAGGCGTTACTTTGCGGAAATCCATTATAGTAAAGGAGAGAAAGTTAATTTGCTAAGATCCCGAGTCCTTTACTCCTTGTCCTTTACTATAACTCGGCGTTTGACAGTCGTAGAGTCAATATCACTTGATAATGCCTCGTTTTGAGGTGAAACACGTGTCGTGTTCTCGACTTCAGTGGTGTGTATTGCCTGGTGGTAGTGTTGTAGTGGTGGAGGGTATCTGGTGGCGGCTCCCGGTGGCGGTTCCCGGTGGTATTGGTTTTCTGGTGCACGCTGTTGAGGGAGGGCGGGCGGTGCTCTTCAAAACTAGGTAATACACACCATTTTACATTTTGCATGCGGATCTCAGCAAATTAACTTTCTCTCCTTTCCTTAAAAAAAATTTATGATGTCCACCAAAGTACTTATTAACTTATAACACAATCTCATTTTGACACGAAACGGCTTTCCTAAATTTTGCACTTGTATTGAGATTAGCGTTGCGGGGAATTGGGTCTGTAGAGCTCGCTGGCGCCCTTAAGACGCTATCCACAACATCGCATTCCCCAGGAAAGATCGAAAGTGGAAGTACAGCGTTCACACGAAATATTTAAGCCGTTATAACAGAGTATAAGTATTCAGGTCATATCTCAAAATTTTGCAGGAGTATTGGCAACTCTCAGAACATTCACCGTCGCTTCGTACATGCGTATATTTGTGTAACATTCATTACTATATGTACACAGTATTCTATACTGAAAAAATCCAATTTCAAAGATATTTTTATGAACGAAATGGATTTTTTTTAAATAGTAATTATAAACGTCACAGTAACGTTTTCCTCTTTATAAAAATAAGAATTTAAATTTATGTTTTTTGTATGAAAGATTGTGAATAGACGACCAATTTGTTCACCTGATGATAAGTGCAAAGTCTGTCTATAACAAATGCTGTGTAACCCTGAACATTTCAATGTGGCACAAAACTGCACTGGGCACCCTAAGAAATCAGTTCTTTAGTCTCATATTGCCAGTAATTATCGGTGCCCTTCAAACCGAAACAGTAATTTTTGAACACTACTGCTTACTGCTTACAAAACTGGACTTAAACAATAATGGAAATTAAATAGTTATATTTCACAGCATTCGTAATTCCATTTAATTCATTTAGTAGGTATAAGTGAAAAGTTCTCCTAGGCGAATGGAGTAATATGAAGGTGATTCATCACGTTATGCGTAAATGCGAAGCCATGTTCAGTGCACCCATTAAAAAGATAAAAAGTGAAGGGTCGATACTCCCCAGGCCGCCGGCGCCGTCGGCCGGTTCCCATCGCTAACGGTTCAAGCCTTCCAAGTATAGCCAGCATTAGCTTCGAAGTGAACACTATTTTTAGCACAGGCTCCATGTCAACAAGATTACTGCGTTGGTACTGGTCGATTTAGTTAACTACAATGTCTAATTGAATTGAGGTAGATTAAATAAAAATCTAATTATAACTTTTCAGATCATTCTTGATTAATATGTAATTATTTTTTTCATTACGTAAGAGGCTGAATATTAAATTTAGATACAAAATGTTATCATTCAAAAATAAGATTCATTTCAATGATTATATAAAATTAATTTTTATGATTTCCTTGTGCAAAACAATTAAAATAAGGGTCGCATAAACCAGCCCCGGATCTACGATTTTTCCGCACTAGGGCAATAACTTGACATTATCGCCCCTTTCCTTAGTTTATAGATTTCAAAAAAACTCAAACGTGAATTTAGCTCCCCTTGAATTGTCCCGGGCTATTGCCCCGGTTTGCCTCCCTAATAGCCGGGGATGATATAAGTAATTATTATATTTTCTAAACATCTAGAAAAACAATGCCTGTGGAGATAATACATACATACGAATACATACATAAATACGAGTACATACCAATCTACATTTAATTAAAAATATAACTAAATAAAAAACGTTTAATGGAACTAAGTTTTCCTGTACCTACGGTATTTATGAACTTCTGCAAACTGAAATTATTAATAAAATTAACATCAACAATAATTAACATTAATAATAATGCGAGAAGAAACTAACGTAATTAATTTCGGAAAGCCTTTTAGTGAACATTATACCCCTTCTACTTTTATCGAAAGGTATTTAATTTTTATCCATGTTTTTCCAACTGAAATATCGTATTCAGAGAAATTTATTCCTGAAAAAGGCCACATTAATGTCAACGCATCCTTTATGCTTTTAAAGAAAGGGTACTGATACCTAGCGCTATTAATGGGCATATGAGACTTCAGAACTGATGTCTCAGGGTAACGACCACGGTGTGATGCCACACATAAATGTTCTGTGTGACACAGCATTTGTTATGAGCAGACGTTGAACTTACCATCAGGTGAACGATTTGCTCGTCTCGTCACTTTCTTTAAAAAAATCTTCAGATAACCGAGCAAATGTAGACGTTTCACGTTGTGTTGTAGATGTATAGTATTATTTTTTAAATTAGAACTAGCGCCATAAAAAAGCTGAGAATATATAAAGCATTACGATTTGCAAAGTCATTTTACATAGCGCGTTACAACAAATTCTAATACAAACATATGAATGTTTATCATATGTTTGTATTAGAATTACATCAATACATATTATAAAACACATCTCCAGATTGCTTATCACTTGAAGTTTAAAATAATCGTTCTGGTGATAATTAAGATTTATTTAATTCTTTTTGCAAATAAAGAGTAATACAAAGTAATTGTATTTATCTTTTTTATTATTCAGCACTTCCTTATGTATGACTTGACAAAAAATATGTACAAAATAAGATGACTTTCAAATTTTTGTCAAGACGTGATAGCTTTACTTTTTTTAATCGAAAGAATATTATTGTAACGTTAAGAAAAAATTCTTCAAAAACTTTAAACTGTACTGTATTTTCTAAGTCTAATTACAAAAAAATATTCGAAGCAACTTACTGTCTTATTAAATTAGAATAGAACCCAGCCAAAATTTTAAATCATCCTTACAAATATTTTCTTGTTAATGTAAGATAAATTCAATTATGTTGTAATTTAAAAACTTCAATTCGTTACCAAAAAACAAATATGACAATGAATAAAGTTTTACGATTTGAAGCCAAAAAATACGACTACGAAAACTAAAAACTATCTGTTTATTTTACATATCACAAAGTCAAATATGTGTCGCAACTGAAAAACAAATAAGTATTAGTATTATTGCACAATGTTAAAATAATTCCTGTATCTGTATCAACTTTTATTTTGACGCATTATCGACTTTAAAGGCTTTAAATTGTAAACAAAACGGATATAATTTTTATTTTATACACTGTGCGTAACAATGCTAATGAAAATAAATAATAATACAAATAAAACAAAGACATTTCAAATAATATCGACACTGTTCGACAAGTTCAATTATTTTATATACTCGCAACAGGAACTCTAATTGACTTTTCTCGCGACAGCAATGAGAACTTAGTTGCTGCTGTCACGCAATCTGCTCCACAAAGAGGCACACTTCTTGCGCCAAACTGCATCAAAACTGTCGGTGCGGGCGTCGGCGAACATTGCCGAATCACTGCAGAACAACGCCCTGAATGCGTTATTAAATTAGATCCGCAGAGCATTGTAAGTTCTTTGTGTATGATTGAACCATAGACTACCCGAATACAGCGATAAACAGTACGCTTTAAATATATGTAATTTTGATAATTTCCTTAGATCGAGCAAAATTGGGAGCCAGCATATTTACCCGAGCTGACAGTACTCTGCGTTCCCTTTCCATCTCTACGGCGTCGTGTGTCTCAGCATTTCATTCCGTGGGTGTCGTTATAGTCAAAAAAGGAAAAATTACAGCCAGGAGATAGGCAACAGCATCTTCTTCGAACATCTGAATAAAGAACTACGGCAAAAACTCACTAAAATGAGAGACTAGAACTGTAGAAATTACAATCATTTTAAAAGGACAATACTATTTTAACTCTTAACTTTAATTGTTAAAAATTCTGGTATTAAAATAGGTGAATAGCATAGTTAATAAACAAATGTAAAACATAATATTTATTGACGTATTCGCATCTCTCATTCTTGAGCATCACTATATCATTTCTTCTACATCAGCTGTTGCCTGCCTAACTATCCCATAAAAAGACTAGACAAGTTGCAATGTCTTATTTTTGGTTGCGACTACCGAGTAGTCAAGAGTATATCAAACCGGTTGGCATACTATGCTGGTTTTTCAGTCCGCTGCTATAATAGTACCCACGCAAAGGTTGTGTGCCGACAACTTGTTGGAGGGCTCCTGTTATTAATCACAAGATGTTTATAAAAGTTTTATTGACAGCGTTAGAGCAGGTTTTTATGTTAACAATTTTTACTACTAAACACGTATATATAAATTTAACAGAATTTATGCGATGTTATCCTTTAACGTAATAAATTGTGACTTAAGAAAATGAAACGATTATATTAAATATCATCATCTAATCTGTAAGCGTGGCCACTGGCTAAAGATTGGTATCTCCCAAGTTAGGAGAAACTTTGGCTACCACCACTTTTGGCAGGCGTATTGACCTTCGCAGTACTAGTCTACGTCAGTCTAAATGTTTTCAGTTTGGCATATAATATATATTTATTTTGCGATCTTCCATAGACACCGGCTTTCCTACCACGTCGTTAAGTCCACTTTAAAACACAGGACAAATGCGGTAAAGGATTCCCTGGAGCAAGGCTCCAATTACAGCCCATGATTGTAAGCGAATGACATCACTTTTTCGGACCTATACACCTCGTTGTGTTATTCAAATAGTGTAACTATCATATAGTTATCTTAATGCTCCAAAAGATTTGCAATTCTCTTCCAATCAGCAAAAAAGAAACTTAAAAGTTTCACACAAAATAAAATCATCATTGTATTTAAAAATAACTTCAAAATATGCGTACAGCATTATTGAATTATCAGCAGCTTAGGAATAGGATTTAAACTTTCTTCCAAAGAAAAGTAACAAGAGCAAAGTAAAACAAGAACTATGTCATTGCATAATTAACAGAAGGTAATAAAAAAGATATAGTTTATACAATTAGGCTTTACTTTACGGAAATCCATTATAATGAGGGAAAGGAAGTCAATTTGCTAAGATTCGCATGCAAAATAAAAACGGTGTATATTACCTAGTTTTTGAAGCACGGCTCGCCCTCCCACAGCATCGTGCACAAGCAAACTAACACTGCCGCCGGGAATCACCACCAGATACCACCACCACGGACAAAATTACCACTAGGTAATACACGCCATACGTTATCACCAAAAGAATTATTTATTCATTATTAGTAAATTGAAGTAGCATTAGGCAACATAGATTCTAGAACTAGAAACTAAGGGGAAAAGGTTCTCCAGTGCGGAGAAAGAATACAAGAATAAACTGAACCGACGTGAGTGTTTGAACCGAAAGGGTTGTCACAAGTAAACAATATCTATTAATTCATTTATGTATTTCTGATTAACATCGCCGTTGACATTGTTATTATAACCAATAATTTATAATAAAAAAATATAAAGTAAATATAAATGTTAAATGAAAATGATTTGTAGAATAATAAGGTAAATGGTATTTAGATGAACACCATAGTAGCAGAGATATTAGTTTTCCAAAGTCCAATGACATGGCTACATAGACTCCCCAAAAATAAGAAGTTTAAGTACCAACATGTTGGGGCAGGGCCCCAAAGTGTCGGAGTTATAAGCTTTCGAAAATTTAAATGCTCTCTTTTACTCATCGTGAACACAAGGAAGTGATAGCAAAAATTTAAGACCTAACAATGTTGTCAAAATCGTATTTTCAAAACAGGTTTAGACGTAACCTCGGAACGCGCTGATTAAAAATACAAAGAAATGCATCACGTAAAATTAACAATTTTACAGGATCGAATTTCGTCCATGCTGTGGTGGTAGAACAACAATGCTTCACATCAGCTATATGTTCTTTTACGCGGGTTTTTATAGATTTTTTTGTTTGCCCTATGTATAAGAGACCACATTCACAATCTAGCTTGTATACTCCTGCATCTTGTAGAGGGATGTTACACTTGACAGATGGTAAAAACTGACTAATATTCTTCGGCGGCTTGAAGAATGTTTTATGGAAGCCTGCTTCAAGATATAGCCAGTCTTGTCGGTGACTCTTCTGACATAAGGTAGAACAGCAGGTACACGCTCGACTGTGGCCGGTTTCACTCGGTCACTGCGACGTAGGCGCGGAACCCGAAGCTTGTTCACTTGCAAAACTTGCTTGACATGCTAAACCTGGGCGGCCAGGTGTTTCTTGTAACAGATTCCTTGTGCTCTCAAGACTTCAAGTTAGCTCTTTCTGCGTAGATCGGACCAAAATAATAATTAAAAGCTGAAGGTACCCTGGGTTAATTATGAAATCAGGACACTGTAAAGCACTCGAAACGTCTGGTTAGAAATAGTTCAAAATTAAACGCCATAAAATCCGTAAACACTAGTTTTATTTAAATTTATTATATTTAGATACAATACTAAATGTACTTCGATAAATAAATGGCTTAATGATATTTATATACTTTAAGCGAGCGCGACGCGACTACCCTGCAACATAGTAGGTCCCATACTGCTAAGGCCAGTATGAGTCGCTACCTCGTCCCGCACATACCGCACAAATGATCTGTCTAGACGGCATCGTCGCCTCTATGTATGTAACCTTTTCTCTGCAAGTGCTAGTGCTAGTGGTCCCCAGAATCCTTGGAAGATGCACAAATTATTATAGAAATTAAGGGCGGTCACGGAAGTAATGACAATCAGAAATGTACGTATGTATTATATACATAGTTATTAATTTACATTTCTAGTTCATGAGCCCCTGACCCACAAAACCCGAGACCGATGGAACTGTAAAGCCTCAAGGTAAACAGCAAAAATAACACCGTTAGTATATATGAATTTTCAAGTGCTACAGCGTCACAGTTAAGAATGCCTTATACTTTCATTGAACAATCAAACACATCGAGATAAATACTGACGAAAAACTAAGGGCTTAGTTCTAATATTGTTGCATTCGTTTCTTTGTACACTTTAATATATTGTATACATAAATAAAAAATCGGCCAACTGCCAGTCACACTGGAACACCGAGGATTCCGTACAAAATAAAAAATAAGTCTTGTAGAAATGTGAGTACACTAGTTAGACTTATGTATATGACGTAGCGCTAACCCATAGCTGTAAGCTGTATTATCGTACAGCCCTTTGTTCATCGTGACGACACTGTTATCCTGTTTGATGGTTGATAATATTTTAATTTTTATTATTGTTGCTCAATTTTAATTACCGTTCAAGACAAGGAAATCTCCCTATACTTTTGTTCGGAACCTTAATAAATTATGTAAAAATTTAACCACAATACATAAATTTTTAAAGTCACCATCAATTGAGATATGTTTAAAGTTTTGTACTTTAGACTGGTTTTTTATAATAAATCCTTTTTCTTCATATCCATTATTCTTTTAATCATTTATTATGTAGCATATTTCAATGGTGAGTTCATATTTATATTTGATTTTGATACTGAGGAAAAAATCCATAATTTTTATATTCCAACATTTACGTAGGTCAGCATTGTTTTCAAGCAAAAGCTCAAAGATATATACTGTATATATTCCAACTCGAGCTTTTTATTTAATAGATATACTACTAAATAAGAAGCTCGAATTGGAATTAGCTGTAATACAAGTAATTTGAAACCGTGAAACTGTCACGCTATTGTCGCCTCTTTATCGAAATCACTGCCAGATCTGTTGTTATCCATACTATCCATACTAATACGAGTATTATAAATGCGATCAGTTACAGTACGACCAACATTTGATTTCACCATAACCGAAAGATTTCTATGAAATCGCTTCCATTTGAAATCAATTAAACAGACATATTACAATCAAATTAATTTATTGAAAATGTAAGAAAACTTATTAAAATCAGCAGAGATAATGCATAACGTATATTCCTGTGTTTGAGAATGACCCATTGCTCTGCCGAAAAAATTATTTTGCAGAGTGCAAGCGATTAAAGAGTCCATGGCCAGCTATGATGCACTAACAAATCACTTTGCATTCAAAGTAATTGCAATGTAATGAGCAAACGGTACTTTATTTACTTAATTCCAAAATATATTTTAATTAAATATTCGGAAACAAAATGTGTATACTCGTTTGTTTTCTATGAATCCATACTTACTTATAATATTATAAATTCTAAAGTATCTCTGTCTCTGTCTGTTTATTACCTTTTCACGGCTCAACCGTTGAACCGATCTTGACGAAATTTGGCACAGAAATAGGTGAAGGCGGACTTTCGATACCTTTTTTCCGATTTTTTTTAATAAAGAACTCTATTGGGATTTTGTTGTAAAAGCGTAAACATTGTTCAGTGAGTTACTGACTCTGTGTAGTCGACACCTCCGCCGGCGATAGATGAGTGAGCGATTGGTTATTGCGCTTCGGGACGCGGCCTTGATTCCCGCATGGGTCAATTGTTTTGCGTGGCGTAGAGATAGTTGATCCGGGTCCAGGTGTTTTTATACGTGCAATTTATGTTAACTGACACGCACCCACAATATAGGACAAAATTTTTATTTTATAGGGTTAATGACGAGACGAGCAAAAAGTTCACCTGATAGCAAGTGCAACGTCTGCATAAACAAATGCTGGCACCACACTGCACTCGTTACCCTGAGACATCAGTTCTTATATCTCATTGATTACATACATTTCTTGAGCCCACTAATTACACTATCTCTCTGTGCCCTTCAGAACGAAACAGTTATATTTGCACACTACTAACGTACTACCTAGACGGATTCTTGCATAGAATTCCATCCACCAGTAAGTGTGGGGCGTCGTTTTTTTTTAAATTATATGAACACCACATGGAAGATATTTATGTAATTATTTAAACAACTTCACATTAGGCACACACTACAAACCTCTCAGTATGTAATAACATACATATATGTATACAAAAATGATATGCATAACAAGAGGGTAATTCCGCTCCAAGTAGCCCACTTTTCGTACTCACGGGAAACGAGAGGTGTCGGGTGGCCAACCACGTCGCCGCCATTTTAGTACGAATCAAAAAATCCTATACCCCATTGCGTTCCCACGAACAGTATAGTGACAACATTGCATATTATGATGTTATTCTGCACTTGTCCTCAGAATACCTTACACTATTTACCTTTACATCTAGGTTGTAAAGCGGTAGGTTCTATTCTACTTTCGGCTAATGTATAATAACTATTTCATTAAAATTATCTCTTCCTCATCTTCTTTTCAGTCTATCACTAGTCTACTGTTGAACGTAGTCCTCCCCCATTGATAGCGACAAATGTTTGTAGCTCTCATTTTGGGGCGATTTTGCCATAGTCGCCGCGCTGGGCAGACGGGTTGACAACCGCAGTTTGTTTATTTAGATGTTCCAGAAAGATGCTGCTGCCCATCTCCTGGTTTTCATTTGCCCTCCGACAACTTTTACGACACCCACGGGATGAGGTGGGGTGGTAGATTCTCCTAGGGCGCCACCACACGGTTTTTGATTTAATGTTATTAAATATAGGATCCCAAGTTGATGGGAGTAGAAATTATGATGTTTATTAATTTCAATAGCCTCGCGAATCATCCTTGGTAGGAATCGGTGTTCTTCTGCGAGAATTTGTGGTTTTATCAAATCTGATGTAATGGTTGGGGTCATCCAGAACATGGTCACAAGTGAAGTCTGCAGTCTGTGACCATGTTCTGTTTAAAATAACACCGATTCCTACCAATACTGAAATTAGGATGTATTTTAATTTCAATAGCCTCGCGAATCATCCTTGGTAAACTACCCTAAACGACCTGATGAAGCTCAGGATCGTGTATTGGCAATCTATAGGGATGACCTGTGTAAGCTAGTATAGCTTTATTATTATTTATCTGCAAACGTAGGAGAAAGGAAAAAGATAGACGTACGCATAATAAAATGTCCCCAAATTACACGTGCGTTAAGAACTAATTGATGTTACAAGAAAATAAAACTATCACGAATATAATTACCGATCGGATTAACTTGACAATCAAGATCGAAATTAATCAAGTGGAGATCCGTTATTTGGGAATGAATGAACACCATTACTGGGTCTCGGTTTTTTCCAGTTTGATCGAATGTAGTAATACCTACGTATGAGCAAATACGCCAGGCAGTGGGTACGACGCAACGGTAGCAGACACTTAAAAATACGAACGTATGTTTTATTATTATTGAACGTCCTTAATATTTTAACGCTTCGTCATATATTTCATTTATTGTTTTTATAGACAGAAAAAAATCACTGTATTTAAATTTTCTTATTTATGCTATATGTTTAGTTGCGAAATAGACTGAGAGCATAAATTTTGACTCAGTTACGGTGATACGGCATTTGTTATGCCAGACTTTGCACTTACCATCAGGTGAACGCTTTGCATATCTCGTCAATTTATCCTATTAAAAAACTACTACTGGTACCTGCCGCTACGTATAATTATTTTATGTATTTTTAAGGTAAACCGTACACGCTACGTGCTGCGATATTTGTGAAGCGATCTAGTTAGTTCTATACGTCACGCGGGTTGTCAATAAAGTTGTATTGTGCTGGATGCTTTGTCACCGCTTGGTCTGATGACCTCTCTGCACACTACAATAACAATTCAATGCAGTGACACACAAGTAACCCGGACCGTCGCAGTCGGATCAAACCATTAACTCGTCCACAAATTAGACGAAAACATTGTTCAAACATGGAACCAAGATTGCGAAGCTGAACAGTGGTAATCGATGGCAAAATATTTTAGGATCTCTATTGCCCTTCCAAATCTCCTTTGGATTGACGATATCCGACCTATTTTTCGTTTAACACTCCAAAACTTTCATCTGTAATATGTTTGATTAAAAAGAAGTTAGCGACTTTTTCGCAATATACTTTGTAACATGTTTATTACTCGTCTAATAAACAATCACCAACCAGCTTTAACCGGTTGCCAAAATGTAATCTCATATTCGTACGCGTGTATAAGTAGTTAAAAAAGGTAATTGAAAAATAAATTTGAATCCTCCATCCTCCCGAATCATACTCACATCATACATTGCAAATAGAGAGCTTTTTTATGAAAGAACCTGAGTACGATTCCCGGTGCAAAATTTGTATGCTATATAAGTGCTCAGCGGTGAAGAAAACATCGTGAGGAAGCCTACATGTCTAAGGAATAAAAAATAATTTGAGGACATGTAATGTCCGCCAACCCGCATTGGACCTGCTTGGCGAACTCTTCCCGGCTCCAACTATGCTCTCATAAATAAAAGAAGGCAGTGAGACATTAATAAACTGTTACTTTTTTACCGCAGCGGCAGAATAATTGGTACTTCTCATTATTATTATATAGTATACTCGTTTATTATGTAAGTTTGCTGCGTAAAGCACGAAAATTGTTCGATAACGTTAAGTAACAACTATGCACTCGTAGCACAAAATTGAAAAACAAAAAAATGCATTCAAAAAGATGCCATTACCAAATTTACTTTAAGTTACACACATTTTATGTCCATGAGGAAGTAATGAGAGATGTAAGCAGTAATTTTAACACGAAAAATATCCTCATACAACCACATTAGATAAAATCGGTATAAACGTATCCACAACGAGATTCAAATTCTCTGAAATACACTGAGAACGTGTTATTCGAATTGGTACTGTAATCATTACTTTGTGTTTTTGCAGTGGTGAAAAGTCACTTCAGAAACAGCAAACTATTCGTAAACATACAGTGTAGATAACGCTTATTTACGATTTCCTTACAGCGTCTAGTATAACTACGTCTGAAAAATAAGTGCAAACAGGTGATAATATTTCTTGAGTTACATCATTTGAAACTTAGTTTAAATGTGTACCTAATATAATGATAAAGCGTTAAGTACACATTCATACACATACACAGAAACACACATATATTTGTATGAAAATTATAGAACATTGTTAGACAAGTTATAGAAAAACAGAGCGGGCAAAGTCTTGAGATGTTGGACGTAATTCAGGAAGGCAGTACAGCAGACGAAGACTACGGGAATAAAGCAACACATTAAACCAATAGTACAAAAGTCGTTTCATCACTTCATTCACTCCTAATTTACTCCTAAATAAAATAGATATAGTTGAAATAGATATCATAAAAGTATTTCTAAAAATGAAATACTTTAAGCGCGATAAGACGATTTTAATGGAAAATGTGTTGCGGGTCTTGAAGTGCTGAGTCTCTATCTACTGCATCCGGATCTTGTTCCGCTGTTAATCGTATTAATTCCTTGTAATAATAGTAAGATATTACCGATGTCAGAAGCAGTAACATAATTACGCGAGTGTGTTTTAGAACCTGGAAGAGTTCGCCACTCTGCTCCAGTACGGTTTGGCAGACTTCACAACTCTTCGATAAATCGATAAATCTCAGACATACGGTTCAATCATCAAGTCCTTTATCGTCGAGCACGTAATAAATCAACACCTAAAATTTCAATTAACAATTTTAATAGTGTCGGCACCAGAGTCGCATCAAGGTCTACATACGTTGCTTGTGGATCGGGCTCTAATTGCAATTATAAGGGTATATTTTCAAAATTAAGTTTTATTAATATATCAAGGTGAAATGAAAAGAAAGTTTAAATGCCAAAAAATGCGTACACTACTTCAAGTTCGAAAGGTTTTATTCCAGCAAATTTTGCCATAACACTTTTTAGTGCAAACGCACATAATAATATATTTTTTAACCGTTCGATGCAGATAAAGCGCATGAATTTAATACTACTGTAAGATAATCGTTTGCACAGACGACTTTCATCGACTTTTTTATTTTACATATGTAGTAATATCAAGGTCAAGGGATGATTACTTTTGTGAACTGAATTGAACATTAACTTATAACTACACATGTAATGTTAAGATGCCAAATATTAAATAAAAATTCATCTGGCGGTATATGCATGAAGAATGTTTATGTCTAGACGCATAATAAAATTATAAAATAACCATGCTCCATATTACACAGGTATCCAGTTGTCGGAGCGGAAAAAGTCGTACATTCGTTTCAAAAGCTCTCGGAGTTGAGTTAATAGTGTTAATGAGGCTGCGAAGAACATAAGACGTCATCAGCAAAGAAGACGCTGGCGCCGCTCAAACCGCGTTCATATAAACGTGCAGGCTGCGCGCGCGCCAGTCAGTGGAAAAAGGTTAGCGTTCCGTTCGCGTCGTCACTTGCAAGGCGCTGTGCGCATGCGCATCCCGGCCCTGGCGCCAGCATCGCGGCATAGATTCTCCCGAAAAAATGTTGCATCTCACACTACACTAAGTTTTTGTGTTTGAAGCGACAAACGCTCGGACTCACATTTATCACAGTAATTTTCGTTTTCTTTGTTTACCTTTAACAAAGCATTGAAAAAAATTAAAATGGTCAGTGGCAACAAAGACCCTAGCGACCCAATGAAAATACCGCCGAAGAATCGTGAAAAGAAGACCAACAATTACAAGCGGGCAAATTTTCTATCGCGAGCATGGTTCGTCTGGATGATGCCAACATTCTGGCGCGGCTTCAAAAGAGACCTCTACGATTCTGATCTCACCAAACCCAAAGAAAACCACTTGTCGGACAAACTCGGCGATCGATTGGAGAAGTAAGTAACACACTTGCTTTTTTAATTATTTAAATTCTTTTATTTTATTTACAGTTCTTTATTTTGACCCTTTTAATATGCTAAACCAATCGATCAAAATTGATCCTGAATACATGACATGACTTGCAAGGTGGTGCAAAAAATTTAAATAAAATAATTTAGAATTTCAATTCTGGCCACACTGGTTAAAATTTGGTATGTGCATCGCGTTCTTTGGTTTTCGTCACGAAACCCAGTTTCAATCGTTGAAAAATTTAATTCGCATTGTGCATGTTTAGTGGCAATTTACACTGGTATGGAGCTAAAGTATACTTTGTTCTATATGTTTACAATTCTGAGTTAATTTTAAAGTTATCAAAAACTCTTGAATATTACATTTTAAGTTTTGATTACAATGTATTATTGTAAAGATGTACAGTTGAGTTGCGTAGTTTCTACCGCAAGTACTATTGTTTAGAGAACTTATTTTAACATAACGTTTACTTCAAACAAACGAATTAACAAGTACGGCTAAAGGCGTGAGTATCTTTGAACCAACTTGAACGTAGCGTCCTTCTTTTATATTATAGAATATAACATGCTGATTGACTGAGGTGTTTTGAATCTTCATATATCATTAATTATATTTACTCTGCATAAGACCTTTTCGCTTACTTTTATAGACATATTAAGAAGAAAATGATTATTAATTTTAAAAAAAACATTACATCAGCGTACAATAATAACAAAAATATTGTTATTATAATTTATTATATATTTTATAACCGGCCTTCCAATTAAGTTGTCTCATAAAGAATGTTTATTTGGTTTTCATTGAAACAATTATGATGAGTCACTAAAATAAATATAAAATAATATTATGTAATTTTATTTTGAAAGTTTAAATCTAATCCAAAGATAAAACTAACTATACCTCCAGTTCAAATTTAATTTCTCAAAATCCCAATGTTAATCGAAAAAGTACATTTTTTACATTGTGAGGATACAAGGATACTAATAATTATTTAAAAAATATCATACTTCAAATTTACAATGGCTTGACTAACAGGTTTTTTTAAAAATTAGCTATTACTCGAAGATAGTGTGCAATAAATCGAAAAATTAAAAAAAATGTATAAAAATAATGCATATTTAATAATCTTAATCAAAGGAACCAAAAAAAAAGAAATGTGTTACTTTCTCTACATTTCGTGATTTGTTTACATAACATAAATATAACAGTTCGTTATATTATGATAATTTCCTTCAAGGCAGAAAATCTATTGTTTTTTACTACTAAAAATGTATAAACTCTTGAAGATAGTCATTTAATTGTCATGCTAATGAATTTTTCTAATATCTGCATTTGAACTTTCAAAAAATAATAGCATAATTGCTGTATAGTACAATATCTATTTAGTACCTACTCTTAAGTTCCTTAATATCATCATTTTACTTCGAATTACTGCTTTTTATTTAGCTTCATTGCTAAATACCAAGTAAGTTATTCTGATATCGCATAAAGGAATTCAAAGTCGTGCCAATCAATTACTTGTTTTCATTGAATCCGTCAAATTACATGGCTAGTATGCACGCTGGTACAGACTTAAATAAATAAATATTACAAAATTATTACACAGAAAACAACACTGTATGCACTTTGTCCATTGCTCAAGTCGGAATAATTATAGACTTATAACTACTAATATATATTATGCTTATACAAAAAACTTGTGAATTAAAGTTTCCACGTAAACATTACCAACGCAGTAACAGAAACTTTGCACCTCTGCCACTGCCGCTCGGCACCAATCTGGATTATTTAGGTTCTGACATAAGTAGTGTTCTGGCGTAGGATGATTATTCCTTCATTAATCGAAGGTTATGAGATTATTCTGGCATTCAACTGGGTGTATTTTTAAGACACACATACGATGAAGTGGAGTGGCAGATTCTCTAATCCTGCCACCACAGCATTGTTAACTATGTTATATTTGCATAATTGGTAAATTTTCGTTCATTGATTTTAAAAGAATAAGGTATTTTTAACACGTTAGCTATTTTTGCAAATTTATAAGAAACGCATTTATAAATAGTCCAGTGTTGCATACCGCGGTATGATAAATAAAAAGCTTTTACGAATTCCTTTCTCCTTAGTCTATTTATAAACGGGCAACGATTACATTACTCAGATCTTAGTGCGTTTACCTTAAGGATACGCGTTTTTATAACATAAAGCATTATAATGTTAGGTGTAAACTTTATATAGCTCGCTCATTAGCGGGAAACAGGTCTGCAATCCCTTTTTCCCTCAGGCTCTACGCAAACGCGTTCATTTTAGCTACATATAACTTTAACGCTGCTTTTTATTGCTATCAAGTTAAAATCTTTTGAGATTTCTTACCAGTTTGAAACTTTGTCTCATACCAAATGCTTTTTATTTATTTTTGTGACATGATATTTTTATCATATGATCATTTTAAAATATTATTTAGCTGTATTTAATATGTGAGTATCTTCCCTACCGAGGTGTCGTAAGAGGCGACTAATGTATTGTACGGACAGCCTTTATTCGTGCAGAATAATACCATAATACTGTGACAATACTGCTTGTGGGAACGCAATGACGAGTATGATTTTTTGACTCGTATCAAAATGGCGGCGACGTGGTTCGTCACCCGTCTCGCCTCGTTTCCCGCCAGGGCGAAATGTGGGCTACGTGAGTGGTCTCTGCCTACCCCTTATATGAGAAAAAAGTGTGACTGTATGTATGCAAGAACCCGCATTGGAGCAGTATGGCGGACTCTATGCAGATCCAAAAAAATAAAAAAATAAATTCCTTTTTTATATTTAAGTAATCACCTGTATATAATTTCGGTGATGTAATTGCTGTTAGCCTTTTTTGGCTTTTACAGCTTCATCGGATACTGGTAATCACCTGTACCAGTAACCTATAGACATCTATTATAAAAATGTACAATGACTAGGAAGGAATGCCTCTGGGTCTCTCAATTTTTGCACCTACCATTCAAAAAGCAGCAGCGGCATTCTGTTACTTTCGACTCGGTTGGCGCAGTGTCTAAGGGATTGGCTTCTATGATCGCGGGTTTGACTTTTCGAACTACGTCAAAACATTAAATAAAAAAAAATATCGAGAAATATGTTCACATAAAAATTACGGCAGAAGTAATTTAGTTACATTTGCTGCGTTATTTCGCACATTAATAGAGCCAATTAATGGTAATCGAAAAGTAAAATAGATGACATAACCGTGTGTCCTTTTAAAGACGTTTTATTTTTGCGAAGTACGGAAAGATTTTCCGTATTTCGATGTACGGAGTTGTGTGAAATGATTTTACATACGATCAGATTAATTTTAACAAATTTCGGACTCAACCGTGAAACAGGTAATGTGTATCTAACAACTGTTTACAAGCAGCTCCTTTAATGCGTTCTTTTTGTGTATAAACTTAAGAAGACTTAGGGAAATATGAATCGAATATTAGAAAAGTTTTAAATTTCATAATGAGCTAGGGGCCTGGCTCCAAAATCCTCTCAGAAATTATAGTAGGCCTATGCTTAGCTGTAGTGCGTTCATAGGCTGTTACTTAAGTGTCCTCGGTTCGCTTACCGGTGCCTGGACCCCCATAATTGTAAGCTGCAATTATAAGTACCGATTTACCACCAGCTCGGCGGTAGAGGAAAACATCGCGAGAAAACCTCTATTTTCACAAAAATAAATAATATATTGATGACCTATGATATTGCATAACCGTACTGGAGCAGGGTAGCGCGCTCTTCATACGTGCAAAAATTGTCTTAAAAAGAGAAGAGGCCAATACCCCTTCCAAAGGAAATTTATAGTCTGTCACTTTAGTTTTTTTGTGTAAAATATACATTATTTTAATTATTTTCCACTCACATGTTACATTGCAAGGTCATTTCAAATAAAATGCAATTTTTTAAAAAATTTTTCTTAATAAATTAATTAAAAGAAATTAATAGAAGAATAAATAGAACAATGAACCATTAATAATCTCTTATCATGTTACGTGTCTTTTTGTCTTTGTTGTTTATGGTCCAAAAATCTGAAAAAACACAGTGTTACAGTAAAAAGAAAAGAAAATCCATTCTATTAGCTATATTGTCCAACAATTATAATTGCTAAAAGGGTACAACAATATGAAAGTTTATTTTTATCACAAATATGTAATCCCTGCACTAAGAGAACTGCACTTAATAGTTCTTTGTGCCAGTTTCCCGTTTAATTCTGCACGTTCCAGGTAATTGTGATTAGGTATGCATACCTCCCATTGTTAATGCCGACTATGACAGCGGTAGTTCGATAACTGTCTCGTATGCCACAGGAACCGGACTGTCATTAACCAATTCCAGATGGTACTTTGGACTCGTTCGGCTAAACACATCTCAAATATGTAAAAATAACAGGTTCTTACACTATTTTCTAAGTCGGCTTTCCACTTCCACTTATTAGTAATCAATTTTCGTCCATAACTAGTTACGTGCCTATCATGAACACAAGAGATGGTTTAAGCACGACTAATTAATGACTGTTTCTCAGTGTTAAGGCATATTGAAATTCATTCACAATATTGTTAATACTCGTATGTAGACGACATAATAAAAAATTCTAGCATAATAAAAATATAGCCTTATTCGAAATTGTAGTAACATGTACAACTACCCAATTCGTTGCAATGAATCGCTGTTATTGTCATTTTTGCACTTAAAAAATTCAAATAACACGTATTCAGTAAAAAAAAATTAAATTGATTTCATAATTAAGAATGACTGATTCAAATTGTCTTTAAACCTATACTCGGAGAAATCGAGAAATCACCAAATAGTCCGTTATATTTATATTACAAGACGTAATTAGTGGCGGTTGACCACCCCATCTCATCCCGTGGTTGTCGTAAAAGTCGACAGAGGGAAAATGAAAACCAGAAGATGGGCAGCAGCATCGCAATAAATAAACTGCGGTTGCCAACCCGCTAGCCAAGCGTGGCAACTACGGCAAAATCCCCCAAAATGGGAGCTTAAAACTTTTGTGGCAATCTTTTTTTTTTAAGTAGATGCCCGTTTGTGATCGAAATTCGACCGTATTCATAATTTTTTAAGTTTCAACGTTATTGAGGTTTAAGTAATTATTTGTTGGCAACATTTTAAATACTATTTGCGAATTATAGTTAATACAATAATATAGTCAGAGACCTGTTAACTCATTTATGTGTATGTGGGGTAACATCTATTACTGCTAATAAATAACAACAATTATAAGGTTTTTAATATTTACTTATTAAAACAAAATCGATTTAAAAAAAATCTGTCTCTTTCTAAATTTCAATAACCTTCTATTGAAGCACATACCTAGAGGGTAGGATACATAACAAATCCAATTAATGATGTTTTTTTAGCTCAGCAAAGTACTGCAGGACAACCTACATATATCGCTGCTACAACTACAAATTCGTACAGCTTATACAGAATAAATAGAACCAACATATTTTTTTATTTAATGGTAATATATCAAAATTATCTAGAGTTATCTAAATTCTGTAGCTTATACGCTGTTCGTATCACGGGTTCAGTGCAGCTTCACTAAATAACTGCCTCGTCATTAATATTCGGAATGTTCATGATAAGACAGTTAGTTCATGAAAAAAATGCTTTTTGTGATATAAAAATTCATAAGACATTTTTTCTTATGCCTTTAATCGGATGTGGTTGAACGATTCAAAGACATATATTGTGTAAGCCATAGCGCGACTGAACTTGTCGAAAATCTGATGTTTACAAAACGACGCGAAAGCTATCAATCCCCTCTATAAGTTGCTCGCTTCACCGCAATTAAAAACAGACTTGATCATGTGACTATCTAACTATAGTTTCATAATATAAGCAAAGTGATCAATATATCAATCATCAATCAATCAATGTTATCACAAAAATCGATTACATTGCAATAAGATTTTTGACAGCCCTGTAAACCCATCAATTTGTGAAATAGTAAAGATTGAATGTGTACATAAGTCGAAGTTTGCCTGGTGACGTCCGTGCTGAGTACACTGCAGTTTGCCGTTATGTCAGCCGAGAAGTGGTGGCCGGCCCCCGGAGACTGTTGGTTCGCGGCAGGCGAACAATACACAAAGGCCTAGAATCTGTGAGAATGGGAAGTATTAATCAAGGCGACTCGCGACTTGTTAACGCATTACATCGTATATGTATACTGCAACATAATGCTGCCCGAAGCTTAGTCACTACTACTAGTGACACGCAGCGTCGTACCACGCGTGTGCCAACCAGTACCAATTACTAAATACCAAAGGCCAACGACGTACTGCGGCCGATCAAGTTTGATTCAAGCAGTACCAACTACCAACGTAAAAATATTGTACATGCAGCTGATTGATCGTTACACTGCATTTACCTCTATACATGTACTTTAAACATACATTAAAATAATAATTAAGGAAAGGTGTTTAAAATTTTAGGAAATTCTTTGTTAAAATCTGTATATACGAGTACGCCAATTGCTTTTTTTATATTCACGAGAAGCATATAATTTATCAAAACGTAATATTTAATATCTGAGCCTGTTGACCAAGGTATTTGTAAATTTATCATATTTTCAAATCTAGAAAACCAAACTAATACAATTTTCGAAGTCAATGAGTTGAATATACATAACCAAAAAACGGCTATGTGAAGTTTTAAGAAGCGAAGTTCTTTTTCGCCTGGTTTCCCTTTAAGTGAACATTCGCTAAAAGTATAATTTATTAAGCAATATAAAAAGAATAACACTTGCATCAATACAGAAAAACACAAAAAGCTCCAGTCCAGCTTTAAGATCAGATAAGTAAAAGCAGATGTTCTCGGAGACTATATTACAATTTACACGAGGTATAAGTTTCTTTTTTATAAATAACAAACACTCTGAAACATTCGTTTAAACATATGTAGATTTTCTTTTGGAAAGGTAACTACAATGTTTAATTAGGAAAAAAGTTATAGCAGTTCTGCTTCGACAAGCTTTTGAATCAACTAATTCGGAAAACGGCTTATCCCGTTTATAATACAAGGTAATTTGTGTCAGGAGTTGCATCATCTGATCTAAGTAGTGACAAACAACAATGACGGAGATGTTGCAACGTTTCGTGACTACATGGAAAATACGGCACAATATTATCAATAACTTCCATGTTTCTTTATAAATTTTCACTATGTTTTTCTCTGCGGCCATTATTACTTATAACACTTTAACACTAGTTAAATTTCTCAGATTTTCTTTTAGTGTTGCCATAATTTATCAATACTTCAAAACCAGCTCAAAAATTACTTCAAAAGCAACATCGTAATTAGTAGATATCAATTAAACCTTGCGAAATGTTTAGATTTGTTTATAACTATATTCCCAGCAAGAATACTGTGTTCATATTTTTCACGTTGCTTATAATTAAATAATTCGTTATAATTAGTTAGGATATTTTTCCTTTTACATTTCGCAAACAATTGTGGCCATTCTATTTACTTGTCTTCTTTAAATAGGCCACTGGATTTACTTAAAAAATTCATAAAATTATCAGATAAGACGAAATATTTTGTTAAGTTTCATTTATATTGTCCACTTTTAAATTTAATACGAATACAAAATATATTTAACGTGCATATATGTACGTCTGAATACGTGGTAGAACAAGTTACTTAAATGCATTTGCGTCAAACGTGGTGTAACTATAGTTGCAGGTGCTACCGGTAAAAACCAATCACTCACATCACCACAACATAAGAATCCACTGGCAAGTTCTTTATTAACAATATAATAAGACTGAATTTTCCGTAAATTAATATATAATATTTAAGGGTATCTTCCCAGACGAATCATCATATCAATGCATATTAAACGACATCCGCGCATATTATCAATGAGGCGATTATTTAAGTATCCTGTCGGTCACTTAACTCGACATCTACTCTTTATTCCTTCGGCTACCACTGGCATGACTCACGTTCATAGGACACAAACTTATTAATTATGTAGATAGTTATTCTTTCAACACAACTACATTGATAGTCGCGGATTACTTCGACTTGTATTAACTATTTATATTTTATTCCCTAACAAATATTTGTTATCTCAGATTAGATTTTTTATGCTATACGAATTGACATACGTATTTATAATAAGCGAAGGACGTAGTAGTCATAATGTGCTTGTGAATAAATAAGGAGGGGCTAAAAGCCGACAAGCCGACGAAGTCTTCTTTACATGATTATCCATAAATCCTCGTATAAATTAAAATACTTCAATGTACATTTGAAACTTGCGGTTTATTGCAACTAGCCCTGCTGGTAAAGTCACCTGACGCAGCCTTCAACGCGATCAAGTGTTTACATCCTTTTATGTTGTAAAAGCCAAGCGTTTTGAACACAGCTTACTTACAAGCTATAAGAAGGTCAATCAATGTTTATCAAAATGTTTGTTTACATATGGAAGGATTTTAAATAGATACAACTTCCATATTACTGAAAACAAAAGTAATGATATTTTCCCACAAAATACATAGTATCAAGTGGAAGTCTCAAGGCAGAGCAGAACAGAGCACTCCTAAGGATCCTTAAATTATTCGCCATGCTGTAGCACGTTCCGCGATTTTTAGAAGTTTTCGATTTATGAATTTCTTTCTTACTTAACTCTTATTGTAGTTGAAATACTTATATATTGATAGATGCTTATTTTATTATTTTTCAAAAGCAGCTTAACAGATAATACAATTTATCTTACGAAAAATCGTTAACAACTCCAAAAAAATTAAATTCTAATAGTGGTGTTTTTCCTATAAATATAACTGAGCTATCGCCATGGAACCATACTACTAAAACTTAGATCCAAAGATCTAAATCTAAAAAACCAATTTTTGAACCGATAGAAAGGCTGGGTTTCTTCAATTCTTTATAGTACGTAGAATGCGTCACTGCTTTCCAGTGATTGATTGTTATGTTGATTTTTTTGAATCAACAATAGTCTGCCTGCCTTAATTTTTAATTTTTTTTTTACTTCACCTCTGAGCACGTGGTAAATCAGCACTAAAAACTGCAGAACAATTTTTGAGGTGCTGGAACCGGTGATATAACTCAGGCCACTCGCGTACTATGAAATTAAAAGCGAGCGCCCGGCCCCTGATCATTCATAGAAGACATTATTATTATAGCTTTATATCTAAAGGAACAGTACAGTATAGATAGCAAGTATAACGTAGCTGTGAATCTTGACCTAAAAATACTTGATCATCTCATGATTTTACAAGTTAGTGTAATGTCTATATGTATATTTGCATGCCATATACCAGGCATGAGATTCTATCAGAAACCAATGACCCAAAAGCAGTAAACTCAAACAAAATACTCGAAAAAGCTGTACTCGAAACGCCCTGGGTGTGTTCAAGTTGAGCACCGAACTGATATTTTAAAAGAGATATCTATCATAACTTGGATATGGAATAATAAGGAAATGGGATACCATCCAAACACCAATCAAAAAATTAGTTACTACTACCACCAAATATACTAGAGAAAGATACAAATAGCCAAGAAATTTTGTGGTGTCAAACTGATAATTAAACTGACTGGTCTTATTTTAAGGGAACAGAGATTTTATTGTGCACAATGGTTATTCCTACAGTATCTTAAATCAAAATTTCAAGAACAATTTCAGCATGAACCTATGACCTGGGATCGTAAACGGGTAGCGGATTTGTTCATATTAACTCGCAAACCTCTCGATAGTCAAGTAACGTAACACATGGTGTGACGCTGCAATTTTGTAAACAGCTGAATTTAAAACCACATAGTTAGGGGTTTACGCTATAACATTTTTTTAACAGAATAATTTCAAATTATCTCATAGAACTCTCAAAATCAATGTCATCTTTATGAACAGTGGTAGTATTCATACTAGCTTGAATGACCCTGGTTGCGGCGGATTGTCCACCTTCCTTTAAAAGTATTAATTAAGGGCGAGCATTTTATTTATTTATTTCATAAAAGTGACGGAACGAGGAAAACGTTCACCTGATGGTAAGTGTAACGTCTGCCCATAACAAATGCTGTGTGACACCACACTGCGCCCGTCACCCTGAGACATCAGTTCTTAAGTCTCATATGCCCAGTGATTACGCTAGCTCTCAGTGCCCTTCAAACCGAAACACAGTAATGTTTGCACACTACTGCTTCACTGCAGAATAACTGGCATATGAGACTTAAGAACTGATGTCTATGCCGGATACGGATAACCATATTTTTTTTTTGAAGTATTGGTTATAATAATGCAAAGGATCTGGCCTGTATCTACACTATTCAAGTATCTACACTATTTTACTGGTGGTAGGATTCCTATGCAGGAATCCGTCTAGGTAGGTACCACCGCAGGGCCAGTTATTTTGCAGTGAAGCAGTAGTGTGCAAACATTACTGTGTTTCGGTTTGAAGGGCACTGAGAGCTAGCGTAATCACTGGGCATATGAGAATTAAAAACTGATGTCTCAAGTCGACGGGCGCAGTGTGGTGTCACACAGAAATTTTCTGGGTGACGCAGCATTTGTTATGGGCAGATGTTACACTTACCATCAGGTGAACGTTTTGCTCGTTCCGTCACTTTTATGAAATAAAAAAAAACTAAAAGTAAAAAAGTCTTCTAAGAAATAAATAATTAAAAACGTAAAAATAATCATAGCAAATCATATCCAAAAATACTAAATATTAAGAAACATACTAAAGGATTTATCAGACAACTACGAGTAGTATACCTTACAAAATAGTACCAGATTCTAAATAGATGGAATAGATAGTATTTACGACAAAATAACATAAATATTTTACGACGATTTTAAAGATGAAGATCACTCGAGTCAGTAGATTGACTTTATGGGAGGATAAAAGAGTGAAAATTTAAACACATAATTATGCAAAAAAAAATATTGAACTAATAGTCCATTTCCTGCATAAATGAGCAAAATATTTAGGATTTAACACTGTTAAAAAAAAGACTTATACTTTGCAATTTAACAATAATCGCCAACAAGAAAATTTTGTCACCTCTGGAATCAGGTTTCAAATCTCTACTTTTTTTCCTGGGCGTGGCAAGGTTATATCGATAGGAGAGAAATTGGTAAGACATAAAATGTATATCACCAGATCGATGTGATTCCTAATGACCTTATAAGCTAGGACAAATTAATCTATTATACCTATTTTTCATTGTTATAATGTATTAACATTTTAACGAATCACTTATAAGAGTTGCCTCTCGCGTTATTACTATTCTTCTCCAAAACTAGTGAAAGGACTCGAATAAATGTTCACTGTTGGAACTAACCTACAGCAACTTTTATGTTATAATGGTTATAAGTATGCAATAAAGTCTTCCTAATTATAAAAAGGCGAATATTCTTTGCTACATTAGTAAAAGTGTTGAAACAAAGTTCAATATCTAAGCAATAAATAATCGAAACAGTTGTTTCGCCTTTGTTAAATAAAATAATTTATTTGTTGCATATTTAAGAACACCTTTTGCCGTTAAAGGTTAAAAGATTCCGTACTTAACTAAAAACACAGAATAATCGCAATCACAATCACAAATTTCGCACAATGGAAAAAAATGTAACAGATTGATCAATATTCTTAGCTTTAAAGCGTTAAGGGTATTTGATTAAATATTTCAAAAACGTAGCAGCGCTGGATGAGGTAAAATAATCTACATATTTCCATAACTACAAATATTTACATAACTATCAACCAATTTACTATTTCGTTACTGGCTATACAGAATGTGGCTAAATTTGGAAAAAAATTTGTCCTTTTCTTTTCCGTTGTAGGCATAGTATGGAAAATATTAATACAAATCTAGATGGTCACTTCTATAGATGGTGGAATAACTATCTCAAATATGCCAGACATAAAATACCCCAACCGTTGACGGAATCAGCGTGACGTATTGTTACATCCTTATCCTTAGTCCGGCAGAGTAGAATAGCACCTACATCTTTCCTACCGAGGTGTATATATATATATATATATATATATATATATATATAAGGGGCCACTAAGGTATTGGAACGGAAAACATTTATTCGTGCACAATGACACCATTATATGCAATGCTGTCACTATACTGCTTGTGGGAACGCAATGGAGAGTAAAAATTGTTTGACTCGTATCAAAATGGCGGCGACGTGGTTCGCTTCCCGTCAGGTCTAATTAATTTACCGCGGGGGCGAAAAGTGGTCTACGTCAGTGGACTGTATGTATTACTGAATTCCAATAATCGACCATTTACACCAATACAAGAGTGCAGCAGTAATTATACTATAAATACAATTAGTAATTTCTAAATGCATTGCAGTCGTTATTTTGTAGCTAATTGCTGCCCAGCTACAAATGCAAACAGCAAAGAATCCAGAATAATAACAAATTTTTAGGTCGTTATATCCCTAGTCCGGGTACCGCGTAATAGTGAGTAATCCAAGTTGTCGTACTAAGTATTAATTATACGGAACCAAAGATATAGATATACAAGTGTAGCGATTATATTAAAAGTCATCAATCAGTAAAAAATAATAGTGATAGTATGGTCAACCAATAACTACTAACTACTAACCAATACTAGTAAAATGATGCGACTGTTGTGAATAGAAAAATCGGGAAAATAACGAAATGTTACACATAAATGGAGCTACACGTATTCTACACGCTTCAGCAACATGCAGAACAAATACTATATAGAATGTTAATAGTAAGTATTTTTAAAATCATTTCTTCCATACCGTTTAAGCTCGAAGTTTCTGCAGATATTACTAAATGAAATACCAACACAATCCTGCTTTAAACAACTAATATAATATCACTAAGTTCAGTTACATGCACCTATTGTATATTATCTTACAAATTAAACTATCTCGTTTGTCTTCAATGTTGCATAGCAATTTTAGCAGCCAATTATTACGAAAATACGCTCCAACACAGAAGTTATAGCTCGACACTGAGTTTTGTAATTAATAACAATTAGCTAGATTGTGAAAAAGCAACGTGTCTAAACAAAATCAGGACAAGGCAAAGCATCGATTGACGACATAACTATAGATAATATATTATCAGCAAAACGATTTAATATTTTTTTTATTTGTTTAGACACATAAACTATACACATTTTTTAGTTACTCATTTTTAGTGTCATTATATTATTGAATCTTCAACGTCAATTCAATGGAAGATTTTCATTAGTGTCAAGAATTTCATATAAAAGAAAATATAAAAATTCTAGCTTATTTAAAACAAAATTACATATCTTCAACATCTGTATGAAAGAAAAATGTTTACATACATATAATAAAAAGCTATAGCTCATCGCACTTAATTCTTCTGCAAATTATCAATTATTTACAAAATGTTTCAATGATTTGTCGGCCCACATAGTTAATTATAAAAATAGTCAATTGTGGTATAAATTTGTACTGCATTGATTGATTTTTAAAAGAGAAAAAGAGATTGATAAGGTTTAAATTGATTTTCTATTGTAATACCTGGTTAACCCTTTATTTATCGAGCACTACCGACTGATGTATTGAATACATACATATTTTTACTAATTCAATACACTGTACTTACTACTCTGTGTCCAGTGCCTAACGTGATTCTTGTCTCATTCTTGAGAGTTTAGCACTTACACAATAACACACATTATTAATATTTTTATTTAAAATCTTAAATTACTTCTATTTTGCAAATAATATGTTTACACATATTTATATTCAAACAATATATTTATCCAATGTCATCGGGAAGTCGATGGATGCAGGTGGCCCAGGACCGTGCTTCTTCGCAATCTATGGTGCGAAAATGTGACATTGCTTATTTTGTAAAAATAGCATTTCCGAGAGTACAAATAAAGTTATTTATAGTCACGAATGTTATTAAATAATATAAAGGAGGATACAGTCACTTGCAAATCAAACGGTGTCCTGTTTACGAAATAAATAATAGTCTAAGATACATACATACATATAGTCACGCATATAAGGGGTAGGCAGAGGTTACTCACGTATCCCACCTATCGGCCTCGCAGGAAACGAGACGTGACGGGTGGCGAACCACGTCGCCGCCATTTTGGTACGAGGAACAAAAATAGAAAATATAAAAATGAAATGAAATGTAAACAAATTGATATTTAACGAACTTTATAAATTTACTCTTCGATTACTAAGAACTTATTATTATTTGTTTACTTATGGAAATAGTCGTAAACTGTTCGGAACTGTGTAAAAAATTCGATTAACAGTAAAATAATAGTTCCTTTTTACTTTTGATTTGCTGGACTGATGGAGACAATACGAAAATAACAATTATGGTCTTGAATGGAATTTTCCAATTACTGTACACCTTCACGAACACTTGCTGTATAATAAACTATCAATATTAAACATTAAAACTGAAAAATATACACAGAAATTACAAAATTTCGCTACCGCCACTTTTCGAGTTGGCGCCAAAAGTCTACTGAGAACTTCCAAAACAAATTAGCGTTAGTGTGTCACATACCAGTCTTTGATAAATAATATTACGAATAAAATTAATACCGGTTACTTTACGGTTTTAGGCTACAGATACGTAATGATAAAAAAACACGGACAATTTAATCTGGTACACTAGTGATGTTACCGGATCTGTTGCTTTATAAGTTTATAGTAATCAGCAACCTAAACATTTAAAACAATATACCACACGCAAAATAATATGTAGAGATTATTCTTGAAACAAAAACAAAAACAAAGCATTGTTTTATTAGTGTTTAAAAGATTGGCGAGCATTTCTCACACTTGCGTTGAGGACATCGTGGTCAGAATCGCTGCTAGAACTACGAAAAATGCTAAACTAATAAAATTATTCCTCCTAGCTTGTTGGTCTGAGTATGAATTTGATAAAGATAAAAACTATTTAAGCACAACGTCTTACAATTTACTGTACATTGTAAGTTTCTCGAAATTGTCAATGATTACGTTTAATTCAGACAAATTACACAATCTAGAAGAATAAGCTTGAGCCTGCAGCCCATAGTACGATTCACTTGGTTTGGCTGGCCTGCATTTGGGAAGCTTGCTCAAGTTTATCCGTCGCCCATACGACAAAATCTTCAACCTCCAATAATTCTAACATCGTCAACCAGTGCGTTTTACCTGTAGTCACAAATGCTACCGAAACGAAGACACTGACGCTGAAATTGCAGCTACTGCATACCAAAAACAAAAATATTGTATACTTTCAAACTGCCTAAAAGATTTCAGAGATGCTCGAGGTTTTCATGGTGGATAAGACAAATTATTAAGAAATCTCGCAGAGATCTAAAATCATCGTCATAGCCTTTTGGGTGTGCAAACTGAAGTGCTTAATCATGTCTATATCAAAAGTGGACCACCGCTATAGTAGACATGTCCCAGAGTGTTGTAGAGATTGTGTTCAGGCAAACATAATGTGGGACGATTCCAAGCAAAGTTTATAATTTATTTCTTTTAATTAAAGTGAGAAACCAACACACTGTTCATGTAATGGTAAATGGTCACTGTGATCCATCTATGTCTACACATCCATCGTCGATAAAGTATCAAGATTTAGGAGTGTTGTCAACTTTGAGACCTATAGTGGAATGTCCGTTCATCACGTTGCCCGTAATAGAATCTCATTGTCTTCACTCACCATACTAAACAGCATTAGGCTGACGTAACTTTACAGTAGTATTCTGAAGGAGTGTTGCTCCTACTTAGTCGAGACGACCCTATTTACTCTACCGCCGTTTAAAGGTCTTTTTTATAACACAAAATTCTTCATTGGGAATTTAACAAAAAGTCTCTCCGAGTTTTCATAAATGCCCACAAACTTAAAAATATACTATGGAACCCGTACTACTAAAACTAATGTTAATATTTAAGGTATGGCGCAATTCTAATGAAAAAAACATATGAAGCGCTTTCATCTTACACTTATGTCGTTCTGAATTTGATGTTCTATTTAATGTCCAATAACTTTCATCACTCGAATAATATTTGCATACACTTTTGGTATTACAGACAAATTTTTGTCAAACGTATTTAACTTGCTCTTGAAAGAAATATAAATATATAGTATAATAAATAGTGTATGCACAAAAATCATTTATCTAGTAATATTAGCGCAGTATTATAGTGCTGCAATGCAATAAATAATTAAAAATAAATTAAATTGCGCCACCGACATTTTTCTTTATTTTTTTATTTTTATACGTACTGACAGAAAAAGATTGTTTGTATTTTTATTTGTCTTATTAATTTTAATTATTATTATAAAATTAATTATGAATCGCTAGACAAGCTATACTAAGCTAAAGCTAACCTACCATAAAATCTTGTACTATGCAGTTACACCTGTTGGTGAGTGCGGCGTCTGCTCATAACAAATGCTGTGTTACCCAGAACTTTCTGTGTGATATGCCCATGCCCAGTGATTACCCAAGCTCTAAATGCCCTTCAAACCCCAACACAGTAATGTTTGCACACTACTGCCTCACGGCAAAATAACTGTTCCTGGGGTGTTACCTACCTAGATGGTTTCCTGCATGAGAATTCTACCACCAGTGATTAATCTTAAGTTGATATGGCACCATAATACCATGGGAGTGAAATTTCTTCACAGTCATGAATCACTTTACAGATCGGTTATTATTAATTATTAAAGTTGGTGCAGATCTATGAGTTATGAGAACGCCACTGCACCAAAAATTGTTAGGAACGGTGGCATATATATTATACTCGTAAACGGAAATTTATTTTATTATATAATGATTATAGAAACTGTAGTATTTAAACGTATTAACAATAAAAAATAAAGGCCAAAAAGAGAAAAACAACTGGTGTTATTACTAACGCAAAAAGAAAAAGACGATTTGGCCAGCAAGTAAAATTTCGCCAATAAGTACAAATAGAATTTATCTTGAATAATTAAGTTTTCTGTTTCTCTGTACGATGGCGACCTTGTTGAACAAGTTATTTCAAGAATGTGGTCTTTCCTTTTACTAGCTAATACCAATATACATCCTTTGAGCCACTATGTGTGCAACGTTGTATGAAAGTTTTTTTTTATGGAACTAAAGATGAAAAATATACAAACACTCAGTTATTATTAATTTATTTATAGAAGCAGTCCTAATATCATCCATTTATATATCTTCAAGCTGCCAGACTTCAAATTTTCGATCAACTGTGAAATGATAGTTGACTTTTACGGAAGATTTGCTGGACTGATGGAGACAAAACGAAAAGTACAACTTTGCACTTAATTTGTATTTTCCAATCACTGTACACTTTCACAAGCACTAGCTGCATAATATAGCAATATAAAACATCAACACTAAGAATATACACAGAAAAAAGACTGAAGATTTGATTTGATTAGCAATTGAATAACGTGGCTCGTTTTAAAAAGCTGGCGAAAAAATCACGTAGAGGCCGTACGTCGTGACATCAAAACCTGCTAAGCTTTAGCACGGTTTCATTTTTTCGTACTCACTGCACTTGATCTTAAAACAAAATTTGTGATAACCTCTTACTACTTGAGAAGCATTCACATATTTTATTTTTAACAAAGACTAAATAAGATGATTTTTTAAAATTTAATATTTAATAAAAGTGACGGAACGAGCAAAAGCCTTCACCTTATGGTAAGTGCAACGTCTGCCCATAACAAATGCTGTGTCACCCAGAACAGTGTGACACCACAATGCGCCCGTCACCCTGATACATCAGTTAAGTCTCATATGCCCAGTGATTACGCTAGCTCTCAGTGCCCTTTAAACCGAAACACAGTAATGTTTGCACACCACTGCTTCACGGCAGAATAACTGGCCCTGGGGTGGTACCTACCTAGACGGATTCCAGCATAGGAATCCTACAACCAGTAAATGTAATGATAATTATAAAAAAATCTATAAGTAAATCGATTGAGCTTATCTATGGTAATATTGTATGTCGAATAATCTAAGGGTGAGAGTACCTCACTTCTAAGCCGCAGGTCGTGAGTACAAATCCCAGCCGGAGCCAACATTTGAGCAAAAATACAAATTGTTGGTTTTCTGGTCTAATTGTGTGGTGATTGTCTCCGTGTCTTAGCCTACTTCCGATCTTATCGCGTGAGCGTAACATCGGGCTCTGATAGATTTGGATGAGTGTCTGTTTGCTCGTACAGTTGATAATTTCCAACTGTATTCAAAAGTTATCACCATGGTCGAAAATCGGAAATCAGATTATCAAAGGTTTTTTTTGATTTGTAAGTATTTAGTTACTACTAACAGTAGATTTGCCGCAACACTATTCAAACAGCTGCTATTTCCACATATTTGATTGGGTCATCGATAAAGTCATCGATAGGTCGTCCTGTACTACCGTCGTTGGCACGCGGTTATTTCTCAAGCACATTTTTTTCACAAAGATTATCGGTTCTTGAAATAATAACAATAATAAAATATTAAGAATCAATAAGCTGAAGTAGTGAAGGCTTGCCTACCACTACTATTATCAGCTTATTGATTCTTAAGATTTTTTGTGAATCTCTAGTTATTATCAATAATTGAAACTTGTTTAATAAAACTCATTTAATAAATATCATACAATATGTTTAAGGAAAAGGGAAAAAGTATCCTAACATCTCATGGTCGGTCATTGAGGATTTATAATTACCAATTTGCAAAAAATTACTTCGTGGTCGTCGGTGTGCTATTGTTAAATGGAAATAGTTTTTTTTTGAGGATTATGTAATTTGTAGACAATAATACCTTCAAACTTTGCTGTCGAGTAGAGTTGAGTTTATATCCGAAAAAATAAAGTGTTTGTACTAAAGTAGTGATCGAGTGATGAAAAGAAAAGATTGATATGCGGTGAAATACGCAATAAATTGCGGGATTTCCAGTGATAAATTAGTAAGTCATCACCATTTCAGCCTATCGCTAGTCTTACTGGACATAGGCCTCGCTCATAGACTACCACAAAAGTTTGTAGACTTAGATTTTGAGTGGATTTTGCCATAGTTGCCACGTTTGGCAGAGGGGTTAGCAATCGCAGTTTATTTTTATTATTATTCAGATGTTCCAGGAAGATGCTACTGCCCATATCCAAGTTTTCTTTTCATTTTGACGACTTTAATGACACCCACGGGACAGGTTGTCTTAGGCCGCCACCATCCGTCATGAATATTTAGAGGATCGGCGTCGTATCAAAAATACTTAAGACAACCTTTAAAATATTTCCTATATAATACAAAACGAAACTAGCGTGTTAGCTTCTTAATTTCCTAGCCTATTTCCATATGTTGTAAAAAGGGACTAAAGAATAATATAGGTAATATACTGGATATTCATCACATCATCATTCCAGCCTATCATTAGTCCACTGCTGAACATAGGCCTCCCCCATAGATCGCCACAACAGTTTATAGCTCTCATTTTGGGGTGATTTTGCCAACGTATCCATGCTTAGCAGGCGGGTTGGCAACAGCAGTTTATTTATCCAGATGTTTCAGGAAGATGCTGATCTCCTGGTTTTGTTACGGGTTTTTGATGGGTTTGTGCCCACGGGTGGTAGATTCACTTAAACCGCCACCACACGGTGGATATTATTGGATGTTGTTGTAACTTATTTTACTGAAATGCTTATCTACTGTATATTACTATAATACCACAAATAAATTAGACCCATGGTTACTATTTATAATATGTCCGAATTTCATGGTTATAAGGGAAAATAGTTAATATCAATTCCGGTAAACAGAGAATACACATACTTTTTATTTACTTGTAAATTCATACTTGAAAATTCATAATTTTATTCTAGTGCAATAACTACGATGAAAAGGCTCGCTGAGTACAAACTTATGCAATGAAATAGCAAATAACGCACTGTATTTCCATTGCACGCCAAACAAACAATGGCTGCGATTGATATAATATGCACTCTTTATCAAAAAACTTAACGCTATTATGACGCAGTAATTTGTAATTTTTATGAAGGTACTAGAAACTTATTACCCAAACACAAAAAATATCGCAAAACTACTGTTCCAGACACAGTCTTCTGTTCTGTGATTCCAGACTCTAATTTTATTAATAAAGTGAGGAGTCAATGACTTACGTCTTACTACTAATTTTAGTAGTAAGACATTAGCTCGATTATTAACCATTTATCAGTAAATTTTGATAATTTTTAAAACTCTAAAATCGCGACCCAATGACTTACTAATTTGTGACTCCGGGACTGTATGACCTTGTAAAATACAGCTAGATGTCGGTATTGCAAACTGTGACCATGACACAACGCATCGGACGCACTCAACATAAAACGTATATATGTATTACTAAATTTAGCACTATTAACTCTAACTTATCAATGTTTGCAGCAGCTTCAAATATCATACAAAAATACGGTCTTGAACAGTAACAAAACTCAAAAACAATATTTACTTATATTCCTGGGTCCATGTACTCCCTCGTTACATTCATTATTTTTTTAAAGGTCATAATTGATGATATCACTGACCACTTCAAGTATTTGCGTATTTAATGTATGTCGCAAATATTAAAAAAATATATACATTTGATTAATCATACGAATAATTGAATAATGTTACATACGAAGAAAAATCCCTAATAATTTCTTGTTCTATTTCTAAATATACACAAATTTCGTTTCGTTTTCTTTCTTTAATTTTTGCTTCGGTATTTGCACTATTAAAACTTTAGATTTTTACAGATACATACATACTTATAGTCACGCCTTTTTCCCATACAAGGGGTAGTCGCCGCCATTTTGGTACGAGTAAAAAAAAATTATGACTCCGTTGCGTTCCCAAGAGTAGTATAGTGACAGCGTTTCAAATTATGGTGTTGATTGCCTCTTACGACACCTCGGTAGGAAAGAGGAAGGTGCTACTCTGCTCTGCCGGACACCTATCGACCAGATTTAAATTTTGATAGTCACATATTTTAGGTTCTTTTTTGTTTTATATTTTACCTTTTAATGTACTTTTTTTTCTTTTTTTTTATTAAATAAAGTGATGATACGAGCAAAACGTTCACCAGATGGTAAGTGCAACGTCTGCCCATAATAAATGCTGTGTCACACAGGAATGTTCTGGGTGTGATCACTGTGCCCATCACTCTGAGACGTCAGTTCTTAAGTCTCATATGCCCAGTAATTACGCTAGCTCACAGTGCCCTTCAAACCGAAACAAAGTCATGTTTGCACACTACTGCTTCACGGCAGAATAACTGGGCCTGAGGTGGTAACTACCTAGGCGGATTCCTGCATGCATATTTATATACTATTTTAATGTATATATTAATTTCTATATATTAAAACTGACTTTCGATCACGATATTGACTGACCAAAAAATTTGTACAAAAGAAATCAAATGCATTAGATATTAGATAAGCAGATTACTTTTTTTAAAAATGTGTAACGACTAATGCGGAATATTATAATGACATGTTGTTCTTGTAATTTGATGTTGAAAAATTATATGCAGTTGTGAAACTTAAAAAGGGGGGCTTGCAAGTCCCCGAGATTTTTACATTAAATGCTCGGTCAGAATGATAATTTAATTTTGTATTTATTTATCAGAATAGTATTTTCAAATTATAATACACAATTTTGTTTACAGGAAATGGCTCGAAGAAATAGCTTTAGCGAACAAGCAGGGCCGGAAACCATCACTTCTCCGCGCGATGACCAAGGCGTTCTGGTTAAGCTACGCTCCTTCCGGCATCATGTTTCTCATTCAAGCACTCATCCTTAAGTAAGCTAACTATCGATTTATATAAGTCATTATTTGTAACAGGTAATACAAAAGTTCTTAATATCGTCACTTTCAAGCTGAATTCGAATAAAATCGTTCAGGTTTGTCAAATGACTTCTGATAAATTAATGAATCCGTATAATTTAATGAATAATACGGAAAATATCACGTGACAGCTTTATGTAAAACGACCTTCATAGAAACCTATGGATAAACAGCAAAATTCTAAGTAAGCAAAGTTGTCCTTTATAGCGACTTGTTTTATAATGGCATTAAAATAAGTATGTAAAATATACTCGTGTCTAATAATACCTAGAATTGTCTTTTTGCTACATTAACAATTGTAGATACTTATTAATAAGTTTTTTCTCTTTTTTAAGTAACATACGAAAATATTATAAAATTGTGCTCATAATAGGCATTTTATATGGTAATATAGTGTGAATTAACCCACTCAATAATACGATGTTTTTGTCGCAAAATATAAGAGCATGTGGCAGCATAAAGACAATGATCACAAATCATAACTGATAAACGGTGTGATATTTTCATGTGTAAGCAACTTCGTATCAATATTTCTTGTAAATATACTGTAACATTTTAACATTCCTAAACCAACAGCTACATACATTTGTAGTAAATAAATGTTTTTTGTTTATCAGACCCTTCCAACCAGTCGCATTAAGTATGTTGTTGGCATATTGGGAGCCGGGTTCAAATATGTCGTACGAGCAGGCGGTATACTGCGCCGCGGCTGTCATCCTGATGTCATTACTGATAGCTTTTCTCAATCACCACGGTACATATTCCACCCAGCAGTTTGGTATGAAAGTTCGCATCGCAGCCTGTTCACTCATTTATCGAAAGGTAAGACTATAGAAGATCGCATATGTGTATTTAACGACCTCGTGGCCTAGTGGTTAGCGTACCTGACTACTACGCTGCGGGTCCTAGGTTCAAATCCCAGCCGGAGCCAACATTTGTGCAAAACACAAATTGTTTGTTTTCGGGTCGTATTATGTTGTGCATGTGAAATATATGTCTGTAAAACGTACGTAATCCTACTGTGGGGCATCATTTAAAAAATATATAAAAACTAGCGGACCCGGCAGACGTTGTCCTGCCCGAACGTTGGCTTGCCTGCTGTTAATAGATTCAGCAAACAATTTTTCGATATTCGAATTATCGATAAACTATATACTAAGTAGACTTTTGTCATTTTCCTATAACTCTACCGCAGCGCTACCTACCGGGTCCAATTATTCACACAAACACACACAAAAAAAATCATCAACATCGGTCCAGACGTTTAGGAGGAGTTCAGTCACATACACTCGCACAGAAGAATTAGATATATAAAGATTATGTTCTAATAAATTAGACTTTGTTCTTTCAACATAGCGTTTCTTGTATTCTAATTGATAAAAAAAGGTTTAAAAATTAACAACACATACAGTCACTACAAAATGTGTTTCTAAAAAAATTGAGATTGATTTGTTTATTTATACATTAACAATATACACGTTATCAATGTCATTTAACTTGAAACTTAAAGTACATAATTAAGAAATAAATTAAAATTAGATACATATTTACAAAACTAGCTTAGGTAGAAAATTTTATTGTCTGTTGGTAGCTTGCCAGCAGGCTTGGGCATTTACACTGTATTGCATGGCTTATTAGCTGATCAAAGTACGAGCCAGTTCTTGCATAACATGATATGTTGACCAGGTGCGATGAAATATCTCTGCACAAAAATATCTCGCATCTGCTCCGTTCATTCTGATTATGTTTTATAACGTAATGATTTATACTAAGACGACAACTTACGATTACTGGCAAACATTGTCAACTACGCAAGTTATACTACGTAAGTTATATTGTGCCGCATGTACAATATATTTGCAAACACAAAGGCGCTCAGTCGTCTTCGCTTTCCCTTGCCCAATATTATTCTTGCGATCAGAGGAAGCCTCGGATGCAGTGTCACTAACGCGGGGATAATCTCAGATCCGAGAATCAATAATTTGTTTGTTCCTCAAATATTAGATTCGACTGGTATTAATATCAAGTATAGGTACATGATTCGACAGTCAGGTACGCTGACGACTAAGTCTATTAATGATCCAGGAAGATGCTGCTGCCCATCTTCTGATTTAAATTTTCCCTCTGTCGACTTTTACGAGACCCACGGGAAGAGATGGGGTGGTAGATTCTCTCAAGCCGCTACCACACCGTGGATCATTACTATAATCTTAATCAATTCTTTGACCTGTATGAAGGATCAATGTATTTATTATTCGGACAAATAGATAAGTGATTGCGACATAACGTAAAGTTATCGTGTTGACAAGATAGCATGTAACGTTTGCATTTTACTTGTAACATTAGTAAAATATCTAATTATTATAAAAATAAATTTTTCAACTAAAAACATAAAGACACTAGAAGTAGTTTAACATGTTTCATGAATCTTCTGGGATTTTCCTTTTTAAATATGCCAGACTGATTTTAGAGCGCCATGTCTAAGACGTTTAGTAATGAACATCATCAATCCGCTCAACTCCTTACTCGGAAAAAGAATTGTATCAAGCAGAGGACATTTTTAAGTTCACTGTTTGACTTTTTTCTGATGGTAGGATTACCATGCAGGAATCCGTCTCGGTAGGTACCACCGCGGTATCAGTTTATCTGCCGTGAAGCAATAGTGTGCAAACATTACTGCGTTTCGTGATAACTATAGTATTACTGGGCATAATATAATTCCTTTACATAAATAACGAAATGAGCGTTTTGTCCTGTTGTAGAAATTTACTAATAATTAACTGTTATTATATATTTTCAAAAGGTTATGCGCATGAGCTCTGGTGCTCTAGCTCAGACAACGGCGGGCCAGGTTGTAAATCTGCTATCTAACGACGTGAATCGCTTCGACTATGCGTTCATCTACACGCACTTCATCTGGCTGTTACCTTTGCAAGTCATCGTGGTTTGCTTCCTTATCTATGTGAAGATAGGATACGCGGCGATCATTGGAGTGGTCGGCATAGTCTTGCAAACGATACCTGTGCAATGTAAATATCTAGATATTATTATAAGCAAATAACATTATTTTTAGCATCGTACCGAGGCCGTATAATTTTGAATAATAAAACGCATTGTTGTTTTGGTTGACTGCACGTTTGTCTTTAAACATAACGGTTGAATTTTGATAATGTTTTGGCTATTGTAAATTATAAACAAAAGCATAGTACTATTAAAAAATATACACATGAAAAGCAGCGAGTCAATATGTTAATATAAACTAACGATAAAATTTATATTTCAGCATACATGAGCAAATTGGCAGCAAGGTTGAGAATGAAAACTGCTTGTAAAACAGACGAGCGTGTACGCATTATGGATGAAATAATAAACTGGGATGCAGGTAATGTTTTAATAATATACTCCGGTAGTATCAAACTTATTGCCTACATTACTATCATTAACAGTCTGTGATTTTAAAAGTTTCAAATACTTATGTATATTGCCTACTTAACAAAAATTTACATTGGTTAATATTCTATCTGTCTGCTATGCTTAGCATAAACTACATTAAGATATACACATTATGTATATATGTCTATTTGATAGTGATGATGTTGTCCTGGCCAATTTTAGGCCACATGTTGGTACATGAATTCTAAAGTTGACGGGTACAAAGTCGCGGGCTCGACTCGTACATAATAAATCGGTACATACCGCATAATTGATTTAACCTCAAATAGTTTGAACGCATACCAGATAAAATATTTTTTTTTATTGGCAGAAAATTTTACGTTCTTTATTTATGTATTGATCGTCCACTGTTATTATGCATGGTTACTACACAATTGTAAAAATAATAATAATAAAAATGCCTAATATTACTAATTTTCCTACAAACGTAGTTCAACTGGCGTTAAGTAAAAACTAACTTAAAATTCATATTTTTAATAATTTACTACAGAAATCAATCGGTATCTTTTTTCAGTGATACAATTACTTTTATTGATTATTACAATTCTCAATATAAATACCTGACTATATATAATGTCTGAATATCATAGAATTCCTAATATATACATAAAATACCTGAATATCATTTCAAGACATTGTCTATGTTACTTAATTTCAAAGAAATAAGTACGCCGTTTTATTGCACCATTCGTTTCGATCGATTAAACTGTCTTATAATTACCGCTAATGCCAAGACAATGTTTTAAACACCGACATTTGAGACAAAGGAAAATGTCACAACAGCTAACGAGGAAACAATCCATTTCCATTTCAGGTCATTAAAATGTATGCATGGGAGAAACCGTTCGAGAAGGTAGTGGCGTTGGCTCGAAAGAACGAGATCAAGTGCGTTACATCTGCATCATATCTTCGAGGTGTCTACCTCAGTTTCATGGTGTTCACAGAACGTCTAACACTTTACATAACACTACTGTCTTACTCTTTATTTGGGTATCAAGTAACTGCTGATATTGTAAGTATGCGTTACGTGTGTATTAAATTTGTGATCTAGTATTCTCTTAAATATATGAGTAGATGTAACAAAATCAGAATAATAAGCTCCTTAGGGGCTTTCTATTAAAAAATATGTGAATTACAGGTTTTCCCTTTGGCGCAATTTTTCAACACACTTCAAGGAACTCTCTCAATTATTATGTCTAATGCTGTATCGTTTTTGGCGGAAGCGCTAATATCAGTGCAGCGCCTTGAAGCTTTCATGTTATTTGGTACGTGAGGCCACCAGTCTCGGCTTCGCAGGATAATTATGCATGAAAGTCAAAATCGCTAATCTTCTTCCGATGCATACACGAGTCCAAATTATAACGTTGACTCGGCGACACTGTGTAAAATGCTAACACTGTAGCTAGTTATATTATTGTAGAAGAGTAGCAAATTAATGTAGTTTAATTATACTTGTTCTATTTCACACTATAAGATCTTCAAAACTAACATCGCCTATTACCAGTTAAATTTTGATTAACAGGCGCAAATTAAAAAAAAAATATGTTAAGATAACAACGACACGCATAAACTCTAGACGAATGGTTAACCAGAACCAAATTGCTGAAAATGATTGATTTCCACAGGCGTTCCCGATGGCCCAAATGTTCAACATCCTCCAAGCGTCTTTTGCTATCATCTTACCGATGACCATTTCACAGTCAATGGAATCTTATGTTTCTGTCCTTCGTATACAGGCTCTTTTACTATTGGGTACGGTTGCAAAAAATAAATCGGTAATCGTGTGAAGCGTCTCAAAGTGTCGTCGATATTGTTTGATGTTTTAAAATTGTAATCCCTGTCTGCTATGTATTAACAATGCTGTGATAATATCGTGATTATAAAACACTAACACCTTCTTCGTGGGAATGGTAACAATGTACGGAACGTTGAATGGTATACTAACTAATTATGCGTTTTGTGATTTCCTCATGTTTGCTGTATAATGTTAATTGATTGCAATTTATGGAATTATAAGAGTGCTGTATGTCTCTATATTATTTTATGTAAATTATTATAAGGGATAACAAACTTAGAACCTTAAAGAGATGTTTTTGATTTTGTTATTGGTTTAGTAAATAAATAAGAACTTCCTTTTTAGTGTGACTTACTAGAATTTATTTTTTTAGAATTATTACGTAATCTTTTGGCTTTCAGAGGCAAAAATCATAAACATCTACTATATAACTAAAAAAATATATGCTTTCGGTACAAGTTAGTTTGGAGAAGTAACAAATATTATTTTCACTAAATATAAATTTATAACCCTACAGATGAACGCGAAGATCTTAGGAGTGTACCAGATGTAGATATTGCTAAGCTTGTGCAAAGAGTTGAGAGGAAGAAAATTAAAAATTTGAGTGAAATTGACCTATGCCCCGATACGTTCAAAAAGATCGATGAAGATGGCATCTATAATCCAGGTTAGACCAATATTGATTTTACGCTTTCAATACACTCTTACTTACTCGTACTTACTTTTCATTACACTGAATGCCGTCCGGTGGCTCAGTGGTCAGCATATCCTGGGTTCGAATCACAGCGAACATAAGCGATTAATAAAAAACAGGAAGGTGAAGACGAGTTGGTGCTGGTGATAATGAACTATACAGCAACACATAAAACCAAACTTTCTAAAAATAAAACATATCATAATAGTATTTATTAAAATTAACAATTATAAAAATATAATATCTTATAACGTGTTAGCAAACTTTAACGTAAGCATTTTAAACACGTGAACGCTATACAATTCATTATAAGCCATTATGTTTTTATTTGCAATAAGATAAATAAAAGAATAAGATTAAAGAAATATTGCCATTCGCTTACATTATAATTATGCATGTTTGATTTGACAAATGAAAACAATCATTATGGAAATAATGCACTGTACCTGTTTATTTTATTTAAGAAATTTAAACCTTAAGTAAACCTGCTATCTACCGAGATATTTAATTATTTATTCCGTGTACTATTCCACGACATTATACATTCGTAGCGACGCGTCGTTCCGTCTAGTGATCAGGCTGGTTATATAAGAGGTGTACGTACAAGTATATCGATTTTTTCCCGTAACAACTACTTATACGAGATAATGCTTTTTAATCAACTATGATTAAGACACCTTTAATCCCCAGAAATAAAGATTCTATGTATAATTTTCTATGATTAGTTTTCTCTTAAGGTAGCAAGTATTATGTAAAATGTATTTAAGATATCACTCTCACAACAATTACGAATTGGAATCACGTTTAAAAAATTAAACATGCTTCGCTCGACATGGAAAGCGATAGGATCTTTCGTTTAACACCAGGCATTTAAATCACGTGTCGAACGACCCTCTCAGTAGATAAAGTTTTAAGTTCTGTATAAATTATTTTAATATTTTATGTCTACAATACGATGTAATAACTATTTTTTATGTACAGTTTAAATTTAATCATCAAAAATATGTACAATGCCCACTTTGACCTCGAAATCTCAAAACGGTGTTTCTCTAAATCGATTTCTCATTATTACAGTTTCTGAAACACAAAGCGAATACAAAATGCAATGGAAACACGATGTATAATGTTGTATGCAAAACCTGAGATTTCCAATCGTTTCGTATTGTTTAAAATCTGTTTAATGAAACTTTATTTTCGAAAACCTTGTGTATAAAATACTATGTAACCTTATTTAGTCTACACAACATAAATTTACTTTCCACTCTTTACGTTAGGTTTCGAATGCACCGAGAAAGGATTAATGAGTCAAGCTCTATCGACATTGCCAATGAACACAGACGTGGGTATCCTCCTCCAAGATGTAAGTGCAAACTGGACCGAAGGAGGACCTGTGACTCTACGTAATATTAACCTAACAGTACCTAAAGGGAAACTTTGTGCTATCATAGGATCGGTTGGCTCGGGAAAGGTATGTGCTGATGTATCACAATGCGTTATATCGCGTTAAGGGAAAATGAAATACAAATTTAATAAATTTTTGGGCATATTTTAGAGTTCCATTCTTCAACTGCTTTTAAACGAACTACGCTCAACTCGGGGTCGTATATACCTGTCCGGTCCATTATCTTACGCAAGTCAAGAACCATGGCTATTCGTGGCAACTGTACGACAGAACATTCTATTTGGATTGCCTTATAATGCTAAAAAATACAAAGAGGTAAGATTTGTAATACAACGTAATAATTTATAGCAGGTAAATATAAGAATAGAACACACTACACTTGATATATATATAATAAAATGCCCAAGCGTCAAAAACATTAAGAAGATTTCTGGGCTTAATAAAAGAATAGTGTGTTTTTTAATTTCAGGTAGTGAAAGTTTGCGCTCTACAAAAGGATTTTCAACAATTTCCTCATGGTGACCAGACATTGGTAGGCGAGAGGGGGGCTTCTCTATCGGGTGGTCAGCGTGCACGTATTAATCTTGCCAGGGCGGTCTATAGACAAGTGCGTAATTTAATGTTTTTTGTACTACACCTTAGGACAAATAACAGCTCGTTAGTGAAAGGCCTGATCTTCAGCTTTCAACTAAAACCATTACTCACGTTAAAAATAAGTTGACTACGGTGTAGATATAATTTCATCTCGCATCACCATCATCATCATCATTTCAGCCCGTCACAACTCTATTGTTGAACCTAAGCCTTCGCCATAGATTCATAACACAGTTCTGTACCACCTCCATCCATTGACCATCCAAACGACAGAACCGTACAGGATCGCCGCTACATCTTGTGGTGGGTCACCCTACACTGCCTGTGCTGGTACGAGGATGTGACTTGAGAACCCAACGGTCATCGGTTCCATAAACTATACTGTCGGCCTGTATTGCATAGTATGTTTCATACCTCCTACCTAGAAATACAAAAAATGGTCAATGGTACAAACGCAATAAAAATTTTAATATGATATTTCCTTCCCATTATGGTGATATTCTTGTATTCTCGAAAATTTTGCTAAGCCGGCTAAATTATATAAACTTATTTAATGTATGTACGAGTATATTAGAATATGTTAAAGATTAAATTAGAATAATAATATATTTTGGAAACGATAATCTCTTGAAACTCCAGTACTTGACTTGGCGGTCACCAGTGACTTAACTTTACTTTTACTGTTAAATACACTGTAAAGAGAAATTCGGGACGATATCATATGTTGTATAATCAACTATTTATTACGAAGCCCACAATTACTTCTTCGCACTAGACATTTCTAAAGAAAATGGTATGTAAACCATACTCCCAGTACATGCTAAGCAAAAATGAGGTTTGTTTTCATAAAAAAAAATACGAATTCAGTACCACTAGGAATCCGCGTAGGTGAGTACCTCCGCAGTGCCAGTTATTCTACTGTGAAGCAATGTGCACTCTGTTCGGTCTGAAAGGCCTAGTAAGTAAGTGTAATTAGAGGACATATGGGACTTAAGAACTAATGTCTCAACATGACGATTTGCACGTCTCGTCACTTTCATTCATCGTCATCATTCATCATTTCAGCCTATCACTACAAGCTGTCTGTGTAGTGGACACTACTGAACATTAGCCTCCCCATAGATTGCCACAAAATTTTGTAGTTCTAATTTTGGGGGGGATTTCGCCATAGTTGCCACGCTTGGCAGGCGGTTTGGCAACCACAGTTTATTTATTCCAGATTTTCTAGGAAGATGCTGCTGCCCATCTCCTGGTTTTCATTTTACCTTCTGTCGACTTTTACGACACTCACGGGATGAGATGGGGTGGAAGATTCTGTACAGGCGACACCACACAGTCATCCGTATAAGAAAAAACTAATTATGCAGATTTAAATAGGTTTTATGGTTAAGAAAAATTCTGAAACGTTCCCCATAAAACATTGTGGACGTAAAAATCTGTTAAATATTGTTACAGGCTGACATATACCTGCTGGATGATCCTTTGTCAGCAGTAGATTCGCATGTGGGGAAACAGCTGTTCAACGAGTGCATCAACGGCTACCTGCGCCACACGACACGTATCCTCGTCACTCACCAACTGCACTATCTCAAGGCCGCTGACTACATCGTCATCCTGAGTAACGTACGTTAAAGGTCTAATACGAACGTGTTACGTGTGGCCCTAGCATTTAGCGTAACTAACTCCTACGCCGCGGTTCCTGGTTTCGAATCGCAGCCGAAGGCAACGTTTGTGCAAAAGCACATATCTTTAGTTTCGGGCTATGCGGTCTGGTTGTGTTGTGCATGTGAAAATTATGTCTGAAAATGCACCTATGATACTGGTGGTTTTTTCAAGCCCAAAATATTGAAAGTTAAAGTAAAACGCGTTATAAAACAATTACAACGAGTATTTGTCATAACTTACATTAGGCAACATTAATTCCATAATTAAACCTAATTTTGATCACTCTCAATTGTAATTAATGTTCATGGACATACATGTCACAATTACTGCTGCATTGTTTTTTATGATAAATAAGAGCAAAAATTACTGAGATTGAATACGAAAAACGTTCCTCGCTAAACAAAAATAACATCCTACAGAATCATACATTCTGATAAGATAATTCTGATAGAGAAGGAGCGTCTACGAGACTTTATAAGCGTTTATGATAATTTCAAAATGCATTTAAATGTATTTCAAACTTTTCTAAACATTTTTAGTTTGTTTCTGTTTAACTTCAATTTTTTTGTTACGTGTCATTAATTCAAAGCCGACAAAATGTTTATAAACATTTTTCTATACCGGTGTAGAAACACCTTTATACGCGAATATAACAACAGCGTAGGTGACCGCGTGAATTTCTAGTCAGCGTACTTACGGCTGGCCATGATTCCTAGGTTCGATTCCCAGTCCCAGCCCATATTCGTGAAACGCTCTGTTTTTGTTTTGCCATTCTGGATTTTTTGGTATCTCTGAGCCACTTTTGAGTCACTTTCTTCCGATCATATCGAATAAGCGTTACATATGATACCGGAAGATGAAATCGACTGAGTACTTATGTGTGATATTTCTGGAAGTGTATAAATTCTACAAACGCATGACGACCGAGTGACCTTGCGGTCAGAGTACCTGACCAAAAAATTAACCTACTTACATACCATCTTGTGCCGGAGCCCACATTTGTGCAAAAACATAAAATGTTGGTTTTCGGGTCTTTTGTGGTTGTGTTGTGGTTGTGTTGTGATTGTTACTGACACTACATCTTAACCTCCCTCCAATATAATGGTATAGGATAACACGAGTGCCTCTGTGTGAATATCTGACACTATAATGTTGACAGCTTCCGAAAGTATTCAGAAGCTGTCAACATTATATGTGTGTGGCCGTGATCGAAAATCGGCCAGGAAGACATTATCGTCATTGTCATATCCTACAAAGACGACATTTCCAGCTGTTACCTAGTAAAGTCATCAAAATAACAACTTTTAATTAAATTAAATTACTTTGTATATGTGCTGACGACAATTTCATTTATCTTTATAAGGTTCTGTTTTAAAATATTAATTAAATTAATTTTTTTTTAATTTTTTTAGGGATCTATTGAAGCTAAAGGAGCATACGATGAACTGATTACATCAGGAAAGGACTTTGCTAAGCTACTCTCTGCCACTCAAGATGAAAACGATACTAATGACGCTGCGAAACCTCTTCCGATGTCGCGACGAACTTCGGCCAGAGTGAGTAGCCTATTTAATGATTTCTTATATTTACGCGAACACTACTCATTTAAATGAAACTAATTTTACGGATTTTATCGCGTTTAATGTTTTACTATTTATAACCCGACGTTTCGGGCGCTTTACAGCTCCCATGGTCACGGGGGGACTGAGGTGACAGTTGTCCCGATGTCATAGTTAACCCGGAGTACCTTCAGCTTTTAATTATTATTTTTTACTTTTAGTCCGATCTACGCGTAGATCGGACTAAAAATAATAATTAAAAGCTGAAGTTCTGCGTAAAGCGCCCGAAACGTCGGGTTATAAATAGTAAAACATTAGACGCGATAAAATCCGTAAAATTAGCCTATTTAAAATAGATTTATTTTAAATATTTTAGTTTTTTTATATATTTTATACAATCCCGTAGCTCAGTAATTTGCGTACTTGTCCAGTCAGATGAATCAGCAGTCCTAGGTACACAATCCACCCAAAGCCTTAGTAAAAAATATAAATTAATGGTTTCCGGATTTGGTTCTATTGTGCTTGTTCTTTGTCTCCAACTAACCCATACTCCACTCTTATCACATAAACTTAACATTGAACTACGGGAAAGTAGGTGCTGTTGCGCTTATACTTCTTTATCGTCATCATCATCAGCCTCTTAAAAGTGTACTGCTGGACATGGACTTGGGCGATCCCAAGGTGATTACTGAAAAATTGCCAGGGTTAACCGGCTGATTAGTGATCGCAGTACACTTCACTACACTTACCTTGATTAAAAACATGCATATTGTGCGGAAAACTAATATCTATGCCACGATACATCCTACCGACACGACAATGTTGCATCACTCTTACTTGCAGCCTCTCAGAGTCGATCGATCGTAGTCTATCAATATTGAGGTAGATCGCCAGCAGTTCAACTTTGAGCACCCCTGCTATAGTGTATACGATCATAGCCGTCAACGGATGTCATTGGTCGACATTCTCAGTATATAGTGATTATCTATGGGAGATTATCTATAGATCGACATATCGTCTCCGCTTCCGACACATCGATGATGGAAGAAGAAAAAATAGAAATTAATACTTTTTATTTCTTTTTTAGCTATCGACTACCCGCCGCCCATCTTTAGCAGAATCATCAACTGGTTGCGAGGGTCCTGCACAGGAAATGGAGGAGGAACAGCGCGAGTCAGGCTCTATGGGATGGCATGTCTACGGAGCTTACTTGCGGGCCGGTGGAAAGACTCCTAGACTTATATTCATGGTCATACTTTTGGTTATTGGGCAATTGTCTGCAACTCTATGCGATTACTGGGTTACATTTTGGTAAGTATATTACATTTTCAAAAATGACAGAAGACCTGTGTCATGTGTATAAGATATGTCCGTTTAATATTAATCTTATTATTATACCGTTTAAATTAAACTTATTATAAAGTTACAAATGTAAAACATAATATTTTGTTACAATTCGCGTCTCGTCATAATCGTTTTATCTTTTTAACGTAATAGGACAAATGAAGTTACCCGCCAAAAAGAAAGAGAAACCAACAGCACTCTGGAAGACTACGACCGCCTGCCAGCGGCGACAAACGGCACATTTAGCATTTTAGACTACTTTTCGGGGATTGAAATACAACCAGGTACGTAACATAAAGCATTTTTGACTTAAAACTTTTTTTACTATTCTTTGGTGATAAGTAGGTCAGTTTAGGAGACAGAACGTTTTCTATCCTTTAAACAGACTTCTATGAGATTGTTATCTCACAGAATATTACCGTAAACTAGTATAATATTTTCATTTGATGTGTGACTATAATCGGAAACCGAACCGACGACAGAGTGACCAGAGTATCTGACTTCTATGCAATTGCAGTCGAAATTTATCTCCGTAAAACGCCTTACGTTGTAGAAGAAACACTAGGGGTATAATGGGGCAATGTTATTAAAAAAAACTGTTTCGTCAAAGATATTTCTTATTATGATTTTCTTTTTATGGGCTTATAGTGACAATTTATAATCCATGAGAACTGTCTTCTCTTTGTCAAGCTCCTTTGAACTCTGCTGTGTGATGACTGTGTAAAAAAGCTATCGCACTATTAAATCCCATGGATGTCGACAAAAGGAAGTCTAGCTCTTTTTTCTTTTTTTTTTATTGCATAAAGTGATGAAACGAACAAAACGCCCACCTGATGGTAAGTGTAATGTCCGCCCATAATAAATGCTGTGTCACCCAGAAAATTTCTGTGTGACACCACACTGTGCCCATCACCATGAGACATAAGTTCTTATGTCTCATATGCCCAGTTATTACGCTAGCTCACAGTGCCCTTCAAACCGAAACACAGTAATGTTTGCACACTACTGCTTCACGGCAGATTAACTGGCCCTAGGGGTGGTACCTACCTAAACGGATTCCTGCATAGGAATCCTACCATCAGTAAAAAGCTAGCGATAGATGGCTAAATAACCATCTCGTGAACTTCCGACTAGCTGATAGGTGTCTGGCATAGTAGAATAGCATCAATCACTTTCTTACCGCGGTGTCGTAAGAGGCGACTAAGTTATTGTACACACAGCCATTGTTCGTGCAGAATATGTCATGCTGTCACTGTACTGCTCGTGGGAACGCCCTGGGCAGAAAGAACTTTTCGACTCATACCAAAATGGCGGCGACGTGGTTGACCACCCATCACGTCCCGTTTCCCGCCGGGGTGAAAAGCTTCGAGTGTGGTGCATACCCTTAAACGGAAAATAGGCGTGATTGTATATATGTATCTTTGTGAACATCGTCTAAGATATTAGGCGGTATGCTGCGATTGTCAATCCTCCTGTAATGGGTGGTGATACCGACAAACTCTTCCTACTTGGAACAGGCATGTTTATGTTTATTACATTTGAGGTAATTATTTACCATAGTAAAAACTATTTTCAATTTCAGATATCAATATTCACGCGCACATTGGACCTCTCGACACGTCACAGTACCTATACGTATACTCTGCGTTAATTATTTGCTGTATATTCTTCATCACGGCGCGCGCATTCATGTTCTTTAAAGTATGCATGTCGTCTTCCCGGAATCTACACAATGACATGTTTCATTCCATGCTTCGCGGTGTTATGCGTTTCTTTGATACCAACTCTTCAGGTATAAACTTTTTGTTGTAAACGTAATTTTTCATATAATAATTAATTTTAAGATGCAATCATTCCACAAACTACGTAAAAAATAAACAATAGTTGGTAAATAGTTTTAACGGATTTGACTTGAGACCAACAATGAAAGCTTGTTATAAAATATACAAAATAAATTTGATATTAATATTTGATATTATAATTTGATATAATAAATTATATTACTAACTTTTCTTGTTAAAAATAGTACTGTTTTCTTATATACCTTAACTGTTATTTAATGGAAAAAAACCTTGTCTTTTTCTAAAAACATTGATAACGTAGTGTATTATTTTCTTTCAGGACGTATATTAAATCGCTTTTCTAAGGACATCGGTGCATTAGACGAACTTCTGCCGCGTTTCTTGCTAGAATGTATTCAAATATATCTCGTGATGTTCAGTATCTTAGCCCTGAACGCAGCTGCTTTAGTATGGACTTTACTGCCAACCACCATCATTCTACTTCTGTTCTATACAATCTTACAAATTTACTTGAAATCTGCACAGTCGATAAAACGTTTGGAAGGAACAAGTAACGAAAATAAATTTATTAAAAATGTGATTTTAGTAATATTGGATACAAATTCAAAACTATTTACACTTGGTTTTAGCGAGGAGTCCAGTATTTTCACACATGTCAGCAACATTAAACGGCATCAGCACGATAAGGTCTGCAGGAGCGCAGCAAAGACTTATTCAAGAGTTTGATCGCTTCCAGGTTAAATGCATTCTTTATTGATGTAAATTTAGGACATTACTATGAAACGTAAATAATTACCTTAACGCTTTCAGGATATCCACACATCGACTTGGAGCAGCTATTTAGCTAGCGGCGTCACGCTCGGTTTTTGGCTAGACTTTATTTGCGTACTATACCTCACTATTGTGATTGTTGCATTCCTCGTTATTGACAGCAGTAAGTATTACGTCGCATATCTATTATGATATTTATATATTTATTTTTTAAAATGCACACCTTCTCATATTAGACAATTTTTAAACCAACGAACAAACAATTTCTCTTAAATATATTTATTTATTTATTTTATACTTTATTGCTGACACCTTAAGCAAAGGGCTACAAGGGGCGGACTTAATGCCTAGTGGCATTCTCTACCAGTCATCTCTTATGGTGAAAAGTAGAAGGCAGGTGCTAACCAAAGAATAAAAAAAATAAGAAGAAAATAAATTTATGATAATTTTTATATGTAATATATAATTTAGATATATAATAAATAAGCTATTCATATATAAACAAATATACAATTACTAATGAACTAATAATTATAACATTACATACACAAATAGGAAAAATAACACATTATCCTGAATGTACTAACTAATAGTTTTATTAACGACATTCATTTTCATAGATAGGTCCGGCAGGGTAGAATATCACCTACCCCTTTCCTACCGAGGTGTCGTAATAGGCGACTATGGTATGGTACGGCCAGCCTTTATTCGTGCAGAATAACACCATAATATGCAACGCTGTCACTATACTGCTCGGGGGAACGCAATGGGTAATAAGGATTTTTTGACTCGTAACAAAATGGCGGCGACATGGGTCGCCTCCCGTCACGCCTGTATTTCCGCCGCGAGGGCGAAAAGTGGACTATGTAAGTGGCCTCTCCCTACCCCTTATATGGGAAAAAGGCTGTATGTATTTGTTTTCGCTCCTGACTTTTAAGCCCTTTTTGTTTTTTTTTAATATTATTCATAAACTTTATCTAACAGAAACTTTATTATGTCATAACTATAGGTTTATTAATAAATTTAGTGAAATCGGAAAGTACTGTTTCGATTTTACTGCCCACATATAAAATAAAACTGTCTTCATATCATCCTATTTGACATCATGCTTTAATTTCCCTCAGAAACAATTTTCTCTGGAAACGTCGGTTTAGCGATTTCACAAACGCTTATCCTGACTGGTATGCTCCAGTTCGGCGTACGTCAGACCGCTGAGGTCATCTCGCAAATGACCAGCGTCGAGCGAATCTTACAGTACACGCATATTGAACGAGAACCACAATGGGAGAAAGGAGGTATATAATTCAAAAATACTAAAGACATCCCCCCAAAGCAGCATTATGTTATTATGTTATTAGAAGTAATATGTAATTAATAGTATACGCGTTGCGATAACTTTTAAGAATTAATTCCCCATTATAGTTATTGCTTTATCTATAATATAGATAATTAATTAGTATCCCTCAGTGCAGTAATCCTCCGCAGTAAATAATAATTTGCTGGAATCATAAAATAACGATAAATAATTTGCAGAAAAGGAGACACCAAAAGATTGGCCGTGGCAAGGACGTATCGAATTCCGAAATTGCTTTATGAAATATACACCTGAAGATTTACCTGTTCTCAAGAATTTGAATTTAATACTTGAAAGTGGCTGGAAGGTACAGTATTCTATGTTTTGCCTACGTCATTTTCAACTGTTTTTAAAATATCAGCAGTGTCACTTAATGTGTTTATTTTTATTGGATTGCCTCAAAATAATGCCTGATTATATCAGAAGAAATTTTATAAACTTACTAAGAAATTCAGAATTATTTATTATCATCAATTACGGAAAGCAGCTGATTGACACCGTGGTAAAGGAAGTACCAAAATATGCTGACTTCGGATCAGATATAAAGGTTAAATACAGCGTCGTGACAAACTCGTAATCTGGTTTTTAGAAATTATAGCTGATGGTAGCCCGGATCAACTATGACACCAGCACTATTAACACCTAAATCCTACCATGACAATATCATGTGCTGCAAAGCGCACAAAGCATCAAGAATTCAGACGTTAAATTAAACGCGATAAAATTCGTTATCTAAATCAAATATCTTAATTTTTTAGGTGGGTATAGTGGGCCGAACGGGTGCTGGCAAATCTTCCCTTATATCATCTTTATTCCGTCTCGCAATTGTAGAAGGTGAAGTCCTCATTGATGACGTTGACACTGCTAAACTTTCTTTACAGGTAAAAAATGATAAGTATTAAAATAATGTTTGATTATAACCATAAATAGGTACGTAATCAATACATGATAACCTATCTGTAAATACCTTTTTATTTACAGGAATTACGCTCTAAAATATCTATCATTCCACAAGAGCCAGTGCTCTTCTCAGCAACGGTCAGATATAATTTGGATCCATTTAACAATTATGACGACGAACAATTGTGGAATGCCCTGGAAGCTGTAAGTTATTTTATATATAAAAATGTAATTTTATACATTACGAATTTTTGTAATATAAAAAGTCATTTATTTTAGGTTGATTTAAAAGCAGCGATCCCCGCGTTAGATTTCAAAGTTTCTGAAGGCGGGTCAAACTTCTCATTGGGTCAGCGGCAGTTAGTATGCCTTGCACGTGCCATTTTGCGCGGTAATCGTATTCTTGTACTCGACGAAGCAACTGCTAACGTTGATCCTAAGTAAGTATTTAAATAAAATTACTTAATCTTATTTATAAAAACATTTTTTGTTTTATAATCGCCTTTGTTCGCAGAACGGACGAATTTATTCAAAGAACTATTAGGAGGAAATTCGCAGACTGCACTGTACTGACCGTAGCGCATCGCCTTAATACTATTATGGATTCAGATAGAGTCATGGTAATGGATTCCGGAAGATTGGTGGAATTTGATCATCCATACCATTTACTTAACAATCCAAACGGACACTTCACAAAGATGGTAAAAGAAACTAACGAGACAATGTCTGCACAGCTCTATCAAATTGCGAAGAATACTTTCCTGGACAATGGCGGAGTGATAGAATAAGTTTATTGTTATTTGTATACTAAGTAGCGCTTTTTAAGTTATTCAGTGAAGTAATGCAGTAATAATTAATCATTTTCCAAAAGTATACTGTTCCGTAAATTGGTGTAAAACACACCGCAAAACTCATCAGAATGTAAAATAACGGATAAAAACGGGTTGTTTAGTATTCTCCCATTATTGTAGGCATGGTATTTTTTTTTCACTGTTTTTGCAGTGAGTGCCCAGTCTCTGACTACCCCTTATAGGATACAGTCGTGATCTTATGTATTTTTCATGTGTGAAAGATGTTACTTTATTTAAAAACATCAAATAAATAAAACCAACTGGACGATTATGTGCTTGCCCTTACATTGTTGTAGCTGGAATTTAATGTTCATATTCTTTGTTTTTACTAGTAATATCCTAATAAATGATCATAAATAAGTAGAAAATGAGTACAACAATTCAAATTCGTAACACGTTATCCTAAACAGTAATTATTAAATACTACTTAAAAGCGTTTTTCGCACCATTTTTGCCCTTCAAGGTAACCTTTTTTATTTTTAGTTTCCCCAATTTAGTCATAATCCTACTATTAATATAGGGTTTCTTGAGGCAGCCTAATATCTGCATTGTTGCTTTACTGCATGCTAAAGAACCCGATATCATTATTTACAATTTTACCTGCAATTCATTGTCTGTAAAAACCGATTTATATTTTCTTAATATTTACTTAGAAATAGTATTTGCGTATATGCGTTGTAACATGTAGGTAAATAATATTGTTCAGTTGTTGTACATAAAGGTTTTTTTTCTAATTTGATTGGTTGTGAATGGACAAATGTATGGAATTAGATAACTATTAGGTAGTATTATAATAAGAAAGTATGTTATTTAATTTATTACTATTATGGATACTATTACCATCAATTACGTTAATTGGTACTAAAAACTACCGTTGTGATTGCCATAGAGGTTAACCTCGAAGAAATAAAAAATAAGCTTTAACACTTTGTTTTATTTCTGTGTGTTAAAGTTTTTCAATTATAAACGATTGAAAAAATAATTTTGAATATTTTAAACAAGCGTAATAAGTTAAGGTTTAAAAGATCTTTAAATAATGATCACCAATCTAAAAGCAGCCAATTTTATATTAAAAGTGTATTAAAAACAGTACCGTTACGTTCAAGAGACTTCAAACTGACATTCAATATCAACCTCCACGTCTTGCATCCTGTCATTATTAAATTACGAGTTCAAATGCCTTTGAATAATTTTATTCTCAAATTTTTTTTTATTGGATAAGGTGACGAAACGATTAAAACGTTCACCTGATGGGAACCATAACAAATACCGTGTCGTCGTCGTCGTCGACGTTTCAGCCTATCAATAGTCCACTGCTGAACATAGGCCTCCCCCATAGATTGCCACAACAGTTTGTAGCTCTCGTTTTGGGGGGATTTTGCAATAGTTGCCACGCTTGGCAGACGGTTTGGCAACCGCAGTTTATTTACTCAGACGTTCCAGCAAGATGCTGCTGCCCATCTCCTGGTTTTCATTTTCCCTCTGTCGACTTTTACGACACCCACAGGATGAGATGGGGTGGTAGATTCTCTTAGGCCGCTACCACACGGCAACTGTGTAACCCAGAAAATTTTTGTGTTAGGTTGTGACACCACAATGCGCCCGTCACCCTGAGACATCGGTTCTTAAAGTCTCATATGCCCACTGATGACGCTAGCTCTCAGTGCCCTTCAAATCGAAAGACAGTAATGTTTGCACACTACTGCTTCACGGCAGATTAACTGGCCCTGGGGTGGAACCTTACCGGCTTTTTACCTTTTACCAGTCACGCGGTCGGCGAGGTGTTTAATTTTCTTTTGAATAGCATAATAAAGAAAACTGATTCGTTAAACTTTGTTCTTATTTCTTCAGGGTTTAGACGATTTAATAATATTTATCATTTTACAACTAAGACACAAAATCCTTAATAAATTCTAATATAAGGTGTCTGGCCTTTTTACCCAATTCTACCTAAGTCCGGCTTAATTGGCTGGTCTGTTCGGATTTCTGATTTTAGAACCTAGCAACCCTAACTGAAAGGGATACGCTTTTATCGTCCTACCTTCCCGTCCCGTCCCGTCACAATGACAATTGCTGGAAAGCATGACTAGACGAATGTGAAAGTGTCATTCCGGTGAAATTCGCACGAGCTATACCACCGAGAAGAGGTCGTCCAGGGTATCATGGCTGTAGGTACAAATATTCACCAATATTAGCGGCCATGACTAGGGCAGAGCCCTAACAGCCAGCTACTAACATCCTGTTATGGAGCTAGAACTTATGATTATGTATTGTATGGTGGTATGGTGTATGTACACAATCACGAGTTTCCGATTGGTGCCTCCTCGCCCATATATACGTTATGCACGTAATACTGCTGGATGAGTCGAAGTCGAAGCCGGGAAACCCGTTCAAAGTACCCAACTTCTTCGTGTACCGTCGTCACAGCCGCTTTTGTGCGTAGAAACAGTACATGGAGAGTTGACGCTTCTAGACTACACTACGACTAAGCACAGCCGGGAAGGAATTCAAGATTTACGCAGAGTAGTTAGTTTTCGACGGGAGCTCTCCCGTTTTAATAGGCTATAGTCATCGAATAAACGCCAAACATCAGGCATGGGGATTCAAGATGCCTAGCGGGAAGAGAACTATATGACGACGCAGAGGAAGGGGGGTATGAGGTGCAGGAGCCCGACGAGCCTACGCACTACCCCTTCTAGGAAGGCTGCGCCGGATGTCTTAGACATACCGTGCCCTTTGGCACAAATAGTACTATTCGGTCCAAATGGAGGTGCTGTATGATGTGGACACACGGCACATCCTTATCCTCATCACGCTTGCCTCTTACTAGGAAGCAGTCCTGCCTAGAGCGCCATGCTATCGACCTGACTGGGATAAATTTGAATTTGACGTACCGTCGATACGGTGATGGTGGACTGCTGGGGAGAGGAGTGGCGGTGAGTTGCAGCCGCTCGCCCTGTCCTCCACAGCCGTGGTGGAGTCGCGGTAGAATATTATTATTTACGTACACGTATAAATTGTCATATGGCTTAGTGGTCAGAGTACCTAACTTCTACGCCGCGGGTCCTGAGTTCGAATCCAAGCCGCAGCCAACATTTGTGCTAAAAAACTGGTATTTCGGGTCTAGTTGTATTGTGATTGTCCCCGTGTTTCTGACACTGCATCATAGCCAGCTCCGATCTTATTGCATCGCACCGCACATTACGGCCACAAAACACAACGGTCCAGGAGATGCCTGGCAGGAAAGGGAACAAGTGAGGCGCTTCAACAGATGCAGTCAACACAGTCAGGATTTAGCAGAAGTGGTCAGTAATGAAAACCTGAAACTCTGAGTATAATTCATAATATTAACATGTGAATAATAAATTAATTATAACTCAGTGAAGTTACAATAATTAAAATATTAAGAAGTCATGATACTAGGACTTTGATTTTATTAATATTTTTTAGCACTTTTACTGCTAACTAAATTAAGTTAGCGGTAATAGTGTTTTGACCTACGCCAATTTCACCACAGATACTTAAGTTTCAAACACTTAGAAAAATATTTGATATAATAAATGGAGACTTAGTAAAGTTTGGTAAATTGCACTTTGAGAAGTGACTTGAAAATTTATGTTTAAGCCTAATCGTAATACCTACATGTTAAACTGTTAAAATAGTACAATCCTTATAAACTTTTAATATACATTTTAATATCGGTTTTGAAGAACATTTTATATTTCGCGTAACGATTTACATAATCGATTACATACAATTATATTTTATTGTTTTATTTTATAACTGAGCTTATTGGTTTTATAAAACAAACCTGCTTATTATAGTACATTGTCGTTGTTTTCAATAATAAACTGTGTAATAGAAATTTGCTAATAATCATTCTAAAATATTTCAAGTGTCTAACAGTAAAGAATTAAATGCCTCAACTTATGTTAGGGATGATTTTATTGAACAAATTTATGTAGATTTTAAGTATGAGTTAATGTTTGTTTCATCTAAATCTCAAAGTAAGTCTGGTTATAAAGAAACTGTTTCGGATAAATCAAATTCCACGTCAAACTCAGTTCAATTTAACTTGTGTTACTGATTACATAAAAAGATTCAAGAGAAATAGCTGAAAAACGGTTGAACTCACTACTTCGGAAGTTAAAGAAAGATGAATATCTGAAAAATACATACTTTTTACGTAATGTGTCTTTAATAAATATCTAGAAATGGGATACGGTTCCCAGAGATGAAAATAAAATTAAAAATTGTGCATATATATTATTTAATCATTATTGGCACTACCAGGCACAGGGTAGTCAGTCAGTCAGTAGGTAGATTGCCTGATGATCGGTCCTAGCTTACAGTCGGATCTAAGACATTTGTTTATGCCGTGGAGATTTTATCCTATATTTTTAGCCGCAAACACTATAAAAATGTATCGCCAAATACAGGTAGCTTAAGACAACGTACACTTTCAAACTGTTGTAAAAAGACAACCTTTAAGATGCAACTCAGGATTATCGATTGTTACAAGTTACATTCGACACAGCTTTTGCTCCGTATTTGGCAGTAAAGGCTCAAAGGTTCGCAATTGATGATGGTGCTGTCTGTCTTGAAACAGCTGAAAGGTCCTAAAGAACTATTACATGGATGATCTTCTCACAGGATGTCAATCGGTTGAAGAAGGCGTAAAGGTCTACATAGATATGATGAATAGGCTGTTAAAAACAGGCATGTTTGACCTTTAAAAATGGATGAGCAATAGCAAAGGCAAAAAAAACTTCAGGAAGAAATAAAGCAAACTAAATAAGGAAACAAAACAGGAGAAAAACTGAAGCTAAAGATGGATGAAATAGTAAAGTTATTGGGACTTACCTGGAATCGTAGAACGGATAACTTCCAATAAACGGTGACATTGCCGATTAAACCTGGACCTGTAACAAAAAGGAAATTATTATCAGACATCTCAAAGTTGTTCGATCCACTGGGCTGAGTTGCACTAACAGAGATAGTTTTTTATATATATTTTAATACAAAAGCTATGGATAGCTGGGATAGATTGGGACGATGAAGTGCCCAAACAATTATTGGACCAATGGTAAACTTACCATCAAGACTTACCACAATTGTCCAGCTTGTCATACCTCGATGATTTCACACAGAAGTCTGTGATACATTGGAGCATCGCGGTTTCAGTTATTCTTTGCAATTCGACTGTGCAGATGTTTACATACGTGTAGTTAAATCTAATGAAATTTTTCATGTATCGTTGGTCACTGCAAAGACTAAAGTTGCACCTATAAAACGGATATCAATACCAAGGTTGGAGCTTTATGGAGCGGTGATATTAACGAGATTGCTTGTAAACGTCGGCGAGGTTATGATAATTGATAAGTCGAATATGCACGCCTGGACAGATTACACTGTGGTATTTGCGTGAATCAATAGTCATCCAAGGCGGTGGCAATTCTTTGTTGCCAATAGGGCTTCGGAGATATTAACAACGTTAGAGTGGCACCAATGGTCTCATGTGTCAACCAAGAAAAACCCCGCGGACTGTACATCAAGAGGGAGGAAAACATCGATTTTTTTAAGACAGCGGCTTCGAATAAAGGGCCCAGAGTTTCTATATAGTGAAGTAATTACCTACAACCAACCGCAAAATATAGAAACACACAGAAGAAATCAAGGTGCATTTTACATCAGATGAATCTTTGAAGTAGAATTTGAAATGATGAAGTTTTTAGTAGATTTACTTCATTAACCAAACTGGTCAAATTGCCGTCGATTTTTAAACTTAAGAAAGGAGGTACAAGTAAAAGCTCATAGTACTAACTTATCAACTAAGGAATTGAATGAATCAGTACAAATGGCAAGCTGGAGGGTCCTATTCCTTCACTAAATCCCTTTAGAGTAGGTGGAATACTAGAGCACACACGACTCAATTGGAATCAGAAGCATCCAATATTAATACCAAAAACAACAATCAGACTTAATAATAAAATACGCTCATTTGAAGTCTCCTCATGGAGGTGAACAGCTCTTATTGACATACATAAGTTCCAAAAATTGGATATTAGGAACGAAAAAAATAGTTCAGTATCATATTCGAAGCTGTGTCACATGTGTCAAAAACAAGGCTACCATCCCAAATCAACTTATGGGCCAGCTGCACGAGTCATCCGAACAATGCATTTTAAAAGCAGTGGTAAATATACGTACAACAAAGGATCGCGGTGAAGGGCTATATTTGTCTCCTCGTGTGAATTGTCTCTCGAGATATACATATTGAAGTAGTCGGCAATTACACTACGGAAGGATTCTTGGGAGCGTTCAAAATATTTGTGGCTCGCCGGGGGATATGTTCGGATCTCGGGAGTGACAAAGGGACGAATTTTGTGGGAGCGTCACGGAAACGCCAGCTTATGTTTAATTTGGACAAGTCCACTATTGTTAAGAAAGTAGCCGATATTTAACTATAGATGGCGCGGATTAAGTAAATGTATTTTTTTGTGTATCGAATTTTTTTATATCTGATGCCCCCCAACCCCATGATTATTCACTCGGACTAGGACAAGCAGGACAACGGGATCGAAGTAAATTGTAACATTCGTATTTTACTTGTCAATAATCATATTTTCAAAATGATCTCCTCGACGATTTTCGATCACGGCGACAACTTCCGATTACTGTTGGTAGCTATAACCTCGTTCCAACCTACTCAGGCCCGATGTAATGCTAATCCGGTTAAATCGGAGGTAGGCTGCAGTGTTAGAAACATTGGGACAATCACAACTCGACCCGAAAACCATTAATTTTTGAACAAATGTTGACGTCGGCTGGGATTCGAATCCAGGACCTTCCGCGTAGAAATCAAGTACTCTAACTACTAGACCATGTGGTCGTCAATTTTCAAAATAAATTATAACTGGCCAGTGTCTGATATGATGAAAATTTTCTGTGTGGCCTGTCATACAAAAAAACAAATTTCGAGGGTTAAAATTTATTCCTTTTACAAGTAAAAAAAACAAACACATGTTATTCTAGGCTCAACAGTTAGGAATGAGGAATTTCATCAGTCTTCTGTTATGATGTTGGCCCCGCAATTTGATTCTAAATCACTTTTCTGAATAAATATTTTCATTTTTTTTATGTTCAATATGGATATAGATGTAGGGAATACCACTTCACAATGGACTGTGTGCTATTTTATCACTAAAGGCACATAACCAAAATAAAATAATATAAGGCTCTGGCTGGTAACAATGTTTATTAAATTGCAAATGCAAATTAATAAGAATGATCTATCATCAACCAACATGCATGAAGAAAAAATATGCTTTATAATATTTAATATTCTATTAAATAATTGTTAAATAATAAGGCCAATTCTAAAGATCTGTATGTGTAATATATTTATTGCTAAAACAATGTCTTGGTAAATTGATATCATTACATCCACTACTGAAAAACTGTTCCATATCTGAAACAAATAATTGGGTCCACACAAAGTAGTCTATTATAAATAATTTACTATATGTGCCGGTTATTCCACAAACATACAGATGCAACATAAACAAATCCTAACTTGGTATGGATGCACTATTCTGCTGTGAAGCAGAACACTTCTTACTGTAGTGAAAAAACTAACCAACATAAAACCACTTGTGAAACAGAAACAGTTTATCATTTATTAAAGTGTAATACATTAAAACATAGAACAAATGATTTCTGTTGGTAAGGATAAAATGAAAATTCAATATCAGATAGGGTACTCTGTATACTTTTTATAGTATAGGAATAGAGCACTATAATAACTTACTGACACAAACTACCACCTATCATTAATAAATTTACCATACTTTAAATTAAAAGCATGAAACAAATTTTTTAGTGTTTGTATGGTCTTTTTTAATTAGTTGAATTACTTGATGTTCTTATATTCAATATCGGGAAGATCTTCTTCTTCACCTGAGCTTGTATCATTTTTTTCAATATCATCTGGAAACATTTTATTGGCAAACATGTCATTCATATCATCAATATCTTCTCCGCTTTCTTCCTCATCTTGCCATCGATTAAAGTCAACTTTAAGCCAATGATGTTTCTTTTTGTCACTTGTTAACGAAGGCCAAAACGTTTCATCAGTCTTCTCTTTAGCTAAAACAACTTCGATGAGTCTTCCTTTGTTAACCTGTGTGCTTTTATTAGGATCTATTTCAGCAAATAGTGGTATTTCAACATGATTTAATTTTTGGTCTGGAGCACAAATACCTTTAAAAGATACTATTTTCTTCTCTATTCTTATATTTGGTTTATCACATTCAACATTAAAAGTCAAATATACACGGGTGTTGCTCTGTGCCCATGAAACCGATGGAGGCGTTGCAATTATTTCCGAATTCATTATACTTGCAGAAATAGATGATCGACAAACGAACTTTGGGTTAAATAAGTGACAAATATGACAAACACCGGTAATGTACAATATCAGTTTTCTGAGAAATGAGAAGTGACGTTCAGAATTAATAAAAATTTAATTCATTTATTCAAGTCTTTGTCAAATAGAACAACTAGAATTGCCAGCCATCAAATTTATATTAAGGTTAAATAGTAATAATTTGGCGATAATAAATCTGTCATTATTTTTTGAAAGAATAACTTCACTTTCTTAATTAAATATAAATTTATATAAAAATTATGAAATAAACTGTAAAAAAAAACTGATTTTATTAAATTATAAAGCTATAGATTGATCTTGTTTTGGTTTAGACTTCGTGACATTTATGCATAAACGAAGCATAAACACGCTTTTATCCCGTTTCCATGCATTATGTTTATCATTTTACGGAGGTTAACTTATTTAGTATAGTATTATAATCGTGCGAAAAAATTAGAACTACATAAGAATAGAATAAGAATAATATATAATATTTAAATTTAGAAGCACATTAAATTCCACCCGAAAGTATAAATAATAGTTTTGTGTCCCATCACTTTTACGCCGGTTTCGCCTGGCATCGTCGTCATCGTCGTAGGTCGGTTTAGTAGCATAGACTTAGATAAATGACCTATCATTTATCTAAGAGCATAGATTATTTAGAATAGATACAAGAAAATTAAAAGCACGTGAGATAGCGGTCAGAAGATGGGCAAGCCTATTAGACGTCAGACTAAGGAAGCTGTGTACAAAATGTACAACTATTTTGAAATGCGCATGAAATTTGACATGAAAATAGAATAATGACAACAAATTATTTGAATATAAATCACCAGCACATAGTGTCAAGTGTCCGACCGAAGGTCGATTTCCAGCTGAAGTCAATTAATTGGGTATTGTTTATACTTTCGGCCGAAGCCGAAGTTTGCATTGGACACTACAATTGAGATTAAAACAAATACAAAACACCAAGATAATCAAATGCGCGTACGAACTTGTTTCGTTTCTTTTTTGTTTTGTATCGGCCGGCGCAACGCAGTGTGGCCCTTGACCCCCGCGCGTCGCCATTTCCATTGCGCTCACGGGCATTTGTAACAGTTCGTTCAATTTGGGAGCTTGCTCGAAGGTGGCTGAAGCCGAAAGTTCGGTCAGACACTACTATTTTCCCATCTATATTGGAGTTGTTTTTTTTAATTGAATCAAAATATTGTACTTACTTAAAAAATTCCTCAACAACGACGAATGACATCGCTGCGTCTAAAGTGACACCGAGGTATTTGACGCTCTTTTCCCAGGGAATATGGCGATTGTGCCTAGTTGATTGTTGGTGATTGTGTGAATTCGCCTAGCGGGCTTCGGCGTGCCCCTCGAGACGAATGTCGCTCTGCCGTGAAGCAGTAGGGTGTAGACATTACTGTGTTTCGGTCTGAAGGGCACTGAGAGCTAGTGTAATCACTGGGCATATGAGACTTAAGAACTGATGTTACAAGGTGACAGGGCGCAGTGTGGTGCCACTCGTTGTTCTGGGTGACACAGCATTTGTTATGGGCAGACGTTGCACTTACAATCAGGTGAACGTTTTGCTCATCTCGTCACTATATCCAAGAAAAAAAATTCTTCCGGTTTTAATTTTACATCTGTCGACTTTGACGACACCCCACGGGATGAAAAGGGGTGATAGATTGCATTTCGTTCTGAAATTCGCCACACTTTGCAGTGGGTGCATTCCAGACATAGGTAATACAAAAAAGTGCGACAGTTGGATTACAGTCACATTGGGTATCTTTGAACACTTTTCCCAGATTTTTACGGATATTAAAATAAAAAAGTATTGGTCGAAATAGTAATTTTATTGGTTAATGAGTGTTCTTACATACCCAGATTTAGAATAATTTAACTAAAATTACGAATTTCATTATACGAGTGTCAGAAACACGGGGACAATTACAACACAACCAGACCCGAAAACCAACTATTTGTGTTTTAGGCTCCGGTTGGGCTTCGAACTATGGACCCGCGGAGTAGAAGTATGGTACTCTGACCACTAGGCCACGCGGTCGTCAAAGAGGCGTCACACCTAATACTCATTAGGATAGGCGGGGATCACATATTTCCATTTGCTTTTATTTTCATTAGCGCTTCCATACAAACTCGTCGGTTGCGGGTACTTTTGACGTGGTCTTTCCTTAAAACGTCTTCGACCTGATTATAATATGTTCGCCTTCGTCAACCCTTACCGGCTTACCCATTCACACTCGCCGCATAAGTCAGTAATAACACGGTAGAAATATATCAATTAAGAAGCTATCGGATGTTACCCATATACTATAAAATCGGAATTAGAAATCATTGAACTGTTCAAAGTTACCCAAAATTGAATAAAGTTAGAATGGATAATTATAAACTTTCTTGAATTTCGGGTAACTTAGAATAATGAACTTGCTGTATTTGGTCAAATAACTAAACGGAATTACGAAATAATATGAAAAAAGATCAGTGGAATGTATATTTCATCGTTAGAAGGCAAAACTCGTTTGTTTACCTACCTTTTCTGTATTTGAAACCAATGTTCAGCAAAAAACGGCGCGAAATTTTCAAAACTTATTATTATTATTTATTTATTAATGGAAACAGTCATAAACTATTTTCCAGCGTTATGTAACATATACAAGTATACAATCTTTAAGCAGCAACACTTAAAAATTTCGATCGACAGTAAAATGATAGTTGACTTTTACTGAAGGTTTGCTGGACTGATGGAGACAAAACGAAAAACACAATTTTGGTCTGGAATTGAATTTTCCAATCACTGTACACTTTCAGGAGTACTTGCTGCCTAATAAACTATCAATATTAAACATCAAAACTCCAAATATACACAGAAATTACAAAATTAAATAAAATCACTACTGCCACTTTTCGGGTTGGCGTCAAAAGTCCTTTTCAAAACTTATTCCACACCCGTAAATTTCATGTCACAGTTGATAACTAGAATATTTCAGGAGGTAATTTTCAAAAGTGGTCATTTCCAAATTCATAGGTTTTGAACTAACTTTACCACATGTCTCTACTGAGGATTCCCTCCAATTTAGTAATAATCATTACAAGTCAAATACAAAGAAAACCTATTAAAAACCACTTCAATTCTGACTTTATTTTCAAAAATAGCCTATTACATGCAAGTTTACTTTCAAACGTAGTCTAATACAAATTGACCAATCACATCCCGTTAAACTTTTTTGGTCGTTATACATTGATCGCGTCGCCTGCGTGTGCGCTCGCTCTGTTTTTGTGACGAAACTATGTGAATTTTATTTGTTTAAACTTGTTATTTCATTCCAAAACATGGATAAAAACGTAGCGAAGGTACCTGGCCATCAAGCCAGGAAAAAAAATCTTCAGATCGACCAAGTGATCGTCGAGAACAGCAAAAGAAAAGGTCAGTATTTAGCACGCTTTGTTAACAAATATGGGATCTAGGGTTGTATAATTTGAGTCTCATAAACTGTGGTTTTATTTATTATTAACTGATATCGAGAACTGTTGTCTCGTTTTATCGCAAAATTTGCATCTTAAGTTATACCTACTACGCGACAAGTCACAAGTGCGGATGGCGTTTGTGAATAATTCACTATTTTTGAAATTAATAGAGGTATTTATAACTATTATAAAGAACAGTTATTAGCAAACGCCCGCATTCGTGATTTATAGATAAAAACAACCTGATAAAAATATCAAGATGAAATTATAAGTAATTCTAATATTAACCCATTGTTATTATTGTAATATTGTTCAAACAATAAAGGGGCAACCCTATTTAATACGTTCTTTTTTTATTGACAAAATTAGTCAATTCAATTTCACTTATAATCATACGTAGCCAAATCCGTACTTAATAAACAAAAACGAGCAAATCCAACATTTGATGTTATATGCTTTGATACCTGAATTTTGTCATTTTAAACATTAAATTTACCTCTTTTTAGTATTAAATGTTATAAATCTATAAACAAAAACACTATATAGAAAATGCATAATTTCTCCATTTGTGCAAAAGTGCACATGGCTAGTTTTGAAAATTACCTCCTGATTTCTTCTTTAACTATTATCACGCAGTTATCAATGTATTTGTTTAGAAATCTTTTTAGAAAAAAAAATAATCTTCAAACAGGTTTTATTCAAAGTTACAAGGAAATTCAAAGATACCCAAAGTGAATGTAGCGATGGAAATATAGTATTTTTCGTACTATATTATTTTTCTATAATATATGTACTGTATATTAAAGAAAAATAATATAGTATAATTGACTAAAATATAATACAAAACTATATATATTATAGACTTGGGCAAAATAGGTCGCATTTGTGATCTTTTATTTAGTTCGCACTCTCATGGTGAACTAGTTCGCTCTTTTAGTTCGTTACATCTTCTTTAAAAAAATGTATCAAAAACATAAACTTTCAATTATATTGGAAAAAATGAACTATGTACAAATATGAATATTTAATAGTTTAATTAAAAAAAATAAAAATGTTAACAGTTCAATAATGTTAATTAAATAATAATCGATTATTTATCTATTATTGATTTTTATCTAACTTTTTTATTTTATTGATTTGGTGAACTAAATAAATCTACACGAATGAAGTAAAGAGTGAAGTATTTAAGTAAGAGTAAAAGTGTAAAACATATATTTCACCAAGAGATAAAGGTAGTGTTTACATTCTCTTTGCAAGAGATCTCGTATAATAGCAAAACCAATAAGTCGGCTCGGGTCGGGTGTTCGCCAGCGATACCCCATAATGGAGCAGCTGCCAGATGCACGTAGAACGAACTAAGAGCGGCGTCATCGACGAACTAGTTAGTATAGTTCATCTAAAATAGCGTTCTTTGGAACAAGGTCGTTCGCGAACTACACAAATATAATATAATATAGTACGGGTGGCAACCCTAGTTATTACCTACATTTTACTTTAATTTAATATTATTTTATAAAACTCTCTTCGTAAAACTTGCGTAAAACTACTGAAAATTGTGATAATTACCGTAAATAGATTATCATTTATAGATTAATAACAAATATGCAGAAAAAGTTTAAAGATATAAAATCCAAAAACAGATTAGAACATCCTGAAAATGCTAGCACTTCTGTAAATAAATGTATGGCTTTAAGTAAACCATATATTATAGGCTATATGAGTGTGGACGGTGCCCGACGGTATCATGCGAACTTATCTCAGTTAAAGTATCTCACAGCATTTCCGAATGGAAGTATTTAGATTGATTTAAATCACAATATGACTGCTGCCATTAAGCGCACAACAGATAACAGCAATGAAATGATCTCTTTATTATTACAATATCTTTTGGATCAAAAGGCCAATTTGAATTTAGATAACAAAAATATTGATTTTATTTGTTATCGAAGAACTTTAATTAGTATTATGTGCAATGCTTTTGAAGTGAAACCATTGCTCATTTCAGCTTGCTTTTTTAATGGTTCCATTTACTTATGTACTATTGACACCACTCAAGAAATCTTTGTAAGACAATCTCGCACAAAAGATGAAGAAAAGTTTTGTGCTTGGGGATACAAATTCGAACAGTGTTTATTGTCAGGTATTAATATTTTTTTCCTGAATTTGTTTAGTATATACATCTTTCAATAAAAATACAAATTAAGTATTTTATTGTTTTAAGATCTACCAAATACTTGCCCTGATATTGAAAAACCTGTCATTGAAAATGAAGATTTTTTTTTTAATTTTCCAGAAGATGCAAATTGCTAAGATGTTGGTGCCAATGTTATTTAGCAAATTTAAAAGGACTTCTTCTTGGATTCAGAAATGAAGAAGGTATTGTACAAAGACTGCAATGGTTTGATCCACAAGATATACTTCAATATTGTAAAGTAAGTTGAAATACCTAAAACTTAACTTTATATTCACCATCATCATCATTTCAGCCTATCACTAGTCCACCGTCCATATAGCCCTCCCCATAGACTGCTATAGTTGCCATGCTTGGCAGGTGGGTTGGAAACTGCAGTTGATTTATTCAGATGTTCCAGGAAGATGCTGCTGCCCATCTTCTGGTTTTATTTTTCCCTATGTCGACTTTTACGACACCCACGGGATGAGATAGGGTGTAGATTTTCTTAAGCCTCCACCACACCGCTAAAAAATAAAACTGTATTTACTTAAAATTAATATAAAATTTCTTTGAATAAGTCATATTAAATTTCTTATTTTCAGAATGAATGGAACCCACACACAGCTGTTGGTTTGCTGAATTATTTTTTGAATTACATTAAAGATTGTTTCAATAACAAAAAATCCATGGGCCCTAATAATTACTTAAATTTTCAATTAAACACTAACAAAACAATTGATGTCATTGAAAATCCAATTTATGAAATTTTACCACAGTGGTACACTAATTAACTTAATGAAATTGTTGCAAATATTATTCAACCTTTTTTTTTATAAAAGACCTACTTAAGTTACTTTTATTTTATTCATGAATATTTGACCTCATAATTGGTAACCTGAAAACAAGTTATCCTCCCTCCCCCAATGAAATGGACAGATTATATTGACTACTTGTAATTTCTAATAAATAATCTTAAAACAGACAATAAAAGTATAAAAAAACCTTATTACTACATCAAATTCTTAAAAAACCGAATAAAATTCAGATGATCAAATACAACACTTTAATAATGTTGACAACTTGGGTACATACCAAAATAATAGTTTCAATCATCATCATCATTTCAGCCCATCACTAGTCCACTGCTGAACATAGGCCTCCCCCTTAGATTACTACAAAAGTTTGTACCTCTCATTTTGAGGGGAATTTTGCCATAGTTGCCACGCTTGGCAGGCGGGTTGGCAACCGCAGTTTATTTATTCTTAAGTTCCAGGAAGACGCTGCTGCCCATCTTCTGGTTTTAATTTTCCCTCTGTCGACTTTTACGACACCCACGGGATGAGATGGGATGTAGATTCTCTTAAGCCGCTACCACACGGCAGTAGTTTCAATATACAATACAAACTTTTTTTAAATATGGTTTTTAAATGTAGTATTAAAATTACATAGAAGTTAACATAAAAAGAATAAGTCAATATTTATTTATTAATGGAAACAGTACTAAACTATTTTCCAGTGTCAAGTAACATATCCAAGTATACAATGTTCAAGCAGCAAGACTTCAAAATTTTGTTCGACAGTAAAATGATAGTTGACTTTTACTAAAGATTTGCTGGACTGATGGAGACAAACGAAAAGCACAATTTTGGTCTTGAATTGACTTTTCCAATGACTGTGCACTTTCAGGCGCACTTGCTGCATAATAAACTATCAGTATTACACATCAAAACTCCAAATATACAAAATTAAATAAAAACACCACTGCCACTTTTCGAGCTCGCGCCAAAAGTCGATTAAGTCAAAAATACGTTATTTTATTAAGGATGGAAACGATACATCGATGTTTGGAAAACATCGATGTTCCGCTCATAAATGTCGATGTTTTCAAGAACGATATGTCGGCAAAAGTGTCAAACATCGACATCGTTCATTCATTCCGCTCGTGCTCTGCTCTGTGATTAACTTTACATACTTGACACTTGTTTTCAAATATGTGAAATGAAAAAAAAATATATTTTTCGACGTAAGAAATATAAATTTCGTTTGACAAATGTAATTTCTTTACAATCTACCGCCGTTTCGTAATGAGGTTCCTCTGACGGAGAAGAAACAGGCGAAAGAAACTTCGAAGGTATCTCTTTTTTGTAAATCCTTTTTTATCTCAGTCAAAAATACATTATAATTAAATTTACAAAGAAAAGTCTCAAGTGTGAATTGAGTTCCTATTAAAATGTATCTTCTTAAATTCCATTTCAAAAATTTTACGTCCAAATATATAAATATTTTTAATTTCTGCGATGTTTTTATTTAAATGATCAATTTTGTTTTTTGTGGTCTAGTTAATTGGAGGTTAGCTAAGGTTTTAGGTTAAACGATGGTAAGTTTGGTATATTTTGTTATTAATTTACGTCACAGGTACATATAGCTACATACTTACATTTGTATTGAATATGACAATCAAGTTGGTTAGGAGAACAAACATCGTCTAAGTCGCTTGAGTGTGATGAATGAGTAAATTAAAACATCGATATATCGTTTTATTTTACGATCTTTTTAACATGGATTTTTTTAAAAGCGATGTTGCATCCCTATATTTACTAAAAACAAGACAAATACATTGATTAATTCCATAGATTTGTAGCCTATTTGCTAATTTCGCTTAAGTAGTAAGAGGCGCCTCTTACTACTTTCACATGGTTCATATTATGATAATCTGTTGTATGGCTAGAGAAACTGAAATTGGGTCTGAAACTCTTAGTGTTTAATAGGTCGGTAGTTGACTCAATACATTTTTTGTATGTATATATCTTTAAGATATCTTGGTTTGCGTTTTCCAGAATTGACAGTGTCAAGATCTTCGAAACAATACTAAAAATTCCAGAGATCTCGAAGTTTTAGATGGCGATCAGTGGCGCAGCTATGGATGACTTAAGGCCGAACGCCACGAATTCTTAAAAGTACCATTAGCACCCTCAAAGACACTACTAAGTCTAAGCTTTACCGCTCATAATTTTTTTTTATGTTAGAGGGTGCAAACGAGCAAGTGGCTCACCTGATGGTAAGTGATCACCGCCGCCCATGAACATTTACAATACCAGAGGAATAGCAGATACGTTGCCGGCCTTTGAGAACGGAATAGGCTCTTTTCTTGAAGGTCCCTAAGTCGTATCGGTCCGGAAAAACCGCTGACGGCAGCCATGGAATCTTCCATAAAGTGCTTCTGCGGGGCAGAAAATTGCGCGAAATTTGATTTTATTGTTTAACTGAACGTGTATGGAGTCCGTAGTTTTATAAAAAATGTCAACACAAAAATGAAAAACAATTGTTTACCAATGTGTGCGGTCCCAGTTGATCGCTAGTTACTCGCTCACGTGAGTGAGCGGGATGGGAGATTCAAAGGCATACACTAGCAAGTGAATACGTGATACGATGCGAGAAATCCCGCGTGGGATTCGCATCAGTTTGATTTGGCCAGACCTGACTGAGTTGATAGAATAAATGAGCCTAATCTATGAACTAGGGATTCCCCGGTCTTTCAGTCTTGCAATAACTTTCGTTAGATACAACTTGGCGTTGCTTCTCGTTGTGGATGAGATTGAATACATTGATCGTGGGTACTGCAAAGTTTAAAAATTAAATATTCACTACCTATATTAAATTATCATTAAGTGTATAGTTCAAAAGTGAGTTCCTTTGAATTTTTCTTTATTTATTTCATTTATCACTTCTGGCTGTATCAATAAGACATTTATCTCAATGTTTATATTGCTATATGCTGACTATGCCTGTAAGTACATACACATACATACCGACCGAACGCAAATGTCGCCCGCGAAACGTGCTAGACGACACGGACGTCTCAGCTCTTCCTGACCACGATACCGTCAGTCACGATCCAGGCCACACTGTACACACAGTCAATAGCTGTATAACACGCACCACGACGCGCGACCGCCATAGAGACCGGCGCGCAATAGTCAATAATCACACCGCGTACACACGATTCACCCGTGTTCCAGGGAGGTTCTCACCGCCCAGAGTTACCGACACACAAGTCGACAGTCCGAATGGACGCGCGCAGCCTCCCTCGGACGGTCATTAGACAACTTAAAATATTTAAGATTTTCGAAAACGCGAAAGCACGCAGCGAACGTGACACAGTCCGAACTTCCGGGCACGCGGGCCCCTGGCCCGCGAGCAAAGTATCCGATGAAGCTGTAAAAGCCGAGAAGGCTAACAGCAATTACATCACCGAAAACATATATATGCCGCATGTACTGCGTTCTCGTTCCCGCGCAGCGCATTGTCGTGCGGGGGAGTTCGCTGAGACATTACTATCAATATCAACTTGCTGTCTTGTTCGGAGTTCATAAATAAATATAAAAATAATGCGAATTTAATTAAAGCGGCCGTAATCAGAAATGTGCATGGAAAAATAATATTCAAAATGAAACATACATCAAAACGAAAACGTTTTAATTTTTCCATCTGACAAATGGTCCGAGGCGGATTGTCTTGGACCATCAGGAAAAATCTTGGTTTGTTTCCAAATTGTGGCAACCCTGGGACCGACTGTCTGTGGAATATAGTAGGTATTCCATTCGAAGAAAAGTTATCTTCAAAACTAAACTACTTAACCTTATTAAGGTCAATGAGGGTTAAATTTTGTTGACTATAATTGGTACTCTTAATTAATTTAATACAAATTTAATGATTGTAGTCGATTAAGAATTTTGTTGCAAGCTAAATGAACAAGATAACAACTTTGGGTAGTATTAATTTTTTTTTTTTGAAATTCATTATTTGGTCGGACTTCCCAGAGACAATCCGTCTTGATCAAGTTTGCCTAGAATGGAACAATAATTTCAAAGGGAGAAAAGTTTCAAACAGTTGAACGCGAATTTTTAATTACTGTTATTTTATATCATGATTAAAACGCTAAAATCATATTTTATCACTAATAATACTTTTTAAGGGCTAATCCTGCATATTTTTATAATCAGGAATGTATATTAAAAAAATATATTCTAGACAAACTAATTAAAATGTCAGTTTTTATTTTCAATTACATAAGGAGTGTTTGTGAATTTGAAATAGTTTGAAGTAAAATGATGCCATTTCAACCATGTCAACCAATGCAGTAGGATCTTCAAGGGGCACGCGTTGAAATATGACATTAAATACAACCTTTTTCAGCTACATATCAAACGATTAACTGGTAGTCCAAGGAAATAAATACATTTATTTTATCTTCGCATATTTCAATGTGTGCTCCTTGGAACTAGATTTTCAGTTTTATTCCTAAAGTACGCACGTTTTCCAAGTGTGGTAGGTATAGGTATTTTGAGATTCACATTACGGTCTTTACAACATAAATATTAGTTTTGTTTTCTTTACTGTTTCACTTAATTGAAAAACATTGTTCTTCATTCTGTTGGTTGGCGTGGATGGTATCTGTATTCTGTAACGCCAAATCAAAAAGATACGATATTAAAACGTTTACAATATCTGCAGTGGGGCAATTCCGGCATATGACGATTTAGCCCCTTCCTTATTTGACGGATTTTTCTGTTTTGAGTTTACATATTTTTAGCAATAAATTATTCTGCATTTACTTGTTTATTTTTATTTTTAAGTAATAGAAAAATGCACATCTGCAAAATCGTAACTCTATCTCGCTCCAAGATTAAGAATAACAATTCAGTGAGAAAATTCCTGGCCGAATATTTTACTTCTTAATTGCATAATGCACGTATTTAATTTTTGTGAAATTTTGTTGTAAATCTATAAAAAAACGTAGACAGCATACATAATTGACACTTCTGTCAATTGTGTCTCCGATTATTATAAAGCGGTTAATAATGAAGTAAATTTAAATCTAAATCCACTTTTGTATAAATAGCGAAATTTACAAAAAGTATCAATAAAGGGCAACAATATACAAATTCTTAAAATATATTATCGATAGATAAAATGGGACTTATTGACGAGGTAAGGTCATTTTCTAAAATGGCCAAGAGTACATCTTCACTTAAAAGAAGTCCCTCAGGAACGCCTAAGGGAACAAAAACAGCGATGAAAGAATCTTTGAGTTTCTCTGACCCTAAAGTTCAAGGAGTGTTATTAATTGGATTATTAGTAGTACTCGCTTTAGCCCTTTGGTTTGGTTTCACTAATGGTTGTTTGTCACGCCGCCAGCGTCGACATTATAGTTGTTGTTGGTAAGTTATTAAGAAGTTTATACAAATAATCATATATTTTATCTTCAGAAATATACATAGGTACATCATACGCGAACAGTATTTGTGAGTACAGGAAACTGATTTAAAAGATTGACCCCATGGCTATCTGACCCTAAGAAGCTTATCAGAAGAATTCATCAATATATGATTTGATAACAAAGTTAAAAACGATTATTGCATACAAGAAATGATGACAGCACATTTATAAGTTTACTGCCATATCATTAATTAGGTTTTAAGTAAACTTGTTATCTATATTTGTTTTTTCAGACAATGTACAACAATGAACTTCCTCGTATATACTTAACTCAATAAACCTCTGGCAGTTAAAGTTTAAAATTATTTTTAAAAAACTGCTTCCAGTGTTGCAAGTGATGTGATAATGATGAGATACAATAGAAAATATGCGCAAAAACGATAATTTTAGATGTAACTTAAACTTAAAATTATTAGCTCATTAATAATAAATAATTATGACGCATGCCGTTAGTAACAGAAACTTTGAATTTATTATAGGTTTTGCGTACTGTTATACGGGTCTCGGATTTAACCTTTTTAAAAAAAGGTTTTATAAAAAACTAGAAATAATACACTGAGTTTTAAGTTGGATATTGAGTCCTTAGGCAGCCTCGTCTGCGCGTCTTGGATGTTGGAAGCGGACTGACTCATAAGATAGCTAACAATGATTCTCAATCCTCTGTTATGCTGACTCTGCAACCTGGCGATAGACAGAGTTGCGTTTTGGCATATCTCCCTACATGTACGGGGTATAACAGCCCCCCGCAAAAGACTAAACTTCGGGGTCGATTCTCGAAGTTTATGTGAAGGAGATATAAAAGATTTTTTTTTTTTTTATAAAATATTAAGGTCGTATTCAATTAAGATACTACATTAATAAAATCAAATAATAATTATACGGAATTTAAAGTGATGAATTATTTAAACTACTTCCCGTAATTTAGGTAGGGAAATATCGTCAATTGTTTGAGAATCATCATCTTTTTCCGCGGAAATGGTAACGGGTTTCTTTTTTTTTGAGAAATTTGCGTAGGCTGCTGCCAGATTTCAATAGAGAATATATTTTAAAAGTAATAAAACATAAAAATAAACAAAATGTAATAATATTAAAAATGGAATAGTGTGTCCCATATTTTATAATATGCGGTAATTCAATTAATTTTTCTATTTTATTTAACATTGTTTTTATTTCTTTATTTTTTGAGCTTAAGTTATCTAGATCTACATTAAGCAGTGGGATGGGTGATATACTTGATATGAATTTATTTGCGTTTTCTAAATTACAACAGGAGTCATTAATAATATTAAAATTAGAATAGTTTATACTTTTGGAGGTAACATTTAAAACGTTAATTTCAGATAGAAGTCTAGTGTTTTTACAATATGCTGTACAATGTTTCGGCACGGTAAGTATGCCTGTTCCTAAGATATCCGTCTCATAAAGTTCGGAGTTTAAACAATCTACGGAGAGTTTGCTTGAATGAGACTGAACAACAAGCCACTTATTGTTCGATATTGATTTCCAAATGTCTATATGTCCGTGGATGAACTTGGTTTCGCACTGCACTGGTAGTTTTTTAATCACTTTTGTTATCAATTCACTTTCACAGGTTGGGTTTGCACTTGAAGGATACACGTTAATAATGTTACATATATAGTACTGTGAGTTAATTTCTTTACAGGTGTGTAAATCATTTAGATTACAATAATTTAGGTTGTCTTTGGTCATCGCTATATACTTATTGGTAGGTATAATAGTGCTATAAGAGGATGGTTTTTCAGGGTCATGTGGCGTTGGCAACGGTATGTTATGATATAATCTATATTCTTTTGTATCTACTAATGGAATCTGTAGGACAAAAATTATTTTATTATTAATATAAGCAAGATTAGCAAGAAAATAACAAGTAATAAGTATAAGTAGCAGCAAGAAATAGCAAGTTAACCTAGATACATTTAGTATGACATGTATTAAATCTATGCTTAAAGTTATAGGAAATTCTATATTACTAGGTAGGTGCCTATAGTTATCGGCGAGCTTATGGTAAAGTTGTTGCGGTGTTATCAACGACGGATGCAGGATGTTTTGATTACTGAATATCATAGCGTTTGTTATGTCTTCGAGTTGGAATGACAAAGTTAATAACGAAGTTTCTAAGCTGTTAAGAATAGAACTTAATTGTGATTTTAAAAGAAGTTTGTTAGAAATTACGGAAATATTTTTTATATTCACCGAGAGTTTGTCGATAACTTCGTTTAAGTTACCTTCATTAATTTTAATTGTTTGTAAAATTTTATTAAATTCAGATAACGTAGACGTGGTTACTAAAATATTTTTATTAATGAAGCTATCTTCTTCTCATCGTTCTGTACAGATTCGATGGCACTGTCATATTTTAAAGCGTCGTCCTCATCTAGAGTACCGAAAATGTGTTTAAATACAGTTCCTATACCACCGAACCAGGCTGCTCGCTTATTTCTTTTTGATGTTAAATATGATATGGATTCATACTCTTTTATAATGTCCTGATATCGGACGGATAGCGGTTCTAGCATGTTATGGCATTCTACGTAGTCTATTGCATCATTTTGTTTACATAGGTATTTTATGGTTACTAACACACTATTAATGTTTTGAATATGTGGACTTATGTAGGATATGTCGATAGGGGTGAGAACATTAAGATAACCATTATGTATTTTTAGGGTTCCTATGTAATCGAAATAAAGGCCGGCGCTCGACGTTATGCGCTGGACATAATATGGATGTGCTTGTGATCCGGCACTGTAATAGAGAAATACTATTTTATATTATATTTATTTAAGTTATATTATTTTAATAAAGTATATGTTTAACTATTCCTATTTTATTCTTGCTAAACGTTGGAAAGGTACGGTGGATGTTGTTGTGATTTGCATCGGAGCGCGGTTAATTCTCCTTAATGCTTTGTTTTCTTGGCAAGACACACATTGTTTAACATAAGACTCGATATCATTGCGCATTCCTTTCCAATAGTATTTTTCCTGAATCCTTTTAAGCATCCTTACGGAGCCTAAGTGACCGGCAATAGGTAGGTCATGGTTATCTCGTAAGATCTTTTTTATTTCACTTAAAGAAGGATAAATTATTTTGTTATGATAAATGTTTACTGAGATATTTGTGTTATGAAATATGTATGTAAGGATATTGTAAATCTTCACAAACGAATGCTTTTCAAAGGGATTTTTAAAGTCTGATATAGCGATTTCATTTATATAGGTAGGCAGTAATATTTCATTTTTTAATTTTTCCAAACAGTTAAATAAATCTTTATATAGGCATTCGTCAAAGTGATGGACCTTTATAAATAGTAGGTAATAATTTTTATTTTTGAATTCAATCTTTTTAAATGAATGTAGCTCCTTTTCGCATTGAATTAATTCATTAGGTTGGTCCATATTGCTTATTATTTCTTGGACATATGGGTTTGATTCGTCTAAGTCCAATGATGTTGGGATGATTATATTTTCGCATGAGGTTTTTAGTAAGTTTTCGTTGTGTTCTTTAAGGTAAGTATTGAATATAGTGTTTTTGTCAGAGATAGATTTTAAGAACTTGGTGTAATTATTAGTATTTGTACATGTGTCTGGTTGTTGAATTTGTGTGTCAGTGCTTTCTGGTTGACATACCTGTCAGCACTGTTGAAATCGAGGTTCAAATCCTCGCTGTGTGGGCTAAGGTTAGAGAGATTAAGATCTAACAATTCATTTTCAGGATCTGGTAGGAAATGACTCGGATCTCCTTGTGGAATCTCGAGGTTCGCAGGTATTGGACTAGAAACAGCATAAGGATAGTCAGGATTAAGTAGGTTTTCCCAATTTATTTCAGAGGTTGGAGCTGAAGATGACGTGCTAGGTTGATGAGTAGGATCTATGCTTACGGGAATGTCGACAGGATTTTCAGGTAAGATGGGATTCACAGGAAATCTGGATAATACATCAGCAGCTGCGTTAAGTGAGCCTTTACGGTAAGTAATCTCGTATTCATACTCTTCCAGTTTTAGGCGCCATCTTTGTAATTTGCTGCTAGGGTCTTTGTGATTAAAGAGCCACTTCAATGGACGATGATCGGTGACGATTATGAATTTACGACCGTATAGGTATGGACGAAATGTCTTGCAACCGAATAGTATGGCTAAAAGCTCTTTTTCCGTAGTGCTATAGTTGCACTCGCTTTTGTTAAGAGTACGGGACGCAAAAGCTACAGGTTTATCTTTACCTATTGGTCCCTATGATAAAACTGCGCCTACGGCGTGGTTTGATGCATCACTTGTTAGGATAAAAGGTTGCGTGAAATCAGGATAAATTAACACGGGTGCAGAAGTAAGTTTGTGCTTGAGTTCATCGAAGGCTAATTGTTGTTCGTTTTGCCAGTTGAACGTAACATCCTTCTTTAGGAGTGACGTCAAGGGCTTAGAGATCTTGGAAAACTCGGGAATGAAATAATAGGAAACGAGGCCTAGGAATGATTTTATATCTTTAGGGGAATTAGGCCTTGGAAATTCGGTAACGGCTTTGATTTTTTCCGGATTTGGACGCACTCCCTCTTTAGTGATTATATGGCCAAGATACGCAACTTCACGTCTTAGGAATTCACACTTGTCGGGTTGCAATTTTAGGTTGAAGTCTCGTAGTTTTTGGAAGGCAGAAGATAGGTTTTCGACATGGGAATCTAAGTCGTGTGAATAAATTACAACGTCATCGAGATAGACAAAACAGCGGATGCCCTGGAGCCCGGAAAGAGCTGTGTTCATCAGCCTCTGGAAGGTAGATGGGGCATTTTTTAACCCGAAGGGCATGCGTGTGAACTGGTAGTGCCCTTGTGGTACACTGAAAGCTGTTTTGGAAGCATCTTCTTCATTTACCAAGATTTGGTGGAAACCCGAGGCTAGATCTAGGGTTGAAAAGTACTTACTATTTCCTAACTGGTCGAGAATCTCTTCTATTTGAGGAATAGGATACGTATCACCGATTGTGACGTCATTAAGCTTCCTATAATCAATGACGACACGCCATTTGCGTTGACCAGAGGCTTCGAGTTTTTTGGGTACCACCCATATTGGTGAGGACCATGGAGATACAGAAGGTGTGATTATGCCCTGTTCTAGCATCTGGTCAATTTGCTTATTGACTTCGGCCTTATGAACTTCAGAGAAACGGTAGGATTTTGTGTGAATAGGAGTGTCGGAAGTTGTTTTAGTGGAATGTTTTACAGTGTTTGTATAACTAAGTTTTTCTCCAGGAAGATGGAAGATGTCTGAATAATGAGAACATAAGTCGTTAAGAGCTGTGGCTTCTTCGCGATTTAAGTGTGATGTTCTAAGTTGATTAAGTACTTCCTGAGTGCGATAGAATATGTTATTTTTATTTTCAGATGCGCGAAGGGTATTGACAGAGTATTCATCGTCTACGTGATTGCAGTCAATAGAGGTAAGTATTAGGTTTAAGTTTGATTTCAGGGTGACTGGTGATTAACTCTTCTATTTTCTTTTACTTTTACTATGCAATTTGCGATTAATATGTTCTCCGAAGGACTCTGGTCTAATATGAGTCCTTCCATTAATTTAGGATTAGAGACTGAACATTCTATCACCTTTTCCGTTCTAGGAGGAATAATGTATGTAGGTTCAGAAAAATGAAGTTTAATTTCGAATTTTCCTATTTTTAGACTGTCACGTGTATAGTCTATATTACAACCGAAGTGAGTGAGCAAGTCGCTGCCGATTATGCCATCATAAGGTAAGTTGATATTATTTACGACATAGAATTTGTTAGTTATATACTTTTCAGGATTAGTATCGGAAATAAACAGTTTTAGTTTAAAATGACCTAACGTTGGGGTAGACTCCTGGACGGGGTCTATACCCTTTAAGTGAATTGGTTCTTTTATAAGATCTGGTAATCGTAGTATGCTCGATTGTTTAATTAGGCTTATTGAGGATCCTGAATCAACTAACAGAGACAGAGGGACATCGGCTACTGGAGTATACACGAGGATATGTGGTAATAGTTTTTTAGATGGATCCGTAGTGATTTCGTAGATTTCAAGATTTGATTTAGTATTCACGTTTGACGTATTATTAATTTGCGAACTTGAATTATTTAATTTAACCGTTTGAATCGATGGGTTAATTAGTTTTATGGCAGGATTTCCGTTTTGGGGCTGGTTACCCTGTTGTGTAATCTGCCTGGATTCAGAGACAGTAGAACTGTAAGGTTTGACCATTTGCAATGACGGTTTAATTAGTTTTGCGGCAAGATTTCCGTTTTGGGGCTGGTTACCCTGTTGTGTAATCTGCCTGGATTCAGAGACAGTAGAACTGTAAGGTTTGACCGTTTGCAATGACGGTTTAATTAGTTTCGCGGCAAGATTTCCGTTTTGGGGCTGGTTACCCTGTTGTGTAATCTGCCTGGATTCAGAGACAGTAGAACTGTAAGGTTTGACCGTTTGCAATGACGGTTTAATTAGTTTTACGGCAAGATTTCCGTTTTCGGGCTGGTTACCCTGTTGTGTAATCTGCCTTGGTTTATTCGAACACAAAGTACTGTTTTTAGGAAAAGAATTAGGATAGGCGTCGAATTTTTTTGAGTTTAGGTGTCTCGCACGACACCGGGGCGAGACATTTATTCGTTTAAATGATCATTTACGGGTTGTTCGCAAGAATTATCAATTTCGTGGCGAGATTCGATTTCATTGGACGGTTCATTAATATAATTAACTCTTCTTGAGTTTTGTTCATAGCCCGACGATGAAGGTTGATTATAACTAGGTTGTGGATAGCGTCGGTTATTAAAGTTTCGTCTACGACAATTTTCGATTGAGTGACCCGTGAATTTACAATAACTACATACGATATTGTTAAATGATCTTTCTATTTTGGGTTGACGTGCAACCTGAGGTATAGTACGCGCATGTGGTTTATTAAAAGAATCCCTGTTGGGAGTATGACGAGGCTGATTAAATTGGTTTTGATTAAATGAGTACGACGCTTGCTTCCTATTGATACTCTGGAGTATCTTTTCCTCTGCTACAGCAAAATTGATAGCAGAATTTAAAGTTTCGGGATTACGACATCTTACAATCATAGAAAGCTTAGGATTAAGGCCTGTTATAAAAGTGTGTAGAGCGAGGTCTTCCATAGCAGCGATCCGGCCAGCCAGTTCGGTTTTCTTTTTAGTTGGGATTGAGAGATTGATTTCCGTCAATAATTTTGCTAGACAAGTCTCTACGTTAAGTGCGAACTGGTTAACCGACTCGTTACTATTTTGTTTACAATCTTGAAGATCAGACAAAAGATGACTGTAATGTTTTCTTTCCCCGAATTGGGTTTTTAAGAATTCTTCAAGTTGGGACCAATCGTCAAATTCTTTGATTGCACATGCAGTCTCAGCTCTACCTTCTAATCGGCTTAGAATGTATTTGAAGAGGATATCTTTCTGTGCGGAGGAAGCTAGAGAGACCGCGTTGCGACAATTATTTAAAAACGGGTTTAGTTTTTCCCTTGTTCCATCAAAGGTGCCAATAAATTTAATTAAAACATTTAAGTCGATAGCTGGCATTGTTTCTTCCCTCCGTACAGAGATGTCCTCTTTTGATTTGGACATTTTGAATAAAAGTTATTTAAAAGAAAACAACAACAAAAAATAAAAAACAATTACAGTTGAATAGTTGTTACAATAATAAGACGAATATTATAATTAATTAATTTGTTGCATTTAAATGATCGCCTCTTTAATTAAGCATTTAAATTGTCCTAAGAAATAATATTATAGTACATAAAGTAGTGACCAAAGACTCGCAGTACGGCGAGCACTAAGATAAGCTGCATTCTCGGAACCGATAAGGCGACTCGGAGTACTTGGTGACTCGTTGGCGTTGTGTCGGCTCGTCGTATGGAATTCTCAGGTTCGATGTACAGAATTTGAATTATTATGGCGATATTACACGCGTGGACTATTTTATTCGATTATTGTATTTTCGAATTGACGATTATTTAAATCGCAGAATCACTTATTTAGGTTTCAAAGTTCACTTTAAAGTTATTTTTTTCACTGGGATACTTCGGAAACGTCCCGAGGATTTTATTCAAAATCCCTTAAGCTGCCACCAAATGTTATACGGGTCTCGGATTTAACCTTTTTTAAAAAAGGTTTTATAAAGAACTAGAAATAATACACTGAGTTTTAAGTTGGATATTGAGTCCTTAGGCAGCCTCGTCTGCGCGTCTTGGATGTTGGAAGCGGACTGACTCTAAGATAGCTAACAATGATTCTCAATCCTCTGTTATGCTGACTCTGCAACCTGGCGATAGACAGAGTTGCGTTTTGGCATATGTCCCTACATGTACGGGGTATAACAGTACTAAATCTACAAAATAAATCATAACGAAATTTATCAGTTATATTTTTATCCTACATTTTGATTTAAATGTTATGGAGATTCCTATTCACTGGTGGTAGGATTCCTATGCAAGAATTCGTCAAGTAAGTACCAAGCAGGGCCAGTTATTCTTCCCTGAAGTAGTAGTGTGATCCTGTTTCGGTTTGAAGGGTACTGATAGCTGGTATTAAGGAATGTTACAGATGTGAGTCACTATACTCTACTAGTAAAACTCGGATGAATACTTTGAAAACACTTAATCTTTGGGCAGAGCAACGTCACACGTCATCAACAACTTTTAGTTCACTCACTTAAGTGTTCCGACAGACTTTTATACAACGCAATCACATAAGTCAATATAATAAAGTTACTTATTTATAATTGTTGACAGTACAGCGTCATATTTTTATACTCATTATTCTTATTTACTATATTTAACGGACAAGAACTCTGGGTGACCCCACTTCTGAAATACACGGACATTCCGTACACATGTGAGTCACGATACTAAACTAAAACTCTGATGAATAATTTGAAACACTTCCCTACAGAACCCCTTCTTACACGACGCTACTCAAAATAAGCTAGTTACAAACACTAATCACCAATGAGTATCTGAAATGTCACAGCACTAGTATTTCAATGGCGGTTCATACACGATGCAACCAATCACAACCTGGTTACGAGTTACGACGGACTTGTACAATAATATATCACTTAGCAACGCAATCACATAAGTCAATATACATTATTCATAACTGGTATAACATCCCGGCACCTACCCATGCTACTTTGATCTGATAAACACAACGGTGAAGCTTTAATGACAAAATTGAATACTAAAAATGTCCATACTAAACTTTAAAATTATTTGTTTTGTAAAACTTGACGCGACCCTAACTGTGAAAGTCGTTGCCCCGAACCAGACAAATTCAAAATACGTTTTCTTCTCCATTTAATTTATGTTGCCCTACTACGGCGTCATACTAACTTTATATCTAGATTTACTTCGCCACAGATTTCCTTAAGCTTCATGTTATCCTAGTACTTGACGAGTTCTTTCGATGGTAGCGCAATGGAAAAACGCCGAATTAAATTGTTGAGTTCATTACCTCGATCAGCTGTGTAACAGGGTAGTCACCTGAGTTTTAAACAAATTCTTTAAGTCGACATATCTCCTACAGGTATCACGCTACGAGGCTCATTATATTTTTTGTGGCATATACACATCGTACCTAAGCCCAGCCTGCCGGGATGTATAGGACATTATGAATTACCCTGTATATACCACAAACTCATATTATCAAGTTACTTATTTATAATTGTTGACAGTACAGTATCATAATTTATTTCTCATTATTCTTATTTACTTCAATTATTATTATTATACTTATTTATATTACTCATCTAAACTAATTATAGAGAAAAGATTTGATTGTTTGTATGTTTATGTTGTAATGAATAAACTCAAAAACTGCTTAACAGATTTTCAAAATTCTTTCACCTATATACAGCCTCATTATCAGCGACTAACATGAGTTAGATTTAATTAAACAAAAACTGAGATACCTACGAAAACTGCTATGTTGTTACTCAAGGTATCAAAAAATTACTAATAGACGTCATTATTTGGTGTGCGGAGCGAAAACTATTGATGATATATGAAATAATCTACTACATTTTCATAATACTTATCATTACCCACAAAAATTCCGCTAGTTTATATGTCTAACTATTATAGTTAAGTCACAATAACCGCTTTTTGTTCAAATTAGTTAATCAAAACACGATCGAAAGATGATTACATTCGTATCATGATATTAATCTATAGCCTACTAAATAGTTTCATAGTCAAGGTTGATGAAATTATTCGAATCGGACCTACGGAAGAACCTACTAGAAGATACGACGGTTATAAAATGCTAAAGGTAAGGAAAATGTCGCGGTGTGAGCGAACAGCCCTACGATCGCACGCCACTTCGCACGAATAGACTAAGATTTATAAATTACCTAAGTACCTACTCATATTATTTTTTAAACTAGAAATAATTGAATAGTGGTTTATAATTTTAATAGCGTATTTTTTTAATTTAAAGCGCTCTTTAAAAAATACAGAGGCCGCGGTGTCTTTCAAATGCCGCACCGCCGCCCGGCTTCATGCGACTTGGGCATCATCGAAGGTGCGCGAAGTTCGTTTTTTTTCCTACCACATCAAAAATTGTTTACAAGGACACTCTCAGCCTAAACTTTCATGGATTTTGTTCCCATAAATAAAACATTATTTTGGTAAAATAACGTAATCTTACCTAACCAGCAGCGGCGCCGCCGCCGATGAGAACAGCCGCTACAAAAATGTTAGTGTAGGATATTGTTGTTCTATTTGTCCAAATAAAGTACTAAATTGTCTTTCTAATATCTACGGCTAAGCCGGGGCGGATAGCTAGTAATCAATATTAGCACGACGAATGTAGATTATTCTATGTAGCGTTCACAATGGCATGTAACAAGTTAACAGCCATTGACTAGTGTAATTATTGAGCTTATGAGACTTAAGAACTGATGTCTCAGGGTGACGAGTGCAATTTAATGCCACAAAGAAATGATCTGAATAACACAGCATTTGTTATGGGAAAACGTTGCACTTGCCATCAGGTGAACAATTTGTTCATATCGTCACTTTCTTTTTATTTTTATTAAAAATATTTGATTTGCTTATGCTGTCTCATATCGGAGGTTAGGGACGAAAAGGTCCACGGAGTAAATTTACGTAATCAGACAGGCGTATGTTGACTTTAGATACTGCTGCACGAGTCTAGTATTTTGTGGAACCATTCTCCTACTACTAAATCGATGAATACGCTCCAGTCCTGACTTCTTTTTGCCATTTATTTCATCCAGGATTTCAAATTGAAAGTTAAATTGTTCAGGATTGTCAAAATACTTACATATTAACTTGATGAATATTACATCATTTCGAAACAAGTTTTTAAAAGCTACAGAGAATCTAAAATTGTAATTTATTTTTTTTATAACTGAAAAAGTTTGCCTACGGTGTTTTAAGGCTAATTACGTAATATAATGTTATTCTGATCACTTTCGACTTAATGCCATTCGTTGCAATTAAATTGATGAACATATCATAAAAGGTTTGTTAGAATAAGTTTTATAAGTAAGATGTTAAACTGTTAATCTACCCAGTTATATATTTAACTAATTTAATGTATAGAAAGTTTATGTAGCTTGTTAAAATAATAAATTGTTAAAAATTATTACTTCTAATGAGTCTTAAATGAGCCAATTTGACGCAAGTAATAAAGCAGTCTTGTAGAACGAATGTTTATTATTATTATTGTGGCTTTCACACAAGTTATGTGAATATATAGAACAATATTGTCGGTAATAAAACTTACCCAATTTCATTGAGAAAGAGCATATCATTAAAAATAAAAAAATTATTTTCATACACGAGTACATATATTTAGTTTAATGGAATAAAAGACTTGGTAATATTATTGTAGATAAAAAGATATTGACTCAAAGTCACAAATGCACAAGTTCTAAATTGTAACACCATGTAGGAAATACAATTCACGACATCAATGTGCACCATTCGCTCTGCTACCAATGGATTGATCTAAAACAAACAAAATGTGATAACAAGACAAGTATTACGAACAAAGGTCTTGCAGACTAATATATATATATATATATATAATATGTAAAAGGTTGTTTTTTTGCTTTCGAGATTATTATATGTAAATTTTTTTGTTAAGATTTACCACTTAGTTTCAGGTTCGTCCCAAGTGCCGCTGCCATTTCCCCAATCAAAATCGTCTTCACCTCCTTCACCACCTCCTTTCTGTTCTCCTTCTGCTTCTTCACCTTCCCCTTCGGCTACCACTTCATCTTCATCTACAGCTTCTTCTTCTTTCTTTTCATTTTCATCTTCGCCGCCTTCTTCACCTTCTTCTCCTTCGTCTTCTTCTTCTTGTTCATTATCTAAGGAATTTATATCATTATAAAAAGCAATATATGTTAATTACTTTTTTTTATTGTGTAAAGTGATGAGACGACACAAAAAGTTCACCTGAGGGTAAGTGCAACGTCTACCTATAACAGATGATGTGTCACCACCCAAAGTTTTTTCTGTGTGACACGACACTGCGCCCGTCACTTTAAATCATATGTCCCACATGCCCAGTGATTACACTGGCCTTCAGATCAAAACAAAGTAATGTTTGCAAATTACTGCTTTACGGCAGAATAACTGGCCCTGGGGTGGCACTTACCCAGGTGGATTCCTGCATAGAAATCCTAGCACCAGAAACAATGGAAAGGCCGTACTTAAGAAATAATGAAATCGATTAAATGATAAAATGTATTTTTATTTTATATTACTTATAATATATATATGTACGTGTAAACGGCATAAGTCAATGGAGTAAAACTTCGCTAGATTATAGTAAAAACGAAAAGTACAATATGATATAAATGTTTATAATTTACATTAGAAAAGCGGTATCAATGACTTTGTTCAGACAAACTATCTAGATAAAACTCATGAACGTTTGGAAATGTTAGCATTAAGTCCGCCCTTTATATCCTTTCTTTGTAAGGGAAACGGTAAAGATTAATAAATAAATAAAAAATGTTACAATATATGAAGTAATTTAATGACTACTGATAACTTACATAACTTTATGAATAGCCAAAACGTATATAAAAAAGCGTGTGGTAGCGGCTTAAGAGAATCTACCACCTCCAAAATTATCCTCCCAAAATTATAGCTACAAAATTTTGTGGCAATTAATGTGGGAGGCCTATGTTCAGCAGTGGGGACTAGTGATGGGCTCAAATGATGATGTTGATATAAAAAAGGCACGACTATCTGTACATAAAGGAGTACTGGTCCCCAGACTCATGTATGGCAGGGAATGCTGGGTCTAGCAGAAGAAGTAAAATTGATGCCGAGGAAATGAAAAGTTTGAGATGTATAGCTGGATTGGCTTTGATGGACAAAGTGACGAAAAGCGTAATAAGTGACAAAGATAAAGGAAGGGATGCTTAGATGATTTGGACACGTAGAGATGATAGATGAAAGAAGATTGACTAAACAGATTTATGCGGAGTGTGAATGGGAAAACTGGTAGGGGTCCACAGGCGAACGATCACGATCAAATTGAAGGGTTGAAGCTTACACAAAAAACGCCAATGAAAGTAGAAGTGGTGCCGGCACCGGGAATCGAACCCAGACCACTCACGTACTATGAAATTTGACGCGAGCGTCTAGCCCCTGATAGTATTAATTGTTAATTAATCGATAAATATTATTTAAGAATAACAGAATCGTTTCACGAAAACGCACACAGGTTCGACTTTAAATTTTATTTTCATCGCACCAAAAAAATTTTATCTTCGATAAGTTTAAATTTAATAATAATAGGAGTGCATCTAAGAGCTCGATCATTTAACTTTTGCTTTAACATGTCTACAAAACATTGTAATGACCAAATATGTTACTACAAAATTGCAATAATTTTATGTTTTGAGGCTTATTCAAATGACTGTTCATTGTTATTCATTTATTTAATTGCATAAAAATATCATACATACCTTCCCCATCGTCTTTCTTTGCTTTTTCTTTGTCTGCAAAATTAACAATAATTTAATAAGTGAATAACATACCAAAAATGGCCGTTAATTATAAAACAACTTACCTTCGTTAGTGTCGCCTTTCATCATTTTAAGTATATGCTGCTTCTCTTTCGACAAATGTCGCTTACCATTCAAATGCATAGTCATTTGTTCAGTGCAAGTCACAGAAGTCTGGAATAAATAAATTTTTTTCGTACGGTTTATGTATTAAAAAAAATTCATTAAAAAATTACAATTACATATGCATTTATACATACCTTGCAAATGTCGCAGTACAGCTCAGACTGAAAAGATTTGGCTTCCTTGGGCTCCTCTTTGACATCACCATCATCGATCGGCTTCAAATTCTTCTTCTCACGGCGAATAAGTTGTTCCCTGAAAATATATAGGTATTTTTATCCATAATCAACCAACCCAAAAATAACATATGGCCACCAACCCACAGTATGTATGGCATACAACTACATACTATCCTAACGATAGTTAATTTTAAACTCCTACTCCTACCTAATGATAGTTAATTTTAAACTCGAATTGAATGGTTACTTACAAGTATTGATTGAAGTATAATGATTATTTACGACGTGTAATGCTTAGATCACTGCTAAAACAGTTCTTAGGCTAGATTCGTTCTTTCATTCGATCACTTATCTGAGTCTGAAACACTCGTCCTCAACTTGAAGTGTCCATTCAAGTCTCAGAGTCAGATAAACCGTCACCAAACATTAAATTCCAAAAACCACAATGTTGTATATAGCATAAAATGTTAATTTTTAATAGTATTTATTTGTAAAAAATACTTACAATCGAGTAGACATACTACGTTGCAGTAAGGCTGGATTTCGGGGCATTTTACGTCCCTCTACAATTCTGTAATAAATAAAACAAAATCTTAAAATGAAATGTTTCTTTTTTGGAAATTAAAACAATAATTACAAAATTAATCAGAAAACTCACAGCCTCTCATTGACAAAGCATGAAAGAAAATATATGTACTTACGCACGATGCGGTTTCCCCGCATAATGCGACTCAGCATGAGATTTAGATGTAATATGCACATCACAAAGTTCGCAATACAACTCACGCGACTTAAATGGGATCTGAAAACAAGATTAAAACTACACCACATAGTTAGGAACATAGTCTAAAGCTATACTGATCAAATACAAAACATAATCGCACCTACAATATAACACGACAAAAAACATCAAGAAATTTATGTTCAAGTTTAAAAAAAAATCCGTAAGTGTCAAATAATTGTAATCCTACATTCACTTGCCATACAAGTCATTCAAATATACTGTAAGTGTAGCAACCACAGTATATTTTTATGAACAGTGAAGCCATAAATCTCGTGTGCTAGTAATGAAAAACCACACGTTTAACATAACGCATGGCCCGACAATTTGTTACAATGTAAGTTTCAGTTTCGTCAACAGTGTTCACATAAGCTTCACTTGATATTTGACTGTCAACTTTAGTAAAGTAGACAGTAATACAAGTGAGGAAAACATGTGTTCTCTTTGATTAACTTGTGTTTAAAGTTGTATGTACTTTTATTAATATGATGTGTTATGTGAACCAAATAGTCAACAAAACTCCTAAAGAAACGTTACATTGACAAATCGTCTAATTACCTCTCTAGCTTGCTGGTATCCCGCGTCAGAATGTTGTGATAACCATTTTTTCTGATTCTTCAGATGATTTTTGGAACCGTAATGTGTGCGAGCTGTAAGAAATTTGGTGAATAACATTACAAACAACACTGCATAATATTAAATGAATTCCATAAATTCTCTTTCAACTGCACAAGTAATAAATAACTTACAGATAGCAAAAGAATTAAAACTTTGAGCACACAAACCGCAATGTTGCGGCTCAATCAATTGCAGCAAAGCTCTAGGTAGGTTCTTCAAATGCTCTTTTCCAACTCCACAGCCTATTAGGAAAGAAAAACAAGCTAAATGTGTAAGCAATGACTTATACTAAATAAGCCTTTGACTGTGACTTTAGTTTATGTGGACTTCAAAGTTTATCTTTAAAATTTATAAATCTTTTCTGGATTTAAATAAATTTTTTCATCATTCTTCTAATATATTACTGCGAAACCCATTCTAAATTAAGTTAAGAATTATGTCTTAGAATTTTTAAGTTATATTGCACAAATTGTATAAGTGTATTGGTACAAAGATGACAGAGACACAATTTTTATATTATAAGAACAAAGCTAAATAACCTAACACTAATAAAGTTAACAAATAATTTAATAAATCATCTTCATGGTGAGCATGAGACTTTTGACATTATTTAAAGCCAAACAATATACAACTACATCAAAAATTTATTTGTGTATTTAAAACAGTTTGGCCAGTTTTTTTATACAAAATAACTCCTCAATTGTGGACATTTATATAATTAATAGTAAATGAATATGAGGTGAATTCATACTCACGCATCAAGTATCTAACAGTCTTATCATCATTTCTTCTATATTTATTAGGGCCCCGTGGACCAAATCCTCTACCCATCATAAATGGAATCTCTCCTGGTGGAAACAAAGGTCTAGGTCCAAAATTGCCAGGTGGGGGTCCCATATTACGTGGAGGACCAAAACCGCCACTATTCATTGGACCAAACCCTCCACCATTCATCGGTCCGAAACCTCCACTGTTCATTGGTCCGTAGCCCCCTCTATAATCACCATAGGCATTACTGTAGCGCTCATTCCTGAGAAAAGATTCAATAATAAATAATTTTTATTAGTCGTTTTAAACAAATTATGCTATAGAATTTATTTTTTTATTATAAAAATGTAATTATTATTCATAAGTAAATTTTCTATAGCCTAATATTTTCAGTAGATTGGAACTAAGTGGTTTCCGCAACACCAAGTCTCTACATGTATTTAAATCCTTAGTTCAGGTAGCTAAGCAAGCTAACTGAACAATGGGTTAGCTCCACCCTACGATTCTAGTTAATTGAACTATACTACTACTAACTATATTTATTTAACTCCCTTCGACGCGCACTGCGTATACAACTAATAATTAAAAAAAACAGAATTTCGGACTGTATTAGGACCGTAATTCCATAGTGCTGCTGAAAACTTGAGGAAAACCCTAAACCAAACATATATGAATCAGCATCATAGCTGAGGATATAAACAGCATCTATATACTCACAAATTACTACATTTCCGAATATTTACAGAGTCCACTGATAGGGGCCTTAAGATGAAATACGGCAAACTCGAAGACTAACCAGTAGGTTGAAGTATGTAGGTTGAAGCATGTTGAAGTATCAAAAAGATAGGAAATAAAAATGACACTATGAAGAAAGAAATTCCACCACTGCCAGCTGTCTTTAAGCATTTACTCTTATCTATATATAATATATCTTATCTTAAATCTTATTCTATTCATTTTATGTTAAATCTTAACTAACACAATCTGATCATGAATTCAAATATTCTGAGAAGTTAATAATTAACTTTATTAATCCTAGGTTAAGTAAAATGGCTAACAGAATAAGATCCTGAAATTGGTGTCTAACAATTGCACTGTAAGAGACAAAAAAACTAAAATGTACAACAATGCTAACCAGAACTACTTTGATTATAAAAATAAAATTTGCTTGTCTGCCTAAATATGAATTAACATAAACTTCCTTAAAATGCAAACATGTAATACAATGAAATATCACTTGAGTAATCATATCACTTTAGTAATAATATCACTCAAGTAATCATATCAATCAACCAATCATATCACTGGAGTAATCATATCACTCAAGTAATCATATCACTCGACTAATCATATCACTTGACTAATCATATCACTCCAGAAATCTTATCACTCGACTAATCATATCACTCCAGTAATGTTTCAGGTGATGAGGGATTCTACTGGGTTATGTGGTATGCTACCAGGTGATGTGGGATACTACCGGATGATGTGGGATACTACCGGATGATGTGGGATGCTACTAGGTGGTGTGAGATGCTACAGGGTGATGTGGGATGCTACCGAGTGATGTGGTGTGGTGGACCAGGGGATATTACCATCACAGGAAGGTGATATTACAACACATTGCTACTAGGTGCACTATTATGTGCATCTTCTCTATCTATATCTCAGTATGTGAGAGGCATGAAACTGAAGGAGTACACTAAAGTATCAATATTATTATGTATACAATTAGTGAGCAGCTATACTGCTGGTGGGCCTAGATCATCCAGTGTTAGTTAGCACAGTATGTTTTGTCATATCTTCTCTTTACCAGAAAGTCAATCCTTAAGTATGTTCATAAAGATATTGACTGATGGAGAGTCAATTAGTTTCTGTGGCAGTTTGTTTCATGTATCAATAACGCTGTTGTTGAGATTGTCACTGCCTATTCTCATATTAGTTAGTGTCTTTGTCAATATGAAGTTTGAGATAAGTGTTTTATGTTAAGAGATAATTGGTAATAATACCTTATTGTGATTATTCACTGTCATCATTTCAACTCAACCAGTTCACTATTGAACATAGGCCTCCCCCATTGATTTACACAAAATCCTATCTTGAGTCACCTGCATCCAATCACTCCATCTAGAGAGAGGTCACCCTACACTACATTTGACGGTATGAAGTTGCTCCACACCCTTTCTACCCCAAAAGTTCTACAAGCTATATAGCCAGCCCATTGCCACTTCAGAATGCTAATCCTAAAACACATTTCAATAGCTCACTGAGCAACCCTGAGCTTCCTAATGTGGCCTGCAGTGAAGGACCATGTCTCGATTTCATATGTCATCACTGGCAATATGCACTTGTTGAAGACTTATTTATATTTATATTATATTTTATTGTGATTATTATATTAAAATATAATTAAAGTTCTGGAAATACTGTATGTTATAACATATTATATAAAACATGTTTACATATAAAATTATACCACTAATCCTCCATAATTAACAACTTGTGGTAGTAACAAGTTATTACCATGGTTATCATCAAAAATTATCACAGCAATGATTTAGTCAAAATTCCCAAATAAAACTGAAGTATTTATTATTAACTATAATTTTAACAATAATTCAGTTTTATTTTAATTATTAACACCAATTTTATATTTACCTAAAATTACCAAAGTTAGGTCTTGGTCCATAATCGTTCCATTCATCTTCAGGCTCTTCTGCAAAGTTAGAGTTTCTTCCTTTCATAGATTTCATAGTAGTAATCTAGACAATAGAGCACTAAAATTAAAAATGTCTGATTAAATATGGCTTAGAGGATTTCCAAGAACAAGTCCAATTTACTGCACTGCAAACATGTTTGATATAAATATTTCAGTTTAATTTTAGGTTAAATAACTGGGTAAATAGCATCCTATTTAAGATTTTTTTCAATTATTAACAAAGATAATTCAGATTTTTCCGAAAAATATATAAAACTAGCTGACGCCCACAACTTTGTTTGCATGGATATGTCTGTCTCCAGGAGCTGTAGCTATCTATTACTTAGTTTCACGTCTTAGTTTCAGTAGTAAACTATAAAAAAATTAAATAACAGTATCAATCAAAAAACGAAAATAGCATTGTTTTCTATGGATAAGAAATGACGGACTATAATAGTAAAAGTAAATAAAAAATCTAAAAATCAGATTTTCTTGTATTTGATACATATCACGGTATGATCACGGATTTACGACTTATAGAAATAAAGGTACAGTTGATAAAATGTGCTAATGTTCTGAAAAAGGGTCGTCTTATGAAACAAATTAATTAAGATTAACTGAAGTAATTAACACATGAAATATGTTACAATCTAAGCTCAAGATCTTAGAAAATACATGGATTCATAAATTAGGTAGGTAAAAAGGAATAAAAACTATACGACATAAATGACAAAAAGAAATAAAGGACAAAATAAAAACATTAAAAAGGAATAATAAATCAATACCTGCGAAAGTAGTTTCAAGTCTAGATAAAAGAATTTGTGAAAAATTTAGGAATTTTCCCGTTTCCCGTATCTGGCCAAGTCGGCCAAGTCAGCGTCGTTAGTGATGTACTAGATTTCCGATTTGCAAAATGTTGTAAAAACACTCTGTGGCACTAAAACCGATTAACAGAGACTTTTTAATATACAGAAAATAATTATTTTATTCAGTATCAATAATACTAATTGACATAATTATCCTATTTTTTTAAACTACAACGATACGCAAAAAAAAATTCTTTGTCCTGAGAAGAACACCGCGAGCAGAATTTTCTTTTTGGTCGCTCCAAAAATGTACAATAACAGCAGTATCATAAAGATGTAGAAACAGATTGGCAGCGATCACCTCACTCCCAGGGATTATTAACATCCATTTATTCTTTAATATTACCACCATCATAATTTCAGCCTATCACTAGTCCACTGGCCATACAATATAGGCCTCCCCTATTGATTAATAAATATTGCTTTATAAAAAGGGTACTATAATAATAAGTAAAAAGTTTATTATAACCCTTTTTACATAAAATTAATGTTTAATAAAAAAAAATTAACTTTTTGATTAACAGACTTTGTGCACTTTCTGAAACTTTGTTGGTTGCCTCTTAAATCATTTACTGGCTCTATAAAGTCGAGTAACTCGCAATAGAAATTTTTGCTTCTTCCTGGTTTGATGGTCCTGGTTTGAGATTGGGAATGTCACTTTTTTATTGGACTATTTTATGTTCTTGAGTACATACAAAACGTTTTTATGGCTTTTTAAGAGATACTTCAGATGCAAGATTTCCAATAGCCCTTACGCACTTTTTTGCTAAAGATTTTTTTTTTACGTCAGGTGCCTTTTTCCATAGCCTAAGTCTGCTGTGGAAATAACTAAAATAAACTTATCTAGCACTTTGAACATTAATCAACTTTCAATTTTTTACAGTAGTTGCTGCAGAGGTAAGACTACTTGCTACTTTAGATATATGGGAGCCCCATTGAAGTTTTGTGTCGAGAGTTATTTCAAGGAAAACAGTAGTATCCACGAGGTTCAACTCTTGCCCATTGTAACGTTGTGGTTAAATGTCATCATAATGTAACAATAAGTCGTGCCTAATCTTACTAAACTAAATATAGAATAAATCAAAATTATAAATGTAACCAATTAAAATAACATTATTTCAATTCAAAAGAGTAATCAAATTAAAATCTTAACCCTAACATACACATATTACAATTTAAATTTATATTTATTAACGCTAAGCATCGAACTGCATACCCGTGTTCAATTTTAAATAAACTCTAATTTACACGCCAATGATTGCGACGGGACAGGTTTCTTTTGTTATCGTTCGCGTGACGTCAATCGAACATTCAAGACTCGCGCGAGGTATTGCCTACGATTATTTCACCGGGCCTACCATTCTACGCACCGCTCAGCATAAGTACACACACGACTCCTTTAGGACCTTACGTACGTTGTGCTGTACCTATTTTTCATAGCTGCATATTTTTCGGTTGCATATTTATATTAAAAAAAATGCTTTGTTATACTTCCTAGTAAATTTTGTTATGTTAACCTTTTAAACTTAAATTATTTAAGCTTTGACTTTATTTTTGTGGGTAACTTATTACACTTACTTATATATGTTTATTATTGTACTCCATCTGGCTATCCTTATCGGCCACCTCACTTCTACATCTCGGTATTCCCATTCCGCTGTGTAGAGGTGGTCACAGTCAGACGAAACTACAAGAAGCGGTTATAAATTTCTGGAACATATTTTTCAGGGACCAGGGTTCGACCTTAGCAGAACCACATTTCCGGCGCAAATAGTACACCTGCCAGCCGGTCGTAACGCCGCGTGGTCATTGGATCACCGTCGTCCCTTCAGCGTCGCTGGTAACCCGTCGGGGCAATAATCCCTCGTGTCACGTAGAACCACAGGGGAATACCGGACAACGTCAGCATAAATTAGGCGGGCCACTACATCCACGACATCTTTTTTTTATAAACTTATTTTATTGTGTTGAAAAAGGTAGTTTTTTTTATATTTCCGAATGCCATTTTCGTATAAACGACCAATTAGCACTGGCACAGAAATTGATTGACGTAGGAACATTACGCCACTCGATGGAAGAACTGCTCGATGTAGCATTGCGGGAGCAAGAAGACGGGATGCTTGCAGCCGGTCACTTGCCGCTTACAGAAGAAGACGCCCAAATCATCCAGCAGCTGCTAGACTCTCTGAATATGAAGGACCTTGAGGCTATGAAGCCTTCAAGCCAGAGACCACGACAATGATGCTACTGAAAACAAAGCTAAAAGAATAGCAACGTACACGCCTACACTAAATATCGTGTACACGCCTGCACCGAGGCTAGCATCGGCATCTCGGTAGGCCTGGCCCCCCGCACCCATCGATGACTACTCTCTCCGAGTCAGCGCTCCGCGCCCTGCATGCTGCGACGGCTCCTAGGCGCGAGGGGTTGAAACATGTGCGGTCCCGCGCTAGGAGTCTAGCCTCCGTGCCCCGACCATCGCCGCACCTTCGCACTGCACCTCGCGCGCTATTACGCATGCGCCGACGCGACGTGTAAGAGAAAGAAGAGAAAAAACAGGAAAACCTGCATGAAACATCCTTGCAGCGATGCGTCAGGCACCTATGTGAGAGAATGTGCTGTTTCTAAGACTAACAGAACGTCTAATTCTATGTTTGAAACGGAACGTTTATAGATCACATTTCACATTCCCTGGAAGACGGACGTCTAGATATATCGCTGTGGACATTAGGGGCACTGCGATCTGCGAGTGATACGTCCACCCCCGCAAGAGGTTATTAGCATCTCGACGCCGAGTGTATAGTGGCTGCGCACGGAGAATATATATATAAAGGTGGCAGAACGCTTAACGTTAGTTTAGATCCTTTCGGAGGAAGTGTGAGAGTTTTAGCGGTCGTCCTGTCGTGTCGCGCCCGTCTTTACGTACACACTTGATTCTTCTTCTTTTTTTATCCAGGTAATTAGACTTATAAAAATTAGAATAGAATTACAAAATCGAGCCTATTTTTGCCATAGTCGAGTAATAATGTAATTATAAAAAGGAATTCGTTTCGATCGACAGAAAAAATGAAAATCGAAAACAAAACGAAAAGCACAGTTTTAGTCTTGAATTGAATTTTCCAATCACTGTACAATTTCATCAAAACTCAAATTATACACAGAAATTACAAAATTCAATAAAAACACTATCGCCACTTTTCAAGTTGGCGCTAAAAGTGTCAAACTGAAATATAAAGTATAGTACATCCATCCCAGAAATCAAAAATCGCGTCGGTTTTTGCCTGTTATCGATATCGACTGGCAAGAATTAATTCTGTTATTATTTATTTAATTAAACAATTTTTAGTGACTACACCATAAATGCAACTTACATTTTATGTTTGCATGCATGAATATTTTTCTGTTAAGCTTTTGACGGATGTCGAATGCAATGAAAATATGTAATGGTAAATATTTTTTTTAGTAATGTAACTACAAATTGAAAATTTTATGGTTTTATTTCCTTTTAGTACTGTGAAACCTTCTTTCTTCAAAATTCCAGGATTCTAGGTCAACGGGAAGTACTATACCTATAGGTTTTGGTGAACTGAGTTTGTATATATCAAAATATGTAACGTAAATGGCCGTATCTTTTAATAGCATCTTACATTTTTTATACCGCCAAGGGATCCTAGCCCTATATAAAAAATGTATTCCATAGTCTTATTATGTAGTCCATAGTATTTCACATCAAGTTAATAGCTCCACAAGTTCCTTTGAAAAAGGGGTCAAAGGTAAGGTAAAGCGGAGTTCGTACGGATAAATACGAAACCCTAAAAATGTTGCATAATAAACAATATTTACCGGAAAGTTGTCTACCTCATTTAACCCTTACCGGAGATAATAAATAGTAAAAAAAAAAAACAACAGCGTAATGATTAAAAGATTTACAATCATTGTTTTTTAAATAGAAGAGGGAGCGAACGTGCAGGTGGCTCACATAATGGTAAGTGATCACTGCCGCCCATGAACACCTACAATACCAGAGGAATAGCAGATGCGTTGACGGCCTTTGAGAAAGGAATAGGCTCTTTTCTTGAAGGTCGACAGAAATTCGCTTGGGCAGCCTTGCGAGAGACCAGAACGCGCGGGTTCCCGAAAGAAGACGAACTAGTTTCTCGCCAGTTATGCCAATTGTTTTATGTAAGATATGTAGAAGCTGTGTAGATTTTTACTATGGAGTATATAGATAAGGAGGAACGACGCGATATAACGAAATTGTCCAAGATATGGAGGCAAATTAAAATAGCGCCACTGTAGCAAAACTCCTAAATTTGCTACATGGTTCTCCACCAGTCACTTTTCGTTTCACGTGGGGCGATACGCAGTCAACTCGGTCGTGCGTGCGGTGGGGGCAAAGTTTTGCAAGACCCACCGCACAAAAAAGATCCAAAAACTCTCCGACAACACTCTCAATCTCATGGAGAGTAAGCGTGAAATGAGGATGAAGTCCTCAACTGATGCGTCAGCATATCGGCAACCGAACAGACAATCTCCAAATGTATGCACCGAGACCTACGCAACTTAAATACAGCTTGTTTTGAAGATGCGATAAAGCGAAACCAGGGCTCCAAGGACTTTGCCAGGGATCTGTCTGCCGGAAAGAGCCGACTGACTAAGTTGAGGACCGAAAGCGGTAGCGTCTTTTCCGCTGGACCTCTGGTCCTGAGTGAGATCGAGAGATTTTATGGAAAGTGTACACATCGTCGTTGGAGTCACACACTAGTGTGAGTAACAACCCAAGAGCAAATCTCGTCCGACACTATTCCGATTATAACCCGGACGTCAGTCTAAGCGAGATTCATATGGCTCTTAAACAGCTTAAGAATGGCAAAGCGCCGGGTGGGGATGGAATCACAACGCAGCTTCTGAAAGCGGGTGGAAAACCGGTACTTGTAGTCCTTCTGAAGCTCTCTAATTCCGTAATTCGGGGCTACGCTGGAAGCGTGGAGTAGAAGCGTGGTTGTCCTGTTAGGACAATAATGCCTTCAAAGGACGATAATGCCTTCTTGAAGAACTATAGACCGATGTCGCTTCTGAGCCGCGTCTACGTGCTGTTTTCGAGAATCATTACGAATCGTCTCGCAAGCAGACTTGACGACTTCCAGCCTCCCGAACAAGCCGGATTCCGAAAAGGCTTTAGTGCCACAGACAACATACAGATACCCTTCGCCAGATTGTCCAAAAGACCGATGAGTACAATCTCCCGCTATGTCTGGCGTATGAGGACTATGAGAAAGCCTTTGATTTCGACGAATATGTATACCTAGGACAGATTGTTCGACTGGTCCAACTTCGACCAAGAGGTCAATCGACGGATCCAACTCGCCTGGGCAGCGTTCGGGAAACTGGGTTACATCTTCTCGTCGAGTACATCTCAATGCCTCAAAACAAAAGTATATAACCAGTGCGTGTTGCCAGTGATGACTTACGGAACCGAGACGTGGTCCTTCACTACAGGCCGCATGAGGAAGCTCAGAGTCGCGTAGCGAGCTATGGAAAGGGCTATGTTCGGAGTTTCTCTGCGAGATAAATCTATAAAAATAACAATGTTATCCGCAGCAGAACTTCAACAACAGACGTAGCCCTAAGGATTAGCAATCTGAAGTGGCAATGGGCCGGCCATATAGCTCATAGAAGCGATAACCGTTGGGGGAGAAAGTGGTTTTCGAGTGGCCTCGTACCGGCAAACGCTGACTAGGGCGACTCCCCACTAGATGGAGCGTCGACTTGCACGGCAATCTATGGGGGCAATCTATAGGGGAAGCCTATGTTCAACAGTCGACTATGATAGGCTGAAATGGTGATGATGATGACGACTTCTTCTAATACTGTTAACTTCAGGTCATACTTTTTGCTACGTTAGCGCCATTTTATAATTATTGGAACCTTTATTCTGTATATTTGTTGGACACTTTTTCGTGAATCGTTGTAGGAGCTCTTTAATCTCTACACTTCATAATTTTGACATTTCAAATGATTTTTTTTTAATAAAAATTAAAAAAAAACATTACTGTGACTAAAAATAAGAGTAAAATAAACATAAAAACTGTGATACAAAAACACAATTTTGATACTTATATTTATTTTTTTAAGAAATCATTAGTTAATAATCTGCCGTCTCGTCATGTGTACATAAGATCCCTTGAACTCTTTCGATAAGAAGTTCCCCGACGCGATACTAATATTAAATGAAATAGGTTTTTCGAAAAAATCAGAGAAATTCTAATTTTTTCAATGAAAGGGAATTGGTAGTGGTAATTGGATAAAAACTATAGTAATTGGTAGTGTAAGGGCAATAATTTACTCATTATCGATCATGATCGATTATGCAAATCATAATCGATTGTACCGATCATTTTCTTTATCTGTCCATTTAAATTTCCTCATTTTAATTATTCTTTTTTGCCACTATCAATCTATCAATTATATATTTCTTTCTAAAGTAAACCTATTAATATCGTATAATGAGCTGTTCTAGAGGAAATAATAATAGAACTAGAGCCCAAAAGCATCAAAACAGAACTGCTTTCAAAAATGATTTGCACGACTCGAGTAAGAAATTAAAATTTTTAAATTCTTTAGAAGTGTCTGGCGTATGTATGCGATGCAAAGAGATAATCGAATGGAAAATAAAATATAAAAAATATAAACCGCTGGTAGCGCCTAGAAAATGTGTCGCATGTGGACAAAAAACTGTTAAATTGGCTTACCATGTATTCTGTAATAACTGTTCTACGGAGAAAAAAGTATGTGCAAAATGTTGTAAAGGAATTGAAGTGAGTACACTATATTTGATTAAAAATTTACTGTCGGACACCTTCGAGTAGTCTTCTGGAGTATAGAAGTTTGGGAGAGAGAAGTTACCTCCCCCCCCCCCCCTAAATCCCTCGGCGCAGATATGTATAGCTTTGTATGATTTCTGAAAAAATGTTACCATTTAATACCTCCAGGAGAAGAGTGGTGAAGCTGAGCTCTCCCTCCCCCGCAGCCAAAATTTATTATTTTTAAGTTTTTTTTGTCAAACCTTAACCACATTATTTGTGCATAAGAAAAGGATGTAGTAGGTAGGTTTTGAATACAAGTATATTTCAAACTTCATAAATATGGTTTTTCTAAAAAATCCCTTCACTGTTGTACATAAGGACACAACCCTTTGGGTATGAGTCCCACCCTGAGCCACAAATGGATTGCAAAGTGATTAGCTTTTTTTGTGCTGAATCTATGTGAATTATGGTGCCCTCTTTGACATGGTTTTGATTGAGACACACCAGAACTTTAGCTGACATTATCTTGTTTGGGCATGACTCAAGCCTCAAATCCTCTGACCCTTCTTTGATTATCTTGAGCACCCTAAGGCCTTTGAAATGCTTTGAATCTATGTATGAAGAAAGAAAATTAATGTTAATGATAGCGATTTTGCAAAAATTGTAGTTGTGCCTCTAGAAGGGAGAGAAGAATTATTTGGAAGCATTTTTAGGTGGGCTTCGCCAGAAGATTCGCACACTCTGCACCACACAGAACTCTAGCCACCTCCACAAGCTCGCTGCGCTGCAGTCTTGTGTGCTTGATCCGCACACATCCTGGGGTGGTACCAACCTAGACAGATTCCGGCTTAGAAATCCTACCACCAGTAAAACTTCCATCTGCCTGCAGTAATTGAACCAGTCAGAAATAGATAGTTGCTTCTTTTCCTAGTTTCCTTTCTTAAGAATGGTCTGGCCATAGGTCTATTGTTGGGCATAAGCATACATCAAGTGTAAACATGTATATTACATATGTTTAAGACTATTTTAATGTGTTTTTAAGATTGCTAACTATAACAGTATGCAAAATGGCCAGATTAACATAAAATTATACGCATATTTTGTTTATTTAGTTTTAATCATAAATCAATTAAAATCACCATCCCAGCAATAAAATGAATGCTGAAAAATCTGAGCTGAACCTCGACAATATTTTACGACCCAACTCACCTCTCTACTCTCTGCAAAGGTACCAGACAGTAAAATTTTGGAAGAAAACTTGAGATTATGGTTTTACAAAAAAAATCATAACTTTTCCCACCAGTGTCGAACCCAAACACTACTCTAATCTCTATGTAGGTGTCAGACAGTTAAACCCAACCCCTACTTTGATTCAGGTCCATTTAAACATATTTTCATCTTTTTCAGAATACTGAAACTGCAGTCAATGAAAATGTTAATGAAGAGAAAATAAAGACGATTTTGAAAACTTTGCCTGAAAGGAGGCGCCGTACAATACTAAGGTTAGTGATCAGTATTAAATTACAACATAGTCAAGATATCTTTTTCCAGTTATGCAATTGTAGTTCTATAGAAATTTTAATTCATAAATCTTTTGGTTTAAATCATTTCTATATTTGTCTTCTATATTTTAGGTACATAAATAAACAAGAACAGAAAATAACTGATGAAATGTTATTGAATATTGAAGATATGTTGTCAAGAATCGATAACATTAACATAGATGATGATTTTAGCCTCTGTAGTGATGAGAACAGCCTTGATGGTGAAGATGATGATAAATAAAAGAAATATTTATTTTCGTAATAAACATTCTTAATTACACATTTATCATTTATTATCATTGGACTTGTAAAATAGAAATGATATAATTAAAAAAAAAACAAAGTAGCCATTACATTTAAATTATTGTGGATATTACAATGCTCAAATTTTCACTTATTTACCTATAATGTGAAAGCAATGCTTTGTTCTTGCATTATTTTTAAATTATCTTTTACCAAAGTTCTAAAATTATTCACACTAGTGATGCGTAACATATATAAAAAGACATTTCAGAGCTTAAACAAATAGCAGGATTCTATAGATATATATAAAATACAAACTCAAAAAATATAGTAAATTTTTTATTGGTTAAAGTGATAAGACAGGCAAAACAATCACCTGATGTTAAGTGAAATGTTTGCCAAATGCTTTGTCACCCAGAAAATTTCTGTACACCACCGTACACTACTGTACAGGCACCACACTGCGCCTGTCACCCTGAGACATCAATTCTTAATTCTCACATGCCCAGTGATTACACTAGCTCTCAGTGCCCTTCAGACCAAAACAGTAATATTTGCACGCTACTACTTCCTAGATGGATTCCTACCACCAGTAATGATGAAAATGTGGATTTCAGATTTTTTAATTAGTTCCATGAGTATATTCACCTTCCAGTACAAACCTGATACTAATAATATTTATGCTTGTTTATATACAAAGACAGCAGGAAAATTAGCACAATTTATAGATATTAAACCTAAGCCTGCCTGATATTTGCCATATGCACATGATCTTTAGATCTCAAAAGTTAGTGCAAGAAGGGTATCGCGGATGTGACTGTCGTAATGTGTGCGTTCTAAACTTTCTACGTGTATTACTAGTTAAAAGCATATATAAATATTTATAAAATCAGTTGGAGGTGGAGCAGAGAAAATAAATATGCTTGAAGCCAAATATTTATGTTATGGGATAAAACATTTGTTTCTCCAAATTAACAAAAAAGTCACCAGCGCTAAAGTCACGGGTTAAAAACACCAAGGCGCGTAAAACGCTTAACGCCTGAAAAGGACGATATCAAGCCCAATATAACCAAGATTAAGTATAAACGACGCAAAAATGGGGGTGATTCTTAAAAAATTTTGCTATAGTTATATATATTTGTATAAATTTGATATACACGACCGCGTGACCTCGTGGTCTGCGTCCTGACTACTAAGGATTACTACCGAGGACCCTGGGTTCCAATCCTACTCGGAGCCATATGCAAAAACACAAATTGTGGGTTTTCAAGTCAGATAGTGTTTGATTGTCCCCGTGGGTCTAACACTGCATCTTATCGCAAGAGCGTATTGGGATTGTATTGGGGTGTTATAGTGTTGTGGTTTACAAACTAAAAGTAAATAGTTATATGCAGTGATGCCCTACCCAAAAAGAATATTAATCGTTCAATATGCGTATTGGTACAAACACGGTAAATACAAGTAACTGCAATATAAATGTAGTACTTGTGGTAGATTTCTTGCCGCTAATGACTGCGTTACATGTTCTAAATGCCCAGATCTATTTCACAGAGCCTGTGTGGCTATCCCTGTAGCTCTTCGGGTACCATCTAAGTGTTAATGCCCTGGATATACTGCGAAGGCACCGAAAAAGGATAACTCCTCAACACATATAAGAAGTACTCTGGCGGCTTACCCTGAACAACAGTTTTGTGCAGATATGGAGGCACGTCCGAATACAGATGTGGAAGTACGATCCGATGCGGCAATGACAAAACTCACAGAAGAACTTAAAGATTGCAGCTCCCACCACGCAGATAAGAGGTCTTCGTAGCGAGCTCAGTGCTGACGGGCAATAACCGATTTCAAAAAAAGCCTACAATGCTGCCTCGGTAGAATGGACTCCTTAGAAGCAAGAGTGGCAAGTCTTGAGAAGGAGATTGTAGAAAAGGCGCCACATGAAACCGACGTTAAAGAGACCATCTGTGAACTGAACTGCCTGGTCCCGCTTATTGAGCAGCTGCTCAACCAGGAGCTGTTACTCTGCGATCTTCAAATTACTGGACTTCCTGAAGAAAGGGGGGAAAATACGGTTCACCTAGTCAAGGTAGTGTCCCAAAAATTATCCATCTTACTCGAGGACTGCAATATTGTTTTTTCAGAACGAGCTGTTATGGTACGCCGTAACCGTAGCGTATCCGACGACGAGTACGAGAAGTGACCACGTTCCATAATGCTACCTATGCGCGGCGCACTTTGAGGGACAAACTGTTGCGCTCCGCACGCATTCGCCGGGGACTTACTACAAAATATATTAATTTACCTTTGTCGGTTGAACTTCTATATTAAGGAGCGCCTTTCACGGTTTAACAGGCAATTATTTTACAAGGCGCGGAAAGCAAGGCGCCAATGCGGGTGGAAATACGTCTAGGCGAAGGCGAGACGTAATTTTGCACGTAAAGATGATGGTAAAAAAAAATTCTTCATCTTCATCAGATACTGTGTTCAAGGGCCAGGGGCCTTTGTGCCAGTTTTGGTTTGACCCAAACATAAATAATACTCCTACAAAAACACCGAAATTAGCACTATCGCGTTCGCTGTGTGCGCGATTTCGAATATTTCAAAATAATTTTAAGTCGTCTAATGACCGTCCGAGGGAGGCTGCGGGCCTCCGTTCGGACTGTCGACTTGTGTGTCGCCCAGAGTTACTGGGCGGTGAGAACCGCCCTGGGGTGTTTTTTATTACGGTTTATCTCGCCATAATATGTAATTTTATACATCTGTCAAACATTTTACTGTTTTGTATCTTAACCAATTGTATAATAATATTGACTTGTTCTTTTTTTACTGCCTCGTATTCCTTGTATTTTATGTGTAGAAACGGATCTTGAATCGTTTTTTATTAAAAGATTCACATTACCATTTTTGTACTTAATGGATCGTCGGTTTTTATATTAGACGTGGCCTTAAATTTCATACACATTTACACCCCATTGTCACAACCGTCGACCAAATATTGAAGGTGTGAACCGCATTATCGCCACAGTATACCGACCACCATGGCATAACGTAAATACATTCTTTGATGCTCTTACTGATTTGTACAATACTATTGCACTTAATGGTAATTTACTTCTACTTGACGACTTTAACAAAGTTTAAAAACTTTTTAAATTAATGACTATAAGACTAAACATCTTCAGGACTTTCTCGATGATACAAAATTAACACAGATTGTAAACGAACCTACACATTTCACAGAAGCAAGTGAAACCTAAATTGATTAAATTTGATCTGACTTAAACGTACGCAATGGTATAGTAGACTACGAGTACATATCGGATATAAGCAAACATTCTGTTTTAGTAACTGAACTTAATATTAAAAAAACCAAACCCAGTCCACGGTTGATTACTTACAGACCTTTCTGTGATATTAATCCAGAACGTTTTAATTTAGCTCTAAATAATTTGTCCTGGGAAGAAATTTTTAAATATTATGTTAATGACATTTTGTGTTACGAGTATTTAATGATTTCATTTTTTTCCTTTGATCTACATGCTCCCGAACAATGTCAACTATTTATAGATTCCCCTACACCCTGGTTAATTTTAAATATAAATTAATGATGAAATTGCGGGCCAAAGCTCAGAAATTCGTAAATCCGGATCATTGGGTAATAAAGAATATAACAAACTTTAAAAAAAAATTGTGCCATCTGGAATCTTTAGGGAAAAGAGTTTTAAATCTGTTCTACCGGATAGAAAAGTTATTGTCGATTTACCGCCCCATCTTAAAAATGCAGACAATATAAATGATTATATTCACACTGGTTACTGGTAACAATCAAATAACCATCTCAAATTTAACATACTATGAGTATCAGATTTCATTTAGCCCAGTTTCAGCTTACTACTGTTTCAGAAGATGTTGTTCTAAGATCATTCAAGAGTTAAAGTCTAATGCCAAGGGAATCGATGGTATAACACATGGTATGATTATATTAACACTACCTCATACTCTGACTGTCATTACTGTTATCATTAACACCAGTATAATTACTTCGACTTTTCCAGATTTGTGGAAAATAGCTATCGTGAGACCTTTGCCAAAAAAACCCAATCCCATTGATGTAAAAGATTTAAGACCCATTATTATATTCTCATCAAAAGTTTTGGAAAAAGTTATCTGCAGACAGCTAATATCTTATCTAGAATCTTATGACATATTACCTGATGCTGTCTGGATTCCGAAAAGGCCGCAGCACTTCTACTGTCTTACTTGATGTCATATAAGATACTTGCAGCTCAGGATGAAGGTAAATTTACCATAGTCGCTCTGCTAGATTTCTCTCGGGCATTTGATTATATTAATACTAAGTTTTTACTATCGAAAATGGCTATCTACGGTTTTGGTAGGGAGACTGTACAATGGTTTAATAGTTATTTATCTGATATGAGACAAGTCGTTGAACTTTCTGATAGTGACGGTTCTATTCGTCGCTCTAGAATTCGTATTGTATCCAGATGCGTGCCTCAGGGTTTTGTTTGAGGGCCAATTCTATTCATTATTTTTAGTGATGATATAGTGAGCAGGATCAAGATTTGTAAATTCCATTTATATGCGGATGATGTACATATTTATATTTCCGCAAAACCTTAAAAAAGTTCATAGGGCTACACAACTTATGAATAAAGACCTGAAACATATTGCTACGTGGGCTTATCAAAATGCTTTGGTTTTGAATACGACCATGTTTCTGGTTTTTGGCAGAGCAAAACAAATTCCAAACGCGAACTCCCACATTCTCCGCAATATTATTGAACAGGTTAATGAAGCCCGTAATCTAAGCCTTATACTTGATAGCCGGTTACGTTTTGAAAGCATGTGCTTGCAATTGTAAGAAACTGTTTTTATCGCCTAAAGTTGCTGTATAGTATTCGCAATTACATCAGCAAGGAGCTCCGTCTAAGGCTACGCTGAATCGTTCGTGCTTTCAAAACCTAACTATGCTGACAGTCAACGTGTCCAAAATGATTGTGTGAGATATTGTTACGATATTCCATCGCGTTCACATGTCACTTCATTCATTAATAAATGCACATGTCTGAAAAATTGAGGCTAGGCAAAACCTACACCAAGCGAGTTACGTTTGGTATGATTTTGATGAAGGATCCAGAATATTTGTATGCAAAATTAAAGTGGTGCCGAAGTGAAAATGCATACAATACTAGAGAGCTTCGTCATATCTGCTTCGAATACATTACAGCAGTTTTTAGAAGTAGTTTCAGGTTCCACCACTCCACCTCTTAAAGCCTCTAAGGTTTTAAAAGGAAGTACAAAGCAGTATTATTACCTAACCAATTAGACGCATCACTTACTTAACCTACCTTTTGTTTTTATGCATACTTTGTTGAAAACTTATTTTATTAAAACCCTTCTATATTCAAGAATAAATTTACAGTGCACCTTTGGATGAGACACTGTTGCAGCGTAATGCGACTAATTTTTGGTAGGCATATATACATATATTATTTTATTTTTTCTTGTGTTGTGCTTGTTGTTCTTTTCTTTCTTACCTCATTCCTACAGAGGTGTCGTTAGAGGCGACTAAGGTATTGTACGAGCAGCCTTTATTCATGCAGAGTAATACCATAATATGTTAAACTTTCACTATACTGCTTGTAGTGATTTTGATGTCAAAGATGCACCTCGCTCTGGTCGTCCTGTTATGGATAAAATGGACGCCATTTTTGAAAAAGTGGAGCAAGATCGGCGTATCAGTATTTACGACATAGCTGAAGAACTGGGAATTGACCACAATACAGTTTTGATCCATTTGAAAATAGCTGCTTTAGATCAGTCGGGGATTCCTTCAAAATCTGCCAATCTACAAATTTTACAGGTTGACATAAGACTGCGATTAACCGCGAGTGTCTACTATATTTGTGTCAAAATCATCTACTCTGGGGGTCCTGAACCGAATGTTAATCATGAGAAGGAAATAAGTAATACTCAGTAAAAATTGCTCAGTTAATACAACAAAGAAAAAAATGATTATGCAAGTGCTCGTGAAAGTGTACAGTGATTGGAAAATTTAATTCAAGACCAAAATCGTACATTTCGTTTTGTCTCCATCAGTCCAGCAAATCTTCAGTAAAAGTGAAGTATCATTTTACAGTCGATTGAAATTTAGAAGTCTTGCTGCTATAAAATTGTATACCTGGCTATGACACTTGACACTGGAAAATTGTTTACGAACTTTACATAAATAAAATATTTGATAGGTTAACTGATTGTATAAGTATATCATTTGTTAGAAATTACTAAATTACTTTAGAATCTAAGTAATAATATCTTATTTGAACTTATGTATTTTTTTAACAATAGATTACATTACAACATTCTAGTTATATGTATTCATATAAGCATATAAAATATTCACATTTTAAATATATATCAATTTTGAGAAGGCTTTCCTCTTCACACTAATGTTTGATAATAAATGCACAAATAATACACCAATAAACATGATTGGAGTGTTGCGGTGTTTTAACAATATTTCTTGTTAAATGTTCTGCAAAAAAGCGAATCTGTGAAAATATGACAAAGGTATGCACTGAAGAATACAAATATAAAATTTACACAAAAAGTATTTTGATCACTCAAAACTTAAATTAACAAACATGGAAATAATAAAGTAACAACCAACAATAAAGTAACAATCAAACACCTGCTCAACTCAAAATAATAAAGTAATGTAAATATAAATTAAAAGTAAACACAAATTATATTTTTTTAAGTCTAAACAATGCTTAATCATTTATAAGTTGATACAATAATTAACCTAGAAATAACAATAAAATATTCAAATTGAGCAAAACGAAGGGATGACATTGTGACATTAAAATAAAACCTGGTAGTAAGTAATTCGTAACAGAAGTATTTAAATAATTAAATTCGAAGTTATTCAACATTAAAAACGTAAATTTACAAAATAACTATTTTCTTTCGCAAAAAGACATTTTGAAAAAATCTTTAAATATTTATTTAAAACCGTGAAAATGTAAGTAGTACACTCAGCGTCACAAAAATCGCACCTCTCTGAGTTTGCGCGAAAAATGGCTGTAATGGCTAGAAACGAATTATATTTATATAAATATTGGTATGTTTGAAATGGGTATTTGAATAGCTTTACATTATTAATAAAAAAAATCATGAAATCATTAAAACATTTATCATTATAGAGCGTCAAAAATAAACAGTGTCAAATGCTCGTTAGTAAGGACGCTAGTTACACCACCTAAAAAGGGTATAAAAGGGTCGATCTGGATGAAATATGGGCCAGTCGTAATTTAGACTTTGCAGTGAACACACGTGAACAAGTAACCCAAGTAAGAACAAGTAAAGATGGACACCAGCTCTGAAGAAGCCGCTCAAGTGATTGCCCTACTGCAGTCGGGGATGCGGCAGTGTGACGTTGCTCGTTGACGTGCAGTTCGACGGGTGTTCCAACGATTTCAGCAGACTGGTGGTTATGTTAGAAAACCGGGATCTGGAAGAAAACGGTGCACATCAGAAAGAGATGACCGTTTCATCTTTACGAAACCGTTTTACAAATGCTGTTGAGTTGCAACAACAGCTTCGATCATCTCGGAGAACATCTCAGTGAGTGTTTCTACGATAAGAAGAAGGTTACACGAAAAGAGTTTAAAGGTCCAAAACTTACTGCACAGCATCGCAGAGATCGCCTAGAGTTTTCTCGCAATCATTGCGAGTGGACTCTAGAACAGTGGCGGACCGTACTCTTCTCTGATGAGACGAGGGTCTGTCTCTTCTGCAATGACAGACGTAGAAGGGTCTACAGAAGACAGGAGGAGAGGTTCACACAACCCTGCTTCGAAGAATCCGTCGAATACGGGGGTGGCTCGTGTATGTTTTGGGGCGGCATTTCCGTCGACGGGAAAACGGAACTTGTGTGCGTTTCCCGGACTCGGGGTGGCCGTGGGCAAGGGTCATTAAATGCTGGTCGGTACATTACTGAAATTCTGGAGGAACATGTGGTCCCGTATGCTGGTTATGTCGGTGATGGATTCATGTTAATGCATGATAATGCTCGTTGCCACACCGCGGCTATTGTACGGGATTATTTACAGGAGGTCGATATCCCTGTTATGCATTGGCCAGCACGAAGTCCAGACCTTAACCCAATAGAACATCTCTGGGATGACCTAAAACGGCGCGTGCGAGCTCGAGATCCAGCTCCAGCCACTCTTCAAGAGCTCCAAGATGCGGTACTTGAAGAGTGGGAACAAATACCCCAAGAGGCTGTTGCGATCCTTGTAAGGTCCATGAAAGATCGCATGAAAGCCGTTATCAAGGCAAGGGGGGGTAACACTAGGTTTTAAGAACTTTTTTTGTATTTATAAAGTTTTTTTTTAAATTATTTTTATATTTGCAAATTTGTACATACCCTGTTTTTTTCTTTAATTTCTCTTTCGTCTCGGTATAAAAGTAAAATTCAATTAAAATTCCTGAAAGCTAATGAATTACCTTTCGAATGATACCCTCAAACCACAACATTGCCATTGGCCTGTTGTGTTAAAATAGTATTTAAATTATTTTTTTCGGATGTGCGATTTTTTTGACGCCGAGTGTATGTAAAAAAAAGCTTTTCATTACATTTTTCATATAAAGTTAACGCTCAGTGTATCGTAAAATACTCAAAATACTGACCTAAATTATTCTTGCTTGCACTTGCTCTAAGAAGTCTAATTTGAATGTTTTGTGATATTAATGAATGTATAGATGGCAGACATCTCGAGTTTGTTTGTTGAATGAAATTAATTTAACTATATCTAATGAAAAAAAAAAACCAACAAAAAGTTGAAAATTAATTAGAATATTGTTACTTGCAGTAATTTTGTGCTTTAATTTTGTGTTTAAAATTAATCAAAATATGGATTGGCTTTTAAGCCATGGCATTTTTACGTAGTCCGATCGCCGAGGAAAACTTTTCATCGAAATAATCAATTTATATATAAACGGAATGTGTGTGTATGTATGTCCAGCCTTTTTTTAAACCACCCACTCATGGTTGCAGTGGTAGAGTGGGTGGAACTGGGAGGTAAAAATATGTGATAGGATACTTCTAACCATTTCTATCACATTGTATGGCTCATAAACTCGAGATTGTGCTGAATATACTACAAAAGTTCTCACTTTTGTAGTACATTCCAAAATGTTCTAGAATATTCTAGGATATTTTAAAATTTTTAAAAACTACGAAAATGTGTGACTGTAATTAGTTCAGAATGTTCTAGATTGTTCTCGAAATTTCAAAAATGATTTGGGAAGTTCTGTAATATATCCAAACACTATTATCGGTCTAAAATATTCTAGATTGTTATTAAAATTTTAAGATAGATCTGGAAAGCTCTAAAATATATTTAAATGTTTCAAATTATTTAAAAAATGATTTTAAACAGTTTACTGTTCTGGATTGTTTCAAAAACTTCGAAACATTCTAAAATATATTTAAATGTTTAAGACCGAAAATTATTCTAATTATTTTAATAAGTTTGGAAAGTTCTGGATTGTCCTAATAAAATGTATTTGTGTTCTAGAATGTTTTCAAATTATAAATTTTGATTGTTGACTGTATATAAGCGGAAGTGTAATGCTTTTTTGTTAATCAGTATATAACTATATTTTTTTCGTCATTATTTTAATCAATTTGTTTCAATTTGTTTCATAATTATTTTAATAAGTTAATAAAATAAATCAATTTCTAATACTTACAACGTACGTTTAATCTTACAAATATTTGTATACATATAGAAAAACTGATTCTATAACCGTTGTATTTTGACTGGGGTATCGCAGCTAGTAGCAAATAATAAGGAAATACGACCCTCCTTCGCTTTGCGTAGTCGGGATATATATAAAAAATATGCATTTCAACGTAGTAGCGTGAATATACACACACCGGCACAATTGGCGGATCACAAAAAAAAACATTATTTTTCATAATAATTTATAAAAGACTGGCCAGTATGTTACCTTTTTATTTAGAACTTTTTTGTTTTTGTCTTTATTTTCATCGACTTGTTTTTGTTTCCCGGTAATATTGATTTGTTAGTGGTTCAAGCTCGGTCTGAGGAGAAATTAAAAAAAATATTCATTCGATAAATTCTCAATTTTATTAGTACAACTTATTTTTTTCGGTTCAATAGTGGGCACCTTAGTTGAAATAAATTAAAAAAGCGAATATTATTAATTTTACACGTCGATATTGTCACGTCTGCGTATAGAAATATTGTTACTCTATGAATTTACATAAAATATGTGACATTTAATCATGAAATGGAAATTCACCCAGGCGCTCGAAATGTCGGGAAAATAATATGAAATTATTCGCGATAAAATCAGTATATTTGAATTGTATGGATTATATCTAATTCACACTCATTTTTTCAGTAGAACTTCGCACGGTAACTTGCGAATGATAAAATTTTATAGGCTGTTAAAATCTTGTAACTGATCTGTCTACTGCTTCTAATTGTGTTTTTTTTTTCATCAATGACATTATATCAATATAGAATACGTGGGATACTTTATTGTCACTGTGTCATCCTCATCCAGAATATCAATGTTTAAAGTATCATACAAGCATTATTGTTTTTAATCATTATTGCAACTGAACAAATTAACGTCTATTTTTAGATTAGATTTAATTTATATTTTGTCAACAAATAAACAGAAAAAACAAATATACATACTTTTATTAATAACTCCAGGAAGTTAAATGGATAATTTAACAAATAAAAATATTTCCATATCTATTAGGGTGCTACATTAATACGGAGGAAAATCCATGGACTTATGTGCGTGATACATGACACACTTAAAATGGCCTGTTGTGTAAATAACCTTCAGGTAAGTTGATTATTTAAATGGTAAAAAATATTAGTATTATGCTTTTAATAACTTTATGATTTTATGATGCCAAGTTGCCGCAGCTGAAAATAAAAAGAAAGTAAATAGAGACATATTATATATAAATCACGATAATTGTTAATTCTATTATATGAACTTACAAATCCCTGTCGCTCTCTTTCCTTCTGCAATACTAGTTCGGTTTGAGAGTCATTAAATTTAACTACAGCAGATAACACCTTTGCTAAAGTTACGGAATGAGTACCAGAACCAGTCAAATATTCATATAAAATATTTCGCAAGTATTCTAATTCCGTATTTTCTTGCAGTGAATGCAAATGTCTTAAGCTAACAAGAGCTTCATCTAACCTTCTCTCTAGTTTATCATTTGACAATCTTAACTTTTCGTTGTGGATTTGCATTTCTTGCATATTACTATTCGTTAACAAATTCATATGTTCTAAGTCTTTCACCCTTTTTTCTAAATTGTTTTTGCTTTCTAAAATACTATTATACTTTATCTTAATATTGTTAATATTCTCGTCACTATCAATAGAATCTATAACTTGGGATGGTCTCTTGTAACTATGAAAATGAATTTGATCTTTAAGTTCTAAGTTTTCTTCTACTAGTAATATATTTTCTCTTGTTAAGTTATCAATTTTATCTTTTCCGGATTGAATTTCATTTCTTAGTGTTTCTATATCGTACTGTGATATTTCACTTTGTTCGGTAAAATTGTCATTTGATGTAATAACTTCTCTCAACTTATCATTGAGATGACCATTTTCTTTAGAAATTTTTGCCAAGTATGTTTGAAGTCCTTCTATATCAGAACGAAGACGCCTGTTTTCTTCTTTAAGTAACGCATATTCACAATTTATTGAACCGCTGTTTAAATCACCTGAATGAATGTTAGTAGTAATCAAATTATTGTTCAGAATTTCTTGCTGTAACTCATCATTGTTAGCGGTATTATTTGTTACTTCCTTCAGAGAATCCAATTGGTTAAGGTTGTTTTCTGCTATAATGTGATCACTAGTTAGTGAATGCGTGTTACTCAATCTATCAGATGGCATAGGATTTTGTTCATCGCTTTCAATTTTTTTTATTATCGAATTCAAGTGATCTTTTTCCTTTTCAATCTCTAAATGTGAATTACGTACTTGAAGCATTTCCACTTCAAGTACTTTTACATTGTTAGAAATAGCTTCACATTGATTTTTAAGAATCTTATTTTCGTGTCTTAAAACATGTATATCTTTTTCTAAATCCTGTGCATATAATTTGTTTTTTTCATTATCTTCTATTCTTTTCTTAAGGTTCAAATTTTCAGTTTTTAAAGCTTCAAGTTGTAGTACATCATCCTCATTTTGTTTTCGTAAGATATTCACTTTTTCTTGTAAATATACATTACTGTCTTTTATTTTATTTAATTCGTGAAGATTACTCCCGTTTTCAGAGAGTAATGCAGAATTATTTTCTGCCATTACGTTTAGTTTACAAAGTACTTCTTGATTTTCAATTTCTAGTGTGGAATATTTTGTTTTTAATTCATCCATTTTAACCTGTAAAGTTTCATTAAGTTCCTCAACTGCTGCCTTGGCATCTAAAATGACTTTAAATTTGTCTTGCAAAACACTTTGTTCGCCTCCTAATTCACTGTTCTTTGTTTCAGCGTCTTTAATTCTTGCAATCAAATTTTGATATTTTGTTTCAATTTCGGAATTTTGTTTTTTAAAAAGTTTTATTTCGTTAATTAATTTTTCGTTTTCTGTTCTTAATAGCTTATTGTGCTCTTCACTTTCACTGATTTTTCGTCCTAAATGATCAGTTTGTAAATTCAGTTCATTATTTGCATCTTCCATTAGTTTATTTTTTTCTTCTAAATACATATTTTCATTGCCTTTGTTAATAGAATATTTTTCACATTCTGCGATTTTTTCCATTAAGGTTTCATTATTCTTAACTGTTGATAATTTAAATTCTTCAAATTGTTTTATTTGATGCAATAACTCCTCTTTTTCTTTTTTAATTTTTAAGTAATTTTCTTCTACCTCTTCATAAGCTTTTATTTTTTCTGTCAATGAAGTAATTTCTTCTTCTGTGTGTTTAAGATTTTTCGTTAAACTGTTTCTCTGTTCAATTTCAAGTTGAAGAGCATCATCCAAATTTTGTTTATCATGCTTTAAAATCATAATTTCATCTAGCAAGACATTATGTTGCTCTAAATTGTTATGCAATGTTTCTTTAATCATATCATGTTCAGTTTTTTCTCGTAGTAATTTAGTTTGCAAATCTTCATACTGTTTAATTTTTGAGAGTATTTCTGCTTTGTTTTTATCATTCACATCATTAAAGATTTTCAGCTCCTTTTCTAAGTAAACAATTTTTGATTTAAGGCCACTGATTTCTTCGTCAGTGCGATTTGATATCGTGCTTACTATAATATTAAGTTTTTCCTTTACAATATTCTTTATTTCATTATTGAATTCTTCTAAAGACAGTTTCGTTTTATCTTTTATTATATGAACATTTTGTTGCAAAGTATTTACCTCATTGATTAAAACTACACATAATGGTTTAATTTTATGATTATATTCCTGTAACATCCTGTTTTTTAATTCTATTTCCGATAATTGTGAATGTAATTTAAAGTTTTCAGTCTGTACTGATTCATGATTACAAAGAAGCTTTTCAATTTCTGTTTGTAATTTAACTAATTCTTCCCGTTCTTCTTGTATTTCTGATTCTAACTGAATATACTTTGTTTTCCATTTATTCACTTCGTCATTTATTTTTAAATTTTCATTTTGGTTCTCCAATACAGAGCCATTTTTAGAGTCTCTGTTATCTGTAAGCAGTTTAAGTTCACTTTCTAAATTATTAATTTGTAAACCCTTTTTTAAGCTATCCTCCAATAATTGGGTGTTCCTATTTTCTAAATAGTCATTTCGATCTATCATTGCTAACTTTTCTGCGGTTTCTTGTTTCAGCTGTAACTGAAGACATTTATATTCTTCGTCTAATTTTCCTTTCAAATTTTCTATATACTGACATTTTTGGGCAAGATCTTCAACCTGTGATTCCAAATCTTTTATTTTGGTTTTAGCTAAATTTAGTTCAATAAAATTTTCGTTAAATTTGGATTTTTCTTCCTCCAGCAATAAAATATTATTCTTATAATCTTTTACAACAATATTTAGTGACAGAATTTCATTTTGTGAAACTGATAAATTATCTTTAAGTGATTTGATTTCAGCTTCCTTGGCTTCAAGTTCTTTATGTATACTTAATTTATTTTCAGCCAAAGAAATGGCATATTCTTCTTCTCTTTTGCTTAAGCCCTCAATCTTACTATTTAACTGAGTTATCTCTTCATGTGCTTGTTTAAGATCTAGTTTTAAGACTGAAATTTCTTTATTTTTTTTAAATTCAAAAGCTGTATGAGTGTTCTGCATTTTTTCGATGACGTCGTTCAATTCGTCTATTTTTTGTCTTGCATCATTCAAGACTGTGTTGCTTGCTTTCAAGTCTTCAATTTCCTTATTTTTATTTTCTAAGTCGGTTGACAAGATTTGTAATTCAGCTATCATTTGAGCATTTTTTTCTTTGCTGTTTTTATGAGACTCCTTATACTTGTTTAATAATTGTTCCATTTTCGAGACCTTATTGTTTAAAACTGTGACGTCTGACATTAATGATTCGTATTTAGTACTTTCTTGTTTTTCGACATGAGTTAAATCAACTAATTGTGAACTGTTATCGCTTTCCATTGGACTTTTATTAGTATTATCTAAAATAACATCAGTTTCTTTGTGTTCTTGTAAAAGTTTTAATTTTGTATTTAATGTGTCTATTTTCATAAGTTGTTCTTCTATTTCAACACGAAGAGCTCTTTCGAGATGAGCCTGCAAATTATATAGTTTTTTATTTATTACAACTATTTTCACGTTTATATATATAATCATCTTTAACATACTACCACTAACTCCAATACCAGTGTTGGCCACATAATTAAGGACTCTGTACAATGTGTGCAACTGAAAACTCATTGCTATTTCTCTATTTTAAATGGGATACTTACCTTTTTCTTTTTAATGGCATAAAGAAATTATTTTGAGAGATTAAGATGCAAAATTTAATGTCGAATTTAGACATATAATACCATAGAAAATGCAACACGCATTATAGGATGTTCTAGATTAGTTTCTAAAATCGACTACCGTAAAACGGTGTGAAAAAGGGATGCAAGGGTGACTAGGGATAAACCCGGAAATGACTTCGGAAGCACAGTATGAAGTATAGTAATAAAATAAATGTAATTTAAGTTTTATAATAATAAAGTTATCATTTTACAAAATAATAATTGACTAACAGTTGGTCGCGAATTCCTAAAATATAGTTTAGAAAACAAGTCTTCAACAACGATTATTTTACGTCCCCAAAAATTATATTAGAAAAAAGGTTCTTTACTAAATTTTATTTTATGAAATTGCATAATTATTAAATCTGCATCTGTAAATAAAATATTTTATATCTTTGGTTTATTTATATTTACAATGTTTTTTAACTAGTTGCAATTTTTTAACTTTTGGGGAGATTGGGACGGAACGTGAGTAAATAGAAACGATTGTGAGGGTAATAGGAACGAAATCAAATTCTTTAGGGTCGAAAATAAAGTGTTAGGATGGCATAGCGTGTAACAGTTCATAGCCCTAAGAATTAGCAAGCTGAAGTGACAATGGGCCGGCCATATAGCTCGTAGAACAGAAAAGCGGACGGGGAATAAAGGTTATCGAGTGGCAGCTTCGTACCGGCAAAAGCAATGTATGGCGTCCCCCCACTAGAGGAGGGCGATCTAGGAGCGACGACCTGCACGGTTTTGCAGGAAGTCGATAGATGCAGATAGCTCACGACCGTGTTTTGTGGAAATCTATGGGGGCCTATGTTCAATAGTGGATTATAATAGGCTAAAATGATGATGATGATGCTTCATATGTATGAAGCATATCTGAAACCGAAACATATATAAACCTAACCATATTAAATTTTATAAAAAACTAGCTAAAGCCCGTGACTACGTCCGCGTGGAATTAGGTTTTCTTAAAATTACGTGGAAACTCTTTGATTTTCCGGACTTAAAGTATCCTATTTCCGTCTTCAGGATGCAAGCTATCTCTGTGCAGAATTTTGTCAAGCTGGGTTCAACGGTAGGGGCGTGAAAAGGTAACAAAAAGATAGAGGGATTCGGCGCGGCTGCTTAATTTTCTATGACAGTCCGCCAGTTCACGACTTGACGATGTGAATAATAAAATCACACTGTTGAGTCGTCTAACTCAACAGCACAGGCGAGGCGAGGGACGTGAGGAGCGGGGGACACACGGCGCATCTAGCGGCTGATCCGAGCGGCGTCGCGGCGGGCGAGTCAGCTGTTACGCCTCATAAGAAGCACTCACGCATATTAACTTTGTACCGTAGCTTATCGACAACCGTTGTGCAGTTTATAATTATAACATCATTTATACAGTCCGCTATTTTATTATCTCACCACTGAGCTATCGGCGTGACACACACAATTTAATTTATTGCAAAATTTGCAAGCATTCTGTGGCTATTTATAACTTGTTTATTTTTAAGGTACGAGTATTTTAGGAACAAAGTTGAAGAAGGAAAAAAGGCCGCCTTTACTCCTCGCAACTCGTTCAAATATTTTGTGGTAAATCTCTTTTTCTCGGGTAGCAGACGTGGCTCAGTTTCACTCGACGTGAGCATCTAATATTGTACTATATTTTCGGTGATGTAATTACTGTTAGCCTTCTCGGCTTTTACAGCTTCATCGGATACTGTGCTCGCGGGCCAGGGGCCCGCGTGCCAGGTTTGGTTTGACCCAAACATAAATAAATAAATAAAAACTCCTACAAAAACCTCGAAGTTCGGACTGTGTCGCGTTCGCTGCGTGCTTTCGCGATTTCGAAAATCTTAAACATTTTAAGTCGTCTACTGACCGTTCGAAGGAGGCTGTGCGCGTCCATTCGGACTGTCGACTTGTGTGTCGGTAACTATGGGCGGTGAGAACCGCCCTGGAACACGGGTGAATCTTGTGTACGCGATGTGATTATTGACAATTGCGCGCCGCTCTCTACGGCGGTCGCGCGTCGTGGTGCGTGTTATATTAAAGCTATTGACTGTGTGTACAGTGTGGCCTGGATCGTGACTGACAGTATCGTGGTCAGGAAGAGCTGAGACGTCCGTGTCGTCTAGCACGATTCGCGGGCGACGTTTGCGTTCGGTCGCGTTTCTGTTTGGTCGGTAATTTGCTGCTTTAACCACCAGCGGGTTTGAATGAACCGCGGCTTTTTCGAAAAACCGCCGTGATAATTCTCTGAAGTGTTCAGAGATTAAGGGCATTTCACAGTCGCTGTGAAGATCTACATTGCGTTGATACCAACCGGCTCCGGTGGCAGTTCGGCAAGAATCGATTTTGAACGCTCTGTAACCTTCTTTAATTGATTGCCCGTCGCGTGAGCGAAAGCGACTGCAAGCATAGTCCATTACGGGTCTTATGCAAGTCTTATAGAGGCGAAGTTTGTGTCTTAAGCACATTTTGCTTGAGGAGCAAGTTAATGGGTATAGACGGGCTTGAGATAAAAGCCGCTCTATTGCGTATGTTTTTAATGTATGCAGCGAACGACATCGCTGCGTCTAAAGTGACCCCGAGGTATTTGACGCTTTTTTCCCAGGGAATAGGGCGTCCGAACAGGGTGATCGTGCCTAGCTGATTGTTGCCGATTGGGTGACATCGTCTAGCGGGCTTTGGTGTGCCCCTCGAGAAGTATATCGCTACACTTTTCTCGGGGTTTACCTCTATTCTCCATTTCCGGAACCATTTGCCTAGGCGATCGGCTGCGGCTTGGAGTTGAATCGTTATGCGGCCCTTGTGCTTGTCGAAATAGTACAAGGCCGTGTCATCTGCGAAAAGCAGAAGATTGACTTTCGGGTCTTTAGGAATATCGCTAGTGTATAGCGAGAAAAGGAGTGGGGAGAGGCAGGAGCCCTGAGGGACCCCCGCTCGGAGAGGGCGGCTTGAGGAGCGCGTTCCCTCTACCCGGAAGCGAAATAGGCGGTTAGACAAGAAGGCTCGTATGATGTTCACGAGTCTGTCTGGCACTTTAGTGTGATACAACTTGTAATACAAGCCGTCGTGCCAGACTTTGTTAAATGCCTTTGCGACATCGAAAAATAAGGCCCCTGTGCCTACAGGCTAAGGGCGGTCGTTTAAATTCTCTAAGATGTGCTCCGTTAAGCGGTGCACTTGATGAGTACACGAGTGTTCGGGGCGAAAGCCGAACTGCTCGTCTGGAAGAATATTATTTGTAAGGACATAGTCTTTTAATCGACTGAGTATAATTCGCTCATAAATCTTAGCCATCGAGTTGAGGAGACTTATTGGGCGATAATTAGACGGAATGTTCCTAGGCTTATTAGGCTTCGGAATGCCTATAACGTCGGCTTCCTTCCAGTCGTCCGGAAAGGAGCATCTGGAGAGGAGCGCGTTAAAAATACTGACTAACAGACATAATAACGGCGTAGTTAGACATTTCATCACCCTGTTGTTTATGCCGTCGAGGCCAGGCGCGGATCGGTTTTTAAGATTTTGGACTATCTTAGTGACTTCGTCGAGAGTCACTGGAGGCAGTGGTTCGCCCACTGGTGGTATTGCAGCCCTGCGTTCGAGTTCCGCGGCCACCTGCTGCAAGTGGTCGGGATCCGCAGGCGCGAGACGGAGTGCATTGGCTCTCTAAACTGTCTGCGAGGCATTCGGCTTTTTCGCTGTCGTCGAAGGCGAGCGAGTTATCGTTAGATCTAATGAGTGGCGGCATGGGTGAGACCGGCTCTGCTTTGAGAGATCGTGCTAGCTGCCAGTAGGCAGTGTGCGACGGCTCGATTTCTTCAAGCATAGTGTCCCAGCTGTCTTGATTGTACTCAGATAAGCGCTCTTTAACCTCCCTTTGTAGGAGGCGCAGTCTGAGTCTATTTTCATCTGTTCTATATCTATCGTGCGCTTTAGTCGCACGGTTATTTTCTCTAATCAGGCGTCGGAGGTCCGCCGGTAGGTTACAGCGTCGATCGCTCGACACCGTAACCCTCCGGGAGGATTCTCCGACGGCTGTTTTGAGATGATTCTTTTAAGAAAGTTTAATAATTTTAGGTTTAAAGTTTTTTAATTTTAGGTTTTAAGAAAGTCTCTTGCACTAGCATAACGTCGATGTCATGATCACGAAGGAAATTCGCGACTTCAACTAACTGCGTCTTAAGACCGTTTGCGTTAAAATACGAGACAGTCGGAGAGCGAGGTTTAATTCTACCTATATGGGACGCCATTGGTAACAATTAGTGATTTATTTTCAACGCGGCGCGTGATGTTTTAGGCGCATTGAAACGTCCAAATCGCGTCGATTACGCTCATGTGCTCTACGGTCGCCATGAATCGGTCTTGAGGAGACTTTGCTTCGCGGATTTTGCGCGCTAAGCTTGATAACTCCGCAACATTTATGCTGCGCATGAAGCCGCAAATTAGCGAGAAATCTGCGGCGAAGTTTGATGAGCCCTGAATTTTGGGCGTTGTGATTTGAAGAGCGGGCCGTGAAGCGGCTGCGCTCTTCTGCGTCATGGGCAGAGGTTTTGTCCAGGCGTTAGGCGCCGATGCGGCGCTCTGGCTTTGGCTCGGCCCGGTAGTCCCGTCAGAGGGACCGGGTTTCGCTGCGGCCGGCGCGGGCGTTGTTTTTGGCGCGGGTTTAGTTGCCGGTTTAGGAGCGGGAGTCTGAGGCTGTGGGGCCCCGGGGCCCTTCCTACGGCCATTCTTTTTACCTCCCCTGCGCTTCTTACTCTTCGGCGCTCTGTCACACCCGCGGTAATTCGCAGGGTGTCCCAGCTCGCCGCAGAGTATGCAGCTTGGGGGTTCTTGCGCTTCGGGTGTACGAGCGCATTCCTGAGTGCCGTGATCCCCGAGGCATTTGACGCAACGAGGGCGGGCGAAACAATTACGGGCAGAGTGTCCGTACAGTTGGCATCGGTGGCACTGGCCAATGATGCCCCTGTTACGGGGTGCCTCTATAGAAAGGCCGCAAACCGTTTTCACGTTGAAAATTTGTTTGCCTTCTGGAGTTAATTCCAGTATGGCAAGAATTAGGTCGTACGACTTTTTGTTTTGTGGGTGATGCATGCGATGCACCTTCAACACGGGTATATTCTGTGACTTAAGGTCACTTAGGATGTGGCTTGTCTCCAATTAGCGAGTAAGTGTGGAAGCTGATGTTTCTTCCACGTAAATGGCTAGTGACGGCCCTGAAGTCGCTGACTGTGCTTAGGTATACGCGGATACCTTGCACTGCCGTCTGCGCCTTCGGGCACACAATTTTTTTGTTTGTCATCCAGAGTGACAAATCGTTCCACTGCGCCTTATCTTGTAGAATTATTGGCGGTGGAGACTTAGTGACTTGCGCCGCGGGATGCGCGGGCAGCGACTTTTCTATTGTTTTGCGTGTATTAGACACGCCCTTCTTAGCCGGGTTCCGTGAGGCGGACGGCGACGCGGTATCCGAGTTAGGCTCGGAATCCCCTTTCGCGGCGCGTTTCTTGGCTTTGCGCACGACGACGGTGAAGCCGTCATCGTGAGCACTCCAGTCTTCCTCGCAATCCATATCGGATCCCTCGTCCGAAAGGGCCGCGGGCCCAACCATGGATTGCGTTTCCCGGAAGGGAAGCGCAGGTGCGTTCGTCGCTTTGTTAGCTAGTTTATTGCACTCACTAACGGCGGGTTTATTACCCGCAGGTGCATTGGACTCGAACAATGCCGACTCGGTCGGCGCGGCCTTTTTATTGCTGGCAATTAGGCCGCTAATTGAATCACACACAGGTGCGAATGAGTCACCGTGCGCAGGTGAGGCGGGCTCTAAAGCCGGCGATGACGGGCCTTCGGTGTCGAACGAGGCCGTGTGGCTCTTCTGCTGTACCGAGTCGGTTACAAGGCAATTCGATCGGAACTGAGTCCCAGATCTCGGGGTGCGCGGCACGCAAAAACTCCGCGAGTTGTATGAATTCCGGCGCGGGATTGCGGAAAGTCGCCATTTCGACGGTTCGGGTGGCGGTGCTGTAACACAAAAGAAAATTTCTCCCTACGTAAGCAGGGAGGTGTGTACTAGAAATATTTCACCTACAGCCTTACGCTTTAGGTGCGAGAAGGTGTGTACCTGGCTGTTGCCTAGCGCAACAAGCGGACACAAAATACAATAGCCGCCTCTGAGGCGAGAATGTGTGTGTGATATCTACTCACGGTTTACCCAGCAAGGCGACACATCACAACACAGCACTGTCGACGCTATCACGTACGCACACCACGAAACACGACACTTCTACTTCGAGGGAGACGATCAGTGAAGGCACGAATGAAGAGAACCAAACACACCGCTACGGGAGCGGGTGTTGGCCACTATCAATGACGATGACAACTAGCTACTACAGACTGCGGTCCGTAAATTGTGCGGGCTGTCAGCTTGGTTAGCATAGAGCGCTGTCGATTGACGTCCGTTCTGCGCCAGAGCGCAGGAGCGAATGTCTAATATTGTGGTATCACAGCTTAGCTCTCTAATCAAATGGTTTGATAGCTCTCTCCTCTGCGCTGTGGTGTGGGCATACCAAAGTCAGATAACTTCTTACTGGAAATTGTTATTATTTTGTCCACGAAAAAGCCCCAGCACTTCATTTAAACAAAGATTATTGCTGACTTGATCCCCTCCATTAATCTGTACAAGATATCCTCTGATAATACAGTTTTGTACTTGTCCCATAGTTGAAGAGGATTGTATGAACCGCAAAGACTCTCTTACTTGCGCTGGGGAGCGATACAGCTCGGCCTCTTCTATTGTGGCATCCTAGTGGTTGTCATCTTCCAATAACCCCAACTTCTCATACTTCTGTCGAAAAGTTGCATGTCCTTGACCGTGGTAGCTGAGGGGTTAGGCGCTCGCTTTAAATTTCATAGTACGCGAGTGACCTGGATTCGATTCGCGATGCCGGCACCACTAAAATTGTTAATTGCAATTTTAAGTGCTTACTTACCACATGCTCGGCGGTGAAGGAAAACATCGTGAGGAAACCTGCATGTCTAAGAATTAAAAAATATTTCAAAGACATGTGAAGTCCGCCAACCCGCATTGGAGCAGCGTGGCGGATTCTTCTTAGCTCCAAAAACCCTTAGAAATGAGAGGAGGCCTGTGCTCAGTAGTGGGACATTTATAGGCTAAAACTTTACTTTTTTTTTCTTGACCGTCAACTGTTTTTAGATCCAAGAAGTTAATGGGTGTGTTACATTCAGTAGCATTCACAAACAATAACTTTCGATGTTACTAACGTGCACAGTGTAAACGTGTACAGGTATTTCATGTAACTTAAATGGAAGACCTAAGTACCTATTTGTTAGTAGGAGTACCTATGCAAAATTTCATACTTCTAGAACCAGCGGTTGTGCGTTGATCAGTCATTCAGTCAGTCAGTTTTTCCTTTTTTGTATATATAGATATGATAAAGATGTTCCGTGATGTGGCAACTTAAGAGAATCTACCAATCTACTGCGGTTGCCAACCCGCCTGCTAAGCGTGGCAACTATGGCATAGTGTGGCTAATATGCTATAGCCAAAATGAGATCTACAAACTTTTTTCGCAATCTACGAAGGAGGTCTGTCTATATATATATCAACAGTGGACTAGTGATAGGGTGAATGATGATGATGGTGATAAAGAAGTCCTATCAGCTGCGGTTAGAGAATAATAAACAGGAAAAGAAGTAAAAAAATAAAATGCTAGGCACAAATTTTGTCGACAGTTTTATAAAACGACGTAAGAAAAAAGTTTCTAGGAAGAATTTGCGAAAACTTATAAAAGTTCCTTTGAAAAACGCTTCTGCAGTTTTTTATTAGAATACAATTTTGCAATAGAAAATATTTTATTCACTTGATTTACGTAAATAGGTTTTTTAGCCGAAAGAAATTGAAAAGTGTATGTGATCAATTTACTGAATAGAGAATGAAGACTGAGTACCTCAGATGATGATTTAAATAATTTTCTGTGTTTTATGTAGTTCTTATGAGAATTATGTAATTAAAATCAAAATAAACATTGTTTCTTTCTGTTAACAACCATGACATTTATTCTCTAGACTCCCCTTAGTCGTCTATATTGACCCGGTATAGAGTATGAATACGAACATCATATATTTTAGCAAAACTATTAATAATGCCAAGTTTTTATAATTTTTACAATTTTAATGTAATTTATAAATAACGGGATGACATTTCCAGTTTTATAATATTAATATTTTCTACCCAAACCTAGTTTATTGTGTATGGGTTTAGGATCGTCCTAATTCACTCCATTTTACGGTAGTCTAGTCTGTCACCAATTCTTCTCAATGGTATACATATCCCCTATAGTAGCAAACTCAAAAAATTGGGAGATTAGTAAGAAAATGTTCTCTGCTTCGGCAACTACGTGATTTCCTTCCCATTGCTACTAAAGTTGCGCTCGCTCATTCACTACTACCTATTCTTGACTATCTTGACATTACCGAAGTTCAGCTTAATCCTCCAATTTGTACCTAGGATTCATGTTTGAGCTTCGCAAATATTACCATGTCTCCGAATTTCGTAAACAACTCAAGTGTATAAATACACATATTATTTCTGCTTCCTACTGCGGGCTGTTCAACCTCTCCACTCCTGATTACTTAAAAGACGGCTTTGAGTATATTTTTTTCTCCCATGAATCAATCTTTTATCAATTGTTCTCTCCTAAGCCCAGTACATTCATCCTCCTTCATTAAGAAATCCTTTACGGTTACGGTCATCTGTGCGCTTGTCTAAGTCCCTTTTTTCCTTCAAAAACCGAGTTAAAGCTGATTACTCTTCTTCTTTTCCGTTTTATCCTTAACTTAAAGCCTATTTATGAATACCTTCATCCTTTGTTTTATTTTAACTTATGTACACTACCTCTATTGTCTTTATATATTTTTTATTAGCTCAGTTTCTAACACAATTGACTGTCTGGAAGTAATTGTTTCCTGAGCGACTGCCTGTAATATATGTACATTGTTTTTAACACGGTATTCTGTTTCTTTTGTTGTTTTTATTGCTGTATTTGGTGTACAATAAAGAATACATTTATTCTCGCAGTCTTAAACCTAGACGATCAAGGAGATTTACCTATTACTGGTATATATCGCCACGGGTCCCGTGGGAGTCGAAAGAGACGAAGGAAATGAGTATGAGCAAACCAAACGTGACGCGTGGTGGTGGCGGAGTAAAAAAATCTACCACACCATCTCATCCCGTGGGTGTCATAAAAGTCGGCAGAGAGAATTGCCTGGTAAATGTTATGAAGAAACCAAACTACCATTATGCCCTTCTGCCTGCCAAGTGTGACAAGATCATTACCATAACGACCGAAATGGCTTTTCTAAGCCGCGGGATGCTGGAGAATACCAGCCGCAGCCAATATTTGTGCAAAACCACAAATACTTAATAGGAATTTCTGTAATTTCTCATGTACAGTGGGTGCGATATTTTTGCAGGTGAGCTATTTTTAGAAGAGTATTTATATTGGCCTGACAAGGAATGAGAACTATCCAATGAAGGCCAATCAAGTTTAACTAAAATAACTATTGAATCTAATTAGAATTTCTGAAATATGCACAGATAATGAATTACTATCCATTTAAACATTGTTTCATCAAACATCTCAAACAATTCCTCTACGAACTATTTCATCGTCATATCTCAAAAAATACTAATAGCAGATTCAATGTAGTCAGTTATTGTCTTCAACTCGGGCTTTCAGGCGCTAGTTACTAAACGAGAATATCTATATTTTTCTAGTGTTTACATTATTTTTCGATTGCTTGTACCTTCAGTCGTAAAATATTTTATTTCACAAACAAATTACGGACAGTAACTCTGTTATTATATAGTCTACATATTTATCCTATTTTCGCAAATATTTCTGTATTTACATGAATTCTTACGAAGCAAGGGTGCAAAGTCGCGCGCTCTGCTAGTAACCTTTAATAAGTGTCCCTAAGTATTTGATAACCCTAAATCCTGTAACTGAAATTTAAATATAAAACAAAGACCTTCCTCCTTTCGTGTCATTAGTAAAAAGCCTACTATACTATATTATTTCTAATAATTAATTCATGGGTATTTAAAAAGACCTGACAACATTATTACACATATTTTTGAATCCTAAATTATGTAGCCAATATGTATAACATCTATTATAATAATATTTTTTGTAACAAAGGCAATACTTGTGGTTTCATTGTTAAGTAATTAAGAACCTATTCTGAATATAACTTTCAATACTATACCTTGGCATTTTGTTCTAATGTGCACTGTTCCCTTAATTCAGATATTCTTCTTAAAGCTTTGTCTTGGGTTTCAACTAAAACATTCTGGAAAGTAAAAACAAAATAATGTCACAAAAATATTGCTTTTAAAAATTATAAAGACATGTTTGTCATCATCTTCTTGTTACCTACACCCTCAATACTCTTTGTTTTTTACCCTTATGTTATTCTATTTGTCGTACCTTAGATTACCTGACTACCGCGACGTGGGTTCCTGGGTTCGAATCAAGAGAAGAGAAACATGACTTCTCTCTGTTAAGCTTAGTTAAATTAATCAACTAATAATTAGTAAATACGAGGGTGGATTGAAAAGTACTCGGCCTAACCAAGAAAATAAACACATACTAAATCAGTTATATTTTTATTTTTCTACATAATCACCATCAAGTTCAATACACTTTTGCCACCTCCCCTTCCAAGCATTTAGATCGTTAAAAAAAATGATTCTTCCTTAGAGTCAAAATATGCGTCTACAGCTGCTTTGACCTCGTCGTTTGTCGAAAATCTTTGACCTCCCAAGTGCTTTTTTAGGTTAGGGAACAGAAAGAAGTCTGATGGTGCCAGATCAGGTGAATACGGCGGATGCGGTAACAGTTCAAAGCCACAGTTGTGAATTCCAGCCATTGACTGTACTGACGTGTGAACACGGGCGTTATCTTGATGAAACAGGACTTTTCTTCTGAGCATTCCTCGACGTTTTTCTTTTATTTCCTCTCGTAAACGACGTAGTAAGGTGCAGTAGTAATCAGAGTTTATAGTCTGACCCCTTTCAAGATAATCAATCATAATCACACCTTTCGAGTCCCAGAATACTGAAGCCATCACCTTATTTGCCGACAAAATCGACTTAGCCTTTTTAGGGGGTGGTGAACCAGGTCTTCTCCACTGTTTTGATTGTTGTTTTGTTTCCGGTGTACAGTAATGAACCCATGTTTCGTCCATAGTAACAAAACGATTCAAAAAATCATCTGCATCGGCTTCAAATAACTCCAAACAGTCGCGTGAAATAGACAATCGCGTCCTTTTTTGTTCAACTGAAAGCAGTCGCGGAACCCACCTCGCAGACACCTTGTGGAAACCCAACTCGTTGACAATGATGTTTTGAGTTCGTTCATAAGAGATGCCTATAATCTCGGCTATCTCTCTAATTTTTAATCTGCGGTCTCCCATTATTAAATCAAGTACTTTTTTAATATTTTCGTCAGTAGTTGACGTCGAAGGCCTTCCAGAGCGGGGTTCATCTTTCACACTCTCTCTACCACGCTTAAATTCTGCTATCCATTTTTTGACGGATGAATATGACAGAGCACAATCGCCTAATGTACTGACCATGTCATCATGGATGGCTTTGATGATAGCCCCTTCTTATGGAGGTACTTAATGACGGCACGCTGCTCGATTTGCTCCATTCGCGGAAATTATGACCGATTACTTTGTTAATAAATTTATAAAATCACAACTAATTATCGCACACGTTTCGAACTTCACACAATGAACTAGTCTGAACTGAACTAAATAATGTGGGTAGATTTGATTTTTAGAATTGAATGGATCTGTGTTAGGCCGAGTACTTTTCAATCCACCCTCGTATATGACAACAAATAAATTACACTTTTCTCAGAAATATGCATTGAAGTGTTTTGTATAATGGAGGCATAATTTTGTTTATAGTATATAACAGTAAAATTTCAATACTTAATACTGTCTTCAACACAATAGCTATTATAAGAAAGTTTTGTTTTTATGAAAGTGACAAGTCATTAACCTTGATGTTCATAGTCTGTATTACTCAGAACCTTTCAGTGTGGCACCATGCTGCGCTCGTCACCCTAAGACATAAGTTCTTATGTGTCATCTCACTAGCCAGCAGTAACCTTCAAACCAAAACAACATGTCTGCACAGTACTGCTTCACAGCAGAATAACTGGCACTGCAGTGGTGTAGGTACCAGTACTAGACAGATAAAAGTTAATTGAAACAGGCATAGAAACTTTTTTTTTTACTTTACCTAGATGGACTCAATAAATTTTGTTGAATAAATTCCTAGGATACATATTCATCTAGAACACTTATCTTCTACTAGATTAGAAATTTAATATTTTAAATACTGGGAGACTCAGTAACAATTATTTAGAATTTATACTTTGTGATACATAATTTTTTTTTTTGGTTTTAAGCTTTATTACTTATGTTAGTGTGGGTGGGTAAATTTATGATTTATTATAGTAAGTACCCTGGCTTTTGCGTTTTCTCTTTCCAGCAGTTTATAATGTCGAGCCAGATCTGCATACTGGGTTTTATATTTAGTAAAGCGACCTTGTGTTCTTCTGTATGCAGCATATAGTTGCTCCTTTGTAACCCTATCCAAGTTTACCGTGCCTCCACTAAATCCTTTTTCCTCTGCTTCACTGGCAGAAATGTCCATGTCTGACTAAAATTGCATTAAAGTAATTAGTTAAACCGTTTGGATAAATACACTTTTGTAAACATTCACATATTATATTATTGACTTCAAGTAAATAACACCTCAAGAAAAGCAGCTTGCCTCAAATATTATCCAAAATTATTCTAAATTATTTTATAAGCTGAGTTTATTCTGTGTGCTCTGGCAGAATAACTTGGGTCATAAAATATGTCATCACGGTGGGTGGGGTATGGTGTGGTCATAAATTATCTTGTGACTAATTTTGCGTTTAATTGCCCTTCAACACTGTTGACTGGAGACATCACTCAACACCATCCAGATACCTGATCATGGTATACCAGTTCTGTATTTTGGATCCTGGGTTCAAATCTCAGTGGAAGCCAATATTTGTGCAATACAAAATGTTTTCTATTTAGATTTACTGTGGATTCTCTGGTTTCAGGTCTAAAAGTACTGTCACTGTGGCTACACTGCGTTCAGTCCTTTCTTTGATCTTATAGCATAAGGAGAAAAGTTAAATTGAATACTGAGGGTTTATGGTCCTAGTGAAGGGCAATATTTTTTTAAATAAAAAATTGCTTTGAGCATTAGGGTTACAACAACATAGAAATTAATATGCAGCATAACCTAGTATATGGTGTCTATATAAAATGATCTGTGTCTTCAAGCCACTGAACATGAATAATTTATGACTCGCTTTTAGCTTTGTTTTTTGTAAATATTAACATTACAACATAACATTACATACATTCCAAAACAATAAATTGTCTTTTTTTACAGTAATTATTAAATGTAAATTAATAACAGACCTGAAGATGGTACATTGAAGGGCTCTCATATATTGGTAATCGAAATGATATGTCACTTGCAAAAGAACTGTTGGACAATCTCCTTTGCCTTGAGGTTTCCTAAAACATATTTATAAATGTAACAAAAGTTTTAAAAAAGGTGATCAACAAACTAATGTCAGTGACATAATATATTTGGTATGTAATAAAAAAAGCAGTTTTAAAATAAAATTTAAGTGTTTTAAAGAATTTAAAAAAAAAATATTTTCTTAAATACCTCATGACTAACTGATGTGTCTAGACTTTCAGACCCAGTTGGCAAAGATCCTTGCTGTGCAAGACATATATCTTGGAATGTACTTTGATGATTATTAGCTGATGCAGGACCTCTAAGAGAATTGTCTAAAATAAACCAAGCATATTTCCAATAAATAGTCTAATATTTATAACCCTCTCAACACTTTCATAAAGTTAACAAATTAGTCAAACTTATTTACTCATTTAATAGACTATAGATTTTCATATTAAACTTATCAAGAAACTTAACATTTTCAGAAAATATTAATTGTTTTTATATAGTACCTGTATAATAATACAAAAATGTATCTAATTAAACATACCATTCTCTCCAATAGAAAAAAGGTCATTATTTGTTATGTCAGAAATGCTACTGGATGCGGATGTCACAACAGCCTGGAACATTAAAATTAGTTTATGAGCTGCGTGAATAATTGGTAAAAAAAATTATCCTATATAATGTTTGTCCAAAGCACTGTATACGTAGTCATATAAATAATACGACACTATGAAAATCATCACGTTTATTATGTATGAAACTTATTAAAGATGTGAAATATTAAAGTGTAACGAAATTGGTGTGCAGCAAAAAAAAAAACATTTTTGTTACCTGGGCAGCTTGGGCAAATTGTTGTATTCTTTGTGGTGATGATTTTACCTCTTCAGCTAATTTATCTTTGAACTTTTTAAACATTTTTAACACTACTCCGAATTATGCACTTTAGGTGAAGCAAACCTGACACAAAGAGTATCAATGAATCCTGGGCAACTTACACATTGTCATTTCATATTTGCATTACCATACAAATTAAAATTATATGTAAAAATGAAATAAGTAATTCTAGTTGCATTAATGACACTTATTCATGGCCAGAGATAAACAATACGTTTTAAGTTCATGACATTGTAGCGAAGTGATACAGATTACAGAATTACAGAATAAGACCAGTTATTTATTTACCTATTTGTTTATCAAAGTAACATATTCAAGTAGACATATTATTTTCAGGTATAAGTCGCAATCTTCAAAAAAGTATTAAGATTTCAGATAGTAAGAAAATCGATAATAGAATTTTTTTTAATCTGGAATATCCATTAAATAAAAAGTATAAAAACTAAACTATGAGAATTGGTATGATAATAACATAAACATATCCCTACCATTTGATCGTCCAATCCCCTGAGAAAATACAGTCAAATACTTAGGTATCCTATTAGACTCGAGACACAGCTTAGGTCCACATATTAACCGAGTAAGGAACCGAGCGGCGTTCGTCCTCGAGCCTAAAAATGTCCCTACGTAATAAAATTACATTATACAAAGCCTGTATTCGGCCAATTATGTACTATGCAAGCCCCGTATTTGGGCATGCCTCCCCGCGTCAAATTCACCGACTTCAGGTTTTACAAAATTGATTCATGGTCAAAGCCACGGGAGCACCGTGGTTCGTGCGTAATGCTAACCTTCACATCGATTTAGGGCTTCCTACCATATCTAAAGTGGGCCTCCCGCCGATACTTCGACTCTGCCGCCACGCACCCCAACCCACTGGTTGTAAGTGCCATCACATACAACCCCCTCGCGTTGCGCCAAAACTCTACTCGCGGAAAAAGGAGACCGAGGCACGTCCTCGAGTACCCTGACGACGCGACCACTAGGGCCCAAACGCTCTACTCAGCACGTCACACTCGCACAACACAATCACCATCATACCGCCCCTGCCGTCGGCGAGGGCGTATCAGACAAATTTATTCGCGATACCGCCGCATCTCAGACCGGCTCTCCCCTAGCAATAGTGTGATTAATAGAAGCGTCACTGGAGTTTCTTGCGCCATTTCTTCTCCAGCGAAAACGCATTCCGAATTGGTGGTAAACTTAGTTAATAATAATCCACGTAATATTAGTAGTAGTAGTAATATTGCCTTCCCAATTGAAGTAACTGACCGAGCCGAGGCCGGCCCCCTTGGGCACCCTCGAGTCAGTTACTCACGCGAACAGGATGACGGTCCAAGCCGAGATCTTCTCTCGGGGGCCCTTGCGCAGTCATCCATAAATAAAGGTTTCGGCTAAGCGCACTCAGCGCTCTGCCACCTTTCAATCCGGCGAAGCTGTGAAAAAAAAGCCAAACGAATCAGTCGGTTGGTCAGTGTCGCTCTGTAATGGAGCAGTCACCAGAAAAGTTATTGTATAAGATGACAGCGTGGATTGATTCACAAAACAATAACTCTCTAGCGAGAACTGACTTCAACGCCATGTGTCCTGGGTTCAATTACCAGTCGCCAACATTTGTGCGAAAACAAAAATTGTTGGTTTTGTCACAGGAGAAAACTAAGAGCGGGATCAAAGTCGTTCGCGAACTATCCAAGACTAATAATACTAGAGCTACAGTCTTAGTATTATATAGATAAAATATAATACCATATATACTTTAATCGCCAAGTCGAAAAGTGAAGGTTATTTTTTATTAATTTTTTACAGGTATATTTCGAGTATTAGGGTTTAATATTGATAGTGTATTATGCAACAACTGCTCGAGAAAGTGCACAGTGACATGAAAATTCAATTCAAGGTCAAAATCATACTTTTTGCTTGTTTCCATAAGCCCAACGAATCTGCAGTAAAAGTCAACTTTTAGTGTCGATATTCGTGCAAACTATGGCGTGTAGAGGCAAATACGCTTCCTTATAGAGTGTTTCCAAATGCTTCTTCGTGTAAACAAAAAATATTTGTATCACTTTGGGCTAAAGAAGTTTTTGGTCAGACAAATTGTATATACGAGCCTACATTTTTTTTATTGCTTATAGTGATGAAACGAACAAAACGTTCACCTGATGGTAAGTGCAACGTCTGCCCATAACAAATGCTGTGCCACCCAGAAAATTTCTGTGTGACACTACACTGTGCCCATCACCCTGAGACATAAGTTCTTAAGTCTCATATGCCCATTGATTACGCTAGCTCACAGTGCCCTTCAAACCGAAACACAGTAATGTTTGCACACTACTTTTTCGGTAGAATAACTGGCCCTGGGGTAGTACCTACCTAGACGGACTCCTGCATAGTACAACACACACACACCATGTTGAGGCAAACTGTAGCCAACGCCCTCGCACTCCCTCGCCCTGCCTGTCCCAGCAAGCCGCGCCGTATCATTTTAATGGAATGTTTGAATGTGATCCGATAAATTTGACAATTCGCCGTAAATAAAATTGTTTTTATGTTGAAAATTACAAGGGATTTTGTTAATCATAGTGAAATATTACTTGACTTCGACTATGTGTGAGCGGAAAGTGAATAAAAACTATTTACATTGATATTCTTGAAGAACAAAGTCAATAGTTTATAGTCCAAGTGAGATATCGAACAGGTACCCAAAATAAAGACGATCATGATAATCACTGTGATAATTGGGTCAAAAAAAAACCACAAAAAAGAAGTAGATTTTGTATAGCAAGTGTTTAGGATTTTACACGAAGAAACAAAATGTTTAATTTGTGTAGTTAGTATAGGTGTCAACAGAGGGCGCCATGAGTAATTTAAATCGTGGTGTTGAGATACCGTTGGAGGTCAATGACCTCAACGCTGCATTACTTTTAAAATATACTCTTCTATATATCAAGTTATTAGTTGGTTTTATTTTAATTCCATACTAGTATCTAGCCCTCTATAGTCCATTGCTAAGTAGAAATACATTCATGGTCCATCGTAGCCGGAAGTAATCGACGAGGGCAGGTTTTTGAAATCAGTGATTCCAAGTGTTTGGAATCACACTCCCATACCCAGAAGCAGTGGATTACTGCTTATAAGGTGTGGCGAGAGGGAACGGTCTGCGAAAATTAAGCAGCCGCCGCAACCATTCACGGTGGGCGGAAGTCATTCTCTGATCTGAAGGAACTTTGGATCAGCGGGGCAGTTCACAGGAAGCACGGATCAACTTGAAAATCGCGAAGTTAATAAGAAGCGTGTTAAATAGTGAAGTGTGAGTGAGCAAGAAATACAGTGAATTGTGAGTACGTCAAAGTAAAAAGTGAGTACAATTTTTATTCAAATATTAGTAAATGCAAGTTCAGAAGATTTGTCGGCGGTTTTTCGAAAAAGCCGCGGTTCATTCAAACCCGCTGGTGGTTAAAGCAGCAAATTACCGACCAAACAGAAACGCGACCGAACGCAAACGTCGCCCGCGAAACGTGCTAGACGACGCGGACGTCTCAGCTCTTCCTGACCACGATACTGTCAGTCACGATCCAGGCCACACTGTACACACAGTCAATAGCTTTAATATAACACGCACCACGACGCGCGACCGCCGTAGAGAGCGGCGCGCAATAGTCAATAATCACATCGCGTACACAAGATTCACCCGTGTTCCAGGGCGGTTCTCACCGCCCAGAGTTACCGACACACAAGTCGACAGTCCGAATGGACGCGCGCAGCCTCCTTCGGACGGTCAGTAGACGACTTAAAATGTTTAAGATTTTCGAAACCGCGAAAGCAAGCAGCGAACGCGACACAGTCCGAACTTCGAGGGTTTTGTAGGAGTTTTTATTTATTTATTTATTTATGTTTGGGTCAAACCAAACCTGGCACACGGGCCCCTGGCCCGCGAGCACAGTATCCGATGAAGCTGTAAAAGCCGAAAAGGCTAACAGCAATTACATCACCGAAAATATATATATGCCCGATTTCTGTTTGAGTTTTTAGAGCGTTAAACACTTGTAAAAATTTATAATTTTATTCATAGGACTTAGGAAAATTTTGTGTTTATCAACATAGCAAAATTTACTAACTTATCAACATTGTAAAATTTTAAAAATTTATTATATGGACTTGTAATATTTTAGAAACCTATTGCACGGACATATAAAATTAAAAAAAAAAAAAAAAAAATTGTTTTCGATTTTTATTATAAAAGTAATACTTTAAGAAAATGCAGTCCCTATTAAAAGTGCAGTTAGATGTTGAAGTTAGATTAAGAAGCGCTCTAACAAATTATAGGAAATCCCCTAAAGATCGCATTAATCAACAATATATTGAAACTAGACTGGGAATTTTGGAAGAACTATGGTCAAAATTTCTATCAACTCATGATAATTTAATTAAAGTGGGAAAAAAGGAAGACTTGCAAGATTGTAAATATGATGAGTTGTATGAGCAAGTCGAAGAGTGTTATGTTGAATATAAATGTACGCTAACATCTGATTTGTCTAAATATCGAGTGATAAAAAGTAATTCAAATAGTATTAAAGATAGTCAAGTTGAGTCAAAAAGTTCATTAGTTAAATTACCAAAAATTACTATAAATTCATTTTCTGGAAAATATACCGAGTGGCCTACTTTCAGAGACTTATTTTCATCTTTAGTACATAATAATAATTCCTTTGATGATGTTCATAAACTTAAATATCTAAAGGGTTTTTTGACCGGTGAAGCTGAACAGTTAGTTAGACACATACCTATTACTGATTTAAATTATAGTCAATGTTGGTCGCTTTTGCAAAAAAGATATGATAATAAAAAATACTTAACAAATTGTACCTTGAAGAGGTTATTCAATCAAAAGCGATTAAATGTAGATTCTGCCAACGGACTGAAAGATTTATTAGACACAACCACAGATTGTCTTAATGCCTTAAAAAATCTCAATATTGATGTGACCACTTGGGATACAATCATTATTTATATTCTAACGGACAAACTAGATCAAGAGACCCGTAAGCAGTGGGAGCTAAATGTATCTGGAGAGAATTCTGTTGAATTACCAACTTATCAGCAGTTTTCGAATTTTATTGAGGGAAGATTCAGAGCTTTGGAGTGTTTAGAAAATATCAAAAAACCTTCTAACCAATACATTCGACAATCACAATCTCAAGTACTACCATCCAAACCACACCAATCAAACGTTTTCCTTACTACAAATATTCAGTGTGAATATTGTTCAGAAAATCACAAATTGTGTTTCTGTAAGAAATTTGCTAAGGAAGATTATGACAAAAGACACGAGTTTGTTTTAAATAACAGGATTTGTTTAAACTGTTTAGGGCGTAATCATTCTGCAAAATATTGTTTTAAAACCAATACTTGTCGTATTTGCAAGAAGCGACATCATTCTCTTCTTCATCCAAAGTTCACATCGACCAATAATGAGCGCGTAGATCAACCCGTAGAGGGCGAGAAGACAATTTCAAAGGCTGGTAGGTCACCTGAAGCACCAATTGTTTCCTGTCTCTCGACTGGAAAAGTTGTTAAGCAGGTTTTACTAGCCACAGCGCTGGTAAAAGCCAAATCTAAATCAGGTGATTTTAAAATTATAAGGGCTTTGCTCGATCAGGGGTCACAGGCGTCCTTCGTTACAGAAGATACCGTTCAATTATTAAGGCTAAAAAAGCTAGCAATAAAAGGGATTATTTCGGGATTAGGCGGTGAACAGTCTTCAGTAGTATCAAAGTACATGGTTTTTATAAAAATTAAGTCACTGTCTGATCCAAGTTATCAAATTGAAATTAAGGCTTACGTTTTGAACAATATCACTACCTATCTTCCGGGAAAAAAGATAGCAAACTTGAACTGGATTGAATTACAAAATGTTCAGTTAGCGGATCCAGAGTATTATACTCCAAATAAAATTGATATCCTTCTAGGAGCAGAAATATATAGTCAGATATTGAAGGATGGAGTGATGAGGAGTCCGTCGGGAACTCCAATCGCACAGTGCACCACCCTTGGGTGGATCATATCTGGTCTTGTTAATTCTGAAGACTCCGTCCATAATTCATCTGTTATTGGAGTACTGCATGTTAAGGTAAACGAAGATGAAATTCTGAAAAAATTCTGGGAATTGGAGACGGATCAATCACGTATACCAAAGAAGATGCTTACCGTGGAAGAGCAGAAATGCGAGGATCTTTTTGCAGCTACAACGAAAAGAACAGCAGAAGGTCGATATGTGGTAAAGCTACCGTTTCGTGAAGAAATGCCAGCCTGTAAAAATGGAAATTCACGAGAAATAGCCGTTAAAAGATTATTGGCGCTGGAAAGAAAAATGTTAAATAAAGAATTTAAAAGAAGATATACTGAAGTAATAAATGAGTACTTATTACTTAACCACATGAGGTTAGTAGATAATAATGACGAAGCAGTTTACTTACCTCACCACGCAGTGGTAAGAGAGGATAAGGCCACCACTAAGCTGCGAATAGTTTTTGACGCTTCTGCCAAAAACAAGAATAATGTTTCACTTAATGATACACTAATGGTTGGACCTGCCTTGCAACCTGACCTGCGGCATATTATAATACGATGGAGGACACATCCAATAGCAGTGGTCGCAGACATCATAAAAATGTACCGCCAGGTTATGGTTGCTGATGAAGATGCAGCATTTCAGAGAATTGTCTGGCGAGAATTTCCTGAAAATAAAATAAAGGATTATGAACTCCTGACGGTAACTTTTGGAACTGCTTCGGCTCCTTATTTGGCCGTTAAGGCGCTGCAGCAAGTGGCCGTTGATGATGGAAACAAGTATCCACATGCAAGAGAAAGAATTTTTAAGGATTTTTACATGGACGATCTTATGACTGGGTGTGGAACGGTAGAAGAAGGAGTCGAAATATACAAGGAAATGAAGAACCTATTAAAAAGAGGGGGGTTTGAATTAAAAAAGTGGAACAGTAATAGTAAAGAATTGTTGAAGGAAATAAAGAGAGATCAAAAAGGTAAAAAGGATGATGAAGACATTATAAAAGGTGAGGAAAAAGAGGACATAGAAATTAAATTAGATTCTACTATTAAAATATTAGGACTTACCTGGATTCGTAACAATGATGAATTCCATTTTTCAGTGCAGCTCCCGATGATGGTGAAACCTGTAACAAAAAGGAGTATTATATCAGACATTGCGCGATTATTTGATCCATTGGGTTGGATCGCGCCTTGTATTGTAATAGCTAAATCATTTATCCAAAAACTATGGTTAAGTGGTATAGAATGGGATGCAGAAGTGCCAAATAAATTATTAAAGGAATGGTTAACTTACCGCAATCAACTGCCACTACTAACCAAATTCCACATTCCTAGATGGCTTGGTACATCGACGTGTGATTCAGAGGTTCAATTGCATGGATTTTCGGATGCTTCCAAAATAGCTTATGGGGCTGTGGTTTACGTGCGGATCACCAACAGTGAAGGCGACGTTCACGTATCGCTTTTAACAGCCAAAACGAGGGTCGCTCCAATAAAACAAATAAGTATTCCGCGTTTGGAACTGTGCGGCGCTGTGTTGTTATCTCGATTACTTTTGGAGGTCGCGGAAATTTTAGATATTCACATCGACAACGTACGAGCATGGACAGACTCCACAGTGGTGTTGGCCTGGTTGAAAAGTCATCCTAGTCGGTGGAAAACTTTCGTTGCGAATCGTGTGTCGGAGATAATAACTAACTTAGATGCAACGCATTGGGCTTATGTTAAATCGAAGGATAACCCTGCGGATTATGCATCGAGAGGTATTCTACCATCAGAATTCCCGCTTAAATCCGCTCTGTGGATATCGGGCCCTCAATTTCTTAAAATGAAGGCTCTCGTATATGAAAAACCGAAAGATTTAGACGTTAATTTAGAAGAAGCCACGAAGTCACATGTTGCGTGTATAGATGTTTCACTGTGGGAACGATATTCCACTCTTAATAAGCTTCTTAGAGTTGTAGCATACTGTCGACGTTTTAAAAAAGGATTGAAAAGATATAAAGATAATAGGGACCATACATCATATTTAAGAAAAAAAGAAATAGATAAAGCTTTACAACATTGCATAAGTCAATGTCAGAAACAGGAATTTGCAGAAGAATACATAGCAATACAGACCAAAGGCAGCACGCAGTCAAAGGGAAGCAAAATAAAATCATTATCGCCATACTTGGATAAAAATAATATTTTAAGAGTTGGTGGTCGACTTCAGGCATCCGTAATAGAAGAACAAGTCAAACACCCAATAGTGTTACCACACACGTCTAACTTGACAAAATTAATTGTTGCAGATGCGCATGATAAAACTTTACATGGTGGACCCCAATTAATGATGAATTACTTGCGGTCAGTTTATTGGATAGTGGGTATGAAAAGTATAGTAAAGCAGCACGTACGAAAATGTATTACATGCGTTAGACACAGAGCTAATACGCAATCACAATTAATGGGTTCCCTACCATCAGTACGCGTCACTCCAGCTAGAGCCTTCCTTCATAGCGGTGTGGATTACGCCGGTCCAATTAACATTAGGGTATCAAAGGGTCGTGGACATCGGGCGTACAAAGGTTACATTTGCCTTTTTATCTGTATGGCAACAAAGGCCATACATTTAGAGGTTGTCAGCGACATGACTACACAGGCGTTTCTAGCAGCATTTCGGCGCTTTGTAGCTAGACGTGGCCACTGCGCCCAATTGTGGAGCGATAATGGCTCCACTTTTGTAGGTGCAGCCAAAGAATTAAAGGAGTTGACCAAAATACAACAATCTGTAGCTGAATGTTTAGAAGGAAATGGAACAGAGTGGCATTTCATACCTCCCCATGCTCCAAATTTTGGTGGATTATGGGAAGCGGGGGTGAAATCCACTAAATATCACCTAAAAAGAATATTAGGAAACTCTACACTTACGTTCGAGGAAATGAACACGCTCCTCAATCAGGTTGAAGCTTGTCTAAATTCGAGACCAATGACTACAAGTAACACAGGCGATCCCGGGGATCTAGATCCCTTGACACCAGGACACTTTTTAGTAGGCGAACCACTGGTAACCGTTCCGGACGCTAATTATGAGAATGTTCGCATCAGCCCATTGAACAGGTGGCATTTAGTTCAACGAATGTTACAACATTTTTGGAGAAGGTGGTCACAGGAATACCTTACATCCTTTTTACATCGACACAAATGGACTTTACAACATCCAGAACCACAAATAGGTGATGTAGTCTTAATAAAAGAAGATGATTTGCCTCCAAGTAACTGGTTGCTTGGTCGAATATTAAAAAAACATCCTGGTCCCGATGATATTACTCGAGTGGTCACATTAAAAACTAAAAAATCAATTATTAAACGACCAACTTCTAAATTATGTCTGCTCCCTATTTCTAATTAGGGTTACAAATTATACTTTAAGTTATTATTGTTACTATATAAATATGTAACTCTTTAAGCTAAATGTTATATTGTTCTTCTTTAAGTTTCATGTGTAAGCCAAGAAGTTTGATTGTTTAAGAAGATTGTGAAATTGTTTTTTTTTTTGTTTGTTTTCTATAAAAATAATTATTGTGGTTTTTTGGTTATAAATTGTTTAACACTAGAAGTTAAAAAAAAAAAAAAAAAACTTATTATATTTTATCTTTATTGTATTGTGTTCCAACTGCTTAAGGACATTTCATCACTAATGTCCTTGGTGGGCGGCATGTTTAGGATTTTACACGAAGAAACAAAATGTTTAATTTGTGTAGTTAGTATAGGTGTCAACAGAGGGCGCCATGAGTAATTTAAATCGTGGTGTTGAGATACCGTTGGAGGTCAATGACCTCAACGCTGCATTACTTTTAAAATATACTCTTCTATATATCAAGTTATTAGTTGGTTTTATTTTAATTCCATACTAGTATCTAGCCCTCTATAGTCCATTGCTAAGTAGAAATACATTCAGCAAGTAAAGATTTTAGATTTAAAAAGTTAATAAAGATACAACTAGTTAAGATGAAATGAAAAAATGTTTAAATAGTTGCGTTGACATTAACTTCGATCATTCTCTTTGATTCTCATAGATTATAATTGCCAGAGGCGTATGTTCTTTTACGATGAAGCGATGAAACCTAAGCAAAATTTTATGAATATATTTCAGACTCGGTATGTCACCTTCAGCGTCAAAGAATATTTCTTTTTCGATAAAGGAAAGTATTTTTTTATTGGCTACCAAATGACTTTTAAATTACAGTACTAGTAGTACTAGGTACTTTTATCAACAACTCTATTAAATTTTTATAGCAATTTCCTTTAGCATACTTTACTTCATCGCTCATTTATCATACTTTTTGCGTCATTAGCACCATTTCGGTAGTAACTTTTGAAGCTTCGTTTATAGAACATTTTGTCGGACACTTTTTCGTAAATCGTTTTAAGACGTTTTAAGACTTCCTCGACATTCCAAAATCATCAAATAAAAAATGTTAATGTGCAATTAAAATGAAGTTAACATGGTGAATTTATATAGTCAAAAATGGTTATTTTTGTTCATTTTATGGATGGTACAAGCAGTACTCTCGTACTCCATACATTTTAGACCATATCATTTATTAAAACATTTCTCTATCTGGGCGGTCTTGCGGGAAATATTATAACTTTCTAATATATTTTTTAATTAATTGACAGTCCAGGTCCGTCTGTCTGACATACTTTTTGAAATTCTAAAACAGTTTTCGTTGAAAATAGAAAGAATACACTGACAAGAGATAATTTTAAAACAAATAAAAAATCATAGAACTTAAAAGGAAACAAAGTACTAGAAAAACATGCTAAATTGAAAAAGTGAAAACCCGGGCTATACCATATCAACTTGTTTTGGTCCCGTAGCAGTTTCAAATATCTTAATTGGCCATTAGGGTATTCCCTGCGAAGTCATAGACTAAATTACTGATGGAACATTTACACAAAATGTTTCTTAAATTCCGAGTATGACTCTGTTTTTCATAATTTTAAATATTTTTTATTACTTAGACTGCATTGACGGTATTACAGTGTAGATTAAAGAGAGTTGAAATATACTATGTCTGCTGTAATTACCAGTGTTTCCACTTTAAATTTCGGTTTTACCTTAATTTCTATAGAAATTATCCCTAAAATAATATTTTTTATTAGAATTTCTTAATTTAGGGCGTATAATTATTTAAAAGAATAAATACATTAAAATTAACGTGTTCAACTATAGAAATAATAGGAAATTTTAAAAACAAAGATTAGATTTAAAATTTTATATATTTAAAGAACCAGCAAACATTCCCAGTTTAGGGCGAAGTAACCCGTTAAGGGTTTAGTTACTTAGTTCATTTCTTTTATCTGTTCTTACATTTTTAAGAACGCTGATTAATCTTTCTACCTCAATATTTGAAGACGGAACTCCTAGTAAAAGTGAAATGACCACTTCGAGAGTTTCATATACCTATTAAATTTCCAAAATGATTTTTCAACCTTATTCCAGTCAATTTCAGCTAGCATTTTTTAAACAACTCCAAAATGCTTCGATTAGTGCTTGATGTCGATATCAGCTTTTCACATGTCGCATTTTGTGACCAAAAAACTGAAAAGGTCAAATAAATCCAACACGTGCCCATAAAAGTGTACAGTGATTGGGAAATTCAATTCAAGACCAAAATTGTATTTTTCGTTTAGTCTACCTCAGTCCAGTAAATCTTCATCTCCATTGTCATTCATCAGTACAGCAAATTTTCATAAAAAGTCATTTATCATTTCACTGACGATCGAAATCAAAATGAAGTCTTTGTTATAATTAAAATAATTACTAGACAATTGCAAAAATGGCTCATTTTGTATCTAATTGCCAGGGTCAAAAAAGAAGAAAGAAGATGATGATATAAGCTAGCGAGATCTAGCCGAATTTTAATTTTTTTTTTTATTATTCCCTATGTATGCAATTTAAAAAATTGACTACCGATAGCGACCATAGATAAGATAATATATATATTATATAGCGACTTTGAATTTTATTCAATGGCGACACTGATCCCGCTAAAACTATTTTTTAGTAATTATTCGTAATGTTACATATTCTCAAAATATTTTATCAACTTCTTTACTCAAATTGACTATTTGTACTCCCTTAGTGTTACACTGCTGCTCCACTTTTCAGTGAGTATCTTCGGCTAATATGACCATAACTACCAGAACTTTAGTAAAAATTGCTGCTTGGGGTGGTCTTGCGCTCAGCGCAACAGGATTTTATCTACAGAATAAACTTATAGATAGGTTTAGAAATTACGACTACTACAAAGATGCCTTACGGAAACTAAGAAGTCATCCAGGTGCTGTACACTATCTTGGAGAACCAATCAAAGATAAGAAATTTAAACTGAGCGATAGCGAAAATAATTTTTCTGACAACATAACGGCCCGATTTCGTATACCTATTTATGGACCAAAAGACAGAGGTTATTATAATTTTTGGGCTAAAAGGGATAATGAGAATTGGTGTTTAGTTAAAGCTGAGTTGGAATTAAAATCTAAACCGGGTGAAAGATTAATCATTATAAAAGAAAAATCCGGAATGTAGTTTTTGTACCAAATAGTTACGTGTTCATTGATTGTGAGTTCAAACCTTGTAAATAAATAAAATATTAATTTTTTTGTTTTTTTCTTGTAAGCAAGAAAAACAAAGACATTGAGAATATGTAATGTTAGATTTTTCTGTACTTACAATTGCAAGTTCTGTGTCTTTATAATCATAGTAATTTTAAGTTAGTGCTGAAAATAATTCACCATATATTATACATCATCATTTCAGCCTATCACTAGTCCACTGCTGAACATATGCCTTCCCCATAGAATGACACAAAAGTATGTAGCACTCATTTTGGGGGATTTTGCAACTGCAGTTTATTTATTCAGATGTCCCAAGAAGATGTTGCTTCCCATCTGCAGCTTTTGTTCTCTGTCAAATTTTACCACACCCTCGGCATGAGATGGGGTGGTAGATTCTAGTAAGCCGCCACCATACCATAAATTATATATATATACATGGTATGTTATACAATTTTATACATATGAATGTTTACAGGTCTCATTTTTTTAGAAATCAGTAATAATATGGGAGGCAAAGTTATTTTGCTAAGATCTAATGCTATTTGAAATGATAATAGTGTGTAACATGTATCATCTAGTTTTTCAAAAGCACCACCTGCAATAGCATTCACAAGTCAAATATTGCCATCAAATTTCCAACACTAGTGCCCAACAGATTAATCCTCGCTATCCAGTAACATGTAATCTTTAATAGATAACTACAGACTCCTAAGTCTCCCACAAGTAGCTGCCTGCAGCGAGGTTATTGAATGGTAGCTAGACAGGAATCTTTAATTCTTGCTGCTTACAGAAGCACTATGGTTTTTCTAGTGTTCATGATAGTAGGCGATGGCCTGGGTGCAACACCCTGTTGAAAGGATGTTGATTTATTATCATTTATTATATAATATTTAGAACTATTATTGTCTTATATTTCTATAGTTAATTAAAAATACTATGATATTTGCATGTACAATGACTTTGTTTATCACAAAATAACATTTGTACATTTAATGACACACATCATCAACAAATGTAGATAGTAAGGAAGAGGTAATCAAGTGGTATGTCAATAATTGCTAAAAGTGCAGTCAAAAATTATGGTGAAAATAATCAAATTTTACATGTACAAACATCCTAACCCGGAACTACTATCTGCAGGCATACTGTTTGTAGCCTCTGCAACAACCAAGGCATTATTGTGTGTTTTCTTTATATAATTAACTCTAGCCTCAATGTTTCAGATCTGTGTATTTCTGCATGTGTAATTTATACAAAATAATACAACAAACACAAATTTATAAATTATGTTTGTAAAAAACACCATTAATACCAGAGAAATCCTAGTGTGGGTTATAAAATAATATGTAAATACTGAGAAGTATTAGGTATCATATTTAGTATGTATATATTAAATACTTAATAGATGTACTACAAAATGTCTAATATTTAAATGAATATGTTAGCTATGTAAAGTTACAAAAACACTCTCGTCAATTACTCTTACAATTCTAATTAATGTATATGATGTTCTTCACAGTTCCATTTCAAGAGGTTAATCATAATCAACACATTCTAATATCAACAATATATAGATTTGTCGGAACCTGAAATGGCATTGACTTTGTTTCATAGTGATCTCAAAAGTTTACAAAAACTTAATTCTACTAAAACAGTCTTGGGGAAGCAGCTTGTTTCTTGGACAATCAAAAAATAATTATTAAGTGATATATTTTATAATTTCAGTTCATAAATTAAACTAGATCTTATAACCACAAAATGTTTGTTGGCACTTCAAAAGAAAAGTTCTTTTATCACAATACATTATTATGTTTGGTTAAATCCTTACAAGGACAAAATATAACAGTAGATCTTCGTAACGACTCATATGTTTGTGGGTTTATTCTCTCAGTAGATGGGTAAGTATAAGTAAATGGATTAATACCTATTATATTTGAATTAATCAACATTAAACATAGGGAAGAGCATTTCATGCTGCATGATTAGCATTGATGTGATGCAAAAAGTCAAATTTTGAATGACCAAAATGTATACTACTAACACTTAGGACATTCTCTCATTCTTTAGAGAGAGATATATATTTGTGGTTTTCCTTTTACAGCCAAAGCTAAGTCCAATTAAATAATATTTCGGTCTGAATTTATAGTGTCTGTCCCATGTTTGCCCCCATATTATTGTCCTATATAAGATAATATGTACTTGATTAGACCTTACGTCTTCATTTTGCTCATGTACATAGAAGATGTAAGTTTCAGGCAGATATTGACCACAGAAACAAACAGTTAGATGAGCAAGATCCCTTTTTTACTCCACTATTCATCATTTTGCTTGTCTTGTTTCTGTGTCGTTATGCATTATAACAGGAAAATAAAGTTAATTTGTTAATATCCGCATGCAAAATATGACGTATGATAGCTGTAGAGTCAGTAACACTTGATTATACCTTGTTGTGAGGTGTTATAATGGGAATGAACCGTGTGGTGGCCGCCTGAGAGAATCTACTACCCCCATCTCTACCCGTATGTGCCGTAATAGTCGAGAGAGGAATAATGAAAACCACTAGATGGCATGTTCCAGGTTCCATCTAAATAAATAAACTGTGGTTGCTAACTCGTCTGCCAGGCTTGGTAACTTAGGCAAAATCCCTCCAAAATGAGAGCAACAAACTTTTGTGGCTATCTATGGGGGAGACCTATGTTCAGCAGTGGAATATTGATAAGGTGAATTTGTGTCATGTTCTCAACTTCAGTTGTGTATATTGCCTAGTGTTGTAGTGGTGGAGGGTATCTGTTGTTGGTGTTAGTTTCCTTGTGCATGCTCTTTGTTCTCAACTTCAGTTGTGTATATTGCCTAGTGTTGTAGTGGTGGAGGGTATCTGTTGGCGGTGTTAGTTTCTTTGTGCATGCTCTTGCTCTTGCAGGCGGTGTGCTTCAAAAACTAGGTAATATACACCATTTTATATTTTGAATGCGGATTTTAGAAAATTTATCTTTTGAAACATATAGAAGTCATATTGTCGTAGAAGACGGCACTTTTCAGTTTTTTAACGCAATTGAAATAATTTCTTATGTCAAATATTATAATCAGTACAACCAATAAAAATATTAAGTATATAGGTATGAAATTATTAGATCTTTCTAGTTCGTTAATTGTGTTACCTTTTATTGGAAAATGGTGAGGAGTGGTGATAGACCATTTTCATATTGTTTATTTATTGGCCTAGATAAAATCTTGGGGCCTGGAACCCAGCTTAAAAGGAATTCATTTTGTGATTTTATTTTCTATGAGAGATGTATGTAGTATGTACCTACTGTTCACAGAACTATTTAGAAAGGGTTATAATGAGAATGAGCCGTGATTTTTACTTATTAATTTTTGCATGTGTATGTTAAATTTTACAGATATATGAATATCTCATTCTCGAACGCCGTATATTGTGATACACAAGGAAATGAATTCTCATTTGAGAATATATTTGTGCAATCGCGTAACATTAGATATGTTCATATACCCGAAAATGTAAGTTGAGATATTGAGGTAATTTATCCGTTAAGTCACCTTATATTTTTAGTTTTACAAAAATGTTGTATTATTTGAATTAATCTTATGTAAATATCACATAACCAATCATATTGCATTTGTGCTTTGATTACACTATTTAATGGGGATATTACTGCAAGGCAGTTTACACTAACTATAATATATTTGCTTGCAATATATAGTACAAAGATGCCCTCGACTTCGTGCGCGTGGATTTAGGTTTTTAAATATCCCGTGGGAAGTCTTTGATTTTCCGGTATAAAAAGTGTCCTATGTCCGTCTCCAGGATGCAAGCTGTCTTTGTGCCCTATAGAGTTACTTTCGCATTTATAATATTAATATGATATTTGCTCGCTGACATGAGCCAGCAATAGCTTAACTAATTAAAAGAGATGTGGTTCAGTTCAATAATTCAATTGATTGGTGTAGGCACCTAAAATAAAATTTACATATTTTACAAATTTTCATTAATAATTGTTATAAACAAGTGGCAAAATAATCATTTATTATAGCATTTGTATAAAAAAATTGTTTACTCACACTCACATATGTTATGTTACATATGAAAAAAAAAAATAAAGTAGAAAGTGACTAGAGACATGCAAATTATTAATCCGATAGTAAGTGTAATGCCTGCCCATAAATAATGCTGATCCCATACATTTGTGTCATAATGCTGAACTGATTCCCTGGATACAACAGTTCTTATGTCTCATGTGTCCAGTAAATACACTAACTGTGTCCTTCAAACCGAAACAGTAATGTTTTCACACTACTGCTTGACAGCAGAATAATTTAAATTAAGAATGTACCTACTGGTGGTAAGCCAATCATAATTGTGAAGTAAAAAATAAGGACCATTCTTAACGTTCCAATAAAAACAAGAGAATGCTAAAATGTCCACAGACCTTGTATTTTGTAATAAAATTCATATAGCAACTTTTCTATTTATTTTGAAGTTTGTTTCTATATTAATATTCAGTTATTAAATGTTAAGTATCATTATGCAGATACATATTCGATAAATTGATTTTAAATACTATATTTACTACTACAGATATCAATATTAGCTAATATCAAAAGTGAGTTAAGAAAGGATATTAAGACCAAACCATTGGATCAACCAAGTGAGAAGTCTAGAAAAGCTAAAAAAGCTCTTCAACAACATATGCAGATTGTAGCTTCATTGCACACTGTGAAAGAAACATCCTAATATGGATTTATAAGTCAACTATAAAATTGAAATAAAATATTTTATAATACCATACATTTATTTTTTAAATCAATTTTTACAAAATTAAAACTAATTTCAACATTCGTTGATAGTGTTTGCATAGTCCTACACAAAATTTTTACTTATCAGATGGATCTTTTTTATCAGCAGTGCTAAATCTGTCTGTAACCATATTTTGTAAACATTCATTATTGTCAGTAGGATTTATTGCAGAATCACGACTAAGTGGATTATGTATATACTGCTCTGACATATCATTTTTTAAATGTGCATTTCGCATATGCATTTCATTTTCATTACAATTAGACAAATAAAACTTTGGTTTACCATCAACAAAATCATTCATTGGCGCTCTTTGTAACAAATTTTCATTTTCGATTGATTGGTGATTAAGAAATGTCTTTTGTTTATATTGCTCATTACTATTGTTTATCACCAAATTCTTAAAGTCATAATTTTGTGGTTTACTAAGATTCAACTTAAGTATGTCCTGTTGACTATTCAGATATTTGTTTTCTCTTTGTGGTACTTCTGATGAAACATTCGAATTTTGTGCTTGTTGTACAATAACAGTTTGTTTCAATGGTAGCTTCACCTCTCGAATAGTATTATTGGTAGGACGTAGAAATATATTATCAGCTTCTTGTTTAAATGGTAGCGGCGATGTATTTAATGTGGACTGTTCGTCGGGAGTCTGACTACATAAGTAATTTGATTGATTTATGCTTCTAATAATCGATGTTGGGCTCGGCGAAGACTGCATCACATTAGGTCGTGCAACAACTTGTGGATTTAATGAACCTGAAACAAGAATTGGGTTGAAATAATGTTTAGTTATACATTGGGCAACTTAGTTGTTGATTAGTATTTATATATATGTGTGTAATATATATGTTATATAAATTATATTTATTATGTAATATATATGTTATATAAATATATATACATATATATTATACATATCTACATATAAACAGATTTTTGTATTGAAAGTGTTTTATTGGCCAACGATAGTACTTTTAATGACAAATAATTTTCCACCAAACTGGTAAACAAATGAAATATTTGAATAATTCTCAAAACAACAATTATTACTCTATATCGAAACAACTGTTTTAGAAATTATATGAAAGCATTTCGTATTATAACTTTTCATAATTTTTGATGGATTCCCTGTGCCAAAAACCAACGAAAAATCTACATTCGCCCATGAATATCTGCAACACAGCACATGTTATTTGCTGGATATATAGTACATAAAGTAGGTTCACCTTGAGGCTTGAACTTGGCGAGTTGCGCGTAGACCTGTTTGATACGCTCGATGTTGATCTCGGATGCCTTGGCGTGGTCAATCATGGGCATGGGGTAGTCGCGGCCGATGATGCAGCGCGCCGACTGCTGCACCGCTTCGGGCGCCACCCACGGTTCGTGTATGTAGCGCGTCGGCATGTTCTTCAGCGCCGGGATGTACTTCCTACGGACAAACGTTCAACGTGATAGCCCAACTGCCAGATGAATACCGGCAGTGACACATGAATGGTTTGGCTCGACCTGGGAAAGACTACTCTCTCACAGAACTGAACCTCGAGACGACCTCGCCTCACCAAATTAAAACTGATTATTTGTAAGAAACCGACCTTGTGGTGTAGGATTAAGAAAATCTACCACCCCTATCTCCCCCCGTGGGTGTCGTAAAAGTCGGCAGAGGTAAAATGAACACCAGGAGATGGGCAGCAGCATTTTTATTTTATTGTAAAAAGTGTCGAGGCGAGGAAAACGTTAACCTAACGGTAAGTGAAACGTTCGCCCATAATAATTTCTGTGTGTTATTAACTTCACTCATTATTACGAAATTTTGTTAAATGATTACTAAAATTATCAAAGTGTAAAACTTTACCAAAATTATATCCTATGTTAAGCGTGGGTCGAAAGTAGTTCTGTGGCTTACCCAACCCCTTAAATAAATACACAAGTTATTTTTGTCTGGATACAAATTAATAATGGTTAAATAAACCAAAAGGAATATTGAGTTAAACCAACACAGTTTTATATAAAGGTAATATTTTTTATTTTTTTTCATTGCATAAAGTGATGAAACAAGCAAAACGTTCACCTGATTGTAAGTGCAACGTCTGCCCATAACAAATGCCGTGTTACTCAGAATATTTCTGTGTGACACTACACTGTGCCCATCACCCTGAGATATAAGTTCTTAAGTCTCATATGCCCAGTGATTACGCTAGCTCACAGTGCCCTTCAAACCGAAACACAGTAATGTTTGCACACTTCTTCTTCACGGTAGAATAACTGGCCCTGGGGTGGTACCTACCTAGACGGACTCTTGCATAGGAATCCTACCACCAGTTGATTGTTATTAGAATATTGACAAAATGTTTTATTGTCATACCTAATGAAGTCACCGTTAGGGTCGGTCTTGCGACCAAATCGGACGGGGCAATAGCAATGAAAGAATTGCTGAAAAAACGAGGAGCAAGACAGCCACATCCACATCCCAGCGTTGACTGACCAGTCAGCGTCCAATAGCAATTCATCGAATATCTGTAAATAATAAAGATAGATCTATGATGTTTACGTAATAAACAAAGCAGTGTTATTTCGAGTCGTATGGCAGTGTTATTCGTATTACGTAATGTTTTTAGTTGCCTTATGTGAGCCGTGGTAGCTCAGGGGCTAGGCGCTCGCTTTAAATTTCATAGTAAGTGAGTGACCAGGGTTCGATTCCCGGTGCCGGCACCACTAAAATTGTTAATTGCAATTTTAAGTGCTGATTTACCACGTGCTCGGCGGTGAAGGAAAACATCGTGAGGAAACCTGCATGTCTGAGGGATAAAAAATATTTCGAAGACATGTGAAGTCCGCCAACCCGCATTGGAGCAGCGTGGCGTCTTCCTAGCTCCAAAACCCTCTCAGAAATGAGAGGAGGCCTGTGCTCAGTGGTGGGACATTTATAGGCTGAAACTTTACTTTTACTTTTTTATGTATGATCTGAACTATTTACGTTTTCATGCAAACTACAAGGAAGCCGTTATTTTCTTATATTTTTTTTCCAGTAGTTTAGGAAAGAAGTGGTTAAATAATGTTTTTCAGAATATCTTTTTAAATACTATTTTGTAAATTATGAAATACAAAGCTCTTTGTAATGAATGCCCTGCAAAGATTTATTAAATAATGCATAAGTGTATTTGTTTTGTTTAACCTTATAGTTGTTGAATGTTTGTTTGATAGTGAAAAAAAATATATAAAGAAGCATTTACATAACGCAGTGAAAGTTAATACATAACAAAAACACATATACACTGACAGTTGCTAGAATCGATTCTTGCCTTCATTCCTTCCTCCCATGATATCCAAAGATCGCCTCTAGTTAGGAAACAAGCAACGGCATGTCGTGCCAAATGATGAATCCAACCTTCGTCTCTTAGTTGTATCATTATAGAATCTATCCAAGGAAATCCTGTTCGGCCCTATAACAAATAATTAATAGAGGTAAACTAACGAAAATAACGAGTATTTAATTATTAAGGAATAAATTAATATAATTATCATTAACTAACACTAGCCCACTTGGCAAGTGCCTCCTGGTTCTTCTCCCAAGGTATCTGCACACATATGGGGTTGCCTTCCATGCGATCAAAATTAGGATTGCGTGTAGCGGCGCAGTAAAAAAACTCCCTCCATAGTATTTGTCCGTGCAGTGATAGCGGCGGACGAACTTGTTTTACTCTTTGGTATAATTCCGTCAGTTGATAATAAAATAATCTCGTCGATAAGCAGCCAAACCTAGAATAAAAAATAAGTATAGTAGAAATAGAGAGTAGTATAGTGTGGAAGCTCAGGGGTCAAGCATTCGCCTTAAATTTAGTGGGATGTTTGTACCGTTTCATATAAGCCAGTTCCTCTATTGAACATAGGCCTATTCCAAAAATGGAGGTTACCACGATATTTCCTTTAAGTTACTACCATGTTAGGCAGACCGATAAACAATCGACATACCAGACGTCATTTTGTTTACTTTTCCTTCAATTGTCTTCGTTCGACCAATAATTTCAGCTGATTGCCTCTGACACGGTGACTATACATGATTTCCCTAAGTAACGACTATAAGCGGCTTTAAATTATCTAACTAGTGGTCGATTGCATTCAATTATTTAAAAAGTAACATTCACATCTTTTCTGAAATCTCTATGGGAGATTATAATAGTTACTAATAATTATGATTAATTAGAACTAACTCTTAAAATCATGAAGAGCCTGGAAGATTATAATGATTTCATTGTTTTGTACGGACGTAGTTTTAGAAACTTTTTAGGATTACTCTAAAGTAACACGTGTAACTGTGCCGATGGATAATCCGCCTGCTAAGCGGTTTTGGAAAACTCTATTTGAGAGAGCCCTTATTCCTAACAGTACACTGTTTACGGGCTGACGAAAAGGAAATATATTAATAAAGCTCACATATGGGACGCCTGAGGTCTGGTCTTGGTAGGAGCAGGGTGGGGTGATTAAGACGGACGTTTATAAACTACATACATGCGTTTCACTGACGACGACAATATCCAAAGAGCGATGGGGAACAGCGCATAAGGAACGAGGCGTCTGGTATAGTAAATTGCGTTAACTAGTGCTTATGAAAGTCAAATATAAACCGTAAAAATTTAAGAGTTGATTATTCAGAGAAGAACCGATAAGAAAAATTAAAACTAACAAACAAACAAACTGTAACTAATTTTAATAAAATAATGCATAGATCCGTGTTAGCTCAGGGGCAGTGCGTTCTGGCAGGCCTTACATTTCACACTAATCGAGTGACGATATTTTCTTAATCTCATATGGTAATTTTACAGGACACCAAAACTCAAACACGCGATTTTTAAATTTTTGTCTGTCTGTTAGTCCGGGCTCTCCGAAACGCCTAAATCGATTTTGACGGGACTCATTGGGAGATGGAGAACTTTTCACAGAGCAATCTAAGTGGCCGTTATAAAATAGTAACGACCAAAATGCAAATTAAAGCATAACCCCTAACTTCTACAGTTCATGACAGCTTAAATTTTTCTCTTAATATCTCAATAAGTGGTTAAGAAAATTCATAGTTATTTTTAACAGTCCTAAAAAAAAGGTTTTCAATTCGTTGAAATGTTTTTTTATGTATATACAGCGAGAATTCTTTACCACGTGGACCGATTTCGATGATTCTTTTTTATTAAGGTACTTTAGGGTTGGTCCTAAATTAATTTGGATCCATGAGAAAATTATCAACCTTCTGTGTCACCCAGAAAATTTCTGTGTGACATCACACTGTGCCCATCACCCTGAGACATAGGTTCTTAAGTCTCATATGCCCAGTGATTACGCTAGCTCACAGTCCCCTTCAAACCGAAACACGGTAATGATTGCACACTACTGCTTCACGGCATAATAACTGGCTCTGGGGTGGTACCTACCTAGACGGATTCCTGCATAGGAATCCTACCACCAGTGAAACTACCTTATCTAACTACTATAATAAAGCTGGAGAGTTTGTATGTTTGATCGCGCTAATCTCAGGAAATACTAATTCGATTTAAGAAAATCTCCGTTTATTGAGGAAGGTTTTAGGCTATAATACTTTATAAAAATACTGACAAAAGCCGAACTGCTCATACTCAGATCAGCGAGATACAATGCCGTACGGCGCAACGATGTGGTTGGCCTATTTTACGCGGGTGAAACCGCGAGGCTAAGCTAGTATTAAAATAAAGTTGTTACTTATTGTCTCTGACCCAGAGCTCGACCCTCCCCGAATTGAATTTCAGGAATTCAGTTCGAGGAGGGTCGACGGCCTTGGCTCACAACACAGGAGAAATCCTAGTTTTTCAAAAATAAAAATGAAGAACAATATACAAAAAGATAAGCTGGACATAGTATGCATAAATATAGTTACGGATCTGCGTATTGGCAAAGTCAGTCATTACTAGGTTACATTGTAAGTGCAACGGTTGCTTAGGATTGTACACGTGATTCATGTTATTCGTAATTCAATAAGTTTTGAATTTCTATGGTTACACAGTTTCTATACCGTTTTCGTTTAATGTTCGAGTCAACAATAAAATGACATGAATTTACTCACTACATTTACATCAGCAATTTTGCTAGCAACAAAAGATTTTTTTTTAGGTATTATAATAACAAAGTTTTAGGATACTTAATTAAGTACAAACAAGCACATATATTATGTTACCTTAAGTACGGAGACAATCCCGTGGGGCTTGCCAATAGGGATTGTGGAGTCATTTTTGGCCTTCCGAATGAAGCCACCCAAGCTTTTCGTTCTAAATGCCTCTCTAACCGCGCTAACGCTTCGCTTTCGCCCCCGAACCACACTGGAGGAGTAAGACCCTCTGTCTCGAATCCTGAAAACGTTTTTAATCACGTTTAATGTTCGAATTAAGTTATAAATATTGTGTCCACTATGCCTAGTGCGTTATAATGATTTTAAAGGTTACGAAATTTCAGAAAAGGATATTAAATGAAGCTAAAACAAAATTAATTTAAACATGCTTAAATTATTAAACCGATTAAAATTCCAATATCAGCTTATCCATTAGTTCGACCAAACACACAATTCTATTGCAAGTACACAATATTCCGGTTGAAACAGACCCAATTCTTCGAGTGTGGGTACTCCAAAGCGGTCGTCGTGGTCTTCAGTGATCGGCGTGGTAGCACCGTTGAGCATTTGCGTTGAGATCGCAACCTCAGCGGGCGGTGGTGGCGGCATACTTGCGATCAGTGCTTGGAACTGATGATAGGTCAGCGGAGCTTTACCGCCATTACGTTCTATAATCCTGTCAAAGTTAGAGACATAAACTGAAGACTGAATATTCTTCTAATGTATACTTTTATGTTCTCCTGCATTTTATTGAATATCTTATTTTCGGTCGCAATAACATTTGAGGGAACAATAACCGTTCATTCACATGTTTACGCGTGTTAGATGTAATAATCAGTTGTCACTGAAACACATAAATCGATCCTCAATGAATAATCAAGATGTGGTTGATTTGTCACTCCTGAGGACTAATTGTATGCATACAATGCATACAAATTAGTCCATCGCGTCATGCACCATACTAAATGCAACAGCGACATGCTGCCTCATTGACTCTGCAATTCTCTATACCGCTTATTATAAGGTACGGATGGCAACCCTATAATTAGATCAAAGCTTAGGTAAAATTAGCGCCAAGTGCGTGACGGACACTTGTAAGGATTCTGCTGTGTTGATGTCATAATTTTATAAAGTTTAAATGCCCCAATCTTCCCTAAGATTTTAATCGAAATTATTCTGTAACAGTTATTTAACGGATTTTTTCCATACCTCTAAAGTTTAAGGTGGGCTACATAGAAGCTAGATATTTTGAAAAGTTAGCTTAATTGCCAATGGTGTTTTATGTAGCCACATAATTATTTTAAGAAATATCTAACGACATGGAAAGTCGCAATAATTTTGTAATGTATGAAAAGTAGATACCTATTAACTTTCTCATCTTAAAATTTACACCTATATTAAAAGAATATACTCCTAAATTTTTGGTCAGAAAGTTATGATGCACATTAGGGCAGACTGACAAACAGAACGAAATTGTGAAGTTTCCTTGTATGAACCAGTGGAACCCAGAAAAGAAGAAATTAAAACCGTAAGCCTTTGCTTATTGCTATTAAGCTACGGAAAAGAAAACGTGAGTTGAGTGCACGTGATAGGCATGTAGGTATTTATTCGTTTGAGATTATTGTTGTAACAAAACTTGAAAATCCATATATATACAACAAAGTCGTGTTAGTTACACCATTTATAACTCAAAAACAAAAACTTTTGGACCGATTTTTACGATATTGGATTTGTCTCCGCCCCTAATAGCAGAATAACTATAAAAACATTGAAAAAAAAATCACCAGAACACAATCTATAAATAAAAACAAAGTCGTATTAGTTATACCATTTATAACTGAAGAACGGCTGGACTGATTTTTTTTTTGATATTGGATTTGTTGGATTTGTCTCTGCCTGAACACTAGTGTGGAGAAATCTTTTTTTATATTAATAAAAAAAAATAATGAGGTTAAGGCGATGTGAGAAGTTGGTATAGTTAAAAGTAAAAAAAATAAGTAAATAAAAATATAAGGTAAACAAACTGTACACGTAAACGTGAGCTATATAAATACATTGTGACGCCTTTATTTGTTAGAAAGTTTACGAGTTGGTAATAAAACGAAAGGTCCTTGAATAATGTTTCACGAGAAACAAAGTTTCGCAATACTTTGAAAAGTGTAGGCAATACCAAATTAGAAATTAAATTTAATTATACTTTCTTAAATCGTGATGATATTAAATATGTAAGTTTAGAGAGCTGTTCTAGTATGCTCATTGATTTGATAAATATACAAAAAAAAAAACAATGGCAAGGTTATTATTGTCCATAACGTACCTATTTACACATTCATGGAAGAAAAATCAAATATGCAATTTATGAGAAAGCAAAACCAGAATGGGGTGTAAGAAAATCTGCCAAATTTAAGGGATGCTCTAAGAGCAGGGATTGTATAAGCCCTTCGTTTGCTTAAGCTTTTCATAAGATTACCTATTCATTTAAATTACCCCAATCAACTAGGTTATCAGATCAACTGGGTAATCTATCTAATAGCCCTTTAATTACTTAAGCCTTAAAAAGAATAACCACTTCGTTTGGGTAAGTCAAATTTTTAGGTTACAGGGTAAAGAAATGGGTAATCTTGTAAAGGTAACCCTTTTTTTTATAGCGGTACAATTTTTTTAGACACTGAGAAACAAATATCAATATCGCACAAATTTCGTAAGAATAACTCTTCATAATGGTAAGAGCTTCCCTCTTACCATTATGAAGATGTAATTCTTACGACGTACATAAGAGTTAGCTACCCGTTCAAGATTTAACCGCTACCGTCGTGGTTGCCGCCTTCCTTGACTTTGGTAAGCAGAAAGTTTGAAATATAGGTGTTATTCGTTCCAAACTATCATTGTTATAGAAGGGTTATCTATATATTATATATATATATATATAATATTGATATAAAATTTAGAGTTGACTAAGAGAAATGCCGTTAGTCTCATGGCTTCCGACAGGCGATGGAATAATCGTCTTGAATCTTCCTTTTTTTTAACGATCAATATTTTTATAAGAGAAAGTGACGAAACGAGCAAAACGTTCACCTGATGGTAAGTGGAACGTCCGCCCACAACAAATGCTGTGTCACCCAGAATATTTCTGTGTGACACCACACTGCGCCCGTCACGCTGAGACAACAGTTGTTAAGTCTAAAATGTCCAGTGCAACGTTAGCTCACAGTGCCCTTCAAACCGAAACACAGTAATGCTTATGCTTGCACACTACTGCTTCACGGCAGTGAAGTGGGGGTGGTACCTATCAGTAAAAACCAGTACCACCAGTAGTATTTTTTTTACTATATTGTGTATTTGTAATTGATGAAATCTTTAATTGATGCTTCAGTCTATACAGATCAATTAAAGATTTATTGTTATCAAATCCGAGGAAGCTTAGCCGGGAGCCAGACTTAAAAATTAAATTATATATATATACATATATATATATATATATATTAATTTATTTTTTTAAGTTTTTTTAATTTCAATTCAATTTATATTTAGATATTTGTACTTAAATTTCGAAATTCAGGTATAAATATAAGTCCATACCGCGTTCTCAACAATGAGAAAACCAACATACTCGTATCTGAGAAATAAAAATATTTCGAGGACAAGAGAAGTCCACCAACCCACGGAGCAGCGTGAGCGGCTCTTCCCGGCTCCAAAACCCTCTCAGAAATTGAGAGGAGGCCTGTGCTGCGCAGTGAGATATTTATAGGCTTTTACTTCTACTTCCTTATGTTATTACTATTATACTAGTATTATGCGAATCCATCTAGGTAGGTACCATCGCAATCAGTTATTCTGCCGCAAACCAGAAGTGTGCAAACACTACTGTGTTCGAACAGAAGGGAACTGTTAGCTAGTGTAATTTTTGCGCATATGAGACTTAAGAACTAATGTTACAGGTGACGAGCGCAGTGTGGTGCAAAAATGTTCTTATATGGCATTTGTTATCGGCAGATGTTGTATTTTCAATTAGGTGAACGATAAGCTCGTCTCGTCGCTATTTCCATAAACAAAATAAAATACCGTATGTATTTCCATACTCCATCTTAGTAATAGTAATAGTAAACTTCATAACATATATGTGAAAAAAAAACTTGATACTTACTTGTCCAATTTATAGAGCGTATGTGAAACGCGCGATATGACGCTGATGCCGACCTCGCGACATTTTGTCATAATGTTGTGATCTCGAACTCGGCCATAAGGCTCGGGATCCTCCTCAAACGTAAGTGCGGTTGTGCCCCACTCACGAAATAACTTTGGTAAAGCATCGGCCGGTTGACCGCGGACAACGAATAAGCGTGAATTTAACTTCCGAAGACTGCTGTCTAAGTCTTCCAGACATTGCAGAAGAAACCTGATAAATCACTTGACAATATTAACAGTCTTACTCTATAGGTACTTAACATTAAGTGTAGGAACGTGCCAACCACTAAGTCCAGTAGGGATGGGACGTATTTACGCTAACAGGAAACCAGGGCTGCGCTATAAAGTAGGGCGCCGTGTTACTGGCAAAAAATACTTGCAAGTGCGTTGAAAGTATTTCTACTGCGTAGCCGCGACCTGGCAATCCAATTCTGCGAGGGCAAGGGCGGAAGACGCTTGTTCCAAGTTCCAAGTTCGTTCCTAAGTCCTTACGAAATGGCCCGAGTTCACAAACCGAAATATATATATATATATATTCTTTCGGTCGGGACTCCTTAGGAAAATTGCGAACCTATTCTTAGCGATATAAAGAACATAACAGAGTAAATGTAAGCTAATTAGTAACTTCAGCTCTTTAATTAGACTAGTTTGTCCCATTCTTCCTTACTTCTATACGAATAAAACACATTGATGTGATGTTCTCCTAGCCGAATTCGACCACGGCGACAACTAGCCTACTACTGTCGAGAGCCATCAACTGCGCGGGAGATATTATAGTGCCACAAGTGTACGCGCAAACACAGAGGCACTCGCTCGTCCCAACCTACCCGCGCCCGATGTAACGCTGATGCGATAAGATCGGAGGTAGGCTAGGATGCAGTGTCAGAAACACGGGAACAATCACAACACAACCAGACCCGAAAACCAACAATTTATGTTTTAGCACAAATGTTGGCTCCGGCTGGGATTCGAACCCAGGACCCGCGGCTTAGAAGTCAGGTACTCCGACCACTAGGCCACGCGGTCGTCAAAGGTCGAAAAAGACACATTATTGCATATACGAAAGTATTTCAAATAGTAAGTAGTAAAGTTATGTTTCATACATTCAAGTAGATATTTTGTTTTCGTTTTTTTGGTTAGTTGTGTTATGATCGGGACTTTGTTTGGTTACCTGACCGACTTTATATTTTAGAAAAGTTATTTTGGGAGTTTATTTATTAAAGACAAATTTTTAATGTTTACATACATTTTTTTTAGTTTCCTTTAAAATTTAGCGTGTAAATAAATAAATAAAACTGTTTTTTTTATATTAACTGTGTTAATTTCTTGTTATCTAAACTAATCTAAACTAATATTATAAAGAGGAAAGACTTGATTTTTTGGATGTTTGGTTGTAATGATTTAACTCAAAAACTACTGAACCTATTTAAAAAATTCTTTGACCTATATACAACAACATTATCACCGACTAACATGAGTTGTATTTAATTTAAAAAAAAAAAACAAGATTCCTACGAAAATTGCTATGATGTAACTCAAGGTATCAAAAATTTACTGATTAAAGTCATTATTTGGCGTGCGCTGCAAAAACTATTAGTGATAAAGAAAATAAAGTACTACATTTTCATAGTACTCATCATTACTCACAAAAAAGTCCGCGAGGCTACATTTTTTTTTTTATTGTATAAAGTGATGAAACGAGCAAAACGTTCACCTGATGGTAAGTGCAACGTCTGCCCATAACAAATGCTGTGTCACCCAGAAAATTTCTGTGTGACACCTCACTGTGCCCATCACCCTGAGACATCAGTTCTTAAGTCTCATATGCCCAGTGATTACGCTAGCTCACAGTGCCCTTCAAACCGAAACACAGTAATGTTTGCACACTACTGCTTCACGGCAGAATAACTGGCCCTGGGGTGGTACCTACCTAGACGGATTCCTCCTCACTATTATAGTTAAGTTGAGTAAGACCTGTCGTTTAGAAGTTACGACGGGTATAAAAATGCTAAAAGTAAGAAAAATGCCGTTGTGAGCGAACAGCCCTTCGCTCGCCCGTGCTACTCGCGAATAGACTAAGATCTATTCATTACTTACCTACTCATTTTATTTTTTGTAAACTAGAGCAATTGAATAGTGGTTTGTATTTTTAATTATATATATTTATTTATTTAAAACTTTAAAACGCTCTTTAAAAAATACAGCGGCCTAGGTGTCAATCGAACGCCGGGCGGCCGCCCGGTCGAGAGCGGTTCTTTTTATTTTGCTACCACGACATCAAATATTGGCTATATTTCATGGCTTATGTTCCCATAATTAAAACATGATTTTGGTAAAATAACGTAATCTTATCTGACCAGCTATAGAAACACAAAAAGTGTTAGTGTAAGGAATAATGGTTGTTCTATTTGTCCAAACAAAGTACTAATTTATCTTTCTAATATCTTTCTATCCGTGCGAAGCTGGGCGGATCGCTAGTTGTAAATAAGAAGTTATTACTGCGTGTTTATCTTATATACGATTTTTTAATTGTAAATAACAGTGTAACAAAAATTATCAACATTTATATGAATTATAATTAGACAATATTTATAAATAATAAAATAGTCACAACCTATAATCATGGCTCCTACTCGTAAGAACAGTTTGGCTAGGGAAAATAAAAAAGAAACTAAAAAAATATTTAAAACATGAAATACTATATAAAAAAGCAAACAAAATAAATTAAAATCTTTAAACTAATGCTAAACTTGCTAATGACAAAACACCGTAAAAATACAAAATACTGTTAGCTAATAGTCCTAAGCCTGTCATTAAAAAAGTAGGAATGAAATTTCATTTTCGGCCCTCTTCTTCTTCGGTTTTCGGCCCAGGTTTTTTTACATACATATTTTTCAAGCATATCTCATCCCTGAAGTCCAGTATAGTTTCTAATATCAGAGACCACGTCAAAAGAAATTCAAACTAACTTAACTAAAATCGAAAAGCTACTATTCGCAGCACACACATTCAAAAATATAATTTCGATGAGAATAATTACCATACATACCTCCATTTATTAATTCCAACATTAGACGAGCTGGCGAACCATGGATCGATAATAAATACACATCGAAATGTAATGGCATCTGTGAGTCCCTCGCGTAAAGCCGGGTTGTCGTGAAGGCGAAGTCCCTTACGAAACCAGTGCACAGTATGCTTGCCATTGTTAGCATATGACCGTGCAGTTGGCATTGAAACCGGCGCAGCGGGGACATGCGAGCGCGTGCCCGATGCTGGCGGTGTCTCTGGAGCCGGTGACATCTTTAAGTCTCCGACATGTCCTAAGTCAAAAAAAGAATTTTCTACATATTTTACAGTCTACCGCCGTAGACGTAAATCATAGGGGTGAAAATTTGTAAAAAGTCGGAATTTCCTATCATCGTTAAGTAAATAAATCGTGTTATTCAAAAAATAATTTCGACTTTTCGACGATACAAACCAATCTAAGTACAACCTTATTGCGTAGAAGACAACATTTCATATTGTACAAATCTTAATTCGGTAGTCTACAGTCGCGTAATTTATTTTCATGCTGGAAATTAGCTACCAAATCGAGCCATTTGCCAATGTCGATTAATCATTCTATCAAAGACTTCGTTTCGATCGACAGTAAAATGATAGTTGCCTTTTTCTGAAGTTTTGCTAGACAAAACGAAAAGTACAATTTGGCCTTGGAATAGAAATTTTAAATCACTGAACACTTTCAAGAGCACTTGCTGCATAATAAACATCTCATTATAACAATTTAATCAAAACACTACCACCATTTTTCGTGTTTGCGCCAAAAATCTCGTAACGTCAACTATTCAACGGTTTAACTTATGGACGTCGCCATAATATCGATAAACTTCGTTACGAATATTAGTATTAATTTGGGCAAAAACAAGGAATTGATAAAGTAAAGAGTTTATTTGCCAAGAACCGCATGCAAAATATAAAATGGTATAATATATACCATTTTATACTTTGCTTGCACCTAGTTTTTGAAGAGCACCGCGCTTTCTCAGTAACGTGGACAAGCAAACTAACACAGTCGTCACCACATACCTTCCACCATTACAATACTACCACTAAATAATATACACTACTCGTTCACATAGTTACAGTGGACGATATTAACGAGAGGCTCGTGGAAACTGACCATGCAGTGCTGGGAAAATTTTGCAAGACCCACTGAACAAAAAAGATCCTCAAAAAAAAAAACTCTCCAACACTCCTCAATCTCATGGAGGCTATGCGTGACATGAGGCTGCAGTCCTTAACTGATACGTCAGCATATCGGCAACTGAACAGACAGATCTCCAAATGTATGCGCCGAGACCTACGCAACTTCAATACAGAGTATTGAGCAAGCGATAGATCGAAATCAAGGCTCCAAGGTCTTTGCAAGGCATCTGTCTGCCGGAAAGAGTCAACTGACTAAGTTGAGGACTGAAAGCGGTGGCGTCATTTCCGCTGGACCAGAGATTTTGAGTGAGATCGAGAAATTTAATGGACAGCTGTACACATCGTCGTTGGAGCCACACACTAGTGTCAGTAACGACCCAAGAACAAATCTCGTCCGCCACTATTCCGATGATATCTCGGACATCAGTCTGAGCAAGATTATTATGGCTCTCAAACAGCGTAAGAATGGCATTGCGCCGGGCACGCACAGCGGAGCTTCTGAAAGCGGGTGCAAAACCGGTACTAGTCCTTCACAAGCTTTTTAATTTCGTTCGGGGTGGCGATACGCCGGAAGCGTGGAGTAAAAGCGTGGTTGTCCTGTTCTTCAAGAAGGGCGATACCGCCCTCATGAAGAACTATACACCGATCTCGCTTCTGAGCCGCGTCTACGTGCTATTTTCAAGAGTCATTACGAAGCATCTCGAAATCATACTTGACGTCTTCCCTTGATGGTTGGCATGCCACCACTGTGCGATTTTTGAGAAATTTTCTTCCACGCACGACTTCCACTTTGTGGAACTTTTGTGTTTGCCGCCAGCGGTTTTTCCAGGACCGATATGACAATGAGAGACCTTCAAGAAAAAATCCTATTCCCTTCTTAAAGGCTGGCAACGCACCCGCGCCTCCTCTGGTGTTGCGGATGTTCATAGGCGGCGGTGATCACTTAACATCAAGTGAGCCCCGCTTGCTCATTTGCCCCCACTTTTATAAAAAAAATGAGTACTGCGAGAAAGCCTCCGATTCTGTCGAAATTTGGGCGGTGTCGCAAATATAGCGGTACCGAAATGACTGTCGGTATATCGATGTGTTGCAGTGCTTGTATGCCAATGCTACGATGGCTATCCGAATACAGAACCAAAGAACCGATTCAATTACAGAAAGGTGATGTAATATCCCCGAAACTATTCAGCGCTACATTGGAAGATGTCTTCATTTTCCCTCTATCGACTTTTACAACACCCACGGGAAGAGATGGGGTGGCAGTTTCTCTAAAGCCACCACCACACAGCAGTTATGTACTGTGTTGGTTAGTAACTGTATAAACACATTAAAAATGGGTAAAAGGAAACGTAATGTTTTCGGTTCATTGCGGTTGCCGCCATTTTGTTTTCCTTCATTCCGATCCGATTCTTTTGTAAATCGTACTAACTGATGAATCAAAACTTGGGAAGGGAAAATTTAATAACGGTATATAAGGCTATTGTTAAAGATGTTGCTTTAAAATATATAGATTTGATTAGGCCAAATGCCGCGTCAGAACCGATACAGAGCACCCCTCTTCCACATTTCATCATTCTTTTCAGCCTATGAAATCAGTCCACTGCTGAACATAGACCTCCCCTATAGATTGCCACAGAAGATTGTAGCTCTCATTTTGGGGGGATTTTGCCATAGTTGCCACGCTTGGTTTACGGGTTGGCAACCGCAGTTTATTTATTCAGATGTTCCAGGAAGATGCTGCTGCCCATCTCCTGGTTTTCATTTTCCCTTTGTCGACTTTTACGACACCCCACGGGATGAGAAGGGGTGGTAGATTCTCTTAAGCCGGATTAAATCTAACTAATTTTATTAAAATATTATTTTATTAAATATTATTTTATTGTCGATCGCAATTTAATTCTTTATGTTTGAAGATCACAATATATTTATACGTGTTTACTTGACATTGGAAAATAGTTTACGACGGTTTCCATAAATAAACAAATAATAATAATAATAAATATATATTTTTACAACTCCAGCAGATCCTTACATTAAAGAGGATATAGGCAGCTGGTCGAAAAAAATTATCCACAATACATCAGTTTTCATCAGATCGAAATACTTCTTCAAGTCATGTCACAGGTTTAATTAAGGCAGTGTCAGAAAAATAAATCTATGTTACTCTTAAAAAAAAAATCAAAAACTGGCGAAGCGACAATTTCTTAACAAATATATTTTAATACAAGGACAGTAAAAAAAAAATATACTCGTTTCAACCCTTAGGGATTCATTGCCAATATTTTTGAAGTACCAAAAATCAAACATTGGTTTCTGTTGTCCATGCAGCTAAAAAAACATATTAATAATATAAAATATTGAAGTGAAAAGTTCTAAAGAATCGTTATGTTATGAAACTCGATGAAACGAAAAAGGGACACTACTAAAAAGAGACAAACATATACATCTATAGGATTTCGCCTGCGAGAAATGAGATAGTAGTATAGATATAATATGTATTATATTTTCGAATTCAAAATCTTTTCTTTCGATTTCTTTGTAAATTTTGCTCTCTCAGTTCAACAACAAGATCAAAAACAAATATACGTAATAACGTTGTAATTCAAAGATATATTTATCTAATCCAAACCAAAGCATTTATTTCATACTTTAGTATCGAAAAACTTGGAGTCAGTTTCTCCAAGTTTTCAATTTTAATAGTCGAGTCTACGTACAGGATGTAACATCTCTTCGCAAAGCCTGTGGATCAAACCGATCACATAGAACATGCTCGTCGACGATTCGAGTCGCTTTTCGTGGAATGCGGTCAAATGGAAGGAGTTGGCACTGGGGCGCGCCCGCCCAGAGATGAGAACAGTACTCCATGTACGGCCGCACCTGGGCCTTTATAAAGTTGCAAGCAGTGGGCCGGCATGAAATACTGTCGCGCTCTACTAAGCATACCCAGCTTTTTAGAAGCCAACTTGGCCTTCTTTCCAGATGACCTTGAAACTGAACGTCGCTTGATATGTCGACGCCAAAGATACCGATACTGGCTGAGGCAACGAGAAGAGTGCTTTCAGAATGAGGTCATACGACGAACTCATACCAACTTTACAGAATATTATTACTTTTTAAAATCATTGTCAAATTTTTGGTTATAATTCTTTAAATATATTATTTATCATACATATATAAAAAACCGGTTCGAAGTTAAAATAAAAAGTATTTAAAAGGCGCGTCCATTAATTACGCGGTTTTTCCCCTCAGCTCCCGTTCGTTGAGATTCGACTCGTTCCCCACCTATTCTCAAGTGAGGTTTTTCAAAATGCGTATTTTTAGTGTTAGTGGCTCAAAAAAAGAGCGCACAAATCGCTCATTATTTAATTCAATTTAAAATTTTATGGGGGGGGGGGGGGAGATAGCACCAGGGAAAAGTGTTTAGTGGTTTAAGAAATTTTTTATGTAATGTACAAGATTTGTAGTCTAATCATAAATGACAGCGACACTGAGTAACATCAATAGATTCTCTATATTTATGGAATAAATTTTATTAAATATTATAAACATTTACATTAGTTAAGTTTAATTATAATCAGTGATATGATTTTTCTGCTTTTCTGATAATTTGTTTTTTTTTTTCATTATTATTTTCTAAGTTTATTACTAACGGGACTAATTATTATTCAATGGGTATTAATAATTGTAATTATTATAAATAGATTCATAAATATTTTGATGCTACTTATACTATTAAGCTATACAGACAACTTTTTTGTTTTGAATAGAATTAAAACTAAATAGTAGCCTAAAATGTACATTGCTGACATAATTTATGTTCTTCTAATGTTCACTTTGAGGGGTTTTAGGAGTTTTTGATATTCCTTTCAGGGAGAAAAAGAATACAAGTGTTGGACAGAGAGAAAATGCTGTAGAAGTGTCAACCACAAAATGCAAACATTATCATTTGATAGAAAAAATAAAATCAATGTAGATGCTGTCGATCAAACATAAAAAACATCATTAATGTGAAGAGTTCAAAAGAATTGTCACTTCCATGACTGACTAGATATTGGCATCCATTAAACAAAGAAGAAGAAGACTTCAATCATCATTAAGTATCCCATTAAGGGGTAGTCAGAGACTGGGCACTCACTGCAAAAACAGATGACTGCCACAATCCATGTTTCACCAAAACAATATAATGCACTTGGTGTGATAGGTGGTGAGCTCATCGCCACCATGCGCTGTTGGTGCACAGTGCAGTTTAATTCCTTACTCGCCTTTTACGAGATCCATTGGATGAGATGGAGTGGTAGTATTCTTTTAACGAGCCGCCACCACACGGCTACAGATGCTACTACAGATTACCATATTAAATATATATATTAAATGTTGTCACATTTAATTAATTGTAGTTCAAAAGTAGCTTAAATTTTCCTATTTAAATATTAAAACTTTAAAGAAATTTAATATATTTGTATTTACAACAATGTTATCATATTGTACCATTAGTATTAGAGGTCTGTTACGATAACGCTAATGTATCTTGTAAAATCAACATGATAATGTTAGGAATAATTAATATATGTTTAAAATCATGTCAGGAGTGTAATAACACAGTAACGGAAGCATGTCTCAATAATTATCAAGGGCTGGCACTGCGGGCACAGTGCTGTCAGTCCCGGGTACCGCCTCGAGACGAGTTATTACGTTTTTCGTTTATCTGTGTTGCTTGCACCACAGTCCATGATCGTGATCATTGTTCTATACAAACGATTCAATATTTATCATCTATTACGTATGCAACTTACAATAATATATTTTAATGTATTTAATACATATTCATGGTGATGTTCAGAGGATAAGAATGGTAGTATGTCACCTACCTTAACAAAACAACACATTCTAACAGTAGTAAGCGATCATAATCTACTCGTATCATATAGGGCAAAGTGGCAAATGTATTGATAATAAATAAGAATAAATACCTCTTAAATGTTGAAGTTTTTTCCCTATTTTTTATGTAAACTAGTTCATTCATTTGATTATTTAATCATTATAGAAGCCAAATAAAGGGCGGGCGTTTGTCTATCTTATTCACTACATTTGAGCACCCAAAATAGACCAACGCCCATGCTGCTCACCGGTGAGCAGTATGGCGAATGGTTTTGGGGAAGAGCGCAGGTCGTAATGATCACCAAAACAAGTCTAAGGAGTTGTCCTTCCCGTGGTTGCTGCCCGTTATTGATCTGGTTCACTAGGAAACAGATGAAACTGAAACACTCAGACGACCCACAGGTTCTTCTCTACCCTTGATCCACACCCTCTTCTCTACCTTCTTTAATCCCATTACCTTACCATATCTTCCCCACTCCGCTAAAGAATGTGGGCGTATCCGGCGGACTACAACGCCCACCTGCGCAGAACAGCGCCGTAAGCGGGGATGACGGAGTCCTGGAGGGTTGAGCCGATCGTCACATGGGGTATAAGTGGCGTTAGGCAACACGTCCTCTTTGGTCCCGATTTCAAGCAAAACGGTTGCCCTGTCTGCTAGCCAAGGATGGGGAAATGGTCACGTGTCCCGTCAGAGGGCCACAGGCGAGGGGCGTGGGGTCCGTGGAGGTTACTATTGTAACCAAAGCGGTGGCAAAAGCCATGCTGATGGAGCAAGTGTAGGATAGTTGTAGGCAGTAGGGGTGGCCTTTTTTCAGACCTATCTGCCAGCCGGATCGAGGTCGAATCCATGGAGGGCGGAAAGCAGGGGCGGACGAATTTTAAAAACAATTATGGATGGTTCAAGGCCCAAAAAAACCAAAACAAAACGTTGGTGATACCTCGGGTAAAACCGGAGACGTAAACCCATTGAAGGGAGCGCGCAGTGCGGAAGGTCCACCAGCAGTGAAAGCCTTAGATTGCGACCAAAAAGCCAGTGCAAAACAAGGTGGTTGAGTTACGGGTAACACCGACACGATTGCTAAGCATCCTCTGGAACCATTACGCACAGCAGACTCCTTCTCAGCCGCTTGGCAAGTGGGAAGCCGTAAGGGCAAAGGTAAAGCGGTAATTAAGACGCCGCGCCAACCTGACGGGCCCTCTGGGGTATCCACTCCTGCCAAAAAACAGACCGAAAAAGAAAAACAAGAAGCAACGCATGAAAGCCTACATGGGAGCTGCTAACAAACAAAGATCTGACCTGCTGCTAACCAGCCACCGTCGACTGCGTCGGGATCCGCAGGCATATCGCAGTTGGTTCCGGCACAGGTCCAGCGAAGAAGAAGCAGGAGGCTGCTAAACGACCTAGAAAGAACCAAAGGGCAGTCAAACGGGTGCTCGACGAGTCCACATGGCCGCGAGGTGAACACAAAAAAGTGCGACTGGAGCACTCTAAACGGAACTCGGTCCGCGACTCCTCAGCTGCCAAGTTGGAGCTGTGCGTCGCTGTTACATGCGGACGCACGGGCTATTTGTCTAAAAAGAATGCAGACAAGGTCAACACTGGAATTGGAAGTGGAATTACTCTCTCTCTCCCTTTTTTAAAAAAAAAAACGATGCCCCACAGTAGGATTTCTCCTGTGTCGTGGGTACGTTTTACAGACATAAATTCTACATGCACAAACCACCCAGACCCGGAACAACTATCTGTAGGCCATACAAATATTTGTCCCGTGTGGGAATCGAACCCCCGACGCAGAAGCCAAGAGCTTAGACACTGCGCCATCCGAGCCGACGAATTGGACTGACATTCAAATAAGAATAATCAGTGAGGCCTGGAACACTAAGGAGCCCGGTACATCAGAACCCGTGTTCAGAGGAAAACCCACATTCATTGAGGGTGCAATTAAACTTTGGTGTGAGCACCAAAGAGCACTCCAGTGGTTACGTGAGAATGTCTCGGACTTGAACCTTGTCCACGGCGTCCAGTTGGTGGTTAAGAGACAGTCAGAGTTGCCAAAGCGATTTCGCTGTGGCATTCTCATTCCAAACGAACAGGGCATCTGGAAGGACTCACGCGACATAGGACGTGTGTTGGCCTACCAGAATTCGTGGATCGTAGTACCGAAATTGTTACTACTCGGCGCCGGACAACAAAAGGACGGGTGGTTCGTGGTGGTGTCGATCCCGGAGGACACAATCCGACCCTGATGAAAACAGAGTATCGCGGTCTATGTCGAAGTTCCTCCGGATCAAGACTCTGCAGCGACTCGGACTTACGCGCCGAGGAGGGAAAGCCACAGAACGCCCAAATGGCACAGGACCCGCAGACAGTGCGATGACTCCTGCCATTCCTGAGTCGGAGGATCGTCTCTCTGAGAAGGAGTTGGACTGCAACATGCTCTTCAACTCCGACCCAGTAGGGAAGGAGGAAACTCAGGGCTTTTTGGCTGGGCTACATATAGGTGAGGGGGAAGGGGACACATCATGCGATGGCGTGCTCTTAGTACCCAATTAACACCATTAACCAAACTCCACAACAGTGAAACTGCGACGGCTCAAATGTGCAAGTGGGTAAAGGTAAAGCAAACGGCCATAGCCCTGATACAAGAGACGTGGGTCAAGGCCAGCCGCATACGGGGCCTCTCTTACTTAGGAAGTAAGCTTTACTGCTTTAGCGATCACAACAACCCCCAAGAGCGTGTATCTACATTGCAAATAACATAAGTGATCTTTAACAGATTTCTGTTTCAGAGACCTGTTTGCTTTAAGGATACAGAACACGGCGGGACTGAATGATCACATTCATCGTCGCCTCGGTATATATGCCGGAAGCAGACACACCACCTCCACACAACCTAACCAGGCTGGTTCACCATTCTGAAAAGACGGGACTGGAGATCGTCATCGGTACCGACTCCAACGCACATCACCCATTATGGGGTATGGAAACAAGCAACGATTTACAACAAAACTAACACTCATAAATATGAGTTATGAACCAACATTTGTAACCAGACGAAGTCGCACAATTGTTCACCTTACACTCGCTTCCGAAGGCGCGGCCAAATCTTGGATGGATTTGGCCGCGCTGGCACGTTTCCGATGAGGCTTCATGCTCAGACCACAGATGGATTCGATTCGAGATACAGGTGAATATTTCTTCAATACCTCCTAGACGTAACCCCCGCATGACGGACCGAGCGAAGTACGGAAATTGGAGAATACAACCAAAATAGAAGAACAGGGTATCGGTTCTAACCGCAATCTGATACAAAGCTACCACAATGCATGCCCAGAAACTGACCCAGTAAGGAAACCTAACAAGCAACCCTGCGTTAAAGCCTGCGTTTGCGCTCTAGCTAAATCCCCCACGATTTAGCTAGAGCGCAAACGGAAGAAAAGTCAGGAAAACTCTAAATAGGGCAATGAACACATCGACTGACGAAGCCTGGGACTCCTACAAAGAGGCAAAGTCTGATAATGAAATGCATCAGGTATCGACGAACTGTGGAAAGGCGCAAATTCTGCAGTAACATAGATGATGATGATGATGTTCTCCTAGCCGATTTCGACCACGGCGACAACTGCCTACTACTGTCGAGAACCATCAACTGCGCAGGAGATGTTATAGTGCCAACAGTGTACGCGCAAACACAGAGGCACTCACTCGTCCCAACCTACCCGCGCCCGATGTAACGCTGATGCGATAAGATCGGAAGTAGGCTAGGATGCAGCAGTGTCAGAAACACGGGGACAATCACAACACAACCAGACCAGAAAACCAACAATTTATGTTTTAGCACAAATGTTGGCTCCGGCTAGGATTCGAACCCAGGAGTCAGGTACTCTGACCACTAAACCACGCGGTCGTCAAGTAACATAGAATCCTGTGAACAAGCAAACCGGGTAAGGAAATTGGTGGCCCAACAATCAATCCCTGGGCCAAACACTCTTCGCAAACCCGACAACACATACACCTCCTCACCAGCTGAAACGCAACGCATCCTGCTGGAGACACATTTTCCAGGATGTATACTGGCAAGAGGAGAACATAGTTCCGAGATACTACGTACTGGAAATACGCCCAACATGTGGTAACAGATGTAAAACTACAATATGCCATAAGCAGTTTCCAACCTTACAAAGCGGACGGACCGGATGGAATCTTCCCTGCTCTTCTTCAGTGCAAGTCCTTTTATAATTTGTGGTCCCCCCACTGATTATAAAAGGTCTTGCCGTAATCATGATATCATGCCTGGCGCATAGATACGTTCCAAAAGGTTGGAAGGAAGTGAATGTAATCTTCATCCCCAAACTAGACTAAAGTGACTATACAAATGCCAAATCCTTCAGACCTTACAGCCTCACATCATTTATGCTGAAAGCCTTGGAAAAGGTATGTGAAAGAGAGCTGAGAGGAAAGGCACTATTAAGCAAACCTTTGCATAGCAATCAACATGCTTATATCTCAGGTAAATCAGCTGAATCAGCACTCCACCAGGTAGTGAACCAGAACGAGTTAGCCTCTTAACCAGAAAAACTAGGCCTAGGCACTTTCATTGATTATAGAAGGAGCCTTCGACAAAACCAACTTCACCAGCATAGGTAATGCCCTCGTCAAACATGATGTGGAGCCAACCCTAAAGTCGTCGTTTCAGCCTATCAATAGTCCACCGCTGAACATAGGCCTCCCTAAAGTACTGGATTATAAACGCACTAAGCCAACGAATAGTGCGAATCGCAGGTGAGAGTCAAATAGTTAGAATAGCAAAAGGCTGCCCACAGGGTGTTGTGTTGTCACTGCTCCTGTGGAACCTACTCATCAACAACCTCATCACAAAACTCAATGTAAACCATTTCTACACAATTGGGTAAGCAGACGATCTAGCAAATCCAGTAGTTTGGTGGCCAAGAACTAAATTAACTACTGCTATCAACAAACTCCAAAGATGAAAGAGGCTGGCATGTCTGGCCACAACGGGTTGTATGAGAACTACTCCCACAGTGGCCCTAAAAGCCATGCTGGATCTGCTTCTGCTGCACCTATACATCCAACAGTAAGCAGCCTTGGCAGCTATAAGACTTAAAAAACCTGAATCTTTGGAGGAATAATAAGATCCCAGATACCAACATACTTACAGAACTGTTTGCAGAAATGCCTGTTCTACAGGCTCTATATGATAGTATCCCAAAGCAATTTGTATTTGACAGAAAGTATAAAATACAATTACACGAGGACCATCGTACTGAAGGACTAAACCCTAGCGAACAGAGAATCTTTATGGATGGTTTCAAAACCGAATCAGGTACAGGCTCAGGAACTTTTTCAGAGGACCTAAATTTACAAATATGCACACCACTCGGCATCACACAGTGTTTCAGACAGAGTGCATTATTCATGCAGCATCAGCCATAGCTGAAAGAAAGGTAAAAGACTACTCAAAAACAATGTCATGAACTCAGGGCTCATATACAAATGCTACCAGAAATTAAATGAGGTATGTCAATTCAATGAAATAATCTTACAATGGATTAAGGGACATAGCGGGTCTAGGGGCAATGATGCGGCGGATGAACTTGCTTGAGGAGGCTCTAACCAGTGTGCCGTGGGTCCAGAAACTATACTCCCACTAGTCCCCTCAGGTATGTTTGCTCCCTAGTCTGTAAACGCACTAGGAATCAACATGTACAAATTTGGGCAAATCACCCAGCAGTGCAGACAGGCAAAGGCAGGATTGCCCGTCATCAACAGTCACATTTCCAAGGTACTACTTCATCTAAATAAACCCCAAATCAGAACGATTAGTAGTGCCATAACTGGACATGGATTGTTTAACAAGCATCTGTTTACATTAGGTGTTACAGACAGCCCTCTGTGCAGAACCAGTATACCGACGGATGGCGGAGACGGACGAAACGGCAGCCCATGTCCTATTGGACTGCCACTCCCTGAGGTCATGGGAAACATTAAGGGTCTGCTGCGATTGCTGGAGGAGCTTGGTTGGCTCAAGTAGAATGATATTCCTATGGAAACCCGCCCATTGCAATCTACAATCTACAAGCCAAATAAATGTTTTAATTAATTGCTAAAAACAAATTTTCATTTGAAAAAAAAAATTAAGAGTGCTGTAGTCCTCAAATGGAGTATTGGTTATACATACATACATACATAAGATCACGACTGTATCCCATAAGGGGTAGTCAGAGACTGGGCACTCACTGCAAAAACAGATGACTGCCACAATCCACGTTTCACCAAAACAATATAATGCGCTTGGTGTGATGGGTGGTGAGCCTATCGCCACCATCCGCTGTTGGGTGCACAGTGCAGTTTAATTCCTTACTTGCCTTTTACGAGATCCATTGGATGAGATGGGAGTGGTAGTATTCTTTTAACGAGCTGCCACCACATGGCTGTATTGGTTATATATATATTTATCTCAAAAATTGGTCTAGTTTCTATACTGCTTTATATTTACCAATAGAAATATGTTTATCAATAGAAAATACAAAGCTGCAATTATCTTGGCAAATAAGTTAAGTAGTTGTAGTCATTTCTGCTATAAACTCCACAAATACAATTTTACTATCTCTGTATTAGTATTATTAAACTGATTATATTTGTTTGAATGTTTCAACATAAGTAAATAAGTACTTACTCAGCTTAAAAATGAATATCTCTATGATGGTTCTGTTGTATTATTTAAAAATGTTATGACACAACTTACCTTCAAAGTTTTCAAAAATTTTCTTTCAAAAGGTGATATTACGCTCACATAGTTTAGTGGAAATAATTTTCAATGTTTTAATTTGTAATGTACATAGTAAATTTCAATTATTTGGAAAAATAAGTGTAGGAGAAAATTTATTCACTGGACAAAAATAAGCAGAATTGATAACGTATTTTAGATTAAATGTTGTTATTGATAAATACTTCTCAAGATTCACTTTATTTCATAAACATTTTTCTGTAAAATAAATACTACGCGTGAACGACAAACTCAAAAATAGCAAACTGTATGTAGTGATTACAGATTGTCAGAAATCGGAGTAGTCAACGGTCCACGCCGCTTGCAACGTGACCATAACAATATAATGTATACCTCAAGCACGTGTACGTCCTTCTATAGCATATATTATATCTTAAATACTAGCTGGATCATTCTATAACAAGTTAGGTATTTTAAAAATTCCTGTGGGGTATGCAACAGAGGTTTATTTAAAGTAGACCAAAATTGTTTAGGAGAATTCTATTATGTCTCAGAATTTAAGTATAACTTTAATGCGATTTATTATTAATAAGAATGGGTAAAGGATTCCGTGTCACAATGTGAGAGGGGAAAGAAAACTCGTATAGATTAAGCCAATATAAAAAGATAGAAAAGGAAAGCGAATCTAGTGACACTCCGATTTTGGATGACAGGTCTATTTAAAAAAAAAGGATTTTCGATATATCGATATTATTCAATGCATCAATGACAGTGTTCGATATATCGAAAACCAATTCTATATATTGTTATATTTATTCGAAAAAAGATAATAATCAGTCCTAAAATTAGTTATACATTAATCTAGCAGTAAGTAGTTAATTATGTAGTAGTAGTAAACTAAGGTAATTTAATCAAGTATATTTATTAAACAAATTAAATATCTTCTTTGTGAATAACTTGAAAAAAATATATTAAGAGTTTATAAAAACGACGAAGTATTTGTTGCAGAAGACTTATTGCAGTACTTCATTATTTTTATCTAGTTAATTGAACTGATTTGGATAAACTTATATTTTTCAAACAACAATATTTCTATTAACATAACCTCTCGTTCAAACTTCGGTTATAGTAATACACACAAACATCATTCATAAAGGAGTCACATATCGTTTCGAAATAGTACTCGATTGTATAAATAATTACATGTAATATTAGATTTAAGAAAAAAATTAAAATAAAAAAAATCGACGGTCAATATCGAAATATCGTTAAAAATTGTTAGTCATTAATATCGATAGATTATCAACAGCTCTACAGGTCATCACAAGCTAGGAATTAGCTCAGTTTATTTGCATTTTTTGTGTTAAATCGTGTATATTTTTAATAAAAAACAATTGTCTTCAACAATGGTAACTTGTTCTGTGAGTGGATGTGGTGTTAACATACATACATACAGTCACGCCTATTTCCCATTGGGTAGGCCGAGACTATATCTTTCCACTTACTACGATCCTGACACACATCTTTCGCTTCTTCCACTTACATTAGCGTTTTCATACACGCTCGTCGGTTGCGGGTACATTTAACGTGAACTTTCTTCAAAAGTTCTCCGATGAGATTGCAGTACGCCTAGGTCGATCTTTACCGGTTTTCCCATTCACCCTTGCCTCATAGAAAAAATCTGATTAATGATACTATAATGCGTTTACTTTTGCTTAAATTTCTGGTATTTTCTATTTAATATATGAAATAATTTCAATCGTATTGTTACTTTTAAAATTGGAGGGTGGAAAAGTGACGTGGAAAAGTGACGCGACGTCACGTGTTGATAATTTTTATGATTTCTACCAATTTAGTCAATAATTTATAATATATGATTGCAATTTATTAATATCGTTATCGATATTCTGAATATTAATAATGAAAATAAATTATAGATGGACCTTTGGCGCCAACTCGAAAAGTGGCGGTAGCGGATTTATTGAATTTTGTAATTTCTGCGTATATTTTGAGTTTTAATGTTTAATCTTGATAGTCATTATGCAGCAAGTGCTCGTAAAAGTTTGCAATAATTGGAAAACTTAATTCAAGATCGAAATTGTACTTTTCGATTTGTCTCCATCAGCCTAGCAAATCTTTAGTTTTAAGGAATCAAAGGGATATTTAATCTCACTAAAAACTATAGGTAAACCTACAATTTTACGCGAGCGTCTTGTTGAATCGTACATAAAACAAAAATTGTATAACACAGAACACCTCCAATCCGATTGCTTATGGTCTAGGTACATATTATGCGATTAGTGAGTAATTCCATTTTTTAATTGAACAAAAAATCCTATATATTCAATATACAAACATACTACCTATACTAATATTATAGGGAAAGTAAATGTCTCTGTCCCTCTCTCTGTTTGTTACCTTTTCACGGTTCAACCGCTGAACCGATCTTGACGAAATTTGGCACAGAGATAGCTTGTTTCTTGGAGACGGACAATCACATTTAATCTATCTTCATGTACACTTATAATATTATAAATAGAAAAGATTTGTTTTTATTTTTTTCGTATTTTTGTTTGTAATATATAAACACAAAAACTACTGGAACGTTTTTAAAATTTTTTTCACCAGTACAAAGCTACATTATCAGTGAGTAATATGTGTGTTTTTTATGCGAAAACTCCAATAATGTAACTCAAGGTGTTAAAAATACGCCGCTTCGCTAAAATCTTGACCAATGCAATTTATGTCTGTTAAAATATAGACAAAAAAAATTAATGTAGGTTTATAGTTTTTTATAGAAAAAATCTCAAATATTGTAATAGATTATAATATCTAATAAAATACTAAAATTAAATACATCGATTTTAAATTATTATCACATACGCAAGTATTTGCGCATGCATCTCTGCGTCAAATTCACAGACTTCAGGTAGTATTAAATCGATTCATGCGCAAAGCCACGGGAGCTGCGTGGTTCGTGCGTAATGTTAATCTTCACATCGGTTTAGGACTTCTTACTATAGCCCAATATCCGACGTTGGCCTCCCGCCGATTTTTCGACTCTGCTGCCACGCACCCCATCCCATTGGTTGTAAGTTAAGCCACATACAACCCCCTCGCGTTGCACCAAAACTCGACTCGCGGGAAAAGGAGACCGAGGCACGTCCTCGATGACTCTGACAACGCGACCACTAGGGCCCAAGCGCTCTTCTTAACACGACACACACAAAACTCAATCACGATCATACCGCCCCCGCCGTCGGCGAGACAGATAAACTTATTCGCGATACCGCTGCATCTCAGGCCGGTTTTCTCCTACTAACAGTAATGTCATGATAAGAAGCATCGCCGGAGTTTCTTGCGCCATTTCTACTTCAGAGGAAACGCATTTCGCACTGGTGTTATATTTAGTTAATCCCGATAACGATAATAGTAGTATTAGTATTATAGCCCTCCTGACTGAAAAAACTGGCCGAGCCGACGCCGGCTCTTTTGGGCATCCTAGAGTCAGTTACTCTCGCGCACAAGATGACGGTCAAAGCCGAAGCCCTATTGGGGGCCCTTGCGCTGGTCATCCGTTTCAATATATAATAACATTTTAATCCGGCGAAGCTGTGAAAGCCCTGGGGCTAAAAGTAAAGTAAAAATGGTAAGCTATTAGTAATATGTGCCACGTGGTAGCGGTTTAAGAGAATCTACCACCCCATCTCATCCCGTGGATGTTGTAGTAGTCGACAGAGGGAAAATAAAATACCAGGAGATGGACTGCAGCATCTTCCTGGAACATCTGAATAAATGAGCTGCGGCTGCTAAGCCCTCTGCTAAGCGTAACTACTATCGCAAAATCTCTTGAATGGTAGATGTGGCTAATGGGATCACTTTCAAACCAAAAAGTCACTTAAGGACTGTTTAGAAAACTATTTATTTTAACTTAAACATTTTTTGAATTTACTTTTGATGAAACCTAATCATTGTAAAATTTAGATAAAATACAAAAGTTATGTCAGATAACTTGACATGTTACTTCTTCAAGTGATTCAACCTGAACAAATAACATTGACATTCCAAATTTAAAGTAATTCAAACATAATACATAAACCAATTAGATTAGAGTTGACATCAAAAGAGTATATACATATTATTATACAATCTGAGATTACCAATCAACAAAATCCCCCCAAAATGAGAGCTACAAACTTTTGTGGCAATCTATGAGAGAGGCCTATGTTCAGCAGTGGACTATGATAGGCTAAAATGTTGACGATGATGATCAGTCATAAAAAAACCATAATATGTCAACTGCATTTCTTGAATGGTAGATGTGGCTAATGGGGTCACTTTAAAACCAAAAAGACACTTATGGACTGATTAGAAAACTATTTATTTTAACTGAAACATTTTTGAATATACTTTTCCAATTCATTTATATCTTCATTATATCTATCTCCATTATACAATTTATAGAAAATACATATGTTACTTCTTCTAGTAATTTTCACGGAATCTATAAAATATGACAAATTCAATCTAAACAAACAAATTGACATTCCAAATTTAAAGTAATTCAAACATCATTCTAAAACCAAAGCAATTCAAACATAATACATAAACCAAACAGGTCAGAGTTGACATCAAAAGAGTATGCATAATCTGAGATTACCAATCAACAGCATTTACATATAACCGCAACTAGTAGCGAAACGTAAACACTTAGACATTTTGATTCACTCGTTGTTCTTCTTCTTCTTTTTTGGCCGAGGCAATCGGCTACCAAATAGAGCCATTTTTGTCAATGTCGATTAATAATTAAATTTTAATAAGGACTTCGTTTCGATCGACAGTAAAATGATAGTTGACTTCTACTGAAGATTTGTTGGACTGATGGAGAGAAAACGAAAAGTACAATTTTGGTCTTGAATTGAATTCCAATTACTGTACACTTTCACGAGCACTTGATGCATAATAAACTGTCAATATTAAACATCAAAACTCAAAATATACATAGAAAAGAAAAAAGACGATTAAAACACTACCGCCACTCTTCGAGTTGGCGCCAAAAGTCAATTTACTGTTGTCACCTTTTTACATTGAAATTTGAATCACCACTACTTAAGCTTTGCGCTGCATCGATATCGAAACCATTGAATCGATTAGAATGTTTTTACTGTGCGGATTCGCATAGGCTACTCCGCTCTAGAATTACACTTATCTGTGACTGAATTCTTAAAACTTCTTTCAAAAGTCCCTCTCTACCTTAGCGTACGTAAATGTTACATCGTGTATTTTTATCCATTCGAATCACAATGTGTTGCTCTTAATTTTAATAATATACATTTACAAATTAATTCCATTAGTTTAAAAATGACAGTTTGGTCTTTATTTTGTATAAATTTTCTGAAATCATTTTCAGTGAGGCTTGACGGGACCTGACAATGGGTCGTGTGATTCGTGCTCAACGTAAAGGTGCCGGTTCGGTCTTCGTGTCACATACGAAGAAAAGGAAAGGAGCTCCCAAACTCCGCTCACTAGATTACGCAGAACGTCATGGCTATATCAAGGGTGTAGTAAAGGTAAACTCCCCTTAAGTTATAATCCACTAGGTTAAACATCTAAAATTGTTAGTCCTCTTTTACCGATTATTTCTTTATTTTCCAGGACATCATTCATGATCCTGGTAGGGGCGCACCTCTAGCTGTGGTTCATTTCAGAGATCCTTACAAATTTAAGACTCGTAAGGAACTCTTTATTGCACCTGAAGGTCTTTACACAGGCCAGTTCGTGTACTGTGGAAAGAAGGCTACACTTGAAGTTGGTAAGTAGATCTATTTTTTATCATGTTTTTAAGTAAAATGATGTTTTCTCTGATATCGTATAAATAGCCTCTAAATAATCGCTGATTTTGTTATTGTGTTTTTATTGAAATCTAACCATTTGAATCTAAATAGGCACATTGCACAATTTAAGCAATTATTCTAATTGCTGTAATAAGATTGTATAAAGAAATATTTTTACCACAATAAAATTGTAATACTGACAGTATTATATTTATATATACTTCTATACTGCTATAATTTTTCGTATAGGGTAGGGAAAAGCTTGTTTGGTATATCACTAGATATATATATAAGAATATTATTTGCTGCTATATTTGGCACATGTGGGTGGACAATGAATATAGCCTTTAATTCAGCTGAAATTTATTTAGATACTGTTTTTAACCTTGTCCGACTCTGATTAAAAATTTGTAAAAGGGTTGGGTATACAAATTCTGAACTTATTTACAAAAAAAAGTGGCAATAAAAATATTATAAAGCTACAAAGCAACATGTTTGAGTGACATTACATCACAATTTTTTGGTGCTATTCTCAAATGATTGATGACAGAATTTCCACAAAAATGCATTTTGTTTTGAAAAGTTAGAACTTACAATATATTAAAAAAACTAATTTAACTTTTGTTTGCAGGTTCTGTCATGGTAGACATAAGTAACATAAAACTGCTTTTGATTGGCTATGATCTGTATATCTTTTTTACACCCGATGAGGCTGTCAAAATATTTTCCGTGGGCCATACTCCTATTTTAGTATGTACTTGGTGGGAAGGCTAAAAGCCCTATGCAGGTCGGAGTAGGCTAGCAGGCCACCCTTGGTGGGCATAGTATGGCCTGATGCTATACTCTGTCTGTAGCATTCTCTGAAATAAAAGTAGGGTTGTTCTCTGTAGTGCAATAGTTATATGCTGTTACTGTATTTTTACTTTTATTTATGAATAATAAAAATATAAAAAAAAGGCATTAAAACTTTATTACCTTTTTAGGAAATGTAATGCCTGTTGGAGCTATGCCTGAAGGTACCATTGTTTGCAATTTGGAAGAAAAGATGGGTGACCGAGGACGGCTTGCTCGTGCTTCGGGCAACTTTGCGACAGTTATTGGCCACAATCCTGATGCCAAACGCACCAGAGTCAAGCTACCATCTGGTGCAAAAAAAGTCTTACCCTCAAGCAATAGAGGCATGGTTGGTAAGTTGACACTTTATTAAATTTCTTAAAATTAAGTTAAAACCAGATATTATAAACTCTCAGATACAAATGAACAGGCAATTAGTCTATTATCTCTTTTCTCCATTTTTGAGAGGCCTGTATTAATTGTTTATAGTGGATTTGATGAAATGAGAACTATACATACATGATGACTTTAAACTTACCTACTCTGATTGACTATGATTACACAGAGGCTCTTTCTGATGATTACTATGCTTAAAATTTCGTATAATGTTGTTATAAGTTTTTTAAAAGTAATCTGTTTGATATTTTTAGGAATTGTTGCTGGAGGTGGACGAATTGATAAACCCATCCTCAAGGCTGGTCGTGCATATCACAAATATAAAGTAAAACGTAACTGCTGGCCATATGTGCGAGGTGTAAGCATGAACCCTGTAGAGCATCCTCATGGTGGTGGTAACCACCAACATATTGGTTAGTTTTAACTTCTTACTTAAATATTATTTGTACTAATTAATAAAAAATTGTTTACCATTACTAATACAACTTATACTAGGAAACTATTTTCTTACAACTAATATTTTTTGTATTATAGGTAAGGCTTCGACAGTCAAAAGAGGAACATCGGCCGGTCGCAAGGTTGGTCTTATTGCTGCTCGCAGAACTGGAAGAATTCGTGGTGGCAAGACCGATACAAAGAAGGAGACGTAAATTTTTTTTACGCAAAATAAACATTAAATCCCAGACAGATGTTTTTTTATAATACTATCATTGTTTACAATCTGAATATAATTTTACCAACTCAGTCATTATGATATAGTCCTCCTGGCTGAATTCGGCCACGGTTTAACAACCCAAAATTGGCAACCAGTATTATATTATAGTTCCGTAATGTGTTTGTTAATGCAAATACAGGCCACTCACTTGTTTTTCACTTCCCATATATTGATCGTAAGATCTGAAGTCAGATGCGTCGCATCCACATGATAATTACGCTTACACGACAATGACCTTACTTCCCCGTAGCCAGGCTGGACCAAAGCGGGCGTGCAAGGCGACCATCACGTTATATGTAAAGTCATCACAACCACCCCACCTATAGAATAATCGCGTGACATGGAGAAAAAAGTCGGACCCACGCCTCCTATCAGGACTAAGATGCATAGATAGTCGTGGTCTATGACAGAACTGTTGAAATTAAATAATCCCCAAAGAGCTTCCTTCTCCGTTTGTACTTGTGAAAACCAAAATAACTCCACATCCTTATGAGACTGGCAAGCTCAGCGTAGGTAGTCTAGTTAAAGAGGGTGCGGAATAATCGATATTTCACACGGGTGTTCAAACTGTTAGCGGCGAGCATGCCCGTAGCGGCAGTCATCGGAAATAAGTGTAAATTTAGTTAGTGACGGACCGATAAATTATTAAAAAGTAGCGGAGAAAAACTGCTCTTCCTATTCGTATTCAGAGTGGGCTTACAAAGCCCATTAGGAGCGGCCTTCCCGTCCTGGCCGGCTATTGCAGGCACACCATGAGGTTTCACCAGTGGTGAAAACAATGCCTCAAATACTAAAGGACTTTAGGGAAGGTACCTCCCAATCTGTAGACTTAATAAAAACAACATAACAGGATATATGTATTATTAAAGTTTATTTAAAAAGATTTAACTTTATTTTTATCGTTGATGCCGTCTACAATTAATTCTGAAATGTCAATTTCACTGTCATCCTTTTCTGTAATATTCTTCGGGTTTACGAAGGTCGTGTGATTTTGATGTAGAACGCTCTCCGAGTCGTCAAGAATAGAACTCCCTAGGCTGGTGTTGCTTCCGCCTAAGCTTGCAGCCTTAGTTATCGTAGGCCCCCTTAAGACATCTACTCCTCCAACTAGATTAGTAGAAAGAGACTGATTGCGCTTTGTTAGTTGGGATTCAATGCTTTGCTTTAACTCCGCTATTTTTGGACTTGTTCGTGAAGCTATTTTAATTGTTCTGTTGCTTCTTAACGGTTCGTTTTCAATGCTGGAAGTGGTTATGCCAATCAAATCAATTCACTACCTCAGAGTGAAGATTAAGGAAAATCCTCAATTATTAGTGTCAACAAGCCCTGTAGTTACGGACGTACACACTGGGCTAAGTTACATAGGTAAGGTATTCTAGTTTGGGCTAAAGGTAACTTTTTTTAATGGAAGTCATTGTTCAATAATAGGAAGTGAACATAAAAAATATTTTATGATGAATAAGAAATATGTACAATCTTAAAATAGTGTCGAGAAAAAAGTTTTTAAATCTCCACTGTGAAATTATTTTAAAATATACTTTTGGCTCTAAACTATAAAACTATATTTATATACTACTAAATACAATATAAAACTGAGCATGAAGCTTTTGTCGAGACCATATTAGGTTTGTACATATTAAGATATAATATCTCAAATTAATTTGTTTTGTAATTTTAAGTGCTGACTTACAACGTGCTCAGTGGTGGAGCAAAACATCGTGAGGAAACCTCCATGTCTGAGAAATAAAAATATTTCGACGACATGTCTAGGCTCCTAACCTGCATTGGAGCAGCGTGGCGTTTCAAGCCTTTCAAAATGGCGATGAAGATGTCGTTCTGGTTAATTTTGACCATGGCGACATCTCCGTTGAATAACCCGAACAAGATATCATAAAGCGGAGTAGATTAGCACCTACCTCTTTCATACTGAGGTGTCGTAAGAGTCGACTAAGGTATTGTACGGACAACCTTTGTGCAGAATAATACCATGGTATGCAATGCTGTCATTATACTGCTAGTGGGAACGCAAACGGGAGACAGAATTTTTTGACTCGTGCTAAAATGGGGCTCACATCCCGTGAGGGCGAAAAGTGGGTTACGTGAGTGACCCCTGCCTACCCCCCCTATTATCGGAAAAAAACATGACTGTATATATGTATGTAATTATGAGGTTAAGTACAAAGTTCATCTTTACGAACCTATCTGGTATGTCGCCCAAGCGATATAGGGTAGGCTCAATATAGTGTCCGGGACACAGGACAATCACAATACAACCAGACCAGGAAACTATAATTTTGAATAGCCTAAATATTGATTACGGTAAAGGTTGCTTAACACTAGGTGAATAGGAGTTATGAACAGAACTAGTAACTGAATAATTGAAAAATAAACATTTATGATATACAAACGAGAAACTACTTTAAATGATACCTGGATATGTCCCATTCTTCTGCATCTAGATTTATTATTCCTAATTCATACTTCTCATCCTTTTCACTCTTCTCAGTGACACTCTGTGAAGGGGATGCGCTAACCGATTTCATTTGTATTGCATCCATATCGAATATAACTTTCTTTTTATATAAAGAAGATATTGAGGAAGCACTTTTCAGTACACCTTTTGTGTGCTTGGGGCTATTAACATTTTCATCCGAAACAACATTTTTAAACTCGTGTTCTGTTTTTGATGCTATGTCGTCATTACTGTTTTTTTCATTTTCCATTTGCCAATTACCTTCCGCAGTATCACGATTAGTACTTTCAAACTCACTTGTAAGTTGCTTTGTTTGCACTGACTTCACTTCATTGCTTTCTGTTTTTGTTCGTAGTTTGGTATCGTAATTAGCATTGCTTGTAGAACGTCGATTTGGTGATATGACGAAAGATTTTGCCGTGAACTCTTCCTTACTTTTTAATGGGAAGCTGTCACTTGAATCTGTATTCGAGTCGTTACTCGTTTCAGTAACTTTTTGCATTTTACCACCGTAACTATATTTAATTCTACTAGGTGATTGTTTGTCATAATTGTGTTCTGTGTTAAATAATTGTTTAGGATTATGCAGAGTTTTACCGCGATTCTGTAGTACAATTTTAGGACTTGATGTTGTGGATTCTGGTGGCGTTTTAAGCAGAGACATGACTTTTTTAGTGACAGTGTCATGCGAAATTCGTTCATCTTTTTTAATACCTTCATTAGTCTTCACTAAGGACAAAGCCTTTGATTTTACGTTCGATATGACTGATGTTAAACTAAAAGGTTTTGTAAATCTACTGGGGGAAACGTATACATCTTCCTGCAGAGTCTTATTGTTTGTGACCGAAACTTTTTTGTCCAAATATGACATTATGGAGTGGTAAACTTTTTCCCGAGCTGGATTTTTCTAAAAAGAGTAATTTTATTACATTAAGTTACAACATTGGCTATTTTAGTTCTTCTGTAAAAAAGCCACAATTCAATATAGAGTTTTAAATCGCATTACCAACTAGATTATCAATAAAGGTCTGTGTTTTTGGCGATCGATCATCTATCAGATTGTGGTCTCTAACGGTTATTTAAAAAAACATTATTAACAGCATAATTGAAAACGTTAGACGTAATGTCATTTGCATTGCATTCAAAACAAACAATGGGATACAAAAATGAGGGGGGTTCGTAACATTAAAGACAAAATTGACGGACGCCAAAAACCCGGCGTATATAATCTTGTTTGTATTGAATTTAGGGCTGTTTACAATTTCAATGGTCAATTCACGATCCGAATCCCAATTCGAATCCCATTTCACGATTTAAGAAACTAGAAATAACCTAACCAGCGATCATATATTTAAAGTGTTACATATTATTGACAAGGGGCTTCGTGTGTGTGTGTGCTGGTACAATTAGAAATAATAAAAAAAATAAAATTGCACTAGTGAATGATCCAACAAACGTATCGAATTCACCACAGCTAAATAATCTTCAAATCTAGTACTTAAAGTTTAAATCTACTACAAGTTTAAGCGTTGCTATTATTATGGTCGTAAATGGCTGCACACGTAATTCGGGTGGTGGATTGTGTGACTAACCGGTCGTTATCGCGATGTCGTCATCACATTATCTTAGAAAAGGATCGGTTGCGTCACAGAAAGTATAAATAGGTAGCTCTGACCGCGCCGCCAAAATTCGACTCGTGGAAAAAGGAGACCGAGGCACGGATACGAGGGATACGTATCAGACAAACTTATTCGCGATACCGCCGCATCTCTGGCTGGCTTTCACCTACTAATAGTAATTTTAGAATAGAAGCGTCGCTGGAGTTTCTTGCGCCATTTCTTCTTCAGCGGCAACGAATTCCGAATTAGTGGTAAATGTAGTTGATTCCGATAATGATAATAGTAATAGTATAATTGTCCTTCCAATTGAAGTAACTGACCAAGCAGAGGCCGGCCCCTTGGGCACCCTCGAGTCTTACGTTACTCTCGCTCACAGGATGACTATCCATGCCGAAATCCCCTTTCGGGGGCCCTTGTGCTGGTCATCCGTAAATATAGATTTCGACTAAAAGCCCTCAGCGCTCTGCCATCTGTCAATCCAGCATCAAATCCAGCGAAGCTGTGAAAGCCTTCGGGCTAACAGTGACCATGAGTTATGTCTGTCTGTCGTAGAGTAAATAACACTTTCTCTATTATACACTCTTTCCCTATTATAATGGATTTCTACAAAGTAACGCCTGATACTTTATATATAAGTATATAAACATATGTTATCTATAGATGAAGAATTGTTTGTGAAAATATACAAAATATACGTGAAAATAAACAAGATATGCAGCTATTATTGGCTAGTGCATTTCATAATTTCAAAATAAAATAAAAATAATAATATATTCCAAAATAAAATATTTCTTTACTCTTAGTATAGTAGTAATAGTACAGACAAAGGCTACCAAAATGGTACCATCTCATCATGATTTGGAGTATGACGAGCGGCCAGGCAGACTTCATCCACACGCATCTTCCTATCTATAGGTACGGAGTTGCTGGCTTGGTATTCATTCTAAGAGTACCAATGTTGGGCTTACACATCAAACACTATGCCCAAGCAATCCGTGTTTAGCTGGGTGGTGCAAACATAGAACAGCCTACCGCCTAAATTCATAAGTGCGCCATCTGTTATTGCCTCCAAGAACACGCTGGATAAACCCTTACGCTTGAAAAACTTAATGCACAAACAAGTGTGCACGCATTACCTTAAAGCTAGTGCAGAAACAAAAATAATAAGTAAGATTTGATTTGTACCTTTGTTTTAAAGTCGCTGTTCTCTTGCAACTGTAATCGATGTTGTTGAAATATGCCTTGGGGTAATCTTTTCCTGAATGGATCTACTCCAAGTGACACGAGATGTTGGTTGACTTCCTCAGTTAATTTTGCTCTTACAACCTTTAGTGGGCTAAAAACAGATTTTAACAATATTAACAAGCTATGTTACACTAGGTTACTATTTTGCCATTACGGCATCCTTCATCATCATCATCATTTCAGCCTATCATTTGTCCACTGCTGATCATATGCCTCCTCCATAGATTGCCAAAAAAGTTTTTAGCTCTAATTTTGGAGGATTTTGCCATAATTGCCACGCTTGGCAGGCGGGTTGGAAACCGCAGTTTATTTATTCAGATGTTCCAGGAAGATGCTACTGCCTCTCTGGTATATCATAAGATGGGGTGGTTGATTCTCTTAAGACGCCACCACACTTCCACGCCACCACACGTCCGAAGGCATCCTTACCTTCCTTGGATGTAGATATGTCCGTTTTGTTTATTTTTCTTTACCTTTTTTCGGACTGAATTTGAATTTTTATACAATGTATTCCTATTCGGATTTTTGTCTAAAACTTCCTTGTCATCAAACTTGTTAGGACAGTACTCTTTTATATTTTCACCGTTTATTTTATTTATCATTATTTTTGGGCCTTTTTCATTTTGCGGTTTTTGATTTTTAACTGGTAAATTAATCTTATTCTCTCTTGAACTCGATGCATCGGATGAAGTCACTGATTCAATATTAAGTAGTTCTTGGGCTCTGCGGTGAAGCCTCTCCAATGTTTTACGGTCAGGTACTGGATTGATTTTTTTATTATTAGTCTCTACTAAATTTTCATTACTTTCATTGTTCTGTTCCGAATACTGAAATTTTGTGAACATGTGTGTATATTTTACTAACTTTAGAGGCTGATACATAGCTTACATTCTTACTTAACTCACGGTGCTTATTAATATATACTTAATTCTTACCACAGTGTTATTATTTGAAGTATGGTTATTTGTAGCAAGTTCGTTATTTATATTTTGTTCCAATAATAGTTGCAATTTAGTTGCACGTTCCATTTCTAATTCAGCACACTTTTGCGATTCCTGGGCCTCTTTTGCCACAATATCTAATTTTTGAAGCAATAATTTATACTCTTTAGACTGAACATCTGCCCGTTCTGTCCAAAAAGCAATTTGTGCTTCGATTTCCTTCTTTTTGTCAATTTCTTCATTATAAGATTTATGTTTCTGAAATATAAATATGGTTACGGCAATAATATATTCACTGTTTATGACAAGATAAAAACAGGAAAAATTTGTGTTAAATGCATTACCTCTCTGCCTCGGCCACTGCCTACCCCTTGTATGGAAAAAAGGCGTGACTGTATGTATGTATGTTAATGCAAAAAATATCTAATACCCAACTTGTAACGTATCTGTTCTTTTTCGATAGAAGTGAAAGTGAAAGTTTTTACTGGTCCTTGTGTTGGTGGTTTTTACTGGTGGCACCTACCTAGGTCTAGGTAGGTACCACCCCAGGGCCAGTTATTCTGCCGTGAAGCAGTAGTGTGCAAGCAATACTGTGTTTCGGTTTGAAGGGCACTGTGAGCTAGCGTTATCACTGGGCATTTGAGACTTAAGAATTGATGTCTCAGGGTGACGGGCGCAGTGTGGTGTCACACAGAAATATTCTGGGCGACACAGCATTTGTTGTGAGCGGACGTTTGCACTTACCATCAGGTGAACGTTTTGCTCGTTTCGTCACTTTACACATAAAAAATAGTGACCACATTTTGAGTTATCATTTTATTGGCTTGTTTCTCTAACCGTTTTTTGGTCTTTTACGGAATATACATCACATCACATCCCTGATGTATATTCCGTAAAAGACCATATAGGTATGGAATTTCGGATCTGGATATCGATACGGACATATGAATAATACCCCTACTAACACAGTGCTAATGTAAGTTACAATACCTAGTCTTACACAAATCCGGAGTAACGCGATTTTCGCATCTTCACACCGATTCGTCTTCTATGCCCGGTTTACATTTATCAAGTTTTGTTTGTTTTGTTTTGTTCAAGTTAAGTTAAGTTGTGTTTTGTTCAAGTGGAGGCAGGTCTGCTCGAGTTTAAACTATACTGAAATAATTAACTGGAGGTAGGATTGATGAGATGAGATAAGATGTTCTGGGTGACACAGCATTTGTTATGGGCAGACGTTGCACTTACCATCAGGCGAACGTTTCGCTAGTTTCTTCACTCTATCAAATCACTTTTGACAAACTAAATTTATATTTCTTACGTCGAAAAATAAATGATTTTCATTTCATTTCAGTATTTTTATAAAGTTGTAAGCCTAAAAATCTTCTTCAATAAACGGGTTATCTGATGATGCGAAACGAATTGCTTATTTCAAATTAGTGTTTCCATCAAACATACAAACTCTCCAGCTTTATTATAGAAGATACGGTACTCGTATAAGATAAAGACGTAAAAAGTAATTATTTAATCGAAAAACCGACTTCCACGCAGGATTCCACATGCTTAAACGAATTTAAAAGTTTGATCATTTTCTCATGGATCCCATCATCAGAACTTGAACAAATTTATTTGGTTAGTACCAACTCTAAAGTACCCTCTTTCTAATAAAAACCGATCAAGTGCGTGTCGGGCCACGCGCAGAGTAGGGTTCCGTACTTGCCCTTCACAATAAACAGATTTTGTTTGATACTTTGAACATATTAATAAAATTGAGTTCACGGTTTAACGGCTAATAACGTCTATAAACGAGCCCACATAGAACGATGGTAACTGAAAGGGTTACAAAACCCAATCTCAAAAGGGAAGTTAAAAAAAATCTATTCGAGTAGCACCGCATGTTTAAGTTTTATAATAACCACCGTCACGTATTAATTTGAATACTGAGATTGTTTTCGTTAAAATCTCCAAATATTATGCAAGGGTGATAACAAATTTCTTACAAAACCTGCACTGACACTGTTGGGGTATTTGCATGATCTTTTACATGGTTCATATACTCGTATTTACTAGCTGTTTTACACAATTACATCTCTCAGTGATTTTCAATGAAATTTATACGATTCCAGGTACATATTATAAGTTGGTTGACGATTATCTGTGATAGTTTTCATTTTTATTATAGCAATATTTTTGAAAGATCTATCCAACGACACCCAACACTATGAAATAGACTAGAGAAAAACATTCGCCCCCGTTTTGCGTTTATTTTACCACTTTTTCGGCGTGGAGTATATGTATACCCGTGCCAAATTTCAGCTTTCTAGTGCTAAGAGTCTGAGCTAAGCCGCGGACAGACGGAGCGTCGCACATGGCGAAATTATAAGGGTTTCTTGTTGTTGTTGTTGACTACGGAACCCTAAAAAAGAATAATTGAAATCGAATCGAAATCGATCCACATGTTAAAGAATTATCGCTGTTCATTCATAAAAAAACATTCCGACGAATTGAGAACCTCATCATTATTTTGAAGTCGGTAAAAAAAACTATGAATTTTCTTAAACACTTATTAAGTCAAAATCGATTAAGCCGTTTATTGCCCAGATTAGCCGAGATTAGCCCGAACAAACAAACAGACAGACAGACAAAAATTTAATAAACGCGCTACCACGTTCTTTTTAAGAAAAAATCTTTATTGCCAAATTTTCTCAGTTGAAGATAGACTTTCCAATAAATTTTTGTTTGGCGGTCGACTTTTACATTAATTTTTTATTCGGCGATCGACTCGTCAGTTTTATAAAAATAAGTAGCTCTTCATAACAATTTAATAATGCCTTCAGAGTGTTATTGGGGCTCCCGCTATACTACAGTGTTTGCACATGAGCACAGGGATGAGGCTCATGTGCAAACACCCACTCTGTTGTACGTAATCATCCACTCTGTTGTACGTAATCGGGTCGCATCGATGTTGCGCAAAGTGCGGGGGAGGGACAATAGCACTCTCAAAATCATAAGTAGTAAGCCGGACTGCCCAATTCTGAGGCACTGGGTGCATGCACGCGTATATGTACCCAGTGCGTCGAGCAGTCCTGGAACATATCTAAAGTGAATAAGAATCGATATCGAATTATTTTTATATTTTATTTGTAGTTATTAATAGTTATTATAACCGCATGGCCTAGTGGTTAGTGTTCCTGACTTCTACGTCGCAGTTCCTTCGAATTTGTTCGAATCGGTTCGAATCCCAGCCGGAGCTAATATTAGTGGAAAACATAAATTGTTGGTTTTCGGGTCTGGTTGTATTGTACATGTGAAATATATGTCTGTAAAACGAACCCACGATACAGAATAAATCTGACTGAGGTGGTTCGTTTTTTTATCGCTACTATTATAGTCTATAATTTTTTTTGAATACGGTTCGTGATCGACTAAAATGATGTCGAAGATCGACAAATTTATAGAATATTTTTATATGGAATATTGTTGTATATATTATATATATAAAATAAACATACCGATTGTTTTATCTCCTCTTTTAAAGCAGCTATTTCTGCACTTTGTTCTTTTATTGTTTTATGTAGCTGTTCCAATATGTTATCATTTGGCACTGATTTCAACAGCTCTGCATCTTTATAAGAATTTATAACGCTAGTAATTTGTGTTCTTAACAGACTTATTTCTTTGTTATACCTCTCATATTCTTCCTTTTTCCATTCCTCTATTTTCTCTATAATATGTTCCTCAACATATGTGGGGACATCAGCATCTTTTATTTGTTTTACAGGGCTTTTTTCTATATCGCTCTTGATACTTTCTGTATTCGTTTCTTTAGCGGGACTATAATCTATATTATTTTTAGTTGTTTTAGAGTTACTCTGGGTGTTGAAAATTTTAATATGAGTTTCCATTTCTTTTAATTTGGATTTTAGATCCGCGATTTCATTGTGAAGTTTAAATTGTTCATTATCAATGTTTTGGACTTCGTTTCGCTCTAGATCTTTTTGAGGCATTTCTACTATATTACTATGTCGTCGGGAAATATGACTTTTTAAATATAGCTGATTTAAAAATACTTTATCACAATAACTACATTTATTATAATGAACATTGTCAGCTTGAGCCATAGGGGAAAAAATTTCACTTTTGTTGGCTAATGTTTGTAGAATCATATTAGCAATATTGTCATTGCCTATACGGAAGTGGACCTCGAAAACTGTATTTAGTTTTCCGTTTAAGTTTCCTTATTTCATCTTCTTTTTCTCTAATAGTTTTTTTAGCAAAATCAAGTTCCTGAAATATAATATCAATAAGTGCCCTTGTTTATGTTGTAAAATCATTTCAATATTTTGTCTACAGTTGCAGTGTTTAAAAGTGTGTTTAAAATTAATGCATAAAATAATTTATAATAAGTTATTTACCTGAGCAAGAACAGTTATTTCTTCTCGGAGAACGTAGACACTGCGGTCGAGGTAATGACGGCAAAACTGTTGGTATTCAACAGCTAATTGTGCTAAGCGGAATATTTTTAAAACCCCCTCATCCAGAATGCGTACATCAAACTCTGATTCCAACACACAGTCCAAGATCTAAACATAAAAGAATATATTTTTAAGAATAAAATTCGTTAGTGGTCATGAACATGGTTAACGAAATGGTTGAAAGTATTTTTTATATGTTTTTTTGTCCTAAAATGTATGACTTTGTCATCTAGACTGTTCTAGATGACAAAGTCATACATGCTTACCAACCTTTTTTCGTTCCTGTACCAGTTAATAAAACTTTTCATTTACGAGTACCCTCCCTGATAACTCCATACCTATTCCTAAAAATGTGTCTCGTTTGTCTTAAGGTCTATCTATTGCCGATCTTAACTTTGAAATATACCTAGTGTTGTCTCTAGAGACTCGTGATCTATAGAGAGTTACTGTAGGAGTCCCTTTATGTACATTAGAAAAAATATAATTTTTATCATTTTATTATTTATTTATTGTTTTCAAGGACATTTTTATAACAGTTTAAATAATGTTTATGTAAGTTAACTGTTTTAACTTCGCAGTATTTCTGCCAATACCAATATGATTTTCACGTTCACTCAGTGGGGTACCACAGGTTGGGAATCACTGATCTAGAATGTAGTGTAAATTATGGATTTTTCATGTGGAATGGCTGGTTGTGCTTTGTTTAATAACTTTTTTGTTGAATAAAGTGACGAGACGAGAAAAACTTTTAAGTAATCATAAAAAGCTATTGGAGTAAAGTGGTATAATGAAAACGTTTCAGTTGGCTTTAGTATCCTGAAGCAGGATTGTTACGTGCAATTAACTAACCTATGAATACAGCTTAGAGCAATTTAGAAGTAATGTTATCAATATTTTTAGACTTTTATGTGGAGTTTAACTTTTTGTGCGAGGAATTTAATGCTATTATTACTTCTTAAACTTTCTCCTTGGAAAGATGCAATCCTTTTTTTGAATGGGCGATAGTAGGAATTCAAAGAGTAGAGAGTTTAATCAAATGTTAACACCTTATAATTTATTGATTCACAATTAACAATGGTACGAGCTCTTCCACCGTCAGCGGTGTCTATGAGTACCACCGCAGTGGAATTGCACGGTTCAATTCTTAACCCATTTCTATTTCTTCTCTACAAACACGATGTAGATATAAAATTGAAGTTTTATTACTAGGTGAATAATGCTATTTCAAAAGTAGTACATTCATACATTGGTATAGTGTTAAAAATTTGCTTTTAAACGGGAGTAAAACTAAATGTATTAAATTGATAATAACAAATGTTAAACTATTTGATGTAAATGTCATTATAAATAAGGGAGAGCTACGCCTTGTTTTTCTAGGAATAACTCTTGACGCGAAACTTCAATGGGGCCCCCATATATCTAAACTAGCAAGTAGACTTAGCTCTGCAGTTTATGCTGTCAAAAAAAATTGAAACTTAATGAATTTTGAAACTGTTAATATTGGCTTATTTTAGTTATTTCCATAGCATGATGTCCTATGATATTTTGGTATTGGGAAATGCGACTAATGAAGATGTGATTTTTGTTTTGCAAAAGAGCTGTAAGAGCAATTTATAATCTTGGCTCTAAAGTGTCTCCTAAAGATAAATTTAAAGCAATTGATATTTATTATTCATTTTACATTTTGCATGTACTAAAAAAGTTATGTCCATGATGTAAATACCAGCAACAAGCACATAATAATGCCAGTTACTCAATTTTACAGAATTAGAACTCTTTTATGGAGCAATGTATACTCTTTTACAACAAAATCCCAGTAGGTGCTAAGTCTTTGAATCAAAAAGTTTTTTTTTTAATTAAATCGGAGTACCTTCAGCTTTTAATTATTATTTGTAGTCCGATCTACGCAGAAAGAGCTTACTGTGTCTTGAAGCCTTGCAGTGGTATGCTTGGTTTTTGATTTAATTTTATTAATAATAGGATCCCAAGCCGGTGGTAATACCCAACCATCTTCCCTATTGAAATTAGGATGTTTTTTAATTTCAATAGCCTCGCGAATCATCCTTGGTAGGAATCGGTGTTCTTTTGCAAGGATTTGTGGTCTATCAAATCTGATGTAATGGTTGGGATGATCCAGAACATGGTCACAGACTGCAGACTTCCTAGAGCGTCGATGCTTCACATCAGCTATGTGTTCTTTAACGCGGGTTTTAATGGATCTTTTAGTTTGTCCTATGTAAGAGAGACCACATTCACAATCCAGCTTGTATACTCCTGCATCTTGTAGAGGGATGTTACACTTGACAGATGGTAAAAACTGACTTATCTTCTTCGGCGGCTTGAAAAATGTTCTTATAGAAGAAACAACTTATAATATTAACGAATAAATGGATGACGATAAACCTTGGGCATGAGGTAATTGCTGCCAAGCTAGCTCTAAATCTTTATAATACTGCTTGTAATTGTATTTTTTTTTAAAATTACTAAGAAAAAAAAACTGTCCGCTGGGTTTCTTACTGGTTCTTCCCAGAACAGTTATTTTTTGTGAACCAGGGCAGCTAAAAAAATGACATTCAATAAGTATTATGTAAATAATCTATATTGAAAAAAAAATTAGTCTATTCTATTCCAATGCGAACTGAACCGAGCGGGAGCTTATGAAAATAATAATAATAATTAGTTTATTCACACACACATATTACGTATTAATTATTCTTACAGTTTTTTCCGAACGACATCTCGACTGTGTGATGTCGAGAGAACTTGAAAACTGCATCTTTGTAGTCAATTGAATAGCAGTATATCGCGGCTGAGAGTCTAAATGACTTAGGTACTGCCTGTATAAGTCGAGAAATATGTATAAAGATTTTAATGAATATACGTTATTCTTACATCATTGAGGTGCTGCTCAATCAGCGTAAACTTCCTGTCCCGTATTAAGTTTTCTATGTCAATTAATCCTGTAATAAAAATACTGTTTAAAAATACTAAAAAAATACGCTTTAACAGCAAAGAGCTGATGATGCTGGTGGGCATACCAGGGCATAGTCATAAATTGTTGTCGGTCCATAATACGTGTGCAAAATCGCAAATTATTCGGATGTCTGGACCACTTCCAGAAAATCCGAAAATTGAATTGGAAGATTCCATTACATTCATACAGGTCATGCTAAAAAAGCGTGTTAAAATAATCACAGTATAGTTTAAAAACTAAAAAATACGCTTGAACAGTAAGGAACTGATAATCCTGGTGAGAATATCAGATCCATAGTCATGAAATTATTGCATAGTCATCGGTCCATAAAATTTTGTTGAAAAATTCCATTATATTCATGCGCATTTACAGGCCAAGGTAATAAAAGTATGTTGAAAATATTCTTCTTCAACAGAAAGGGCTTTTTTATTCCATGAGCACTGTGTAACTATACTGGTGGCTGGATTCCTATGCAGGAATCTGTCTAGGTAGGTACCACCCCAGAGTCAGTTATTCTGCCGTGAAGTAGTAGTGTGCAAACATTACTGGGTTTCGGTTTGAAGGGATTGAGAGCTAGCGAAATCACTGAGCATATAAGATTTAAGAACTGATGCCTCAGGGTGACGGGCGCAGTGTGGTGTCACAGAATACCGTATGTGTACCGTCCGAATTTATTTAAACCTTTTTATGGAAGAAATTACTAACTACTGATAGTAGACTGCCACGCTTGCAAATTGCCATTAACAGTGACACCCAAAACTTCAAAATTGCAAAGTAATCTGCGGTCCTGCATTGTGTTCGTTACCTTGTGAGACCTCGGTTACTAAGCTAAGGTAATCTTAAAGCCCGGTTTGCACTTTCTAAAATCTGTTGCAGCCTGCAAGTGAAAGTGAAGGCGATATGCGCGGGGACGCGCTTCTTATCGTTCTACTTCGCTAATCACTCGCACAAATTGGTTTTGGTCTAAGCGTGTTAAATACTCACTAAGCGCCTGCATTAATTACTCGCACCAATCTCTAATAAAAGTGCAAACCGGACATAAACACTAACCACCTTGCCTTGTAGTATCAGCGTAAGAGAATCTGGGCAGGTTGCGTAAAAGTCGACATAGGAAAATGAAACCCAGAACATGGGCAGCAGCATCTTCATGGAACATCAAAATAAACAAACTGCGGTTGCCAACCCGCCTGCCAAGCGTGGATACTATGACCAATCTTCCCAAAATGAGAGGTACAAAGACACAACGGCTCCTAGTCTCCGTCGTCCCCGCTACTCCTGGCTACGGTAGCGGTCATGGTTATGGCGGGGCCGGGGGTGCAAAGAATCACCGGAGGAGAAGATACCAATGACGGCTGGACCTGGCAACATTCGGGACGACACGATAATCATTGAATCCGATAACTTATTCAACCACTGGGAGTGCGACTGATCTGTCCCAAGGAGGTGTCGGGTTTATCGTCCAAAAGTCTGTCAAGATCGAGAGTGTATCGACTAAGGTTGCGTACCTTATACTCAGAATAACCAAACGGTATTCGCTGAAGGTCATACAGGTATATGCACCTACCTCGGCACAATCTGATGATGTGGTGAAGGTAATGTATGAGGACATATCAAGAGCTATACATTCCTTCAAAACACGGTGTTTATGGGAGACTTTAACGCAAGACGAGGTATGAAGAAAGACGATGAGTTGGCAGTGGGGCAATTTGGAATAGGACAACGGAGCCAAAGGGGCCAACGGCTGGCTGACTTTACGGAGAAAAAGAACTCCTTTCAAAAGTGGCCCCATAGAAAAAGGACCTGGATGTGCCCAGACGGATCCATCAAAAATGAGATCGTCTTCATCATGTCGTCCGAACGATAGCTGTTCAATGATGTCTCTGTGATCGCTAGGGTGAAACCCGGCAGTGATCACCGAATGATAAAAGGCACATTGAACCAGAACGTAAAGCTGGAGAGATCGCGTCCACGCTCCGTCCATCTCGTGCCCGTTATCAAAAACCCTGAAACCTTCCAGCTCACATTGCATAATCGCTTGCAGTGCCTAGATGATTGCGTTACAGTGGACGATATGAACGAGAGGCTCGTGAAAACTGTCCATGCGGTGGGGGCAAAACATTTCAAGATCCACCGCACAAAAAGTTCCAGAAACTCTCCGACCACACTCTCAATCTCATGGAGGCTAGGCGTGAAATGAGGCTGCAGTCCTTAACTGATGAGTCAGCATATCGGCAACTGAACATACAAGTGTCCAAATATATGCGGCGAGACCTTCGCAACTTCAAAACAGCTCGTATGAAAGAAACGATAGAGCGGAACCAAGGCTCCAACGTATTTTCAGGGATCTGTCTGCCGGAAAGAGTCAACTGACTTAGTTAAGGACCGAGGACCGATATTTTGAGTGAGATTTAGATATTCTGATAATATCCCCGTCGTCAGTCTGAGTGAGATTAATATGACTCTCAAACAGCTTAAGAATGACAAAACGCAGGTTGAGGATGGAATCACAGCGGAGCTTCTGAAAGCGGGTGGAAAACCGGTACTAGTCCTTCAGAAGCTCTTTAATTTTGTCATCCGGGGCGGTTTTACGTCGGAAGTGTGGAGTAGAAGCGTGGTTGTCTTGTCTTCTTAAAGAAGGGCGATAACGCCTCTTGAAGAACTATAGACCGATATCGCTTCTGAAGCCGCGTCTATGTGCTGTTTTCGAGAGTCATTACGAATCGTCTCGCAAGCAGACTCGACGACTTCCCGCGTCCCGAACAAGCCGGAATCTGAAAAGGCTTTAGTACCATAGACCAAAATTGTACAAAAGACCATTGTACAAAAGAGCGATGAGTGCAATCTTCCGCTACTGTCCGGCGTATGAGAAAAAACTAGATTCCGTCGTAATATGGGCGGTGCTACAGTCACTTCGTCGGTGCCGAATTGACTGTCGGTATGTCGATGTGCTTGTATACCAATGCTACTGATGGCTATTCGAGTACAGAAACAGAAAACGAAACCGACCCAATTGCAGAAAGGCGTAAGACAGGGTGATGTAATATCCCCGAAACTCTTCATCGCTGCATTAGAAGATGTCTTAAAGCTTACTACACTGGAAAGGATACAGTATCAACATCAATGGCGAATACATCACTCACCTTCAATTATCCGACATCATCGAAAGAGTCATAACGGCAGAATCGCTGGAGGACCTTAGCACTACGCTCAATGACCTCAGTAGTGGTAGCGGGTAGGTCTGATGAACATGGACAAGACATACGGAACCGAGACGTGGTCCTTCACTGCAGATCGCATGAGAAAGCTCAGAGACGCTCGGCGAGATATGGAAAGGGCTATACTCAGAGTTTCTCTGCGAGATAAAATCCGTAAAGTTGTTATGCGCAGCAGAACCAGAGTGACCGACATAGCCCTAAGAATTAGCAAGCAGAAGTGCCAATGGGCCGGCCATATAGCTCGTAGAACAGATAACCGTTGGGAAGAAGGTTCTCGAGTGGCAACCTCGTACCGGCAAACGCAGTGTAGGGTGACCCCGCACTAGATGGTGCGAGGCCCGCACGGTTTTGCGGGAAGTCGATGGATGCTGGTGGCTCAGGACCGTGATTTCTAGAAATCTATGGGGGTGGCGATGTTCAACAGTGGACTATGATAGGCTGAAATGATGATGATAATCACCTTCACTTGAACTAATCAAAGTCCAAATCGGGCAATGCCTATAATACTAGCACAGAACTGCTTGGCGGCAGATAGCTGGCACTGTGGTAGTATCAACTTAGACGCACTGCATTGAGTCAAATTATTTACATACATACATACGGTCATGCCATTGCATACATACGGTCAGGCCACAAATGTAGCCCACTTTAAAACAAATTAAAATGAGTGTTACTGGATTTAAAAAAAATAAAAGTTATTACATAAAAAAGTTTTTGACATAAGTTTTCTAAATGTCATAATAAAAGTTTACACTTACGGATTTTATTCCATTCTAAATGAATCCGGGGTTTATGTGTGTTGAAGGTAAAACCCGACTCTTCTGCTAGCTTTGGAAAATTATGATGAAGTTCAAATGAAGTCTTGCATGCCATTTTTACTTAAAATAATGTTATACTTGTCTCCTATCTTGTTATGCGAGCCAGCCAAATCACTAAATTGTTTACCTTATAGTCGCATAGCAACCATCAATGTTCAACGAAAAAATGTCGCTGTCGTAGTCCAAACTGCATTGAAGTTGAAGTTATCTTTTGCCTAACATTTTTTATCTATGATTTATTAAGTTTATGTAGTTTTATGACTTTTGTATATATGAAAATATCAAACTTAAAAATGTTGCTTTATAAAAACTTTTAATAAACAATCATCTTATTTTTGTGTGGGGAGGGCACTTCAGTCATCAGGTCAGATTCAATGATCGTATTCAGACTTTACTTCAAATGAAAGTTTACCTTCGGACCTAAATTATATGTATTATGTCACATTTTATATGAAATAACTGCTAATAAACTAAATTTTTAAAGAAAATTTAACAAAGCTATGTTATAATGTAGTAAATGTTTATTGTTGAAGCATTAAAAGACAGATAAAATAATAACAGTTTGGTTTTTTGGAGATCATCATCATCATCATCATTTCAGCCTATCACTAGTCCACTGCTGAACATAGGCCTCTCCTATAGACGACCACAAAATTTTACAGCTCTCATTTTGGGGGATTTTGCCATAGTTACCACGCTTGGCAGGCGGGTTGGCAACCGCAGTTTATTTATACAGATGTTTCAGGAAGATGTTGCTCATCTTCTGGTTTTTATTTTCCCTCGGTCGACTTTTACGACAATACCTTACGTTACGTTAGTATTCAAAATTATCATTATTGTGTATTTTACAGACGATAATGGCGGCAACCAGTACCCCAGTTTAGAATAGTTACTTAAGCATACGTTGTATGTTAAATATTAGAAAGAGATACTTAGTAGATGTACCTTTTACTTGTTTCTTCTCATGAGAAATATCTATAATTCAGAACTGCAAACGAGATAAACATTGAAATTAGCTTTCTCTTAAATTATGTAGGTCACACTATGAACAGTCAGTTGCTCATCTTTTTTCGCCTTTGTAATTTAAATAGTAGGTACTAAATTCTTACTGAAACTAAATTTTAATAACACTAAAAACTAAATAATGTATTTCGATCGAGCTTGTCTCGAAGTTGGGAAGGGCTCAGTAATTTATCATATTTAAAAGAAGTGTAAACTTTTATAAAAGGGCTAAATTAAAACAAAAAATCAGTTTTGATGTTTTGTTACCATCGTGCTGTTTATTAACTTCATTTGTCCGAGATACACAGCTTGTTTCATCGCAGAGAAATCTGTCATTCTTATCTTCTAAAAGGAGAAGTCTCTTGGGTTATTGGAGTGGCCTGACGATAGGCTGCTTAATTTTTTTTATTTTTCTTTTATCGTCAGCCGATGCATACTAACGAAAATATAGCAATTGTGTGCAATGCTTAACTTGACACATAAACGTGAACTCAAAATATGCAGGCATGTATTCGTATGTTTTAAAATATATTTTACAACATCGACCTGAATATTTTGTTGCCAGCTCGCGTTTTGTGCACAAGTTTTTGATTTTGTACAATTGTAAATGTTTCTGTATAAAAATAATAAACAAAGTTTTGCTTTGGCACAGTCAAATCCGGGAAGCAGCAGCGGATCGGTCGTTGTTTGTTTTCTATCGATTTTTTGGAGCAAGGCTTACGCCGAAGGCTTTTCTTCGCAGGCAGTGGTAGCACCAGAAGCCACCGAGCCGGACTCGTCTGGCGATGGTTGGCATGCCAGTGATGGGAACTTCTGGTAAAGCGCAGCTCGATATTTAGGATGGCTGAAATATTTAAAATTATTGAATTGTAATAAACACACTCATAAAAATAAATACTAGCTTTTGCTGCACTCTTTTCTCGAATTACATAGCCCTATGATTATCATCACCGTGTCCGGCAGAGTAGAATAGCACCTACCTCTTTCCTACCGAAGTATGGTAAGAGGCGACTAAGGTATTGTAACGGACGGTCTTTATTCGTGCAGAATAAAACACCATAATATGCAATGCTGTCACTATACTGTTCGTGGGAACGCAAATGGGAGTAAGAATTTGTTGACTTGTATGTATGTGTATGTATGTATGTATATGATTATCACTTTAATATATTATTAATATAATTAGCAACAATGCAAAAAAAACAACAATAACTCAAAAACAAAGTAAAAGGAAAACTTTATTTTTTAACATAATATTATGTTGTATATGTTATATTATACCCTATAGTTGTTTTCTATATGGAATTAATAAATTAAGTAGTTGCTTTATTTGATCATATGAATAGGGCGGTTACTTACCTAATGCCGTATACGATAGGATTGTAAACTGCGTTGGCCTTGGCGAAAACCGAGCCCCAAATGGTAGCAAGAGGGCTGATTGGTGCGCTCTCAAAAACTCCGGTGTAGTTAATAACCAAATATGGTGTCCAGGCCATGAACCATAGGGAAATGGTCATTAGTGCAACCTAAACCAGAAAAAAATTATTATGACATTCAACATTTTCGATGTATTAAAATGAGACTTAAAAGTAAACTTTACCTTAGCTAATTTACATTCAGCACTTGTGTTCGCGGCTTCCGACGATCGAAGTGAAGCCACGTTCATTTTCTTGGCTTGCTCCCTCATTGCCTTTTCGTGAGCCGCTACAGCCTACAGGGAATGATGTAATAGTGAAATTAATAAGCTCAAAAAACTAAACAAATAGAAACATTTTTATGAATGATATGTTATACCTGTACGATAAAGAAGTAGGAATAGATGATAAGTAAGAGAGGCGCATAATACACGAAAATTGAATAAACAAGGATGTAGCTGCGGCTGAGCCAACTCTTGCTCAAATAGTCAGTTCCGCACGCCGTCATGTTACCCTCGGGCACATACCTGTCGACAATTTTTTTTATTAAATACCGTTTTCTATAAATCAAACCAGCAATTGTTAGTTGTAAATTGTATAGTTTCTTACCTGTTCCATCCGAAGATCGGTGCAATGGTCCATGCTAAAGAAAAGAGCCAAATTCCAAGAATACGCAGAAGTGCTCCATTGATAGTCATTGGTTTAGCAGCAATACCTTTTACAATAACATTGTATCGGTCGAAGGCGATCATGGTCATCGTCCATATTGAGACACAACCAAATAGCGAACCGGCGCCAGCATAAAGTTCGCATGCCAATGGACCTGTAATAGAGATAGACGTTCATTCCTAAAGTAAATAAAAGTAAAGTTACAGTCACTAAGTGTCGGCAGTGCTGAGCACAGGCATGTTCTCATTTCTGAATTGGTTTTGGATCCGGGAAGAGTCCGCCACGCTGCTTCCAATGCGGGTTGGCGGACATTCCATGTCCTCGTAATATTTTTTATTCTTCAGACATTTACTATATAATTTTAGAGGTGCCGGCACCGGGGATCGAACTCAGATCACTTGCGTACGACGAAATTTAAGGGTAGCGCAATTTAAGAGCCGGGATCAGGGCGGGCGGGTAAGTTACCAAGGCTCTAAATTCATCATTGTCCCGATTTTAGCTTAAACCTAAAAACTTTAGGAACATTTTTTTTGAATACGCACCAAATACCCAGGTTTCGTAATAACAATTCACAATCATAGGTGGTGACATACAGCACATCATGAGGAGGTCAGAGAAAGCCAAATTAACCACTAGCAGGTTTGAGGGCGTCTTGAGACTCTGCAAAGAAATGTTTAGTATTATAATATATCAACAAATATTGAATGAAAAAAAGTCAGTAATATAAAAAATACCTTTGTAGTTGTAAAAATATAAACGACCATTCCATTACCCGCAATCGATATAAAACCTAATACGCCGATAGTGAAACCTAACAGACCGTGCCACATTGGGTTCATAGGTGGAAATTGGTACCTGAAATACAGAAATCTAGAGTCAGGTAAAATAACAGATTAGGAGTAAAAAAATATAGCACACGTTATGGCAACATTTTGAAAATTAATAGCGAATAGATAAATTTTATCATATGGTATTTTACCTTACTTCTTTTTATTAAAAAATTATGCCTGAAAATGATGTATCATGGGTAAAACTGAGTGAAGCTTGTCGTGGGTGTATTTTAAATATTAAAAATTACACATGCACAAAGACCTAGATCCGGAACGCCTATCGATAACTCTTACTCAGAAGCCGATTGCTAAGTTTTATGTTATATAGTCTGCCCACAACTTTTTTCACATGACATTTATTAATCGACAGTAGATTGCAGTTTGTCTAGGAATCCTTACCACATGTAAGGGTCAACATTTGGATTTATATTTCTATGGATAACTTACCAGTGTGGGTCGATGAGGTGCATCATGTCTGGAGACACTTTATCGACGACGGTCTGGTTGGAACCGAAAGCCGCCGTTTGGCCACCCCATGCTTCAAAACCCGCTGCTTCTAAGCCGTGGTCTAGGCTTGCAATCGCCATTGTGTTTCGATTGCTGTTATGTGGTTATCTATATTGAGAAAGTTCGATAAATATTAAAAGCTTTTTTTATCGCTCAAGCAGATGAAAATTTATTACAATTAATAAATGAGAGGGAATACTTTGTAAAACGTTTTTGGAAAGGTGCTAAGTACTCGTACTTTGCTTACATTTATAATGAAAATTGCGTTTTGATTTGACTTACAAAAAAAAAGGGAAGGGAATGTGAGCCTGAGATGGTTAATAACAAAAATACTGAAGAAAATCGATATACGAACTACTCCAGTCTTTAATGTGCTATAACCAATCTCCGGCTGGGATGCCGAGGCTGTGTTGCGGAGGCTACTCGACTTTTACTCCATTGCTAGCCCCTTTTATATTCATCAACGAGGACTTAACAGTATAGACACTGAAAATCGATATCCATAATTAGATATAGGTAATGTCTTAGAAGTGAATTCATTGTATACTTTGTTCAACGTTCTACACTTTTTACACAGGGAGGGCGGTAAGATATTTTTTTTTGTCACGATTAATCCATTACGACTCAACTGAATAGTTTTTATTTCGAGTCTTAACTTACTGAATTTCACACTTACAATTCAGTGAGTTATCTGAAAAAATAAAGTTAATAATTGACAAACTATTTCAATACATGATGCCCGCGACTCAGTCTGCGTGGATTAAGGTTTTTTAACAATCTCGTAACATCTCTTTGATTTTCTGTAATAAAAAGTGTTCTATGTTCTTCTCCAAAATGCAAGGTATCTCTGTGTCGAATTTCATCAAGATCGGATCAACGGTTGAGCGAAGAAAAGGTAACAAACAAGAGAGGGAGTTACTTTCGCATTTATAATATGATATAGTAAATGTAGTAATATTAGTACAGGCAAATAAAATTTAGAGTGTTTCCTTAATGTTGACAAGACTTTTATCATTGGAAATGGTAAAGGGCTAATATTGTAGTATAGGGTTAATTCAGAGGTTAAAAGGGGGGCATAATTGATTATTTCGTTTTCCGGCGAAATTTTATGTTGTATTAAAAATGTACTATAGAAAAGTTGTAGATCATACTACAACTATCATCAGTGTCACTTTTTACCATGACCTCAAAATTTCCGACAAAAAACGCGAATAACCTTTTTATAATTTTTTTTTCGTTTTTCAAAAACAATTCAATTTCGACGAAGTTTTATGAAAGCATTTTTTTTAGAAACGAGCAAGCGGCTCACCTGATGTTAAGTGATCACCGCTGCCCATGAACATCCGCAACACCAAGGGAGTCGTGGGTGCGTTGCCGGCCTTTGAGAAAAGAATAGGCTCTTTTCTCGAAGGTCCCTAAGTCATATCGGTCCGAAAAACCAAGTTTCACAAAGTGCGTGGAAGAAAATTCCTCGAAAATCGCATGGTGGTGGAATGCCAACCATCAAGGTGATGTGGATTGGTGCAGTGCCGTGATGTACGATGGTGAAACTCAGCGGCACAACACACATCAGAGCACAACTCAGTGGAATGATTCCAAACAATTCCTCGGAACACTCCCCATAGTAAAAACGATAAAAAACGCAAAGAGACGCAACGTTTCTTCGCAATGAAAGTGGATCAAGCTGATCGGAAAAAACCTGGTCGTCGACGATTCGAGCCGCTCTCCGCTGGATGCGGTTAAATGGAAGGAGCTGGCACTGAGGTGCCCCCGCTCAGAGATGAGAACAGTATTCCATGTGTGGCCGAACTTGCGCCTTGCAAAGTTGGAAGCGGTGGGCCGGCATGAAATACTGTCCCGCTCTACTGCGCACGCCGAGCTTTTTTGAAGCCAATTTGGCCTTTCCTTTCAAATAACGACGGAACTGAATGTCACTCGATATGTCAATGCAATCAAGGATTTCGATACTAGCTGAGGAAACAAGGGTGCTTTCAAAATGAGGAGACACGACGAAGGGTTTCTTCTTAGCGGTAAACGTGCAAACTTGTGTCTTCTTGGGGTTGAATTGTACTAAATTTAGTCTGCCCCAGTCCGAGATTTTGTTTTTGTAGTGTTTGTGTTTTTGAGTAATCGTTTTTTTTCCCGGTTAGCCCGGGGGCTTTCACAGCTTCGGCGGTAAGGTGACCGAGCACTTTGGGTGCTTAGCCGACTGGCGCAAGGGCCCCCGAAAGGGGACCTCGGCTTCGACCGTCATCTTGTGCCCGAGAGTAACTGACTCGCGGGTGCCCAAGGGGGCCTGCCTCGGCTCGGCCAGTTACTCCAATTGGGAGGGCAATATTACTTGTACTATTAATATTATCAGGATTAATATTAACTAAGTTTACCACCAATTCGAATTGCGTTTCCGCATGAGAAGGAATGGCGCAAGAAACTCCAACGACGCTTCTAATCATGACATTACTGTTAGTAGGTGAAAACCGTTCTGAGATACGGCGGTAGGGCGAATAAGTTTGTTGTCGTCACGGTCCTCGAGGACGTCCCTCGGTCTCCTTTTCCCGCAGATCGAGTTCTGGTGTAACGCGAGAGGGTTGTAAATGACGGCACTTACGACCAAATGGTTGGGGTGCGTGGCGGCAGAGTCGAAGAATCGGCGGGAGGCCATCTTTAGATATTGGGCTATGGTAGGAATCCCTAAATCGATGTGAAGATTTACATTATGTATAAACCACGGCGCTCCCGTGGCTTTGCGCATGAATCGATTTTGTAGTAGGGTAGGGCGGGGCGAAAAAAGCCCGCTGGTAAAAAGGTCCACCATTGCTATTTCCTAAAATAATGCTCTAACAAAGATTTCGAGTACTGTTGTAAGGGGGGGTTTGGGAACTGGAACGCACCACATAGCGCCCAGTGACCTCTGGAATGCCGTTTTTGTTTATTAAAAAAGTCATATAAGTAAAAAATTTCAATTATTTTATTTTTAGTCTGAGAGTTACGTTTGTAACATTACTAAGCTAGTTTTTTTTATTTATATAGCTTATAGCAGAAAGTTTTACGTAAAACATTGTTTTTTTAATGTACACATTAGATTTTTGTGCATAATCTTAAACTCAATTCGTGAACCCCAACGGGTTAAAAGGTCCACGTATGGACATTTTGACTAATTTTCTGGTATTTTTAAAAGTCTATGTTATATGACTAAAAATATATTACATATAGTCAATTTCATGTGGATAGTGTAGGTCTTAGACCAAAAATCAAACTAAATAATTATTATTAAGACTGAAATGATATGCCATAGTTTTAAGCTTAATAACAAATGTGAATAATAGTCTATATCTGTTATTTTTTCTTAACAAATATGAAGAACCGTTCATTGTTTATAATAAATATAAAGAACTGTTGATTAAACTGAATCTCACTTTATTTATTTGCTTTAATAAACTAAAATCTTCGATTTATTCATAGTGGTCCTTTTGACCCAATCACTGGCCCTTTTTTGCACCTATAGCGGGGCTTAAAGGACCACTCGATCTGACTTTCTAAATCTTCAGTATCTGGCGAATAGACATTAATCGGTCATATTAATTAGTAATTATATTTAAATGAAGGATTACACTACATATTGGTATTTGGGAACCGTATGGTTAAATAGTTAAGTAGTTACGAGGCAATATTATCAAATTAGACCTTTTAGCCCCGCCCTACCCTACCTGAAGTCAGTGAATTTGACGCAGGGAGGCATGTGCAAATGGCTTGCGTATGTCATAATTGGCCGAATACGGGCTTTATATAGTTTAATTTTATTACGTAGGGACATTTAACATTGACGAACGCCGCTCGGTTCCTTACTCGGTCAATGTGTGGACCTAAGGTGAGTCTCGAGTCTAATAGGACGCCTAAGTACTGTCTTTTCCAAGAAGATTGGACTATCAAATAATTCTATGGTAGAGAGATGTGGCTTTATACGCCGCGAAAAATAAATGCATTTTGATTGACCCCAATCCTCCATTTCCGAAACTAGTTCCCGAGGGTTCAGGCTGCGGATTGGATTACGTCCCGACACATAGATGCATGTACTGTCTGCAAAGGGGGCGAGTTCGATGGATGTGTTTCGGATCGCACCCCCTCGACTGCGTAGAAAATCTCGTGAGCCGCCCGCTCGTTTGCTCCCTATTCTATAAAAAAAAATGATGATACTCGTATGATGAGTACGAGGCGATCTGGCACACCAAGCCCGTACAACTTGTGCGTTACGTTTATAATTGTATGGAAAAAAATACTGCTAAAACTGTCTTTCGTTGTTTGACCAATTTTTTTTTTATATTAATATAAATATTAAATTAGATTAATAAAGCTTCACATAAGTAAGCAAAATAATCATTTTTTGTATTAAAAGTATCTAATACTAAAGTTGTAGATTATGAAAAAATCTGAAACTTGTAAAACCAACATAACCTAAAAAACATCCGATAAAAATGGGTAAATTCCTTTTTTTATTTTTTACTTTAAATTTACATAAAAAAAACTTAATTATGAAGAAGCCTGTGAATATAATTAATAGAATCACGCGTTTCTTTGCGAAAATTTATTATAATAAATGAAAGAAAGTTAATTTGCTAAGATCCGCATGCAAAAGTTTGAAACCTTTGAAAGTACGAGTATATATTAAACATAATAGATGAAGTATAGTAAAAAAAATATATTAAGTATGAGTATATAGTAAGCAGTGCAGCAGCATTATATTCTCGTAAATAAAAGGCTACCAATCCGTACTGTCTACGACGACTCCACCACAGTCTTGAAAATGAAAGGAGATTAGCAATGACTAAAAACAGACCACCTCTAATTTTAGGAGGGATACACAAAAGCATTACTTTTATCAATAGCGCAAATAAGCTCCTCTTTACTGTATCTATCGTAACTTAATCAATAAGGTTGGAGTAAGGAACAGAATAGTGAATAAAGACAGTCGCAATAGTATTCTTATTCAATATTGTACAGAGAAACTACAATCAAAATAACGAGTCGGTAATAACAGAAACAAGGCATATCATGTGATCACAATTTTCACGATATTAATTGCCAAAAGTAGCGTAAAGTCACACTACATATCGACACATAGGCAACTCTGCATGACTCACATTCTACCAAATACAATGTTATATAGTGAGCGTATATATGTAATAACTTGCTCGTCTCTACGAGATGAGCAAGTTATTCACCTAATGGTATGTGCAGCGCATGCACATGTAATTATAGTAGCTACAGTGCGTTCACACAGAAACAGTTTTGTTTGCACACCGCTGCTTGACAGCAGATCACAAGCACTGCGTGAGTACCCTGGACGGGTTACTTCATAGGAATTCTTATAACTTAAAACAATATGTTATTTCATTTAAGAACGCCAACGGCAGTCTTTAAGTTCTGTAAAAAGATGGGCTGTTGAAGGCAAAGGTGAAAATGCACCTGAAAGGCTAACGCCATTAGACTACAACGATTCATGTCTAGTAAATTTATTTTATTTTGTTTCCAATTTATTCTAAACTAGCTGATGCCCGTGACTTCGTCCGCGTGGACATAGGTTTAAATATCCCGTGGGAACTATTTGATTTTCCGGAATAAAAGTATGCAATGTCCGTCTCGCCAAATTTCGTCAAGATCGGTTCAGTCTGAGAGAGTTACTTTCACATTTATAATATTACTATAGATACAATATCCATTTACTGTCCAACTACGCGAAATTAAATTCTAAACTAAATATATTTTCTGTATTAAATCAATACCTCCCTGTATTTCTTTGAATAAGCGGGTTAATGTCGTTACAGTCTTACGGTACCGTTAAGCAGGAATGGAGAATAAGAATACCACTAAATGGATTATAGTTGTTATGTAGAGTGTATGTTATGAAAAAGTGCAACGTGATATTGTTTTATGTTTCAATTATTTATTTATGTACAGTTTTTATAATAATTTTGAGTGGAAATGTATATCTATACTTCTATTCACGCTTTTTTTCAGGAATCTCTTTTTTAGTTTTAAATAATTGGTTTCAGGGAACAATTTTAAGATAAGTACCTAACCCAAAGCACTATTCGCCTTAAATTTCATATTATAGATGTGACCTGAGTTCGATCCCCAGTGCCGGCACTACTGAAGCGTTCTGTAATTTTACGTGCTGCTTTAACACGTTCTCTGCGGTGAAGGAAAATGTCACGGCACAAGGCATGTCTGAGGAATGACAATATTTCGAAACGTTCTGCTGATGGTAAGTTGACGTCTGCCCATAACAAATGCTGTGTCACCCAGAAAATTTCTGTGTGGACACCACACTGTGCCCATCCCCCTGAGACATCAGTTCTTAAGTCTCTCATGCCCAGTAATTACGCTAGCACTCAGTGCCTTTCAGACCGAAACACAGGAATATTTGTAGCTGTACGGCAGAATAACTGGCCTGGACCTACCAAGACGGATTCCTACATAGAAATCCTACCACCAGTAGAATTCTTTACGCTGTGCATTTGTAATTAATTTGGATTTTAAACCGTACATTTGATAATTTATTTTGACTTTGGTATGCTGTTATTGTTTTGGGTTAAGGTGTGTAAAAACATTTGCTTATTGCATTTTAAGGGTAACATATACTTTGCTATGTAAAAAAACAGAGGCCAAATTGTGTGGTGGCGTAGAGGAAATCTTAATGTCGTCCCATCGAAAAAAAAAAACATGAAATGCCTAATAAAATAAGAGAACTCAGGTTCATTTAAGGTATATCTCCGATTTACAACCATTAAAAAATCTTATGTTGATGAACTCACTAAAACGTAAAAAGGGCCTAGCTTTAAGGATGATATTAACCCAGTGCTGTTCCAAAAATAATTCTGTGCCTCAAGTGTACGCGCAAACACAGAGGCACTCTCTCCATGTATTACTTTCCTCTATGACTCTCTCATACTAACCTATCCGCGCCCGATGTAACGCTCTTGCGATAAGATCAGTTAGGCCAGGATGCTGTGTCAGAGACACATGGATAATTACATTACTGTCTTGCTATCGATACTTGCAGGAGGTATACATTAACAAATTTTACAAAGACTTCATAACCCTTTTTATGAAGTCTTTGTAAAATTTGAACTTTTTGATTGAAAGACTTTGTGCACTTTCTGGGATTTTGTTGTAAAAACATATACATTGCCCCCTAAAAGAGTTACTGACCCTGTGAAGTCGAGTAACTGGCATTATTAATTTATGCTTGTTCCTGGTGTTTACATTATGAACATCACTTTTTTTGTAAACTAATTTATGTTCTTGTGTACATGCAAAACGTTTTCAAATATATATTGAGAGGCCAAGGTTAAGATATTAATTTCTTTAAATTTATCTCTAAAAGACACTTTAGAGCCAAGATTATAAATAGCTCTTACGGCCCTCTATTGCAGAAAAAAAATCGCTTCTACATCAGTCGCATTTCCCCATAGCAAAATACCATAAGACATTAAGCTATAATAATAACTAAAATAAACTAATCTAGCAAAAAACCCGTCGGATTACAAAATATGGCGCAGGCTTTCTCCTCCAAATGGAGAAGAAAGCCTGCGCTAAACCTCATGAGAGTTTGGTGTCTCTCAAAGAATCTCTAATAAAAGTAGTGGTTGATACAGACATCAACATTGTGGCTGCTGCGGTCGACGACTGGCCTCGGAGGTTTAGGGCCTGTATTAAAAATCAAGCAGGTAATTTCCAATAACTTTAATAAAATTTTAAACTACATTTAGCTACTTTTGTTTTCGTATATATATGCTAGCTAATGCCCGTGACTTCATCCGCATGGATATAGATTTTTTTTAATATCCCGTGGGAACCATTTCATTTTCCGGGATATAAAGTATCATATGTCCCTCTGCAGGATGCAAGCTATCTCTGGCGAAATTTCGTCAAGATCGGTTCCGCGGTTAAGCTGTGAAAAGATAACAAACAGACGGAGGGACAGAGAGAATTACTTTCACATATATAATACTAGCTGATGCCCGCGACTACGTACTGTGGATATAAGTTTTTTTAATATCCCGTTTTTTTAATATAATATAATTTTTAATATACGGCGTAATATTAACAGATTTACTTCGCAACAGATTTCCTTAAACTTCATGTTATCTTAGTATATCCGAGTTCTTTCGATAGCAGCTCAATGAGTAACGCCCAAATAAATTTATAAGTTCATTACCTCGATCAGCTGTATAACAGGGTAGTCACCTATGAGTTTTAAGCAAATTCCATAAATCGTCATATCTCCTCTAGGTAGATACGACGCTCATTAGACAGTGTGTAGGCATATACACATCGTTCCTAAACCCAACCTGCCGAGATGTATAGGTCATTACGAATGACCCTGTATATATTTAGCATATACACTCATAAGTATGGATTAGTATGGGTTATCCAGCAACAAAAGTCGTAAATGGTAATTTGCAGAATACCGACACTCAAACACGCATTTTTATCTGTCTGTCTCTTTGTTTGTTTGTCCGGGCTAATCTCTGAAACGGCTGAGTCGATTTTGAAGGGAATTTCATTAGCAGGTAGAGGACTTTCCAGAGAGTAATCTAAGATACTTTTTATCTCGGAAATATTTATGGTAAATTCTAAACTTAGACTTATTTTTTTCTCGGGACTCGAGATATCTCGACTAGGAAATACCCGGGAATTCACGAGATTTCGAGAAATTTCCAAACTTTAAAAAAATGTTTAGTAATCATCAATGTTTACTATTTATTTCTAACAAATAAAATTAATCAATGAAATCTTGCTATTAAACTTGTAATATGTCTTTTTATTAAAAGTAACATTCTCTTACTCTCTTAACAGTAACATTAATATATTCTTTCTTTCTATTATATAATCAAGTAGAACCTGATCGTTTGGGATGAATTCTCGGACGAATAGAAATAGGTCAGAGAGCCTTTGTCAAATTGTTCTTTCGGTGGAGGAACTTTTCGTTTCGTTTATGGAAATGTATCCTACTCGTAAATAACACGTCACTAGAATTCTGGCTTTGTGAACGAGTGAAACCGTGAGTATTACAAAGTATCCAAAAATAATCAAGCGATATACCAGAGCATTTTAGAAAAAAAAATGGGAACTAGGTGGTATACCGGTCCATAAATACAGTTCTGGACAGAACCGATGCTTATTTGATAGAGTTTCTTAACTCCCTTTCTGCATCAGGACTTCCCGTGCATAACATCACTCTGAAAGTGGGTATTCCATGTATGTTGGTTTGCAACTCAACCTCTTTGAAGCTTTGTAATGGAACTCGCTGAAATTCTCACGGGCTGTTGAGCTGGTGAAATAGTTTAAATACCGCGCATAACCCTCATCAATTTCTCTTTCCAATTCAAACGCTTGCAGTTTCCCGTGGGTGTATGCTTCGCCATGACCATCAACAAGTCACAAGAACAGACACTTCGTGCCGCCGGTGTCGAACAGGAGGAACTACTTTTCAGATGGACAACTCTACATACATAGCTTGCTCGCGGCTAACTAGGTCAGATAATTTGTTTGTAATGGTGTTCTATGGCAAAACATCATATGTTGAATAAAGAAGAAATTCTTGAATTTTCGTAATATCTTTAAATACAACACTAGGCTGTTCCCCTATCCAGGTTTTTTGGTATTTCATACTTCCACTATCTGTGCTAAAATACATCGTTTCTTTGCCGTTGCGACGGTTTGACCGCTTCACCTTCACTTTTTTTCTATCCGGTTTTCCCACCGAGAATAAGGGTTTTCACAATGTTAAAAGTAGCCTATGTCCCGCTAACTACTATTTTTAAGGAGACAGTGACGAGGACTGGCAAAACGTTAACCTGAAGGGAATTGCAACATCATACGTTGTGTCGCCCAGAACATTTCTGTGTGGTACTGCGCTCGTCACCCTGAAATACAGTTTATAAGTGTCATCTGCCCAGTAACTACACTAGCTCTCAGTGCCCTTCAGACCAAAATAGTACCAGTTGTTCTGCCATGAATCAGTAGTGTGCAAACACTGGTACCTACCTAGACAAATTCCTGTATAGGAAACCTACCACCAGTAAAATTTAACTAGACTAGCTTATTGGCCTTGAAAATATAAGTATAATAACAAATATTAAATCAAAACGGGGAAACCGCTAAAGCCGCTACGTCTATTTATATTAAAGAAATAAGCTTTAAAAAATACAAGGGTATTAATAGCATTTCAGATCAATTCATCGATTTATAATTTTTGTAACAAATTTCCCAGATAACGTATAAACCCCTTAATTATATATAATTTAAGGATTCCTATGCAGGAGTCCGTCTAGGTAGGTACCACCCCAGGGCCAGTTATTCTACCGTGAAGCAGTAGTGTGCAATCATTACTATGTTTCGGTTTGAAGGGCACTGTGAGCTAGCGTAATCACTGGGCATATGAGACTTAAGAACCTATGTCTCAGGGTGATGGGCATAGTGTAGTGTCACACAGAAATTTTCTGGGTGACACAGCATTTGTTATGGGCAGACGTTGCACTGACCATCAGGTGAACGTTTTGCTCGTTACATCACTTTATGCAATCAAAAAAAGGTAGGTACCACCCCAGGGCCAGTTATTCTACCGTGAAGCAGTAGTGTACAAACATTACTGTGTTTCGGTTTGAAGGGCACAGTGTAGTGTCACACAGAAATTTTCTGGGTGGCACAGCATTTGTTATGGGCAGACGTTGCACTTCGATCAGGTGAACGTTTTGCTCGTTTCATCACTTATTGCAATAAAAAAGCTAGATTTCTCGACACTTTTTTCTCGTCTCGAATATGGCCATATTTCCCGGGAATTCTCGCTTCGAGAAGTCTTGATCAGAAACCATAGTTCTAAGCTATAAGACTTGATGCTATGGCTTTAATGTGCCGCACGCTGAGAGAGAAGGGTCGAACTGTGAAGGGCTCAGGTCAGCGAGGTACTATGTCGAACGGCAACAATCATATTGTCGGCGTATTTTACTTTATTTTTATTCATTGGGGTCAATAAACAGCTACAACAATATAATATTAAAAAAGGTAATTGTGCTGCATGGAGGAAGTTACAATGTTGCACCTCACTACATTATCCACATATTAAATAACTAACATTATTATAAACAGAAGCCACTAGATGCGATAATATGAGATTCAAAACATAAATATAATAAAAACAGAGATGTAAGTTAAGTAAAAATCTGGTAATGATTAAAAACATGTACTTACTCATATTACAAGGCTGTTAAACTGCAAATATATAAAAAAAGAAAATCAATCAATTTATCTTATTTAAAGCATGCAAAAATATCTAATATCTACGCTAGACCGCAAAGAAAAAGGGTCAGTTAGAAATTCTTCAATATCTTCAAAAATACCTGATCTATCATTATGAAATAAATACTTAATTAAAGAACATTTCAATGGGCTCAAATGAAAATAAAAAATAAATAAAAATGCGTAGTTTTTCCAGTATTTTCGTACATGTAGATTGGTTACATTATACTGCGCAATACTGCTGTTATGCGATTTGGCACACTTTCCACTTTGAGGCGATGCTGCGGAATATTCTGCCATTCCTCTGTTAGAGCATCTTTAATTTCACGTAGCGTGATTGGCGGCGGATTCCGCACACGTACACGTCGTCCCAGTTCGTCCCATGTAAGCTCAATCGGGTCAATTTCAGTGACATTTCTTTCTGCAGTTAAATTTCCATTTTCTATGACCACTAGCTCAGTGCGGCTTTCGGAAGAAATCCCAGCATGAACAGAGCCTCCTCCTTTTTCTTCTTACAGGCATGGTTATAGCGCTTTCCCGGTCTTCTGTACACTCTTTTCCTCCCGCCGTGCTTGTATAAACAGAATCTAGACCCGTCTGAAAACATAACTCTTGACCAGTCATTCAGAGTCAAATTATCGTGTTCTCTACCATAACTCAACCTTGAGTTTCTGTGGTGTTTTTCTAGTTTTGGGCTATTTGCCGGTCTGTATCCGTACTCAGATTGTTTCCTCCAGCTCGTAAATGATGATCCTTTACTTCAACAGCCGTAAAAAAAAGAATTCTCAAAATTGTTGACACCATATAACGTCCTCCCGCGCCGTCGTTCACATTGTTCGGCCCGCTCTTAAGATTGGATCCAGTTTCATGGAGACACTGGGGTACTCGCTGAACTGTAGAAAGCGTCATACCAACAGTTCTCACTGTATTTCGTTGACTGTGCCCATTCTTAAAGCATTGTCAGGATCCTGGTACATTCTTCAGGGGTTAAGGACATGATAACTTCAGAATAACAAAAATTTATAAGGCAGAGGACCACCATATTTATAACTTTTTTATTGCAAAACCAAAACAAACGCGAAACAATTGATAAAATCTTAAATTATTTTACAGTTTCAGTTTTTTATACAGTTATCAAAAATAAATATAAAAGGTTTTGTATATTATATTATGTGGCATTAAATATTGTTTAAATAATCCTTTATTTCATGAAGCTAGGTCAGGTACTTTTGAAGATATTGAAGATTTTCTAGCCGACTATTTTTCTTTGCGGTCCAGTGTAAATCATAATTGTTGCACAATACCATACAGTACATTAGCTTCGAGATAATTCCGTCTTGCTTCAAGCGATAAGAGTTTGTAATTAAATAATTTGACGCGGGTGAAACCGCGGATAACGCATAGGGCACACCAGATGGGTCCTATTTATTTATAACTAACTGTAATCCGCGGTTTCACGCAGATATGTATTAGATTGCAGCGCCACAGCCCGTTTGATTCTTTGTATATAATCTGCCTTCCACATCTGTGAAATGATTCCCCATAGTAGTGGTCGCATTGACATTTTGATTGGCGATTTTTGCAATGGTATGGAGCCCAAATGTGTACATTTTAAATTACCTTTTCAGTAAAACAGAGACCTAGATATCTTCGTCGGAACTACGACAAGCTCATCTCTTCACAACGGTCAGTTCATTTGTCACGGTGATCAAAACACGACCCCCTCGTATCTCGTATCTGCAATGTGTGACAATAATCGCGGTTATGTCTCCATAGTAAATTTATTTATTTATTTATTTAATCTTTATTGACCATCAAAAAGTAAAGGTACAATAGGCGGGCTTAATGCTATATGCATTCTATACTAGCCAACCTTTGGGATAACAGCACAACAGAAAAAGTCAATGGCGGTACAAAAGATTTACCATAGTAAATTATATTTGTCTGTTATATAATTCACTGATTTATATCTCATCCACTAGCCAAGTTTCCGTAAATATGATAAAGTTGTTTTCAAAAAATTATATTCAAAAAAGGTCCGACTTTTCGTACGCAAACATTTTTAAAACGCGATGCCATTTTTAACTTTATTGTTGAATTATTCTGTTTTTTTTGTATATAAGTGTATTTTACATACATAAATTCCACATGCACAAACACCCAGACCAGGAACAACGATTTGTAGCTCATACAAATATTTGCCTCGTGCGGGAATGGAACCCGCGACCTGACGGCTGTGCAGGCCCGAATCGAGCTTGAAGTCTTGCGAGGAGTGCGAGTGAACGAGCGTACAGTTCGCAGGAGATTTAAAGAAGTGGGCATAGGTTCGTATGTACCGGCCAAAACTCCAAAACTTGAAAGACATCATCGTTTACATCGGTTAAACTTTGCACGCGAACGTCGTTTTTAGGACTTAAACCAATGGGGGCGGGTACTTATCACTGATGAGGTAGAGAATATGAAGACGCAAAGAAGAACGATACATTCCGACTAACTTTGAAATTACGGTGGTATATGGGAGCGGCTCAGTTATGGTGTGGGGAGGGATAACTTTCGGAGCTCGTACGGAGTTAGTGATGGTCGATGGAGGGAATATGACTCAGGGATATTTTAGGAAACACATTGCGCCATTTGCCCCTAATAATGATAACGGCTTTATTCTGACGCAGGATAATTCTCGGACTCACAATGCTCGCTCAGCCCAAGCATATCTAAACCATGTGTGTATATAACAGTGATGCAGTGGCCAGCAAGATCCCCGGATATGAATACCACTCCCCAACAACCTGAGAGAACTGCAAAACGCATTACTTGAAGAGTGGCAGAACTTGTCCCAAGATACAATAGATAACATAATTCGCAGTATGCACAGAAGGATGAAAACGTTAAATAGAGCACGAGGGGGAAACACACGTTATTAATCTTTCATTTATTTAATGTTAAAATCTTAGTAATCTTTAATTTACAACATTGTTTGTGTTCCCACAAAATAGAGAAGTGTTTTGTTTTTTATTTTGATTATTTTTCATAAAATTTCATTAAAAACTTCTTAAATGGTACCTATCTAGACGAATTTATGCATAGGAATCCTACCACCAGTAAAGTCGATTTTAAAAGATGTTTATCGGTTTGTTACTTCATGTCTGATTATTATTTGTTTTAATATATGTATACATTATTATTTATATACTCTGCCTTTTTTTAACGTTCCGCTAATTGTGCCGGTGTGTACATGTATATTGTGTGTTTTCCCCTTTTTTGTACAAGATTATGCAGGTTGCTACATATTATTTTAGTTACAATCCGGATTTCCAATGGGTATGGATTTAATTAGCTAGATGTGTTTAATATTGCAGCGCCATAGCCTAAGTTCGATTCTTTATATACGAACTGACTTCCAGAGCTATGAAATTATTCCCCGTAATAGTGAGCGATGTTCTCTCACAGTATTTTTGCAATGAGCCCAAATGTGTACATTTTAAATTACCTTTTAACTATAAACCCAGATTTCTTCATCGGAGCTACGACAAGCACATCTCTTCGCAACGGTCAATTCATTTCTCAGGACAAGCAGCACACCACTACCTCGTATCTGCAATGTGTGACAATAATCGCGGTTAAGTCTTCATAATGAATTTTTCCGTCACATATTCTTGACATCGGTATGTAATGCCATATATTTTATATTAATGATCTTGGTATATACAAAAATCAAAGGTAAACAGTTCCATACAACAACAAAAGTCAAATCAAAAAGCATTCTCGATCGATCAAAACATAAATATATAGATACAAATTCCTATAAAATAAATACAAAATTAATCTTTTGCCCACAACATAAAGTAGCTTTTTAAATTAAATCAGCTATCGTTTTACGACGTTTTAAAATTGTTGTTGACACGGCTGACGTGATGCTTACCGAAATTAGCGCATTGTGCGTTCTTTTTTTTTTTCTTTTAATTTATTCCACACAGCAGAAGAGGGGGGGGGGGGGGGGTAAATAAATTAATATTAGCAATAGACTAAAGTTCAGGAAAAGAAATTAGGAAAAAAAACAAAAAAAAAAGGGAAGCATAGAATCATAGTTGTCTCGGCCGTTTGCTAGACTATTGAGAAGGTATCAAACGCCCGGGGGTGTTGGCCTACTGTAGCTGGAATCTTCCCTACCAAAACAGAGATAAGCAAAGCTCACTAACTTGTTCTATAGCGTCTGTGTGTCCTAGCAAGGGCAGGCAGCTCCGTCGGGATATCTTCACAGCATCCAGAAACATTCGCCGGAGTCCGAAAACTATTCACCCGTCAATAATGCATGCGGTTAAAACATAAAAGCACACCGATTGCAGTCTAAACAATACCAACGGCACAAGGAATGCAGGAACAAACAGTCTATGAAGCACAATATTAAGTTATTTACAATAATAAAATAAATTATCGACATTCACTCCGTAAAGCGCGGGCACTGTTCGATTTCAATTTTTGCATTGATTCCCGCCAAAAATGCTACTTTTTTAATTAGAAATATTATATAAGTATATATTTCTTTTTTATTTTGTTTCATAGCGGCCAGTCTCATGTCATATTGCTACCCTTGCTAATGACGCGTAAGGTTAAGCGTAATAATGCTTTGTACGAGGGTGGATTGAAAAGTACTCGGCCTAACACAGATCCATTCAATTCTAAAAATCTAATCTACCCACATTATTTAGTTCAGTTCAGACTAGTTCATTGTGTGAAGTTCGAAACGTGTGCGATAATTAGTTGTGATTTTATAAATTTATTAACAAAGTAATATAATTCGGTCATAATTTCCGCGAATGGAGCAAATCGAGCAGCGTGCCGTCATTAAGTACCTCCATAAGAAGGGGCTATCATCAAAAGCCATCCATGATGACATGGTCAGTACATTAGGCGATTGTGCTCTGTCATATTCATCCGTCAAAAAATGGATAGCAGAATTTAAGCGTGGTAGAGATGTGAGTGTGAAAGATGAACCCCGCTCTGGAAGGCCTTCGACGTCAACTACTGACGAAAATATTAAAAAAGTACTTGATTTAATAATGGGAGACCGCAGATTAAAAATTAGAGAGATAGCCGAGATTATAGGCATCTCTTATGAACGAACTCAAAACATCATTGTCAACGAGTTGGGTTTCCACAAGGTGTCTGCGAGGTGGGTTCCGCGACTGCTTTCAGTTGAACAAAAAAGGACGCGATTGACTATTTCACGCGACTGTTTGGAGTTATTTGAAGCCGACGCAGATGATTTTTTGAATCGTTTTGTTACTATGGACGAAACATGGGTTCATTACTGTACACCGGAAACAAAACAACAATCAAAACAGTGGAGAAGACCTGGTTCACCACCCCCTAAAAAGGCTAAGTCGATTTTGTCGGCAAATAAGGTGATGGCTTCAGTATTCTGGGACTCGAAAGGTGTGATTATGATTGATTATCTTGAAAGGGGTCAGACTATAAACTCTGATTACTACTGCACCTTACTACGTCGTTTACGAGAGGAAATAAAAGAAAAACGTCGAGGAATGCTCAGAAGAAAAGTCCTGTTTCATCAAGATAACGCCCGTGTTCACACGTCAGTACAGTCAATGGCTGGAATTCACAACTGTGGCTTTGAACTGTTACCGCATCCGCCGTATTCACCTGATCTGGCACCATCAGACTTCTTTCTGTTCCCTAACCTAAAAAAGCACTTGGGAGCTCAAAGATTTTCGACAAACGACGAGGTCAAAGCAGCTGTAGACGCATATTTTGACTCTAAGGAAGAATCCTTTTTTTTTTACGGTCTAAATGCTTGGAAAGGGAGGTGGCAAAAGTGTATTGAACTTGATGGTGATTATGTAGAAAAATAAAAATATAACTGATTTAGTATGTGTTTATTTTCTTGGTTAGGCCGAGTACTTTTCAATCCACTCTCGTATTAGAATGGAATTATCCAGCAACAGTTTTTAACTGGCCAAGACATAGCCCCCGGGTTGAAAGGATACCTTTCAAAATACTAGGATAAGTGTGATCTAAATGAACAAAAGTGACAGTTTAATTGGTTAAGTAATTTAAAAACTTAAATTAACTTGAATAAGCTAAATAAAAGTAAAAAGATTAATAATAATAATAATAATTAGATTATTGAAATGACGTTTAGTAAATGGAAATGGACATAAACGTAATAAATAGGACGTATAAATGTACCAGTATTCATGGCAACTACACGAGTACGTCTATATTTATCTGAATAGGTTTCATCTACGCCTAATTGCTAATATAGAAGCATATATAGCAAATATTGCTTTTTATAATAAGCACAACAGTACTTTTCTTAATAGCAACGCACGAAAAAACTTTCTCGAGCTTACAGAAACTTCTAGCGCTAGATAATTGTAACTGTAAATTTGTAGTTGCATATAATGCGACACATCGATTACGACCGGGTGTCGTAAGTACTGGAGCTTCGTCTATTATCACAAAACCCAAAGTAGACGTAAACTCAAGTTTTGTCTCACCCTTAACCGGATTCGAACCACCACCGAAACCATGCACTAATATAGATGAAGCAGGTTTGTGTGTTGTCAAAGATAAACGTTTGCAACACCGCTCCGTAATGAAATGGTTTTGGAAACCATTATCAATAAGACATCGTACTAGCCTTGACTTACCCTGCGAATCCATCACACTAACGCGCGCTGTAGCTAAGAGTACAGTTGAAGATATAGCTTTAGGATGAGTAGATTCGAGCGCCGCATTACGAATTGAACACAGCGAAACTCTACCGTCTGCAGCGTTATCTCTCTCGACCTTATCACAAGGCGTCGCGCCTGTGTACATTACAGGAAGAGCCTCGCAGCATTGTTTCGGTTCATCATCGGTAGCTACTGGTAACGAAGTACTAGTCTGAACATTCGGAAAATGCAAAAGGGTGTGATGTGTTTTCGATTGCCACATATTGCATTCCCTTTTAGCATTGCAAGAAGAAGACTTGTGTGCAAAACTTAAACAGTTTATGCACACGTTATTCTTCTTTACTGTATTATATCTTTCTTTTGCGGGGAGTTTTAAAAAATCAGCGCAACGGGATATGAGGGTGTGATCACTGTTACCGCACAAAGGACACTGAATAGGATTACTCGACGTGAGTAACACGCGTGTCTTTTGTAATGTATTAGGTTGAGCATTCTTCGGAACTGGTACTTTTTACAAGGATGTATTTTTAACGCTCGCACTAGAATGACTCAAGCCTGTTCGCTCCAATATTTTAGCTTGCTCTCGGACAAACTTAACAAAACTGCTAAAGGAGGGCAACTTCTGCCCATGAAAAAAGTTTTCATACAATCGCGCGGTTACCATGTCAATCTTTTTAAGAGATAAATAAAATCTAATTTATTCCCTATTTCAAGTTTCTCAAAAGCAGCAACTGATACCGATAACTTGTCAATAAATGAGTTTAAACCATCCACCGATGCAGTGTTTATCTTTTTTAAATTTAAAATTTCCTCCAAGTAAGCAGTACCTAATGCCCGCACAGTATTTATCTGTTAAAGCCGAGTAAATAATATCATAATTATCACCTGTTGGAGAAATTCCTGAAACTGATTCTAAAGCCTTATCTGACAACTGTCCACAAAGATAATATACCTTTTCAGTGTTAAACAACTCCATATTGTTATGCACTGTGTGGTTATAACATTCAATAAAAATGGGCGACGACTTTGGATTGCCGTCAAATTTAGGCAGAAAAATAGGTGATAATTTAACATTGGGCTTGCTTTGTCTTTGAGATGATAACTCGTAACTACATCTGCTATTAATAGTTTTTACTTTGCCCTGAATTAGAGCATACAAGGTTTCAAAAGATTCCCATATATGAAAAATAGGTACATATACTGAATTTTCTTCCATTTAAAGCAAATTTAATTCTTCTATGTGTAACATAAACTCTGAACGCAGTTTTTCTAAATGACTTGTTGAATCTAAAAACTCGTGTTCATTTTGTGTACAAAGTGATTTTGAGGCATTATATATGCTCTGTATTTTAGCAAAATATGAACTTACTCTAGATTCCTCAAGTTTTATTTTCAAGGCCATTCTACTATCTTTAGACATTTTGAAAAATCAGAGATACAAGGTTAATAATATAAAATAATAATATTTTTTCAATTAAAATTATAATGTCATAAGTATTTACTGTGATTATATAAATTAAGCAAGTAATAAAAATTAATAAATATGTTCCGCCTTCTATTAATAAAAACGAAATCAAATTCTATCAATATAGGCACATATATCACTTTAGAGTTATATATAAACAGTCATGAATTTAACAATAACGCCCTCTAGTGTCAAGCTATCGAGCCACCAAAAGTAATCTAACCGAAGGAATTAGCCCGCCAAAATAGCGCAGCAAAAATTATAAGATAATAAAATATATCAAACAAAAATACAATTAGTAATTTGTATAATATTTAATTAACAGTTTAAATACTGGTAAATTTATGATTATAATTATTTTATGTTCGTTTTTCAGTAAATATAACGATCATAAATATTACATAGTACTGCTATGTAATATTTATGATCGTTAATAAAAAAAATGTAAAAATCCAAGTTTAATCTTAAATCTTTTTTTTACATATAAAACCACTGGTTATTAAAGCAATAAGGTTCGAAGGACCAAAAATCGATGTCTCGGCCGTTTGCTAGACTATTGAGAAGGTATCAAATGCCCGGGGGTGTTGGCCTACTGTAGCTGGAATCTTCCCTATCAAAACAAAGATAAGCAAAGCTCACTCACTTGTTCTATAGCGTCGGTGTGTCCTAGCAAGGGCAGGCAGCTCCGTCGGGATATCTTCACAGCATCCTGAAACATTCACTGGAGTCCGAAACGTATCACCTCATAAAGCATTCGCTCCGTAAAGCGCGGGCACTGTTCGGATTTTAATTATTGCATAGATTCCGGCCAAAAATGCTACTTTTTAAATTAGTAATATTATATATTTATTTCTTTTTTATTTTGTTTCATAGCGGCCAATCTCATGTCATATTGCTACCCTTGCTAATGACGCGTAAGGTTAAGCGTACTTATGCTTTGTATTAGAATGGAATTATCCAGCAAGCAGTTTTTAACTGGTCAAGACAATAATTCCAAGTAATGACCTTTTACAAGTTTTTTAAAGGAGTAAAGGGACTAAGCTCGTCGAATATGTAGGAGTAACGAATTCCACAATCGCACAGCAGTGACCGTACAAAGATTTCTTGAAGAAAGAGGGGGAATGCATAGGAGTTTAAAGGGAGAGATTGACAGAAGAACGAAGAAACCGTTCATGGGCGAGGGAAATATACTGAAAGCGGTCTTTCAAGTATTTAGGAGTGCAGGGATTGAACAGCACGCAGTACAAAGCAGAAATAATATGAGTATTCCTGCGAAGACGGACCGGGAGCCACTTGAGCTGTTTACGAAAATCGGAAACATGATCATATTTGCGAATCTCAAATATGAATCGTAGGCACATATTTTGAATTCGCTCAAGTTTAATAAGCTGCACTTCGGTAATGTCAAGATAGCAAATATCAGCATAGTCAAGGATGGGCAGAAGCAATGTATGAGCGAGCGCAACTTTAGTAGCAGTGGGAAGGAGTTTTCGCCGGATTAATAGTTAAGCCATATGCTTTACTCCCATTAGAAATACTAGTCAAATCAGCATTAGTGCTTTCAATTGCTATGGACAGGTTTTTCTAGAGAATATTGGATATAAATCTGAAGATCGTCAGCGTACAAGTGGTAAGAAGAAGACAGGTGATAACTTATCGTATTAATGAAAATTAAAATATTACATACATACATACATACAATCACGCGTCTTTCCCATTGGGGTAGGCAGAGGTCACATATTTCCACTTGCTATGATCCTAACACATCTTTCGCTTTTTCTACTTTCATGGGCGTTTTATACACGCTCATCGGTTGCGGGTTTGACTTAGCCTTTCCTTAAAACGTCTTCGATCTGAGCGTGACACTCGATGCATAAATCTGTTTCGTCAATTTTTTTTTACCTCCATCCTCTCTACGTGTCCAAACCATCTATCTTTGTCGTGTCCAAACCATCTATCTTTCTCACTATCTTCAATCTTCAATCACATCGCAACGTTCGCTTATCACGCTGTTTCTCGCTTTAATCTATCAAAGTCTTTCCAGCTATACTTCTCCAACTTTTCATTTCAACTGCATTATTCTTACTTTCATGCTTTTTCTGTCAGATTATGATTTATATACACTTAATTAACTTTACAATTTATTTCCTTGTATTCCTTTATTACGTTGACCTTGGTAGAAAATTATCGGTGCAAAGTTGCTGTTAACTTCTAACGCCATAACATTGATTACACCATCTTCACACTAAGAATGGTGAGGCTTTACCAAAGAACTTGAAAAACCTCAAACTGCTCTCCTAATACCAACAAACTGGCGGTGAACTATTTTTTACTATTCCTTCTATGTCATCTACAAGATGCTTGTTTGTTTTTCTAACTACTAAAAAATTAAATTACTATTTTGACAAGTGTTTGGCGAACCTTCATAACTTCCCGTAGGTGCGCTGTTTTACTAATTCTTTTGAGCTGAGTATGTTTATTGAATGATGCGATTTATTTTCTACACAAAATATTTTTTGTCAAAATAAATTTAGTCATCTTGTAATTCAAATGTTGAATGCTTCAGAAAATTGTAAATAAAATGTTCACTGCAGTTAATTTTTAATTATTACTTGCATTAGTCAATGCACGTTATATTCCACACTAGAACTTATAAAATATTTGTCAGCCTGCACTTACTACTTGCAAATGAATATAATGAGTGGTTAGTTAGAAAAATGCAGTCATGAGAAACCTAAAAGTGTGAAGTGAAGGCCTGCTTGTGGAATGCTATCAATAATTCCTTTCAAGTTCAAGTCTAAAGACAATTAACTAATCTGTACTACATAATCCTATTCAAATAACATAGAGAGAGAGAGAGAGAGAGAGAGAGACTTTTGTGATTACTTAATAGGTTGGGGAAAAAGTTTCTTCGCATTTTATACGAAAACTAAAGACATTTTTTTTTCAAAGTTTATTTACACTTAGTTACTCGTACAATATATATGTGCCATTATGTTCGAAGACATTTTGCCATCTTGAAGGTTAAAGTCAAAGTCAAAGTCAAAATTTCTTTATTAACTTTAGGCTTGTTTATAGCTCTTATGAATGTCAAAATCTACACCGGTTCAAAAAAATCTTTCTTTTTTTCAATGTTGACAAGTAATATAGTACATGTCATTTATATGTTTCAAAAAATTTACATCCTAAAATTAGTAGGCAGGTAGAAAATAAGTATGCAAATGCAGAGTAAAAGTTATTTCCACACATTTCTGTCCTCTATGTAATGAGCTATTTTATAATACGCTTTTTCTAATAATGTCTATTTGACAAGTTTGTTCAATTTTATGTCAGTTTTTTGAGTCACACTTTTAGGAAGGTAGTGATATGATACCGTTGCTGTAGAAATTTTCGGACCTCTGAGCAAAAAATCGCGAAAAGTAGGCCTCTTTTGGTGTTAACTTGACACTACCTAAACAATTCTGAAGATACCAAATAAGTGGAAATCTGAAGGCGCAAGGTCAGCCCTATATGGCGGACACATTTACAGGTGGTAGGATTCCTATGCAGGAATCCGTCTAGGTAGATACCACCCAGGGGCCGCTTATTCTGCCGTGAAGCAGTAGTGTGCAAGCATTACTGTGTTTCGGTTTGAAGGGCACTGTGAGCTAGCGTAATCACTGGGCATTTGAGACTTAAGAACTGATGTCTCAGGGTGACGGGCGCAGTGTGGTGTCACGCAGAAATATTCTGGGTGACACAGCATTTGTTGTAGGCGGACGTTGCAGTTACCATCAGGTGAACGTTTTGCTCGTTTCGTCACTTATACAATAAAAAAAAATACCTCTCTGCCAAACTCTTAATTTTTGCTGAGTGGCTAAAGATGTGTGTGGTCTAGCGTTGTCGTATGAAAGATCACACACTTTCTATCAATTCTTTCTTGCTTTATTCTCATCAGTTGTTGGTAGTAGAGATCCGAATCGATGGTTCTGCCCGGCGATAAAAGCTCATAATGAACAACACCCTTCCAATCCCAATATACACACATCATTACCTTATTGACCACGACCGTTTTCGCACGTTCTTGTCGTACGTCATCCACTTTTCAACAACAGTTATCAATCTCTACAAAAACGGTTCGGTTTCATTACGTCTCAATAAAGAATCGCAAACTAGTGCACGTCCATTAGGTTTCTTTCAGTGAGCTCGTGTGACACCCAAATATCGAGCTTTTTTGTGTGCCCAGCTTTTTTCAAATAGGTCAAAACTGTTTTGTGGTCAATTCCCAGTTCTTTAGCTATGTCGTAACTACTGATATGCCAATATTGCTCCACTTTTTCAAAATGGCGTCCACTTTATCCGTAACACGGCGACCAGAGCGAATTGCATCTTTGACATCAAAATTCCCGGATTGAAAATGCTTAAACCAACTTTTTGCTTCTCTTACTGATACTGCATTAGGTCCATAAACGTTACAATTTTTTTGCTAGGCTTGCGCTGCATTTTTTCCTTTTTAATAAAATTTTAATATGTATCAGAAAAATAGCTAAAACCGACATTTTACTAATTCGTTTCTTTTTATGAAATGTAACGTTATTAAATTTATCAAAACCAGCCAGATACAAATAGTACAGCCAAAGAGATTTTATTACAAGTTAATACATACTTTTCTTCTTTCTTTCTTTTATTTACGCGAATATTACACATTTAAATAAAACAATTTTTTTTTTTATTTTTTTTTTATTTTTTTTTTACGAATTTTAAACGTCGGGTTAAAATAATAGTTAAACGCGATAAAATCCGTAAAAAAATAGTTTTATTTAAATAATTTCAGAATATAAAAAAAAAATTATTTTCACGATAAAGCATAACATTCCGTCAACTTTGCCCGTTTTTCAAAATTTGGCACCGAAAATTGCAAAATTTCTTTTATGTCCAATTCCATTTACTAAACGTAATTTCAATAATCTAATTATTATTATTATTATTAATCTTTTTACTTTTATTTAGCTTATTCAAGTTAATTTAAGTTTTTAAATTACTTAACCAATTAAACTGTCACTTTTGTTCATTTAGATCACACTATCCTAGTATTTTGAAAGGTATCCTTTCAACCCGGGGGCTATGTCTTGGCCAGTTAAAAACTGTTGCTGGATAATTCCATTCTAATACGAGAGTGGATTGAAAAGTACTCGGCCTAACCAAGAAAATAAACACATACTAAATCAGTTATATTTTTATTTTTCTACATAATCACCATCAAGTTCAATACACTTTTGCCACCTCCCTTTCCAAGCATTTAGACCGTAAAAAAAAAATGATTCTTCCTTAGAGTCAAAATATGCGTCTACAGCTGCTTTGACCTCGTCGTTTGTCGAAAATCTTTGAGCTCCCAAGTGCTTTTTTAGGTTAGGGAACAGAAAGAAGTCTGATGGTGCCAGATCAGGTGAATACGGCGGATGCGGTAACAGTTCAAAGCCACAGTTGTGAATTCCAGACATTGACTGTACTGACGTGTGAACACGGGCGTTATCTTGATGAAACAGGACTTTTCTTCTGAGCATTCCTCGACGTTTTTCTTTTATTTCCTCTCGTAAACGACGTAGTAAGGTGCAGTAGTAATCAGAGTTTATAGTCTGACCCCTTTCAAGATAATCAATCATAATCACACCTTTCGAGTCCCAGAATACTGAAGCCATCACCTTATTTGCCGACAAAATCGACTTAGCCTTTTTAGGGGGTGGTGAACCAGGTCTTCTCCACTGTTTTGATTGTTGTTTTGTTTCCGGTTTACAGTAATGAACCCATGTTTCGTCCATAGTAACAAAACGATTCAAAAAATCATCTGTGTCGGCTTCAAATAACTCCAAACAGTCGCGTGAAATAGTCAATCGCGTCCTTTTTTGTTCAACTGAAAGCAGTCGCGGAACCGACCTCGCAGACACCTTGTGGAAACCCAACTCGTTGACAGTGATGTTTTGAGTTCGTTCATAAGAGATGCCTATAATCTCGGCTATCTCTCTAATTTTTAATCTGCGGTCTCCCATTATTAAATCAAGTACTTTTTTAATATTTTCGTCAGTAGTTGACGTCGAATTATGACCGATTACTTTGTTAATAAATTTATAAAATCACAACTAATTATCGCACACGTTTCGAACTTCACACAATGAACTAGTCTGAACTGAACTAAATAATGTGGGTAGATTTGATTTATAGAATTGAATGGATCTGTGTTAGGCCGAGTACTTTTCAATCCACCCTCGTATAATTTCGGTGATGTAATTGCTGTTAGCCTTTTTGGCTTTTACAGCTTCATCGGATACTGTGCTCACGAGCCAGGGGCCCGCGTGCCAGGTTTGGTTTGACCCAAACATAAATACTTAAATAAACTCCTACAACAACATCGAAATTCGGACTGTGTCGCGTTCGCTGCGTGCTTGCGCGATTTCGAATATCTTAAATGATTTTAAGTCGTCTAATGACCGTCCGAGGGAGGCTGCGGGCCTCCATTCGGACTTTCGACTTGTGTGTCGGTAACTAACTCTGGGCGGTGCGTAACTCTGGGCGGTGAGAACCGCCCTGGAACACGGGTGTATCGTGTGTACGCGGCGTGATTGTCGACTGCTGCGCGCCTACGGCGCTCGCGAGTCGTGGTGCGTGTTATATTAAAGCTATTAACTGTGTGTACAGTGTAGCCTGGATCTACAGGCTGTGCCTGCAGGCTTAGGGCGGTCGTTTAAATTCTCTAAAATGTGCTCCGTTAAGCGTTGCACTTGACGAGTACACGAGTGTTCGGGGCGAAAGCCGAACTGCTCGTCGGGAAGAATGTTATTAGTAAGAACATAGTCTTTTAATCGACTGAGTATAATTCGCTCATAATTCTTCGAGTTGGGACTTACTGGGCGATAATTGGACGGAATAAAAATTTATACAGAAATTGCTCCTTAGCCACTGTGTGCTCTTTGCTATACAAATTAGGATCTTACCTGACTTGACTACTTTGATCTTACTTATAAGTCTCAGGATGACTTACTAAACGTTACATCATTCGTTCAGTAAAAAAAGCTATTTTATCTGTATATTTTGATCCGCTTAGAAAAATGCACTGATAAGATTATTGATCGTCTGATAGGTTTGTCTTGCCAAGGTTGGACTACTTTTGCTGCTGGTATGTCTGCCAGAGTAATGCTCAAGCTGTGGTTAGTCCCTTTTCCACTATTGCCGTTAGAAACCGAACTAGCGTTTGGCTTCTCGGTATTATCTTACGTCTGTGCTTTCTTTTTCAGATCGTAGTTTTCTTTCCTGAATTTATGTCTAATATATTAAGTAAGAGTGGTAGTTGCGAACCGATTTTTTTTACTTGGTAATCAAAACTTAACTTCACACGTCTGTTCGAAAATATTTTTTATTTTCGTAAAGTTGACATTCTTAGATTTGAATATACTGAATAACTTTGCTCATGATCACAATTGTTTCATAAAGCCTTAAATTTTGAAACTTTATGAAACTAAAGCATGTGATAATAAATTTCCTAATTTATAACATACAATAAAATAAAACTTACAAGTTTTTTTACTATGAAATCATAAATACTTTACCATAGGAATTTGCCAGCAATAACATGTACTGTGTTTGATGAGTTTTCACAAAGTACTGGCCCAACATAGCAAAAAATTAAATACGGTGTATTGTCATGTATGTAACCAATTTTCCACCAGAGCAAACAATGTTCCGTAAGTATTGAATATTCTTCGTCCATAAAGGATTTGTTTGAAAATCACTTTTCAAGCAAAGTTCTCTTGGGAAGCAAAATTGGCTTATTTGACGGTTTATGTTCAATACTGAATATATTACACAAAGTTTTTGAGTTGGGATGATTTGCGGAACTCGCTACGATTGGCAGGCGGATGATAGCGAGCAATCGCAGTAACAGATACTTGCAACTTAAACGCTGCTGCTCGTCACCGATCTGGGTTATTTACGTCTGGTATATTTGGAATGTTTATTTCGTCATCAATCGCCGAAAAAATTTTTCGGAGCCTCTACCTTACTTGACTTACGACACCTACGGCATAAAAATGGATAGCAGATTCTCTTAACTTTGGCACCACACGACCATATAAATATTTATTTTTAAAAATCATCATCATCATTTCAGCCTATCACTAGTCCACTGCTGAACATAGCACTCGCTCATAGATTGCAAAAAACCTTTGTAGCTCTCAATTTGGAGGAATATTGCCATGGTTGCTACGCTTAGTAGGCGCGGTAAGAAATTGCAGTGACAATTATTCATTTAGATGTTCCAGGAAGTTGTTGCTGCCCATCTTCTGGTTTAAATTTTCCCTCTGTCGACTTTTACGTCACCCACGGAACGGGATGGAGTGGTAGATTCTCTTAAGCCTACACAACAAGGTCGGTTTCTTACAAATAATCAGTTTTAATTTGGTGAGGCGAGGTAGTCTCGAGGAGGTCATGAATGTTATAACAAAAATGGGAGTTGGTTGATGAAGGGGAAGCTGAAGGGAGAAAGCTTTTAACAAGCACGATTCTGCTTCAAAATCCCACGTAAAGCGCACGTGACACTATCTCTCTTGAATGGTAGATGTGGCTAATGGGATCACTTTCAAACCAAAAAGACACTTAAGGACTGACTTAGAAAACTATTTATTTTATCTTAAACATTTTTGAATTTACTTTTGATGAAACCTAATCATTATAAAATTTATATAAAATACAAAAGTTATGTCAGATAACTTGACATGTTATTTCTTCTAGTGATTTTCACGGAATTTAATAAAATATGAGAAATTCAATCTGAACAAACAAAATTGACATTCCAAATTTAAAGTATTTCAAACATAATACATAAACCAAACAGATCAGAGTTGACGTCAAAAGAGTATGTATAATCTGAGATTACCATTCAACACACCCACTTAATCTCAGATATACATCATAACACCAGACAAGTACAAAAAACCCAAAAATTTTAAGAAATTATCAACAAACAAACCACCAATCATAAAACAACAATAACACACTCTCTCAAAAATCAAAACTCTTAATAATATCTAAAACCACAAAAATACAAGAAAAACACAATACACTATAAAGGAAGAACAGATAATTCTAAGCGAAGAACTGTTCACCACAGGACTGGAGGTTTCCTCATAGTCCACTTTATATTTCTGTTGAAAAACCTCTGACTACTAATCTAGCTTCATATCTTCCATCCGACTTCTTAACAAAGACCCACTTGCTTGTTTAAAGCTTTCTCCCTTCAGCTTTCCCTTCATCAACCAACTCCCATGTGCCATTCCTCTCCAAAGAAAACTTGTCTTCCTCTACATCCGCTTTTTACCATTGCCTGCTTCTGCACCGCCACCGCTGCCAATTCCAAAACCGGAACCACCTCCATAATTGCCTGAGCCACCAGATCCACCGCCGTTTTGATATCCACTTCCGTCGTTTCCAGAACCGCCGCCTAAGCCGCTTCCACTATCTTTAATTTTTTCTTCACAAACTACTTCAACTGTTTCTTTTTCAATTGTTTCCTTTTAAATTGTTCTTTTTCCTGGGCCCATAACCTCTTGAATGGTAGATGTGGCTAATAGGATCACTTTCAAACCAAAAAGACTCTCAAGGGCTGATTAGAAAACTATTTATTTTAACTTAAACATTTTTGAATTTACTTTTGATGAAACCTAATCATAATGTAATTTATATAAAATACAAATAGTATGTCAGATAACTTGACATGTTACTTCTTCAAGTGATTTTTACGGAATTAATAAAATATGACACAATTCAATCTGAACAAACAAAATTGACATTCCAAATTTAAAGTAATATAAACCAAACAGATCAGAGTTGACATCAAAAGAGTATGTATAATCTGAGATTACCAATCAACATAATTAAATCAGAAATAGAATACTGGAATGGAGTTTTGTTACATAATACCCCAACCATCAAAATTTTGGCTGAAAGAGGCTTGGCTTTTCAAGCTCCTTCTGGTAGTCTGTATAAATGTAACAATGGTTACTTTATAAATCTAGTAGAGTTGTTAGCCGAATATGTCTTGATAAGCAGGAAGATTTTCAGATTTGAAGTAAGAGGAGAAGCAAGCAATCTACTTAAATGAAACTTCGGAATGAGTTCATCAATTTAATGTGAGACAGTATAAAAAGCCATATAGGGGAGGTTGTTATTTAATCGAAATATTCTTTGGATTGTACCACGGACGCTAGCAAAACCGAGCAGATGACCCAATAATAATTAGCTATATTTATATTAATCAAATAAAATCTTTTAACTTTAAATAAAATACCAAGAAGGTCAGAAATTGTAATAAATGAAAGATTTTTTGGATTCATTCCAATCGAAAATTTTAAACTAACAGAAGTTATCTTAGAACAAATAATAAGTTGTCTTTAGAGAACATAAGAGGGCAAGGGTAACGTATCCAATGTAAAAGGTATCCAAGCCAGGAAAAAATTAAATCCACGGAAATTTTATGTTCCTTGCAGTAGTCATTCTTTAAACTTTAAATGACATGGCAAAATATTCATTGCTATATTGGTAATTTTTTTAATTCTACGAAACTTTCAATCGGATAAATCCTGTTAGTAATTCGATGTAAAGATTTTGAGTGAGTTTCTCTCATAATGAAAAACACCAAAGTTTTCTTTAAAAACTCACGTTTCGATGAGTATTTTACTCAAGTTCTTGAAAATGTGTCTCAATAGCGTGTTCTATCGCAGCATTGTAAAAAGAAGCAGTTTGGTTACAAGTGTGATGATTAACAGTTCATTGATCAGAGGAGCGGATTTCTTTATATGCCGATTATGCCCGGGCCTAGGGCGCCAAAATTTAGGGACGGCAAAACTTAGTTAGATTTTTTTATTAACTTTTTTACTCACAAATAAAAAAAATATCATTAGTATCTAAAGATCGAGATAATTTTAACATTTACTGACTTTTGTTGCTTTTCCCGAAAGCTATTTTTCATGCAGTGTGATACCATACTAAAGGCAACGACTTAGATTTTTTACGTCAGTTCAATCATCAAAGAGTGTATAAGTCAATCATTGACGGTTGCCATCAGTTACGTTAACACAAAATGGCTCCACAGTCTAAGTTGCACAGTCAAAACTAACTTATATATTCTGTTCTGAGTGTCTGACATAGCATATTCAGAATTTTGTTCGATCAGACACGCCCAATCAAAGAAACGTTCATCTTTATATATTTTTAAATGGATAAGATAACAGGAAGTTAATCAAAATTGGGGTTTATGTATTCTGTGATCAAAATGTGAAAATGGCATAGAAATGGCTCAATTCACTACTTAATCTGTGCTATAATTGTCTTTTGGCCATGACTTTAGAAACCAACAAATAACAAATTATAATCGAAGCTATGAAAAGAAATGAAATAGATTACCGTTGTAAAACTTATTGTTTAATGTTAACATTCTACTAGGTTACGGAGAGATTTTTAGATTCATTTTTAAGTGTTGTTTGAATCTTTGGTTTTTATTTAAGGAAACAGTTTACTTTCGGTTTATTATAATAAAATAAAAAAACTCCAATAAATTATGGACCACAATGACATAGAATTGAGTGATGAAGAGGAAGAAATTACAGCACAAACTGTACTTAAAACTCTTCAAAATGCTTGGCAGAACGAACGTTTGGCGCCGGAAATTCTTCCACACCAAAATGATATGGTAGAATGTATGTTAGGACAAATACAACACATGGAACGTAATATCAACAAGCTACCTAAAACTGATCTTCGTTCGTCTATTCATAAAATGGAATTAAATAGAATAAAATTTATTATTTGCAATTATCTGAAAACTAGATTGGATAAAATAGAAAAATATTGCATTTCAATATTGAATGATGAAAAGCAAAGAATTGAATCCGGCACTAACTATTTAACCCTCTCAGAGAATAAATATGCTCAGGAATATTTATTAAACATGGAAAGTCATTTAAAATCAGCCGCTTTAAACCAAGTTCCAGGCAACATGCAAACATTTGATTTAAATAAATTGGTTATTTACCCTAATTTACAATCCCATGTATTTCTTAAAGTCAATAATACAGTTACTGGAGTTGTTTTAGAAGACCTAGTGGGTGACCAAGATGAAGAAATAGATTTGGAGGGTTAGTATTTTATCCAATTTTATATTCTATTAAAAAAAAACCTTTTTTAATTAGATTTCTTATTTTCAGAGGGTTCACAACATATCTTACAATACAAACCTATTGCTGATTTAATCAAAAATGGGAAAGTACAACTTGTGTGATAATTAGGTACAAACAAATACAATACAAAACAATTAAAAATCAGGAACATGAGTAATACACAAACCTTTGTACTTATTGCCTTCAACAAAAAGTATTATTATTTATTTCAAAGGCTGTATTGCAACCATTTTTTATTAAGTTTGATTGAAAAGTATGTAACTAAGATAGTCAAGCCAAAGCAAGGGCTTGTCGGCTTTTGATCTTAGGTCAAATAATACATGTACAGATGCAGTGCTAGATAATGGTACTGAGTTAACTCATATTCATATTAGTAATGTGTCTAATGATGAATCATGTAGCTAGTGTGTCCAGCGCACTATGTAATGTTGTCTATAAATAAGGATGTATGAGAGTGACAATGATGAAGAGATAAAGTGAATAAACATTATCAGTGAGATTTAAGAGCATTATTGTTACATGGCAAGTTAACACTTCTATGTTATCACAATTTAAGAAACTGGTGCATTACCCACATCTTTGAAATGTATTGTAAGAAAAGCTTAACTAAATTTCGTGAAACACATTTAGACTTGATATGTGGTGGTGACCTCGAATCATCTACCTCCACTATCTACCTCAAAGAATCTACCACCCCACTTCATCCTGTGGGTATAGTAAAAGTTGACTAAGTTAAAATTGCATGGCTACTGATTGATAAGGAAATCTATAGTCTGTATTGGATGGCAGCCAGATCTCAAGTATCCTTTAGTATGTAATGTTAAGATATCAGGAATTTTTTATTATGGCATAAATTAATTTTTTAACTTAAAAATTACGTTCAGAAAATATGCTTAGATGTAGAGTTGCAAAAAGCAGACTGTTGCAATCTACAATCTGTTTAGTAATTAACATTCTTACAATAAGGATATTCATGATTACAGTATTTAAAAAAAACATAGGTTCCTAAATGTTTATTATTTCTGAATTATAAATGTTGAGATAAGTATAGTCTGGTAAAACCATTTTTTGAATTATTAGTGCTACAAACACCGGCACAATAAGCATAACAAAAAAAAAACATTTTTTTCCTAGTATTTCACAAAAGGCTGGCCAGCTAAGTTACTTTTAGAACTTTAATTTAAAAATGGAACATAAGGCGACAGTCATTTTTTTCATCGATTTGTTTCTTTTTCTCAGTAATACTGATTTGTTAGTGGTTTGAGCTCGGTCTAAAGAGAAATTTAAAAGTTTTCATAATTCTCAGTCTATTATTTAAGTTATTTTTGTATGTAGGCACCCTAGTTGAAATAAACTGAAAATGCCTGATTCAACACCACCAGAGATTATTGGAGCAGATGAAATGCGAAGAAATGGTCATACCTACAGATCTATTACCGCCAGACAGCAGCAATCAATTTCAACGATTCATCGCAGTATTCGACGGTACCGGTTGACTGATTCTCCTGTGAGGAGGAGGGACCACAGTAGAAAAAAGTGCACTTCAAGGAGGGATGATCATTTCTAAACTCTTAACTTTCGGAGCTCGTACGGAGTTAGTGATGGTCGATGGAGGTAATGTGAGTGCTGATAGGTACATCAGAGTTATTTTAGAAGAACATGTTGTGCCATTTGCCCCTTATCATGACGACGAATTTATTCTGATGCAGGATAATGCTCGGACTCACAGTGCTCGCTCAGTCCAAGCATAGTCATAGTCATATCGTTTATTGCTTCATGTGGTTTTATAAGATGTTATTTACACGACATGAACCCTGTTAGGGCAACACAATTTTTAAATAAAATGAATATGTCTCAATTAAATAAAGAGAAATTATTAAAATTACAGAAAAGTTATGTACTAAATAATAACGAAAATTGCACAAAATTATAATAAATTGTAAAAATAACACAAAAAAGCAGACTGAGAATTACAATAAAAATGAGACAGTAATAGAATGTGAAAAACTTATATACTAGATAATCATAGCCACTACATAATATTGAAAATTGCACAAATAATAATAATTAAAAAATATTATTTAATCAGCATTTATAATCAAAATACTCTTGCATGCTATAGAAACATTTTGATATGAGGAATTATTTTAATTTGTTGTAAAATATAGTTTTTTTGAATTATTTCTATGGTTTTTGGTAAATTTTAACAGACACGTGGTGAGAGCCTGATTTAACAAGTTGCAATTTGGTAAATGGAAGTGTTAGCCTGTTTTGGTTTCGGGTGTGGTGTTGCTTTTGCGTATATCTAAACCATGTGTGTATAACAGTGATACAGTGGCCAGCAAGTTCCCCGGATATGATTCCTATAGAGCTTGTTTGGGACTTGTTTAAGAAAAGTGTTAAATCTAGAATACCACCCCCCAACAACCTGAGAGAACTGCAAAACGCATTACTTGAAGAGTGGCGGAGCTTGTCCCAAGATACAATAGATAACACATAAATCGCAGCATTCCCAGAAGAATAGAAACGTTAGTTACAGCACGAGAGGGAAACACAATTTTATTTTGATTATTGTTAATAAAATTTCATTGAAAACTTAAGATTCAAAGATGTTTAGCAGTTTGTTAGTTCATGTTTGATTTTATTAATCTCTAATTGTATTCTAACTCATAAGTTTAATTACTCAGTCCAAACTCTGCTCAATTACTTAGAATGCCTCATACTGACTGCAGATGTTAAATCATGTAATTTCTCTCTAACCATAACCAACGCTCTTTCACCCACATTTCTGATTGTGGCACGACACAGTTCCTATAAGAAATACTATATGGCATTTGTTTATAGTATTTCTTTTAGGGGAAAATAATTATTTAAGTTTATATATCATCAGCATCATTTCAGCCTATCCTAATCCACTTTGTATATTCGTTTTTAATAAAACAAAAAAATTGTCAGTGTAGCACAACAGCTTAAGTAGTGTAACAATATCCACCAATGGTTGTTATTATAATAAGTTCAGTTATATAACTATTGAAAAATAATTAGTTCCATCATTAATAATCTTAGACAAATTAATAAACAAAATCAATATAATAATTAAATATAACTTAGATGATAGAATCTTTCTCAGCCACGCTGTAATTTTTGAAATCATATATTTTACGAGTATACCTTAAAAGGTACATTTGACAAATTATTATAAACCACTAAACACTTTCCCAATTTTTTACTTATAATTTTTGCGGGGAAACCCCTAAGTTGGCTACTCTGATTTTTTTTTGGTCACAGTTAACCCGAAGGCTTTCACGGCTTCGTCGAATTGAAAGGTGGCACAGCTTAGCCGAAACCTCTATTTATGGATGACTGGCGCAAGGGCCCCCGAGGGGAAACCTCGGCCAAGCCGAGTTTTCCCCTCGGGGGCCGTTATTCTGTTCGGAGTAACTGACTCGATGGTGCCCAAGCGGGCTGGCCTCTGCTCGGTCAGTTACTTCAAAAGGGAGGGCAAGATTACTACTACTATTACTGTAATATGATCTGGATTATTATTAACTAAGTTTACCACCAATTCGGAATGCGTTTCCGCTGGAGCAGAAATGGCGCAAAAAAACTCCAGAGATGCTTCTATTAATGACTCTATTGCTAGGGGAGAACCGGCCTGAGATGGGGCGGTATCGCGAATAACTTGTCTGATACGCCCTCGCCGACGGCGGGGGCGGTATGATGGTGATTGTGTTGTGTGTGTGTGTGCTGGGTAGAGCGCTTGGGCCCTAGTGGTCGCGCCGTCAGGGTCCTCGAGGACGTGCCTCGGTTTCCTTTTTCCGCCAGTCGAGTTTTGGTGTAACGCGAGGCGGTTGTATGTGGCGGCACTTACAACCAGTGGTTGAGGGTGCGTGGCGGCAGGGTCGAAGAATCGGCGGGAGGCCAACTTTAGGTATTGGGCTATGGTAGGAAGCCCTAGATCGATGTGAAGAAGTCGGTGAATAATACTTTACTGGTGGTAGGATTCCTATGCAGGAATCCGCCTAGGTAGGTACCACCCCAGGGCCGGTTATTCTGCCGTGAAGCAGTAGTGTGCAAACATTACTGTGTTTCGGGTTGAAGGGCACTGAGAGCTAGGGTAATCACTAGGCACTTGAGACTTAAAAACTGACTCCTCAGGAGTGACGGCCGCCACCGATCAGAAACTTTTAATCTGAGGCTACTCTAAAAAGTTTCTGCTATCTTATATATCTGCTATCTGATATACTTTAAAAATTATCTTTAACACAGGCTTATAAAATTAAGGTATATAAGGTAAGGTAGGTAGGAGCTAGCGTAATCACTGGGCATATGAGACTTAAGAACTGATGTCTCAGGGTGACGGGCGCAGTGTGGTGCTACAGAAATGTTCTGAGTAACACAACATCTGTTATGGGCAGACGTTGCACTTACCATCAGGTGAACGTTTTGCTCGTCTCGTCAATTTATCAAATAAAAAAAATTGACGCGGGGAGGCATGCTCAAATACGGGGCTTGCGTATGTCATACTTGGTAGAATACAGGGTTTGTTTAACGTAATTTTATTACGTAGGGACATTCTACTATTTTTATTTAATATCGGGTGTAGTCGGCCGAGGCCTATCGCGGCTCGGTTCCTTACTCGGTTAATATGTGGCCCGAAGCTGAGTCTTCGAGTCTAATAGGACGTCTAAGTATTTGACTATCTTTTCACAGGGAATTGGACGATCAAATAACTCTATGGTAGGGAGATTTGGCGTTATACGCCGCGAGAAGTACATGGCTGCACTTTTGGTGAGGTTGACCTCGATCCTCCATTTCCGAAACCAGTTTCCGAGGGTTCGGGCCGCGGATTAGACGCGTTTAGAGAGATATTGTCTGGATTACGTCCCGACACATAAAGGCAGGTAGTCTGCAAAGAGAGCAAATACTACACCACTGGTGTGCGGTATGTCGACCGTAAAAAGGGTGTGAAGCACAGGACCTAGAACTGAGCCTTGAGGTACGCCAGCGTGGAGGGGATGTGATTCGAATCGTACCCCCTAGACGCGATAGCGGAAGGTTCGACTACGTGGTAAATCCCTTATGATGAGTACGAGGCGATTAAGCACACCGAGTCCACATAACTTGTATATGAGCCAGTTGTGCCAGACCTTCTCGCTTTCGCCACGTCGAAGAAGAGCGCTTCGGTATGAAGCAGGATTGAATGTGCTCCGTTATGCGGTGCACCTGCTGACTGTGCATGAGTGTTTGGCTCGAAATCCAAAATGCTCGTGGATGGGGATCCCTGGAGACTACATGAAGTCTATTAAGCGGGCGATGAAATCGGCGTTCGTTTATCTTGCCTAGAACCTTGAGGAGGCTGATAGGTCGATATGATTTATAACGTTGTAGAAACTAATTTTATCTCTATAATAACAAGTCCCATTTTACTATTACTAATTAATGGTAATTAAACTATTATTAATTGTCTCTTGATGAAACTCATCGTGGTTTGGCGGCTTAAGAAAATCTGCCACCCCATTACATCCCGTGGGTGTCGTAAAAGTCGAGGGAAAATAAAAAGCAGGAGATGGGCAGCAACATCTTCCGGTAACACCTGAATAAATAAACTGCGATTGCCAACCCGTCTGCCAAGTTGGACAACTATGGCAAAATTCCGCCAGAATACCAGCTACAAACTTTTGTGGCAATCTATAGTAAGGCCTATGTCCAGCAGTGGACTAGTCGTCGTCGTCGTTTCAGCTTAACATTAGTGGACTAGTGATAGGGTGAAATAATGATGATAATGAAACTTTTACATTTAAGTAAAATTATTTCAAATAAAAAGTACAAAACAGTTGTCGTGTCGTTGTGTTGAGGAAATGTAGGTTTTAAGTATAATTTACTAAAATTAAACAGAAAAAGTTTAGACAGTGAATTACATTTAGGGCGGTTTCCTTAAAAAAATAAGGAATTAAAAAAATAATCGTATTAATTAATCATGTTTTATGGGGTTTCAAACAACATAATCCACAGAAAGGGTTTCTTTGACTAAAATATTTATTCTGATGTATTTACTCTTAAAAATATATATTCTTACAGTGAATGAATCGGAGGAAAATTTTATAGCGACAATAGAGCACACCTAACAACGCATTTGCGTTATGAAGCATGCTTAAATAGTTGAAATATGATTCTTAAGATCCTTTTCGTGTAGGTTTTTTTTGTGTAACACATCGATGATTGTTGACAAAGGATCGATCTAGATATACAGTCAGCACATATCACACCAGGGCCTAACATAACAACATGTTGACCAGTAATTTAATACTTGTGTGAATAACATCCTGTTATGGAATAAGAACTTTACACCAAATTCTTTGTCAGCAGATAAGACACTTTGTTTTGTAGCATCGCACTACACTGCGTGTGGGCGACGCTGTTTCCTTTCTCTCATAATTATGATTAATCAGACTCTGGCTTAGGATTACCGATAAGCCCTAATGTATCAGAGCCTCATGCACAAACAACTGATACTTTGTAAGCACTTTTTATACGAGGGTGGATTGAAAAGTACTCGGCCTAACACAGATCCATTCAATTCTAAAAATCAAATCTACCCACATTATTTAGTTCAGTTCAGACTAGTTCATTGTGTGAAGTTCGAAACGTGTGCGATAATTAGTTGTGATTTTATAAATTTATTAACAAAGTAATCGGTCATAATTTCCGCGAATGGAGCAAATCGAGCAGCGTGCCGTCATTAAGTACCTCCATAAGAAGGGGCTATCATCAAAAGCCATCCATGATGACATGGTCAGTACATTAGGCGATTGTGCTCTGTCATATTCATCCGTCAAAAAATGGATAGCAGAATTTAAGCGTGGTAGAGATGTGTGAGTGTGAAAGATGAACCCCGCTCTGGAAGGCCTTCGACGTCAACTACTAACGAAAATATTAAAAAAGTACTTGATTTAATAATGGGAGACCGCAGATTGAAAATTAGAGAGATAGCCGAGATTATAGGCATCTCTTATGAACGAACTCAAAACATCATTGTCAACGAGTTGGGTTTCCACAAGGTGTCTGCGAGGTGGGTTCCGCGACTGCTTTCAGTTGAACAAAAAAGGACGCGATTGACTATTTCACGCGACTGTTTGGAGTTATTTGAAGCCGATGCAGATGATTTTTTGAATCGTTTTGTTACTATGGACGAAACATGGGTTCATTACTGTACACCGGAAACAAAACAACAATCAAAACAGTGGAGAAGACCTGGTTCACCACCCCCTAAAAAGGCTAAGTCGATTTTGTCGGCAAATAAGGTGATGGCTTCAGTATTCTGGGATTCGAAAGGTGTGATTATGATTGATTATCTTGAAAGGGGTCAGACTATAAACTCTGATTACTACTGCACCTTACTACGTCGTTTACGAAAGGAAATAAAAGAAAAACGTCGAGGAATGCTCAGAAGAAAAGTCCTGTTTCATCAAGATAGCGCCCGTGTTCACACGTCAGTACAGTCAATGTCTGGAATTCACAACTGTGGCTTTGAACTGTTACCGCATCCGCCGTATTCACCTGATCTGGCACCATCAGACTTCTTTCTGTTCCCTAACCTAAAAAAGCACTTGGGAGGTCAAAGATTTTCGACAAACGACGAGGTCAAAGCAGCTGTAGACGCATATTTTGACTCTAAGGAAGAATCATTTTTTTTAACGGTCTAAATGCTTGGAAGGGGAGGTGGCAAAAGTGTATTGAACTTGATGGTGATTATGTAGAAAAATAAAAATATAACTGATTTAGTATGTGTTTATTTTCTTGGTTAGGCCGAGTACTTTTCAATCCACCCTCGTAATTATAAATAGCCGTAGTAAATGTAATATTGTTAAGTCTTAATTAAAGAGTCATAGAGACAAGTTGCTTTTTAAAAACCTTCAGCGGCGCTCCCGAAACTTAACTGGCGCAGTCGGTAGGATATCCGTGATATATCTTCGATCAAGTACACTCAAATTGGTCTTGTTCGCGGTTCCGGGTATCCTCGAACCAAAATAAATCTGTTAAATCGGGCGCTGAAGAAAACGGATCGAGTCAGGCGGGTAGTGTGTGAGAGTATATGCTTTTGTTATTTTGTTGTATATAAAATAGTAATGCAAGTTAACTAAAATTAAGTGTGGATATTTCGGTTCATAACTGTAGTGCAGAGTGACAAGAGTGTTATCCACGTTCAAAACTAAGTAATATAATAATAAAATCCGATTATAATACAACTTTGACAATCAGCTGTTAGTGTACCCGCTGAAACTGTGCAATTGTTCATCAGGTTTATCTCTAGTGAATAAGTTCTTTGTGATAGTAGCATAATTTTTTTTGGTAGACCGTGTAATATCTTTTATTTGTGCACTGCGAACATAATATTGACTACAAAATAACGTAAATAAATAATCTTTCAATTCTGTCATCATCGCCATCTATTGCATTCATTTGGAACCAATTATCGATCAACACATCTATCATGGCTAATAAATGTGCTCACTGCGGCAAGTATATCTCGTCAATAGATGGCGCCAAATGTCACAAATGTGCTTCTATTTACCATCGCATATGTGTTCATATAAGTCCTGATGCAAAATTTTCCCGAAATGGCAGTGTAAGGGCTGCCATCTAAAATCTTCCAAGTCTAAAGACACAGGCATACCGCAGCTAGGCCCGAACGGCTCACAGACTGAAGACCTAGTGGAAACATTTGTTGATGCTAGCGTGGAAGATCACAGCGGAGGAAGTTTAGTCCATGAGATTAAGCTTCTCAGAAGTGAGCTGCAAACGTTGTCATCAGAGATGATTAGCTTTAGACAAGAAATAGCTAAGCTTAATAGCACAATGGTAGAATTTAACTCTCGCTTAAAAGGCGTTGAAAGTCGTGTAGCGTCTCTAGAACGTAAGTCTACAGAAGAAATGAATACGCACTCGGAAATTGAGATACTCGGAAAACAATTGCTCAGTTAAAGCGCGAGATTAATGATAAAGATCAAACGACGCTTCTAAATGACATGGAGGTAACCGGTCTACCAGAACAAAGCGGAGAAAACCCAATACATATCTTAACTCTTGTGGCGAAAAAAGTGGGAATCGAACTGGACGAGCGCGACGTAGTAAGTGCAGAGCGTGTATTATTTTTGGTTGTGGACAGGTTTGAAGGATAAAACGAATTTGAAATTGAGCTGTTACGCTATTATTTTGTTTCATTGTTACATCAGTAATTTTTTTTATAAAATATGCATATTTTTGAAGAATAAAAGTTTTGTTATCACTGTAAGTAAGTATGTTAAACACACTTGTAAACCAGATGTTGTTAGACTATATTTTCTGTTTTATTTACTATCTTGTTTGCGCTGCAGTATGACCTATTCCTATTGTAATTATAGTATTTTAAATCGTTTCCAGAAATTATTATTGTTATTGTTTTTTCGTAGTAGTGAATCGATTAAAGTTGTTTTCCCCATTTGTTATTTTCTTAAAAGATATGTATGCTTTTACTTCATACTAATTCATAATAATATTTACTGCAAGTTATATACAGTGTGTATTTACGATACGAAAAAAAACATGGCTCTAATGGCGGTCCTAAATAATTTAAAAGTTGGATTTTTAAACCCAGGATCTCTGGGTAGCAGGCACGAAGAATTTATAGTAGCGATGGAGCGTCATGCTGTCGATATCATGGCAATCATCGAGACATGGTTACGAGAAGGTGAAGATAGTCGTGCGCCTTTCCTTCCTGCATATCATTTGCGACATGTACCTAGGCCGCGTGATATACGCACGCGTGGGGGAGGTGTCGGTCTTTACTTGCGAACTGGTATTTCTGCGCGTACACTAAGTCACCCAGTTACTCATTCAGTTGAACAGATGTGGCTCTGTGTTAATTTGTGTGGCAAAAAGGTAGTAATTGGAACGGCCTATCGGCCACCATGGTTAAACATACAGTTATTTCTTGATGCGTTGGTCGAATCTCTGGGGTCTTTCTCATGGCGAGATTGTACAGTTTTATTGGGAGATTTTAATATACACATGCTTAAGGAAATTACTCCAGTGAGACAAAGTTGAAGCGGTTCTTAAAGTTTAACTAATTTAATGCAACTAATTAAGCAACCCACGCACTTCCCAGATCGCAATGAGACGTTAATAGATCTTGTATGTACTGATGTAACTATTAATAATATTTGTGTGGACTACATACCTGATTTGAGCAGTCATGCGTTTATTTCGTGTCATTTAAATATAACTAAAGATTTTTTTTTTATTTATTTAATAATTTATGTACACACAAACAATGATTACAAAGAAAAAGTATGAATAAATTTAGTACAAAGGCACAGCTTATTTCATTTAGAAATTTCTTCCAGCTGGCCTGACACAGGACAGTTTAGAAGAGATGAAGACTTAGTGTGCACTTAGCAAAATTACATGACATGACACATACATTCATACATACATATAAACATACATACATCATATAAACATATACATACATAAATAACAATAAAAAAAAAACTATATATAATTATATATATATATCCATGCACATATACTTACATATACATCCATACCCAAATATGCCCACATATACAAAAACATTCTTACAATTATTAATTATTGTGGTATTATGGAAAGATAGTGCTCTTTAATTTGTTTTTTTAAGGAAGATATTGTCTTAGCCTCGCGGATAACAGGAGGAAGTTCATTCAACAGTCTGACTGCCTGTACGGAGAAAGAATGGGAGTAGGAATTAGCTCTAAAGGTTGGAAATGCTAAGACGGTTTTGAGGTGAGATCTGCAAAAGGAGTTAGGGGAATGGACAAAGGTAAATCTATCACGAAGATACGACGGATAAGCGGGGTTATGTAGGATAATAAAAAGAAAACAAACGATTCGAGTGTTCCGGCGAAGTCGGATTGGGAGCCACTTGAGCTGCTTGCGATGACATGAGACGTGATCAAACTTTTTAAGTCCGAAAATAAATCGAATACATAAATTTTGTAGGCGCTCAAGCTTATTTAATCAATTTACACCTAAAAAAAATTTATTAAGTTTATAATAAATGACAGAATAAATGAGAAGAAGTAATTAATAAATGACATTGACGTGAATCAATTTAATTATGACATGAAAAACATAGAATGGGATCGCATAATTTCTTTACCAGATTTAAACCAAAAAGTTGCACACTTCAACGAGACTATTTTAAACTTATTCTCTATAAATATGCTCCCAAAAAGTCACTTTATATAAAGAAACGTTGCTACCCATGGATAACTTTTTTTTCATTACGTTAATGATGAAACGACGTGATACGGCATATTCCAGGGCTCGTTCTACTAAACTGGATAAGCATTTAATGTTTTATAAGGAAATTAAGAAAATTATTGCTAGGGCTTTATTCACGGAAAAAATGCTTACTTCACAAAATATATTAATAATAACTTGGAAAATCCTCGGATCTTATAGAAGCATATAAAGCAGCAAGTCACAGTTAAATCTAAAGAGAATATGATCCTGCCTGATTGTTTTGATGACCCTGATAAGATTAATGATCACTTTCTTAAAGTCCCGGGTAAAAGTAGCGTCTCAATTTCTCAATTGACCTATTATGAGTTTAATCATAATGCAGCCGACCAATTTGAATTAAAAAAAGTAAATGAGTTTGCAAAAGCGATAAAATCACTTCACTCCAATGCTATAGGTGTTGATGGTATTTCGCTGGAAATGCTTGTGATGACTTTACCAGACACTGTAAAAACCATCACAGATATAATTAACACATCACTAAGAACAGCTGTATTTCCGCAACAGTGGCAAACTGCACTTATTAGACCGATACCAAAAATAAGTAATCCTTCAGATTTAAAAGACTTACGGCCAATAAGCATCTTACCCTGCATGTCAAAAGTATTAGAAAAGATTATCAGCCTTCAATTAGTAGAGTATTTGGAGACAACTGAACATCTCCCTTCATTGCAGTCAGGGTTCAGAAAGCACAGAAGCACGTCTACAGCTTTAATCAATGTTGTTGATGATATACTAACCGCACAGGATTCGGGAGAGGGAACACTATTAGTACTTCTAGACTTTTCTCGAGCTTTCGATACTTTAAATATCTCATTGCTTCTGTCTAAAATGACGTATTACGGTTTCAGCACTCAGACAATAAGGTGGTTTAGCAGTTATCTAAGTAATAGAAAGCAATTCATTGGATTGCAACTTGAGAATGGTACGAAAAAGGTATCGTCTTGTAAGCAGCTGAAAAGGGGAATTCCACAGGGGTTCCATATTAGGCCCTCTACTTTTTATTCTCTATAGTGCCGATATAACAGAAAATATAAAACATTAATAAATATAAAACTAAGTATCACATATATGCTGATGATATTTAGTTATATGTTTCTGTTAGGCCGAATGAGATACAAGTTGCGATCGCCAAAATGAATGTTGACCTAGAGCGAATAGCTTTATGGTCAGTAAATAATACTTTAGTATTAAACTCAAATAAAACGAAATACATGATTATAGGTTCACCTAAACAAGTAGAAATATAAGAATAGGTAATTATAACCCACATATTTATGTTGGAGGTGAGAGAATTGAGCGAGTGCATGAGTGTCGAAACTTGGGGGTCATATTCGATGAAAATTTAAGATTTGAAAATCATATGTCTAATGTAGTCCGTAATTTGCTTCTACAGGCTAAAATTACTATACCGAATACGAGATTACATTGGTACTAATCTTCATATCAGGCTCTGTGATGCTCTCGTGTTACCTAAAATGAATTATGCGGATACGGTCATTGGTTCATGTCTGCTTTCGCGAACAAAGAAATTGACACAGCGAGTTCAAAATGCTTGTGCAAGGTACTGTTTCACTATTCCACCACGTTCACATATAACACCCTATTTGAACAACTCAAACATTCTTAAAATGCACAATCGCAGAAATCTGAATTTTGCCACTTTGTTATTTGGAATCTTTAAAAAAAAATCGCCGTATCTGTATGCAAAATTACACAGGTTGAGCGATCAGAACTCTGCTTATCAAACAAGAGCATCAATGTGTAAATTGGTTATGCCTTTATACTGTTCACCTGCTTTTCGAGACAGTTCCAATACAATGCACAAAATGCTGGAATAATCTGCCTCCACCATTACGAAACGTTCTGACAATAAATAATTTTAGGGTCAAGTATAAGGCTTGGCTCCTAAACATACAAAATCTTGTTTTTTTGTCGCAGTCGCTCTGACCTTTTAACAATGTTAGAGGCAACCATTGACATGAAAAACCACATACTGCAAACACGTAACACTAACATACCAATAATATACAACCCTACGTATAAAATAACTTTAGATCCTCGAACGGAAACCATAGTCAGGGTCCCAACCGAAATAAATAACGGCGATGCAATAATCGAATTCCAACAGTTCGGAAAAAATGTACGTATGCCTAGCGCTATAGTAGTCACTTGTACAAATTCATTTGCAACAACTATTATTCAGAATGCAACACCTAAACGCGTAACCTTGTCCTTTACTGAACCTCCACCACCACACGAACCACCCACAAAAAAACTCAACGAAAATGTTTGCAAAATAAATTTTACAACCGGCGTAATGTTAAACAATTACGAAATAGACGAAAACAAAATTTATCGAAGTTGCGTTTAGATCACACTAACACGGAGGAACATAACGCGATAAGAAAACTATGTTTAGAATATGGGGACATATTTTATTTCGATCAGTTACCTCTTACGTTTACTAATCAGGTTAAACATAAGATACGAACGAAAAATGAAGATCCCATTTACGTTCAACCATTCCGACTACCACCGTCTCAAAACGCGGAAATCCAGAAACAAGTAGGCAAGTTACTCCAAGACAACGTAGTTCAGGAATCATTTTCACCATGGAGTGCCCCCGTACACCTAGTCACAAAGAAAATGGACGCCTCAGGTGAACAAAAATATAGGATGGTCATGGACTATCGACGTTTAAATGACATAACGACCGACGATAAATACCCCTTACCGAACATCAACGACCTATTCGACAAGTTAGGCAAGTGAACGTACTTTTTTTACACGTTAGATCTTGCAAGCGGTTATCATCCAATTGAAGTAGAAGAGTCAGATAGGTCCAAAACTGCTTATACCACCCCTTCAGGACACTTTGAGTTTACTCGCATGCCGTTTGGTCTCAAGTCAGGTCCAGCTACGTTCCAACGCGCAATGGACAACGTGTTGAGAGGTTTACAAGGTATCCATTGCCTTGTCTATTTAGATGACATCATAGTATATTCAAATAGTTTAAAATAACATTGAGATAAGCTCAGAAAAATCTTTGACCGACTTAGACAGACCAACTTTAAAGTAACACTCGACAAATGCGAATTTCTCAGGAAAGAAATACTTTACTTAGGACACAAAATTACAAAAGACGGTTTAAAACCCAATGACGATAAAATAAGAGCAGTACTTGATTTTCTACTTCCCAGAACATCTACAGAAATCAAACTTTCCTCGGATTAGTAGGTTATTACTGAAAATTTATAAAAGATTTTTCCAAAATTACACAACCCCTTACTTCGTGTTTAAAGAAAAAAAATAAAATTGAAATTACCCAAACTTATATCGAAGCGTTTCAAAAATGTAAAGAGCTTTTAGTAAATGCTCCTATACTTCAATTTCCCGACTTTTCAAAACTTCGTTTGACCTTCAGACGCGTCAAATTAAGCATTAGGTGCCGTCCTTTCACAAGGCTCTATCGGCAGCGAAAAACCAATTTCATACGCTAGTCGAACGTTAAACGATGCAGAAACCCGTTACAGTACCATAGAGAAGGAACTGTTAGCCATATTATGGGCAGCGAAACATTTTCGCCCGTACCTAAACGGCCGTAAGTTTACTATATATATCACGAATTAGATTAAATATACTTCCTAAAAAGAAAGACACCGATAACATATCAATGCAAGTTAATGTAGATAACACAGAAAAATCAGACAATACCATTATTATATCAGACTCTTCAGAAACTATGAGCATCCCCTCACTTTCAAATAAAACATCACCTTATCCAGTGCGATCACCCTCTTCTAGCACTATCACAGCTGTAGCACTTCCTGAAACGATACACTCTGCGGAAGACATTGACACTAGTGGCATACCCATTCTCAACGAAGCCGTAGATACAAAACCCAATCAAGTCCTTGTTTTCTCCTGGAACAGAAATCAAATGTCTGTTAAAGATTTATCACGTGACAAACAAAAAGTTTTTGAAATACACTTGCCCATTGATAAATCCGATCTTATATTAAGCCGAAAACCAAATATTTCTTTTACTTCGAAAATCAAAAACATCGTCATCAATTTACGGAAAATGTAATTAAATTATTTAAAAAGGATACAGTCGAAATTTACGAATGTACTAAGAGAGTCGTCTATGTCGAAAACGAAGACGAACAACGCGTAGTCATACTCACGTACCATCGTGGTAAAACATCTCACTGTGGCATTAAAGAAACGTTAATGAAATTAAAACGTAGTTACTTTTGGAAAAATATGGACGTTACTGTTGCTGCTGTAATTAACTCTTGCGAAATTTGTAAGAAAATGAAATAAGATCGTAAACCCATTAAACCGGAATTACAATTGACACAAACACAAACAAAACCTTTTTCTGAATTATTCATGGACATATTTTGCATAGAAGGCAAATATTTCTTAACCATAATAGATGCGTTTAGTAAATTAGGTCAAGCTTTTGAACTATCTAACCGCTCTACTCCGACTCGATCATATGAAACGAACAAAATATCTTTACCAACATTGAACGGACAAAATCATCGAAAATAAAGAAAAGGTAAAAGAGAAACGCGGCGGCGAAATGTCATTCGATGTACAGGAAAGTACCGTTTTTATAAAAGGCGTAAATACGCGACGTAGTAAAGACAAAATCCGGGTGTATTACTTGTCAAAGAATGACAAGCTAGTGTAAGTTATGATAAGTGGTCTATCATTAAGATTTTAGATTTAAGTTTAATGCATAAGGTCTTAGAGTTTAATATTAAGAGATACACAAACTTGATCCTACATGTTAAAAGTTATTTCGGAAATAAAACACCCGACATTCATTTACTTGATGTAAAACTACAAACCGAGTACTTCATGAACATTAGTATCGAAAAATTTGAACAATTAGCTCCTTCGATAAGAATTAAGCGTGGCATTTTGAACCCCCTTGGTTCAATTATTAAAATAATAACCGGTAATTAAATTACGAAGATGCTATTAAATACGAAAAAATTATTGGCGATATAAGAACACGTCAGGATACAATTATTAAAAAGGTCACATTAATTTCGGAAATGTCAGAATCTCTAGTTAAATTAAACAACTCAACTCGGAACACTTTCATCCAAATAGATGAAGAATTAGGGGAAATGAAAAAATTAATTAATCAAACTTGTTAAGAATTATCATTTAAAACTCCTTTTTGCAACTAAATACTGCTTTGAACCAATAAGTTATGTTGTCAGAATTATTTTTTTTTGTTTGTTTTTTCTAATTGACAGTTGTCATTTGATATATAATTCAAGGACTGAATCGAAGTAATTTGTTTTTCTAACACTCGTTTTTTCTCCATTAAAGTTTCAGAATCTATTTTTTAATATAAATTATCCACAAATATACATTTGGTCCTTAGCGAGCCGTATAGAAACTGTGAGTAATTCAAATATGTAATAAGTGAGTGTAGTGATTAAAAAGACAATTACGAACAATTGAATTTATTCCATACGACGCCATAGTTTACACGATAAAATGGAACATATAAATACACAAATAGAGAAATCATCACAAATTGAGCGCCTGTTTTCGAACTTTAAAAAGACTTCTAAAAGCCGTTACACAATTAAATACTTGAATGCCAGAAACGAACTTTTAGATAGTTATTGGAATGAATTTCGATTGCAACACAATATTATAATACAGTCCATTTCGAGTGATGAACGTAAATCTGTGAAATATTTTAAAGAGGAATTGTACCAAAAAGTAGAAGATACGTTTTTAGATTTTAAAACTCTGTTAAAAGAATTTCTTAATGAAAAATCACTCACAGATACAACCAAAGAAATGTCGTCTGGTTCTAGTTACTGTAATAACTATAAAGCCAAGTTGCCACCAATACATTTACTCACTTTTTCGGGCGATTATTCTGATTGGATGAATTATCGAGATTTATTTACCACTTTAGTACATAATGATTTAGAATTATCAGATATCCAAAAACATCATTACTTAAGAACAACACTCAAAGGTGAAGCTGAACAACTTCTAAGGCATTTTGATATCACTGCTGCTAATTATAAATGTGCATGGGAGGCTTTAGAGGGAAGATATAATAATAAAAGAATTATAGCAAATAATTTATTAAGACGTATGTTTAACCAGAAAAAGTTGAATAAGGAGTGTTCTAAAGATTTAAAGGAGTTATTGGATACGACTAAGGAATGTCTGAGTGGTCTAAAACATTTACAAATAAACACAGAAGAATGGGATGTTATAATAATGTACATTATGGTATCTAAACTAGACGCAGAAACTCACAAATGCTGGGAACAGCAGTTAGGTGCTTCACAAGATTTACCGATATTAGGAGATTTCACTAAATATTTAGAAGGTAGATTCAGAGCGATGGAGATGGTATCATGTCAAATCACGCACAAAAGATATACACATGAAGGACATGATAGTACACAATCATACAAGCAAAAGAAAAACGATTCAGTTAAAACTTTCATAGCTGAAGTAGATAGACAATGCACGTTCTGTAAGAAAAGTCACTACATTTGCCATTGTACAGGTTTCACACAGCTAGAGATCGAGAAGCGAAGAGAGTTTGTTAAAACGAATGGCTTATGTTTTAACTGCCTGGTTAAAGGTCACTCAGTTTCTCGGTGTAGACAAAACAGAACCTGTAAGAAATGTGGTCGTAGACATCACACGTTACTACATTACCCGAGTACCACTGTTTCAACAGCTGAAGATGTACAATGCGATAATAAGGATGTTGTAAGCATGAAGGCCGAAGTACCGAATCAACAAGTTCTACTTGCCACTGCTAAGATTGCTGTCCATTCTAAAGACGGGACTTCACACATTATGAGAGCTCTTGTTGACCAAGGTTCACAAGCTTCCTTCATCACCGAACGCGCAGCACAATTGCTTAGACTTGAGCGTACAGTTGTTAATGGAAATGTCACAGGAATATCTGATGCTACTTCAATTACTACAAATATATGGTCCAGTTAAATTTCACTCCACTGGAGATAAGTCAACACACAAATCAGTTTATCACTAATGCTTATGTATTGAGACGACTTACTTCCATGTGACCTACACATGAATTTTCTTTAGTTGATTGGCCTATATTAAAATCATTACAACTTGCTGATTCAGAATTCTTCAAACCAGGAGCGATAGATATTCTTCTTGGTGCCGAAGTTACATGCCCAAATAATGCTAGAAGGAATGCACAAGCACGATTCCCTCGTCACCAGAACTCTTCATTAGGCTGGCTGATATCCGGAAAGAGTTACACAACTTGATCCTCATTCACATCACATAGTTGTTATGCACACAAATATAGCTGTCGATCAAATTCTTCGACAATTTTGGGAACTAGAAGAATACTCATCAGAACACAAACATTGACTAAATTAGAAGCTCAGTGTGAGGAACACTATAAAACTACTCATACAAGGGATGCTGATGGAAGATATGTTGTAAGGCTTCCATTCAGAACTGATGATACAAGGAAAGCCTTAGGTGACTCCAAACCTATGGCTATCAAATGGTTAACGCAAATGGAGAAAGATTTGAGCACAAATCTGAATTCAAAGAGGAATATTGCAAATTTATGAGGCAGTATGAAGAACAAAGACACATGGAGCCTGTTCCTGAACAAAAAAGAAATAATTTAGCTTACTACTTACCACACCACGCAGTTATTAAAGAAGACAGTACTACAACAAGACTTAGAGTTGTATTTGATGCAAGCTGCAAGCCCGAACAAGGAAATTCTTTGAATGATCAACTACTGATTGGTCCATCTTTACTACAGGATATCCGGGACCTGGTTACAAGATGGAGACAACACAAATTCTGTTTGGTTGCAGATATTCGTCAAATGTATCGTCAAATAAAAATCTCAACCGATGACACAGATATGCAACGAATAGTGTGGAGAGAGAAATCTAATGAGCCTCTAAAGATATATCGTTTACTTACAGTTACGTATGGTACATCATGTGCGCCATATCTTGCTATCAGAACTCTACATCAGTTGGCCAGTGATGAAAACCACGAATTTCCCGATGAAGCGCCGTTGTTACGAACTGATATGTATATGGATGATTTAATGACAGGCGCGCCGAACGAAGAAGCTGCTAAAAGATTACAGACAAGGCTCACTCAATTATTTAATCGAGGTGGTTTTTCCTTACACAAATGGGCATCCAACAGTCAAGCAGTGTTAATGCAAATACCTGAAGATAAGAAAGTTACATTAGATCCTATTCATATTAAGTTAGATAAATCAATTAAGGCCTTAGGTATATTATGGGAGCCACACACCGACAATTTCCTTTTAAAGATTAAATTCGAATCAAATTTTAATGTAATTACTAAAAGAAATGTATTGTCAATTATAGCTAAAACATTTGATCCTCTAGGCTGGCTTTCCCCTATTGTTATAACACTAAAAATATTTATGCAAAAATTATGGTCAGCAGGCTCAGGGTGGGATCAAGAATTACCCAATGATCTTAAGCACGAATGGCGCTCTTGCCAACACGAGTTTCGTAAAATCAATGACTTTCTGTTTCCACGATGGTTGGGTACTTCTGACATGGACGCTAAGGTAGAATTGCATGGATTTAGTGATGCCTCTTGTGCAGCTTACTCAGCCGTTTTGTATATTCGTGTTATTACTGCTACAAATGTAACTGTTAATTTAATCTTGGCAAAAACTAAAGTTGCACCTGTTAAACAAGTTTATTTGCCTCGTTTGGAGCTTTGTGGCGCTGTGCTTTTAAGTAAACTGATTAAAGGTGTTAAAGGAAGCTTAAATATTGATGATGATAATATTTGGGCATGGACCGATTCAATGATTGTATTGTCTTAGTTAAGAAAAAATCCTAACACATGGAAAACTTTTGTAGCAAATAGAACTACAGAAATTTTAAATGTAACAAATAGTAGTCAGTGGCACTACGTTAAGTCTCTAGATAATCCTGCAGATTGTGCCTCACGTGGGATTAAACCTGAAATATTAGCTAGTTTTGATTTATGGTGGCATGGACCACGGTTTTTATGGAAAGTTGAACCAATTGTATATCCAGACATAAGCATATCTGACACAAATCTAGAATGTAGACACCACAAAGAACAAGTATGTGTACTAGTTAATAGTAATGAAATGACTACTTACCTTGAAAGATATTCGAGATTGTCAAAACTTGTTCGAGTCTCCGCCTATATATTGAGATTTGTAAATATCTGTAAACAAAAACTTAAAAACAAATATTGTGTAAAAGGGCAGTCGTTCCCTCAATATTTGACATCTATTGAATTAAAAACCGCTTTGTACACTTGCATTAAAATAACGCAACATATTAATTTTTCTAATGAGATTCAAATATTGAGAGAAGGAAAGAATTTACCGAAGTCCAACAAGTTGTACAATATTACTCCGTTTATAGATAAATTTGGTTTACTAAGAGTTTATGGTCGTTTGCAAAATGCTGCAGTTAGTTACGATAAACAGTGTCCAATAATATTATCGCCTAGTTTTTAGGTCTAGATTAAGTAAACTTATTGTGTTAGATATACATATAAAGATGTTACACGGCGGTCCTCAATTAACTTTAAACATTGTAAGAAATAGATATTGGATAATCGGTGCTTCATCTCATCAAAAGCCTTATTCACAATTGCTTACCTTGCTTTAAGCATTCAGCTGCATCTATTAATCAATTAATGGGACAGTTACCGTCTGCTCGTGTTACACCCAGCAGAGCGTTTACTCACTGCGGCGTAGATTATGCTGGCCCTGTAATGCTGAAATTGTATCCCGGTAGATGTAAAAGAATTTGCAAAGCATACATATGTCTGTTTGTATGCCTAGTTACAAAGGCATTGCACCTTGAGTTAGTAACTGATCTAACTTCTTCTGCCTTTTTGGCCGCCTTTCGTCGATTTGTGTCTAGACGTGGCCATTGTAGTGATATTTACAGCGATTGCGCTACTAATTTCGTCGGAGCATCAAATGAGCTAAAAATCATGTTTAAAAATAGTAAATCACAATTACCACAAGAAGTAGCGGAATTGCTGGCAAATGATGGTACTGCATGGCATTTTATTCCTCCTGGTTCGCCTCACTTTGGTGGGCTATGGGAAGCAGGAGTGAAGTCTGTTAAGATACATCTAAAGCGAGTTATAGGTCATGCACTACTTACATTTGAAGAGTACTGCACTTTGCTGACGCAGGTTGAAGCCTGTGTCAATTCACGACCTTTAACATACTCAAGTGATAACGAAACGGAATTGCCTATTACTCCAGGTAATTTTTGATGTTTCAAACCCCAGTTATTGTTCCTGACCAAAATCTTGAATCAGTTTCATTGTCGCCTTTAAAGCGATGGCAGTTAATTCAGAAAATGATACAAAATTTGTGGTCAAGGTGGAGTTTGGAATATTTAACAAACTTACAAAATCGTTATAAATGGGCGGAACGCAAATCAGATGTAAAAGTAAACTCAGTTGTCTTGATTAAGGATGAAAAATTACCACCTGGTAAATGGTTACTTGGCCGTATTATTGCCAAGCATCCGGGAAAAGATGGTCTTACTAGGGTTGTAACCTTGAAATGTAAAAATACTACTCTTAAACGTCCTGTACATAAACTATGTCCTCTTCCTTTTGTGGACTAATCTTATGTTTCAGTGTTTAGTTTACTTTATTTTTTTATCGTTTTTTGTGCATTTAATGTTTTGTTCATACTGTTTGGTTTAAGACAGTGATCGCTTGTTCACTATTTTGTTAAGAACTGTTCGTCCTTGGGGTGGCGGAATGTTAAGAATTATCATTTAAAACTCCTTTTTGCAACTAAAGACTGCTTTGAACCAATAAGTTATGTTGTCAGAATTATTTTTTTTTGTTTGTTTTTTCTAATTGACAGTTGTCATTTGATATATAATTCAAGGACTGAATCGAAGTAATTTGTTTTTCTAAAAATTATCCACAATATACAACTAATAGAACATTACACTATAATTTTATACTTACATTGTTTTACATAATTTTCATACATTAGTAACTAGAATACTAGATTGATGTCCTGTAGATTCTGAGGAACTTAACAATCGTTAAATCATAGAAGTATCAATAAGCTTGTATCCTGTGATTAGATAATTTAGTAAAATTAGACAATGTTATAGTTAAAAGCATATTCGAAAGGAAGTCAAATAACTTTTGTGTTGGACATACCTACAATTAAAAATGCCAACAATTCCAATACCTGTTACCACCACCTTTTACCAAACCTCGATCATCATTCCTAAATATCCTTACTACTTACTAGTAAAAGGTTCTGAAATAGTCTCGCTCGCCCAGCCTTGCAACGAACTCAATGTGGCGACGTTCCTGTGTTATGAAGATGAATGTCTCACACGACACTGGCTCGTGTCGTCCAGTATCAGTTGAAGTTAGCGGAGTGAAAAACAACCAATAGGAAAAGATCGATGGATTATTTACAGTAAAACTGAAACCATTTTGTTAAAAATCTGTAACATTAAAGGAACTTACTTCGTTATTTTGGATGATCACTGTAAAATAAAGATCGACGGAATCATCATGAAATCACATCATACTACTACCAGTACCTTAAAATTTACAAAGTTGCCAATAATAAATCTTCCAGATACAGTAATTTCTGAGCCACAGCTACAAAGAAAACCCATCAACTTGGATACCAGCGATCTAGCAAATCTTGAACGCCTGAACAATCTACGGAAGTTAAGTGAAAGTGAAAGTAAAGACAATTGTGAAACAGTGATAAATATAAAAAGTATTAGCGTCGGAACTATATTATTATATATAATCTTATTATTAAGCATTTCCATATTTTTAATCATTAAATATAACATTTTTGTAAAATGTTTTAATCAAAATAATCAGAGCAATAAAAATCATCCCTCTGATTGAATTTTGAACTTATGGGGGGAGGAGTTATACAGTCAGCACATATTACACCTGGGCCTAACATAACAACATGTTGACCAGTAATTTAATACTTGTGTGAATAACATCCTATTATGGCTAAGAACTTTACACCAAATTCTTAGTCAGCAGATAAGACACTTTGTTTTGTAGCATCGCACTACACTGCGTGTGGGCGACGCTGTTTCCTTTCTCTCATAATTATGATTAATCAGACTCTGGCTTCGGATTACCAATAAGCCCTAATGTAACAGAGCCTCATGCACAAATAACTGATACTTTGTAAGCACTTTTTATAATTATAAATAGCCGTAGTAAATTAATATTGTTAAGTCTTAATTAAAGAGTCATAGAGACAAGTTGTTTTTTAAAAACCTTTAGCGGCGCTCCCGAAACTTAACTGTCTAAAGACACGATGAGGGAAAAAGAAAAGAACCAAATAAAAATAATAATTTTTTACTGTAAAATATACGTTATTTTTAGCTGTCAAACCCAGTATTTGCGACTAAAATTCTGTTAATTTAAATAGTATATAAGTACTGTAATTTTGACTTTCCAATCTGGCCACGCTCTGCTTGTACCAGAAGTACTGGTGATAATTTTGAATATAAAACTGAAAAGGGGCAAGGCTGCGTATGAAACTAAAGAACCGTGCAGAAAAAAAAGAGATTTTCACCAAGGTAGATCAGCGATTCCGAACTTGGGGTATGCAGGGTCCCATTGAGGGAACGTGAAAATCATATTGGTAATGGCGGAAATGACTGGGAAGTTAAATTAGTTAACTTATATAAATATTATTGTAATGTATTATGTCTACAATATGTAGTTTAAAATGAACCTTATCACTAATAACTTAGTTATTAGTAATAAGGTTCATTTATCTTATCTCACTTTTATTTTATTTTTTTTAAAAACGATGCCCTACAGTAGGATTTCTCCTGTGTCGTGGGTACGTTTTACGGACATAAATTCCACATGCACAAACCACCCAGACCCGGAACAACTATCTACCCGCATATCAACTAGCTACCCGCGACCCGCGGCGCAGAATCCAAGGGCTTAGCCACTGCGCCTACCGTTGTTTACCATCGTTAGTATACCGTCTGTGTAAGCGGCTATTCTACGCAAAAGATTCTTTAGAATTCTTTGAAGGCGATGTTTAGGGATTGTTAATATTTTAAAAATGATCTTTAAAACAATAAATAAATACTAAAATGTTAAAAAAACACTAGGTATATTTCAAAGTTAAGATCGACAATAGATAGACCTTATGAGAAACGAGACTCATTTTTAGGAGTAGGAGGGGTACTCATAAATATAGGATACACAAAATTTTAACTCAAATAGAACGAGAAACTAAAATAAAAATTCTACGAACAGAGAAGAGAGCAAAGTTTAAAATTTGAAAAATATATTAATGATCAGAAAACAACTAATAAAATTGTAGATGAGTATTTTGGTAAGGAAGCCGTCACTAGTGGTTTACGAAGCAAGGTTCAATTTCATGAACAAGGGAAGTTTCACGGGTTATCGTAAGTTCAGACATAACGATATTTTAAAATAATAAAGTAACTTTTAAACATATAATGTAAAACAAAGTTAAGTTTGAAAAAAAATGTAAACAATAGTAAGAAGTTGCCGTGTATTCCTTCGTTTGCCGGTACTGATTAGGATGTTAGTCAACACAATCCATTATCGTAAGTCGTTACTGGTTTTAAAGGCCGGTGAGGGGTTAACCTAGCAGCACTAATAAATAGATCAAGTTGTAGTATATTATATTGTTAATGTTATTTATAGTGTAAGAAATTTGAGTTAATTACGAATTTAATGAGAGACTTATTATGTTTTGACATTTATTATTGTGATACACATGAAATACAAATAATAGTTAAAATATTTTTAGAAAACTGCAAAGTGAAATTACATTTCAATTATCCATATACATGTATAAATATTATATAGACATTTACAAGTTACATGCAGCACACAGAAAAGACCTTATTTCCTTTCTAAATCACAAGAAATAATTTTAAGCAAAAACTGGAAATAAAATTTGTTTAATATGTTAAGAGCTTCAAGCATGAATCGCATTGTTTTGAACAGTGTTTGATCCTGTGGTATAAAATTTTATTTCTTATTGTAAATAACATTATTATAACTATTGTAGAATTAAATATTTCACAGCATATTTTATGCTGTTTATATGCAATAAGATCTCTGTGTCATTGATATCCAAAAGCACACTCGTGTCAACGACTCAAAATTTTCTTCAAAAAAGAGCCCACAATAGTTATTCAAAATTTTAAAGCCCCAATTTTGAAGTGATTTCTATAAGGATTTGTGAATTTTGGGTTTTTGTATAACAATGCTTTGATACTGAATAAATGCTGATGAACCAAACTTGTTTTAACATATTTTAGAGGACATGTATAAATATATTCATATTTATAATATGTAACATAGTTATTTAAATTGTATAATTACGTACAATTTGTGAGTATCTCTGGTATCTTTTTAAAGTACACTCTTATTAAGTACATACTTTAACTACTTATAATAAAAGGCTATTTTTACGTAGGCAGCTTTGTGACAATCAAAGTGTTTATCTTATCTTAAAGGATGGTACTTTCAAATAAATGTTAATATATGAATATAAAATTCTTATGTATATAAAGTATTTTGTCAGGAACATCAATTTTACTTTGCTCAGCTCCTTTAGTAATCTTAATGCAACCATTAAGATTATTAAAGGTATAGCAAATTTGATAATCATTAACAAAATAATTTAAATAGTTTTCACACTTAGATCTATACATTTTCTTCATTGTATTATTTGTATTTTAATCTCTCAAAAATATGAACAGAGGGCTGAATAATCACATTTACTTAAATATCAAATCGCTGCCTATAGCAACATTCACAATATTGAAATAGTCTATAAAATTATGAGCACCATTAAAGCACAGTTGGTACATAAGCTTATTAGAATTGGACATACTATTATAGCTATTAAGTAACGTTTACACACCTTAAAAATAATAATTAAAATTTAATTAGATAAAAAAATGATCTATATATCATTTATTGTTTGAGATAGCTTCAGTTTAGCTGTTTACTTCGCTATTACTGGTTAAATGCTTTTTTGTCGCTTTGTCATGCGCGTAGCTTTTTAACGTTGCAGGGAAAAAAGAATGTTAGTATTCCTTTAGCACCCAGAGCTCCGATCTATTTAACACGACTTACGTCTTCCCAACTAAAATAACTAAGATTTTTTAACGCCTTAATTTGATTACTATGATTGGCCATGATCTTCGGCGTCTACGTATTTTATATGTTGCGTGTAGGCTTTGCTCGCCAACTCCCGCAGGCTCTGCTCCGCGGCGGGGCCCAACTGTTTCACCATGCCTGTGAAGGTACCGTCGCTGTTCTGTAGCAACTCATGTGGATGACCTGATTCTACTACTTGACCAGCTTCCATGACCTGAAAGTTCAAATGATGATGATGAAAAAAGTAAGGGCCTATGAATGTCCCTCTGCTGAGAACAGACTCCCTGTCATTTCTGAGAGGGTTTTGAAGCCGGGAAGTGTCCGCCAACCTGCTCCAATGCAATTATTTTTCAGACCTACAGGTTTCCTCACGATGTTTTTCTTCACCGCCAAGCACGTGCAAAATCAGCACTTAAATTTGCAAATTAAAATTATTGTGGTGGCGGCTTAAGAGAGCCTACTACCTCTGTCGACTTTTCTGACATCTTATACCGAGGGGTGTCAGAAAAGTCGACAGAGGGAAAATTAACCCAAAAGATGGGCAGCAGCATTTTCCTGGAACATCTGAATAAATAAACTGCGGTTGCTAAGCTGCCCGCCAAGCGTGACAACTATGGCAAATCACCCAAAATGAGACTATAAACTTTTGTGGCAGTGTACAGGGGAGGCCTATGTTCACAGTGGGCTAGTGATAGGCTGAAATGATGATGATGGCGATGTGTTGCCGGTACTGGTTACGTTTTCTTTAGGCATTATTGCCTAAATGCTACCAAACCTAACTTAATCTTGCTATCTGCTTCTTACTGAAAGTTGTTCCTACCTCATTAGCACTATCAATGATAGCGGAAGAATATTTTTCAATCGCAATTCTGCCTTCTCGATTTGAATTGGCAATAACCAAGTTTTAAAAACGGGTAATAGCATGTATTAGCAGGTATTTTGGAAATGCTAATCGATTAAACAGTCTTCTTGGGCTCTATACTTTTTTATCCATAGATGTAAACTTGTTAATTCGTAATCCAAGATGTTTTTCTAATAAAAATAACTAGCTACTACTGGTAACTTCAGTATGTTGTATGCGTGTTACTAAGATAATAATTAAAACGTATAGTCGTAGTTGCCGCCACAAAAGGGATCAAGAGTAGCATTTATTAGAAAAGTCACCAAAGTCTACATGAAAACCGTAAGACTTTTAATAGACATTCGAGTACATTTTGTGACCGAATTCGGGTCTTTTGTGCGCAGGCGAAACATTATGTGTATACAAACAAATTTGAGTGCATAATTTATAAGAGAATACTTACAATAACACGGTCAGAGTCCGCGACGGTGTGCAGTCGATGCGCGACTGTTATCACAGTGCACTCGGCGAAATGTTTGCGGATTGATTTCTGGATCAAAGCGTCGGTACTGTAATGTAATAAGTCACAAATATTAAAGGTGCCGAATGGAAGGAATTCTCATTACGGTAAAAATTGTACAAGACCGAGTGAGTCGTTGAAACCAAATCGTGAGTCATGAGTACGAATCAAACTAGACGCAAATTGTGTGGAAACTTAAATTATTGGTTTTTTATTTTGTTAGTATTAGGTTGCGTATCATGTCTGTGATATCACATCTAAATTCATTTAACTGCTATGCAGATTTCATAGCAAGGCGATGGTCCTGTTCTATTTACTTCCTTTAATTCTAAGAATAATATATTTATTCGTGGATCAGATTATCATCTATTGTTTTCTCAGGAATTACATCATATAATAATTGTTTGTAAGTTTATGTTATTATTAATTTCGGCTTATCTCGTAAAAGGCGAGTAAGGTATTAAACTGCACTGTGCTCCCAACAGCGCATGGTGGCGATGGGCTCACCACCTAGCACACCAAGTGCATTATATTGTTTTGGTGAAACGTGGATTGTGGCAGTCATCTGTTTTTGCAGTGAGTGCCCAGTCTCTGACTACCCGTAGTAGACTAGCAGTAGTTTGCAAACATTATTACTGTGTTTCGGTCTGAGAGCTGGTGTAATTACTGGGCATATAAGACTTGAGAACTGACGTCTCAGAATGACAGGCGCAGTGTGGTGTCACAAATAAATGTTCTAAACACAGCATTTCTTATTGTTACACTTACTGTCATACATGTTGCGCGTCTAGTCACTTTATCCTATAAAAAAAACGTGTGCAGTTCACACGCGGTAAAAGTGAAACCTTCAGAAAAGTAAACTTCGAGAGAATAAGACGAATGCCGAGTATCAGGTTTATTTACGTTCACCAAGTTTATAAATTATTTTTACATTTTATTGTACACTAGCTGATGCCCGCGACTTCTTTTAGGTTTAGACAGAGGGACAGAGAGAGTTACTTTCGCATTTATAATATTAGTATGGATATGTAAAATTACTTAATTATTAATTAGCATTACACAGATTACAATTCGAAAATATAAATATAATAGGAAACACTGTATAATGTATTCTATCTCATTCTCTCGCAGGCTAATTCCTATAGACGTTTGTCACTTTTCATAGTCATATATTTATTGCTTCATGTGGCTTTACAAGATGTTATCAAGCCAACATGAACCATGTGTTAGGGCAATGCAATTTTTAAACAACGATTATAAAGAAGTTTTCAATTGAACACGTTGGTAGGGTGTGCGTGCGTGACGTACTTGGGGTCGACGTTGGCGGTGGCCTCGTCCAGCACGAGCAGGCGGTTGCGCGCGAGCGCGGCGCGCGCCAGGCACAGCAGCTGCCGCTGGCCCGCGCTGAAGTTGGCGCCGCCCGCCGCCACCGCCGCCGACAGGCTCGACACGCTCTGCTTCAGCTCCACCTGCACAACCGATACGCTCTCTAGTTAACAGAATCAGGCGTTGCTTTGCGGATATCAATTATAATGAAGGAGACAAAGTTAATTTGCCCTCCCTTAACGGCGTGCGTAAGCAACACAGCGCAGAAATCGAGAACACGACACGTGTTTCACCTCAAAACGAGGCATTATCAAGTGATATTGACTCTACGACTTTTAATGAGTAGTATGCTGTTAGCCTTATGGTTTTTACGGCGTCATCGTCATCAGAAGCGATTCGCAAGCAGATTGCCCGCGAGCGAGAAAGACAGAACGCAGTCAAGGAGCTGCCTAAATAGTATTTATATTCTCCTCTGAGAGGATGGATTATTTTACTTTATTTCTTTTATTAATACGCTCCCTGTTTAGAATATTTTCAGTTTAGTGACGTCATTTAAATCTAGTCTTTATTTGTAGACGATCGATGATATAATATACATTATATAGTAGATTTGTACCGTGTGGTGGTAAGAGTTACCACCCCAGTGCCAGTTATTCTGCCGTGATGCAGTAGTGTATAAATATTACTGTGTTTCGGTATGAAGGGCAGAGCTATTGTAATAATTGGGAATATGAGACTTAAGAACTGATATCTCAGTGTGACGAGTGCAGTGTGGTGACACAGCATTTGTTATGGGCAGACGTTGCACTTACCATCAGGCGAACAATTTGCTATCGTCACTTTCATAACAAAAAATAATAACTAGAAATAATTTTCTAATAATCATTTAATAATAATTTGAAGTATCGCATATATGACTTGACTTTGACATTTTTTGCATTATTTTTTCCATTTCACGATAGCAACAACGTATGGGAATGACCGTTAGTGCCGTGACCTCGATCGGCGCCCCCCGCCTCGTATTTGCGCCGGCCTCGTGCATATTACACGAGCGTTAACGATAACATATGTTCCGGAAATAATCGGCATGTAACAATGCGTTCATAGCAAATGTCTGTGTAAGCATTTACGCTAACAATACCGCACGTGTGAAGTCGCTTGTAAAAACTTAAGTTACCCTTTCTTGTACTGTTTTAAAATACTGAAATATAAAAGGATCAATATCTGTTTTGGTAGCACAATCAGCATTAGTGATGTACCTGTTCTAAAGCATTCCAAATGTCCGCATCAGTGTATTTGTCAAACGGATCCATGTTGTACCGCAAACTGGCGGAGAATAATACAGGTTCCTGGGGGATGATGGCGATCTTGGATCTAAGCTCCTGCAAAAATAATTGAATCAATTAGATGTTATGTGGAAATAAGTCAATTTACATTTTCATGAGATATTTCATATATTACATATTTATTCCGTGCTCTAGTACAACACGTGCTTTATGTAATTTTTTTTTAATTATTTCTTTACCTTAAGAGCAATATTGCCAGTGTCTACATCGTCGATGTACACATGGCCGTCAATTGGTGCCAGGCGGAAAAGGGCCGATATCAGTGAAGATTTACCCGCACCTGTGCGCCCCACAACACCAACCTGAAATAATTTTTCATTAATAATATAATTTAAAATTATATGAGATGACTATGATACTTACAAACATGGGCACGGTTTTTAAAATGAAATAATCAAAAACTCGAATATGACTAAAAACTTTTTTGTTAGTGTTTTTAGGTAAACACTAACAAAAAAGTTGCGCTGCCCATATTTTATTGTCGCTGAAATCTTGACATTAGAAAGTTTTGTGTAACAATGTACCGCGCCCAATACACCGAAACATCAGTTCTTAAGTTTCATGCACTGTAATTTCACTAGCTACAGCGTCCTTCCAAACCGAAACACAGCGGTGTTTGCAAACCACTATTTGACAGCAGAAGATTTGATACCGGTACCAATCTAGGCAGATTCCTACATAATAATCCTATTTTCAATTACTTCTATAATTATTTTATAATTGGGAATATATTAATTAAGACCTTACAAATTACTTTAATATAAAAAAAAATTGAAGTGACAAATCGAAACGATAAAGCGACACTAAAAAGACACAAACATGTACATCTATAGGATTTAGCCTGCGAGAGAATAAGATAGAATATAGTATACAGTGTTTTCTATTCAGAGGCGTAACAATAGGGTGGCAAAACGGACAAAGTACCACGGGCCCCCGGCCCGAGGGGGCCGCAAGCACGGGAGGATCCTAAGACTTATAATCACAGAATGTAATGAAATTTATTAGTTTTGTATTGAATTAATCTGAACTTTGATGTTGTCCTTAACACTTGCTGAACCGATGCTCAAAAAATTTTTGCATATTAAATTTTTTATGATTATAATTTTGATTAATTTATTATTTTAATCCAATGCGCATTTTTAATTAAAATGTATACACATACATATACTTTATGTAGTGATTTATTAAAAAGAAATTACAACGGTGGTTGATTTTTTTAACATTGAGAGAGAGAAAGAGCGAGAGAGAGGGGACTCAATCCGATGAATTTGCCACGGGCCTCGACGGTATAGTAACGCCACTGTTCTAATTATATTCAAATTCGTCCAAATCAATCATGTCATCATATCATTAATATATGTAGAATAAAATGTATTTTTTTTTTACTTGCTAACAGTATCATTATAAATAAACCCTAAAATTATCCTATTCCTGATATTCTGCACTTTTAACGCGTGTGAACTGCCGCACATGTTTTTAAGATTTTATATTTGAATGTCGCAACGGTGAGTTAAGTGTGACGTTACCATAGTAGGTACATATATATTACATATCTCCGAAAAGCGTTATCACATCTTTACCTAATTTATATGGGACTACAGTAAACTTAAAGCAGCAAATTTACATAAAAAATACAGGCGGATTGAGAAACATTTAATTTCTGCATTCGGTTAAAAAAACAGTACGTTCGACTACTACGAATATAGCCGTTTTGTGACTGCCGTATTGAAGTAATAATACTGATTAACCACACCACACTAAACTGTTGCTTACCTTCCAACCGCTTTCGATGACGATGTTCAGATTTTTGAGCACCGGTTCAGCTTCCTTGTCATAACGTAAGTAGAGATCTTTAAAGACGAGGCGAGCACGTTGCGGCCAGGCGGGCGGCGGCGGCGGCCCGTCCTTCTGCTCCTGCGGCAGCGACGTGAACTGCACCACGCGCTCCACGCTCGTCATCTGCGAGATCACCTCGGTCGCCTGCTTAATGCCGTACTGCACCATGTTCACGAGGATCAAGCCTTGAGACAGTGCTAGGCCTACGTTACCCGACTTCGTTGTACCTGTTATTTGCAACAATTTGTTTATGTTATTTATAACCACAATTTAAAAATAGCAACATCTTATTTTATGAATTCAATATATTATTTATTGAAGACAAGCAAAAAAAGTGTGCTCTACCACGAGTATAGAAAGTACCTACAACAGTCGGTCTTATTGCTCTGAAAGCGATTTCTTCCACAGACAGCCATTTATTATTCCTATTTGTATATCTGTGTCATTTAAATGGTAATACTTATGTTGTGTAACAAAGACGACGAAGGTCTTTGTCAAAAACTGAAATATAAGAATTAATCTGTGCCAGGGGATTACTTTAAGGATTAGAGATAATACATTTATATTATAGAAAGAGTAAATAAATTACATTATAAATATTATTAAATTGATTATTTATTATTACACATCATCTTTTAGTACTATATGTGGCAGCAATCGATTTCCGCCAAATTACATTTGTCAACAAATAAGATGTACATATGTCAATAATTCATTTAATTAATTCTACCAGTATGTAAATACCAATAGGATGATATCTTAATAGTAGTAAACTCGTCGTGACCCATTAATATAGTCCCAGGTTTTACCACGCATCATTTTTAAAAATATGTATGCGACGCTCAAGGCAGGAAACGTTAAGCAGCAAAGTAAACTATAAATACATCAGTATATTATTATTATAAATAGGAAAAACGGCATCATTATTAATTATAGGAATGTACTTGTTTCACAAATAGTATAATGAATTCACAAACTATTTATTTATTTAACCAATGAGTTTCGATTTATAGTATATAGATTATTTTGTGAAACGTACTATTTCTAATAACATCATGATGACTGCGCACTAAAATTTGATTTATTAATATATCACTATATTATTAACATGATAACGTGAAGCGTGACGCAGCGTTCAGCGTAACCTCTGTGTCATCGATCCTGGTTTCGAATAAGTATTTTTTCTCGGTTAATAATATTTTCAGGTCCGGCTAAATTATTGTGTCTGGCTCCGTGACTCTTCATACTGATAAACAAATATGCGTAAATACCGTATCACAGAAATGGTGATCGAGTGAGCCCTTCTGAAATTAGTTCATAATGTACTACCCACCCAAGTTTTCAGGAATTGTCGTAAAAACCTCCCACTGTTAAGCACAGGTCTTCTCTTATTTTTGTGAGGGTTTTCGGAACCGGGAAGTGCTGGTTGCCAGACACATGCCATTCACATGCCGAACACTTGATATATTGATATATTGTCTAACATTATGGTTAATTATAATATATATAAAAGATATTTCTGACATATTGGAGGTATAATCTATATCTGCTATTTATCGCTGGCCAAGAACGGGTCGCACGACACCCACGGGAAGAAATAATCCATTCCATCGCCGCAGCACTATAATATATTAATAATAATATTGTTTATCGATTTTAATATACAAATAATAAAAAAATACAAAATTGCGGACAGGATGAAAATAGGCTCAGCTTGTTCTGTATTAGGACCGTAATCCCATACAGTGCTGATTGTTAGCCCATCCTGTATACATATCAGGGTAACTAACCACTTCTGATCGTCGCTCGCGAGATGTCAGCCTTAAGTTTACCAGCAAGTCAGCTATCATAATAACATATGACAATGAAAATTACTGATTGATTCGCGTAATAATATCACAAGTTTTTTGCACTTTTCGCCAGACTGATCGCGATAAAATTCTGCGATATGCTTAGTGACGACAATGTTAACAATGATAATTTGAAGCGGCAGTTTTATGTTCCCTGTACTATCAGACTGACATCATATTAGTGTCCCCGCCAACGCAGGAGTACTTATCTACCTGCGATTTAAAAAGCTTTTCGATACGTCATTTGTTACCTAATTCTTTTTATATGATATGATACTACAATTATTTTTTCCTAAAGTAGTAATAACCTCCTCGAAATAACAAGAAACCCTAATAAAAATGGATTATACGCATGGTCATTTGCACTTTGTCAATACGAGTAAGATAACAGTAATAATCGACCGCGTGGCGTAGTGGTTAGCGTACCTGACTTCTGCGCTACCGGTCCTGGGTTCGATTCCCAGCCGGAGGTAACATTTGTGCAAAAACACAAATTGTTGCTTTTCGGGACTGGTTGTGTTGTGCATATGAAATGTATGTTTGTAAAACGCACCCACGATACGGGAGAAAATCCTACTGTGGGCCTTCGTTTTTTAAAGAAGAAAAAAAAGAATTATGATAACGACAGTGACTTGCTTAACTATCTAAACAATATTTATGATGTGTGTCCTAAGATAATTATATAAATAATTATAGAAAACAGCTGTTACAAATATACAATCTTTAAGAGGCTCTTTTTTTAGAAATTTTAAAGAGGAAGAGTTTTTGGGCCTCCATCTTATCTATACATATAATAAATCTGTAAACTTCACGTATCTGTACATTTAAAAATTTTAGAAAATTAATGATTGAGGGACGCTAAAAATAAGTAACTAAATACATTTCTATCATTTTTAGATAAGTCTGTCTGTCTGTTTGTTTGTAAACGCATCATGCCTTATCTGGAACATCTATATTTTGTTACATCTAGATGTTGTCTACCTATTCGTAATACACCCGTGTCGTCCCGTCCGTCAATGCCCGTAAATGTCAGTGTCAAGACCTGTGCCCGTATGAAAAAAAGAACCTCGCGAAGCGTGTTTTTTTAAAGAGAAAGTGACCAGACGAGGAAATCGTTCACCTGATGGTAAGTGTAACGCCTGCCCATAACAAGACCTGTGTCACCTAAAAGATTTCTGTGTGGCACCACACAGCGCCCGTCCTCCTGAGTCATCAGTTCTTAAGTCTCATATTAGTGCCCTTCAGACCGAAACACATTAATGTTTGCACACTACTGCTTCCCGGCATAATATTTTTACTTTAAATTTTTACTACCTTTCGGTAGTATCTACCTAGACGGATTCCTTTATAGGAAACCTACCACCAGTGTCTCTGCAGCGCGCGTTAATCGCGTTCGGACTGTTTTGACACGATTTCAGATTCTATGTCCGTGAGCGACGTCTATGTGTGCGTAGCTGGAGCGCATATTATATGAAGCCTTCTTTACTCTCTGTATTTTGTGTCGGGATCCGAGCGCACTTCTTACTCGTAAATTTTCTCTAAGCGAGCAATCAGGAGTTACATTCGAAATGCCGATACAATTAAAATGGTAATTTTAAGTTCAGATTAACCACGTATTCGCCGGAGAATAAAAACATCGTTAGGAAACCAGCGTTTGTGAGTAAAAGTGATAAGTTATGAGATTGAAAATGAGAGTGAAATTATTTCTAAAGCCTGTGAAATCCGCCAACTCACGATAGAGCAATACATCGGACTCTTCTCGACTTAAGTCCTTATCAAAGTAGCTTTATTAGAGATGCTACAATTCTGATTTGAACAGCTGTATTATAATTTTATATTCAACTATCATTTGTTAAACAGGCTTTTGTTATTTAATGAATAATGTATTTAATCTATAATGTATTTAATGAAAAATGTTATTTAATGAATAATGTGTTTGTTTATTGTTTCCTTTTGTTCTAAGACAATTCCGTAATTATTTAATAAGAGAATTTTACATAAAGAATATGAGTTCGCCATATAAATTCCTGGCACATTCATAAATAATATCAAGCGACTACGTCACAGATACATCGTTACATTATATTGCATATAACCAATAAAACATTTACTCACCGTCATCCAAGAAAAGGAACGTGTAAGCGACAACAATAACGTAAATGGCTGATATAAGACTAAGATATATCGAGAAAGCCGTATTTGTTATCATGGTCAAGTACCTAAAATAAAAAAAATGCATAAATAATATTACCAACCAAGTGTTTTTCATAACAATAAGGTTTTTTGCTTAAATGAACATTCACAATGATTTGAAGTTGCTATATTTCGTACGAAAATTTTCGAGTATTGTCAAAGAATAATTTTCCGCTGTCAGCGGTACAGATCTACGTTATATCAATTAAAAAAAAAGTTTTACAAAGAACACTTTTACTTATTATGTTATTTATTGATAAATGCGATAAAAAATATAAAAAATCTGTTTAGTTTACATAACATTAAAAAAAAAACATTAAATTTATAAAATGAACTGAATCAAAGCAGATTTTGAATATTGCAGAATATGATGATGTTGAAAATATTATATAGTCGCCATTATTCTTTCTTTTATGCACGACTTTATGCAGACTGTCGGGTTCCATTGCAACTTTAATTACATTTTGACTAAGTATTCGTTTTTGTGTAAAGCTACACAACTTGGAAGGACCACAAACCAATTCATTATTTACTAAACTACGAAAATTTGTATGTTAGTAGCGAACCAAACTGCAAGAGTTTTCATATCGCCAACTAGAAACAAACTCGCCAAGAAGACTAAAACTAAAGGCCTGTGGTGCTTTGCAAAGCAGGAAGAGAATACATGTTATAAATGGCATACAATACTCGCACAAAAATTGACCTACTCAACTTCGCACATTGTTTGAATTGCTGATGCACCACATGAGTTGTACCGTTGTCAGAGCCATTTTATTATTATTACGTAGTCTAGTTCTTATTTCTTAATTCTTATTCACGGATAGGCGATGCTTTATTACGAGACGCTTGTTAAGTTTTATTTTTTATTTATCGTTAATATGACAACAGTATGGCTTAGTGGTAAGCGTACCTGACTGATTCCGTGGGTCTTAGATTCGATTCGCAACCGAAGCCAATGTTTGGTGCAACATACAAACTACTGATTTTTGTGTGTTTTGGGATGTATTAAGATTGTTTCTACGAGTAAGTGTCTTCATATTTTCTTTTGACTATAATATATCTCGCGCATTTGACATCTTGACGACTTAATGACAGCTGTCAGCAATCGGCAGATTACGTTTAATATTTACGTTACTCACCAGGCCGCAGTGTGGACGTCTTGCTTGTCGTCGAACTGTATTCGTAGCATCTCTTCAGCGTTACACGCTCGGACAGTTGTTAATCCCGCCATACTGGCCGACACGTGAGAGAACACCGGACTACGCGATACGCCTTCCACTCTGATAATAACAAAAAATAAAATAAAGTAACAACCTAAATGTATTATATACTATATTTTAATTACTGCTGAGCACAGGCCTCCTCTCATTTATGAGAGGGGTTTGAAGCTGGGAAGAATCTGGCACGCTGTTCCAATGCGGGTTGGCGGACTTCACATGTCCATGAAAATTTTTACTCCTCAGACATTCCGGTTTTCTCATGATTTTTTCCTTAACCGCTGGGCACGTGGTAATCAATGCACTTAAAACTGCAGAAGAATTATATATGTGCATCACGAATCGACCTCAGGTCACTCGCGTACCATGAAATTTAAGGCGAGGGCCCAGCACCTGTTTTTAAGTCTCAAGTGCCTAGTAATTACCCTAGCTCTCAGTGCCCTTCAAACCGAAACACAGTAATGTTTGCACACTACTGCTTCACGGCAGAATAACTGGCCCTGCGGCGGTACCTACCTAGACGGATTTCTGCATAGGACATTTTATTTATTTAATTTTTCACAAAATTGCACTTATTCGACTCTAACGACACGTTTATTGTACGGATTAACGAAATTATGTAACACCGTCACCATATGGCAGTTTAAAAAATATAATCACGTATATATTCTACTCTGTGTACTAAATAACGCTAATTAAAACAATAGAACGAAATGTATATAATGTTTTTTCGTAATCAAATGTGACCCACATTGGTTAGTGCTGCTAATTGCCGACAAAATAAATGCCACGTCATTTGATCATAACACGTTACTAAAATATGTATTTAGTTTTAATACAATTGTCGTCTATCGTACGTACCTCTTAATAGCTTGCGCAGTGTTGAGGTAGATGACCGTCCAGAGGTACATGAAAATACCGCAAAACCCGGTCGTAAGTAACATGTACGGGCTCACTATCGCAACCATCACCAAAATCCCCAGCATTACCATAAATACCTGGAAATTTTAAAATAAAATAAATAATGCCCATAGATATCCGTCACGAGTAGAATAACACCTACCTCTTTCTTACTTAGGTGTCGTAAGAGGCGACATTGGTATTGTACGAGCAGCCTTCATTCGTGCAGAATGACACCATAATTTGCAATGCTGTCGCTATACTGCTCGTGGGAACGCAATGGGGAGAAAGAACTTTTTAATTCGTACCAAAATGCCGGTGACGTGACGATAAGTGGGCTTCGTGAGTGGCCTCTGCCTACCCCTCATATGGGTAAAAGTCGTTACTGTAGGTATGATGTAAATTTTAGAGGTATGAGTACCTAATATTCGTCTTCTCTTTTATTATTAACTAGGTGTATATCCGCCGTGTGGTAGAGGCCTAAGAGAATCTACCACCCCATCCCATCCCGTGGGTATCGTAAAAGTCGACAGAGGAAAATTAAAACCAGGAGATGGGCAGCAGCATCTTCCTGAAACATCTGAATAAATAAACTGCGGTTGCCAACCCGCCTGCCAAGCGTGGCATCTATGGCAAAATCCCTACAATATGAGAGCTACAAACTTTTGTGGCTATCTATGGGGGAGGCCTATGTTCAGAAGTGGACTTGTGATAGGCTGAAACGACGAGGTGTTTATATTCATATCTTCTGAGCTCTGCAAGGCGACGAAATGGAACATAAACGAAATTTTTTGTAAAAATTTCTGTTTTTCCCCTAAAATTTTCATTGCAATCCGTTAAGCTGTTTCGGAACCAAACCGTATACGAGACAAACTTTCAGATATACAGACAGTCAAAAGTTCTAAAAACGGTCATTTATAATTAGGTATGTATAACAATTTTAAAATCACATATACCGATAATGAGACATAGCGATTACGTTTAATTACAAACTATTGCAACATAAAGCGTAAGAGTTATGTTTATGGCAGCAAAACATAAAATAGGATTAAGACTTTATCGCTGTACCTGCATACTTTCCAAGATCATCCTCGGTAACATCTCGTCAACAACACCCATGTCCTTGGAGAAACGATTAAGGACGCGTCCCGAAGGATTCGTGTCAAAGAAGCGCATAGTGGCCCCCAGAATATTGCTAAACATTTGGTTATGTAATTTTATGGAACTGCGCATACACACCCAAAGAAATAGTAATGATCTGAAAAAGAATTCTGATATTATTAATTGAAATTTAAAAATCATAGCATTGTATTTTAAGGAAGAAACTGACGGAACAAGCAATTAGTTGTCACGATGGTAAGTGCAACGTCTGCCTATAAAAAATGCTGTGTCACACATAACATTTCTGTGTGGTATCACACAGCGTCCGTCACCCTGAGGAGTCAGTTTTTAAGTCTCAAGTGCCCAGTGATTACGCTAGCTGTCAGTGCCCTTCAGACCGAAATACAGTAATGTTTACACACTACTTGCTTTAAGGCAGAATAACTGGCCCTGGGGTGGTACCTACCTAGATGGATTCATGCATAGGAGTCCTACTACCAGTATTACAATTTAACATTAATAAAATTTAACATTTAAAAATTAGCAAAGCAAACAAAGTGATACTCAGCATGTATACACTAAGCAGTAAACTCAATACATGTGTAAATAATAGAGCTCTTGTCAGCTAGTGAACTGCCCTCGATTCGCTAGGTTTTACTTTTATTTTGAACTAAACTACGCCTATATGTTATCTATATATATCTTGAATAATAGATCTTAACAACGAAGGACGATCTTAAGAATCGGTTAAGTAGTTTTAGAAATAACCATTCAAATATAAACAAACTCACACTATAATCATGCGGTCTTATTCATATAAAAATATAAAAGTTTTATAGCCTTGTTACACAGGGATTACTTTTTTGACAGAAGTTTTATAATACGTCTAGTAGGCCTAGTTAGCTGTATAATTATTCAGTGTAATAAATCTTTCATATGCGTGGTAGCGGCTTAAACGAATTAAGAGAATCTACCACCCGATCTCATCCAGTGGGAGTCATAAAAGTCGACAGAGGGAAAATAAAAACCAGTAGATGGGCAGCAGCATCTTCCTGGAACATCTGAATAAACTGCGGTTGCGAACCGGCCTGTCAAGCGTGGCAACTATGTCCCCCCAAAATGAGAGCTACAAACTTTTGTGGAAATCTATGGGGAGGCCGATGTTTAGCAGTGGACTAGTGACTGGCTGAAATGATGATGATTATAGTACAGATTTAAGGATTAGAAAAAAATACGCCAATGACCATTGTTAAGCGTTGTTCCGAATCCATATTTCATAAGTACATACAGTCACACCTTTTTCCCATATAAGGGGCAGGCAGAGGCCACTCACGTAGACCGCTTCTCGCCCTCGCGGGACGCGAGACATGACGGGTGGCGAACTACGTCGCCGCTATTTTGTTACGAGTCAATAAATTCTTACTCCCGTCTGAGTCACGAGCGATTTCGAAGCCGGTAAAAGTCAGCCATGCTGCACCTAAGCGTGTTTGTCAACTTAATAACTATAGTCGATTTTATTTTTATTTCTTAGATATACAGTTTCCTCGGGTTGTTTTCTTTCAACGCCGATCATGTCATACACCAACACTTACAATTTAACTGAAACTAACCCAAGTCCAATCAAGAATAGGGATCGAACCAAGTCAATCAAGTAGTACGAAATTTTTGGCGAGCGCCGGCCCCCGAGCCGTAACGCTATGGAGAGTGACTAGAATTAAAGGCAGGTATTCCATAATTAAGGTTCTCGAGTGGTAACCTCGTACCGGCAAACGCAGTGTAAGGCGACCCTTCACTAGATGGAGCGACGACCTGCACGGTTTTGCGGAAAGTCAATGGATGTAGGCAATCTATGGAGAGGTTCAGCAGTGGACTTGTGACCAATCTACGACTGTATTCATCAATAAATAGATATACGGAAAAAACATTACAATACCTTTCAGTTGTAAGCAGTATGCATCCAAGTATAGCGGCCGCCCAAATGTAGATGTAATAGGAATGGTCCAATTGTTGTTCCTCGGCCAAAGTCATGTTCTGCATTGTTAGTGCTGTTTTAACCATTGTGCCGATGACGGTAAGGTTTGGATTCATTGTTGTTGTTGAGATTTGAGTGGTGCTATTGTCGCCCATTGTTAGTGATTCAGCAGTTTTATTGAACATGTTCGTACCGTTGTTGATAGTCGTTAAGTTACTGACGTCATGTTCGTTAACGAATCTTAAATGTTTCGCTTCCACGTCGTTCATCCTAAAATTTTTCATCTCGTTTAGAATTATTTTTAATTACAGCAACCCTATGGAATTTATTCAACAAGTGTGGTTCATTGACAGATTGTTAATGAGACTAATTATACTTTTATAGTGAATAAACTATCGCTTGATTAATATGCCATTTAAAATGTGCAATAATGTAATTCAAGTTGATAATGAAACAATAAAGAAATATAAACTTTAAAACAAAAAGTAGACGACGCATTTAAATAAAACAATTTTTTACGGATTTTATCGCGTTTAGTTTTGGACTATTTATAACCCGACGTTTCGAGCGCTTTACAGCACCCATAGTCACGGGAGGACCGAGGCGACAGATGTCCTGATGTTATATATAGTTAATTTTTTTTTATTGCATAAAGTTAAGAAACGAGCAAAACGTTCACCTGATGGTAAGTGCAACGTCTGCCCATAACAAATGCTGTGCCACCCAGAAAATTTCTGTGTGACACTACACTGTGCCTATCACCCTGAGACATAGGTTCTTAAGTCTCATATGCCCAGTGATTACGCTAGCTCACAGTGCCCTTCAAACCGAAACACAGTAATGTTTGCACACGACTGCTTCACGGTAGAATAACTGGCCCTGGGGTGGTACCTACCTAGACGGACTCCTACATAGGAATCCTACCACCAGTAAAATCGGAGTACCTTCAGCTTTTAATTATAATTTTTGGTCAAATTCAAAATTCAAAGAAAGAGCTAACTGTGTCTTGAAGTCTTGGTTTTTTATTTCGTCGTCGTTCATAGTTTAAGCCTTTCACAAGTGCACGCCTGAACATAAGCCTCTCCCATAGATAGCCACAAGAATTTGTAGCTCTCATTTCGGAGGAATTTTGCCATAGTTGCCACGCTTGGCGGGCGGGTTGGCAACCGCAGTTTATTTATTAAGATGTTCCAGGAAGATGCTGCTGCCCATCTCCGGGTTTTCCTTTTTCTCTGTCGACTTTTACGACACCCGCGGGATGAAATGGGGTGGTTGATTATCTTAGGGCGCCACGGTTTTTGATTAAATTTTATTAATTATAGGATCCCAAGCTGATGGTAGTACCCAACCATCTTCTCTATTGAAATTATGACGTTTATTAATTTCAATAGCCTCGCGAATCATCCTTGGTAGGAATAGGTATTCTTTTGCGAGGATTTGTGGTTTTTCAAATCTGATGCAATGGTTGGAGTAATCCAGAACATGGTCACAAGTGAAGTCTGCAGTCTGTGACCATCTTCTGTTCAAAAGAACACCTATTCCTACCAATAATGAAATAAGGATGTTTTTTTTATTTCAATAGCCTCGCGAATCATCCTTGGTAAGATTCAGTGTTCTTTTGAATAGAACATGATCACTTTTTATACTTTGCATGCGGATCTTAGCAAATTAACTTTCTTTCCTTTGTTATATTAGATTCAGTACTTTGATCTTCTCATCTCACGGTCAAAAATCAGAAGACTTTATTATAACTCTGTTAGTATTAGCGCAAACACAAAGGCACTCACTCGTCTTCACATTACCGTTTCCCATGAAAAGCTTAAGTGATGTACACGGATACGGGACAATCACAATACAATCCGACCCAGGAACCAACAATTTACAGGTCGTACAAATATTCACTTAAGATTGACACTGTTGGGATTCAAACCCTGAACCCACGGCTCAAGGCAGATACGCCAAGAATACATAAATAGACTTCAAAAATCATTACCTACAGAGGGGAGGGTGAGATAATAAGATAAATAAATCAACGAATAATTGAATATTATTTTAGGAATAGAACGTAAAATGCTCGCATAAACGTGGAGTTGCGGAAATCAGCCCGAAGCAATCTACAATCTAGGTATAGAATCTTAATATTTTCAAAGTCATCACAGTCATCGTGACACACCGGCAAACTTTTAGCAGCGTCAGATATCAGTCAATGATATAGTTGTGACTGGCATATCTGTCTGTTTGTCCGAATTAAGAATAAAAGTAATCGTTTGAATATGATATAAATAGTGATCTATAATAAGTGTAGTATATAATAATGTAGTAAAAGTATAATAATAATGAGTAGTCTATAATAATTTATTCTTTTATTATTAAAAGTTCTTGGCTATCAAGTCTAAGCTACGAGTACATGCGAACAAAGCTAGGAGTACGGCTTACCTAATTACTGTGATTCTTTAAACACTGTATAGCTATAAAAATATACTAGGGTACAGTTAAAGCAGTTTAAAATTCCACATGGACGAAGTCGCAGGCATCAGCTAGTCACGTATAAAAATTATTAGCATACTGAATTATAAATATTTTGACTAAGTAATTTTGATAACACCGATATTAAGTTCAATGCTAATGTTGCGTAATCAACAATCGTCAACGAATGTCGTTTACATCATTAAAATTTAGTTGAATTAAAATTTTGTACTCGTATATTATTAGTGGATGAGAAGCGTGCCTGAAAAAAAGAAAGTGTAGTCCACCAACCGGCACTGAAGCCCGAATACTGTATCCTAAATGAGAAATAGAGACCTATGCCCAGCAGTGGAACATCTATAGGCTATAACGTTTTTCTTTTACATTTAGTCGTAATTTCAAGAACATGACTAGCAATATCTAAACTGGTTGTGAACTCGGATTAGGACTAAAGTTATTTTTAAACACTTAACTTGTTTTAACTTCCCTACCTAAGACAATTAACAAACTGTGACATTGACGTTGTTCATGTGGATGTTCGAACAATGTAAATCCTTTTGCTCAGTTCAAGTCATCTATTATCAGCGCATATTAATCCAAGTTTATTTATTTATTTAAATCTTTATTGCTTCCTTTACGATAAAAGGATACAAACGGCGGATTTTATGCCTTTAGGCGTTTTCTCCCAGTCAACTTATGGAGTGGTGAGATTTTGATTAGGTGTAGCAAATAAAGGAAAACAGAGAAAGAAAGAGCAAAAAAAACCTTATTGTCTTTGAGATACGAAGGCGAAAATGGATAATTTAAAATAGAGAAAAGAACAAGCAGCATCCTGGAATTGCGCCTTTGTCGAATGGTAAGTTTAGCTCAATTTAGCTGAGACCTGAATTGAGATATATGATCATACTTTCGCAGACCAAAAATAAATCTTATACAGTTGTTAAGCAGGCGCTCCCGCTTGTTAAGAAGATCTTGGGATAAGTCTGGGTAACACACATCTCAATAATAGGTAATATAAGCTATTGGACAAGCATGAGCTTAGATCTAATGGGGAGAAAATATTTCAGACGATAAAGAGAACGTAAGGTGGCAATGACTTTCCGACTAATGTCGGTAACCTGAACTTTCCAGTTCAAAGTTTTATCAATGATTGGACCAAGATTTTTCACAGTAAATCATTAATCTTAAATGGAATAAGAGTATCATTATATCGTCAAGAAGGTCGGCCTGTATAGTCAACCTTATCCAACATTCTCGGACTACCTACTAGGATAGCTTGGCATTTCAGTGGATTGACAATCACTCCATAACAAGTTGACCAATCTTTGTGAGCGTTTAGATTATTGTTTAAATGATTGATACCGTTATGAAGATCGACAATTTCAGATTGCATACAGATGGTACGAGCAGTCAAAATTGGAGGTGATTAAGTTTATAAAAACAGAGAAAATATGGGAGAGAATTCCGCCTTGCGGCACGCCAGTTTCGACATCAACCCAAGCTGAGTTTTTTTTACAACATGAACTGATTGCTGGCGCCCGCGAAGATATGATGCGAACCATTCTAAGACATTACGCGAAATTAAGATGGGATAGGATGGAAAGAAGGATGTCATGATCAATTGTGTTAAAAGCGTTGGAAAAGTCAACTAGCACTACCACTGTTATCTTTCTTTCTTCCATACCTTGTCTAATGTCATCAGTAACTTTGATGAATGCAGTTGCAGTGCTATGACCGTGGCGAAACCCAGACTGATAAGTACTCATTGATACTAGATTGCATTGAGTCAATAGAAGCCATAGTATGGGAACGGATTGTACGTTCCATTGCTTTGACACATGCGAAATGTAGATTTAACTCATCAAGTGAGAGAGAAGGACCACAATCCAGTGTGGCCGGCTTGCCAACACCAAAAGGTCTAAGGAATTTAATTGGTTTCTAATATATATCGGTTGCTATAGGCAGAAAGATAATTGTTATTACATAACATGTGGTTACTCAAGTAATGTAAAATTGGCAAAACACACATTGAAGCGGCATATTTAAGTATGTTAAGGTAGGCGTCCATTAGTCCGCCCCGGACGCAACGAATTAAACGAACTTTCATCTTTGTCCCATTGTTATTAAAAATGCTAAAACCATTTTACATTTTGCTCCTTAAATTTTTTGCTCGAAAATACGCGCGGGTGCGCAGTTCTACCAACATGTAAAGTGCCGTGCGTTCCTTGCATTATTTCCTTCCTTACATCCTTTAAATGGAATTCTCTCCGGAATAATTAATAACTTATTTACAGTAACGAATTGTTGTCTTGCATTTCCTTGATGTTTTTTTATTCAACCGCAGAGTAATAGGATTTGTTCCAATAAGTTAGGTATGCTGTGTACGTGTATCATGTACTACTACAATATCAAACAACATACATACAGTCACTTCGTCTACTCTGCCGGACTTAATTAAATATTATTTATATCGTTTAAGAATAAAAGTAATATTATTCACGAATAATTTAAACATAACATTCGTTTGTCCACTCGTTAAAATGTTATAATTCACCACATTATTCAATAATACTATGAGTGGTATGTTTACCATAACGAAAAAGAACGGCGTCATATTTCTTTCGGCTAAGAGGTCAACCTTAAATTAGTCCCCTGTCCTGCTTATTTGGTTTTATTCGTTTAGCAAAGAAATAAATAGGTGTGGAAAACAACGTTTTAACATTATTTTAAGAAATATTTACAAGGACACACGCCAACATTTTGTTTACTATTTTTATATTAAGAAAACGCAAAGATGCAGGTGCACCAACGTATCCGCAGGTACACAAGTGTAATGTGCTTCCTATAGATAGAGTTTGTACATCTAAGTTTTACACGATTCGACGAGTTTTAGAAGATTCACACGAATACTCTATCTCATTCATACCTTTCAATTTATCCCAAACTTTTTATTTCAAACAAAATAGGCTTGCGACTATATTTGCGCAGATTTTTAAAATTCACGTAAATGGAAAACTATATGATTTTTTTTAAGTTAAACGCGGTCGGATATATGCAGAGACAAAGAAACTTTGTTTCAACTAAAAGCTTATTGTATATCACCCTGAGAGCAATCTTAACTCCTTTTTATCGAACAACAAGTACTCCCTTGTTTTTATAGCAGTTTATCAGATTACACGCCCTTGCATCGGCCACTTTTGTAAAGAGGTGTCGCCGTGAATGCCCCCTCTACCAACGAAGTCTTAATAGCTTCGTAACCTTCTACATTATTTTATCACACAAGCATTATTTTGTTATTGAAGCATTTATCGGTAAAAATTATTGCCTTGTATCGGTAACTCTTGTAAAGAGATTTACAAACAGCGAACTGTAATTATATATAAATATATCTATATATAAATATATCTATATATAAATATATCTATATATAAATATATCTATTGTTACGTTGTAACAAGGTTCTAAAATATAAAATAAAAAAATAAATTCATTACATACAAACAAACAAAATAACTAGTTGTTACAACGAATGGAAACCGCGCGCTTTAACTAGCGATAGCATCGTAATGTCCATATAAGGTATTCTTTGGTACCGGAAGTCGGATTCTTTCTAGAACATCTAATAACAAACGCCCACAACATGGAAAGATCTAGAAGAAATACAATAGCGAACAACGGGTAAACTACTCGAAAATGATTCCATTTCGCTCGGTTCGATTATTGCTATCTCAGTAGCACAAGAATTTTCTAGAATATAAACAATAGTTTAGGGCGTGACTTCCTTCGGTTGAACCGTTCCTTCCATATATCCATCTCGTGTCATTCGAAGGTTCTAGAAATCTGAGAGTACCTATTTGCGCCTCAGGGAGGAGGTAGGCCGTCCCGATATAAAAACGAATTCGCGCAGGTAGAAACACTTTTCGACGCCAGAGAGTTCGCACGACAACTGTACGTAATCCATATTCGTAATTATTTGTTCTCATTTTGAAAAGCAGCAAAATCAATGCTATACTAAAACAAGAAGAAAATATAAAGCAGATAGCATCAATTTTCGACCCCCTTGGTAAGTTTAATATAATTAATTTCAATAGGTTTGGTTGCTGTTAATTGCTTTTTCGTGTCTGGGTTAATTCGATTTCTTCAACCTCTTAATAGAATAAAAATTGCTATGGCTATATATATTTCATAATAGTGGTTAACAACGTGGCGAAATGTGACGGGAGTATCTTGAATTTAGTAAAATATAACCTTAACTTTTTATAATTCCGATAAGTTTTAAATATGTTCATGCACAATAAAGTTTGAGTACTTTCAGTAATATATAGGTTATGTTTCTTCTATATAAATATCCGTGCAAACGCACATTAATGTTGAATTGTCATTATGTATATAATGGACAAAATATACCTTGGTTTAAATTGTAATTCAAAGCCAGTTCAATCCACAAACATGCTTGCTGTCCACTGCCAAATTATATGATATGATAATGTAATTGTTGTTGTATTAACAGCTAATTCACATACCACATCATAGTGCTCTAAACTTTGTATCTGTTGAATATATCATTCAGCGTTTTAGTTATTATTTAAAACATTGTTCGTTAGATTGTAAAAAACATAATTTCACATTGTCACTGCTGCAATTATTATAATTGCACTAAAATATTAGTATTGAATAGTATCAGACCAATTTAATGTAATACTGTATATTACAATTGTGGATATAATTTAAATTAATAATCTGTTATAGACATAAGTTTAAATTATGATTCCCTTGTAATGTTAATGTTTTGCTAATATTAACCAGATAAAAATAACAAGCTAAAGATAGCCATTTATTACATTCCCATTATTAATAGAATGACGGTAGTTGCGTATAAGTAAAACGTTGTCCTTCTTTTGTACCTCACAGCGTAGTGGAATGGTGATTGTCCGACATGTAAACAGTTTGAGATTTGATTCTGCGTTGGGTAAATATATTTCCTTTATTTGATTTCATTAAATGATTTTTTAACTGGACCTAAATGTCGCCATTCCATTCCGGATATTTTTTTAATTGCTTCGCGAAAGATGCCGACGCCCACTCCTGGTCTCACCTAGTGCCTGGGTATCGGATCTTTCGCGCTTCAAGTGTGATTTCGACGCGTTCCAGGAGACTGGGGGTCCACCGTACGGATAGCAAACTACAGGCTGCTCGCCCACCGTACGGATTGAGAACTACGGGTTGGCCGGATAGTGAACTACAAGTTGCGCGTTCACTGTACGGATTGTAAACTACGGGTTGCATGTCCACCACACAGATTGCGAACTACGAGCTGCACAGATCGGACAGTCCTAAGATAAGTTCCCAGCGCACATAGGTTGTTAAAGACAGAAGACTCCCCTGTGCTTAGAATCCACACCCCGGTGTAGTTTTATCTAGAAACTTAGAGATTATTTTAATTTGATATAATTTTCCTTGAGTTGAGATATTCATTTCTTTATTACATAATAAATAATTGTAACATTTTTGTTGTGTTTAATTGTACCCGCCGTCAGGCGGTCGTAACACTATATATAAATATATATATATATATAAATATATATATATAGTAGCACGTGACGGGACGAGCAAAACGTTCACCTGATGGTAAGTGCAACGTCTGCCCATTACAAATGTTGTGTCAGCAAAAATATTTCTATGTTCTGGAGGCGCAGTGTGGCACCACCTGTGACATCAGTTCTTAAGTCTCACAGAACAGTATATATAATATTTAATTATGTGTTTGATTCTTAAAATAAACGACAATAAGATAGAGATACACTGTAAAATCGTACGAATTGCAAATATTATAAGTATATTACCAATGTGTGAGCCAGAGATCGCTGCCGGAAGTGACCACCTGCGCCAGTATGATGGACAGGAGAGTGAGGAACAGCAGCGCCCAGTTGCCTCCGGAGCGGAAGTACTTCAGGTATACGGATCCCGACACGCGCCCTTTACAACAACGTTTATACGGACGTGAATAAAAATATTACTGATTATTAGTTAAACAGCAGATATCCTTACAGAGATAAAAACCCATACATATTATTAGCAAGTAAAATAGGTGACATCGCTATCGATCGGTTCAATAAGTTTTAAGCAGAAATATTTTTGTTACAAGCTTTTATTTGTGAGGCCTATATCCATCAGTGGACATCAAATGCTATAGCTGTATTTTATAGCGATAGTACTTCTCAAAACAAATCCAACGAGCCCAAACATGACGGATCTAGTTTACTTAGTTCAAAAGTTCCTATGGCCAACCTCCGGCTCCGTGATCATACCAGCTCCATGGCACCATATTATTGCATTGTAACTGAAGCAGTATGCGAAATTTTAGCTCAATCGGACATCGGAAAGTCGGTCAAAATGGACGTAAGTATAGATTTGACCGAACCGGAAAGACATACAAAAAAAGCAAGTTAAATAAAAGCTTGTAAAAAAACAGCTATTTGGTAATTTCCAGTAATATTGAAATAAACATTATGTATCATTTATTAAACGAGGGTTATCGTTGCAGAGGTCAGCATAAAACCCATTCAGCAAATCTTCATAGTATACAATCAATATCCTTATCCTATATACTTAATCAGCCATTTTATTAACATTACTTTGGTCTAATAAGAACTTTGCTCATAACTGTAAAAATAACTGAAATTTAAGATCCTTTTATGCGCGTAAAGCATCGACCAGATGTTAACTTTGCGGTGGAAATGAGGCGAAATGCTCTTTTCTTTGTGCTGTAGACAATTACTGTTTCACCCAAGCAACCAGTTTTTTAAGTAACCTTTACCGAATTAAAAGTTCCGTAAAGGTTAGGTTAAAGATAAGAAGTTCAATAAAAGGGAATATTCGAAATATTTTGAAGTTATATACAACACTATTAATTCTATAATAAGTGCTGTATCGTATATATGATATACGTAATATGGAAAATAAAACACAACTGTTTTTTGTAATATAATTCTATTATATTATCAAATGTGCTTGTAAATGCTACAAGCACATTTGCTACGATAAGTCCTTGTGTATCTAATAAAATAAATACCAGACATGTTTCTCCCAGGGCCCCCAATTGCAGTCAAAAATAAATACATATTAATCACAGACTGTATAAACTTTTAGGATAACAGACAAATATGTACATAATAATAACAAGAATTTTGTAAACTGATCCTTGTTTTTTTTTTGTTTTTTTTTTATTGAATTAGGTTACGAAACGAGCAATACGTTCACCTGATGGGAAGTGCAACGTCTGCCCATAACAAATACTGTGTCACCCAGAAAATTTCGGTGTGACACCACAATGCGCCCGTCACCCTGAGACATCAGTTCTTAAGTCTCATATGCCCAGTTGCCCAGTGATTACGCTAGCTCTCAGTGCCCTTCAAACCGAAACACAGTAAGGTTTGCACACTACTGCTTCACGACAGAATAACTGGCCCTGGGGTGGTACCTACCTAGACAGATTTCTGCATAGAAACCACCAGTATGTATATATAATGAAATTAGTCAATAATGACTTAACAGTTTTTATCTGTCTGCCGGTAGTTAACAGCCAGCCGATGTTATTTAAAATTGTATAATTTTTACGAACATTATTGACAAATAAATAATTAACTTCAAGTCGTACAGACTTTTAGTTTAATTAACAATCATTGCGTCCCTTTTAAACGTTATCTCATTTTTCTTTATTGGATAAAGTGATGACCGCCCATAAAATTCTGTTCACACACAAAAGTATACTTTTATAATATCGTTTGCCTGTGTGACTGTGAGAATCTAATGTTTAATTTCTTGCTTGCTTACTTTACAAATATTGTCTTTTCCGATGGTCGATGAAACACAATTTCTTACAAAATAACATATCAGAAATCATATCTTTTTGTAGGAGACAGTGACGAGACGCGTAAAACGTTCACCTGATGTTAAGTGCAACGTCTGCCCATTACAAATGCTGTGACACACATAACATTTCTGTGTGTATCCACTTTGCGCTTGTCACACTTATACATCAGTTCTCAGTCACATATGCCCAGTAATTACACTAGCTCTCAGTGTCCTTCAGACCGTAAACCAGTAATCTTTACACTACTGCTTCGGCGCAGAATAATTGGCCCAGCCGTGGTACCTACCTAGACGGAATTCTTCCTAGCGTAGGAATCCTAGCACCAGTATAAAGTCGATTAGTTTCTTTTAAGTCACATTTAAACGAAAATATACGATGTGTGAGATAGTTAGTAATAATGCACATTTAGCACCGGAATCACACGGAATTGTTATGCGTAAACAAGATTATTACCTTTTGTTTAATACACAGAACTATTGCCAAGGTTGTCATGCGGTGTCATGGTGTGATCGTTTGTTGCAATGTTGGTATTATAAAACGTACCTCTTTCCATAAGCTCTGCTGTTTCCTTGGGTTCATCCTCTTTGTCATTGTCCGCTACCGTGCTGGTACTGGTTTGCGACTATATTGCACATAGATTAAAAAAATAAGTATTTACATATAAGGCTAAGTTAAAGATTAACACTTACAGTTAAAGATTTTTTTAACTTTTTAAAAATTCCGATGCCCCACACTAGGATTTCTCTTGTATCGTAGGTGCGATTTACAGACATAAGTTGCACGTGCACAAACCCGGAAAAACTATTTGTAGGCCACACAAATATTTATCCAGTGCGGGAATCGAACCCGCGTGGTGCAAGAGACAATCGCTTCGCTATTGCGTAAATCGAGTCGACGTAGTTGTTTATTAAGAACGACGTAGTAAAATGTATATGATTTAAAATTGCACGTTTTAAATCATATGCATATGAAAAAAAGGAGGAAAATCTGAGAATAATTATAAATGTAACGATACTGAGGTGCATACAAAAGTGTGCTTGTTAATATTACAATTATTTTTTCCATAATGTATTATTTTTGCAGATACATTAACATTTGTTTGCAATATAAATTACGGGACACTAACATTTTCACCAAAATCTCTGATCTTTTAATGACATCTAATATCTTACTGCCTTTTGTTTCAATTCCAAGATTTTTATAATTGCAATTTTTAATTTTTTTAATTGATTTTTATTTAAACCATGTAACTATCGCCAGGTTGTGTTACAGATTCTTTGCCATGTATTACAAAATAATGCAATGTAACAGACAGCTCTGCCACAACACTACAGTCACAGAGCCATGCTCCAGCAGCAGTCAGCTGAAAGCAGGGCCTCGGAAGGACCACGCGCTCATAGTGTACGTAACACACACACACAGCATTACGCATTCCGTATCGTGAGCGACGACTACTAGAGATCAAATTCGAGTTGACGAGTCATTCCAAATCGTTGTACTCAGGAACGTAATATATACAGCTAAGTATAATATTCGTTCCACGGATAGTCCTCATTGACTCTTTATCATAAGGTAAATTGCGCCTGTTGGTTACCCTAATTTCCAAAAAAACTGTACTTAATACAAATTATTTAATTATATATATTGGAAAGAGATTATGCTTGTTAGATAAATCTTTTAATTTGTTTTAAATGTTTATTCTGCGTAAATGTTACATTGTAAGTAAACATGAAAGAGAACAAAACTAACTTTTACCGTTTAACGATTGTTAGTTGTGTCAATAAGTATATATAAGTGTATATCATCGTCATCAATTCAGCCTCATCCATAGGTTGCCACAAAAGTGTGTAACTCTCTTTTTTGAAGGATTTTGCCATAGCTGCCACGCTTGGCGGGCGGGTTGGCAACCGCAGTTTATTTATTCGGGTGATCCAGGAAGATGCTGTTGCCCATCTCCTGGTTTTAATGTCTCCTCTGCCGACTTTTATGACACCCACGGTATGAGATGACGTGGTCGATTCTCTTAAGCGCTACCACACGGCTACGTATATATTGATTTATATATATATATATATATATATTATGTATGGACACTACCACTACCACCCCATCTCATCCCGTGGGTGTCGTAAAAGTCGACAGAGGGAAAATGAAAACCAGGAGATGGGCAGCAGCATCTTGCTGGAACATCTCAATAAATAAACTGCGGTTGCCAACCCGTCTGCCAAGCGTGGCAACTATGGCAAAATCCCCCCAAAACGAGAGCTACAAACTTTTGTGGCAATCTATGAGGGAGGCCTATGTTCAGCAGTGGACTATTGATAGGCTGAAACGACGGCGATGGACACAGTCTGATAAAACTAGAATTGAAGCATATCTAAATATGACACGCCTCAGACATCGGTAAATCATGATGACATTAAATATTTTGCGCAAAATTAAGTTTGAAAAACTGCTAAGCAATTTTATTTTAAAAAAAAACGTATTAACAGCCCCATTTATTATTATCGACTACTGATGTAATTATCTTTCCTGTTAGCATTCGTTAATAATAGTTAGTTCTTTATTTCCGGTCGGCCTGTAAATTATTCAAATAACTTAGCTTGAACACTTTATTGCCGTATGTGACGAAGAAAAACCCAACAGTGAATTATATTTTTTTTAAAAACGTAATGAACCATTTTTATTGTTGGGGAAAATAAACAAACTCTATCATATGTGAGTTTGTTTATTTGCTCCAACAATGAATGGAGGAAAAAGAACATAAAGGCCCTAGAGACAGTGCATAGTGCATACCTGTATGGACATAGTACGTCGTCGTAGACCCTGTGTGCTCGCAATCGGAATGTTGTCGCCTAGCTGATCGGGTTGTTCTTCTTCCTCTAACAGTTCTTCAAACAACGGCGATTGGGACACCTCTTCAAAAGTGCCTTGCGTTTCAATTTCACCCTAAAAAGTAATGATTTTATTTATATATATATATAAACGATTTTAGTCTAGCGTTGTTGACTAATTCACTGATTCTTTACTATAGTTTTATGTGTAAATAAATATAATTACGGAATATTACTGTAACTGTAATACGAGTATAACGGTGACGGTGACATTGTTAAATATTATTACAATATACCGGAAATGCTCTATACATAATACAGTAGCTTTAATAAGAACATAAAACTACGTATTTAGGTTTTTTTTAACAGCAATTGTATCATTCGGAGACGGTGTTTCAAGAAATTAATAATTTGTTCGCAACATTTTTTACATAAGTAAACGCGACGGTTCATCCCGAATAACGATTTATCGAGTCTCTTCTAATACAAAATGCAAGTTCATATATTACATTTAAATAACAAGCTTCAGTCCAATGAAATCGCGTGAATAATAAGGAATTAGGAATTTGTAAAGAGTTTAATAAACTTATTCGCGTTAAGACAAATTATGGCTGGACATGTTTCAACTATTTATCATTTTGAGCAAGTTTCGATCCAAAGACAAGTAGGTTACAAAAATCCCCTAAAAGGCTTCGGAGTCAAAGTCGGCCAGAAAGTTAATTAAAAATTAATGAGAAATAATTTCCCTATAATGAAAGAGATCAAGCGATTTCAACGTTCATAAATTTCGTTTTATTTGTAGAATACTGAGTCGGTGTAGTATTTTAATTTTCCGAACCTTGTGATAAACCATTTTATGACGAAATTAAAATATTGCTGGTTGCCTTTTTTAAATTATGGAAGTTTAATTATATAATGGTGAAATTTGAGACACCCTGACAGATCATGTTTGTTACCGCATCTTTTCCACATTATCAACGTTTTCAAAGAACTGTTTGTCTAATGTCATGACTGACAGTATTAAGTCATCAACTATTTAATAAAAATTGACAGTTTTCTGCCCAAAATACCGTGTGAGATGAGTTTGACTAATACTTGATCGCTCGGTAGCAAATATTAGTCAAGGTAAGTTATCACTTTTTTTGTATCAAAACATTGATAAATTTTATTGTTCTGATTGTTTTTGGAAGCTAACATCTAGCTTTATTTTGAGATAATTAGTAACAAACCATTGCAGTCGTACTTATTTTTAAAGCATTTATTTATCTGCTACTATGAGTAAACGTTACGTCAGTTTTGTATGGTAACATAAAGGCTGACATGAAAAGTAACAAAAGAAGACTTCACATACTACTTTTACCAACTTTGTCAAAAGTAGGTTATGCTTGATGTACAATATAAAGAATTAAAAAGAAGTAATGTATTTTAGATATCATTAATCATTATTACTATGCAGTGTTAATACGAGTAGGTAAGGCCCATTTCATAATTAACATTTTTTTTCATTTATTTCGCATCCACATTTTGAATGCACTTTCAAGTTTGTTGTAATTATTATTAATGTAAGTATCACAATATTTATTTGGTTTAACATTTAAACCTGTCAACATTTTACTTTTTCGAAATTATTTATACTTGTTCTTGTTCGATATCGAACCAGTACTGTATGTACGACTGTGTTGAGGGTACCACATACGTCGACTACACATGTATGCTACACGTGATGCCTACTTTGAAGATTGAGGATTTTTGAAGAAAATACTTGTATTTTTAAATTGTTGGCTTACAATGAACAACATTTTTTAAATTATACTTTGTTTCTTTTCAATTAAATCATTAAAGTAAACATGAACATAACAAAGTCTATATCCAGACTGCTACAAAGAAACAAGAGACACAGCAACACCCGAAACATAACCTTCCTTCGGGCAGTTGTTTAAACGTAGTTAATAGTCTAGCCTTAAACACTCGTAATGTATATATGGTCCTTTACAATTTTGTTCCAGTCACTTTTGTTACTGTCCCTCTAATTTTTAAATCACAATTCTTATTTTTATGTTTAAAGCACTAATAATATATTCCAATGTAAATTAGATACTAAATTATAAAACAAATATAAATATTATGGTCGTGTTGATTGCAACTTGATATTTTACCTTTAAAAATACAACTTTTTGTGTTAGTTTATTATCAGTAGTAAAAAAATTGTAATTCAGATGCATTTTCTTGGTTAAATTGTGATATATAGTATAATATGATATATAGTCAAAGTGATTTAGCGGTAACTGTTTTCTTTACTTTTTTAAAAAAGAAATTTTGTGCGAGTCTCAAAATTGTCTTGAGTTACTCCGATTTTTCTTTTATTTCTAATTATTTAATACAAAATCACAAATAAAAAGTAAGTAGTAAGTATTCGTAAAATATAAAGTTAGGGGCATTGCATAAAAGTATAAAATCATATAAAAAAACGACGTTGTAAAATTACATTATTTTTCCATGGATAAAAAAAGGACAAATGACGTTGGTATTGCAAAAAATGCACATATTCACAAAGGCAATGTCGCCACTCGCCATGTCTGCTTTACACAGATGTAAGTCTGAATAGGTCGTCCACGGACAGTGCCCACAGAAATTATTATTTGCAAGTTTTAAAGACGACAAAAAACTTCAAGCCGAAGAATAAGTAATCTGGCGATTTCGGCTTGTTTTGAAGATGGAGGCAATAATTTATTGGGGCTTTATAGAGGGGCACAAGTTGATTTCATAATTTAAAATAAGCATTGAAGTAAAGAAGATCACTCTGAGAATTCCCCGTATTATAAAAGGTATTTGTAAAAATAAAGCATTGTGAATTCATTGTTTAATAACAATGAAGGTACCTTCAAATTATCAGTTCCGACGCCTTATGTATTCCTGCATTGTGTATACATTTATTTCAAAGCATATTTATTTAATTGAATGAGAAGAAAGGATTTCATGTTCACATTGAATTTGCTAATTATATATATTTTTTAAATTAGAACTGCAGTTTTTCATTTGGGCCGACTGCGTTAAATGACAAATATAAATGAACTGCTCCTTCTCTGTCCTCAAATGGTTTTGATAAAATATTTTTACAATCTAATATATGGATGGGGCCCTCACTCGATGTAAGAAACTAAACCAACCTTATAGATTCTTTTAAATTAAATATCTTAAATAAATCACTACGTAAAGTACGTATGTACAAATGCTAAAAATATTGTGCGTATTTTTTGTTGACTTTTAGTAACTTTTAATTTAAAGAACGTATTGGATTGAAATAACAATTATATTTTAAGTCAAACTTTTGTCAAATTTAAAAAAAAGGGGCTTTCTGTTCAGAAATAGTGTTAATGACAATATCAACAAGTTCAAATTTTGAGCCGTGAACTGTTCTAAGGCTAATGGCCGGTTTCTGAAGTACTTTTATCGGCAACTTATCTATTCTTCAATATATACGAAGCTATTGGTTCCATAACTTTTGAAAGTGCGTTTCTGAATAACGCTAAACATAAACTCCGTTTAAACTTAAGTTAACTCAACTGACTAGTGACTGTCGTTTATAGGTTTCATAACTTTACTGAACTACGTGATTTGTTGTTCTGGTTTCATTACATTTTTTAAGGTTGTGACTGCAACGTGTAACTTTAACGTGTAACAATTAAAATTAAATGTGGTAAGCCAAAAAGATATTTAGTAATATTATTCAAAGGAAAACTCAAATCAATATTAGCATATGACTACGAGCAGTCCATCAGAATCTGATTTATAGGTTCCGGAGTTTATTTCTAATATTTCAGTACCTAGAAACTTAAAACATAGGACAAATCCTTACAAAATGTTTACGGACGATGAATTGAAATAGTTATATCGCTTTGATAAGAACACTGTAATGGATAATCTTCTAAGTGCATTTTTCGAAGCGGGTAAGATATATAGAAAAAGTAGCTAATTCTACAAAACGTATGATATATCCTTGAGTTTTTTCAGTTAAATAAAGTGACTCGACGAGCATAATGTTCACATGATGGTGAAATAAAATTATTTATTTTTTAACGAAAGAAATAAATAAAATTTGTTTGTTAAACGACTTTTTTTCAATTTACCACCGGTTCCTCTGACGGACAAGAAACTCCGTAGTTATCCTCTTTTTATATATTTTTTATATTAATCAAAATTACGTTATAAATAAATTTACAAAGAACAGTCTCATAGAAAACCAGAGCACACTCCGTGACAAAATGTTAGGCAACACATTGCGCCCATCACCCCGAGATATCAATTCTTAAAACTCGAATGCCCAGTAATTACACTAGCTCTCAGTGCCCTTCAGACCGAAACACAGTAATGTTTGCAGACTAGTGCTTCACGGCAGAATAACTGGCCCTGGGAAGGTCAGAATTTTAGGTTTACGGACTACCTAGACGAATTCCTGCAGAGGAATCCTCCCACCAGTAATTACCTTGAGTGAGTCAATGACTGATAAGTAATAGGGTCTTATCTGACTTGACTCATAAGTATGCTTATGAGATAAGTCAGACTAAAGATATAAGACACTAATTTTTTAGCAGAGAGCAGACAGTGGCTAAGGAGTAATTTTTATACCAATTTTGCTCCTTTACGAATTTTCTTTAGAACGATACTTTACGACTTGGAATTAATTTATATTTTGTATTCTTTTTAAACCTCAACCTTGGTAAATATTAATGTAATTTTATCTTTATTTTAAAACAATTTCTATTATTTAAAAAAATATTAACTTGTTAAGTGACAACTCTTTGAAATTGCTTGATGCTGCTTAAATTGAAAATAGCTAAAATAGCTATGGAATATTGCCCACTGATTTTCATTGCGATAGTTCAGTCTGATTAGATATTTGACATTACTGTCATTACCCAAATCCTTGTACTGATGCTTATTTTAACTTCTTATAAGTTATACTTGCGTCAAAAATGTTCGTTGGTAAAGTTGAATTGGTGAATAGTCCAGATAATTTTGCTTGTCATCAAAATCAATCGAATGTTGGTTAAATTATTGATTTATTACATTTTTGCAAAGAAAACGTGTGCACACCATCATCTTGTTGTAGCAGATAAAAAGATAGTAAAATCTCATAGCAAATATATGAGAAAATTTGAATTAAAAAAAAACCGGTAAAGTTGGCTTATTTGACAGTAAATATTTAAGAGCTCAAACTATCCATAGCCATAGTTTATATAATAAGAACAGCTGCACTCTGCCCTAAAAAGGAATAACGAGTCGTTATCTCCTTTAAAACTTGTAAATATTGACATAAATTGTAGGCGACAAATAGAATTATCTTTATGGTCTACTTTTATAGTTTTACATAATTACGATTTTATACTAAGATTCCAAGCTTTGTCCGATCACGAATATCATGGGTATTACTTTTATTTGCATGATAAAGTGTGAGCAAACAATACAAGACTAAGCAATTAAAATCTTAACAGAACATTGTACGCACTAGATTACGACGAAGTGCATTTAATTACGATATATTCATCCGAGTAAATAGAATTAAGACTTTTTGGTTTATTACTAGTATGGTAAAAGTTACGACCAGTTACTGACGTTATAATTTTTTTTAAAGTCAAGCCAAATATTTAGTTAAAAACGTTTATTGTAAACATTCTCTTCTTTATTTTATTACCACATATTATGTGGATAATAAATTTTGAAAACAAGTATTGTCTAAGTGTTATAAAACAGCAAGTAACGATATAAATCATTTTATCGATAAACATATCAATTGAAATAGATTTCACAATAAGTTTTAAAAGTACTTTCCTGTTAGCAGTAAGCTAATTTTAAACACTATCCGATAAAATAAAATTCCTCTGTCGGAAATGTCCGAGTATACATATTTATAACACGAAATCGACTATGACATCACAGTTTAATCTGCTCAGAATCATTCATCTTAGTCTACCTTTCATAGCAATATCTCAAATGCTTCTGTCTAAATTTGATTGATTACTAAATTGATCGATGTTAATTGGCTTGGCTTCTAATTTTAACAAGATAAAGACATTTTGAAAAGTGCCAATGGAAATATTATTATTTTTATTTCTACTGGCTAAATAGTAAAATGATAATGATATAAGTATATACATATAATATGAATGATAAAAATATGCACGCACAGGAGCACGTGCTCGTTGACGTGACTAACTGGCACTCGACCTCTCCCAGTTTATATTTTTCTTTTGATAACGTCTTCATCGTGCATCTTATTTTCTTGCGGTTGTCACTCTGTCATGTTGTGTATTTACAAACTAACTAACTAACTAAACAAAACCGTTGGACGATAAGTATTCACTTCTATTTGCACTACTCGCCTCTTGTCTGCCCATCTTCGCTTGAATGACTTAGTACCGACCATTCAAAATTATAATACATACTATTAGTTGTGATGTATTGAAGACATAGTTGATAGTGACAATGCCTTAAACCCGAGTTCTCTCCAAGTTTGATGACTTTGGTTGCCAAAGTTATGTCGTCCATCCTCTTGCGCAAAGTTCTAAAATCAAACTAGAGCCTCCGGATGGGATCGTTTAGCGAACTGTGTCGGGAGTCGATGCAGTATGCCAGTACTTTGTTGGCAATAAAAGACCGAGGAGACCGACTGCTGCTCTGCTGTCACAAGAACACCGATATGGTTGACAGATCAGTGATCTTAGTCGATTTTTTTTCAGTTCTACGTTAACTTTTACCGGTAAGTAAAGTAACAGCCTAAAAATGTCCCACTGCTGAGCACAGGCCTCCTCTCATTTCCGAGAGGGTTTTGGAGCTAGGGAGAATCCGCCACGCTGCTCCAATGCGAGTTGGCGGACTTCACATGGCTTCGAAATATCTTTTATTTCTCATCAAAGGCCTTTAATCTGTTTGGCCACGACTCTATGGATTTACGCACTGTTTCCAAGGGAAATTTCGCCACTGCTTGCTCCTAAGATTTTTTAAGAGACTCAATGTCGCCGTGTCGTTTAGAGTAGGCCATGTCCTCTAAAACTGACCATAATTTGAAGTCTAAAGAGTTGAGGTCTGGGCTAGATGAGGGCCAGTTTTCAGCTCTTATAAAGTCCGGAACGTTGGTTTCTAGCCAGGCTTGGTAGTTCGTGCCTTTTGACCAGATGCAGAGTCCTGCTGGAAAGTCCACGGTAAATTTTTAAAAAGTGTATTGCTGAGACGTTTCACAACATGATCCAAGACTGTATATTGATACACTTTGGCTGAAGTTTTCACTCCTTTTTCACAAAAATGTAGTTTTGTGACTCCTTGATAAGACACGCCCCACCAAACCATCACTGATGCAGGATGATGACCACGTTGTACCTTTCCCATTACTTGAACAGCTTCTTTAGAACTGTAAGTGTTCTTCAATCGTGAAAATTTTTTCATCGGTAAAGAGGATATTTATGTGCCTTTCACCTGCGTATCGCGACAGAAGGCGTTTTGATCGATCCACTCTCTTTAATTGTAAAGATTAATTTAGGGCATGTTTCTCGCGATAAGATTTTTTGATTCCTAATGGGGTCTCGACGAATTCTGGCTTTAACAGCATTAACAGCCTTACCCACTTTGTGCAAGGCGGTCACTGCAATCCTATTTCCTTAAACACCTCGTTCCATATAGTAATTAGATAATGAACACGAAAAAATATGTGAAATGGCGAAAATCGAAAGAAGTTTTTAAAATAATATACGCGTTCCAAATTCAAAATAATTAAAAAGTTGAAAAAAAGAAAAGTTTTTATGTAACAGTATTTATGGCCAGACTAGTTATATACGTAAATACATACAGCCACATCCGAAGCCCACTTCTCACCCCGCGGGAAACGAGACGTGACGGGTGGCGAACCACGTCGTTACCATTTTGGTAGGAGCAAAAAAATTCTTACTCCCCATTGCGTTCCCACGAGGAGTTAAATTATAGTTTAAACAGAAAGCAATAATTGCATGAATCACCGACACTGTGCATGATCACATGGAAAGTCGGTAATAATAAGAAATGTATGTTTGTGTATATGTATATATATACATAAATATGTATATGTAGTGGTATATATGTATATTTTACTGTGTATGTATTTATAATCATATTATTTTATTTTATTCTCTTATTGTTCGCTGCACGGCCTTTCATCATATTATGTTACTCTCTGCTTTGCCTTATGGTTGACTGGGAGAGAATGGCTTTAGGCATTAAGTCTGTCATATGTATTATGTACCACTAGTACATTAAAGTGTAACTAAATAAATAAACAAAATACAATGTTAATGTTTAATTAAGAATATAAAAAGTATAATTAACAATCGATCAATATTTTAATCAGTAATTAAGTGATTCCGAATTTAATTCTCATAGAAAATCTGTAATAATTTCTCTAGATTCGTTGTTTAACAAACATGGTGATTAATTTTGAAAAGAAAAATAAACCATAAACCGACTTTGTTTTGATCAACTAGGCTATGGTGTTGTGTGTTGTATGGTACGCTGTGGGCCGTCAAAGCTTTATCGCAAGAGTCTCGAGAGCAAGAGGCCGGAGACAGGCTACTCGCATAAAAAAGTGACACGATACTAGCAGAATACATAAGTAGTTGCCAATATGAAGTGACGCGATAAACCTAACATAGAAAAGTTATTCTTTTCCGTTTTCCTCATCATAAACTAACTCAAGACATACTAAAAAAAACGTTTTAATTTCTTCATATATTGGTCGGCTCGGTTGGCGCAATGGCTAAGCCCTTGGCTACTGCGCCTCGGGTCGCGGGTTCGATTCCCGCACGGGACCAATATTTGTATTACCTACAGATAGTTGTTCCGGATCTGGGTGGTTTGTGCATGTGGAACTTATGTCTGTAAAACGTACCCACAACACAGGAGAAATCCTACTGTTAAGCATCGTTTTTTTTTAAAAAAATCTGAGAAGTCTTCTTTTTATATTAAGTATATATAAATCGTAAATCGTCACTATGGTCATTATCTGAAACAGATAACATCACCAGCAAAGAGCTTAATTTAATAAAAGTAGCTTGAAAAACGAGAAAGCAGTTTGTCTAGAAGTCACTGGTCACTTTGGCCCATAAACAACAACCTAAGTAAAGAATAAATTACAAAACAGAAGGCTTTATGTTAGTAATTGCTTCCTTAGATTCTCTACAATTACCATACGAAGCAAAACGTTGCCAAAGCTTTACGCTCCAGCATGTTTCTAAAAACGTAAAATTTAATCATTCAGTTTCAGTTCAGTTTTTAATCAATTTTGGTATTTTTAAGAAAAAACTTTTGCCCTTTTTTTAATACATACGCTCTGTATAATAAGATGACTATTTTAGTTTTCTTATATAATATGTATTATCACAGATCTAAGCTCATAAAAGAAAAATTGTAATAACAGTAATTTACTTTGCGCTATTTTTGAATGACATTGAATCGCTATCTTTAAGCCGCTTCGTCTGTTGTATCCGATGCGCCATATACGTTTATGCTAAATATTTGGCGATAAGGTAATGCTCAAAACAATCACAGGAAATTTTTCCTTGTCTTCATTGACTTTCTTTGTACGTGTTGATTGTTTTAATTTATAATAAAATACAGTAGCGTCAGGGCCCTGGTGCCCGCCTTTAATTTCATAGTAAGCGAGCCGGGTTCGATCCTCGGTGCCAGCACCTCTAAAATTGTTCTTCGATTTTAAGTGCTGATTTACCACGTGCTTAGCGGTGAAGGAAAACATCGTGAGGAAACCTGCATGTCCGAGGAATAGAAATATTTCGAGGACATGTGAAGTCCGCCAACCCGCATTGGAGCAGCGTGGCGGATTCTTCCTAGCTCCAAAACCCTCTCAGAAATGAGAGGACGCCTGTGCTCAGCAGTGGGACATTTATAGGCTGAAACTTTACTTTACTTTTACAGAATATAAGTTTGACGCTTTATTGTTAATGTGATTCGAGTTAGGAATATGAAACGGCATTTTGAATATATATTATAAGGAGTAAGGACTATGACACAACAGACCGGCGAAATGTCTATTCTTTCTACTGGTCCACTGCTGAACATAGGCCTCCCCCATAGATTGTTATTGTGTGTGGGGGTTTTTCTATAGTTGCATTTTCCCTCTATCGACTCTTACGACACCCACGGGACGAGATGGGGAGGTAGATTTTCTTAACCACACGGCAAATACCTAATGTGTTTCAACCGTATTTATAGTAGTTATGAACCGAGTTACATTTTCTAGTATAATATTAAATAGCATTAAATTTCATATTACGCAAGTGACCTGGGTACGATCCTTGATGTCTTTACCACTGAAAATTGTTAATTACAGATTTTAGTGATGATTTACACCATAGGTGTCTGGCAGAGTAGAATAGCACCTAACTATTTTACGGACAGCCTTTATTGGTGCAGAATAATAGGATAATATGCAATGCTGTCACTATACTACTCGTGGGAACGCGTTAAGGAGTAATAATTTTATTAATTGTACCAAAATGGCGGCAACGTGGTTCGCCATTCGTCACGTCTCGTTTCCCGCGGAGGCGAAAAGGGATCTGCCTACCCCTTATATGAGTAAAAACCGTGACTGACATGTGTGTCATCTGACATGTGTATGTATGATTTACAGAATGCTCAGCGGTAAAAGTAAAAATTGGGACGACATGATGTGACGTCCACCAACTGGATAAACCTTTACTGGTGGTAGGAATCCTATGCAGGAATCAGTGTAGGTAACCATCGCAGTGCCAGTTGTTCTACCGTGAAATAGTTTGCACACAAACAACGGTGTTTTGATTTGAAGACCACTGATAGCTAGTGTAATGTACTGCGCATATAAGACGCTGGTATCTGATGATGATAACCTGGGTATCCCAGGAGTAGAAATATTTTTTTTTAAAGTTGACTTCTATTTAAGGTAGAAATAGTGCTAGCTAAATATAATGATTTTACTTACGTTACGCAGAATTATGACATTGTCGGCTGCCTTTAAATGGTGCAACTGATGGGTGACCAGGATACGTGAAGAGTGTCGCAGAAGTCCTGTGATACACTCAGCCATGAGGTGCTTGCCCACGTGAGTGTCCACGGCCGAAAGCGGATCGTCCAAAAGGTACATATCTGCCTGTTAACATTGTTTTAAAAAATATTAAAGAAAAATTTAAACCAAACATGACGTCGTTTTTATCAGTAACTTTTATCTTTAAATGTTGAAGTGACATGTATAAAAAAGTTAGATAAATTATCTGTTGCGGCAAAATCGATACTATACATAATTATCGTCTGACCGAAATGTAGAAAAACAAGAAAAATAGATACATACATAAGATCACGACTGTATCCCATAAGGGGTAGTCAGAGACTGGGCACTCACTGCAAAAACAGATGATTGCCACAATCCACGTTTCACCAAAACAATATAATGCACTTGGTGTGATAGGTGGTGAGCCCATCGCCACCATGCGCTGTTGGGTGCACAGTGCAGTTTAATTCCTTACTCGCCTTTTACGAGATCCATTGGATGAGATGGAGTGGTAGTATTCTTTTAACGTGCCGCCACCACACAAACAAGAAAAAATAGAAGGAAAACACAATTTTCTCGTCATTTTAAAATAATTCTGATAGATATCGATCATAGTCTATCACAAATTAACTTGGAATCGCATTAGTAAGTTAATACCTGAAAGATACTACTAGACTTTAATGCTATTTTAATATTACATCTGTAAAATGAAAAATGTTCTTTTATGTCTTTCGCACCAAGCAGCCCCCGGGGCACTCACAACACAACTGAATAAACAATGAATTAGAAACATAAAAATGTACCTCTGTTTAGAGACTGTTTCTTATGCGAATTTAAATATTAGATTACAACTAATACCCGACTTCAAAAGAAACCTGAGGTAGACTATTTAGCAACTAAGATATTTTTTTTAACATAAATAAATGTTCGCATAACGTAACTATTCACTTCCAAGTTTCAAGTTGCAAGTTTCACTTTCAAGTCTAACTAGCAACAAAAATCGTTATCGTCTATAAATATAACGAATTTAGATAACAAAATTTTATTGCATATCAAAATACAGGAAATTAAACCAATAAGCATTATTATACCTATGTTTGTACGTGATACCACGATTAAGCTGTCTTGATTGAGTTGTCTTAATTTATTAAAACGATCTTTGTTTTAGTTCTATCGACAGCATGTAACTACTAAGATAGAACTAAATTGCGATATCAATACGTAGTTCTGGACTGCTTCAATTTTGAACTTGTTTCTGTTATACGAACAAGTTGTTTAAAAATTCGGTTTAAATATATATTTTATACGAACTGATGATAGATGCTGTTAAAACCGAGATCGTCTCCTCATGAGAGAATTATCCATGGGTATCCATAGCCTGCCCTTATTGTTGTTGTGAATTTTGATGTCAAAGATGCACCTCGCACTGTTACGGAAAAATTGGACGCCATTTTTGAAAAAGTAGAGCAAGATCGGCTCGTCAGTAGTTACGACATAGCTGAAGAACTAGGAATTGACCACAAAACACTTAGGACTTATTTGAAAAAAGCTGAGTACACAAAAAGATCGATATTTGGGTGCCACACGAGCTCACTGAAAAAAATCTAATGAACCGAGCCGTTTTTAAAGAGATTGATAACTGTTGATGAAAAGTGAATCACGTACGACACGAACGTGCGAAAAAGGTAGTGGTCAAAGGTCGGTCAGGCTTCACAGACTGCCAAAACACGGGTTAACGCGCAATAAGGTAATGTTGTGTGTAATGTGGGATTGGAAGGGAATTGTTCATTATGAGCTTTTACCGCCGGGCAGAACCACTACTGTCAATAACTGATGAGAATAAAGCAACAAGTTGGGAGAAAGCGGCCGGAATTGATCAATATAAAAGATATATCTTTCATAACGACAACGCTAGACCACATACATCTTTAGCCACTCAGCAAAAATTAAGAGAGTTTAGCTGGGAGGTGTTTATGCATTGGCCATGTAGCTCTGACATTGCACCTTCAGATTTCAACCTGTTTTGGTCTCTTCAGAATTCTTTAGGTAGTGTCATGTTAAAATCAAGAGAGGACTGGAAAAACTACTTGTCGCGTTTCATTCTAATTTTTTTTAATAATTTACAAACTTTTCCCTAATTTACATATAACTAATAACCGTATTACATCAGTCTGATTTAATAGATTATTATGTAATACGATTTTCTAAATAAATTCGTTGCATTTTATTACTACTATACCAGTTCTAAACAGGGTTACCATGTTTTTATGATAGAGAAAAGTAGTAAAATATAGTACATAGTCAATACAGTACTTTTACAATGTCACACGTAAGGTTGCCAGGTCCTAAAATTAGAAATCCTCGCGGCCAAACCAAAATTGGGTAAAAAAGCCCGACATAACTTATTAAGGACATTGTAACTTAGTTTTAAAATGATAAACATTATTATATGTAAATCCAGGGTTTTTTTATTCTTATCATCAAATTGTCTGAATTTCTCATAATAATAATAATTATTATTATTTATTTATTTTTTCCCACAATGTAGCCATAACTATGAACATTTTATAAAAGTATTAAACATTCGAATATTGTGAGAGACTAGTGCCTAAACTAGGCTTTGCGCCTGTATATCAGGACACCAGGTCTCCGCCCCTACGTAGTCATTACAATACTTGAAATGTTTATATATTGTGCTTTAACTCTAGCTTAAGATTATATAATGTAGTTTTAGTATAATTTAATTGTGTGTGCGTATGTGTGTGTGTTTGTGTGTTTTGTTTTGTGAATTTGTAAAGTTTCGCTGGAGGTGTCTAATTGATGTCTGGACAGGCCGGACACACCGTCTAATTTGATCGGACACGCATTCAAAAAGTCTAACTATGTCCGACTTTATACGGACTTCTGGCAACCCTAGTCACACGTAATTAACAGTATAATGGCAACCCCAGTATACGTGGAAAAAGTTGGTCTCTAGTGGGATTTGGTTGATTTGAGATTGGAACAATTGCATCCGGCTAAGATCAGAATCAGTGATATGTTGCATTTGGAACACCGTGTGTTCTACACACGATGATCACAGACAACAAAACAGCTCGCTTTTCGTTTATAGAACACAAACATTAGAGAAATGATCGAGTTCCAAATGAAACATTTATACTGACACAAGTGTTCTGAAAAGTTCGGATTACATCGATGCTTCGGAACAGTCAACCGGTTCACTTAAGAGCTACCTACAGTACACACGTCTTAACCACAGTTCAAAACAAACCTGTCTATAACAAGCCCGTGCGAGTCCGATACGAGCGCGCTGGCCTCCACTCAGACTGATACCTCGCTCACCCACCAACGTAGCGTCACCGGCCGGCAGCAATTCAAAATCACGTACCAATGCACACGCCGAAACCACCTGTTAATAATACAATATTAGGATGTACGTTGGTTAATAATTTATAATTTTTTTATAGGAGAAAGTGACGAAACTAGCAAAACCTTCGTAATAACCTAACGTAATGTTAAGTACAATGTCTGCCCATAACAAATGCTTTGTCACTCAGAACATTTCTGTGTGACTCTATTGTCATCCTGAAACATCAGTACTTAAGTCTCATATGACCAGTAAATACACTAGCTCTCAGTGCCCCTCCGACCAAAACACAAAATAAAAGTAGAAGCGTTATTGATATTGTTAATTTTTTTGTTAAAATATATTTAATACTTAACAAAATAAGATCATACTAACTGGAATAATCATGAGTTTTGAAATAATAACCTTAAAGGAGCTAATCATTAAAAACAATTATAAATCAGTACATATGAGGTTGCGGATTAAGAGAATCTACCACGCCGCCTCATCCCGTGGGTGTCGTAAAAGTCGATAAAGGGAAAACTAAAACCAGGAGATGGGCAGCAGCATCTTCCTGAAATATCTGAATAAATAAACTGACGTTACCAACCCGTCTGCCAAGCGTGGCAACTATGGCAAAATTCCTCCAAAATGAGAGTTACAAACCTGTGGCTATCTATGGGGGAGGCCTATGTTCAGCAGTGGACTTGTGATAGGCTGAACGATGATGATGATATATGAGTATACATTTTGGATATACTTAAAAAAATGTTATCTGATTTGTAGCACTGGTTAAAAAAGGTAAACGATTCTTATCTGATAATAACACCATTTATCCAATATGCGGAACTAGGGTGCTACACTTAGATATTAAGATTAAGGATTGTAATGCTCATAAATAAATGTTTACCCACATTGCACAATACATTACATGATAACATTAAACGATCTTTTTATGAAATAGATATTGAAAACCATAAGTGACGGATGCTTATTTACATTTTTTCATATTTTATATTTTACATTTATCTATTGTAGCCTTGAAATTTAAATATTTGAAACAGAATAAAGTATATAAAGACATAGTTATAGCATCATAATGAAGGACAAACAAATGAGGATGGGGTGAGTCCTAATTCGAAATCAATATCGGTACGCTCTCCCCAGGCAAGTCAACGCTTGTTACCTACCTTTTTATAACGCACGCGATCGTAAGGCAGTCCAAACAGAATGTTTTGTCGGACTGAAGCAACGAACAACCACGGTTCCTGGCTTGCGTATGAGATTCGTGCACCACCTAAAGACACGGTACCATGCGATGGCTCCAACTCTCCCAAGATCAATTGTAAAAGAGACGACTGTAAAAATTTTTTTTTATTTTAACGAATTATGATGATATAAAACACAGTAGCCATTTTTAATATAAGCCTTAATAGAAAAATATGGATGTAAAACAAACAGTTTGATTGAAGAATTTAGAAATTCGGTCACAGTTTTTCTACAGAATTCAGTATTTATCAAACAACGGACATTGTTTCATCCTCCCTTTATTTTAGGCTAAAAATGCAAATATGACTATAATGATTTTAGATAAATATTTAAGCATGTTGACATAAATATACTTTTAAACAGTTCGTCGTCAGCGTCTAAACTTGCATACTGTTTTAAAACGTAGACTATAATTCTAATAATAATGATAAATATTTAACTTAAATCCCATACCTTCCCAGATCCAACAAGTCCCGCGATACCAAGAAACTCTCCGTGTTTAACAGTCATTGTTATATTTCTCAAAGTTTCCACGATGGGATCCTTCTGCCAACTAGCACTCACGTTGGCCAGAGTTAATCCTGTTGGCTGCGGTTTTTCCCTTTCGATTTGCTTTTCTTTATCCACACCATTTGTAATAAATCCTTTGGAATTCAATGTTAGGGAATTTACTTCTTTAGCTTTAAGCGATTCCAGTTCATCCAACATTAAGAAATTCTGAAAAAAAAAGTATAAAGCAAAAAGTACGAAATTATTTTTAAAATTCAATATTTGAATAATTATTTCAAAATACCTCCAATCTTCGTACGGATACCATGGATTCAGCTAAAAATGCTAAGCCCATTGGGAAGAATATATTGCAGGCAAGTTGTAATAGATTGAAGTATTGCACTAATGAAAATGTAATTTCCGCTCGTATTTCACCACCCATCACCACAAACGCCACGACAGCCGAAAACAAGACGAAACGCTCAGTGAACACACTCAGCGCGGTCGAAAATCCTTTGATCATAGATGTTCTCATTATGAAGTTCACTTCCAATCTATTAACAAATAACAACAATTAGAAAAACAAAGCCGAAAGGTGTCGGAATAAACCGAACTTTTTTAAAATATATTTATCACAACAGTCATTGCTTCATCATCGTTATCATCATTTCAGCCCATCAAAAGTCCACTGCTGAACAAAGGTCTTAACCATAGAGTGAAACAAAACACGGTCGGCCCTGAGTACTCCTATATTTGCGCCAAATTTCGTAAAGATCGGTTCAGCTGTTGAACCGTGAAATAATAACAAACAGACAGAGGGAGATAGAGAGTTACTTTCGCATTAATAATATTAGTATGGATACATAAAACTATCACCTATATGCCACGATGATCAATTAATTTCCGTAAGTATTTAACATCAACTTTAGACAAACTGAAGCCGACGTATCGCTATCGCATGTTGTAGGCCTGGCAATGCTAATCAATAAAAGTGTATTAATCAGTTTAACGACACCTAGCCCAGCGGTCTACTTAGCGGATCTGATGAGTACCGAACCTAAAATTTGTGTAGAACTTAATTTTTTTTCGTTGTTTTCGAATCTAGATGGATTTTCGTGCGTTTCGTCGTGTAACGTTTCAATTATTCTTAATTAATATTTATCGATTAATTAGTAATTATTTATATACTGAGCAGTAATTTTAAGTGACTAATATTTTGGTTAATTCATGTTTATTCTTATTTTAATAAAATTTCTAAATTATTTAAGGGACTCTTCTGTAACATAACAAACGTTTTTGTAACCTGTGGTATTTTTTTTTATTTCTCTTAAAAATTAAATAAATTTACAGCATAAATTTATAACAAATTTTTTAACTTCATTTAATTCTCTGTATGGTGTGTTATTATCACAGTTACAAACTATAGTATGTAGTTTTCGATACGAGTTTATTTTCTTAAGAAGAATAAATGTGCATATTGCCGTACTGAAGTTACATGTGTAAAAAAAAATAAACAGAAACAAATCTTGTACAAAAAAGTTGAAGATTGATTTGTTGGGTAGGCGTCTACTTTGATGTTTGAGAGTCCGCCACACTGCTCCAGTGCTGGTTGGCGGACTGCACATGTCGAAATACTTTACTATTAAAACTGTTAACTGCAATCTAGGTTCTGATTTACCAGGTGCTGGCAGTAAAGGAAAACATCGTGAGGAAACCTGCTTATCTAAGAAATTAAAACATGAGAAGGCTATCCATCACTGGAATAGAATAGCGGACTGTTCCTAGCTCATAAATACTCCACAGCGAAATAAGAATAACACAGAATAATACAGAATAACACCGTAATATGCAATGCTATCACTATACCGCTTGAGGAAACGCAATGAGGAGTAAGTTTTTTTTAACTCCAACCAAAATGGGGGCGACTTGGTTCGCCACCTGTCATGTTTCGTTTCCCTCTGCGGCGAAAATTGGTCTACAGTGTGTGGTCTCTGCCTACCCCTTATATGGGGAAAAGGTGTGACTGTATTAATGTATGTCACCTTGAAGTAAGACGTGTGTTTCATAGCTCAAGTATTGAATGTAGCCAAATACAGAGTTCACAAATGTATCAACAAAGTCCAAAAATTTATCCACTATTTAACTAACTTGACATTTCGACGATCTTTGTTTTACTCTCACCTGCGTAGTTTATCCACTAACTTTTCGAAGGGTTTCTCCCAGGCGTACATCTTTATGACCTGCACTCCGTTCACGAGTTCGCTCATTACTTTAACCCTTTCGTCAGTTCTTTTAGCAATTCTTCCTCTAAATTGACCTTGCAGTTTGCTTAAATAAGCTGAAAATGAAAACAAAATCAATATTTTTAGAGTTTGACTTTTAGGTCCTATACGATGGTTCGTGAAAGCACAGGAGCCGTGCAGTAGTCTTGAATTATTTTATAATAGGTTAATAATTTTTGAAACCAGCGCCTTTAATACTGTAATCGTAAGATTAGGTGCTGATTTATAGTAGTATGTCGTGCTATATGCGTTTATACTTGAAGATAAAATTCACAAACTCATTGGCGGGAACTTGACCGGTCGGTCTTGACTATTGATGTAGTAACTTCTCTATGATAGACAAACGACAGTATATTCTGGCGGTTTTACTAATAAACGTTGTATAGCGAGTCAATAGTCACACGCCGATTTCTCTCTTTCTGTCATCAATAATTTTAAATAAAGGTGTGAGTCTATGGACATTCTTGATTAATGGCATGTATTTTGACAAATAAGTATAAATAAGTTGCGAAAAAAAACAAAACAATTCTAATTTCAACACTGGCAGATATAAAAGAAAACGAAATTTGTTACACACAAGTTATTAGTTGCGTATTTATTATCGTTTTGTCACTGAATATGATTTTTTAACCAATATTATGACAATCGTTAAATGACGGGGTATACGGGAAGGGTGAAAACTAATCCCCTTTATTTGCATTAATAAATGCGGCACTATTAAGTATATTATGTGCTCGGATGTAGTTCGTCAACTTCTTGTTCACCGAATTAATCCGAGAACATTAAAACCCACCTATGAGGTAAAATATAACATAAACTTTGAATGCATACTGACATTTTCCAATATTCTTAGAACATAATAGAAAATTATATTTGAAATTGAACAGCGCTTTCTTTACTCGATTGTACTCTACATACATATAGGTATATATCTAATAATTTTAATGATGAATAACTATTCATTTACACATAATCATTGACATTTATACATTTAATTTATATATTATACAATTATATAAGTAAATTGTTATTTTTTTGTTAATAATGCTGGTGCAATAGCTTCTACAACTGATACTTTACATACTGTATTAATTACATAAGCGCATGACACGTCGTACTTACGTATAAAAAATACAACGTAACGTAAATATTATAAAGCGTAATGAAATTAATTGCAACATATTAAATTATAGGAAAACGCAATTCTTTATTCATGACAGATTTCTTAAAGGTCAAATCCCTGGTTTTACCATAATCACCACGCTTGTCAGGCGGATTGACGTAGTTTTTTTAGTGTGCCAAATATCTAAAAAAAATAACTTAGCATGGAATTCTACTGCTAATTTTACTACTTCATTACACGTAATCTTCATACAGTTTTTGGGAACTTATATTGTCGTGTCGTATAGAATGTTTTTGCTTACGAATATTTAAATTTTAGTTGTTTTAGTTATTTGATAAAATTTATTTTGGTATTGGTTAATATGGTTCCCCGTATGTACATCTTATGACATTATTAATATTTACCGCATTCAATATACAGTCGAAAAATATTATGTATAAGCAATTGTTTGTGACCCAATTATAAATTTTCGGTCCAAAACATAATGATAAATTAACAGTACCGTCAACATACTAAAGTGAATATTACAAGTTTTTATTTTTTTATTTTATAATGAAGTTAATCAAAAATACATTACCTTGAACAAGGACTGTCTGCAGGAAAATAACGATGAGAGCCGCTACCGTGGCCCAGCCAACGTGCTGCCACACCAGATACGACACAACGGGCACCACTATGGGCATCACCCATATGTAGTGCAGAAACAAAGCTGCCATGTCAAATCTATTTACATCGTTTGACATTAAATTTATCACTTGTCCAGATTCTGTTTTACCTAAGCCTGTACAACTGAGTTTCAATATCTACAATCAAGAAAGTAAATTATTTTCATATTATAATATTAAAAATTCATTGAAATATGTTTTTGTAATGAACGAACCTTCCTATATACTAAAGAACAACAAGCAATTCTAACTCTCATTCCAACGCAGCCTTGAGTTAAGTGGGCATGGCATAATATGAGAGCCGTCGTAACACTTATGAAGTTCATGACGAAGTTATAAATATGGGCGTCTCTATAGTTCTCCGGCGTTTTTTCTCCGGAGAAATATCCTATGAATAAAGCTAATGTGTAAGGAATTAATGGCCTGAAAAAAAAAAACATCAACTAATATATTTTTGCACATAAGTGTATAATAAATACAGAATATATAAGAAAAAAAATACGCACCATAACACTATAAACAATAAACCAATGCATAACCCGCAAAGCATATATTCAACCCAAAAGGATCTTACTATGGCTTTGGACAGCGACGGCTTTGAACCATGCCGACGTGCATTATCGAGTTCTTTTTGCCATGCTTCTTCTAAACGGTCACCGAGTCGGCCTGAGTGGTCGCCGTCGCGCGCTTGAAATAGATCTTCAACAGTAAGTCCTTGCTTATATCCTTTGCGAAACAGCTTCAAACTCCACCTATAAAAAGAATAACAAATATAGTATTGAAAAAAACATACGTATATCTGGCCGTGCCCCACCCAAGTCGAGCAAACAAACGACGCGGGCACAGCCGTAATAACATAAGCAACTCGCGGCACACTTTACCCCCTGAATCTTCATTGTGGGTAAAGTTAGAAGTCTAAAATTTCAGTCATCTAGAGTACAGAACCTACCTAGATTGCCAAATTACAAGTTTGTACCTACGACAGTTTACGAAATATCACAAGTTAAATTCTCCTATTTTGTCACTGACTCACCGATCATCAAAATTCTAAGGTAGCGTAGCTAAAAATCTAAAAATAGGGGTATAGTATTTAGTCCACAATGGAAGGAAAACATAAAAAATCCTGAAAAATTCAGCACCGTTGTCTTTGTGGTTGGTAATCTTAATTTTTCCTACAAAATCTATGATAAATCATTTTATCACCCGCAAAAGTAAGTTGGTAAATCGTTTAAGTGTTGGTATCTTTAAAAAGTACATTTGACGCCCGCCTGGCTTTTGGTTAGAATACCTGACTTCTACGCCGCAAGTCATGTGATCGAATCCCAGCTGAATCCCACTTTTGTGCAAAAACACAAATTGATAGTTTTTGGGTCTGGTTGTGATGTGATTCTTCTGACACTACAAAACAAAAAGATCAGTTAAACGACCGCGTAAAAGAACATATAGCTGATGTGAAGCATCGTCGCTCCAGGAAGTCTACAGTCTGTGACCATGTTCTGGATCATCCCAACCATTACATAAGATTTTATAAACCACAAATCCTCGCAAAAGAACACCGATTCCTACCAAGGATGATTCGCGAGGCTATTGAAATTAAAAAACATCTTAATTTTAATAGAGAAGATGGTTGGGTATTACCACCAGCTTGGGATCCTATAATTAATAAAATTAAATCAAAAACCAAGCATACCACTACAAGACTTCAAGACACAGTGAGCTCTTTCTGCGTAGATAGGACCAAGAATAATAATTAAAAGCTGAAGGTACTCCGGGTTAACTACGACATCAGGACATATGTCACCTCAGTCTCCCCGTGACCATGGGTGCTGTAAAGCACTCGAAACGTCGGGTTATAAATAATAAAATTAAACGCGATAAAATCCGTAAAATTTGTTTCATTTAAATATTTACTAGTATTTTTGTGCCAAACTGAGAATCGATTGAGGTTGAGTCCATCACTCAAAAATATATGTAGGTACCTCATTTCTAAACTTATTTTTATACATAAGAAGTTATAAAATATATGTAAAAATATATAAACGGTTATCTCAAGGTAACCAAAAAATTTTGTCACTTATTAATTAAAACACTGCTGAACACAACAAAATAATGTAAGTAGATGAGTGCCTGAACAAAAAAATTATACAAGTGAAGGACTGTGTGAGAATCGGACCTGTACTGGCTGAACCTATGTCGAATTGATACCTAGTTGACGATATACTTTTGTTAATTGTTTGTATAAACACTCTTCTTGGCTCACAAAAAAATGAATAGAATAATAGAAACTAACACTTTATTCTTAAAAAATGATGAGCCTAGTCCATATCGACTGATTTCTTTGCCTGAATGTTCAAAATTTCTGTCATGGTTGTTGGTTTTTTAAGCTATAAATGGTTGCGATGCGAGGCTTGGCATATATTTTTTACAGTTTAATGTTTTTGAAGGGATTAATGCTAATATTCGTTACATCACTACTATAGTGAATATCGCGTATATTCGCATATTTCTTAACATTCGTAATCGCATTCGCCAAAATTTTGCTAATATTATGCGAAAATAATTGTCGCAAATCTAAACTAATATTATAAAGAAGAAAGATTTGATTTTTTGTTTTTTTGTTTGTGTCGCTACTCCCGAAAAGACTATCTATTAATTACTTACCTACTCATATTATTTTTTTTTAAACTAGAAACAATTGAATAGTGGTTTGTAATTCTAATTATATATTTTCTTTTATTTAAAACTTTAAAACGCTCTTTAAAAAATACAGCGGTGTATCTCGAACACCGTGCCGCCGCCCGACTTCATGCAACTTGGGCATCATCGAGGTGCGCGGCTCCCTTTGCGCAGCGGTCGAGAGCGGTCGTTTTATTTTGCTACCACGACATCAAATATTGGCTATATTTCATGACTTATGTTCCCATAAATAAAACATTTGGTAAATTTACGTAATCTTGTCTGACCAGCTGCAGAGCCGCCGATGAGAATAGTCGCTGCAAAAAATGTTAGTGTAAGGAATTGTGGTTGATCTAGTTGTCCAAATAAAGTACTAATTTATCTTTCTAATATCTATCTACCCGTGCGAAGCCGGGGCGGATCGCTAGTACTTCATATTTTGCTTATAAAAATTGGGAAAATAATATTAAATAAGACAAAAAAACATTAGTTCGATAATGAACTACTAGTATAAAAGATTGAATTACATATTATTATATTTTTCACAATAATAACTATTGCCTTCTAGGTACATAATTTGTTATTAAATAATAAAACAGACAATCGGCTTAGTTCGGACTCGGCAATTTCCGAAATACTCGTAAGATCTTAACAGCGAAAATTTGCATGGTGAACTTGTCACTCGATCAATTATCAAATTTTAGCCATAGCATCACATTCGCATTTTCGAATCATTATTATAATTTTAGTCTATCACTACTTCTCCTGGGCATAGGCCTCACCCATAGATTGCGACAAGTTAGTAGCTCCCATTTTGGGAGATTTTGCCATAGTTGGTTGACACGCTCGGCAGTCGCGTTGGCTACCGTAGTTTATTTATTTCGTTCCAGAAAAATACTGCTGCCCATCTTCAAATTCCCTCTGTCGACTTTATCGACAACCACGGGATAAGATCGGGTGGTAGATTCTCTTAAGTCACCCACAATGTGGTACATTTGCGAATATCGATGACAAAGGCACGAACACTTCAAAATTTACATTCGATACATTATTAATAAATAGTAATTAGTAATATAAAACGTATATAGATAATTTAGGAATTACGTTGCAAAACGGAATCAGTGAAATTTCGTCGTAAGTCTGTCTGTTTGCTTGTTCAGCCAAATGACTGTATAAAGTCCAATGGTAATAAAATGTGAACAAATATTAAGAAATGTTCGCTTATTTACGAAAAGATAATTATAATTGTGTCATCTATCTAATATAGATCCATACTAATATTATAAATGCAAAGTAATTGTCTCTGCCCCCCTGTCTGTTTGTTACCTTTTCATTGTTACCTTAACAAAATTCGGCACAGAGATCGCTTGTATCCTTGAGCCGTACAAAGGATACTTATACGTAACGAGAATTTTATTCCGGAAAATCAAAGTTCCCACGGTATTTTTAATATCCACGCGGACGGTGAGTAGCGGGCTTCATCTAGTATTTAAAAAAACCTTACAATGTAATGGCGGCGACGTGGTTTGCCACCCGTCACATATCGTTTCCCGCGAGAGCGAATAGTGGGCTACGGGAGTAGCCTCTGCCTATCCCTTATACGGGAAAAAGGTATGAATGTATGCACAATGTAATGTTGTATACGCAGTGTGTTCTTCCTGCTATTCAAAATATTCAATTACTCAACGACCACTCTCGTAACTGTAAATAGTTTAAATTCACATACTATACCAACTCTTTAACGATCAAAAAGGTCAGGGTGATCAAAAAAATAATTAAAAAAAAATCTTTACAATTGACCTAATAACTGAATGACTAGCAGCGATTATTACTGTTACCAGCACCACTAAAATTGTTAACTGCAATTTTAAGTGCTGATTTATCACGTGCTCGGCGGTAAAGGAAAAAAAAACATCGTGAGGAAACCTGCATGTCTGAGAAATAAAAAATTATTTCGACATGAGAAGTCCGCCAACCCGCATTGGAGTAGCGTGGCGGATTCTTCTTAGCTCCAAAAATCCTTTCGGAAATAGAGGAGGCCTGTACTCAGCAGTGAGACATTTATAGGCTGTAACTTTACTAACTTTACGTTTTTAGTGCATAACAGAAGTATAGAGTCAGTAAAAACGTTTTATAATGATTTATTATGCATTTAATATCTTATAGGCAAGCTACTCAAACAAATACAGCAATGTTAATAGAAACATGTACAAAATCAATACTTCATCGATACGATACTTCTCGATGTTCCATTTTCAAAACGTTGAGGCATTTCTGGATACTAATTCTCACGACCCTTTGTCCATTTCAGCCATGAGCCAATCCGCTATCGTACGAAAGATAAGTTTCCTAACCAATATACTTATGCAGAATGGTATGCCTATCGAATCAATGCTTACGATCCTCTAAGTGTCAATAGTTCACTTAATTGTAAATGATTCGATGATTATCTCGCATCAGCATTTGTATATCTCATTCCCCCACACTCCACTCTCGGTGGTACGGTTTGGTACCAGTAGTACTTTATTTTTATATGTATACATATTTGTTTCTTATTTTGTTAATACTATCTGAATGGACCTGCCATGCGTGTAAAGTTGCATGCAACCTATTAATAATGTTTTAAACAAAAATAAAGTCTGCACGAGCCACGTTATATGAAACTCCTTATAATAAAATTGTTACTGTATATCTTGTTTTATAAGGAACCGTCTAGCAGAACGTTTGAAGTTATTGCTGTGCCCGAATCAATTGAGTCTTTAAATTAGAAACGACTTCAATTACACTTACACGATTGGTACAATCTCTAGTGCGGTACACAGTTTGAATGTGCACTAATTATTTTTGATCGCTGTGTATCATATCACATTATTTATAATTCTGACAAATAAATCAATTAAAAAAGGTAAACGGATTAATATAATATTTATTTCTTATATTCTCTTATTTTTTTCTTATATTCTTCTTATTTCTATTTGTTGGAATAGAAATAACTTAATAACTGCTCAAATTAAAATTTTATTACAGAGCGTGTTTGCCTATTGAACTATTATTTTTAATATTTTTAATTCTAAAATAAAAATAATATTAATAATTTATTTCATAAAAAAAGACAAATAGGACACCAGATCGATCGCTTGTCAAATTAACCTCGGCACGAAACTGTGGCAGAAAGAATATTATAAAAAATATTTTAGTGTCAAAACAAAATTGATATTTATTTCGGCAAAACAAAGTTAAGTGTATCATTATCATCATCATCATCACTTCAGCCTATCACTAGTCCACTGCTGAACATAGGCCTCCCCATAGATTTCCACCAAAGTTTTTAGCTCTCATTTTGAGGTTGCCATAGATGCCACGCTTGGTAGGTTCTCTGTATGGAAGAATAGTTATTAAATTGATTATAATGAGGATTTCACCATTACATAGTCTAGTTCTGAAGATATATACGCAATAATGTATAATAACAATTTTAAAAAGGGACGTCTTGGTCCACGCTTGGCAGGCGGTTTGACAACCGCAGTTTATTTGTCCACATGTTCCAGGAAGACGCTGTTGCTCATCTTTAGGTTTTAATTTATCCCTCTGTCGACTTTTACGACACCCACGGGATGAGATGGGGTGGTAGATTCCGTTTAGTGTATAATTATATGAAATTCGTACAGATTCCGTCTAGGTAAGTACCACCCCAGGAACAGTTATTCTGTCGTGAAGCAGTAGTGTGCAAACATTACTGTGTTCGGAAGGGCACTGTAAGCTGGCGTAACCACTGGGCATATGAGACTTAAGAACTTATGTCTCAGGGTGATGGGCACAGTGTAGTGTCACACAGAAATTTTGTCATAGGTAGATGTTGCACTTACCATCGTTTGATCATTTCATCATTTTATGCAAAAAATAAAAAATTAAAATGTAGAAAAATCAGTATTAACGCATAGTCGGAGGCGTTAAAGACCGTGTTTCCACATTTCATCTTACAGTAATGGAAATGCCAGTAAAATTGATGGCCGCCCATTAATGGCGGAATAACCATCTCAATTATACCAAACTTAAATTGTCCAGACTGATAAGGGGAGGAAGTAACTAAGATGCGAAGTGTTTGGTACTGCAATCGCCAATCCGCTTGCCGAGCGTGGCAATTACGGCAAATCACTAATTGGGAGAGGCCCATCTCTAACCATGGACTTCTTACTAACAATAAAGAATTCCGACCAATTGCTTTTGCTTATTTGTCGAACAATCGGCGTGAACCTCATAAATCTTTAATTTATTTGCATTTTAAAAAACTTTTTTCCAACCCTATATTGCGCCATGAGTTAGATAGGTGTTAAGTTTTGTAAATACATATAGTTGTAAATAACAACACTTACACTACAATAGCTAGACTACAATTACATCTACTACATGGGATCAGGGTTCTAATCACATCCAACACTATTTGAGTACAAAACCCACACATAGCTTGTTTTTTTTTATCCGGGAAGTAATGGCTTTTCGTCATTCCGGTTAGTTATTGCGTAATAATTCAATGACCTTTTGGTAACAACCAAAATATATCGCCGTTGTCAGCAACAGTCAGAGGTCGTCGTTATCGTAATAAACTCAGCGTCACAAAAATCGCACCTCTCTGAGTTTGCGCGAAAAATGGCTTTAATAGCTAGAAACGAATTATATTTATATAAATATTGGTATGTTTGAAATGGGTATTTGAATAGCTTTACATTATTAATAAAAAAATCATGAAATCATTAAAACATTTATCATTATAGAGCGTCAAAAATAAACACTGTCAAATGCTCGTTAGTAAGGACGCTAGTTACACCACCTAAAAAGGGTATAAAAGGGTCGATCTGGATGAAATATGGGCCAGTCGTAATTTAGACTTTGCAGTGAACACATGTGAACAAGTAACCCAAGTAAGAACAAGTAAAGATGGACACCAGCTCTGAAGAAGCCGCTCAAGTGATTGCCCTATTGCAGTCGGGGATGCGGCAGTGTGACGTTGCTCGACAGTTGAACGTGGGCAAGGGTCATTAAATGCTGGTCGGTACATTACTGAAATCGTGGAGGAACATGTGGTTCCGTATGCTGGTTATGTCGGTGATGGATTCATGTTAATGCATGATAATGCTCGTTGCCACACCGCGGCTATTGTACGGGATTATTTACAGGAGGTCGATATCCTTGTTATGCATTGGCCAGCTCGAAGTCTAGACCTTAACCCAATAGAACATCTCTGGGATGACCTAAAACGGCGCGTGCGAGCTCGAGATCCAGCTCCAGCCACTCTTCAAGAGCTCCAAGATGCGGTACTTGAAGAGTTGGAACAAATACCCCAAGAGGCTGTTGCGATACTTGTAAGGTCCATGAAAGATCGCATGGAAGCCGTTATCAAGGCAAGGGGGGGTAACATTAGGTTTTAAGAACTTTTTTTGTATTTATTAAGTTTTTTTTTAAATTATTAATTAAAATTTGTACATACCCTGTCTTTTTCTTTTATTTCTCTTTCGTCTCGTTATAAAAGTAAAATTCAATTATAAATTCCTGAAAGCTAATGAAATTACCTTTCGAATGATACCCTCAAACCACAACATTGCCATTGGCCTGTTGTGTTAAAATAGTATTTAAATTATTTTTTTCGGATGTGCGATTTTTTTGACGCCGAGTGTAGATAGCTCGAATATTTTTTTATAAATGTGGTGTCTGTTCCTTAAAATGCTATTAGTAGTTATCAAATCCATAGTAATATTATAAATGCGAAAGTAACTCTCTCTGTCCCTATGTCTGTTTGTTACATTTTCATGGTTCAACTGTTGAACCGATCTTGACGAAATTTGGCATAGATATAACTTGCATCCTGGAGACGGACATAGGGTACTTTTTATCCCGGAAAATCAAAAAGTTCCCACGGGTTATTTAAAAAATCTATATCCACGCGACGAAGTCGCGGGTATCTGCTAGTATAAAGTTATATAATATTATATACTTTTCAACGTTATCAACAAACCGCTACTGTAATTTTTTACCAGCGTCTATTACCAGGTTAGTATCGCAAACTGTTTCAAGCCGTTAAGTAAAATAAAAACACTCGGAATAATACGGACTCGGCAGCAGCCATTTTGTTTCCTTGACCTTTGTAGCCCGGTCAAATTTAGGGTAGCCAACCGTTCCACGTCATTCGGAACGTCACGCATTGGAATTCTCGTCAGTATTATAATACCTATTGTACATCGTGTTAATATTAAGTGCGGGGACTTTAAATGTTCAGTAGGTGTTGTAATTTTGTTTGTTGTGATAATAATTTTTAGTGACACTATTTATTTTCAATTTCCCGTAAATTTAATTTTATTGGCGAATACCCTAGTGACTATTTCTACGAACACCGAAACAAAAACTCATCGAGTCGGAACATTCGAAGAACGCATAAAAGGTTTATAAATACATAAAACATTACACATTTGCCATGTGTATTATAAAATATGCTCATACAATTTAAAGAACGCAATCAATAAATGCATCTATCAGATCGGCTATGAAATGAATATCGTATAGTAAAGTAATGATGTTGATAACCGCCATCAACATAAAAAAAACTGATATTGCGTCGGTTATTTTTGAATTTTTGAGTTTCAAATACATCATCATGTACAGATTTAATATTTCACTTACTTGACCAAAAACTTGAAAAAAAAATATTTATTTATTTAATCTTTATTGCTAAACTTTTCGCAAATAGGTAACAAAGGGCGAACTTAATGCATTCTTAACGCATTCTCTACCAGCCAACCTACGGTGTGGTTAGAACTTGTGATAGGTGCAGCAACTTAGATATCCATATTATTATAGAGTAAAATAATTATGTTAACAAAAATAAACACAATACGTACACTTACGTAGTACATACATAAACACACATATAATAATAACTGCTTATAATCTTATATATGATATATAAAACGAAGTCGGGTTAGTTACACCATTTATAACTCAAGAACGCCTAGACAGATTTTCATGATGTTAGATCTGTCTCCGCCCCGAATAGCAGAATAACATAAAACGTCAAAAATAAATTATGAAGAAAATTAATTTTCTGATACATTTCCAGTATACAACGACAACAACCAGAATAAAACTTTCTTCATTATTATCCTCTGACAGCTGATTCAACTAAGCGGTCCTTTCATTGCATACCATGTATTATCTTATCTATGTTGCATACCATTGAGTTAGCTGTGCAGAGAGGCGTCGCGATTTATCAGCATTTTTTTCGAGTTTTTACTAATTTTAATTCAGTTTTCGACGTGGCATTTCGATAATGGCTTCACTATGTAATTATGAATTGTTTGACTAATTTTCCAACGTTATTTACAATGCAGCAAGCCGGAAGATTTAATCTTTCACATCGAAGCGGTAATGCAATTATACTACGCAATATTGAGAATCAAACCACTGCAGTCGAAAATCACAATACTCCACGTTGCAATGCGACTTAAATGTTTTGGAAATAAGTGGCGAATACGGTACAATTCAAGTGTTGTCGACCACAAAATGGTTTTCTTTCATCACTGGCAACGATGGTTATCCAAATCAAATATATGGTATCGTCGTCGATGTAACTGTAGTCACTGTGTAATCGTTAACCGCTAGCACAACGTTAATATAAGTTTGAAATTTAAGGGAAAAATCAATAAAGAAAATTACAAAATCTGACTCGATAGGTGCCCCAGTGATCGGGTGGCTTTAACGTTTCATAGTTAAATGTAATTCAGAAATCAAACTCATAGCGCCGCATATCTGAAAAATTCATTTAATAATAATTCATGTTATAACATTTTGAACCTTTTGAAAGAGCCTTGACTGGTTGTTTTTGTGTAACCGGAACAGTAAAGAAGTTACCACAGAACCCGATGAAGTGCGTTGGAATGCGAATCTTATTATTAGAGGACGATCGAAGTACTCTCGTGAGATAAAGAGAGATAATAAAATTTATCCTTGAGATAAAAAGGTAAAAATGGAGAATTTAAAATGAAGAAAAGAGCAAGCAGTATATTAGAACGCCGCCTCTGTGGGTTAGTAAGCCAATTGAACTAAGATCAATTCTTGAGAGATATGGTCATACTTTCGTAAGTCGATGTACCTACTAGAATTGTTAAGGAAGCGCTTTACCTTGTTTAAAATATCTTGGGATAAATCTGGGTAACACATATCTACATAATCAATTATGGATAATATAAGCATAGCATGAGCTGTGATTAGAAAGGAAGGAGATGTTTTAAACGATAAACAGACCGCAAGGTAGCAGTCACTGCAGCTAATAACGGTAATATGAACTCTTCAAGTCAATGTGTAGTCTTTGAGCAGATCTAATTTTTTTACCATATTACTGCATGGTATCACTATATCATTATAGCATATTGAAGGTAAATTAACATAATCGACCTTTATCAGCATCCTCGAACTACCAACCAGTATTGCTTGGCATTTCGGGGATTGACAATAATTCCACGACAAAATGACCTATCTCTAATGGTGTCCAAATTATTGTTTAATTTTTTTCAAGCACTGTTTCTCTGCCATGCCATGCCTAATATCATAAGAAACCTTGATTAAAGCAATGGTGGTGCTGCGAAACGGAAATCTTCTTCTGTCTGTGCAACAGGATCTTCTTAAAAAAAAATGATGAAATATAAAATTCATATCGAGGCTTATCATAGGCTTTAGTAATTCTCGAGTTAAATCGAATCGTAAAAACTGACAGAAAAACTAGGTATTTTATATTTGTATTGTATTTAGCGCAGTGTGCGCGTCGATTTCGGCCGCGGTGGCGCAGCTTGTCGTAAGATGGTAACGTAGCGCTAACATTACACTCGTGTCGCCCGCGAAATATCTTGATATACATCATTAGTCACCGTGTTTATACTTTTGTTTTACATTTAAGGTACATATATAGATGATGATGAAGGTAATAGACTTTATACTCAAATTTAATGCAAGTTTCCTGTATATAAATCAAGAATACCACTCAGTGACTGATCATGAAACATTTAAAATTCAAAAAGACTGAAACCGAAATTTAATACATACCGTAGGCATACATAAGATACACTATGCAAATCATTTTAAAAATTAGGGTTTTTAGTTGTTTTAAACAGCTTTTAGGCTAAACACGTTTTCCACCTAGTTTTCGGAAGTCCTAGAACTGAAATTTTGTACATGGGTTCATCTTAAGGTAGGGCGTAATATAAAAGTATTTTTTTTTAATTCTGTTCATAAATTGTTTATATCGGACCAAGACAAAATATGTTACGAACCACTTTCAATAATATGTATTATTAAATGACATTGGATCAGTGGACTATTACGATAACCTCGGGGCGGGATGTCGGTACTGACCAATTGTAATTCAGCTGCTATATTTGGGTAATATTTAATTGTAAAATATTTATTACCCATCTAGATTTATGACACAAGTAAAATTTTATAGCGATAAATAAAATCAGACGCAATTAAAATATCTTAAACATGTTAACTTGTATTAAAATAAACTCCTACAAAGTGCATTTAGTATCGATAATTATACAGCAATGTCCACATTCACAATATCCGAAACTAGTTCGTTTCGTCCATAGATTACCCCTTATACCCCTTTTGGAGTATCTAAACTCATGATAAAACTTTCGTATGAAATGTAGTTCACAAAATTTGGTGGAAAGCAAAGGTTGCGGGGAGCGTTACAGCGGCGCTGTGATTTGCAATTTTAAGATCGCACTTTAAACGCCCGAGCGTTGCGTTGAGACAGGATAGGCGGGTTGGGTAGATATTAATCATCATCATCATTTCAGCCTATTACTAGCCCACTGCTGAACAGACCTACCCCATATATTGCCACAAAAACTTGTAGCTCTCATTTTGGGGGGGTATTGCCATAATTGCCACGCTTGGCAGGCGGGTTGATAACCGCAGTTTATTTATTTAGATGTTCCACGAAGATACTGCTGCCCATCCCCTGGTTTTTATTTTCTCTCTGTCGACTTTTACGACACCCACGGGATTAAATGGGGTGGTAGGTTCTCTGAATCCGCCACCATCTCTTAATACCGACTATAAATATTTTTATTCAAATAATAATCGGGCAAAAATATTACAACTGTATTGCAAATAACGGATAAACTGCCCAGTTTTAGATAAACGACGTTTTGTGTACCATTTTTTTGTCTTTGTTCTCTGTAATGCCATTCTTCTTCACTCATCAATCCATATTTTCTCGCAGGGCTTTGAGGTACTCTTAAACATTTTCTTTTTTAAATAAATAAAGAATTTTATTTATGAATATTTAGAAAATAAGTTTTTAAAATTATCATGTAAAGTATCGATACCTACTCGAGCACATGCAACTACAACACAGACGTTACACGTACTTTTGTCAGAAAGAAAATTACTTCGAAAAAAGATATCAACGGGTACTGAGATTTTGTCGCATTGTTTACGATAAAGAACCATTATGACATGAAATCTAGTGGACTACAAAAATACAAACCCGTTTTACTTACCGTTGAAATGTAATGCCATCCTTTATGTAATTTGATGTTCTAGTCGATTTTCTACACCTCATAATGGAAAACGTAGCTCATATTAAATTTTTTTTTTTAAAAATCAGTTAACGATATTATCGCAATAAAATTCGAAAAGTTCCGAGTTGCACACGGGTCTAGTGTTTTCTTCTGAACTTCACTATACTGAAGACTTTTTTCTGAGCCTAATTACGTATCCGTGTAAATGCATAATATGCGTGCTAAGCGTCAGGCCTTCTTTACAAAATGCCGTCAAATCTTTTAAAAACTATATGAAAAAGATAATTTATAATACCCTGCTACATATATTATAATATCTAGTACTTTGTAAGAAAAAAATGGTAGGTACTTATAATAGAACTTCGGACATATTTCTTTCTCTTTTCTTTTCTCTGTAGAACTTGGACTTCAGCTATTACTTGCACTTTCTTAAACAAGAAAGTGTAAGCCTGAAACCAGTGTTACGGTTCAAATTTGTTTAAAAACTAAAAATGTTATGTAATACTGTGACCTTACTTAAATTATAATATATACCTGTAGCAGACAATATACGAGTATACTTCCAATGAATAACAAGGTCAGTAACGTTAAGTCACGTTAGCTTATCCGTCAACGTAAAGATTGTTTCTTCTCGATACTACCATATCTTTCTGTTAAGATCAACGTTTTATTGAGTATCAAATTGACATTGTGATAGTCAATGACACATTGTATGTCACTGTCTTCTTCATCACATACATCTAGCACTTTGTAGGTATTACTGCAAGCAATGTCATGCCTTTGAAATTTGTATACAATTATCTAAGGGAAACTACTAGGTTCAGCAGTAGAATATAACGTGCTTAAATTATCTTGATGGCAGTGAAAATTATATAACACGAGCTACAATTAATTGAGTTCGATCGTGAATCGGTTCCACTTACAACCAAAAGATTATACATCGTCATTTTCTGTTCCTTAAGTGCTCGTTAGTCGAGTGAAGTCAAGTATTAAGACAATAACCTATGGGAATATGTTGTCGTCCTTTCATGTTTCATGAAACATTTTAGACATCTGGGCTGCAAAACATGATATCGCGGGATCGAGCACGCTGTCTAACTATTGTCATGACCACATCCTAGCACGGCTTTTAAGCTTAGTTTGAGATACGAGTATTAACAGGAATAGTACCTGATGTTAACAGCATTGATAGTGTACTTTTTTAAATATTTAAATTCAATAGTTTAACCTTAAGAAAATTAAAAAGACAGTTTGCTTTTCTACAGGTTTACTATTACACTTTATTCCCGTGAATTAAAAAACTTTTAAATGCGTCACCGTTTGTGATATTACAATGAAACAAATACTAAGTTGGTCCCAGAGTTAATAACTATATTCATCATAATCATTTCAGCCTATCACTAGTCCACAGCTGGACATATGCCTCTCCCATAGATTGCCGCAAAAGTTTGTAGCTCTTATTTTTGGGGGGTTTTACCATAGTTGCAGGCAGTTGACAGGCGGGTTGACTGGTTTTTATTTTCCCCCTGTAGACTTTACGAAACAGACTAGTTGAGATGGGGTGGTAGGTTCTCTTAAGCCGCCACCACACGGCTATATAACTATATTACAGTGAGTTTTCGGGAAAACGTTTGGACATATTTGTAATCCAAATACTGTAAACAAACTGATTTAAAATATCCAGCTTATCAGTGACCCTATCATTGTTTAAAAAATTCATATATATATTTTCGGTGATATAATTGCTGTTAGCCTTCTCGGCTTTTACAGTTTCATCGGATACTGTGCTCGCGGGCCAGGGGCCCGCGTGCCAGATTTGGATTGACCCAAATATAAATAAATAAATTAAAAACTCCTACAAATAAAAAAATACATGGGTTGATCTATAGTACGGATAAATATACGGCGTCCGCTCTTATATGTTACATCGCTAATGTAAGCCCGTCGACAAAATATATTTACCTAATTATCTACTTTAATATGACATTTTAAACTGACACATTAATGGACACGGGCATTTATTATTTACTATACAGTACTACCCCGAACTTACGCAATAGGTACGACGGACGGATAATATTGTAAGTCGATTTCGCGTAAATCGAGGTACATCTTTGCATATATAGAAAAATTATGTAATAGTTTTTGTTTTATTTAGTCCCTCAAAGAAAATCTTAAATAATACAAAAAATTATAGGATTATGATCAGGGGCGGTCGCCTTAATTTACAAAGTACGCGAGTGACCTTAGATCCCCGGTGCCGGTACCTCCAAAATTGTTATTTTAATGGCTGATTTAGGACGTGCTCAGCGGTAAAGGTAAACATGGCGAATAAACCTGCATGTCTGAAGAATAAAAATATAATGAGGACATGTGAAGACCGCCAACCCGCAATGAAGCAGCGTGTCAGACTCTTCCCGGATCCAAAAACCTCTCGGAAATTAAAGGAGGCCTGTGCTCAGCATAGAAACATTTAGAGGCTAGAGTTTGGGTGCCATAATATTCTCTATTTATTTTTTATTGATTTATTAATCTTTATTGTTTCCGTTACAAAGAAAGGATACAAAGGGCGGACTTAATGCCTTTAGTCATTTTCTCCCAGTCAACCCATGGAGTGGTGAGATTTTGATGTAGGTGTAACAATATAAGACGAAAAATATAAAACAAAATAATATTATAATAATTATGTGTATATATATCTATCAAGGCTGCGTAGACGTTAGGAACAAAATAATTTGTAGTCGTGCGTCGATTCCGCGGGAAACACGTGTCCGAATACTAGTGTGGGCTGTGGCCGAAGTGGGGAATCGAGAGTTGCGCGACCTAAAAGATGAATCGGTGGGAAGATTCAAAAATCGCAAATCCGGATTCGCATAAGTCGAGGTATTATTGTATTTGACAAAGAGGCAAATATGATGAATTGTACATTCGCATCTCTCAGGACAAATAGTGCACGGTATTTATAAGAATCTTTAAAATACACTTAATTATTTTATAAAAATAATCGTGAGTAAATTATAGCTTACAATCGAAAGTGTGAAAACCGTTCAACGACAACTAAAACATGTTGATAAGTTTACAATATCAAACTACTACTTCTAATATATGTAATTTGTGCCCCGTCCCAAACGCCCGATTTCTTTTTTTTTATTCATCTAAAATAAAACTTTTTAATATGAGCTGCAGTGGCGGTCTAAAACATTTTACCTCTCCACATAGCTCGTAAAAGTTAAAGTCGAATTAAGAAAATGTCAAGACAACGCACTTTAATTGTATGCCAAGCCGTGGTAGCAGGATCTTGCTTTTAATTTTATAGTATGCTGTGCCGTGAGGAATATTAATAAAATAATTTATTAAAATACTTCGAGGACATGTGAAGTCCGCCAACCCGCATCAGATCACCGTGGCGGTCTTAATCCGGCTCTGAAACCCTCTTAGAAATGAAAGAAAGCCTATACGCAGCAGTGGGACATTTACAGGCTGTTACTTTACTTACCTACACGAAAAGGACATAGGTAGCTCTCAAATTGAAAAGATTTATCGTAGTCGCCACCAAGGCCGTAGTCAAGGGGGATTGTTTGTCCGGGCTAATCTCATAAATGGCTGAAACTATTCAGATAGGACTTTAATTGGCAGGTAGAAGACTTTTCAGAGAGCTAGGTTGCTGTGCAAATGCTATTTTTGAGATCTGAATGCTCTGGCTGCAGTCTACATTTTGACTGTAAATGTTATTAATTTTTTATTGTGACGTCATATATAACATGGCGTGTTTGCACTACTATGGATTTCATGATCATCACCATCATTTCAGCATATCATAGTGAACTATTGAACATAGATCTCCACTATAGAATGCCATTAAATACTGTCCTGTGACACCCGCATCCATCGCAATCTGTGTCAACAATTTACTGGTGGTAGGATTTCTATGCAGAAATCAGTCTAGGTAGGTATCACCCCATGGTCAGTTATTCTACCGTGAATCAGTAGTGTGCAAACGTTACTGTATTTCGGTTTGAAGGGCACTTAGAGTTAGCGTAATCACTGGGCATATGAGATTTAAGAACTGATGTCTCATGGTGACGGGTGTAGTGTGACGTCACAGTGACAAAGCATTTGTTATGGGCAGACGTTGCAATTACGGTAAGTGACTTACCATCAGGTGAATGTTTTGCTAGTTTCGTCACTTTATCCAATTAAAAAAAAATCAACTTCCCGCGAAACCGCGCAGCAGGGTTATTGCGTATCCAAAGTGATAATCACTTATAAAAGTTTTGAACGAATAACTGCTAAAATAAGTGTCTAACCAGTATGGTTATGATTAACAAAAAAGTCGACACGTGAAAAATAATGGTCATTTTCATAAACCATAACCAGTATGAAAACAATTATTTGAGAGAAATTCGTTCAAGACTTTTATAGGTGATCTACACTTTGGACACGTAATAGCCCCGCAGGTCGTCGCTCCAGGTAGTGAGGGGTCGCTCTACTCTGCGTTCGCCGGTAAGAGGTTGCCACTCAAGAAACTTTCGTCCCCAACGGTTATCTGTTCAACGAGCTATATCGGTGGCCCATTTACACTTCAGCTTGCTAATCCTAAGGATTTAAATCAACAAAATTTTCTCTATGATATTCTACGATTTACACTGTGGTTTAACTTTCCTATTAAACTATCTATCCATTATTATCTGAAATCCAGCGACATATCAACGAGGCTACCATAAGTAAAATTTCATAAATTATAACAAGAACTTTAGTACTAATATTTGATAAAGAGACAGACATATTCATCTCCATGACGTTTCACATAAGGACTTGCCGTCATCAGCGGTTACCGAATGTAATATTGATTCAGTACGATTGCTAAAAAAATTACTTGGCAGCACATTCGTACCTAAGTAAGAAAAATGCTCTGGAACAAAATACTGTTTTTTTTTATTAAATCACGGAGATCTTGATTACAGAATTTTTGACAGTCAATAATGACAATGTGGAGGCAACTAGGATTTTAAGATTTAAAGATTCCTGTTTTGTGAAGACGCTGTTCAAATAGAGGAAAGCACTACTATTTTAATTAAGTATATAGTTTTTTGCAAGTTCTCGAGATTAAGATGAAATGCAAAATAAGCTAAATCGTATCAATAATAACTTCTTCATTCATTACATCTCATTAAAAATAATTAATTCTGTCAGATATTTAGAATAGAAAAATAATTAAATATTAACTCACCATAAGAAGATTTTCGATACAATGTTGGCTTTATCATGAGGATTCTTGTCTTTCAGTACGACTTTTGAATCCATGATTCTAGTTCACATATGAACTTATATAACGTGTCCAATTTTAAAAGAGAATTAAACTAAATCTCAAAAGTATCAATTAGTATTATTTTGATTTCAACTCAATATATTTTGGATATGAAACACACAATTTGTTAATTATTTAAAATATTTATAAATATTTAAGAAATCTGTTCTAAAATGAACTTCTACTTTGAAATGTTATTAATAGTAACGAGTTCTTTTTTTGTCTAAATTCTTTAACCAAAACTGGCAACTCAATGCGTCAGGTCGCCTTGCTGAAATTATTCCATATAAATAACCACTGTTTTCGCGATTGTTCTGCGCAAAGTTAAATTAAAAATTGCAATATATCATTAAATATTTTATGAAATACTACAAAATTTGTAACTGGTAAAACATTTTATCACAGATTTGTTATAACAGTATATTGGTGTCGAGCTCGCGAATCAACACACGTTCGTCTATCGGCACCAACGGACTGGAACTGACAGTCTGACAGGCAAAAAATGGCGGGCGGACTTGCTGGTCCGTTACGTTTGCGTCCATCGTCCATCTTCTCAGCCGTCGCTCGTTCCCGTTTTTTTTTCGTTCCCATTAGCCCAGACAAACAATCCCCCTTGACTACGGCCTTGCAGGCGACTACGATAAATCTTTTTAATTTGAGAGCTACCTATGTCCTTTTCGGGCAGGTAAAGTTGGTTATAAGTAGAACGTTTCATTATAGGTGATGTTTAAATGATTAGAAAATATAATGTACAAAATTTTGCTTGAAGTATTTACATTATTTTTTACAATGATGAGAGAATATATAATAATTCATTTTTTTATCCAATTTGTTAAGCTTTGCAAATAACAAATAAAAATTTCTAGTACAATTAAAATTACACATACATTAACAAAATATTGAACGAAGTAAAATAGCCTAAAAATTAAGTGTCGTTGTGATTCTGTTCTCTATGCCATTTATTTACTGGAAGAATATCGAAGGTTTTCCTCGCAGTGGAGCGCACCTCCGGAGCGGAAGGCTCGTTTACCGTTTTTAAGTTTAGTGATGTATGGAAATGTGATATGGTTATTGTGTGGAAGGCCTCTCCGAACGGAGTGTTGCTTCGAATGGATAAAGTCTCCGAATGGAATGCTTCTCCGGATGAAACACCTCTTCGAGTGGAAGGCCTCTCCGAATGGAAGGCCTCTCCGAATGAAATACCTCTCCGGATGAAAGACCTCTCCAAGCGGAATGCCTCCTCGAATGGAAGGCCTCTCCGAATGGAATGATTGAATGATTTAGTTTTTACTTGACCGAATTGTAGACATGAATAGCATTGGAGCAGAGGACTGAAATCACTTACGTGTATACGTTGATGGTCGATGTTGACTCTTATCTGCTCGAGTCATTTCGTGCCAGATGGAAGGAATAACTACAAGTGCGGCATTAAATAACTTATCACTTTTCCTATTGTTTCTTATAAAATTAAGGATAATTAATAATAATTAATAATAAATTTAAGGATAAGTTTTGATTTTTTAGAATAGTTGTGAGTTTTCTCTTGGGATGTCTATGGTTGTATTATATATTATTATTTAATATATATTATTCCTTCTAACATTACCATGGGTTTTAATTTATCTATTGCCATAAATCGGTTAAACTCTGGTTGGGGCTTATTTTGCAGTTGCTTTTGGCGCCTTCTCCTCGAAGTTCTTCTCCAGTTGTTTGAGAGTGTTGACATCGGTTTTTTCTTGAACATTTTAGACTTCTTCTAGTTGTAGGTTATCGGAAGACATTTTCTCAAGATATTCGCTTTTACTTTATAAGTAGAGTGTCTTATCCATCCAGACCGCCTCACCCAAAGCGGAGAGTCTCCGAGTGGAAGAACCTCTGATCGGAGAACTTTCTGGAGAGGCGGAAGAATATTCCGGGAGGTGATGTGCGTTGGTGTCCGAAGTGGAGAGTCTTCGAGTCGAGAGATCCCCGAACAGAGAGGCGACCGAGGTGGAGGAGCTTTCAAACGGAAGAAATTTCCGGAGTGTTTTCCGATCCGTAGTTAGCTCTACGAGTAGAGAAGGCACGCCAGGAGGAGAGACTTAGAGTATTCCGTTCTTCCGTCTGCACGGAGAGGCGAAACTTGTCCTGTAGAGTGTAGTAGTACTGTCTTTTCAACATTGACCTTCTAGACCTTCAATTTATTTGCAATTTCCTCATTCTTTTCGAGATTTTTTGCGTAACCTTGTAACATTTGTTAGGTATAATATTTTCTGATAAGTATGATATATTGCCACAACAATTGTATCAGAATCAGTGTACAATAGTTGATAGCGATAATATTTATCGCACACTTAATATTTGACATTATTGATGATAATCATCATCAACATTATCACTATTTCAGAGTATCAGAGTCCAATGTTGAACATAGGTCTCCTCCGTAGATTGGTACAAAATGCAGCACTGAATCCATCGACTTCCCGAAAAACCGTGCAAATCGTCGCTGTATCTAGATTTTTTTACAAAAATTCGATATTATCCTAAGTTACGAAAGCTTTGTGTGTTCCTAATAATTTAACTGGACATGACTTTTCTATACATTATGGATAGTTAAGACAGTAGTTTGAAAATAATTTAGTCTTTGTTTTATTATGATAATTCTGAAGCTACATCTATTCTAAAGTCAACGTGAACACGTGCGCTTTACGTGCTCATCTCGTTCTTAGTCCAACGTCATTATATAAAAATGGATTGTACTTGTATTTTGTAAACTATTTTTGTGGATTCATCGCAAGAAATGACAAAAAGCTTTAAGATGCTGTGACCTGTGACACGTTTTTGTGATAGCTTCCCGACTTATGCATTCTCAGGCGCTTGAGTACTTCAGCTTTAGACGAAAAAACTCTTTCAGCTTCGTTATCAGAGGGGAATATTGCTGGCTTAAATGTTTTTGCGCGATTGTTTTCTAAGCAAGCATGACTAACGGAAGGATGTTACGTAAATAATTAGGCGGGTTAGTGCAGGAAACGTGGGAAGATCGCTTCGCCTGTTGAATAATGATTATTAGATACTCGTCGAAACTTGTCCAGCAGCGACGACCGACGACGTCGTTTTGTGGAACAGAGACTGTATAAATGTGTTGAGTGTTATTATTCTGTTATATATATATTATGATGTGTGTATATATATTATATCTATGCATTAAATAGCCTTTTTTCGATAATGCAAAACATTCTGCGCCTCCAGTGGGAGTCGCGCCCCTCTGGTTGGGAAACCCTGCTCTAGACTACGCTCATATTTTGGAAAGGGCAGGAGGGGTATCACTTTGGCTTTCAACCAATTAACCCAGCTACTAGCCGTCCAAAACCAAACAAAAAAGTATCGTGGATGGACTTTTACGCCTTCCACGCGATGTTTTTTAACTTACTACTGTGGTGTTGGATGAGTCGAGAAAACCGTCCAACGAGGACTGTGGCATGAACAAATCTCGATCGATCTGGGCGGCACTGTGGGAATCGCGATGTCCACGTTACGTGAGTGTTTCTTGTATACGTGGGGTAGACGGACTTCATAATTTGTATGTTTGTTACTGTAGGTAGTGATGATGTACTCCAGGTCGCTTTTAGATCAAGGCGTCAACTTCTAAATACTGTCGGAAGCAACTGCTCAGGATACATTATAGTGCCACAAGTCGGCTCAGTTAGTGCAGTCATTAAGCTATTGGCATCTGTGCCAAGGGTCGCAGGTTCTATTCCCGCCACGGGACTAATATTTGTATGGCTTACAGATAACTGTCTCGGGTCTGGGTGTTATTTATGTCTGTAAAATGCACCCTAGACACAGAAGAAATCCTTTTCCTCAATCGTTTTAACCTATCCGTGGCCGATGTAACGTAACATGCGATAACATCAGACAGGCTACGACAAGTGTCAGAAACACGCACACAATCACAACACTACCCGACCCGAAACAATTTGTGTTCTTCTACAAATGTTGGCTCCCGCTGGGATTCGAATCCAGGACCCGCGGCGTATTAATCAGGTAACCTGACCACTAGGCTACGTGATCGTCCGATTGTATTTGAGTGTAAGGTGCCGTGTAATTCTTCAAGACAATGCTAAGGGAGGCAATTCGTTAAAATACTTTTAAGTTAATTTTTTATGGATAATTTTTCCTAAACTCCACAATGCATTAAGAATTATCACACTATTTAACCCTCCAGAAAACAAGAATCGGTAAGAACTAGTACTAAAAGTATATCTAACAAACATTGTAGGTCATGAAATTAGACATAGGAAGTCATACAAAAATCATTAATAAATTTACACTTGTGCCACCAGGTAACAGCTATATATATTACATATTTTATCGAGAATTAGTTGCTGTACTACAGTTACCCTGTACAACAGGTCCAGGTCCAAGATTGAAAAACTTAGCATTCCTGGGAAAATTGTGTTCAATTAAAAGAAATAATAATTCCTATGCAAGAGTATGTCTAGATAGGTTCCACTGCAGGAAAGTTATTGGGCCATGAAGCAGAATAGTGCAAACATTACTGTGTTACAGTCTGAAGAGCTCTGAGAGCTAGTGTCATGTCATGTCAACACTGGGCATATGAGATTTAAGAACTGATGTCTCTGGGTGATGGGTGAGGTGTGATGCCACACTGATATGTTCTGGGTAACACAGTATTTCTTATGGGCAGATGTTGCACTTACAATCAGGTGAATTCAGGTGATCATACTGCTCAACTTGTCACTTTATCCAATAAAAAAAGTCAATTGCTGGTGAATCTGTTTATTAGTTAATAATTAACTTTTTTGAAGACAGGCTAAAGACACATTAATATAAAACAAAAAATATTAGACAATGTTATACGAGTTAACTCCTAGCATACTTACTAATAAAACAACTACATGCATTTGGCTATAACACGGCCCTTTGAACTTTTCTAACATGTTGGCTTTTTGTTTCTTTCAGTGCCTGTTCTAATTTGTTTGTAAGATGTATTAAATTTGGCAAATCACATTGTAATAAAACATGCTTAATAACTCTCTGACATTGACTAGCCGTTTTAGCATATTGTATAGATGACTCAATATTTATAAAGGTAACATTATCCTTTTTAGTTAAAACATTATGTCTATACGCATGGTCTTCCTTTTGTCCAAAATTCTTGGGAATAGTGACAACGAAATTCAATGTTACCATTGGCTTAATCATATGATTGCAACTCCTTGATGCTGTCTGTAAAAGAAAAAATGAGAATTTTTTTTAGGTAATTTAGGCTTCTTTGCAGTAAGTTTAATGCTGTATAAATATTTGTCACACAGACCCCCAACTTATTGATAAGATAAGCGCACCACTGAACCACATTATCATAAAGCTTATTCATTCTTTTTATTAAATAATCTTGTGCTTGACTACAATCCCAATCACCGATAGTAAGTGGTGATGCATTCTTTCACTCATTCTAAGACACTCATATTATAATCAGATGGAAAAGTAGCAAAAGACTCACTTTGGTAACTGATCACCACCACCCATAAACATCGGAAACAATAAAGGACCTGCAAATAACACATTTGCAGGGCTTTGGGAATTGTGCATGACAGAAAATTCTTTAAGAAGATTTCATGAATGACAGACAAGATTGTGTGGATGAAATATTGCTGTATGCATTGTAACCTTAATTTGGTAAATTTACGAAATTTACAAAAGCTTTAATTATACCAATTAATGCAGTAACATGTTCTTACAGGTAGTTATTCTGGGTCTGGGTGTTGGGCCATGTGCAATTTATTTTTGTAAATTACGTCCAGGATACAGAAAAAATTCTATTGCAGGACTTTCCTCATTAAATTTTTTTAAAGAGTAATTGATGGCTACAATATATAGTCAGATATTACCTGAACTTCAAACCTCCATGTGAAATCTTGATAGCTTTGATCTCTTTGCTGAAGTATATTCAATGCACTTGAAAGTTCCGTTTTTCTAGTTACATACAACTTAACTAAAACTTGCTGTTGATCATTAGAAAATCCAGCAATGGCTAAGGATGATTTGAAGTCAGCATCTGATAGCTGTAAATAATGTAAATATTATATGTTGAGATGCATTACCAAAGTTTACCATTACCAACCGGCCTGCCAAGCGTGGCAACTATGGCAAAATCACCCAAAATGAAAGCCATAAACTTTTGTTGCAATCTATAGGGGAGGTCTATGTTCAGCAGTGGGCTATTGATAAGTTGAAATGATGATAACAAAGTAAAAAAGTTATGTAAAAACCTTTACACCTCCAAGAGCTACTCATGTTATTTCTTTTGACTATATATGAAATTCAATTTATTAAATACATAAGAAAATAAATAAAAATGAATCTTTCAAATTCCAATTTTGTTCTTTTTAACTAACTTGAAAAAACGAGGAGGTTCTCAATTTGTCTGTATTTATGTATGTTCGGGCATAACTTCTTTGTTAATGAACTAATTTTAATCATTCTTTTCTTTTTTTAGGAAGCATCCCATGATGGATGATGGAACCCATGAAAAAATGATGACTTAAATATTAATACTAGTTCTATGATTCCTATGCATGAATCTATCTAAGTAGGTACCACCCCAGGGCCAATTATTCTGCCTTAAAGCAGTAGTGTGCAAGCATTACAGTTTTTCGGTTTAAAGGGCACTGAGATCTAACCAGCTCACTGGGCATATGAGACTAAAGAACTGATGTCCCAGGATGACGGATGCAGTGTACTGCCACAGAAATATTCTGGGTGACATCATCTGTTATGGGCAGATGTTGCACTAACCATCGGGTGAATGTTTTGCTCATTTCTTCACTTTATCCAATAAAAAAATAAGCATTGGCATGTTTGCTGGTGTGGAAGTTGGTTTTTTGATTTTTATCATTGCTCTTGTTTTAGACATAGTCTATATTGGACAGCTTGTTGTTCAGTACTGAGTGCCATAACTAACTAAAATTATGCAACTGCATATTATAATTCAATTCCACAAAAATCTGACATCTAGTAATTAACATATATTTCTTTCTATTTCTTTTATAAATTATTCAATACACAAGGTATTTTTCATAATACTGGAGTTCCACTATAAGAACACCTAATATACTCTAATGTTAATAAACCCCCTTTAACACTCTAAGCATTAGATTTATAACTTGTAAAATTATTGATTTCAACTTTGTAATATTATATATTCTATACTTCTTTATAATTTTACCATTTAGTACACATACATTATGTTTACAGCCATCCACTATGAGGCAAGCCAAGGCTTGTATCAAATTTTGAATACTTTCCAGAGGAACATCCAATTTTTCTGTAAATATAGAAACAACATTTAAAAAATTATTAATTAATTTTTTAAGTATGTATCTGAAATTAAAAAGCGAGTAACTTACCAGCAGCAATACTACATTTCTTGTGATTAAATCCATTATTTAGATAATCTATAGTAAGCTTACAGAAGTCAACAAGAACTGGAAAAAAACCAAAATAAATGGTAAAATATATTATACTATGTAAGCAGTAAATAAAATATATAAAAATTGTTTTATTATCTCATTTTTTGTGTTGATAAATTTTCCTAATATACAAGTTATCACTACGTTAATAATTAGTTTGAATAGTCAAATATTTTAGAGGCCACTTGATATATGCTCCATCAAAAACATATATTTATTATATTTGTTAAAATTTTATAGACTTGCTGAATGGGAGAACCACAAGGTTTCAAGTGATGTGTTCACCTTTTAAAGCAAAATTGATAAACTCAAAACATCATTACAATCTCATGTCCATTGATTTTCCACAAAGAATATACACGTTTGTTCCTAATTCTCTCTTCCTGCATTAGTTTATCCATTTAATGTTTAAATACTCCAAAACTCGCACAAAGCAGATATTCATTCTCGATGTTGTTTACAATGTATACAGAAAATGATTAGAACTGTTTGCCGACGACGGTTTTCCCAGGGGCCGGACCAGGCCGGACAAAACTGACTGCCGCACTGACTAGATAATGACCTGAAAGAATAGCCCGCAGAAGGTCCAACAAAGAGGGAGAATATTATACAGATCTGATACACGAATAGGCGAAGAAAACAGCCAGATTAGACAATAAGCTGTAGCGAAACCAACACATTTGACATTTTTATCAATGATTATTAAATAATTTGAACGCCATATACGGTCTCGAATCAGAATAAATTAACATTATCAAATTTTAATTTGTAGTGAAGTATACCTTGTGTGGAATGTTTATGTAATATATCGAGATGCTCCTTCTGCAATTCACTAAGAAATATTATCATTTTTCATACTATAACTCAAAAGCAAATCACATTCACAAGCAACTATCTATATCGCTTTTTCTATTTTATACTTTGATTGTCGTTTGATGTTTGGTACGTAGTATCTGATAGTCTGTGATTGGTCTGTGATGGTGTGATGTTTGATTTGGTTTTGACTTTTGATCAAAGAGTATAAAGATAATATTGATTTGATTGGAGGATGAATGCAACTGTCATACAAAAAAAGAGTTACAGAACCTTTCATAAAAGCTATCGCCATCTAGCGTTAGTGGAACCTCATTATTATTACTAATAACTAGATAGCAGCACTCAGTTTTTTCAATCTAAAAAGCAGCGCTCTTATAGACGAACTACACGAGCTAGTTCATTGATGATTCCGCTCTTAGTTCTTTATATACTTTCCTGGCGGCCGATCCATTACGGTGTGGAGCTGACTAACCGTCTGATTCTCTTTTTGCTTTTCTACGAGATCTCTATTAATGAAATATTATTAATTATTTCATTAATATTAGAAATAAACATTACTTGTATTCAATGTTATTGAACTGTTTCTGTTTGGGTAAAATACCTTCCGTAAAATAAATCGTCACAAGATCGCCACTGAGCTAGTGATGTACCATTAATAACACTACAATAAATAATTATTGGAGTTTAGCCGCATAATTGTGAGTTAAAGTTGGAATTTTTGGCTTTATGAAATATTTTTTATATGTACTACTTACAAATACTTACTGGTGGTAGGATTCCTATGCAGGAATCCGTCTAGGTAGGTACCACCCCAGGGCCAGATATTCTGCCGTGAAGCAGTAGTGTGCAAACATTACTGTGTTTCGGTTCGAAGGGCACTGAGAGCTAGCGTAATCACTGGGCATTTGAGACTTAAGAACTGATGTCTCAGGGTGACGGGCGCAGTGTGGTGTCACAAAGTAATTTTCTGGGTGACACAGCATTTGTTATGGGCAGACGTTGCACTTACCATCAGGTTAACGTTTTGCTCGTTCCGTCACTTTTATGAAATAAAAAAAAAAATAGGTATTTTATGTAAAAAAATTATTAAATGAACATAAAATATGCATTATTAAATGAGCAAAAAATACACTTGTATAAAAATTAGCATTAAAAAAACGATACCAGTATCGAGAGTGTGTTTTACAGACATTGAATCTGTGACCCACTGCGCCAGACGATCTGTAACGCGTTTACAATTTTTGACACGTATTATTTAATTGCCATATACCGCTACATTAAACATTTTTAATTAAATTATTTGATTTAAATCCATCATTAATCATAGTAATGACGCTAGTAATTTCTGGTATAAGTATGTATTAATCATTGTAAATTTTAAGATGGACGATTTGACCATAGCCGTCTTCCTGTTATCAAAATAAAATGGATAGTAACTAATAACATATTTGATATTAAAATATGTTTAATATGCATTTATTGTATCTTATTTAGTTTGTCGTATTTTATATCATTAACTAAAATAAAATAAATTATGCATTTTCGGAACTTCCTGTGCCCTTTCTCCCAAAACAAGGTGAATATTTTATTTTTCACACTTAGTCTAGTCAGTGGTTAGAAAATCAATTGTGACGCTGGGCCTGAATTCAATAACTCTTTGATTAAAGAACTCTTAAGCTTTTGCAAAATTGATCTTCATATACGCACACCAATAAATCCAAAGTCTATGGGTTTAATAGAAAGATTGCACTCCACACTCACTGAAGTCAGTGAAATCAGTCAACTTAAACAACGAATGGGTCATCGGTAATGACTTTTTCGATCTATTTTTCGACTATTTCGAATCGATTAAGGCGTATAATCACAGTATACACTTACAACAGTTTTCGGCCACACAGAAGCGAAAAATTCTTTTAACGTCAACTTAGAAAAACAATATATACAAATGATAATAAAAGATCACGTTAAAAGAACAAAAATATCACATACATGCATACATACATAAGATCAAGACTGTATCCCTTAAGGGGTATTCAGAGATTGGGCACTCACTGCAAAAACTGATGACTGCCACAATCCACGTTTCACCAAAACAATGTAATGCACTTGGTGTGTTAGGTGGTGAGCCCATCGCCACCATGCGCTGTTGGGTGCACAGTGCAGTTTAATTCCTTACTCGCCTTTTACAAGATCCATTGGATGAGATGGAGTGGTAGTATTCTTTCAACGAGCCGCCACAACACGGCCAAATTTCACACATTAGAAATAAAAGAGGAGGTGAAAAAAGATTTCAACATCGAATTCGTCATATTTCGAAACGACAATATTTTTGTAAAGGGTGCGAACGTTAGTATAAACGTATTAAGGCCAAACCACGCGTAGTGTGTAGGAAACATTACGAGCGAAACCACAATACGGTCTGGACAGTGGGTGGTGCAGAAGAATTGCTGCTCACAACACTGGGTAGCAGCAGGTGCAAAAACAACGAAGCCCCGATCAGAACATCGATTCGACCGGGGGTGGCAAATTATTCGTCTGCGAGCGTTAAACCTCGTAAGTATGGTAAAGCAGAGATACGAGTATCAACAAGAGCGGTTGGCAAATTGTCAATAATATTATCGACAACAAGCGGATTCACGTTATACGTAACGTTCGTATTAAAGCAGGAAGAAATTGAAAATCTACGGAACCTTTTACAGGTTGTTACAGGCTGAGGGAGTGTCGGAAAGAATGTGCGTTCAAACTTACGCGTTTACAACAATGCGCGGTTTGGTATTTGTAGGAGTTTATTTAAGTATTTTTGTTTGAGTCAAACCAAACCTGGCACGCGGGCCCCTGGCCCGTGAGCATAGTATCCGATGAAGCTGTAAAAGCCAAAAAGGCTAACAGCAATTACATCACCGAAATTATATAATTCGCAGTTATAAAATTAGTTTGCGAATTTCTGTCTAATAAAACAACGTACGAGTTGTTCTTTACCAAAAATGTGTCGAATGATTACTGTAGCAGACGAAAAAAAAATAGTAAAGTTTGCGTTATTTTTTTTATTTGCAAAACGAGACGTCAAAGAAGCAATGGCACATTGCAGCATAGGAGCAGCCGTGACGACATTATTTTGATACGAAGGCAGCGGTTTAGACAAGGACGGATGCGAGACAAAGGCGCGAATTGGCGCGTGGGAAGCCTTGGTGTCGGTTGCGCGGCCGTATTGGCGGTGAGATTCGCGGAATGAAGACTTGCAGCGCAGCAGTCGACTGCGGACATAGTAGATAAGGATGCGGGCTTGGGAATTAATCGTGGCAATATTTTATCCGGCAATACAAGTCCTCGAAGCTAAAGAATTAGAAGTATCTAATGCTTCGCGAAACTCTGTGGGTATCGTATCTAAGTTTACACACGCCCACATAATATCATATTGGTCTTGGGGCTTCTTATACTTGACCGTGTTATATAATTCGTATATACTATGCAAGCGTGCAAAGAATGCTTTACATCATGATATGAGATATGATTATGTCATAAACTATAAACTACCCGCGTATGAGTAACTTTTTGATGTGCCGTAACGTGGCACAGGATCGAAAATAGCGAACTAAATGAAAAAAAGCGGAACGAGTTGAATTTGTAGTGGAAGTAACCGCAAGTATGTATCTGACATTTACAACACGAAAATACACGAAATACAAGAAATAAGTGGAAAAAAATAACTTGCGGGTAGGTAGATATGTCTACCAGGTACCGGCGCATGCGGCTCGAATGGGCGACAAAAAAATTATAGGGTGAACTTCAACAAGCGACTCATCCCAAATATGGGGGGTCTAATAAAGTGACTTTTACTGAAGATTTGTTGGACTGATGAATGGTGATGAAGATGAAGGTGAAGATTTCCTGTACTGATGGAGACAAAACGAAACGTATATTTTTGTGTGTCTTGAATTGAATTTTCCCATTACTGTACACTTTCACGAGCACTTGCTGAATAATAAACTATCAATATAAAACATCAAATCTCGAAATATTCGCAGAAATTACAAAATTCATTAAAACGCTACCGTCACTTTTCGATTTGGCGTCAAAAGTCCCATATAAATATTATATACATTAGATTATTCACTTATATACATATACATTATTAATATATATACACTTATATACACTTATATACATATACATGATATACATTATTCACTTATATACATTAGAAACGGCATACACGGCCTTCCGTATAAGGAGGCCTTGTAATTGTATGGTGTTCTGTGGCTTAACACTATGATTATTTATTCTTTGAAATCTTTTATAATAAATACAATAAGTTGTTACAGTAAGTAATAAAGTAAAACCATGATATTTTCTAAAATTCTTAGCTCTTTTTTTTTTCATATTGTTTAACTGTAAAACGCGGCAGACCTATATAATTTAAAATATAAATATCTAGAATGCTAGTTAAAAAGGTTATTTATTAAGTGCAATATAAAGCAGAAATAATGCCACATTTTGTAAACATATAATGTAACCTGATATTTTTATTTTATTGAATAAAGTGGCGAAACAGGCAAAGCGTTCCCCTGGTGGTAAGTGCAACGTCTGCTCATAACAAATGCTGAGTCACCCAGGACACTTCAGTGTAACATCACACTGCATCCGCCACCCTGACACATTAGTTCATAAGTCTCTTACTATTTTGAGTGATTGCACATTACACAGTTGCAATCGACGCTCGACGCCAGACGGTCGCATAGCGCCCCGCTACGACCCGCTCCGGTAATCCGATCGAAGCGTGCAGCTACCTGCGCCCAACCCTTCCGGGAATTAGTCAAGGCGACTTTCGTTGTATTGTACTAATTTCCCAGAATTGTTTCCACGTCATTTGCGAATCCACCTGTTTTGGTTACACTAGCGGATACCTAACGGAAATAACGAAACTAGTGTAGGCTAGCCCCGTACGCCCGCGGTTCCCCATCTGGGAAACGCGCAATCGGAAGAAACCCACAGAAATTGGCCTTGGGTAGTGCCCTAGTCAATGTGGGTTTACTCGACCGACTCAAACGTCCACGCGTAGTTGTAATTAGTTGTAAGCACACACCCGAGTGTGCAAAATAAGATCCACACGAGGACGCACTAGGGCTACACACCTAGGCATTCATGTGTGGCCTAACTTCCCTCCCTGCCGGGTATAGGCAGGGAGGGAAGTTAGGCCACACACCCCGGCATCCCACCGGCGGCCACTTCCCCATAGGAAAAAAGAGAAGGACAAGTATGTTGGATGCGTTAGCTAACGCACTCTTAGCGGCCCAGGCGGAGCAACCGGAATTACTCCGGTCGCTACTAACCGCTCTGCCGTCAGTAGCCTCAGCTTTTGAGGCGCTATCTAGGCCCCCCTCTAGGGCCTCGTCCTCGGGCTGCGAGATGGAGTTCGAGTCTTCCTCGTTACCCGAGGACCCCCGCGACACCGGCCGCGACACCGGCGACGACATCGGCTTCTTGCTTGTGCAGAAGTCTAAAAAGAAGCTCAAGAAGCGCGCCTCGCCCACACCCGACAGTCACGCCAAAGCCAAAGCCTTGGATAGTACGCCAATCCCGCAACCGCAGGTCATCCCTTCAGCCTCCCAAGAGGTCTCCGCTGCTTCACAGCAGGCCCCCGCTACTTCACAGCAGGCCCCCGCTGCTTCACAGCAGGCCCCCGCTGCCTCACAGCAGGCCCCCGTTGCAACACAGCAGGCCCCCGCTGCTTCACAGCGTAATTCTTCGCAGTTCGCTGCTCAAGCCAAGTGGCCACCGCCTTCTCCGATCTTCATTCGGGCACTGGACAGGTGGCAGGAGTTAACATCGGCCATGTCCAGGCTTAAATACACTGGCGTCTCCACCTCAAACGGCATCAAGTTGCAGGTGGACACCTCAGAGGTCTACCGACAAATAACCCGCTATCTGACAGATAAAGGTGTGTATTTCCACACCTACACTCCAGCCGATGAGCGGCAACTTAGGGTGGTTCTCAAGAACCTACCTAAAGAGATTAGCGCGGAAGAGGTCAAAAAAGACCTCATCGCCCAAAATCTCCCCGTCGTCGCTGTATACCGCATGTACAGCGGGCGCACTAAGGCGCCTTATAACATGGTTCTAGTCGCACTCGACCGCTCCCCCGCAGGAAAGCAGATATTTAATCTGCGGACCTGCTGCAATCTCTCTGGGCTCTCAGTTGAGGCCCCTCACAAGAATGGCCCTCCCAGCCAATGCCACAAGTGCCAATTATACGGCCACTCAGCAAGAAATTACTACGCCCGTCCCAGGTGCGTCAAGTGCCTAGGCGACCACGCCACCATAGACTGTCCTCGTCCAAAGGACAAAGCACTTCTAGCCTCCTTCGGCCCACCTGCCTGCGTACTATGCAACGCAGAAGGCCACACGGCTAACTATCTCGGTTGCCCGAAGGCGGTAAGACACAGAGGTACGTAGTACTCAACTATCCTTGCCGGCGACTTTAATAGCAAGCACACCCGGTGGAACTCAATAACAACCAACCCGCGTGGGGTGGTCCTAGACTCGCTTGTCGACCTCCTCGACTTCGACGTTCGTCGAGTGGCGCCTACAATACCGACCCACATCCCGCATACACTGGGACACACGCCGAATGTGCTTGACATAGCCATCCTTAGCAACATAAATCTCGCCATCCGCGATATAGAGGTGATCCACGAACTAACATTTGATCACCGCCCCGTTCTACTTCGGCTAGGACCTTCCGTCCAAGCCTCACCACCCAAAAAAACAGTAGTCGACTGGTAAAAGTTAGCCGAAAAACTTAAGCAAACTTCTCCGCACCTTGATGCGATTCCATCCACCATCAATTCAGTCGGTGACACGAACCTTGCGGCTCATGCACTCACTAGGCACATCCAAACTGTCGTCGAGGATTCCTCGAGACAGGTCCCAGTGGCGGACGACCACCGCTGGGTTCTGCCTAACGACATTAGAGACCTAATGAGGCGCCAGAACGCAGCCACTCGCGCTCACGACTTTTATCCTACCGTCAGCAATAGAACAACACTACGCACCCTGCAACGTGAGGTCCGAACACGTATGCAGGAGCTCAGAAACGATCGGTGGGATAACAGTCTCATTAACATCGAACCGTCTCACCTCGCCTTCTGGCGACTTCCAAAATCACTAAAAGGAGGCACATCCCGTTCAATGCCCCCTTTAGTACGACCCAACCAACCGCCTGCCTTCCTAGACGAAGAAAAGGCAGAATGTCTAGCTGACAGCCTAAAATCTCAATGCTCCCCAAGCACCTTACCGGTTGACTCCGCCCACGTCGCGTTAGTCGACAGCGAGGTCGATCGGAAGGCTTCTCAACCGCTCCGCGATTCCATACCGCCGGTTAACAGCACCGAAGTAGAGTCAATTATTAAAAACCTCCGACCGAGGAAATCTCCCGGTCCCGATGGTATCACTAACAAAGTAGTTAAGCTCCTGCCTACTACCATCATTCAGCTATTGGTATTAATCTACAACGCAGCTCTGGCCAACGCAATCTTTCCGAACATCTGGAAAGAAGCAGAGGTCGTAGGGATTCTAAAGCCTGTGTTTAGAGACACCCGTCCGATCCCACCGCATATCGGCCTATAAGCCTCCTCAATGCTTTAGGCAAGATATACGAACGCCTACTTCTTGCCCGCTTAAGAGACTTCATGCAGTCTCGAGGGATCCCCATCCACGAGCAGTTTGGATTCCGAGCCAAACACTATGTACCCAGCAGGTGCACCGCATAACGGAGCACATTCAATCCCGCTTCATACGCGGGCTTCATACCGGAGCGCTCTTCTTCGACGTGGCGAAAGCGTTCGACAAGGTCTGGCACAACGGGCTCATATACAAGTTATATGGACTCGGTGTGCCAGATCGCCTCGTACTCATCATACGAGATTTCTTACGCAGTCGAACCTTCCGCTACCGCGTCGAGGGGGTGCGATCCGAATCACATCCCATCCTAGCCGGCGTACCACAAGGCTCAGTCCTAGGTCCCGTGCTCTACACCCTTTTCACGAACGACATACAGCACACCAGCGGCGTCGAACTCGCCCTCTTCGCAGATGATACCTGCCTCTATGTGTCTGGACGTAATCCAGACACTATCTCTAAACGCCTCCAATCCGCAGCCCGAACCCTCGGGTACTGGTTTCGGAAATGGAGGATCGAGGTCAACCCCATCAAAAGTGCAGCCATGTACTTCTCGCGGCGCATTACGCCGCATCTCCCCACCATAGAGTTATTTGATCGTCCAATCCCCTGGGAAAAGCAGTCTATTTGACTTAGGCGTCCTATTAGACTCGAGACTCAGCTTCGGTCCACATATTAACCGAGTAAGGAACCGAGCGGCGTTCGTCCTCGGCCGATTACATCCGTTACTAAATAAAAATAGCAAAATGTCCCTACGTAATAAAATTACACTTTACAAAGCCTGTGTTCGGCCAATTATGACATACGCAAGCCCCGTATTTGCGCATGCCTCCCCGCGTCAAATTCACCGACTTCAGGTAATACAAAATCGATTCATGCGTAAAGCCACCGGGAGCACCGTGGTTCGTACGTAATGCTAACCTTCATATCGATTTAGGGCTTCCTACCATAGCCCAATATCTAAAGTTGGCCTCTCGCCGATACTTCGACTCTGCCGCCACGCACCCCAACCCACTGGTTGTCAGTGCCGCCACATACAACCCCCTCGCGATACACCAAAACTCGACCCGCGGAAAAAGGAGACCGAGGCACGTCCTCGAGGACCCTGACGACGTGACCACTAGGGCCCAAGCGCTCTACTCAACACTATACAAACACACATTATCACCATCATACCGCCCCCGCCATCGGCGTGGGCGTATCAGACAAAGTTATTCGCGATACTGCCGCATCTCAGGCCGGTTCTCCCCTAGCACTACTGTCATAAGCAGAAGCGTCGCTGAAGTTTTTTGCGCCATTTCTTCTCCAGCGGAAACGCATTCCGAATTGGTGGTAAACCTATGTAATAATAATCATGGTATTAGTAATGATAGTAGTAGTAATATTGCCCTCCCGATTGCAGTAACTGACCGAGCCGAGGCCGGCCCCCTTGGGCACCCTCGAGTCTGTTACTCTCGCGAACAGGATGACGGTCCAAGCCGAGGTCCCCTCTCGGGGGCCCTTGCGCCAGTCATCCATAAATAAAGGTTTCGGCTAAGCGCCCTCAGCGCTATGCCACCTTTCAATCCGGCGAAGCTGTAAAAGCCTTCGGGCTAACAGTGACCATCAGTCTTAAAAAAAAAAAAAGCACATTACACTAGCTCTCAGTGCCCATAAAACCGAAACATTAATATTTGCAAACTACTGTTTGACGGCACAAAAACTAGCCCTGTGAAACCTACCACCAGTAAATTAATATTTAATGACTAATTTATTTATTGTAGGATTTCAATATCGTGATCGGTGTATCAAAAGTGGGCGTTATTACCAATATCAGCTAGCAACATTTAAAGCCAACATTGCAGTGTAATCTGATAGAATTGTCATTTATTACATTAGTACCTACATGTTCCTTTTCATTTTCATTTGACATTATCATTATCCACAATTCTTCAATTTTTTTACAATTGTGTTAGCAAAAATTCTTTTCAATATTTCATACACTGTTATGATTGCTAAAACGCTGTCTCCATCATGGCTTTGAAAAAGGTTAAAGGGAATATTGAAAGAATGTTTGATAAAAATTTGACCGATTTAGTTCGCGGAATCAGAAATAACAAAGATAATGAGGTATGTATTTATTGATTGTCCTTAATTAAATTTATAAACAATACATAAATCAAATACAGAACCATAACACAAACACAACATAATGAATGATAAATATTCCAGGCAAAGTATATAGCCCAATGTATGGAAGAAATAAAAGTAGAATTACGACAAGATAATATAGGTGTGAAAGCTAATGCCGTCGCTAAACTGACATATGTAAGTAAATATTTTAGTAACCTAATATGTGAATTATATTATTGATCACTATCACAACTCTGTTCCTTTTGTTAATACACAAACAGATAAGACTTTATTATTACATGTTATGGTTTAAATTCTGTTTATATATAATAAGTTATACTATAAAAAATGGTTTTATAGAATAACTTATTATCTATAAACAGAATCGTATAAAAACTGTTAAATTTATTACAATTTAAGTTTTTCATGATTTTCAGCTTCAAATGTTGGGATATGATATCTCATGGGCAATTTTCAATATTATTGAGGTAATGAGTTCAAACAAGTTTACTTTTAAGCGCGTTGGATATTTAGCAGCTAGTCAATCATTCCATGCAGATTCAGAGTTACTAATGCTTACAACTAATATGATAAGAAAGGATCTAAATGCTCAAAATCAGTATGAAGCAGGTCTGGCACTTAGTGGACTAAGCTGTTTTATTTCTCATGACTTGGCAAGAGATTTGGCTAATGATATTATGACATTGGTAAGTAAATTTACTAATATATATATATATATATATATAACTTTTTTCTCTGTCTGTTTGTACAAACAAATGACTACTCATGAACTTAAATTAAACTAATTTTATGGATTTTTTACATATAATTTTGCTATTTATAATGCAATGTTTCATGCTCTACAGCACCCAGGGTCACGGGAGGACTGAGGTGACAGATGTCAGATACAGTTAGCCCTTTCTGCATAGATCGGACCAAAATAATAATTAAAAGCTGAAGGTACTCCGGGTTAACTATTACATCAGGACATCTGTCACCTCAGTCCCGTTACGATGGGTGCTGTAAAGAGCTCAAAACGTTCGGTTATAAATAGTAAAATTAAACACAATAAATCTGTAAAATTAGTTTTATTTGAATGTGTAGTGTTCGTGTAATATAAGAAATCATTATGTCATGAATTTTACTATGATTATGGATAATAACACTGGGTCCAACTTATTTAGATTATGTTTCATTGTGTTTGTTTCACTAGTATCGAAATTATGAACATTTTTGCTGCTTAAAATCTTTGGAACGGATATTTAAAAAAAACCTATGTTAAATTGATTACTGTACTTGGACCATCCACCTAAAGTTGTTTTTGAATAATATTTTATGGTCCACCATTCTTGTTAATTTTCTAATAGTGATTCTTTATTTTATACTTCACTCAGATTTATTGTTAAAGCCTCTCTAAACAAATCTAACCTAGTTAAAAATAAAACAACTTCTACTGGTCAGAATTTAAAAATACTTAAAATGTAAACTGACTTTTTAGATGAGCTCAACTAAACCTTACTTAAGAATGAAAGCTGTACTGATGATGTACAAGGTATTTTTAAGATATCCAGAGGCCCTGAGGCCAGCATTTCCAAAATTAAAAGAAAAGTTAGAGGATCCTGACCCTGGTGAGTAATTGTGACATTTATTTAAAGTTACTGGCTAAATAATGGCAATATTAGCTTTTCTGATAGCTTCATGATGCAAGCTTGCTGTTTATAGCTTAACTACAGACACTACTATAAAGCAAAAAATTAATTAATATTTCTTCTTTTTTTTTAATTCGCTATTAGGATTTCTCCTGTATTGTGGTTGCATGATACAGCATTTGTTATGGGCAGACATTGCACTTACCATCAGGTGTTTGTTTGTTGCTTGTCTATTCACTTAATCCAAAAAAACCTATTTGAATGTTTGGTGGCGGCTCGTTAAAAGAATACTACCACTCCATCTCATCCAATGGATCTCGTAAAAGGCGAGTAAGGAATTAAACTGCACTGTGCACCCAACAGCATATATGGTATGCATAGCTTTACTGCAGTAGCTGCCCTCTCCAACATGAACACTAGCTTGCACTATGTAACAAAATGAATTTAGACTATTATCCAGTGTACACAATAACAACTTTAAGAGAAATGAGCGATTTTGACAATGTATTGGTCGTTGTTTCAGCCTATCACAAGTCCACTACTGAACATAATTTCGGTGATGTAATTGCTGTTAGCCTTTTTTGATTTTTACAGCTTCATTGGATCCTGTGCTCACGGGCCAGGGGCCCGCGTGCCAGGTTTGGTTAGACCCAAACATAAATAAATAAATAAACTCCTACAAAAACCTCGAAATTCGGACTGTGTCGCGTTCGCTGCGGGCTTGCGCGATTTAGAATATCTCAATACGATTTTAAGTCGTCTAATGACTGTCCGAGGGAGGCTGCGCGCCTTCATTCGGACTGTCGACTTGTGTGTCGGTAACTCTGGGCGGTGAGAACCGCCCTGGAACACGGGTGTATCGTGTACGCGGTGTGATTGTGGACTGCTGCGCCTCTCTCTAAGGCGGTCGCGCGTCGTGGTGCGTGTTATATTAAAGCTATTAACTGTGTGTACAGTGTAGCCTGGATCGTGACTGACCGTATCGTGGTCAGTTACTAAACATAGGCCTCCCCCATAGATAGCCTCAAAAGTTTGTAGCTCTCATATTGGAGGGATTTTGCCATAGTTGCAACGCTTGGCAGGCGGGTTGGCAACCGCAGTTTATTTATTCAGATGATCCTGGCAGATGCTGCTGCCCATCTTCTGGTTTAATTTTCCCTCTGTCGACTTTTACGACACCCCACGGGATGTGATGGGGTAATAGATGCTCTTAAACCGCTACCACACGGCATGTATTGGTAGTTTATTATATTTATTTTCATAACATAACTATATATTAAGAGTTACAGCCAACAGTGGTAGAGCCACGCATCAGCTTTTGTTGTTGCATGAATGGGCCGGCTCGACCGGGAAAGTACCACGACCTCACAGAATACCGGCGTGAAGTAGATGTTTAACAAACTTCTGCGTTTCGTCTGGTGAGTGCAGGTAACCGGAGGCCCACCCACCCCCCTCCCCCAAAGCATGGTAGCGGAAATAAAAAATCTACCCCAGGGGGGTACCAGCACCACCGGTGCTGGAGAATCCCCCTCTGGGCATCCGCGCTCGGGCTACCAATCGCTACCTGAGCGTGAATGCTCAGGCTGCCCCTCGTATTGTGGTGGGGGGCACAGTTCCGCTCTGTTCCCACACTGTTCGAGGCAAACGTAGCAAAACACCTTCGGCACCCCTTACCACGCTTACCGTGGATTTCTGCAATATCAGGGGAATTCATTCCAATCTTGATGCCGTCCACTACCATCTGGAGACGGCAAAGCCGGCCTTGCTTTTTCTTACCGAGACGCAGATATCCTCTCCGGCGGATACCTCTTATCTTTCCTACCCGGGGTACAAGCTGGAACATTCCTTTGTGCCACGGGTCGGGGTTTGTGTATACGTCAGAGAGCATATATGTTCTCAACGCCTCGGCAGCCTTGAAGGTAGGGACCTGTCCATCCTTTGGCTACGCATAGACAGCTACGACCACCCACGCGTCTATGGGTGCCTCTATAGGTCGGTAATACCGAAACTCATCGACCACATCCAAATGGCGGCAGATTCCGTGCTACAGCAGATCCCATCCGCAGAGATCGTGGTACTCGGCGACTCAACGCCCACCACGCCGAATGGCTACGCTCTCGAACCACTGATCATGCGGGGAGATCTGTTTTTGACTTTGCCTTGGCATATGATCTGACACAACTGGTTACTTCGCCAACGCGGATCCCAGGTGTGGAGGATCATACACCTTCCCTGCTGGATCTTCTGCTGACCTCTCATCCGGGCGGCTATGTGGTGTCCGTCGATGGCCCTCTGGGATCTTCGGACCACTGCTTGATCCGGAGTAAAGTGCCTATCATGTGCCCATTGCGGTCGCGATTTGCAGGCTGCCGCCGTGTGTGGCACTTCAGGTCAGCGGAATGGGAAGGGATGCGGTCTTTCTTTGCATCCTACCCATGGGGCCGGGTTTGCTTCTCGCTGGATAGTCCCGAAGTCGTTGCCAATTCTGTCGCCGATGTGGTACTTCAGGGAATGGAACTCTTCGTTCCATCCTCTGTGGTGCCCATCGGTGGTAGATCTAAGCCTTGGTTTGGTGGCACCTGCAGAATGGCATCTCGCCAAAAGCAGCAGTGTTACCAGGCCTGGGTTAATGCATCGGCGTCTCGGGATTCAAAATCTAGCGATTTTAATAAGAAGTAAAACTCTGCCTCCAGGTTCTTCAAAAGAGTCATTGCTGCGGCAAAGTCTGAGCACATTGGCAGAATTGGTGAGAAACTAGTTCGTCTTCCTTCCGGAACACGTGCGTTCTGGTCCCTCGCCAAGGCTGTCCAAGGGAATTTCTGTCAGCCATCACTACCATCTCTGCACAAGGAGAACAACTCGCTGGCCCATGACGCAAAGGAGAAAGCCGATCTTCTAGGTTCTCTTTTTGCGTCCAACTCGACTCTCGATGACAGGGGGAACTCACCGCCGACCATCCCGTGCAGTGAGTGCTCTATGCCGGACATCCGGTTTTTTCAGAGCTCAGTGCGCAAAGCACTCCTCTCCCTGGACATCCAAAAGTCGAGCGGGCCCGATGGAATTCCCCCTATTGTGTTGAGGATGTGTGCTCCAGAGTTGGCACCGGTCCTTACGCGTCTTTTCCGGTACTCCTACTCTCTAGGCGTCGTCCCGAAGGCATGGAAGACAGCTTTTGTGCACCCGATCCCTAAGAAAGGCGACCGCTCAGATCCGTCCAACTACAGACCGATCGCCATCACCTCCTTGTTCTCCAAAATAATGGAATCCATTATAAACTGCCAGCTCTTGAGGTACTTGAGGAGCACCAGTTGATTAGTGACCACCAGTACGGCTTCCGTCGGGGTCGCTCAGCTGGTAATCTTTTAGTGTGCCTCACTCATCGATGGGCGGAGGCAGTAGAGAGCAAAGGCCCTGGCAGTTAGTTTGGACATAGCGAAAGCCTTTGATCGGGTCTGGCACAAAGCGCTTCTCTCGAAGCTGCCTTCATATGGGCTTCCCGAGAAATTTTGCAATTGGGTCACTAGTTTTCTCACAGACCGGAGCATCAAGGTCTTAGTTGACGGTGCATGCTCGGAATCCAAGTCTGTGAACGCTGGTGTCCCACAAGGCTGTGTGCTACGAGGGGTGATCCAAAAGTAATGATAATCAATAATAAACACAATGAATAAAATATAAATAAATAAATTTATTTCTCAACATAGTCTCCTAGCAAGTCTATACATTTAGTCCATCTCTTTTCTAATCCTAAAATTCCCTTAGAAAAAAAATCTTTATCTTGACTCTCAAAAAAGTCCTCAACCGCGGCCATCACGTCGCTATCATCGTCAAATTTCTTGCCTCGGAGGTGTTCCTTGAGTCGTGGAAAGAGATAGAAGTCGCTGGGGGCTAGATCTGGTGAATAGGGGGGGTGTTCCACCAGCTCAAAGCCCGCTTCCTGAATGGCAGCCATGGCAATTGCAGCTTTGTGAACCGGTGCGTTGTCTTGATGGAACAGCACTCCAGCCCGCAGTTTGCCTCGCCTTTTCTCCTTAATAGCCTCCCGCAATCTTCTTATTTGTTCTGCATAGTAGGAGCCTGTAATAGTGGCCCCCTTTTCCAAGTAGTCCACCATGATTATTCCTTCAGCGTCCCAAAAAACAGACGCCATAACCTTCCCTGCTGAGCTTGACACTTTGAATTTCTTCGGCGTCGGTTCATCGGATCGTTTCCATGTCATCGATTGTTGTTTTGTTTCAGGATCAAAATGGTGGATCCAGGTCTCGTCCATGGTCACAAAACGTGACAAAAAATTATCCTTGTCTGCCTGGAACTTTTCGAGATTTGCTCTTGACATGTCGACTCGTTTCTTCTTTTGCTCGTCGTTTAACATTTTCGGTACCCAACGCGCGGAGACCTTTCTCATATGCAATTCGTTCGCAAGGATTCTTTGAATGCTGCCATATGAGATCCCTGTGACCTCAGCTACATGCCTGATAGTCACTCTTCGATCTTCCAATACAACTTCTTCAACTTTTTTCACATTTTCTTCAGTGAGGGACGTCGATGGGCGTCCTTCGCGGTGTTCGTCTTCCGTCGATGTTCTTCCCAACTTAAACTCCTTAGCCCAGCGTGCAACTGTGGAATATGGAGGAGAAGAGTCCCCTAATGTTTCCACCAAGTCGCTGTGTATGTCTTTGGTAGACATTTTTTTCAAGCAGAGGTATTTAATGACAGCTCTGATTTCGTGTTTTTCCATTTTGATGTTCACTCCTTGACAGTCCGTATTCAAATGAATGTAGCTCCCGGGAATCGTGGCCTATTTATATGATTTTTTTTCCCTGAACTAGTGGTTAACTGAGTAAGTGACTGAAATTTTTTTGTATTTTTGTGTGCACTAGAAATAACTGATTATCATTACTTTTGGATCACCCCTCGTATCGCCGACCCTGTTTCTTTTGCATATCAATGATATGTTACAGATTAGTGACATTCATTACTATGCAGATGACAGTACTGGTGATTCCTTATACACCGGCCGTGCCAATATTTCTCGGGAACACGTCGACGAGCACCGGAACAAACTTGTGTCTGAAGTCGAGATTTTGTTAGACAAAATCTCGGACTGGGGCCGACTAAATTTAGTCGAGTTCAACCCTAACAAGACACAAGTTTGCGCGTTTCCCGCAAAAAAGTATCACCTCATTTCGAGAGCACTCCCCTCGTTGCCTCAGCCAGTATCAGAATCCTTGGCGTCGACATATCGAGCAACGTTCAATTTCGCGGTCACTAGGAAGGGAAGGCCAAATTGGCCTCCAAGAAGCTTGGCGTGCTCAGTAGAGCGCGACAGTACTTCATGCCGGCCCACCGCTTGCAACTTTATAAGGCGCAGGTTCGGCCGCACATGTCCTTCCAGTGTCAGCTCCTTCCATTTGACCGCATTCAACGAAGAGCGGCTCGAATTATCGACGACCATGTCCTATCTGATCGGCTTGATCCCCTGGCTTTGCGAAGAGATGTTGCATCTCTTTACATTTTTTACAGGATCTACCATGGGGAGTGTTCCGAGGAACTGTTCGGATTAATTCCAGCCGCTGAATTTCACCATCGCACCTTACGACATTACCTCAAATTCCATCGTCACCACCTTGATGGTTGTTCCACCACAGTGCGTTTTTCGCGGAATTTTCTGCCACGCATTTGCACTTTATGGAATGTTCTGCCGTCAGGGGTTTTTCCGGGCCGATACGACTTAGGGACCTTCAAGAAAAGAGCCTATTCCTTTCTCAAAGGCCGGCAATGCATCTGCTATTCCTCTGGTATTGTAGGTGTTCATGGGCGGCGGTGATCACTTACCATCACGTGAGCCACCTGCTCGTTTGCCTCCTATTCAATAATAAAAAAAAAGTTGCGGTAACCGGCCCGTTGCAATCTACAACATAACTATATTGAATTTTGGTGCATGTATGCATTCATGGGAAATTAAATAAATACAAAAACTATTTTTGTTCCACGAAAGCTATTTATAAATTAGTTTTAGTGTGTCCCTTATTTTAAATAATAATTATGATTGTATGTATGTGTATATAGGATGTAAACAAATTCGTGAGCATAAATTTAATGCTTGATTGCATATAAATAGATAATTGTTTTTAATGTATAAAGAGCGTAAACATCCCTAATAAATAATAAAATAAAAAAAAACAAAAATTATACAAATATCAAAAATGTGTAGTGTGCTATACGATTAACAGTTGATACCTACAGTGCACGTGAGCAACGCGTCCAGCGGGTCACCTACAGTACACGTTACCTACGCAGAGTAGGGGTAGCGGTAGCAGCAACGTGGGTAACAACAGCGAAGCGGCGCGGGCTCCTCGTGTCAAAGGGAGCGACGTGGGACATAGTCTTCACTGTTATTGCTTTATGCTAAGATAATAAATGGTTTGCGGCTAACGCAACGGTAATGCTTTGTCGACGGGCTGTGCGCTGCATCCAGGGAGTTTGCTAAGGATCCGATGAAGCTGTAAAAGCCAAAAAAGGCTAACAGCAATTACATCACCGAAATTATATATAGGGAGTTTGCTCGAGACATTTTAATATTTTTAAAAGGTTGCGTTGATTTGTGTCTCATGATACAAAAAAAGACATAATGTATCATAATATATACGTCATCAATTTATTAAGTAGATTATACCATATTGGTGTTATTATCAATATCAAAGTCAATAATTTTAATTTCATAAATTTTGCAACAAACATGGCCATTTCCAGTAGTAGGTACCTACTTTCAAATGATGCTCATGAATTTGTTTACATCTGTATAATATGTATTAATATATTTTAAAATATTGTGTGTTTAAGAACATCGCTATTCAAAAATTTTATTCAAAAAGGGCCATTACATAAATAATACACTTACACATGCTTTTTGTTACACTGTAGCCCTCTGGGCAACTAGAGTCAGTTACTCATTTACCGGTCAGTGTAAGTGCTGTTATAATAAAAATTATCTATTTATCCATTATTAAATGACATTATGTCATTAAGATCAGGTAAATATTGCGAACAACACCTAATCATTTTGGTGATTTCAAATTATTATTCTTTTATTAATTATTTGTAATTTTCTTTAATTCATATTATATGGATTAAACCTTTCAATCTAGTATGACATGAAAATTCCTTCAGATGGTTAGAAATTTATTATATTTATGCTATTTATTTCTTCTAATACATTATTTCAGGTGTACAGTCCGCAGCAGTCAATGTTGTTTGTGAATTAGCAAGAAAGAATCCCAAAAATTACTTATCATTAGCACCAATATTCTTTAAATTAATGACAACATCTACGAATAATTGGATGCTGATCAAGATCATCAAACTGGTATTTATTGTTTCACATTCAATAAAATAGATTACAAAAAAAAAATTCATATATAAGCTATTGATATAAAATCTGGGCAGTTACATGTTTTGATATCTAAACAATATTAGCATATTATAATAATTACAATATTGTATTAACTGTTTTTGCTCTTGTTATTATAGAATTAAGTTGATTAGTCCCAGAATTTCAGTAGGAATATACTAGAACTAAAAACCATAAACTGATTGATTAGACAGTTCGATAAATAATTCAACAGACCGCGCGGTATTAAGTAAAAAGCGAACTTGTTTTAGTTGAAAAAAGTGACACATAAAACTCTTATTTTAATTTAGCGGCAACTGTGTAGTGTTGTGATGAGAGTACCTGATTTCTAAGCCGCGGGTCCTGGGCTCGCATTGTAGACGGAGCTAACATTTGTCCAAAAACACATTGTTGGTGTTCGGGTCTGGTTGTGTCGTGCATGTGAAGTGTCTGTAAAACGCACCCACGATACAGGAGAAATCCTAACTTGGGCCATCGATTTTAAAAGACAAAAAAATCTGCTTTTCCTAAAATCTCTAGCATATTGATTCTGATTTAGTAACAGCTCACTAGTAACTGCCCATTTATTCATTTTACTGACTAAATGGATTTCCCACATTCAATGATTTATTGTTCTACTTTTTGCAAAATATTTTACACCTGGTTTCCATTTTTTATTTACTGGTCATATTTTAACAATCGATCTGTTATGGAATGGACTTATATATTACTTATATACAATTAGTATTTACATAATGATAAAAACTGTTATAAATTACAGTTTTAATCAAAGCCAAAAAAATATGTTGCCATAAATGTATTAAGTATTAATTAAAATTTTAAATTCTGCGTCTTTCTAATTTAAGTTATGCATTTTATAGTTATTTGAAATTTTTTGTTTCTCAAAAGAATTTTCATTCCTTATTTACCTATTTTACTAAAATTCTTAATTCTCCACAGTTTGGTTTAATGACACAGTATGAACCAGATATTGGAAGAAAAATAACTCAAAGCCTCATAGATCTAATTTGCAGGTACCACTTGTGAAACTTTACCGCAACGAGTTTACAAGTTGCTAGAATCGTTCACCATTCTTCACCATTTTATATTCCAAAAATTAATCATACCGACATGATCATCAATCACAGAACGGTTTATTTAAAATTTGCAATGCTAAACCAAAACCAATGATGATGCGGCATAATTTAAAAAGTTTATTTTGGTTAAGTTTTTATATAACAATGACAGTGACATTGTTTATTAAAATTAATATTATAAAGTGGGTGTAAAAGGTTAAATTAATTATTTTCATCAAAAAAATCTAATTACAAATATTAGTCGTATTTAAATCTTCAGAGACCCTTGCTTAAATTTCGTTTATTTTTGCCATTTGCTGATTTATTATGCTGAACAAATTACATTAATCAGTTTGACTTAAGTAAATATAATAATTTACGCATATACACACCTTTCAATTGATAGCAAACCTTATCAACTTTAATTGTTTAAATATCTATTAAACATTACTGTTTAGAGTATATTAAGGTTTTTAATTTTATGACACAAAATAATGTTTGTTTCCATCACATGATACTTTTACACATGTTTATGCGATTGCACTTGTATACAGTTATATTACGTTTTGTGATACAAACTAACTTGAACATAAAATAATCTAATTCTAGGAAATGATTACACAATAGATCTTTTTACACCCTGTATTATGAACGATTTTAAGTGGCCACATATTTTTTGGTGTTGTTATCATCATGGCTATATCTAAATTTGCAAATTTTGTAATAATCCTATAATTTACAAGGGTTTATAGGAACAAACACTAAATTGGCATGTTACACATTTTTAAATATATTTTGCTGCTGACCATATATACAAATTTGACACAAGCTGTACCATATGTTGATATAAAAACATGAAGTAAAGACTATGATTAAAAGGGAATCCAGATAAAAATATACCATTCGTCAATACAATCCTACACATGCTGATTCACATATAAGCTAGTCTAGTGTCATTGTGTTTGTTCCAGTTTGGTGCCTTAACCCCATTAGAGCCTCGACTTGGCAAGAAACTGATAGAACCATTAACTAATTTAATTCATAGGTGAGTCTAAAGCTTAATGGCACTTAGTAAATTTGTTTGAAAACTTAATTATTGGTCTCTATGGGGTAAAGGGAATGTAGTGCCTAAACTAAATGGCTTGTATACATATGACAATTTTTTGTTTTTATAAGCTATGTATAAAAAAAATTTCGCTTACACTGCTTTTTCAAAGTTTGATTTTCTTAGTGATATTAGCGATGCGACACTTGGCCTATTGTGATTTTAGACTGCAATTTGAATTTTTAGCAAAAAGCTTAATTGACGCCAGTAAGTTGCCCGTTTTTGTTTATCCTTTAAAAAAATATGTATTATGTAATGTAGAGCGATATTACACGTGCCATAATTTTCATCATCCGCTCAATAGTCCACTGTTAGACGTTATCCATTGCAGGCTGGTAGGCGATTGCAGTACCAGAAGCCCCGCACCATATGTACTACTGTTCATCACTGATCTGGGTATTTTACATACATACAGTCACGCCCTTTTCCCATATAAGGGGTCCGCAGAGTCCACACACGTAGCCCACTTTTCGTCCCCGCGGGAAACGAGACGTGACGGGTATCGAACCACGTCGCCGCCATTTTTGTACGAGTAAAAAAAATCTTATTCCCCATGAGCAGTATAGTGACAGCATTGCATATTATAGTGTTATTCTGCAGTAATAAAGGCCTTTTATGACACCTCTGTAGGAGAGGTAGGTGCTAATCTACTCTGCCGGTAAATTACAAAGTCAAAGTTTCATAATTCAATTTTGACTTGCTTAAAGCTATTATGAACGACAAAATATACACCGGTTTGAAAAATAAGACATCAGAGAATTGTCAATACTATATAACCAATGTCATTTATAAATTCTATAAAATTTATTTCAGCATTTTGAAATTGGTTTCAGCCATTTTTAGTGGCAATGAGTATTTTTTATTTGGAGTTATACTTAGTCAATTTATTATTCCCTTCAGGCATTAACATTATAATCACTTGTAAACTGTTTATAAAAAGTGGTATTACATAATGTGATAGCATTTTATTTGTTACCCACAGACACACAGTTTGTGGACACAGGTCTATACATAGGAGATACACTTATATATAGAAATGTTTTCTGGCATGCACGTTTTCACTTCGTGATTACTTTAATCGCAGAGCGAATACCAATTTTTATAATATAATAGAAACCCTTTTTATTCTAGCTTCAAAGAAACATGTTTCAAACTGAATTGGCGCGCTTAGGTTAACCACTAGGCAATGAAACGTATGTACAAAAACTGCTGCACACAGTTGTTTTTGTTACTTTCTTGTCCCTAAAAAATAATTTTAAACGTTTATAATGCATTGTTGTATTTGTAATATTTTAATTTTTACACGTTATGAACAGCACATCCGCTATGTCCTTGCTGTATGAGTGTATAAATACGGTGATTGCTGTACTGATAAGCATTAGCAGCGGAATGCCTGGTCACGCTGCTTCCGTGCCAGCTCTGTGTTCAAAAACTAAGGATACTCATAGAGGACAGTGATCAGAACCGTAAGTGTATTCAAAATCAATTTATTTATTTAATTTACAGCAATAACTCCAAATTACCTTTTCACAATAACTAATCAAGTTTTCATCATCATCACCTCCCTCTTTATCAGTCCACTGCTGCTGAGACTTCTGCTAAAGTGCGAGAATTTACCGTGATTGTATTCTATAAATTGTGAAAACTGAGCATTTTTGAATAAAATTTGATTAGTGCCTTTTTGTATGCAAATTGGTAACTGGGTTGTTGGTACGAAAAGTCAACAGTCGTCTTGCAAAAGTAGAAGATAATATCAACGATATGTTCTTTTCCTAGGCAGTATTTTGATATCTACTAGCTGAAAATTGTCTTGAACATAAATCATTTCTAATCTTAGCATATTTTAAAACACACATTTCTATTGTTTAAGTGATGGTGAGTATATCATACATTATACATACGAGGAACGGCTGATAAATTGACCTAAGGTATTAAATGGTAGAAAAGTTCTGTTACAAAAATATTGTTTTCAGTGTAGTCTCTTCAAGTAAAGTACACTACACACTAGTGGTGTAAAAGTAACGAAAAAAAGCGTATTCGGATATATTCGTTACTATAACTATCAGTACTCGTTACTATCGTATCGTTTCGTTACTCGTTACTTTTGATACCTAATAAATAACATCGCATCGACGACGTCGCGTCGGTCGTACCTACTTTGTAGAATACATTCTTAATACGTTACATATTTAGCTGCGTAATGTGAATATTTTAACTTTTACATTTTTTGAACCTGACTTGTGTATATTATGTAAATCTAAATTTAGTTTGATTTTATATGGAAGTGGGTAGAACTTCAAGTAAACTGTAATTTAATTACCACAACGATCTAATTGAAAACTAAACAGAATTTACTGTTTTGAATATTTTATCCCTGAGAATATGTAAGCCTTTATTTACCAAAAAACAATAAAATCTCATCTCATTAACACGGCTTTATTATAATATCTCTTATAGTATTATTTTTAGTGAAACTAATTGACAATAGTATAAAACAAAAACATAAATCTATGTTATATTATTACATTAATTAATATTTTGTATAAAAATACTTACCTACCTTGTTTCTCTTCCAATCCCAAACTTTGTCTAAACAGTTCCTTTACTTATAGTAACTAAATAAACAGTAAACAAACATCGTCCTTTGTAACATACATATTTAAAATCACGAATTAAGCGCGAGCATGCGTTTATCGCACTATCAGCAAACCGTTTCAATTCAAGCATCAACGCAACGAACGTACTTGCAAAAATTCAATCAAACTAATATCAGTACGAAACTACGAAAGTAACGAAATAACGAAATGCATTCTTGAGTAACGTTTCGGTACTCGGTACTAGATGGCGTACCCGTTACTCGGTACCGAATACATACGGTTTGCTACAGCTCTACTACACACATCGGGCATACAGTGCCTTTAAACTTGACTTAAAAATGGTTTTCTACAGCTGCTTATATCACATCATCATTGCCAAATCTGCATCCTCATAACTCCTTTTTTAAATTAGAAAACAGGAAATTGTAGCTGGGGACCGTGTAAGATAGGAATCAGAACTTAACCGTTCTGAGATACCTGTATCTTTCAGGGTCTGCTTCGAAATGCGTGCCGTGTGAACAGGCGCTTCGCCTTGCAAAACATCACTCCAGTTTCGCACGTCGTTTCTCACTAAACCACGTACCAGAGCCAATAAATTTGCGTAATATCGATCACTCATACTACACTCCGCGTCACAAAAATCGCACCTCTCTGAGTTTGCGCGAAAAATGGCTGTAATGGCTAGAAACGAATTATATTTATATAAATATTGGTATGTTTGAAATGGGTATTTGAATAGCTTTACATTATTAATAAAAAAATCATGAAATCATTAAAACATTTATACAGTTATACATATATTACAGTTAGTAAGGACGCTAGTTACACAACCTAAAAAGGGTATAAAAGGGTCGATCTGGATGAAATATGGGCCAGTCGTAATTTAGACTTTGCAGTGAACACACGTGAACAAGTAATCCAAGTAAGAACAAGTAAAGATGGACACCAGCTCTGAAGAAGCCGCTCAAGTGATTGCCCTATTGCAGTCGGGGATGCGGCAGTGTGACGTTGCTCGACAGTTGAACCTGTCCCGTTTTTCAGTTCGACGGGTGTTCCAACGTTTTCAGCAGACTGGTGGTTATGTTAGAAAACCGGGATCTGGAAGAAAACGGTGCACATCAGAAAGAGATGACCGTTTCATCGTTACGACATCTTTACGAAACCGTTTTACAAATGCTGTTGAGTTGCAACAACAGCTTCGATCAACTCGGAGAACATCTGTGAGTGTTTCTACGATAAGAAGATAGTTACACGAAAAGAGTTTAACAGCCCATAGACCTGCTAAAGGTCCAAAACTTACTGCACAGCATCGCAGAGATCGCCTAGAGTTTGCTCGCAATCATTGCGAGTGGACTCTAGAACAGTGGCGGACCGTACTCTTCTCTGATGAGACGAGGGTCTGTCTCTTCTGCAATGACAGACGTAGAAGGGTCTACAGAAGACAGGGGGAGAGGTTCACACAACCCTGCTTCGAAGAATCCGTCGATTACGGGGGTGGCTCGTGTATGTTTTGGGGCGGCATTTCCGTCGACGGGAAAACGGAACTTGTGTGCGTTTCCCGGACTCGGGGTGGCCGTGGGCAAAGGTCATTAAATGCTGGTCGGTACATTACTGAAATCCTGGAGGAACATGTGGTCCCGTATGCTGGTTATGTCGGTGATAGATTCATGTTAATGCATGATAATGCTCGTTGCCACACCGCGGCTATTGTACGGGATTATTTACAGGAGGTCGATATCCCTGTTATGCATTGGCCAGCACGAAGTCCAGACCTTAACCCAATAGAACATCTCTGGGATGACCTAAAACGGCGCGTGCGAGCTCGAGATCCAGCTCCAGCCACTCTTCAAGAGCTCCAAGATGCGGTACTTGATGAGTGGGAACAAATACCCCAAGAGGCTGTTGCGATCCTTGTAAGGTCCATGAAAGGAAGCCGTTATCAAGGCAAGGGGGGGGGGGGGGTAACACTAGGTTTTAAGAACTTTTGTATTATTAAGTTTTTTAAATTATTAATTAAAATTTGTACATACCCTGTCTTTTCTTTAATTCTCTTTCGTCTCGTTATAAAAGTAAATTCAATTAAAATCCTGAAAGCTAATGAAATTACCTTTCGAATGATACCCTCAAACCACAACATTGCCATTGGCCTGTTGTGTTAAAATAGTATTTAAATTATTTTTTTCGGATGTGCGATTTTTTTGACGCTGAGTGTAGTTACGATTGGTCACCGGTTTGAACAATTTAAAATAAAGTTAAGTAATAGGCTGTTACTATAATGTCCCACTGCTGAGCATAGCCTATATATAGCATATAGAGAGGGTTTTTGGAGCCGGGAAGAGTTCACCACGCTGCTCCAATGCGGGTTGGAGGACTTCAAATGTCCATGTTTCCATAATTTAAATTTGTCGTAATCATGAACAATGAGAATTGTCGTTGAATTTCCCTTAGTCAACTTTTACGACATATGCGGAATGAAATGGTGTGGCAGATTCTTTCATAATGTGCGATTTTTTTGACGCCGAGTGTAGTATTTTTTGGCAAGTAACTTATTAGTACGCCATGAGCTTCAAAGCCGACTTTTACCCCTTTTTTACTCTCTGTATGGACTCTTGTTTACTTTTCGGATGCACGGTTACGCTTCAGTCGCAAATTTCGTTAAGATTGTCCTTGGCTAACTCCAAAAACTGCTTAGAAGATTCAAGTCGCCGCTGCTTATCAAAAGGCGCTAGCATTTTCGTTACCCAACGCATATGCCGCAATTTTGTTCTTGGGTCGGCCAGTAGCAGTAATTCTTCGACTTTTCGCACATTTTCCTCGGTCTCTACCGTCACAAGACGCCCTGGGCGGGGATCATATTCACAACTCTCTCTTCCTTGTTGAAATAAGCGGGTCCATTTCTTGACCAATTTATAAGATGGTACTAATTTCTGAAGAATCGAAGACATGTCTTCGAAAATTTCAAACTTTACTCAGGTTATAGATAATAACATATTTACTGGTCGTAGGATTCCTATGCAGGAATCCGTCTAGGTAAATACCACCCCAGGGCCAGTTATTCTGCCGTGAAGCAGTAGTATGCAAACATTACTTTGTTTCGGTTTTAAGGGCACTATGAGCTAGCGTAATCACTGGGCATATGAGACTTAAGAACCTATGTCTCAGGGTGATGGGCACAGTGTGGTGTCACACAGAAATTTTCTGGGTGACACAGCATTTGTTATAGGCAGACGTTGCATGTTTCAGGTGAACGTTTTGCTCGTTTCATCACATTAAAACTATGGGACTAACTTAGACTATATTTCGTCGTGTTTGTTTCCCTGGTTCCAAAGCTGTGAACATGTTATTGATAATATTCCCCAAAACTTGGTATAGTAGCGGAACCCTTGACTATTGAAAACTTTGTAATGCCATATATTATGAATATTGCGCGAAAAATACGGGCATATCGACGTGGAGTCGCGGAAACCGGCCCGTTGAAATCTACAATCTACGTATATTGGAAGACTGTGGTTAATTGGCTATCTGACAAAGATCATCCACGTGAAGTTGCTTTTGAATAAGATGTTATGGGGCACCATTTTTGTTGGATCTAGTAATACTCTTACTATATACCGTAGTAATAATACTAACTATATAACTTAATTTTAAATTTGCAACTTTTATTGCAGTGAAATATCTGGGATTGCTGGCAATGTCTAGAATACTCAAGTCACACCCAAAATCGGTGCAGGCGCATAAGGATCTTGTCTTGGCATGTCTAGATGATAAGGACGAGTCAATTAGACTGAGAGCTTTGGGTCTTCTATATGGAATGGTAAGTTAGGAAATATTAAATAAAAATTATACTCAGTATATAATTTATCGATAATTCGAATATCGACAAATCGTTAGCTGAATCTCTTAACAGCAGGCAAGCCAACGTTCGGGCAGGACAACGTCTGTCGGGTCTGCTAGTGTTTTATATTTTTATAGTAAGAAATAAAAATTAGTAAGTAAAGTGCCTATAAATGTCCTACTGCCGAGCACAGGCCTCCTTTGTTTTGAGAGGGCTTTGGAGCTGGGAAGAGTCCGCCACTATCACTCACCGACTCTGAGCATCATGCGGCCTGCCGTTAAGGGACCACGACAGTTCCTTATGCCACCACTGGCAATACGCACTGTTAAGACTTTAATTTTTAGTGATTGACGCTCGTTTTGATTGATACTCGACGAGAAGACGTGACGCAGTTTCCCGAACGCTGCCCAGCCGAGTTGGATCCGAATTCAAGTCACTCGCGTACCTAACATGAAATTTGCCGCGAGCACTCGGCCCTTGAGCTACAACGGCTCTGTGTTTGCATTTCCTATTTTTTTTTTGTAAATTAATGTAAATATAAACATTGCAATAATTAATAAATTTACATTTTAGGTTTCAAAAAAAAATTTAATGGAAATAGTTAAAAAACTCATGGTTCATATGGAACGTGCGGAGGGTACGTTGTACCGAGACGAACTGCTAACGCGCATGATAGAGATCTGCTCGCAGAACAACTACCAGCATGTTGTGGACTTCGAGTGGTATGTCACCGTGTTGGCTGAGCTCACTGAGATGGAAACAAGTGCTAAACATGGTAAGTTGATTACATATCTTCAGCACCTTCATTTAAATATATAGGATTTTCAAAAAACCGTAACTTTCGGTATTAACATAATTAATAATAACTTTTGTATCACTTTTTTTGAAGCTATACAGTATAAAAATTACTTATTATAATGATTTAGAAAATAAACGCAGTGCGGATTTGGCAACCGTTTCTTTTGTTGAGAATAGTATGGAATATGTATACCTTTAGCTTAGCCCTCTCTCCCCCTCCCTCGCCCTCTTGCCCTCTTAGCGTATGTGAGTTGAGGCATTGGTGTATATAGGGTTAGTTTCCAGAGGGAGTCTAGCTTGTGAAAAGCTACGGTCGATGAAGTCGATTGCATATAAAAGTAATTTCTACTTGAAGCGTTGAACCATATTTCGGCTATCGATTTACGAAATGTTATTAACCGACTTCAAAAAACGAGGTTCTCAATTTATCTGTACATATTTATTTTAATTTTAAAGTGTTTTTTAAGTGAAATTATTTAATCTCCTACCCCAGTTAAACCCATGATGGTATGTAACCCAACATCCAGGGGTCCTATATACGCGGTGGTAGAATCCCTATGCAGGAATCCGTCTAGGTAGGTACCACCCCAGAGCCAGTTATTCTATCGTGAAGAGTGAACAGTAACAGTTATGGGCAGACATTGTACTTGCCATCAGATAAACGTTTTGCGCGTTTAGTCACTTTATCCAATATAAAAAATGTTTGTGCAGGGTGCGTGCTGGCTATGCAGCTGACGGAGGTGGGGGCACGGGTGGCGGGCGTGCGGTCGTTTGCAGCGCGCGAGTGCGCGGCGCTCTGCGCGCGGGCCGCCGCCGCGCCGCCCGGACCCGCCTCGCGCGAAGTGCTCTACGCGGCCGCCTACGTGCTCGCCGAATATTGCGAGTGAGTACTGCACGTGCGTGCCGCGCCGCCCGGACCCGCCTCGCGCGAAGTGCTCTTCGCGGCCGCCTACGTGCTCGCCGAATATTGCGAGTGAGTACTGCACGTGCGTGCCGCGCCGCCCGGACCCGCCTCGCGCGAAGTGTTCTACGCGGCCGCCTACGTGCTCGCCGAATATTGCGAGTGAGTACTGCACGTGCGTGCCGCGCCGCCCGGACCCGCCTCGCGCGAAGTGCTCTACGCGGCCGCCTACGTGCTCGCCGAATATTGCGAGTGAGTACTGCACGTGCGTGCCGCGCCGCCCGGACCCGCCTCGCGCGAAGTGCTCTTCGCGGCCGCCTACGTGCTCGCCGAATATTGCGAGTGAGTACTGCACGTGCGTGCCGCGCCGCCCGGACCCGCCTCGCGCGAAGTGTTCTACGCGGCCGCCTACGTGCTCGCCGAATATTGCGAGTGAGTACTGCACGTGCGTGCCGCGCCGCCCGGACCCGCCTCGCGCGAAGTGTTCTACGCGGCCGCCTACGTGCTCGCCGAATATTGCGAGTGAGTACTGCACGTGCGTGCCGCGCCGCCCGGACCCGCCTCGCGCGAAGTGTTCTACGCGGCCGCCTACGTGCTCGCCGAATATTGCGAGTGAGTACTGCACGTGCGTGCCGCGCCGCCCGGACCCGCCTCGCGCGAAGTGTTCTACGCGGCCGCCTACGTGCTCGCCGAATATTGCGAGTGAGTACTGCACGTGCGTGCCGCGCCGCCCGGACCCGTCTCGCGCGAAGTGTTCTACGCGGCCGCCTACGTGCTCGCCGAATATTGCGAGTGAGTACTGCACGTGCGTGCCGCGCCGCCCGGACCCGCCTCGCGCGAAGTGCTCTACGCGGCCGCCTACGTGCTCGCCGAATATTGCGAGTGAGTACTGCACGTGCGTGCCGCGCCGCCCGGACCCGCCTCGCGCGAAGTGTTCTACGCGGCCGCCTACGTGCTCGCCGAATATTGCGATCGGTAACAAACAGACAGATGGACAAGAGAGATATTTTCGCATTTATAATATTAGTATGGATAAATATATTAACGTTTTGAGAACCATTTTCTACATATTTATATTTAACAAAAATATGTAACAGGGAGGAAAGCATTATGCGCGAATCGGTCTCCCCGTTGTTGGCGTGCGCGGGCGTTGGGGGCGCACACATGCGAGCGCGAGCTGTGTGCGTGCACGCCGCGCTGAAGCTCTGCGCCCGGCTACTGCTCAACTACGAGCGCCGCAACGACCTGAATTCGGCACTTGCGGTACTGCTATAAACAAGTTAATAGAATCGGGCGTTACTTTGCGGAAATCTATTATAATGATGGAAAGAAAGTTAATTTGCTAAGATCCGCATGCAAAATATAAATGGTGTATATTACCTTTGAAGAGCATGGCCCGCCTTCCACGAGCAAACTAACTCAAGTATTATAGACTCTACGACAGACAGCCGCTGATTGATAATGTCTCGTTTTGAGGTGAAACACGTGTCGTGGTCTTGACTTTAGTGGTTTATATAAAGTGGTAGTGGTGGAGGGTTTCTGGTGGCGGTGTTACTTTGTACTGCGGGAGGGCGGGCGTTGCTCTTCAAAAACTAGGTAATATACACCATTTTATACATTGCATGCGGATCTTAGGAAATTAACTTTCTTTCCTTCATTGTTATAAATAAATTTACCTAGTATTGTATATAATAATAAATGCTAATAACCAGTCACGGTCACGTTGTCTTTGCGCGTGATATCTTATATTAACAATGTTATACTTTTCCATTGCTCAGTTAGTCGGTTTGTGAACTTCGTAAAGGCCACATTACTAATTTGAATAATTTTCTATTTCTTATTGTTGCAATTTCCAAATGTGTTAATAAATTCATTTTCTATAAAAAGACACACTATTACGCCATTACATTAAATCTCATCTCCCCTCTACATACACACGATTTGTAATACATTCCGTGGCTGGAATTTGTTATTGTTATTGAAAGAAAAGGTTTTGGTATTTACTCTTTTTAAAGCCAGAGTGTAACACGTTAGAAAGGGTATAAAAAAAAGTAACAGCCTATAAATGTCCCACTGCTGAGCACAGGCCTTCTTCTCCTTCCAGCTCCAAAAACCGATGCAGAGAATGCATAACTTAGTAATTTTACTCTATATTAAGATATTTTATAAGAACTGCTGTGAAGCATTATGATGTTCTCCTGTGTGAAGGTACTGATATGTAGACATTTATTGCTTTCACTTCCAACCGACTATGGCAACATTGACAGGTTACCAACTAGATGCTTTTGTTCGCTCAGGATTATGATTCTTGGTACAGTACTAACGTCGATTTACTTTCACGTCAGTAATTCAATTGTTGTGGTTGGAGAAATGGAAAAGCGTTATCTGTTTATACCACTGTAACAATAAAAAGGAAGAGTATCTCCACACTTCTCTTCTTGAAGAAATACTGTTCCCTGTCAAAGTAGTAAGGAAAAAATGTGGCTGTCTGCTAATACTTTATAAATAAAAAAAAACACGAAGACAGGACAAGAAAAAATCATCAAGTCATAAAAATAATAAATGCATTGACATAATTTGATTAAAAAGTTATAAAAACAAAACAAACCTTACAGGTGATACAAGAAACTCTAGCCGGTTTGCGGCCATTGTTATGCAGTGAAGATATGGAAGTACAAGAGCGAGCGCACAACGCAAGCGCACTTTTGTCTCTTGTACTGGGTCGCTTGAATCCAGACGACCCAGCATTGCAAGTGGATGGGTCAGGTATGCCCATGATAATAACAGTCCCCATCAGTGATCAGACTGCAACATTAGTGGAACATGAGCAAAGGTAAATTTTAAATTAATAATAAATATACTATATCATATACATTGTCTATATCCTACAAATTTCTACTAAAATATTATTAGAGAACTGCACATGTACCTTGTTTCATTGTAGTGTAAAATATATAATAACATGTTTTAACAACAAAGTTTATTTGCTGCAACACTCACACAAAAATTAAAGTTTTGATTATTTATTTACTTGTACAGCTGCTAAAACGCCACCACCTAAATTCTACCACCAGTAAACATACTTTATTAGTGGTAGGATTCCTATGCAGGAATCCGCTGGGATAGGTACCATCAGAGCCAATTATTGCGCCATCAAGCAGTAGTGTGCAAACAAATGTGTTCCAGTTTGAAGCTAGTGTAATTACAGAGCATATGAGCCATTTAAATAAATAAAAAAAAAAATCCAATTTCCAGTGCTAAGTTCAGGGTGACACCGCAACTTCAAAGACGGGTCGTGACACTCACCATCATGTGAACGATTTGTTCATCTAGTCTCTTACTTGTACAGAAGTTATGAAAATGGACTAAGTACAATCCTAAGCTAAACAGCACCAGCAACAACACAAAAAATCCAAAATAAACAGTGCCAGAAAACTTAACTTTGAGAGAACGAGACTAATGCAAAGTGTCAGGAGTTAAATAATTGTAGGGTTTATTTATATCGTTACGAAGTTTCAAAATTATCATTTTATTCTACGTATAAATAGACATCACATATTATACAGATAAGATTTCAAAAATATAAATATATGTAATAGGAAACACTGTATATTGTATTCTATCTCATTCTCTCGCAGGCTAAATCCTATAATATGTTTGTCTATGTTTGTCTCCTTTCAGTGTCGCTTTTTCGTTTCATCGAGTTTTAAATCACAACGATTTTAAAGAAGTTTTCACTTCAATAAGCCTTTATACTAAGTTGTAAATAACCTCACAAAAACAATCAATACTTGTGGTAGGATTCCTATGCAGAAATCCGTCTAGGTAGGCACCACCCCAGGGCCAGTTATTCTGCCGTGAAGCAGTAGTGTGCAAGCATTAGTGTGTTTCGGTTTGAAGGGCACTGTGAGCTAGCGTAATCACTGGGCATTTGAGACTTAGAACTGATGTCTCAGCATTTGTTGTGGGCGGACGTTCCACTTACCATCAGGTGAACGTTTTCCCCTTTTTCTCACTTTATACAATAAAAAAAAACAGAAACAAACAAACTCATGCTCATACAGATAGTAGATTTTCGTTTGGCAACTACAGATTTAGAATATCGTGATCGTTGCCGTCTGATAAGGTCCTAAGAGAATCCTACGTCCGCGAGGTACAGTGGGTGTCGTAAGAATTGAGAAAGGGAATGAATCAATGTTCATAATGATGTATTTATATCTTCCAATGATATCAATTTGTATCAAATATCAAAAACTTAGTAAATTCTATATTAATTATCCGATAATAGGAATACCAATTGATACTCTTTTTAATTTCAGCAACGGACTAGAGAACGATGAGATTGAGGAACTGACTAATGGCGAGGAAATATCTCAGAACTTTAGTGGTGGATTAATAGAAGAACTAGCCAGTCTTTTTGACGGTGAACTTAAGCCAGTTGCACCCAAAGCACAGAAAAAAGTACCTATGCCATCTGAGTAAGTATTTAAATTTTTGTGTGTTTGGTAACTATTTTATACGTGCAGTAGTAACCTGTCCCAGCTTCGCCCAGCCTTTTCTGATTCATTTGAACACAAACATAGCACAAATGTGTCAGTCAACCATGAAAGATATATAATTACAGACAACATTAATCCCCTTCCATCAATATACCCTTTTCTTAAGCGGTGTTGTTATAGCTTTTTACGTGTCACATTTTTTAGCATAATAGCAGTTACAGGTTTTAACATTGTTCTTATACATTATTGCGTTAGCCTCGCTATTCATCATCATCATCGTCATTTCAGCCTATCACTGAACATAGGGCCTCACCCATAGATTGCTACAAAAGCTTGCAACTCTCTCTTTGGGGGACTTTTCCATAGTTGCCACGCTTGGCTGGCGGGTTGGCAAACACAGTTTATTTATTCAGATTATCCAGTAAGATGCTGCTCCCCATCTCCAGGTTTTAATGTTCCCTCTGCCGACTTCTACGGCACCCACGGAAAGAGATGGGGTGGTAGATTCTCTTAAGCCGCTACCACACGGCAATCTAATGAAGTACCTGCGATAAATCAATGTTTGATATTCTAAATCTACCATCAGAACTACACTATGTAATGGTGAAAACCCTATTATAATCAATTTAAAAACTATTCATCCATACAGGAAAAATGAAAACCAGGGGATGGGCAGCATCTTCCTGAAACGTCTACATAAATGAACTGCAGTTGTTAGCCCGCCTACCGAGCGTGGCAACTATGGCAAAATTCCCCCAAATTAAGAGCTACAAACTTTTGTATAAATGTATAGGGGAGGCCTATGTTCAGCAGGGAACTAGGCTGAAATGATAATTATGATGATTCATACATACAGTAATATTTTCTTTTATTCATGCATCTTAACAATAATTAATATCCGTCTGTACTTTTTTTCCAAGTAAATATATTATAAAAGACACATCATAAAAATGTAAAGTACTTATCTGTGTCTTAAAGTTTGAATCTGGACAAATGGCTGTCTCGCGACCGTTGGTCCTCTGAGAGTTCGAGTTCGGAGGGAGAGGATGAAGAAGGCGCCGTGTTTACAGTTCCACAAGAAGAAACAATACCCCTGTCGCAATTCACTACCGAAGAGCTTCATATGGTAAGTTGAAATTGTGATTTAACATCAACTTAAAACCGTTTTCTTTACTTTAATCCCTTAACTAGACTAGTAGCCAACTTGACTGTCAGTTTTAATTCTTTAAAACTGCACAGCCATGGCTTATTCTTCTTTAGCAGCGAATAAAAAGTCCACTACTGGACATAAGCCACTCCCAAGCTGGGAGGATTTGCCGTAATACACTCAGCGTCACAAAAATCGCACCTCTCTGAGTTTGCGCGAAAAATGGCTGTAATGGCTAGAAACGAATTATATTTATATAAATATTGGTATGTTTGAAATGGGTATTTGAATAGCTTTACATTATTAATAAAAAAATCATGAAATCATTAAAACATTTATCATTATAGAGCGTCAAAAATAAACACTGTCAAATGCTCGTTAGTAAGGACGCTAGTTACACCACCTTAAAGGGTATAAAAGGGTCGATCTGGATGAAATATGGGCCAGTCATAATTTAGACTTTGTAGTGAACACACGTGAACAAGTAACCCAAGTAAGAACAAGTAAAGATGGACACCAGCTCTGAAGAAGCCGCTCAAGTGATTGCCCTATTGCAGTCGGGGATGCGGCAGTGTGACGTTGCTCGACAGTTGAACCTGTCCCGTTTTTCAGTTCGACGGGTGTTCCAACGTTTTCAGCAGACTGGTGGTTATGTTAGAAAACCGGGATCTGGAAGAAAACGTAGCACATCAGAAAGAGATGACCGTTTCATCGTTACGACATCTTTACGAAACCGTTTTACAAATGCTGTTGAGTTTCAACAACAGCTTCCATCAGCTCTGAGAACATCTGTGAGTGTTTCTACGATAAGAAGAAGGTTACACGAAAAGAGTTTAACAGCCCATAGACCTGCTAAAGGTCCAAAACTTACTGCACAGCATCGCAGAGATCGCCTAGAGTTTGCTCGCAATCATTGCGAGTGGACTCTAGAACAGTGGCGGACTGTACTCTTCTTTGATGAGACGAGGGTCTGTCTCTTCTGCAATGACAGACGTAGAAGGGTCTACAGAAGACAGGGGAAGAGGTTCACACAACCCTGCTTCGAAGAATCCGTCGATTACGGGGGTGGCTCGTGTATGTTTTGGGGCGGCATTTCCGTCGACGGGAAAACGGAACTTGTGTGCGTTTCCCGGACTCGGGGTGGCCGTGGGCAAGGGTCATTAAATGCTGGTCGGTACATTACTGAAATCCTGGAGGAACATGTGGTCCCGTATGCTGGTTATGTCGGTGATGGATTCATGTTAATGCATGATAATGCTCGTTGCCACACCGCGGCTATTGTACGGGATTATTTACAGGAGGTCGATATCCCTGTTATGCATTGGCCAGCACGAAGTCCAGACCTTAACCCAATAGAACATCTCTGGGATGACCTAAAACGGCGCGTGCTCGAGATCCAGCTCCAGCCACTCTTCAAGAGCTCCAAGATGCGGTACTTGAAGAGTGGGAACAAATACCCCGGCTGTTAGGTAGGCTGTTGCGATCCTTGTAAGGTCCATGAAAGATCGCATGGAAGCCGTTATCAAGGCAAGGGGGGGTAACACTAGGTTTTAAGAACTTTTTTTGTATTTATTAAGTTTTTTTTTTAATTATTAATTTGCAAATTTGTACATACCCTGTCTTTTTCTTTAATTTCTCTTTCGTCTCGTTGTAAAAGTAAAATTCAATTAAAATTCCTGAAAGCTAATGAAATTACCTTTCGAATGATACCCTCAAACCACAACATTGCCATTGGCCTGTTGTGTTAAAATAGTATTTAAATTATTTTTTTCGGATGTGCTATTTTTTTGACGCCGAGTGTAGTTACGATTGGTCACCGGTTTGAACAATTTAAAATAAAGTTAAGTAATAGGCTGTTACTGTAATGTCCCACTGCTGAGCATAGCCCTCATCTCATTTTTGAGAGGGTTTTTGGAGCCGGGAAGAGTTCACCACGCTGCTCCAATGCGGGTTGGAGGACCTCATAATGTCCATGTTTCCATAATTTAAATTTGTCGTAATCATGAACAATGAGAATTGTCGTTGAATTTCCCTTAGTCAACTTTTACGACATATGCGGAATGAAATGGTGTGGCAGATTCTTTCATAACGCAACCACATGGTATCCTCACCATGGTTAAGTTGAAAGACAAGTACATATACCTTGTACTCAGCCTTTTCCAAGTGATCAGTGGTTTTTAGAATGCTATTTTATTTTTCTGAACAGTGTGAATAGCATTTTTTGGTTAATGTCTTCTCGCTTTCATGGCGTTTTTTTTTATTGAATACAGTGACGAATTGAGTAAAACGTTCACCTGATGGCTTATAATATATATATTAAGTGCAATGTCTAAAAAAAAAGTAAAGTTTCAGGCCTCCTCTCATTTCTGAGAGGGTGTGCAATGTCTGCTTATAAGTAATGCTGTGTCACCCAGAACCTTTCTGTGTGACACCACACTGTGCCTGTTACCCTAAGACATCAGATCTTTAATCTCATATACCCAGTGATTACACTAACTTAGACGGATTCCTGCATAGACGTTTCTTAAAATTAGCTCCAAATAATTTGTGGGGTCAATGCCAGAAGTTCTAATGGCCTCTCATTCTATTTGAAACAATCCGATCAATCCATTGAATCTGTTATGCTAGGTTAAGGGACTCGTCTTTTTCCCAGATTCATATAAAATTGTTTTTTTATTTTTTATTTGATATGGTGACGAAACGAGCAAGACATTCACCTGATGGTAAGTGCAATGTCTACCCATAACAAATGTGTCACCCAGAAAATTAATGTGTGACACCACTATGCGCTCGTCACCCTGAGACATCAGATCTTAAGTCTCATATGCCCAGTGATTACGCTACCTCACAGTGCCCTGCAGACCGAAACACAGTAATGTTTGAACACTACTGCTTCACGGCAAAATAACTGGCCCTGAGGTGGTACCGACCTATACGGATTCCTGCATAGGAATCCTACCACCAAAAATAAAATGTGGTTTTCTCAAGAGAGAAAAGACTTCACTTAGTCAGAGAGATAGGTGTCAGTTGTTGACCTAATTTTATAACAATATCATATTTTGAACAATGTTTTTAAACAGTTGCGAGAGGCGCGGCGACAGGAGCAAGCAAACAATCCACACTACCTGAAAGACGACTCTCCACGCTCCTACCAACAGGACGACATCCCAGTTGCAGAAATCGCCCTTGAAGTCCCATTACAGATACACAGTAAGACAGTCATTATTTCTCATTTTGGCAAGAACTTGATACAGATTCGGGGGTTTGTCCAATTTCATGGATTCGGTTCTATATTAATACGTACTTCTGAATCTTTGAAGATGATAAATATATCTAGTATGAATATATAGTCATGCCCATCATTAAACAAGCACGAAACTAAGTTACATTTACGTTGACTTAGGAATTCACATACTCCTAACCTTTTTCAGATATTACGAGGAAAGCCCAAGACTATAATAGTTTTTTTTACGAAAGAATAGTGACAAGAAGTGCAAGTCGTCTACATGATCATAAGTGCTACTTTGCTAGAAGTTCTGTGTACCACCAACTTCGAGATTACGTAGATTTTTTACATAAAATTTGGTTTAGTAAAGTAACAGCCTATAAGTGGCTGGGCACAGGCTTCTTATTCTTGAGATGGTTTCAGAACTGGGTAAAGTCCACCAGCTGCTCCAACGTTAGTTGCAACAAGTTGTCGAATAATTATTTTATTTCTCAGACATGCAGTTTTCTAACACATGGTAAAAAGAACTTAAAATTGTAATTAACATTTTGGTATAATAGAGTCCCGCGCCTGGCCTCTGAGCTTCTAGGCCTTTATAAGCGAAAGTGCTAAATGGGAGAGGTATATAAATAAAATTACTGACACATGTATTTTTTATTATCTGCGCCCCATGGTTTTATCCGCGCAAAATAAGAGACCACACGATTGCGCTGTATGGTATGGTACCGAGATGTCCTGAGTATTCACAATTCGGTACTTTTCGGAAATGTTTGGTTCTTAACGTACGGATCCTTATGGCGGGCAGCATACATTTTTATAGCCTGAAATTGTCCTCAATAAACGGGCTACACCATGCAAAAATATTTTTTTCAGATCAAATTAGTATTTCCTAAAATTAGCGAGTTCGAATATACATACTCTCCAGCTTTATTACAGTACTAAAATGGCATTACGAATGTATTCGAATTCATAATTAACTTTCATATCGTGTTTTGTTTCTATTTGCAGCAAAGAGATCCGATAAGTACTTCAAAGAAAGCACTAAAAAGATCAAGAAAGAGAAGAGGCCTACAAAGAAAAGGAAAAATAAACCTGAAAGACATTCCTCTGAATCAGACAGTGAAGGTAAGTAACATTTATTAACTGACCTATATGTATTTTCTGTCTCTTAAATGATTGAGTTTGACTATATCCCAGAGTAGCAAAGCATAAAAATATATATCTTAGCCAAGATTGTATTATATTAGGGTCGTAATGTAACAGAATCTGTTGCTGTTTAAAAATAAAATAAGTATGTTTGAAACAATATACTATATTTTACTGTAATTGAAACGGTGTTATGGCATATTAACACATTTGTAATTTTGCTTATGGAAAAATAAGATTAAAGATAAATCATGATGTCACTTAAAAATCCCTCAGTTGTGATTGAAAATAGAACACTGGTTCAAAGGAATAATAAATATATTTTGGAATAACTTTAATAAAAGCTAATACGGATGCAAAATATAATCAACGAATCATTCATAACAACCCTTATTTGTATACTATTTTATAATGTTATCAACAGTTTCGAATAAAAAATATTATTAAATAATTAAAATAATAAATTATATAGAATAAATATACCTTAATCATTATTTTTTAATTTTTTTTTCTTAGCAGATAGGTATCCGGCATAGAGTGGCACCTACCTCTTTCCTACAGAGGTGTCGTAAGAGGCGACTGAGGTACTGTACGGACAGCCTTTATTCGTGCAGAATAACACCATAATATCTAATGCTGTCACAATAGTGCTCTTGGGAACACAATAGGGAGAATTTCTTTACTTACGTACCAAAACGGCGGCGACGTGGTTTGCAAAGTGGCGGTCACGTTTCGTTTCCCGGTGTAGCGGAAGGGTGGGCTGCGTTTGTGGCCTGTGCCTACCTATGTGGGAAAAAGGCGTGATGCATGTATTTTTTAAATTTTGATCCACCTATTATTAAAGTGACGTACCATTTGTAGAAGAGCCGGAGAAGATAACTGCTCGGCCCGCAGTGGACGAGGGCGGCGAGCTGCCTGAAGGCGCCGCGCTCAGCGACGACGAGCCGCCGCCGCCACATGATGACCCGCACCGAGCGCTCGACCTCGACCTTGACCTGTAAGTGAACCCTGCACGACCTTTTAGTGGACTTAAGTGGCCTGATGTCTCAGGGCATGACGAGCGCAGTGTGGCAGAATTTTTTGGATGACACAGAATGAGTTATGGGCAGACGTTTTACATACCAACAGATGAACTGTTGGTAAGTGAAACATCTGTTTTGCTCGTTTTGTCACCAATCAAATTGCAAATAAAAAAACCTGAAAGTTAACCCTGAATAACCTTTGCTTGAGGGTGGGCGAGCTGCCAGATTTGAACCTTGACTGCTCATATGCAATGCAATGGTTGATGTTTCTCAGCTGAGAGAATGGGAAACACGCGCGTTGTGCCGACAATAGTCTGATGCTGTGACTGTTGCTGTAGTTGGGAGAAGGAGAAGCTGGTTGAGTTATTATCATATCACGTCGATGTCAATTGTATGTCAGATGAAGGTCCGATAGAAAAGGGCCTGATCTGAGGAAGACGTGTCCTCAAACCAGTAACGTTTAGATTTCGTATATATAGTTCACATTTCAGTACCTTCAATACCGCGATGTTTGACGTATTTACGATATTTCTTAAGCTTCTTATGTGGCGACATAGATGTCGCTATACGACCAAAGAGCAGAAGTCGTCCGATACTATTCCGATGATGTCCCGGACGTCGTTCTGAGCGAGATTAGTATGGCTTGAGGGCTTTAGAATAATGATGATGTGATGTTCTCCTAACCGATTTCGACCACGGCGACAACTGCCGACTACTGTCGAGAGCCATCAACTGCGCAGGAGATATTATAGTGCCACAAGTGTACGCGCTAACACAGAGGCACTCACTTGTCCCAACCTACCCGCGCCCGATGCAACGCTGATGCGATAAGATCAGAGGTAGGCTAGGATGCAGTGTCAGAAATACGGGGACGATCACAACACAACCAGACCCGAAAACCAACAATTTATGTTTTACCACAAATGTTGGCTCCGCCTGGGATTCGAACCCAGGACCCGCGGCCTAGAAGTCAGGTACTCTGACCACCAGGCCACGCGGTCGCTTTAGAATAGCGCCAAATAAGTCGGAATTGCAGCGACGCGGGTGGAAAACCGGTACTATTAGTCCTTCAGAAGCTGTTCAATTCCGTCATCCGGGGTAGCGCTACGCCAAAAGCCCTGGAGTGGAAGCGTGATTGCCATGCTCTTCAAGAAGGGCGATAACGCTCTTTTGAAGAACTGTAGACCGATATCGCTTCTGAGCCGCGTCTACTGTGCTGTTTTCGAGAGTCATTACGAATCGTCCCGAATCGAATCGAACAAGCCGGATTCCGAAAAGGCTTTAGTACCATAGACCACTTACAAACCCTTCGCCAGATTGTACAGGAGAATCGTTAAAGTACAATCCGTCGAAAGAAGAAGAGTGTAAATGGATTATATTTTTTACTTATGCTATATTTATTTGTAAAGGAAAGAAAGTTAATTTGCTAAGATCCGCATTTTACATTTTGCATGCGGATCTTAGCAAATCAACTATCTCTCCTGCACTATAATGGATTTCCGCATAGTAACGCCTGATTCTATTAACTATATTTATTTGATTACAGGCCACTTCGTGAGGAAGAATTACTCTCATCCAGGATACATCAGTATCCATCGCCAGAGAGTGGTTTATTGAAGAAAAAGAATGAATCGAAAACAAATAAATCTAACGCGAAAGTGTCGGCGGAGAAGGTTTCGAATAAGAAGAAAGAGAAGAAGAAGACCAAACGCAATAAAGACTTAGATTTAATGTTACCAGAGGTAAATAAAAAAGATTTAGCGGGAGATTTGTTAATAGAAAATTTAGAACAGAGTAAGGAAGAAGAGCATACAAAGCAAAGCTCCATGACAAATAATGAATCTGACCATGCTAAAAATAAGACTGAAAAACACAAAAAATTAAAGAAGGAAGGAAAGAAAGATAGAGATTCTAAGAAAACTAAATCGTCTAAAAAAGGTAATTTAACAATTGGCAATTTCTAGTGAACACCTTTCAGTATAATAATAATTGAATAATAAACCATTTTTCAGATAAACATGAAACAAAGTGTGGGTATGAAGAAGCATTAGGTATTTCGACACCCAGTAAGGAAGTTATATAGTCCGTAAAATAATGTTTTGCATTCCTATCACATGAAGTCCCTGTGCAATTGATTCTTTGAACCACTACAATATTATGTTATTACTTTAATATAAATATGTAGGCATTGCTTTCATTAATCTCTAAGTGAAACATGTCCATTTGAATGTTATATTTAAATAATTCTATCAGTGTAGAGTAAATTATATGTATAATCGTGTACAGTTTTATTAAGATTGAGATTTATTTAATAAATACCCTTCATTTACTCTTTTAAATCGTACGACTAATTTTAACGTCACATAGTAAATACATACATTTAAAACAGATTAAATATTGAATAACATATAATAGTTATTGTATAAATTACAGACTAGTAAATTGGAAAAAAAATATAATTGTTCAATAATATCAATGGAAATAAAACGAGTACGTGCCTCAGTTCTGTTGGCAGCTGTTCAAACAGCATAGATAGCTCCTAAGCGATTTCGACGAGGTGGCGAAACAAACCAGTTAAGCAATTTTTACAACCAGTTTTTAAATTTAATGCAGGAAATCAGACCATGACCTTGAAATAGTTAAAACATAACAGGCAATGACATAGTGGGATACAAGAATACGAAGTTAAACTAGGTCCAGACGAAAAGTACAGTAGTATAATGAAAATCTCACATAATCTACCCACCGCAGGTAGGTTCTGCTAATATCAGTAATATAAAGAATGCTGTTTGTAGGTGACGTAAAAACTTTTAAATTTTCAAAAGTAAAATAAGGTGCTTCAATAATTGCACAGTCGATGCAGTGTCAGAGACGCGGTGACAATCATAACAAAACCAACTACTGGTTGTAGGATCCAACAATCCGTCGAGGTAGGTACCAGCCGCGGGGCCAGTTATTGAACCAGTTACAGAACAGTGACGCGCGCAGTGTGATGCCACTCAGAAATGTTCTGGGTGACACAGCATTTGTTGTGGGTAGAAGTTACACTAACCATCAAGTGAATGTTTTGCTTGTCCCGTCACTATCTTTTAAGAAATCCAACAATTTGTGAGTTCGCACTAATGTTGCACTAGATTGGATTTGAGCCCATAACCTCCGACGCAGTAGTCAGGTATTGTAGCCGCGGTCGCGCCTGATAAACGATTACATATTTAATTTTGTTAAAAACCAATAAGCAAAAGAAATATTATATTAACTAGCTGATGCCCGCGACTTCGTCGTGCGATATAGCTTTTTTTAAATATCCCGTGGAAACTATTTACTTTTTTGGGATAAAAAGTATCCATGTCCGTCCCTAGGATGCAAGCTATCTCTGTGTCTAATTTCGTCATGATCGGTTCCGCGGTTCACCTGTGAAAAGGTAACAAAAAGACAGAGGTACAGAGAGAATTACTTTCGCATTTATAATATGAAGTATGAATATAAAGGATTAAGAGAAATATTAAAACTGTCATGAACGAAAATCCATTTAAATGACCAAAATGCAAATTAAAGCCGCGCACCGCATAGCCTAATTTCTATAGTTTTTCAGATTTTCCGTAGGAACCCTTAATATTCCTCTGAAAAGCCCCCTACCACCTGCCAATAAAAATCCCGTCAAAATCGATTTAGTTATTGCGGATATACCCAGACAAACAGATATATAGAGAGACAAAAATAAAAAAATAAGAAAAATTCTTTATTGCGAAATCACAGACAGACACTCTAATTTTATTTATTTGTTTAGAAAAGATAAAGGCGTAAAAGAAAGAACTATGAATACTTTAAACCACCTATTAAGTTATTAAAACTGCCATCAACGAAAATTAATGATGCCATTAATGATGACCAAAATGCTAATTAAAGCCGCGTGTAACACGTCCATCCGCAGAGTCCTTAATTTCTACAGTTTTTCAGATTTTATGCGGGAACCTTGAATATTTCCGTATTAAATAGTAGCTTTGATTGTTCTCTTGAAAGTTCCCTACTTGCCAATGAAAGGCCCTTTAGAATCGATTCAGCCGTTTCGGAGATTAGCTCGGCAAAAAACAAACAGACAGACAAAACTTTTAAAAACCCGTGTTTGACTTTTAGTACCCTGCACAATATATATTTTTTGAGTTTAAGAACCTACCTGCCAATTAAAGTCCCGTCAAAGTCGATTTAGCCGTTTGGAGATTGTCTCAGACGACCAAACAGAAAAATCTATAAAACTCGTTTGAGTTTTGGTAGCCTGCAATTTATATTTTTTTCTTAATCTCATATGTATTGTTTTGAGTTTACGAAAAAAAAGACAGACACTCCAATTTTATTTATTTGTAATTTTGTATAGATTGACAACTTAATTTAAAATAAGTATTTACAACTAATGAAAAATGTGTAAACCTAATATAATAATAACCTATAATAATAATTAATAACCCTACAATTAATAAAATAAAACACAACAATATATTATTTTTTATACAAAATAATATATTACCGATAATTAATAAATAAATTCCTATAGTTTGTGACAATTGATAAGATTACAACATTCATCCAGACCAGGGGTCCTCAAACGGTCGATCTCGAGGAAAAAATTCCGAAGACCTATTCACAGATTTTGTTTTAGTAGGTAGGTAACTATAACAAAATGTAATGAATAAACTACTAAAATTTATTCGTTATACAATTAGGCCAGAATAACCCCCTCGTCATATTCTTATAACGTACATAATATCCCCCTGCTAGCGGCAAAAGACGGCTCTATCAAGACAGATTTTCCGTCACAGAGTGAATAAGAAAACAAAAAGTACGTAATTTTATTACTTGTTTGAAAAAAGAACAAACCATGTTCACAAGACCAGCCAAACAATCAAAAGCTGCAACGATCGCTTCATTTAAAATATCTCATGTATTGGCGATACACAAGAAACCATTTGAAGATGGATCGGTTGTGACAGAAGCATTGATTGAAGCTGGTGAGACTTTATTTGGAGATCTTAAAAATAAAACAGAGATTATGTCTACTATTAGAGAACTTCAGTTATCTCGACATGGTAGATAAACTAAAACATTATATCACGGAATGTACATACTTTTCTTTACAGTTCGACGAATCCACCGATATGACAGACGCTGTGTATTTTTTTTCGATGGTATTCAGTGACCTGTGAGCTAAGGAAGAGTTTTGACAATGATTCCTCTGAAAGGAAAGACCCGTGGAGAAGATATATGACCCTTTCATTCATTATTGTGCCGATTGAGCAATGTAACGCAGCAGTCGACGCGGGTTGGCTGGTTGGCTTCACTGAAAATCATGAGGCACCGTTCAAGCTTTTGTACTTTCCCTGTTAGCTTCAAGTGGATTAAAACAGAATTTATCACTGCCTGCAGCTAACTCTGAAGTGGTTTGCGATGGATCCGCTTCCACAAAAGCTTTTATTCTTCGTTATCCACTTTGGTCTCCGGCCGTCCACGGGGCTTGTTCTGAAGGTCGAAATTTCCAGAACGAAAATGTTGGAATCAAAAACGGACCGTGTTTTCTTTAGAGACACCAGCGCCATACACATCGTTAATCCTTCGGGCCGTTTCTGCAGAACTGTTGCCACGGTAGAATTCATACTCGTAAATAATGCTATATTTCAAGTTTTCCATTGTGCCAGATGAACGACGCCAAAGAAACCGTTTTCGAAACTGAAATATACCAGCAGAAATATATAAATGGATTTATAAATTGGTAATAGGAATTCTTAACCAAAGAATATTCAAAATATATTTCAGATCAAAGTGGCCAGTACGAAACGCCAATTTCATATGTAAGAAACTAATAATAATTAATAATCCTACAATTAATTAAATAAATAAACAAATTAAAAAAAATTAACGATACATTCAGAAAGTTTTTGATGAAAGAGTAACATACCGAGTTTTAAGATACGATATATCAGGTAGCATTCGGCACCCACAAACTTAGTTCGTTAGCCGTTGTGGTATACTGTTTTATCGGATTCGGATAGCTGTCCTCGCGGGCCCATCCAGGTTTGGTTTAACCTTCCAACTTTACCATCTAAATTTATGTACATTATTGTACTTTGACGTCGAAATATGCGTAAAAAATTACCGAAACGCGACGTTCAAGAAATGAATAATATTACAAATTACAAACAATCAAAATTTAAACTTACCTCTAAAGGTCCTTACGGAGTGTAAAACATTTATAGCAAAGTAATTAGGCTAATTAGCCTATTATTAATTGGACCAACCAATATAATACGGACGAAAATTGCACTAAGTTTACATTTCAATCAATCAATTCAGAATTTAACTGATCCTCGACCACAAGAACCCGAGTATGCAACGCGTGCCAATATTTCAAGCTAAAATCTCAACGTCATTCAACGGCAGAAAAAGCTGTTTAGAAAATTACATGATTTGCACTATGCCATATTTTGGTGACCTGTTTAACTATTGTACTTTGTATAAATTATATTCTTTCTAAGAAAATATAATATTATTTTTTATTTTCCTGTGTTTCAGGTTCAGGTATTAGTTTATTACTATAGAACCTTCTCTTCTTCTTCACATCTTTTATTACCATTTAAATTACACTTAATTGACACATCGCCACCATTGAACAAACTCGAACTCTAATAAACCGATTTTAATACAACAAACTAAATGTTACAGTACGATACCTTTTATGATTTTCTTACAGCCTTTTGGATAAATTTAGTACTATAAGCATGATGCGTTTACAAACAAACAGACAGACAGACACAGACATTTCTAAAAATGATAGAAATGTATTTAGTTCCTTATTTTTAGCCTCCCTCAATCATTTATTACGCAAAATTTTAAAATGTACAGACCCGTGAATTTTACCGATTTATTATATGTATGGACTTTTTTGTTAGTAATGATGAGTACTATGAAAATGTAGTACATTATTTTCTTTATCATAAATAGTTTTTACAGCGCACGCCGAATGATGACTTATCAGTAAATTTTTGTTACCTTGAGTTACATCATAGCAATTTTCGTAGGGATCTCGTTTTTTTTTTAATTAAATTCAACTAATGTTAGTCGGTGAGAATGAAGTTGTATATAGGTGAAATAATTTTTAAAATCGGTTCAGTAGTTTATGAGTTTATTCAATACTTTATAAGTTTGGATTACTATCTAAAATTGGAAGATTTTTTAAATGAATTTCTATGTTGTATATTAATAAATTCTATAATAAATATTAAGAAAAAATAAAAACCAAAATATACACCAACATCGCCTGATCACTGACCGTCGCCTCTGCTTTCTTTCTTGCTACCCTCATTGTAGGTGATACCCGCCTACAAAACCGAAAGAAATCTATAAATTACTGTTGTAAGTTAAAAAAAGTGAAGTAACAGCTATAAAGCTGAGCACATGCCTCTCATTTTTGAGAGGGCTTTGAGAGCTGGGAAGAATCCACCACACCTCACTGCTCCAATGCAAATTGGCGGCCTTCACTTGAAGGGTACAGGCAAAGAACAGGGTATGTCCTAATGAGTTGATTATGGAATAAAATGCAATTTAAAGTTTAGAAGTTATATTATTTTCATTGAGATTTTCGTATGCAGTAACTCTTACTCAGAACTAGTGTCCGACCGAAACTAGATTTTACGGCCGTAACCGAAACCAATATAGAATTTCGGCTCCGATCTCAGTTACACAGTTACATTGTTCCTTGTGTAGATAGCGCAGAATAACAATTTCAAATGCACCTTTTGTAATAATTTCACTTTACTACGCTTGTTTGAGTAGAAGATTGAAATAATAAAAATAGGTCGCTGGTATAACGTGTAATGACTTGGTTAATTTGCAATTGTAAGGCACAAGTGTTGCCTAAGGCAGTTGGATGAGTAGTGAAGTCGGTGCGCCCCTCGCTCCGTGTCGCTGGTCGCGTAGTGTCGAACGGTGTTGCCGTAACAACGCTTAACTACATTTAACTAACTAGGTAAACCGCTTAACTAACTAGGTAAACCGACAGATTCGTTTTGAAGGAGTGACAAGGTCAGTGTCTTTAATTCAAATGCCCCCTGCACAATCCGAACTCCCCAATACGACTCTGTCCACGTGCCGCTTTTACAATAACAAGTGACGTCTCGGTGTTCACTACTTCCTCAGTACTACAAATATCAAATGAGCAACTTAATATTCAATGATATGGTTTTCCCCGCCATAAAATTATAATTTAATATTTATTTTAATTATTTTTATTGAAGAGTTTTTTAAAATGAGCTGTTTTCTTATGTTTGAATATCGATACTTATAACGCAGTTCACAGGAACAACGGGGTTTTCGTTCGTAAATCTTATTATCAAAATAATTTCTTTTAGACTTTGGCCATTTTGTATGGCACTCAAACAAAGAGTTTTCAATCAAACAAAAAAAAACTTGTGAAGAGCTTGATTGAGCAAGCTTCCATAATGACACAATGTCACTCGCAGCTCGGTGTACCGAACTTATCCGATCACAGCGCGATCTCCCGAAAGTAGTTTTGGTTTCGGCTAGATGGCAGCCGAAACCGAAACTAGTCGGACACTACTTAGAACTTAGAACTAATAATTACTTATTATTAAACATATTTTTGTTGAAATCTAGAGTTTAAGATTTTTAAATAAGAGAAAATCTAACCAAAAAACAAGCAATGTCCAAGACACTAATCACAAACTTATACAAGGATAGTCCAATTTAGTCATCAGCATCTTTGGTGTTTGAATCATATTTTAGTTTTTCTTATTAATGTGTTTCTCTAGCAGAAAATGTCATCAGAGATATCAAATATTTATATTTAACTTTACATCTGGGTAAAACTATATATATGCAAAATCAGAAGGCTCAAAATCATTGTTTGTTTACAATTATTATTTAGAATGTTAGTTTTCTCCCAAGTTCCATTGTAATTTTCTGTGCAGTTTCATAGGACCTTGTTCTTTAGTAACCATCACTTTAGTTTCCTTTTAATAGGGATCTCAAACTTCTTCATGAATTTTCCAGTCAGAAATTATAACAATTCTCTTACAACTTCTGGAGCAATTTTAATAACGTTGAAAGTTGACGGTTTTGTCCGTTATTAATTCATACCAATGAAATGGTCATTTCATTTTACTTTTAAAATTAATTGACCCCATATTTTTATCACATTCAAGATAACTGTCCTCTCTTACGGCAAATGTTATTATTAAAGAATTTAGTAAATTTAATTCATGTACGTGTGAACCTGAGCACAGTATAATTTTATTTATACCCCAACAGGAATCATAAAATATAACAAGATGTCTTGCAACTATATGATTAGTAATAAAATCAAATAAAAATCGAACCACTTCATCAGACCCTTTCTTGGCACGTTTCAGGATTGGAATTAAAATAAGACTGTCCAATCCCCAGATTGTGAATATTAATGAGTACATAGATAGGTGTCTTTTGTAATAGACATCATTTGTTGTTATATTTGGAACAGCTATTTTTTGAAATTCCATATTTGCGAGAAAATCCTTTTGATTCTTACTTTGTTTTTTGGCTGTCTTTTTTCTTTCAAAAAAAACATGAGCTTTTGTTAGATAAAGTTTATAGAAATTTGTTAGCTGTTTTAATTCATCATTAAAGTATTGAATAATGTATCTCCGATTATTTTCATTCAAATTATCGAAACACTTTAACCTTAAACAGTTACACCGTGCCCCTTGTTCATGAGTAAGACTTTTTCATGACGTCTTCGGTATTACCAGTCTTCTTTCTTTTCATTGTCGATCTATTGATAAAACTATTATAGTTTTGTTCTTATATGAGCCAGAAAGCATCATTTAACAAGCCAAAGAAAACCTAAACTCATTTGAAACAGTAAATTTTTGGTCAATCATTCTTCTTTACCAGAACATCATGGACATAGGCCGTTTTTTTTATTTTGGGGGATAGATAAAAATGAATTTTTAGCCACAATTGTTGAGTTTTATGTATAAAATCAGTAATTGGGAATGACATTCCCTGTACCTTTCACATCTCTTCGAAATATTATTATTTCTCAGACATGCAGCTTGCTTTCCTCTTGATATTTTCCCGCATCAACACTTAAAATTGCAGAACATTTTAGAGGTGCCTGACACTGGGGGTCACTCGCGTATATGTATGAAATTCATGGCGAGCGCTTGGCCTTTAAGCAACCACGGCTGTTTCAAAGGCTGGTAAAAAAGTCCACTTATGTACATTTTAGTGCCGTGTGGTGGCGGTTTAAGAGAATCAACCACTCCATCTCATAACGTGGGTTTCGAAAAAGTCGACAGAGGGAAAAAATTTTCTTTACTCTTTTGTGCCAAACAGTAATTGTTATCGATCTCAGCAGTTTTTTTGAAACAACAATCCAATGATTCTCATTTAATTTGCTGATATGAGCCTTTAATGGAGATAACCTTTATTATATGGAAAACTAATTACTGATTGAAATATCAAAAAGCGTTGTATAAGAATACAAAAGAAAACATTAGCAGTTATCCAGTTTTTGTATAGCTGCTTTGTAACTTTGTCCATAAAAATAGGAGTTAAATCGTGTTTTATCATGTTTGGTGAAACTATTACCTATAAGTCCCATTAAGTAGTATAAATTACTACTAATTTTATTTTACCGTTATTCACGAGTACATTACCGAAAGATCTAGAAAGTAACTTTGAGGGTATGAAAAACTGATTTAATGATTTGAAGATTATATTTTAATACGGCAGTAACCATAACAAACTGCTAATAAATTAACGTTCCTGTATAAACCATGATAAATATTGTACTTTGATTTCGCGATTAGCGAGCCGGATATATGTATGTTAACATTAAATACATCAACTCCAAATAATTGTAACTATTTACAAAAGAACATTTAAGTATGTAATGTAATAATAAGTAAAAAACTCCTGTTAAAAGGCTTTCAAAAAACCAAACGTTAATCAAGCTTTCATATTTTACAATATAAATTGTACAGTTAATATCTTTTCTTAATCCAATATGCAACGCTACCACTTAATACTATGCAAAATAAATATGATTCACTGCAATTCTACAAATTTTACGGAGAGAAATATAAAACCCTAAAAAAATTTTATTATTTTTGTGGATCGGATAGTAGATGGCGTAGAATGTAGTGCAATTACATATGATATTTAAATTTTGCCTAACTACAACAATTAACATAACAACTAATTATTTCTAGCGTAAAAATCAATAAATAGAATTAAAAACCAAAATCCTGATCTAGGTTATGGAAGTTAGGAATTATTTTTTAAAAGACAAGTAACAAAATTACTTCTATTAAATGTTGTTTTCGTTTCGGAGTTTTAACAGGATTTTAAAAACTAAGTTACAACTAAAAAGTATTCTATAACATTACAACATGAAAATAACTCATCAGACAAGTGAACAGCAACAGAGTATGTGATAACAATATACATTTTAATACAATATGAAATAAATAATACATACTCCATGTCCTTAAATAATAATATTGAAATAAATTAATAAAATGTCTTCAGGTCTATACTTTTCTAGTAAGGATTCTTGAATTACATGATGGTATTCGAAAGACTAAGTTAGAGATTAATAGGATGAATTCATATTTATATAGGATAATGAAAACTAGTACTGTTGTCCAAAGTAAATTTTAAATAACCACAAATACAGGTTAATATTGTAAGATCACTTCTATAATTATATCATTATTATACATTAATATAGAGTTGGGTGCACTATGAGTTTTTTATTATTTGGTACATAATATTTTCCTTAGGACGCCAGTACATGAAACAACACTACAACATAACAATACTGATGGCTTCTAATTCTCGATCATGTATCTGGGGATGTCGAAACTTGACCTCAACGCCGGCCTTCTTGGCGAGCGAAACTATCTCAGACAGCTGCACGACCAACTTAGCGGCGTCATCGAGGTCATCGCGCGGTACAATGCGGAGCCCTGAGTCGGCAATAAGTTTCCTAGCTTCGTTTACCTTCGTTCCCTGAAGTAAAAAAGGAAAATATACTAAGAAAAATATACTAAATATAATAAAAGTGTTGGACTGTTCATTCCTTATTATCATTACAGCAACATGGCATAGGGTCTTGAGCCACCAGCAATCAATTAAAAAAAAACCCACTTTCATTGTACCTGGGCCCAGACAGACCTCAAATTTTTGAGATAGTTTGGAACCAACCTGTAATTAAAGCAGATTGCCGGACTTCACAAGTCTTTAAATATAACAAATATATAATATATTTCTCAGACATGAATGTTTCCTCACGTTTTTTTTTACCGCCCGAGAAATTGGCAATTAAAATTTGCTTTTTGTAGTTGTACAAAATTGCAATTAACAAATTCAGTAGTACAAGGTACCAGCACAATGGTACACTTATTTCTACTTGTAGGACTCCTATACAGGAATTTGTCTAGGATTGTATCACCCCCATGCTAATTATTTTGCTGTGAAACATTACTGTATTTCGGTCTGAAGGGTACTGTAAGCTAGTTTTATTACAGAGTATATGAGTCTTAAGAACTGTGTCAAGGTGGAACCAGCTCAGTGCAGTGCCACACAGAACTTTGCAATAAAAATTTCTAGATGACACAGTAACTGTTATTTACCACTGCACTTAGCATAAGTGAATAATTTGATTGTCTTGTAACTTCCTTCCATTAAACAAACGGCTCAAATGCGCTTCAGCTTATGGATCCTTTGGGCTATGTTTTGGTTGTTCCGAATAATTTTATCACGCAAGGAAATTTTGAGCAGTCCTTTCCGTAGCTCACTAAGCGATTGGAGCTTACGAAAACGGCTAGCAATGAAGAACCACGTCTCGGTTCTGTATATTATTACTAGCAACACACTAACTAATGACTTTTTTATTGGTATTTGTGGTATACTAACACTGGATGAGAAGAAATTACACATATTTTCAAACTCTGCACAGTTGAACTGAAACCTTTTTAGGAACCGACTTTTTCAGATGGCTGGAATATGAAGTCTGCATGTGAGATGATTTGTAATGCCTTTTGAAGTTAGCACGTGAATGCTCGCAAGCGAAGCGATATTGTGCACTCTTTTGTAGGAGGATGAGCGGAAGATCACAGGGGGATGAGAAAGTATACATACATTACCTCAACCTTGTCATTGGAGTTTGTCAAGACTGTAATGGGTGAATAACCTAAATCAGCAAATTCATCTAGTGATTTTGAGTGATAGGTATGCAACCCTTGTACACATACTCCCAATCTCAACAACATTATTAATGTAGGACTTATGGATGATGATCAAGCCACCTAGGAACATATAGTTGCTTGCCCAGTGGTCTAACAAGCTACCAGATGGGAGGACTATCGCGTCTTAGCCCCTGTTGTGGGATTTCAGATAATCCTATAACATTCCAATGTAACTAGTTCACATCTTCTCCATGCTTCAGGATCTTCACTTTGGTTCTCAAAGTATCTGCATTGTATGTAGGTAGGTACAGTTGTTTACTGACTGCAATGATAGCCAGGACTAGCTTGGCCACCAGTGTTTCATATCTGTTTTTTATCTACTACAGGCGATTTAGCTCTTTCAGCCAATACATTTGTTAATGTTAAAATGTCAGTAAATGCATTTTAAAACTATGTAAAAAACTTAATATGAAAATTAATATAAATTTTATTTACCTGAAGTCGAACAATTACTGGAATTTGGATGTTCAGATTTTTGGCAGCAGTAACAATACCCTCAGCAATGACATCACATCGCATAATGCCACCAAAGATATTGACTAATATGGCAGTCACCTTAGGGTCTGATAATATGATCTTAAATGCTTCCTAAAAGACAATTGTTTTTAAGTAAAATATTAATATTATAATCTTGAAATATTAATTTAAATATCTACCGAATAATTACCGAAACAGCTTGTGCTGTGGCACCACCTCCAACATCAAGAAAGTTAGCTGGATCACCACCATACAATTTGATTATATCCATAGTGGCCATAGCAAGACCTGCTCCATTCACCATGCATCCAATATTTCCTACAAACATTATACAATGTGAATCAAGGTAAAAATGTGTACAGATAACAGTATGTATTTTGGAATTTCTTACAAAGAAGTATGAGAAATATGAATTAAAAACAATAAGACAATTAATTTTTCTTCATTGACAATCAGTGCTTTCACAAGCATATGTTAATATTCATAGCTAAAAATATGTTAGCAAATATTACCATCAAGTGCAATATAGTTAAGGTTATATTTTGCAGCCTCTATTTCTTTTGGATCTTCCTGAGATATGTCCCTCAATGCAAAGAGTTCCTTCTGTCTAAAATCCGCATTATCATCAAACCGGAATTTCGCATCCAAGCAGAAGACTGTAACATGAACATGGTTAAAGAAACTGCATCTAAAATAATTTGTTAAATACTGAAAATAAACACAACTTACATTGTCCAGTTACTGCATCCTCAGCATATGGATTGATTTCAATCAGGAGTGCATCTTTCTTCAAAAACAGATCATACATCCTTTTAATCATCTCAAGTGCTTCTTCAGCATGATCCTCGAGACCAATCTGTAGAATTCATAAATAATATAGTAACAATCAGTAACAGTATGTTGGCTGTGTATGCTTTCTGAGTTACCTTTTTTACAACTCGACGTATTTGTTCTTCAGTGATGCCTGTCACAATATCAATAGGCTCATAAGTAATAGCATCGGGATTTTCTGCTGCCACATCTTCAATATTCACACCACCTTGAGAAGATGCAATTATGACTGGACCCTGTAATCATAATAGAATAACTTTTATTATACATAACTGATGGAAAGATTTTTATATTTTTTTAACTTTTTTTATATTTTATATCTTTACTACCAAAATGCATTGCAGTGGTAAAACTGCTATGAAGGAGTTTTTCGTTATTCAATGTCGTTATCAAAAGCAGTTGTGTCAGGGAAAAGGGACTGGACATACAAGACAAAATAAATGATGTCTCAAAGACACTTTAAAATTTAAATTCAAAATTATGGGTGGGCATGAACTTACTGTGTATTAGGATTCCAATTGTAGCAATTGGAAAGATGTGGTCTTTGCCAAAGGAAAAGAGATGTGACTGTATGTATGTACATACATATTAGCCTTTTGATTTTATTTAAGATCAATAAATTAATCAAATTAGATCAATAATAATTGTCAAGAAACATTCTTACATTAAAGCTACGCTCCATCATTATGGCAACATAGAACTCTCTTCGAGGGAACTTCCTTTCAGTAATCATGACCATGTTACAGATACGTCCAGCAGCTCCTGTCTGTTTGGTCACCAAATACTGTTGCAACATTTTACTAGCCAATTCACCAGCAACTTCAGGTCTAAAAAATTAAAGTAAATATACATATACAGATAAAAGCACAGATCATTGATCTGTTTCACATTATAAAACTACCTTTTTTAATCTACGCTATTTCGTATTTAGTTTAGATTTTTCTTAATGGTTAATCAAACATTATTAATGGGCTAAACAAAGGTTATAACTATAAAAAAATCTTACGTGTCAACCATACGAACACCACCTTTAAGGCCGTTTTTGAATGCCCCTTTCCCTCGCCCACCTGCAAGAACCTTCACAGATAATCATGTTTAATGTAGATAGATCAGTTTATATTTTATAGTTGCTGCTAAAATACACTTATAAAAATTTTGCTTGTTGTACCTGGGCCTTTAGAACAATATCTTTTGTGTTAAGCTCTTTAGCAAACTTTATTGCCTCATCCTTGGTCTTGGCAACATTAAATTTTGGTACTGGGATACCATGATCACGTAGCAGAGTATAACTGATATATTCGTGAACATTGAGATATCTCACTTGTTGTTTTGTTGGAAGGCTACTTGCTGTTGTTGCTGCCAATATCTGTAATGAAGACACTCATTTCATGGCCTGACTTTAATTCCAATCAAATCCAAAAAGGGACAAAATGTGTGTATGTTTTAAATGCTGCAAAAACCAATGAATAGATTATTAAATTAAAAAAGGATATGACCCAATTTTTGTATTTATGAACTCTGCCAAAAACTAAAAAAAAGAAAAACTGACGAAAACATGTACTTAAGAATCTATGTTTTTTACTAGATTCTGCCTAGGACAAATATGAATTCAATAAATATAGTAACTAATAAAAATATTATTTATAAAATAAACATTGTTACGCGCAGATGACGTAAGGTCTGAGAACTGAAAATTACAAGGTCATATGTCTAAGCCAATTTAGAAAATGTAACGCAGTTTTGAAAATATGTCATGGAATTAAAATGTATTGATTATAAATAACACTACGAAAGCCAAACGAATCAATTGATTCAATAGCTTAATAATAAATATAAAAGACAACTACACAACATAATGGAAACACATTGATTATAATACTGCTTCGTTAATTTCGTGTTGATACTAAAATTAGATTATAGTTTTACCTTAGATCCATTTTTCAAAAATATTGTTTTAGCAAGACCAAAAGAACGGGGCAATAAAGTCGCCATTTTTGACTACTGTTCTCAGCAGAACACCTGCAGTGTTGCCTTTTTCTGGGGAAATCTTTCAGAAATAGTTTTTTAGGTTTAGAATTCTGACATAGGAATGAGAATAGAGTCAGCGCAACCCAAAGATTTCAGCGACAAAAATAGGAACTAAAAATGACAGCACTACAATGCTGCCAACTCTTCCAAACACAAACGCGCTGTCAAGCCCTTGAAAAAAGCGATAAAAAGTACCTCTACTTATATACTCTTTGAGTACCTCGCCTAAAAAGCGCTATAATTGGTAGTAAATTTAGTGAAAATAAGTATAATAAACAAGTCTGTGATTAAAATTCCAAGTGTTTCCACTGACGAGTGCATGTTCTAGTGGATTCAGTACTTGACTTCTATGCCGCGGTTCCTGGGTTTGAATCCGGCTGGGATCCACATTTGTGCAAAAACATAAATGGTTGGTGTTTGGGTCTGGGTTGTGGATATGAAATGTATGTCAGTAAAATGCTTACGATTTGTGTGTGAGGCTTAATTTTATAAAAAAAACTGATATGGTTAATTTGTCATGGCAACTCAATCTGATGCTGAGACGTATCTAACTATGGCTTAGCTCTTTTTAACATTCATAAACCAAAATAAACAACAGAATCTGGCAGCCAGTGTAGTGAAGTTAGTTGCAAACTAAAAAATATTTAACGGGAAGTCCTCAAGAAATCACGATATGACATCAGTCAAGCGTGAGCCGTGGTCTGTTAATTTACCTAGCAGACGAATATAACAACTCTCTGCAACTTCCTCGATTCTTTCTCGTTCGAGCGTCTCGCTCGATGTCGAAGTATCACTCGCTCTCGCTCTTTCATTATTTTTTCTCTTGTTTCATAAATGTTACAAATATTATATTTGTAACATTTATATTTTATTTTTTCTTCATTGTAACATTTAGTCATCCTTACAATTCCAACGCGAAAACAAGGACCGGGGGGTGGGCGGGTGAAGCTCGGGTGACGAGCCTTTCCTCGAAGCCCGATACGGCCCCAACGGTGCCGCTGCAGATGACTGAGTAGATAGGTCGAGGCATTATGGTATAGATGATCTCGTGTAGCGGTGAAATCAGGAACTAAAATCTCCCCTTGGGTCGAGAATTTCCTTCTTACGTAACCCGCCGTTCGACGATACTTCGTCCTAGTGTTGAGTTCGCTCCACTAGACGTCGAGAAGTCGCCTGGTCGCAGATATTGTATGTCTCGTGTTCGTGTTGCGGTGCAATTGGCGTTTTCGTACCCAACGATTACGCAAAAATCCCGCGCCACCTGTCGGATGACGTACTCCGCTTCGGCGTCGAGACGTCTCACCGGCCATGTTCCTAGGACGCTCTCACTGCAATACCACGTGCTTGTGTGTTCACAGAGTGTGCCAACTCGTGCGTTTTCGACGTACACTGCTTGCGTTCGCTTCGCTCTTCCCTCACGCAGATGCGTAACAGATGTTAACATCTTGCTTCATAGCTAGAGATTAAAATGCTGTACAGGAATCACGGCTGCTCTAGAGATCCAGTGCACGAATAGTTGCAACATCAAGCTAATACCTAAGGAATGCAGGATTTACACTGGATACCGCCCTCCTGGCATGGTCCTCCTTTTGCTCCTCCGACACCCGGGACATTTTCGACGGAAGTCGGCTAATAGTCGGCGATTTAAACGCCAAGCATCTGTCTTGGGGTTCTCGACTTATTAACCCAGCGGACTCAGAGCAAAGGGGTGAGGAAGCCGGATGAGCCAATTCACTACCTCTTCCAGGAAGGCTGCGCTCACACGACTTTTCAACGGGGTGTTGCGCACAGGTCATTACCCTACCATCTGGAAGATTGGGAAGATTCCCGGTTAGCCATCGTCCCATATCTTTACTGCCGTACATAGCTAAACTTTTAGAAAGCCTGCTGCGTAGAATCCGCCCATGTATTCAACTGCGAGCTGAGCAATTTGGATTTCCCAGAACGCATTCTATCACAGCGTGCTGCACTATCTTACGGCCGAAGCGCTTCGTGGCCGCATCTGTTTGGGGGTCCTTCTAGATATGGAGAAGGCCTTCGACAGGATTTGGGTCTCCTGTACAATTTAATAACGAACACCTCCATGCCTGCACCACTGGTACGGCTTGTGACATCCTTCCTAGAGGGACGGCGCTTTTTCGTCAGCATTGAAGGAGTCATATTGACAGCACGATCGTGAGTCCCACAAGGCAGGTGTCTCTCAAGGCACATGCACCTGTACCCGAGCAGCGCCCCCTGGAGAAGATGACCGGGCAATGAGGAAAATCCTTGAGGCCCGTTACCTGTAGAGCTCAGCCTCTTACAGATGAACATCACCACGTCGAGGCATAAGAACCATAGAGGGATTTGGTAGTCACTATATATGTAAGGATAAAATATCTCTATACTGTCATCATAATACAACTCGAGCATATGCAGAATATGAAGATTATCATATTGAATAAATAGATACAAAGGAAGCCTTGTGTTTTGGATATTAAACCAGAGTAACAGTACAAAACTTGCTGCTATACAATATAATTGCTTGCAATGTACATAATATGTACAATATAAAGTACCAGCCTTTAAATGTCTCATTGGTGAGAAAATTCCTCTTTTTTTAGTAGAGGGTTTTTAGTAATCATGGATTAATCACTAGGCTTTATATATTATACTAAATGACCATGATTGCATCTTACAAGAAAATATGTCTTAGGATAAAGGTATGAAAATTGGCGATGTTTTAGATTTACTAAAAATAAAAAAAGTGATAAATAATTTTAATAGACTTTATTCAACACTTATTTACTATTTTCATTGTATTTTCACGAGTGTATTTTATTTGAGAAGCCACTTGAATGTTATTTCTATTTTTGTCTTCAGTCCATACACCATTTCCACTGAAATAATGATTTTTTTCTAATAAATAAAGTACTAAACTTAACTTTTGTGTTTTACTAAGTTGTGAAAAGTCTAAATGTTCATAGGTGAAAAGTTGGTGAGTTTGGTTTTTGTCCAATATATAAATTACATCTCTTATTTTATTCCATGGGTAAAATAGAATTGCACAGTTTTCAAAAATATCTTGTGTTGAAAACTTGTTTAATAATTGGTCAAACACAAATTTGATCTGTATCAATGGTATATTGATCCAAAATGGGTGCCTTTTTATTGCTTTCCTAATATCACTAGATTTGAAAGTATTTCCCAAGGCTTGAGAAATGCAGAAAACTAAATCTTTTCCTTTTCCCAGCCTATCACCAGGTGCCTTTTCGAATACTTCATAATGTGCAGAACTACCTGACAAAATATTTAAGCTCAGGCACTTTTTGTTGTTACCATATAATTTAATGAGTCTTTTCATAGCAGTATTGTTATAGTAAATCATTCTAAGGAATCGTGGATGGTTTAAATATGTTAGAAATTCAGGAATTGTTTTTGCTTTTTCTAATCTTTCTCTAATAGTTGCTGCACTCAGGGTGTAAATTTCAAAACACCTTATCTGCGCTTCATTAGATACATCAAATTCTTGCAATACCTTTCTTATTTCCAGCATAGTTGAGTAACTTTTCATAGCTATTTTTGGATGTAATCTAATAACTTCTTTAATATCAATGCCACCAATAGATCGAAAATTATATATAAGGTTTTTCAAATTATCTGGATCAGCATGAATTAAATACAAGTTTGCTTTTATTTTAAAGCTCGGCATCATAATTTGAGTTAATAAAATATTTAATGTTTCATTAATTACTGTAAGTGGACGGTGTTTTATTGTTGGATATGTTTGTAGGCCTCTATAAAACTCATCACTACTTAGATCTAGAACCAATTCAAGATATCTCTGAATAATTTTTAATCGAAGAGAGTACAGGGAAATTGTATCTACATCACCATAAACCAAAGTAGTGAGAGATGTTGGCCACTGTGTCATATAACTTGCGAGCCTATTTTCGATATTTACATAATCATGAATGTAGCCACCTGTTTTTAATTGTCCAATAGTTTTTTGTTTCATTAAATTTAAATATGATAACACTTGGATGGGGGAAACCGTTGCCATTCCACATTCTCGTAATACTTTGTAACGAAATTTTAAAGTAATTGGTAATACACCACACAATGAAGGGTATGAAATAACATCTTCTTTGGAAAACTGTAGTTCATTAAGAGTTTCAAACAAAATTTTAATCTTTTCTTCACTTAATTTCTTTATAACTGGTTGTTTAAGTTGTAAATATTCAGCTCGGCTCTCGTCAATATTTAGATATTTACAGAGAATGTACAAATTATTTTCAAGAACAGTAGAAAAACTTAAACGCAAATATGGGATGGTCAATGCAGCGCGGCCCAAAATATTCAATTGTCTATAAAACATTATATTACTGATATTTCGTAAAATATCGGTATATTAGAATTCTTATTTCAATAAAATGAATAATTCATTTTGTAATACTAACACAAAATATACACATCGTATTGTATAAAATTTTACAAAAAAGTCCACAGATAGAGAAAAAAGTCAAATAACTCACTGACAGTGACAGCTTTCGAATCGAAACATGAAAACTATTTATTTATTTACTGTGGTGTTAGTACTGACAAAACTTAAAGATTTTTGGCGCAAACTCGAAAAATGGCGGTGGTGTTTTTATTCAATTTTATGATTTTTGTGTATATTTTGAATTTTGATGTTCAAAAAAGTTCAACACAGCAAGTGCTCGTAAAAGTGTACAATGATTGGAAAATTCAATTTAACATCTTAATTGTACTTTTCGTTTTGTCTCCATCAGTCCATCATTTCTTCATCTCCATCATCATTCATCAGTCCAGCAAACCTTCAATAAAGTCAACTATTATTGTACTGTCGATCGAAATGAAGTCTTTGCTATAATTTTTTATTTAATTGCTGTTTGGTAGATAATTGCCAGGATCAAAAAAAGAAGAAGAAGAAGAAAGAATAAAAGAAGGATCACTATCGACAGATTTGTTCCTTTAACTTTTATCTATTTGGTATGTAAAAAAAAGTAAATGGTATGTATATTCATTTAATTAATATATATATCTTATACGTCTTTATCATTTTTTTAACCGACTTAAAAAAAAACAGGAGATTCCCAATTCATCTGTATATTTTTTATCACATTATAATTTCCCCTCTAAACTGCCACAAAAGTCTCAGCTAAGTTTTGTGGGTGACCAAGGCACAGCTACCAGAGCCTACCCTCTATATATATTCGTAATTAGTTTAGTATGTATCTATTTATATATTTTATATTATTTATATATTGACTGTATTTATATATTATCATTAGGCATCTTACTTTTAAATAGATAGAACCTGCCATTTTTCTTTTTTTTTCACCATCAACCTGGGTTGACTGGTAGAAAATGCCACAAGGCATTAAGTCCGCCGATTGTAGCCTTAGCTTAGGGTGTAACTAATAAAGAATAAATAAATAAATAAATAAAACTTACAGGCAAAAGCAAATGAAATTATAAGTTTCTAAATATAAGTAATTCATCTCCTTATGTTTTCTTTTATTTACTCGAATATTACACATTTAAATAAAACTACTTTTTAGAACTAATTTTAACCCGACCCGGGTTAATAAACGCGACAAAATCCGTAAAAAGTAGTTTTATTTTAATTCTTCTCCTAGCACATGCTTTTACGCTTAGTTGGAGTGGTTAGCAGAAATATTAGTAATGTTAATATAGCATTGCTAGTATTCTTTAAAAAAAAGATGATAAATAATAGCAAAGTAATTGCAGGGAATCCTCCATAATCGATAATATGATACTCCATACTTACAAAGTGTGTGTGATTAGTTTTTACTAAGCAATCGAAATTGGGTCGGAGCAGGTAGCTGCACATATAATTTCGGTGATGTAATTGCTGTTAGCCTTTTACAGCTTCATCTGTAATTGTACTGATCTGTACTGATACTGTGCTCACGGACCAGGAGCCCGCGTGCCAGGTTTGGTTTGACCCAAACATAAACAACTAAATAAACTCCTACAAAAATCTCGAAATTTCTGTCGCGTTTACTGCGTGCTTTCGCGATTTCGAATATCTTAAATGTTTTAAGTCGTTGACCGTCCAAGGGAGGCTGCGGGCCTCCATTCGCACTGTCGACTTGTGTGTAGCTGCACGGGATGATCGGACTACCTGAGCGGATCGTAGTGTGGTACTAGCGATCGTCAGGTTTGGAGCGTCGAGTGAAACTGATTTTTTTACTTGTCGAGCCCATTTTTAAATATGATTTAGTTCGAAAACCTGACAGAGAGTTGGCAACACTGCCTCTATGACATTTAATTTTTAATCTGTTTGTCTATTGTCCTTGTGTATCATTAACACTATCAGTTTGTTTTGGGGTGTGTAATTGTATCATAGTGAATTTACAAGTTACAATAATGGTCACTTCTAAATCAAAAACAGGGTTGTTTGCCTTAGGTTTATATGTTATTGCGACATTGTTTATACTAATCGCATTTGCAAGTCCCTATTGGCTTGTTACCGATGGAAAACTTAAACATCCAAAATTCATAAAAATTGGTGTGTTTTAAATATTATTTTATTGAAACGAAATATGTACGATTTTTTTTTATTATGATGTCCAATAATTATTTATTTATTAAAAAAATGAACTGAACGAATATTATACTGAAAATATTATCAGTAATATTAAACATATATGTGCAGGATTTCATTACACAGAAACAGCTGCAAAGTTTTCAACATAGCCCTATTACGACTGGGGCTAACTGTCTTGCCCATCTTGGTTGCTGTCTTCCACTTATCATATTCACTATTGAGTACTTAATTAAAGTCTGCAAGACACAGAGTTCTGCATATAGTGAACTTGAACTACATGGTAGATAGCCTGAGCTAACAACTGGAATGTTCAGCCATGTCAAGCTGGAGTTGACAATTTATTTAAATCTGTTTACTTGAATGTAGAAAAAGCTCTTAATTGATTATAATTTTAGCTGAATATTATCAGCCATTTCATATATTTTTTTATATTTCCATTGTGTATTACATCAGTTTAAACTGAATTTTTGTTATATATGTTTTATATACAGTGTGGTAGCGGCCTCAGAAAATCTACCACCCCATCTCATCCCGTGGGTGTCGTAAAAGTCGACAGAGGGAAATTAAAACCAAGAGATGGGCATCAGCATCTTCCTGGAACATCTGAATAAATAAACTGCAGTTGCCAACCTGCCTGCCAAGCATGGCAACTATGGCAAAATCCCTTAAATATGAGAGCTACAAACTTTTGTGGCTATCTATGGGGGAGGCCTCTGTTCAGCAGTGGACTTATGATAGGCTGAAACAACAATGATGATACAGTGTAAACCTATTGTTAATATGTAGATATTAAATTTTGCTCAACTTCTTTTACAGGTTTGTGGGAAGTTTGTTTCAATGGCTTTGAAGAAGTGCATCATTGGTATGACACAGTCTTTAAGGGCTGCTGGTGGATATTTGAAGAGGAATACTATATCATACATGACATTCTTTTACCTGGGTTCTTCATAGCAACCCAATTTTTTTTCACCGTTACAACATGTTGTGTTCTGGTTTCAATGCTTATGACATATCTCTATATAAGGAAAGACAAAGATGATGAACATTATGTTACTCTATTAGTAACATTAGGCACAGTGCTAGTTATTGGAGGTAAGTATACTTTCATCATCATCATTTCAGCCTATCACTAGTCCACTGCTGAACATAGGCCTCCCCCATAGATTGCCACAAAAGTTGTAGCTCTCATTTTGGGAGGATTTGCCATTTCAAAATATACTTTAGAACATCATATTTTTATATTCCCTATGGTCATAAAATACTAAGCATAGTATTTATAAAATAATATTGAGCATTTGTACTTTTAATAAAAAATCACTGGATCTTTGCCATAGGTGCGTGATAAGTTTAATAGACTTGGAAGTTTTTGAAAACATAATTAAAAATTATACTAAAAGAAAAAATCTTTACTTAAATATACTTTTAAAAGTCATTTTTTATGAAATTAAGTGATGAGAGAAGCAAGTCCTTTACCTGATGGTTAGAACGATTCCTGTCAATAGCAGTTGCAATGTCTCTTAGCAGTACCTTCTGTATAACACTGCTCTGAGCTTGTTACCCTGAGGTATTGTTTCTGTAATTACAATAACCTAAGTGCCCTGCTGACTGCAGAATTAATAATGAAAAATGCTGAATGCAGAAAAAAGATGGCAGAATAACTGGCACTGTGGTGGTACTTACCTAGGCAGATACCTACATACAAATTATTTAAAATGTATTTCTTATAAAGAATACAAAAAAGAGAATCCATTGTTAGACTAACCAGCTGTACATAATAAGAAAGTGACATGTAAGTTGTACACTTACTATGTCCTGTTGCAATATAATATATACCTCGAAAGTGGGATTTTGGAATCACTGCTGAAAATTAATCCACTTCATCAAACTTCATTACTAGTATTTCATACATTAAATATTTGTGTTTTTTTATTACAGCTTTTGCAGGTATTGTATCGGTAGTGACTTTTGGAGCACGAGGTGATGGTCGTGATTGGATGCCTAATTGGGAGCACAATGATCTTGGCTGGGCTTTTGCCCTAGGTGTCATTGGAGTAATCTTCTTATTCCCTGCCGGTATTCTATTTCTTGTAGAAGCACGAGTACAAAAGTACAAGAGACTTCATGAAATGCAAAGCAGGGAACCATCATCTCACACAATGCATGAGAGGAAAATTGGATTCTCTGGCCACACTGACATTTAATGTTAAAAGGCAATAATTGAATCAGTGTTGATTCATTTTTGCACCAAATACATCATACATTTGTTGTGAATTTGCTACAACCATCATGTAAAATTATAGGATTTTAAATATAAGTTAGATAAAAAGAGTGATTTATGATAACTAATCCGTCCAAGAGTTCAAAATAGTGTTATCTATTATTTTGCTTTCTTATTTTATCTTTAAGTTTTATATTGTGCTTTTATCCTTGTATAATTGGATATTTCCCAGTTTAAATTAATTGAACAGTAAATTATTGTAAAAGACGAGATTCTTATAGTGTGGTTGCCTTCCAAATGTTAAAAAAATATATCTGTAATAGAATTGTGTGCATTTTTTATCAAATAAAATGAATCTCGATATGAAGTTTACATACATCATTGTTTTAATTTATATATGTATATTATATATATATCACACTAGTGTTTATTTTCACTTTTTTGTTAATTTATTTTTAATATAAATAAATAAAAGACTTGTACTCAAACAATCAGTAATTTGACTCAGATTGACCGATATCATTATTTATTCGCATTTTTGTTATATAATAAAATGTTAGATAATATAGATGTAGGCTCTTCTCGCTTTTTAAGAATGCTAAAAATAATTATATGGCGAAATGCCTAAATTGGTAACCCGTCCTCGTGGGGTACTGATTATGTCGAAACTTGCACAGACTAAATCCCCATGGTGCTCCGCGTTCACCGTATCTTGGTAGAGCCACGGGAACGCTTATGCACGCATCCGCACGACGGTGCGGCCCCGCCAAAGTCGCAGAGGATATGGACAGTGGTGCATCGCAATATCACAACTCTTCACCCCCCGACTCCACTGCGGCTACGGAGGACAGCGTGAGTGGCCCCAATACCGACCATCATCCCCGCAGCAGTCCCCCTGGTCGCATCCAGAGTGGGCTTACCTAACCCACTCGGAGCCACCACCCCGGGCCAGCCTGAAGCCCAAGTGGTTACCCACTAAGCCATTTAAACTATACCGATGATATCCATACTAATATTATTACTGCGAAAGCTCTCTGTCCTTCTGTCTGTTCGTTACCTTTCACGGTTCAACCGCTGAATCAACCTTGACGAAATTTGGCACAGAGTTAGCTTGCATCCTGGAGACGGAAATCCCGGAAAATCAAATAGTAACTAAGGGATATTAAAAAAAACCTATTACTACGTTGACGAAGTCGCTTGCATCAGCTAGCTTCTTTACTTGTAATATCCCGCGCGGAAATCTGTGTGCAGGCTACTAGGTAAAAACAGAACAAGTTTAATTATCACAAAGTGACTAAGCACACACAACATTGCTCAATAAAAAAATCAGTAATAAAATGATTACAATACCCCACCACAAGCATCCACGCATATCAATCATATCTTAGGTATGCGGGGGCATCAGCGTAACTCATATTTCACTTTTTAAGAAACGACTTCACGTCTAAACGATATAAAATTGCGCGACGAACTACTCCGTACTAACTTTATGACATCAAAGGTAGTGCCGAAACCGGCTGCAAGGCCACAGGCCACGTCTACATTTATTGTTTTTTATTATACTTATTGCTGTACAATATAACTATTACTTGTGTATAGGTGACAATATAGTGCATCGTAATGCATTAGTTATTGATTATTAAGTTTCACGGGTTTGCAATCTATAACATGAATTATATAAAAACGATTTAAAAACCGAACATCAATTCGATATAATAGCTTGAGTAGTAGTTTCTTGTTAGTTGTATAAGTATAATATTTAATGTTGTATGGTTTTTAATCGTGAATAAATGTATTACTTACCTACTTACTTAATCATTGCTTTAGCGGCTGGGAATCCCAGAAACCATTTTAGGGCGTGGCATTAAACTAAACTATTTATTTTGGTGGTAACAGTTTTCGCAAATCGAAAGCTTTTTACGTTTTCTCAAATTGGTAACTGTTATCTAATCTGTGGTTGTATTATGTGAACGCACCGGACCGATTTTTTTTATAATAGTAGTTTTGAGAAAATTATGCAGTCGGCTTCATGATTACCCTCCATCACACTAGAAAATATCCTTAAACAACGATGAAGCACACGTTCCTCATAAAGTCTAAACCCAATAGTGGATGGTTCGTTTGCGATAAGAAGGACTAAAATTAGTTCGGAATTCAGATACTACGTAAAATAACTTCATCAGGTGGGTAATGTTAAAAGTACGATACTTAGCGAAACGTATTTTTAAACCTTTCGAAGGCTTAGTGATTTTGTGACTAAAAAGTGCAATGCGTACGAAGAAAATGTTTTAATGTAGATGCGGCTTTAAACGGCCAATTTTTAGGCGTGTCTTAATTTCACAGGATTGTACGTAAGATTATTTTCATTGGTTGATTAAGTTTTTAGCGCGGAAGCAGTTCACCAATCACATAAAAATAAAGACTCTCCTAGTACTACGTTAGTAGTATATTTAGAGTGCGTTTTTCCATTGCTTGACCGATGCTTTTTGTCTACTAGACCGGGGTCGATGCCGGTCTGCGCCGGCAGTAATAACACGGTCGGGATTCAGATACTACGTAAAATAATTTTATCGGGTGGGTGATGTTAAAAGTACGACACAGAGAAACGTACAATTTCTTGATAGTATTTCTCTCGGAGTATTTAATTTAAGCTGATTTCATTACTTTAGGCAAATAAGTTATAAAATAATTCATATCACGTTTACCACAACGCACCATGCACACGGACCCTATTACAGCTTACATAATTACGCTTATGTTCAGTTTTTTCTGGTGGCTGGAAAAAAAACTTACTATCCCGGCGTCGGCGACTGGCGGACTCATCGCCGTTTGAAGGAAAAATGTTTGCTTATAACTTGATACAAAACTTGCTTCTATCTTATGCCGTCATCGGTCGGGCAATGGAAAAGCACTCAATTAAATTTATGAGTTTTTTGCATTGATCAACTGTATAACAAGGTGGTCACCAATGAGTTTTAAGCAAATTATTTAAGTCGATATATCTCTTTCAGGTATCACGCTACGAGGCTCATTATATTTCTTGGGGTATATACACATCGTCCCTAAGCCCAGCCTGCCGGGATGTATAGGACATTATGAATGACCCTGTATACTGTAATTAAATGTAAATAACCTTAAAAAAAATTCTTGAGTTTTCATATAAAATGCGAAGGAACTTTTTCCCTAATCTTTCTTTATTTTTTTATTTGATAAAGTGTCGAGACGAGCAAAACGTTCACCTGATGGTAAGTGTAACGTTTGCCCATGAGAGATGCTGTGTTACTGAGAATATTTCTGTGTAGCACCACAATGCGCCCGTCACCCTGAGACATAAGTTCTAAGTCTAAGTCTCATATGCCCAGTGATTACGCTAGCTCCCAGTGCCCTTCAGACCGAAACACAGTAATGTTTGCACACTACTGCTTCACGGCAGAATAACTGGCCCTGGGGTGGTACCTACCACCAGTAAAATCTATTAAATACATTATTATTTTGATGAACATACAGATATAATGATATACCAGTGCCGAAAAAAAATATTTAAATCTTGGACGTCTTTCGTCTTACTTACTCAGAGGACTTAAAAGGTACATTCTTCTTAATAAATCTTAAGATAATAGATTGTGTTATAATAATTATAGTCTCGTTTGTTAAGGTAGCACTTCCGTGTCTAATTTTTTCTCTTTGTCCTCTTTAATTGATGTAAGCTTTTGTTATTATTCCACACGATGTTAAGTAATCATTACACTTAACTAGTAGGTAGTTCGAATAAGCTTTTTATCTTAATGTATTGGTGTAAGTGTTTGTAAACATAATAAAAAAATTGTAACTGAGTATACAGTGTTATATTGTGGAAGACAAAGATCAAGACAACTGGAGACGTGGAAGGCGACCCTGACAATTCGACGGTTATTTAAATTGCGTTTTTCCATTGCTCGGCACGATGCTTCGAATGCTGTGGCGACGAATGCTGAGGAGAACGACTCGGGAGTCTTTTTTCGACAAAGAGACGACACGAGCAAAACGTACACTTGGTAGTAAATGCAACGTCCATCCATAACAAATGCTGTGTTATCCAGAACATTTCTGTGTGGCAACACACCGCGTCCGTCCACCTGAGACATCAGTTCTTATGCCCAAGTCTCATATGCCCAGTGATTACACTATCTCACTACTGCTTCACGGCAGAATAACTGGCCCAGGGGTGGTATTACAGTAGAAAGTATTTTTAATAGAAAAAAAAACCTTTATAGGTATCTCACAAAATGATAAATAAAAAGGATAACAACGCTAATTTCTAGTAATTGTTATTTAATTACTCCACAAATCAATGACTATTTCATTAAATCATTTCTTTACAATCTATTAGTATGTTCTAATTTGGAGTACCACCTTTTGTAAGCACTCTCTTTCAAATTTGCTGGAATTTCAAATGAAGATGGTACAGTTCTTTTGCAAAATAAAGCTGACTTAGCTGTCTCAAATCCTATAGACACGGAAAGTGCTTCATGAAATCCTAATAAAATACCATGGACAAACCCGCTGGCAAAACAATCACCTGCTCCGGATACATTCTCAATATTATTCAGCTTATCAACTGCGTAGTAATTTATTTTCAATACTCCGTTATTCGATGTTTCATTTTTATCTGCCATACGTGTAACAGTTGTTACTCCATTATTACCCATCGTCACAATTAGTACTTGAACGTACTTAGACACAATTTCAGATAACTTTCTTATTTCGTTAACGTCAGATGTCTTATCAACAGAAATATTAGGTTTAAGAAAATTTGCCATGGTCCTTAATTCTAGTATATTCGGGGAGGCATACGTAATTTTGTACTGTTTAGACTGTAATACTTTCACAGCCTTTCTTCTGTCGGTGGGCTCATAGAATACTGAAACAATAAAAAGGCACATAAGAATAAATTAACTTCAAAGTACGTAAATTAATGTGTGGAATTTTAACAAAGTGTAAAAGTAGCTGTGTGGTGGCGGCTCGTTAAAAGAATACTACCACTCCATCTCATCCAATGGATCTCGTAAAAGGCGAGTAATGAATTAAACTGCACTGTGCACCCAACAGCGCATGGTGGCGATGGGCTCACCACCTATCACACAAAGTGCATTATATTTTTTTGGTGAAACGTGGATTGTGGCAGTCATCTGTATTTGCAGTGAGTGTCCAGTCTCTGACTACCCCTTATGGGATACAGTCGTGATCTTATGTATGTATGTATGTATAAAAATAACAAAATATGTTTACGCTCAAAAGGTACAATTACATTGTATGTTCAATTACACACAACAAATCAGCTATTATTTAATTAAATAAATAACTTTAGAATAATACCTGTAAATTTTGCTATGTGAACAAGATCGGTGGGTATAACAAAAGTGTGAAGTCACTGGTGGCGCGATCGCTTAGTCGGCTATAAAAACGTTGGCCGTGACTCAGATGGGGGCTCTATGCACTGGTCCGACCCCATGGCATATCGACCTATTAGCCTTCTCATATTTCTAGGCAAGATATACGAACGTATGTTTCTCGCCCGCTTAAGAGACTTCATGCAGTTTCGAGGGATTCCCATCCACGAGCAGTTTGGATTCTGTGCCAAACACTCATGTAACCAGCAGGTGCACCGCATAACGGAGCACATTCAATACCGTTTCATACGCTGGTTTCATACAGGACCGCTCTTCTTCGACGTGGCGAAAGCGTTTGACAAGGTCTGGCACAAGGGGCTCATATACAAGTTATATGGGCTCGGTGTGCCTGATCGCCTCGTACTCATCATACGTGATTTTCTACGTAGTCGAATTTACCGCTACCGAGTATAGGGGGTGCGATCCGAAACACATTGGGATGGATGGGTTCACGCCGGCGTACCTCAAACCTCAGTCTTACGTGTGGCGGTGTCGAATTCGCCATCTTCTATGTGTGTGGACGTAATCCAGACACTATCTCTAAGCGCCTCCAATCTGCAGTCCGAACCCTAGGGAACTTTTTTTATTGTATAAAGTGACGAAACGAGCAAAACTATCACCTGATGGTAAGTGCAACGTCCGCCCACAACAAATGTTGTGACACCCAGAATATTTCTGTGTGACACCACACTGCGCCCGTCACCCTGAGACATCAGTTCTCAAGTCTCAAATGCCCAGTGATTACGCTAGCTCACTTTTCGCGTATAAAGCCTATCATAAAGTTATTTGATCGTCCAATCCCCTGGGAAAAGACAGTCAAATAGTTAGGCGTCCTATTAGACTCGAGACTCAGTTTCGGTCCACAAATTAACCGAATAAGGAACCGTAAGGCGTTCGTCCTCGGCCGATTACACCCGTTATCAAATAAAAATATTAAAATGTTCCTGAGTAATAAAATTACACTATATAATTCCTGCCTGTATTCGTCTAAATAAAACAAAAAATCGATTCATGCCCAAAGCCACAGTAGCACCGAGGTTCCTGCGTAATGTAAATTTTTACATTGATTTAGGGCTTCCTACCATAGCCCAATATCTAAAGTTGACCTCACGCCGATTCTTTGACTCTGCCGCCGTGCACCTTAGTCCACTGGTTTAAAGTGCCGCTACACAACCCCCTTGCGTTACACCAAAACTGGACTCGCGGGAAAAGGAGACCGAGGCACGTTCTCGAGGACTCTGACAACGCGACCACTAGGGCCCAAACGCTCTACTCAACGCGACACACACAAAACAATCACGATTATATCGCCCACGCTGTCGGTGAGAGCGTATTAGACAAACTTATACCGCCGCATCTCCGGCCGGTTTTCCCCTAGCAATAGTATCATAAACAGAAGCGTCGCTGGAGTTTCTTGAGCCATTTCTTCTCCTGCGGAAACGCATTCGGAATTGGTGGCAAATTTAGTTAATAATAATCCTGATAATATTAATAGTATTAGTAATATTGCCCTCCCGATTGAAGTAACTGACCGAGCTGAGGCCGGCCCACTTGGGCGCCCTCGAGTCAGTTACTCTCGCGCACAGGATGACGGTCCAAGCCGAGGTCTCCTCTCGGGCGTGCTTGCGCCAGTCATCCATAAATAAAGGTTTCGGCTAAGCGCCGTCAGCGTTCTGCCACCTTTCAATCCGGCGAACCTGTGAAAGTCTTCGGGCTAACAGTAACCATAAGTTCTAAAAAAAATCGGATTTGCAATTCTTTGATCGACAGTTGAATTGTGCGGAGTTATTTTGATTAAACAAGTACAACAAGATAAGTGGCCAGAACCGGACCAAACCATACATAACAGTTTGTTGGTTGGTGCCGTTTTATCGAAGAGTTATCTTAAACACAAGAATTGACTACTTTAATATTTCCTTGATTATTGATATTTAAGAAAACTGTGTTAAAATATAGCGTTGTGTAAAATGGTTATATAACTGCCTTGTAGATTACTAAAATTTAATAATTAACTATATAGTATTAACTATAACACTTTAAGCTACTATTTATAACTGTTGACGCGAATGTTTAATATTGATAGTTTAATAAGTAGCAAGTGCTCCTGAAAGTGTAGAGTGATTGGAAAATTCAATTCTAGATCAAAATTGTCCTTTTCGTTTTGTTTCCATCAGTCCAGCAAATCTTCAGTAAAAGTCAACTATAATTTTTGATTTTACTGTCGATCAATATTTTTAGTTTTTCTATAATTGGTTGTTAATTGACACTGGAAAATTGTCTATGACTAATAAGTTACACATGTTTTGTACACAGATTTAATATAGTTCTGTAGCTTCACTGACAGTGCTGAGACAGCGTAACAAAGACAGATTAAAAAGCGGATTGTAGTAGTGTAAGGACTACGCCCAAACATTGGAAATACAATACTGGTATTCAATGCAGAAAAATATTTATATACGAGTAGAATCTCTTGACCATCTAAACTTCATTCTATTATTTAAACATGGAACGATTTTGTAACATTATGTGTTTTATTTTATTTGGGAGTTATTTACATTTTTAATTTAAAATTAAGTTTAAATGAAACAGTTGTTTTATTGTTATTAGTTACTCTGACTATTTAAGTGACTTCTTTCTCACGCAGTGTCTTTTTGGAAAATAAGTTTTTCATCGAATTACAGCTTGATGTCTACACATCAGCAACCGAAACAGTTTTCATGAGAATTGATCATAACGACGAAGAATAATCTGGGAGCATTTGTTGTCTTGATTAATAAAATTACTTATAAATATTAGAGCAAGGTAAGATTATAAGTTTGTATTAATAAAGTTTAAAAAGTAAAAAATAGTTTAGGTAAATTGTGGCTTTTGTTTTATAGACAAAATTATATTTTGTTACTCAACCTTTAGGAGCCTATTAATTACAAATATACATACATATATATATATATATATATATATATATATATATATATATATATATATATATATATATATATATATATATATGTATATATGTATATATATATAGGGTTTCATAATGTACTATACATCTACATCTTCATCATCATCATTTTATCATCACATCCCGGCAGGCAGGGCTTAGGGACAATGTGTATATGCCCCAAAAAATATAATGAGCCTCGTAGCGTCATACCTGTAGGAGATATGTCGATTTAAAGAATTTGCTTAAAGCTCATAGATGCCTACCCTGTTATACAGCTGATCGAGGCAATGAACTCATAAATTTAATCTGGCGTTTTTCCATCGAGCTGCCATCGAAAGAACTCACAAGTACTAGGTTAATATGAAGCTTAAGGAAATCTGTTAAATCTGTTAGTATGACGCCATAGTAGGGTAACATAAATTAAATGGAGAAGAAAACATATTTTGAATTTGTCTGGTTTAGGGCAACAACTTTGTTGGTTGCATAAAGTTTTACAAAACAAATAATTTTAAAGTTTAGTATGGACATTTTTAGTATTAAATTTTGTCATTAAAGCTTCACTGTTGTTTTTATCAGATCAAAGTAGCATGGTTGGTGCCGGGATATTATACCAATTATGAATAATGTTGTATATACTTCCTTTTGCTACAGATACAGTGTGAAGAAATAAATTATTACTTAAATGATTTACAGGAAGACGATCCTAAAAGCATTGCAATAGTGTAAAACTGAAATTTATCTATATTTTGAAATTTCTCATAACAGGATTTTATGTCTACAAATGATATTTTTAGGAGTAACATATTTAGTAGAATCAGACTAATATGTAGCTTCAGAATCTTTCGCGATATTTGATTGCAACTTATATTTGGTAAGTGTAAGAGTTTCAATTTACAATGTGCTTGCCAGGAAAACATTTTAAAAAAACCAGTCCTCTGAAAGATAAAAATATTTTAATAATTTGTGAGGTCTGCCAGTTTACATTATAGCAATGTGGTTGATTCTTTGTGGTTCCTTACCATCTCAAAAATTAGAGGAGGCCTAAGATATACATAAATTATAAACATTTTTGACCTGTATGAATTATGTAAACTAATTTTTAATTAAAGTTTTTTATTTTATGATTAGTTGTTATGTTGATTTCAAATAAATTTTATGCTTGCACAACTCAATTTATTACACATAAATTGTAAATATTATTGATCTGTACAAATTTCTTAGCAGAAGTATGAAAAATTTTTTTTAATTCTATCATTTTTTTTTAATGATTAGTCATGTTGATTGCAAACAAATTTTTTGCTTGTACAGCTCAAGTTTCCCACTATGACCACAGCGTGTGAACTTTTTGGCATTGTGTTTCTGGGTGAATGTTATGTTGTAAGTTACACACCAAACACATTGCTGTTCACTTAGTAAGTATTGCAAAACTTATGCGCCAGTTTATTATTCATCTCAGGTCCATAACCTTGGTCTTTGTTTAAAGTTTGTAATGTTATGTTACATGTTCTATATCATAAAAAAGATTATTGACTTAAAGATTATTGTTAAACTGTGTATGGATAACTTTTTTAAATTATAAAATAAACAAAATCTTTTGAAAGTTTAAAATTGATGTATTTCATGAAGAAAAAAAAACTAGTCACAAAAATTTTATCAGAGGTTGCAGTTATTATTTAAATATTTTAAAACATATTTTATCAATTGAGTAGTAAATTGCATATTTAGTGTATCCAAATGGATTCTTGCATAGGAATCCTACAACCAGCAAAAAAGTGTTATATGTTTCATACAAAAATGGAGGGCCAAATAGCCAAAAATTCGCTTATTTGATCTATGATCGTAAATTAAAGCTTACTTTTGTTAAATCATAAAACTGGTTTTACTAAGTTTTAAAAAAAAAAATATTTCGTGCCTTTAAAAAAGTGAAAAAACAAAACGACTATAAATTAAAATCCACTTTATAAATTTGTTAGGCAGGCCTTTGCTCTTGTGAACTGATAATTGTATAAGCAACACAGTCTCGGTAGGTTTCCCCGTCTTTTTAGGTTTACTTAGTAAAAACGGAACCCATATATTTTCGACCTGTCCATCTGTCCGTATGTCACAGCTTTTTAATTTAACTTGGAGTTTTTTTTTTTTTTAAAAGATCGATACCCCACTTGCAAGAGTTTCTCCCATATCGTGGGTGCGTTTTACAGATATAAATTTCACATACACCACACAACCAGGCCCGAAAATCAACAATTTGTGTTTTTGCACAAATGTTGGCTCTGGCTGAATTCGAACCTAGGACCCGCGGTGCAGAAGCCAGGTACACTTACCACTACGCCATGCAGACGACTTATTGGTACTATATACATGACATTTTGAAGGAATATGTTTTTTATGAACCTCTCTAGTAAAGAAAAAAAAATAGGAGGTAAACCTATGCATGAATCTGTCTAAGTAGGTACCACCCCAGGGCCAGTTGTTCTGCCGTGAAGCAGTAGTGTGCAAACATTACTGTGTTTCGGTCTGAAGGGCACTGACAGCTAGTGTAATCACCGGGCATTAGACTTAAGAACTAATATCTCAAGGTGACGGCAGCAGTGTGTGTGCCTCACAGATATATTCTGGGTGACACGCACTTGTTATGGGCAGACATTGCACTTACCATTAGGTGAACGTTTTGCTCGTCTCGCCACTATATCCAATAAAAATATGTAATGGATATTGTTAGCTAAACCTTGAAAATAGTTAAAGAAGTTTGAAAAGAACTATTTCTTTAAGTCGTAAAGTGGGCTCCCCTTTTACTTTTCAATTATACGGTGTAAATTCTTGTAGTTTCTGAGCGAGTAGTTTTTGAGATATGGGATATTTTCGATTACACCCTATTCGCCGCTACGAAACTCTTCACTGAGCGTAATCCGACATGCACTTGGCCGGTGTTTTCCTTGATGGATTCCTTAAATTCCTCTAATTTATATCATAATACTATTTAGCAATCGTGGCACCTCTATTCATTAATGAATTATCAAAATTCCTTCATAATATCTTGAAATTTCCGCTACGCTCTCCTCCTTTCCGCTCGACTCTGATTGAACTTCTAAGGATGTACATCTTTTGTGCTATTGCTTCGTCTATTTTTCATTACGTTACCCTACTCTAATATTTCTCTGCTAATTGCATGGAGTATTGTCTATGTATTCACATTTTGTGTATGTTCAATTCATTAATTAATTTTTTCGCTTACGGTTATCTAGCGTACCAAAAGTGGAGTATAGGTCAAAACAAAACTCTAAATTTGCCAAGACGCGATAACGTCATAGAGATAATATGTATTTATTATTAGCCCCGTAGTTGTATGAAACCAAGCGAGTTTTACAACTCCCACCTCCACTTCTTTCTGTGAGATTTTATACCACTCGTCAAATATGTGCAAAGTAGTCTTTGCACATGGTATTCATGTCTGTTAGGCACGTTTTTATTTGTATGTGTTACGGGTAATAAAGAAGAACAAATAAACCTTGGATAAACCATGTTAACTTAGAAGAACACAAGCTTTTTGGGTAAAGTCCTACTGTTATAAAAATGCTAATTAGAAATGTTCACTTTCCTGCATAAAAGCAATAACAAAAATTTAACCAGTAAAAAAAAACAAAATACATTAAGTTATTGTTGTTGCAGACAATGAAGAACAGGAGTTTGGCTGGTAATTGTGGGATTGCTGTATTTGTAATTGCCCTTGTGACAGTGGCATTGGCATTTGGTACGCCTAGTTGGATTGTTAGTGATTCGAGAATAAGAGGCAACCAATTGGACAGGTGACTATTTGTTATTTTTTTATAAGTGTCAAAGAACCTTGCACTTAATAACAAAATATTGTGTGACATTTATTAATCGTCCCTTTTTTATTCTGTAAGATCATTTGCGTTTTCAAATTTGACAGGAGTTATAAATTAGACAGGTTTCTAATTACTATAATATAATAACATAATTTTCATAAAAAGGTCGTAATTTTTTATAACTTTAATTTGAATCACAGCAATTATGTCAATGCATATTCGAGTACCGTATAATAGAGAGATACATCGAACTTTTAAAGACTAAGATCGGAATGGGCACTATATGTTATTACTAAAAGCAATAAATAATATGATGATAAAACGTGAATTCTCAGAAGTCCAAAGCAAACAAAATATTAGGAGAAATAAAGATAGGGAATCTTTATAAAGCTATCGCGTATCAGTAAGTAGGGCGTACTCGTAAGTGATTATCGTCTGCATGAAAAGCGCGCTTTAAATCCATTATTACCCCGAGTATTTTTCATTACTTTATTTTTATATTTATCTCTGTAACATTTATTTTTTTACACACGGGAGTTTTTTTTTCACAGATTGGGGCTGTGGAGTCATTGCTTCAGATCATTACCTGATCCGTTAGACCAATATCAAAGGCGTTTCTTTGTAGGTTGTCGATGGGTTTATGATCCGTTCACTACTGGATATGACAAGATTCTTGGTTATTTACTTCCAGGTAAATTATTGAATCGAATTATCCAACTTTGACGACAATTAAAAAATTAGAATGTAAGATTTTTTTTCAATAAAAATGACTGTAAATATAACGTCAACTTTGCAAAATCCTTTATTAAGTTTAATATTCCAAGATTATACTTGTAATAGAACTTTACTAACGTCCAATAATGTCGATTGATCATGTTTTTATTTTCACATATTCTTCTGCGTCTATTGCTAGTTGTACTAAAAAGTCAAGTCTATAGTAGATTATTTTGTAAAGAAGTAATTTGACTGACACTGAGCTTATTGGAAGTTCAAACTCAAAATTGCTACTTTATCAGTTTCATGTTGAAAATCTTCTATTCTGTTGAATATTGCAAAGGAGAGAAACTACATTAAATATAAATAAACATTATTGAAATTAAATTTGTTGCTTTGTTTTATTATAATCAATTGTTTCAAAGTATCGGGCGTTACTTTGAAACAATCGATTTGCCGCGTGGTAGCGGCTTAAGAGAATCTACCACCCCATCTCCTCCCGTGGGTGTCAAAAGATGGGCAGAAGCATTTTCCTGGAACATCTGAATAAATAAACTGCGGCTGCCAACCCGCCTGCAAAGCGTGGCGACTGTGATAAAATCCCCCCAAGATGAGAGCTACAAACTTGTGGCAATTTATGGTAGAGGCCAATGTTCAGCAGTGGACGATTAAAAATAGAAATGAACGCCCGATACTATCTATTAACTATCTGACTAATATAAAGCTTGATTCATCATTTCTAGCGATTTTACAAAAGTCGCTATGTAGTAGGATTAACGTCACGAATTAGTTTGAAATTATGTGTCCCTAAATAGACAAGTTCAAGTCATGCCTTATTTTCCAACATAGCTCGATTTTTAATTATACCTATGAAAAAACGTGTTTTCTAATTTTTCATTTGTGTTGTTTCTGCACGATATCTGGTTTAGTTCCGTGTTTATAGTAAAATAATATATTCTTCCCGAATCTAATACTTAGTGGTAGGATTAAGGCACAGGAATGCGCCTAGATAGCTATTGCCATAGTGTAAATTACAGGGAATATCGGATTTAAGAACTATTGTGTCTATATATGACTTGTTCATGTCGGGACCGTAATTCCATAAAAACCTACTTTTTCTAGAAAACTGACTAACTGAAACTTGAACAAATCTGTTTTTTTTTGTATTTATTAAATTATTATAATTAAGTATTTATATAACTTATTAACAATGTTAAAATAAATATAATATCTTTTTTCAGGGTTCATGATAGCTACTCAATTCTTTTTTACACTATGTTTACTTGGGGTGCTGATCTCGAACTATTTTAGTTCTCGTCTTCTTCTTATGTTGTGGACCTGACCAAAGTAGATTTGAATTAATAATCCAGGGTATAGGATACATCATGTTAGTTGCTGGTGAGTAAACTAAATGTTAACGATGAACGATTTAAGAATGTGCTTTCTATATTTCTTATATCTTTCTTACCGGTGTGACGATTTCTAGGAATAAGCGGCTGTATTGCTGTTATAGTGTTCGCTTGTTTTGGCAACACTGAGGGTTGGATGCCGGGTCATCCCAATAATTATTTTGGTATGTAAATTCTGTTTTTTATTTATTATTTAATTATTTATAGTTAATTTTTAATTCTCATATACCGCAGTTTCAAAAATGTTTTAATGCATGTGTTACTGTAAAAGCCCACATATTGGTTAATTTTGGTTTTGCTAGTAAATCTTAGGATTTACCGACATAGTTGGTAAATGTAAGGATTGTTGAAATTTAAGAAACCATTAGAATTTAGTACGTGCTAGGTTTTACCAGTGACGGCTGGTAAATGTTGGTTTTGATAAACAAACAATGAGTACTTTTTAATCATTAATTTCAATGAACCATATTAGGTAATTATTAATTATCTATATTATTAATCAGTCAAATTCTAATCTATTTTAAATTATTTCCATATGGTATTTTTATTTATTAATTTTTAGCAGTCAGTCATTTTAAAATACCCTTAAAACTTCTTGAATAGAAGAAAACTAAGAAAAATAAAATGATCTCACAAACATAACGCTTACGTTGGTTTGTATAACTGAATAAGTATTTTTCTGATTATTTGATATTTATCAAACAAGTTTAAAAAAGACTTAATCAATTGCCACTTATTAATAGGTAGTAAAACATTTTTTTTTGTTACAACAGAGCGCTATTGTGCACGAGTACTTTCAACGTTTACCGTGTCTAAGGTAAAAATCCTAAGATTTACTAAGTGAATGGCGGTAAAAGTTCGAAATGAAAGATGATCACAGAACTGTTCGGACTTATACCATTAAGAGTCGGTAAATCTTAGGTTTGACTGGAAAATCTTACGATTTACCGTAGTTCGTGCTTTTTCAGTAACAAATATAGTTCCGACTGTTGAGCAGGGGAACTGAAGGGTGTTATTAATTTAAAAAAATTGTTAAAAAGATATTATTTAGATAAAATGTTATAAATTATTTGTCAAATTATCATTGTCGCAGATAAGTGCGTTAGGTCCATCCTGTATACTCTCTCAAGTGAGATTGCCCTTAACGATTGGCACGTGGATTGGTGAACGCAGTACGGTCATTATATTTTCGTTCTGACCTTTTTCGAAATTGTTCTTTTGTTATTTGTAGGTAGCTAGGTTTTTTGTCATGACACGATGGTATCTTATCGCCATAGCACTTAAATAACAATTCAATTCAAAATTCAATAAATCAAAAAAAATCTTTATTACAACATATACATAAATTACAAGGGTTGGGACTCCCCTTTCACTCTCCGATTTCACAGTAAATCATTAATCTTAAATGGAATAAGAGTATCATTATATCGTCAAGAAGGTCGGCCTGTTTAGTCAACCTTATCCAACATTCTCGGAGTACCTACTACACTCGGCGTCAAAAAAATCGCACATCCGAAAAAAATAATTTAAATACTATTTTAACACAACAGGCCAATGTCAATGTTGGGGATTGAGGGTATCATTCGAAAGGTAATTTCAGTAGCTTTCAGGAATTGAATTTTACTTTTATAACGAGACAAAAGAGAAATTAAAGAAAAAGACAGGGTATGTACAAATTAGCAAATTAATAATTAAAAAAAAACTTAATAAATACATAAAAAGTTCTTAAAACCTAGTGTAACCCCCCCTCCCCCCCTTGCCTTGATAACGGCTTCCATACGATCTTTCATGGACCTTACAAGGATCGCAACAGCCTCTTGGGGTATTTGTTCCCACTCTTCAAGTACCGCATCTTGGAGCTCTTGAAGAGTGGCTGGAGCTGGATCTCGAGCTCGCACGCGCCGTTTTAGGTCATCCCAGAGATGTTCTATTGGGTTAAGGTCTGGGCTTCGTGCTGGCCAATGCATAACAGGGATATCGACCTCCTGTAAATAATCCCGTACAATAGCCGCGGTGTGGCAACGAGCATTATCATGCATTAACATGAATCCATCACCGACATAACCAGCACACGGGACCACATGTTCCTCCAGGATTTCAGTAATGTACCGACCAGCATTTAATGACCCTTGCCCACGGCCACCCCGAGTCCGGGAAACGCAAACAAGTTCCGTTTTCCCGTCGACATACACAGTTCCCAAAACATACACGAGCCACCCTCGTATTCGACGGATTCTTCGAAGCAGGGTTGTGTTAACCTCTCCCTCTGTCTTCTGTAGACCCTTCTACGTCTGTCATTGCAGAAGAGACAGACCCTCGTCTCATCAGAGAAGAGTACGGTCCGCCACTGTTCTAGAGTCCACTCGCAATGATTGCGAGCAAACTCTAGGCGATCTCTGCGATGTTGTGCAGTAAGTTTTGGACCTTTAGCAGGTCTATGGGCTGTTAAACTCTTTTCGTCTAACCTTCTTCTTATCGTAGAAACACTCACAGATGTTCTCCGAGTTGACCGAAGCTGTTGTTGCAACTCAACAGCATTTGTAAAACGGTTTCGTAAAGATGTCGTAACGATGAAACGGTCATCTCTTTCTGATGTGCACCGTTTTCCAGATCCCGGTTTTCTAACATAACCACCAGTCTGCTGAAAACGTTGGAACACCCGTCGAACTGAAAAACGGGACAGGTTCAACTGTCGAGCAACGTCACACTGCCGCATCCCCGACTGCAATAGGGCAATCACTTGAGCGGCTTCTTCAGAGCTGGTGTCCATCTTTACTTGTTCTTACTTGGGTTACTTGTTCACGTGTGTTCACTGCAAAGTCTAAATTACGACTGGCCCATATTTCATCCAGATCGACCTTTTTATACCCTTTTTAGGTGGTGTAACTAGCGTCCTTACTAACGAGCATTTGACAGTGTTTATTTTTGACGCTCTATAATGATAAATGTTTTAATGATTTCATGATTTTTTTATTAATAATGTAAAGCTATTTAAATACCCATTTCAAACATACCAATATTTATATAAATATAATACGTTTCTAGCCATTACAGCCATTTTTCGCGGAAACTCAGAGAGGTGCGATTTTTGTGACGCTGAGTGTATATCTGGCACGTTTTAATTTAAACCTACCTCTAATTTAAGTTTGTGTTTGAAATAATGAAAATTATGTTTAGAATAATATTAAAGACTAATAACTAAATAATTATGTAATTTTAAAGAACAAAGCTACCTAGTTATCGAATGTCCCACTGCTAAACAGTCTCCGAAATATTATTTATTCCTTACACATGCAGGTTTTCTCACGATGTTTTCCTTTTTTTTGGAGGTTGCAGTGTGCAGAACAGGGGATTGAACTCAGGTCACTCGCGTACTATCCAATTTAAAGCAAGCGCCCGGCCCCTAAGCTACACGGCTTATATCTTATTATTCCGAAATTTTAATCTTTCGTATATTTATAACTTATTGCTAGCGACACTGTGTGTTGTGACTACGTATGGGTTTCGAGCCAAGAACCAATGGCTTAGTATACGCAGGTACTCAAACCGTTGCGACACGCGGTCAAGTTCATCCAAGAGTTACCCATCAAAGATTATTTATGACGGTTTCTTATAATGAATATCATATCGTTACAAACCTCTGCTCAAATGCTAAGAGATGAGTTTCTACGCTTTAGGACGCGGGCAAGATTAATGCACGGGCCAAAAAACAATGTAGGCCATACAAACCTACAGACAGTTCAGGGTGCAGTAGGTCTGGGTGTTTATGTGTGTCAAATTTATGTCTGTGAAACGCACCCATGACACAGTAGAAATCTGTGTAGTGGCATCGTTTTATGAAAGAAAAAAAATACCGCGTAAACTATTTTGTTGAAACAAATATCTAAACTAATATTATAAAGAGGAAAGATTTGATTTTTTGTATGTTTGGTTATAATGATTTAACACAAAAACTACTGAACCGATTTTAAAAATTCTTTCACCTATATGCAACTACATTATCACGGACTCACGTGAGTTGTATTTAATTTAGAAAAAAAAACGAGATTCCTACGAAAATTGCTATGATGTAACTCAAGGTATCAAAAATTTACTGATGAAAGTCATTATTTAGCTGCAAAAACTACTAATGATAAAGAAAATAATGTACTACATTTTCATAGTACTCATCATTACTCACAAAAAAGTCTGCGAGGCTATATGTCTAACTATTATACTTAAGTCACAATAACCGCTTTTTTGTTCAAATTCGTCTATCAAAACACGGGTAGATTCGAAAGATGATGACATTCGTATGATGATATTAACCCTTATCCTACAAAATAGTTGATTATGTACATGTAAATTCCTCTTTAAATTATTCGAATCGGACCTATCGTTTAGCAGTTACGGTAGGTATAAAAATACTAAAAGTAAGAAAAATGCCACGGTGTGAGCAGACATCCCTACACTCGCCCGCGCTACTCGCGAATAGACTAAGATGTATTATTTACTTACCTACTCATATTATTTTTTGTAAACTAAAAATAATTATAATTTTAATTATATATTTTCTTTTATTTAAAACTTTAAAACGCTCTTTAAAAAATACAGCGGCCGCGGTGTCTCTTGAACGCCGAGCCGCCACCCTGGCTTCATACATCTTGGGCATCATCGAGGTGCGCGGTTCCCTTCAGCGGTCGAGAGGGGTCGTTTTATTTTGCTACCACGACATCAAATAATTAGCTATATTTCATGGCTTATGTTCCCATAAATAAAACATTACTTTGGTAACATAATCTTACCTGTCTAGCTGCATAGCCGTCGATGAGAATAGTCGCTACACAAAACGTTAGTGAAGGGATTGTCGTTGTTCTGTTTATCAAAATAAAGTACTAACCTTTCTAATATCTATCTACCCGTGCGAAGCCGGGGCGGATCGCTAGTTAGTTATAATTTGATATTCATTACAAAAGTTTTGTTTGATTGCAGGTTGGTCATTCGGCCTTGGTGTTGTAGGGTCACTAGCGTGCCTCGTAACGGCCGCTCTTTTCTTAACAGAAGCGAACATTCAGTCTAAGAAACGTAACAGACTGAAGGAATCACAAGCTCGTTTCGAGATGGAACACGAGTCTAAGGCATAACATTGGATTGTAAATGATTGCCTACAAAATAGTAGTAATTTAAAAAAAACATATTTTTCTGATTTGTCCTTTTTAAGTTTTAGGCGCCTGTGGAGGGACTGCCAGATCTTTTTGAAAATGAGCTACAATATTTGTAATTTAAAATTATTTTTCTTGTTTTTATTCTTAAATGTCATAAGAACTCAATGAACGCATTGCCACCGTATATTTTATTTTATTACATGAAATCACATATATTTACCTAAGTATATAATTTATAAACGTACAAATTAGTCGAGGAGGTATGAATGTGTTAAAATTGCACTATAATTGTTTATAATTTGTAATCTTGGCTTGTTCGGTTTCGCATTGTGACATTTTTTATTTTAATTTTAGGGTTATGAATACATTCCGTCCAGCAATATTCCGTCCAGTATTGCTTTAATTGCCAAATGTGTCTGTGTAAATTAAGATGTAAGTTGATAGTTTTTTTTTTAATCTAAGATGTATCGTTTTATTTTAAAGTGAACACTGATTTTATCTGACAAATAATATGTGCCTTTACGTATTAAGCTATAGTGGCTTAGAATTGTAAGAAATATTGTGAAGAACTGTTTTATCGTATTTTATTATTTTGTTTCGTAACAGTTCATAATACACTTTGTTTTTTAAATGAATTTGTATGCATCGAATACTAAATATGTTTATTAAAAGATAGCATATATTTTATTTTTATAAAACATGCTATTTTCTAAAAAGAACAAATAAACTTTACAACGTTAACTTTCACACTTCCATATACCTACTCAGAAGTTTTAGGCTTTTGTTAATCTTTTTTTCCATCAACATTAAGCTGATATGCAGGTATTTAATAGACGTTTGTTTTCAGCTTTAGGTTATACGCCTCAATTAGTAGAATAGTGCTGACCCATCAATTACGCAATTAACCTCTATCTAATTATACTTTATTCACGATCTTATACATATATTATGTTGTTTATAGACAATTGATTCTGAATATTGAATGCCTTTCATTTTTAGAAGCCACATGACTTATTTTTTTACTTCTACTAAGGATTTAGAGCCTTCTTCTTCAAATAAGAATTTATCAAGTATCCAAGTGTTCGTTGGTTAAGTTTAAATTATGAAATGATTACATATCAACTTTGGATACATGAATTTTACAAAGAAGTTAATCTTTACTTTACTTTTCAGTTTACATGTGGTTTTTATTGTATTTTTAAATGAAATAAAATATTTTTAACTCTTCGAGCTGTTTTATTTATAGTAACGTTTAAAAAAATACCTAAAAAATTAATGTTCCTTACGTTTCCTATATCATTCATTGAAGGGAGTAGGGAGGCATTAAAACGCATGTCGGTCATTAATAAATCTGCAAATAAACTTATTTCATGTTATATTATTATTTGAGTTATGTATATACTACGTACTAGACAAGACACCTCAACTCGATTATTTCTAACACTAGTTGGAGTGCATACTGATTGTTATCTATGAGAACATAGACCCTCGTTCGCCTCGCGCATGCGCTGCGTATCATCGTGTTGTGCAATATATTTTGTTTGAAATAGCGTCTAGTACGTAGCACATTAAAACTCAAGGTTTCATGCTATCTTTTTAAGATGTGTAAGTTCGTCGCTAAATTGACTGATTTGAACATTTTTGTTATAGGCTTTTATTTGTGAGGCCTATGTCCAGGCAGTGGGCTTCAAATGGCTATGGTACTTGCTAAAACAAATCCAATGAGCCCAAATATGTCGAAGCTATCTTGCTTAGTTTAGGAGTAACTGTGACCAGTTTCCGTTCCATCATCATACCATCTCCATGGTACCATTATTGCATTGTCACGAAGCAAAATTTTGGAATATCTAGTAATCCAAAATTTTGCTCAGACGGACATCGGAAATTACGTCAAATTTGGCTTGCAAGATTAGAACTTCACATACGATTTTATTTATTCTTGGTTCATTGCCTTTAGTATCTTTGATGGAAGTTCTGGAAGCTACGTCGCAAATCGTTAGTAGTTTATTTTTTTATTTTAAACAGGCCACTTCACAGCAGCAGGCGGATTGGCAATCGTAATACCTGACACATCGGCATTTTCGGCGCTCCTATTCGCCATTTGTGTGTGTAACGGTTAAGCTTTGGTAGTTATTCTACCATTTTTCTTTACGACGACGGTTTTGATACTCACGGGATGAGCTGTGGAGGAAGATTTTCTTATACAGCCAACACGCACAATATAATACTGTTCCTATGTTATCATATAGGACCAACCCTATATTTACTACTTAGAGATGCCGAACAAACGCAGGTAAAAGATCCCCCGTTTATATGTTCATGAGTTGTTATAATAATATTTTAAATAACATTGACGAGATAGCCGTTGGGGAAGAAAGGTTCTCGAGTGGCAACCTTGTACTGGCGAACGCAGTGTAGGGTGCCCCCAAGTAGATGGAGCGACGACCTGCACGGTTTTGCGGGAAGACGATGGATGCAGGTGGCTCAGGACCGTGTTATGTGGCAATCTATAGGAGAGGCATATGTTCAACGGCTAAAATGATGATGATGCTGTAATTTAAGCAAAACGATCTATAATATTTACTGTATATGTACATTAATCCATTTAATATTAAATTTTACAGGGCCATGATAAAAAACTACATATTTACCGATAGAAGGTTATGTTTGGTTGATTTCTTTCACTGCGGCCTTTACAGCTTATTATACATAATGTTTATGGACAATTCTTAAAGCACCATGAACTTGTTTGCCACCGTAACGTAAGCAACTGTGATGGCAGACAAAAATAAACCTATACGCAAAGAGAGACAAACAAAAAAAAACTTTTTTTTTTCTTGGTCCCACCTATACATCTGACATAACTTCCTTCTTACTTTAGATAATTATTATTCTTTTATGAGCCCGTCTATATCGCTATCGTCTACGGAACGCAGAAATGAGTCACGACTTATTGGTAGTGATCTGTATCACTACAAATATAAAAATGAACCAGACTGCGCCCTTCACCCTGAGACATTAGTTCTAAGTCTCATATGCCCAGTGATTACGCTAGCTCTCAGTGCCCTTCAAACCGAAACAGAGTAATGTTTGCACACTACTGCTTCACGGCAGAATAACTGGCCCTTGGGTGGTACCTACCTAGACGGATTCCTCCATGTATGTAAAGATTAATGGAACAAAGCGGTATATTTGACTTGGACAATAATTCGTCTGTAATCCTGAAAATGCATATAATGCGCCTTTGAGTCTAAAGCTTGGAAAAATTTAAAGATATTTTCTAGTTGTTTAACTATGTGTGTGGCGATAAAAATATTTTATACAGATATATAGCTAGCTGATGTAATTAATGTAGCAAATCAGGTAGAAGTGGACTCCGAGGATGATAAAGAATATACGCAGAAAGCAAAGTATGATTTTAAAGTATTAGTAATAAAGTAAAGTTCATAATATTTTGTTAGTTAAGATTTACTCAATTCTCTTTGGCGCCGCACTGGCAATCTGTCGTATTATTAGCGCCAAACTTCCCAAGGCTGGACTCTGTTACTGGACAAAGTAGCGCTATCCCAGCATGGAGAAGGAGGATTGAGGAACGTATCGCAAAGGCAAGGGTCCTCATCGGCATACTGAAAAGCTTCAGGTCGGGCAACGATAGGCCGAGGTTTGTGCGCTCCGTCAATATGGCGTTTGATGGGACAAATGTTGGCGTTGATGGGATAAACGCAAAAATTGACAGAGCGCATGGACGACCTGAAGCAAAGAATCGCTGCTTGGGGGAAGCGGATTCGACGATATACCGAGAGGTCAAGGCGGTTCAACCAGAATCGTCTCTTCCAGAGTGACCACAAGAGGTTCTACAAATCGTTGAAGCGACCAGTAAATTGTGGAACGGGTCTAGGACCGAATCAGGCCGACATGGTCGCCTTCTGGCGCAGCCTGTGGTCAGAGCCCGTTAACCACAACAAGGGCCCTTGGACAGAATCAGTGGTGAGTCAGTGTGCAAATATCACACCTATGGGCCCGTTGTCATAACATCGGACGACATAGCTGAGGCAGTCAGTAGAGCCCAGAACTGGAAAAGTCCGGGACTCGACGGGCTGCACCATTACTGGTTAAAAGGGTTCATGGTGTGTCACGCTGTGCTTGCTCGACAGTTCCAAGACGCCATGGACCAGAAGTCGCTTCCGAGCCTCTTCAATACAGGGGTTACTCATCTGGTTCCGAAAGACCAGTTTACCGCAGACCCGAATAAGTATCGCCCCATTCACGTGTCTACCCACAATATACAAGACACTGACGTCCATTCTGAGCTCCAAAATTAAACGACATTTTGACTGCAATCAAGTAATGTCGCTAGCCTAATTTGGATGTCGGGGCGGTGGGCGTGGGACTAAGGAACCACTCCTCATTGACGCGGTCATTGGCAAGGTGGTTAAACGCAATCGTCGGAGCTTCCCTGCCGCCTGGATATACTATAGAAAGGCATTCGACTCGGTGCCTCATTCATGGCTAAAGAGGGTCCTCGAGCTGTACAAGATTGACTGTACAGAGAGACTTCCTCGAGCAGTGTATGGGGCAGTGGAGTACGACCCTTTGTCATCTAGGCGTGCGGATGACGGCTGCGAAGGACCGCATAAGGATACGAAGGGGTATCTTCCAGGGCGATTGTTTGAGCCCGATCTGGTTTTTACTGTCCTTGAACCCTCTCAGCACATTACTGGAGGGTTCCGGGAGGGGATTTCAGCTTCGGAGAGAAGGGACAACATTGACTCACCTTTTCTACATGGATGACCTCAAGCTGTTCGCTCCGAATCATTCCCATCTGATGAAATTACTAAAAGTCACTTGCGACTTTAGTAAATCCATCGGAATGGAGTTGGGCACGGATAAGTGTGCGGTCCTCCATGTTGAAAGGCGTAGGGTCAAAAACTGCGAAGGTATAGACTTGCCTATGCCTGTCAACATAAGGACCCTTTCCGAGGCTGAAACATACCGATACCTGGGTATGTCACAAAACTTGGGTATTAATGAGGCTGGCATGAAACAATCGGTTCGCGATTTGTTTTTTGCACGCCTGACAAAAGTGTGTAACACTTTTGTCGGGCGTGAATAAGGCACGTGTGTATAACGGCTGGGTCATGCCTGTCCTCATGTATACCTTTGGCATACTCAAGTGGACTCAAACCGAGCTTAACGCTCTGGACAGAAAAGTCCGCACTATTATGACGTCCCACAGGATGCATCACCCGAGATCGTCAGTGATGAGGCTGTACTTACCGCGGAAGCGTGGTGGGCGTGGCTTCTTAAGCACGCTCACCATGCATAATCGTGAAGTGTGCAGTCTCCGCAATTACTTTCAGATGAGATCTAGTGAATCATTCTGTGCGCACGACATTAAATGTGATAAAGGACTTACCTCTCTATCCTTGGCCAATGAGCAATGGCAAGACCTGGCAGTACAGAGCATTTCCGACCGGGAGGCCGTATGGAAAGAGAAAGAACTCCACGGGAAGTTCTACAAAGCTCTTAATGAGCCTTTCGTAGACACAGTCGCCTCCCTCCACTGGCTACGTTTCGGTGACCTCTTTGGGGAAACCGAGGGTATTGTCTGTGCGATACAAGATCAGGTTATCAAGACCAAGAACTATCGGAGATACATCCTAAGGGACGGCACTGTCGACGTCTGTCGAGCTTGTCGCCGTCCCGGCTAGTCGCTAAGGCATGTTATCTCTGGTTGTTCGGCGCTTGCTTACTCTGAGTATCTGCACAGACACAACCTAGTAGCCAGGATTCTCCATCAGGAGCTCGCTCTGAAGTACGTTCTCGTACTTGCCGGAGGCTGTGCTCGAAAATGACCGCGCCCGGCTCTATTGGGACCGAGCCATCATCACGGACAGGACTATTCTCGCGAATAAGCCTGATATCGTGTTGATGGACCAAGCACAGTCGAGAATATTTTTGGTTAACATTACCATTCCATACGACGAGAACCTCGTGAAAGCCGAAACAGATAAGAAGACAAAATATTTGGACCTGGCTCACGAGGTTACCGACATGTGGGGTGGTGTGCCAACTGCAAACGGTTGAATCCTGGCCAGTCTCTCGGGACATCTGAGGCGACTAGGACTCTGTGACGGGCTGCTTCGTGATCACATGCAGAAGGCGGTGCTCATCGATACGGCCCGCATCGTCCGCCGGTTTCTTTCCCTTTCTCCCTAACCCTCGGCCGTTTGGCCTCCCCTGCCGAGGGCTTCCGTCTGGTTGGGATTTTAATTATATATTTTATTGTATTGTATAGTGTTGTCTACTATATGTCTTATAGTATCTTATTTATTTTATCTTATAGGACATCTGCAGCTGGGCCTTTCAATTGGTGCACACTAGCTTAGAGTAGTCTTATTAGAAATTAAAACGGTTGGCGGCACTGGTTGTACCCGCAGCAGTGTCTACGGTATAACACTACCGTGTAATTATCTACCAAAAATTTAAAATATAAATTACCGTGTTAAACTGTAATTAATAAAGAAAGCCAATAAAATTTTTAGGTCGAACATGTACGTTTTACGTATATTAAAATAATAATTCCGAATTAAACAATATAATTCGGAATTATAATTTTAAGCTGTCAGGTGATCATAATACAACTAAATGCAAAATTGCAAGTGTTTCCGTTAGTAGTTTGTCTAACCATAACTATCATTGGTTGTTTAATAATTAATGCCTAAATCGCAGAACCGCCGTGCCAGTAACTTCCAGCCAGTTTGTTTAATCTGTGTTGCAGTGTTTGGTTATTTGAAAAAGTGAAAGAAATTGAGAAATAATATTTAGTCAAATCAGTGATATTTAAACGAAGAAAAGAAATAAATTAATAACAAAAACTATAAAAGGAAATAGTCTTGCACAACCGTCTATTCATCGCCATGGAAACAGCTGTGTTGATTTTGTAGCTATTATAAATATAATATCAAAAATGACTGCAGCTGTTATGTTGTGTATATGATCAAGAATTCCTTGTTATAGATGATTAAGAAAGGGGTTAATTATTATTATGAATAAAAATGTTGAATATTCATAGATTTTTTAATATTCTACACGATAATTTACATGCTATTTTTCAAATATGTCCACGGTATTTTCAGTCTTAATTGTTTTCATCTGGTAGCACTGATCCGCAGGCTACTGACAGTTTTTCAACCAAGCAACCAACGTAAAAATATTAAGAAACAACTGTTAGTGTCAACACGAATACTACTCCGAAATCAATTTACTATAGATGTAATAAATTTATAAATTTTGTTACTCCATTATAGCACGAGGCACGAATTTACTTAGAATTGATTTAAATTTTGAAGAAAATCATACAAACGTATTAAAATGACGGCTAATAACGAATATCCAAAGGCTTCCAGTAAGTACTAACAAATTTAGGCACGCCCATTATTTGTTTGTAAATATCGTTCAAATACGTTGTATTACTAAAAAAAAAACTGATTTATTATAGTAGTAGTAAATAGTAAATAATAGCTGTTTTGTGTAATTGTGCTTTTTAATTCGTTCCGAGAAATGTCAATTCGATATTTAGTTGCTATTTGTTAATTTTTTTTATATATTTTTCAGATGCTACCTTAATCGGAGCCAGTATAACATATGTTGCAGGCTTATTTCTTCTTTTATCCTTTGCTGGACCATACTGGATAGAATCATATGCTGAAATGTTTTCCCCTTTCAAGCACATGGGTCTATGGGAGTACTGTTTTGATCGTTTTAGATTTCCATCTTTTCAATATGATAAGCTGTTTCATGGGTGCCACTACATATTCAGTGAGGTAAAATTGACTATATTTTATAATAGTATTTACTATATAATTTATTAAATTATTTATGCTTTGCTACAGGATGTTTAGGTTTGCTATTCATTGTGTAATATTGAAATTTGTAGGAATACTTTTTAATTACTGTATCTTTATTAAAAGGTATCATAGTTATCACATGCTTTCTCAGACAATGTTGACTATATTATGTCTCATATAATGAAATAAGGCAGTTACAATAATAAAATTTAATATTTTTTATTGTGATTTTAGTTAGACACTTTTAGCTTCATAATTATTCTCCAAAAATCACAATGACAAAAAAGTACATATTAACATACTTGGTTACTTTCTACACTGCATTGACCCGATTGAGTTTGCCATTTAAGAATGTCTGTTCCCTGGATATCATCGTTACAGGTTCTACCTTGAAGATAAACACAGACAACTCTTTTCATAGCGTATTTAGCAATAAAAAAATGTTTAAATGAAATTATCAAAGCCCCGGCGTAGTAAGAAGTGAATATATTCAAAAAAATTATATTGATATATTGACACTTATTTTTCAGGAATATTATGTGATCAGGGAGTGGCTCCTGCCAGGATGGTTGATGGCTGTACAATCTTTTGTCACTTTAGCTCTTATGCTGTCTCTGACTGCTCAAGTTCTTTTGGCATGTGTAATTGTCCGTTGGCCTTTACGAATTGTCTTACGCTATGAATGGATATTTGTGTCTTCAGCCTTTGCCATGGTGGCAATATCAAGTAAGGATTTTTTTTTACTATAGAATATAATTATAATTGAAATAAAGAAGGAATTGCATTACATTTCACGTTTGTGTTCTTTGATTTGAGACTGTTTTTAAATTAAAATCTTTAAACTATTAATTTAAAAATTAAATAAGTTAAAGTATATATGAAATATAAAATTTTGGAATTTTGTTACATTGTGACAGTTAAGTGATCTTGGCTTTTATATTATATAATCTTGAAGCTAGGTTCTTATAGCTTGTTCTGCAAAAATTTTTATAGTACTTGAAATACAATTTCGGATTCTTCGAAAGTTTACCAAATCTCCAAATTTTTAATTAGGTGCAACACTGCAGAAGACAGGTTAACTTGGAGGGTGTAGGTGTTTTGCATTTATCAATTTTAATTACAGAGAAATTAGTGGCTATATATATATGTATAATATACCTTTAATTATGTCTCTATTAAGATGTTTGATTTTTATGAAAACACAATATCATTAATTTGTTTGATATTATACTTAGGCTTGATGATATTTTACATATTTTGTATATTAGTAGTAGTTTTTTTATTTGTTGGTTAGTACCACTCTCTGCTGTAGTTATGTTAAATTTCAATATTGTTTTATTTGTTTTTTAGGTGCATTTCTCTTTTTGGCTGTTGCAATCTTTGGTGGAAATTGTTATCGCCGTGACTGGTTGTTATACCCATCATTCAATGTGCTTTCTTGGTCATATGCATTTGCTGTTATTGCATTTATTCTATTCGGTAAGAATTATTGGTAGTATTTTTTTAATACAAAGTTTGCAGTTATCGCTTCATATTATTCCCCTGTTGTTTATTGTTAGTCATTTGTTATAAAGTAACATAACATAAGTAAAGTGTGTGGGGTGACAAACAAGCATATAGTAAGTCAAAGTCAAAATTTCTTTCTTCAGTTTAGGCTTGTATAAAGCTCTTATGAATGTCAAAATCTACACCGGTTCGAAAAATAAGACCTTCTTAGAGAAGAACTGGCAAGAAACTCTGAGGTCTTTCTTTTTTCAATGTCATATTACACGTCATTTAAAAGTTATATAAAAATTACATCATAAGTTTGTTGAATTCTATGTCAGTTTTTTGAGTAACACTTTTAGGAATTTTTTATAAAATTTTATGGATCTACTAAGAAAAGATTTCCTAGTTGGCCAACCTAACCACAGGAACCTCTAGCGCGTCACCTCGGCCCTTTCTACTATATTCTAATTGGGTCTATATTCTTGTCACTTTCTTTAACTGGCTTTCAGTGAGATTGTTGTACTGTCCCAGTCAAGCCTGTCCATTTTTATGCAACAGTTCAATCTGTGGTAATTTTTTATTGATTACCATTATTATTATTTAATAAAAAAATGTGTAATATTTTATGTTTATATGAAATATAATATTGAGTCTGTTTTGTAGGTCTTGCAGCAATTCTTCTATTCTTGGAGGCCCGAAAGCTGTATGAATTACGATCGGAAGCTAAAAACTTAGTTGCGCAAATGCAGCACAGTCAGCCAGAACATGCTTTGCATCAGTTGCGTGATCAATTGCAACAACAACACCAAAATCTTACTTATTATAGACACTGAGGGTTTTTAATCGCTTTCATATACATTCTATTTTTTTTTTAATATTATTAAGGAATTCCACACTTTTGAGAAATAACTTTATGATTCGGATTGAATTTTCTTTAAATGATTCGCTAGCTCTTAGTAGAAGGATATTGTATACCTTCTGGTTGGACCATAAGTAAATTAAGAGCCGTCTAGGTAGATGTTTCTAAGAATATAAATTTCTATTGGCACTATTATAAATTTTATAATATCCTAAAAACACAATTTGGAAAGCTCAATGTTATTAACTAGATCTGAATACTTTCTTGTTAAATTATGACAGATAAAAAAAAACTATTTCGTATTATTAGTTGTAGTAGGGTGATAAGCTCAAAACATGGATGGCTAGACCACACAGTCAGAGATGGAAACAATTGATATTTAAAATTCACAATGTTATGATGAAATTATTATTTTATTCACTGTGAACCCTCATGATTTTTCACTGAGAGTAAAATATAACATAAGTTAGGATTTTTATGTGTGAATTACAAAAAAGTCACTGAATTAAAAGTGATTTTTTGTTATTACGTTACTGTAAAACATAGAAATGAAGGTGAATTTTTATTTTATCATAAATCACGCTTTTATTGTCATTGGTACACTGATTTAGGTTTTTTAGATTTTCCGAAATAAAAAGTCCGTCTCTAGGATGCAAGCAATCTCTGTGCCGAATTTCGTCAACATTAAGTTGGTTGAGACGTGAAAAGGTAACAAACAGACAGAGGGACGGAGAGACTTACTTTCGCATTTATAATATTAGTATGGATTAATTCGCGAAACAATCACGAAATTCATATAAACTGAAAATCATTGAGCGCGAAAAAAAAACAGGTGTGATATCAAAATGAATTCGTAATTGATTTTTCATTGCCGTTAATTATTATTTGTTCCATCATTAGTTTAGGAAAACCAGACGTATAACGCCATCCAGTGGCGAATTTGACGTAATATGGCATGCTTAATTTATATTAAAGAATGATATAATAATTTTTTTCTTGGGGGACTGATAAAGTAGTAATTAAAAAAAAAATGTTTTATGTCAATAATACAATTTTGTTTTTACGTGAATGTGACAGTTTTTGTGTGTGTTAATTATAATGTTATTTAGTAGGTTTTAAGCCTTAAAATCTGTGTAATCCGTCCAATTAAAATGTACTTTTAATATGTTTATTGTAGATGATAGAAATAAGGCACATACATTTTGTCAAATAAAGGAAATTAAGTTTCTTAATACGAGTTTAATTTGGCATTTTTATTACAGTGAAAGTGCTTCTTGAAAGTATATTATTTTTTTAGTAACGCCGGCCGGGCCATTGCCAAAATTTCCTAATACGCGAGTGACTTGTAACATTTCTAAAATTGTATTACAATATAAAGTGCTGACTCACTACTTGCTTAGCAGTGATTCCGTCAGCAGGGATTCAAAGACTTGTGAAGTCCGCCAACCTGCATTGGAGCAGCGCATCGGCTGGTCTTCTCAAAAATTATACCTGTGTCGTTAAATTGATCGAATCACTTTGATTCGATCATTACCCGACCGGGAGTGATCGAGTCTTGAAGAGATAAAAGATTCGCTCATTTAGGTACTGATGACAAAGAGGAACCAAGGAAGTTAATTGAAACCGACGAAATCATTTTAAATTATTTTTCTAAACTACAGTTTTGTTTTATAAAACCATAATTATTATTCTAAATTCTTTGTTTAAATTTTTTTGAGTCCCACATTTTCCGTTTTACAACTTATTACGCACAATGACAATAATATTGCAATGTATTTAAGAGCATAGAATCTGTAGAGTCGATGAACACATAACTGAAAACACGTAGTGGAGTAAAAAAATGATCATTTTGCTAAGACCTGTTTGGACTCGCTGCCACAGCTCGCGAACTGTTGATCGAATGAGTTTTTTTTTTATTGCATAAAGTGATGAAACGAGCAAAACGTTCACCTGATGGTAAGTGCAACGTCTGTCCATAACAAATGCTGTGTCACCCAGAAAATTTCTGTGTGACACTACACTGTGCCCATCACCCTGAGACATAGGTTCTTAAGTCTCCTAAGCCCAGTGATTACGCTAGCTCACAGTGCCCTTCAAACCGAAACACAATAATGTTTGCACACTACTGCTTCACGGTAGAATAACTGGCCCTGGGGTGGTACCTACCTAGACGGACTCCTGCATAGGAATCCTACCACCAGACAGTTTTGCGGATCCATAGGTCCAGTCAGTCATACGACAGAGTTGCGACCCGAACGATCGAAACATTTTAACCCGATCAACACATCAATGGGTCACGGTCGACCCGGATCACAAGAAATGATAGATCGACACAAGTCTATCAAAAATGAGAGTATTAGTATACTGTATTCTGCAGTGTAACTTTTAAAAGAAACATACCACTTAAACATCTTTCCCAATAGAACATCAAGGTGTAAGTGCGAAGCCAGTGATTGGCTCACGAACTCTCGTCACTTACAATGTGCCGGTTATTGTACATGTCTGCTGAATCTTATGTCCCGTAGAAGCCAATATTTGTGTAACACAAATATAACATTTGTTTAAGTTTAAGTTTTTAAACTTTGGATGTACTTTACCATGTGTTACGATGGTAATGAGAAGGTGAGGATGAATGATGTTAGTGCCTGTGTTGGCGCTATTACTTGCGGCACTAATATATCCTGCGTAGATCACAGCTTCTTGTTTTTACTTTTAAAATGTCGCCGTTGTGAATTTGGCTAGTAGAACATTATCATAGTTGGTAGCCTGTATGTTTTTTTTTGTTGTAATATGTGTTTGTTGCAATATGTGTTTTATGTTGTAATATGAAATTTTATTATTACACAGAACTTTTTTCTATTTTTACTTTACCTGGTTTTTGTAGTTGATGACACAGCTGCAATACGTAATTAAGCGTGCTCTGCGGGATATTACCGTCGAGGACGACGAGCGGCGCCTTCTCCAATGTTTCCATATGTTTATCCACCTAAAATAACATAATATATGGTAAAAGAAATATAACTCATCTAATTAACAATATATGCAAAAAATTGCGATTTTCACTTATTTTAGGTTTCAGGGTCGTTTTCCGGACATTTCAGAAGTTTCCATTTAATCCACAGTTTGCAGAAATGTGAAACGAGTTTACCAATAGTTATTTACGATACATACAAGATTACCTTGGACTGGGGCTTGAACGAGATATACATATCTATGGAGATTTATGCCTGCCGCGATAGATATAGTTAAGAAATGGAATTGCAATGGCTTAATGGCTAAGATAAATATTTCGTCATAACTCTGATCATCAAGACACTGAAAAAGTATAGTGCTTTAGGTATCGTTTCCCAAACTGGGGGTTACGATCATGACACCCTGGGGTCCTAACATGTGTAAAACTTATTTCGTATAAGTGTTAAAGGGTCAATATTTTATAAACATCCGTTTCCAAGCTTTCGTATTCACATCTTCAAGCAACTTATATAGTTTTTTAGTCGATGTTTTATTGGTAAAACAGGCACAAATGGCAGCAGAAACTTTATTATTAAATATATTGAACCTGAAAAATATTTTACAAAATTTTGCCGTGCTCTCCAACATGTGACTATTAACAGATCATTTTACAAGACGAAAAATTCAAGTTACTTGCTTGTTGATAAGGAATTGACTATATCTGTCATTAGTAAAATATTGTTACAATAAACGGCTTAGTTAACTGATATTTGAGTCATTATAATACAAAAATATCTCTTACGCAGGAATCATTTGCCTATCTAAGAAGGATGTCAATAAGAAACGTAACAGTGATACATATTCTTTTAATCTGATCAACGTTTTTAATGAATCCGGCAATTAAAAAAGACTTGCTGGAACTTTTGCCCGCAATAACGATCTGAAGCTTAAGCGAATCTATCTTCCCATCTCATCCCGTGGGTATCGTAAAAGTCGGCAGAGGTAAAACCATAAGATGAGCAGCAGCATCTTCCTGGAACATCTAATTAAATAAACTGCGGTTGCCAACCCCCCTGCGTGGCAACTATGGCAAAATACGTTTGAACTGTATAAGCAATTTGAAAACATAGGCTTAATATTTGAAATTGATCCTAATGAATCTTGGTATTAATAAATAAAAAAAATATATGTTTTGATTTTTCTCTTTAATTTATTAAAGTTTTTACATATATAGACGACAACGATTTTTTCCCTTTTGCCAGTTGTTATGCTACTGATAAGAGGGACGAGGGACGCGATGCGCACGCGCAGGTTGATCGGTAATAACATTTTCTCAGGATGTTTTTCACCGCTGAACATGTGGTGAATCAGCCTTGCATTAAGTAACCCTTGTGGGTACTATAAACTACTAGGGGTATTACAGAGGTACTACAAAATTTACGACGAGCGATCGAATCTACAACGGATCTACCCTAGAGACATGAAGATGATTGTGATGTTGATGATTACGAAATAGTGCTAATTTGAGTATATAACACATAACTTACCAGTTCAGTGGTTATATGATTATGGATGTCCATATCGCCCAAACCTAAACGGCATTCTCCTTTCGAGTCAAATAACACAGCGTACATTGATGTCCGTGCATTTCTAATTATACACCCTGAAAGAGACAATATTTTTTATAAATTCATGATTGGTTTCTCAGATTACAGTAAGTTCCCTTATTAACACAAAATGATCTATGACCTTTACCCCTTTGACCCTTAGCAACGACCGCATTCGATTGTACTGACCTTTTATAAACATGTAACTACATTCGGTGCTGTAGAGACATTATTGAGTCTGTTCTTGCATAGGCTCTATTTTGTGGTCCATGGATCACCAGAATTGTTCTTACTTATTATACGAGGTACAGTCATATTGTACTTAGATTCTGTGCGTGCCACATAAATGATTTAGCTCGATCAGAGTAGGATCACGGACTCACATAATACTAGGGTGAAGTAGCAGGACGCTATTGAATGAATTAATTAATGCATTTATTTCTAACTTGCTGAAGCCCGCGACTTCGTCTGCGTGGATATAGGTTTTTTAAATATCCCTTGGAAACTATTTAATTTCCCGGGATAAAAATTCCTATGATGGACATCCAGGATGCAAGCTACCTCTGTGCCAAGATTCGTCAAGATCCGAACCGTGAAAAGGTAACAAACAAAAAGGAATCGGGAGAGTTAGTTCGCATTTATAATATTAAATATAGATAAGTAATAAGTATGGATAAGCATAGACACTACGCTAAGAAACTGATCTGCCAAACTGCAGTTTGTTGGCAATGACCACGCTCTTTACAGTCTACGATAACTACTACGGTACTTCGGCAATATCTACTAAAACATGTTAAATATCGGACAGCAAGTACTTTGTCACATGTTTTTATATTTCCCGTTTTATGCGGTGAATTATGAGAAGTAGAGATCCAAAAACTTCACTCTATCTTAGTGTTCAATGGTGACAACGCTCAGTTGCACTCGACGCTCGACGCCAGACGGTCGCATAGCGCCCCGCTACGACCCGATCCGGTAATCCGATCGAAGCGTGCAGCTACCTGCGCCCAACCCTTCCGGGAATTAGTCAAGGCGACTTTCGTTGTATTGTACGAATTTCCCAGAATTGTTTCCACGTCATTTGCGAATCCACCTGTTGTGGTTACACTAGAGGGATACCTAACGGTGATAACGAAACTAGTGTAGGCTAGCCCCGTACGCCCGCGGTTCCCCATCTGGGAAACGCGCAATCGGAAGAAACCCACAGAAATTGGCCTTGGGTAGTGCCCTAGTCAATGTGGGTTTACTCGACCGACTCAAAAGTCCACGCGTAGTTGTAATTAGTTGTAAGCACACACCCGAGTGTGCAAAATAAGATCCACACGAGGACGCACTAGGGCTACACACCTAGGCATTCATCCTCCCTGCCTATACCCGGCAGGGAGGGAAGTTAGGCCACACACCCCGGCATCCCACCGGCGGCCACTTCCCCGTAGGAAAAAAGAGAAGGACAAGTATGTCGGAGGCGTTTGCTAACGCACTCTTAGCGGCCCAGGCGGAGCAACCGGAATTACTCTGGTCGCTACTAACCGCTCTGCCGTCAGTAGCCTCAGCTTTTGAGGCGCTATCTAGGCCCCCCTCTAGGGCCTCGTCCTCGGACTCCGAGATGGAGTTCGAGTTTTCCTCGTTGCCCGAGGACCCCCGCGACACCGGCCGCGACACCGGCGACGACATCGGCTTCTTGCTTGTGCAGAAGTCTAAAAAGAAGCGCAAGAAGCGCGCCTCGCCCACACCCGACAGTCACGCCAAAGCTGCCAAAGCCTTGGATAGTACGCCAATCCCGCAATCGCAGGTCATCCCTTCAGCCTCCCAAGAGGTCCCCGCTGCTTCACAGCAGGCCCCCACTGCTTCACAGCAGGCCCCCGCTGCTTCGCAGCAGGCCCCCGCTGCCTCACAGCAGGCCCCCGTTGCCACACAGCAGGCCCCCGCTGCTTCACAGCGTAATTCTTCGCAGTTCGCTGCTCAAGCCAAACGGCCACCGCCTATCTTCATTCGGGCACTGGACAGGTGGCAGGAGTTAACATCGGCCATGTCCAGGCTTAAATACACTGCCGTCTCCACCTCAAACGGCATCAAGTTGCAGGTGGACACCTCAGAGGTCTACCGACAAATAACCCGCTATCTGACAGATAACGGTGTGTATTTCCATACCTACACCCCAGCCGATGAGCGGCAACTTAGGGTGGTTCTCAAGCACCTACCTAAAGAGATTAGCGCGGAAGAGGTCAAAAAAGACCTCTTCGCCCAAAATCTCCCCGTCGTCGCTGTATACCGCATGTACAGCGGGCGCACTAAGGCGCCTTATAACATGGTTCTAGTCGCACTCAACCGCTCCCCCGCAGGAAAGCAGATATTTAATCTGCGGACCTGCTGCAATCTCTCTGGGCTCTCAGTTGAGGCCCCCCACAAGAATGGCCCTCCCAGCCAATGCCACAAGTGCCAATTATACGGCCACTCAGCAAGAAATTGCTACGCCCGTCCCAGGTGCGTCAAGTGCCTAGGCGACCACGCCACCATAGACCGTCCTCGTCCAAAGGACAAAGCAATTCTAGTCTCCTTCGGCCCACCTGCCTGCGTACTATGCAACGCAGAAGGCCACACGGCTAACTACCTCGGTTGCCCGAAGGCGCCAAAACAAAAAAGGCCTGCGGTTAAACAGGCCCCCACACAGAGGTACGTAGTCGGAAGGCGCTCAACCGCTCCGCGATTCCATACCGCCGGTTAACAGCACTGAAGTAGAGTCAATTATTAAAAACCTCCGTCCGAGAAAATCTCCCGGTCCCGATGGTATCACTAACAAAGTAGTTAAGCTCCTGCCTACTACCATCATTCAGCTATTGGTATTAATCTACAACGCAGCTCTGGCCAACGCAATCTTTCCGAACACCTGGAAAGAAGCAGAGGTCGTAGGGATTCTAAAGCCTGTGTTTAGAGACACCCGTCCGATCCCACCGCATATCGGCCTATAAGCCTCCTCAAGGCTTTAGGCAAGATATACGAACGCCTACTTCTCGCCCGCTTAAGAGACTTCATGCAGTCTCGAGGGATCCCCATCCACGAGCAGTTTGGATTCCGTGCCAAACACTCATGTACCCAGCAGGTGCACCGCATAACGGAGCACATTCAATCCCGCTTCATACGCGAGCTTCATACCGGAGCGCTCTTCTTCGACGTGGCGAAAGCGTTCGACAAGGTCTGGCACAACGGGCTCATATACAAGTTATATGGACTCGGTGTGCCGGATCGCCTCGTACTCATCATACGAGATTTCTTACGCAGTCGAACCTTCCGCTACCGCGTCGAGGGGGTGCGATCCGAATCACATCCCATCCTAGCCGGCGTACCACAAGGCTCAGTCCTAGGTCCCGTGCTCTACACCCTTTTCACGAACGACATACCGCACACCAGCGGCGTCGAACTCGCCCTCTTCGCAGATGATACCTGCCTCTATGTGTCTGGACGTAATCCAGACACTATCTCTAAACGCCTCCAATCCGCAGCCCGAACCCTCGGGAACTGGTTTCGGAAATGGAGGATCGAGGTCAACCCCATCAAAAGTGCAGCCATGTACTTCTCGCGGCGGATTACGCCGCATCTCCCCACCATAGAGTTATTCGATCGTCCAATCCCCTGGGAAAAGACAGTCAAATACTTAGGCGTCCTATTAGACTCAAGACTCAGCTTCGGTCCACATATTCGGTCCACGAGTAAGGAACCGAGCCGCATTCGTCCTCGGCCGATTACATCCATTACTAAATAAAAATAGCAAAATGTCCCTACGTAATAAAATTACACTTTACAAAGCCTGTATTCGGCCAATTATGACATACGCAAGCCCCGTATTTGCGCATGCCTCCCCGCGTCAAATTCACCGACTTCAGGTAATACAAAATCGATTCATGCGTAAAGCCACGGGAGCACCGTGGTTCGTGCGTAATGCTAACCTTCATATCGATTTAGGGCTTCCTACCATAGCCCAATATCTAAAGTTGGCCTCTCGCCGATACTTCGACTCTGCCGCCACGCACCCCAACCCACTGGTTGTCAGTGCCGCCACATACAACCCCCTCGCGATACACCAAAACTCGACCCGCGGAAAAAGGAGACCGAGGCACGTCCTCGAGGACCCTGACGACGCGACCACTAGGGTCCAAGCGCTCTACTCAACACTACACAAACACACATTATCACCATCATACCGCCCCCGCCGTCGGCGTGGGCGTATCAGACAAAGTTATTCGCGATACCGCCGCATCTCAGGCCGGTTCTCCCCTAGCACTACTGTCATAAGCAGAAGCGTCGCTGGAGTTTCTTGCGCCATTTCATCTCCAGCGGAAACGCATTCCGAATTGGTAGTAAACCTATCTAATAATAATCATGGTATTAGTAATGATAGTAGTAGTAATATTGCCCTCCCGATTGCAGTAACTGACCGAGCCGAGGCCGGCCCCCTTGGGCACCCTCGAGTCTGTTACTCTCGCGAACAGGATGACGGTCCAAGCCGAGGTCCCCCCTCGGGGGCCCTTGCGCCAGTCATCCATAAATAAAGGTTTCGGCTAAGCGCCCTCAGCGCTATGCCACCTTTCAATCCGGCGAAGCTGTAAAAGCCTTCGGGCTATCAGTCCTAAAAAAAAAAAACTACTCCTTTTCTTACTATCCATATTTTCGCTGAAAGCCAAGCCATTAATGGAAGACTAAACATTAAAGATGGAAGATGAAAATATCATATCAACATATGGAAAACGACGGTAAAGTGTTAGAAAATTTAATTTCTTTTTGAACACTATTCTTTGAAATTGTTCTCGCAAGTCTTCACTTCGAAATGTCTACTATGATTAGAGTTACCACCTACTACTTGACCTAATAAAATATATTGGTTTATATATATAGGCAGGAAAAATAAAAAAGTACGGTTTTTTTTCCTGCCTATATTTAAGTTAAGATTAATAAATAACTCGTTTTTCATCAAATTTAGAGATCCTTTGTTTTTTACGTACTGTTTTGTTCTTATAAAGTTTAGAGTACAACTTCCCGAAATAACTTAAAATACATTATTATTAACTACAGGTGGCAACCCTAACTATCTGGGTACAGTTATGGGTATTATCTGGGTATTATATATGGGGTACTAATATGGTTATTATATTATTCTAACGTTACTCTAACTGACGATAAAGGTGATAGCCGGAACTTACTACGAATATTTTAAATTCGCTGACTTGTACGAACGTTGTCTTTAGCCGTTTTCAGATGGTTTCCCAAACCCGTGACTATTGTAGTCAATGAATATACATTATTGCTGAAAGTAAGCACCGAATAAGTCTCGAAAATCTTGAAGAAATCTAATGTAAAGATTTGAACGAATGCGCCAGGCTTTTACCAATTTCAAAATCCCTTTGCATTCTGTTCAGTAATCTTATTGGACACCTGTGTACATTCTCACTGAAAGTGAACTCGTTGCGCTTTAGTAGTATTATCTGGACAATTAGTCTTTAAGTACATAAGAAGTGAAAACCCTTCAAGCCATTTATGCGAGTAACTGACAGTGAAAGACTTACTGGGGATCTAACAATAGCAATAATGCAAAACCTGGTCGGCGTCAGTCGCCCGTACATACTAAAAATAACCTGTGAGAGCGTGAGTGCGCACGGGGACTTCTTTCGTTGATTTATGCACCCCTAATTTGCCATCAAACGACTAAACGTACGCATAAATTTCTCCCGTATGCAGTTAAGAGCCTTGGAAGCATTCCTTGTGCGCAAAGTTAGGGAATGGAATGGAAAAAATGGAATGGAAGCCGGTGTCGATCTTTTCAGACGATATCTCGCACAGGGGACCAAATTTTATTAGCCAACTTGGCCGACTGGCTTCCCTCGAGGCCGATGACCCCGGGTGGTAGGATTCCTGTGCAGGAATCCGTCTAGGTAGGTACCACCCCAGGGCCAGTTATTCTGCCGTGAAGTAGTAGTCTGCAAGCATTACTGTGTTTCGGTTTGAAGGGCACTGTGAGCTAGCGTAATCACTAGGCATTTGAGACTTAAGAACTGTTGTCTCAGGGCTGACGGGCGCAGTGTGGTGTCAAACAGAAATATTCTGGGTGACAGGGCATTTGTTGTGGGCGGACGTCGCACTTACCATCAGGTGAACGTTTTGCTCGTTTCGTCACTTTATACAATAATAATAATAAGACGAATATGATTTTGAAATCTTTAAGGCCAGAGTGAAATCCTTCTAGGCTAACGTGCTCACTATTTAAAACCTCATCACCGCTTAACATTAGATGTGATTGAGGTTAAACATTGGCTTAGATACTTTATAAATATATAAATTGATCACCGTCGAGTAAAAGTCCAGGTGCGATATCAGAGAGGTAACGTCCTTCCGGGTCGTCGCCTACGGCTGTGAGTAAGCGAACGCCGCCTCCCCTTAATCGCCACAAGGCTTCTGCCATGTTGCGGGCTACACCGCCCGCACATTGTTCCGTGCTGCAAGCGTGTGTACTGCCATCTAGCTGAAATGATATGACCTCATAATTTTTTGTATAGTTAAGCAACTTTCTTTGTTCATTTGTTGGTAATACGTATGTCTAAGTCGACCCTTACCGGCTTTCCAATTCACACTTCACACTCCATCATAAGTCTGTTTCGTCAATCTTCTTTCATTCATTTTAAGGGATGCTTATATGGTTTGGACACGTAGACAGGACTATACGTGGCCAAACAATCTAAGCACCCCTTTCTCTATCATTGTCACTATATCTTCAACCACATCGCAACGTTCCCTTATCGCGCTGTTCCTCACTTTGTCGTTCAATGTTACTCCGTCGAACAGATCAGAGACTTTTTGAAGAAAGGACACGTTAAAAGTACCCGCAACCAACGAGCGTGTATGAAAACGTCAATGAAAGTTGAAGAAGCGAAAGATGTGTGTCAGGATCGTAGCAAGTGAAAAGATGTGGTCACTGCCTACCCAAATGAGACTAATGCGGAATTTTACGTATTTGGAATATTATAAATAAATATGTGATCAGAACAGTAGAAGGGACTATAATTTCACCTATAATTTACACAATGTTTAAAGCTGTTTTGTTCTGAAAAGCTTTTGTTGTTGTGCAGTAGTTACTGCTCATAGCACTACGCTATTGGTTACGAGTATGTGGCACCTGTAATTAAAATAGCTCGATAAAAGCTCTGGTGCACATATTGAAAGCGTAGTCGGAGAAATTACACATAGGCTTTTAAAGTCGACATTTGGAACCTTTCAGCATAACGTGCTTTATTTTGCCGAGATTCTTTTGAGTCATAACTCTACAGTAAAAAACATTCGAAAAGTTACTAAGGTAAATTTTGTGCTTCTAGGGTGAATAACAAATTTTCTAAAATCCCAATTTGAAATTACATCGTTCATCAATGAGTTTAAATCATTAGTGTGTAGCTATCATCTCGGAGTGGAATTCTCCTTGTGTGCAATTAGAACTACTGTTAAGCGTGGCGTCTGTCGTAATGATTCTTATTAGAGATACATATATTTGCGTTTTTCAGTTTGTTTAACTTTCTCAAGTCTCATATGCTCTGTAATTACACAAGCTCCAGTGCTCTTAAAACAGTGGTCTTTGTCCAGTGCTTGACGGCCGAATAACTGGTAACGCGGTGATACTTACCTAGGCGGATTCCTATCACCAAAAAGAATACTACCACCAGTTATGATAATAATGATTGTATACGAAACTTAGACGCGAAAATCAAATTATACAAACAAAAAAACATCACATAGTAAGTACAGGATAATATTATACCATTTCAATAAACATAAAAACATTCTGGCCTGCTTACCTACTTGACACAGAGACCTATATTACGCATTGAAATTTATGGCACACTGAAATAAGGGTTCCAGTTTTTTCCAGATCCCTGTAATAACTTACGTTCCAATACAGTTTCTAATTTTATATATATCGATAGCTTCACATCTGTTTAAGGATAGCTGCAATCTGAGCCAATGATTATTTTCTTTTTGAAAAAAATACCAAACGTTTATGTCTTATTTTTAAGTACGATAGTTACTAGGTTTTCTCGTTTTTAGAAAATTACATAAATAATAAAGATCATTTTCTACGTAATCGCCTTATTAGCCTAGCGGGAAACGAATCACATGCAAAAGTGTTTATGTACTAAAATGTGATTAACGTAATCTTTTAATATAAATTAAGTAATCGATAAATAAAAGAATAGCGCCCAAATTATTTGTCTTACCATGACGCATATTAAATAAATGTTTATATGTTTTTTTACGATATTGTATTTTTATTTATCGTATTTAACTTTAAGTGCCCCAATCAAGTCAATAACACAAAGCGAATAAATTATACTTTTAAAGGAAGGCACACTGCATTGGTTTCGCTGATTGTGGTGCACTCTAGGGGTTGCAATGATTGTATCGGTCACTAACCCGCAACTTCACGTTAATGTTATAAAAGTATGAAATCTACGTATATAAGTGTTTGCACCTATTATAAATAAAACTAATTTATGTTACGCTAAAGCCAACTTCAGTTTTTATGTTTAATTAATGTAAGTAGGTAGCGGCTGAATATATTTCACCGCGAAAATAATAAATAGGCTACAGGAACGACGACTACGATTACGATAGAAAAAAATGTGCTTCCTAAAATAAACATGGTGGATATAAACATAACATAGCTCTATTTCAAATAAAGCTCCTAAGCGATGACCTTATATAAAATATTACATGTAGGGGAGCCGTAAAATTTCCTTCTTCCGACTGTCAAGGATAAGTCGACGCCAATGTAATAAAAATGTTAGTTATGCATTGCCTTTGCGGGTTTTGTAGTTTGTGACTTTCTATTCACTTTGAAGTGAAAAGAAAATTTTACGGTGTTCATAGTAATATTATAAATTTGACTTTTTTATTCTCTAAAGTAATGCGACGAGCAAAACGTTCACCTGATAGTAAGTGCAACGACTGCCAAATGCTGCAAATGCTGTGTCACCTAGAACATATCGCTTCTTAAGTCTCATACATACAGTCAGTGATTACACTAGTTCTTACTGCCTTTCAGTCCGAGACACAGTAATGTTATATATTACGAGTATTTATTAGCTATTATATATGATTTATTATGTAATATTAATTATAGCTTATATGATTTTACTGGTGGTAGGTTTCTGTGTTGATCCAGTTATTCTGCCGTATACCTGTAGTGTGCAAACATTAACGTTTCGGTCTGAAAGGCACTGATAGCTGGTGTAATTACTGGTCATTTGAGACTTAAGAACTGATGTCTCAGGGCGACGAGGTCAGTGTGACACACAGAAATATTTTGGGTGCCACAGCATTTTTCGAACGATTTCGAAAATACGATAAAAAAAGTAAAGTAACAGCCTATGAATGTCCCACTGCTGAGCACAGGCCTCCTCTCATTTCTGAGAGGGTTTTGGAGCGGGGAATAGTCCACCACGCTGCTCCAATGCGGGTTGGCGGACTTCACATGTCCTCGAAATATTTCTATTCCTCGGATATGCAGGTTTCCTCACGATGTTTTCCTTCACCGCTGAGCACGTGGTAAATCAGCACTTAAGTTTTTAGATCAATTTTTGAGGTGCTGGCACTGGGGATCGAACCCAGGTTACTCGCGTATTATGAAATTAAAGGCGAGCATTTAATAAATACGTAATAAATTTTGAAAGATTTTGTTCGCATTAACTTTGTGCAACTAAGAACTTTTAAAGTGATAATAACTTTAAAAGTTCTTTATGAGTAGAATCGGATTGATCAGACGTGGAAACATTTTTTAAAATAACATGGGTGTAAATGTCATCAAAAAATAATTAGAAATGTAAATAAATAATAATTTATATAATAATTAATTTGTATAGAAATTGTACAAACATTTTTTAAAAAAATTATATTAATTTCTGGGATCTGTAAAATAAATACGAGAGTGCCGAAATACAGTATTGAAGCTTTGAATAAGACGCTGTGGAACATTTGCATTAGACTGTCTCGTTAGTAAGTGAAACTCAATTCATTAAATCTTAATCCTTATACCCGTTGTAGTCTGTTAATGGGATAGCTTCCTACTTAAAATGTAAGATAAGCGAATTTAGAAATTTATTATAAATAGCCTTATCTTGCACCTTGGAAGTTGCAGATTTGTAAAGAGTTTGATAACAAAAATGAACGTGCTTTTCGTGAGAATTTGTACTGTACAAGCTGTACATGAAGCTGTACATACAATCCGTGCATGACTAATAGTAGAGACTGCCTGTACCGAATGTAACGAAACAATTTGGCTGGCAGACATCGGCTTCTCGTAAAAAATTGGGGATTTCGTCTAAAGATAAGCAAGATGTTAATTATGGGGTAGTAGGGCCGCCACCACACGGCTTAAGATAATATACCAGCCCATATTATCCCGTGGGTGTCGTAAAAGTCGACTGAGGATAAATGAAAACCAGGAGTTGGGCAGCAGCATCTTCTTGGAATATCTGTATTAATAAACTGTGGTTGCCAACCCACCTGCCAAGCGTAGTAATTATGGCAAAATTTCCTCAAAATGAGAGCTAAAAACTTTTGTGGCAATCTATGGGGCAGGCCTATGTTCAGCAGTGAACTAGTTATAGGTTGAAATGATGATGATGATAATAATAAGCAAGACGAGGCAGCCATCATCTACCTCATCGAATTAAAGGAAGAAGAATTAACTGGTAGCATAACGGCAACTGAAAAAATATTTGAAGATTTTTTTTTATATATATATATATATATAAGTTTTTGAGTTGGTCTTCAAAAAGATGGTTATAGAAACATTTATATCCACGCAGCATAGTTTGTCTATTATTGGAAGGAGGCTCGTATGTGGCAGGACTTTTTCAGGTTTTTTTTTATTGGATAAATTGACGAAACAAGCGAAACTTTTACCTTATGCTAAGTGCACCGTCTGCCCAGTCTGCCAAATACTATGTCGTCCAGAACATTTCTGCGTGACATAACACTGCGCCCGTGAGCCCTAGACACCAGTTCTAAAGCCTCATATGCCCAGTGATTACACTAGCTCTCAGTGCCCTTCAAACCGAAACCCAGCAATGTTTGCACACTACTGCTTCACGGCAGGATAACTGGCTTTAAGGCCTCCTTTGGATTAAAACAGAATTTTTTATATTTATTTCATAATAATCCTTAATATTTTTTGATTTCCCCTTCGACTGGTTTGTGCAGGGTGTATTGCGGAGGTCACATTTACGAGCAGGTCTGGCTGGCAGCCAAAGCGCTGATGTTCGTCCATGCAAGGACATACGCAACAACTGCCTACCATTAGGCCTTAGCGCCTACTATGAAACTGATCAGAACCTTTCATAATGAAATTATAATCTTCATAACTATGCTGATGATGAATATATGAATAGAAACGTATATATGTAGGCAAACAAATACTGGGGCTTGTATGTCGTGCTTACATTTTTCTAACATTACATGAGTTTTTGATATGAGCTTGCTCTTTGATATAGTTTATAGTGATCTCGTTTGTCCTGAACTTATAAGCTTATACACGCAAATGCATACGTGACACTAGACACACAACATTACTTCATGTACGAGTACCATTTAATTTTACTAACTCAGGTAAGTATTCCGTGTTTTTTTGTAGATCTTAGCGCATACAATATAAACAGTCCAGATGGTGACATCAATTAATAATAATAATAATCTTTATTTCAGACACAAAGATTCATATTTAAATAACATAATCACTAATTATGTTATTTAAACACTAATTAAGTTTGTAATCAAAAATAAAAGTAATTAATTAGAAGTTAAGTACATATAAAATTTTTCTTATGTTAGGTGGCAATTTTCACCCAATGTCTATAAACTGTCTGACTGTGTCTGTCTGTCCCTCAGACTTCTGATGATAGTGTTATTACATAAAGTTACATAAGTCAATTCTGGACATAAAAGATGCTATTCTCTTTCGGTGGATGGCATTAAACGAATCAACACGAGCCTCCATGTACATTTCAGAAGCACTACAATACCGCTTCAAGCCCATCAGCTGTCTAAAGATGTTATTATAGGTCACTCAGTATTCTGTCATATGTCTTCTTGCAATAATCTGTCCAAATTTGACGCGTGTAAAACGTCTGGAAGAATGATAGAAAAAGTACATTCCCCACGTCAGACGATGACTTTCAGAATTTCCTTGCAATCATATTGCCCACCACAGACAGGGCTCTACGCGGTCTTTCTATGTCTGCGTCATCCTTTAGACTAGAAGCGACGACATGGCCAAGATATCTGAAGTTGTCTACTACTTTAACAGACTGCTCATTCAAACAGACCTTCGGCACATTTTGGGGTCCCTTTCCCGATCGGAATATAACCATTTCTGCCTTTGTCTCGTTCTAAACTGGGTTATGTTTTTTTGTATCTTTCACAGATTGCCATAAGTTTTCTTAAGCCTTTAATCGAGGGGCTGAGCAGCACCATGTCATCAGCGTAGCTCAATTTGTTGACGTATCTATCGTCTAATCTAAGACATACCGGAGTACCACTCAGCTCAACAATCAAGTCATTTACGTAGGTGTTAAACAAATCAGGAGAGGTGACGCCCCCTTGCCTTATGCCACAGGAAAGATTATAGCGGTCCGACATTTCAGTTCCCCACATAACGCTGTTGATCTGATTACGGTACCTAAACGCAAGATGATTAACAACCTCAGCAGGAACACTTATGCTTATGTCACGCAATGTTCTCCACAATATGTTGTGACTGATTGTGTCGAAGGCTCGACTCAGATCCAGAAAACAAGCGTAGATAGTAGTGTTATGCTGTTTATAATATACTAATAATATATACTCGTATTAATAATGGTACTAAACTAAAATTGACCTACAATTAGGCTTTGATTTATGCTAACCATTACAAATGACTGCTTTGAATTCCTTCTGCACCCATAATATATATGGTTAGCTATAGGCAAATTCGTCGCCGTCTTCGTTTTCAGCACACCGCACCCATAACGGGGGAGGAGTTATGTAATCATAACCTGTACCTGGACTGCTGTGCATAAACGCTGATGGTCTCTTAGTAAGTTTTAGTTTAAAACGTTTCTTTCGCCACTAACCTAACTTACGCTAGGATTTCGCCTGTATCGTGGGTGGCGCACATGCACAAACATCCAGACCCAGAACAACTATCTGTAGGCCATACATTTGTCCTGTGCTAGAATCGGACCCGCGACCCATAGCGCAGAATCCAATCGCTTAGCCGCTGCTCCAATCTAGCCGACTGCAGATACCAGTGCTCCTGAAATCAAATTATCTCATCACAAGCAATAATGCTGTTAATGTAGATATCCGCATGGTTGCTGATTGGCAGAGGCCACTCACGAAGCCCACTTTTTCGCCCTCGTGGAAACGAGACGTGACGGGTGGCGAACCACGTCGCCGTCATTTTAGTACGAGTCAAAAAAATCTTACTCCCCGTTACGTTCCCACGATCAGTATAGTGACAGCATTGCATATTAAGGTGTTATTATGTCCGCACAATATCTTATTCGCCTCTTACGACACCTCGGTAGGAAAGAGGTAGGTGCTATTCTACTGTGCCGGATACTTACAGCTATTGATTAACAAACAGATTTAATTTTTTTTTGACATAACCTCCGTTAGATACAGTGATAACTAATCCATTTACCAATATTGATAATTATAGCAATATTGAAGAGGCCTATGTCTCTATAGCCTTTCGTATCCACTGCTAGATATAAATCTTTCCAAACAAGTGTTAATAAAACCTGGCACGAGTTGGAACATTTGCCGTCACACTCTTTACGTTTGCAGGCGGATTGTTGAGCGCCATGCCGCGGTAATGTACACTTGCGTACTTGAAATGAATGTTACTTCTCACTAACAGTGTGGTCAGAGCCGTTCATTTATACTTTACTGTTCCTTAACAACAGTTCAGTTTGTTGCTATTTCTATCGCGCAGAGAAACTCCGAGTACAGGTAACTTTATACTTCGTAGAGCGACTTTAAGGTTTACTTATATGACTCTTACAAGGGATATCGATGAGTTAGATATTGACATTCTTCTTCTGTCACCTGAAAATCCATACGTTAGTGGAGTGGTGGATTATATAACAGTACCACGTTATGGCAAATATTTTACTTTTATAAAATTATCTATATTACCGTTATTTGGCGAAAGTCTGTGTTACACTTGAAAACTCTGTGTTAAATAGCTCTCAGAGCTCTTCAGACCGAAACACAGTAATGTTTCCATACTACTGTTTCCTGGCAGAACAACCTACGGTGGTGTAGGTACCACACCAGGTCAGTTTTTACGTTGATACACGAATTCCTGCATAGAAATCCTACAACCAGTAAAAATGTATTAAATCTATTTAATTTCGAGTAAAAAGTAATGTTCGGAGAACAGTAGACATGATTACATTAAAGTTATCACAATCCGGATTTATAGAATGTTTATATGGGTCTATGGGGATTAAGAAGCTTATTAAAGCGACTCGTATAAAAGTTTAATGATTAATTTTACTCTAATTATAGCGTTAAAAATATTACAAAATACCTGAAAGGTAAGGTATAAAACATTAAATGTAATTAGGACAAAATTCGCATTGTAAGTCCTTCTCTTATGGTGGAGAATTTCAAGCATCGAATTACATTTTAACGAGAGCATTTGACGAGTTAAGTGGTGTCGTACTGTACAGGATGATTAATGTATTAAATGTGTTTTTGATTGCAAAAATGTTTCTGCTTCGCATTTTTTTATTTCTTTTTACTAATGTACAAGTAAATGACTAGTACAAGAGTTACTATGGCGATATACCGGCGGCCGTAGAGTTCAGTCACTTTCTTGACGTAGACGTCATTAAAATAAACTGAAGGAAATTACTACATAATTACGTACGTAATATAAATAACTTTATAAGAAAGATTAATCATCTTTTTATATAAAACGATGTTGGGTTAGTTACACCATTTATTTCTCAAAAACGGCTGAACCCATTTTTATGATGTTGGATTTGTTGGATTTGTCTCCGAATCTGAATAACTCTTAAAACACCGAAAATATAAACGAAAAAAATTTATAAAAGTTTAGTAAAGTAAAGTTTCAGCCTATAAATGTCCCACTACTGAGCACAGGCCTCTTCTCATTTCTGAGAGGGTTTTGGAGCTATGAAGAATCCGCCACGCTGCTCCAATGCGGGTTGGCGGACTTCACATGTCTTCGAAATATTTTTAATTTCTCAGACATGAGGGTTTCCTCGCGATGTTTTCCTTCACCGCCGAGCACGTGGTAAGTCAACACTTAAAATTGCAATTAACAATTTTAGTGGTGCCGGCACCGGGAATCGAACCTAGGTCACTCGCGTACTATGAAATTAAAAGCGAGCGCCCAGCCCCTGAGCTACCACAGCAAAAAATTATGTAGACAATTAATTTTCTCATACATTTTGTTACAACATGTAATACATGACAGAAGATTATATAACTTTTTCTTTCTTTTTGTTTTCTTTCATTATCCTCTGACAGCTGATTCAACTGCGTGGTCCTTTCATTGCATAACAGAGATAATATGCTATATACCTGCATATCATTGAGTTAGCTGTGTACGAGCGCCGCGATTTATTAGCAATATTTTCGAGTTTTCACCAATTTCCATTCAATTTTTGACCGTTATTGCATTTGTAAGTCAAACGGTAAGTTGCCTTCGAAGATGTTCACTTTGTGAGGTCATCAAATTTGTGATAGATAATAATTGCTTCATTATGTAAATTTGAATTGTGTGACCAATTTTTCAGTTGTAATGCAATTAGACTTCGCAATAAATTTTTTTGACATTTATTTTTGCGAAACTTTGTAGTTTAAAAAAAAATACGTTCAATGTGTATTATGTAAATAATCTACATCGAATAAAAATGTTCTATTCAATGAAAAAGAGACGTGACGTAACAACTACTAGACATCAGAACAGGTGAGTCACCAAGCTTGTAAGGAAAGATTTGCAGGGCGACTGGCGGCACTTGAATGCAATCGATCGAATCGAGGCCTCCATAGTTGTTACAGTTACTACTCCATAGTGTTATTGTTACAGAAGCTTGGGAGAAATTATGACTAGGCTGAAAGCTAATGATGTGAAAAATCTCATGTCTAAGTTCCAGGTACTTCCTCGGAACGAAGATTGATACGACTTCCTGAATGCTTTACATGAGCCACAACCTGATCGCACCGTATGCGATGATTACAGAGCCACATTAACCCTACACTTTCGTGACTAGTTGCTTGATTTTGATCTGTCTTGGGGGAGTCTCGAAAATTGGGGAAACGTCAAGTGATGACCGTGTTATAACAGATATCTTGAAATCTGGAGAGGAAAGATAAAGACAATTTGGACTCTGCTTTATAAAAATTGAAGAAGTACTTGAACATAAAACAGCAGCATTACAGTTTTAACAAAAATAAAAAGACAGGACGAATTTGAACAATTCGGCACTAGGTTTGCTTAGGTCCGCGGTCTCACGGAATATCAGAGTAAAGTACTAGCATAATACTGTGTTTTGAATGGTAAGTGAAGAGAATGGTAATAAGACAGAGTCCTTGTGTGTTACGACAAACATATTACGATATTATATTGAGGATGTAGAGGAGAGATTTCACCAGCAGGTTGACGTGCGTTTATACCTCACTCGTAAAAAAAAATAGTAATTTATTCGGACTTCATCTTTGTTATACTTTTTTAAATCTAGAAAACGACTACGAACTACTATTATATTAATATTCTCGATCCCTATTTTGCAACGTCACGATCTTATCGTACTGACGACAGGAGGAATAAAGTTCCCAAGCGGGACATTGGGCTTGTAACTAGAATCCCGCACGCATTTGAAGCCAAAGGTGTCTGCGAATACGTTTGCTATGTTGCTTATTTATTTGAAATCTAACTCATTCTTACATGATATTAACCATAAAGTAATGAGTAGCATATATATTTCTACAAAATTTAAATTGTACAACCAATTACTCTTCAAAGATTTGCTTATATTAATTTTTATCTGCGAATAGTATTTGGGCAGTAATCAGTTATTTTTTTCAATGGTTTTGCAATGTGGGAGGGCGCTAGGGGGCGGCGGTATCGAGCGTGGGCGCGCCGCCCCAGCGCTAGAGAAGCCCCACAGTCCAGTCTGCCGACAGGCATAGAGCGCGCGCCCGCCGTACAGCTGTGTCACTCATTGTCATACGCTGAGCCGCACCAAGTGCACATGACAATATATATGACTCTCGCGACACACGCGCGTTGCTGTATAAAGTGCACGTGAAAGAGTCGTCGACGAGAACCATAACCGTCGTCCGTTATTCGTCGTATTATATTGGCGATACAAAAAATAAATAAATTAAGAGTGCGCTAAAAATTAAAATGATTTGTGACAGTAGACTAGTGTTTATTGTATAAATTGGGCGGCGGCGGCGGCAACGCGTCTACATCATGTTACGAGGTAACTAACATATTATAAGAAGGCGTCACGTCAAAGCATATTGGATTTTTTATTGGCATTAAAGTCATAGAATTAATTATAATGCCGTAAATAGTACTATATTAATATATATATATATATATATATATACACACACATTAAAAGTTGCAGAGATGAAGGCGTGAACGAATATGAGACAGAGTACACATTTGTTATTGTTAATTATCCTTGATTTTTGACTTTAGCTAAAATGATATTTTTCTTTTTCATCAGAAAAAAAATTAAATAAAATATTTAATTAGTAGCCATATATAAGTAATATATAAACCGAAAACAATGTATAAAAATATATAAACTGAAAACAATATTATTTTTGTTCACTTCTGTGTATTGTTTTTGGTTTTTTATTATTTTCATTAATATTATTGCAAAAATGCAAAATAAGGATTATTTTTCCATGTGGTGTTGAATAACATTACATTTTGCAAAAAAATACGAGCTCCGAAAATTTTTTGAGATAATTTGAGCTTACTCACGTATAAGCTTAAAGTAAAACAAGACATGGCTCAGATATCATATGTGTACATGAAATGTTATATTATTCGTAGTTATGTTTACTATATTAGAACTCAAAATATCTGGTAAATTTCAAACATCTTATATATTTTCTAATGTTTTCGATTATGTATATTAATTAAGGTTGAGTCTTTATTATTTATTACTTTTAATTTGTCACAGCTGGTAGTTTTTATAATCTTACAATTAATCTATAAATGTCCTGTTTTGACAGCAAACAATTAATTAATAGGTTAATTAATGGCGGAAGGTAAAAGCTTATCTTTAAATCTTTGTATTTGTAAAAAATGCAAAACAATGATTCGGGTGTTTAATAATTTGTATGTTGTTTAAAAAAGGGGTCATAGCTTAGAGGCTGAGATCTCAAAAATAATACCAAATAAGACCTGTGCTTAGCAGAGGAACATTTATGGACTGTTACTTATTTACCATGTTATACAAAAACTTAATATTGTTTAATAATGCTGAATATAACTTAGAAAAGAAAGAGAGTTAAGGAAATATTCATATCTTCGGTTTACGATCGAGTTGAGCAGTATACCTTGGCTTTTCTGTCATGTTTACAGATCAAAGATTATAAAATGCTACTGACAACGCAATAAAGAACAGGGTATGGGAAGGCATCATCCAGTAGATTGAGTGATGAAGTTGGCAAATAATTTTTTTCCAACTCCATTTATCATCATCTTCTATCTGTAAGCAGTCCACTGCCAGACATAGACCTCTCCTAAATTAGGAGTAAAAAAGGCTTCAGGCTCTTGTTGGGGCTGCCCCGATTTTAGAGGGCATATACACATACTGATGACTTGCTCGCTATTATAAGAAAGAAAACCAACTCCATTATTAAGATAATTGGTGATAATAATTGGCAATACTTTAGCCTTTGTTTAAATAACAGAGATTAAATTTTTAAGTTTTTAATGTAGTTACTAACATAGTTTATAAGTTTATAAGATAATACCCATTATTATCTAAAAAAAAATATATATATTATTCATATATATATTACTTGCCAGATTGGCAATCGCAGTACTGCTTCACCGGTCTGGGTATTTTAGCTTACACAGCTTTATGCCAAAACAATTTATTACGTTTTTTATTGTTCCAACAAGAAATAAATCATAATTTTGAAGAAAAGTACGCCATAAATTTCATAAATTACTTAGTTTTATTACATATACATATATATATATATAGATATAGATATATATATAGAGCACAAACTGTAAGTATTATAGCAATACTTACAGTCTATATTTTCTTAATTGGACTTGGAATGTAAGGTAATGAATAAATAATTCACCAAATGAAAGAGCAACCATAAGAAACAAGCGGCCTGTTTGTTTTGTGCATGTAGTATACTTAACGTCGCCCTCGAGACCTGGCTCGGAACCACAATCGATGTATAGAGATTTTGGGTATCTCTGGTGAATTTCAGATTGTTTATGACATCGTTAATTCGCTTCATTGTTTCATAAATCGTAATATTTGGAAACAGAATGACCGTGATGACATGTACATTTACGATTACCCTCAATTTCGTTTGAGATGTTTTAGAGCATATAATAGCTTTCAGAATTGATATGTCAGTTGCAAGATGATTTATCATTTGATTCGTTATAAGAAAAAGTACAAATTTTTCTTTTATATACTCGTATTATTTATCTTATCGTAGTAAGTCCTGAATCTTTCTCTGCAAGGCACAGAATCACTTCCTCCCCTATTTGTAAAAGTAAAGTTTCAGCCTATAAATGTCCCACTGCTGAGCACAGGCCTCCTCTCATTTCTGTATCCGATGAAGCTGTAAAAGCCAAAAAGGCTAACAGCAATTACATCACCGAAATTATATATCTCATTTCTGAGAGGGTTTTGGAGCTAGGAAGAATCCGCCACGCTGCTCCAATGCCGGTTGGCGGACTGCACATGTCTTCGAAATATTTTTTTTTATTTCTTAGACATGCAGGTTTCCTCACGATGTTTTCCTTCACCGCTGAGCACATGGTAAATCAGCACTTAAAATTGCAATTAACCATTATAGTGATGCCGGCACCGGGAATCGAACCCAAGTCACTCGCTTACTATGAAATTTAAAGCGAGCGCCTTGCCCCTGAGCTACTCCTATTTGTACTCCTAACGAGTAGCTGATTTTTTTAAATATATATTTAAATTTGTTTTCTTATGGATAATATAAGTAACGCATCGTGTATTTTTCGAGGATTTTTGCAGCGGCTCTATATAGATATTTTAAACAGATATACGCCTCTTAATTACAAGGTTAAAGAGGAAAGGTAGAATCAATCGATTAGACTTTATGAAGAGATAAGAGGATAGCGTTGTACTCAAATTTTTACTCGATTGTTTAGTTTAAATAATTTATGTTGAGGAACGCGGGCGCAGTCTCGCTTAATAATGCAGCACTTAATTGAGCAAGAGCAACCGGGGGTTTATTAATGGCAGGCAGTGACGAGATGAACAAGTCGTTCATCTGATGGTAAACGTAACGCTTGTCCACAACATATGCTATCCCAGAATATATCTGTGTGGCACCATATTTACAAACTTTTACGTGGTACTCTATGCAGGAATTATTCTGTCGACAAGCAATAGTGTTCAGCAATAATGTTTCGGTTGGAAAGGCACTGATATGTAGTGTAACAACTATGAGACTTAAAAACTGAAGTCACAGGGTCACGAACTCAGTGTGGGGCCACCTAAAAATGTTCTGGGTGACACAGTATTTTTAATACCCATAGGTTGCACTTAACACCCGGCGAACCATTTGCTAGTCTGGTTACTTTGTTCAAAATAAAATACACAAATTTTTAGTTTTTCAGTTTATTTTGCCTGTGCTTGCAACAAACATTACGTCAGATATGAGTAGATGAGGATGTGTGACGTTATTGCATGTGACTCGTCCCGTCGCTTTTATCCATAAAAAACTGACATAACCATTTGGAATAAATACTATTATACGACTTAAATAATATAGAACCCATTACTACTTATAAGGAGAGGACCCAGACTGACCTAAGGTAAACCTTCTGGCAAACTTTATTGTGATTTTCTTATATGATACCAACTATGTTAATAAGTATTATTTCATTGATTTACAACATCAATAATAATAAATTCAACTTTTTAAATATTTTAGAATGTTTGAGGTAATTTGAACTTTATTGACAGAGGATAGTTTTCTTTTTCATTTAAACTCCAAGACGGTGTACTATTCGTGCGCTGATTTACAACGGGTAGTAAGTTCTAGACAATCTGTCGGTGTCCTAAAATCGATTAGTGGAAATAACCAGATTGAAATGACACAAACTCCAAGTGCCCATCCAACTGCTAAGAAAGGCTTATACAATTGACTGCTTAAAAATAAATTAGAAACATATTTAAACGAAATAGCTGCTTTTAGATTTAATACAGGCCTTTTACCTCTCTAGTCAGGAATATACGTTTTTACGCACAACATCCATAAAAAATAAATAATTGTTAGCTTTAAAGTTTTTTTTACAGACTGGACATCAGGGCGGCGTTCAGAGAAGGTCATATTTACCAAGACTGAGAACGATTTTAAGTCCGAGGGGTTCAGATCTGTGTTGGAAGCCTGTCATTAGTCCTTATAAATTAGTCTAGAATATTGACTTGGTTGCGAGGTTTGGTTAGTGTTAGTTCTTGCTTTGTAAAACGAACTTCTGTTGCTCTGAAAGGGAGAGCGAGACGGTACTTAAAACACTGGATAATGTCTTCTCTACTTTTTCACAAAAATTAAGCTTTGTAATTTTTGGGCAGGATTCCTCACCTAACGAAGATTGCTGCAGGATGGCCACCACATTGTGTCACGACCACGTGCGAGATTTCTTTAGGGCTATGAGTTTTTTCAGAAGGCGGTTACTCAGATTTTTCTGGTCCTATTGTTAATGTTTAAGATGTCTTAAAAAAGCTGTCAGCTTCATATGTTCTTTGAGCAAGACAACCAATAGTTATTCGTTTTTTTTTAAATACTACTTCATATTGTAATGCAACCGTGAAAAAACTTGTATGAAAAAGCGTGATGTTAATTGAAGTTTCTGATAAAAAATCTAATAAACGAGTTCCAAATTTTAAATATGGGTTAAAATAATGAATTATGAGTTTTTAAATTGCATTTTTTTCTCGTTTTGCTTACAAATGACTCTGGGTCTCTTAGCGCAGAGGCTAACCGATTCCGTTCTGCGTTATGAGCCGTAGGTTTGATGCCGCATATGACAAGTTTTTGAATGACCTACAGACAGTTTTTCCCGAGACTTGGTGTTATACATGTGCTGTATATGTCTGTAAAACGCGTCCACGACACAGGAGCTATGTTAGTATTTTGGTATGTAATAGGGCATCGTTTTTCGTATGTAAATTATATTATTGGAATATAACCTAATGCATCGTATCTATTATTTGGAATTAATAAATAATTTTATTTTTAAACTTTTTACAAATTAGGTGTACTATCGTTATAAAGTTACATGAACATGGGCTTTCCGTAATAAGAGATTGTGGTGGCCACACCTCACATATTTCAAGAGAATTCAGTTTACTTAGATATGTGTTCTGTCGCTTCTTAGAAGGCCATACGGAAAATTGGTTTAAATGTCAAGTTTAAAAAAATGCTATATACCCATAAGTATCAATTATTACATTAAATGTAGATTAATAATTTATTGTTCTATTTTACATACATGCAAACCCCGCAGACGTTATCATGCTCCTGTATAGTAATTTACCTCTATTATTGAAAATTGAGGTGTCGATTTTTGCGGATTGAGATTGAACGGTATAGATGGTTATATGCTTCAGCGCCGTCTAGTGACGAGTTAAAACAAGCGGATACCCGAAAAAATAATTCGTGCACAAATATACCATTTTCATGGCGATCAGTGTAACGGTATAGAAGTACACCAAAGTAGGTAGCTTATAAATCAAACACATTTGCCATCTTGCATGGTGATCGGTCAAACGGTGTCGAAATCTCAAATAGATAATATCTATTTATATATATATATATATATATATATATATGTATAGATTAGCAGATGTTTGCTACCGTACAAATGTCACGTTATTGTTAAATCCTAGCTTAATCCGTTAATCATATTAACACGGACAATTGAATATAAGCAATGTTATCGTATTTGGTTGCTTAGGATACAAAGTAAGTATGTTTACATATACCTATAAAAATTAAACCCCAAAATAAGTTCTAAACTAAAGAAACAGATCAGCACACTGATGATGTGCCGTATGAAATACGAGTATGATTGAATCCAGAATGTCTATATTTTTGTAAAGAAATAGAAATTAAATATTAATCATGTTTTGTTTGTCGCTTTTTTGGAAATGTTTCCAAAATTAGAAATACCTTTTAATGTTTATTAAAATTATAGGAACTCTATATAGATAGTATTTATAATCTTTGTGTTTAAGAGCGGCCATTAATACTGTATTTAACGTCACGTAATTGACCTCCGCCTTGGAATGTCATTCGATTCTAAATTCGTAATTATAAGAAGCAATCACAGTTAAGAATAATATCAACAATTTAGCACGGGAATGTATTTATTGTGTGGTCTGCAGCGAAAGTACAATATAACATAGACTAAGTTATAATTCCATGTCAATAGCATAGGAAAAGGGCCACTCATGTAGACCACTTTTCGCATTGTATGTACGTAGCATAGGAAAATTTCAAGGTATTTCGCTTATATATATATATATATATATATATATATATATATATATATATATATATATATATATATATATATATATATATATATATATATATATATATATATATATATATACTCGTATATTTATACTTTTCATTAAAAGTATTTAGCTTACTGTACAGTCTGTCTACTTGGAATCTTGCACGTCACTTTTAATTACTCCCTGTTATTCTAACAGGCTGAAATTTTGCAGACGTTTATAAGTCCGCTGACAACATTTTTTCTATAGATCTGACATGCGGCCGCAATAACTGTACTTGCTCTGTCCGCACCTCGTGGTAGTTGTTTGGTAAGAGCATCACTTGATTGTGTCAGTACTAATTAAACAAATATTAATTCCAAATCAGTTATCTTTACTGATATAATGGACCGCGTGGCCCTGTAGTCAGAGTACCTGACTTCTACGCCGCGGGCCCTGGAATCGAATCTCAGACGGAGCCAACATTTGTGCTAAAACACAAATTGTTGGTTTTCGGGTCTGGTTCTGTTGTGATTGTCCCCGTGTTTCTGACAATACATTCTAGCCAACCTCCGATCGTATCGCACCAGCGTTACATCGGGTGCGGGTACGTTGGGACGAGTGTTTGCACGTACACGGTGGCTCTACTCGTATAATATCTCCTGCGCTCTATAATTGCTCCCGATAATTTTAGGAAGTTTTTACGGAAATAGTGTATCCTATGCCCGTCACCAGGATGCAAGCTACTCGTATATCTGTGCCGAATTTCGTTAAGTTCGATTTAATGGTTGAGCTATGAAAATGTAAAAAACAGACGGAGGGAGAGAGAGTTACTTTTTCCTTTATTATATTATTATGGATGAAAATATCGTGATATTTTTTTTAGATAAAGGCCAAGGATCTTGGAATTAAAACTATAATAAGTTGATCGATCTATCCCGTACTTTTTGCGAGACACGCGTACAACGGCAGGCCTGCCTTATAAAATAGTAGTTTCTTAAAACTTTAATAAAAAAGTAAAAGTTAAGTACGAGGGTGGATTGAAAAGTACTCGGCCTAACACAGATCCGTTCAATTCTAAAAATCAAATCTACCCACATTATTTAGTTCAGTTCAGACTAGTTCATTGTGTGAAGTTCGAAACGTGTGCGATAATTAGTTGTGATTTTATAAATTTATTAACAAAGTAATCGGTCATAATTTCCGCCAATGGAGCAAATCGAGCAGCGTGCCGTCATTAAGTACCTCCATAAGAAGGGGCTATCATCAAAAGCCATCCATGATGACATGGTCAGTACATTGGGCGATTGTGCTCTGTCATATTCATCCGTCAAAAAATGGATAGCAGAATTTAAGCGTGGTAGAGAGAGTGTGAAAGATGAACCCCGCTCTGGAAGGCCTTCGACGTCAACTACTGACGAAAATATTAAAAAAGTACTTGATTTAATAATGGGAGACCGCAGATTAAAAATTAGAGAGATAGCCGAGATTATAGGCATCTCTTATGAACGAACTCATAACATCATTGTCAACGAGTTGGGTTTCCACAAGGTGTCTGCGAGGTGGGTTCCGCGACTGCTTTCAGTTGAACAAAAAAGGACGCGATTGACTATTTCACGCGACTGTTTGGAGTTATTTGAAGCCGATGCAGATGATTTTTTGAATCGTTTTGTTACTATGGACGAAACATTACTGTACACCGGAAACAAAACAACAATCAAAACAGTGGAGAAGACCTGGTTCACCACCCCCTAAAAAGGCTAAGTCGATTTTGTCGGCAAATAAGGTGATGGCTTCAGTATTCTGGGACTCGAAAGGTGTGATTATGATTGATTATCTTGAAAGGGGTCAGACTATAAACTCTGATTACTACTGCACCTTACTACGTCGTTTACGAGAAGAAATAAAAGAAAAACGTCGAGGAATGCTCAGAAGAAAAGTCCTGTTTCATCAAGATAACGCCCGTGTTCACACGTCAGTACAGTCAATGGCTGGAATTCACAACTGTGGCTTTGAACTGTTACCGCATCCGCCGTATTCACCTGATCTGGCACCATCAGACTTCTTTCTGTTCCCTAACCTAAAAAAGCACTTGGGAGGTCAAAGATTTTCGACAAACGACGAGGTCAAAGCAGCTGTTTTGACTCTAAGGAAGAATCATTTTTTTTTAACGGTCTAAATGCTTGGAAGGGGAGGTGGCAAAAGTGTATTGAACTTGATGGTGATTATGTAGAAAAATAAAAATATAACTGATTTAGTATGTGTTTATTTTCTTGGTTAGGCCGAGTACTTTTCAATCCACCCTCGTATCAGCCTATAAATGTCCCACTGCACAGGCCTCCTCTCATTTCTGAGAGAGCTTTGGAGCGGGAAATAGTCCGCTACGCTGCTCCAAAGCGTATTGGCAAAACTTTAATAACTTTATATTAAATGAAGATATCGTGATATTTCTTTTTAGATAAGGACTAAGTGCCTAAGAAGTGAAATAAAAAAAATATCGAAATCTATCCAGTAGTTTTTGACTGATGCGCGCACAACGGCAGACCATTTTATTTATATAGATGTGCTACAAATAATTTAAATTTAATAAAATGTTATAATTGACAATGTCAGTAATCACATAATATTTTGTCGTTTGTTTACGTTCATATTGCCAATGTTAAACACGATAAAGATTGTCGCCACAGATTTTTAAAATATTGCCAACAATTAATTACTCAAACCATAATAACGTTTAAACTTAAATAGATATACGAGTATATATGAATTACAGTCGAATTTCGAGCACTGATGGGGGATGTATGGAGCTATAATCAAATAATGTAAACTAGATTTACATTATTTGATTATAGCTACATACATACTAGCTTGCAATATAAACATTGACAAGATAGCATTTAACAGTATCTATGTATTAATTGTAATGGAAGAAGTCTTGAAAAAAGTTTAAAAAAGTAAGAAAAAAGTTGTCTTTTTTTGTGACTTTAATACGGATTTCTTAAGTTAAACTCCAGATTACGATTTTCAATTGTTTTACTTACAGTGAATATCTACTGAAGCTATCAGTCACACCATTTTGTGCCTCTTGTATTTATAACATAACTGTGTTGCTTTTTAAGATACGTTCTGGCTACACATAAAGTTATGCAGGGTCCAAAACACTTGAACCCCAACACTCTTCGATCGATATCACCATCGTACTTTTCGTCTCTCGTAAACTTTGAATCATCTATACAAACTCTTCCACTTGTTCTACTTTTTCTTCTTCAATCAGAACTCTGCAATCTGTCATATTTTCTTCTTTTTCTCTTTGAAAAACCATTACTTTCGTCTTAATTACATACATTTTCATGTTTTTGCTTTTTGGAGCACTATGCATAACATTAACCATCGCCTGCAACTCCTCCACCGATGATGCTAATATAACCGAATCATCAGCGTATAGGCATTTAATGGTCAAATCGTACATTCTTATCCAAATGCACTCTCTTTCAAATCTTTCAAGCGATGGGTCATAAAAGGCAAAGGTCATAAATAGGTTAAGCTGAAGCAAGGCGAAGCTACAAATCCCAGTCTAACACCTTTTTCGATGTTAAATAAGTCTGTGTAAGCCCTGTTTATCCTGACACAGTGGAGTCTTTATAGAGTGATTTCAGTGTTTGTATCAAGCTACCGTTTACCCCATATATAGAAAATGTCGACCACAATTCATTCCTCACCACTGGTACGTAGCCGCTCTTCCAGCAGAGGTATAAAAGGCAGTACAGCTGCCACGCCCTGTCCAGCATTCAGCATCTGTACCCTAATTCTGTCATACCCTACTTAATACTATTCAACGCTAACACAATCTCTTCCATACCTATATCACAATATCAAGTTCTTCTTGAAGTCTATAAGTTTAACAGTAAAAATCGTTTTATGTTCAGACATAGTTTTTGTTACCACAAGATAAAACTCCAAATCACTGTTTTAAGTAACAATTTTTTTTGTAATTATACTTGTTACTTTCTTGTATTAATAACAATGTATTGTAAGTTTCGCAAATCTATATACAATTCAAAATTTTGGATAACAGTAATTTTCTTTATCTAATAGATATGAATATAAAATTAAATTTCTGACATTAGTCGGTGTATTAAGCTGTCACTATTATTACTCGTTTGTGCTGCTTTGTTCAATGTTTTGTTATGGAACAAAAAAGGGTAGTGTGTCAACTGAAAATGCTGCTGTAACAAAAACGCAATATAGCAATTTGCTACCAATATTCTTCATGTCAAATAAATTTGTTTTTAGCGAATAAGGTTTCAATGAATAAACTGGCGAGAGAATTCTGGTAAATACTACATTTATATTTCAGTCAAACTCTGTTATTGACCAATGCAACTGTCTGGCGCCGCTTTGAAGTAAAAACTTTTCGGAACTGACTAATGAAACTGTAAATGTTGAAAATCTGGAACTGAATTAGACATTTTTGTAATGATTTCATCACAAATCCATTAACAGAGATACACACATAATTTTAGTATTTGTGTATTAATAAAGTTATGGAATGGTGTCCGATTTAGAATACGTTAAAAATAGATAGAAAACTAATTGATGATCTTGTTGATGAATTGTGGATTGTTATTTAATTTTTTAAGGACGAGATGCCTGCTGTGCGGCCTCACTAATAATTTTTTATTTATTTATTTATAGAATACTGTAAATAACAACAACTGTACATACATACATAAGGTCACGGCTGTATCCCATAAGGGGTAGTCAGAGACTGGGCACTCACTGCAAAAACAGATGACTGCCACAATCCACGTTTCACCTAAACAATACAATGCACTTGGTGTTATAGGTGGTGAGGCCATCGCCACCGTGCGCTGTTGGATGCACAGTGCAGTTTAACTCCTTACTCGCCTTTTATTCTATGTCCAACATGATACCCATCTGGCATAGCTACATTAAAGTTTTATCATACTAATGATTATTAAATTAAATTACAATCATTGCATATTGCACATTAAATACGCTTGGAGCACATTTATATTGTCGGGTATTCTTAAGGAATTTATAATATGTCAAGATTTCTTAAATTTATGGTACTTATTAATATTTATTATATCTGTGTGTCATTATCGTATTCATTTAAATAGTAGCTTTTAGATAGTAGCACATTTTTTAAATTAAGTATTTAAAAACACATTTTTGTTTTGTTCAGTTCGTAGGTAATTTGTTGTACTTATTTGTTTATTGTTATGACGTAGGGACTACGCTGGAACATTTCAATTGAACAACAATTCGGCAACAGGGCAGTGTTAGCTTATTTTTGTTGTTGGTTCTTGGCGCATTATATTTTTGTGGCTTTGCATCTTCAATACATACATTTTCGGTGATGTAATTGCTGTTAACCTTCTCGGCTTTTACAGCTTCTTCGGATGCTGTGCCAGGTTTGGTTTGACCCAAACATAAATAAATAAATAAACTCCTACAAAAACCTCGAAATTCGGATTGTGACGCGTTCGCTGCGTGCTTTCGCGATTTAGAATATCTTAAATATTTTAAGTCGTCTCATGACCGTCCGAGGAAGGCTGCGGGCGTCGTTGTGTGTCGGTAACTCTGGGCGGTAAGAACCGCTCTGGTACACGGGTGAATCATGTGTACGCAGTGTGATTATTGACTATTGCGCGCCGCTCTCTACGGCGGTAGCGCGTCGTGGTGCGTGTTATATTAAAGCTATTGACTGTGTGTACAGTGTGGCCAGGATCGTGACTGACCGTATCGTGGCCAGGAAGAGCTGAGACGTCCGTGTCGTCTAGCACGTTTCGCGGGCGACGTTTGCGTTCGATCGCGTTTCTGTTCGGTCGGTAATTTGCTGCTTTACACCAGCGGGTTTGGATGAACTGCGGCTTTTTCGAAAAACCGCCGTCATAATTCTCTGAAGTGTTAAGAGATAAGGAGATTTCACAGTCGCTATGAAGATCTACATACGTTGATACCAACCGGTTCCGGTGGCAGTTCGCAAGAATCGATTCTGCTCTCCGCTCTGTAACTTCTTTAATGGATTGCCCGTCGCGTGAGCGAAAGCGACGCAAGCATAGGCCATTACGGGTCTTATGCACATCTTATAGAGGCAATAGGTATAGACGGCTTGAGACAAAAGCCGCTCTATTGCGTATATTTTTTAATGTGTGCAGCGAACGACATTGCTGCGTCTAAAGTAACCCCGAGGTATTCGACACTCTTTTCCCAGGGAATAGGGCGTCTGAACAGGGTGATCGTGCCTAGCTGATTGTTGCCGATTGGGTGACATCGTCTAGCGGGCTTTGGTGTGCCCCTCGAGAAGTATATCGCTACACTTTTCTCGGGGTTTACCTCTATTCTCCATTTCATGAACCATTCGCCTAGGCGATCGGCTGCGGCTTGGAGTTGAATCGTTATTGCATCTTCAAACAATGTACTCGTAGCAATGTTTTCATTTTAAATTCATTTTAACATTTCATATTCATTGGAAAGTTCTGTGTAGCGTAGCGTACTACGCCCGTCATTTTGGAACATCGGCTCTTAAGTTTTAAAGCCTGCTACACTGCTGCTACACATTCGAATCCTAACCGGAACCAACATTTGTGTAAAAAGACGAATTTTTGGTTTTCGGGTATGGTTGTATTTTGAAGTGCCGTAGTCCCAAAATTGTCCAGGACGACATCATCATCTGTACAATCCATCCTGTCCAACACGAATCAATGAAATTTTACATTTTGCTGAATGTTCAAAGAACCTATAGTTTCGTGGATATACTTTATTACTGCATTAAAATTAATTTACAATAAAGTATTTTTTTTAATTGGCCCACACTGCGCCCGTCGCCCTAAGACGTCAGTTCTTAAGTCTTATATGCCCAGTGGTTGCACTAGCTCTTAGTGCCCTTAGTCCGAAATATAGTAACGTTTGCACACTATGCTTCATGGCAGAATAACTGACAGTGCGGTGGTACCTACCCAGGCAGATTCCAGCATAGGAATCCTACCACCAGTAAAAGTGTTTGAGTAACTCTATGAACACTATTAATTACTTATACGGATTAATTTGTGGCAAAGTACAATAATCCATTACTAATCCCCGTGTCGCCCCGTGAGTGTCGTAAAGAGCGATGGAGGGAATATGGGAATAAACAAACCTTTATCTGCCCCATCCTGTTTATCTGTACGTTCTTATTTCGACATTGCTTTACAATGCGCGGCGCACCTAAGATGCTGAGTTATTTTTGTAATTATCCTTCTATTTCTTTCTGATATTTTTTTTAGTTGCTCTTCAAACTTCTATTGGATGAGATGAAGTGATAGATTCTCCTATGCTGCAACCACGCAGCGGTCTATGTTCAGCTGGGAACTTTAGTGAGGCCTGATGGTGATATCGATAAATTTACATAAATATTTTATGTGATTTCTATTTTTGATTCGATTTCTTTTCTATTTTCAACTGTTGTCAATAATTCTGACAGCTGAAAATAATTAACGAATCACCATAAAATAAATCATGTTGTCGTTTCCGTGTTTAAAATAACTAGTCTGGCCATAAATACTGTTACATAAAAACTTTTTGTTTTTTTTTCAACTTTTTAATTATTTTGAATTTGGAACTCGTCAATTATTTTGAAAACTTCTTTCGATTTTATGCCATTTCACATATTTTTTCGTGTTCATTATCAAATTACAATCTGGAATGGGGTGTTAAAGAAAATAGGATTGCAGTGATCGCCTTGCACAAAGTGGGTATGGAGCCGTCGGTCATATTCTAGACACTTCAAAAACTATCAGCCGTATGTTCGTATATCGTACTATCAACAGATACAACAACACTTCCTCTGTCGAAGACTAGAAAAGATCGGGGCGGCGCGTGCTGTTAGAACTACAAAGGCTGTTAATGCTGTTAAAGGCAGAATTCGTCGAAACCCCATTAGGAAGCAAAAAATCTTATCGCGAGAAATGAAGATTTCCGCTAGGACTCTGTCGCGTATTATAAAACAAGACCTGAAACTCGGTGCTTATCGTCGATATACAGGACATGCCCTAAATCAATCTTTACAATTAAAGAGAGTGGATCTATCAAAACGCCTTCTGTCGCGATACGCAGGTGAAAGGCAAAGAAATATCCTCTTTACCGATGAAAAAAATTTCACGATTGAAGAACACTACAATAAGCAAAACGAAAAGTGTACGCTCACAGTTCTAAGGAAGCTGCTCAAGTGGGCGGAATCATCATCCTGCGTCAGTGATGGTTTGGTGGGGCGTGTCTTATCAAGGAGTCACAAAACTAATTTTTTGTGAAAAAGGAGTTAAACTTTAGCCAAAGTGTATCAAGATACAGTCTTGGATTATGTTGTGAAACCTCTCAGCAATACACTTTTTAAAATTATACCGATGACTTTCCAGCAGAACTCTGCACCTGGTCACAAGGTACGAACTACCCAAGCCTGGCTTGAAACCAACGTTCCGGACTTTATAAGAGCTGAAGACTGGCCGTCATCTAGCCCAGAACTCAACCCTTTAGACTTCAAATTATGGTCAGTTTTAGAGGACATGGCCTGCTCTAAACGGCGACATTGAGTCTCTTAAAAAATCTTTGGAGCAAGCAGTGGCGAAATTTCCCTTGGAAACAGTGCGTAAAGTCGTATATAGAGTGTCCCATAGAGTCGTGGCCAAACAGATTAAAGGCCTGTATAAAAGCCAAAGGCCATTTCGAATAGATTTTTTTTTATTTTTTGCTGAGACTAATAAATATGTAGGTATAAATTTTAATAGTATTACATTACTTCATTAAAAAAATGCATTTTCATTTGTAACAGAACTTATGGCCGGACTACGGTTACATACGAGTAGGTAATAGCAACTACATTAAAAATTTAACCAGGAAGAGCTCACATGCGGGTTGCAGAAAAGATGTCCTAGTTTTCTTCCTCTGGTAGTCTTGCCCTTTGTACTTGAATTTTGCGCCGCAGGTTGGCGCTTGTGATACATGAGAAATCCAAAAAGGGAGTATCTTTTTTAAAAAAAAAAGTTGGCCTGTGGGAGTTGAGTCATGTTTCTCATGGTTTTACTATCACTTATCGGTTGTCAGGGCCTCGTCTGTTAGCCATCAAAATGCACGATCGGTTGAGGTTGCCATTTTGAGAAAAAGCTGGTATATTCTTCCTTACACTCTAAATAATTCAATTAACAACTTTAATAAATAAAGATTGTTATAAAGGGTACTCGTGTTCTGTGATGTTGGCGCTCGAAGTATGCTTTCTTTTGTTCTCGAATGACTGGCTATGTTTCAAAAAGTAACATACCGTTTAGTCAAAAAGCATATTGTCAACGTTTTCAAACAGAACTTAAAATTAGTACTTGGACGACAAACCTTCGCTCGGCGACTTTCCAGTTTGCTAATATTCATTTTTAATAATATATTTTATTTTTAATAATATATATTTAGATACATAAATTAAATTTCCGAGTCTCGAACGCAGGCGTAGGGTGGCCAGTCTCTCGGTGTTCCAAGGTCACATTTTGAAGAATGTGCGAAGGAATGACACTTATTAATTCCCCCTTTCCCTTTCCATCATCGTACAATAAGACGCAAGGCTTTCAACCTTGCTGCGGTTTCCATGCTTTTGTTATGATCATACCTTGTATTCGGACGCAGCGTTTTGAATCGTCATGCGTACAGCTAAGGAGTGGAATAATTTCTTCTGTCGTTTATTAAGTTAATTTATTCTTTCTGTCTTCGGTGTCTTCAAGAGAAGAGTGAATAAACTTTTTCTAAGCTAGTGTGTTTACCAAAATAATCGCCAAAAACTATGTCGCCATTTACCATCAGGTGAGTCCCAAGTTAAGCGCTACCTTATAAAGAAAAAATTCACTTCATCAAAATTTCTAGAGACGTTTCCGAGAAATCAATTCGTTTAATAGTAAATAGGCTGTTTATACCGTTTAATGTCGCTAGCTGTTGTCATTTAGTGACATTTGTAGTTGAGTAGCAATACTATATATTTAAAAAAATATAAGTATTAGTTTCTTATGAGAAAATTAAACTGTCTAGATACATTTGGAAAGTAAAAAATAATCTAAACACAAAATTGCGTAACACGTAAGATATAGAGAGAGTTCAATATACTGTTTAAATATGCCGAAATAGGTATTTCAGAAACAGAGTTTTATAAAAGTTGTCGATTTAAATTTAACTTTCTACCATTGTTAAAGTCTGGTTTCACTTATCAGATATAAGGCGGAACTTAGTATCGTCTGTATCCTTAGAGTATATATTATAACTACTACATACTAATATATATAAATATACTCTAAGTCTGTATCCATCTACAGTATTGTCAATTCTCATTGTCCGCTGAACACTACAGAGCTGGATTATAAAACTTACAGTGGTTCTGTTTGTGGTCGTATTTATATAATAGTTTTGTCTTATTCGAGATGACGTTTTTTTTTCTTCTTTTTATTGGATAAAGTAACGAGCCAAGCAAACGTTCACCTGATGTTAAGTGCAACGTCCGCCCACAGCAATGCTGCGTCACTCAGAATATTTCTGTGTAGCCCCACACTGACACCACACCTTGAGACATTAGTTCTTAAGTCTCATATGCCCAGTTACACTAACTCTCAGTGCCCTTCAGAGCGAAATGCAGTAATGTTTGCACACTACAGCTTCACGGCAGAATAACTAGCCTGGGGTGGTACCTTCCTAGACGAATACAGCATATTAATCCACCAGTATATCCTCTGCAGCCTGCAGAGATCGTTAGAGCTTGGTGTGTTCAACTTTTGTGTTAACAGGTGAGCTTCTTGCGATAAGCTTTTGATTCAAAATATCTTATACAAGTATGCATTTTATCAGAGTTTTAATCGTTTTAACAGTTCTGAATGATGGTGACCTACATGCCAATGCCAACAATGCCTACTGGTTGCTGTTATGCAGAACATATGACAGTACCAAAGTACAATCAAAAGCACAGATGAAAAAGATTCATTCATCCTATTCTCATTAATCACGGGGTATATATCCTCACTAATGATAATATATTGTTGCACTTCTTGCACTTTGCTAACTTTTTTTTTAGTTTATTTCAGTATAGTTAATATTGATTTTGGTACACCGGGGAACCCTAGTTAAAATGTTGTTTATATTGTTGTTCATAAAAAAATCGCAATAGATTTGTTCAAAGAGGTCTGGCAATTTCTCTGCTTTACTTTTGAATACGTCTACTCTGGATCAACAAACAATTCTTGCAATTAAATTTATTGTGTTTGCGTTAAACATGTTCAGTATTGAAAGCAAATATAAGCAAAAACATATCAAGCGCCTTGTTTATACTATGTAATTTTTCACTGAAATTCATATTAACGGTACGTATTTTTATTGAATTTGACGTTTAGAGGCCGATGTAAGCAATGGGTGTCAAATAAATGATTTGATGATCACGTGGTTTATTGTACCTATACCAATAACAAAACAAATTGTTTTGTTTATGATGATATCATATTAAATTTTACAATAGACATTAAAATGAAAGCACATCAATATATTCTGCGCTGTAACCTCCAATAATAATCGAAATGTAGCGCAAATCTAAATAGAGCAAGAGACACAAGATATGAAAAAAAATAACAAAGAGATACAAGATATGAAAAAAATGTACTTTTAATAAAGATATAAATATCAATAAAGATATTTATTGAGTATTATTTACTATTTAAGATATCTTTGCACTGCACAGCATCTTTCGGAGAAGATGATATGTTTTGCTATTACTATAAATTACTATGCTACGGTTTATCTGCTGTTTATGCGGATTCAAAGCTGTGACGTCGTAGACGTTTGTGAATGCAAACAAATAAAATATGCCACACTCGGAAAACCCCAGTGTTTCGTTTGAGATAGATTTTACTTTATTGTTTTGTACCGAAACAATCGTTCTAAATAATTCAATTTGTAAGAAATTTTTTATAGAACTTACGTAAGCTGTCCGCAGTATTCGCGTGGTCGTTGAACTGCTTCGAAACGACAAACTGGATGGAACTGTACTATGGAATCTAATATTCATCGGTTAATCCAACTGTATTAATTTGTTATTTTGTCATCATTATCATCAATATATACAGATTGCAATATACCTGCGTCTACACAGATCTCTGTAGGGTTTAGGTCTTTCCCAAGTTGGCAGGATTTGCAGTGATAGATTCGCTTGGCAGGTGGATTAGCAAATCCCGCTTTAGACAGTGTGGCGTCATCGCTCTGGATAATATAGGTCTGACATCTTTAAGATGGTTTTTGAGATTTATCCGGTATAGTCCGGTATTTCCTCTTACGACACCTGCCTCACCAGAACAGGTGGCGGAATTTCTTACGCCACTATCACACGGTAAAGTTTCATTCTAAATATTAATATTACGTAAATTATTATTTATTAGAACTTTCCATTGCTATTAATATAAATATTGCTTTAATTATAACTAATGGATGTTTAAAAATGAAAGATGTTTCATGTTTAATTTATGTTTATTAATGTGCTTTCGTGTAAAAAGTGTTTAAAAAGTATATCGCCTCAATGAATATGTATTGTCGTGGTATGGAATACAGTTTAATGAACTCTAAACGCTTTGCGCCACCGCTACCTCGAAGTTAAAGTTTATCTATCCAGTCGTTTAAAAAAAAATGGAAAATGTAATTCTTTGGCGTTGTATCTTTTCAGCTCACTTTGCTGCATTCATAGCTATTTGGCTTATCCGAACCACTTAAATTGTTTTATAGTTTAAAATATTTATTTTTTAGACGTTAAATTGTTTGTATATGAAACTTGGTAAGTCATAGTAAGTAATTCATTTACATTGAAAATGAATAACATATACAATAAGCATATATTTGTACATAAAAAATACGTTACGCTTATAGCATTATATATTTAATGAATTATTTTTTCAGTCTCTTATTATTTGCGATATATGAACATAAATTATTTTAATTTCAATTTACTGGTGGTAGGATTCCTATGAAAAAATCCGTCTAGACAGGTACCACCCCAGGGGCAGTTATTCTGCCGTGAAGCAGTAGTGTGCAAGCATTACTGTGTTTCGGTTTAAAGAGCACTGTGAGCTAGCGTAATCACTGGGCATTTGAGACTTAAGAACTGATGTCTCAGGGTGACGGGCGCAGTGAGGAGTCACACAGAAATATTCTGGGTGACACAGCATTTGTTGTGGGCGGATGTTGCACTTACCATCAGGTGAACGTTTTGCTCGTTTCGTCACTTTATACAATAAAATAATAAAAAAATCGAGATGCAAAATCGCAGTTACTACAATGACCGTTTTGAGATTAGCTGAATTCTTTTAAAAACAGTCACTAAAGAAAAAAGTATAAGCAATGCAAATAATCGAATTAATCATTTAAGTTACTGAAGCCAATCGAAATTTTCTTATTTCAGTGTATGTGGCACGTCATGAAATATTTAGTATCTTCTAAATAAAAAACGTAACACATAAGGCTTCACATCAATCATTGACAGTAAAAAGTAGTCAACTGAAAGTTTTATCAGTATTACACTAGTTTTTTTTGTTATAAAAATGTATTGCACAAATATGTAAAACTGTTACTTTAACAATGTTAATTACCAAGTATGTCATTTAGGTCATACAATAGGTACCACACTTTTAACAAGTCTTTTACGTGAATTGAAAATGCGGTCTGAGTAAGAGGCTATCTCAATTTAAATGGCTTTGCGGAGCGTTGACACAACGTGCGCTGTCGCCTACAGCAGTAGAGTGGTCGTTTGACCTGAGGACATGGAATTACAAATACCGCAATCCACCTAGTTTTGAAGCTAGAATGCACTCCGAACTAACGTCTGTAAATGAGTCATGAATTCAATTCGCTTGTTTTAAACTTTGACAAACAAATTTTGTGAATTAGAAAAAAATGAAAGAATGATTTGAAAAAAATCTGAATGCGAAAAATACTTTTTTCACGTAAAGACAAAGACTACAAAGAGATTAATAAGGTCTTGTATTTACAGATAAGGTTTATTTTTATGTTGCATTTTATAAACACAAATCGCACATGCACAAATATCCAGATCCGGAATACTATCCAGGCCATACAAATATTTGTTTCATGCGGGAATCCTACCCGCGAACTATGGCGTAACTTTTCGTCAGTTTTAACTTACTACAATTCTAAAACTATACAATCATAATCATCATCATATCTTTACCCATAGATTGCCACAAAAGTTTGTGGCTCCCATTTTGGGGGGATATTGCCATAGTTGCCATGCTTAGCAGGCGGGTTGGCAACGATACAATAACATTGTGAAAATCATGTTATGAATGCCATAAACTAAATGTGCCTGGAAAATGGAATAGTTAGCGTATAGAAGATATTTTCCTTATTCATGTATCCGTGATTTCTATATCGCGGGGCAATATTGCTTGAAACCCTTGGGCTATCAAGGCAGTGTATTATTTTCTTTTATGGTAGCGTTTTTATTAAAATCGCATAGTACAGTACTATTATTGTCTGGATTTCAAGTTATGTTCTTATTTCTATATACTTAAATATATAAATGTTTAAGTAAAGGTTGCAAATTACTCTCCCAAATGTTATTGTTTTAATTAATCAACAAAAAAGACAAATATCATTCCATTCATTTGACCAGGAAATATTTTTATGAATACCACATTTTAGTATAATTATTTGAATTAGCAGAGAAGGTATATAAGTTTGGCAAATGATTCCATCATCGACTGTTATCTCTAGTTCATTAAGCACAGTCAGTGGAAGATCCTGACAATGTTCTTGGCTACCAGCCATGTCGTTTCTTAAATGAGATATTTTTCAACAGCAGATTCAAGTTAAGTTTTCCCAGAAAAAAAAAACTATTTTTTAGAACCGTTATTTTATTCAATTTAAAGCTAGATTTTTTTTTTGTTTCTAGATATAAGCAAACTTACATATAAATAATATTGTTAAAAAATGTGAATTATCTTTGGTATAACTATATAAGACTATGAGACTGTTGTTTTTTGAACCACACATGTATTTTTAGAAAAGGTTCCTTTCCATTAATATTATAGAGAGTATAAGTTTGTCTCTTTAAAAGAAAAGTTGCCCAATTGACAAAATAATGTTTAAGAGATGAACTCGAAAAGCAGAGTCCAAAAACGCCTTTAGCGTTAAAAAGTTACGCTATATACCAAGGCCCCGTTATTTTCAATATGCATTGTAACTATTTTACCGTTACTTATTACATTTTGGAATATGTTAAGAAAAACCATTAAATTGACTAGTTTTTTGAACTAGCTGTGTAAATTGTTAGTAATATATGTAACGCATCGTGATTTAAATTTTTTTTTTGATACTCAAGATTTAGAAATAAATTCGGCTAATGGCATATGTTATTTTGCGTGGATGTAACTAAATTTTATTGAAATGATTATGACCTTCGTGACAGACTAATACAAGAACACATATAATGGAAATAAATATGCAGGAATCCATGTAGATGGGTACCAGTTATTCTGCCGTGAAGCAGTAGTGTGCAATCATTACTGTTTCGAACTAAAGGGCACTGTAGGGTAATTACTGCGCAAATTAAACTTAAGAGCAGATGTCTCAGGGTGAGGAGCGCAGTATTGTGCCACACAGAACTATTCTGAGTGATACGGCACTTGTTATGGGCAGACGTTACTCTTCGTCACAAATAAATATCAAGGTATCAAGGTATAAATAACAAGGTATCAAATTGAAGCTAATAAATTAGAATAATTCGGTGACTATATAACTTTTGAGATCTTCAATCAAAACTTAAAAAGGTTACTCAGCAATACTCATTTAATAATGACTAGTTACGGGGCGTGGGATCCTTCAAGATCAAACAAAAAAAGAGGTGTTAGTGAATTGGTGCAGTGTTCGGTGGTGATAGTAGTTTGCTTGTGCCCGATACAAAGAGAACACGTAAAAAAAACACGTACCCTGTGTTTTTTTTAATGGATGAAGTGAGGAAACGAGCAAAACGTTCACCTGATGGTAAGCGCAGCGTCTGCTCATAACAAATGCTGTGTCGCTCAGACCATCTCTGTGTTACACCACATTGCGCCCGTCTCCCTGAGACATTCATTCTACAGCCTCATATGCACAGTTGTTACACTAGCTCTCAGCGCCTTACAAACTGAAACACAGTTGCGCACTACTGTTTCACAGCAGAATAACTGGCCCTGGGGTGGTACCTACCCAGACGGATTCCTGCATAGGAACCAGTACTCTCCAAATTCATGTAATACACGTCATCGTTATTTAATTTTTTATCGAATTTTAGCCAATTTAGGTTATTACTCTCTAATGGATTTTCGCAAAATAAATTAATTCCCCGAATTTTCATAATTTAGAAATGGGATGTTTTAAAAGTATATTTATTTCGTTGTAGTACAAGCTGGCCATTTACTCAAAATTATAATGTAATAACTAATAATATAAATTATAATATAACAGACCCGTGGTAGCTCAGGGGCTAGACGCTCGCTTAAAACTTCATAGTACGCGATTGACCTGAGTTCGGTTCCCGGTGCCGGCACCACTAAAATTGTTAATTGCAATTTTAAGTGCTGATTTACCACGTGCTCGGCGATGAAGGAAAACATCGTGAGGTAATTTCGAAGACATGTGAAATCCGCCAACCCGCATTGGAACAGCGTGGCGGATTCTTCCTAGCTCCAAAACCGTCCCGGAAATGAGAGGAGGCTGTGTTACTTTAATTTTTACTTTTTATATACTTTAATAATATTTTTTTTACTTTTCGCAACAGTTCTCACGTTTTTGTCTACAATCACGGAGCTAAAACGTGAAAATTTGCCTGTTATGTGATTGGTGATGATTTTAAATTCAGTATAATTGGAGTGACGTATGTAGCTTTTCAAATCAACATTAGATGATTTAGCTATGTCACGGGTAATCTTTTAGATGCTTTGCTAATTTCAAAGGGGACGAATCGACCTTGAAGCTAGAGAGAAAAGTGGACGACTGCCAAGTTCAGTGACTGCAGAAAATGTATGGAATATAGAAATGCTGATGCGTAAAGATTCGCGAATCATTTACAAGGACGCGCCGAGAATTAGCATTAGTTCAATAAGTATCCGCACCAATTTGCATTAGGAAACTTTGTTGTCGATGGATACGAAATTTGCTCACAGAAAGGAAAAATACAGGCTTGTGTCTTTTGGTGTTAAGAAATGCCTTGTCTGGGAGTTATCTCCGCTAAGCTAATAAAACTTCTTAGATACATAGTAATTTCACCTTCTTTTTTCAACAGAACTTTGATTTAGTTAGAGTATTTTTCTCACTGTTTTGAAAAGATCACTAGTCACGCTTCTCAACAAAGGACAGAGAAAAAGCGTTAAATAATATTGTTTAAATATTTTAAAAAGGTGTCTCGCCATAGCGAGAGGAGTCATCAGTTGATTCTTTACGAATAACACGAATATTGTGACGATCATATGATCATAATAAACCTGCTAACTTAATTTCCAGTGATTTGACAGATTTAGTCCCAGATCGGATTACAAGTGCGTATGATATCGTAAAAGCGTCCATAATAGCAAGCTATTGTTCTTTTATGCAACGGGAAGATATTTTCACGAAAGTCAGTTTTCGAGAGTAAAAGTAACAATTGTATGACTATAGTATCTTTATGTATTATGTAGCCATAATATTTTCCTATTAACTAATTTACCATTGCGAGCAATGCATTCTATGACCATTTAGACGCTGAAGTTGATTTGTAATATTGTAAAAAAAAAATAATGATACTCGTATTATCGTAGCGTGACCTTATCGGAATTTAGAAGTGAACAGCCCCTGAATAGCTGACAAAAATATGTTTAAAAACTAAAACCCGACCCCTTAAAAATTTCGCTCCAAAAAGTATTAAAAAGGAAAATATTCTGTCTGACATTCTTATCTACAAACTATTAAATATTTATCGTCTAATAAGTAGACACCTTACATATACATATTAATACATAGACACAGTGATATTCAGAGGGTAGCCGTGGTCGTATGCCACCTTGGCACCTATGTCAGTAGACTATTAACAGGCTGATAATGATGATGTTTGAAATATATATGTTATTGAATGTGAGTTTTTAATTACCAGAATTCTCCAAAAAACATTAAACAAAATAACTTTATAGTATAAGGGCATTTTGTTGAAAGGTTTAAAATTGCTTCTGTGTTTCCTTCACGTGTTAATGATTATAGTGTACTGTAGTTAAAAGGCAAGTAAAGTGCCGATTCGTTGGCGACGAGCAACATGATTCTGGTCTGGCGCGCCGCCAAGTCTCCTCGTTATCGTCCGTGCTGCACCGAGCTACAAACATTACGTATTTTTATTCACTTATCTATAGTATTAATATTTTACAGAGGAAGTGCTTATGCGAGGTTAATCATTTCGTATGTAATCTCGTAATAATATAGGAGATAATATCGAAAACTACTAAATCGACTATAAATATTCATGCATGTTAGAAAGCTATATTATCTAAGATCAACATAAATTAAAAAAAAAAATGCTAACTTCAAAATTAAGTTTCTCAGAGGCCGGGGCTTTCAACATCATTTTCATAGTACGCGAGTGAGCAACTGAACTTGAACCTTGGAGCCAGCACCAATGAAATTGTAATTTGCAATTACAGCTGGTTATTATGCCGTGTGATAGCGGCGTAAGAGAATCTACCACCCATCTCATACCGTGGATGTCGTAAAAGTTGACAGAGGAAAGATAGATGAGCAGCAGCATCTTTCTGGAATATCTGAATAAATAATCTGTGGTTGCCAACCCGCCTGCAAAGCGTGGCAACTATGGCAAGATCCTCTCAAAATGAGAGCTACAAACTTTTGTGGCAATATATGGAGGAGGCCTATGTTCAGCTGTGGACTAGTGATAGGTTGAAATGATGATGATGATGATTATGCTCGGCGGTAAAGAAAACATCTTATTCTTTTATTTGTGTGCCTGTAAAATAAAAAAATATTAGGAAAGCATGTGTATGCTGCCTACTCACTCTAGAAAAGCGCGTGGCGCGAATTAATCTCGGCCTTTAAAACTTATACAAATTGAGAGGTACCCCGTGCCCAGTTTCGGCTTTCAAACGACGCTATAACTATATTTACACTGGTGAGAGGATTCCTATGCAGGAAACCCTGAGAGCTATTGTAATTATTAGGCATATGAGTCTTAAGAACTGATCTTAGGGAGACGGGCGCAGTGTGGTGCCACTCAGAAATGTTCTGTGTGACACAGTATTTGTTATGGGTAAGCGTTATACTTACCATCAGAACGACTAGCTCGTCTCGCCACTTTCTCCGGTTAAAAAACACTACGTTATATTCTAAAGCAGCACGTAATATAAGTGACATTAATGTATTATCAAATTGAACGATTGCTATATAAATATGAAATAGGAAATTGCACATGTGGGCGAGTGGTCGGGGATCCATTATGTATAATAGATAATCGAATATGATAAGCGTTTTGTTTATTACAGGATTCAATAGAGGGAAATGTTGATTTTTTGAACAACGGATACCTCACATTGAAAATTCGTATTAATATATAGTGTGGTTCATAATTTTTTTTCTTTTTAATAAAAACAATATTATAAAATTACTAACAAATAGAAAAGAAATTTAGAAGTTGGCGCAGAAGAAAACAGAAGAAGACATATTTAGTGAAATATTTTATTGACGGCCCAAAAGCCTTATTGGTGCCAAGTGCCGAAGGTATAGGGAATCCTAATATAAGACGCGATGACATGTGCTAGTGACCGATATTATTATTATACAATTTATGACGAAAAATTTTAATCATTGAGTTCCTCAAATGAATTTGTTGGAAAAGGCAACACCTTTTTAACATATATTTGTATTATTTTTCATTAGCTTCAGTCCACCCGGGCATATTTTTATTATGTTAGTGTTCATTCAAATAAGATAATCCATTCAGTTTCTAATTAAGGTTCTGCACGCGGTAGTTTTAAATCATTTTGAAATGTATCCCTAACTAGGCACGCGTACAAAGGAGATAAAGGTAGAAGTCGTAGCAAGTGCTACGAATTGAATAAAACTGCTTAACACAACATGAAAGCCGTATGACGTACATGGCAGAGTTTGCTTTGTGAAGTAATCTAGTGTTTAATAGTAATATATGTGTATAATCGGAGGCATATTTAAATGCACGATAAATTTAAAAAGTGATTATCATCATTAGTACCTTGGTCGTGTGGTAGCGGCTTAAGAGAATCTACCACCCCATCTCATCTCGTTGGTGTCGTAAATATCGAAAGAGGGTAAAATTAAAACAAGAAGATGGGCAGCAACATCTTCCTGGAACATCTGAATAAACATACTGCGGTTAAAAATTAAGACACGCCAAAAATTAAAACCCGTCTGCCAAGCGTAGCAACGATGACAAAATCCTCCCCAAAATGAGAGCTACAAACTTTTGTGGAAATCTTTGGTCGAGGCATGTTCAGCAGTGGACTAGTGATAGGGTGAAATGATAATAGTCCCTTAAACAGGATATAGGCTTCATCCAAGTTGTGAGGATTAGCCGTAGTCGTAGTCACGCTTGACGGTTGGATTATCGATTGCCGTAACAAACACCTTGCGCTATAGACGCCGACACCGTTCTGGATAATTCAGATCTGAAATATTTAAGATGATTATTCCGACATACGTTGTCAATCCTGAACATGGTCACAGACTGCTGCCTTCTTAGACTGTCGATGCTTCACGTCAACTCCAAATTTAGAAAAGAAATATTAAAAAAAAATAATAAACGCGATAAAATGCAGTAAATTTAGTTTTAGTAAATGAAAGAAGTCATTAACTATACAGATTATAACCAAGTTTCTATAAACGACTTTGAAATTAATGACAAGAAGAATGAGATATTAACAAGGTTATAACAATGACGCTGAGTTAGGTAATGCCTGTGAAAACTAGTTTGTTAGTGATAATCGGTTTTGACCTAGTACATTGTAGTCATTTAAGTGGGTTAAAGGGGCGCTCGTTATGTAACATGAAAGACAGTTGTTGAAATAAATAAGATCTTTTTGTCAGTGCCTTTATTTTTAGAAATATAGGAAAGTCTACAATATCGCTATGCTTTTTTTGTTCTTCTATATTTATACATTTAATAACACTGTTATTAAGTCATTTCTGAATATTAAATATAATGAAAGAAGGGCTAATAAATAAACGATAAATGCAAAATAGCTATTATTTTTAAGATTTTCTGTCTGTATTGCTGTAAGAATGCGTATACATATATCACATATGGAGACATATCACTGAAGTTTACTTACTAATAGACAGTCGAATTCTTAAGGAAAGTTTTAGTATATAACTTGTTATGACCATTTTTCTCAAGGAACCCGTCAAAATGTACATCTGGTATAGTTTGTTGTGGCTGTGCAACTGGACCGATTTGTATGTAATTTTTAAAGTTTTGTTGCAATAATTGAAAATTTAAGCTTTATTTATTCTCAAACAATTACTTAGAACTGGAGATTCAGCTTGACCCCTCTTTAACCTCAACCTTCTTACAAAGCAGATGTCTATTACAATTGTTTTTTTCGGAAGCGGCCGAATGCTATAAAATGCGCTTGAAGCGCGACATCATGTTAGGCCAAACTATTATAATATTTTGTGGTTAATAGGAGGAGGAGTATCTGCATGAAGTTTGCGAATGTTTTTATTATTACAATTACTATTAAACATTGTATATTATACCTTGTATATTATATTTATTTAAAAGTAATACAATACAATTTATTGTTAAAACATCATCATCATCAATTCAGCGTATCACTAGTCCGCTGCTGAACATAGGTCGCCCCAATAGCCGCCGAAAAATAGGATTGGCACCAAAGTTTATAGCTCTCAATTTGGGGGGATTTTGCCATAGTTGCCACGCTTGGCTGGCGGGTTAGTAACCGTAGTTTATTTATTCAGATATTTCAGGAAGATGTTGCATCCCATCTCCTGGTTTTATTGACCCTCTGTCGACTTTTACGTCACCTACGAGATGAGATGGAGTAGTAGAATCTCGTACACCGCCATTACACGGCGGAGTAAAAGAAATGAGTTAAAATATACTAGTTAATGTTTTTATATATTCACTTTGGCGTGGCCTAGTGGTCAGAGTACCTGACTTCTACGCCGCGGGTCCTGAGTTCGAATCCCAGCCGGAGCCAACATTTGTGCTAAAACACAAATAGTTGGTTTTCGGGTCTGGTTGTGTTGTGTTTGTACCCGTGTTTCTGACACTGCATCCTAGCCTACCTCCGATCTTATCTCATAAGAGTTACATCGGGCGCGGGTAGGTTGGGACGAGTGAGTGCCTCTGTGTTTGCGCGTACACTTGTGGCACTATAATATCTCCTGCGCAGTTGATGGCTCTCGACATTCGGATTCGGAAGTTGTCGCCGTGGTCGAAATCGGCTAGGAGAACATCATATTATTATACTATTTTGGTGGTATTCTTAGTATTTTTTTGTTTATCGATAGTTATGAATTCAGACGTTCTCTAGAGCAATATATGTAGGTGTATATAAAAACTAAACTTCTCCTCTCTTTTTCCCATAGTTTTAACATAAATAATAATGACATTGATCACCTTAAATACTCTTCGGTCGTGCAATTCGTTATACGTGGAACTGGAGAGCCCATTTACAACTTTTCCATCGAGTTATGATCCCAGTTTATGACAAATTGCTTTTTTTGGTACTCCAATTTCTTTTTCGACGTTACATTAAAGTTAAGCACTTAGACAGTATTAAGCGTTAAATTGCGTTTTTAATGTAATTTCGTTAACAGAAATCTATTGCGACGTGCATCCGCTGAGAGTCCTTATATTGTTGTGGAGAGAGAAAATTGCTGAATTGATGGATATTTGAGATGACAATTCCATCATCTGTCCAAGGACATGAGATTTCTTTGCCATTTTTAAGACACTCACTAAAACGGAATGGGGGTGGTTGTGGCCACCTCATGGCGTTCTTTTACTTTTGACTATTCCAACACCTGACTTTACTTTACTTTATTTACAACCAAAACACTTTACTTTCTTTGTAAAATAAAGTATTGGAGGTATCAAATTATTATAACAAAGTAAATAATTAGCGGTGCCATAACCTAACGAATATAAGCGGTTAAAATTGTGATTTCTCCTGCCTCCGTGGAGGTTAAGGTAACTTTTAATTTGAGGACTTCTGTTAATTAATTTGAAAGGGTTAAAACTCAGCTAAAATATTTTAATTGTATCCAATCAACTTCTATGACGAGTTTCATGAAGTGTGGATGAGAGTTCTCTGTGCTTGCTAATAAGTAGTACTACTTAATTACTTGATGTCAGCTGGTTGTTAACTGGAATATGTCTCATATCGATGCGGATGATGTTACCATAACCATGTTTTGGTAAATTTTGTGTGTATGAATGAATGTACTATTGCCATTAAGAATTGCTATAGTAAAATCTTAAGCCGCCAGCACACGATCCTCCTAAAATGAAAGAGCTACAAGCTTTTGTGGCAATCTATGGGGGAAGCCTATGTACAGTAGTGGACTAGTGATAGGCTGAAATGATGGTGATTGTAAATATTATTTAACCATTTTAAGTTATTACTTTTACTATGTTAATTATTTATTATGTAGTAAGCGTTGTCCCTTTTTGAATTAGTAGTGCAATTTTCTATTTTATTTATAAATAAAGTAGGTATATGAAAGTGAAAGATTACATGTATACATGATCTGGAATTATTGTGCGCACTAATGGCCATTCCTTTCGATGTTGATACTTTTACGAATGTAGTATATATTCCTTCCTATACCTATATCTTAGTCGTTGCGTTAAAAGAAATTTTAACTAGTAACAAGACAGCAAATCATTTTCTAATGAAGTCAATCACGAAGTAAACTATCTCTACTTAAAATAAAAAGAACATGTAGCTAAACGTGGTATAATTAAATATTAAAATTTGTTTTATTTATTTTTGGAAGTAAAATATTTGTCATCAAAAGAAACTTTGTAATTTCATCGCGTGACAAGCGGTCTCTAAATATTTGGAACGTAGGACAATTGCAATAAATTTTCGCTTGGATATCCGTGGCTATTCTAGCGTAATTGATGAAATAGTTATTGCCTGTATCTGTTTCGCATAACAAAAACGATTTATTTATTTATAAACTAGTGGTCGCCCAATGGTCGAAATTCGACGGTAATTCATAAACTTTTCTTAATTTATTTTATTTATAATTTGTTACACATTTTATATATAGCTATTGTATAATGAACTGGAAATTACCTGCTACAAGTTTTATATAAGTTTTTGTAATGCTTTATTCTTGAGTTATCCGAAAAATATGAAAGTTAGAAAAAAATTAGATTTAGCTTGGCTAAGCCATATTTAAAAAGCAATAAAGCGTTTTTTGCCATTTATTATGTGTTAGACATTGGGAGAGTTAACATTATGTATGTTAACTCTCCCAATGTCTATTCAAGGTTTTATTTTATTCAATTTAATGTATTTGTAACACTTATTGTAATATAAATTTTAGATTCCACGCTTCTTCTTCATGCAAACTTTAACTGTGTCAAATCTCAAACTCCGCCGAGCGCACAATATGCTTAAAAAGGGGAACAAAGATATCTTTTCATGCATTAATATATAGATATAACCTTAAGAGAATCTACCACCCCATCTCATCCCTTGGGTGTCGTAAAAGTCGACAGAGGTAAAATGAAAACCAGGAGATGGGCAGCAGCATCTTCTTGAAACATCTGTGAGATGAAAAATGGGAGCTTCACTTACGGAACGATGGTAACGTATCTTCTTTATTTTATAATATCATTTAATATAACTAGGCAGCGATATTCATTGAGTGATACATGCTACGGTATATGTAACTTAATGTGGTATTCCCTTGTCTTTCTTTTCTTCAACGCCATTATTAGTTTTCGGTATGTACCAGTTATCAAACAGTCATCTAAACTACCTAGGTCAATATAATTTTAAGTTGTACGACTGACCCATGTCTTGACTCTATCAATAAGTGTCAGCAGAGTTAAAAAACGGTACGCCCTTCATTCTATTACTTCATTCTATTTCTAACAATAATGTACAAAATGGAAGAGGGAAACTGATGTGTCCCAATATTATAAAAAAATCTTTATAACTATATAGCTTCTTGTAATGTTCTTTCTTAAATCATAAAAAAAATACAAAATGTAAGTATGGTCGTATCTTTGTACATTGAGTTATATGTACTACGTACTAGAGAAGCTAGATTCATACAAAATATATAGCGCAACTTGAGGACGCGTGGCGCATGCGCAAGGCGGACGATGATTTATGTTGTCATAGATAACAATGAGTGTGAGCAGATGTGACATACTGTTTTTAAACGCATGCACTTCAACTTGTATCTATACTAATCTTATAAAGCTGAAGAGTTTGTTTGGTTAAACCCGCTAATCTCAGGAACTACTCGTTCGAATTAAATAAATATTTTAGTGTTGGATACCTCATTTATCGAGGCAACATTACGCCACCACCCTTTTAAATTAAACAGCGCGTGAAACCGCTGGGCACAACCAATTACAAATAATCATGCTGAGATTCCTCCTTCGGTACGTAGTACATTATAACTTAATGTCACTGTACGATCTCAGAATCTTCGTTAACAATGAGTGTAGCATAGAGGCAAACAATTTCCTTTTGTCTGTCAGATGCGGAGAAATTAAGTCAATTGCGCTTGACACGTTGCCTACCGATGTGTGATGCGAAATTGCTTTATGCTATGATTACTTTCGCGTCGTTTTGAGGAGTAACAATATCGTCTTTTGCATGTATTATGTGATAAAATATCTACAATATTTTTTTAACAACTTTACGAATGTATGTAACATGACGGCGTTGGTCTAGGTTATAGTTGGTGTCGTTCTATAAGGACGAAGTAATAGTTATAATAATTATAAATTACTTATAGTAAGTTGTTAAGGACTTCAAGGACTGCAGATGTAATATTTATATTTCTGTTAAGTATGCTAAACCGCTTCACTGGTGGTAGGATTCCTATGCCGAAATCTTACCACCAGTTTAGCTTAATTGAATTTTCCTCGGAGAACTTGTCACACTTAACTTAATTACTTTCTTAAATATATCATACCAAAATGATTTCTTATATTTACGCGACAACTACACATTTAAATGTAATTTTATCGCGGTTGATTTTTATTATTAATTTATAAATATTAATATTTACCGCGATAAAATCCGTAAAATTAGTTTAATTTAAATACCATACCAAAATTATTCAGAGACTGTGCGAGGAGTTTGCTATTGCGTTCGCGATTCTGCCTGTCAAGCAAGGCGATTATGGCAATTTTTCCCAACTTGGCAAAGGTCTATTTCTAACACAGGCTCTGTATATATATATATATATATATATATATATATATATATAACTGAGGCTGTTAATGATGATGATGATGTAACTGAGTATCATTTTGTTATTACAAAAAGCTTATAGGACTGATTTAAACAATGTTTCATTATCTGACAGTGTAGAATGATACCGGAGTACACAAATTAGAGAGACGATTGTAAACCGCTTTTTATTTCGATATTTTGAATGCACATACATACGGAAGAACCGCAGCGAAAAGCCAGTATTCGATTAATATTTGTGAACAGTTCATTCCGAAAGTGATTGAGGGCGACAGCTCGCTTTTGGTGTTTGTGATAGTTCGGAATAAAATATAAAACGAATTAACACATTCTTTACTTTTATATATAAAGCAAATAGAATTGTAATAAATTATAAACGTGAAACGAAAATAAACACAAGCATTTGAGAGTAGGATTGTAGCCATTTTGTAATTTTAAGTTTTTTTTACGTTTATAAGTTTAATTTATAGCTATTTTAATTATTTTTAAATATTTTTTTCTATTCTATCAGCAGCTTCTAAATAATCGACAAGATGGACGTACATTTCTCGTAATGGGAGGATTTGTCATAATCGCCACGTCGCTAGTTGATCAAGTGCAGTAAGTAGTGCGCGTATACACAGAGAACACTCACTCGTTCTCACGTATGCAATGCCAGAGAAACGGGGATAATCACAACACAACTAGCCCCGACTACCAACTATTTGTGTATTGCATAGTTGGTAGTCGGGCTCCGGCTGGGATTTGAACCTAGGATGCTCGGCGTAAGTCAGGCACTATGACTGACAACGGACAGCAACTGCAACAACAACTAACAACACTCAGTCCACGAGATCGTCATACACACAATAACATTATAGAAAGAATAAGAGTTTATAGGTTAATCTCAAGAACTAGTTAAATTTTTATTTTAGATCAAGAAAAACTTTACTTTTTCAGATCAAATTTTGGTGGATGACATAAGATATGTATATTAAATTTGAAAATTGATCACTCCATTTTGTTCCGAACATTTCGTTAGAGGCGACTTTTAATTCAGCATAGAACGAGTGACGTCATTCCTCCCGTGCATTTCATTGTACTACTAGCCCTGTCACACTGAGGCAAATGTGGAGATTTATCGTGGTCTTTCCAATTTTAGATGAGAACCATCATGATTTTTCAATAATTTAAAAAATCACCCAAGTCACCTGATTGTATTGTTTTGTGTACTCGTATAAATTCAGCGATTTAGATTTTTTTAAATTAAACGATAATGAAACCGGGGATCCTAAGCTACATCAGGGAATATCGTATAATTTTTAACATTAATTTTTCACGTATATTTAGCACAGAGTTGACATTTATGGTTCCCTTATGCCGGAACAAATATTAGAACAAAAGCAATTACTTTGGCGAAAATATTATCTCATCCAACTGATAAGTTTTTATTTGGTTTGGTTCGGGTTACGAAAGCGGTTAAGCTCGCTACTTACAGAAAGCCTATACAAAGAAGCAGATTTAATATTACGATATAATAATGAACAGTTTTTATACATAAATGATTGGAAGTAATAATAATGTTGTGTTAAAAAGATTGACTGATGTTTTGGTAATTCAAAACAAACTAATATCAGTTTTTATATTTTTATAATATTATCGATACTGAAACGATATGATTACGAAAGCGAGAAGCATACCAGTCCACTGAGGTCTGAGAGCCTTTACTGAAGTTCCGTCTGAACATTTTCATGATTTATTTTTCTTTCGGATAAGTTCTAGAGTGTAATAAAAACTTGTCTATTAAAAGAACTCTCCAAAGGTTACATTATAATTAAAAAGTGGAGCAAAGTGCTTCAGTGTTTATTTAATTACACCAGGTACCTGCTAGCGATGGTAGCTCAAAGGCTAGGCCTACGTTTGATTCCCGGTGCCGGCACCACTAAAATTGTTAATTGAAATTTAAAGTGCTGACTTACCACGTGCTCGGCGGTGAAGGAGAACATCGTGAGGAAACCTGCATGTTTGAGAAATATAAAATATTTCGAAGATATGTAAAATCCGCCAACCCGCATTGGAGCAGCGTGGCGGATTCTTCCCAGCTTCAAAACCCTCTCGAAAATGAGAAGCAGTGGAACATTAATAGACTGTCACTTAACTTTACTTTTCACAAGGTAACCTGCTCGAGCAGATGCTAACTCAAAGTACTGGTAATTAGAAGATTTTATTGTACTCTGTTCTTTTAGTTTTGCATTAAGTAACAAAAACACAGATACTCTGAAATATAATAAAAATTAAAAAAATCAAAAATCACGGGATATCTGGCAAGGGCGAATAACCGGATATCCTGGCGGAACTACTCAGCCTGTCCTCGTTACATTTAGCATGAGAATTGTATTAAAAAATAAGTGGGCAGATGCCTCCAATGTCCTCGAAGAAGTACTGATTTTATTACACATTTCTATGCATAGACTGACCTGATTTCTTCTTGTTAGGGGATATTTTGTTTATTCTAACATATGTTTTCTTTCTATATAAGAAAATTATAAATGACAATTAAGAAGTTTTCTGAGGTTAAAACGTTTTGAACATCACTTTGTACCTCATGCCACAAAAGAATGGCAGTTGTTACTATATTTGTTTCAAATATTACTTTGCAATTAATCTGTACAACGTATTAAAGCATTTAATGTGATATTTTATTTTTACTGCTACAAAACATTGAAGCGTTTCATACCTGAATAATGTTACAAAACTAGACTGAAATCAGTAATGGTGTTGACAGTAAGTAGTTTATACCAGAGTGACAGCGAGTCTAACTCGGTTAGACAGTGTTCGGAAAATTGTGTACTATCTTCCCTTTCATATATTATACTTCAAGAGAGAAGTTTTTAACTAGTGTTTGTTGCGGAGACTTGATAGTTCAACATAAGTCATATGAGGAAACTGCTTTAGAATCCAAAACATCCGCAGTAGTGATCGGATATTGCCTTTAGTATCAGTAAGCTGAAGTGACTATTGCCGGCCACTTTTAGAGCAGCATGCAGCCTCGTACCGGCAAATGACTCGTCTAATTTTGCAAGAAGTCGTTGCACGATGAAGAATTCATACATAGATGCGGCTTCGCCACTGAGAAGTGTGATAGCATGATGATTGAATGCCTCGTTGTTAATAATTGGGTGTCTAATCTTTTTTACTACGTTTTGCACGAAGGGTCTTGGGTAGGATTCAGGTGGGGAACCATTATTTCCATGGACCAAAAATTATAGATTTTTTTTTTTTATTGGATCAAGTGATGAAACGAGCAAAACGTTCACCTGATGGTAAGTGCAACGTCTACCCATAACAAATGCTGTGCCACCCAGAAAATTTCTGTGTGACACTACACGGTGCCCATCACCCTGAGACATAGGTTCTTAAGTCTCATATGCCCAGTGATTACGCTAGCTCACAGTGCCCTTCAAACCGAAACACAGTAATGTTTGCACACTACTGCTTCACGGCAGAATAACTGGCCCTGGGGTGGTACCTACCTAGACGGACTCCTGCATAGGAATCCTACCACCAGTAAGTAATTATTATCTACCATACCATATCAATTATCTGACACCTTAGGTATCTACCGTGACCTTGGTTGTAAAGCGCTACAAACGGCGGGATTTAAATAGTACAACATACAAGGGATGTAAAACGTAAAATTAGTTTTATTTAATGTTTCAGTATAATACTGAAACCTGCTTAGTGAAAATTTTTTCGACAGAATGAGCCTGAGCAGCTTCTCTTTCAAATTCCGTTCACAGTTTCTTATAGCTCCATCCTTGACCTATTTTTCTCGATCTGTTTTATTATTATTCTGCTAGTCAAATTTATTTAAAATAAAAATATTGAAAATAGTTTACTTAAATTAAATATAAATAATTTTTATCCAAATATAGTAATTAAATGACTTACAGCAGATTTTTTCAATCATACTTAACTTATGATTGATTATTCAATACTTTATGATACTCGTAAAACTACAAACAAACCACAATAGACCGCAATCTTATGTAGTTTTTTCCTCTGATATCAAAATTAACGTAAAAATTGCGCCTCGTTGTTCGTATTCTTCTGTTTACAATGTTTTGTTGTAATACTATGTTCTCGAATACGTGTATTTAACATACATACATACATAAGATCACGACTGTATCCCATAAGGGTTAGTCAGAGACTGGGCACTTACTGCAAAAACAGATGACTGCCACAATCCACGTTTCACAAAAACAATATAATGCACTTGATGTGATAGGTGGTGAGCCCATCGCCACCATGCGCTGTTGGGTGCACAGTGCAGTTTAATTCCATACTCGCCTTTTACGAGATCCATTGGATGAGATGGAGTGGTAGTATTCTTTTAACGAGCCGCCACCACACGGCTCGTGTATTTAAATCATTAAAAATGTATCATTGAAGTATATTATATATTACATAAAGAAGAAGAGAAAGATAAATACATCTCTTTTTTGCACTTTGTCATACGTTTAAATTATGTCTATCAACTCAAATTGAATTAAAATATTGTATGTATTCGTTTCGTAACTCTGTTTATATAAAACGAATGTTTTAAGTTTCATAAAATAACTGATCCTCTCATCATCATTTCAGCCTATCACTAGTCCACTGCTGAAAATAGGCCTGCCCCACAGACTGCCACAAAAGTTTGTAGCTCTCATTTTGGGAGGATTTTGCCATAGTTGCAACCGCAGTTTATTTATTCAGATGTCCCAGGAAGATGCTTTACGAATTAATAAAAATATATGTATTGTATACATAATAACTGAAATTCAAAATAATTGTTTATTAATGTGAATAATAGAAGTATAACATGAACACCAACGCTAAGATATCTTACAATTTACATAGGATTCTCATTAAAGTAATAAAAATAGGGATTGTGCCGATAAGGGTTTTGTACAATTTTAACTCGTTCCAATAGCAACTTTACTACTTCGGATGTTAGAGGAGGTACGAATGATAAAATTAACGAAATTTGCATGATGATGAGCGAAAGACGGATTGATGTTCTTCGTGTAAATGAGACCAAGCGGAATGGATGCGACACCACCACGCACTGACCCTACACAGCCTTTGGGCCTATTGGGCGGAAGTTCTTGAAACCAGGAGAGGCTTTCAGGGCGTTGCTGTACTGCTTTCTGCTAGAATGAATAAATGTTTGGGCTAAAGACTCCTCTGGGTGAGGTTGACGGTTTGCTTTACTCGCATCTTCATATTAGGGGTTTATGCTCCATAAGATGCGAGTTGGAACCGCTCCTCAAAAGTCCAAAGTGAGACACAGGAGATTTGGGATATCATGAAAGATGTTTTAAATAAATGCAAACATATGAATGAATCATAATCATCACCATCATCATTTAAGCCCACACCAGTCCACTGCTGACCATAGGCCTTCCCCAATTATTACCACAAAACATGGTCTTGAGCCACCTGCGTCCTGCGTCCTCCATCCAATACCCGAAAAACCGTGCAAACGAAAGTGTCGCCGCTCTTTCTAGTCGGGGGACGCCCTTCACTGCGTTTGTCGGTACAAGGCTGCAACTCAAGAACCTTTCTTCCCCAACGGTTATCAGTTCTACGAGCTATATGGCCGGCCCATTCCCACTTCAGCTTACTAATCCTTAGAGCTATATCGGTTACTCTAGTTTTGCTGCGGATATCATCGTTACGGATAAATCATAATGCCAGACGATTTTAATGGATGGGTGGTAATGAATGAATGAATCATGATGGATATGAAAGTGTGCTGGGATGGTTCGGCAATGACAGAGTGACTGAAAATGGGTAAAGTCTGCTTATAGTATGTTTGGTGATGAATCTTGTGGTAAAAACACAATGTTTGACTATAAAAAGATCCACTTGTATACTAGAGAAGAGGGAAGCCTGACATAAGTATGATTTATTTTGTGATTGTGGATGAAAAACAGAGAAAGATCATCGTATCGTCATCCACAGAATCCTGAGAACGTAGGCATGAAACTATTAAAGGTTAAGAGCACATTGAGTATTTGAAAGAGAAAAGTGTGAGAGAAGAGTTTGTACAGAAACTGATCGAGCATTAGATGACACATGTGAGGTTGAAGAATTATGAAAGCCGTTGAAGGAAAGAATCGAGGAAGTTACTATTGAAGTGTGTTTTGTAAGTAGTTAGACTGTGTGTGTAAAAGTGCAAAAGATAGTATCCGAGACAAAACCTTGCTGGATTGGTTGGCCAAAAGAGTAACAAGGAATGAGTGTAATAGGTTAAAGAGTGTGGCAAAAGGGGTTATGGAGGGAGATAAACTTTCAAAACAACATGAAGCTCTTCTAGAAGTCAAAAAGATTTTTCTTTTATTGGAGAAAGGGACGAGACGAGCAAAACGTTCTCCTGATTACCATCAGGGTGATTACTATCATCAGTACAACGACCGCCCAGGGCAATGTTATGTCACCTAGAAAATTTCTACGTGGCACCACACTGCACTCGTCCCCCTGAGACGACAGTTCTTAATACATATGAGTATTGTATTGAGCCCAATGATTACACTAGCTTTCAATGCTCTTCAGACCGAAATATAGTAATGTTTCCCCAATACTACTTCACGGCAGAATAACTGGCCGTAGATTGACACCGACTCATTTTCGTAAAGGAACCAATAACATTCGAATTATATATGCACTATCACTAATCGAATATTTGTTAATATCTAGTACCATAGTCTATGTAGTAAGGATTAAACAATATTAATTATCATATCAGCTTTCCAAAGTAGCTTAATTTAAGGGTATATACGCAACAATGGATTATACCCGGGCCCACAGACTTCAATTGCAACTTAGAGACACGACGTGATGTTCCCTATTCAAATAAACATAAATTTCTATATTATCAATATTTAATAAACTTAATTAAATTTGGTATTTTATTTAAATACACAAACATTATATTTCATTGACTATTTACTACACGATTTCATTAAAATCTTAAAGACACATCTAAAGCTACGAGTAGAAGCAAAGTTCTCCATTGTTATCGCTAACCAGCTTGTAAATAGTAATTAAAACTTTATCGAAAATTACATTTCGTGGAAATTAGTTATGAAATGTCGCGGTAAACCTTCTCTAAATTTACTGTATTTCTAGAAATAAGGACACCTTATCTTTATAAAACAGTTTTTTTTACTTTAATGACGTTGAAATGGCTGAAGGGATTTTTATGGAATTTGACATATGTATATATGCCAACTTTCATTAATATTCCTTGATATATGAATAGGTACATTTTGTCATGCAATTTTTTAATTTTTTTTTAATTTTAAGGTCAATGTATATAAAAATTTACCTTAGTTCTCTAAGAAGTGATCTGATTATTGCCATATTTAATTTCTGGAATTCATCTAACGCCGTATTTTATTTCGTAAGTAACATCGATTAACTTTCTGCAGATGAAATATTTCACGACGATAAACCTATTTTTGAAGTATCAGTGCTCATACGTCTGGAAAAATTAATGTATTGAAATCCATTACTCGTTATAATACTTGTTCCAAATCTTGGCGATATCTTAGTGATCGATTTCGATAAGAGCCGTATCTTATGATAGTTACTATGAGTTATTACTTGCGCATGATTTACCTATGGTTACGTTCCTTCACCAATATGTTTTCTACGCAACAACTGATTTAGGGTCTAAACCCAGCAGTATTTATTACATATACAACAGAAGTATTTACATTAATCCAAAAATAACAATTTGTGTAACGCAACTATTAATATCGAATGGAATGTACCTGTCGTTTAACGCAAAGGTTTATTCAAAATCCTTTGTCTTAGAGAACAGATTCTCTTCGACAAAGGTACACTTGAGCTAGGTGGTACCATGCAATCTACATTCCCTCGCCCCGCCCGCCCGCAACCTCCCTCGGACGGTCATTAGATGACTTAAAATATTTAAGATTTTCGAAATCTCGAAAGCACGCAGCGAACGCGATACAGTCCGAATTTCGAGGTTTTTGTAGGAGTTTTTATTTATTTATTTATTTTTGGGTCAAACCAAACGTGGCACGCGGGCCCCTGGCCCGCGAGCACAGTATCCGATAAAGCTGTAAAAGCCGAGAAGGCTAACAGCAATTACATCACCGAAAATATATATATCACGCTCCAGTTCCGAAGGACCAACTACGACTCAACGTCGTGTCATTGTCGGTCGTGAGTTCTTATCTCAGGCCGAAGCCAATATTTAAGCAACTTACCAATAATTACTCGTATAATTATACAGCCACCTAATTCCTTCCTCTAATATCTTCGCATAGTACCAGACTTATCCAGACATCTGGTTGCCTGTAAATAATACTTATTTTCAATATTTATGTGTTTATTTATTATTTCAAGCTTAATAACGGTAATAAAAATGTTGAAAGTTTAATTGTGTTCCAGCAGATCTTCGTCAGCGACTATAAATAAGATTGCGTTTGCCCTCGATCCCTCCATGCTATTGATTGAAATTTCTCGCATCATTGATAACGTTAGCACTGTACTTTGTACTATAATAGTCTTGGATTCCAATGGACGGATGGTAATAGTCCTACTTATATATGAAGTAGCTATATAGACATAATAATTTGTATACAGCTAATTTTTTATCTACGTTTTATATTTACATGAATTTTATATGATCGCGCTCGAAACGTCGGGTTATAAATTGTTATAAATTAAACGCGATAAAATCCGTCAAATAAGTTATGTTAAAAAAAAGCTATATAGACAACTGAACTGTCGCTATAATATTTTACGTTAAAGTAATAGTATTCGTAAAAGCCTTTACATTTAACTTCACACCCGCAGTAACGCAAAGTAAATATACCTTCTAAGATATAACAACACATTTTCGTAGATACTCGTATATTGCATGGAGACCGCGGGACTAACATTCTGTGTAAATTAGCTTTCTCTCTAATACGTAGCTTTAAACTAGTTATTCCGTCAAAGTTTAAATTTTGTGGAGTTTCTAATTAGTGGCAGCTCTGAATAGAACTTGTTAAGTTAAAAGTATGCCTCTGGAAAGTGTACGCTAGCACGCCGGTACGCATTCTATCGGTTTTACTAGTAATTCAAGCAATTTTATGTAAAGAATTACCACGTCACTGGCAATGAAAATATAATGATACCACTACTATATGAAAAATATTAAATATTTCGAGAATACGTTAAGTCCACCACCTGCACTGGCTGTCCCAGCGCAGGTTGGTTGCGAATTCTGTATCTCCATAACACTTTAATATAAGCACTAAACATCGCTTTCACAATATTTTTGCAAAAGCAAAGTAAGCGTGCCAGTCTGTCGTATCTATTTTTTTTATTACAATGAGATATAAAACATTTGAAAAACGAATTAACGTGTTTTCCTTGAATTTACATCTTGTAAGAAAGGGAAAAAAAGCGCGAATATGGTCTAGCTAGAATGATTGAAAGAAAATAATTCGTTTCAAATTTGAACGTCCCAATGTTAGTAAGAAAGTGAAAATATTTATACACGAATGAGTACTGGTACCGTTACGTTCACCAGCATTTAAAAAGTTTAGAAATGTTTTGATACTCATTAGACCGCCATAAGGTCCTTAGCACACTGTGGTGGCGGCTTAAGAGAAGGTTCCCCCCATCACATTCCGTGGGTGTCGAAAAAGTCGACGGAGGGAAAATAAAAACTAGATAATGGGCAGCAGCACCTTCTTGGAACATCTGAATAAATGAACTGCGGTTGCCAACCCGCTCGCCAAGTGTGGCAACTATAGCAAATTACCCCCAAAATGAGAGCTACAAAACTTTTGTCTCTCACACTTTGCAACTCTTTACAAAAAATATAAAGGAGATTGTGCCTATGTTCAGCAGTGGACTAGTAATAGGCTCAAAAATAAAGATGATGATGATGATGAAGGTTTATACAGTTACAAGTGTGTATATTTATAGAACGTGAGCATACTAATACTTCTAATTGGAAGCAAAAATTAGTACGTTAATGAAATACCAATGTCTCGCGATTTCATTTGCGTGGACATTTGGATGAGTTTAGGCAGGTTATTAAAAAAGAATGCTAATGAAGTATGCATATAAATTAGACAACGAATCAAAATAATGTAATAATGATGCCCTGTAAAATCTTATACAAAAGCAACTTTAGTGGACGATCTTACTCCGATGGTCAATTAACCGTAGTCTTTTCCAACATACATCATAGATGGCAGCCTATAACAATTTTTTCAATATTCTGGGGTTCTGCTTCTGTACCATAGATGGCGTTCTACGAAAATTAATCGAAAAAATGTTCATAACTCCGGAACTGGTGAAACAAACACGATGAAACAGTCTAAGTTGGTCCACGAATTATTATCTATAACCTGTGTGAAATTCATGTCTAAAGACTTAGTAGTTTCGAGTTAAATTCATTCGTACAAACAGACAGACTAAAAAGGTACTTCTATTTTATTTGTACCTATGATCAGTGAAAATATTAATTTAGAATAACGAGTTATGTAAAGATGCGACTAAAATTGTTGATGTATAACATAAATGACTAAACGCATAACTCTTTTTGAAAAATTGTATGCAAATAAATCTTAATAATCACGTAGTGTGTTAATTAACGTGACCATACCACAAAATTTTACAGACGCGTTTCGAGGTTTATTGTCGGTTCCATTTCATTCGGTTTGGGTCCGTCGGAGTTAGCGCCACTAAAATTACTAATTGCAATTTTAAGAACTGATTTGAATGTACTTGACTTTTTAGAGCAAAACATCGCGAATACCATTTATTAGCGCTCATAAACAAGAAGAAAACAACAGTGGGACGTTATTTTAACAGACATACAGAAAAGGATATATAACATTTTGAAGTGTTGTAAAATCATTTGGGGCAGATAATTATTTATTAAATTTAGGTACTTAGGTGACATTGAAAGTTTCGAGGTTCTGTACTATATCAAAAATATTTACTGTTTTTTAAATTATTTCATGGAGAACTTATTTAACGAAGGAAGGAAAAACGTAAGTAAGAGTAATTGAAAGCAAAAACTATACAATGCATAATTTAAAGGACGGCACTGAATAACATAATTCGAAGCAAAAGTTTAAGTTCCTATGACCTTGAACTATGTTTTCAGAATAAATATTACATAGAATAAAATTTTATAAATATACTACTGTAACAGTAAACTTTTCTTTCCGCGAGTCCGGAGACAAAGAGTAATAGTAGAACAAAGATACTGTTCGTTGGATGGGGACATATACTCAAATGGTCTTTAAAGTAATGGGGATTAGAGGGATTGAATAGAACGCAGTATAAAGTACAAAGAATATAGTATTCATGCGAAGACAGATGTGCTTTTTAATATAATAGATTCAAATATATGATCATATACGCGAATTACACTACATCATATAAACAAATCATCAATCATATCACCGAAATCGTTTTAAGGAAAGCCCACGTCAAAAGTACTCGCAGCCGTCGAGCTTGTATGAAAACACTAATGAAAGTAGAGGAAGCTAAAGATTTGTGTCAGAATCGTAGCAAGTGGTAAGATGTGGTCTCTGCCTACCCCTAAGGGAAAGAGGCGGGACTCTCTGTGTTGAATCGAAGCCACAAATTTTGAATATGTTCAAACTTAATATAGCTGATATTTGAAAAGCCATAAAAATAGAAAAAATATTAAGAAACTGTTTTGTTAGTCGTGTTGCAAAATATATAATAAAATAAATATATAAAATATTGTATCTATGTTTTGCGGCCGTGAATAAATACTATTCAATTCTATTCTTAGCAAATACCCAAGAAAGGTGACCTTCTGTATTATCCCTGCACCCCGTTCACCTCATAAGGCCGAGACATTTAGTACGTTTACCTCTTAATTAAAACAAACGACCCTTTAGTCACAATGTTTTGTAGCATGTTCGTCACCCACTTTTTAAGCGTTCATTGACTGGATTGCATTTAATAATTTTTATTTACAATGACCAAAAGTAACTATTTAACTAAAGTTAATTTCAAAATTTTAAACTGCTGTATGTATATGAAAACGAATAGAAAACACAGATTGGATAGCTTATAGCTGTTCGCTAAATGTAATCACAGCTTACAAAGATCGTACACATTCTAGGAATTTATAATATGTAATACTTTTTTGACCACATACATACCCTTCGCCAGAGACCACATACATACCCTTCGCCAGATTGTACAAAAGACCGAAGAGTACAATCTCCCGCTATGTCTGGCGTATGTGGACTATGAGAAAGCCTTTGATTCCGTCGAAATTTGGGCGGTGCTACGGTCGCTTCAGCGGTGCCGAATTGACTGTCGGTATATCGATGTGCTGCAGTGCTTGTATACCAATGCTACGACGGCTATCCGAGTACAGAACCAGAGTACGAAACCGATCCAATTGCAGAAAGGTGTAAGACAGGGTGATGTAATATCCCCGAAACTCTTCACCGCTGCATTGGAAGATGTCTTCAAGCTACTGAACTGGAAAGGATACGGCATTAACATCAATGGCGAATACATCACTCACCTTCGATTTGCCGACGACATAGTCATAATAGCAGAATCGCTGGAGGACCTCAGCGCTATGCTCAATGACCTCTATAGTGTCTCCCAACAGGTGAGTCTTAAGATGAACATGGACAAGACGAAGATCATGTCTAACGTCCATGTCACACCTATACCGGTTGTTATTGGGAACACTACGATCGAAGTTGTCGACGAATATTTATACCTAGGACAGATTTTCCGACTAGGTAGGTCCAACTTCGACCAAGAGGTCAATCGACGGATCCAACTCGGCTGGGTAGCGTTCGGGAAATTGCGTCACATCTTCTCGTCGAGTATACCTCAATGCCTGAAAACAAAAGTATACAACCAGTGCGTGTTGCCAGTGATGACTTACGGAAGCGAAACGTGGTCCTTCACTGCAGGCCGCATGAGGAAACTCAGAGTCGCGCAGCGAGCTATGGAAAGGGCTATGCTCGGAGTTTCTCTGCGAGATAAAATCCGCAACGATGTTATCCGCAGCAGAACTAGAATAACCGACATAGCCCTAAGGATAAGAAAGCTGAAGTGGCAATGGGCCGGCCATATAGCTCGTAGAACCGACAACCGTTGGGGAAGAAAGGTTCTAGAGTGGCAACCACGTACCGGCAAACGCAGCGTAGGGCGACCCCCCACTAGATGGAGCGACGACCTGCACGGTTTTGCGGGAAGTCGATGGATGCAGGTGGCTCAGGACCGTGTTTTGTGGCAATCTATGGGGGAGGCCTATGTTCAACAGTGGACTGTAATAGGCTGAAATGATGATGATGATGATGAATACTTTTTTATTACAAAATGGAAAACATATAACGTTGCAGCAATGAATAAAATTGGTTTAATATTCGTTCAATATCTATTGCTTTGATTTTATTTTTATTTTATATAGTGACGAAACGAGCAAAACGTTCACATGGTTGAAAGTGCAACGTCTGCCCATAACAAATGCTGTGTCACCCAGAACATTTCTGAGTGACACCACACTGCGCCCGTCACCCTGTGACATGAGTTCTTAAATTTCATATGCCCAGTGATTAAGCTCACTCTCAATGCCCTTCAAACCGAAACACAGTAACCTTTGCACACTACTGCTTCACGGCAGAATAACTGGCCCTAGGGTGGTACCTACCCAGAATCATTCCTGCATAGGAATCCTGCCACCAGTAGTCCTCTTTACGCTATTCTTTGACTGGACTTACATTATATTTATTGCAAGAATAGACTTATTTTAATATCTTTGTATCTTATTTTATTAACCACAAATAAGCCGCAGCTTTCCACAATATCTTGACCTCGACCGTACTTGGCTCTGACAATGATCTCCAGTAATAATATAAAAATAGTATAGAAATATTACTGAAAGAGAGGACACATACCCTTCTTATTTATTGGAGACCTACTTAGGACTCAAATAAGTTTTGACCTTTATGAAGAATAACAGGATTTAAGTTCGAAGCTTTTTAACACACATTACTTTCTAATTCAAAATTATTTATTTATTATACGACATAGAAAAAGACGTAACGGATATTGAACGAGGACCGCACAGCGGCGTTTTACGAAGCTATAAACATTTTGATATCTTTGAAATTGCTCTTGTGCAGTCAATTATTAAGGTTATTATGTTATACTTAAAGCAGAAAGTGATGAGACGAGCAAATCGTTCACCTGACGGCAAGTGCAATCAAGCAAGTCTGCCCATAACAAATGCTGTATCATTCAGAACACAAATTCAGTGCTGAACATAGGCCTCCCCCATAGAGTGCCACCAAATACGGTCCCGAGCCACTTGCATATATCGACCTCAAAACCGCAAAACCTTGAGGGTCGTCGCTGTCTAGTAGGTCGTCGCCGTATACTGCGATTACCAGTTCGAAGTTGCCACTCGGGAATCTTTCTTCCTCTATAGTGGTTATTTGCTAGGTATTTTTCCGGCCCATAGGTAGCGCACAAAGAAAATCCGAAAATTCTCTGACCACACTTTTTATTTCTTGAAAGCACTGCATGAACTCAAGCTGAAATACTCAACTGAAGCTATAAGAGCTTCCAATATATGAGACGAGACCTACGTAACTTCAAAACAGGCGATATTGATATACACTAGTGTGAGTAACAACCCAAGAGCAAACCTCGTCCGACACTACTCCGAAGATATCCCGAACAATAGTCTGAGTTTATGTGGCAAAGCGCCAGATAAAAACGGAATTATATTGGACCTTCCAAAAGCGGATGAAAAACCGGTACTAGTAGTTCTTCAGAAGCTGATTAATTTTGTCACCCTTGACGGCACTACTTCGTAAGAGTGGAGCCGAAGCACTCTTAAAGAACTATACACCGATACCGCTATCAAGCCGCCTCTACGTGCTGTTTTTGGGAGTCTTTGTGAATCGTCTCTCAAGTTAACTTGACGACTTCCGGCATCCCGAACTAGCCTATTTTCAAAAAGCTTTACCCTAGACCACGTGCACCTGAGAGTACCTGACTTCTATGCCGCGGGTCATGGGTTCGAATCCTAGCAAGGGCCACCAACATTTGTACAAAAACACAAATTCTTGGTTTTTGGGTTTGGTTGTGTTATGCATTTTTTTTATCACACAACATTGTTGTCTGATGTCTTAACATGAACATAGGAAAGGCGAAAATCATGTCTAACGTCCATGTCACACCTGTACCGGTTGCTGTTGAGAACACTACGCTCAAAGTTGACACATACAGACTGAAGAGGTTAGTTTCAGAGGCTGTTGTGATTGTGAGTGCCGCTGGAACAAAATCCCAAAGTAACTGTGTTTTCTTGCAATTGTGGCGATTGTGCGTCACATCGGCATTTGCGTATACTACACCGACTGGAACGAGGAAGACGCAATTTCCCGGCTAATAATAATACATACATACATACAGTAACGCCTTTTTTCCATATAAGGGGTAGGCAGAGGCCACTCACGTAGCCCACTTTTCACCTCCGCGGGTAACGAGACGTGACGTATGGCGAATCACGTCGCCGCCATATTGGCACGAGTCGAAAAATAGTTACTTCCCATTGCGTTCCCACGATCATTGTAGTGACAGCATATTATAGTGTTGTTCTGCAGACAGTCCGTAAAATACGTTAGACGCCTCTTACGATACCTCGGTAGGAAAGAGGAAGGTGCTATTCTACGCCGCCGGACACCTATCGGCTAATAATAATACGTGAAAAAACCATCCGTAAAAGATACATAAAGATGAACTGGCAGAACTAGATTAAATTTTGCATGCCTTAAAATCTGTACCGCACTGCACAGCGGACAGATAAAATAAAACAATAAAAAGGAAAAATAATAAAATATAAGTAAAAATAAAAACTGTCATACTATGAGTCTCTAAAGTCTAATGAGAATAATAATGAAAAAGCTAGTAGCTACCATACCATTTAATAAAATTATCTTATTTTAAGGAATTACATCGCCAACTCTGATAAAAAATTTCATTTCGCTAAACTCGTTATAGCAATGTTTACATTAGATGACTTAATGTCGCAAAATGTTGTTTAAAAACGTGGCATAAATTGATGTAATGGCAATGAATTATTTTAATAATTATCAATCCAGGTAAAATTTTACTATGATGTATGTAATCAATTAAGGCCTATCTGTAAAACGAGAATTAATTAATTAATGTTGTTTCAAAGAAAGCTTTCTTTGGAGTTAATTGCTCCGTATTGCACATGCATACGTCCTCAGAACTATGAGATCAGGAAATCTGACACCTCAGTCCCCCCGTAACCATGGATGCTGTAAAACTCGAAACGTTGGGTTATAAATAGTTAGAAATTAAACGCGATAAGATCCATACAATTAGTTTTATTAAAGATACAAAAGAAATATTTGTCATCACAAAGAGAATAGATAATAAAATAAAACAAGTTATGAAACAAAAAAGGTTAGGTCAAATAAGGTCACAATTTCAGCAAATTGCGGTAGCACATAGGATCTGATTTTTAAATAGAGCCTGATGTTGAATTCACGGGCGGAAATACTGTATTATATTATGTATATACAAACATATACATACAGTCACGTCTTTTTACCATATAAGGGGTAGGCAGAGGCCACTCACGTAGTCCACTTATCGCCCTCGCGGGAAATAAATATATATATGTATATATTGAAACGTTACAATAATCATTTATTTATAAGTAAGTCTTTGTCTTTGTCTATAAGCCGAGGTCAGACCGTACAGGATCTGCATAAATCCGCTGCTGGAAATAGTCCTTTCCCAAAAAGGGAGCTTTTGCCATAATAACTATGCTAGCTGCACTGGCGATCGTAGTACCAGATGACTCGCACCTTAGATGTTGCTGGCCATTTCCAGTCTGGCATGTTCGTTGTTCGATAACATCGGTTGAAAGCATTGAGATTGTAAAGGCATTACTTTGTCAAAGTATTGTGAAAGGAGAGGAATGCATCCTAAAGAGATGGAAGGAATATTTTGAAAACTTATTTGAGAAAGGAATTATGCAAGTACAGGCCCCATTCGGGGACATGAATGAAGATTGCAAAGAAAGTGATATAAGCATGGAAGAGATCGTGGAAGCGTTGAATAGTATGAAATTAGGCAAGGCTGCAGGATATGACAGAATTACAGTAGAGATGCTGAAAGCTGGACAGGGCGTGGTAGCTAGTCAGCTGTACCGCCTTTTTAACCTTTGCTGGAGGAACGGCGTCGTACCAGGAGACTGGTGCAAGGCCGTCATTGTACCACTTTACAAAGGAAAAGGGTCGCAGCAAGACTGCAAAAACTACCGAGGCATTAGCTTGCTCAGCATTGTTGGCAAACTGTATGCAAAGGTGTTGATTAAGAGAGTGATGAATGATACTGAAGAGAAGATATGGGATGTACAAGCGGGATTCAGGAGAGGAATGGGATGCATGAATCAGGTCTTTTCCTTACGAAGCATAGCCGAAAAATTCTTGGCTCAAAGTCAAAAGGTCTATTGCGCATTTGTAGACTTGGAAAAGGCTTATGACAGAGTGGTGAGGAAAGAACTGTGGTCGACATTGTCTATATATGGGGTGAACGGCAGCTTGATACAAGCACTGAAATCACTGTACAAGGATTCCAGTGCTTGTGTCAGGGTAAACGGGGCGTACACAGACTGGTTTAACATCGAAAAAGGTGTTAGACAGGGATGTGTGGCTTCACCGTGGCTGTTTAACCTATTTATAGACAATTGCTTGAAAGATCTTAAAGAGAGTGCATTTGGATTAAGAATGAATGATCTGACCGTCAAATGCCTCCTATACGCCGATGATCAGGTTATATTAGCATCATCGGAGGAGGAGTTGCAGGCGATGGTTAATATTATGAATGATGCTCTACAAAGCAAAGGAATGAAAATTAATGTAGATAAGACGAAAGTAATGGTTTTTGAAAGAGAAGAAAGTATGTCGGATTGCAAAGTTCTGATTGAAGGAGAAAGAGTGGAACAAGTGAAAGAGTTTGTATATTTGGGTTCAAAATTTTCGAGAGACGGAAAGTACGACTGTGATATTGAACGAAGAGCGTTGGCAGGAAATAAATTATATGGGGCCCTGCATAACTTTATGTGCAGCCAGAATGTTTCTAAAAAGGGACGACTGGCTGTACATAGAGGAGTACTGGTCCCCACACTTATGTACGGTAGTGAATGTTGGGTCTGGCAGAAGAAGCATGAAAATAAGATTAATGCTGTTGAAATGAAAAGTTTGAGAAGTATAGCTGGAGTGACTTTGATGGACAAACTAAGAAACAACGTGATAAGAGAACGTTGCGGTGTGGTAGAAGATGTAGTGACAAAGATAGAGAAAGGGATGCTTAGATGGTTTGGACACGTAGAGAGGATGGATGAAAGAAGATTGACGAAACAGATTTATGAGGCGAGTGTGAATGGGCAAGCCGGTAAGGGTCGACGTAGGCGAACGTATTACGATCAGATCGAAATCGTTTTGAGGAAAGGCCACGTCAAAAGTACCCGCAACCGACGAGCTTGTATGAAAACACTAATGAAAGTAGAGGAAGCTAAAGATGTGTGTCAGGATCGTAGCAAGTGGAAAGATGTGGTCTCTGCCTACCCCTATGGGAAAGAGGCGTGACTCTATGTATGTATGTACTTTGTCGAATCTGTCGACATCAACGAAATGTCAGTATGTATGTTAAAGTCAAAGACCTTAAGCTAATAATGGCAGTTACTCGACTTTTCAGAGCCAGTAACGCTTTCATATCAATGTATACGTTTTTACAATAAAATCCCAGAGACAAAGACTTTATGAAAAGGATTATTATAACATTAAATAATACATGTATGATAATTCCTGGGAATGAAGTAATCGCTGCCTAGCTATTTCTACATCTTTGTGATACTACTGTTATTGTGAATTCAATTTAAAATTACGACGAACGAAATGGCTATAGAGAATTATGAAAATAATCTATATTGAATAAAACGAGAAAGGCGTTCCTGATGGTAGTGGAACATCTGCCCATAATAAATGCTGTGTCACTCAGAACTTTTCTGTGTGTCACCACACTGCACCTGTCTTGCCCTTAGACATCAGTTCTTTAGTCTCATATGCCCAGTAATTACACTAGCTTTCAGTGCTCTTCAGACCGAAACACAGTAGTGTTTGCACACTGCTGCTTCACTTGATCCTCCGGTACTACCTACTTACATAGATTCCTGCATAGGAATCTTACCACTGTATTGGACTAGTAGACCTGACGAATTAAACATGAAATGTTATTTATAGCAAAATATTTTATTAACTTTTCATAGTGTTATCTGAACAAACAATGTGGAAGCGTTTGAAATTAGTTTATGTGACAACAGCTGTTGCGTATGTAGCGCGTGCTACGAATTGTGCTACGAGGGATAACACAAAAGAGATATGATGTAGTGCAGTTTCATTGTTTATTAATTTTCTGTCTATTTACTATCATTTAAAAAAAGCCTTGCTTTATTTGGAATAACCTAATCGAATCGTTTTTTTAATTTTCATGTAAGGTATAATAATCCAGACCAAATTGAGCTTATAATTATTATTATAAACTGTGATATCTACAGTATATGTTATATATAAATATCGCTTTAGTTACAATATTAACTAATATGCAATTTTATATTAGTCCAAATAACAAAGTTCATAAACTATTACTTAATAAAAGGACTTTGTTTGCGTGGAAGTTATGTTGCAACAAAAAGTTATTCCTATGCAGTAATCCGTTAGGTGCACTGCAGTGCTAGTTATTCTGCCGTTAAATAGTAGAGCAAACATTACTATGTTTCGGTCTGAAAAGCACTGATAGCTAGTGTCTCATCTCATATGCCCACTTATGGACAAATCAGAATTAGGAATTGATGTCTTTGAGTGACGAGTGCAGTGTCGTGACACATATTTCTGAGTGACACAGCATTTGTTATGGGCAGACGTCTTACTTGTCATCAGGTGCATGATTTTATTGTTACTATCTACGAAAAAAAATTATATATACTTTTTTAGTACTTATATCTAATATCATAGACAATGCCGATAGATACAATTAAAGTAAACATTTTTCAATTAATGTTTCAAGAACACCGTAAAAAGCCACTCCGTAAAAGTATGAAAAAGTCAACTCATGTCATTACCTCTATGTAACACTAACACTACGTAAACGACACCAAAAGGTCGAGAAGTGAGTTTCTCGCTCAAGGGTTGACCTATTCTAAGAGTCTATTTCCACTTGATAACGCTTCGCTACGAGGCAAAATATATGTCATGTTGACAACTTTGGTGCTATGTATTTCACAATGCTATTAATAAATTGCGAATGGCAGTAGCCAACTGGTGCGAGCTATTGCGAGGAAGTGAGCGGTGCACTGCAAAGTGTAGACAAACACAACACACAACAGTGAACTTAATTTTGCATGCTAATTAACTTTGTTTCTCCCCTCCTCCGTTTGATACTGTCACTAGTATTGAATATGTATTTTTTTATATACTTATTGTTGGATTTTTTTCTATTGCCTTTTTAATTGTTTCGCTATGATAAAAGAAACCGTTTATAATTTCGCTTGTCTGTTTGTCTCAATGTCGCAGTAAGATAACTGAAGATTTAAGAATATATTACATATTTATAATTCCCCTATATGTCTACAGAGGAAGAAAATTTTATTTCTCGACTTATTATATCGGCTCTACAGAAATATTAAGCTCTGAGCAGCTAAACTAGCCTGAGAAGGGTTCTTCCCCTGTAAGATTTTAAAGAATGCAACTAAAATCTGACAAAAAGCTCTTCCTCAGTACTTTGGATTAAAACTATAATGAGCATTGTAGTATTTTAACTTAACAATTACAAAACAATGATTACTTAGAATTTATATTTATATTATATACTCGTATAAACAACATATAAAAATTTAGTCGTACGGTTCCATGAGAAGGTTACGTGTCTCCACGAGAAAGTTATATTCTTGCAAACACGTGCGCGTATGAGAGTCCCCTGAGCAATACTTTCTTCTCCACAAGTGTTCTCGTCTTAAGAACTTTAGAAAATATACTATCTTTTATATTACTTTTTTTATAGCGGTAGGTCTTTAAAGTAGAGATTATTACTTAAAAAGAACAAACTCTTTATTATATTCTTTCCACACTATTTATCTTTTTAATAGTGATTATTAATATTTTTTTAAGGTTTTGTACATACAGAGCCATAAAAAAGGTAGCTCGAGGGCTAGGTGCTCGCATTCATTTACTGCGAGTGGCTTGGGTATTGTTTACCCGTTGCCGGCACCGCACAGTCACAGTGCTGGCGGTGAAGGTTAACATAGTGAGGAAACCTGCATATCTGAGGAAAAAAAAATTCGAAGATATGTGATGTCCGCCAACTCTCATTGGAGCAGCGTGGCGGATTTTCAGTTCCAAAACCCTCTTGTAAATGAGAGAAGGCCTGTACATCAGCAGTGGGACATTTATAGGCTGTTACTTTTACTTTTTTTATAACATAAACTGTAATTCCTTGGCCTGTTATGGTGTTGAATAAAAATTTGCTACGCAGAAATCTGATTCTAATCTAAATATAACTACCAAGACTGTAGAAGATAGGTACATACAGTCACACCATTTTGCCATACAAAGAGTAGGTAGAGAGCACACCTACAGCCCCACTTTTCGCCCCCGTGGCAAACGAGACGTGACGAGTAGCGATCAACGTCACTGCCATTTTGGTACGTCAAAAATTCCTAATCCCCATTGCGTTCCCTACGAGCAGTATAGTGACAGCATTGCATATTATGGTATTATTCAGCAGGAATAAAGGCTGTCCGTACAATACCTTAGTCGCCTCTTGCGACACCTCGGTGGGAAAGAGCTTTTTACTCTACCGGACACATATTGGCAATAGACTGTAGAACAGGCGTTAAATAAATTAAAATTCAGGATGTTATCGTCGCATTCACATACATAGAAGGACACCTGCAATTTACAGCTCCCATGCACTGACGTTTGAAAATTAAAAAGTATGTCTACTTTTCAGTTTGTAACAACGTTTTTATAGCACTAGCTGCGCCCCGCGGTTCCACTCCGTAAAATAAACCCGTTCACAGGATTGCGCCAAACAGCTCCGTACCTCGCTCACCTGAGCATTCACATTGCCCCTCTCGGTAATGTTCGTTTCTCAGCGTGTGAATTCATAAGGACGACGCATAAAGTTTTATAACCCAACTTGCTACAGTAAACGGAATATTTAAAAATATCTAAATAATAAGTTTTTCAAATAGTAATTAGTATTTCCCGAGATAAGTACATCGCGTTCCCGATCACGTTTATACATACAAAATCTCCAGCTTTATTATAGTAGTAAGATTTCTGACTATTCATAAAACCCATTTTTACTGCGTACTTGAACATTTGAATATTGTTTTAAGAATATTTTTATTATTAAGTGCTAATCCTTAGAGTTAAAGTGTCTCTTGGTTGTAAGTGCTAAAAGTTACAAGGTTACATGGATGGTTGGGGAAGTGGTTAAAGTCTATGTATCTTTGTTCTCAAAGGGTCACCTTTCGCATCCATTAACAGGAACTACAACACTATTACAGTATTAACTACAACCCTACATAAATCATTTACATTTTCAACGACACGGCGAACTTTAATCAATAGTTTGGAGGGCAAGATTGTATTATTTATAGACTAAGGTAAGCGATAGCTGCAATGTGATTCATACTTCTTGCACATTTCACATATTGCTATTTAGTATTAAAAATGTATATACATAAATTGACATCAAGCTTTTTCTTTTATTTCTAGTACATATGTTTAAGCGACATAACTTTGTTAAGGCTTCGACGATCCGTCATGATCAGTTGGTCAAGCACATCACTGTGCAATATCTGACTATGGAATCAATTCATATGTATAAGTGAAAAACTGACCGCATTTGGGGGTATTTAGAATTGTATCTCAAGCAACCGCGTTTATAAGTCTAGTAATATCTATTAAAATCTACAAATATGAGTAGGTTCCTTCATCCGACATCAATGTTCAAATATTATAAACAATTTTATTGTTTAGTACATTAAATGTTACTAGTTAAAACTGAAAACCGTCAATAGTTTTCATAATTTTTAATCTTCCTCTAAAAATAATATAAAGTTTTAGATCAATGACGGAAATCCGTTATTATGTAATATTTTGAAACAAAAACTAATTCTTTCTGACATAGCAACTCAAACAATAGTTACAATTTCTAGTGTTTTTTTTTTGCTTGCTTCCGCTTACCTCATCTACGTTAGAATTATATATTTTACCGTGTTACCTACGCAGTGACACTGATCATGTCAAATGCTTTTCGAGCAAGCAATTTGTAAAATACGAAGCTGAAGTGCCCTTTCGTTAATGTGCTTTCAATTTACAGAGACGTAGTTTTATGATAAATGACAGGTCTATTTCTGTAATTTTACTTTTTCTTAACGTCACATCCAGGCACTGACACTTTAAAAATTAGTGGCATTTTGTTAACGGTTATGTCGGGTCACAAAATTGTCAGTCGATATTCTTTTGTTAAAGTGGAGCGAAACCTCCCCGCGAGAAAATTTCTTTAATTTAATTGTTTTCAAGCTATGAGTTATTTCACTGTCCCTTCAATGATGGCTATTTCAGTTTACTGATCCCTAGCTCTATTTTTACTGTGGTTGCTCTAATTATACGTCAGATAACCACAAAATAGATCTTATAAACATATTGAGATGTAATGTAATATTATTTATGATACTGTATTGAAACTGGTAAGTAATAGATTAATAACGTACATCTAAATTAAATTAAGCGATAAACGTATTAAAACAATAGAAAATTCTAACGTACCTATCACGATATTTCCACTACCCACGATATTCCCAACTTAGATTTTAGTACTTACACAAACACAAAAGTACACAATCGTCTTAAACTTCCCGTATCTGATGTAATGCCAAAATGATAAGATTATAGGCCGGACGTCCTGTTAGATATCCAGCAAATAACTCAATACTGTCAAACCCGAAGATCAATAATACGCATTTTGGAAAAATAGCGACTACGCCTCTAATGTTTATCTAAAAATAAACGTCTCAGCAGAAAAATTCATTGAACTCTAAACCACCCTAGTAATTATAGATTAATTAAAATAAAATGAAGCATTCTTGCAAGCCGAAGATCGGGCCAAATGACGCCTATTGGGAGAGGCCTATGTCCAGCAGTGGACTGCCGCAGGCTGATGATGATGATGATGATGAACATATTTTATTACTCTGTTACTTATCTCTATACTTTCCCAACAATATGTAATTATTATAGTTTAACGATTAAACAGGCTTGGTTAGTAAAAGCCGTCGGAAGTTTCGACTAACCGCTGGTCATCATCTAGTTTACATCCCTTGGATACTTTTTAGGAAACTCATAGGATGAGATGTGGCCATGAATTCCCGAACCGCAGACGTCTTACGAAAAAATAGACGTTAAAATTGTTTTTGTTTGATTTCAACCATTAAATAATCGATCAAAGTTATAGCTAAGTATTCCATATTTAAAATCGTGAATAGTGACGTGATTTTTGATATCAATATTGTTATGCAATCTGTATTGCTTCTTTCCCAAGAGACATCTGTGTGAAGTTCAATATGTAAGCTCAGCATTCTAGTTATTTGTTACTATCCCGAGAAACATCACTATGTTAAATTAAAAGCGAAAAGAGCGAAAGTGGATATCGACTCGTCGCTGATGGTGGGAACATTTGTATATGTAATAATATATATCCATAGAATAAATTAGTAATGTGTCAATGAGCTCTGTCAAATAAAGTCGTAAAATGTATTAAAACGTAGTTTTTCAAAAAGCTCCAGACCGTCGCGATTTGATTCAGTACTGATTGAACTGATTGCATTTTTTTTTCAGAGTGAACACTTTTAATCGGCAGTGTACACACACATCTTGTTCATACAGTTTGCTGAATGGAAGTGAATACGTTTTTGTTTGAACAATTAATAAAAAAAAACATTGATGGCGACAGCTACTTCAAATTTCCTAGGTGGACTATTTATTATAGATAAATATTATAAATGTAGACTTTATTTTAGGTATTTGTACAAATAACATAATCGAATGTAATTACTGTTTTATTCTACAGTGTGTTGACTGAAAACAAATGTTTGTAGGCATTCCAGAATCATCGACGCCACAATCCCCTAATAGTAGAATAGTCGGCATTAATCATGTAAAAAAAAATAACATCAAACGAAATCTACCAGCTTTTTTATACAACACGATAGAATGTATCAAATGAAATATTCGAAAAATGAAATACATAATTCATATCACATTCAAATCTTTTATGCATTCGTTTCGTATTTTTAGTTTTCCCGCAAAGTTTACAACGTGCTTTGTTTTATTAAATTCATTTTAGCTGTATACCTGGTGGAGTTAAATGAAGGGTGAACTCACGTTTTGGATTTGAACTATGGTAGGGAAATTTATCTTTGTGAGCAGTTGCATTCTAATGATGAATGAAAGGAAAAGATTAAAGTAATATGTTTATAGAATGTATTAATAAAATACTCGTAAAGACAGGTTCCAGAAGATTTCCTAGAGAGTTTTTAATCAATTTCATTAAAAAAAATTACACGCTTACTAAACATATTTTACTGTACCAACGTGTGTATACAATACGTATGTTTTATGAACCTCTGTTTTATTTGATTGTTTTTAAAAACGATATCTCACACTAGGATCGCTCCAGTATCGCCAAACCCGAAAACCAACTATTTGTGATTTTGCACAAATGTTCCGGCTGGGATTCGAATCCAGGGCGTAGAAGTCAGGTACTCTGACGACTATGCCACGTGGTCGTCAAAACGTACAAAACCTATGCTTTTCTTGTGACTTGCTACTGTTGAACAAGTGTCGATGAACTAATGTTTAAGAGTCTGACACATTATAGTTTTATACTAGTCTGCAAAAATACTACTTTGAATGGATGAAACTGTAATAAGGTTAGGTTTATTTTTTTAAATGCGTAGCGAACAAAGAGAGCCTATATGTATATTTATATATATATATATATATATATATATATATATATATATCTTCAATATTTTTCATTACGTGTACGGTTTTTAGTTGCACTAGGGCAATGCCTAAGATAGATGTGTTGTTAATAACAAATTAGGAAACTTTTGAGGCCGTGGCAAAGTTGTACTGAAATTTTCAAAGGACAAAGACAGTAGTTCGTAACTTATATTACTTGTATGTTGATGATAGCCGGAATCACTAAAGTTAAGACATCTAAATAACTTTGTCATAGCTGTTATAATGAAATAATGTTATACATTTCAGTTTAGTCAAATTACTTTATTACAAAGAAAAGCTGACAATTTTTCAAAGACAAAAGAAAATATTAAATTTAATTAACAACTCTAGGATTCTTACTTATTTAAATTATAATATACATATATAATTGTTTAATAATAATAATAAACATTTAATTCAAGTAACACAGACTCATTTTGTTAGTACTAAAATAACGTAAATACAACGCCTGTCTATAACAAATGCTGTGTCATTCTGTGTGTAGCTTTATACACAATTACACAAGCTATTAGTTCCCTTCAGATGGAAACACAATAATGTTTATACAATACTGCTTATTGGCAGAATAACTGACCCAGCGGTGGTAACTATCTAGACGGATTCCTGCATAGAAAAAGTGAAAAAAAATCTGCCTCGGTAGGTACCACCGCGGTATCAGTTAACACATGTTAAGCATTGATGTACAAAAATCACTTTGTTTCGGTTTGAAGTGTACTTAAACTACTGTAATTAAAGGGCATATGAGACGAGACTTGTAACTTAATGTCTCATAGTGACGACAGGAGTGCGGACACAGAACTTGCCAATGCAAAATTCTGGGTGGCACGTTAATTGTTATGGGCAGGCGCTGTACTCACTACCATCGGGCGATCGACTTACTCGTCTCGTCACTTTCGCACATAAACTAATGTGAGGATAGTCCTTACTTTTGACAAATACACAACACCTATACACAAAAAAATAATAATGCACAGTGAAAGTTCTGTGAAAAGTTTGCGTATTCTTCTTTTGAGTATTTATCGCATGTTTTGGCGGCAACTTTGTGCCTATTATATATTACTGATTTCATAAACAAATACTATTTTTGAATACTTCGTTACGTCTTCAAAACTAATAGGGAGTAATAATTTCCTTCTATAAAGATGTAAATAGTCTGTGCGAAATAGTTAATATTCTTCGTGTCATTAGTTTCTTTTGACTATTATTAGTCGCTATAATAACATACTTAAAATTTGCAAACTACTTATAGCAGCAGGTAATTTAATTGTCAGGTTGAGGACTTTTCAGAGAACAATCTGAGCTACTTTTTATTTCGTAAATATTTTTGGTTCCTGCACAAAGGCTTAAAACTGTATAAATGTTACTGGTGGTAAGATTCTTATGCAGGAATCTGTCTAGGTAGGTTATTCTGCCGTAAAGCAGTATTGTACAAACATTAATGTGTTTCAGTTTGAAGGGAGCTAGTGTAATCACTGTGTATATGAGACTTAAGAACTGATGTCTCAGGGTAACGGTATTTGTTATGGGTAGACGTTGCACTTACCATCAAAATTGTTGCTCGTTTCATCACTTTATCCAGTTAAAATAATTAGGGGCAATGCCATGAAAAAAGAAGGTGTTACGCGCAGCTTTAATTTGCATTTTGATCATCATTATTTTCGTTGTTGGCGGTTTAAATATTTCTCGTAATATCTTAATAAGTGGTTAAGGATATTTATAGTTATTTCTTTACGTCTTTACCTTATCTTATAATGAAGCTGGAGAGTTTGTATGTTTAAACGCGAAACTCTCAGAAAATATTTATCTGATTTAATAAAAATATTTGATAGCCCGTTTGTTAAGGACTACAAAATTTTATACTACATACTGGTGGTATTACATTTATTTTATATTACATTATATTACTGGTGGTAGGATTCCTATGCAGGAATCCGTCTAGGTAGGTACCACCCTAGGGCCAGTTTTCTGCCGTGAAGCAGAAGTGTGCAAACATTACCGCGTTTCGGTTTGAAGGGCACTCTGAGCTAGCGTAATCACTGGGCATATGAGACTTAAGAACTGATGTCTCATGGTGACGGGCGCAGTGTAGTGTCACACAGAAATGTTCTGGGTGACATAGCATTTGTTATGGTAGACGTTGCACTTTACATCAGGTGAACGTTTAGCTCGTTTCGTTTATTGAGAAAAAAAAAACAACTGTAAGGTGCCGCACGCTGAGAACAGAGCATTATTAAGAAGGGCTGAACTGTGAATGCTCCTGGTCATAAAGTACCATGCCGTACGGCGCAATCATGTGCTCGGCATTTTTTACGCGAGTGAAATCGAGAATCTCAGCAAGTCTATAAAAATATTGTCCACATAGGAGACTGCCCGGAGAATATGACTGACCTGTGGTAAAAAAAACTGTTAGGATTTTAAATCTTCGGTACAACGTCAAACATAGATTAAATCGCAGTTCACAGATTGAAGTAAGGAAAATGTCTCTAGAGTCAGCAACGTGGGAAGACGTAGTATTGTCAAAACTGGGTTTAATTTAACAATAATTTTAATATATTTGGAAACTTGGTCCTCCTGGAGTTACCATTCACTGACAAAAGCTTGAATCAGCTAGTCAGGTTTTGACCGATAAGAAAATACCGTTTTCGTAAATAAAGGTTCAAATTAAACCAATCAATGCACTGACCTTATATTCTGGTGTTTGTGCTTCTTTTTTTAGTCAAACAGCGTTGCCCTTTCCTATCCACAGGACAGTGTATAAAAGTGGTGTAAAAATATTTTTTCTCATAAACTCTCCCGATAGATAACTGTGTACAAGCACAGTCTCCATATTAGGGACAGGGGTTGGTATAACTTATCACGACAGAGAAGAACAGAAAAGGAACAAGTACTAACACGATATGCAAGTTAAAGATGATGCAAAAATTACGATTCCTTTCCCTTTTCATTATGCAATGAAACGAAACTAAGCTAATCGCCGAATTACTACCTCTCTCGTCCACTGCTGAACATAGGCCTCCCCCATAGATGGTCACAGAAGTTTGTAGCTCTCATTTTGCGGTGATTTTGTCATAGATGCTACGCTTGGCAGGCGGGTTAGCAACAGCTGTTTATTTATTCAGATGTTCCAGGAAGATGCTGCTGCCCATCTTCTATTTATAATTTCCCTTTGTCGACTTTTACGACACTCACGGGATCAGTAGTGGGACATTAATAGGATGTTACTTTACTTTACTTACTTTATGCGAAGAGCAGCCGTTCCGTACTAAAGGGGAAAATACGCACTTATTTTACAGAAAAAATCCTGCAGGAATCGAAGCCGCGAACCGCAAAAGTCAATCGCTTAACTACTGCGCCAACCGAACCGTTCAGTTCTCTTCAAATTCAAAGAGTAGATTTTGACTTAAATGTCATCCACCATTCATAGAATGGACCAAATTCTACTTCTACTAAATTCTAAATAGCTAAGCTCTAAAACAAAATAATATCGGACGCTTCTCACTTTTTATAGTAAATGCTAACCAATTTAAACGATTTTTATCGGATAATGAAATATAAAATACATGTCACTTTGCCTCTTATGTTTGTTAGATTTTTATCGGCGGCATAATATTATGATTAAATATTCATTAACTAATTTTGGTTATTAGATTATTATCACTGTGTTCAAATGACTAGAATTGATGAAAATAATAAAATAGATCGACTGCCTTTCCTGGTTCATAAATATACATTAAAAAGATAAAACATTTATATAATTTTGCCTCTAGTGCACGAATCTGTCTTTTTTAGTGGAGAAAATGACGGGCAAAATTTTCACCTGATGATGAGTGCAATGTCCGCCCATAGCAATGCTGTGTCACCCAGAATATTTCTGTGTTGCACCACACTGCGTCCGCCTTCCTGTCGTTGTACTTACCATAACATACATAAGATGAACGGTTTGCTTATCTCGTTATCTTCTCGTATAAAAAAATGAGATGCATAGGAATCCTTTCACTAGTAGTAGTCCTACCACTATATACTCTGTCATTTATATTATCTTAATACTACAATAAAGCTGGCGAGTTTGTATGTTTGAACGCGCTAGTCTCAAAAAATACTAAACCGATTTCAAAAATTGATCCAATTATTTCTGCAGTTTAAAAGGCACTAACAGCACCTTTCAAACCGCAGTACAGCCAGTGTAATTATACATGAGTATAAGTCGATGTCCCTAGGTAACGAGCACGGTAAGGTAGTAGAGCGCAGTGTTTAAATAAAACAGAACGGAATTTGAATTTTCTGGAATTCATCGCAACTGTTATGGACAGACGTTGCATTTTGCAATTTGCATGCCTCGTAAATATCTCTCTTTAAAAAAAAACTCTAGAAGAAAGAATACGAGAGAAAGAGACAGAGGTTGGCACAAATTATGTATAGTTTAACCAACTACATGAAATTACTCTTATTATAATAGGTCGGGGAAAAAGTCTCTTCGCATATATAGACTTGTAATAAAATCACTTTGGCTGTACTATTTGTATCTATCCGGTTTTAATGCCATAAAAAGGTTCCATTTCAAAAGAAGAAACAAGTAGTAAAATGTTGTTTTCAGCTATTTTTCATTTGTTTTTCTTTGTGTCAAAACGAGTGTATGTAATGAAGAAATTCATTTTAAAATTGAATTACAAAAAATGAAAAAATTTTGACGGTTATGGACCTAACGCAGTGTCAGTAAGAACAGCACAAAGTTGGTTTAAGTGTTTTCAATCCGGGAATAATTATGTTAAAGATGCATCTCGCTCTGGTCGCCCTGTTACGGATAAAATGGACGCAGTTTTTGAAAAAGTGGATGATCGGCACATCAGTAATTACGACATAGCTAAAGAGCTGGGAATTGACCACAAAACAGTTTTGACCCATTTTAAAAAAGCTGGGTACACAAAAACCTCGATATTATGCCACACAAGCTCACTGAAAGAAACCTAATGAACCGTGTAGTCATTTGCGATGCATTTTTTATTGAGGCGTGAGTGACTTTAATGAAACCGAACCGTTTTTGAAGAGATTGATAACTGGTGATGAAAAGTGCATCACGTACGACAAAAACGTGCGAAAAAGGTCGTGGTCAAAGGTCGGTCAGGCTTCACAGACTGTCCGAAAACCCAGGTTAACTCGCAATAAGGTGATTCTGCGTGTATGGTGGGATCGAAAGGGCGTTGTACATTATGAGCTTTTACCCCCGGGCAGAAGCATCGATTCCGATCTCTACTGCCAAGAACTGATGAGAATAAAGCAAGAAGTTGAGAGAAAGCGGCCGGAATTGATCAATAGAAAGGGTGTGCTCTTTCTTCGCGACAACGCTAGACCACACATCTTTGGTCTTAGAAATTACTATCGATGAAACTTGGATATACAATACAATCCAGTAGGAAGTGTTTGTCGGTGTGTTTGGTAGTGAACACCAAAAAAATTGCAGTGACCACTAAAATTGTTAAGAAAATAGTGGGTAGTTTTTACTTGGAGCGGACATCTATGGTGAAAATATAATAGAATGAAGAATGTAATAGAATGGTTGCACTGTATAAACTTTGTTGAGTTATTGTTGTTTATGTGTTCAGCAATATAATTCGACTTCGCACAATTCTCTAACAACAAAGATGTTTATTAGATAATCTGACGTGGAAACTTGGGCTCATCCACCTAATAACACAGAGAACAGTTTGTTAATGTTTTTGTATAAATTTCGTTTTGAACCCTTTTAGTAAAAAAAAATATAAAAGGATTTTAGGGCCTCTAAGAAGTGGTAACAGTCTACTGAGGTGAATGATTTACTTGTTGAAGAAAATCTTGCATAAACTAAAATTCTATGGCTTTATTATGTTCGTCTTAAAACTCCTATCGTCGGTTTTATATTAAAATTTAATACTTCCTATGTAATGTTTCTACATACCGTATATATATATATATATATATATATATATATATATATGTATAATATATATATTATATATATGTTTATATATATGTAATATGTGTATATATATATTAAGTATATATATATATATATATATATATATATATATATATAAACACTACAATTACTTATAAAAGAAATAAATATGTTTGCAGCGAAAACTTACTAATATTAATATTACTTTGATAATATTACTGGTAACTTTAGAAGTGTTGTACACATTCAGCAATTTGATTTCCGCAATGGAGAGTAGGAATTTTTTTACTCGTACCATTTCCGAGGGCCTGACCCTGAGATATCACGGTTTGAAATTCACACAAACAATGAAGCATAATCTATAAATTTTACCATTCATTAAAAATTTTACAGAATATATTCGGTCTCTGGCACTTGTTAACGGTTAATTACATGGTTAACATTCGCACTAACGGCAGCTGTTCAATGTATCCTTGTTACTGGGAATAGAATGGAATTACAAAGCACTTATGCTTTTCACAAACAGTGATTGGCTTCATTTCGTAGATACTCAGGCGTTATGTAAAGTTCGTGTTCGTATTCAAACCGTTTCCAAAATGTAACCTCGAAAACAATTCATTCGTTGACGTAAATGTAACCTTTTGTCTGCCCAAATTTCACGTCCGAATTGTTTATTATTTTCATTAAATCGAGCTGCGGAAGAGGCGTAACCGACTTCCGGGCATTTAACACAATGGCTTCTGAAATATGTAATTTTACAAATACCAGCGATTGTATCGTAAACGGTGTTCATTTATGCATAAAAATGGCTTTGGTCATGAATGCGTATTTTAATGAAACAAGCATCGCCTTTGATTTCTTTTACAAACTAAATGATTATTCCTTTAATCATACGAGTATAAGCTCCTATACAGTCCATAGTAAGGCATGGGCCTTTGATATATGATGATAATAATATTGTTCTTTTAAACATTATTTGATAAATTCTTTAAATAATTATTTTGCTTGATATACAATTCAGTTCTCTGAGTGACACAGGAGAATTATTATTTAATATTCTATAATTTCTGTGAGACGCGTTCCCGGTCAACTTATTCTAGCACCTATATACTATTGTCGATACCTTATTTATCTATAAATTTTTATGACGATAGTTTCGTTATAGTATGCTTATTCCATCTCTAGACAATTAATTTTTACTATTATTAATTATTTTATATCTTTAAGCGCAGTAGGTAAACACAACGCGAAATATCTTATTTTCAACATATCCAAATTTTCACATAGTATTTCATATCGCGCGTTTAATTGAGGTATTATATTAGTATTTTGACAGAACTTAATCCAAATTACGCATCGAAAATAACATTATTTTGAGAGCACGTTCCCGTCGACGAAGTTATAGTTACCCTTAGTTTGAGCATGTCTAAAGTGAGAATTATATCAACATGTGAGGAATACACATGATAATAAATTGAATTTAATTGAAGTCTATTTCATTCTTAGTGTTATTTATTTCATGAAACTGAAATTTTAACAAGTGTATTTTTATTTGCAGATACTCGTATAAGCTCTCCTCATCGGACGTGTATTTTGCGGCAATGAAGATATTAAGACCTCGCCAGTACGGACACATTCAACTACGAGGTAGTTTAGTCTAAAAACATCAAAAACCGGTACTTCAATATTGCTTATTTACAAGTGCATTGAATGGAAAAAATTTAGTAATGCGGTACCATATATCTTCCCACCTATATATGTATATAATACATATATAAAAAAGTTTAGAGTACGATGCACAGTAACGACTGCGTGTCTCAGTGGCGTTTCTGTTTGTGAAGTCCGGGGTTCGAATCTCAGCTTAAAGGAATATTTTTGCAGCTCACCTATTATTTATTGGTTTTCGGGTCATTTTGTTTTACAGTAAAGGTAACACACACTGACACAAACGCTCTGATGGTAAGTAACCACTGTGGCCGATAGACGCCTACAACCATTCTGGAAGTATCATGATTTAGGAGCGTTGTCACCCGTGAGGACTATGTTAGAACGGGCTCTTTGTCAGCCATTGAGTCTCCGGTTTTTCACTCATAATAAGAAGCATAGCGGATGACGCCGCTGCTACTTTTCGTTAGTAATTTTTTATTGTATAAAGTGACAAAACGATCAAAACGTTCACCTGATGGTAAGTGCAACGTCCCACAACAAATGCTGTGTCACCCAGAATATTTCTGTGTGACACCACCGTCACCCTGAGACATTAGTTCTTATGTCTCAAATGCTCAGTGATTACGCTAGCTAACAGTGTTCTTCAAACCGAAACACAGTAATGCTTGCACATTACTGCTTCACGGCAGAATAATAGGCCCTGGGGTGCACCTACCTAGACGGATTCCTGAATAGGAATCCTACCACCAGTAATTTGTGTTTGTGGTACCTCCCCGGTCAAGCTAACCTATTTATTTTCTATATATACGTTACAGTTAGTACGTATATGTAGTAGTTGCAACATTGCGCTGACACTGCTTCATTACTGTGTTTCGGTTTGAAAGGTTTGAGAGGCACTGAGAGCAAGTGTGCTGGGCATATGAGGCTTAAGAACTGATGTCTCAGAGTGACGGGCGCAGTGCGGTGTCACACAGAAATGGTCTTGGTGAGACAGAATTTGTTATGTGCAGACGTTGCTCTTACCATTACGTGAACGTTTTGCTCGTTACGTCGCTTTATCCAATAAAAAAAGACTTCCTCTGACCTTACTGAACAGGCTTCACAGCTGAAACGGGAACGTGAAGACGACTGAATGCCTTTATGTTTGAAGCAATACTTCTGGCACAATGATGAAGTGCTCACAGGTGACATCTTATCGTTGCTACTCAAAAGATGGTCGAAATCGACTAGGAGATTATCAGATGGGTAGGGTTTTCGATACTACGTTCTAGGTTCAAGCCTGCTAACCGATTGTTATCGCGAAAACTCTTTCAATAAATTTCTGGTCAAACGGTAAACACCTGTGACTGAAGTGCAAAGCGTTTTCAACGTTTTATTAATGTGAAAGGTCAAGGAAAACACGATTTACCAGTGGGTAAATCCCAATACTGCTAACGAATTCTGTCGTTATATTATTTCTTGTGACTTGCGCCCCCGTATCTAATACCACAAGCGTGCAGCTTTGGCTTTCTAGGTTAACGACAGGGGCTATTGAGGTGTGGAAAAACAAATCTAAAGTAGGATATATTTGAACCTCGCTGGATTTGTGTTCGCCTGCTAAACGTACCTGTGTAATAAAATATGTGTGGCCGCAGCTATGTATATTTACGTATAATTAATTAACAATGTATTTCGTAGCTAATTAGACATATAAGATTTTAGACAAAATGTTTCTAACTAAAATAATGCAAAAATATTTTTATTTTATTTCTTAATTGGGAATTAATAGTTATTTATTAACTGTTTTTATGTCTCAGATTTTATAAATACTGGGTTCAATTTTATTCATAAGATTCAAACCGATTTTAATTCTTTTTGGAACATTTATCGGTTTTGTATTCACAATAACTATACATACGTTTGCGTGGGTTTTAGATCCATATAAATCGTGAATATTTTAAGATAATGCCATTACGAAATAAAAACTAAGTTATTTCCCGTGTCACTACAAGCAGTTACTCATTCCTGTTCGGATACATTAAGTAGAATAGAATAGAATACAATAAATACAATTTTATTCAATAAAGATTATTTACATAATACTTTTTTTTAACTATACTGGTTCGCAAAAATGCCGCTGTCCTGGAAGAACCAGTAAGAAATCCATCGGGATTTTTTTTCAGTAATTTTTTTTTGACAACAAAGTCACATTTGTGTGGTATAAATTATTCTTTATTTATTATACTTTTACTGCTTTTTTCTGTTTATAAATGGGGTCTCGCAACAACTGTATCGAGGGTGTGTTTTACAAACACACTTAAACCTAGAACCACTATCTGCAGACCATACAAATTTTTGTTTACATGCAATATCTTACAAGCCAGTTGCCTAACCGAGCTGAAATTTTAGAAACCAATCACAATATTTCATATTATTAACTGAACTTAATAGATTATTAAAACAGTGTAAAAATTAAAGAACGCACAAATATACGTATTCATCAAAGTTTCCAAATGTAAATTTACATAAATTAAATTTTACATTTTTTGAAAGGAAATTAAAATGTCGTCTTTTTTAAAGGTCAACATTTCATACTGTATACAAACGTGAGGTAAGTTCGTTGTTATTTAAAGCTTTAAACAAGTTTTTTAGTGTCCTCACCTGGAACTTCATTTGAGCTTAGCATAGGTGTAGTTATTATTAGAACGACAAAGGGTCGTTTAGTTCAAACTGTGAGGTGGGCGGGACGTATGTTACGATGTCGATAAGGCACGATCTTCCACTATCGGTGAGATTGCTTTTTATCCACGGATTCGACCTCGCTCGTCTGAGCGCACTTACCTACATTCATCGTGTTTCTAAATTCTCCTGACTTATACTATGTGGTAACATTTATCGTGCTTGTTATACGAGATATTTGTGAATTCAGGGAAAATATTCACCACGTTATATTTTTGATACGCTAGGCCGCTTTAAGCGAGAGCTTTTACTCGGCGCCTATAAATTGCTGACGAAGAGACTGCAGTTTTATTCAAGCTGTAAGCAAATTGGATAAAGTGATTTTCAAAAATAAGTATTGTTTGAGTTTAATATTTCCATTTAAATGAAACTAATTTTACGGATTTTATCGCGTATCGGTACGGTTTTGCTGAATCACCGTTCGTAACAACTTTTTACTTGCATGATTTAAGATCTTAGCGCTTCCTCGAATGTCCTTTTTAGCTGATATTTTGACACACGTAGGAATGAGATTATGGTCTCTGCATCTCTTCAAGAAATTTAAAGATGTTATAAATCTTGCGCGCTTGGTCTTGAGATCTTCTAACCGGCGAATTTTGTTTGCGATTTCCAGTCCGTACTGGTTCACATACTGATTTCTTATATTTACGCGAACACTACACACTCGCGTAAATATAAGAAATCATTAATATTTCCATTTAAATACTATTTGAAAAATGTATAATAAATATAATATATTATTCTTTAAATGTCCTTACAGCTACAAAAATCGGTATTAGATACAGACTTACGCCAAAACACTTTGCGTATGCCCGTTATTGGGATTACAATACCAGCATATGCTGAGAAGCCGAGGAATAATAATTTAATTTAGATCACTGATCCATAAAATAAATGCCGTTATGTATCTAAAGACTTTTTATTGGAATAACGCGACGGTAAGAAAAAGTACGTACTCCTAACAGTAAGTGCCGCATTAGCCTATTAGATCTGCAGTGTGACTAACAAAGAAATACTTTAATTGGCTAAAAAACCGCTGTCAATTTTTGGTAAACAAACAAAAAATAAAATAAAAACAGCTAAGCCAAGCTTACTGCTAATCTTAATGACTACTCAGCTGTATGTTGGACTATTGTACATCGCGGGTCATGCCAAAAGGGTCACTCAGCATATTGTTGCGGTAAGAGTTGTCTGCTGCGTTGCGCTGAGATCGCGTTGGAATGTTCTGTATTCCGTACCGAGGTCGTCATATGGACTATGGTGATAATGATGATGTCAATATGGAATTGTATAGTATCCAAACAATGAAAGGATTTATAGTAATCAATACAGAAGTTTTTTAATTTAAATTATTTTTTCCCCTTTACATTATTTTTTATGACATTGATGAAAACAGAAATTAAAATTGATTAGTAACAGCTATCGATTTACTAATTAATTTTTCTTGTTTTTAAATATAGCGTAAATGAACAACGTTCAGAGCTTTCTTTTCTTTTTCTTTATAAAAATATCTAACTGGGATTTCTGACGTTATTTTTTTTTATTTATGTCGTTTTACAGACATAAATTTCACGTGGACAAATATGGACATGGACCCAGACCGCAATTAACTTTAGGTAACACAAATATCTCTCACGTGTGGGAATCGAAACCGCGACCACTTAGCCACTGCGCCAACTGATCCGCCATTTAACGTATTACTTTTCTATGCTATATTTTAAACTGCCGCGTAACTAATTTTAAACAAAGAGCTTTATTCGATTTTTTTTGTTTGCTTTCAAAGGCGAATATTTAATTTTCATAATCTTAGGTACTTACATTCTTTATAAAGATGGACTCTATAATCAATTTACTTTTTTTCTTGTTTATTTCCCTAATGTCAAGTAGCAGTGGAAATTAAAATAAAATTGCTTGTTCGATAGTGAATATGTTATTGTACCATTTTCGATATTTGAAGAAGTCCTACACAGACATTTGACCTTTGAGGCGAACTTTTACTGGCAGCGAGACGTCGTTATAATTTTTTAAATTCAGTGCCCTGCCACATAATGACATCGTCGATGACACGAAACCCATGGCCTATCGGCAGTGATTATTTGACCTGTTTTTCAACCTGGCGAACGTAATGGCGCATTGGTGCAAAATTTATGAACGTTGTTAACCATAAGCGATTTGAGTTTTTTCTTAGGCAAATTTATATTAAATATTTGATAAAGATTTCGATAAATCAAATTGATTACTTTTGATGATAAACTTCAAAGCAAAATGAAGATTTTCTTCTTAATATCGTACGTTAATTTACGATATATTTCATTTAAAAAGCCTGATTAGTAAATAATTTTTTTTGTGCAACTTAATACAATCCCCTACTGCCGCATCAACAGTCGCAGAGAATAGCGAGAAAGGCGAACCCAAAACTTAAACTCCTCTTCCCCTGCGACTCCACCTCGGCTGCGGAGGGCAGTACCCTCCGCTGGTGGTCACATCGCCACTCTTACCCACAGCAGTCTTCCAGTTCGCATCCAGCGTGGGCTTACCACGCTAAGTCCTAGTTACCAGCTACTAAGCCTCCCGGCCACGACAAGGCGAGAACACATTGGGCGGATAGATCACTGTTCTAAAGGCCCGGGGATGGCCAATTTGGACTCGCTTCAAGTACAAAAAAAGGCTGGGAGTTCACCAGTGAGCTGTGACGGCTTCAAAATAAAATAATTTAAATTAAGTATTAGTGCTAAATAATGCTCTTAATCTTACTACATGGATCCACTACATTTTGCATAAAATATATTTTTTAAATCATTAATATAACGCTTATACAAATGTACAAAATTGATGTAAACCAATCAGATAACAAATTAAACACGATTGAAAAGCCATTAGGAAAAACTGATGAAAAACGAAATAAGCTTCTATATTGCTTTGTTACAAGTAGCTTTTATTTTAAATAGTGCTTGCTGATCGCGTGTCAAATGTGCTTGGCGATTGTGGCGGCTATGTTCGTGGCATGGCGTGTAGAACAGCAGTATCTGTGGAGGCACGCGAACACTGCACTATGCAGCACCCCGCCGGTCGTCTTTGCGCCACAACTCGGTTTGCACGTCACTTCGCTATCGTGCTTCCGGCATTTGCAACGAACACGTTAACTTACCTTTGAAAGATTGTATATGCAAAATGGGGTGAATAACCTCGCCAACGATTTGAAAGTTTCACATTTGATGTTAAATTTTTGTTAAAAATAACGATGCCTCACAATAGGATTTCTCCTGCATCATGGGTGCGTTTTACAGAATTTCACATGCACAAACATACAAATGTTTGTCCCTTGCGGGAATTGAATCCGTGACCCGTACCACAGTATCCAAGTACCGAGCCACAGTACTTAGCCACTGTCTCAACCGAGCCGACATATTTCGACCTTTTTTTAATTCTTTAATCATATAATCATGTACAGTATTCTATTATTTCCTTTTCATTTGTATAAATTCAAGCCTACGCTAACTTATTCACTTTCATTAAATGAGGATTATTTAGTGCCTGGCTTTTCACGACGAGACGTTATTTACACTATAATAATCGCATTATTATAACCTTAAACGTAATCAAAAGCTATAAGCTAAATAGAATACGCAAATATGGAGGGGGCGGTGTTGCTATGTATCTCCGTAGTGATTCCCTTATAAAATATTGCTTCCTCCTCACCATATAACTCCGCATCCGCAGAGTTTCTTTTTCTTGAAGTATGTGTGAAAGGTGTAAAATTAACTGTCCTTGGTGTTGTCTATTTCCTTCCTTCTGTTGATTATTTCTCCAGTCTTGAGACGATTCTAGAATCTTTAGGGTCAGAGTACTCACACTACATCATCAAGAGCAATTTCAATACTGACGTCCTGGCACTCTCACTTCGTTCCTCTAAACTCTTTAAAGTTGTCGAGTCAACACCTTTACAAGCTACTCGCCATATAAAAATTGCTGTTTAAGATTTTTAAATATTGCAATCTCACCTTGATAGCGTGATCAGAAAAGATGCATTTTCTGTAACTGATTTTTTTACACGGTGAGCTAATATACAATTAAATTTTTAATTGTAAATATTTTTAATTGTAATAATTATTAATTAAATTTTTAGTTTGTAATAATAATTATCACCAGCCTTTTAGACAGGTTTCTTCCGAATTGAGACAATTTGCCATAATCGCCATGGTGATCGCAGTACCAGACACCAGCACTTATCATCAGTGAAATTAATATATTTTTTTTAGAGAAGAAAGTGACGAAACAATCAAATCGTTCATCTGATAACAAATTCTATGTCACCCAGATCATAACTGTGTTGCACCACACCGTACTCGTCACCCTGAGACATCAGTTATTAAGTCTCATGTATACCAGTAACTACACTAGCTTCTGAGGATATTGATATTTTTTCTTGTAGTCAGTCGAAATTCACAATAGCAGCATACAAATGCGTAGAAAACGGAGTTTGCTGATTATTTTACATATATTTTTTCTTTTTTATATTTTAGTTTGTAGTTTTTTTTGTTTGTCTTATAGCATCGATTTGGTTTTTTTTTAACTGTTATGGTGTTATAATTTGTTGTAAGAAATAAATAAATAAATATATAACGGAACAAAGGCGTATGAGCGTAAAGGTTTTTTATAAAAAAATATTCAGTTTTTTTTTATTTCATGAAGTGACGAGACGAGCGAATCGTTTACCTAATGGTAAGTGCAGTCTGCCTATAACAGATGGTTTGCTACTCAGAATATTTCTGTGTAGCACCACCTTAAAACATAAGTTTCTTAAGTCTCATATGCTCAGTGATTACGCTAGCTATCAGAGTTCCTTCAAACCGAAACATCAGTAATGCTTGCACACTACTGCTTCACGGCAGAATAACTGGGGTGGTACCCCAGGGCCAGTTATTCTGGCACCTACCTAGACGGATTCCTGCATAGGAATCCTACCACCAGTAAACACTGTTTATGACTGCATTAGTAAAGTAATATAGTACACGGAAGTATTGCATGCGTAATTGTTTGTTTTATCAAGATATATATTAACATCAAGCTTATCGTAATCTGACGAACGGGAAATTAATTACGTCAACTACTGTATAAACATAATTAGCATCAAATTACAAATTGGCGCGAATTTGAGATAAGCTTTATCTTTTAATTTGTGTGCCTCCACGTTGTAACGCTATTTCATAAGTATGTTTACTTTGATAAGTAGAGCCTGCTAAAATAAAAAAACAAACTTATCAATATCCGACTTATATTTCTACTTAAAGCTTCACAATAAAGCTGAGGATGAAGAAAAGAATACGGAGGATAGTCTTATGGTCTACAATAAAACTTTAAATGTCTACGTTTCAAATAGCTTTTTGAACTTTATTTGTACAATTTTACTAGTAACGTCTACGTCTACGTAATCTTACTACAGTAAACCCCCGGTAACAGGTCGGTTGTAACTAGTTCACACATTTTTTTATTTTTTTTATTTAATAAAGTGACGAAACGAGCAAAACGTTGACCTGATAGTAAGTGCAACTTCTACCCGTAACAAATACTGCGTCATCCAGAACATTTTTGTGCGACACCACATTGCGCTCGTCACTCAGAGAAAGTTCTTAAGTCTCAATAGCCCAGTGATTACGCTACCTCTCAGTGCCATTCGAACCGAAATACAATAATGTTTGCACACTACTACTTCAAGGCTGAATAACTGGCCCTGAGGTGGTACCTACCTAGACGGATTCCTGCATAGAAATCCTACCACCAGTAAAACATGCTACCATCGTGACATGTTGCTTACACTTGCAGCGTATTCAGCTCACTTTCGGCGCGGGCCTAACTACTACACGCGTTGCAATGGCGTTCGAACAGTTAGACGAATGAAGTTAAATTTCATATGAATAATCCAGTAATATAACTATTAAGTATAGTAAGTAATTAAATGCAGAAAAAGGTACGACCTTCTAAACTGTTATTTCAATATTCATTAAAATCTATATGAACATTAAATAAAACTACTTTTTTACGGATTTTATCGCGTTTAATTTTGAACTATTTTTACAAATACATAGTTCAAAATTAAACGCGATAAAATCCGTAAAAAAGTAGTTTTATTTAAATGTGTAATATTCGCGTAAATAAAAGAAAACATTATATGAACATTATTCAGAAAATTTCTCAGTCTTAATGTATCTTATGGTATTAAGTATTTAAATCTCCACTCTTTTAATTTTAAATTAAAGGCATACTAGAAGTCTATGAAGCGTCGAGGAAACGCTACTACGCAATGATACTGGTGTGATTTATTATCATTTACGAGTGTCATTATTCGACTGATTCCATTCAATCCTATGCTATTAGACCGAAGTCAACTTCGCCTTCGCCATGTGGTGTACTGGTTACGTCAGATTACCTGCCTTTTTATAGTACAAAGTGATGGGGCGAGTGCTGTGTCATCTAGAACTTTTCTGTGTGACACCATACACTGCCCGTCTTCAAGTGACATCAGTTTTTAAGTCTCATATGCCCAGTAATGACACTAGCCCGATAAGTTGTGGATCCTGGCCCTTAGGCGTGGAGTATTCAGCTCACAAATTGTAGTTTTTTGAATTCTGTATGTTCTGTGAGTGTTCCCATATCTCTTATGTATATCGTCGCCATCCCCAATCCTAAGTATTAACATGTGCTTCTCTAAATAAGACTATCGTTTGTCCGCAGTCGCAACTAAAGTTATCAATGGTAAAGATGGACAATGGGAATAGATTTGGTTAGCAGTTTCCTATTCTCGCTTGCCCTACATCGTACCGGTCTGAGAAGACTGAGAACGGCAAATAATTCTATTACATAGTTGGGTTGTTTAAACCGACTTTTTCAATTATAAATGATATTCTTTTATGTGCTATTACGGGGTAGCTCAAGTTATAGCTAATAATGTACTTGTTTTGATAACTGTCAAGATGTCATAATATGAAGAAACAAGGAATATTGATTAAATACAACAAAAGACCCCTAACTTATAACCTGATGTATGGTTTTTTTGTTACAGGTTTTGAATTAAACAAATAGTTTTCAGAATCAATCCAGTAGTTTTCGAACCTCATTTATAAACATACATGCTGTGTTTATAATATTAGTATAGATAATGACGAAAATCTTAAACATTTTTTCTTTTATATATTTATCTCTTTATAAAAATAGATAAAGAAATAATAATTCAATGAACTTCAAATCCGTTTTGGGTTTATAATGGTGTAATTAATCACTGTTGAACATTTTTATGACCCGTCTAAAAGTTTCTTAGAAAATTGAACTAATTTTACTTTTCAGGGAAATAATAAATAAAGAGAAAATATATAAAAAAGTCAACAACGCTGACTCGAGGCTAAATTTAATTTGTTTCTCGCGGAGTGGCTCTCAAGCACCGCTCTGAAGCTTACTCGGCGGACTGTGGGCACTTTTCTTTCAAAACCTAAGCCGAATTATATTTTTAGCCATGAATACAAAAGGGTTTCCTAAATTTCTGAACTCTATTGTGATGGACAGAAATTGTTTTATCCACTCGACTGTCCTATTTTATATTATTGTACATTAGCAAATTAACTTAGTACTTCAAGTTAAATTAATTGCTACAAGTTACATCCATTTATATTATTAATGAAGACGAATAGAAACGTTATTGTAACATGGAGTGGAATTTATTTCTTTTACGATTATTTAGTTGTTTTAGAATATAATTTATATGTTTAATAGTAAAATTAATTGTGATAAAATCCTGTAAAACAGGTTTATACTATTTAAATCACAGATAATTAATAGGTTGGGGAAAAAGTTTCTTATTTTATATTTAAACTCAAGATATATTTTTTTAAAGTTTATTTTCATTTTATTACAGTATATATGTGCCATTTTGTTCGATGACTTTTTCCCATCTTGAAGGTAGTGACTTGATCCCGTTGCTGTAGAAGTTTTGGGACTGTTGAACAAAAAGCGCGATAAGTAGTTTAGGCAGTTCTCTCTTGATGTTAACCTGACACTACCTAAAGAATTCTGAAGAGATCGAAACAGGTAGAACTCAGAAGGTGCAAGGTCAGGGCTATATGGCGGATGGATTAACACGTCCCAATAAAACTCTCTTAATTGTTGCCGAGTGGTTTAATATGTGTGTGGTCTAGCGTTGTCGTGATGAGAGACTACCACACCCTTTCTATCGATCAATACCGGACGCTTTTTCTCAACTTCTTGCTTTTTTCTCATCAGTTGTTGGAAGTAGAGATCCGAATTGATGATTCTGCACGACGGTAAAAGCTCATAATGAACAACGCCCTTCAATTCCCACCATACACACAGCATCACTTTATTTCGAGTTTTTCAAATTTGTAATTAAATTTTGACCGAAGGAAAAACTAATTAAAAGTAGCTGGATATAACATTTTACTAATTTGATTTTTTTTGATGTCATCAAAACCAGCCAGATACAAATAGTACAGCCAAAGAGATTTTATTACAAGTTTATACATACGTGAAAAGACTTTTTCCCTGACCTAATACAATTAGTACTTTATTTACTACAATGACAAATTGTACTGTTATCGTACGAAATGGCGAAAGAATTGTGTCAGTCCTCGTATGTGTCGATTAAAGGTAATGCTAGGAAAATCCTATGACTATTGAAAGGCAGGTGAATAACAGATACACAGAACGGTGAAAGACAGCATGTTCTAAGGAGTGGATTATTATTAATAGGGTGCGATCATATTAGATGTGATATATATTTTATATGAAGAATATGAAACGAGCAAAACGTTCACCTGATGGTAAGTGCAACGTCTGCCCATCACAAATGCTGTGTCACCTAGAAAATTTGTGTGTGACACCACACTGTGCCCACTGTGCCAGGGTCATCCCTGAAACATAGGTTCTTAAGTCTCATATGCCCAGAAATTACGCTAGCTCACAGTGCCCTTCAAACCGAAACACAGTAATGTTTGAACACTACTGCTTCACAGCAGAATAACTGGCCCTAGGGTGGTACCTACCTAGATGGATTTCTGCAACTTCCTATCCAATTCTACAACCAGTTCAAATATGTTTTGCTTTTTTCCATAAATGCATAAATATCTAAAGCTAAATGATGACAGAAATTAATAATTCTACGAAGAGAGTGCAAAACGTATATGGAGAAGAGTTCTCCTACAGATGCATTTTTTGCTAGAGTTCGTTGAATAAACTTTTTTTTTTAATTCATTTAGAAAAGGATATCTTATTTACAAAATATTTGTATGTTACGGTCATATACGGGTTATTCTTTTTTTTAAAGAACTAAGGTTGACTAACTAGTCCCACATAGTTCACTTGATATTACGTGGTCACTATAAACCACACACACAAACTTTTACTTTAGAATATTGCATCGGTGCTAGTAATCGAGTATCTAGTTCTCGTCACCCATGCAACGAAATGCTGCAGCTAACAGTGACTACTTCACTCTGGCATTCTGTTAGAGCGTAGTTCTTCCCAGGTCGAGCTGTACTGGGCATATTGAAAGTAAAATTACAGCCTATTAAGGTCGCACTAATAAGCATAGGCCTCCTCTCATTTCTTAGATGGTTTTGGAGTCGGCAAGAGTCCGCCAGCTGCTCTAATGCGGGTTCGCGTACTACACGTTGTTAAAATATTTTTACTGGATAAAGTGACGGGCGAGCAAAACGTTCACTTGATGGAAGGTGCAACGTCTGCTCGTAACAAATACCTAGAACTTATCTCTATGGTACCACATTACGCCCGTCACCTCGAGATATCAGTTCCTAAATCTCGTATGCCCAGTGATTACACTAGCTCTCAGTGCCCTACAGACCGGAACACAATAAGTTTGCATACTACTGCTTCACGGCAGAATAAATGGCCCTAGGGTGGTACCTATCTAAGACGTGGTTTAGCCCGGCTGTAGCCTGCAGTTCTCAAGTATTTCGTAGGAGTCAACTAAAGGAAACAGATAGAAAATGACTGATACATGAGCCTACGTCCGGTGTATTCAAAAATTAGGGCAAACATTCGCCAAAGTTGTACAAAATCAATGAGCCGTTTTATAAATTCATGGCTCTTCTAACTTTTCATCCCTTCCAGGCTGAGAACCGCAGTTGATAGTTACGTTAAAATTCCAAGTTTCAATATTTGAATGAATAATTCCATTACAAGAAATGGAGAGAGAAAATAAGATTATTATATTAAAGGCAAATACATTCATTTGAAGTAGGTTGTGAATGTGTTAGGTACCACTTTTTTAATTACTGCTGAAATGCATGAAAGCAGTTAATAGTCACGCGTTGACATAAAGCACGTTATTTTATAGAAATAAAAAAAATATACTGCGAAAGTCACGACTTTTGAAAGCAGCGTTGTAAATTCTAGAATTATGATAATTGTTATAAACCACTTACGACTTACTACTATTAAAATACCTGTTACCCGTTTTTGAGGTCAAAATAGTTTTCATCGGCGTTTTAATACTGGCGCGTAAACACTTAACAAACTAACGGTGGTGCATTACCGGGGTCTATTACTGCAGTCTATGTTTGTGAAACGCTAACGTGGAAATGAGCGGTTCGTATGACGACGTCTTCCTCATTATTATGATGTCAAACGAGCGGCTGCTGTTTCTTGCAAATAGAAATCTTTGATCGTTCAATATCGGTGATTTAGTTATTAATATAACGTACTGTAATGACTGTCCAATCTGTTTGCGACAAACTGGTGCTATTTGTATGACGTACAAATAGTACCAATTATACAGGTGAAATCCATGAATCATATTTTTTATATGATCTAATAGTCTTTACCATGTAGGTTCATTATAATCGAAGAGTACTACTAACATTAATTTTAAGATCTTTATCTCAAATACTTTCAGTATCCATATGTCCAGTATATAACAAATTTAAGACTTGTTATATAATGGACATATAGTCGAAGAGGTCTTTAATCAGAGCGTGTTGCCAATAATTACATACAGAACCGAAACAGGGTCCTTCACTGTTCGCTGTATGAAGAAGCTCCTAGCTCAGAGACAACTGCACTCTTTTCTCTGCGAGAAAAAATGACAGTGACGATTTCCGCAACTGTATAATCGTAAATAAGAGGCACAATATACGTAAAACACACTCACGATTCAGGACAAATATTAGTCTGAGGTAAAGTTTAAAAAAGACTTTGGAGCTAACATTTAAAGTGGTCTTGATAAAAAAGACCAAGCTAATCAAACATTGGTATAATTGTAATTATTGAAACTTTATTGTAGATACTAATTCAAAATTGATAAAAATAGACAACATACACCAAAGACGAAATATCTTTGCAGTCATAGGAAAAGGTCAAGGATGAGTATTATCACATAAATTTCCATCGAAGGAAGGAATTAGTTTGGAAATAGATGAAAGCTTTAAATAGACAATTTCTACTATTATTGTTATGTTTGGTGGAAAAAGCAACGCTTCGTACAATGGCTACCCGAGCACAGGCCCGGTTTTCGATTGCATGTTTAATGAGGACTCGCAAACTCTCCAGCGTGACGAGACGGCAACCTGGGAGCTACTTAGTAATTGGTTAAACTATTTTTAGATACTTACGTAGCGCAGGATTTTTAGGTTCAATAGAATACAACACTTACTTTACCATTTGCTTGATTAATAATAAAAGGTTTTATGTATTTTTATCTGGGTGATTTATATCTGAAAAATAAATAGAACACTCTTACTAGGAATAATGTGCAGAAATCCGCGTAGGTAGGTTCCACTGTAGTGCTTTCTGTTCGTTATTCGGCCGTCAGTGTTTTCTTTTTGGATATAAGGGCAATGTAGCTAGAGTAGTTACAGATCATATGAGACTTAAGAAGTCATGTTTTTTGTCACTGACACTTTTAATTATAATATAATATGTGATTCCAATAAGGTGTTTGTGTCCATATAATTCATACTAATATTATAAATGCGAAAGTCACACTCTGTCCCTCTGACTGTTTGTTACCTTTTCACGGTTCAACCTTTGAACCGATCTTGAATAAATTTGGTACAGAGGTAGCTTCCTGCATCAGGAGTAGAGAGTCAGAGAGTAGCATCCTGGAGACGGACATAGAATACTTTTTATCCTGGAAAATTAAATAATTCCCATGGTAATTTTACAATACCAAAAACCCACGCGGACAAAGTCGCGGGTTTCAGCTAGTAGTTAATAATTTCAGAATTATTACGATTTCAAGATAACTAACCCATGTTCAATTGGTAAAATATTTACAATTTCAACATTCAATTAAGTTTAATATCGTGAGTTGACAGAATCAACCGCACAAGTTTTTTTAAAAATGTGATCGGAATCGATGTATACGTAGATAGATCAAGAACGTGCTTGAGTATATTTTGTAAATGTATTGCCGAATAGTAAACGATAATGTATCTTTCTTTTGTCGGTTTACAACACTGGTTAAAACTTTTTAACGTCGACATAAAATAACATTATAAGAGTATACCTAAAGTTTAATTTATAATTCTCGTTCCCAGGTCATTTGCGTGTTATGAAATATAAAGGAGAGCGCCTGGCTTCTAAACTATGCTGGCTTTTTAAAGCATATTTCAATTTACTTTAGAAAATATTAATTAATCAAAACCGTTTGCTTCGGGGAGGGTAAAGAGGCCTATGTAAATTATTGTGAGTACTTCCACTACATTCAGGTGGCCTTATTAAACTGCGCTACGTGGAAAAGACTGCTTATCTTCGTCGATATAAATTATGTCTATGAGGGTGTAACTTCCCCTTTACCCGCCCAATATCACGGCCCGCACCCGAAGGTTGTGGGGTCGGGGCTTCACAAACGGACCTAATCTATTTTTAACCCAAATACTTGTACACGTGCTTTCAGGGTCGTAAATATTATTTAGGGTTTGAGTGCGGCTTAACTGCGATTTACAATAGAAGTATTGCTTTGATTGTATTATTTTGGAAGGTTTTAAAAAGGTCACTACTACCAGTTATTTATAGAAGATTGTTTATGTGACTATTTAGATACTTAGCTGACGTGGTCGTCAGAATAATATGTTTTGCTTAATATAAAAAGCAATGTTGTCATAAATAAGATAACTAAAACTGTATATTACATATGATAAATTTATACCTACAAATAATTTTATCTATAAGGCTTCTTTTAAGACTGTTGAAATTTAAGAGGCCCATTAACTACTTTAATTACATATTCACAAACTTGACCAACAAATATTATTCCTTTTAAACAAAACTTCAATAAAACCCTATGCTTTTTTCATCAATATAGCCTTTAGCGTTAATAGCTACTTAACGTTAATACCGAACTGCGGAATCCTCATGAGTTTTTGTTTTTATGCGATTCGCAGATCCCCAGATTGTTAAAGATTGCCTCCATAGCTCTAGCTCTTTCTTCAAAAATTGGACAAAAGAGAATGAGTTGTTGGGTTAATGTACTACCGAAAGTATAACATGCTCTTGTTGCTCTCGGTTTATTATTAAATGTCCCACTCCTCAGCCAGAGAAACTTCTCATCCGACCATATTTCCCCAACTTTAATACTTCTTGGTCCAGTTAGACGTTTCTTAATTTAGCATCGAAGTACAGGCGTTTTAGCAGCTACGTATCTCTTTAGAAGCATTACGAAGTCGAAGTTTATTAACTCGTATATATGTAATGCGAGTATTTTTAAGTTATAAATGTGTTTTTAAGTGAACTATGAACTGTTGAGCATTTATATAAAATAACGTTACTTTATGGCAATGCTCAATTTTTGCTTTCAAAAAATTCAGGACTGCTGTCATTAAACCACAGACACATTAACGATATTTGTACATACATTCATAAAGTCACGCCTTTTTCCCATATAATGGATAGGTAGAGGACACTGATGCCCAGAGGACTGAGCCCACTTTTGGCCATCGCGGGAAACGAGACGTGATGGGTAGCAAACCTAATCGCCGCCATTTTGGTATGATACAAAAAATTATTACTCTCCATACATACATACATAAGATCACGACTGTATCCCATAAGGGGTAGTCAGAGACTGGGCACTCACTGCAAAAACAGATGACTGCCACAATCCACGTTTCACCAAAATAATATAATGCGCTTGGTGTGATAGGCGGTGAGCCCATCGCCACCATGCGTTGTTGGGTGCACAGTGCAGTTTAATTCCTTACTCGCCTTTTACGAGATCCATTGCTCTCCATTGGTTTAATTATGGTGTTATACTGCAGGAATAAAGTTTGTCCGTATAAACCCTAGCCGCCTCTTACGACACTTCGGTAGAAAAGAGGTAGGTGACAGTGTGCTCTGCCGGACACAACCGGACAACCTTTTCTGTGTGTGCTCAGTGCTCTTCGAACCGAAACACAGTAATGTTTGCATACTAATGGCAGATGCAGACTCATGGCAGAATATCTGGCCCTTTGGTGGTACCCACCGAGAGGGATTCATGCATACAAATTTTACCACCAGTTAGGTTTGGTGGTGGTACGTGGTAAATCTACATTCATACGTTTTCTACACCAAGATCGAAATCTGGCAGTTTGGTGACAAAGCATGTATGGACAGACGTTGCACTTACCATCAGGTGAACGTTGTACTCGTCACTTTATCCAATAAAAAAAAGTAAAAAAATGTTGTATGCTTTTTGGAGTTGCGTTGCGTTATATGTTTTATTATTTTCTCAAAAATGAGAGAGTTTTTGAGAAAGTAATAAAACATATAACGCAACGCATTTGACATTTTTAACTAAATCACTTATCACCTTCAATTGTTTTTTCTTGTTTTACTCACGACGATTTTTCGTAATGAATAAAAGATCGATACATACGAGTACGATAATAAAAAAATAATACTAGTTATATTAACAAAGATCTCACAAATTTAAATCGGACCCCGGTGGTTGTGGCCTTGGCTGTTCTCAGTGTTTCGTCTCAAGAAGACGCGAGGTTGCTTATCTATTATAGCTACGCTAGCTACGAATAGACGAGTTATAGCCGCTTGGAGCCGTTAAGGAGCCATCTTGGCGGCAACGGCACGCAACATTTCTCGTTGTAATATATTATACCACACGCACATATTCACTTCCTCCTTATACATGCTCCCTCTTTAGTAATTTCAACTTGTTTTGAGCAAAATTGGACCCTCTATACAAAATTAGAGGTAATGAGCTCTGTTTTTTTACAATTCGTTTTTATAAAATAAAACATTAATTTATGTATGAGATGAAAGTCAAGTATTTATGGACAATATTTCTTCAATGAAAAATTTAAAAATATTTTGCTTATTTCCGATTTTCACAAATTGCACCAGTACAAGTTTATTTGTAAAGAATGAATAACGGAAACGAAGGAAATGGAAGAAATCTTAAATAAAAGTTTATTCTTGTGTAGAAAAGGGCGAAAGATTTATTTTATGTAAAAGAAGGCAAGCCAGAAAGTAGGTCGTAAAATCGAATGATGTAGATTAATTTATTAAAATTAACCAATAAAGTTTACAAATGTATGCCACGGGATAGATTTTTTTAGTAAATATGTTGACTTCTTTTGTTTTTCTTTAGAGGAATTACTTAGTTTTGTAGTCTATGCCGTTCGAGCGATTATTTTGCGATTATTTAGCGTTGTTTATTACAAGCCTTTGTTTAACTTAATTTTTTCATGTCTTTCCGGTTTTAGCATCGTAAGTAAATTTTGACCTACTTTTCTATTGCGCTAAAATTTGGTATACCTATATATGGCTTCAGTGATAATGCAATAATATGGTACCATGGAGCTAGACTGATGATGGAGCAGGAAGTTCGCCATAGGATCTCCTCAACTAAGTGAGATAGCTCGTTGAGAGTCCAACCATGACGGCATCCAGGCATGACTAAATACTCGTAACTGTAGCAACATTATCAGTCCATTGCTGGACATAGGCCTCTCAAACTACATACATACATACATAAGATCACGACTGTATCCCATAAGGGGTAGTCAGAGACTGGGCACTCACTGCAAAAACAGATGACTGACACGATCCACGTTTCACCAAAACAATATAATACACTTGGTAAAACAATATAATAAACTATCACGTTGGTGAGCCCATCGCCACCATGCGCTGTTGGGTGCACAGTGCAGTTTAATTCCTTACTCGCCTTTTACGAGATCCATTGGATGAGATGGAGTGGTAGTAATCTTTTAACGAGCCGCCACCACACGGCACTCTCAAACTAAAGCAAAAATATGATTTTGGTTTACAACTTACTTGTATCTGAGTTTACATTTATTTGAATCTTAGCTTTTACAATTCTTAATATATTATTTTCATTTAGGATATTGATGTTTTGCGGATTGTAAGTGTGTAATAATAGTTTTGGCTCTTTGTGCCGCACAAGCTTTTTCTGATCTTTTAATCAAAGTAGACCATGATTTCAGGCACCTTCTCGTATTCGATTTAACCTTTAAACCTTGCCTACCCCGCAAAGATATAGAGTTTAGTAAATATTTATATTCTTTATTTTATCCTTGATTGTGCTAGTATCTCTTTGTTCGCACTACGATAACAGCCTCGTGAGTTATTATTCAGGGAGTACGTGGTTACAAAAGCAAACCGTGCAATTTTAATGACTGACCGACACAAAGAGTCGTACTTCGTATGAATAACACAACAGAGATTTATAGGTCTTTTGTATGTATGATTTGATAAGAATGCCTAACTTAAGTCAAAAGCAATACGAAGATTATGATTTTTTGTTTCAGTATCACCACGAAACTCACTGATAAAAATCCATCCATTTCTTCTGGAATATGGAACATCTTGACGCAACTTAATGCACAAATTATGTCAAATATATCAAATTATTTACTTTGCAAGTTACTCATGTATTAAGAAATATGAATCATCTATAGTAGGGTTTTACTTTTAGACAAATAAAACTGAAGCTATATAATTTTTTTACTTGTATTTCATTTTATCAAAATACTTTCTGTTGTGCCTCTACATACCTTCGAATCGCCTCAATCGACACTGAAAACATTTATGTCAATCTTCCTTCAACAAGTGAGAAGTGAGCGATGTGTAGACTCTTAGTTCTTTCTTGGAACTCCAAAAACATTTTCGACGTTTATTTTTCCTTTACTGTAAGGAACAAAAAAAATATCACAGATAGCTATGTCAGGACGTGGTAGAAGTGGATGAGCTATGGTTTCGACAAACGATTCTTGAATAAACGTTTTCGTTCTTCCATCTTAACAACTGTATTTGGTTTTCCTTACTACATATCAGTTTTTCTACTGCAATTGTTATATCCCATTCTGAATTTTACAGTGAGAGAGGCTTATAAACAATTCTACAGTTTGTCTGCTTCGAAAAACCTTCCGGCCACTTTTTTTGATATCGCTATAAATTTAATGATAATAATTTAAATCTTATACAACATTTTATTCATTTATTTTGCTTTGATTATTAACAGATTGAGTATATATTTTTGCCAGCAATGTTGAGATAATTTGTGGAAATACTACCGACGAATAGAGATTTCCTACTTTAGGTAAAATAGTAATCAATTTGCCTCAGCCACTGACTTGAATGAATGGCTTTTTATAATACAAAAACTAAGAATAAATATTAAGGATACGCACTCAATATTCTATATTTTCTTCCTTGCAAATTTCAGTAATAAGCAAACATTTTTGCATCGTCTAAGGTGCTGGAACCGCGACAACCAAGCCGCCTCTTAAGCGTAGTAATTAAGGCAAATTGTTTGTTCTTGGTAGAGTCCAATGTCCAGTCGTAGACTGTTTAGAGGGCAATAATGGTAATTTATTACATCAGTAATTGTCATATTTAAAATATATAGAACAACATTTCTAGCAAGAGATTTTTAGACAAATTATAGCACCCCATAAAAATTTTCGTCCATAACTGGGAAATACCAGCGTAAAGTAAAAGCTTAGCGCTGCTAGTTGAATGGCGAAAACCGTCGAATTAACTGGCAACTGCGCAATTCATTGTAGTCATCAGGGGTGAGAACTTTGATTTCATCATCGATTCATGTAGGTAGGTTCTATGGCTAGTTTGACCACTTAACGCTCAGTTAAAAAACAGAAAATAATCAAATGAAACACAATAAGATAAACCAGGAAAGAATATAATAATCACGCCGATTATTAAATTGTGGTAAACTTTTATCGTTTTCTTATTTTATATCTTTTAGTGCTGTTTCAACTTTTATTTATGTATCTACTTCAAACGAAGTGTAAAATATAAGCCTTGTAGCGCAAAGCTAGTATTACATAAAATTTTTTTTTAAAAGTCGCGATCCTAAACTTAGAAGATATACTCATCACTACTTCTATCTATCCACTATCACTACTATCATTCAGCTCTAGAAAATTAAAATAGATATCATTAAAATACAATAAAATCTTTTGGAGATGTCATGTTTAGGCGGCTGTGGTGACTTGTATTGTACGTGGATAAGATATAGTAAAGATAGGTAAACGTATAATAGTTTATTCTGATATGTTTTTTTGAATACAGTCTGTAACAAAAACTCCGTTGTTCCTTGTAGGCATACATATATGGGTACCATCTATAAAATATAGTCAGAAACAAATCAAGTAGTGGCTAATTATTGTTCATTGTCAAGATAGCTAATAAAATGAAATCATTAAAAAAATGTTTCAATTCAATGCATGCCGCCGCTTGTATCGGCTCAAAGAATGCCGCCCCGAAATATCTACCGCTTTTTCTAAGCCGCCCCGCACCCGTCGATCACTTACTGGTCGCCCGCGCAGTTCGAATAGACGTCGGTGTTGCGTTGCGAAATTATGTGAAATCTTATATATTATTCTATTGTGGAAAATTTGAATATTATTAAACGGTGTAACAAATACATACACACAAGGCGGGAATATTGTACATTATCCCCGTAACCCCGTAAAAAAGACGTCATATAAAAATTATCGCCATTTTATTTAACAATAACCAGTATAAAAACAATTATTTGACTGATATTCGTTCAACACTTTTGTAAGTGATCTTCACTTTGGATACATAAAAGCTCAGCTGGAGCGGCTGCGCGTATGATATAACAATTTGCTATCTCTCTGACTTCGCGTCATCGCTCGCTCCATGTAGAACTGCAGAGGTAATAAATTAGTTTCACTTTACAAATAATAACAATTTAATATTTAATTTTTATTGAAGAGTTTTTCCAAGTGAGCTGTTTTCTTATGTTTGTATATCGATACTTATAACGCAGCTCACAGTTACAACGGGGTTTTCGTTACACACTATTGAAAAATAAATTCTATGACATTATTTTACTTTTAATAATTGTACCACCCTAGGACCAGTTATTCTACCGTGAAGCAGTAGAGTGCAAACAATAATGTGTTTCGGTTTGAAGGGCACTATGAGCGAGCGTAATCACTGGGCATATGAGATTTAAGAACCTATGTCTCAGAGTGATGGGCACAATGTAGTGTCACACAGACATTTTCTGGGTGACACAGCATTTGTTATGGTCAGACGTTGCACTTACCATCAGGTGAACATTATGCTCGTTTCATCACTTTATGGAATAAAAAATCTGACATGCTTCATCGTCATGATTATCAACTTCAGCCACAATGCCACAAAACAAAAATTAACGCATACTCTAATGGATGTCTGGAAAAAATTACTCTTAGGGATACCGAGACTGAAGTTTGCTGAGCTGTATTTTGTGCAATAAAATATAAATAATTAAGATTCATCCACTGCAAGACGAAGATGTCTCGCGAGGTTGTGATTATGCTTACTTGTAGTGTTACTCGTTAGATGGACTAATTTACACAAATACGGATAAAGGTATAAACATTGTAAACCAAATACATGTAATGAGATATATATGTAATGTCTTAGCTATAAGGTCAATACACAATAAAATAAATAAAAAGGATTTATTTGTGATAGTTATAACATTAAACTATGTATTAAAGCTATTGACATGATGTTGAATGAATATCAAGGCGGGAACACGGAAATTTGAAGTTTGTACAGATTATAAATAACAATTAACTTTACCTTTGTTCATCGTGATATGTGAAAGAGTAATAGGTTTTCATAAATTGTAAAAGTCTAAACGAACAAAGTCCCCAGCACAAACTCTTTTTAATAAAGTAGTAGGTCATTGACAAAACATGCGACCAAAAGAAGACACGACGTTACTTTCAAATAAAAATATCTTGTTTCTATTCTTCTTACGTTCATGTTTCGTATACATAAAAATACATATTATGTTTTAAATAAATATGTAGGTGGTATTGAAATTTTTATACAACACAGAATTCTAGACAGCAAATACTGTTCTCATATGTTTGCTGTTTAACGACATTTATGTTGCCCGGAAATAATTGACGGAATAGAGTAGTTGGTAATCTTGCCTTTAAGCAATGAGCACAGGTTAGAATCCTCATGAAAATGAGAAGTCAGAACCCGGAACTTTCCATTAAAAATTTTACCACCTGTGTAACAACGCACTACGCTCTTTAAAATGAGACATCAGTTCTTAAGTCTGATATGCTATGTAAATAAACTAGCTATAGTGCCCTTAAAACCTAAACACATTGGAATATGCACACTACCGCTTGACAGCAGAATAACCGGCACTGATTGGTCACCTAGGCGGATATCTGTATAATATACTTACCACCAATGACCATCGCCGCAATGCCATTATGTTTATAATGATCAGAACAAGAATAAGGTATACGAAATACGGACCAATGTTTCATGGTTACACAGAGAGTGCTAAGCCGGACGACGCAATTATTATGGACTGTCGTGGCATTTAGCCTCAGTTGAAAGACTTGCTCGTCTCGCTACTTACTTAAAAAAGGTAAGGAAAAAGGTTTCTACATCCTTACCGTATTTGATGTACCATTTGATTCAAATCAGAGGATGTTTTGGATAGTAGTATGAGTACATTTACAGTACAGACACGTTCCAAGGTAGTATAATTTGTTTGCTGAATAAATATTTACAATGGGACTGACGTTGGCTGTTTGATTAGATTTCTCATACATATTTGGCTTGGTTTGGCTTGTCTTCTTGTAATTCGTCTCGACAGACGCCATGATTTTTTTTCTACCATGGAAAAATTTGCTTAACACTTACATTAAAATAATTTTACAAGTAACAGAAGCGCAAATTAAAAAGATAAAATTGTTTTTGGTCTTTACTTATCTTCGTTAGTGTAGTGTAATTTGATTAAAACGATATGTGCGCAGATACAACATACAGGGGTCAGGCATTCGCCTTAACTGTCATAGTCTTGGGAATGGAACCCAGGTCACATTAATGATCTATGTTCGATTCCTGCCGATTTATCACGTTCTCGGAGTTGAAGGAAAATCCCGTAAAAACATGTATTTCGAGGACGAAACCCAACTACATAGCTCATCTTGGCTCGAAAACCCTTTTAAAAATTAGAGTAGACCTTTGCCTAGTAAAGCAACATTTACAGTTTTACTTTTACACTAAATTTACTTAACATAAAATTAACACGTTTTAGTTAAGGTCAGTACTAAAGAGATCGTATACCTATACCTGTTCGTTAACTACCAGTTTATAACTTAGTAAATAGGTTAGTTAAAATTACAAGGCTTCGTTTTACGAGGTCTTCCAGACATATTTACAATGAACGCTTAGCTAGGTGTGTATATACATCCGATTAGACCGATCGTAAAACGTTGACATGAGAAACCTAATGCTGTCAGTATATAATAACAAAGTTCAACGTATATTATCGTAATGTAATATTAGTAAAAACTACACTTATTCTGCAGTTTTCAACTATATCGATGGACATATAAACTGCATTAACATATTGGACGTCTTTCATACTACTTTTAGTACTGGTATGCATAAGTTTTTGAATTCGGTGAATGATAACTTTTAACTTTTAAAAAAACAGTTACATGTTCTCCATTTTGCTTTTAAAAACGGCATTTAAAAAAAGCTAGTGTGGGCAAAAAAGGTTTTAATTTACAATGTCTTTTAATTACATATTAAAAACAATGAACAGGGCCTGCTTGTCGTTTTAATAAGTAATACCTCCCCAGTTATCATTGATAGCAATCGGTTTTGGTTGAGGTTCACTAGTATTGTTTCAAAGCTTTTTTTATATCATTATGATATGTTTTGCAGCGGCTCTATTCTCACAATTAAGTTTTGTTTTAATTAACGAATCCGTACTTATTCAATGAAATGAATAACATCCACATTTTGATGCAGTTTGTATGTTCGTAAGATTTTTGATAAGTTATGTTTATTTCAAATAAATTCAACGGATCGTTAGTGCAGTAGCTGAGCGGTTCGCTTCTGCGTTATGGCCTACGACTTAGATTCCTGCATTTTACGTAGTATCACACCTGTCACCATTTGCAATCACAAAGAATACCAATAAGCATTAATTCCGCTCATTGGTACCCTTAGAATAAGGCATAAATAAATAAGTTATAACGGGCCGTCAATATTCTTTTTATTCTTTTGGCATAATCGTAGATATCGTCGAATCATAATCAATTTGTTTTGTAGTTATGCATGTCAATAAACATTTACTTTTATTTTGTTTTATTGCAGGAAAATTCCAGAGTGAAAGAGTGTCTTCTACCGGATGCCACCTAAGTAAGCTAAGTACATAGTAGATAATTAAGAATTTTTTTTAAATCCTTAAAAAAAATCGAGAATGTTATCCACTAAAAATAACAAACATTGTAACGTATTTTTAATATGTTATTATTTTACCTTTAACAACTGTTACTACTTTAATAACTGTAAACGAAATTATAGGTTCGGGAAAAAGTTTCTTCGCATTTTATATGAAAACTCAAGACATTTTTTTTCAAAGTTTATTTACATTTCATTACATTTTGAAGGTAGTGACATGATCCCGTTGCTGTAGAAATTTTGGGACTTATGAGCAAAAAACGCGACAAGTAGTTTTAGCAGTCCTCTCTTGATGTTAACCTGACATTACCTAAATAATTCTGAAGAGAACGAAACAGGTGGAAATCTGAAGATTCGAGGTCAGGGCTATATGGCGGATGCCTTAACGCCTCCCAGCCAAACTCTCTTAATTTTTGCTGAGTGGCTGAAGATGTGTATGGTCTCGTTTTCGGCTGCTTTCTATCAACTTCTTGCTTTATTCTCATCAGACGTTGGTGGAAGAGATCCAAATCAATGGTCCTGCCCAGCGGTAAAAGCTCATAACGAACAACGCCCTTCCAATCCCACTATACACACAGCATCACCTTACTGCGAGTTATCAATCTCTTCAAAAACGGTTAGGTTTCATTACGTCTCAATAAATAATCGCAAATGAGTACACGGTTCATTAGGTTTCTTTCAGTGAGCTCGTGTGGCACAAAAGTATCGAGGTTTATGTATACCCAGCTTTTATCAAATGGGTCAAAACAATTTTGTGGTCAATTCCCAGCTCTTCAGATATGTCGTAACTACTGATATGCCGATCTTGCCCCACTTTTTCAAAAATGGCGTCCATTTTTTCCGTAACAGGGCAACCAGAGCGAGGTGCTTCTTTGAAATCAAAATTCCCGGATTGAAAGCGCTTAAACCAACTTTGTGCTACTTTTACTGACACTGCATTAGGTCCATAAACGTCACAATTTTTTTTCGCAGCTTGCGTTGTATTTTGTCCTTTTTTGTAATAAAATGTTAAAATTATATCGAATTTCTTCATTACATTCACTCATTTTGACAGAAAGAAAAACAAAGGAAAAATAGCTCGAAACAACATTTTACTAATTTGTTTCTTTTTTGTAACCTTTTTAAAGTCATCAAAACCAGCTAGATAAAAATAGTACAGCCAAAGAGAAATTATTACAAGTTTATACATACTATATGCGATAAGACCTTTTCCCAGACCCGAATATAATTTTTAAATTTTGCCGCTTGCTTTGCGCAGCGGGTAAGTGATTAGCTTCTGCGATGCAGGTCGCGGGTTCCCCGCGGGGATAAAATATTTGTATGCTCTAGTGAAAGTTGTTTCGTGTCTGCGTTGTTGTACATTTGCAAATTACGAGTACATCTGTAGCAACATAATGTTTTATAAAAATAAATAAGAAGAAGTAGGAAGAAAGAACAGGCAACATGCACCACGTGTAATATTTTCATCGTAGTTTAATAGAATAATGTTAGGTTATATGAACGTATTGGCATTTTTTTTTTAAGTTTAAGTACTTAATAATGGATTTTACTATACTTCACGATTCAATAGGGTTAAATCCAAAGCGCTTATGATATGTATGATCACAGCCGATTTTCGCCCAGTGATCACTGTTCTAGGTGACACAACATTTGTTACGTCATTTTGTTACGTCATTTTGTTACACATTGCATTATCCATTAATTACTGTTTTTCGTACTGAAGGGTGATAGCTAGTGAAATTACTGGGCATATGAGGATTAATAAATGATGTCTCAGGGTGACAATCGCAGTGTGGTGCTCAGAACGGTTCTAGATGATACAACATTTGTTACGTCATTTTGTTAGACGTTGCATTAACCATCCGTGAACGATTGCTCGTCTTGTCACGTTGTTCCATAAAAACAATGGAGCTTTGTCACTGGCAGAGGGTACCACGCTAATCGTTGTCAAGTTGATTAGCGTGACTATTTGAGAATAGTAAGCATATACTTGGTCGTTCTGTTTAATTTAACGCTATTTAAACATAGAACGATTTATGGGTAAAGAAATGGGTTTTCTGTTTTTGTCTAGTGTAACGAGACAACTAACAGCGTAAGTAAATTAAGGTATGGTCTATGTTGACATCATATATGATAAGCTTAACTTTACTGAAGTTCTGCTGGGCGAATTTCGACCACGGCGACAACGTCGGCGTTTATGAAGGCACCACCCCAGGCCAGTTATTCTGCCGTAAAGCGGTGGTGTGTAGGTATTACTGTGTTTCGGTCTGAAGGGTACTGAGAGCTAGTGTAATCATTGGGTATATCAGACTTAAGAAGTAATGTCTCAGGGTGGCGGGCGCAGTGTGGTGCCACACAGAAATTTTGTGTCACCCAGAACATTTCTGTGTGGCACCACACTGCGCCCGCCACCCTGAGACATTACTTCTTAAGTCTCATATACATTTGTCATGGGCAGACGTTGCACTTACCATCAGGTGAACGTTTTGCTCGTCTCGTCACTATATCCAATAAAATAAAATCTAGCCACGGCTTAACCTTACTACAAGGTACTTAACCTTTCTGTAAGCTTATTGTTCACGACACAATTCTACGGCAATCCTCTTTTATTGCGAAAGGATTTTTAGTTTACCTATTGTACTATTACTAATAGGCGTCTGAAATGAACCCATGACCCATGATTCGGCAAGTATGTCGACCACTAAATCAAACTTACATAAATAAACTATTTAAAAAAAGTTACAGACGCTAGTATATTATGTAAGAGTAATGTACTACGGAATGTATACCTATGCCCATTTTTTAATGATTGTAAATGACGAGATAGTGCTCGAGGGAACGCAATGGGGAGTAAGATTTTTTTTGTCTCCTACCAAAATGGCGGCGGCGTAGTTCGCCACCCGTCACGTCTTGTTTCCCGCAAGAGCGAAAAGTGGGCTACGTGTGTGGCCTCTTCCTACCCCTTATATGGGGAAAAGGCGTGACTGTATATATTAAAGTGACGAGACGAGCAAATCGTTCACCTGATGTGTAGTATAAGTGTAACGTTGACCATTACAGTTGAGGTCGCACTAGAAAGTTCTTCTACGCAGTATAACATAGAAATGCAGGAGTCCTTCCAGGAAGGTACCACCACAGTGCCAGTTATACTGCCGCCAAGCAGTACTGTGTTCCGGTTTCGAGCACTGAAGTTAGTAAAATTTTCGCGCAATTAAGAGTAAATAAAAAAAAACAAATAAACAAACGTTGCTGAAGAATGCAATCACAACTTGAACATACTTGTAGAATGTCTTACTACTTTTCGTTGTTTTATGTGATAAACAATGAAAGGATGCTTATAGAACAGGTTTTTACAGGCCATGACCTGACTTAGTTTCTTTGTCCGGCAAATACGGTACATAGCGGGTAAGCTCCCGAGCTACTGCTGCCTCCTCTTTCTCCTTCCGAGATAGTAGTATCACACACCTTATAATTCCTTTCCCAACTTCTTATTCCCTACCCCAAGTCCATTTCCTTACGGATGTGGTCTCTGCCTACTGCTTACATGGGAAAAAGGCGCTATTGTATATATGCATGCTTGTGAATTATATTTCTAACCAACTTTTGGTGCAGCAAACAATTTCAATTAACGGCATATATCATTTACTGCCAGTACCGAATTCTTAACGTGCAAGACACATTCTAGCGCACTCGACGTGTAGAAGGTTGCTAATAATAATAAGCGTTGCTTCTAGATAAGGGTGTAGCGACATCTATGTCGCCTAATAAGATGCTCAAGAAATATCTCATACATTTCATAATCGCGATATGAAAGTTTCTGAGATGCGAACTCGAATATTGTATAGTTGAGGTACTGCTTCTTAAATATAGGCATTTAAATTATGTATAGACATAGACAGTATGCAAACACGTATGTCTATCATAATAGATGTGGATCCACAACGGTCACTCTATAGTGACTAAATAATAAGTTTTTGGACTCATAGCACAAAAGATACTAAATATCTGTCAGAAAAATCAAATTTGTTACTAAATATATTAGTTACTTGAAATCACTGAAACCTCTGAAGCTCAAGATGTTCATCGTGCGATCACCGTAATTGCCGTGCTAGTAAGCAGTTGAATCCATCATCGTATCTCAAGCCGTGTGTTATAAGAGTAAATGTGCGTTGAGTACAATCGATTATGTGCAAAAATTCATCAAGGCATCATTTTTCACGGCAATTGTCTCAGCCTTAAAAAGAAATTCATAAGATGCATAATACTGTTTTTTTTTTTTGTTTTTATGTGTTATTTAAATGCAATCGTAATAACGTGTTTTAGTAATAAAGCGAATATCGTACTACGTATCCGCCTGTAATTGGTATATATATCAGATTATTTATAGATTTAACATTTATCTTATACAACAATGTTTTGTGTGTATTGCTGTTGATGTGTAATAACACCCTTAAATATTTCGGTGAATTATTATTTACTTTACATTATAAGAACGATGACAAATTCGACAAATTTCAGAAAAGTTATATATGATTTCATTGCGTGACAAATAGAAGCAAAGTTGTGGCAATTTTCACAGCTGTGTATTTTGCGATAATGTAAACTACGAAATAGTTTTTTTTTATATTGGAAACGAGTAAAACGTTCACCTGATGGTAAGTGCAACGTGGCAAACGTTACGTTACGTCATAACAAATGCTTTTGCAAGTTTTAAATCGAAGGATTGTTACAAGGCTTTGAATTAGTGTATCGAATGTATATAAAAGTAAATGCTTTACTGGAACTGTAATGTATCATTATCCTGTTTTTTATATTTTAATATTACTATCACGTTTAATTTTTTCATATTAGAGGGTTGTACATCTAGGCCGTAATCAGATTTGCGATACCCTGTGCGTTCATGTGCACTATGAGGCGATACAGTATTTTTTGTAAATAATGGTGTTAAAATACAGCAATATTAAAAGTGATTAATTGACGTTAAATTTTACAGATAGGTGCTTACAATGTTCTAGTCTCTTCATCTACAGGATCTACAGAATTGTACGCGGGGTTAGGTTAAATGAAAAACGCAATTTTTTTAAATACGTTTGATAGAAAAAAATCCAAAGTACTTCTATTTTTTCGGCAAATTCCCTGTATCTTCGAAACAGGTTATTGATTCATTTCACATTTTTTTCCCTGAATGCAATATTAAAATGTTTAAGGATCTGTTAAAACACAATTATTGCAGCTTGAAAATTTTTATATGAAACAAAATAAATACTTATAACGCAAAATTTACGACTTTCTTGTTTTGTCATAAGCACCAAGAGAATCGTCTGTCTCGTTTTAACAATTGAAAATGAATTGGATTCGCGCTCTGGCTTGCGTTTTTCCTAAGTTACCTGCGGGCTTCAAGAGTTTGTAGATGTATTACTTTTTTATCGAAAAGATACGTCATGGCGAATCATAAAAATTGAATAGCAGGGTTGCCAGACTAGTCTCATCAGATTACCCTAAACGAATTACAAGTAAAACAGATTAGAGAGTAATTTTAGGGCCATTAAATAAAACCAATTTGTTGTAACAAATGTGAATAATTTGTTTTAATAAAACTAACTTAGCTTAAGGTAACTTGTTTGTCTACGTTTCCTTTTGACGTATCAGCAGTAGGTTGGAATACAACGACAATATTCATTTTTTTTTTCATAGTTAAGCAATGCGGACTTTTACTTAAATACACAATAGCCAACTTTTTGTATGAATTTACATAGTCCACGAGCCGTGGTAGCTCAAGGTCAAGGCGGTCGCTTTACATTTCATAGTACCCGAGTGACCTGGGTTAGATTCCCGGAGCCGGCACTAATAAAATTACCCGCTGTATCGATTTATCGTAAAATTTCCCGCCTTTTGGATAATTACCCACCAATTGGCAGTACTGGGAGCTAGGTTGAAATAGTGCAGTTAAAATATGCTAAAACAACAGAGACTTCAATATGCACTACAATTTATAAGAAAAATGATTGTAATTTTATGTTCTATTCACATCTTTTAAATATCTGCCTAAGTGAACTTGGGAATATTGTTTTTGAACAAGTGCAAAATGCATCAAAAAGTAAAAACAAAAACTAGTTTAAGTGTAATTAGAATTATCAATACATTTTAATCAATAAATTTAATTCCCGTTTGAAACCTGAAAATATAAATAAATACCCTTGTGATAGGCTGAAACGACGAAAATAAGTATACTAAGTAGCTATTACAGTGGAAAAGTCCGATCGCGCGCCACGTTACGTGATTTGCGCGGGGTAGGCTCTTTTAACGCGAAGATCTAGAATATTGGTAACGCTTATAGGCGAGGTTCTTTCTCTAAACATCTGAGTTTTCCGTGGCGTTGTACTGACTCTAAAGAATATGTAAGCTAAATCACTCTAAAAAGCTTACTCCTCCTATTATTTTTCGTTTTATGCCATTTTCCGTATTTGATTTGATCATTACCATCATCATTTCAGCCTATCACTAGTCCACTGTTGAACATAAACCTCCCCCATAGATTGCCACAAAAGTTTGCTGCTCATATTTTAGAGGGATTTTCACACCGTTGCTACGCTTATTGCTTGGCAAGATGGCAATCGCAGTTTATTTATTCAGATGTTCCAGGAAGATGTTCCTGTTGAAATTAGAGATAAAATCTTTTACCTTAGTGATAGGTTGAAATGATGATGATGATGATGAAAAAAATAAAAAGCAGTTTCAAGTTACTTATCAAGGTAACAGTTGATTTTTTTCCAGATAGGATTGTTGAATCAATCAATCGGACGTGCCGAGCGGTGTCCATCAGAGATAGCACACATAGATTTCGATGATTGCTTTGTGCCACAGGAAATTAGTTTTCAATTCGAATCGAATTCTTATACGGAGAGATCGAACTAAAACCTTCTGGTTTGTACCGGAAGTCACGTATTTTCATCATAATCATTTTTACTTAGCAATATTACAAAATGAAAGACAAATAAAATACAATTGAGTATAAAAAAAATTGGTTATTAAAATGTTGTATTTCACATTAAACTATTTGGAGCCTGTCCCACTGTTTTTTTGCAGTATAAACTAAAAAAAATGTCTGCTATGAATACAGATAAGATAATTAAACTGTGAGTTATCATTCTTATGATATAAGATCTCCTTTTTCACATTCTCAGCAATAATACCCTAAGAAGGTTTAATATATTTATATATATAAGTTATCTATAACTGTAATCTAAGTTATTAATAAAGAAATTGCCAGGATGCAAAAAGAAGAAGAAAGAAACGAAACAAAACAAATAAATAATAATATTTAAAACATCACTAAGCTGTTAAGTAATTGTAACGTTAAGTTATTCTGTGTCCAAAAATAGAACGCTGATAATTAATCATATCGTATTAATCTTCTTGTTTTCTTTGTATTAGATGTTTGTATAGATTTTGAATGTCCAGGGTTATAATAGTAACAATAATAAGTCTTTATTTGCTTTTGAACTGAGTGTTTACATGATGGTTATAAATTTGTGATTCTGATCTACAAGTTCAGCCATAAATTAAAGCATGCAAATATTTATTGAATGGATTTCACTCGTATAGGTCTCTAGTTTGTAGAAACGTGTCCAAAGCCCTTTGATTCGTCATTTCCGGTGCGCACAGTCAGAGTATGAAATTCTTTTGTACTCGTCTTGTTTGCCTTAATCTTACTTCAATTTAGAGGAAACTTTAGTTAATCTTTTACCTTTTTAAAAACAAGAAAATCTATTAATTTTTAAATGCACGAGCTAATTGCTTAAGAGTTGTTAGTATCCAAAAAATACAGTTTATGTTGTTTTTTTAAGTATATACGATATACGAAGTATGAAAGGATTTTTTTTAGAAGAAACCGTTGTTACTTTGTGTTGGCAGTCGTAGCAAATTAGCTTTATAAAAGTTAAACCGCTTGATTTGCAACGAAAATGCGATAACAGATTCTATTTTATTACTGGTTTACTCATTTCCATTACAAATTGCAATATTTTGCGTGATACAACCCGTTACGTTGTTCTAAATTTATTGCAAAAATAATAATGCTTTATGACGATAAAAGCTTCTAGTCATCATTAATAACCACCTTAGCACGAAATTCTATCGATTTAATTATTTATAATAGTCGGTGGCGTAGGTATTCAATTATGTTATTAATATGTAAATATCTATGTGCGCATTTAAAACCTTTCAGAAATATGCTGGCATTATAAACATGAACTTAAAAACTGTACAGCAATTGAAAAAGTTTAAAGTTTTTTCACTTTACGTTTACATCAATTTTTATAATTGTTATTACGAAAGAAAACAAGTGTGTATTTTGTTTATTTGATGTGATTTGATAGTAGATTTTGAACTAAATTAAAATCTAAAACAATAGTATTCGTAGTAATGCAGTATTTTATCTCATCACAAAATTATTAAATATTTAATAAAAAATATATATTTCGGGATATAAAAGAATGGTATTAATCAATGGAAGTCAATTTAATAGTTATTTAAAACCACTAGCATAAAAACACCTTTTTACCGTATTGTGAAAAGGTGTTTTATTTTGATGTTTTGATTTTCTAAGGCAAAATATTGTAATTAGCTTCGCTTTATCGCAGAAACGATAACAATTTATAACACAATTTTATCGGCTGGAGGACCACCTCGAGAGCTGAGCGTCTAATTAATTATGCCTCTGTCTATTTTAGATTCAAAGGGAAGGTTTCAAGTATATTTTTTGTAGAAAAATTTAATGAACACTCTTACCATGAACAGGTAAATAAAAATAAAATTTGGCATCAATCAGCCTTCATTTATTTCTCTTCAGAATGTATATTCTAAGTATAGTAGAGGCTGCTTACTTACTTAACTATAGGGTATTAAAGGGCTTTTTTAAGTTCAAAAGCCAAGACGCTTAATAACGAGTTGCTTATGTACAATTACGATCTACGCAGCATTAATAAACTAAAAATAATTGTACCAAACACGATTACGCGATATCGGCATTGATGTGATTTACACTTTAAAATACTCAGCTATCCACGTGAAATTATTGCAACCTTTAACAGTGAACCTTTAACACGTTAATTAAACTATTATTGTACTAGAATAAAATCTTCGTAGCACTAATAAACTAAAGAGCTTATTAGCAAATTGTTGTATCAACCTTGTGAGACTTGCGTTTTCGCTTATCTGTAATTAATGATTTAGTAAAACGCATTGTGGTTACCGCGTTAGAGAATCTGTCATTCAGTGAGTTCAGTTCATCCCGTGAGTTTCATAAAAGTCAACTAAAAAAATCTCATGTCCTTCGAATAACGGCGGAATAACCTGGACAGTTATACCGGAGCGGACTGCATTTAGGCCACTAGCGTGATAATTACGTAATTTTTTTTATTGTATAAAGTGACGAAACGAGCAAAACGTTCACCTGATGGTAAGTGCAACGTCCGCCCACAACAAATGCTGTGTCACCCAGAACATTTCTGTGTGTCACCACACTGCGCCCGTCACCCTGAGACATCAGTTCTTAAGTCTCAAAATGCCCTGTGATTACGCTAGCTCACAGTGCCCTTTAAACCGAAACTCAGTAAGGCTTGCACACTACTGCTTCACGGCAGAATAACTGGCCCTGGGGTGGTGGCCCTACCTGGACGGACAAAATAAGGTGAGAGAGCCCTTTGCATAAACCGTGAACTTTTATACCTTACTAGCGATCCGCCCCGGCTTCGCACGGGTAGATAGATAAATTAGTACTTTATTTGGACAAACAGAACAACAACAACAATCCCTTCACTAACATTTTTTGTAGCGACTATGCTCATCGGCGGCTCTGCAGCTGGTCAGGTAAGATTAAGTTACCAAAATAATCTTTTATTTATGGGAACCTAAGTCATGAAAGTTTAGTAGCTCAGAGCTTCCTTGTAAACAATATTTGAAGTCGTGTTAGCAAAATAAAACGACCGCTCTCGACCGGTGCGCAAAGGGAGCCGCGCACCTCGATGATGCCCAAGTCGTATGAAACCGGGCGGCGTGGCGTTCGAGACCGCGGCCGCTGTGTTTATTATAGAGCGTTTCAAAGTTATAAATAAATAAAATTACAAACCACTATTCAATTGTTTCTACTAGTTTACAAATAATAAAATGAGTAGATAGGTAATCAATAGAACTTAGTCTAATCGCGAGTAGCGCGGGCGAGCGTGTGCCTGTTCGCTCACACCGCAGCATTTTTATTACTTTTAGCATTTTTATGCCCGTCGTAACTTCTAAACGATAGGTCCGATTCGAATAATTTAAAGAGGAATTTACATGTACATAATCATCCTTGACTATAAAACTATTTAGTAGGATAAGGATTAATATTATAATACGAATGTCACCATCTTTCGATTCTACCTTGTTTTGATTGACTAATTTGAACAAATAGTGGTTATTGTGACTTAACTATAATAGTTAGACATATAGCCTCGCGGACTTTTTTGTGAGTAATGATGAGTACTATGAAAATGTAGTACATTATTTTCTTTATCATTAATAGTTTATGCAGCGCACGCCAAATATTCTTCTTTATCTATCTATCATTTATGACTTCAATCAGAACATTTTTGATACCTTGAGTTACATCAAAGCAATTTTCGTAGGAATCTCGGTTTTTTTCTAAATAAAATACAACTCATGTTAAAAGGTGATAATGTAGTTGTATATAGGTGAAAGAATTTTTGAAATCGGTTTAGTAGTTTTTGAGTTAAATCATTACAACCAAACATACAAAAAATCAAATCTTTCCTCTTTATAATATTAGTTAGATGAAGATTAAAATAATATTTTATGTTCACTGAAGAGTTATCTTGACTGTCTTTTGTAGTATGGTGCGACTATAAAATTATGAGTGTACTTGAATAAATAGATTGGTCTGCGATTAATTTCATCAAGATTAATGAATTTATCCAAGTACACTCTTAATTTTATACATAAAAGGTCTTGGGCGTAAAGTATTTCAGCTGATTGTTACTTTAAACATCTGGAACGTATACGTAACTGCAATTTATATCGATAAAATAATTTATCTATCAGGCTAAAATATAGGTCAACGTCGAACTAGTCTTAGTTATTTTGCAATAAGGTAGTGAAATATATATATTATAAAACTTCAAATCTGTTTAGTAATGTGAAATCTAAAATGTATTAAAAAATTAGGGAATTACATATATAGAATCCGTGTCCGTGTCATAGCGGCCTAAGAGAATCTACCACCCCATCTCATCCCGTGGGTGTCGTAAAAGTCGACAGAGAGAAAATTAAAACCCGAAGGTGGGCAACAGTATCTTCTTGGAACATCTGAATAAATAAACTGCGGTTGCCAATCCGACTGCCAAGCGTGGCAACAATGGCAAAATGCCACCAAAATGAGAGCTTCAATCTTGTGGGAATCTGTGGGGGAGGCCTATGCAGCAGTGGACTAGTGATAGTCTGTAATGATGATGATGAAGATATATAGAATAATGAAACATATTTTGTCATTTATGCTCATAGATTTTACAGAAATTCCCAAATGAATGAAGGATGGAGTCGAAGTTATGTTTAATTACTTTCCTAACGATAAAGCAGTACTTTATACGATCGTTGTAATGATTTTGTTGTAATTTTTGAATTCTTTAAAAGACAGAAATTATATTGAACTAGCTGATACCCGCGACTAAGTCCGCGTGGATATATGTTTTTTAAACCTCCCGTAGGAATTGTTTTATTTTCCGCGATAAAAAGTATCCTATGTCCGTTTACAGGATTCAAGCTGTCTCTGTGCCAATTTCGTCAAGATCGGTTCAGTTGTTGTACCTTGAAAAGGTAACAAACAGACAACGGGACATAGAGAGCTTCTTTCGCATTTATAATATTAGTAAAAAAAAGTAAAGTTTCAGCCTATAAATGTCCCACTGCTGAGCACAGGCCTCCTCTCATTTCTGAGAGGGTTTTGGAGCTAGGAAGAATCCGCCATGCTGCTCCAATGCGGGTTGGCGGACTACACATGTCTTCGAATTATTATTTTTATTTCTCAGACATGCAGGTTTCCTCACGATGTTTTCCTTCACCGCCGAGCACGTGGTAAATCAGCACTTAAAATTGCAATTTACAATTTTAGTGGTGCCGCACCGGGAGTCGAACGCTTTCGTTCACAGCTTGTTGTTGTTTTTTGTCTGTTACTCTACGGAAGTTTATGTAATTTTTCTGGCATTTCCCTCAGTCGACTTTTGTGCCATCCAAGCGATGAGATATTACTGTTGTGGTAGAATTTTTTACGTCGCCACCGTACGGCGAATGTAATTTATAGCAAAATTTGAGTATTATTTCATAATTATATATAAAATAAATCGGCCTCAATACAATAAAATTGCATATTTTATTATCCAACGTGGTGGATACGTTAGCTTTAGCCCTTGTCTAAACGTCTCGGAATATTTTTGACGATAGACATGTATTTAATTAAACTAAGTTTACGGATTTTATAACGTTTGATTTTAACTATTTATAACCCGTCGTTTCGAGCGCTTTACAACATCAAGATTAAAGATACAGTGAGCTCATTCTGTGTAGATACGACCAATCGGACCGGAGGTAACACTTAATACGAGTAATTATTTAATTCCGTGTTCTACCTAGGCTGTGCTGATTTCAAATCCCAACCCTCATCTCTGCCCGACAAGAACTCTAGTTACAAAGATAAACCAATTGTGTTGGTGTTCAGCGTGTTTCTTATTACTAAATGGTGGAGAAAATAAAATCAGTTAATAGTAGTTACAACTTTATTTCATTTGTCTGTACTATGAAAATTATAATGCATATTATCACCAACACACAAGGTTTATGAATAAATAACAATAATCATATTTTAGCTTAGTCGCAAGCGGGCGATTCAGGCTAATGTTAATCTTCAGAATGTATAAGAATGGTTAATCCCTAAGTTATGTTATGCCACCATATTCTACTTCAATAATTTACTTTTAAATGTTTCTGTTTGATAACAATTAATTATTGTTTAAGTACATTACATAATTTAACGGTTTGCACCGACCCTACTCCGAAGAATTTTTCAGGATGAGTAATCCGCAGAAAACCATGTGACATATAAAAAATTGAAATTTCAAATTTATGTTGCCGCAGACCATGATTCCTAAACTTTCAAGATCTAGGCTCTGGCATTTCATATCATAGTAATAATTCATAACTATAATCGATCCATAACTATATCGATCCGTTCAGCGAATATGGCAACAACCATTGATTCCTAATTAGCTGGCACTCACTCACTCACAAAATATAAGCAAATAAAGTCAAATTTTGGTTAACTTCAAACGAAGTACTTAGCGTATGAACTTACAAAAGACTTATAAAGCAAGAAATGTAAAGAAAGGAGGCCATTTACTGGCAAATACTTCAGATTTTCTACTTTTCTTTGACGAAGGTAGTGAGTACGAATTAGATTTGCTTTAAATAACCAATTTTCCATGTGAATTGAATGAGAGCTTGACAGATTAACATATTTTTTAACATTGAGCAGTGCTAGCTTTAGGCGCCGGCCCATTTTATCACTAATATTTAATTGTGACGTCAGTCTACCATTTCTGTGTTAGAAGTAAACAATATTACAGAACATGTGAAGTCCGCCTTGTAACTTGTACTGGAATAGAGTGACGGACTCTTCCTGATTTGAGAACCTTAATAATGAGACGGGGCTTGTGCACAATAATAGGACATTTTGTAGATTGTTGCTTATTTAGATAATAATATTATGGACAGAATAAATATCGTAGAAATCAAAATTCTAGATAGACTCTAACTGGCCCAACTAACACCAACGATATTTCACTGCATTGGAATCCCGAGCAGACAAATAATGTTGTTTGTCCTCATAATGTTTACCGTTACCAACGGGACCATGGTAAATAGGCACATGTAATGAACATTTTTACCGGTGCCGGTATAGGGATTAGAAGTCAAACTACTACAAAATTAATGGGAGTTAATTAATGGGCTTGTCTTCATTTATCAAAGTGTTATATTAGATACTGTACTGTCTAGAAGGTAATTTATGAATTCTTCATATCTTAATACAATTGTTAGTAAAAGGCGTTATCAACTTTTCATATTTTATTCTTTAGATCACCACATTACAAACAAAACTAAAATGTCTGACTGATGCAGCTGGTAGTAAAGAAAAATCATTGCAACATAGAACACTGTAAAATTGTGTGCTGTACGCACATTAAACTATTAGATATTAGATAATGGACAAGTCTACGCCTATGCGAGGAGGATGTACAATACAAGGAATAATACATATGTTACATTTCAATGCTGATTTTAACTATTTTAGTTCGCTTACTACGTTTAATACTACTCTTATCATAGATACAATTGTAAATTATTGTTAGAGCTGTGCCAAAGAAGCCGAAGACAGCAAGGTCACGGAGTATGTACAATCACTGGCAGGAAGCCAATCGTATCCATCTTAAAAGATTATAATGTTTCATCATAATAGTCAGATAAATCTCTATTTTTGATTACACGCGGGTCATTTCGTCGTTAAAGTAGCAACGCAACGCCGATTCTCAGTGATGACCACTAGAGAATACCCTGCAGAATACAGTCCCAAGACCGGTTAAATGATGAAATGTCTTTGTATCTGACTCTGAACAACATTTTATTTTCTGGAACATTAAATTTTCCAGTCAAATGGAAACGTATACGTACGAACGTGAACGTATGTTTTTAATATTGTAACATTAAATTCGAATTTTTAGTATTGGCTCAGGATATTTTCGAGCGTATCAACCGACTAAGTCTCATACATGGTAAAGTCACGCTGCCACATTGCACAGTTGCGGTAGACCGTAGAAGGACAACGGTTTCACAGTATGCCAGTGTAAAATATTAGTAGTGCAATACAACGCTTCTGCGTTTCGTATAATCATTCGATTTGTAGGTTAGTAAAAGTAACAAACAAGCACATAGTCCAGCTGATGGCAAGTGATCAATGTGACCATCACCTACACTCAAAGGTGTCAATGCGTTTATAGCGTATTGAGATCCTAATATGGTAATAAAATTAACGAATTTTAAATAATGATCGCATTCGTAAAGTCGCGGTGAGAAAATAACAGACTACAGTGAGTTTAGAAATTAACACGATGCTTCGGCCGTTAGATATGTGAATCTGGTTATAAGAAGGAAACATGGAGATGGCTCAAAGAATTGTTAAAAATTTCGTCTATCGAAAAAGTTATGTGCATGATAAAAATATATGTATATGTTATACGTATACATATTTTTTTTCATACATAGTATAACAGTTTTTTTTCTTTCATTGACTTTATCATAAGTAAATTAAATTTTTAAGGTAGAAAAGAGCACGAATTGTCTATTCAACCTTCAGTAAATTACATCCATAATAGACGTGGAATAATTGACTGAATGATGTTATTTTTTAACAATCACTTATCTGTTACAAGAGAATTTTGGAAAATTAACAAAGCGAAAATGTCCTGAGTGACATTAATACAAAAGAGCCATTTCAATGTAGATGCGTGTGTGTGTCACTCTGATGGCGCCAGCAGGGCGTTCGTTATTGCCAATACACACCTCGAATCTGTTTTAAATAGCGTGCAGGATCGATTTTTGATTAACGAGGATTTATAGTTTCGTTAATTTGTAGAGATTTGAGGTGAGTTAGGTATGTGTAGATAGATATTTGTTTCGTAGCTACAATATAACTAAAGACAGTTAAAAACATAAAAACAACGTTATTATTTAGTCGTCGAATAATCTTAGTCGAGTAAATGTGAAACATAAGTATTTAAACGCAGCATTCAAAATAGGTTGTTAAGAAAAAAAAAATTCCCTTAAAAAGTAAACCTATCAAGTAAAAGTGACTGTAAGAGAGAAATAAATCTATCGGCAGATCAAATTTAATCTTGGATTGATTCCCATTTTTGACGGAAGAATGGTGGGGTCAATAATAAGACCATTTAAAATATTGCAACAATGTATATATATTCACCAAAACAATTTTACAAGAAAAACATGGGAAGGTGGTCTTGACTTTAAAATTATGGATCTTAAAATTCTTTATCAAGGACGGACTTAATCGGTATCAAAGTCAAAAGTCAATTTTTTTTATTCAATTTACTTACATACATACATTCAGTCACGCCTTTTTCCCACATAAGGGGTAGGCAGAGGTCACTCACGTAGCCCACTTTGCACCCTCGTGGAAAACGAGACGTGACGGGTGGCGAACCACGTCGCCGCCATTTTAGTACGAGTATAAAAGAATCTTACTTCCCATTGCGTCCCCACGAGCAGTATGGTGACAGCATTTCATATTATGATGTTATTCTGCACGAATGAAGGCTGTACCGTATAATACCTTAGTCGCCTCTTACGACACCTCGGTAGGAAAGAGATAGGTGCTATTCTACTCTGCCGGAGCTCTTATGAGCTCTTATAAGCGTCAAAATCTACAGCGGTTCAAAAAATGACCTTCTCAGAGAAGAACCGGTAAGAAACTAAGGGGTCTTTCTTTTTTCAATGCCGTATTACCATAATGTCATTTATAGATTACAAAAAATAATACATCATAAATTTAGTAGCCTGGGGTTTGCAAGTGCAAAGTATGAGTTATTTCCACACATCTTTGTCCGGTATGTAATGTAATCTATTTTATAATACGCTTTATCTAATAATGTCTTCTTGATAGATTTTTAAAAACGCATGTCCGATTTTTGTGTTACACTTTTCGGAATTTTATTATGAAACTTTATATATCTACTAAGAAAAGACTTTCTAGTTTTAGCCAACCTAAACATAAGAACCTCTTTTAGAAGCATTTTACCTCGACCTATTCTACAGGATACAGTGCATTTTTTGTCAAAAAAATTAATGATTTTCCGTAGGACAGACCGGGGATGGCTGACCACGTTTTTGGTCATCACTTTTTTAAAAGAATACTATTGTCTTGGTGTTAATAAAAATATTGCAAACTGTGCCAAATTTCATAGTCAATTATAAAAAAAAGGTAGTATGTGGATATTATTTAATAAAATCCGGATTTTTTCAGTTTTAGGAAACCTCTCCGAGATAGTCAACCTGCCCCAGTGCCGGGGTAGGTAGACTACTCAACTGTTGCAGGGTGGCTTGAATTACGGAATGACAAAATTTAATGTGTAATAAAAATTTCACAGAAATATTCTTGGTGACACGGCATCTGCATTGGGCTGACGTTGCACTTACCATCAGGTGAACGTTTTGCTCGTCTCGACACTTTATCCAATAAAAAAAATCATAAGTTTTGCAGAATTCTACACAGATGGGTTTATTTATAATTTAATGATTAATTTTTATCTCAAACTTTGATTTCTTTCGTAAACCATAAATATTTTCGAAAAAATGGGACCATATGGATCATAGTCAGTCAACCAATACGCAATTGGCTTTCCAAACCCCGACCGGAGCTTTTGCTTTAAAAATTCACTAAACTAAAATGCTTTGCATAACAGTCATAATACGTATTTGTATACCTTTTATAATAATTTACTTTCCACTTCAAATTAAGTTTGTGTGAACTTGACTATAAATTACAATGTAAGAACAAAAAAGATGTGTTGATGAAAAACTACTTAAGTATCCCAATTGATTTTGCTATTTTGTTATTTTTGTGATTTTGTTATTTATTGATATTGCGCTCTAACTGACAGTAAGACATTTCCTCGTGTCTCGCGTTCTGTGCGAATGATCGGTCAAGCAGCAGGCTTTCTTTGAGTGCAACGTTGATTCTCTCACTCAAACCTGCAAGAACTTAGGAGCATCTAGTCTACCTACCCCAGTCCCCAACCAACCCCGGTCTGCCCTACGTACATATATTTTTAAAAATAAACAACGACGGATGTGTCAAAATATTAGTCTCCCTGAATAGTTCTCGTAGCGACTCGCAAAATCCCAAGTTAAAGATTTACCGAAATGCTTGTTTTGGTATAATGGTAAGTTATCCCTGCGATAATGTGTAACGTTTCAAAGTGAAGATTTCTGATGCAAAAACGACGGAAAATAGATACTTGGCCAAATAGAGAAAAATAGAGTATTATGTTGTGTTGCTGGGTTCGTTTTACATCCTTTAAATACTATAAGTTTTTAAGAATAGTTTTCTCTTTCTCGAAATCTCTCTGCTGTTTGACACCATTTTTACGTTTTACTTTTTTACTGGTACTAGATTTTCTATGCAGCAGTCCGTCTAGGTAGGTACCACTACAGGGCCAGTTAATCTGCCGTGAAGCAGTAGTGTGCAATAATTACTGTGGCATATGAGACTGATGTCTCAGGGTGACCCGCGCAGAATGGCGTCACACAGAAGTGTTCTGGATGACACAGCATTTGTTATGGGCAGACGTTGCACTTACCATCAGGTTGAAATTTTTGTATTCAACAAGTAGGACCGCATAATTTCCAAAAAGTATTTTTGGAAATTATGCGGTCTAATAATGGCAATTTTGTTTGTCGATGTGCCCATGTGATTCGTCGAAAAAGAGTATATTGACAAAATCTTGAAAGCACTCCTTTATTGTTTATGACAAATATACGAGAAGGACGTACGAGTAGTTTCAACGTCATTGGGATTCATTTCTTGCACCAATTTAAGTTCATAGGGTCAAAATACGCTACAAAGTTTTCTTGATATGGCAAGCTCAGCTGATAGCGTTCAAGGTGATAATTTGAGATCAAGTTACGAAGTTAGGGCTTCCAAAGCCCTAACTTCGCTAACTGCTTCCTTTATTAGTATCGCCCTCAGTCTGGGTGCAGTACGTATTGACTGATCCTCGACCTAATAACCTTTCACTGACACTGATTTACGAATCGCTATTTTCATCATAAGGCTTCTCACTTAACGTTATTTATTCTCACGCAATGAATATCAAACGATTGAACTGCTTAATTCTGGACACTCTTTACTGAGTGTGCATGTACGGTGCAGTTTCCTACTTCTATAATATAAGGGTTATAAAAATGATTAAAAGTTAAATGAACAGAACGTCTTCACTTGAAACTTTAGGAAACTCTCGTAGTCGTCGAGTTGTTCTGAGACTAAAGTGATACATATATAGACTTGTGAGTATGTATAGTGTTTGAACGATAACAAAAACATAAAATAAAGTGTATCAAAAATAATAAAAGGGAATAATCATGATTTTTTACCTAAAAATCTATATAACCAATTTGAAATTATAGTTTATCATATGTTATATTTAATTTATTATGGATCCGCTAAGGATTAGTAAGCTGAAGTGGCAATGGGTCAGACAATTCCGATAACTGTCGGGGAAGAAAGGTTATCGGATGGAACCTCGTACCAGCAAGAGATCAATGTATGCAGGTGGTAGGTTGTTTTGTGACAATCTATGAGAGAGGCATATATTCAGCAGTGGACTCGTGATAGCCATTAATCATTGTGATGATTTTTTTGGTTTATTTAGGACAACAAACAAGTGCACTGATAGCTTACTTAAGTAAAACTTAAAACTAACACGATAGTTGACCAGATCAGAAATCAAGAAATAACTTAATAAATATATTAAATAAAGCATAAAAAAAGATTGCGGTGTATCAAGATGAAACTTTTTCTACACCCGATTTTAAGTTAGACCATCAGCAATACAACTGTAAAAACTGGATCCAATTTCCTGCAGTAGGTTCTGCGTGAGGTATAAACATAGAGATGCGAAAAAATTCTAAAGAAATAATTTTGGCTTCTATTGCTTTTACAAACACCCTTCATATTAATTTTCTTAAATATCTCCTATGTCCATTCATCGGAAAGTTACAATTTTATTATATATATAGATTAATAACCCGGCTTCTAGGCAGCGTATCAAGATGAAACATGCACCTGATTTTAAGGTAAACCTCCAGCCATATAACTATGGCAAACGCATCCAATTTCGTGCATTAGTTTAATGCGCATACAGACAGACAAACAAAAATTCTAAAGATAATTGTTTTGGGTGCAATTGCTCTTATAGAGCTCCATAAATTTTTTTTAAAATAACTTCTTTGTAGAGACATGGGCCACTTACAATTTCATTATATGTACAGATAGGATCCCAAGCCGGTGGCGAGGATGTTTTGTCTATCAAATTTAATGGAGTGGTTGGGATAATCCAGGACAAGATCGCATATTGCAGTCTTCTTAGAGCGTCGATGCTTCACATTAGCCACATGTTCTTTTACACGCTTCAAGATATAGCCAATCTTGTCTGTGACTCCTCTGACGCAGATATACAGCTGCTACACGCCCGACTTTGGTTTCATTGGTTCAAGGCGTGGAACCTGAAGCTTGTTGTCGTGCAATACTTGCTTGTCATGCTGATGCTAAGTGGCCAGGTTTTTCATGTCATAGAAAAAAAATATCCTAAATTCCATATTGTGCGAAATATTATACTACAACATAAGACCTAAGACCGCTCTCCTCATTTCAAGTTTGATCAAAGCAAAATTATCGAAAATACTATCTTACGAGGACTTAGAGTTAAGCAGCGTTAGATGATAGATCACCAAAATTTTCCTTGAACTGATTTCGATCTGATCTTATCAGCGGCTTTAGAATAAAATGGATTAAAAAAGGTGTGGCGTGCTTTAACTGGAATTTTATCAATGATTTAGAGGAAGGTCTCCTGAAAACAATAGTATTGGGCATAAAGAAACAGTACAGCTGAAAAGCTTTTTTGATTAATAATGAACTGTATGATTTACATCTACTTCAAAATTCAGCTTAGCGTCCATAAACGTACCCAAGTTTCTTATACCAGGGACTGTCTTCGAAAGTTTATCACATAGTAAGTAGCTTAAATTGATATATTTTATAAGTAAATGTAATGGATTTACATTTTTGTCGATCATGAAAATGAGTATGTGTATTCGAATAAATAAAAAAATGTATTCATTGACAGTATTTTTTTTCATTACTTATGTTCAACTAGGTTAATGAAAAACGTATACTCGATAATGTAACTAATTATTGTCGACTAATTAACATGACATTTTTTACATGATTAAATAATTTTTCCATAAATTTGCGTCCAGAACCAAACCTTGTACGAGTATATTCATATATTGGATTGCATATTGCGGATTAACAACCTTACTAATATTATAAATGCGAAAGTAACTCCCTCTGTTCCTATGTCTGTTCGTTAACTATTCACAACCGATGGACTGATCATGACGAAATTCGTCACAGAGATAGCTTGCATCCTCGAGACAGTCATAGGCTACTATTTATTAAAAAAAAACCTAAACACACCTGGGCCGTCCCGGGCTTCAGCCAGTAGTATATAATTCTTAGGCTTAGTGACCAGCATATCTATCTGCCACCTTGGTGACTTGCACAAATGATTAATTTTCGGATTTGAGTGTTTTGTGTTTCAGACTTGTGGTTTTTCTGGTGGTTAAACTTCGTTCCAAGAATCTGTCTAGCGCAGCGCGAGCTTTTCGGCCGAGAAGTAGCAGTAGTGTGCTAACATTACTGAAACTATTAGCTAGTCTAATTACAGGAAATACGAAACAGTGAACAGTGACGTCTTAGGGTGACGAGCGTAGTGCGGGGTCACACAGAACTTTGCATTTGAATTTTCTGAGTGACACTGCAATTGTTATAGGCAGACGTTACACATACCATCAGACGTGTCGTTACTACTTATATTCCATTAAAAATGTAAGCATTTTTTGACTGTGATTAATACTTATGGTACCTACTGTAATATATACTGCGCTTCATGTTGCTTTCCAAAAGAATCGTGATCAAAATTTATCGGAACGACAACATAATTTGTGATGAAGAAAGAATAAAATTCAATAATTATAATAAGTTATTCCAAAATCTAGATCTTCATCGTCTTAGGTACTTGTATAAATTTTACAATGCAACTATTTATATAATTATTGTTAATATCTAATTTTCACAAACCCGCAACCGACGAGCTTGTATGAAAACACTAATGAAAGTAGAGGAAGCCAAAGATGTGTGCCAGGATCGTAGCAAGTGGAAAGATGTGGTCTCTGCCTACCCCTATGGGAAAGAGGCGTGACTCTAATTTTCTCTAACTTTTTACCAATATGAGTGTTAGAGATCTAAGCAATACGGCACATTTTTAATGAAAAGCGATTCGATAAATTTTCTGCAAAAATAGACAATGAAGATACTAAGCACTTAAACAACAAACAGATTAATCAGAAACAGTCTTATAAACTGGACAAAGCTGCCACTACTTAAGTGTTTACATGTAATAAACCAGGACAGGATACAAGCTAAGTGTACTACAAAAACTTAAATACTAGATGATAATAAAGAATCGAGAAACTTTTTAATGAATGTAATGCAATTTTAGTGTAACAATTACTCTATTTCCGACTGAATCCATTCTCATTATTCATACTACGTCACGGGTCTTTGGTCGAATCCCTCCATTTGTGCAAAAACTTGTTGGATTTCGGGTATCGTTGTGTTGTGATAGTCCCCGTGTCGCTGACACTTCGTTCAAGCCTGCCTCTGATCTTATCGCTCATGCGATACGATCACAGGCAGGCTTGCACTCTCATGAGTTACATCGGGCGTGAAGGTTAGGACAAGTGAGTGCCTTGTTGCGAGTACATTTGTGGCACTACAATATTTCCTGCGCAGTTGATAGCTTCCGAATATATTCGAAGGAAGGAAGGATTCATCATCATTTCATTTAATGTGTCTTTACTTACAAGTTTAATTAAAGATTTTCAAAAACTGTATATTATGCCGGTACACAATAAGTTCGTGTTGTAATTTCTATCAAATTGGTGATCATTTTTAAAAAATATTTAAGTTATATGGTGTGGTATGTTTGTAAATTGATATACTATATGCACCGTGTGTATGTGCAAACGATTGGTAAAATTTCAAATGTCATCGCGTGATATTTTGTGTCCTATCTACCTTCATCTATGCGCGAACTGCTTGTATTGTATAAGCCGTAGTAGCGTGAATGTCAAGTTGCCGTTGCTTTCCACACTCCACTGATATTATATTGTCACGATATTTTTAGAGAGCTACGAGTATAGCGACTAATGACCGAACCTTAGCCTAGAACGTAGTAGTAGTTTGAAGATTTTATTATCTCTTATCAAGAGATAATAAAATCAATGGGGGAGGCCTATTTTCAACAGTGGACTAAGATAGGCTGAAATAATGATGATGATGATGACGAGATAATAATTACTCAAAAGGATCAAGTATATTTAAAAGGTTATCTAATATAAAAATGAAAGCTTTCCTTAAAAAAATATCCGCGTAACTTTGTTGGTTGCCCAGCAGATGTGAAACATCGAAATTTATGGATATTGAAATAATTAATAATTAAAAGAAAAACAATAAATAAATATGAAGTAAAATAAAAATATTTCGCGTCTAGCGCCGTTCAATAACATTCAATAATCGTGTTGTCAAATTATAATACAAAATCATTATTGTAACCAATGAAAAAAAAAGGCGCAGTTTTTGTCTTCGGTTATTAATAAATTGAAAACAGTGGAAAATTTCGTAACGAACCAGTGAGTTCTTTAATCATTTAAAATGTTTGGTTTTCAACTACTTACATTTTTGGTGATGAAATGAAATTTAAAAATTTAATGTAAATTAAAAAATTATAGCCCTTTTATTTCCACTAAATTATAATGGCTATAGTTATTTATGAATTTATCGTTCTAATTTGAGCTGTACATTTTGGTACATTTGGTCTTACCCCGAAGTGCGCCAGTAGATGTATCACATCAAAAAAAAAAAATTCAATAGCGTTTTAATACGATCTTTTCGTTCGAAAAACGTAACAATTTTTTTTGTATCCTCTTATTTTTATATAACTAATAATTTGTTCTATAGCATAAACATGGTCAGCTAACAGTCCACTGCTGGAGATAATCCTCTTCCACGTCGGAAAGATTCCCCATAACCGTCATGCTTGAGTAGCCGATTAGTGATCGTAGAATCAGACACCTCGCCTATTAGATGCTCCTTGCCCCCACGGTTTGGATAGTAAGTGTCCACCCAGAATTTGCTCGTAGGCTATTAGTGAAGTTAGTAGCAATAAGTCACCAACAGGGAAACGCCATACACTATTTGTCATTTTCGCAGGTATCATTGGTCTAATCAATCTATAAATAATCTAATCAATTATAAAACGCTTAACAGTAAAAATAATCTATCCAAATATTTGGAACTACAACAATTATTTTATTATTTGTGCACATAATAGAAAACATGTCACGATGTGTTCACTACCAAATTAACATTAACTACCAAAAACTTTTGAGCAGTGAAAATATTATAATATTAATAGTTGAAGTATAGCTGAGATATAACTACTTAGCTAACAGCTTATAATAATCTCACTGTTGCACATGTACCTCCTTTCAATTTTGAGAGAGGTTTGGAGCCGTGAAGAGACCGTTACGCGGCTCCAGTGCCAGTTGGCGAACCTCACATGTCGTGTTAGTATTTCTTTTTGCCTCTGAATTTGGATGTCTCGACTTTGGCACGAGTTAAACAATCAATTAAATATTCTAAGCCGCCTTAGAATATTTAATTTCTATGTCCCAGATTCAGAAGAAGATTGAATAAGCTCATACTAAGCTGATTTACCATTGCCACTTACATCGTAGTTAAGCAGCTTATTCATTAAAAAAAGCTTTCTGCCAAACTTTCTGTAAGAGCAAAATATGGCTCAGCTTTACTCTGATAGCATACCATGTCCTGTGTACGAGTATATAACATAATATCATCAGAGCGCTATAGGGGCTTCCTCGACACCACCTCCTGTAGTGCTGTGTACGCGTAACATGTTTGCTGAGGCTCGCACTGACAATGTTTTACAATTATGCGTAAAAAGTAGCTTCATTACTTCACAGTCGCCCCCTGTGAACTACTGAAGTTACTACTTTTACGCAGGAGGGAGTACCAATGAGGGTATCTTCTCATAGACATAATATTTACTGCTGGTAAGAAACATTACTGTGTTTCGGTCTGAAGGGTACTGATAGCTAGGGTGCAGTGAGACGGTACTTACTATCAGGTGAACATTATGCTCTTGTCGTCACTTTTTTATATAAAAAAAGGCTAGACTGTGCGCTGTTTAGTAGGTTCACAGAGTTACACGACAGGAGTGTGACTTGTTGAGTCATCCGCTCATTTGTTTATTTTTCCGATGATGTCTTAAAAAATGAAAACAAGAACAAGGTTGAAAAATTTAAAAGTGCATGTTTATAACGCTCAATAAATTTTCTAACATATTCATATCGTCTGAATTAAATTAAAACAAAAAAAGGGAGCGCAGAACAGGGGTTATATTTTGTGTAATTGTAGGTTTTAAGTTTTACCAATTATTAATAAACACCAAAGGTTTAGACAGTGAATGTCAGTAAGGAATTAAAAACTAAGTTATAAATAAAATAATCGTGTTATTTGATGGTGTTTTCCAAAACTTACGGGTTTTCATACAAAATAAATTGACAGAGATTTAAAGTGAATGAATTGTGAGTTTAGAAAATTTTGTAGAAATAAAAGAGCATTTCTAACGCATTCGTAACGTAACGCGTTGACTAGTGGCAGGATTCCTCCAGGAATCCGTCTAGGTAGGATTTTATTTAGGGGCAGTTATTTTGCCGTGAAGCAGTAGTGTACAAACATTGTTGTGTTTCGGTCTGAAATACACTGAGAGCTAGTGTAATTACTAGGAAGGCTGGCGCAGTGTCATGCAACACATTATTCTGGTTGACACAGCATTAGTTATGGGATAACGTTGTATTTACCATCAGGTGAACGTTTTGCTCGTCTCGTCACTTTCTCCAATAACAAAATTGCGTTATGAGGCATGCATGTTATTGTAGTATTAATAAAATATCGTCAAATATATCGTCTACAACTTGTTTCAGGCCCCGCACAGGTGTGTTAGGCGCACTGATCAGGCTCGCTCGCCCCCTCCTGTGACTAGCCAGGTTTCGGGCAAACGGCACGGGTGGCGAATTGTAAGTTTATGAATTTTTCATATTTTATAAATTGTTGACATTTTTTGTTGTTACATTCTTATGAAAAATGACCCATATCCTTCTTTTTAAATGGTTATCAATGGTACGAAAGAAAAGAAGTGGTGTGTCTGTACGGTGATATTTTCTTGTTCTATCTCGATTATAGCTTTACATATAGATTACAAAAAACTTTGGCATCCCCTAAAGACATTACGATTCCTGTCGCACTAAAATAGATGTGAATTACTTGAAGTGTTGATTTAGCACGTGATAGGCGGTGAAGGAAAACATAAAATAAAATATGTACTATACATAAAAAAAAAAAATTCAAGCTGCTGCCTTCAGCTTTCATTTTTTTTAAGAATTTTAAAGAACACGAAAACGTTGTTTTTATATATTACGATAATTTGTTACACTTAAATACTACGTTAATTACATGGCAGCTGTTCGTTTAACGTTTTAAAGTCGAATATTAAAGGCGAATGTGGTGTTGCAGAGGCGTGGGGCGCGGCGCGTGGCGGCGGCGCGGGCGCGGGCGGCGTCAAGATGCGGCGCCCGCCACCATGACGCTGCCGCCGCCCGCGCGCCCCGTGCACTACCCCGCCGCGCACCGCGCAATGCGCTATTACCGCATCTGGATCTACGCGTGCAACGGGGCACTGCTACTGGGCGCACTCGCCTTCTGCGCGGCAGCGGGTCGTGCGCTTGCTGACTACCGTCGAACACTTGTGCCCGGCCTCGGTGCTGCGCAGCCAGGCTTCCTTTACGGATACGCGGCCCTGCCTGCACAGGCCGGCCTACTGCAACTACTAGGCTGCCTCGCCGCGCTGCGTCTCTCCGAGCGTATGCTCAACGCCTACTGGCTCGCTCTGCTGGCTCTCTTGGTTGGCGACGCTGCCATCGGTGTTTATTGGGCTTTTCGTTTTGAGCGTGTATGTCGAGAATTACGACCACAGCTGCGTTTACGCCTCGCAAAAGATTACGACTCTGACGTTGATTTCGCAGAAGCTTGGGATCGTCTACAACGAGAGCAGCGTTGCTGTGGTGTAACAGGTCCTGCAGATTTTGCTGCTTTTAATCGCTCAGTACTCCCGCCAAGTTGCTGTCGCATTCCAGCGCATACGCCTGCTGTGACTCCCGCCTCTCTTGCAGTAATATCTGCTACATCACCACTGCCACTGACTCCAGTTCATTGCGCACCACACACGGCAGCGTGTGCAGAACGATTGCTTAGTTGGCTTCGACGAACAGCGGATGCGTTATTTGTGCTCGGATACTGTGTCATCGCATTTTTGAAACTGTGCTTCCTCGGTATTCTCAGATACGAAATAAAAGAAATGATTCAGAAAATTAGAATACTGCGAAGCGAGGGAGCTGGTGAGTTATTAGATGGTAGCCCTATTCACGGCGGGCCACTATCTCAGACCATAGTTGTGAATGCTGTTAACGCGAATGGTGGTGTTCGAGCACACGGGGGCAGTCCAGAACGGGCGGGGGAGAGGGAGGCTCTTCTTGGTCGAGCCTCGGAACCGTGCTCCCGTAGAAGTATACACGATGAGCCTCTCGGCCTCAAAACAATAAACGGCAACAATAATTGCGAGATGCGAGAACTGGCTCGTGGCGATTATCGACCGCTAGCTGCAGATAGCGCGGCTACTCGGATCTGACTAAGATGTTACTTGGAGCGGTTGTTCGGGCGGCGATGGCGCTCATTTCCTGCCGCTGGGTTTGAGGTGGAACCTCCAATAGCGCGCGGTGCGCCCGTGTGTGTCCGCCGCACAGGTGCCCGTGTACGCCTCGACCATCGTCGCCACACTCGCTCCGAATTTGAATTGTAAGGCCGTCGCTAGAATGATGTCCTTAAAATTATATCGCACGATGTAATATTTGTTACTATTAATTGGACGCATAAGTATACAAGAAGTTTTCTACGTGACGATGAAAATAAATGTCAATATTAGTGTTACAATAGGAGAACATTCAAAACAGTGACGTATGAAGTTCTAATTTACAAGTGTTAAAGTGTAATTTAGTTGAAGTGTATATGATCCCACGAGCAAAGCTTGTGTTTAGTTCCTATGCTTGGCAGGTGAAAAATATAATTATGTATATCGCGATAATTTTCATTTTAAAATAGGCAACAAAAAAGGAAATGTTTTTAAATAGATATTGTTTGTAGAAATTAAGTTGAAACGTGTGTTTATCGTTACATGTGCTGTAAACTTATGGTAATGTTAAACAGGATCTTGATAATAATGTTTTAGTAAAGAAAATATGATTATCATTGTTTAGAAGCTTTTTTGTATAATTGTTTAGGTATAAGAGACAAGCCTCCCGATATTTATCTCGAGGCATTCAAATCTCAAATACTAAGACAAGTCGCTAACGGATACAAAATTGTATCTCTCACTTTTTACATTTTCCCCCACGTAGATAAATTTGGTTTAGATCATTTTGTTCCAAAATACCCACAATGATTTATAATCGCATGTGTGACCAATATAACCGAATTATATTTCAAAGAACTCATGAGGTATATAAAGAGATTTAGCAGAACGTTCGCTTGTTCCCGAGATACAAATCGAATCTATTATAAATTACTGTGCATACGAGTATGTTTGAGATACATTAATATGGTAAATTATTTATTTTACAGTGTTTAACATGATTTTTGTTTAAATACGAAAACAAAAGTGGTGAGTCACGGCTTTGTGCCGAGGAAAACTAAAAACTCAAATGAAAAGAACGGGAATAATCAATTAACACTTTTTTTAATATAATTTATTTTGAATATTTTGTCATAAATTCGTAATGTTTACGGGACTAGTGAAGATTTTGTTAATACGTGCTTATTTTTCTAATCACATTCTTTAATTGCAAGTAGTATGTAACTAAATGATTTATAATATTTAAAACTTATAGAAATGACGTAGTTTTATTAGGAAGTAGTTTCAATCTTCACTGGTCCCTTTTTCACTTATATACGAATGTAAATAATTATAGAAATAATTTGTATGTATGTACACGAGTAGAATGCGAGTAACTGTGCATGGAAAGACAAAATAGTACTGATATGAGCTTAAATGACGTAGTGCCTACGAATATATGCTTATTACAGTATAAAGCGAATAACTACATTTAATAATAACGTTTTTCCATTGCTGGAGAAGTTTTTCGTATGACATTTTATCAACATTGTTAGAACAGTTATGTACTATGACGCTCTAAAGTGATATCTACATTTATGTCATGGTAAGTGGGACGTTTAAATTTTTATGGCTGTGTCCAAATAAGGTTTGAAACCTTTTTAATGTCTTGTAGAGTTGTCTCTTTTAAAGAATATTTATTATAATAAAATGCGAATTATATTGGTGAACTAATTCGTCGTAATTGTAACAGGTAAAATAGCAGGCGGCCAAAAAAGAGAATATACCTACTGAATTCTGCAATCGCTTGTATGCAGTGAAAAACAATAATTTGAATAAAATAATTGTATCAATAATTATAATAAACAATTTATAAATCAAGCAAAAATAAACCAGTTAAATCAAATCGGCATTTAACACTGACCATGTCAATAGCAGTTGTGTCACCGAGTGTCATTCGTTTCTTTAAGTATGATTTATTTGTACTTATTAATAATATGTACTTTTTTAGATATAATATAATAATGAGTATAAATTAATTACTATGTTCGCTTAGAGTAGGTATAATATTACGTGAAATTATGCAGAAGAATAGTTTTTTAATATTGTTGTCACATGAATGTACCAATCTTATAAAATTTTGTACCTATGTTCGGAAAGTTGGATAATTTGTAGCTAGGATCCAATCTAAGTCTTGCACTTCTTCCAAAACCGGTTAAATAACATGTGCCTTTGCTTGTTATATCGTTTAATTGACAGTACGTAATGTTTTTATTTATTAAGATACAAATCACAATAACAGCCACCTACTGAAAATAATTTAAGACAAAAAAGAAAAGTTGTAAACCCAAAATTAAAATCTTCGCATACCTTTTAGATTTAATTAAAATAATCCAAGAAAATAAGTAATTTGGAATGGAAATATTTTCGATTAATTTTATAAGAAAAACTACAATTTAATATATAGAGCTTGTAATTTTATTTTCTCGCTGTAAATTTTATTCTATATGTTCAATGTAATTTAACATGTAATGAGTGTTTCATAATTATATTCAGTATTCGTAGTAGAGTTGATACAACTTTCCGAAGGTACGCACTAGGCGACTGAGAGCTAATATTATCTAAATGCATCAAATAAAGAGTTTGTTAAATGTTTCCTTTTTTATTTAATATTTCAAAAACTATTGTATTTTAAAATACTGCGCATAGTAACCTTTAACTTGGCTCAGTTTGTCATTCCAATGCAATTACGCCGGTTTTCATGAAGGAGATGGCCAATATTTGAATAGACATTTGCAAAATAAATAATATAACGCAGCTGAAAACGTAACCATACCGAATCATGCTACTTGGCAAAAGAAAATAAATTTATCAATAGAATAGAATAATTTTTATTCATCATTTTTATTCAATATAGATTATTTACGTAATACTCATTCAACATCATTTTTTTAAACAACACTGATTCGCAAATAAACGCGTCTGTCTAGGGAAGAACCGGCGAGAAATCTAGTGGGATTATTTACAGTCATTTTAAAAATATGTAAATTTTTATTTATTCAGTATTACCAAAATGTAGAAATAGCTTGGCAGCATCAAAAAAAACTGATGTTCGTATTTACATTATAAATATCTCTTTTTTAATAAAGTGATTAATATTCTTATGTACATATAACGTTATCATATACGTATTGAGTGGCCAAGGTTAAGATAATAATTTCTTTAAATTTGTCTCTAAGAGACTTATGACCCTCTTTTGCAAAACAAAAATCACTTCTACGTCAGCCGCGTTTCTCCATAGCAAAAGATCATAAGACATTATAATAAGAAAACAACTAAAATAAACTAATCACGCCGTTTCAACATTAGTCAAATTTCCTATTTTTTTACAGCATATGCTAAGTCTACTTAGTACTTTAGATATAAAGGAGCTCAATTGAAGTTTCGCGTCAAGAGCTATTCCAAGAAAGACTGCGTATCCACATCCAAGGCTTCAACTCTTCCCAATTAACAAGCACATTTACATTTAAGCGTTTTACATTTGGTATTGTGAATTTATTACATTTTGTTTTATAACCATTTAAAAGCAAATAGTTAAACCAATGTACGACTTTTGAAGTAGCATTATTCACCTAGTTATATAACAAAAATTGACGTATTATTTTGAAAATAAACAATATATCATCAGCAAATAATGTTATATCATGGTTATCCCCTATTACGTAAGGTAAGTCATTAATGTAAATAAGGAATAGAAATGGGCCGTGAATTAAACCCTGCGGGACACCCGCACACCATACATAGATACTGCTGACCCGGAATAACTTACTACTTCTTACGTTCTATTAAATGCGTATATTGATAACTACTTTCTGCGTTCTATTGCTAAAATACGAAGTTAGAAGTTGTGCAGAATATCTTATACCGTAACAATGTAGTTTCCTGGTGAGTGTTTCATGATGATCGCAATTAAAGAATAGTATGGATATCCGAGATACATGCAAATACCTAAGATATATTCAAGATTTAAAACTAGATAGAATGGATTGGCGTAAATGAAGAATCATAACAAGAGTAGGGAAATACTGGATACACAATTATCTGAAACATCACCAAAGCCACTAGCTAGCTTGTTTACTTTCGATATGTTGATATTAGCTTGCTAATAGGGTCCCTAAGATATATTTAAATTAAAATAATAGGAGATAGGTGTTCAGCATAGTACCGGTTGCATGTGTACGTTCCCGCTTTTTATACTATTTACCAAACCTTGTATTCAAGAGTGCTGTTTAATTGTAATTAGTTATAGATAATAGAGGTAGGTGCTATTCTACTCTGCCAATAGGTGTCCGGCAATGTAGAATATTTCCTACCAAGGTGTCCTAAGAGGCGACTAAGGTATTGTACGGAGAGACACCGTAATGTGAAATGTTGTCACTATACTGCACGTGAGAATGCAACTAAGAGTCAGATTTTTTTTAACTCTAATCAAAATGGCGGTGACCTGGTTCGTAACGGTCCTTCAGTTTACGTAACACGCGCGCACGAAATGTGGGCTACATGTGTAGCCTCTGCTTACCCCTTGTATGGGAAAACGCGTGACTATGTGTATGTATGTTACATAGGTTCACACACAAGCACAAGCTAAGTGGGACAGGATTTACTGACATTAAAAATTAATTAATTAAATATAACTTTATAGTACTATATTAAAAAAAAAAAACAAAAAGGAAATATAAATACAAAAAATAAGTACAATGGGCCGTCTTATCGCTAAATGCGATATATTCCGGGCAACCTTTGGATGGACATAAACTTAAATTGAACAAATAAGGACGGCGGTGTACATACAAATGGATAAAATAAATTAACATACAAATGGATAAAATAAATTAACAAACTACATAAATAAAACTTAAATATACATAATTTGTACAAAATGTAATATAATATTTCTTAACTTTAATATACGTGTATATGAGATATTTGAACAAAACTATAAAGATAAAAGGTAACTACGAAACCACCCAATTACTGTTGGAGATATGTGAAGATAGCATAGAAGTGCTAACCATATATCGAAGTCAACGTCATTAAAGGCATTGCTGAAATCCAGCAGTGCCAGAAAAGTAACTTGAACCGTAAAAAAAACCGTGTTGATAGGGATTAGCAGGTTTGTGTAAGAAAGAGACAGAGTTCATGCTGAAAATGGTGCTCTAGGACTTTGAAAAGAAACGGGAGAATTGAGATAGGACGGAAGTCAGAAAACGTAGACGGATTAGGGTTTTTTGAGTAAAGGAGTAATTTGAGCATTCTTCCACGCACTTGGGTAAATTCCCTCGGTGATCCAGAAGTTAAGCAGTTGGGATAGGACGTGGACAGTGTCGTCGAGGATGAACATTATCATTTTCTTACTAATGCTGTCGCTACCGACGGCATTCAGTGAAATGGATGATAAGCTCTTTTTACTGACTTCAAAAAAGGAGGAGATTCGTCTGTATGTATTTTTTTTATATTAAAATCTGCAATATAGGCGATTAGCGAACCTATATATCTTCTATAATATGATATGATATTGATCGATATCGATCGATAAATACATCTAGAACCTGCAAAGAAATATAAACTTCTTTTTTTATAGGAGAAAGTGACGGGGTGAACAAAACGTTTACTTGTTAGTAAGTACAACGTCACACAGAACATTTCTCTATAGCACCACACTGCGCTCGTCACCCCGAGAGAACAGTTCTTAAGTCTTATATGCCCAATAATTACACTATTCCTCAGTACCGATTTAGACTGAAACAGTAATGTTTAAATAGTTACTACTGCTTTACGGCAGAATAACTGGCCCTAGATGGAAAAGTAATGGTTGATGAATGATTACGTCTGTATATTATTGTATCTACCTACAATCAACCCAATAATATAGAATATAATTATGTTAAAAAAATAATAGTATATACATACCTATATAAATTCAGAGAAGAAATCTTATTGACAGACAGTAAATTATTGTTGGTATTCCGTTCTATATACTCGTATACATATATAAAACCGACTTACCACTGAGTCATCACGATATCTCCGAAACTGCAAGACCTATTTATTTGCTCCTAAATGGGCAAACGTGTTGTTTTTCGTTATACATACTTTACCATAACAATAACTATACTTCTGCGCGAAGCGGGGGCAAGAAGGCTAGTTACTATATAAAATTGTTTATCTGTAATCTGTCGAAAGCATTTTGTACCGATTTCGAATTTAAAACTTATTGCAAGAGCGTGTTTAACGTCTATTTAGAAAAGTCATGTGAACAGATTCGAAATTTACAACGCACCTGTGAGTTATTTTCAAGGTTAAAATGTTTACTGAATCCAAGCAGGCAAAGCTGAATTATTACTACGTCGATAAAATATCCATTAAAATTACAGAACATTAACTAAAGGTCCTAAATAATTGAGATGTTATCAGATTTAACGTTACGCTAATTAGTAGTACTTTAATCACGGTTGTAATCATGTTTTAAGTAGGAACTTGCTGTGAGGAGCAATTTGTTATTCGAGTGAGCGCGAAACGAGGTCAGAGTGCCAAGATGACAACGTAAATCAATTCAAATAAACTAAAGGGATATATACGTATAACTTTATGTTTGATCTTTAACGAATGACAACTAAAAAAAAATTTTTAAGATTGGGTTTGGTTTTAAATATTATCACGATGTTAAGAACTCGAGGCCTTATTATGTTAATTTTCATAATATTTCTAGAGAAACTCTAAATATCTACATTTAATCACTTTATCTGTAGTATTTTTATTACATTCTATACTTTTGTGAGATAGTATTCACATTATTCAATTTAAACAGAATAAAATGTAAACCACTATCAGAGGACTGCTGCATCCATTTATAAATTCATTCATTAAAGCGTGATGTTAAACCGTACAACTTTACGAGTTTGTTTACCGTAGTAAAGTAACCAATCAGTAGAATAACAATACCTACTTAATTTCAACAACGGTTACACAAGGCAGCCTTCTTTTAAGTTCAACAATTAATTTGTGTTTTTTTAGTGCTTGTATATAAAATTTCCATTAACTGTGGCTGAAATTATCGAATACTTAAAATACATACGTAACCTAAAAGCGATTATGTGTGTTTAATGTTTATGTTAACCAATACCCCAACGCCATATTTGTAAGATATGTACTCGTATTATCTAAAAATGCACATTGGTGACGTAAAATAAGTCACATTTTCTCTCTTTTTATCTATGGGAATGGAATCCTTTTCTAACGTATCATAATAATTTTATTCATGATGGTCTATAATAGAAAGCACAAATAAAATTAATTATGTTTCGTTACTTTGAACTTATGAGACCTACTACTACTACTTCTTATAAAAAAGGCACGAATTTATTTAAATTATATAGATTATTCTGCTTAAAAAACTTACCTGAATTTGCTCTTCAGTAATCCGATAAGCTCTGTCAACGTTTGCTCCGCCGATCACGAGGACGGGATTTTTTGAATTGTCTTTCACGAATAAGCTTTCTTCGTTGTTGGGACATCTTTCATTTCGGCGTAAGATACATGCAGTATGAAACTGCCTTGAAGAATTTGGCGCACATGACCCCAAGCTCTTTGTGACACCTAAATTGAAGGAGCTTCGTACGCTGTTAACATTCTTCAGTTTTTGAAATTCGACGGCAATATCGGCACCCACTTTTGCATTGTTTTTTATGAGGGCGATGTCTGTCCATTGTTAAAGAAATTAAAATTTACAAAATATCACTCTATTCACTAGTGGTGACTATTTAGATTTAAATTCGTTTTCTGTCTCAGTACCTTTCAAAAGTTGTTAAAATATTGATATAACTTTTTCTTATATTATCGCGAATATTTTTAATTTCATATATTCCGTAAATGTAGTGTTATTAAATTTTCATACATTTCATTGAACCACATGTCGTCACGTTTAGACATCAGTTCTTAAGTCCCATATGCCCCGTAATTACACTAGCTATGAGTGCCCTTCAGACCGAAATACTGTAATGTTTGAAATCTTCTGCTTGACGACAGAATAACTGACCTTGTGGTACTCCTATCTAAATGGATTTCTGTAAAGTAATGCAGCAGCAATTTTGGATGTTGGGATGTTTTAAAATAGGCTATTTTTTTATTGCATACAGAAATCATCACTGTATAGAAAAAAATCAACTTGACTCTTCCTGGAGAGGATTTTCTGTAGTCGTCTCTTGGCAGGTGCTGGCAGTACCAGATGTCACGCATCTTGGTTCGCGAAGTTTCACAAGCCATCTGGTGACAAGGTTTAAAACAGCAAAATTTTAATTCATTAACAAATTAAAAAAAAAAAAAATGTGTAAACTAGTGTGGAGCATTATTATAAAACCAAGATACTGGAAACAAATATCAGTTAAATTTTAAACATCAAAAGTGATTTGAGATTAGAATAAATCACCTCTTTATAACTATCTATTCATTTTTTAAATCGAATAACACCTAAAAAATTTAATTTAAAAAGGATACTGGTATTTAGAGAGGCGCCGTCTGTCGCCTTGGCGACTGCAGCTAGTAAAAATGGTGTCACTTCTTTGCCATGTACACCTTTTTTCTTCGCGTCTACCAGAGCACCTTGTATGGCGTCTTCTATGATCTTTTCTGTCAAACAATAAATACGAAGTTTGTTTTAAGCAATCACATGAGAATAACATTTCGGACGTTTCTTTCAAAGCTAAAATGAAAGTAGAATTTGTATTAAGACATGAATAAAAATGTATGTACTCCTTAACATTATTTTCTAGCGTTCATGTTATATCTACTGGTTTTTGTTGAGAAAGCATATGTATACCTACGACAAATTATCCGACTAGGTAAGACCATTTTCTGTACTGAAGTAATTCTAACTAGACTGAGAACTGTTTGGTGAATTGGCTTACTGATTATAAGTTGATCAGTCGGTCAGCGTAACGTCATCAAATCAAGTAAGTAGAAGATACGCTATGAGTGACACTTGTGATTTTGAATTTAATTTTGTACTGAAAATGATGCCTTTTTAGTAACATAAAACCGATGTAGAAAACAATAATAAATTTAAAAGATAGAATAACGATACTAGTATTAGATTGTTCTTAAGCCTAGATTAGAAAATATCTAGTGAATATCAACATTTTCTAAAATCTAGACTAAACTAGTTCATTATGAAATGTAATTGATCTATAAGTTGTTACCGTCCATAGCATGTTCAACAGGTACAGGTACGGCGATGACGATGCCTGAATGTAGACGCAATTGTCGCGCAGCATACAATATGTGTGCAGCGTGCGACGCGTCGGCAGCTCGATGTGGCGCGCGGTATCCCGAACATACGGTATAAAAAGCTGGGAATTCTTCCGATTCTCCGAAGGTGCACACCGTTACACCTTGTGTTTCCTGTTTCGATATAATCGGTTGGTTTGTATTATTAGAATTCTAAGCAACATTCATAGTAACACTTTTGCCCTATCCATTATCAAACTACATTTACATAATTTTAAAAATAAAAACACTAAATCGCTAATATTAAACATTATTTAAATGATCACTTTAATTCTAAAACAGTCTCCCAACAGTGCACTGGTGGAAATAGGTATTTCCCAGTTGGAGGATTGGCAGTAATTGCTCTTTTTCTCAGGTGGATTCAGACATCTCAGATTCTGCAGTCCGCCTGCAACCTTGGTAATTTAGGTCTGGCGTAATTGAAATGGTTATTCCTAAATCCGACGGAAGCCACGTGATGTTTATGGCTACTCTTTGTCGACTTTTACGACAACCACGGGTAGAGATGGTGGAAGATTCTCTTTCGCCACCACCATTCGGATATTAGACGTCCTGATGTCATAGTTCATCTGGGCTATCTTCATCTTTTAATAATTAGTTTTGATTCGATTTATGCAAAACAAACTAAAAGTGGCTTGAAGTCTTGCAGTGCTATTCTTTGCTTTGGATTTTATTATCTATGCTTTGGATTTTATTTATCAATTAAAGGATCCCAAGTCAGTGGTAGTACCGAACCATCTTCTCTATTGATATTAGGATATTTCTTAATTTCTAGAGGTTTACAAATCATCTTTGGCAGAGTTTAGTATTCTTTTGTAAAGATTTGTGGTCTATCAAAATTGGATATAATAGGTTGGGATGATCGTAGAATTTATGTAAGTTAAGATGATCTAAAAATGTATTTTAGGTAAAATTGTGAATTATATTACTAATTAATTATAATTATTTTACTAATTACGATATTAAATTAGTTAAATGACTAGTTATTTTTTTATCTCTAATTAATACGTAATCAGATTAAAATTTGATCGAAAAATACCAAATATTCTAGAGTCCTTCCGATGTCTAGGATAGATTTGACTCCGCTGCATACAACTAATGTACGGCTGCGACCCAACTCCGTCAAGTCGGCGGAGACGTCCATTGTGTTTTCCCCTTCGCGATGTACTCCTCCTGTTTCGAATCGAAACATTAGTGGCTAATAAAAATAGAGTGAAATATTAACTTTATCGATTAGAGAGTATTTGACGAAACGTGTATGTTAATATATATTAAATTTTATGACACCAAAACACTGATTAAGAGAATCCGTTAATTTCAAATCCTTAGAGTGGTTTACAAGAATCCAATTACAAATAAAAGAAAATTGACTGATTAAAATATGCTGAATTAGATACAAACTAAAAAGTTTATTATTTGATAATTTTACACATTCAATTGTCATATTTTTGACACGACATAAGACTAAGAAACTTTCTTCAGATATCGGAAACTACCAATAAAAATTTAACTTGTATTTTTAAATGAAATTATTTTTTACGGATTTTATCGCGTTTAATTTGGAACTATTTACCGACATTTCGAGTGCTTTACAGAACCCATGGTCACGGGAGGACTGAGGAGACAAATGTCCTGATGTCATAGTTAATCCGGGATACCTTCTGCTTTTATTTTATTATTTTTTTTACTCCGATCTACGCAGAAAGAGAGCCTTGCAATGGTATACTGGGTTTTTGATTTAATTTTATTAATCATTGTATACCAAGCCGGTGGTAATACCCAACCATCTCTTGATCTATTGAAATTAGGATGTTTTATTAATTTCAATAGCCTCGCGAACAATAATAATTATTAATATTATTAATTCCAAAACCCGACTTCAACGCAGCAGCTCCAAACATGCTTATGCGAATTTAAGAGTTTCGTGATTTAATGATAGATTCCATCATCAGAACTTAACCAAAATTGTACGAGACTCTAACCAATTCAACTAAAAACAATCATTGAAATTGGTTCACAATCGGCGAAGATATAGCGTAACATGCACACAAAAACCCGTCCTATTCCACCGCATATCGACCTATTAGCTTCCTCGAGGTTCTAGGCAAGATATACAAACGTAATTTGCATAAATAAAGCACAGGTAAAATTGTGTAAATTTTCGTGAGGACGCCTATAAATGTCCCACTGCTGAGCACAGGCCTCCTCTCATTTCTGAGAGGGTTTTGGAGCTAGGAAGAATCAGCCACGCTGCTCCAAGGCGGGTTTGCGGACTTCACATGTCTTCGAAATATTTTTTATTTCTCAGACATGCAGGTTTCCTCACGATGTTTTCCTTCACCGTCGAGCACGTGGTAAATCAGCAATTAAAAATTGCAATTAACAATTTTATTTGTGCCGGCACCGGGAATCGAACCCACGTCACTCGCGTACTATGAAATTTAAAGCGAGCGCCTCGCCCCTGTCCTACCACGGAAAAGTAAAAATTTTTATATTCATAAGTATCCGGGAGGAGCATACGTCGTAGATTGAATTTATACATTATCCTATAAAGACGTAACTATCTTAGAAATAATCGTTTAATATCACCGGAACATGTTTCCAGAAAAAGTACATATATTAATATTAATTTGGAAGCCTTCTACAAATAATAAGAATGGATATTTTATGTTTATAGAATTACAAAAACTGATCTTGTTATATCACGCACAATGTATCAAATCTTTGGAAATTAGATTTGCTCTGTACCTCATGTTTCAGATATATATATGAGAAGGTTTGTTACTGGTGGTAAGATTTTCATTCCGGAATCCGTCTAGGTAGGTACCACTGCAGGACCAGTTATTATACCATGAAGCAGTAGTATGACAACATTCCTGCGGTTTGGTCTGAAGGAAACTGATAGCTAGTGTGATTGATGGGCATATGAGAGGTAAGAACTAATATCTGAGACATCAGTTCTTAACCCTCATGTGGTAAGGGGCGCATTGTAGTGCCACACAGAAATGTTCTAGGTGATACGGCATTTGTTATGAGCAGGCGTATCACTTACCGCAGTGGTAAGTGATACGCCTGCTCATAATTTCTTTCACTTTCTAGTACATAGCGCAGTGGCTAGGCGATAGGCTTCTGCAATACGGGTCGTTGGTTTGATTAACGTACGAAATTTATGTTTGTGACCCGAACTCACTATACAATTAGAAGCTTAATGAGGAGTTACTTTATTTATTGAATTAAATATTTGTGTGCCGACGAGTCTGGATATCCATTTTGCCTCTTTGCCACAATTTTAACATGCTTTTAATTTTTATGGTTCGAAACAATTTTTTTTCAACTCACCTATGCCACCCGTAACAAATACATCAATGTCTACCAGCTCAGACGCTATTATTGTTCCAGCGACAGTTGTTGCTCCGTCAAGTCCTGCCGCCATTACAGACGCGAGGTCTCTTCTCGAGGCCTTCACCACCCCTTTCACCTGTGCCAAGTACTGCAGCTGTTCTTCTGACACACCAACCGTTAGCTGTCCCTTGAGAATCGCTATTGTAGCAGGTGTTCCACCCTGACAATTAACGCCTTAGTGCAATTAAAGCAGTGAGACATAAGTTTCTTCCAATATAGAAGGATTCGCTGTAATCGCCTTTTTATTAGATAAAGTGACGAGACGAGCAAAACTTTTACCCGATAGTAAATACAACGTCTGCCCATAACAAATACTATGTCACTCAGTATATTTCTACATAACACCACACTTCGCCCGTCACCTAGGGATATCAGTTTTTAAGTCTCATATGCCCAGTGATTACACTAGCTCTCACTGCCCTTCAGACCGAAACACAGTAATGTTTGCGCATTACTGCTTCACGGCAGAATAACTGGCCTGGGGTAGTACCTACCTAGACAGATTCTTGCATAGGAATTCCTACCTAGGCAGGCGTGTTGGCGATAGTAGTAATAGACCTTAGACAAGCTGGTATATTTGTGATGTTTGGTGGTGGCGACCATTGAAAATGTGCCACACCATCTTACACCACCGGTGTCGTAAGAGCCGTCCAAGGGAAAAGCCAATAAAATTACAATTCCAGATTGATGGCGGAATAACCATCCAGAAAAATGCCAGCCCTAAGTCCAGCAGTCGACCATTAACAGGCTAATGATAATAAAAACAGTACAAGAGACGCTGTAGAGGTAGCTGTTGCCGCTCCTTTCTGTAGTTTGTGGCCGGCTGAAAATCAATGTTACGATTTCGCGGCTTCTACTGAGAAGGTAAAACGACCAACGAAATCTAACACACATCCCTTCAAGGGGGAGGTCTACGTTCTGCAGTTGACTATTAAATGGCAAATAACGCTTGCTGATGATGAAGCAGTATTATTTTTTTTTACTGAAGAGGGGGCAAAGAGCAAGCGGCTTCACCTGATGGTAAATGATTACTGCTGCCCGTGAACATCTGAAAATCAAATCCCAGAGGAATAACGGATGCGTTGCTAGCCTTTGAGAAGGATGTAGGCTTTTTATTTGGAGGTCTAAAGTCGTATCAGTCCGCTATAAACCGAAGGCGTCAGCATATTCCACAAAATGGCCGTGCGGACACTCCACATGGTAAATTTAATAAAAAATGCAAAAACTGTTCCCAAGGTTCTCAAGGATCGGAAGGGACTTGGTCGTCGACGATTTGAGCCGCTCTTTGTTGAACGTTTGATTGTTGAAGAAAAGACTATTAGAAAATCTTTTAAATGAAACTAATTTTACGGATTTTATCGCGTTTATTTTTGTTATTTATAACACGACGTTTCGAGTGCTGTAAAGCATAAACAACAAAAATAAACGCGATAAAATCCGTAAAATTAGTTTCATTTAAATGTGTGGTGTTCGCGTAAATATAAGAAATCATTATTAGAAAATCTATTTATCATCGTTAAATATTAAGTAATAATTGTTCTACTAAAATAGTATCGTGCAATTTTTACTTACTCGCTGCCTTATTATGTTTTCCACTTCCCTCGCTGTTTCTAAATTCTGTGGGTATGGCATGCCGTGCGTAATAATCGTTGATTCTAGAGCAACAATCGGTTTCCCTTCTGCCTTTGCATTCAGTACTTCCTCCGAATATACAAGAGGTTTTGTATTGTTATGATGACAATAATTACGAAAACAAATTGGGAGTAAACATCTTCTTGATGCAAATGCTAGTAAGAACGCCATTGTATAGCCTGAAAAAAAAAATGTAGCAATAAAATCGTATCCTGCTGTCGGAGGCCAAGACCCACTTTGGAACAATACGTTAGGAATAAAACCTCATCCAGTGTAAATTTTATGTTAAATTAAAATTATCAATATCGCCGTGGCCAAATCTGCCACCCCGTGGCAGTTTTGTACCCCTGTTTCAGTCGACAAAGACTCTATAAATGACTTGAATACTCAAAATTTCTTAAAAAAAATTAAAATATATTAGTACTATATGTCTATAAAATTGTTCGCTATATATATTTGCTATCATTGCTAAACGCTTTAAAGAAAATAGAGATAAACCCAGATCCTTTATCTGAATATATATACAATAATAAATGACAATAAGATCGATGTTACTGTCGTGACGTAACGACCTCCGACCATTCACCAGCACCGATTTTATCAGTGCATTTCTCCTTTATTTACATATTTATATTCATCGCGTTGCAGCAGTTGCCAATGTTTAGTGTTGTGAAATTAGTTCAGTTTTTGTTACTATTTATTTTTAGCAACATTATCATCAAGTTGTCTGTAGTTCACTAATAGAGAGCTTCTTCCATCTTGGGAGTGAAGACTTCTCTTTTTCCCATATGAGGTGTAGGCAGAGGCCACCAACGTAGCCCACTTTTCCCCATCGCAGGAAACATGACGCGACGGGTGGTGAACCACGTCGCCGCCATTTTGGTACCAATCAAAAAATTCTTACTCCCCATTGCGTTCCCACGAGCAGTATAGTGTCAGTCAGCATTGCATGTTATGTGGTGCAGCATTGGGTGTTATTCTGCACGAATAAAGGCTGTCCGTACAATACCTCAGTCACCTCCTACAACATCTCGATAGGAAAGAGGTAGGTGCTATTCTACTCTGCCGGACAACTATCGACTGGGCATATACATGTGCTTTCTAGTGCAATACTTAAATATTTTGTTAACGTTTTTTGCATATTATGTAAAACTGAGATTTATTTTCATATACGTACGTAAGCATAATGCAACATTGAAACCGAGCGTGTGCAATGCGGTTCGTTGACGGTATCGTGTAACGATGTGGTATACGCTTTCAACGTTTTGAACGTATTTACTTCAGTAAAGTTCTTACACAACTAGCAATTTAATTTTATATCTACACTGTATATTTGCTGATTTCTATGACTTTCATAAATGTTAACGCCTTTCATTCATTATTCATACGTTCAAAATATCAATATCATAAATTGCTATTTAAATTAATTTCAAGAAATACTTAATACAAACTTAAACTAAGCGAGCCGAGAACTAACAACACCGGGCGTCAAATTGAAAATTCATGAATGTAAAATTCGCTTGAGCCGTAAAGCTTTAATAAATTCAAGTGCTAATACGGGAAGAAAAGTAAATATTAATATAAGTAAATAAATAGATTTTTTATATACGAATAGCTAATCAAAAAACGACTTAGTACATGACGATGTCATCAAACTGAATCATTGTTAATTGTCTATTTTCCTAGAAGAACTAAACTAGTAGGTATACATAGTTTCAGGCAAAATGTAAGTTGGTGTGTGAGGAAATAAAGAAGAAAAGAAATGTATATGTCGATTAAGATACATAAATAGACAAATTATGAAATTGAGAAAAGAAAGAAATTTAGAAATCAATGAAATTGAGAAATCATTTTATTTTTTGTGTATTCTTTCTCCTGTTTTATTACTTAAAATCCTAATTTTAATAGAAAATGTTTTTTTTTTCATTCTATATCGCTGGTTCGATGAAGAACCGGCAGCAAGAAATCCAGCGGGCTCATTTTTACCTAAAATTAGATTACACAAGTTTTAATAATAATGCAAATGTACTATGTACACAGTGTCAGAAATAGCTTGGTAGATAGACATCACCTCATTCCCAGGGGTTGTTTAATAAATATTGTTATCACTTCAATAGAAAAGGATCTCATAACTTTACGGTAAAAATACGGAAAATAGATGGCAGCGTTGTTACCAAACACATGTGACGTTAGATAATTGGTATTGTGAGTAGACTTTTGCACTTTTCTTTTTGATGATAATACATTATGTAGACTAAGCTTTGCGAAGTCCTTCAAGAGTTATTTAAGTATAAAGACATTTTGCTGCGATGAAATATTATAATAATGTTCAGTAGTAGTCACTAGCAGTATTATTTCAGAGATAATCTAATTTAAAGATAACACAAATTAAATATAGTTAATAGAGTCAGGGGATACTTTGCGGAAACCCATAGTAATGAAAAAAAAAGAAAGTAAATTTGCTAACAAAAACAATAAAGGGGTGTGTATTATCTAATTTTTGAAGAGCATCGCCCGCCTTCACACAATAGCGCTCACAAGCAAACTATTACCGACACCGGGAACCGCCATACATACATTTTCAGGTGATGTATTGCTGTTAGCCTTCTCGGCTTTTACAGCTTCATCGGATACTCTGTTCGCAGGTCAGGGGCCCGCGTGCCAGGTTTGGTTTGACCCAAACATAAATAAATAAATAAACTCCTGAAGGAAGGTAAGTTACTTTGCTAAGATCCGCATGCAAAATTTAAAAAAAAAAGATTTGCATGCGGATCTTAGCAAAGTAACTTACCTTCCCTCATTATAATGGATTTCCGCAAAGTAACGCCTGATTCTATTAACTAAATAAACTCCTACAAAAACCTCGAAATTCGGACTGTGTCGCGTTCGCTGCGTGCTTTCGCGATTTCGAATATATTAAATATTTTAAGTCGTCTAATGACCGTCCTGAGGGAGGCTGCGGGCGTCCATTCGGACTGTCGACTTGGGTTGTCGGTAACTCTGGGCGGTGAGAACCGCCCTGGAACAGGGAACCGCCACCAGATACCCTTCAGACTACAACATTATCTCAGCATTTTTTTTTACTTCAACATAAATTAAAGAGCGTAGGATAAAAAAGTATGATAGGTAAATGCTCGCGTAGATACTGTGTAAATTACTATGCGAGCATATACCTATTATCTAAATTAATTGAAGACTACTACTGCGCTGCGGGTCTTGGGTCGAATCCCAGCCAGAGCCAACATTTATGTGTAAGCTCACGGTGCCCTGCCACACAGAAATATTCCGGGTGGCAGCATCATTATGGGCAGACATTGCACTTTTTTATTGTATAAAGTGACGAAACCAGCAAAACGTTCACCTGATGTTAAGTGCAACGTCCGCCCACAACAAATGCTGTGTCACCCAGAATATTTCTGTGACACCACACTGCGCCCGTCACCCTGAGAGATGAGTTCTTAAGTCTCAAATGCCCAGTGATTACACTAGCTCACAGTGCCCTTCATACCGAAACACAGTAATGTTTGCACACTACTGCTTCACGGCAGAATAACTGGCCCTGGGATGGTACCTACCTAGACGGATTCCTGCATAGGATATACTCGTACACTACACTTATTACTAAAGTACTTATTATAGCACTTACCAGGTGAACAATTGGTTTGTCCCGGCACATTATCCAATTAAAAAAACCGTTTGTCGGCACACAACTAGACTAGATAGTTGTGTACCCATTGTCTCTGACACTACTTCATGCTGACCTACTTACGATCTTATTGCATGAGCTTCATATCTTTATACGAATCTTAATACGAATGCGTGTATCTGTGTTTGCGTTGTCTCTGTGTCTATAATCTCTCCCGTGTAGTTGATAGTATCCAAAAGAGGTCGAAAATCGTCTCCAAAGACATTACGAGTAATTTGAATTCTGTTGCCTGCGGAACAGGAATTGTAAATTACAACTTTTTAGTGCTGAGTCTATGCATTTGCGAAACATGAATGTTGAATGTGTCGGTAGAATGAAATAAATTGAATGGGCGGTCTACTACCTAGCCGTTACCTTATTTGCACGCGTCTCATTCTTTGATAAAATAATCGGTTGGGGAAGCAGTAATTTCAGCAGCATTTCATCATTATTATGTACTATTTGTGTACTTTTAGCGTATATTAGTTTAATAAATAGCAAAGTTGGAGTAAATATATAATTCAATACGATTTTTATAACCAGAAGACGTTGTAAACTGTTCTTTGATTAAATTCCGTGAATATTTAATAGGTACAATTTTAAAAACATCTAAAAGTCTTTTTCACATACAATTATATGCGCATTATTAATTTGAATTGCTCTCATGCGGAAAAAGTGCTTGAGAAATGCAACACTGATATTTCAAGTACTTTCCTCTATAAAATTGTTACAGAGGCAAACGTTGGCATGGAATGGCTTTTATTTAATTGTTGCATTTAAGTAAATAGGTTATAGTGAAGCAAATCGTTTGGTAAAAATATTTGGTTGTCTGTAAAGTCGGTTTACGGACGATAGTTTTAGGTGATAACGTCATAAAGAAACATAAAAAATAATTTGTTTAAATATAATCACGACCAATTAGTTATAATCATATTATGTTATATTATTCTTTATTTATTATTAGTCATATTATTCTTAAAATGCAAGAATTAATTACCTTTTTTGCCGCTGTTTTGAGAAAAAACAGTTAATTTGAGCGAACAAAATGAAATTAGACTGAAAATTATGGAGGAAATCAATCACATCTTATTAAATTGTAGAAATAAACACAAAAACACGTTGTCGCGTATTCAACATTTGTTATAAATAATGGCTTCCGTCAAGGTGGGTGGGGGTTATTGTAAAAGTTCTCGAAGAAGCTCGCATGGCCGCGTTGCAGTAGCAGAACTATTCTTACTGCTAGCTCTGACGTCATGCGAGAAGAGAGATATATGAGTCACAAGCCAACGCTTGGGCCGATCGTGCCTCTCTATCGCTTGTTGCGCGCTCTCGCTTGCACGCACAGGCTCAGGCGGAACGGGACACTTTTTCGTGCGCGGCTGCCGGTGTTCATCAATTTATAAGACGTTATCACGTCAAAAAGAAAACAAGACATGCTACTCGTATATTTACTAGTGTTCAGATTCCTATGCAGGAATCCGTATAGGTTCACCTGATGGTAAGTGTAACGTCTGCACATAACAAATGCTATGTCACCCAGAACACTTCTTTGTGACACCACACTGCGCCCGTCACCCTGAGACATCAGTTCTTAAGTCTCATATGCCCAGTGATTACACTAACTCTAAAGCCCTTCAAACCGAAACACAGTAATGTTTGCACACTACTGCTTCACGGCAGAATAACTGGCCTGGGGCGGTACCTACCTAGACGGATTCCTGCATAGGAATCCTTCCACCAGAGCCTAGTTCAAGTATCTTTTCTAGTAACTATGGAAATTATCTCATGAACCTTTGATTACTTTATACATATATACAGCGTAATGACAATAATGTTGATGATAAGAGGGAAACAAATATTTATCTAAAAAGTAACACCCGATACTTACATATGATGATACATTAGATAATGATTATTAAAACGTGGTATAAAATCGTGCGATCTGTTTTATTTATAGAAAACTAATTTCAAATTCTAATTGGAGTTTAGTTATAAAATTTCGCAAGTAACATAAAGGTCTGAAGTAAATGAGGTTAGCAAGGTTAGCGACAGGGTTTCAAAGCGTGGGTCGTAAATTTATATCCTTGACTCGATATTAGAAATAGTTGGGCTTCGTATATCGTAAATTCCAAGTTCTTAAAATTATGTAATTTCTTTAAATATCAAAAACTTCTAACAAACGACTAATCATTGTATATTTTCAATGATAGACCGTTTTTTTTTAAATCGTAGCACTGTTTTATTGCTATTTTACTCCAGTAGGAGTTCGTCTAGTAGATAGCGCCACTTTGGGTTGCACTGCAACTATAAGGTGGACGGGAAGCTTGTTACTATGCCAATTTTAACATTTATAGCAACTGTATTACGAATCAAGAACGTTCGTAATTTTAAGAAAACAAGGGATCCTTTTTAAGCATTTTTGTTTATGACATTTTTGTTAAAGACAGCATTATAAAAATATATGATTTGTGAACTATTAAAAGGACTGATAAATAACAAAAAAATGTTTTTTATTATGTCTACTTCTTATTTTGCGTGTACTTCGACACGCTAATGTCATTATCATCATCATTTCAGCCTATCACTAGTCCACTGTTGAACATAGGCCTCCCCCCTAGATTGCAACAAAAAATTGTAACTCTCATGTTGAAGGGATTTTGCCACAGGTGCCACGCTCGGCGGGCGGTTTGGCAACCTCAGCTTATTTATTCCGATGTGCCAGAAAGATGCTGCTGCCCATCTCATGGTTTTTATTTTCTTTCTGTCGACTTTTACGACACCACGGGATGTGATGGGGGTTAGATTCTCTTAAGCCGCTACCACACGCTAATGTGTATATATTAAAAATCAATTTAATTTCAGAGATTTTTACATGTGATTGCTTGAAATAATTTCAGATAAAACTATTGAATCTAAATATCTACAAACAGTGACTTTGTGATCTATTTGGTATTAGTTTCAATTAAAACATCTCAAAGATTTCTAGCTTTACATGAAAGTCCATACGTATTAAAACAGAAAGCAATTCCATAAGATAGTAATAGGTCGGGGAAAAAGTCTTTTCGCATATAGTATGTATAAACTTGTAATATAATTTATTTGGCTGTACTATTTGCATCTAACTGGTTTTGATGACATTAAAAAGGTTTCATTACAAAAAAGAAACTAATTAGTAAAATGTTTTTTTTCTTCTTATTTATGATCCTGGTAATCAGCTACCAAATCGAGCCATTTTTGTCAAGGTCGAGTAATAATTTAATTATAACAAGATCTTTGTTTAGATAGTAATTAAAATGATAGTTGAGTTTTAATAAAGATTTGCTGGACGGAATGGGAAAAAACGAAAACTACAATTTTGGTCTTGAGTTGAATTTCTCAATTACTGTACACTTTCACGAGCACCTGCTGCATAATAATCAATCAATATTAAACATCAAAATTCAAAATATACGCATAAATTACCAATTTTAATAAAAACACTATCGCCACTTTTTGAGTTGGCGCCAAAAGCCCTAGGTAAAATGTTGTTTCCAGTTATTTTTCATTTGTTTATATTCTGTCAAAATGAGTGAATTAATTGAAGAGATTCGACAGAATTTAATTTTTTTACAAAAAAGAAAAAATGCAAAGCAAGCCGCGAAAGAACGCGACGTTTATAGACCTAAAGCAGTGTCAGTAAGAGTAGCACAAAGTTGGTTTAACATTAAGTGAGGACTGCCAAAACTACCAAGTCCCAATTTCTACAGGAACGGTATCATGTCACTACCTTCAAGATGGCAAAAAGACATCGAACAAAATGGCACACATATACTGTAAATAAATGTAAATTACCTTGAAAAAAATGTCTTGAATTTTCATATAAAATGCAAAGAAACTTTTTCCCCAACCTAATTATTACAAACAATTTACGCTTTGAGGTACATTTATTATCTGCGACTAGTATCTGTTGGATATATTATCTGTGGCATTTGTTATCTATGACATTGGTATCTGTTTGACAGTGGAGTGTTTTTTAGTGTTCAAATACTCCATAAGATTTGACCCGATTTTGTTGTAATATTACGTACGTCATTTGTTAAAAAAATACTTAATTTTAACGGTGTTTACGGTAACATACTTTATAAGTTAAATTTGTAACTAAAACTTCATAACCTCTACATTACGGTAAAATCTAACAAAACATAAGTGACTCCCAAACTGAATTCAATTCATTTTTAACCACCGTATTATGTCCAACTTGATGACGACTTAAATGCTACTAAATAATATTTAATTTTCTTTACTTTGAGATATTCTTACCCTAGTCTTGTTTTTTAATTGTACACTAAGCACAAACAAGCACTGACTGACACTGAGTTACTATTTAGTAGTGGTAGTCACTGTCTGACCAGGTGTCAGACAGTGACTACCTTCAAATACTATCAAAAATGGTTATTTCTGTTTCAGATATTGTTGTTGTTTATTGTAAAAAAGTTTTGTTGGCGTAGGGTAATGTTGACGACCTTTTCAGCGTAAATGGTTGAAGTATTTAACTATAATATGATTAAAGTATTGAGCTTTCTATAGTATAATGTATTTCCGTAGATTAATATTTACATTGCGGCCTGGGAAAAGGAACCATAGATTTATTTCAATCTTCAAAAGTGGCGCCTGTGTTTAATTTTAAGTTTTCAAATAGTCAGGACGTTTCAAGTTGCACTCAAATCGAATTACTTTGTTACTCTCTGTTAGAACAAAACAAGTAAAATAGTTCATAGTCACCATAAGCGCAATACCCGAAGTTATAATGTAGACTACTTGATTAAATATATTTTTTGTACGCAATAAAATTGTTCATAAAACAATTTCATTATTTAGAAGTAGATGCAAATAAAAATTATTGAAATGACTTGTCCCTATTCTCGATTAATGGAGCTTTTTATTGTGCTTATTAAAAAAGTAGGTATTTCAAGTAGGTGGATTTTAATTTTTAAAGTTATCGGGCCATGTCATCTGCATATTTATCAGCAGATAAAAAAGGGATTTGTGACGTTTTAAATATATATTTTTTTATGTACAACGTGTTTTCTAAAATATATTTTACGTAAAGATTAGCAATCATCATCTATAAATCATCTAAAAATTGCATATGCTATAAAATAAAATAGCTGGTGTGAATTTATAAGTAACTGGTATTTAAAAAAACTTGATTTTTCGGATTTTATCGCGTTTACTATTTACTTTTTATAATTCGAAGACTATGGTGACAGACGATAAAGCAAGTCATAGTAAAAGCTTTTAATTATTATTTTTCGTCCGATCTACGCAGAAGCGTAGAGCTAATTGAATCTTGAAGTCTTGCAGTGGTATGCTTGGTTTTTGATTTAATTTTATTAATTATAGGATCCCAAGCTGGTGGTAGTACCGAACCATCTTCTCTATTGAAATTACGATGTTTTTAATTTATATAGCCTCGCGAGTCATACTTAGTAGGAATCTGTATTCATTACGAGGATTTGTGGTTTATCAAATCTGATGTAACGGTTGGGATGATCCAGAACATGGTCATAGACTGCAGACTTCCTAGAGCAACGATGCTTCACAACAACTATATGTTCTTTTCCGCGGGTTTGTACTGATCTCTTTGTTTGCTCTATGTAAGAGAGACCACATTCACAATCCAGCTTATATACTCCTGCATCCTTTAGGGATGTTACACTTGATATATGTTATTTAAATGTGTAATATTCGCGTAAATATAAGAAATCATTAAGTAACTGGTATTTCATGAAAACTTATTTGTATTAATAAAAAACAATTCGTAAGTGGTTACGATTCGAATACAGAACCGACGACTCAGAGTACACTAACTGCTAAGTAACGTGATTTCTTAGTTTTAATGATAAAATTGAGCGATATTGCTTGAGTGACTACAGAAGAACAGTGATCTTAAGAAACTATTATTCACATTAATTTTTTTTAAGCTACAAAAATACATTTGAGAACCGGGACGGAAAATACAGACAAGTGTTACTCGTACCATAATTCAAAGCTAATTTTTATATTGAAGGAAAGTAACTTTGCTAAGATCCGCATGCAAAATATAAAAATGGTGTATATTACCTAGTTTTTTTTGAAGAGCACCGCCCGCCCTCCCTCAGTAGCGTGCACAAGCAAACTAACACCGCCACCAGGAACCGCCACCAGGTACCCTCCACCAACCACTACAATACTACCACTAGATAATATACACCACTGAAGTCGAGAACACGACACGTGTTTCGCCCCAAAACGAGGCATTATCAAGCGTCATAGACGCTACGACAGACGGCCGCCGAGTGACGGGCGGGCGGTGCTCTTCAAAAAACTAGGTAATATACACCATTTTTATATTTTGCATGCGGATCTTAGCAAAGTAACTTACTTTCCTTCATTATAATGGATTTCCGCAAAGTAACGCCTGATTCTATTAACTAATTTTTATATCTTCGATTACCATACACTGGTATTAATTAAGAGCCTCTGCTCTTGGATGTAGAGTACTGTGGTGCTCTTTTATGTCGTGCTCAAGGGAAGTCTAGTGCTGTTAACATAAAAGTGTGCTTGAATAAATATGCCATACTGTACGGCACTTTATCGAGGCTTGACAAATTATCAGTTTTTTGTTTACAGCCGCGTAGGCAGTCTTCATGTATGCAAAGTAGTGATATTCTTTTTATAATAACTTTAACTTTATGATTACTTTATTCAATATTAATAAATATTATTATTAACTTTAAAAAATTACTAGACGGAAAATATCTTAATAATATTGGAAAATTGTAATTATATTTCACAAAGAGTTCGCTAAGAAATACGAACATCTCGAACTTTCTGAGATTATGATTTATATTTACGCGAACACTACACATTTAAATGAAACTAATTTTAGGGATTTTATCGCGTTTAATTTTACTATTTGTAACCCGACATCGCTCCAGGAAGTCTGCAGTCTGTGACCATGTTCTGGATCATCCCAACCATTACATCAGATTTGATAAAAAGAACACCGATCCCTACTATGGATGATTCGCGAGGCTATTGAAATTAAAAAATACCTAATTTTTATAGATAAGATTTAGCTCTTTCTGCTAGGGATCCTATAATTAACAAAATTAAATCAAAAACCAAGCATTCCACTGCAAGACTTCAAGATACAGTTAGCTCTTTCTGCGTAGATCGGACCAAAAATAATAATTAAAAGCTGAAAGTACTCCGGGCTAACTATGGCATCAGGACATCTGTCACCTCAGTCTCCCCGTGACCATGGGTGCTGTAAAGTACTCGAAACGTCGGGGTTATAAATAGTAAAATTTAACGCGATAAAACCCCGAAAATTAGTTTCTGATATTACCAAAGAAATTGGAAACTGTCAATCCACTTCGACAGCTTCTTAGTTTATATAAATTTTTCATACTTGATCTATCTAGTCTGGATTTTTTTACACTCGTTATACGCGCGAGAAACGCGAACCACTGGCGAAAACCGACGAAGATTGGTTCTGCATAACATGGTTTTAAAAACAGTGCAATACTATTTTCCAGTAAGTATTACAGCTGAGGACGTGCTGAAGCAGGGTAACGTTCGCTGAATAAAGATTAACGAAGTGCATTTTGAGAAAGGAGCAAAGTCTGCCCATAACAAATGCTGTGTCACCCTGAACATTTCTGTGTGGCACTACTACCGGAATGAACGAAAACGAAGTACGAAAAGAAGTTGCTAGGAAAGCTGGAAAGGTGTTCAAAAAATTCTTAGATAACTTTTCTGTAGTCATGTGTTATGTAATTATGATGCAGAAAAAGAAACACACTAAAACAGTGGTAAATATTTCAAGATCAAATCGATAATCACCTCCAGTAACAATATTTTATTCAGCAGTCAGTGAATAATTAACACAATATGAATAAGAGTTTCGGACTTGTAGATAAGATAACAATATAAAATTCAATAAATGGTTGACAATGAAATTTTTTCCAATTTCAGCTTTTTAAAGGTCCTTGTATAAAATGTCTTACCGCTTCAATGATTTCTTTTGTTGCAAAAGCCGCAAGACAAATACTTCTGTTATCACTTTCTATCATATTTCCCTTTTTTAAATTGATAAAATAAAATTTTATTAAATTATTTTTGTACTTTTCTTTCTAAACATTTTGTAGGTGAGTTATTTAATATTTATTTATAATTTTTAAGTATTCTAAATAATGATTTCTTATATTTACGCGAATACTACACATTTAAATGAAACTAATTTTACGGATTTTATCGCGTTTATATACTTTTTTTTTCTTTCTGCGTAGATCGGACCACAAATAATAATTAAAAGCTGAAGGTACTCCGGGTTAACTATGACATCAGGACATCTGTCACCTCAGTCCCCCCGTGACCATGGGTGCTGTAAAGCACTCGAAACGTCGGGTTATAAATTAAATAAATAAAAAATAAACGCGATAAAATCCGTAAAATTAGTTTCATTTAAATATTCTAAATAACATTAGAAATACCGATTATCGAAATTATACGATTCTTACATTTTTTTCGTGGCTTTTATTATCCATATTTCCATAATAATACTATAAATGCGAATGGCACAGAGGAAGTGTTCATCCTGAAGACGGACAAGGATATTTTTTATCCCGGAGAATCAAAAAGTTCCCAAGGGTTAATATCCCGTGGGCGGACGAAGTCGCTATCATCAGCTAGTTCCGAATCAAACCATGATTACGGATTTAAAAGCGTTTATAATTCCGAAGAATCGAGCTTTTAACTCTTCACCCACGGTAACGACAGAAATCCTGATGTCATAGTTAGTCCGGTCTTCACAGAACCTTCTTCCGCGTGGTTGCGTCGTGAGAGAATCTACCACACCTTTTCATCCCGTGGGTGTCGTAAAAGTTCGTCAGAAGGGAAAATTAAAACCTGAAGATGGGCTGCAGTATCTTCCTGGAACATCTGAATAAATAAACTGCGTTTTCCAAACCGCCCGCCGGCAACTATGGCAATATCCCCAAAAATTCGAGCTACAAACTTTTGTGGCAATCTTTGGGGGAGGCCCTATGATCTGCAGTCTAGTGATAGGCTATAATGATGAATAATGATGATTACAGAACCTTCAGATTTTAATTATTAATTTTGGTCCAATCTATGCAAAATTCTCTCAGTGTTATAAAGTCTTACAGTTGTACGCTGGTTATTGATTTAATTTTATTAATTACTAGTTATGCCTCTCTGTTTCAACCGCGTAAAATTTGCCGACTATATTATGATTGCGCCGTACGGTATGGTACCTCGCCGATCTGAGTATTCACCGTTCGATTCGGTAATGTTCGGTTCTCAGCGTCTGCCTCCTTATGACTAATAAATTAATAGCATGAAGTATGATAGCCTAGAACATTCCACGATAAATGGTATATCTAATGCAAAAATAATTTTAAAAATCAGATTAGTATTTCTTGAAATAAGCGCGTTCAAAAGCTTTATTATAGCAGTATAAATTTTCTAAATCACTTATTAATATATTAAGAGAAATATTTAAAAAGCTTTGAACCTAAATAATAATGATTAAAATGCAAATTCAATTTCACAGAATCTGTAAACTCTACCAGCCAATAAAAGTCCAGTCAAAATCGATTTAGCCGTTTCGGATATTAGCCCGGACACACATACAGACAGAGAAACAAAAACTTTAAAAACGCGTGTTTCAGCTTTGGTCTTAGTCTTTATTGCGAAATCACAGACAGACACTTCAATTTTATATATTGGTATAGACAAGATCCTGAACATGGTCACAGACTGCGGACTTCTTAGTACAGCGATGCAACTCTGCAGTTTCACTTTAATTTAAATATTTTTAACGGCTAAAATAATCTGACTTAAATATCAGTCAAACTATCACATTAATGTACGTTACTTCAGTACCAGCCAGCTTGAAATGGATTTTGATTTCATAATTTTGCACGTGCTCAGATTTTTGCACCACAAATACTTATACAGGGTCATTTCCATCCCGGCACGCTGGCCTTAAGGACGATGTGTATATGCCCCAAAAATATAATGAGCCTCGTAGCGTGATACCTGTAGGAGATATGTCGACTTAAATAATTTTCTTAAAACTCATAGGTCATAGGCTCATAGGACTACCCTGTTATACAGCTGATCAAGGCAATGAACTCATAAATTTAATTAGGCGTTTTTCCATTGAGCTGCCATCGAAAGTACTAAGATAACATGAAGCTTAAGGAAATCTGTTGTGGAGTAAATCTATTAGTATGACGCCGTAGTAGAGTATAACATAATTAAATGGAGAAGAAAACGTATTTTGAATTTGTCTGGTTCGGGGCAACGACTTTCTGAGTTAAGGTCTAGTGGGTAAGATAGAACAGACGCGAATAGACTCAGACTGCGCCTCCTACAAAGGGATGTTAAAGAGCGCTTATCTGAGTACACTAAAGATAGCTGGGACACTATGCTTGGAGAAATCGAGCCGTCGCACACTGCCTACTGGCAGTTGGCACGATCTCTCAAAGCAGAGCCGGTCTCACCCATGCCGCCACTTATTAGATCGAACGACAACTCGCTCGCCTTCGACGACAGCGAAAAAGCCGAATGCCTTGCAGACAGTCTAGAGAGCCAATGCACTCCGTCTCTCGCGCCTGCGGATCCCGACCACCTGCAGCAGGTGGCCGCGGAACTCGAACGCAGGGCTGCCATACCACCAGTGGGCGAACCACTGACTCCAGTGACTCTCGACGAAGTCACGAAGATTGTTAAAAATCTTAAAAACCGATCCGCGCCCGGCCTCGATGGCATAAACAACAGGGTGATCAAATGTCTAACTACGCCGCTATTGTGTCTGTTAGTCAGTATTTTCAACGCGCTCCTCTCCAGCTGCTCCTTCCCGGACGACTGGAAGGAAGCGGACGTTATAGGTATTCCGAAGCCTCACAAGCCGAAGAACATCCCGTCCAACTATCGCCCAATAAGTCTCCTCAACTCGATGGCCAAGATTTATGAGCGAATAATCCTTAGTCGATTAAAAGACTACGTCCTAAACAATAACATCCTTCCAGACGAGCAGTTCGGCTTTCGCCCCGAACACTCGTGTACCCATCAAGTGCACCGCCTAACGGAGCACATATTAGAAAACTTTCACGACCGCCCTAAGCCAGTAGGCACAGGGGCCTTATTTTTCGATGTCGCAAAGGCATTCGACAAAGTCTGGCACGACGGCTTGTATTACAAGTTGTATCACACAAAAGTGCCGGACAGACTCGTGAACATCATACGAGCCTTCTTGTCCAATCGCCTATTTCGCTTCCGGGTAGAGGGAACGCGCTCCTCAAGCCGCCCTCTCCGTGCGGGTGTCCCTCAGGGCTCCTGCCTCTCTCCACTCCTTTTTTCGCTATACACTAGCGATATACCTAAAGACCCTAAAGTCAATCTTGCGCTTTTCGCAGATGACACGGCCCTGTATTATTCCGATAAGCACAAGGGCCGCATAACGATTCAGCTCCAAGCCGCAGCCGATCGCCTAGGCGAATGGTTCCGGAAATGGAGAATAGAGGTTAACCCCGAGAAAAGTGTAGCAATATACTTCTCGAGGGGCACGCCCAAGCCAGCTAGACGTTACCACACAATCGGCAACAATCAGCTAGGCTCGATCACCCTGTTCGGACGCCCTATTCCCTGGGAAAAGAGCGTCAAATACCTCGGGGTCACGTTAGACGCAGCGATGTCGTTCGCTGCTCACATTAAGAACGTGCGTAACAGGGCGGCTTTTATCGCAAGCCGTCTTTACCCGTTAACTTGCTCTTCAAGCAAAATGTGCTTAAGACACAAACTTCGCCTCTACAAGACATGCATTAGACCCGTAATGTCCTATGCATGCGTCGCGTTCGCACACGCGACGGGCAATCATATAAAGAAATTGCAGGCGGTGCAAAACAGATTCTTGCGAAGTGCCACCGGAGCCGGCTGGTACCAACGCAATGTCGACCTTCACAGCGACTGTGAAATGCCCGTACTCTCTGAACACTTCAGAGAAGTATCACGGCGGTTTTTCGAAAAAGCCGCGGTTCATCCAAACCCGCTGGTGGTTAAAGCAGCGAATTATCGATCCGACAAAAACGCGACCGAACGCAAACGTCGACCGCGAAATGTGCTAGACGACACGGACGTCTCAGCACTCCCTGACCACGATACGGTCAGTCACGATCCGAACAACACTGTACACACAGTTAATAGTTTCAACATCACACGCACAACGTCGCGCGACCGCCGTAGAGAGCGGCGCGCAGCTATCGTTCATAACACCGCGTACACCAGATACACCCGTGTTCCAGGGCGGTTCTCACCGCCCAGAGTTTCCGACACACATGGTAAGTTTAAAGTTTTGTATGGACATTTTTAGTATTCAATTTTGACATTAAAGCTTCACCGTTGTGTTTATCAGATTAAAGTAGTATGAGTAGGTACCGGGATGTTATACCAATTACGAATAACGTTATATATTCATATTCATTCAAACTGATTTTAGAATCGTCAAAAAACCGTCTTTAACGCAACATCACCAAACATGCTTAAGCGAATTTAAGAATTTCATGATTTTCTCATTATATAGTGGTCAACCTTACGGTATGTCCTTTCTAACAAAAATTTAAACAAATAAAATTGGTCCGCAATTGACGAATATAAGTAATCTATACAGATGAACATAGAACCGCCTCATTTTTTAAGTAGGTTAAAAATTCTCTATTGAACGCCATTACAGTCGTTGCGAAGATAAGCGAGTGAAGTGCAGTAGCAATTAGTAAATTTTTATTTTTTTGTGATTGCTTCATTGGCTTTCGTTAACCAGTTTCAAATATATGATGTTTTTAATATAATTAAGTGACGAGCAAGTCAGTCGCTTGATGGTAAGTGCATCGCTTATCCATAAAAGATACAGTATCGTCACCCAGATCTTTGCGTCGGAAAATTCTGTAGGGCATCGGTTCGTAAGTTTCATATGTCGTGTAATTACACTAGCTTCAGTAACCTTCAAATCCTAACACAGTGGTGTTTGCACACCACTCCTCGGCGGCAGAATAACTATCACTGATGTATCCTAAGGGGGTAGGCTGATTCTTAAATAAAGTTAAGCATGCCTCAATAAGCTTTTTTTGTATTTGAATACCTCGTACTCGTACCTCAAAATTCACTTAGTCACAAGCATCACCGGTACCGCATCACCGGCGCTCGTTCTTTTTTATGATTAATTTTACGTTGTACCTTAAGTAATGTTTAATTACCCTATCAACACGTACACGGTACGTTAATGCATACAAAACGAACTTCTGACAAACATAATTAAAGCAATCACGTGATTGTTACTTATTCAAGTAATAATTACGTGATTGAATTAAGTGCGTTGATTGAAGTATGTGATATACAACATTTATTTTAAAAACCATGGCCTACAGTAGGATTCCTCCTGTGTCGTGGGTGCGTTTTAGCGACATACATTTCACGTGCTCAACACATCCAGACCCGAAAATTAACAATTTGTGTTTTTTGCACAAATGTTACCTCCGACTGGCATTCGAACCCAGGGCCCACTACGTAGGAATCAGGTGCTCCGAGCTCTAGGCAACGCGGTCGTTAATAATATTAAAGGGTATTTAGTACTTCATGAATGAGACAGATATCCTCAAAATAAAACAATGACAACAGGTCACTGTTGAACATGTTACATTAGGTGTTTTTTATATTTAAATGCTCCTTGTCCGAGATCCCCAAAGATTGCATACGCGGCATTATGTGAAATAAATATAATGTACCAATTCATAGCGGTAGCGGCTTAAGAGAATCTACCTACCCTATCTCATCGTAAAAGTCAACAGAGGGAAAATAAAAACCAGGAAGATGGGCAGCAGCATCTTACTGGAACATCGGAATTAATTAACTGCGGTTGCCGACCCGCGTGCCAAGCGTGGCAACTAGGGCAAAATCCATCCAAAATGACAGCTACAAACTTTTGTGGCAATCCATGTGTAAGGCCTATGTTCAGCGGTGGACTAGTGATAGGCTTAAATGACGATGATGAATTATATGTAGTACTAGCGAACCCGACAGACGTTGTCCTGCCCGAACGCTGGCTTGCCTGCTGTTAACAGATTCAGCAAACGATTTTTAGATATTCGATTTGTCGATAAACTATATACTGAGTGACTTTTGTCATTTTCCTAGAACTCTATCGCAGCGTCACTTACCGGGTCCAATTCTGAATCTAAACCATGCAGGGAACCTCACAAACACACACAAAAAAAATCGTCAACGTCGGTCCAGACGTTTAGGAGGAGTTCAGTGACATACACACGCACAGAAGTTAAAGATAGTAGTGTTGTATTGTGTGCATGTAGTAAGACTACGATGAAGTTATTTTATCAAAGACTAGATATTGAGCGAAGAGTGTTTGCAGGGAGTCAAGCATAGGGGGCCCTGCATAACTTTGGCCAGAACGTATCTAAAAAGGCACGACTTACGGTTGTACATAGAAGAGTACTGGTCCCCACACTTATGAATGGTAACGAATGTTGGGTTTGGCAGAAGAAGATATAAAGTAAGATTAATGCTGTGGTAATGTAAAGTTTGGGGAGTATAGCAGTAGTTTACATTGTTGTACAAAGTAAAGAACAGCGTGATAAGGGTATGCGTTGTGGTGTGATAGAAGATGTAGGAACAAAGATAGAGACACGTAGAGAGGATGGATGAAAAAAGATTGGCGAGTTTGAATGTGCAAGTCGGTAAGAGTCGACCTAGGCGAACTTATCACGATCAGATCGAAATAATTTTAGGGAAAGGTCACATAAATATTCCCCGCAACCGACGCACTTGTATAAAAACACTAATGAAAGTAGAAGTTGTGTGTCAGGATAGTTTCATGAGCTATATTTTGTAGATATAAATACAGATCGAAATCGTTTTAAGGAAAGGCCACGTCAAAAGTACACGCAACCGACGAGCTTGTATGAAAACACTAATGAAAGTAGAGGACGTTCCAGATTGTCAGGATCGTAGCAAGTGGAAAGATGTGGTCTCTGCCTACCCCTATGGGAAATAGGCGTGACTCTACAGAGCATTTACTCCTCAATGTGTCGTATATGTTGAATACAGATGTACTATTCCGGCATTATTCATTAAGTATGAAGACTACAATAGTTACAACTACTAAATAGTTTTAAACTAAGCGTCTTATTGTATTTTTCTTAATATAAGTTTGTGGTTATTTGAAAAGTTAATGACAGATTGTTAATGACATTTTTTTTCATGTTTTACATCCATTGTTTTCATTTATAGTTCTCAATAAAAATTCAGTTATCGCAGTTGGATTATCGCCAAAAACACGCAAACAATTGACGGAAGGTAGCCGAGGAACATTAAAACACGAAATCATTATTTATAGGTGCATGTTGGTTTGCGCAGTTAGTTATGTAATTATTTTATCATAGTAATCATTATGTCGTGACGCACAAACCTGAACTGACAGTTAATATTATTGTATTCACAAAAGCTTCGTCATTTTCTGTCTTAATTTTTTTTTGTAAGAAAATAATAGTTGACGTAAATGTTCGTACCGGTATCTGGGGGCACAGCTAAGTTGAGCAGAGAAACCACGCCGGCACGGCCGTAACATCCCTTTCTTCAAGCAACTCGCTGCACTTTTTACCCTTTATTTTCGTTGTGGGTAAAGTAATATATTGAGACCAACAGTCTGAAATTTCAGTTTATACTAATTAAACCTACTCCTAAATAACAAAATTGTACTTAATATAATTTACATAATAGCACAAGTTAAATTTACCATATTTTGGTATATTTTATGGTAACTCAGGTGCTAGGCGCTCGCTTTTCATTGTACATGAGTGACCTGGGTTCGATTCCAGGTGCCGGCATCACTAAAATAGTTAATTGCAATTTAAAGTGCTGATTTATCACGTGCTCGGCTGCATGTCTGAGAAATAAAAATATTTCGAAGATATGTGAAGTCCGCCTGAGACGTGTAGCAGCGTGGCGAGTTCTGCCTAGCTCCAAAACCCTCTCTTAATGAGAGGAGGCCTGTACTCAGCAGTGGGACATTTATAGGCTGTTGCTTTACTTTTTTTATTTTGTCATTGACTCACTCACCGATCATCAAATAATTAAATAATAAATAATTAATCGTGAAATTTCAGCTCCGTGACTTTTGCGGTTGGCAAACTTAATCTTTACTACAAAATCTATTACGGAAGTGGGTGTAGCCGAGGAACATTAAAACACGAAATCATTATTTACAGGTCAAAAGAAATCAGCCGCAAAAGTAAGTTTGTATCTTTAAAAACTGTACACCACATCACGCCCATAGTTGCTTAGCGAGTTATGAAAACAGCTATGGTTGATTTTTCTCTACGAGATAGAATTTTTAATGACGATTTTCACAGAAGTAACAGACATAGTTAAGCATAAAGAATTAGATGCTGAAGCATCAGCATAGGATACATTTGGCTCATGAGCGTGTTTCATGACAATTTATATCAAGGTCTATGTAAAAACTATATGCCTATGAATATCTCACTGCTGAGCACAGGCCTCGCTCTTATTTCTGAGAGGGTTATGGAGCCGGTAATAATCCGCCACGCTGCTCCAATGCGGGTTGGCGGACTTCGCATGTCAACGAAATATCTTTTATTTCTTATGCCTGCAGGTTTGCCTCACGGTGTTTTCCACAATTTCAGATATGCCGGCACCGGGAATCGAACTCAGATCACTCACGTACAATGAAATTTAAAGCGAGCGCCTAGCCCCTGAGGTACAACGGCTTATGTACTTGTAATGGGCTGAAATAATGTTGATGACAATGAATAGCATTAGTTTAAAATTAATATCTAAATGAAGATCTTCTATTACACGCTCTACGTTTAAGGCTGTACTTCAAAATAAAGTCTGCATAACAGACGAAAATCGTAGGTGCCAAAAAACTTGAAATTGCTCTGTATATTTAGAGAAAATGATGTGAAAATTAATTTCCAAGCACAAAGCATTTGTCTAGGGTGTCTGCTTTCATTGAGTTTATAGTTCTTAATATATTTAGGTCACAGTTTAAAGTGTAAACAACACACATAGCGAATTCATGTATTGTTTATTCCCCATAAAAGGTACGTTGGACCAAAATTGAAACGAAATTCAGTTTCTAGTCATATAATGGAAGAAAACTATGTAGAATAAGTTAAACTGCGTTTAAAGAGCTTTAGTTGCTACTTCTAAGATACTTTGTGTATATTATGAAAAATATGACAGCCTATAATGTCTCACTGAGAGCCTTTTTTGAAGCGACTGCTTCGCTGCCTGATGACCCGGATGCAAGAGAAGAGCATATCAAGCCCTCCTTAACCCGCGGGCACGAGGATCATCCTTGTGTGAGTACATAAAGAGAACAGAATAAGTGTTGGATATTTTTTTAACTATAAACCGGTTGTGCAACTTGTGGCCTTTCATTATATCGGCAAATATTTTGATAAGCTGATGGATATATTATTATTTACTTACGTAAGCTGTCTATGGTACTGATACATGTAATTTTATCGATTTATGTATAATTTTCACGTGCCCTGCCAGTCAACGCACAAAGTATATAGACAATGCTAATTTTTGACTCAGGCATTGTTATTAGCGATTCTTATCCCTCTACAAGGAAAATGTTTCGAGAGTTGATCCTTAATGCATTGTTTTGTGACATTAACAGGTGGTACAATATGTGAACTTGTATTGTATATACTTCTTTATTCTCGAATAAATACTGAAAATTGCAATTATTTATAGAGTTTTCCGAAATACTAAGTGACTTCTTATTAGGTATTAACTATTAACATAAAATGTAGTAAAGAAGAAATCTGTTAAATTTTCCAAAAAAACTGTTTACCTGTAATTTTAGAACAGAAACTTTGGATATTTAATAAATATAAATAATATTACATAAATATTATTTATATAAAATGTTGGATTCAAAGCATTATTTGTATATTGCAATTTGTAGAAAGTCTCTCAAAGCTCGGAGAATGTTCAAACTCAAAATAAGCTCGTACGATACAGAGGCTTAGCAAAGGCAAAAGGCTTTGCAGTTAATTTTACTTCTTTTATATACGTTACAGTACATTGTATTTATTATTTTGTAATAAATTATCATTTTCTATTTGATGTAACTTACGTAAATAAATAAATAACTCATTGAACAAATGTTAGTAGTATTTCTCATTAGTTCAAAGTGGGAAGATTGGCCGTGGACATCACGCTTCGTAGGCAGATTGAAGATGGCTATAGTAGACGCCCTGTACCTTATTGTTGTTTCATGTCATCGGCTTAGACACTTAAGATCAAGCATATTCTTTGTGTGCATGAAACAAAGCCACCTCTCTCTTCTCTTAGAACATACTAGAGTGCGGTTGGCATGACACTACGCCTTTCTGTTCTTTTGTATGGCGTAGAATCATGAACACTAACCCAGACTATGAGCCACCGAAAAGTGGAAATTTGAAAATCGTGGACTGATAGAGTAAATAATGAGAGAGTTCTGCAGAGAGTAAACAAAAAGTTGGATTTGCTAAACTCTGTCAAACAGCGCAAACTATATATAATATGTAAGGAGAAATACGATCCGCACCAACTGTTGATGCAAGAGAAAATTCATGGAAAAAAAAACCTGGCAGAAGGCGTACCTCATGGCGGAAGAATCTCCGGACGTGCTTCAACCTGATAGAAGATCGTTATTGCCAGAAGTAGAATCTAAAATCAAAATTGTCATGACGATAGCCGACCTCCGGTAGGAGATAATACCACAAGGAGAAGATTTTTTTGTGGTGGCGGAAATGAATCTGTTACCCCATTTCATCCCGTTCGTGACGTAAATGTCGACTAAGAGAACGACGAATATATTTCAATTTCTATTATTCATTGATTCATTTAATCCTTTAAAGGAAACCAGGAAAGTATACTTTTAAATATTTATAGAGTTAACATAATAATCTGTCGTGTTTGTCAAACTAAATTTTATGGGCATCAGTTGGAAAATAAAAGAAGTAAAGTTGGAAATAAGTTACTTCAATATGCTTTAGATATAAAGTAAGTTCGATAAAGGATTGTAGTGTACACTACTTTTGATTTTTGCTTGTAACTTGTGTTTAAAACCTGGCGAAATTCGAATGTGTTTTAACTTTAAACATTTTTCCTTCATTATCAGAATTTTTATTAACTTTTTCATAAACCCCTTTTTTACTTTTTCTTAAAAAACACTAGGATTTTTACTAATATAAATTCTAGACACCCAGAACCAGAACAACTGTGTGTAAGCCATACAACAAATATAAACCACACTAGGATTCCTATTATATCGTAAGTACGTACACGACAGGCGTAAATCTCATCATCACTGTCCTTTTAACCAACCAAAAGTCCACTGCTGAGTACATGCCTCCTCTCATTTTTAAGAGGGTTTTAAGGAGCGAAAAGTCTGCCACGCTGCTGCAGTGCGAGACTTCACGCATCATTCAAACATTTTTTATTTGTCATACATACTGTTTTCCTCACGATGTTTTTCTTTACCGCAGAGCACATGGAAAATAACAACATATGAATTAACACGTAAAATTACAATTTCAGTGGTATCGGCACCAGGAATCGAACCCAAGTCACTTACGTATTATGAATTTTAAAGCGAGCACCCTGCGTTCGCACTCGAAGAATCTGTATCTTCTTTTTTATCTATAACCAAAAAAGTCTTTATGGAAATATGCTAGGAGTAGATTCAGATCATTACAAAAAGAGAAGTTTTCTATTCAACTTCAGATCTGAGCTGTGATGTGGATCAGATTTATATAAACCAGGAAGAACATTATTCAAGGAAATTTATGGGGTTTAGAACATAATTTAAACGATTTTCCATCTCATTATATCTTATGCACTGCCTTCTTCATTTCTCTTTTATGATTTAATATTTAAAAAAATAAACACCCGTAATATTTATGACTCGTATTATATATTTAGAAAAGTACATATATAAACAATTCTATAGGCGGTCCTACAAAGGCGTTACGAGGGACTGACCTTTCTACAAAATAATAAGAAACTCTGACCCTATTACCGACGATAAGGCATTCCTGAAGGGGTGATACCTACATTTTCATTCTTTATTGAGGACTTTGAAATAGATACTGCCTATATATCATACGAGTACCAGTCAGCGATGGAAATTACGGATTTTTTCAGAGATTTCCCTTTATATATTTTATTATCGCGATGGATCATTTCTGAGTCAATCCATCACATTTAAATACATATTGCTAAGCAGATTTTAAAATACGAACTAAAATAGAACTAACGAAATCAAAGCGACGCCTGTCAGAGATAGCACACCTAGATTCCGACGACTGCTTTGTGCCGCAGAAAATTAGTTTTCAGCGAATTCCCTGTATAGACATAGCGAGCTCTAACTTTCTGGCACCTTTGATCTCTCGTCTGTTTTGTCAACTTTAAATTAAAGTAGAACCTTTTAATTTATAGTGGTTTCATCAGTGGGATGTATGTACCTCAAAAGTCTATGTGTGATGTAGTAGAAAAAAATCGAAATGTAGTTAACATTGTGATTTTCTTAAATTTACTAAAACTTTTATTTAATATGGTTCTTAAAAAACAAGCCAATAAATCGAACCAATGAATCAGTGTCGAAATTAGTTACCTCCTGCTATTTGAATAACTTACATAGGTACATATTGTTGTGGTGTGGGGGTTCATATCAAACACAGTATGCATAACATTTGATTCATTAACAGCTGACGACTGGCTTACTCACTATACCGTGTAGACCAGTGTTTCCTAACCTTTTTTAGGCCATGTTAACATCCCAACCCCACCTTAACATTTCTAAAAATTTTATACCCCATACATAATTTTTAACCTTTTAAATTTGTTTTGTTCCCTTAAGAATTAAAAATAATAAGTTTTAGGAAGAAATCACTATGAAATTGTTATCAAAACATCGTAAGTAAAATTTCAAAGCATATAATGAAAAACTGATATTCAAAATAATTTTAATATTGATTTTTCTATATTCATTTAGTGCGATCCTTGCGTTTGATGTTTGCTGCACAGAGATTTTATATTAGGTTCCAATTTACTTAGCTTTAATGTCATGGTCTACACGTTGTGTTATATCAAGTCGATTTCTTTTTTTTATCAGTAAATTATTTACAACACTAAATCCACATTCAGCTAAATATGAAGATGGAAACGGTAGTAAAAGTTTTCTTGCACATTTGGTTGCATTTGGATATTTGGTTTCAGTTTCTTCACAAAGCCATGCCAACGGCGTTGTTTAGCGATTTTAAAACGTCCGGGTTTCCCCGCGACAGACGGCACACTCCGCGGTGAATCCCCGACGAAGTTTACCTGACGACTCTAATTACTATATTAATTAAATAAATTTGCCTTTTTTGTTAAATTTGTCACCGATATCTAGCATTGCATTTAAATACCCCAAAGTGAAAGTCGTGTCGAGTCCATTTTTAAATTGCCCCTCCTGTGGGGAATGGAACCCATGTTGGGAAACAGTGGTGTAGACACACTTACAAATAATACTTATTTAATATCTACCCACTACACATATTTTTTTATTATTTTAATAATTAAGTATGTGCTATGGTTGCAAATAAATGCATTTTCATTTTTATCTTTTAGTAAATGTTATCGTAAATCTTTTTCATTTTTATCAATAATCAGTTTAACAAAAAAGTGTTTTCTATTTATAATAATTAAACTATTAAATTATGTCAATTCTCTCTTATTATAAATACTAATAGATAACAAATTATAGTAACATTAGACATTTTAAAAAATACTTAAAGAATTGTTTAATTAACAAACAGAAGGGTACTTTCTAATTAATAATTAAACAATGTACACTTTTATATTCGCAAACCATTCGTAAAAATATACTAAATCATTAATATTTTTCTAAATTCTTTCACTATTAATTTTAAATTATAGAAATCATTAAAATATAGTCATTAGCTTACACTATTTTGTACGCGTCTCACATGTAGTTAACATGTTAGCTTAACACAGGGAATTCTTTTTAATTTTCTTTTTATCATTTTGGACACATAGTAAGAACATAGCAAATGTAAACTTTTACATTGTTCATAGTAGCAATGTAGAAGTTTAGACAAATATATATAGTTCGTATCCCACAGTTTATTTCATATATAATTTAGGACTGTTTTTGTTTTAAATTACTTAAAATTACTTACTTACTTACTCTTTACAATTAAAATAACAAACATTTCTTACTGTTGTCGTCCTTACTGTAGTTTGGGGCCGACTGAAAATCAGCGCTGCGATTCCGCGGCTTATGCTGAGAAGGTCCCTTCCGCCGCTTCATCACCGCACACACAAACACAATTACATTGTTATTTTTCTTTAAATTTTTTCTTTGCATTATGTATACCTTATGTTATGTGTACCATGTATTATGTGTGTGGAAGTGTCGGAATAAATATCTTTAAAGTCTTTAATTAAATTTTGTATTTTGCACATATACTGGGCCGCGCTAAGCTTACGTACAAAGGGTAAAAATAATTCTGGTACCTGATAATTTTGTTTGGGACTGGGGACAGGTTTATCATCATCATCATCGTAATCCTGTAATAGTTTACTGCTGAACGTAGGCCTCTTGTTACACAGTAACGTGTGAACACTTCTCGACGGCTGAATAACTGCCGCTGCGGTGGTACCTAGACGGATTTTTGCTTAGGCACCACTAGTTAAAAGTCAGCATAAATTACATTTACTGTACTTTATCATTTCAGCCTATTACTAGTCCACTGCTGAACATAGGTCTCCCCCATAGGTTGCCACAAAAGTATGTAGCTCTCACTTTGGGGGATTATGCCATAGTTGCCACGCTTGGCAGGCGAGTTGGCAACCGCAGTTTATTTATTCAGATGTTCCAGGGAGATGCTGCTGCCCATCTCCTAGATTTTATTTTCCCTCCGTCGACTTTTACGATACCCACTCGCAACCGAAATACCGCCACCAAATGCTACACCACTACAGCACTAATACTAGGAAAGAAGTTACAGAGCGTTCAAAATCGATTCTTGCGAACTGCCACCGGAGCCGGTTGGTATCAACGCAACGTAGACCTTCACAGCGACTGTGAAATGCCCTTAATCTCTGAACACTTCAGAGCATTATTACGGCGGTTTTTCGAAAAAGCCGCGGTTCATCCAAACCCGCTGGTGGTTAAAGCAGCAAATTACCGACCAGATAGAAACGCGACCGAACGCAAACGTCGCCCGCGAAATGTGCTAGACGACACCGACGTCTCAGCACTCCCTGACCTGGTCACGACACGGTCAGTTACGATCCAGGCTACACTGTACACACAGTTAATAGCTTTAATATAACACGCACCACGACGCCCGACCGCCGTAGAGAGCGGCGCGCAGCAGTCGACAATCACGCCGCGTACACACGATACACCCGTGTTCCAGGGCGGTTGTCACCGCCCAGAGTTACCGACACACAAGTCGACAGTCCGAATGGAGGCCCGCAGCCTCCCTCGGACGGTCATTAGACGACTTAAAATCATTTGAGATATTCGTATTCGAAGTCGCGCAAGCACGCAGTGAACGCGACACAGTCCGAATTTCGATTTGTTTGTAGGAGTTTATTTAAGTATTTCTGTTTGGGTCAAACCAAACCTGGCACGCGGGCCCGTGGCCCGTGAGCACAGTATCCGATGAAACTGTAAAAGCCAAAAAGGCTAACAGCAATTACATCACCGAAATTATATATACTAATACTAGGCAAAAAAACGCCACGAAGCAGAAATATCATCACGTGTTTCGCTCCAAAACGAGGCATTATAATTTTTTTATAAGAGAAAGTGGAGAGACGTGCATGACGTTCACCTGATGGTAAGTGCAACGTCTGCCCATAACAAATTCTGTGCCACCCAGAACATCGAAAACATCTCTTCTTAAGTATCATATGCCTAGTAATTACACACCACGATCCTAGGGTACCTACCTAGAAGGATTCCTGCATAGAAATAAACAAAGCATGTGTGTTATATGGAATAGGATAGCATCATAATCATTTAAAAATGGTAATTTTTTAATTTGACTGCAGATAAACAGACGAGCAGATTTACCATATACAAACGAGTATATGTCAACCACATGATTGACCGCACACCCGTATTGGACCGACAGGATACTATGGCAAATTTGTAACGCGCGTCCATCTCCAGTCGATGCACTGCTAGGCACAAAACAACAAAACTTATTTACTAGAACAAGGACATGGAGAGACTAAAAAGTAAAGTTTCAGCCTATAAATGTCCCACTGCTGAGCACAGGCCTGCTCTCATTTCTGAGAGGGTTTTACTAACTACCGGTGTCTGCTGTTAAATCGAAACTTAACTTTGACTTAACAGCGGACACCGGTGGTTTTGTAAATTTTGCAACTCCATATATAGTACTGGTTTTACTTAAAGGAAAGTACCTTTTTGATAATTATAATAGAAAAAATCATGAAGTTCTAATTTCACTTGCAGTAACTGCCAATATTAGAAATTCATTTTTTTTTAAATTTGTTTATTAAAAAAGTAGTAGAGTGGAAGGGTTAACCTTGAAAAAGTTATTGAACAGTAGCGTCAATGGTTACTTCATAACATTATTATGGCTTCTCCACACGATCCGACATGCGCTGCGTTTATAAGCGAGTACCAACTTGTGCAGGACGTATTTGCCCGAATCGAATGTGATTGCCAGTGAACGAAGATATGGCCGTGATGAAGTTTTATTGTGCACAGATCAAAGACATTCGCATCGTTCCTTTTGATCATGTAATTTATACATTTTGTAAGAAAAAAAAAATACTTCATAAAATTATAAGTGCATAACTACGGCGTCTATCCCATGTCAATAAATTGCTGGAAAAGATAAAATATTTAAATAATGTACTCGATTTCCAAAAAAAACTCGTAAAACATTTTATCATAGACGTAACTTGAGTCGCAGGTGAATATTTACACAAAACCATTCCCTTTCACATTTACTTGAAAGCAATGGTTCCCGCCACAAGGATTTCTCCTGAATTGTGAAGGCGTTATACAGACGGCGTGACTTAAAATCAACAAATGGGTTTAGAATTAAATATAAATTGTTATTATTAGATATCCAAAAAAATGTTGGCTAAGTAACAATAATGGTTAGTTTAGCAGATTCATTATCGTAAATTAATTTATAAATTGTAAGAAATTTGTATTTATTTTTGTACATAAAATTTCAAATCGATGTACGATTTTACGGCAAGTAGCTTTATTATTTCACTCTGCATTTGTTCATATAATTCTTCTTGCTGAAAACAGGAGCTTACAAAATAATAAATTATTTTGTGCCAGATAAGCATGGTGGTGCACATACAATCGTCCGAGTTTCCTCTTGTTCTGGGCCGAACTGAAAACCAGTGCTGTGATGCTATCATCGCGGCTTGAACTGAGTTTGGTCTACTTTACGATTATATGCTGCAGCACAGATATTTTGGTAATAGGTATATTTTTTTTTACGTAGTGGCTAAGACATATTTTTCTTTTTTTTTCTTTTCATTACTTGTTTGTATTTTGTGTTTTTTTTTAATCTTGAATAAATGTATTACTTCCTTACTAATGATGATTAGCCGCCACTGAATAGGTATCCTACGGCTGGTCAGAATATAGTTATGAAAACCCGTGAGTTACCACACTAAGAGAGTCCAACGATTTCCACACATCTATCGGAACGTTATCAGGAGCGACTTCCTTCCGGATTTTCTTCCTTTATTATTTATTATTATCAAATCTCTGTGCACTTACAGTTTACATAAACCAACGCGTGCACAGATTATTTTTATTTCTATTACAATCACATAATAAAATAGGCAATTTTTTTTCAAAACATGAATTTTCAAAAACAAATAGACAATTCATCATCATCATCATCATCATTTCAGCCTATCACTAGTCCACTGCTGAACATAGGCCTCCCCCATAGATTGCCACAAAAGTTTGTAGCTCTCATTTTGGGGGGAATAATGCCATAGTTGCCACGCTTGGCAGGCGGGTTGGCAACCGCAGTTTATTTCTTCAGATGTTCCAAGAAGATGCTGCTGCCCATCTTCTGGTTTTAATTTTCCCTCTGTCGACTTTTACGACACCCACGGGATGAGATGGGGTGGTAGATTCTCTTATGCCGCTACCACACGGTAATAGACAATTAATATGTCTATACTACAGAAATTTACTAATGTTCAAAGTCGGCGTCATTTTGTTATTATTTGCCTTAGTACTACTACATACCCTATTTCGTCCTTTTTTTTTTTTATTTGATAAAGTGACGAAACTAGCAAAACGTCCACCTGATGGTAAGTGCAACGTCTGCCCAAAGCAAATGCTGTGTCACTCAGAACTTTCTGTGTGATGCCACACTGCGCTCGTCACCCTGAGACACGAATCCTTGAGTCGCATATGCTCAGTGATTACGCTAGCTCTCAGTGCCCTTCAAACCGAAACACAGTTATATTTGCACACTTCTGCTTCGCGACAGAATAATTGGCTCTGGGGTGGTACCTACCTAGACGGATTCCTGCATAGGAATCCTACCACCAGTAAGTCCTATGCATAACTGTAACTGTAAGAGATCTTATTTGATCTTGAATATTGCCGATAGGATACCGAGGTTATGTAAGAGGCGACTAGGGACTATTGTACGGACAGACCTAATTCGTGCATAATAACACCATAATATGCAATGCTGTTACTATAATGTTCGTAGTAACGCAATGGGGAGTAATATGTTTTTGATTCTACCAAAATGGCGGGGGCGTGGTTCGCAGTCGTCTCGTTTCCCGCGATGACGAAAAGTGAGCTCCGTGAGTGGTTTTTGTCTTCCCCTTATATGGAAAAAGGCGTGATTGTACGTATGTATGTATTAATATATAAGGGATTAAGAAGAAATTTGTATTGTAAATTTTACGTAGCTAAGCTAAGTTATATTGTTGACTAGCTGATGCCCGCGACATCGTCCGCGAAAATATAGGTTTTTTAAAAATATTCCGTGGGTACTATTTGATTTTCTTATATGTATAATATAATAGATAAAAAGTATGCAATGTCCGTCTCCAGGATGCAAGCTATCTCTAAGCCAAGTTCAGTTTAGCGGTTGAGCCGTGAAAAAGTAACCAAACAGACAGAGTCTGAGAGAGTTAGGTTCGCATTTATAATCTTAGTATGGATGATCGCTGATGGATTGTTACTTGTGAACTGGTGGCAGGATTCCTATGCAGGAATCCGTCTAGGTAGGTACCACCCCAGGGCCAGTTATTCTGCCGTGATATATAATTTCGGTGATGTAATTGCTGTTAGCCTTTTTTGGCTTTTACAGCTTCATCGGATACTGTGCTCACGGGCCTGTCACAAGGCTCGTCTCGTCACTTTATCCAATAAAAAAAAGCTTGTATTATTATCTTATCAGAAACATGATCCAACTTCACTTCAGTATAGAAAAGTTACCTGGAACTAAATCAGGCCTATGAAAAAGATGCGATTAAACTCTGTCTCAAATTTAATTACCATTCGTTCTGCTGTTTGAGCGTTGAGTTTATAATATAATTAAGATTTAAACTTATGATAAACTAGTTTAATTTTTGTGTTTGGTATAATTTTTGTAAATAATTTATTTCTATGTACAACCTGTAAACTCGAATATAATTTATTTTCAGTTTACGAGACAAACCCTTGTCACGAAAACGTTTCACACTGAACAGAGTTTACTATGACGTTATTACGAAACTGCTGGCACCCTTCAGGCTATGGAAACCGGGCTTTCTGTTGTGTAACTTCAGATATACATATATGAAAGTAAAACAATCGTTTTGCATAATATTCATTATGGTTTCGGTTTACCATGTTAAATGCTCCTATTATATCGTTATTCCCTTAACAATGGTGTTCAAATATGCAAATCTAAAGTCATCTTATTAAATACTAACTGATGCCCGCGACTTCGTTTGCGTTGATATAATTTTCTGCCACGCACGACCACTTTATGGAATCGGCTGCCGCCGGCGGTTTTTCCGGACCGATACGACTTAGGGACCTTCAAGAAAAGAGCCTATTCCTTCCTCAAAGGACGGCAACGCACTCGCGATTCCTCTGGTATTGCGGATGTTCATGGGCGGTGGTGATTACTTACCATCAGGTGAGCCAATTGCTCGTTTGCAGGGGGCCCTCCCATATAAAAAAAAGGTTTTTTATATACCGTGAGAACTATTTGATTTCCCGGAATAAAAAGGGACGCTAAGCTATCTCTGTGCCAAATTTTATCAAGATTGGTTCAGCGGTTGGACTGTGAAAAGGTAACAAACAGACAGAGGGACAGAGAGAGTTACTTTCGCATTTATAATATTAGTATGGATGGAAGATCTAGAAATTAATTGTTTTTTTTCCGCATAAAAAATTAGTGTTTAAAATAAGAAATAGGTAATGTAAGCTATTATATTTTACATATAATGATTGTAAGCTTTGATAATTATAATTTGACTAGGATTAATTAACTCCTCAATACAATTTCATTGAAGAAGATACCTGTGGCGTTTAGCATGTTCGTCTTCGGTTTAATGATTTCTCTGATTAAAAACAAATAACGAAAAAAAGAAGTCAAAGAATATAAAATTTTATTTAAATTTCATTTCAAATGTTACATAACTAAGAAGAAGTCAGTAAGTAATATTCAAATGAAAATGCTTTTGGGTGGAAAATTCGTTAACTATAGATAATAAATCCACTAGGATTCCAATGCAGGAGTCCGTCTAGGTAGGTACCACCCCAGGGCCAGTTATTCTACCGTGAAGCAGTAGTGTGCAAACATTACTGTGTTTCGGTTTGAAGGGCACTGTGAGCTAGCGTAATCACTGGGCATATGAGACTTAAGAACCTGTCTCAGGGTGATGGGCACAGTGTAGTGTCACACAGAAATTTTCTGGGTGGCACAGCATTTGTTATGGGCAGACGTTGCACTTACCATCAGGTGAACGTTTTGCTCGTTTCATCACTTTATGCAATAAAAAAAAAGCTAGTGTCACGCGCCGCTAAAAATATAAATATTCAGTTCTTCGTAACAACTGACTTACTGATTTCATTATTTTCATATTCACGGAGCAAAGGATATTAGACCTGACACGTGAGAGATTGTTAATTTAATGTAATCAAGTTTCCTGGTAGCTAAATGTTTCCTTTTCTTAATTGTTATTTAATTAGTGATTTTATAGCACTAGCAAATTTAGCTACAATTTTATGTTTATAATAAAGTTTGTAATTTTTGAAATTCGTTTTTCACTCACTTTTTAACGTATTACCGATTTACATTTTTGTGAATGTATTTCTTTTGTAGGGTAAAGTAACGAGACGAGCAAACGTTCACCAGATGATAAGTGCAACGTCTGCCCATAACAAGCGTTTGTTATGGGCAGAAGTTGTCACTCACAATCATTCTGTGTAGCACCGCACTGCGCCCGTTACTCAACCATTTTTTTTATTGGTAATGTGACGAAACGAGCAAAACGTTCACCTGATAGTAAGTGCAACGTCCGCCCATAACAAATGCTGTGTCACCCAAAAAAATTCTGTGTGACACCACAATGCGCCCGTCACCTTGAGACATCAGTTTTTTAGTTTCATATGCCCAGTGATTACGCCAGCTCTCAGTGCCCTTCAAACCGAAACACAGTAATGTTTGCACACTACTGCTTCACGGCAGAATAAATGGCAGGGCCATTTATGGGTGACCTACCTAGACGGATTCCTGCATAGGAATCCTATCACCAAAACTGGTGGTAGGTTTTAAGTCTCGTTGATTTTCATCCTGGCGACTACTGGTGGTAAACTAGCAGCCTTCAGTCCCAAAGGGCTACCGAGGCTCCAGCGTTGGCAGAGTCGGAATCAGTCGCTCGATCACTCTTTCACGCGTTCACTCTTTTAGAACATAAACGCCAGCGCGATTGATTCGTTTTTTGACTGTACTTACTATTTTATGTATATTTATGGTACTGATTTAGATACATCACGAGCTCTGTGATGATGGCTAAGGAAAGTGCTTATGAGAGAGTAATATTATTCAAAGGTACTTATATATACAAACTCAACAGAGCAGCGTTCTATTATAGTTCACAGAATAGTCTTCAGTTTTTGGATATGTGAAATTCAAACAAACAATTTGTTTTCATCGGTACTCTAACGCCATGACGATCATCATCATCAATTCAGCCGATCACTCATATGGTGCCACAAAACAACAGTTGGCAATCGCAGTTTATTTTTCAGATGATCCAGGAAGATGCTGTTGTCCGTCTCCCGGTTTTCATTTTCCCTCTGTTGACTTTTACGACACCTATGATGAGGTGGAATGGATGGGGTGGCAGATTTTCTTAAGCCGCCACCACACTCCACGCAGTTATGATAAAGTAATTTTAACCTACAGGTTCTAATTTTACTGAACAATGTTCATTAAATATATTTTAAATACTAACGGTATTTAAAAATAATTTAATATAACAAGACAACATAATTATGGCCGTTATAATAATATTAGGTCCTTACATATGAAATTGGCGTATTGAATGGGAGGAATAGTAAATCGTTTTTTTTTGTAAATATATTTAATTAATAAAAGTATGTACCATTGGGGCGGGAATCAATAAACTCTCTGAAGGCGGTTTAGACTGCCACATCGGAGATGAATTTTTTTCCTTCGTAAGAAGTTATCCAAATTCCGAAAAAAATTGTAATTGGAACAAGGTCCGGAGAGTACGGTGGATGTCTATATTCCAATTGCTGCTCCTCTAGTTTAGCGGCTGTCTGTTGTGCAGTGTGGGCTCTAGCGTTGTCCTGAAGCAACAGTGGCCCAGAGCGATTGACCAGCCTCGGTTGCTAAGCAGCTAGTTCTTCTATCATGGTTTGCAGTTGCTGACAATAGAAATCTGCCGTAATCGTTTGAGCAGATTTTGGAAAGCTGTAGTTAACGACACCGGCACTAGTCATTCTGAGTATATTTTCGTTTGGTTTCGCTGGTTCTCCAGGGTTCAGCATTGCGACTGAGCACTTCCGATTATTGTACAGGATCCACTTTTAATCATAGATAATGACCCAATTAAAAATCCCTTCATTATTGTGCCGGTTGAGCAATGTAACGCAGTAGTCGACGAATGTTTGCTTGTTTGCTTCACTCAATTCATGAGGTACCCACCGTTCAAGCTTTTTTACTTTCCCTGTTTGCTTCAAGTGGATTAAAACTGTTTTATCACTCACAGCGAAGCCTGCATTTAACTCTGAAGTGGTTTGCGATGGATCCGCTTCCACAATAGCCCTTAATTCAATCTTTATCCACTTTGGTCTCAGGCCGTCCACGGGACTAGTTCTGAAGGTCGAAATTTCCAGAACGAAAACGTTGGAAACAAAAACGTACCGTGTTTTCTTTTGCGGCACCAGCGCCATACACATCGTTAATCCTTCGAGCTGTTTCTGCAGCACTGTTGCCACGGTAGAACTCGTTCTCGTAAATAAAGCGATATTTCAAGTTTTCCATTGTGCGAGATGAGCGACGCCAAAGAAAAAACTAATGAGGAAAAAACTAGCTAAATGGATTTATAAATTTGAATTAGGAATTCTTAACCAAAAAGGATGTATTTCAGATTAAAGTGACCCGTACGACAAAAAGCCAATTTCAATGTAATATTATATAAAAAAGAGAAAATTATTAAGAAAGTATAATATTTCTGTTCCACCATTACCCACGCCACAACTGAACAACAATAAAACCGATAAATATGCGTTCCTGCGTTCATACCGAACGTGACTTTTATTGCTGAGGAGCAAAAAAATCTTTATGATCTCTTCGAAAACGCTTTATAAACAAACATTTTATAGGTTTTTGTTATGTTTTCTAAATAATGCGAATAAAGGTCTAAAATAGATAAGCAAGCCTTTAGCAAGTATATAAGTGAAAATATATTATCATAAAGTATCTTATGTTAATATTATAATAACAGTCCTATTGTATCAAACCGTTTCGTTTCATCAGGCAAATCGGGTTACTAGAGGTAATGCAATCAATGTTCGAGTAATAAGCAGCTGGCTTTAACTAGCGACGAATACAAAATAAATGTTATTTTTGTATCTCAGACATTTATTAGTATTCGCAAGACGTATTTTAAAAGCGCTCAGTAAGCGCCAGACAAAATTAATAGTATACAACCAACAGACGGGTTGGTAATGCGCTACAAATTAAAGAAAATAGGTTAAAATTGTCTAATTTAAACAATCGGTATTAACGTTGTCTCGAATGTTGAACATAATCAATCAGTCACTGTCTGACCTCAGCTGGTGTCAATTGATGGATTATTTTTTCTTAATCCATCAATATAAAAATTATCCAAATTGATGCACTTTTTATAAATTCCAAGTCATAAATTGGATTGTGTCATCATCATCATTTCAGCCTATCACTAGTCCACTGCTGAACTTAGGCCTTCCCCATAGACTGTCTCAAAAGTTGGTAGCTCTCATTTTGAGGGGATTTTGCCATAGCTGCCACGCTTGGCAGGCGGGTTGGCAACCGCAGTTTATTTATTCAGATGTTCCAGGAAGATGCTGCCTTGTTTTTATTTTCCCTCTATCGACTTTTATGTCACCCTCGGGATGAGATGGGGTGGTAGATTCTCTTAAGCCGCCATCGCACGGATTGATTGGGTATTTTTATGGTATTAGGTAACAAGAAGAGCAAGTGGTTGACTTAATGGTAAATGCCAAGTCTGCTCATAACATTTACAGTGTTACCCAGAGCTTTGAATTGCAATGTTCACTTATCACCGTGGGTCGTCATTTATTTAGTTCCTTATGCTAAGTAATTTTACTTAGCTATAGTGCCCTCCAAACCGCAACAAGCATAACAATCCTACCACAACCACCTACTGGCGTATAACCGTCTAGGTAGGTAGCACCGAAGTGACAATTATTCTGCTGTGAAGCAGTAGTGTGAAAATATTAGTTGGTTTCGGTCCGAAGGGTTGAGAGCTAGATTAATCTTAGACTTAGGACCGTTGTCTCATAAGGACGGGTGCCGTGTGGTGTGGTGGTGCAAATAATTGTTTTCGATTACACAGCAAAAGTTGCACTTATCATCAGGTGAACTATACAATGCACTGTTTCCTTACTTGACTAAGGTGTTTAACATAGTAAAAATCTGTGAAGATTTTTGATACTGAATGAATAGTTGCTTTTGTATACATTTCAGATCCTAACGATATTTATATACTTTAAACAAATATAAATCAGTATGATTTATACATAAAGACATTGCTCGGCTGGGATTTGCGTATTCAAGCAGTCGATTACCGCAAACCTTGCCTGCTTATTTCTTGCCTATTTGCCCGTTTCTACGCTGAAAGCAAATCAAGGCGATACAAATACTTTAATACGAAAATAACTTAAGATAATATAGTTACTACAATAACACAAGGTGATGACACAGTTAGTTTTTCAGTCTTATTTCTCTTTCAGTATTGTACAGTCTTTAACATTCACAAAAAAGTTGTTATGTTTACATATCATTTCTACTGTACCGTGAGTGCATTTTAGAATTCCAAACATACAGACCCTGATGTCTTTAAGGTCATACATATATATATTCCGGGCGAAATTCAAACCCACGGCCGGAAGCGCATAAGTCAATCGCTCAGCCTCTGCGCCAACAGTGCCGACCTTATGAAATGATAAATGCTATTTAAAACTAGTAAAAGCTATTTTAATCTCCGAAGTTAAAAATCCGACATATAGCGATATTAAAACGTAATAAAACGCCTCCATTGGCATATTTCAGAAAGCTTTGAAGGGGGCACCTATGTGTATGATGCCTTGTTAATTTAAGATTTTTTTTAACTGAAGTGTTAGATTCTATATTTTTAGACAGTTTTCTCAATTTGAATAACGATTACTATGAATAGATTGATGACGGAATGCAGTAATACTAATTCTGCTCGTTAAAGTATCCTAAAGACTAATTTATCAGTTTCTATAATTATTAATTAATTAGTTTATATATATTAAACAAATAAATTTTATAGATCTTGGAGATAAACAGGACACTGGCCGTTTTAACATAAGCGCCTTTGACCTTTACGAGTTCAACTACATGTTCGTATGATCGATTAGCATTAACTTCATCTCAGCCCATTATAAGTCCACTGTTGAACATAGGTGTTTACGTATGGTTCAAATTTTAGAAAAATGTAACAAAAACTTTATCAGTATTGATATATATTTTCCTCGTCTGCATATAAATTTAACAAGTGCATGACTGAAAACTGGTTAGACATACTAGAATAGATTTATAATGTTTCAAGAATGACTGTTAACACAGGTTTAACAATTAGATTAATCACAATTAACCTAATAATTACTTTTGATTTTGCATTTATTTATTAAAACTATTATTAAAAAAATATTGTGACCTTAGTGTTCGATGTACATTCAACAGATTTTTTTTTTTACAGAAGAGTGAAAGTTCTATTCTATCTTTTCATTATTTCTTCAGCTTCTTTAATTTCATTCGAAGCTCAACAAATCCTTTCCTAAAAAGAAGGTATCCTTTACCAAAAAGAGGCTCTTTGTAATAGTCTCAGACGAAATCGACAGGGTTTAAGTCGAGGACTGTACTGGCCACGAAAGGGGCCAGCTACGACCAATCCTCTTAATTAAATTCGTGCCGTTCATTCGTCGGATTTAATATTTTACTGAAAAAAAAAAATACATTAGACCACGCTACATTAACGTTTAGAGGCCTCAAATTAGATTTATATTTACTAAGTATATGAAATATAAATTTCGATGGAATAATAGTAGTGAGAGTCACTAATTTGGGCGAATTACAAAAGTAACAATGTAAAAGTTTGTAAACAATCATTAACAATATGATTTTATTATATTAATATTAATGATTTATAAATATTTTTTGTAACATTTTGCCACACGTCAGAAGGTAGGTAAATTTCCCGATAAACGCATATTAATACTTATTGAGGTAAACATTTAGGACAAATTGAGTATTAGGACTATCCGTTGTGTTCAGCTTTAAACATGATAATTAATCTTTATATATATAATTCTTCTGTCCGTGTGTATGTTACTGAGCTCCTCCTCCTGACTGGACCGATGTTGATGATTTTTTTTGTGTGTTTTGTGTGGGTCCCTAGATGCTTTAGATTCAGAATTGGCGCTGCGATAGAGTTCTAGGAAAATGACAAAAGTCACTCAGTAAATAGTTTATCGATAATTCGAATATCGAAAAATCGTTTGCTGAATCTATGTCTGACAACGTCTGTCGGGTCTGCTAGTATTCCTTTAAAAATTTACATCTACAAGTGGAGATCTTTGTTAGCGCAGTGGTTAGTCGATAGGCGTCTGCGCTATTTCGATTCGATTAATATAAGACGCGAGTTCGATTACCGCTTGTATGTCCTACTGATCGATTTTCGACAACGGGGACAATTTCCGAATACTGACGTAAGCTTAACAACTGTGCAGGAGATATTATAGTGTCACAAGTGTGCCCGATGTAACGACAATGCGATATGTTCGAATGTAAACCAGAATGCAATGCCAGAGACACGGAGTCCCCGTGTTCATCACAACACAACCAGACCCAGAAACCAACTATTTGTATTTTTAACTTCGTTTGAGATTCTAACCCAGAACCTGAGGAGAATAGGTCAGGTGTTCTGACCAACAGAGAGTTGTTCCGAGTCTGGGGGTTTGCTCATGAGCAATTTATGTACGTAAAATATATCAGTTACAGTAGAAATCCTGGCGTGTGATATCGATTGCTAAAGAAAAAGAAGAACATAATAACTTTTTAGCGATTTAAAGAAAAGTGTGTTTCGTTAAAAATGTTTTCTTTTAATTTTTTTATAAAGATAGATTTTAATTAGCCAAGTTTGTTCCATAAAAACCCTGGATTTTTGCTATTTAATATTATTATTATTAACGACTAGCTGCCCTGTGGTTTCACCCGTGTAAAAAAGCATGATTGCGCCATACGACATGGTATCTCGATGACTTGAGCATTCGCAGTTCGGTCATTGTCGGTAAAATTCTGTTCTCAGTGTGCGACACCTTAAAGCTGGAACATAAAGTTTTATAGCTTAGAATCCTTCTCAATAAATAGGCTATTTAATGCAAATGTCTATAATTACATAATTTATAAGTTCAAATAGTAAAGTGTTAATACCAATACCGTTATTTGTAAAATAACATTTGTTAGTTATGAAAGAGCGGGACATCATGGTATAAGTATATATTTACTTAAAAAGAAGCCCCAGCAACAATTTTTGTATATTTGTATGTTTTTTTAGCAAATAAACTATTTCTACAAATCATTTTTGAAATTGGATAAGAATTTCCCGAGATTAGCGGGTTCAAACACACACAAACTCCAGATTTATTATAGACAGGGAAGGTAGGTGTATCGTGTGGTGGCGGATTAAGAGAATCTACCACCCCATCTCATCCCGTGGGTGCCAAGTAGTAAGTGTAAAAGTCGACAGTGGGAAAATACAATCCAAGAGATGGGCAGCAGCATCTTCCTGGAACATCTGAATAAATAAACTGCGGTCGCCAATCCGCCTGTCAAGCGTGGCAACTATGGAAAAATCCCCCCAAAATGAGAGCTACAAACTTGTGTGGCAATCTATTGCGGAGGCCTATGTTCAGCAGTGGACGCTAGATAGACAGAAGTGATGATGATGATGATGAGGGATGGTAGGTTCGGACGTAAAAAATGAACTATAAATTTCCGCAACCGCCAATTAATAACATATTCAGAGAAATATTTATACCGCTATGAACATAATTAATGTAAATATTGATCAATATGCAACTAAAAGCCGCGCGTAACATGTCCAGCCCATAGTCATAGCCCTTAATTTTTACAGTTTTTGATTTTTACTTCTAACCCTAAATATGTTACATTAATCTTTGAAAAGGCCTCTGCCAATTAAAGTTTTGTCAAAATTGATTCAGCCGTTTCGGAAATTAGCCCGGAGAAACAGAGAATAATGAAGGAAAGTAAGTTTATTTTCTAAGATCCGCATGCAAAATATAAAAATGGTATAGGAAATTAACTTACTTTCTTTCATTATAATGGATTTCAGCAAAGTAACGTCTGGTTCTATTAACTAAACAGAGAATAGACAAAAAATTCAAAATCGGCTGTTTGAGTTTTAGTATCCTGATAATTACCATACGAGACTATGAAAAATTATTGTGAAATCACAGACCGACAGTTAATACAATGCATGTTAATTTAAAATGCATTTTAAACTTGATAAATCATCAAAAAAGTATTACTGTTTTGGACTATGCTACACATATTTGTACAACACGACTTTTATTCAGGCTGATTGTGTAATTTTATTTAATAAATAGCTGTGCAAATTCGAATTTAGATTTATTTTTTAATAACTCATAAAAACTATTAAAAACCTTTTAAATAGCTGATTTAAGTATTGTTTGTTTCAAATGGTACCGAAAATACGGCATTATGTTCGCAGTGGTAGTTATTTCTGAAACAAAATTCAAATTTTTATGAACTAACCTTGGTCGCGAGGCAAAGAAAAGTATTGTAAACCGTTTGTCTGTACGAAAATTTTTGCTTGAAGGTAACTGTCATAAATATTGTGATATTTTGCCGCTACGGAATATACAATATTAATTTGACATTTTTTTTCTGAAATCGAAACTCCTTATTGGTATTTCAACAAAGGACTTGAGTCCACTTGAGTGTAATCCTTACATTATACAGAAATGATAATTATTTCTCTTTCTCGTTAATAGTCTGTAGGACATAAGCCTCTCCTGAGAAGGAGAATTTGCATTGAATTGAATTTTGAATGACATTGTAAAGAACAGTAGTAAAGTAACTGTCAATATAGGTTTTATTGCAGCAATCAGTCCTCATTTTTAGAGGGTTTTGAGAGCCAAGAAGAGTTCGCCACGATGCTCCCATGTTTTATGAATTTTCCTTTATCGTCGTGCACGTGGTAAATCTACAGCCAAAATTGCAATTAACACATTTGGAGGTGCCTGCACCAAGGATTGAACCTTATGAAATTTGTATGAATACGAGTCAGTGTCTCTAGTTACCATTATACTTATGGCACCATAATATTATCCATAGATAAATGCTTAAGAATTCTTACCGGAAAAAATTGTTTCAATTAGCGAGGTTAACATTATTTATTTTAAACAAGGGTACTATCGCCTTTCCACGGTAAAATATCTGATAAAACTACCAATATTTTTTAATAACTCTTCCTGTTGAAATTAGAAAATAATTATGAAAATCCAGTAAATAAATATGTTTCCATTTCAATCATTATGTTTAATATTATACCTTTAAAAGCTCAATTTTTAACACACTAATATCATTCCTTATTAGGGCTTGTCCCTTTGATCCCCGTATTAAGCGTTTACAAAACCTCTTTGAAGAATTTGGTGAACAAGCCCCTCAGCTCTTTGAGATTGCTTTATTAAAAGCGTTCCATATATTTTTAAATTTTATAGCTTTTTGAAGTTATATTGAAGCTTTTTGAAGGTTCCGCCTTGGCCTTTTTGTGTATGACAATGGCACAGTGTATGACAATGGGACAGTTAACTCCAGGTATAGTATCCCACTTTGTATATCACGTAGTTTCAATGCAGAAAATACGAGTACGTTATTTACAGTATCAGTTTTAAATATTTTATTAATTGACTTTACTTAAACTTGAATACAATAAAGTTAATGGTATTAAGAATGATTGACTGAGCATTAGTATTTTTATAAATATGACGTCTATTTGATTATTATTAAGGCGTGTAATAATATAATTAAAATAAATATTAAATTTATTTTTAGGAGTAATTTATTTAGTTAATTTGATGTCCTCCTGGCCTAATAACCATGGCGAGAGCTTCCGGATACTAAACCCGGCAGGAGGTATTATAGCGACACATGTGTACTCACAAAAACAAAGGCACTCACTCGTCCTAACCTACACGCGATCGATATAATGCTTGTGATAATATAGAAGATAAATAACGCGATTAGATCGGAGTTAGATTAAGGTGAGCGACCTGAGAGTACAGTCACAACGTAGCCAGATCCGTAAACCAACAAAGTGTGATTTTGCACAAATGTTGGCGCGGATTCGAAATAAGAATCCGCTGCGTAGTAGTTACTATACATGACTGCGGTTTTTCAATCAGCGACTTCCTCAATAAATCGGCTATCTAATCAAAGAAAGAAAGAAAATGTTGAGTTAAAGATGCTGTCTTAATCCCTTAAATTTCCATTAAGTTTTCGTTGAGCTGTTTCGGAGCCTATTCGAGATAAACTTTCAGACAGACAGACAAAAATTTTAAAAAACTGCCATTTATGATTTAGTTTTTCTACTTCATTTATTATTTATTCTATAAATAGCAGTTTTTACTTACACTTTTCAATTATTTTTCAATTACAGGCTGACACTTCAATTTAATTATAGATATAGATGGAGTAAAAATTAATTTCCATCACGTATTTCCAAAAAAATAAAAGACTGAAATGAAAATAACCGTCATACCATTGTGCCCAGAGCACATTTCCGAATGAGGTTAATTCGAATTAAGCGGACACAGTTGAATGAAATCTCCCGGTGAGGCTATTGTTCATCTTGTATTATTGGCGATGAATGGCGCAATTGCACTAAAGCCCGGGATAAAGATAAATTATTTGTACACAGAAAACCAAGCCTTACTGCATTGTCATTTAAAGTAACGTTCAAGTAACATTTATTGGACAAATAAGTATTGAGTTAAAAAACTAAAATTATTAAAAATAGGCCGATAGGTGTCCGGGAGAATAGAATAACACCTACCTCTTTCCTACCGAGGAGTCGTTTCTCTATAATACTCACAATCTAAAACATTTTGGTCTGTTCTGTGGTCTTACTAATCTATCCTCATTAATTCTATCCGCCGAGAGTAAAGGAACTACTCATTATGAATATACCTATATCAGAAATTAAAGTGAAATTAAATTTAAAGAGTGACCAACGAATGCTTCATGCTCATTGTTTATTCGCAGTTTTTTTTGGAATTAAATTAGTTTATCATCATCATCCTCCTCATTTTAGCCCCTCATAAGTCCACTCCTGAGCAAAGGCCTCCCGCAAAGACTGAACCGAACACGGTCCTAAGCCGTCGCTCCCCGCCGTTACCAGACCGCTACGGAAGCCAGAACTTATAGGGCCGCCGGGGACTGGGGTCCGTGTTTTTGGTCGCTTGGCAGGCGTGCTTGCAACCCCAGTTGATTTACAAAGATGTTCCAGGAAAATACCGCTGCCCATATCCTGGTTTTCATTTTTAAATTAGTTTTTTCTTTTTTTATTTTTATTTTATTATGTCACGAAACGAGCAAAACGTTCACCTGATGGTAAGTGCAACGTCTACCTATAACAAATGCTGTGTCATCCAGATTATTTCTGTGTCACCACACTGCGCTCATCACCCAGAAACATAAGTTCTTAAGTCTCATTTGCCCAGTGATTACGCTAGCTCTCAGTGCCCTTCGAACCGAAACACAGTACCTAATGTTTGCACACTACTGTTTCACGACAGAATAACTGGAACTGGGTCTAGGTAGGTACCACACCTACCTAGCCAGATTCCTACATAGAAATCCTATTCCTCCTATTTTGGAACTCTTAAACGATAATAAAATGTTACATGGTATGTAAAACGCAATAAATGTTATCATTTTCTAATACTTAATTTAAGGATGGCTTGTCATAGTAATTTACTTTCAAAACGACGATTATTTGTTTAATGTTAAGAGTAAAATTGTCTTATGGTACATACAATAAAGGCTTCACGCAAAAAAGATAAAAAATCATTTCGGTCGTGTTGAAACCATCTGTTTAAATTTAAATAAATGTAACTCTATTGAACACCCTGTTTAAAATATAAAATAAAACTTTTAAGTACAATGGGCGGCCTTTTTTCCAAAAGCGATATCATCCAGGCAACCTCCTGTCTGTCCTGGATGTACAAAAATTGAAATATAACACATTAAGACAGCTAATAATATGAATAAAAACAAATCAATAAACTACATTAAGAAAAGGTTAATTTACCTACATAGATAAAATATCAAACATACAATATAATATTTCTATATTTACATTTATTGTCGTATACGGGATATACGAACAAAATGATAAACTCACATGAATACTAAATAATTATAATTAATAATAATTAAGACGTCGTATTGCATATCGCAATGATAGACAGTGTTCAGCAACCAGGGTTTTACAAATAGGCAGAGATTTAGCATGACGGATTTTTTTTTAAATAAATGTTTTTTTTAAATCAATGCAATTTTTTTTTCAAAAATCTTAAAAACAACATAGAGTTATTGACATGAATATTATTGCCATTATCAATTAAATCTGTAACTTTACATTCACTTTAATAACCGTCCAGTACAGTAAATAGAAAATGGGTACAAACGGATGAATTAAATTCTTAAAACGTATTTTATCGCGTTTATGTAAATACGTTTCACCTGGGCTGTTCGTGAACTATAAATTTAAAGTAAATGAAAACGACCAAGTGCGTGACGGACCACGCATACTGAAGCGTTCGGTAGTGGGGAAAAGCGTGTAACTGAAAATATTCCATATCTCAAAAACTACTCGAAATATCTTATTCAAACCAATTTTCGTTGAATGTTTTCTAGGTTCTAACTTTCATTTGTTATAACATCCCGGCACCTTCCCATGCTACTTTGATCTGATAAACACAACGGTGAAGCTTTAATGATAAAATTTAATACTAAAAATTAATACTAATTCAGAAATTCGTTGCCCTGAACCAGACAAATTCAAAATGCGTTTTTTTCTCCATTTTATTTATGTTACCCTACTACGGCGTCATACTAACAGATTTACTTCGCAACAGATTTCCTTAAGCTTTATGTTATCCTAGTACTTGCGAGTTCTTTCGATGGCAGCTCAATGGAAAAGGCCCAATTAAATTTATGAGTTCATTGCCTCGATTAGCTGTATAAAACCTATGAGTTTTAAGAAAATTCTTTAAGTTGACATATCTCCTACAGGTATCACGCTACGAGGCTCATTATATTTTTGGGGCATATAGATATCGTCCCTAAGCCCAGCCTGCCGGGATGTATAGGACATTACGAATGACCCTGTATATAGGCGTGTTTGTGTTATCCTGCAAATTACCATATGAGATCTGAGAGAGTGCGATAGTTTGTGTAGATTATAACAAGTCCACTGCTGAACATAGGCCTCCCCCATAGCCACAAAAGTTTGTAGCTCTCATTTTGGAAGGATTTTGCCATAGTTGCCACGCCTGGCAGGCGGGTTGGCAACCGCGGTTTATTTATTCAGCTGCTCCAGGAAAATGCTGCTGCCCATCTCCTGGTTTTCATTTTCCCTCTGTCGACTTTTACGTCACCCACGGGGTGAGATGGAGTGGTAGATTCTCTTATGCCGCTACCACACGGCTGTAGTAGTGCACAAATTTTCCCAGTATCCGTGCAAGCAGGTATCCCCCACTAAAGTCGTCGTCGTCGTCGTTTCAGCCTATCAATAGTTCACTGCTGAACATAGGCCTCCCTCATAGATTGCCACAAAAATTTGTAGCTCTCGTTTTGGGGGGATTTTGCCATAGTTGCCACGCTTGGCAGACGGGTTGGCAACCGCAGTTTATTTATTGACACTTTTTTCACATTGTACATGTGGCACAAACCGCGGACGTAATTCAATAATAATCGCATTTTCACCTAGGCGAAGCGGTGAACAAGGGCACTAAAAGTAAACTAACACAAATAATAATTTCATTAATTTACTAAATTAATATTTAATTATGTAATTGTTATTATTAGTATTATTGAAATATAAAATCATTTACAATTTCATACATAGTATCATTATGATATATTACAGAATTCTATCAACGTATTTAGAGAACCGCTATTAAGGTACGTTGTTCAAGTACTGATCCCTGTATACTAATTTGTTGGTGCGGTCAAGCGGGTTTATTGATATGAGTATAGAATATTCTAGTAATATAGTTCAGAATTAATAAGAAAAAACCACGTTTTGATTATAATTTTTTGAAAACGTATAAGAGCTATAATTTCTAATAACATAAAACTCCAGACACAAAAAAAAAAAATTTTTGCTGTAATATTCGTTACTTTTATTAAAAAGTAGAATAAATTTTTAAAGTGAATTTCTTGACGTTGATATTTTATTACAAATCCTCAACGTGTTACTAAAAAGTTAATGAAACTACAATAACTATTATACGATTTTTATTCATAGATTAATCATCGTTTGGCCGCAAACATCTTGTATGGTATTTAGCCAAGTCCCTTTGGCGACTGCGTCGCCTAATGGTTTCTTTATATTGCAGAAAGTGACTGATGTCTCAGGGGGACGGGTGCAGTGTGGTGCCACACAGGAATGTTCTGGGTGACACGGCATTTGTTATGGGCAGACGTTGCACTTACCATCAGATGCACGTTTTGCTCGTCTCGTCACTTTATCCAATAAAAAAAGCTGATTAATACGCCATAACCTAATTACAGGTACTACTGTGCAAATACACACATTTTTGGTTCTCTGGTCTGGTTGTCTTGATTGTACCTGTACCACTGACACTGCAGCCTAACTTAATTCCGATTTTATCGCGTGAAGGTTACATCGGTCGTGGATATGTTAGTAAGAGTGAGTGAATCTGTGTTTGCCAATACACTTGTGACAATATAATTATCTGAGAATATTTGGAAGTTGTCGCCGAGGTCGACAATCAGCCAGAAAGATGACGTCATCGTACTTTAACCCACTACCGAAAACCAAAACAGATTGTTTTTATAACGGACCAGCTAATGCCCGGCATGCGTTGCGATGCCTCTTTTATTTATTTATCTAATTTGTTTGAATTAGGTACATGAATATACAATGCAGACACAACTGCTTGCATAAAATAAATAAAAGACAATAATTAATTCATCAATGTTCATTAACTTAGCGCAAGTGCCAGCCAGCACAAATGTACAAAATTTCAACTCAATCGGATGAACCATGCGCGAATGCTTAGAAGACGAATACACAAACATAAATTTTTATATACATTTACTTGCGTATGGTAAGGTATCATTTTGTTTATTATTTTATGGAAAGGTTTGATACAGTAGCTCTGGGAAGCTCGTCTTAAATTTCTCAGTACGCGAGTGACCTGAGTTAGATCCCCAGTGCCGGCACCTCTAAAATTGTTCTGCAATACTAGGTACTAATTTTCTGCATGTCTGAGAAATAAAAATATTTCGAAGTCATGTGTAGTCCGCGAACCTCTTCCCGGCTCCAAACCCCCTCACACATAAGAGAAGTCCCATGCTCAGCAGTGAAACATTTATAAGCTGTTACTTTACTTTAATTTTGATAAATGAATTTGAAGTATCTTAGTAATTTTCAGAATTGTTTTCGAATGAAACTGGATATGTAAGTTTATCTGGACTAAATAAAATCGTGGAGTGCGTTGTGAGGCATTTCTAGGGACCGGCTCGTTGACCGAACGCGGTTTCTTGACTAAGTCATCATTTTGAGATTACCTTTCTCCTATAAAAAAAACTAAACTTATCATATAGTTGAACTTCTTTTGGTATAGTGCGAGGAACGCTACGAGTAGTATACGTATACTTAACTAGTTAGTAAGAAAAGAACAAATACTATTATTGACATCAATTCATATTATTAAAATTATATTTTTCTTTAAGGAACTATAATAATTTATGGTAATTTTTTTAATAATAAGTGTTTCTGTTTCAAACGGTTACATTTCTGTGCATTAAAATTATCATGATAATGGCACGATGAAAGTAATTTAACAGCCTATAAATGTCCCACTGCTGAGCCCAGGCCTCTTCTCTTTTCCGAGAGGGTTTTGAGCTTGGAAAAATCCGCCACACTGCTCCAATGCGGGTTGGAGGACTTAACACATCTTCGAAATATTTTTTTTTCTCAGACATGCAGGTTTCCTCACGATGTTTTCCTTCACCGCCGAGCACGTGGTAATCAGCACTTAAGATTTCACCGGGAATCGAAGTTAGGTCCCTCGCGTACTATGTATGACGGGCGAGATGAGCTTCCACGCCTTTTATAAATAAACAATTACTGACTTTGACTTTTATATGTTCCTACATATAACGATTTCTTATATTTACGCGAATATTACGCGGATTTAATCAAGCGTAATTTTAAACTATTTTAAACGTGATGAAATCCGAAAAATTCATTTTATTCAAGTATTACTCGCATCAATATGAGAAGTCATTATAAGATTTAAATTTTGTCGACCGCGGTCTAGTGATTCGATTGTTACAATGGTAGTTACTGAGCTGAAGACCTTATATTTAAAACCCAGCAGTGCTTAAAAATTATTGGATTTTTGAATCGATAGTCTCACCGTGACGAAATCGACCTGATGAGGCCATAATTTTTGTTTATTCGCTCACTTAAAATAAACATAACGTTAAAAGAAAACCTGCTTCTTCGAGTTATTGTAATTTTTATAACTCGTATTTCTCTGCTTTTATTGCTTCATAAAACACTACACGCTAGTCTGAAACACTTTTTGCTATAATAAAATTGCGATTCTGTCCGCGCTCTACTAACCAACAAATGTATTTCTGTAAAATTGACGAAATAATCCACACAGAATTAAAAAAAAATTAAATTACGAAGGCTAAACGGAGTAGGTATAATCTAATAGTGGATATAAAATACTATAAACTATTAGATTTATATTTATAAAATACTCACTAGGTGTCTAGAATAAAATATGCTAATTAAAAACAAGCAAGCCAAGCCTTGATAAAAATCATTAATCGCTTTCAATCTATTAGCTCTAGGAAAGACAGATGAAGTCCTAGAACGTAAAAGTACCTAAGCAATGTGGTGTATTTGTCAGAAATTATTGTAGAATAATAAATCACTCTCTGTGCGGTAAAATACAGTTCGCAGAGAATACTTTAATTGTGGTAATTTATATGTTGGAATCGATTCAGATATGTACTATGGCAGCGGCAGTATTCTGTCGTGGAGCATGTGTGCAAACATTATTTTGTTTTGGTTTGGGTACTGATAGCTGATGTTATTACTGGGCATTTGAAAGTTAAGAACTGATGTCTCAGGGTGACGAGCGCAGTGTGGCCAGACTTACCATCTTGCAGTTACCATCAGGTGAACGTTTTGCTCGTCTCGCCAATATTGTTACATAAAAAATACCACTAAATTACAAGACAGTAGTTGACTTTAAAAAAGTTTCTTATTTATATTTTACAAGCTGGCCCGGCAGACGTCTTGCCCGGTATGTGACGCGGTGAGTTTGATTTCCAAATTACATTTAAGAAATTTTACACGATCACAGCGCCATCTACCATAATTTTCTTTTTTGGTTTTCCACTTAAATTTTAGATCATACATATATAATCATGTTCATATAATCATGTTCATATAATATAACAATATAATCATGATCATCATATAGAATCATGTTAACGATGTTCTAGCTCTATCGACCTCGATACTTTAGATAACCATCGTTGATAGTCTGCACCGTCAAATTTCGTAGATAACGCTTGGAACACTTGCCGTCGACCATGCACGGTGATAATTGTATTGTTCAGTATTCGCCACTTCTTTTCAAAACATTCAAGGGGTTTTGCAACGTGGAGTATTGTAATATTTATCTGCAGTGGATTAATTCTCAATATTGCGAAGTCTAATTGCTTTAGGGTTTCGATATGAAATATATGATCTTCTGGCTCGCGGCATTGTAAATAACAATAAAAATTGTTCACCCAATTAAAAATTACATAAAGAAGCAATTATCGAAAAAGCAACTTACCATTTCACTTACAAATGCAATAACGGATGTGTCGGACGAGTTTCGCTTTTGGGTCCTAACTCACACTAGTAGAAGACGATGTATACAGCTGTCCATAGAATCTCTCAATCTCACTAAAATCTCTGGTACATCGGAATTGACTCTTGGCCCATAGCAAAGACTTTGGACCCTTGGTTACACTCTATCGCTTCTTCAATACGGGCTGTATTGAAGTTGCGTAGGTCTCGTCTCAGACATTGGGTGATATGTCTGTTCAGTTGCCGTAATGCTGACGCATCATTTTAGGATAGCAGTCTCATTTCACGCCTAGCCTCCATGAGACTAAGAGTGTGGTTGGTGTTGATTGGTAATCTCAGATTATACATACTCTTTTGATGTCAACTATGATCTGTTTGGTTTAGGTAATTTGAATTATTTTAAATTTGGAATGTCAATCTTATTTGTTCATTTTTTGGATTGAATTGTCATATTTTATTAATTCCGTAAAAATCACTTGAAGAAGTAACATGTCAAGTTATCTGACATAACTTTTGTTTTATTATATAAATTTTACAATGATTAGGTTTCATCAAAAATAAATTCAAAAATGTTTAAGTTTAAATAAATAGTTTTCTAATCAGTCCTTAAGTGTCTTTTTGGTTTTGAAAGTGATCCCATTAGCCACATCTACCATTCGAGAGGTTATGGGCCCAGGAAAAGGAACAATATAAAAGGAAACAATTGAAAAAAAGAAACAGTTGAAGAAGTAGTAACAATTGCCGGTGTTTAAAATTAAGAGTACAGAAACAAATTAAGTAGAAACAATTGAAGATAGTGGAAGCGGCTTAGGCGGCGGCGGCTTCTGGAAACGCCGGAAGTGGATATGGAAACGGCGGTGGATCTGGTAGCTCAGGCAGTTATGGAGGTGGTTCCGGTTTTGGAAGTGGCAGCGGTGGCGGTGCAGGAGCAGGCAATGGTAATGGAGGTCATGCAAACAGTGGAAACGGATCTGGTGGAATCGGCGGAGGCTTTGAAGGAAACGGTGGCAGTGGATACGGTGGTAGAAGAATAGAAGTGACAGAAGTTGTTGATGGTTGTTGATGTTTTTAATGATGCTGATGAGGTGGATGAAGAGGAGACAGATGTTGTTGGAAGTTGTTGATGTTTTTTAAGGATGCTGATGAGGTGGATGAAGAGGAGACTTTGGAGGAAACGGTAACAGTGGATACGGTGATAGAATAGAGGAGGTTGTTGATGTTTTTAATGATGCTGATGAAGCGGATGAAGAGGAAGCCGAGGTTGTTGCAGAGAGTGTGGGTCCAAGACGGAGTCCGCCGAGAAATAGGTCTTTGCTAAGAAGTCGGATGGAAGATATAAAGCTAGATTCGTAGTCAGAGGTTTTCATCAGAAATATAAAGTCGACTATGAGGAAACCTATAGTCCTGCGGTGAACAGTACTTCGCTTAGAATTGATTGAATTTGAAATTAAGACAATTTTGAAATTGAAAATAAGACAAACGGAATTTTTCAGAGAAACTTTTTACAGGATCTTTGATATCTCCTCTTCCTTTATAGTGTATCGTTTTTCTTGTATTTTTGTGGTTTTTGTTGAGAGAGAGTGTATTGTTGTTGTTTTATGATTGGTGGTTTGTTTGTTGATAATTACTAAATTTTTTGGGTTTTCTGTACTTGTCTGGTGTTATGATGTATATCTGAGATTAAGGGGGTGTGTTGATTGGTAATCTCAGATTATACATACTCTTTTGATGTCAACTATGATCTGTTTGGTTTAGGTAATTTGAATTATTTTAAATTTGGAATGTCAATCTTATTTGTTCATTTTTTGGATTGAATTGTCATATTTTATTAATTCCGTAAAAATCACTTGAAGAAGTAACATGTCAAGTTATCTGACATAACTTTTGTATTTTATATAAATTTTACAATGATTAGGTTTCATCAAGAATAAATTCAAAAATGTTTAAGTTAAATAAATAGTTTTCTAATCAGTCCTTAAGTGTCTTTTTGGTTTTGAAAGTGATCCCATTAGCCACATCTACCATTCAAGAGTTGGAAGGGTTTCTGTATCTTATTTTATCTGTATTATATTCTTTGTGCAGCGGGTCTTGCAAAACTGCCCTCACCGCCGAGACAGTTTCCATGAGCCTCTTGTTCGTGTCGTCCACTGTATCGCAATCATTCAGGCACTGAAAGCGATTATGCAATTCGAACTGGAAGCTCTCGGGGTTTTGGATAAGGGCACGAGATGTACGGAACGTGAACTTCACAAGGCATCTTGAGCCCTATAATATCCCAGCGTAACTTGTTCACCTCTTCTTCCAACTCCAGTATCCTCTTGTCCGTCCTCAGCGTACGTTGATTGTCGCTAGATCCAGTCGTCGTTGATGGTAGGCTGATCTCATCCAGATATTCTTTGTACCGCCTGCCCTGTCATTACCATGACCACTATCGAAGCCTAGCGGGGCCGTCGGGAACTAGTTGCCACGCTTGGCAGACGGTTTGTCAACCGCAATTGTTTTAATAAGATGTTCCAGGAACATCTGAACGCTAACAAATAATTGTAGTTACAAAAATTTTCGTGCGAAGCCGGGGCGGGTCAGCTGATTTCATATAAACGAAGCACATCAATCTAACTTTACTATTACTTAGTTTACTGTAGTAACTGTCCATATATTTTCTAGCATTACATAGCTTTAAATTATAATACTTACGTATGATAACCGTTAGGGAGAAAGGTTCTAGAGTGGAAAATAAATGTGTTCCTGTATTTAATTTCTTGGTAATTCTTAATTTTCTACAAATCTTACAAAGTAAAACTTTTGCATATATTATACATACTTTATTAAGCAAATATTATTAATATAATATAACAAATATAATTTAACAACAAATATAATATAAATAATTCGAAAACCAACGATTTTATACCAAAAACAAAGTGTTCAGTAACTAATATGTCCGTTTCCAGACAAATCCAGTTACAGCAGTTAATATAATCAATGCTTAAGTGTCAGGTAGCAGACTTTAAGCAGCGATGTGAAGAAAATAAATGTTATTTGTATTTCAGACATGTATTTGTATTCGTTAAACTCGCTTGGAAAACTACTGAAAGAATGAATAGTAAAGAAACACTAGTCGCGTCGCGTCCCTGCAGATTAAACAAAATAGTTGAAATCGTATGTTTTGAATATCTAAGTCAATTAATCTGTCGCTGTTAGAGTTCGGATGTTTTCTATTTGGTGAAGCATCATTGTAAATAATTTTGAGGATTTAGGTTTAATCTGTATCTCTCGCATTACATTTTTTTTGAAATGATAAACTTTCTATAGCTCTAGTATAATCCAGTGCCCATAATCCCGAATCTTTATATGTTCTACGTAACGTCGGTAAGATGGCGCTAGCAATGTGATCATCTAGTACATTATTGGCTGAATGACTTGGGCGCGTTCTTCACATATGTAGGAAAAGTTTCCCGCGCTTTTTATAAAAAAAGAAAAAATAAAATTATATATGGAGATCGAGTCAGAGAATTTCGATTTGCTCCGCTAACATAAATATACGAATTAATTGAAAACTCGATAAATTCTCGTAAATATAAAAATAACGGCATCGCGTTATTAATTATGGTGAATAATTCCGCGTGCTACAAGATTATCAAGGATTGAAAATAACTTGAAGAGATATTCTTCGATTACACCGAAGCTGGTCAGCAGCCAGGAGCAGCAGAGTACCTGGAGACGATATGTGCTGTAAATCCCTTCGCAAGTGACCTTGGATTGCATGAAGATACGTGGATATATTTATCACCTGCATATTGTGGATATACTAGTGTTTTTAGAGAGTTTATCAATGAGTCTTCTAATATCGTGATCAGCCATAATAATTATTTATAGATATTGATAAAACCGTACCGTACGATTATAGTACGGTATGTACACGTGATGCTGCTATTTACACGCCGTCACCATTTAGTATGGTCCTATCGAGTTACCGGATAATCCAGTCAAGTTCATAGAAATGTTACGTAATTTATTGGTAAAAATTCTTAATTAACGGACATAACTTTTCATATATCTTACTAAATATTTATTTTTGATTTTCATAAACTCATAACTATAACTTTAACATAATTAAGCGATATTTTTTTACGAAATTTTGGTAAAATTCTAGTTAATAAGTTCGCCATATCTACATTATAAGTAATTTACGTAATTTTTGGTAAATTCTTGTTTAATACATAAAGCTTTCAGAATACATCACGTATTTATTGGTAAAATTCTGTGTTTAATTGCGCCTAAATATTTGGCATTTTATTTTTCATTGCCGCCATTTCGCCAATTCCCGCCATAGTATCCCGCCTTGCGTGACTTGTGTAATTGTGTTATATTAAACTACACCTTAATTCATTTTACGTTTAAATTTTTATTATAATTTTTTGTTATATATTATTTTTGAGCATAATTTATTTTCATAAAATAATTAAATATGACGCAAGTACATCAAGAAACTTTGTTAATTATTTTAGAACAAAAGAAAGAGTTCTTATTCAAACGCATTATTCGTTTGTATAATTTTTCGAAAAAGATAATCTCTTTCGAATCCACTTCAAGGACGAACGAAGACTTTGTGGCTGAAACTCAATAACTCAATGTTTATGATATTCGTGAAAGTTTGAATCTCTTATAGATCAAATGAATCAAATAAAAATAACTTTGAACCTTGTTACCAGTCCGACTACGCTTGTTTAGGAATATATCAGTAATATAAATATAAAAGTAATATGATATAAAATATAATATTATATAAAATACTAGCTTTCGATAGTCCGCTGTATCCGTGATAATACGTGAATGATCTGGTACATTCTGTCGATATTGAAGAAACCGCCAAACGGTTATCGCAAGATCTTATACGAATATTCAGATCGAGCGATTCTGACTCAGTGAAATGGTCAAGTAAATCTCAAGCTCTTTTCTAAATAGTCTTGCTGATTCGCACGGAAAATCGTTCTAATTTGATGTTGATAGCAGCTCACCTAAGGTTTTAGGCCTTTCATGGGAGCCTTCAGAAGAAAATTTCATCTTTACGGCCGCCCTATCAATTATAAATGTACAAAGAGAAATATTGTCTCTATAGTGGCTCGTTTGTTTGACGTGCTTGGATTGGTCGCTCCCGTATTTCTCTATGGCAAACTGCTCATAAAAGATTTGTGGTCAGCAATATTGGCTGGGACGACCCTGCACCTAAATATGTAATTAACCGCTTTTCTGCCCAAGCGCAAGAATTTCCCTTACTGGATACTTTACGAATTCCACGCCATGGCGTGGATACTGACTGTATCGTTAATATCGCCGCGCTTAAACGTTTCATCTGTCGTCGTGGGTCGATATTCTGTCTTTATTCGGACAACTGAACCAACTTTGTTGGCGCTAAGGCTCAGCTGGACGATCTCTATAGTTCCACCCCATTTCATCATTTCCCGTGGATGATGAAAAAGTCGACTGAGGGAAAATTAAAACCAGAAGATGGGCAGCAGCATCTTCCTGGAACATCAGAATTAATACACTGCGTTTACAAACCCGCCTGCCAAGCATGGCAACTAGGGCAAAATCTCACCAAAAGGAGAGCTTTTGTGGCAATCTATGGGAGAAACCTATGTTCAGCATTGGACCAGGGATATGCTGAAATGATGATGATAATGTACCAAAACGGCGGCGGCGTGTTTCGCTACCCGTCACGTCTCGTTTTCCGCGGAACGGAAAGTGGGCTACATGTGTGGCCTACATGTGTGGCCTCTGCCTACCACTTAATATGAGAAAAAGAAAGAAAGAAAGAGAAGTTTATTTGAAGCACCCACAAAATAAATTGCAAATAAGACAAGGAAAAATTAAAACAATAAGTACAATAAAACAAACATAAAAAAACAACAATGCTGTAGTAGAACAAAAACAATTACAAAAGAAAAAAAATTGCAAAACTTAAGCGATGCACTGTATAATGTCACTAGTACAACTTTACGGCAAATATCTAAAAAAAAAGTATAGGAAAAAATAAAACAAGCAAAAAAAAATGAAAATAAACTACCTATATACACATGTACATGGCGGAATGCTCCAAAAAGGAATGCCACTCAGGATGTGCTAGGATGTGTTGAACTAACACAGCCTCGCCCTGATTTTCAGTAACATCCTAATACTGAGAATTATTTATCATAAATATATATACATATATACATAAATGGGTGACTGTATGTATGTATAAAGTTTTTATACGATAGTTGTTACTTTTTATTTTATTGGAAATAACATTCAAAATTTACTAAACATTATATACCAACAAATTATGTTTTAGATAGCCTATCGTGTACGTTTATTTAAAAATATTGCATCAGCATAAAATCTCTCGTGAATCACTGAAGCGGAACAACTCTCGATTAAGTGCAGATCGGTAGAGACGATATTATTAGATTTTTATGCCTTCCGTTAAATTACGGTACTAAGCATTTTTAAGAACGTTAGCTGTATTCCGATTTACTTATTATAATTTTAACCAAAAAAACTAATAATGATTTCTTATATTTACGCGAACACTACACATTTAAATGAAACGAATTTTTGTTACAAGCTTTTATTTGTTCAAATGCAATTGCAATAGCTATAGCACTTTTCAAAACTAATCAAACTAGTCCAAACATGACGGAGCGGTCTTGCTAAGTTGAGGAGTACCTGTAACTAACTTCCGCCTCCATCACCAGACTAACTTCATGGTATTATATAATAGCATTGTCACCGAAGCTACAAAGGTCTGCCAAATTTTAGCTCAATCGGACTCCGGAAAGACACGAGGACAGGACTGTTAAATAAAAGCTTGCGAAAAGACTACAGGCTCGAGAGAAAATCATTGTGTGCGATCACAAAGTGTTCAGAAAATTTGCGTCTTGGCAACTTGGTTACAGGCAATCTTTGATGAAGGCCTATGAATATACCTCTACTGAATAGTAGTGGACTATTACTACTTATTGACTACGACGACTGCGTGGTCTAATGGTCGGAGTACCTGACTTCTATACGTCGCGGGTTCTGAATTCGAATCCCAGCCAACAATGCTGGTAAATATAAAAAAATTGGAAAAAGCAGATTTCGTAAAACAATATGCTATTTAGTAATTAAAAAGAAGGTGCAATTAAATGTCCATTAAAAGACACTCTCGAGGATTTCAGAGCCAGAAACAGTCCACCACACTACTTCAGTTGTGGTTGGGTGAACTTCACGTGTCCTCGAAATACTTAATATATCAATATTAATCCTACCGACACCGGGGCTCAAACATAGGTCACTCGAATACTATAAGATTTAAATTAAAGAGAGCGTCCTACCCTGAGGCACCACGACCCTTATATATCATACTTTTTCTTTTACTTTATATTTTGAGATTATCTATGAGATATCTAATTCTTTAACGACCGCAATAAATCTCAAGATTTGTTCGGTAAAGAACGATTCAAATTTGCCGAGTTTGTTGCCTATGGGATTGGCTGTTTATCTCGTTTAAAAGTGCTCGTGGTCTATCCGGAGTATCCTTCGCATTCTTTGCTAAGAGGAGTCCATTTCGTTTTGGCGGATGATATTGCCATGGAAAAAGGTAGCTACCCGCCTTCTGATCTGGGGAGGACGTCTCCTCCTACCAGTAACCTTTTAGATGATGTACAAGTATATATTGAAGCATCTCAGAAACTTTCATAGCTCGATTGGTCGTTTGAGATATTGCTTAAGCTTCTCATGTGGCGACATAGATGTCCCTACTTTTTTCTTCCTAATTATATTAGCGTTCTTTGTGTGATTTTTATTGTGTCAAATAAAGTCTGTCTATATCGTAAAGTGAAAGTAAAGTTGCGATTGATCATAACAATGTCCGCCTTTATACGTTTTGCTATCGGGATTTCCCCAAATATTGAGAGAGATATTGCAGTTGAGTCGGTTACGCTGCTCGGCTATGATTTGTGAAGGTGATCTTTATATTGGTTACAGAAAGTTGAGCTACACGTGGGTGCTAAAAGCATATTTTATTTTGTAGTACAGCTCAACGCCGTGTGGTGGCGGCTTTAGAGAATCTACCACCCCATCATCCCGTGGGTGTCGTAAAAGTCGACAAAGGAAAATTAAAACCAGAAGATGGGCAGCAGCATCTTCCTGGAACATATGATTAAATAAACTGCGGTTGCCAACCCGCCTGCCAGGCGTGGCAACTATGGCAAAATCCCCCCAAAATGAGAACTACAAACTTTTGTGGCAATCTATGGGGGAGGCCTATGCTGAACATACACAGTGGATTAGTGATAGGATGAAATGATGATGATGATGATGAGTACAGCTCAGCAGTCGCAACCTGCCAGCTATGTGACAAATAGATAAAGTTGAAAATTAAGATGTTAAAGATGAATAGTGTAATTTCATAATGTAATTTAATGATTCAGTTATTTTAAGGGTTGTTTAATTTTTTTAAGTTATTGTTTAAAATTACTTATTTCTAACGTAACAAACTATATTTATATCTTTTATTTTAATCTGCAGGCCGCGGCGGTGTGCTTGCGTTGTCGCAGCGCACCTTACACCACCTTACAAAGTTTAGCAAGCGTTAGGCCGGCATGAAGTACCGTCGCGCTCTTCTGAGCAACCAAAGCTTTTTGGAAGCCAATTTGGCCTTCCCTTTCAGGTGACCGCGAAACTGAACGTCACTCGATATGTCGACGCCAAGAATACCGATCCTGCGAGTGCGTGAGTGCTCTCAAAATTAGGTAATACGACGAAGGGTTCCTTTTTAGCGGTAAACGCGCAAACCTGTGTCTTCTTAGGGTTGAACTGGACTTAATTAAGTCGCCCTCAATCCGAGATTTTGTCTTACAAAATCTCGACTTCAGACACAAGTTTGTTCCGGTACTCGTCGACGTGTTCCCGAGAAATATTAGAACGTCCGGTGTATACGGCATCACCAGAGCTGTCATCTGCAGAACAATGAATGTTACTAATATGTAACATATCATTGATATGCAGAAGAAACTGGGTTGGTGATAGCTCACAGCATATTGGGACACCGGCATTCACAGACTTAAAGTCCGAGCATGTACCGTCAACTACGACCTTGATGCTTGATGGTCTGTGAGAAAACTGGTGACCCAATTGCAAAATTTCTCGGGAAGCCCATAAGAAGGAAGCTTTGAAAGTAGCGCTTTGTGCCAGACCCGATCGAAGGCCTTCGCTATGTCCAAGCTAACTGCCAGGGCCTCCCCCTTGCTCTCGACTGCTTCCGCCCATCGATGAGTCAGGTACACTAGAAGATCACCAGCTATGCTACCTCGACGGAATCCATACTGGCTATCACTAATCAGCTGGTGCTCCTCTAAGTAGCTCTTAGTACACAATTGGCGGGATGCCATCAGGCCCACTCGACTTGTTGATATCTAGGGAGAGTAGTGCGATAAGTAAGTGCGGTAAGTAACCAGTAGTGTCAGATCATATGCCAGGGCAAAGTCACAGACAGATCTCCCCGCATGATCGGTGGTTCGAGATCGAAGCCATTTGGCGTGGTGATCACGACCTCTGCGGATGGAATCTGCTGTAGCACGGAATCTGCAGCCATTTGGATGTGTTCGATGAGTCGGTCAGTTTCGGTATTACCGCTGTGGGACCTATAGAGGCACCCATAGACGCGAGGGTGGTCGTCGCTGTCTATGCGTAGCCAAAGGTTGGACAGGTCCCTTCAAGACTGCCGCGGCGTTGAGAACATACGGTAAGAAAAAGCAAGGCCGGCTTTGCCGTCTCCAAATGGTGGACAATATCAAGATTGGAATGTAGTCCCCTGATATTGCAGAAATCCACGACAAGCGTGGCAAGGGGTGCCTTAGTTTTTTTGCTACGTTTGCCTCGGACAGTTCAGGAATAGAGCGGAATACGAGCGGCAGCCTAAGCATCCACGCTGAGGTAGCCCGAGCGCGGGTGCCCAGAGAGGGATTTTCCAGCACCGGTGGTGCTGGTACCCCCCCTGGGGTAGACTTTTTAATTCCGCTACCATGTTGAGGGGGGTGGGTGGACCTCCGGTTACCTGCACTCACCAGACGAAACGCAGAAGTTTGTTAAACATCTACTTCACGCCGGTATTCTGTGAGGTCGTGGTACTTCCCCGGTCGAGCCGGCCCATTCATGCAACAACAAAAGCAACTGGGTGGCCTAGTCACAGTACCTGACTTCGTGGCACCCCGGGTCCTGGGTTCGTATCCCAGCCGGTGTCAACATTTGTGCAGATACATAAATACGAGTATGTTAGTTTTCGCGTTTATTATTGTTCTTGTGTTTTTGACTGCATCTGAGCCTATTTGCGATCTAATCCGCAGGAGCGTTATATAGGATGCGGGTAGCATTAGTACGAGTGAGTTTCTCTGTGTTTGCATACTTCTCGCATTGAGGCATGAGAAATGTTGAACTTCATTATCACCTTCCCCAGAACCAGTGAGGAAACCTGCAAGTCTGATAAATAAAAATATTTCGAAAGCATTTGAAGTCCATCAACCCGCAGTGGAGCAGCATGGCAGACACTTCCCAGCCTTAAAGCCTTCTCAAAAATGAGATTAGACCAGTATTCAGTAGTAGGACATTTATATGTTGTTACTTTATTTTACTTTTAAGTATGGTAGATAAGTGCACTTCTGCGTAATTTTTATTACAATTCACACAAATATTATATTGAATTGTATTCGATGACAATTAAAACCCTGAACGCAAACTACGTAGCGATAGGCGACTGTAGCCTCAACTTTTTTACATACTTCAAAAATGAAAGAGGTTCTAAATTCGTTTGTTTTTTTATGTATGTTCGGGCATAACTTCTTTGTTTATGAACCGATTTTAATGATTATTAGGTCGTAAGGATGTTCGTAAGGTAAGTCGCAAAAAATTTGGTCAAGTTCTAAATATGGAATCTGTGAGAAAATCATCAAACTCTTAAATTTGCATTACCATGTTCGGAACTGCTGCGTTGAAATCGGTTTTTTTGATTAAATCAGTATATATATATATAATAATAACTAATAGTTTCATGATTATCCCACGGATTCCATCATCAGAACTTGATCAAAATTATATGTAATTAAAAATAACCATGAAAATAATGATCACCCGTACATGAATTTAACCGTTACTTAACACAGTACAACAACCGTTTATTACCCACATTCTCGGTATGAGTGTGATTGGATCTGAGCAGGGCGTTGAATAAAATATTAATTTATAAATAAATTTCGTACTTCCCGCACGAGGCGAAATCGAAATTTCGTAATATGCTTGAAATCCCATTTACAGTTCAAAATGAGCAGATATCTTATGGAAAATGAATATCTATGCATTGATTTACTGTGTTAATGGAAATGGAATCGCATAACGTTTACTCATTATTCATTCCTACCACATATGTTTGTTGGGTATATCACGAAGGTACTCCAACACGTAACGACGATTTTAAAGTGGAAGCGGAGGATATGTTAGAGAGATATTTAGAACCGAAAAGTAACAATTTTGGTGTCGGTATTTTTCAATGAAATTTAAATCCTGGACACAACTCTGGAGGAAGATTCTCTGACGGGTAATGCAAGAGATGGTCATATCTCCTAGTTATAGCTTTATTGTAAATTTATATTATATACCATTTTTATACTTATTATTATTATTACTAAGTTATATGTCTAAGTCTTCGCACGTTTCCAGATACATTTTCCTAATAAGTACTTATTTGTTTAAAATATTTCGTTAATACGAGGTAGTATGTATATGCAAGTTGCAACACGTCATTGTTTAACATTTTTATAGAAGATGGCTAAAAGTATGGCTCTGATCTCTTGCGACAGGACAAAGTTTAAATGGGGAATACTACAAACGTTGACGTTGGCAGCCTCATCTTAGGGGTACGATGTCACAACGGAGGAAGTTAAAGTCGGTAAGACAGGAAAATATGGGTCTCTATGTGAAAAAATAGTTCATTTATAGAGTATTCATCCCATAATTAAATCAAATTTAATTATGGGATGAATACTCTATAAATGAACTATTTTTCACATAGAATTTAATCCATAATTAAATCATCTCACAATTAAATCGAAAAACATAGCATACTACCACTGCAAGACTTCAAGACACTGTAAGCTCATTCGCGATCGGACTAAAAATAATAATTAAAAGTTGAAGGTACTCCGCCCCGTGACCATGAAACGTCGGGTTATAAATATCTTAGAAAATAAAAGCGATAAAACGTTTAAAATTAGTTTTAATAAACATTTATAGCTGTTGCTTACTAACGCATTGCAATTTTTGCTGCAAATAATTTATATTATACTATTTTTTATATTATTTTTTTTTTATATTTACTATGTTGATTTTTCACAGTAAATATTTTGTAGCTTATGTTACACTAGCGATCCGCCCCGGCTTCGCACGGGTAGATAGATATTATAAAGATAAATTAGTACTTTATTTGGACAAATAGAACAACCACAATTCCGTACATGAACATTTTTTGTAGCGACTATTCTCATCAGCGGCTCTGCAGCTGGTCAGATGAGAGTACGTTATTTTACCAATATAATGTTTTATTTATGGGAACATAAGCCATGAAATATAGTCAATATTTGATGTCGTGGTAGCAAAATAAAACGACAGCTCTCGACCGCTGCGCAAAGGGAGCCGCGCACGTCTGGCAAATGATGCCCAAGTCGCATGATATATATTTTCGGTGATGTAATTGCTGTTAGCCGTCTCGGCTTTTACAGCTTCATCGGATACTTGTCGCATGAAGCCAGGCGGCGGAGCGGCGTTCGAGAGACACCGCGGCCGCTGTATTTTTTAAAGAATGTTTTAAAGTTTTAAATAAAAGAAAATATGTAATAAAAATTACAAACCACTACTCAATTGTTTCTAGTTTACAAAATGTTATATAAAATGATAATAATATGTAGGTACGTAATTAATAGATCTTAGTCTATTTGCGAGTACCGCGGGTGAGCGCAGGGCTGTTCGCTCACACCGCGGCATTTTTTTTTTACTTTTAGCATTTTTATACTTTTTCCACCATCGCCGCATGTTGGCAGGGCCACGGGAACGCTCACGCACACATCCGCGACCCTACCGGCGCCGGCCGCCTTTCGTCGGCAGCCCCTCCTCGGGAGAGGATAATCCTCTCCTGTCTCCTTCCTAGTAAGGCGCGCCGGAACACGCGACGCGCCTTCCAACACGGCCTCCCTTTGCTGTGCACAACGGACCCCCCCCTCCCCCCGAGTCCGCCACGCGGAAGCCACGGGGCCAGGAAACTTGCACTCGGAAGCACTAGTCTTCCCGGCCCCTGCGACGGATCTGGTCTGTGGCTCCGTCACCAACCACGTTACGGCCGCGGAGGATAGGGAGAGAGGCAACGACACACCAACACTCCTCTTCCCCCGCGGCCCCACCACCGCCGCTACTACGGTGCAGCCCCGCCAAAGTCGCGGGGGACAGGAGAGAGGCAACGCAACACCTACACTCCTCTTCCCCCGCGACTCCACCTCGGCTGCGAAGGGCAGGGTGAGTAGTGCCGACTCACTCCTCCCCCCAGCAGTCCACCAACACCGCATCCGCGGTACGGCCCCGCCAGAGTCGCGGAGGACAGGGAGAGAGGCAACGATACACCTACACTCCTCCTGCCCCGCGACTCCACCTTGGCTGCGGAGGGCAGCGTACTGCTCCCCCCAGCAGTCCACCCGTTCGCATCCAGAGCGGGCCTGCGCAGCCCACTCGGAGCGACCTCCTCGGGTCAGCCTGAGGCAACAGGCCGACCGGGTTCCTCTTAGCTTCACCGTGGGTGACCAAGCCACAGTTACTAAGCCCCCCCCGTCACGACAAGGCGAGAACCCATTCGGGGGGGAGCATTTTTATACTTATCGTAACTCGGTCGGCTCGGTTGGCGCAGTGGCTAAGCCCTTGGCTTCTGCGCCGCGGATCGCGGGTTCGATTCCCGCACGGGACAAATATTTGTATGGACTACATAGGGGCTTCGTTTTTTAAAATAAAAAAAAAAACTTCTAAACGACGGGTCCGATTCGAATAATTTAAAGAGGACTTTACATGTACATAATCAACCTTGACTGTGAAACTATTTTGTAGAATAAGAATTAATATAATGATACGAATGTCATCATCTTTCGATTCTACCCGTGTTTTGATAAACTAATTTGAACAAAAAGCGGTTATTGTGACTTAACTGTAATAGTTAGACATATAGCCTCGCAGACTTTTTTGTGAGTAATTATGAAATATAGTACATTATTTTCTTTATCATTAATAGTTTTTGCAGCGCACGCCAAATAATGACTTTTATCAGTAAATTTTTGATATTTTCTCAAGTTTTTTTTTTCTTAAATTAAATATAACTCATGTTATTCGGTGATAATGTAGTTGTATATAGGTGAAAGAAAATTTTTTAAAATCGGTTCAGTAGTTTCTGAGTTAAATCATTGCAACCAAACATACAAAAAAATCAAATCTTTCCTCTTAATATTAGTTTAGATTTAGATATGGGAGAGAAGTGAAACAATTACTGAAAGCAAAGCGTTCTCCGTTTTAGTTGTGGTCGAGGGTGGATGTAAATGTTCATACGTCTCAGGCAACGTTAACCAAAAAGGCTAACAGCAATTACATCACCGAACTTATATCAAAAGAGTATTTATGAGCAAAAATAAAACACAAAAAAATACCTACTACATACATACATAGAGTCACGCCTCTTTCCCATAGGGGTAGGCAGAGACCACATCTTTCCACTTGCTACGATCCTGACACACATCTTTAGCTTCCTCTACTTTCATTAGTGTTTTCATACAAGCTCGTCGGTTGCGGGTACTTTTGACGTGGCCTTTCCTCAAAACGGTTTCGATCTGATCGTAATACGTTCGCCTACGTCGACCCTTACCGGCTTGCCCATTCACACTCGCCTCATAAATCTGTTTCGTCAATCTTCTTTCATCCATCCTCTCTACGTGTCCAAACCATCTAAGCATCCCTTTCTCTATCTTTGTCACTACATCTTCTACCACACCGCAACGTTCTCTTATCACGTTGTTTCATAGTTTGTCCATCAAAGTCACTCCGGCTATACTTCTCAAACTTTTCATTTCAACAGCATTAATCTTATTTTCATGCTTCTTCTGCCAGACCCAACATTCACTACCGTACATAAGTGTGGGGACCAGTACTCCTCTATGTACAGCCAGTCGTCCCTTTTTAGAAACATTCTGGCTGCACATAAAGTTATGCAGGGCCCCATATAATTTATTTCCTGCCAACGCTCTTCGTTCAATATCACAGTCGTACTTTCCGTCTCTCGAAAATTTTGAACCCAAATATACAAACTCTTTCACTATAACACCACATTAATAATATTTATGCAATTACAACTATTAAATTTATAAAATTTCTCGTAACAATTTATAACACATAAATATTTATTTCTTGTTTAACATATCCACCGAAAGTATTAAAACAAATGGAAAATGTGATTTATCATGTTGGAAGTAAGAAAAAGAAAATTGCAATTTGTTGGAACAGTTAGCAATTGTTGGCCTTTTGCCAGAACTTTCTACCTTTAGCAAGACAATGTCTAACTAATATTTTCTTTAGGTAATTAACAAACGTAAACGTTTTTATTTCTTGTATCAAGTGTATATTCTGAGAAAAATTGGACTGTATGAATTAAAGCGTTCCAACGATGAATAAATTGATTAATTTTAAGGAATTTTGAAAGTTCTTGCGGAAATCGCATTGTAACGTTTTTTTTCTCAGATTTCCATCTTTGTCTACCGTCATATCGATGTGTAATTTTAAATACAAAAATGTATATCTTACTACTATAATAAGCTTGAAGAGTATATATGTTTGAACATGCTAATCTCAGGCAGGAAACACTAATTCTATTTGAAAAATATTTTTTGCGTTAGATAGCCTTATGGTATGACCTTAACACGTCGCACGCTGAGAAACGAAATTTACCCACAAGGGCCGAACTGTGAATGCTCAGGTCAGAGAGGTACCATTTCGTAAGGCGCAATTTATAGTCAGATTATTTTACGCGGGTAAAACCGCGGGCACGGCTAGAACGTAATGAAACTAAGTATTTTTTAAACCAAACGCCAAGAGATTGCTTTTTAATTTGACAATGTCTAAATGATATAAATCAATTTAGACTTATGTTATTTTCCTTATCTCTTTCCAGTTTTTGTAGTTGTATAAAAACAAAGATAAAAACTCATAAACATTCTACGAAATTTATTATGGAAGTCATTTCTTTGCAGACGTTACATGTGTAATATGTTGACGAGAAAAAGTTTTTTTTTCTTTCTTTTTACTAAATGTTTTTTGTATGTATGAAGTAAACCGAATTCATTTTAAAACGTGGGTTAACGAAACCAATTTAACATTTACGACAAATTTTTTTATTGGTATTTTTGGATTTTTTTTCCGTTCGGTAAACTTAAGTTGTTTTTTATGTGTTGTTAGGCCAATATGTTCGATTATACAGATAATTAGATACAATATTTCTAGAACTAATGTCTCCTTCGGCCTAGTCCACTGGTGGAAATGGGCCTTTCCTAAGAAAAGATGATTTATGCAGACATCCCTCTTGGTGATAGCGGTGCTAGACCCTTCGTATCTTAGACGCTGTTGTCCATCACCGGTCTGTGTATTTCAGGCGTATTATTTTAAGAAATTATTATTCCATATTTGCCATGACATTTTCCAGATCATTCTGTCGATTCTTATGATGCCTATGGGATGATTTGTACTGCCCGATATTCTTACGCCGCCACCCACAAAAAATAAACTGTCTACTTCTCACCGAGAAGACCACGACATTAAATGGCGAAGATATCGCGTAACATACACAAAAAAATATTCAGTCGAATTGAGATCCTTTTTTGAAGTCGGTTAAAAATTAAAAACCTTAAAGAGTTATTGCAAAATGAAAGTCTATATTAATGTCTGACTAAAAAGATCACTAACATACGGGCATACACACACACACACTCTAAATTTAAATACCTCATTTCAACAAAATAATTTATTAATACAAAGCACACCATTTTAAATTGTTAAATCACGCCTATTCTAAAAAAGTAATTTAATATATTTAAATACTTTTGTCGTAATATCTTAATTTTTATAACTAAAAATGGATTTCGATATAACTGCTGCTATCTGATACTCCTCTTAAGGAGTCACATTGTCGTCAACCGCACGCAATCCTTGAATAAAATTCAATGACTGTAATTAACACATATAGGTAAGTAATTAAGGTTGAATGTCGATCTTTAGTAATTCATTTCCTGAGTGCCTATCATGCTTTTAAATTCTAGAATAAAATAGACTACATAAAAAAAAATTAATAAAATAAATTTAAGCGGCAATAGCCTAATGGTTTAGGGTACGGACTGCGAAACATGACGTCGCAGGATCGAGCCCGCCATTCCACTATTGTCGCGAACCATCTCCTAGCACAATCTTTTACGCTTAGTTGGAGTGGTTAGCAGGAATATTAGTAATATTAATATAGCATTGCTAGTATTCTTTAAAAAAAAAGGATACCTGCTTGCCATGCTTTTACTTTTTGATAAAAGACACAGGGAAAATCAAAACTTTAAAATCTCTTTTATGGTTTGAATATTGTGGTACAAATATTTAGAAAGCTCAATTGTGTGACTTTACTAGTTTCTAATTAATTTAGTTGTGTTTTTTATCTGAACTTGTTGAGTTGGATATTTCTGAACAATAACTTTTCGTATTGATAAACAGATTATCAGAATATCTACCTATTATTAAAGTTTTATTACTTACGTAATCATCACGCTTGGCAGACAGATTGGCTGTCAAAACTAGATACCTCATAAGCTACTGCTCATTCTATCTCTGATGCTTAATTACTACTTACTGCTGGTACGATTATGCGGGAGTCCGTCTACGTACGTACCACCACAGTGACATTTATTCTGCCGCCTAACAGTAGTGTGTAAACATCACTATGTTTTCTAGGTCTCTGTAACTAGTGAAGTTACTGAGCTTGTGAGATTTAATAACTGACGTCTCAGGATGACAAGCGCAGTGCAGTGTCATGCCGGACTTTGAAATTCAGAGTTCGGGCGACACTGCAATTACTATAGGCTGGCGTAGCACTTACCATCAGTTGAACGGCTAGCCCATGTCGTCATTTAATATCATAAAAACGTGTACATTTGTTCTGGTATTATTTTCGTGACGGTTATCACACCATTTGTGGTAACAGTAGTGTGTCCAGGAGATTGTTCGAGCTTTCGCTAAGTTTATTCTTATCACTTAATAGGTAGCGGTAATAGATTATCTGTCGCAAAGAAAAAACAATCTTTTCTTTTTCTGTAATTGAAATTTTATTATTGTTTATAAAAAAAAACACAAATTCTTTTTTCAAATACTATTTAGATTATGAAATATTTTATACGGAATGTTAACTGAATTTAGTTTGTTAGAATCTATAGGTACTACAAGCAATAAAACTTAAAGTTTAAATAATTTAAAGTTATTATTATAAAAATACAATTAAACGAACATAATTATTGAAATTAGTATTCACTTTGGATCTGTTGGAACTGCTAAATGATAACGTCCCGTTTTTCGATTTCTCGTATCCGACGTAACACATTTCTGGTAAAACCAGAGAAAGACTTTAACTAACGCAGAGAGGCTCAAAAAAACATAAAATAATCATAACATCTATATAATTTGAGCGTTGTACAAATAACTGTGATTAAAACCTAGCAGTTAATATAATGGGTAGAGTCCGCTGAACACTATTCCACTCGGTGGTTAAAGTCGTAGTGAGTAATATATCGTAGTGTAAGAATGTTATCGTAGTACGAATCCAAAACAGTTTTATGAAAGAATAAATATCTTCGAGAAAAATAAATAATTTAAAGACCTCTTAAATAATGGCCGATTGTCACGCTCAGAGTAATTAAGGGGTAGGCAGAGGCCAATCACGTAGCCCACTATTCGACCACGCGTGAAGTGAAAAAATAATTCTGACGGGAAATTTTACGAGTAGTATAGTGACAGCTTTGCATATTGCATATACATATATTGCACAAATATTAATAAAAAACTAAGTGTATTTTTAACATATATATTATATAAATTTTAGCTTTCTGTACTCCTTCCCCCATACAAACTTTACATACAAACACATACATACGTTGCGTTCCCACGAGCAGTATAGTGAGAGCATTGCATATTATGGCGTTATTCTGAACGCATAAAGGTTGTCCGTACAATACCTTAGTCGCCTCTTAAAACACTGTAGGAAAGAGGTAGGTGCTATTCTCCTTTCCTAGGTACTTAATTGAATTAACAGACGGTTAATTCAATTAAGTACCTAGGAATCCAATTAGATTACAAGCTCAATTTTAACAGTCACATAGAAATGATAACAAGTAGAACCCGCAAGCTTATGTATATATTCAAGAGATTACGTAATGTAGCTGAACCTAACATTCTCAGAATGCTTTATCTGACGCTTTGTCAATCAGTATTAATTTATGGTATCACAGTCTGGGGAGGAACATCCAAATCAATACTCTTGAAACTGGAAAGAGCTCAACGAGCGGTACTCAAAACGTCACTATCCTTACCGTATACGTTTTCAACATATGATCTCTACAAGAAATGTAAAGTCCACACAACACGACAGCTTTATATTTTATATACTGTATGTAGGCAACATTGTCAGCTATTTTATGATCCCTCTGTATTAGCTGGCAAAAGACGCAAGGACGCTATATGTCAAATTGAGCCTCATTCACGCTTCGCGCAAAAATCTTTTTCTTTCCTTGGAGGTTTCTTATATAATAAACTAAACAAATTTTTAAATCTCTTCCCACAAACAAAAGCATCCTGTAAAAGAAATGTCTCCAAATGGTTGGAGACGCTGGATTATGATAAAACAGAAAAATTACTTAATACCACTATCAATAATTAGGCAACTAATTTTAAACAAATAAAAATTATTGTATTAGTTTGTGTTCTTAGAATCTTTCGAATCTAAAAACTGATCCCAAGTCGCTGACGCAGGGCAAACGAATACACACACTCGTACGCATACAAACATTGACACACACACACACATACAAACACACACACTAACACACACAAACACACACACCCGATCTAACAATTAAAACCTTTTGTATACAATATTATCAAATAAAGAGATTGTATTGATCCGTGGGGTGGAGGCCTGGTGATCCATATTACAGGTTTTTTCCTAGTTTGGACACCAGTCCCCCGCACATTTATATTGTGTCTTAAGTTATGTACAATCTAGTTGTGGGAAAATAAACAAATATTATTATATTATTATTCTACTCTGCCGGACACCTATCGGCTGAGCAATTAAACTTAGTCTCAAACTCAGTTATGTTTCATACACAGCAGCAATGCTTCAGCTATAACTTAATATAGCTCTTACAACCAACTTAAAAAACAAAGTAAATTCGACCCCGAGATTGTTCTCGAATTTCCGGAACTTATATATGTTAAAAAAGAATGAATTGTTCTTTTTTTAAATGAGGGAGAGAAGTTTAACAGGGAATTTCGATAAAATTTTATCTACAGAAATAAATTTTAAGGTTTAAAACGTAGTACATTATTGCAGATGCTTGTTTCGTTTTTTCCTAAAGACATATTTTTCACAAGAAAGCTTGCTAATTATTAGTAAAATAATAAGTAATAGCCTATTAATTCCCAAATGCTGAAATTAGGCCTCCTTTTATTTTTGAGAGGCTGTAAAAGCTGGGAACCGTCAAGGTACTCAAGAGCAGTGGCGGTACTCGAATGAATCAATCCATTATTGAATCTGCCCTTGAAATCAAATACTGAGCAAATAATTACCGCACCTGTACCACATTTATCACTCATAAAACAAATAATGTTACATTATTGAAAATATATATTGAGTAAATGAGCCTTATAGCTCCATTTAACATATGGTGCGTATGCAAAATTTTTCAATTTGTGTCTGTGAAACGCAATCTACGATTTTAACAAAGATAACAATTAAAAGAACTTGTACCTATTTTATCTGTCCTCAGTATCGGAGCATCTGCACGTTCCTCTGATTATATAAGTTACATTAGATACTAATAATGTAAATAAAAATAAATAAAGTTAAGGGAAAGTTAGGTATCCTTTGCCAGGGCCGTAATTCTAGAAATTTGTTACATCATTTCCTCGCAAATAATATCATCAAATTACAATATCACCAAAGTAATACTGTAATACGAATTCGTACTTATTATTCGTAACTTCATAGCGTTGCTATCAGCTCCTTTAAAAATAAAATAAGTCATGAGCAGCATATCACTTGCTAAAACGATATTTAAAAATAAAGTTGAAACAGATTAACTTCATCAACCTTTTGACCTTTTTCGCTTTCGATTAAAAATTTCTTTGTTACGACTGATTTAAAAATAAAGTTGATATGTTCATATCTCATAATATATTGTTTTCTAGAATTGGGTAAAACTATTATTATGATCAAATTTTGAGTTACGTAGTTAATGAGTTTACTTAAACGCGTAAACAAAGTAGTAGCGTAAACTAAGTTAAGCTTTTAAATTTCGTACTGACTCAGAGCAATATTTAAAACATTTTATCTATATAACAAAACCCTGGCTTGAATTTTTGAATATTTGTGAATTTGGAAGAAAAGAGAAGTTTCGTTTTTTTTTAATGAGAGTTTCAAAAATTTATTAGAAAAATATTTATATGTGAAATAAATAACTGTAGCATCTACTAGCTCTCTATTTATACACATCTTTCACTATTACGTGCATACTTAATCGGCGTTACAAGGCCTAGGTAAAGTATGAAAAGCTTAGATTTCAACCTTTTTTGTGACTATTATTTTTATTCAAAAAACTTAGTTAATTTTTCTTAATAATTTTTTATTGAAAACAACGATGGAAGCAAGAGGACATTAGAATTTCTCCTGTATCATGGATGCGTTTGATGGCAAACTCTCCCTCCTTGGAAGATCGAAGCCATTTGGCGTGGTGATCACGACCTCTGCGGATGGAATCTGCTGTAGCACGGAATCTGCGGCTGACTTCGTGGCACCCCGGGTCCTGGGTTCGTATCCCAGCCGGTGTCAACATTTGTGCAGATACATAAATACGAGTATGTTAGTTTTCGCGTTTATTATTGTTCTTGTGTTTTTGACTGCATCTGAGCCTATTTGCGATCTAATCCGCAGGAGCGTTATATAGGATGCGGGTAGCATTAGTACGAGTGAGTTTCTCTGTGTTTGCATACTTCTCGCATTGAGGCATGAGAAATGTTGAACTTCATTATCACCTTCCCCAGAACCAGTGAGGAAACCTGCAAGTCTGATAAATAAAAATATTTCGAAAGCATTTGAAGTCCATCAACCCGCAGTGGAGCAGCATGGCAGACACTTCCCAGCCTTAAAGCCTTCTCAAAAATGAGATTAGACCAGTATTCAGTAGTAGGACATTTATATGTTGTTACTTTATTTTACTTTTAAGTATGGTAGATAAGTGCACTTCTGCGTAATTTTTATTACAATTCACACAAATATTATATTGAATTGTATTCGATGACAATTAAAACCCTGAACGCAAACTACGTAGCGATAGGCGACTGTAGCCTCAACTTTTTTACATACTTCAAAAATGAAAGAGGTTCTAAATTCGTTTGTTTTTTTATGTATGTTCGGGCATAACTTCTTTGTTTATGAACCGATTTTAATGATTATTAGGTCGTAAGGATGTTCGTAAGGTAAGTCGCAAAAAATTTGGTCAAGTTCTAAATATGGAATCTGTGAGAAAATCATCAAACTCTTAAATTTGCATTACCATGTTCGGAACTGCTGCGTTGAAATCGGTTTTTTTGATTAAATCAGTATATATATATATAATAATAACTAATAGTTTCATGATTATCCCACGGATTCCATCATCAGAACTTGATCAAAATTATATGTAATTAAAAATAACCATGAAAATAATGATCACCCGTACATGAATTTAACCGTTACTTAACACAGTACAACAACCGTTTATTACCCACATTCTCGGTATGAGTGTGATTGGATCTGAGCAGGGCGTTGAATAAAATATTAATTTATAAATAAATTTCGTACTTCCCGCACGAGGCGAAATCGAAATTTCGTAATATGCTTGAAATCCCATTTACAGTTCAAAATGAGCAGATATCTTATGGAAAATGAATATCTATGCATTGATTTACTGTGTTAATGGAAATGGAATCGCATAACGTTTACTCATTATTCATTCCTACCACATATGTTTGTTGGGTATATCACGAAGGTACTCCAACACGTAACGACGATTTTAAAGTGGAAGCGGAGGATATGTTAGAGAGATATTTAGAACCGAAAAGTAACAATTTTGGTGTCGGTATTTTTCAATGAAATTTAAATCCTGGACACAACTCTGGAGGAAGATTCTCTGACGGGTAATGCAAGAGATGGTCATATCTCCTAGTTATAGCTTTATTGTAAATTTATATTATATACCATTTTTATACTTATTATTATTATTACTAAGTTATATGTCTAAGTCTTCGCACGTTTCCAGATACATTTTCCTAATAAGTACTTATTTGTTTAAAATATTTCGTTAATACGAGGTAGTATGTATATGCAAGTTGCAACACGTCATTGTTTAACATTTTTATAGAAGATGGCTAAAAGTATGGCTCTGATCTCTTGCGACAGGACAAAGTTTAAATGGGGAATACTACAAACGTTGACGTTGGCAGCCTCATCTTAGGGGTACGATGTCACAACGGAGGAAGTTAAAGTCGGTAAGACAGGAAAATATGGGTCTCTATGTGAAAAAATAGTTCATTTATAGAGTATTCATCCCATAATTAAATCAAATTTAATTATGGGATGAATACTCTATAAATGAACTATTTTTCACATAGAATTTAATCCATAATTAAATCATCTCACAATTAAATCAAAAACATAGCATACTACCACTGCAAGACTTCAAGACACTGTAAGCTCATTCGCGATCGGACTAAAAATAATAATTAAAAGTTGAAGGTACTCCGCCCCGTGACCATGAAACGTCGGGTTATAAATATCTTAGAAAATAAAAGCGATAAAACGTTTAAAATTAGTTTTAATAAACATTTATAGCTGTTGCTTACTAACGCATTGCAATTTTTGCTGCAAATAATTTATATTATACTATTTTTTATATTATTTTTTTTTTATATTTACTATGTTGATTTTTCACAGTAAATATTTTGTAGCTTATGTTACACTAGCGATCCGCCCCGGCTTCGCACGGGTAGATAGATATTATAAAGATAAATTAGTACTTTATTTGGACAAATAGAACAACCACAATTCCGTACATGAACATTTTTTGTAGCGACTATTCTCATCAGCGGCTCTGCAGCTGGTCAGATGAGAGTACGTTATTTTACCAATATAATGTTTTATTTATGGGAACATAAGCCATGAAATATAGTCAATATTTGATGTCGTGGTAGCAAAATAAAACGACAGCTCTCGACCGCTGCGCAAAGGGAGCCGCGCACGTCTGGCAAATGATGCCCAAGTCGCATGAAGCCAGGCGGCGGAGCGGCGTTCGAGAGACACCGCGGCCGCTGTATTTTTTAAAGAATGTTTTAAAGTTTTAAATAAAAGAAAATATGTAATAAAAATTACAAACCACTACTCAATTGTTTCTAGTTTACAAAATGTTATATAAAATGATAATAATATGTAGGTAAGTAATTAATAGATCTTAGTCTATTTGCGAGTACCGCGGGTGAGCGCAGGGCTGTTCGCTCACACCGCGGCATTTTTTTACTTTTAGCATTTTTATACTTTTTCCACCATCGCCGCATGTTGGCAGGGCCACGGGAACGCTCACGCACACATCCGCGACCCTACCGGCGCCGGCCGCCTTTCGTCGGCAGCCCCTCCTCGGGAGAGGATAATCCTCTCCTGTCTCCTTCCTAGTAAGGCGCGCCGGAACACGCGACGCGCCTTCCAACACGGCCTCCCTTTGCTGTGCACAACGGACCCCCCCCTCCCCCCGAGTCCGCCACGCGGAAGCCACGGGGCCAGGAAACTTGCACTCGGAAGCACTAGTCTTCCCGGCCCCTGCGACGGATCTGGTCTGTGGCTCCGTCACCAACCACGTTACGGCCGCGGAGGATAGGGAGAGAGGCAACGACACACCAACACTCCTCTTCCCCCGCGGCCCCACCACCGCCGCTACTACGGTGCAGCCCCGCCAAAGTCGCGGGGGACAGGAGAGAGGCAACGCAACACCTACACTCCTCTTCCCCCGCGACTCCACCTCGGCTGCGAAGGGCAGGGTGAGTAGTGCCGACTCACTCCTCCCCCCAGCAGTCCACCAACACCGCATCCGCGGTACGGCCCCGCCAGAGTCGCGGAGGACAGGGAGAGAGGCAACGATACACCTACACTCCTCCTGCCCCGCGACTCCACCTTGGCTGCGGAGGGCAGCGTACTGCTCCCCCCAGCAGTCCACCCGTTCGCATCCAGAGCGGGCCTGCGCAGCCCACTCGGAGCGACCTCCTCGGGTCAGCCTGAGGCAACAGGCCGACCGGGTTCCTCTTAGCTTCACCGTGGGTGACCAAGCCACAGTTACTAAGCCCCCCCCGTCACGACAAGGCGAGAACCCATTCGGGGGGGAGCATTTTTATACTTATCGTAACTCGGTCGGCTCGGTTGGCGCAGTGGCTAAGCCCTTGGCTTCTGCGCCGCGGATCGCGGGTTCGATTCCCGCACGGGACAAATATTTGTATGGACTACATAGGGGCTTCGTTTTTTAAAATAAAAAAAAAAACTTCTAAACGACGGGTCCGATTCGAATAATTTAAAGAGGACTTTACATGTACATAATCAACCTTGACTGTGAAACTATTTTGTAGAATAAGAATTAATATAATGATACGAATGTCATCATCTTTCGATTCTACCCGTGTTTTGATAAACTAATTTGAACAAAAAGCGGTTATTGTGACTTAACTGTAATAGTTAGACATATAGCCTCGCAGACTTTTTTGTGAGTAATTATGAAATATAGTACATTATTTTCTTTATCATTAATAGTTTTTGCAGCGCACGCCAAATAATGACTTTTATCAGTAAATTTTTGATATTTTCTCAAGTTTTTTTTTTCTTAAATTAAATATAACTCATGTTATTCGGTGATAATGTAGTTGTATATAGGTGAAAGAAAATTTTTTAAAATCGGTTCAGTAGTTTCTGAGTTAAATCATTGCAACCAAACATACAAAAAAATCAAATCTTTCCTCTTAATATTAGTTTAGATTTAGATATGGGAGAGAAGTGAAACAATTACTGAAAGCAAAGCGTTCTCCGTTTTAGTTGTGGTCGAGGGTGGATGTAAATGTTCATACGTCTCAGGCAACGTTAACCAAAAAGGCTAACAGCAATTACATCACCGAACTTATATCAAAAGAGTATTTATGAGCAAAAATAAAACACAAAAAAATACCTACTACATACATACATAGAGTCACGCCTCTTTCCCATAGGGGTAGGCAGAGACCACATCTTTCCACTTGCTACGATCCTGACACACATCTTTAGCTTCCTCTACTTTCATTAGTGTTTTCATACAAGCTCGTCGGTTGCGGGTACTTTTGACGTGGCCTTTCCTCAAAACGGTTTCGATCTGATCGTAATACGTTCGCCTACGTCGACCCTTACCGGCTTGCCCATTCACACTCGCCTCATAAATCTGTTTCGTCAATCTTCTTTCATCCATCCTCTCTACGTGTCCAAACCATCTAAGCATCCCTTTCTCTATCTTTGTCACTACATCTTCTACCACACCGCAACGTTCTCTTATCACGTTGTTTCATAGTTTGTCCATCAAAGTCACTCCGGCTATACTTCTCAAACTTTTCATTTCAACAGCATTAATCTTATTTTCATGCTTCTTCTGCCAGACCCAACATTCACTACCGTACATAAGTGTGGGGACCAGTACTCCTCTATGTACAGCCAGTCGTCCCTTTTTAGAAACATTCTGGCTGCACATAAAGTTATGCAGGGCCCCATATAATTTATTTCCTGCCAACGCTCTTCGTTCAATATCACAGTCGTACTTTCCGTCTCTCGAAAATTTTGAACCCAAATATACAAACTCTTTCACTATAACACCACATTAATAATATTTATGCAATTACAACTATTAAATTTATAAAATTTCTCGTAACAATTTATAACACATAAATATTTATTTCTTGTTTAACATATCCACCGAAAGTATTAAAACAAATGGAAAATGTGATTTATCATGTTGGAAGTAAGAAAAAGAAAATTGCAATTTGTTGGAACAGTTAGCAATTGTTGGCCTTTTGCCAGAATCTTTCTTACCTTTAGCAAGACAATGTCTAACTAATATTTTCTTTAGGTAATTAACAAACGTAAACGTTTTTATTTCTTGTATCAAGTGTATATTCTGAGAAAAATTGGACTGTATGAATTAAAGCGTTCCAACGATGAATAAATTGATTAATTTTAAGGAATTTTGAAAGTTCTTGCGGAAATCGCATTGTAACGTTTTTTTTCTCAGATTTCCATCTTTGTCTACCGTCATATCGATGTGTAATTTTAAATACAAAAATGTATATCTTACTACTATAATAAGCTTGAAGAGTATATATGTTTGAACATGCTAATCTCAGGCAGGAAACACTAATTCTATTTGAAAAATATTTTTTGCGTTAGATAGCCTTATGGTATGACCTTAACACGTCGCACGCTGAGAAACGAAATTTACCCACAAGGGCCGAACTGTGAATGCTCAGGTCAGAGAGGTACCATTTCGTAAGGCGCAATTTATAGTCAGATTATTTTACGCGGGTAAAACCGCGGGCACGGCTAGAACGTAATGAAACTAAGTATTTTTTAAACCAAACGCCAAGAGATTGCTTTTTAATTTGACAATGTCTAAATGATATAAATCAATTTAGACTTATGTTATTTTCCTTATCTCTTTCCAGTTTTTGTAGTTGTATAAAAACAAAGATAAAAACTCATAAACATTCTACGAAATTTATTATGGAAGTCATTTCTTTGCAGACGTTACATGTGTAATATGTTGACGAGAAAAAGTTTTTTTTTCTTTCTTTTTACTAAATGTTTTTTGTATGTATGAAGTAAACCGAATTCATTTTAAAACGTGGGTTAACGAAACCAATTTAACATTTACGACAAATTTTTTTATTGGTATTTTTGGATTTTTTTTCCGTTCGGTAAACTTAAGTTGTTTTTTATGTGTTGTTAGGCCAATATGTTCGATTATACAGATAATTAGATACAATATTTCTAGAACTAATGTCTCCTTCGGCCTAGTCCACTGGTGGAAATGGGCCTTTCCTAAGAAAAGATGATTTATGCAGACATCCCTCTTGGTGATAGCGGTGCTAGACCCTTCGTATCTTAGACGCTGTTGTCCATCACCGGTCTGTGTATTTCAGGCGTATTATTTTAAGAAATTATTATTCCATATTTGCCATGACATTTTCCAGATCATTCTGTCGATTCTTATGATGCCTATGGGATGATTTGTACTGCCCGATATTCTTACGCCGCCACCCACAAAAAATAAACTGTCTACTTCTCACCGAGAAGACCACGACATTAAATGGCGAAGATATCGCGTAACATACACAAAAAAATATTCAGTCGAATTGAGATCCTTTTTTGAAGTCGGTTAAAAATTAAAAACCTTAAAGAGTTATTGCAAAATGAAAGTCTATATTAATGTCTGACTAAAAAGATCACTAACATACGGGCATACACACACACACACACTCTAAATTTAAATACCTCATTTCAACAAAATAATTTATTAATACAAAGCACACCATTTTAAATTGTTAAATCACGCCTATTCTAAAAAAGTAATTTAATATATTTAAATACTTTTGTCGTAATATCTTAATTTTTATAACTAAAAATGGATTTCGATATAACTGCTGCTATCTGATACTCCTCTTAAGGAGTCACATTGTCGTCAACCGCACGCAATCCTTGAATAAAATTCAATGACTGTAATTAACACATATAGGTAAGTAATTAAGGTTGAATGTCGATCTTTAGTAATTCATTTCCTGAGTGCCTATCATGCTTTTAAATTCTAGAATAAAATAGACTACATAAAAAAAAATTAATAAAATAAATTTAAGCGGCAATAGCCTAATGGTTTAGGGTACGGACTGCGAAACATGACGTCGCAGGATCGAGCCCGCCATTCCACTATTGTCGCGAACCATCTCCTAGCACAATCTTTTACGCTTAGTTGGAGTGGTTAGCAGGAATATTAGTAATATTAATATAGCATTGCTAGTATTCTTTAAAAAAAAAGGATACCTGCTTGCCATGCTTTTACTTTTTGATAAAAGACACAGGGAAAATCAAAACTTTAAAATCTCTTTTATGGTTTGAATATTGTGGTACAAATATTTAGAAAGCTCAATTGTGTGACTTTACTAGTTTCTAATTAATTTAGTTGTGTTTTTTATCTGAACTTGTTGAGTTGGATATTTCTGAACAATAACTTTTCGTATTGATAAACAGATTATCAGAATATCTACCTATTATTAAAGTTTTATTACTTACGTAATCATCACGCTTGGCAGACAGATTGGCTGTCAAAACTAGATACCTCATAAGCTACTGCTCATTCTATCTCTGATGCTTAATTACTACTTACTGCTGGTACGATTATGCGGGAGTCCGTCTACGTACGTACCACCACAGTGACATTTATTCTGCCGCCTAACAGTAGTGTGTAAACATCACTATGTTTTCTAGGTCTCTGTAACTAGTGAAGTTACTGAGCTTGTGAGATTTAATAACTGACGTCTCAGGATGACAAGCGCAGTGCAGTGTCATGCCGGACTTTGAAATTCAGAGTTCGGGCGACACTGCAATTACTATAGGCTGGCGTAGCACTTACCATCAGTTGAACGGCTAGCCCATGTCGTCATTTAATATCATAAAAACGTGTACATTTGTTCTGGTATTATTTTCGTGACGGTTATCACACCATTTGTGGTAACAGTAGTGTGTCCAGGAGATTGTTCGAGCTTTCGCTAAGTTTATTCTTATCACTTAATAGGTAGCGGTAATAGATTATCTGTCGCAAAGAAAAAACAATCTTTTCTTTTTCTGTAATTGAAATTTTATTATTGTTTATAAAAAAAAACACAAATTCTTTTTTCAAATACTATTTAGATTATGAAATATTTTATACGGAATGTTAACTGAATTTAGTTTGTTAGAATCTATAGGTACTACAAGCAATAAAACTTAAAGTTTAAATAATTTAAAGTTATTATTATAAAAATACAATTAAACGAACATAATTATTGAAATTAGTATTCACTTTGGATCTGTTGGAACTGCTAAATGATAACGTCCCGTTTTTCGATTTCTCGTATCCGACGTAACACATTTCTGGTAAAACCAGAGAAAGACTTTAACGCAGAGAGGCTCAAAAAAACATAAAATAATCATAACATCTATATAATTTGAGCGTTGTACAAATAACTGTGATTAAAACCTAGCAGTTAATATAATGGGTAGAGTCCGCTGAACACTATTCCACTCGGTGGTTAAAGTCGTAGTGAGTAATATATCGTAGTGTAAGAATGTTATCGTAGTACGAATCCAAAACAGTTTTATGAAAGAATAAATATCTTCGAGAAAAATAAATAATTTAAAGACCTCTTAAATAATGGCCGATTGTCACGCTCAGAGTAATTAAGGGGTAGGCAGAGGCCAATCACGTAGCCCACTATTCGACCACGCGTGAAGTGAAAAAATAATTCTGACGGGAAATTTTACGAGTAGTATAGTGACAGCTTTGCATATTGCATATACATATATTGCACAAATATTAATAAAACGGTTAATTCAATTAAGTACCTAGGAATCCAATTAGATTACAAGCTCAATTTTAACAGTCACATAGAAATGATAACAAGTAGAACCCGCAAGCTTATGTATATATTCAAGAGATTACGTAATGTAGCTGAACCTAACATTCTCAGAATGCTTTATCTGACGCTTTGTCAATCAGTATTAATTTATGGTATCACAGTCTGGGGAGGAACATCCAAATCAATACTCTTGAAACTGGAAAGAGCTCAACGAGCGGTACTCAAAACGTCACTATCCTTACCGTATACGTTTTCAACGTATGATCTCTACAAGAAATGTAAAGTCCACACAACACGACAGCTTTATATTTTATATACTGTATGTAGGCAACATTGTCAGCTATTTTATGATCCCTCTGTATTAGCTGGCAAAAGACGCAAGGACGCTATATGTCAAATTGAGCCTCATTCACGCTTCGCGCAAAAATCTTTTTCTTTCCTTGGAGGTTTCTTATATAATAAACTAAACAAATTTTTAAATCTCTTCCCACAAACAAAAGCATCCTGTAAAAGAAATGTCTCCAAATGGTTGGAGACGCTGGATTATGATAAAACAGAAAAATTACTTAATACCACTATCAATAATTAGGCAACTAATTTTAAACAAATAAAAATTATTGTATTAGTTTGTGTTCTTAGAATCTTTCGAATCTAAAAACTGATCCCAAGTCGCTGACGCAGGGCAAACGAATACACACACTCGTACGCATACAAACATTGACACACACACACACATACAAACACACACACTAACACACACAAACACACACACCCGATCTAACAATTAAAACCTTTTGTATACAATATTATCAAATAAAGAGATTGTATTGATCCGTGGGGTGGAGGCCTGGTGATCCATATTACAGGTTTTTTCCTAGTTTGGACACCAGTCCCCCGCACATTTATATTGTGTCTTAAGTTATGTACAATCTAGTTGTGGGAAAATAAACAAATATTATTATATTATTATTCTACTCTGCCGGACACCTATCGGCTGAGCAATTAAACTTAGTCTCAAACTCAGTTATGTTTCATACACAGCAGCAATGCTTCAGCTATAACTTAATATAGCTCTTACAACCAACTTAAAAAACAAAGTAAATTCGACCCCGAGATTGTTCTCGAATTTCCGGAACTTATATATGTTAAAAAAGAATGAATTGTTCTTTTTTTAAATGAGGGAGAGAAGTTTAACAGGGAATTTCGATAAAATTTTATCTACAGAAATAAATTTTAAGGTTTAAAACGTAGTACATTATTGCAGATGCTTGTTTCGTTTTTTCCTAAAGACATATTTTTCACAAGAAAGCTTGCTAATTATTAGTAAAATAATAAGTAATAGCCTATTAATTCCCAAATGCTGAAATTAGGCCTCCTTTTATTTTTGAGAGGCTGTAAAAGCTGGGAACCGTCAAGGTACTCAAGAGCAGTGGCGGTACTCGAATGAATCAATCCATTATTGAATCTGCCCTTGAAATCAAATACTGAGCAAATAATTACCGCACCTGTACCACATTTATCACTCATAAAACAAATAATGTTACATTATTGAAAATATATATTGAGTAAATGAGCCTTATAGCTCCATTTAACATATGGTGCGTATGCAAAATTTTTCAATTTGTGTCTGTGAAACGCAATCTACGATTTTAACAAAGATAACAATTAAAAGAACTTGTACCTATTTTATCTGTCCTCAGTATCGGAGCATCTGCACGTTCCTCTGATTATATAAGTTACATTAGATACTAATAATGTAAATAAAAATAAATAAAGTTAAGGGAAAGTTAGGTATCCTTTGCCAGGGCCGTAATTCTAGAAATTTGTTACATCATTTCCTCGCAAATAATATCATCAAATTACAATATCACCAAAGTAATACTGTAATACGAATTCGTACTTATTATTCGTAACTTCATAGCGTTGCTATCAGCTCCTTTAAAAATAAAATAAGTCATGAGCAGCATATCACTTGCTAAAACGATATTTAAAAATAAAGTTGAAACAGATTAACTTCATCAACCTTTTGACCTTTTTCGCTTTCGATTAAAAATTTCTTTGTTACGACTGATTTAAAAATAAAGTTGATATGTTCATATCTCATAATATATTGTTTTCTAGAATTGGGTAAAACTATTATTATGATCAAATTTTGAGTTACGTAGTTAATGAGTTTACTTAAACGCGTAAACAAAGTAGTAGCGTAAACTAAGTTAAGAATTTAATTATTAAACACAGGTTGTGTTTCAAACAAAATAAAAATAATAATAGGAATACTTTTAGACTACTGCAAAGTATAGATTGCATTGTGAGTACTTTAAATTATAAAGAAGTAATAATTTAGCGTTTGGTGGCGGCGTTTGAAACTCTGCCACCATGTCTCATCCCATGGATGTTGTAAGATTAGACCAAGGGAAATGTCTGCAAAAGTTCATGGTTACAGCTGGCGGAATAACCATTTCGAAGAAACTAAAATTACGCATCTCAGTTACTGATAGCAAGGTGCGAGATGTCTAGTACTGCGAAGGCCAATATGCCTACAGAACGTGGCGATTAAGACAAATCTCTGGACAGGTCTTTGCCCAGCAGTAGACTAATATGAGGCTGATAACAAGGAAATAAGAATGCTATCATAGAAATGTAAGGGATTATCTTAAAATAGTTTCCCATGAATTCTTAACAAAAGAGAGCCACCGTCCGGTGTGTAGTAGTAATACGGTATTTCTAAATGAAACGGAGGTATGGAACCAATAGCTCAGTCTTACATAAAATTCAAAGTGCCATTCTTGTATTACATTCGTCAATAAATAAATAATTACTCAACGAAATAGATATGTTTTCCACCCGCTCTGCCTGTATAACTCATGTTAAGAAAAAAATGTTTTAACTATTTAGTTAGTTAATATTTCTATTGTACATTTAGCTAACATAATTTGTGCCTGCTAACTTTAATATTTCCGTACTTGATGTATTTATAATTTATTAAGTGCTTACACCTATATGTTCGTTACAATGTTATAAGGTTTACATACGAGTATAAATGGAATAAATGATGGTAATTGAAACTACAGCCAAATTAACTTCATGTTGTACTAATTATTGAAAAAGCTTTCATGTCGTCAAAGTTTTGAAACTCGTTATAAAAAAAAGTTGAACTAAGTATTTCTTAAAAAAGTTCTTCATGTACAGCGAACTATTATTACTTGATGAATATGTTTTTTTAAGCCTATGAATATTTAAATATTTATTTATTAATATTAACATATTTTCCAAATATTTGAATGAAAATTATATGTTAAAAAAATATATTTAATATGAAAAAATAAACTACAATTTTTAAAAGTACTAGTCTGGCTATAAATACTGTTACATAAAAACTTTTCTTTTTTTCAACTTTTTAATTATTTTGAATTTGGAACACGTATATTATTTTAAAAACTACTTTCGATTTTCACATTTCACATATTTTTTCGTGTTCATTATCAAATTACAATATGGAATGGGGTGTTAAAGAAAATAGGATTGCAGTGATCGCCTTGCACAAATTGGGTATGGAGCCGTCGGTCATATCAGCCGTACGTTCGTATATCGAACTATCAATAGATACAACAACACATGCTCTGTCGAATACCAGAACAGATTGGGGCGGCCGCGTGCTGTTAGAACTACAAAGGCTGTTAATGCTGTTAAAGCCAGAATTCGTCGCAACCCAATTAGGAAGCAAAAAATCTTATCGCGAGAAATAAAGTTCCCGCTAGGACTCTTTCGCGTATTATAAAACAAGACCTGAAGCTCGGTGCTTATCGTCGATATACAGGACATGCCCCAAATCAATCTTTACAATTAAAGAGAGCTCGCTTTAAATTTCATAGTACGCGAGTGACCTGGGTTCGATCCCCGGTGCCGGCACCACTAAAATTGTTAATTGCAATTTTAAGTGCTGATTTACCACGTGCTCGGCGGTGAAGGAAAACATCGCTGAGGAAACCTGCATGTCTGAGGAATAAAAAATATTTCGAAGACATGTGAAGTCCGCCAACCCGCATTGGAGCAGCGTGGCGGATTCTTCCTAGTTCCAAAACCCTCTCAGAAATGAGAGGAGGCCTGTGCTCAGTAGTGGGACATTTATAGGCTGAAACTTCAAACTTCAAAGAGAGTGGATCGATCAAAACGCCTTATGTCGCGATACGCAGGTGAAAGGCACAGAAATATCCTCTTTGCCGAAAAATAAATTTTCACGATTGAAGAACTCTACAATAAGCAAGCAGTGGGGAAATTTCCATTGGAAACAGTGCGTTAATCCATAGAGTCGTTGTCAAACAGATTAAAGGGCTGTATAAAAGCCAAAGGTGGCCATTTCGAATAGATTTTTTATTTTTATTTTTTTGCTGAGACCAATAAATATGTAGGTATAAATTTTAATAGTATTACATTACTTCATTAAAAAAAAATGCATTTTCATTTGTAACAGAACTTATGGCCGGACTGTGTATTATATATAACTTGCTCCTTTTCGACCAGTAGGTAGTAGATTCAATAATCCTTACATAAGTGTATTGCAAAGTCAAGTATACCAGCCTCCACAAGCAGCACCTGTTCATAAGTATGACGCATGTAGCAGCTGTCGCCCTCCTCAATCATATTCAAAGGAATTGGACGATCCGTCATAACGCTGCCGCAAGTAGAATAAAAGAGCATTACATACTGATATTGACATTACTAAGATTACCTTCATTATAACCACACTTATATTCTTCCAGAAGTCCATTTTTATTTTAAAAAACGCTATAGCGTTTAACCTTTACCAAAATAAAGTTACATAATATGTTACTTAGCTGTTTACAAAATAACAGTCACGTGGTGTGTTACTTTACTTGATGTCGAACTGGATGAGTGCTTTCCACGCTTCCTTATCATTGTAAAGATCATGAAGGCGTCCTTCTTGACTCGAGACTCCTGCTTCCCTTCGGTTTGTACATTAACCGAGTAAAGAACCAAGTGGCCTTCGTCCTCGGTCGATTACACCCCCTCTTAAATAAAAATAGTTAGATATCTATTCGTAACATAATCACACCGTACAAAGACTGTATTCGACCGATAATGAAGTACGCGAGGTCCGTCTTTGCGCATGCCTTCCCGACTCTAATTCACCAACTTCCAAAATCGGTTCATGCTCAAGGCCACGGGTGCGCCGTGGTTCCTGCGTAATGAAATCCTCCATATCGATTTCGAGCTTCCCATCATAGCTCAATACGAAACTGGCTTCCTCTTCGGCACCCTCGAGTTAGCTACTCTCGCGCCGGGTAACGGTCCAAGCCGAGGTCCCCTCTTGGGGCCCTTGCGCCGGTTAGCCATATATAAAATTTCAACTGAAAACCCTCAGCGCTCGGCCATCTTTCAATCCTGCGAAGCTGTGAAAGCCCTCGAGACCAGTGAACAGTAACCATCCGTGCAAAAAAAAAGTATTTATATCGAACAATACGTAACCACAACAAACTCTCTCAGAAATGAGAGGGGGCCTATGCCCAGCAGTAGGGAATTTATAGGCTCTAATTATACTTTTATGTTACTCGTACAACGTAATTTGCTATTGCAGCTTCTTACAAGCGGTCTTAAACACAATTGTAGTTCTCGACAAAGTGTAGCGTATTACGTAAACCAGATCTCCCAACTGCTTGCACTTTAGCTAACGTAAGTTGCAGAACAAACTTCTTACCCGTGGAATTGTTTACTACTTATGTAAATGTGCCTCTGAAGGTACAGTCATAAAACTGAACTTTATTCTTGCTCTTTTATTCTTTTTTTGGATAATGCCAATGCAGTTAGTTCTATTTTTAAATACAATCTCAATATGAAACAAATATGAAATGTTAATGTGAATTGTATTTACTGAATTTAGATTCTTTACCATGTGTTTGCAGAATCTATTTCAGATATTTGGGAATGTGCGTTAAGCTAGTATGGGCAGATAATTTAAATTCAGCCGAAAGTGTATATAAAAAATGACTGGCCGCTACATAACACCACTGTTCGCTCAGTGGATCTGAATTGCAGGAATACTTGTTAGGTGCTATTCCGAAAAGAAGCATTTGGTACTGAAGAACTGACATCTCTGGGGGGTGGGCGCAGTGTAGTTCCACGCAGAATTATTCCGGGTGACACATAATTGCTACGGGCGGACGTTGGACCTTACCAACAGGTGAACGTTTTGCTCGCCCCTTTCCTTTCTCCAATACAAAAAAAAAGATTATCAACTACCTGCGCGCACCAGATCCGTTCTTAGGTCTCTATAGTATGTATAGCACTAAGAGCTAGTGTAATCACCGGGCATATGGTGATTACAATAGGTCTTAGTGCTATACAGACCGAAACACAGTGATGTTTGCACTACTGCTTCACGGGAGAATAACTGGCCCTAAGGTTTCTGGGAAAACTTACCTAGACGGATTCGTGCATAGGAATACTACCACCAGTATGATCTAATGGCTTCTTAAAACATTTAACTGGACAATAGAGCATACTAGTGGTAGTTAAAATATTTAAATGGAGTTAACTTTAACTTTTTTGTGTAAACAATCTTTGGGCGCGATGACAGTGAAATTGTTAATAATTAAAATATGTTAATTGGTGTTCTTAATTAATATTTATTGATTAATGAATAACTGAAGTCTTGAGGTGATAGGCGCAGTGCGGTGCAACTCAAAAATGTTGTTGGGTGATATAGCATTTGTTATAAGCAGACGTCCCTCTTACGTAAGGTGAACGTTTTGCTCATCTCGTCATATTCTTTCGCAAAATAATAATAATTGTTTATAACTGAGCAATATTTTAGTGAGTAATAGTTTTATTTATTTTTATTAAATCTACATATATAAAACAATGTCGTATTAGTTACACTATTTATAACTCTTGGACAGCTAGATCGATTTTTATAATGTTGAATTTGCTAGATTTGTCTCCGCCCCGAATAGCAGAATACCTATTAAAACATCGAAAAATAAATCACGTAAACAAAATTATGAAGAAAATTCACTTTTTCATGCATTTTCCGTATGCAACGCCTTCTGTAACAATGCCAAGTGACACATGACACAAACAAAACTTATATTATTATTTATGCTTGACGGTTCTGTGACAATAAATACTTTTCTTTCTTTCTGTGAGTGATTATCGTCTGACTCAACTGCAGCTAATACAACTGCACGGTCCTTTCATTGCATACCATTGAGGTAGCTGATGGGCGCCGCGATTCATAAGCATTTTTTACAAGTTTTCACTTATTTTCATTCAGTTTTCGACTGTTATGACATTTGTTAGTCAAACGGTATTTTGCTTTCGAAGATTTATACTTTGTGAGGTTATCAAAATTATAATTGATAATTGCTTCGTTATATAATTTTGAATTGTTGACCAATTTTCCAGTGTTATTTAAAATTCCGCGAGCCTGAAGATCTAGTCTTTCACATCGAAGCCGTAATGCCATTAGCCTTCGCAATATTGAGAATCAATCCACTGCAGATGAATATTACAACACTCCACGTGGCAAAGCGCCTTGAATATTTTGGAAAGAAGGGGTGAATACGGAACAATCCAATTGTTGTCGACCACAAAATCGTTGTCATCGTACGTGGTCGACGGCAAATGTTCAAAGGAAACCGGTACGATGGTGAAACTTATTATTACGTGTACTGATTTGCAGGCGATCTTTTTTGAACCATTGATATAAGATTATTTTAAATAGCCTCTTATACTGATTAGAATTTTCACGTTCAATTTTTTATCCCTCTAAAAGCAATGCATTAAATGTAAATTATCAAGAGGGCTGCTTCACACAACCATAAAACAAAAACATTTCACTGCGACGTACAACGAAACTGCTGGCACCTTTCAGGTTATAAAAGCCGGGCTTACTGTAATGTTTCTTCACATATATGTAAATGTAAACGACCGTTTTACATAATATTCATAATGAAACGCGAGTGATTCTATTATATTATTTAAAATGCTTCATAACGTCATAATCTAATTTAAAACTGTTTGTTTAATGAAAAAAAAATGTGATGGCCTAATAAAATTAACATAGCAATGGTAGTCCTACGCAGTCTTTAGTTCTGGGTCAAAGCCGACTTTAAAAATCTGTTTTCTGAATATGTCCTAGGATCTCAGAAGACGGATAACATGTGTACGTACATAATAATAAATAATGTTACGTTAATATAAATGTATAAATATATAGCAAATTTTTATAATTTGATATTTTGTGTAAATCCCGTGATCTTGACATAATGTCGTTACTGCTTATTAGATCACTCGCTAGTTCCGAAAGCTAAGTTTTCGTTATGACTTTGGCACTTCGCTAATTTAGCTACTCTATACGACTTGCATATGACCCGTAATGGCCTATACATGCGTCGCTTTCGCTCACGCGACGGGCAATCATTTAAAGAAATTACAGAGCGTACAAAATCGATTCTTGCCACCGGAGCCGGCTTGTTAACGCAACGTTAACCTTCACAGCGACTGTGAAATGCCCTTAATCTCTGAACACTTCAGAGAATTATCACGGCGGTTTTTCAAAAAAGCCGCGGTTCATACAAACCCGCTGGTGGTTAAAGCAGCAAATTACCGATCTGACAAAAACGCGACCGAACGCAAACGTTGCCGCGAAACGTGCTAGACGACACGGACGTCTCAGCACTCCCTGACCACGATACGGTCAGTCGTGATCCAGGCTACACTGTACACACAGTCAATAGATTTAACATAACACGCACCACGACGCGCGACCGTCGTAGAGAGCGGCGCGCAGCAGTTGACAATCACACCGCGACACATCCGTGTTCCAGGGCGGTTCTCTCCACCAGACTTACCGACACCCAAGTCGACAGTCCGAATGGGATCCCGCAGCCTCTCTCGGACGGTCATTAGACGACTTAAAATTATTTTGGAAATATTCAAAGTCACGCAGCGAACGCGACAGTCCGAATTTCGAGGTTTTTGTAGGATGTATACGTATATGTATTTATGTTTGGGTCAAACCAAACCTGGCACGCGGGCCCCTGGCCCGTGAGCACGGTATCTGATGAAGCTGTAAAAGCCAAAAAGGCTAACAGAAATTACCTCACCGAAATTATATATTTGGCTACTGGACGGGTACGCATATAAATAAACTGCAAAGAGTACTAATAGATTCCTTTGCAAAGCGACCAGAGTCCTATGGCTTCAGCTTAATACAGACATTTACAGCGATTTAAAATTTCCTTAATCTCTGAACACTTCAAATAAATTTCGCGGAGACTCTTCGAGTTGCATTGAATTTCAACGCACCGGTGTCAACAGCAGCCAGTTACCGACCCAATAGAAAAGCCACCGTGCGCACACGTCGCCCGCGAAACGTGCTCGAAGACCCGGATGTCTGGACACTCTCAGACCCCAACACGATCAGCCAAGACTATATACATACAGTTATAAATAGAAACAGACTCACAACTACATGCGACCGCCAATCCGCGATTCTCACCACCGATACTAGTCTGTCTAATCATGTCGCCCATACTGAGGTCAGATCCTCCATTGGACGGTTATTAGCTGACTTATGTTCTTAAGAGTAATAAGGCGAACTATCTCACGGGACACACATCTAGAGAGTGACATGTTTGTATTAAAATGTCAAAACTTTAGTTATTAACTGTATTTATGATTGGGCAAACCAAGCTTACGGGCCCCGATAGAGCTGTAAAAACCAACAGCAAAAACCTCACTATAAATACTATACAATTTTGAGCTATCATTTTTTTATTGGATAAAGTGACGATCGAGCAAAACGTTCACCTATTGGTAAGTGCAAAGCCTGGCCAAAGTAAAGGCTGCATCAATCGGAACATTTCTGTGTGACTGCGCCTGTCAACCTGAGACATTAGTTCATATGCCCAGTGATTACGCGAGCTCTCAGTGCTCTTCAAGGCGAAACACAGTAATGTTTGCACACTATTGCTTCACGGCAGAATAACTGGCCCCGAGGTGGTACCTACCCAGACGGATTCCTGCATAGAAATACGAAACGGTGGTAGATTGTAAAGAAATTATAAAGGACGGGCGCAGTGTGGTGCCACACAGAAATATTCCGTGTGACACAACATTGATATGGGCGGAGGTTTCACTTACCATCAGGTGAACGATTGCTCGTCTCGTCCCTTTCTCCAATAAAAAAAGACGTTTGACATACGAAATTTATTATTCTTACGTCGATAAATAAATGATATTCATTTCATTTCATTAAATTTGTCAACAAAAAATATTTCAGAGACAAAATTTGTTACTTGAATTATTACTTTTTATTACATAATTCAACTCGAAACTCGGCTCAAAGAGACACCTGAACTAGGTCGCCATTTTAGCTTTATGTAAGTATCATTTATATAAGTGACGTTTCCCTGCCTTCGGTCATGATGATGAACAGCGTCCGTAACTGCCAGCGTCCACCATTAAATCAAAGTCAAACAACTTTCGAACTCGTTATTCAATCGTTCTAACTTTTTGCTGTTACTACGGTACTGTACGTTTATGATTTATTGCCGACATTTATTAAATTAAGATTTTGTTTAGAGAGTTACTAAGAATAAGAAATTAACTTAAACTTGCATGAGGTATGCAGATTATGGGCCAAACAACATTATGAATTAAACCTTTCTTTATTCCAAAGACACGAAATTAATTAAAATCTGTACGTCGAAATTAAACGTGTCGTTACAACACATTAAGTCAGTAGCAAATTCAAACTGCACTGAAATGACAATATTTTACTGACTCCTGTGAAAAATAAATCTTATTCTATTTTTATTTAAAAAGAATACGTTTTAAGACTAACATGTATACCTATATATTAATACGTGAAGAGAACACTTTGTACCCCTTTTTAAGCAAATTACGCGCACGGAGATCTGGCATAGTTCAAGTTTTATGGAGAAGAAGCGAGAATTCTAAAATTTATATTATAATGTTAATAATTCTAAAATTTATATTATAATTAAAATAAAACATTTATTATTTACGTTCATATTGATAATGTCAATCACATAATAGACTGTCTTTTGTTTACGTTTATACTGCTAATGCTATGATAATGCTATGCCGCAGGTATTGGGATCAAATCCCAGCACGTGATAACATTTGTGCAAATACACAAACTGTGGAGGTTCGGGTCTGGTTGTGTTGTACATGTGTACTTTGTCTGTAAAACGCGTTCACTATACTGGAGAAAATGGAACATCGTCTTTGAAAATAAAAAAAAGTTCGATCCCAGGTTTCGATCAGCAACTATTAAAACTTTTAATTGCAATTTCAAGTTTTTATTATTTATTTAGATCTATATTACTTCGATAGAAATAAGCAGTGAAATGCAATCACGTCTGGAATAAAAATTATGTAGGATAGCCGTGTGGTGGCGGAACAGAATCTACCACCCCATCGCATCTCATGGGTGTCGTAAAAGTCGACACAGGTAAAATGAAAACCAGGAGATGATCAGCGGCATCTTCCTGGAACAACGGAATAATTAAACTGCGGCTGTCAACCCGCCTGTCAAGCGCTTCAACTATGGAAAATCCTCTCAAAATGAGAGCTACAAACTTTTGTGGCAATCTATGGGGGAGGATTTTGTTCAGCAGTGGACAAGTGATGAGCTCAAAAGTTTATGATGATGATTACGACCGCTCGGTCTCGTGGCAGAGTACCTGAGTTGTACCCGCAATCCCAGCCGGAGCCGGAGCGACATTTGTGAATAAACACAAATGGTGGTTTTCAGACATGGTTGTACTGTATATGTACCCGTGTTTCTGACTGCACCCTAGCCTACCACACCTATAGGTAAGGACAAGCGAGTGCATCTGTGTTTGCGCGTCGACTTGTGGCACTATAACATCTTCGGCGCAGTTGGTAGCTTTTTTATAAAAAAGGAAGACGAGACGAGAAAACCCTCACCTGATGGTAAGTGCAACGTCCGCCCATAACAAATGCTATATCAACTGGCACTGCTGTGGCACCTACCAAGACGAATTCCTGCGGTGGTCAAAAATCGGCCAAGAGGACATTGTCACTCATCATCACTTATTGCATTTAACGGTAATAAGAGTTTTTTTATGTATCTTACTAGCCGATAGGTATTCGGCAGAGTAAAATAGCACCTACCTTTTTCGTACCAAGGTGTAGTTAGAGGCGACTAAGCTATTTTGCGGACTGTTTTTATTCGTGCAGAGTAATACCATAATATGCAATGCTGTCACTATACTGCTCGTGGGTACGCAATAGGGAGTAATATTTTATTTTTCTGACTCGTACTAAAATGACGGTGATGTGGTTCGTTACCGGTCACATTTCGTTTCACGCAGGGGCGGGTGTGGTCTCAGCCTAGCCTTTATACAGAAAAAAGCCGTGACCGTATGTACGTATCTTACTAATATTATCGCATTAAATGTATAATTACTTAAGAATTGTTTACATAAACGAAAAAAAGGATCAACATTTAATCCCACTTACCGCGACGTATTACGAAACTGTTGGCACGTCTCGGGTTGAGAAAGCCGGGCTTACTGTAATGTTACTTTACGTATTATTTGAAAGTGAAACAACCGTTTTACATAATATTCATAATGAAACCGCGAAATTTTTTCGTTATTGCATTCAAAACTATTACTTTTATATATACATATAATCACGTCTTTTCCCATATAAGGGGTAGCTAGAGGCTATACATGTAGCCCACTTTTCACCCCCGTTTAAAATTCCCATTTTAAATTCTAGTTCGAATATTTAGCGTTAAAAAACGATTTTTAACAAATGCTAAGATTTGTAAGTTTTTAATCACTTGGATTTTTTTTTTTATAATGACACTTGTTATTTATAAGCTTAGATTTTCAAACTGACAAAATACATAACACAACTGAATTATATTTTCGATATTTTTATAGTATAAAAACATTTATAAAGGAGACGTGCGAGTAAGTTGTACTCGTATAATTGAAAAGTCAGAAATGATATTCATATTCACGGTTTGTACTCTGAACCGTCGTTTATCATAGATATAACCCACCTGGATTTATTATCAGTTATATGCTCCCCTTTGTCTGAGTCGTCATGGGTAGTTGACATTAAAATTACTTCTTAGGTTACCAACCGTTTAACACGATAGCATTGTTTTGCACACGACGCAACCACACTGTTTCAGAAGAAGAGAATTCAATTCATTATTATTTAATATCTTTCCTTTATTTCAATTTTAGGTTTTTATGAAGTAGGTTTTAATATTAAAAGATTTTTGGCTAGTCATTTATTTACCCACATTAACTATTAAAGTATTCCGAGACTCATATCGAAACAGTATATTAAGAGATTATAGGTTCTGAATACTTTCGGAAGCCATCTTCACTTTTACTTTTAATTTGCCCAATCCGATTATGTACTTGAAAAATATTAAAGGTGTGAAGGGTTTCAATTGATTAAACATCTCCCTATCCCTTATACGTAAATATTAATACGTGATTCTACAAAATATAGCTTTGCAATCTGCACTTACGTTAATAAACATAAAGAAGTTTATGAGCACAGTTTTCAATTTAAGGGTTCTTAGCGAAATGATGACTAAATATTTTATATTTTTTTATTTTTAAATATACGAGTATACTGCCGATACTGTGATTTCTCTGGTATTATATGTGCATTTTACGGACTTACATTGCATATGCACCAATACTCAGACAAAGAATAAGACAGATAGATTGTAGTACATATAAATGTTTGTTAAAGCAGCCAACCAAGCAGCAATCGTATCTATGATTATTATGTTCAAATTCACACCATGATCATCGAAATGTCATGATTCGTACTTTCCTGCGATTTAGTAATTTATTTAGCAACCGATCTGGCGAACTGGTCATCTTTTAATTCTTCCAAAACATGACCATATCTCTCAATCGCATTCTCATTAAACGACTGTCTATCTAACAGTCTCAACTCAAGATGTCTTATTTGTCTAATCATAAGGATAAGTTTCAGTATTTTTCTTTAACCCATGAAAATGGTCGTAGTCTGCTTGGACCTTCAGCTGGAATTCGAATCCAGGACCTGCAGCATAGAAGTTAGGTTCGCTAGCCACTAGGCCACACGGTATGTTTTTTAGGATTTTAACAATAATACCAGTACGGTCACTTGAGCAGCTATTTTAATTTACTCGTCATATCGATAAATTCGCCCCTGTTATATTACTAAAGAATCTATTATACTGAGAGGGCCGGCAAGTTTGTTGAGTACAATGCAAATGCTTATTGCTATTCTTTTAACGATTCTAAAGTGTTTCCATAATGAACTCTTTCACCTTCCTGAAATACAATATATTATATACTGAAAATGATAGCTAAGCTAGATAGCTTGTAGAACATCGTGTTTTGGCAAACATCTGAAAAATCACTTAGGTGTAATCTAGACATCAGTGAGCACTGTGATGCTTCGTTTTAGTAAATGAAACATCAGGAACCGATCTGAGGATCACTGTTTTGCCACAGCAAATGCGTTTTTTGAAGTGCACCACCCGCCCTCCCTCAGTAGCGTGCACAAGCAAACTAACACCGCCACCAGGAACCGCCACCAGGTACCCTCCACCAACCACTACAATACTACCACTAGATAATATACACCACTGAACTCGAGAACACGACACGTGTTTCGCCCCAAAACGAGGCATTATCAAGCGTAATAGACTCTACGACAGACGGCAGCTTCCCGATACATGTATTATTTTTATTGAGGTAGCCGCGTTTGTTTGACTAAATGAGTAGCTAGACGAGAACTAATTTCTTATTGAGAAATTTTAGGCTACCGCCGGTATGATAAATGGGTCCATATGCATTCATTGACTTCATTCAGGGTTGTCATTACACGAGAAGTCTTCCGTATTAGTTTAATTTAGTACTCTCACCATGTGATTAGAGTACGGAATCAATGTTTTCTTCAAAAGACTTTTAAAGAATTTTCTTCATTAAAATTTTGACTTATTTAAAACTCAAACTAACTTTTACTAAACAAAGTTTTAAATATGAATGAACTATTTAAATAGCGGCCTATGAATAGTCAACTGTAAGACAGGTTTGTAATAGTTAAGAGATATCTCATAAGAGAGATATGCAGCAGTAATGAGACCGACTTTCTGCGAGTAGACGGACTCCATTTATATCGTCTTAAACCACTAACAGTTTTGTTATTTCTCAGGCATCGTTCGCAGGCAGGTTTCGTTGTTGTGTACGATGTTTTCCTTCAACGCCCAGAATGTGCTAAATTGGCGCTAAAATTGCAGGTCACTCGTGTACTGAATGACTTTTTTAAAAGTTAGTACGAGTAAAGTAAATTTTGTGGGAAGTTTATAGATGTAGGTGGCTCCGGAGCCTGTTGGTTGGCAATATATAGGGGAGGTCTATGTTTAGTAGTGGACTTATGACGGGCAGAAATGGTGATGATGATGAATAATTTTTTTTCGTAAACAGCGACTTGCATGTACTGTTATATACTATTATTTTATCCTAGCTAATGGCGGCGACATTCGTCCGTCTGGTTATAGGTTATATAAATATCCCGTGAGAACATGTTTGATTTTACGGGATAAAAAATCGTTATTAATTCTATGATCGTCTTTTGGATGCAAGCTATCTTTGTACTAAATTTCGCCAAGATCGGTTCAGCGGGTGGACCAGTGAAGAGGTAACATACAGACAGAGGGACAGAGAGATTTACTTTCGCATATAAATGCGAAAGTAAGTCTCTCTATTCTAGTCTATTATAAAATATTAATAAAGTATGGATACTTGAAAACGTTAAACGTTCGAAAATATTAAACTATTTGTCATAATAATGAACGTATAACTTTGTTTACACTGTAGGGGATCGAGGAGCCTAGGTTTACTTTAAGTCCTTATCATACTAATAACTCAATATTATTCAGTTTGTTTAAACATTTCGATCAAATCTCTCTTGATTTACTGGGCTCTCCAACTCCTCCGGTATAATGATTGAACGTGACGAAAACCCTGTGCCCCGATTTAAGTCCAAAGTTAATTTATTGGTTGGAGTATGCTCGCCCGTCTGTTGACATTCGATCCTGAGTTTTGGGGTAAAATTTATTATTTTGAGTCTATTATCAGATGTCAAAATTATTTTTAGTCATGCGAGGTCGAACTGACACCATGGAAAATAACAAAATTATTTAATTTATAACGCTGATAAAAATATTCAGCCATATTTTTAATTAGAGAAAAAAAATTGTGTTTGATACGAATTTATTTTTTATCTATACGTGCTAGGTAGGAAAAATATACCAGTGTTTTCTAGAAATGGCAACCTCTATTGTATACATGGAAATGCCTAACGCATACCCGCCTTCAGGAGGGGAAGGACGGGTTATATTGGACTTAGACCGTACTAAAACCCCATGGGAACACCATTGCCACAGACTTGGCCGCATTTTGGCAGGGCCACGGGAACATGCTACCACTGAGAAATGGCAACCTCAAAAATGTGGTCATGGCTAGCATTATGCACCACGTTCGTGTGAGGCCTGATTGCGATAGTTATTAAACGAGGTTCTGGTGACTGACGGAAACTCTATCCAAACTTTGCCAAACCCAAATATCACTGACGTATGATGTGGTGTGGACCAGTATCACAAGTGGGAGCAGTAGTATATTACCGGTGGTAGGATAACCTATGCAAGAATCCGTCACTTTAACATTGTATGGAAAGTGCGTTATAAATATGAAAATTGGTGTTCAGGCTTCTGTTTATAAATATAAGTCAGTAGTAAGTATCAGCGTTTTTAGATATTCATACATACATACATAAGATCACGGCTGTATCCCATAAGGGGTAGTCAGAGACTGGGCACTCACTGCAAAAACAGATGACTACCACAATCCACGTTTCAGCAAAACAATATAATGCACTATATTCATATGAGGATAAAATAAGAGACGAAAGTTTTTATGGAAAGCAGCATTTTCCAAGCTATATATATAGAAAATGATAAATTTAGCATTTGAGTAATTTTGAGTTTTTGTTTTCGCGAATATTTTTTTTTACTAATCGACACTTTGGCTTGTTAGACAATACAGCAATATACAATAAGCTATATAAAAAACGCTGTGTGGTAGCGGCTTGTTAAAAGAATACTACCACTCCATCTCATGCAATGGATCTCGTAAAAGGCGAGTAAGGAATTAAACTGCACTGTGCACCCAACAGCGCATGGTGGCGATGGGCTCACCACCTATCACACGTGTGCATTACATTGTTTTGGTGAGACGTGGATTGTGGCAGTCATCTGTTTTTGCAGTGAGTGCCCAGTCTCTGACTACCCCTTATGGGATACAGTCGTGATATTATGTATGTATGTATGTACAAAAAGCAGTCGTACCAAACTCTCAATTGTACTGAAATCATAATACTTCGCGTTCTGGAATTCGGTATCTGGATTTAGGTACGTTGGTACGAGGTTTCAGATGTGATAGAACCCATTTTGAGCAATTCACAAGGTTTTAGCTATCTGATTTTAGGTATTCTGTGAGACTATTATTCATAATATTATAGTTTATGTTAGACGTACTCTTCTTAGGGTCCATAGAGATATTCTACCAGATATGGAAATGTTTAAGACATTACAAACCTTTATTATCCAACAAAGATTTAAATAATTACTCGAACCATCACGTTATTGGAATCGGGTAGTCTTACGCAGAGGCTTTTTTGATACGATTCCCCACATCAGGATTTCTCTTGAATCGTGGGAACGGTTTACAGACGTAATTTCCGTATCCACCTACCGAGCGGAGCGATTACCGCGAAACCTTCTAATACTGAAGAGGTCAATGCCCTCTCTCTCTAAAACGTGTCTGTTACGTGTCTATATCGGACTATCAATACACGGGGGTTATAGTAATAACTAATAACAGTGATATAAGTCAAAACATTGAATCATATCAAAAATACAGTGAATAATTTGAGTATCAAGTAGTGTGTGTATGTAATTTTATTTAACCACTGTTGATGTTGATAAACTGATTATTATCTTTCATTGCCCCGTCGATTTTGTTGATATTGATTTGAATTTGTATTTAACAAATGGAACAAAATCTTTCGCCGCACAACCATACGTTAGTTTGGATTTAACAATGATGTACGTACAGGGTAACAGTCCAAGCCGAGATCCCAAGCTAGTTACCCAATATAAAAGTTTCCGCTAAGCGCCCTTAGCGTTCCTATGCGGACGATCTCAAGATTATACGAGTAATAAAATAATGAATCAGATGTAATATTACTCCTTGTTGTAATTATTATTAAGTTCTTTCCCAATTATGATTAAAATTTGTTAAAGTTTCAATGAATAGGCAGTTGATGTAAGCGTATAATAATTGTGCACGACGTGACACCCTGTAATTAGATGTTTTTTTTTTAACGAGCAAAACGTTCACCTGATGGCAAGTGCAACGTCTGCCCATAACAAACGCTGTGCCACCCAGAAAATTTCTATGTGACACTACACTGTGCCCATCACCCTGAGACATATAGGTTCTTAAGTCTCATATGCCCAGTGATTACGCTAGCTCACAGTGCCCTTCAAACCGAAACACAGTAATGTTTGCACACTACTGCTTCACGGTAGAATAACTGGCCCTGGGGTGGTACCTACCTAGACAGACTCCTGCATAGGAATCCTACCACCAGTACAATTAACCTAGTATTTTTATATCGAAAATTTTTGAATGCTTTATTGTAACTCCTGTTGGTAATCCTTAATAAATAAACAAATTATAGCTGTAGCTCCGACGTCTCCGATAGTTTACTTGAAATTATTGCAAACATGTAATGATAAGATTTTAAATGATTTTCTCTTGTTCTTTAAGCACATGTATTTTTATGTGAGGGAGGACATTGACCTCCCATCCCAAGGTAGGCGGTTATGCCGTAATCGCCAAACGCGTCGCATCCTTAACGCCGCTATACTTGTAGATAAAAATATCTGGCAAGCTTGAAATAATTTTACCGACATATTTCAGGGGCTTTTAATATAGCCTCCTAAACTAAATTAGACAGATGAGATACCCGAAAGGGCTCTGAAGTGAGTTCCTGCCTAACTATTAAAATTAACAAGCTCTTAATGACTTTCAAATGATTATCACGCGTTATGTTCTGACATATCATTTCGGTTAATCCAGACAAGATTTCATTCCTTAAATACATGTATTGAAAAAAAAATATTTTAGAATTAGGTAACGAGCAAAACGATCATCTATATGTTTGTAACTGCCAAGCGGTCTAATCTAAAATTTTGAATTGAAAAATCCTGTGTCGCACTGCGCATCATGCTCTTCACTCTAGAATATATTTTTTTTATACTATATCTACAATAATAATATTTGCTACAATTCCCTCTAGAATGAAGCACACCGAAATGTGAACACTACCACTTGACAGCAGGATAACTGACACTGGCGGACTCCTGCAGAGTCATACTACCGTCGTGCCACCAGTAATGTGTTTACACATACGACGAGACAACCCCTTTTTTTTCCTTCAAAAACCTCGTTAGAACTCATTTCTAAGAAATTTAACTCATGTTTTCACTTATCCTTTCGTTCTTAATTCTTTTCCTTAGTCTGTCGCTTTTTACATGAGATGCTATCATCTAGTGTTTTTTATAAACTTATATGGTTTAGTGTACACCTCCCCCTTTTTCCTGGTTTTCTATTTAGCTGTATCAGTTCTTTGCACTAAGGTCGTCTGAAAGAAAACGCTTTCAGTGATAAGACCGATCGCGTTTTGTACCTTAACTTAAATATTGTACTTCGTCTTTATTTTTGTATTGGTGTGCAATAGAGAGTATATTGATTAATTGATTGTCATTTCAATCCAATATGGTATTAAAATTACTAGATCTAAATCAATGAAAATATCAAATGAAAATATTCTGATGAAAATTCCTGAATCTGCCTGCAAATATCTTACTAAGTCTACATTACAGATATCTTATTTATTTAAAATCTTTATTGTTTTCTTATAAATAAAATAAAAATCTTATCAAAATAATAATCTTACAAAGTGCGGCATTCTCTCCCATCAACCTGTTAAGTGGGGATTATGTTTATTATTTTCAGAAACGTATTGTAACGTTGCCGTGTGGTGGCGGCTCGTTAAAAGAATACTACCACTCCATCTCATCCATTGTATCTCGTAAAAGGCGAGTAAGGAATTAAACTGCACTGTGCACCCAACAGCGCATGGTGGCGATGGGCTCACCACCTATCACACCAAGTTTTGGTGAATAGAATAGAATAGAATAGAATAAATTTTTATTCAATATAGATTATTTACATAATACTTATTGAAAGTCATTTGTTTTCTTTTTTTAAACTACACTGGTTCGCAAAAATGCCTCTGTCCTGGGAAGAACCAGTAAGAAACCCAGCGGGCTTTTTTTTAGTCATTTTTAAAATTATGTACAATAACTGTGTTACAATAGCTGTATTATAAAGATGTAGAAATGGCTTGGCGGCGATCACCTCATTCCCAGGGGTTATCATCATCAATGTATTCTTTAATATTATAATAACCCTTTTTATGAAGTCTTTGTTTAATATAAAATTTAAACTTTTTGATTGAAAGACTTTTAGCACTTTCTGGGATTTTGTTGTAAAAACGTATACATTGTCCCATAAAAGGGTTACTGACTCTGTGAAGTCGGGTAACTGGCATAATTAATTTGTGCTTGTTCCTGGTATTCACATTATGAACATCACTTTTGGACGTTGGAAACGTGGATTGTGGCAGTAATCTGTTTTTGCAGTGAGTGCCCAGTCTCTGACTACCCCTTATGGGATACAGTCGTGATCTTATGTATGTATTGTCTTCAAGAATGACGAAAGTGACCTTTATTTTAAATGGGTAACTTTTATTCTGTCATAGTCATCGTTTCAGCCCGTCCCTAGTCCACTACTGAACAAAGGCCTCTCCCATAGATTGCCACAAAAATTTGTAGCTCTCATTTTGAGGGGTTATCGCCATAGTTGCCACGCGGACAGGTTGGCAACCGCAGTTTATTTATTCAGATGTTCCCGGAAGATCCTGCTGCACATCTCCTGGTTTTCATTTTCCTTTCAGTTTTACGACACCCACGCGATGAGATAGGGTGGTAAAGTCTCTTAAGCCGCAATCACACGGCGACTTTTATTCTGTGCTCGTGTAAAAAATATTATATTCGTTCAACAATTTTTTTATTAAGTCCTGTTTATCCCAACAGAATTTTTAAATCTTCCATTTTTAGACAGCAAAAAGAAACTAATAGGATTCCGGATACCGATGGTTTTAGGGAACTTACAAAACTGTTAAAAGTACTCACCTCTTCCCATTACTTACTCGCGGGCCATCTGCTTGCAAGTCTCTTCCGATGACGCCATAAAAGCTATAAGGCTAACAGCATACCACACATACTCAAACACCTGTCATTGTCGTTTCAGCCTATCACAAGTCCACTGCTAAACATACGCCTCCCCCACGGATAGCCACAAAAGTTTGTAGCTCTCATTTTGGAAAGTTTTTGCCATAGTTGCCACGCCTGGCAGGCGGGTTGGCAACCGCAGTTTTTTTATTCAGATGTTCCAGGAAAATGCTGCTGTCCATCTCCTGGTTTTAATTTTCCTCTGTCGACTTTTGGGACACCCACGGGATGAGACGGGGTGGTAGATTCTCTTAAGCCGCAACCACACAGCATATACATAATGTGTTACAAATACATTAAATTGAATAGAATAAAACATTCATTATTTATATTATAATTGACAATGTCAATCACATAATAGTGCGTCGTTTATTTACGCTCACACAATGTCAAACACAGTTAAGATTGTTGCAATATAATTTTAAAATGTTTCAAACAAATACTCGTAGTTACTCAAACTGAAACTTGAAAATAATTGTATTACGGTCGAAATTCGACCACTGATGGGCATCTGGGCATCATACATAAATAATTATAGATGTCGTCTTATTTTTTAATAGAAATGTTACCGGATATATTTTTATTACCTTTAAAAGGAAATTTATTGGGTAACAACTAATTGTAGTGACTAATTGTACTTATTTCGTCTGTAATTGGTACATATATACATTAGACTTAATCGTAAATGTAATTTTATTTATAAGATATATTTAATGCATGTACTGTTACCACCCCATCTCACATCGTGGGCGTCGTAATAGTCGAAAGAGGGAAAATACAAACCAGAATAGCAGGACCCTTCTGGAACATCTATATAAATAAACTGCGGTTACCAACCTGGCTGCCAAGTGTGGTAACTATTGCAAAATCCCCTCAAAATTAGTTCTATGGGGGAGGCAGTGGACTAGTAGATAGGCTGAAATTATGATGACGATGACTGAGACGTTCCAAATTAAAGAAATAAAAGCGAAATTAAAAAGTAATTAATTACTTTTTTTTTCTGTAATCAGAAATACAACTATTGGCTGCTATAGTGTGGCGGCCTAAGAGAATCTACCACCCCGTCGTGTCGTAAAAGTCGACAGAGGGAAATTAAAACCAGGAGATGGGCAGCAGCATCTTCCTGGAACATCTGAAGAAATAAACTGCGGTTGCCAACTCGCCTGCCAAGCGTGGCAACTATGGCAAAATCCCTCCATTATGAGAGCTACAAACTTGTGTGGCTATCTATGGGGAAGGCCTATGTTCAGCAGTGGACTTGTGATAGGCTGAAACGACGGCGGTAGTGACTTAAATACTAAAGTACAGTAAAGTTTTCTATACGAAACAATTTTGAAATATAGGGCCTTAAAGACTGGAATTATCCGTAGAACAGACACAAGTCACACGAGTTTTCCTTTTTTTCTTTTCATTATTTTTTAAACTGTACTAGCAATGCATTACTAATGTTCCTGTACCACTCTAAATAAGCTTAAAGGCTTATACTAGGAGATGGTTCACGTCAATAATTAAATGGCAGGAGGAAGAAGATATTAATTGGCGCCAGTGTAATATCAATTCAAGCCAATGTTTGTATTAACGTCTATGTCCTCATTATAAGAAATACGGGACAGCGCAAATGAGCTAATTAATCACGTCATTGCTACATACTTTCTACTTCTGCTGGCGTCTAAATTTGTAGATCATCGGCATACAAATGATCCGATTAGCAAATATGTAATGTTGGAAAGTATGTATGCACTGAGAAAACTTTACGAATTTTTTTTGGATTATCAACAAAGCCGTGGCAGCTCAGGGGCTAGGCGCTCGTTTTAAATTGCATAGTAGGCGAGTGTCCTGTGTCCTAGGTTCGATTCCTGGTGCCGGCACCACTGAAATTGTTAATTGCAATTTTAAGTGCTGATTTACCACGTGAACGGCGGCGAAGAAAAACATCGGGAGGAAACCTGTATGTCTGAGAAATAGAAAAAAAAATATTTCGATGACATGTGAAGACTGCCAACCCGCAATGAGCAGCGTGGCGGACTCTTCCCAGCTACAGAACTCTCTTGGAAATTAGAGGAGGCCTGTGCTCAGCAGTGGGACATTTATAGGCTGTAACTTTACTTTAACATTAAAAAATTCTTAACGCACAAACACCCAGAACAACAATTTGAAGGCCATACAATTTTGTGTCTCATGTGGGAATCGAACGCGCAACACATAGGTCAATTGCCAATCGCTCAGCCACAAGCTAACAGACTCAACGTTCAAATATACTCGTATATTGAAATTATAGATTTATTTTGTTACCATATATCTACTGTTTTAATGTCTACATTCTGTATACGTTGTCACATAAACGACTTTTTTAAAAATAAATAGTATTAGGTAGAATATATACCATCAATAGAATTATCCAAATGTACCGTAAATAATCCGCTACTTGAGATATATTTATTAAAGTAGATGAAAAATGTAAGTAGCTACTTAAAGAGCTGAAATAAATTAAACATATTTTGAGTTTTCATAAAATTTTAATTCAAAAAGCAAGCGCGTGAACAGTTTTTTACTTTTGTCGAGTGAGAGAGTCGAGCGAAGAATGTTCTATAAACTGTAATCTCTGTGATATCTGTTTTTTCTTTGTTTACAACGTGTAAAACTTCATTTATTAATAAATATAACATTTTTCCCCTTAAATAACAAGAAAATCTAATCACTGTATACTTAATTATACAGCTTTTAACAGTACTAAACAAATAAGTCTACAAATTACTTAACAATGCATCAATTCTGATTTCATTTGAATTGACAGAACAAGAAATTGTCGATGTCTGGCAGTGACTGATTGATAGAACCAAAACTATGTACTCAATAACCACGCTATTTTTAATTAAATTTATGGTCTATTAGCAGCCGGTTTGTCATTTCTCTTCGAATAGCTTCATCTTTATTTATTTTCTTTGTGAGTTATTCTAACCAAAACAAACAATGCCTCTTTGTTGGGTTGAACTTAAAATTTCATGTAAAGTTAGAAACTTTTGGTGTATTACGATGAAACAAAGGTGAAATCAGCACCAGAGTTACTTTGCTGAAAATATTCACCAAAGATTTTCCGTGTTATCTGTTGAAAACACAAAAGTAGTAAATGAACGTGATGAAATGGTACGATTTTTTGTGGCGCAACTCGATAAGCATGAAGCATATAACATTTTAAAATTGCACTGTACTCCCCGTCCGATCCCACCGCATATCGGCCTATAAGCCTCCTCAAGGCCTTAGGCAAGATATACGAACGCCTACTTCTCGCCCGCTTAAGAGACTTCATGCAGTCTCGAGGGATCCCCATCCACGAGCAGTTTGGATTCCGTGCCAAACACTCATGTACCCAGCAGGTGCACCGCATAACGGAGCACATTCAATCCCGCTTCATACGCGGGCTTCATACCGGAGCGCTCTTCTTCGACGTGGCGAAAGCGTTCGACAAGGTCTGGCACAACGGGCTCATATACAAGTTATATGGACTCGGTGTGCCGGATCGCCTCGTACTCATCATACGAGATTTCTTACGCAGTCGAACCTTCCGCTACCGCGTCGAGGGGGTGCGATCCGAATCACATCCCATCCTAGCCGGCGTACCACAAGGCTCAGTCCTAGGTCCCGTGCTCTACACCCTTTTCACGAACGACATACCGCACACCAGCGGCGTCGAACTCGCCCTCTTCGCAGATGATACCTGCCTATATGTGTCTGGACGTAATCCAGACACTATCTCTAAACGCCTCCAATCCGCAGCCCGAACCCTCGGCAACTGGTTTCGGAAATGGAGGATCGAGGTCAACCCAATCAAAAGTGCAGCCATGTACTTCTCGCGGCGCATAACGCAGCATCTCCCCACCATAGAGTTATTCGATCGTCCAATCCCCTGGGAAAAGACAGTCAAATACCTAGGCGTCCTATTAGACTCGAGACTCAGCTTCGGTCCACATATTAACGGAGTAAGGAACCGAGCGGCGTTCGTCCTCGGTCGATTACATCCGTTACTAAATAAAAATAACAAAATGTCCCTACGTAATAAAATTACACTTTACAAAGCCTGTATTCGGCCAATTATGACATACGCAAGCCCCGTATTTGCGCATGCCTCCCCGCGTCAAATTCACCGACTTCAGGTAATACAAAATCGATTCATGCGTAAAGCCACGGGAGCACCGTGGTTCGTGCGTAATGCTAACCTTCATATCGATTTAGGGCTTCCTACCATAGCCCAATATCTAAAGTTGGCCTCTCGCCGATACTTCGACTCTGCCGCCACGCACCCCAACCCACTGGTTGTCAGTGCCGCCACTTACAACCCCCTCGCGATACACCAAAACTCGACCCGCGGAAAAAGGAGACCGAGGCACGTCCTCGAGGACCCTGACGACGCGACCACTATTGCCCAAGCGCTCTACTCAACACTACACAAACACCCATTATCACCATGATACGCCCCCGCCGTCGGCGTGGGCGTATCAGACAAAGTTATTCGCGATACCGCCGCATCTCAGGCCGGTTCTCCCCTAGCAGTAGTGTCATAAACAGAAGCGTCGCTGGAGTTTCTTGCGCCATTTCTTCTCCAGCGGAAACGCATTCCGAATTGGTGGTAAACTTATCTAATAATAATCATGGTATTAATAATTATAGTAGTAGTAATATTGCCCTCCCGATTGCAGTAACTGACCGAGTCGAGACCGGCCCCCTTGGGCACCCTCGAGTCTGTTACTTTCGCGAACAGGATGACGGTCCAAGCCGAGGTCCCCTCTCGGGGGCCCTTGCGCCAGTCATCCATAAATAAAGGTTTCGGCTAAGCGCCCTCAGCGCTATGCCACCTTTCAATCCGGCGAAGCTGTAAAAGCCTTCGGGCTAACAGTGACCATCAGTCCTAAAAAAAAAAAAAAAAAAAGCACTGTACTCACAGATTTTTTATAGCTGTGGATTGCGTACCTTGCTAGGTAACGGCTTAATCGAGCAAGATTCTAGTCGTTAAGGGATAGTATAACATCTACATTTGTACGTGAACTGTCTCTTAGCACAAGCTTTTAAGATTAGTAGGAGTGGTTAGAAGGAATATAAGTGCAGTTTCGAGCAATGCTGGAATTTTTTTATACTAGAAAATGATCATCTCTTGTTATGCGATTTTGCTGTTTTTATCTTTCAACAATCAACACGATATTATTATTCTAAAGAATAATCCAATCGCAGCCATTTTCTTGCACGGCCTCTGGCAAGTATTTATAAGGCGGCTTCCAATCCACGAGACCGACTTCAAAATGAGCGCATTATGGTGAATCCTGGCTAAAAAAAACCTTTCTCAAAGGTCGGCAACGTATCTGCTATTCCTCTGCTATGATGTTCAAAGGCGGTGGTGATCATTTACCTCAGGTGAGCCACTAGCTCGTTTGTCCCCTCTTCTAAAAAAAACTAGATAGAGTTTGTGCGGATACTCAGAGTTAGAAAGGGCTCAGCAGAGGCAGAGTTAGAAAAGGATAGTTAGACCGGGACGGTCACAAGCTGAACATCCTTTTTTATACAAGTGGTCGCCTAGTGGTCGAAATTCGACCGCGATTCATATTTTTTTTAAGTATAAACGTTATTGAGGTTTGAGTAATAATTTATTGGCAACATTTTAAAATTAATTGGCTACAATCTCTTCTTTGTGCGTCTGTTTGACCACAGTCTATTGTCTGTTTAATATTAGCAGTATGAATGTAAACAAACGACAGACTATGATGTGATTGACATTGTCACTGTGTGATATTGTATGTACGTAAATAATGATTGTTTTATTTTATTCAATGTAATGTATATTTAACACATATTATGTATACATTTTAGCTTCATCACTTCCTCATACAAACTTTACCTATACCAAATCTCATAATCCTTCGTGTGCGCAATATGCTTAAAAAGGGGTACAAAGTCTTCTCTTCACGTATTAATATATAGAAGATGTGACCAATTAATATTCGTTTGATTTCACACTTGTCATCCTAAATTTTACAATAATGATGTTTGTAGTCCCTGCATGATTGAACCGTCACCAGCATACTATTTAATCATCATCATCATTCCAACATATCATAGTCCACTGTTGAACATAGGCCTCCCCTATAGATTGCCACAAAACACGGCCCTGGGCCTCCTCGACTACTATTTAATAACCGTTAATAAAAATTTTACTCGGCGTTTGTAACGTTAAGTCAGGATAATATATTATTTATATCAGATCGAGGTACGTAACTCAGGAAACAAGAAAGTATCCCATTAAATATTTACAGTAAATTTACGAAATCTGATCTGTAGTTTGTTGAAATACCTAGTAGATTTTTTACTGATTGTCCAATTTAGTTCGAATGCAGTGAGTTTTCTGATTTGTTGTAATATATTAAATTAAATTGTATGTAATATATTAAATAATTGTATTGTGTAAAATATATTAAATTGAAAAGAGGTATATTTTCGAAGTAGTAAATTTCATTTATTTAACTGTGAAACTGTTAACTTTTACTTTTACTTTAACCTTGTCGTTAATAATATGTCCGGTAACTGCTCGGTAAACCTAAGGCATCGTTAGAATAACACCGCTGTGGCAACACTGCCAAAGCATTATGCTGAGTCGACAGCCTTTTCGTTGCTACAGCCGAACGTACGTTTGTAAATGTAAAACGTAGTATCTAATTGTTCATTTATCTTTTGAACTTTTAATGTATGTTGTGTTGTAGTATTGAATAATTTTTTTTCTTTGTTTCTTTCAAATACTACCTAATTCGTCTTCTTCATCATCATAGGTTTCTTCCAAGTAAGATGTGCCATCACCGTCACAGTAGCAGCCACTTCGCATCATAGAAGCTGTCCATCAACCATCTTGGTAATTTAGGTCCGGTATAATCGAGATCGTTATTCCTCCACTATTCGAACGTCATGGGGTTTTAGTGACATTTACCTTAGTCGACTTTACTGCAATAAGAGGGATGGCAGATTTTTTAGATCTTTGATATATACAATACGTCATAGATTTTTCTAAAATTAAACGGCCGTATGAGGAAACATGAACGATACAAATATACTCGTAGTATATTCATTTGAAGATTTTTTATTTGGGTTAGTACATAGTCATACGTCCATAATCGCGCTATGCAAGTTTTAAGAGTTTAAAGAACTATATATACAACATCAAAATATTACTAGTATGGAGGAGACGTCCTCCCCAGATCAGACCACCCGATCTGGCGGGTAGGTGCTCCTTTCATTGGCAATATCACTCGCCAAAATGGTGACCCCGGTATGAACATCCCACAGCCAGCTTGTCCGAATCACAGCAATAACTTCATCGGCAGCCATCGGAGTCACAGCACCAGACTACTGTCGGCACAACGCGTGCTGCCTAGTCACTCAGCCACTGAGGATCAACGGCGGCCCTTTCTCCTCAGGCTGATACCTGCGGCATCAACACTTGTCTCCATACTTCTCGACGCACTGAAGACCTGGACACAGGTTCATCGCAACGCCAGACTGCACCTCATCGCCTCACGTCACAAGTTCTCCACGCTAACCTACGACTTCCAGTCTCAGCGGGGGAGTGATGTAGCCACATCTATGTCGCCACATGAGAAGCTCAAGAAATATTCCCATACGTCCATAATCGCGTCATGAAAGTTTTCTCTGATGCGAACTATATATACAACATCTAAATACTACTAGTCGGATGAGACGTCCTTCCCAGATCAGACCACTCGATCTGGCGGGTAGCTGCCCTTTTCCTTGGCAATATTATCCGCCAAAAATTTATTATTAATATTTTTGTATTAATATCCAATAACTAAAATGGTCATATATTTTACTACATTTATTCGTTAAATGGTTATAACCTTTGAGAAAGAAAAGAAACAGCTTATCGTCTGCAGCTATAACCATAAACGAATACAGTTCCTTTAAACATTTCATTGTGCGAGGACACTATGGACCGATGTTCTTAATTTGTTTTATTTTTCATTGGAAAAAGTGACGAAAAGAAAAAAAACGTTTACCTGCCCATAACAAACTCTATGTCACCCAGAACATTACTGTATACTCCCTCAGACAGTTATCCGTTCTCATATGCCCAGTGATTACGCTAGCTCAGTGCCCTACAAACCGAAACATAGTAATGTTTGCACACTACCTACTGCTTTACGGCAGAATAACCGGCCCTGAGGTGGTATCTACCTAGACGGATTCCCACATAGGAATCCTTCCACCAGCCAAACATAGCCATACATCTAATGGCTATGTATTTGCGAATCAGATCAGACATTTATTAAGACCAGAGACTCCAGGTTGAAATTCTTTGGAGAACTAGGACGGGACACTCTTAGTATACGATCGCTTTTCTGCCATTGAAATTCGTAGAGACCGTACACGTCAAGTGCCTTACCAAACACAGATGTCGTTATCAGACCGGTGTTCCCAGTCGAATTCCTAAAAAGCTTAGTACTTCTAGTAATGTACCAAGACAAAAAAAAGTTAATGGGTAAACCAATTACTGGACTTCATTGTCGAAACTGTCTTAGTTGGTTAGCTTCGAGCGGATCGTTTTCATTAACAATAAAAGTAATTAATTACCATCACGTGAGCCACCTGCTCGTTTGCCTCCTATTCTATAAAAAAAAAAAATTACTATATTTTAGTAAAGTAAAAAGTAAAGTTTTAGCCTATAAATGTCCCACTGCTGAGCACAGGCCTCCCATTTCTGAGAGAGTTTTGGAGCTAGGAAGAATCTGCCACGCTGCTCCAATGCGGGTTGGCGGACTTCACATGTCTTCGAAATATTTTTTATTTCTCAGACATGCAGGTTTCCTCACGATGTTTTCCTTCACCGCCGAGCACGTGGTAAATCAGCACTTAAAATTGTAATTAACAATTTTAGTGGTGCCGGAACCGGGGATCGAACCCAGGTCACTCGCGTACTTTGAAATTTAAAGCGAGCGCCTAGTCCCTGAGCTACCACGGCTCTTTATTTTATTTAATTATTTATTTAATTATTTATTCATTTGATTATTTATTTATTTTAGTTAATTATTTAATTTTACTTGATACTTATAACCTTATTACTTATAAATCAGTAAGCTTTTTATTTATTCTAGTTACCATTTAACATGAGAAAACAATGTACAAAGTGAACATTATACTAAGTATAAACACAAAACGACTATTGTCTGGGAAAATGATGTTAGAAACTGAATGTAGCATTGTCTGCACTTTGTATGTGTCTGTACCACACCTAGAGCTATAAACTTTTTAATGTGCTAGACCCGGAGATAAGAAAATATTTTATCTGGATAAACTTGATAAATATTTGAAGACTTCAATGATAATTTTTTTCCTGGCTTTAATAAAATTCGATTTAGTAATAAAACTTAAAGTAGTACCCAAATAACCAAAGACCGAGGAATCTTACTAACAAAATATGTAGAGAATTATGACTTGGATATCGTAATATTAAGTCTCTTTTTATTAAATTACAATAAAAATAAATAGATATCATTTAGCGTAAGCTTTATTGGCTACTGGAATTCAAAAAATATTATTCTATAGTTAGCGGTTTTTTAAAGTAGATAATGTTGATCTTATTTGTTCAAAATCTAAAAACAGACCGTCATTTTATCGTGTCATATTTTATTAAGATACGTTAATCTACGACTACTATAATATATATACTATATTATATTTTACGACACCCACGGGATGAGATGAGGTGATAGATTCTCTTAAGCCGCTACCACACGTATATATTACTTATCAAAAGTCTATAATAAATTACAGAATAGGAAATGCTTAATAACGTAATTTCGCATTTTATAAGGCTTAGGCACTTATAAAATACGATATCATCTTCGGTTCGGTCTTAAACTAAATACCCTTACACATGTAAATTTATTTACATAATTACATTTTTGAAACTAAAATACTCGTAATTTATTTTTTAATTATAGACAATGTGGAGGAACAAAACAGACACTTTTTCACTGATAATCTAGTTCTCTTTTTCTGTATCTCAAGTGAATTGTTTAATAGCTTATAAGTTTGCTAAGCTTTAGTAGAATGGAATACGTTCTTCTCTATCATTCGGAGGTCATGATAAATGGTCACTGTGGCCTATAGACAGATACAATCAAGATACTGGTACATAGCGATATTTTTCTTAATCACTGAAAACCTGGTAATACATCACTGAAATTGCCACAAACAGTTAAGGTGAAACCGGCACCAAGGCACTCGGCATTTATAACCCAGGCAACTCGCCTACTATGTTATATGAGGCAAGAGCTTCGATATATGATGATGTTTTTCTTTACTGCCAAGCACGTGGCCGAGCAGCACTACCCAAGAGCTACCTCTTTCAAAAATCTTTTATGATTTTTTTTACTTGAAATTATTAACGCAGCCTTTGTAATTTAATTTTTACTTTTTAAAATTGCTATCAAGTTAAATATTTATATCCATCCTATAATACAATTTATCGGGGCTATAATCCCTTAGAGACTGAAAAGTATCTAAAAAGGGAATTATGCTATTTACGTAACGAGATTACGTGATTAGAGTATTTACGTAACAGTACCGATATTGAATAGAACAACAGCTGGGCATCTACACGTGCAGTTTAATTAAAAGCATAAAGATTGAAACTACTTCATAAAGTGATGAGTTGATGCCCGCTACTTCGTCCTGCGAGATATAGGGAAAAACCTATATCCACGCGGACGAAGTAAATATCCCATGGGAACAATATGATTTTAAGATAAAAAGTATTCGTCATTAGTATACCCCTAAGCAACCAAGGCTGTCACAGTAGTTTATAAAAGTTTATAAAAAAAAATTATTTTTAAAAAAGCAAGATCTGAACTGAAAAAGAAGAATCAAATTTTGTTCCTTTATTTAAAAAAGCATTTGTGCCAATTTGCTTTGAGCTCAAAGGGAATGTTTAATATAAAAATACAGATTTCATTAATATTGGGTTCAAAAATACTATTTGTTTGATGTTATTTATAATTTAATTAATGACATCGTTTTATTTTTACCAAAATAGTCCGTTCACTTTAATAGCTTTCTGGCAGTTACGAATAAAATAAAATGATTAATTACTACTATTAAAATATTTATAATACTCAAAAAACAAATACAAAACTCGTTTACAATAGAAAGAAAACTGTCTGGATTTCACGCTGGTTATAAGTAAGAAGAGTGGGTATTTTCTCGTGATGTTACTTTACCTGCCTCGACACGTAACAAGTAGTTCCTAATACATCATCTACATATGAAATCATATATTTCTAATAGTGAACCACAAGTTCCTATTAAAAATGACACAGTTCAGGTTCAAAAGCAGGTTGATATTAAATATTAAGAGAAGATTTCAAGTAAGAAATTTAAAAAAAAATATTTAACGACTTCTTAAGTTTTTTGGACAGTTCAATAGTCCACATAAAATTATTTTGGAAATTCATTGCCTATGTTCCAATATCATTGTAAATATTTGCAAATATTTCAGTAAATCAATACCCCTTCCTTATAAAATGACGCAATTCACTAGCCTCAAAGCACGCAACTCTGTCGGAGTAGCGTGCTTTGAGACCAGTGCATTCAGTCGCGATTTCTTACTAGACAAAGCGACGCCCTCTATGGAGGACTTATAACAAGTAGTCATGATGACAATGGTGAAATTTTAATAGGCTTTATAAGGACTATGAAAACGGTTGGTCGATCGAAGAACTAAACGCCTGGCATGTTTCCATACAAAACTGGGTATAACTATTGCAATACCTAACGAAAACTAGGAGATATCTGTTGTTTTATGTTTTCCAGTCATTACTAAGGTGACTCTTCCATATTTACAAGACCCAAAAAATGATACGAGGCAAAGTATAATCTTATGGCCGCCACATCATTCAACCTTTTTTCATCCAAATTTATTGATAATGTGAAAAAAAAATTAAATTTTATAAATCCTCTTGATTTCAATGCATTTACCATTTACACTCAAATTCTAAAGACACCGTAATAAAGTGAGAGTGTCAAAAATTGATGATAAATTGATCGACCGCCCTCTAAGCTAAGCCCTCGTTAATCAAAGTTATTGAATCCTCGAACCTTAACAATACAATTATTCAGTTCTGTCTCCATGATTCTAATATTTCATGTTCACGGGACAAAGCTCTTTGCGCTGCTTTATAATATTCTAAACTCAATTCGAAATAAATCACTATACATAACGAAGTATGATTATCGTCGTACATTAGTAAATAGTTAATGTTAATAGCGTTTGTTTAATTAATTTACAATACAACAAAATAAACTCAATTTAAACTATTTATTATATTATTATACATATTTTTATACTAAATTAATTCAAGACTCAGTAACGAAATCATGAAGCGTATCTTCAGTAACATTTAGTGTTTGTTTTATTAAAATCAATTTATTCTATTAAAAATTATGAGTATTTGAAGTCTACGGATTTGTTCAATGTGTTTACAATTAAGAGTACATTTAAATCTTATCTAAGAAATGGTAACCAAATATTTTATAAAGGTTCTATAGTATCAAACTAATACCTGAAACACAGCAAATAATAAAAGGATATCATATTTTTTAGAAAGAATATAATTTATACAAAATACAAAATAAAACAGTCTCACCAAAAGATAGCGTTGTGCAAATAATGTATTATTCTGAATTGCGTTCTCCGCCGTTGAGATTTTAACTAAAAACGCGTTAAATACTTGGATGGGCAGCCGCCAGCAGCAGCAGCAGGAACCAGATGGGCAGCAGCATCTTCCTGTAACAATTGAGTAAATAAACTGCGGTTGCAAACCTGCCTGCCAATCGTGGGAACTATGGCGAAATCATCCCACAACGATGATGATATAAATACGTCGAAAGGAATCGAACCCGCGACTCATAGCGCAGAAGCATTACGTTACCGATTGTTAGATAATTAGAAATAATGCCTACTTTGACGTTACCAATTTGTAGATTCGACGTCATGTTGTTTGGACAGTGGACCTGACATAGTGCAGATTTAGAAAATAAAATTAGTGTATTCCTCCTTAACAACATTAATAAAGTGCAATACGAATGAAACACGTAGACTAAGTAAAGCTAATTTTATAATGCTATATGTTCACTAAAAGTAATTATCGTCTATAAACTACAACTAGTCTACAACTCCAGAATAAACTAGAGATGTAATTAAAACTTCTGTGTAGGTAAGGTATGTACGTCAAAACTTTCAATGCTCCGCATATTATACACTAGCTGTACCCCGCGGTTTCACCCGCGTAAAATAAGCCGACCACATGATTGCGCCGTTCGACATTGTACCTCGTTAATTAGTAGTAAATTTCCTGTTTCAATCCCTAAAATTTTCGTTCGAATCCGTTGACCCGTTTCGGAGCTAATTCGAGACTAACTTTCAGATAGACAGCCAAAAATTCTAAAAACGGTCATTTATGATTAGGCATCGTACAAATAGCAGTTTTCACTAAAATTTTGACATTTATTTTGAAATCACAGACAGATACTTCAATTTTATTATATGTATATTAAGTGTTAAATTCAACTAAATGTGAACAATTTCTACGGAGCTAGCTATTTCTTATGAGCAACCTATATTTAATATCACACTTAACAAATAAGTTTTATGCTGACATAATGACACACGTACACAAAACAATAATACACTCGTATTATATAGTTCTATAAACTCGTAAGTATACAATAGGTATGTGAAAAAGTACGAAAGTATTCCATTATACGGCATACACAGAATTATAAAGTGCAATTTTGTTAACGTTAGAACATAAAAACTCATTCGCTAGCAGCACTGTCCTGAACCTTTTACCGCGAGCTTAGCGGTATAAGAAAACATTGGAAGGGGCCTGCACGTCTGAGGAATAAAATATTTCGATGGCATGTGAAATCTTTCAACCCGCACTGGGGTAACATGACGACTATTCCCTGTTCCAAACCGCGTCAGCTGCGTTCATTGTAGTAGTAGCCTATATGTTCGAGTATATGTCATTCTGCTGTGGATAGGCTTCCTCTCATTTTTAGAGGGTAAAATTCGGTTGCAAGATTGACCACATACGTGTAATTTTTTTGCAAAAATGTTGGTTCCGGTTGGAATTCGAATCTAGGACTCGCGGCGTGGTAGTACTGTAACTAGTTACAGGCAAAGGGCCTTATAATAATGACGCGTTGTTCGAAATGACGTATTTAAGTTATTATTATTTATTTACTTATGGAAACAGTCGTAAACTATTTTCCAGTGTCAAGTAACATATTATCCAAGTATACAATCTTCAAGCAGCGAGACTTCTAAATTTCGATCGACAGTAATATGATACGAGTAGTTGTTTCTTACTGAAAATCTGCTGGACTGATGGAGACAAAAAGTAAAGTACAATTTTGGTCTTGAATTGAATTTTCCAATCACTGTACACTTTCACGAGCACTTGCTGCATAATAAACCATCAACATTAAATATCAAAACTCAAAAAACAATTAAAAAAAAGTACTTACTATCTTCATCACTGAAAATTATTCAATATTTTATGATGAATGTTTTTTTCTTTTCAACAAGCATTTGGCATTGCATCAAAACAAAAACCTACACTTATTATTTTAATTTTAGTACATGGTTTAAAAAATGGTTGTTTTTGAAACGTTTTTTTTTATTTTCTGGGTCGGGAAAAAGGCTTTTCGCATATAGTATGTATAAACTTGTAATTAAATCTCTTTGGCTGTACTATCTGTATCTGGCTGCCTTAGATGACTTTTAAAAGGTTACATTAAAAAAAGAAGCAAATTAGTAAAATGTTGTTTCCTGCTACTCTTTTGTTTTTCTTTCTGTCGAAATATGTGAATTATAAATTTTATTACAAAATAGGAAAAAATGCAACGCTTGCCTGCTTGAAAAAAAAATGTGACATTTATGGACCTAATGCAGTGTCAGTAAAAGTAGCTCAACGTTGGTTTAAGCATTTTTAATCCGGGAATTTTAATATCAAAGATGCATCTCGCTCTGGTCGCCCTGCTACGGATAAAATGGACGCCATTTTTAAAAAAGTGGAGGAAAATTGGCATATCAGTAGTTACGACATAGCTAAAGAACTGATAATTGACCATAAAACTGTTTGGACCCATTTGAAAACCCGGGTTAACTCGAAATAAGGTGATTCTGTGTGTGGTGGGATTGGAGGGGCGTTGTTCATTATGAGCTTTTACCGCCGGGCAGAATCATCGATTCGGATCTCTACTGCCGACAACTGATGAGAATAAAGCAAGAAGTTGAGAGAAACCGGCCAGAATTTGTGAATAGAAAAGGGTGTGGTCTTTCGTGACGACAACGCTAGACCACACACATCTTTAGCCACTCAGCAAAAATTAACACAGTTTTGCTGGGAAGTGTTAATGCATCCGCCATATAGCCCTGACCTTTGCACCTTCATATTTCCACCTGTTTCGGTCTCTTCAGAATTCTTTAGATAGTGTCAGGTTATCATCAAAAGAGGACTGCCAAAACTACTTGTCACGTGTTTTTGCTAAGAAGTCCCAAAATTTGTACAACAACGGGATTTATACCTTCGAGATGGCAAATAGTCATCGAACAAAATGGCACATATATACTGTAATTAAATGTAAATATGCTTAAAAAAAATGTCTTGACTTTTCATATGAAATGCGAAGAAACTTTTACCCCAACCTATTATTTATTTTATTACTTTTTCTATAGTATGGAAGAACGCTTGGCCTTGTGATCAAAGTTGTCATTTGTCCAGACAAATAAATTGTTGGTTTTAAATGTTGTGTTATGATTATCCTTGTATCTCCGAAACTGCATGCCCGATCTCATCGCATGAGCGTTACATCGGGCCGGTGAGGACAAGTGAGTGCCTACAGGGTTTGCGCGTATACTTGTGGCATTGTTACATCTCCAGCGCAGTCGACCGCTTTCGACAGTATTCGGAAGTTATCACGAGGAGAACATCATTATCAGTAGTGTATAATAATATTCAAACCTTTTGATAAATATTACTACAGTGTTAACTCGCAATACAATAAAGTAATGCAATTTTATTACCAACTTACAAATTGCAAAAAAAAAACAAATTTCTGTCTGCACTCATCTGCACGCTGTCAGAAATCAACACTCTGTCAGGAATTCTGACGCGGGGAGGGAAATCAGATGAGCCATTTGCTCGGGGACAAATCCCCTCTTCTATAAAAAACAAACAAATACTAAACGTGTCCTTATATGTATCTTAATTCTAAAAATCTATAATTGACTTCCTACAAGCTTAAGTTTTAATAATTAAAATGCCATTGCGCTGTAACACCCTGAAAAGCCATTGTTTTAGACTAATTTAGAATTCATAGAACGTAATAATTTTAAGTGTTCATTAATATGTACAATGAATCACAGCTGAATTCGTAAAGGACTTGAGTACGCGTCGCACACAGTTCAGATGTACGCTCATGATACATGCTTTCAGAATATTACATTAATTTCCTTTATGCGTACAATTGTTGCCAGAATGTATATACTCGTATTCTCATACAGTCAAGGTATGTAATTCAAATAATTACAAATTATAAGAACAACACAACTTACAGTAAAATTTATACATTTTAAAGTAATATAACGGAAATATATCACCTTACGAGATAACTGAGAAAAAAATATTTTTATATTCGGATTTATAACGTGCTTTCTTGAGAGGAAAAAATTGTAAGAAAAAATGCATTCCCAAAGAAAATAAAGCATGTAAATTCTGTCAACCGATAGTTGAGCAGAATGTCGGTTAAGGTTTCATATTGACGAGTATTAGCAGCGTAAGAGAACCCACCGTCCGAATTCCTCCCAGGCGTGTCTTTAAACCGACCTCAAGTGATAACAGTGTGTAGACTGAAAACAATTTACATAAATATAAACTCAACGACTTCATACGTTCTTAATTTTGATTACCAAAATTATACTTTTTACGTTTACTTAAATAATAATTAATAATTAACAAATAATAATCTTTCACATTGAACTTACGCAATATACGTTTATAATTGTAATGACTATCTATCAAGTATATATTGTTTTTTAATTAACATCAGCATCGCAAACGTGCCTGGTCTTCAGATGCTCTGCCGTTTTATAAGAGGTCTAATATTTATTTTGTTGGTATGTCAAATAAATGATAATTTTAATCAGTCAATTAAATAACCACTGTAGTCCTTGCATCTTGGGCGGTGGACTTAATTGAAAACTTTAGCTATTTTAATAGTAAAGCGGGCGCGGTTCCACAAGTAGGAAATTCGAATATCTCATTCTCAGTTCGTCGCCCTCTGTAGCAGTCTGTAACGTGAGTCTTAATTATGTTATCACTTGCGTCTGCAATTTAACACGCTCTGCCATTTAATCGAATAGCTTTAAAAATAGTGAAGAATCAGAATACTTACTATATTTTTTAAATACGACATACATTTTTAATACTATGTTATATGTTGATCTATTATACTAGCACATATATAAACGTGTTAGCAAAGGGACCGGGAGTTCGCCTTAAATTTCGCAGTACGGGAGTTCGATCCCCGGTGCAGCCACCTATAAAATTGTTCTGCAATTTTAAGTGCTGATTTACCATGTGCAAGAAAAACATCGTGAAACCCGCATATCTGAGGAATAAAAAATATTTCAAGGTCATGTAAAGTCCGTCAACGCCGCGCTTTTCCAATGCGGGGGATTGGAAAAGCGCGGCGTACTCTTCGGACGTCATTACGAATTCGGACGAAATTTATAGGCTGTTCTTTACTTTTTTACATTAATCATAGGAACCTATAACATAAGGGCGCTCGCCTTTACTTTCATAGTACCAGAATGAATTGGCGTCGATCCCCAGAATCGCACACTATCATTATTAATTGCAATTTTTAACGATAATGTACCTTGTGCAGCTTCAAGAGGAAACTGCATGTCTAACAGATGTCTGAAGAGTAACACTCTCTATCCCTTGTCTTTTTATTACGAGTACCTGTTAACTGCTCAACGGCTAAACCTTGCCCAAAATTTAACACAAAGATTGCATCCATCCTGGACGCGGACATAGGATACTTTTTATTCCGGAAAATCAAATGGTTCTCACGGAATATTTTAGAATAGAATAGAATCGAATATTTTTTAATCAATTTAGATCATTTACATAATATTCATTGAAAGGCCTTTTATTTAAGCTTCACAGGTTCGCAAAGAAATGCCTCTGTCCTGGGAAGAAGCGGGATTATTTTTTCAGTTATTTAAAAATCTATATCCTGGCAGACGGAGTCGCGTGCAATGAGCTAGTAATATTATAAATGTGAAAATTTATATATTTGTTTGTCATTCAATCATGCTGAAATGGCTAAAGGGATTTTAATAAAATTGGGCAAGTAAGTATAAGTATATTTTGTCACGGAAAATGTTATAGGAAACTTTTCGTAACAACTTTTTGAACTTATACTTCTCTTGGCGCGTTTAGAAGAGGGTAATATTATAAGAGTTGTACGCGCATCCTGTTATGGAAGTGTGACATGATGAAGTTAGCCATCAAATAAAATCCATTAAACTTATTTTTTCAATTTATTTCAAGCATTGTCCTGTCGTAGGTCCTGGGTTCGAATCCCAATCGAAGTTAATATTAAAACAGAAATAATTGCGCAATCACAATCAAGTCAATATGTCCATGATACTGCATCTCATCTGTCGTCCAATCTTATCGTAAAAGCTTTAGTTATTGCATTGATAATGTGCCGTCAAGCTGATAACTAGTTAGATTATAGCTGATAACTAGAAACTGATAACTAGTGTAATTACTGGGCATATGAGACTTAAGAACTGTTGTTTCAGGATGGTGCTACATAGAATTGTTCTGGGTGACACAGCATTTCTTATGAGCAGACAGGTGAAGAATTTCTCGTCTCGTCACTTTTTTCTACAAAAAACTTACCTTCAGAAAATCGACTAAGTCGTCTCATCATTTCCTTTGATTAAAAAAATAGTTCTTCAGGCTGCCTCACTGCGGATTGTCAGCCTCGAGTTCATTTACTTTTATAGTATCCATTTTCTTAAGTTAATTTAAAGCCGATCAAGTGTGGTATTTCACAATCAACTACTCTGTTCTGTTTTTCTTAACAAATAAAATAAAAAACGCGCAAATTATGCTCGCGTTTTGTACGCATGGAGTTAAGAATCCTGATTGATTACTTACTTTCGCGATCAAACAAAGACTAAGGTTGTGTAGAAAAGGAAACAAATGAATCTTATTTATTCATAGAGGTTTTATTTATCTACGGCTGAATAATTTTTTAAACGAAATGTGCACGAGTATTTAAAACCTTTCGATGCACTTGTATTTCTCACGCTTCGTAAGAGGTATAGCGTTCTACAGACATAAGTTGTTAATGCACTATTACTCTGATCCAAAACAACTATGTAAAGCCCATTGAAATGTTCGGTCGTTACGGGAACCAAACGCGCAACTTCAGGTTGAAGCCAATCTTGGGCTGAAGTCAATCACTTAGATCAACCAAGAGAATCCTCCACCCTATCTCATCTCGTGGGTGTCGTGAAAGTCGACCGAGGAAAACTTAAAACCAGGAGATAGACAGCAGTAACTTCCTGGAACATCTGAATAAAAAAATTGCGTAGGCCAAGCGTGGCAACTATGGCAAAATCCTCCTAAAATTGAGAGCTACCAACTTGTGTGGCAGGATCTATGGAGGAGGCCTATATTCAGCAGTGGACTAGTAATGGGCTGAAATTGTGACGATGATGATAAATGAAACTAAAGAGAAGATATTAGATGTAAAAACGGGATTCAGGAGAGGAATGAGATGCATGAATCAGGTCTTTTCGTTACGAAGGAAGAATAGCGGAAAAAAATCTTGGTTCAAGGTCAAAAGGTCTATTGCGCATTCGTAGACTTGGAAAAGGCTTATGACAGAGTAGTGAGTCATGGTCGACGTTGTCTATATGTGGGGTGAACGGCAGCTTGATACAAGCACTGAAATCACTCAATAAGGAAAGTTGCTTGTGTCATGTTAAACGGGGCTTACACAGACTGGTTTTACATCGAAGAAGGTAGGCCACCAGTAAATATTTTTTTAACATAAATATAACACTGATGATCCTTGAAACTGCCGTATTCACATAATTTGAATAAGGTTTGTATCTCTGCTGAATATTTAAATACGATTTCAAATCGCTCGGGACAAGTGAACTGTCAGTTGTCCTATATTTCTGTTTCATCTGACAGCTACCGTGGAAGGTACAAGTTAATTATATTGGCGTTAACTGCTTGGCTACAGTCTGTAGTAACGCTGTTAAGTTATAAAATTAATAAACATTTTAATTAAATATGTAAATGGTAGCATAATCATAACAGAATATTACAGAATTATTTCACAGACAGTTTGAGTAAGTAGTATAAGACTACCTATACGAATTACGGATTTTTGTTCGCAACTTGTTGGTTCAATAAAAATTTATTGCTAGCGGTCATTGAAGGGAAAGGCGGAAATACGTATTACTAATTCAATATTTCATTATCACTCATCAGAAAATGTTTCATCTTTTATGGTGATAATTATAAACCTGCAGTTATATATAGAAAGGAAGATCTATCGCAATATTACCTATAATACATTGTTAATTAAATTATTTTATTATCGTCTTTTAATGATATAACTCAAATAATAAGAAAATGCGCTAAACTACATCAAGATGTAATAACAAATAATATTTCGTATGATGTCGTGGATTATAAGGTGGTGTGTGCTTTATCAAAAAATATGCACGAATTGACATAACAGCTAAGTTCAAATATTAGGTACGAGTATATATTAAACGCGAGTAGTTACACGTTTCTGATGTCAGGCAATGGTGACAGGAGTCACATTGACATTTTTAGGGAAAATAGACCTCGTAGTTTGGTTATGCGCAAACGACTAAGGTTGGTAAAGTAATTTTATTATTGACTATACACAAAGCTTATCTCTACAGTTACTTTAATTTAACCAAATTATAAATTTAAAATATTGTACAAAGTTGTATCTGGAATTTCATTGCTGTTTGAGTCAAAGTCGAACCAAGCTACTGCTAGATTACATAGTTGTTGGGGAAGTGACGCGTCTTCACAGAATACCAGTGTAAAATAATAACGTTTTGTTATGTTGACTGACGACAACCGGAAAATTATTGGCTCAACGAGGCATTTATTTATTCTAAATAATTTATTGTTCACCTTAAAATTAAACAATAGGCGTAATTAATGCCAATCGGCATTATCTGCCAGTCAACCCATGGCGTGGTGACAATGCAGTGGCAGGCGCATTATTTACAAATTGATAGTAAATTAAAATGAAATATTCTTTTACAGTAAACACTCAAATCAAATGCTTAACATAAATAATATTAAATCTCGCTAATATATATTAATACACGCTCTCTGTCTCTCTGACATACACACACACGCGCTCACGCACATATATATACAGCACATAGTTATAAATAAATACATTTGTTAATATAATATCTAACTACTTACTATTAGCCGAGAAGTGTCCAGCACAGTAGAACAGCTCTACCTCTCCTATAACAAGCACAGATAGGCGTAAGCTAATCCATCGAAGATCCATTTATATATTAATGATTGCTGACTACTACTGCACTATTATACGGAGTTAAGACTTGGACATATCTTCGAACCATTTTAGGCATTTCTTGGAAAGATAAAATAAGACAAAGCTCCAAAGTATAAGCACCCTGCTAAAGCAGAGAACGCTTCATTAGTTAGGTCATGTATATCGCATCGAACCCTCTCGTTTGGGAGAAAAACAGAAAAAGAAAACGGGATTAAAATACCATTGTAATAAGTTCTTACTATCAGAATCAAGGTCAGTGGACAACCTTCATCTTGATTCTTCACCAAAGGCGGATGCTAGATCCTATACTAGATCCTCAGTGACTACTTTCCATCAGGTGGTCGGTGCACTCGTTCATCGCATACATCAGAAAATGGTGACAAATGCAATAAAAATAACAGCACAATTACAAAAATTAAAATAAACACAGCTTTAATTCCAGCTTACCTTCGACAAATCCTCCCTGCTTGAGAGGATTTGTCGGAAGCATGAAGTAATGCTTATTGAATGTGTCCAGCAGTGGATTGTTCGCAGGCTTACGCTATAAGTTATACTTAGTTGTCGAAAGTACTTAAGTTTGCACCTCCTCTACTAAAATACAGAATTGAAAAGAAAATTTAACTCCATGCAACAAAGTAGAAATAATTCCACACGAAAGAAGTTTGTTCCCGAAGTTTCTGTACCTAAAGTTCAATTAGAAGAAATATTTCGCTTTCGGTATACTTGACACTTTGTAGAGAACTGCAACCTTTATAAGTCTGGAAAAGGAGCTACAAACTTTAACGCTAAAGCATAGATTACAATATTGTTTATTTAGACGCAATTCTCACACTTGAACGCAAATATTTTGTTCACATCGTATCCTATAAAATCTCACGTTTCTTTTTCGTTCCTTTGTATCATTTGAATCCTTTATATCCAACGAGATTGTAGAATTTTTAACTACCGAATTTACTTTCTCTGAAAGCTAAGCTTTTGGTGCAAAATAATATATGATGATAATAATACGTTGTTTAATACCTCTTTCCTTTTTGTAATTATATATAATGCTATATAGCTGTGGTTCCGCGTAATGTTCTGCTCTCAGCGTACGGTATCATAAAGCCCTAACAAAAAGTTTTATAGCCCAGAACCTTCCGCAATATACGTGAAATCCAATGCAAAAATATTTTTTTTAAATTGGATTAGTATTTTCATTAATATTTATTCAGATGATGAATATTTGGATTAATATTTATTCGATGTTCCAGGAAGATGCTGCTGCTCATATCCTGGTTTTCATTTTACCCATGTCAAATTTTACGACACCAACGGGATGAGATGGGGTGGAAGATTCTCTTAAGGCACTTACATATATATATTACTTTAATAACTAGTATTATAGAATTGTCGATATCATTTATTAATTATTATAATTATTTGTAGTTGTTGTTGTACGTATGTTTAATGGTGGTAGGGTTCATACGCAAGCATCCGCCTAGGGACGTGCAACTGCCATCGGTGCAGTCAAACAGTGGTATGCACAAAACGTGTTGCGCTTTGAAGGACACTTACAAACGTTTGAAACTCGGGTAAGTGCAGTGAGCATGAGACTCTACGACAGACAGTCTCGGGGGCTGTTTGGCGTAGAGTCTATGACACTTAGTAATGCCTCGTTTCGGGGCGAAACACGTGTCATGTTCTCAACTTCAGTGGTATCTGGTGGCGGTTCCTTGTGGCGGTGTTAGTTTGCTTGTACACGCTACTGCGAGAGGGCGGGCGATGCTCTTCAAAAACGAGGTAATGTATACCATTTTATATTATACATGCGGATCTTAGCAAATTCACTTCCTTTCCTACTTATCCGCAAAGTAACGACTGATTTCATTAACTAGGATTTTTCAGTGCAAAGTGGTTCACAGCAACTATTATATATTTCGGAAAATGAATACTTTTCTATTCTATATTGCATTATATCATATTATATTCTGTTCCTAGTGGTGTCTGGCAGAGTAGAATAGTACCTACCTCTTCCTACCGAGGTGTCGTAGGTGCGACTTAGGTAATTTACGGACAGTCTTTATTCTTGCCGATTAATACCATAATATGCAATGCTGTACTGCTCCTCGGAAGGCAATGGAGAGAAAGAATTTTTGGCTTCTATCAGAATGGCGGCGACGTGGTGCGCCACCCTTCATGTGTGACCTCTGCCTACCCCTTATATGGGCGTAAAAGACGTAACTGTATGTATGTATGTATGTGTATTCTTTTCTGTCCTGAACTGTTCTGGTCTGCTCTGTTCTATTCTTTAGGGTAACCGCGTAGCTCAATAGGGTATGTGCCTTATCTATTAGATAAGTGTCACAGATTATTGATTTTCAAGTTATGTCAATTTTCTTGTCTCCAAGCTGTCCTTGGCTTTCACTAAAATTATTGATAAAGTTACTACATCGGATCGATGAAGTTACCAATGGAATCTGATAATAAATTGATGTCTGTGTTTGCACTTATACGAGTTTGTATTCGTAAAAGATAGTTTTAATGGAAACCAGGAGATGGGCAGCAGCATCTACCTGGAACATCTGTATAAATACACTGCGATTGCCCTTTTGACTTTGTGCCATTCTATGGGGGAGACCTACGTTCAGTAGTGGACTAATGATAGGCTGAAATGATGATAATAATGAATTAGAACAAATTTCTTAGTGATATTCTCCTAGCCGATTTCGACCACGGCGACAACTTCCGAATACTGTCGAGAGCTATCAACTGCGCAGGAGATATCATAGTGCCACAAGTGTACGCGCAAATACAGAGGCACTCACTCGTCCCAACCTACCCGCGCCCGATGTAACGCTCATGCGATAAGATCGGAGGTAGGCTAGAATGCAGTGTCAGAAACACGGGGACAATCACAACACAACCAGACCCGAAAACCAACAATTTGTGTTTAAGCACAAATGTTGGCTCCGGCTGGGATTCGAACCCAGGACCCGCGGCTTAGAAGTCAGGTACTCTGACCACTAGGGCCACGCGGTCGTCAAAACCAATCGACGGAGGGCCTCGCGTCCGAAGTCGTTAAATTTCTTAGTACAAAAAGCATATTAAGAGACTTAGACAAGACAAATTTAATGTCAGCAGCAAGCATCCGGGCTGCCTGCCAACAAACTTCTAGTGTCATCAGCTATCCTTAAACAAAAACAGAACCAACAGAAGTGTTCTTAGTAATTTTTCTATATGTCAGTCCCAACTATGCAGTTTTTAAAAGTGTTTATAAACGATTTGAGCGTGCCATTAAGTTTTTTTACTTTATTTTATCTAGAATTGTACAGCCAATTAAGAGTCTTAAATATCTATAACTTTATGTAGGAGTTTAGTTTATATCAAAAAAGAAGTTTACGTTATCAAAAGTTGACTATTCTCCAAACCTTCTGATATTACGATCGTGAGGTGAGAGTACTTCACAACTACGCCACGGGTCTGGATTAGAATCCTAGCCGGAGCCAACATTTGTACAAAACCGCAAATTGTTAGTTGTAGGGTCGGGTATGGTTATCTTCTGCGCAGTTGATATCTTCCGACTTTATTCGGAAACTGTCACCATAGCCGAAAATCGGCCAGGAGCTCATGATCATTCTTAGATGGGAGAAAAAAGTCAAAATACTATTAAAAACCTTCTTTAATCGTAATAAATTTAATAAAATCGACCTCACTATTATTAACTAAATGGATCAAACAAATTAAAGTAAAAACATATATCATTCACAAATTTTGAGAATCTCTTTTATTTGGATCGCAGCAAGGTGCACTGGGTTCAGCATGCGGGCAGCTGAAGGCCACATCCTCTTCTTTTTGTGGGAGACAAGGTCTGTCTTCTTCATTCAAAGGCTTAAGACAAATTTCAATAGACGGTGAGGCTTCTCGGGGTAAATCCGCTACTCTTTCCGCCGCTGGCGATATCTTTGGTATCTCTTGCCGTAGTGTCTTGGCTTGTTCATATGCGTCCTTTGGTAAGCGCATGTGTTCAGCTACCTGGAAGTCAGAACTATATAAATATTTCAACTAAAGCAATCCTAGATTGAAATTCACGTTTATAAAAAAACAGTAAAGTTTCAGCCTATAAATGTCCCACTACTGAGCACAGGCCTCCTCTCATTTCTGAGAGGGTTTTGGAGCTAGGAAAGAATCCGCCACGCTGCTCCAATGCGGGTTGGCGGACTTCACATGTCTTCGAAATATTTTTTATTCCTCAGACATGCAGGTTTCCTCACGATGTTTTCCTTCACCGCCGAGCACGTGGTAAATCAGCACTTGAAATTGCAATTAACAATTTTAGTGGTGCCGGCACCGGGAATCGAACCCAGGTCACTCGCGTACTATGAAATTTAAAGCGAGCGCCTAGCCCCTGAGCTACCACGGCTTCACGTTTAAACGAACGCGAAATGAAGAATGTCCCCTGACTAGATAGTGAGACAATCAGCGCAAGTAGGCAGCTATTAGGTAAAGCTCAAAATTTAATGAAGTGGCACTCATTAAGTCAAGCCTATGTGCAGGTGTGGTGTGACGTTTGGTGGTTATGACTATGGTGAAGAAAGCGATTAAAGAGTTACGCGTGGATTACTAGATCCACTACCCGCAAACTTACTTCGTATGTGATTTGCTATGCAAAATCTATGATTTTCAACGAAATAAATTTCAAAATGTACCTTTTTAAATTAAAAATGATAATTATTGGTTTATAAAATTCTTTATAGTACTCTCCCGTATCAATAGTTTGTACGTGATTATTCGAAATTGGTGGAAAAATAAGGGCACCATTAAAAATCCCAGGAAACCGGCCAAGCCATCCTAAACAGTAGTACAATGGTGATAACATTGTTTCCGTGTTCACGCAATAACAAATTCGTAAGAATCATGTAAAAAAATTGGTCATCATTTTTACATAACTTTATTGAAGCCAAATAACTTTTAACGGCGATGCATTAAGCGATGAGTGATATATTATTAAATTGTTGAAATTGTAATAACTCTCAAGACAGGGACGTCACATTAAATTTAGTACTTTTGAAATTTATCGAATCTCATCTCTCTAGTAAACACTAGTTACATAAATGCAAGTGATAACAAAACAAATCTTACATTTATTTTTATACACTCATTTTATCTGTAGCCCGGTCTGCTCTATTACTTGCCATGCTACTAAATATTAATTAGGTAATAGTATTATTTATTAATATTTTACGATTACAAAAATACTGTTACTGTTACTGCTTGCCATGTGGTGGCGGCTTAAGAGAATCTACCACCCCATCTCATCCCGTGAGTGTCGTAAAAGTCGACAGAGGGAATATGAAAACCAGCAGATGGACATCAGTATCTTCCTGGAACATCTGAATACATAGCGAGCGGTTGCTAAACCGCCTGCTAAGCGTGGCAACTGTGGCTAAATCTTCCCAAAATGGGAGCCGTAAACTAACGTAATGTGTTGGGGATGGCAATATATGGGGGAGTGTTCAGCAATGGTCTAGTGATAGGCTGAAATGATGTTACTACAAAAAAAACTAAGAATTACTGTACGTGTATTTATTGTCAACTCTGCAAATTAAAAATATAACCGTAAACCAAAAGAAAGGAGTGTATTAGAATTGTCAAAGTATAATTTTGTTTGTTTCGCTAAATGAAAGAATTATATTACTAAATAATGTAAACTGAATTATTAAGCACAAAGCCGTATACTACAGTCTCCGCAATAACCACCAAGCGGTTTTAGACAAACCAACGTGCATTTAGCGCTATCCAGACAAAATGCAATTAACAAAATATCGATTCCTAATTCGAATACTCACATTGTTACAAATTCCTATTTCACAATTTGTCTAATTACAAACATACATGCAGTTACGCCTTTTTCCATAAAGGGGGTAGGCAGATACCATAACCGTAGCCCACTTTTCGCCCCGCGGGAAATGAGACTAGTCTACCGTCCCTACTACCGGAGTAGTCACCCGTCAGGATTCGTTTCCCACAAGGGCGAAAAGTGGCCTGTGTGAGTGGCCTATACCTACCTACCCTACGGCCTATGATTACAGGAAAAAGACGTGACTTCTATAAATATATATATATATATATATATATATATATATATATATATATATATAAATAAAACGTAACGTCTATATGTAAATAAAACGTAAGTAATGCTTTCACAATACTCTCAAGTCAATTATTTATATCTACAATCACAGAACAGAAATACTACAATCAATAACCGACGACCGCGTGGGCTAATGTTTAGAGTATCTTACTTCTACGCCGCGGGTACTGGGTTCGAATTCCAGCCGGAACATACATTTGAGCAAAAACACAAATCTTCGGTTTTCGGCTTGGGTTTGTTATCCAAAAACCCAAAAGATACTGGTTAAAAGGTACAAACGTACATTCTTGCAGTCGACGCCATATGTGCCAAGATATCCCGGAAGGTCAGGCTTGACACTCTCTTCTGTATTGTTGAGTATTTGTGAACTTTGTAAGATTTCGTAGTGACATTCGTTTCTTACACGGCGGTCAGCTCTTTCTGTTACACCCTGCGTACATAATATTTTAATTTTTATATTTATTTATTTATTTTATGCCTATAGAAACAATTAGCGACTTGCATTTTAGGTAGCATTATATATCAATACATCTGGTGGTAGCATGCCTATGCAGGAATCCGTCTAAGTAAGTACCACCGCAGGGCCTTTTAGGCCGTACAACAATTATTCTACCGCGAAGCAGTAGCGTGCAAACATTACTGTGTTTCGGTTTGGCACTGAGAGCTAGGGTAATCACTGGCCATATGAGACTATAAACTGACATCTTAGGGAGACGGCGCAGTGTGGTGCCACACAGAATTTTTTGGGAGACACAGCATTGCTATGGGCGGACGTTTCACTTACCATCTGGTGAACGTTATGCTCGTCCCGTTCGTTTCATTAATAAAAAAATATTGTGAAAAATAAATCAAATGCAAGTCTCTTCGTATTATTCTTTCTTCTTCTTCATCAGCCTTTGTTAATAGTTCACTGGTGCCATCACCAACCCGCTTGCCATTCATATTGGTGATTGCCGTACCAAACGCACTCACCGATTTGTGTATTGGCCTGGCATTTTTCGAGATGTTTATTCCGCCATTCATCTGAAGCTATGAAACTAGCCTGGCATTTCACTTAGTCGAACCTTTTTTCAAATTGCGTAACAAGACGTGCACCTTGTGGTAAGTTTAACGTCTGCTCATTACAAATACTGTATCACGAGAACATTTCTGTGTAGAACACTGCGCTAGTCACCCCGGAACATGAGTTCTTAAGTCTCATATTATGTTCAGTTAATGCCCTCCAAAACTGAAACTCAGTAATGTTTGAACGCAGAATAACTGGCCCTGCAGTGGTACAGGTTCACATAATATAAAAGTTTCAATTTTATCCCAAGAAAGCCATTCGAAACATTTTCCACGGTAAAGTGAGTAACATACCGGGTCTTTGTATTTTTCGCAGAAGTTAGGATCTTTATTATATTGAGGATGTTGTCCACTTGGGTACGATTCAGACTTATTGTCACCGTGTACGTCAGCCGTAGGACCGCTGAAACACACCACCTTCTGGTGATCATCGCGTGCATCGCCAGATTTGAGTATACCTTTCAGTGGTATTACGTTGTCGCATATAGGTTTGCTGTGTACAAAAGTAAAAACAAAATATATAAAAGATGTTTTGTTAAAATATAATAACGTAGCTTATGTTAAGTATTTAAATAGGTAAATGTAAAGTAAATAAATCTGAGATTTATTTTATTGTATATGATTTTGCAATAAAATATACGTGAGTTGGCGGCCTAAAATAAGAGTAGACCAAGGTAATCAATTAAACATTGAATCCGGCATAAATGCATTCCTTTACGCAAACCACTATACTGCGGTCGCCAGCAATTACTAGATACCAAATAACGGCAATGACAAGGAAGGAATACTTGATGATAGAAAAAATAGGTTAAAAATATATGGCGTGGTAAAAGGTAAAAGTTATTTAGAACTAAAAAAAGTTTCAGAAAATGATGATTTTTTATCGAAGAAAGTGACGAGGCGATCAAAACGTTCCCAAAGTGCAACGTAAGTCCCTAACAAATGCTGTGTCAGCCAAAACATTACCTTGATGGGTTCTTAAATATTAATCCTATCATCAATGCATAATAGGCTTAAAATACCTTCCATATTTAAACTCGTAGGTACTTAGTCGGCTCGATTAGCGCAGTTGCTAAGTGATTGGCTTCAGTTCGTAGGTTCGATTCCCGAACGAGACAAATATTTGTATAGCCTACAAATGGTTGTTGTAATCATAGTGTTCGTTTATGTGCAATTGATGTCTGCAAAAACGCATCTCTTGACATCTTGGTGTGAGGCAACGTTTTAAAATAAAAATACTTACTTACCTGAGTCGCGCGGCTCGCAAAGAATCGTCATACGAAATGCGATCAGTAGTCGCAGGCGGTGTGGACGGTCGCGGTGGTATGGCACTACCCTCCACCACACGAAGGTCGGCCAAGCAGCGCTCCATCGCATCGGGCTCCGCCACCGCCGCCTGTCCAATCTTAGCCAGCTGGGCGCGGGTCTCATTTGCTTGCTGTTCTCTGACTGCTTCCTATTATTATTTACCAACAAATTAATGTTTGTATTATTTCATTAATTCTTAAAACTATGAGACATACATGCACGAGAAATATAATAATATTTCGTAAAACTAGTGGAAGGCTTATTTATAGGGTATAAAAGTAATATTTTGGCTTCAAAAATGTTCGTAAAGCTTTTAGCGCTATTTTACGACAATGAGATTAACACATAAAAACGTTTTTTTTTTTTATAACATGCTGGGCCTTTTTCAATAATAACACAAATAAAATGTTTCCTTGCCATTTTCACATGTTTATGTTTTAAATTATATTATCAATGGAGAGAGATAAGAAAATTGTACCTAATACAAAATAGGTCTTTGAATAAACATGACTTTACTAATTTTGAAGCTACATCCGTAAATTTATAGGTGAATTATCATAAAGAACACATTCATATAATGTGTTCACATCATATTTTAAAGAAGAAATTTATAATAATATATACAGGAGAGAAAGTGTCAAAACGAGCATAACGTTCACTTGATGTTTAGTGAAACGTCTGCCCATAACAAATGTTGTGTCACCCCGAACATTTCTGTGTATGAAATACAGTATATGAAATATCAACAACATTATTTATTAAAAAATAATCAAATGAATGCAGCTTGTCTTCCTGAATTACATTAAGCCAAATGTTTTATATCAGGGATGGCTCAACATATCCTTATTATCAGATAGAATCACGTTAGGTGTTATTATTACGAGTAACGCGTTTCATGATGTTAAATTTTGAAAAGTGTTATTACTTTATAAGGCGCCTTAAGAAGCGCAATCGGTCGGTATACTTGTGTACCGAGAAATACAAATTAAAAAATACCTACACCATTTCGGGTTGGTTCTTCCTAGGTCTGAGGCGTTTCATTCGAACCAGTGATAGAGTAAAACTATATGAATTTGACATTCAATAAATGTTATGAAAAATTAATCTATAATATTCTATGAAAAGGTGCGTTAATTCCGCAGAGTATTAAAAAGAATAAAAATACCGGATACCGAAATATTAGTAAAAAGTAACAGCCTATAAATATCCCACTAATGAGCATAGGCATCCCCTCGTTTCTGAGGAGAGTTCTCTTTCTTCCTTGATCGTTTTTCGTCCTTAGTCTTCGGAAGTCTTCTTGACAGAATCTTGAAGCCTTGAGCCTTCTTCCGCCTAGCTGTTCTAATACGAGTTGAGGGACTTCACATGTCATCGAAATATTTTTAATCCTCAGACATGCAGTTTCCTTAATTACGGCAGTTCAAATTGCATAACAATTTTACAAGGCCGACAGGTGTCCGGTAAAGTAGAATAGTAACTACCTCTTTCCTACCAAGGTGTCGTAAGAGGCCACTATGGTATTGTGCGGACAGCCGTTATTCATGAAGATTAACACCATAATATCAATGCTGTCACTATACTGCTCGTGGGAAGCGCAACGGAGAGTCAGTTTTTTTGTCTCGTACCAAATTGCAGCGACGTGGTTCTCCACCCGTCACGTCTCGTTTCCCGCGGGGGCGAAAAGTGAGCTACATTGAAAAAAGACGTAATTGCATGTGTGTAATGGAACCGGCACCGGGAACGAGCCCTGGTCAGCAAAGGTGTCAAATTTGTATTTACAGATACTGTCATAAATAAACCTCGAGTTCGTCCTTCAAGTTGCCCTCTCGCATGTGGTAGTTGCGTACATTATTGATCACCTCCTGTGGGAATTTATCGGGATTTGCGCTCATGTATCTATACACGAACAGGTCGCAGCCGACGATCTTGAAACGATGTTTGAACACGGGTATTACTGCTCCTATAACATGGCGCTTATTTAATTCAAGTACAATCAGACAAGTGATGACATACTGATAGATATTTTGGACCACAGTATATCTTCCTACTCTAACTCAAAAATGTGAAATATGAACAACTTTGATTTTGGTGTAGGAATATGATTATTACTATTGCACATTTATTATTTATTATTATATTTTGAAGGTCTAGTAATTATTTAAGAATCACATTGCTTCAGGAAACAAACTTTTTTAAATATGCCTATACTGTCTTAAGATTTACTGGTGGTAGGATTCCTATGCGAATTCCGTCTAGGTAGGTACCACCCCAGGGCCAGTTATTCTGCCGTGAAGCAGTAGTGTGCAAACTCTACTGTTTCGGTTTGAAGGGTACTGGGAGCTGGCGTAATCACAGCATTTGTTATGGGCAGATGTTGCACTTACCGCCAGATGAACGTTTTGCTCGTTTCGCCACTTTATACAATAAAAAAGTAAGAAATTACACACATGGACACTCACACTTACCGATATAAAATTTATCGGGTGTAAAATATGTCGGAAAATTCGGATCCGAATCGGGTGTTTGCAGACGCCTTGAACTCAAGAATTTTCCTTCTCGGATTCCAGAATTCCTTCGAGGGATCTCACCGATCTTGATTGTACCATCCGCTAGACTGTAGGACATCACAAACTTTCTATCCTTGTCCTCCGGATGGATCCAGTCCAATTCGCAAAGGTAGCGAAGGTACTAAAAAAACAAAAACATTTCGTCATCATGTTAAAAATTTTACTTTGTCTTACCCAACATTCATAGTGATTTTATTGTAAAATAAATTTAAATCTAACATTTTCTTACAACATTTATGTAGGAAAGATGACATTCTTAAAGATAAATTGCTTTGTAAACCACTAACGGAGGAAAGCGGAAAGAAAAATGAACTCTGCTTCCTACAAAGCTTAATCTTATGACGGGACACATGCATTAATATACAAAAGTGATATATAGCTTAACAACACTAGAAATTATTCAGAAAGTAAACGTGGCTGAGCTGCAAGTAGCTGCGAAGATTTCACTTAGATAACACACGAATATTACAATTTTAATTAAGTCGGGGGAAGAACCTGTAAACTTAAACAATGTTACGTTAATTACATTACTACAACGTAAGAAAATTCTCGCACGTACACTTTTTTTACGTGTCATAGCTAAGAGCCACAGAATTTCTTACTTTAATTACATTTTTAGATGTTATATTGTACATAATAATTTAATATTATAAGTGTAAGATAGATGTAATATTTCAAACTCTTCTCCGCTGCACTGAAATATATTTTTCACCTTCCATTTACCGATGACGAAGTTAATATGGCATAATTGCAGGAAGACCTTATCACTAAGCTTCATTACCTCTTTAATGTTCCAGCGGGTAAGTCGTAAAGTAAACGTAGCCAAGACGATATAATACGAGTATCTATCGTCCACGACACATCTGTACCGGTAGTTATTGGGAACATTACATTCAAAATTATCGCTGTGTATGTATTAATCTCGCACAAATTTTCAGATTAAATAAGTCCGAGATAAATCCAACTATGAATAAGTGGCTAACCGATGATTTTACCTGTCTCATTCTACCTGTACCTCAAACGTTAAAGACAAAATTATTGACGCCATTAATTTTATCGACACTAAGTTCATTAATTTGAAGTCACATGACATAACATAATGCGACTTCCATTCTACTGTTAACCAACTATGAATGTCTACGGCGTATAAAAAGTATCAAGAGAACCATTGTAACATTTCGGCCGTCTGCTCCTCTTTTAACTTCAACTTACAAAATTACCTCGAAAATCTCATTAAAATCAATCAAATTATGTTAAAAATTAAATTCGTAAGAATAAGTTTATGATTATGGCACTCTGCTCTACCCAATGTACTATCAGTTTAATTTTTCATTTATTTATTCACGAAAATTAAATCACATTGAGAATCTCGTTTTAATAGTTTTTATTTAATCGAATCTTATCAAAACAGTTGTTTCATTTGATTTTACGACATTTGAAAAACATATAATTCAAAACAGCTTTATTAATCATGAGAACATCCTTATATCCTAATATAATTACCTTATTAGCGTTGAGATTGTATTTAATAATGTCCTTTTGAGGTGGTTTGGGCATTAAACCGAAGCACGACTGCAATGTGTCCTCAGGCGCTCCAATGCCAATGTGTGGGGGAAATGCCTGTTGTGTAATAATTGTTATAATATTAAAGTGACGTCTATTATTTATGTAAAATATCATGAAATAAACATTCATAGCAATGTATCAGCACCAACGTGAAAAGATATAATTAACGCAGCTTATCAACCTACATTACATACATACGAATGTCTAAGAGAGCTAATAAAAAGTATGCGTATTCGACTGATGCTGTGGAAAAAGATAACTCACCTTAGAAACTTCTTTTGTCTTCTCACGAGGTATTTCTATCTTTGGTGGTTGCACAATGTTTAACATTGTTCTGCAAATTAACATAATACAAAAAATACTTATAATCTCAGAGCATATTGCTCGCACAGAGTAGTGTGATATTTGACATAAAGTGTGTATGGAGGAGTGCAGAATGTTAAAATTGATATTATATGTATCAATATATAAATGAAATAAAAAAACGTTAATGAATTACGGCCACCACAAGTACATATTTGAAACATATCACTTACTTGTAATATCTTCTAGTGAAATCGTCACAATCATAGATTAAGAAGCGGCGACTGAACACGAAGATAGTTTCGCCTACGATGAGATCTCTCGGTGCGTAGTACTCCGTCACTTCTTCTTCCGTTGTCTCCATCACAATTGACGGAAAAGACACTACCACATATTTTAACATAAACATATCAATAATTTGTTTTATTTATCAAACTTGATCGAAAACATACATATATTTGAAGATCGTATGAACACGTCAATAACAGGGATACACTACGCTAATACTTTGTGGAAGTACGAGAATCTAAGCTCGAAAATAACGCAAATGCAAAAATACGTTTTAATAGTAAATTATAGATATACATCGAATAGAGATTTCTGAAAGGTGTCCGGCATATAACCGATAGGGGTCCGGCTGAGAGAATAGCACCTACTTCTTTCCTACTGAGGTGTCGTAAGAGGCGATTAAGGTATTGTACGGACAGCATTCAATCGTGCAAAATTACACAGTTACTCGTATATGCAATACTGTCACCATACTGCACGTGGGAACGCAATGGAGAGTAAGAAATGAAGATATCCGTATTTATTCCAATATGCTAAAGGGAACAATTTTTTATAAGGACCGCTTAGATACATCAGCAGGATAGCTGGGATTCAAGCCCATAACTACGCTGTAGTGCTATACTCTGACCACTAAATACAACGTTGGAAAATATAGACAGGTTATAATCCAGTCATAATATATTCTTACCATAACTACAACATTTTATTTTAGTTTATCTATTATATAATCGCAAATATATATTAAGATTAATTTTTTACACATGTGTACCATTTTAGTGAGGAAAGAAAATATTACAGTTTAGTGCTGAAAATTTTACATATGATATACATACATACATAAGATCCGGACTGTATCCCATAAGGGGTAGTCAGAGACTGGGCACTCACTGCAGAAACAGATGACTGCCACAATCCACGTTTCACCAAAACAATATAATGCACTTGGTGTGATATGTGGTGAGCCCATCGCCACCATGCGCTGTTGGGTGCACAGTGCAGTTTAACTCCTTACTCGCCTTTTACGAGAGTAAAAAGACGTTTTTTATAAACGTGCCATGAAAACTCAACAAGTGTTCATGGCACGTTTATAAAAAAGTCTCAAGTCGCAATATAAATCGGTAAGTTGTTTTTACTGACTTCTTATTATAATAGGTTGGGGGAAAAGTCTTCTCGCATATACTATGTATAAACTTGTAAAAAAATCTCTTTACCTATATTTTTAAAATGAAACAAATTAGTAAAATGTTTTTCAAAAAGGAAAAGTACACTAAGATGGTTTAAGCATTTTTAATCCGGGAATTTTTATGTCAAAATTGCCTCGCTCTGATCGCCCTGTTACCGATAAACTGGAGGCCATTTTTGAAAAAGTGGAGCTAGATCGGCATATCCGAAGTTACGACATAGCTGAAGAACTGGGAATTGACCATAAAATTGTTTTGACCCATTTGAAAAAAGCTGGATACACAAAAAAGCTCTGTATTTGAGTGCCACACGAGCTCACTGAAAGAAACCTAATGAACAGTTTACTCATTTGCGATTCTTTATTGAGACAATGGAACCGAACCGTTTTTGAAGAGATTGATAACTGCTGATGAAAAGTGGATCACGTACGACAAGAACGTACGAAAAAGGTCGTGGTCAAAGGTCGGTCAAGCTTCTTAGACTGTGCCAAAACCCGGTTTAACTCGCAATAAGGTGATGCTGTGTGTATAGTGGAATTGGAAGGGCGTTGTTCATTATGAGCTTTTACCGCCGGGCTTAACCATCTAGTTGGATCTCTACTGCCAACAACTTTTAAAAATAAATCAAGAAGTTGAGATAATGCAGCCGGAATTGATCAATGGGAAATCTCATGGCTTCCGACAGGTGGCGACCAATGCTAGACGATTGCAGACAGTAAGGTGTGACGAGTTTATTACTGCTATCAACAATCCGCCTGCCAAGCGTGGAGATTACGGAGAATCATACATACATACATATATAAGATCACGACTGTATCCCATGAGGGGTAGTCAGAGACTGGGCACTCACTGCAGAAACAGATGACTGCCACAATCCACGTTTCACCAAAACAATATAATGCACTTGGTGTGATAGGTGGTGAGGCCATCGCCATCATGCGCTGTTGGGTGCACAGTGTAGTTTAATTCCTTACTCGCCTTTTACGAGATCCATTGGATGAGATGGAGTGGTAGTATTCTTTTATCGAGCCGCCACTACACGGCCTCATCCTGTAGTATTTTTATAGAAGTGAGTCTCATATCTTGGGAGAGGCTTATGTCCAGTGTAGCGACATTTATGTGCTACATAAGAATCTCAAGAAATATCTGTTATATCCAAAATCAGGCTACGGAAGTTTCTGAGATGTGAACTTTATACACATCATCTAAAAGAATATTGGTTGCTTGTTGGTATGCTCTGAGATCAGACCACTTGATCTGGCGGTTAGCTACCCTTTTCTTAGAAAACGACAATTTACGAACGCGGATGTACTGTGTGGAGCCATAAAAATTCTATCACTAGTTTATTTCGTAAACCGAAATGAAAGTCAAGTGCTCGTTGATAAGAATCATGACAATTCGAATTTTTACATTTTACAAAAAAAAAATTTGCTCTATACAAGATTTTGCTAGTACTACTTTCAATAAGGATAATGAATAATTAGGAAAGTTAATTCTGGAGCCGGTTCATTACTCCTCGTCGTAAGGATTAGTAGGTTGCTATTAAGAAGAGAAAGTTTGTTGAGAAATTTGTTGAGACGGTACAAGCCAGTCAAAAATAATACTATGAAAAATAAGACCAAATGTAAACAATTGTATAGTGACGATATTGATAGTGTTTCTAGACGACACCGACGTCTGGAGATGTCATCCGAAGAAATAAATTTCTAAGAATTATTTTTGTGCTTGGTTTATATACAAACATAATATCTACGCTTAAATGATAGAATCCGAGAATTTAAACTTTTTTTCCATAAATAGATTATATTAGAATTTAGAATTATATTTAGAATATTTAGTCTTTTTTTTTATTTCAAGCTCTTGTAATTGCCAAAAATCTACTACAGTTAGATCAGAGAGACGTAACGATAAGAAAATCTGTAGAATGTGTTTATTTTAGGATTGTAACAAAACCTCGCCTCCGCCTCCGCGAATGCGATAGATATAATAGAAAAAACAAGAAATTATACTGCTTTTACTAATAACAATCTCTCGATATGCCATATAAGGCAAAATTTCAAGTTTTTGTTTCTATTTTGCGCACTTATTTATCGCCGCTGCTGGTTAAGGAACCAAGTGAATTACCACAACCACAAAAGCCTAGAAGGTGAACAAGCCGCAAAGAACAAATAGTCTTTGTAAGATAAAATTTGCCACTTTTACATTTTGTGTACCAGTGATCTACTATAGATATTTTACAAAATTAACGAGCTACATGGCCGGCTGCATACACAGCCACTTCAACTTTTTTTTTATTGGATTAAGTGACAAAACGAGCAAAACGTTCACCTGATGGTAAGTGCAACGTCTGCCCATAACAAATTCTGTGTCACCCAGAAAATTTTTGTGCGACACCACACTGTGCCCATCACCCTGAGACATAAGTTCTTAAGTCTCATGTGCCCAGTGATTACGCTAGCTCACAGTGCCCTTCAAACCGAAACACAGTAATGTTTGCACACTACTGCTTCACGGCAGAATAACTGGCACCTACCTAGACGGATTCGTGCATAGGAACTCCTTGCTAATCCTTAGGGCTATGTCGGTTACTTTAGTTCTGCTACGGATATTATCGTTACGGATTTTATCTCGCAAAGAAACTCCGAGCAAAGCCCTATCCGTAGCTCTCTAAGCCACTTTGATTCTTTCTCATGCCACCTGCAGTGAAGCACCACCCACGTCTCGATTGCGTATGTCATCAATGAAAGTACGCACTGGTTGTAGACTTTGGTACTAAGACCTTGAGATACGAGAACAGAACCAGAGTACGAAACCGATCCAATTGCAGATGTAAGACAGGGCGACGTCTTATCCCCGAAACTCTTCGTCGCTGTATTGAAAGATGTCTTCAAGCTACTGGACTGGAAAGAATATGGTATTAACATCAATAGCGAATACATTACTCAACTTCCATTTGCCAACGACATAGTCATTATAGCAGAATAGCTGCAAGACCGTAGCATTATGCTCAATGACCTCAACAGTGTCTCCCAACGGGTAGGTATTATGATGATCATGACAAGACGAAGATCGTGTCTAACGCACATGTCACACTTATACCGGTTGTTGTTGATAACAATGTGCTCGAAGTTGTCGAGGCGAGATAAAATTCGTAACGATGATATCAGCAGCAGAACTAAAGTTACCGACATAGCCCTAAGGCTTAGCAAGCTGAAGTGGCAATGGTTCGGCCATATAGCTCGAGAAGCCGATAACCGATGGGTAAGAAAGGTGAAGTGGCAACCTCGTACCGGCTACCTGCACGGTTGTGCAGGAAGTCGCTGAATACAGGTGGCTCAGGCTCCTTGTTTTGAGGGAATCTATGAATTAGGCCTATATTCAGCAGTGGACTGAGATAGGCTGAAATGATGATGACTCAGTGACTTACTGTAGGTAGGTTGCACAAGAACGAAAATTTGACTTTGAAATTTCTACTGTTACAAATAAAACCCCGAATCAGAAACCCAGATCGAATTTAGTATAATCAAAACAGTTGATAATTATGAAAATATTTTCAAACCGTTTTCGTCTGTGATGGCAACAAAGATATATATTTAAATACTTATAAGCGAACTACTGTATTCCCAAATAATAGTGATAATTACAAACTTAGACATGTGGAGGTAAAAAAATAACCTAAATAGTACATGGCAAATGAATAGCCTATAAATGTACTAAAAGTGTATTTTAGAAAACACCTACCAGGTTTTTCCTTCCATTTCTTTGGTAGTTTGGTTTTCTTTAATAGCATTGGGAAAGGATCTTTCCCACCACTGCCGTCGTGAATCTCCTGTAGCAAAATATATACACGATAATTTAAAAAAAACTTCACAGCAATTTATTTATTATGCTTTTGAAATTGGAGCGCGCTCCCCTCACAGATCCTGTTTAGTAATTAATATTCATTGCTTTACATTTTACTTTGCTTCGCGTGTTGCAAAGTTAAAGCATAAATTAATGTTTTCATCGAAACTTTTCAGTAAAGTGTTACTGCGGGCGATAATGTTACAGTGTATTTTCACGTCTCCAAGCTAAAGAAAGGATTACCTTAATAGCGACTGTATCATCTTGAAGGAAGTAGAACAGCTTGTACTCGCTAAGTTCACCGTTCACAGAATCTCGGTCGTCCCATAACACATTAAACCTGAATGGGTGAAACTTATGTTTATTCAAATGTTCTATCTTTATACTTATAGAAAGCTATAGAAATGAAGAGTTAGAGAGACAAATGCTGCAATAACGTTATTACTGTTCCTAAGCCTTTTTTGGTTTTCCCTTCATTCCGTGTTTGAATTTAGATTTTACATATAAATCTTAATGTTATTGACAATACTAACTACGAATAATAAAATCTTAGCTGCACTGAATTAAACACAAAATAAAAATTCATGTTCATTTATAATGGAAATAAAATTAAGACCATTAATTTTTATTTTCAGTATTTTCATATGTTTCACAGGATGGGATTGCTCGTCCTTGCGTTCGCACAATAATTTTATTTTTTCAAGCACACCTAACCTGTCTTTTATTTTAAGCATAGCTAACCTAACTAAATTTCACACTTTAAATATTAAGGCATTTGGAAAGATAAAAGGGGACCTCGGCTTGAACTGTCATCCTGAGCGCGAGAGTGACTGATTCGAGGGTGCCCAAGGGGGCCGGCCTCGGCTTCCTCATGAGAAAAGAAAGAAAGTACCACACATATGTTTATAAGAATGCATCTTAAGATCTTTGGTTGCTTAACCTTTTGAAAGGTATTCTCGGGCAAAGGCATTTTAAAAAATTCACGTTAGGTATATCATGCATACGTAATACATAATATACAGACTAGCATATACTAAAAATATTAAATTAGATACTTTTTTTTGTGTGTGTGTGTATTCAAATAGCCTTATGGCTTTGGCTGCGTCATAGGTAGCGACTCGCGAGCAGAAGGCCCGCGAGTGAGAAGGTCAACGTCAATATAAAACAAACAATAACTAATAAAAAACCATCTGAAAAGAAAAGCAGCCTTCGAACTCGAGTGAATCGAGCGGCTGTGAACCTAAGACTTCGCACTCGCCGGCGAGTGCGGTGCGCCGCTGTGCTAGCGGGTGCGTGTATGTGTACGCGGGTGTATGTACTGAGGCGAGGGCCTCAGACGCGTTTTTTATTAACGAATTTACCATTTATTATTAGATTTAAAAATTAAAAATTGTAATATCGCGGATTAAAATTAATTGCCTATTTGGCTTTAAAATTTTTAATGGCGTTGAGCACTCCGATGTGCTCAATCGACGCTTGTAAACGCTCTTTAGGAGAGCGTGCCGTTCTAATTTTATTTGCGAACAACGTGAGTTCGTCAATATCGACACTATCCATATACTGCAGGAGGATGTCGAAATCCTCCTGTAGGCTATGGGACAGGTGTGGCAGCTACCGGCGTCGCGGCGCTCCTAGCGGAGGGCGCGGGGGCCGGGGGGCGAGTAGAGGCCGCGCTGACCATAGGCAAGGGCCGGGTCCACGCGTTAGTTTTCGGCGGCGAAGGAGGCTCCGCCGACGTAGTCTTTTTACCCGCGGGGGTGGGTGGGGCGCGGGGGTTAGCCTGTTTAGGCTTCCCTTTGCGATTACCGCGTTTCCTGCGACGCCGCTTGCCGCGGGGGGCGTTAGGACACCCGCGATAGTTCGCAGGGTGGCACACCGTCCCACACAGCACGCAGGTCACGTGCCCTCCGACGCATTTAACGCAACGAGGGTTCGCGAAGCAATTGCGCGCGGAATGGCCATAAAGTTGGCAGCGGTGGCACTGGCTAGGCGAGGACCGCTTACGCGGTGAGTGTCTGTTAGTCAGTATTTTCAACGCGCTCCTCTCCAGCTGCTCCTTCCCGGACGACTGGAAGGAAGCGGACGTTATAGGTATTCCGAAGCCTCACAAGCCGAAGAACATCCCGTCCAATTATCGCCCAATAAGTCTCCTCAACTCGATGGCCAAGATTTATGAGCGAATAATTCTTAGTCGATGAAAAGACTACGTCCTTAAAAACAACATCCTTCCAGACGAGCAGTTCGGCTTTCGCCCCGAACACTCGTGTATCAAGTGCACCGCCTAACGGAGCACATACTAGAAAACTTCCACGACCGCCCTAAGCCAGTAGGCACAGGGGCCTTATTTTTCGATGTCGCAAAGGCATTCGACAAAGTCTGGCACGACGGCTTGTATTACAAGCTGTATCACACAAAAGTGCCGGACAGACTCGTGAACATCATACGAGCCTTCTTGTCCAATCGCCTATTTCGCTTCCGGGTAGAGGGAACGCGCTCCTCAAGCCGCCCTCTCCGTGCGGGTGTCCCTCAGGGCTCCTGCCTCTCCCCACTCCTTTTCTCGCTATACAATAGCGATATACCTAAAGACCCTAAAGTCAATCTTGCGCTTTTCGCAGATGACACGGCCCTGTATTATTCCGATAAGCACATAACGATTCAGCTCCAAGCCGCAGCCGATCGCCTAGGCGAATGGTTCCGGAAATGGAGAATAGAGGTTAACCCCGAGAAAAGTGTAGCAATATACTTCTCGAGGGGCACGCCTAAGCCAGCTAGACGTTACCACACAATCGGCAACAATCAGCTAGGCTCGATCACCCTGTTCGGACGCCCTATTCCCTGGGAAAAGAGCGTCAAATACCTCGGGGTCACGTTAGACGCAGCGATGTCGTTCGCTGATCACATTAAGAACGTGCGTAACAGGGCGGCTTTTATCGCAAGCCGCCTATATCCGTTAACTTGCTCCTCAAGCAAAATGTGCCTTAGGCACAAACTTCGCCTCTACAAGACATGCATTAGACCCGTAATGGCCTATGCATGCGTCGCGTTCGCACACGCGACGGGCAATCATATAAAGAAATTGCAGACGGTGCAAAATAGATTCTTGCGAAGTGCCACCGGAGCCGGCTGGTACCAACGCAATGTCGACCTTCACAGCGACTGTGAAATGCCCGTACTCGCTGAACACTTCAGAGAAGTATCAAAGCAGTTTTTCGAAAAAGCCGCGGTTCATCCAAACCCGCTGGTGGTTAAAGCAGCGAATTATCGATCCGACAAAAACGCGACCGAACGTAAACGTCGCCCGCGAAATGTGCTAGACGACACGGACGTCTCAGCACTCCCTGACCACGATACGGTCAGCCACGATCCGAACAACACTGTACACACAGTTAATATAAGTATAACAGTCACAGTTAATATAATAGTTTTAACATCACACGCACAACGTCGCGCGACAGCCGTAGAGAGCGGCGCGCAGCTATCGTTAATAACACCGCTTACACCAGACACACCCGTGTTCCAGGGCGGTTCTCACCGCCCAGAGTTACCGACACACAAGTCGACAGTCCGAACGGAGGCCCGCAGTCTCCCTCGGACGGTCATTAGATGACTTCATATAATAAATTTATGGAGATATTCACTGTAGCGCAAGCACGCTAGCGAACGCAACGGTCCGAACTTAGATGTTTAGTAGGAGTTTATATTTATGTATTTGTTTTGGGTCAAACCAAACCACGGGGCACCAACCATGGGCACGCGGGCCCCGGGCCCGCTAGCACAGCATCCGATGAAGCTGTAAAAGCCAAAAGGCTAACAGCGATTACTTCACCGAAAACAAGTAAGTTACGCGGTGCCTCGACTATGTCAAATATTTTTTTGCCGTCGTCCGATAACTCTAAGTGCACGAGCACTAGGTTGTACGGCGCCTTAGTTCGCATGTTCGTCATGCGATGAACTTGTAGCGCGGGGAGGTCTTTGGACTTAAGGTCCTCTAATATTAGTTGCGTCTCGATGTCTTTCGGGACGCCGCGGATCACTACGCGGAGGTTACGTTCCCCCTCGAGTGCGTAGGTATGGTAGCCGATCTTTCTGTCGGCTAACCATTTCGTCAACGCGCGATGGTCGGTCGGTGTCGGCACCGTGACACTAATGCCGTTCGCGATCGGCGTAGCGCGCGTGAAGTTAATGCGCTTTTCGTCGAGCGCTTTCGAGATGCTGCCCCAGGCAGCCGTATTCTGTATTACTACAGGAGGCGGCGCCTTAGGGGCGCGGGGGGCTCCGGCCTCTCGGGAGGGCGCAGAGGTGTCCATCGGGACAGGGCGCGTCGCCTTTTTGGCGATTAATTTCGGGCGCGGCGTCGGCGTCGCGGCGGCCACCTTGCGAGAAGGTCTGGCGTCGGCGTCTTTTTTTGGCGCCTCTTGCGACCGGTGACGAGTCATCTGAGTAATGACTCGCTACAGAGGAAGCTCGCGATGTTGCACGCGACGACTGCGCGGAGTGCATCGCGTGCATCAATACGTCGTCTGGCGATCGCGGCGGGTCGCGCCAAGAAAAAGGCGGCGGGTCACGCGACGGAGGACGCTGAGGACCGGTAGCGTCCGGCAACGGCGCCGATCGAGCGAGGCCAGAGGGGCCTGCGACGGCTGAGGGGCCGGAGGGGCCCAACGGTTTTTGCCCTGCGGGGGCGCCGCCAGGAGGCGACGAAGTTCCGACTGCGCGGCTTCCACCTGGTCCATACCGAAAAACCGGGGAAGAATTTTACGTCACGAAAATATATATTTTTATCTCATGACTCCCTGCCGCGCGGCAGGGAGGTGTGTTTTGGCACTACTTGTGATGTGTACCTAGTATGTCACTGCACTATGTTTCCAAACCTTCTAGCGGCGACGAACGTCGCAACAAACTCGAAGCGTTGCTCAGCTTTCCACCTGACTCGCAGAACCGATGTTGTTCTCGGTTACACGGGACACCATAAAATATGGGCCCGGTAAAATCGAACGCCCTAGTTACGCAAGGCCGTACCTTACGGCGACCTAGCTAATCTAACTTATTCACTAATATAGCTAAGCGATTTAAACTATTTTGACGACCAAAATAAATTTAGACGCGCCTATGCAACTTGTATGGAGGACAGTTTCTAACGGCATCCTCCACAAGAATCTAACTGAAGTCTCTTCCTCGGTGTATGGTGCTTCTAGCGTACTGCGAGCGACACGTGCGGACGGACCCAATGTTCGATCGTATGGTTTGTGAATTAGATACTAATCAAAAACTTTTTTTATATAAGATACGATGCTCCGCATAGATTTCCCCAGTGTCATGAGTACCGTTTTACAGAAATACATACATTTCACATTTACCCGAAAACCAACAATTCGTGCTTTTTGCACAAATATTGGCCCTGCTGGTATTCGAAGCCATGGCCCGCGGCAAACGCCAAGCGGTCGTCAATATCATTAATTAAATCGTAATTTTAAAAAGATATCGATACAATGACAAAAATCTGTTGTAAACGAGCACCTTGTATTTGATTTATTAGCAAACTCCTCCGGCTCAGTTTATTACCGCGGCGAACGAGCAGGCAACGACTCTTAAATAAATTATCCCTACTTAAAACTTAATGCAGAGACTATACGTCTTGTTTTTTAGAAAACGTTTTATTAGAGATTTCTCGTTTATTAAAAGCTCAATTAATGCGAGAACTAGATAAAAATGCAACGTTTTCAATTTTCAATAATTCTTTTCATCTTCTGCACAGAGCAAGGGAGATGAACTCTGTACTGATGTCGATATAATCGTGTTGGTCTTACGGCTATTATAGGCGCAATGTGGTGCACAGAAATTAATCTGAATGAGTGTGTAATGGGTGACACCACCTGTTGAACGATGTACTCGTCTCGTCACTTTCTTCAATAAAAAAGTCTAAGATGCGAGGCGCCTGGTTTTGTGATCGCCAATCTGTTTCTCCTATAACGTGGGGGCGATTTACAGACATATTTCACAGACACAACACAACCAGACCCGAAAGTCAACAATTTGTGATTTTAGACAAATGTTGGCTCCGGCTGGGATTCCAACCCACGACCCGCGGCATAACAGTCAGGTACTCTGACTACTGGGCCACGCAGGTCGTACGTTTATACACACTTAATTACCGGTGACGTTAATGTTAAAATGCTTTCAAAATAGTTACTGATGCTTCTTTCCATTCTCGTTATAATCTTCTATTGAACATTGGCCCCTTTCGGAAACAATACATATTAAAAAAGTTTTTTTAAAGGTACATAATAAATTTAAAAAGTAATGTATTGTGATAAACAGTAATATTAATACTTGTACCATTAAAGTTGTAGTACGATGTGTAATAGGCATTTTTGTACGTTGGAATTTGACATTTCAGAGCTAACGCTGAGCCTGTTTTAGAACCAAAGGGCCCTAGTTTAATCACATAAGGTTTTAGGCCACGTTTATACCCCGACCCTCTCCCAGAATTATGTGTATTTTTCTATTAGTATGACGCACAATTCAATTAATTATTTGTAAAAAATATTTTAAACGTCACACCTTAAATAAAATAAGTAATGTTATGCCCCCCCCCCCCCCCACACCACCACTATTGTGATTAATCGTGATTTTCTCTGATGGCAGAGGCAACACATATAGCCCACTTTTCGACCCCGCGTGAAACGAAACGTGACGGGCCAACCACATCGCCACCATTTTGGTACTAGATAAAAAATTCTTACTCTCCATATCCCCATTGCGTTCCCACGAGCAGCACAGCATATAATGGTGTTATTCTGCACGAGTAAAGGCTGGCCTTAGTCGCTTATTACCACACCTCGGTAGGAAAGAGTTACATGTGAAGTCCTCCTAACCACGATACAGAAACGTACTCTAACTTTTGATAACGATACAATTTAGTAAATAATATAATGTTAATTACATATTATATTACAATCTCAAGTAATTCGCCAGTTTATTATGCTTAACGGTAAGTAATACAAGCAGGATTGTATAACTTAATTAAAAGCGTTGACAATAAATGGAACGAGTAATTCAATTTACAACTTCATATTGCTCTTACAATCTCGACTCAATTATTTCAAGTTATGATTCGATTTAATACCACACATACAAATAAATTAGTCAGTTGGAAGTCGCACCTGTCTGTAAATTGGCATCTACACAGATTATAAAATTATAAAATTAGAAATAGAACGCCGATGGTCAAAACATATAATTAATTAAATATAAATATTTTTTATTTTACTCGTAATTTATGTATTGGATCTCAAACCGCACATGAACATATGTTTCCTCTAGTATCAGAGAATTTCTTTCGCCTATATACACCTCCTATGTACAACTGTGGAAATCATTTCAGTCACCTAAGATTGCCACAAAAATTTGCAGCTCTCAATTTGGGGGATATTGCTATATTTGAAACGCTTGGCAGGCGAAATGGCAACCGCAGCTTTTTTTATTCAAATGTTCCAGGAAGATGCTGCTGACCATCTCCTGGTTTTGATTTTCCCTCTGTTGACTTTTACGGCACCCATGTGATGAGAGGGAGTGGTAGATTCTCTTAAGCCGCTGCCACACAGCATCAAGAATCAAGATGAAACTGCGTAATTACTCCTGAGAAAAATTATAGAATTTAAATATCTTTGGTTCTAGTAACACACCATTAAAATATTTTACTCTGGTATCCTGTACAATACGGTGCTTCCTTGTTTGATCAGACCCACATACGCAATATAGTCCATAGTCTGAAGACCGCGTGGCCTATAGGTTAGAGTACCTGACTTTTAGGCCGCAGGTTCGAATCCCAGCCAAAGGCAACATTTGTGCAAAAACACAAATTGTTGGTTTTCGGGTTAGGTTGTAATTTGGCTGTCTCCGTGTTTCTGACACTGCATCCCAGCATACCCCCTATCTTATCGCATTAGCGTTACATCGGGTGCAGGTAGGATGGGACGAGTAAGTGCATCTGTGTTTGCGTACACTTGTGGCACTATAATATATCCTGCGCAGTTGATAGATTTCCACAGTATTCTAAAATAGTTGCCGTTGTCGAAAATCGGCCAGGAGGACATCGAAATCAGCAGCTAGTAGCACCTTGACTGTGCCACATAAAGTAAAGTTTTTACTATTAATGTTACGGTAATAGTAAAGACCTCCCCTACTTAAGTAGTAAGTCTTACGAAATCATCCTCTTTTATCTGTTACCAAAAGATTTCACCGCAATCTATTTATTTAAATATTATAAAACAGTAGCGGCAGTTTCAACTATTGTGCATTTTATATAAGTTTTCTTCACACTTTATAACGACGATATAAACGACGATTACGTAACCGTGAACAGATTGGCAATAAACAAGGCACCGATGAGAGGTTGACGGGAGGCGACTCGGTGGTTTGCGGCTTCGAGCAAGCGACCCGTATTCCGAACTATACAAGTTAACTATCCTAGTTGCTTATTGATCTGAGAGACGAACTGCAACGTAAACAAAATGTTGATACATTAAACTTTATTTTGTTTACTTATATCTAAAACAGTTTAAAGCAACATCCGGATTTAACAACATTTTAGGCATGAAAAAAAGTAACATATTTTGTTTGCACTTTTCCATAAATTCTATAAATGCAAATACATTTAATACAAATACTAGAATTAAACACGTGAACAAAATTTATACAATACAAGTTGAGGCCTGCGACTATGTCCGCATGGTGAATCCATGGGACATATTCAATTATATTCATATATCATGGGTTCATTAAAAATACAGTGGAGACTCTTTGACTTTCTGGAATTAAAATTATCCATGTCCGTCTCCACTATGCAAGCTACCTCTGCGCCGAATTTCTACAAGATCAGCTTAACGGTTGATCTGTTGAAAGTTAACAAACGGACAGACGGACAGTGAGAACTACTTTTGTATTTATTATTGGTATGGATTTTGGTAACAGAGAAAAGTCTCACCAATTTTAAAAGGAAGTGAATTTCATAATTTTACTGTAAGCAAGGTTCAGAGAAAGAATAGATATAGCGGTCGGTTTAGTGCGATCAGAATTGCTGAAGTATTCTGAGATGCTATTTCACATTACATTAAGAGAATGAACATTGGAGATTCGATCTCTCAAATACGACGGAGAGATAGAATTGTGAATGATATTGAAACGGAGACAAAAGATTTGAATGTTGCTATGAAAACGGTTTTCAAGTCACTTAAGCTGCTTGCGATTAAAAATACGTGCTAAAAATTCTTTAGTTCGAAAATTTTGAAAATATGTCAATAAGTTTTAATGTAAACTAAATTAGCGTAATCCGAAATCAGCATGGTAATGGAAAGCTTGAATAATTTTTCCGACATATGTATGCATAACCAGACCCGAAAACCAACAGTTTGAGTTTTTACACAAATTATGGCCCCAGATGGAATTCGAATCCAGGACTTGAGGTAGATGTGAGGTACTCTGATCACTAGGTGATGCGGTCGTTAGTTTTATTTTAAATTTGTTATTTTTTTCGAAAAGTATTATGTAGTTATTAACTTTAATTTAATTTACTGTGAATCTGCGATTTTACTATTACATATTCTGATACTGTAAAAAAATAGAATGGTATGATATTATTGTAGAATAGAGTGTGTAGGCACTCCCTGTCTGTATAATGTAAGCTTAAATATATGTACGAGTATCATGTTCTACTTAAATTGCTGTATATACCAAAACAAATGAAAAAAAATAGCTTACAATATAGCTTTTATAGTCACTAAAGAATTCAAATAATGGTGTTTTTACTTTTTCCCACCTTTTTGACCCATATGAGGCTGACTTGGAGGATAGCCAATAGTTTTCTTTACGACATATCTCTCGTAAATAATTGTATATTTTAAAAATGTTTGAGCAATAGGTGTAAATATGTTTCATTTAATACATATTTACACTTATACCGACGTATACTTATAAAAACAATAAGAAATAGAAAACAAAGTTAAGGTTATATCGTCATAATTAGCCTGTAAATGGTCTACAGTTCCGCTGCTACTGTCCCAATTTGGGAGGCGTTCTCAATTACAACAACGAAGGATTTAATTTTTTAACCGACTTGAAAAAAGGAGGAGGTTCTGAATTGGTCTGTACATATTTTTTTTTGCACTTTCGGGCATAACTTCTTTGTATATGAACCGGTTTAATGATTATTTTTTGAAGGGAAGTAAGTGAATTTGCTAAGATCCGCATGCAAAATATAAACAGGTGTATATTACCTAGTTTTAAAGAGCTCCGCCCGCCCTCCCACAGTAGCGTGCACGAGCAAACTAACACCGCCACCGGGAACCGACACCAGATACCCTCCACCACTACAACGATACCACAGAACACGACACGTGTTTCGCCGAAACGACGAGTAAAAAAGTACCTCAAACTCCACCCATACAATCTTCAAATTGTGCAGGAGATGAACCCAAACGATTACATTAAACGTAAGTTATTGGTTGACACTATGCTAAAGCGATTCTCTAACCTTGAAAATGTATTGCTAACGGTCGAAACACCTCAATTTTGCTCCACTAGCGAAAAACCAAAATTGTCGCTACTGGAGCAAGGAAAAAACTACTCTTAAACTCCTAAAGCCATTTTATTCACCCAAAACGAGAGTATGCTGCCATATCAGCAAAGGTATAATAATTGGTCCGTATTTCTTTGAAAATAATGAAGGAAATAACGTAACTGTAAATTCAGCGGAATACGTGAAAAATATTGCGAGAGTTATTGATGCCACATTTACATCAATTTAAAGAATACAACAGCAGGACTTGGATGCAACAATATGGAGCAACATGCCAAAAGTCAAACCTGACTTTACCGGTAGTCAAAGAAATGTTTCAAAACAAATTGATTTCTCGCGGAGGTGATATTCCGTGTGCTCCGAGGAGCCCGGACCTTACACCTTGCGATCTTTTCTTATGAGAATACCTGAAAAGTCTTGTGGATCTTAATAAGCCGAAGACGATATCCCAATTAAAAAATAACATCCACGAGGACATAGCCGCGATCCCCGGAAGCATGTGGCAGCTAGTTTTTCAAAATTTGCGTAGTCGTTTGCTGGAGATAGCTTTGAGGATTAAAAAAAAATTGCATTAGATGTTTGTTACGTTGAATAAATGATCAACAAAATATAATTTGTAGTTTTATTTTTCATGTTTCAAATGGGCAAAGATTTGTGACTCAACCAATAGTTGATTTCATAAAAATTGTAAGAATTTATTTATTAATCGTTATCGAAGCGTTATCGATTGACTACCTCGTAACGTCATTTGTTCAGCACTAGACTTGTTATGTGTTGAAATAATGATTATGATAATGGTGATGAATATGTGAGTATTTAATGTCTGACAAAGTATGTAAAATCTATCTCTTGCTTAACTATGGTTTTGTTGTATGTGTTGATGTCCAGTATATTGCGAACCCTGGGCGAAGTATAGCAGATATTTTATATATGTTTAATTATTACAGACACATAAATCGATTCACGCCTCTGTCCCATACTTTTTTATTGTTTAATCTAAATCAGATAATACAATGTAATTTGAATAAAAGTGTAAATTCAATCAGGCGTTCAAAAATTACCTTACAAATATGTTACTAAATTGAAAAATGGTTTTCTTTATTAATATAAATTTCCGCAAAGTAACGTCTGATTCCATTACCTCTCCACTTGTATACTTTTTTAAATACAGGATGCGGTCACTGAAAGTCACTATAAATATTTTGAGCGCACTCGCTCTATTCAATCTGCTTTTATCCGACAACTTGCTTTCATATATTAGCTTTAGCAATATATAAAAGCAATATTTGTACATTGGCAACATCGACTAATTTATTTCTGTAATAAATACAAAAATCCATGTTAATTTGAAAAATACTGTTAACTTGAATTATATTACAGCTTAAATATTGCTATATATATTACCAGGGAAACATTCTCGGCAGGAAAACATTCTTTCAAAATTCCATCACTACTGCGCTAATTTTTAAGATTTTTAAAAATATTTGACTTACGCAAGAACTTTTCCATTGTATTCTAGAAAACGTCGAAACGGGTCATCGAAAGATTTTGACCGTTTAGGAGGCGGCACTTTCTTCCACCGTTCTTTCTCAGCATACGGGTCTACCGGCAAATCTTCTTCCCTTGATAACTCTAATCCTTGTGACTCCAACCATTCCTAAAGGGAATATAAATAAAATAAAAATTTTTAGTGTTTTAAGTATTTCAAATAAAAAGAGGAACATTTCCTGAATCAGCTAAATTAACACCTTAGGTATTTAAAAACCTTGTTGATGTTTTATTCTAATACGAATAACATGTATTAAAACAGAAGAAATATTATGTATGTATGTATTTAGAACTAGGGGCAGTTTTTGTTTTGTATCTAGGGGATTTTGCCACAGTTGCCACGCTTGGCGAAATCAATGGCAAAATCTGCACCTTTATTTGTTTGGATGTTTCAGAAAGATGCTGCTGCTCATCACCTGGTTCAATGCTCGGGCGGGTCATATAGTTCGTAGAACTGATAACCGTTGGGAATTAAGATTCCCGACAAGGTAAGTGACCGCCGACAAACCCTTTGTAGGGCGGCCCTCCACTAGATGGAGCGACGACCAGCACGTTTTTACGGGAAGTCGATGAATCCAAATGGCTCAGGACCGTGTTGTATAGCAGTGGGCTTGTGGTGGCCGAAATGATGATGATGATGTGTTTAGGAAAGATTATACAAGAGATAGGACAAAAACAGTTAAATCGTTTAAGTTAAAGTATTAATCCGTTGTCTTATTTGTGAATATTCGGAGAGCTGATTTAAAAAATATTTGCCAATTTATTTTAATAATATTTAGTGAAACGAAAATTGATAAAAAGGAACATAGAAACGATTTAAATGAAATGCCTATTGATGCCACACTTTTTCGCACATATACAAAAGTATTTTTAAGTATATTATTTTAACACAATTAATCTGAAAAACATTAAATATCATAGCCTATAAACCGCAGAGATGCATTGATTACGCTTCATTACACACCAAAACATAAATATAAGCAAAAGAAAAATTAAGAAATCCGTTATCCAATTCACTCGGAACGAACGAACAAGCAAGCATGACTTTGTCTTGTGGGTAGTGACCAGCTGCTGTTGGAGTGCATTATTAATAACAGTGACGCTCTTGCACATAGATACTTACGCCTTTTTCCCATAGTAGGGGTAGGTAGAGACCACACACGTAGTCCCCTTTTCGCCCCCGTGGGAAATGTGACAGGTGGCGAACCACGTCGCCGCCATTTAGAAGTCAAAAAAACTTTCTTACTTCTCATTGCGTTCCCATGAGCAATATAAAATACCTCTTTTAACCCGATGTGAGGATAATCAGCACCGATTTATCATAGAAATAAATGAAATAGACCCCTAAAATAAATACTGGTAACTTAAAGTTGTTAAAGTAACTATTGACACTGGAACTATCTTAAAGTCTTAATGTTGGTAATATAAAACCGACGACCGCGTGGCCTAGTGGTCAGAGTACCTGACTTCTACGCCGCGGGTCCTGGGTTCGAATCCCAGAAACCCCAAGTCCATCGAAGAAAATCGTAGCCACACTTATCAAGAACTAAGGTCTGAAAAAGATCATGGAACACATGACATGCGATACGTATTGTCAGCTGTTTAGTAGTGTTAAGTATTATTATATCTATAGATTATGTTACTTTAACTTGGAACCTTGCAATTCGCTACGAGAACTATTCAGGGAGACTAAAATATTGACACTTCCGTCGTTGTTTATTTTTGAAAATATTATGTACGTACGAAAAAACATTAATTTATTTGCCAAAAAATTTACTGTATCTTGTCGTAGATTGGGTCGAGGTGACACGCTAGAGGTTCCTTTGCTTAGATTGGCTAAAACTAGAAAGTCTTTCCTTAGTAGATGTATAAAGTTTTATAATAAAATTCCTAAAAGTGTAACACAAAAATCAGACATGAATTTTAAAAAACTTATCAAGATGACATCATTAGATAAAGCGTATTATAAAATAGATCAGTAGATAGAGGACAAAGATGTGTGGAAATAACTCATACTCTGCTCTTGGAAACCCCCTGGCTACTAAATTTATGATGTAATTTTTTTGTAATCTGTAATCTGTGAATGACATTATGTAATATGGCATTGAAAAAAGAAAGACCCCAGAGTTTCTTACCGGTTCTTCTCTGAGAAGGTCATTATTGAACCGGTGTAGATTTTGACGTTCATAAGAGCTTTAAACAAGCCTAATTTGAGTAAAGAAGTTTTGACTTTGACTTTGACTACTGTCAATGTCCAGCGGTAGCACGCTGGACGTCGACAGACAATAATTTTGCATTAAGTATAATTATGTTGTTTATCTAATTTTATTTTATCAATTTAAAATTGATTGTCTTAGTTTATTGAACCGCAAGTATCAAGGCCTCCGTGGCGCAATTGGCTAGCGCGTTCGGCTGTTAACCGAAAGGTTGGTGGTTCGAGCCCACCCGGGGGCGTATAATATTTTACCAGTTTCGCACACATTTTTTATATTTCTAATGTAACAGTATAGTAATTCAAAATAATCAATTTTTATTAATCAGATATAAAAAAATTTAGAAAACTGCAACATGTGTTCTTAGCACAAAACTCCTTGTGCGTACTATATCCCATATCCATGTCCCATATCTCAAAAACTACACGACATATTATCTCATTCAAACCAATTTTTGTTAAGTATTTTCTATGTTCTACCACCATACATTTTTCCAGAATTTCTCACGCCGTAGTACTTTAGAAGCGCATATCAGATGGACGTCATATATGTCGTCGAAATATTTTTTATTTTTTTTGTTTTTCCAGTAGGAAAAAAACGTGAATGTATGTATGCAAGTTATGTATTTTTTTAATAATATGAACTGCTTTACCTACCACTACTCTCCTACCACCACTACACTACAGATGTCTGAATCTGTCACTATAACTGAGCCCTCCTCATTCCGCATCGATGACTCATTACATCGAATGCGGCAAAATCAGAAGTTTCTTTCACGCTCATAGATCAGTCGGTAATTTAAAAACGTGTCTCTAATTTAAGACGATTAGAAGAATATCAAACTAAAAAAAAGAGCTCACAATGCGCTCATTTCGATTAGCATTACGTCAGCCGTGACAACAACAACAAATTTAAGAACGTCGTGGAGGGACAGTTGATTTTATTTAAAAGGCTAGTTTACGTTGTGGTCGTAACATTAAATTTGTGTTTATTATTTTTGAATGGGTCTTCGTCTTTGCTTTTATGTTTTGATCAATCGAGCACGTTTTTGGTGTGATTTTTGTATGAAACTGTGTATTGTGGAGTTTTGTATGTTAATGTTAATCTAATAATTAATCGTAATAAATCTGAAGTTCTGGATTGATATGCACTGAAAATCCATTCAAATAAATTAATAGTCATTGCTTTTTTGTTTATAAATCTCAGTTGGTAGGTAATGTGTTGCTTAAGAAAGTATATATAAGAAAATAATCACCAACAAAAAAACTCACAAGAACAAAATCGCGTTAATATATTGTACAGATAACAACAATATAAATGTAAAAAGCACATATATTTGTCTTACCTTACACAAAAATGTGTTAAACAAATACACACGTCCCATTGAAGAAAACATTAAAGAGATTGTATTTATTATTACAGAAACGTAAATTAAACATCAATGTGATTAAAAGGAGGTCGTTACAGTGAATGTTTGAAAATGTTGTTTGCTAAGGCACGAAAAAGTTTACTTTTCTCGTATTCTCTTTACTGTATTGTTGTCTGATCCTTTTATGTCACAAAGCACTTTTCCTTTTCGATTGTTGGTCTAATATTTTTATTTTATTTTATTTCAATATGTAATTTTCAAAATTACATTTATTTATTTATCTATTTAAAAGAGTCACAGTAATAGGTCGCAGAGAAAGCTCCAATTCACCACTATGTTTAAATATTACATGTCAATAGATTGCTAATTAATATCTATAATTATATAATAATAATAATTAAGATGTAATGATCTCGGCACACTGAGCTTAATTTGCTCTAAAGCAGTCTGGTTCTCAATTTTATTCTGCATCATCATGTAGCAATGCACTACCAGGAGCAATTTTCGCCTTAGTGCCAACGTATCTAAGCCCACCATACCCGAATCAAATAACGAAGGGTACAGGTAAGGATTAAAACCGTATGTGCGCTTGTAAACCCACCACGCAAACTTTCGCTGTATCTTCTCGATCATAATGGAGTATTTACTTTCATAAAAAAGTATGCTCTGCAGCCAGGTCATTAAACTTAAGCAATAAAATAAAGAAAGCATCAGATAAAATAAAAATGACTTGGAGTATTATTAATAGTGAAATCGGGAAAGTCAAGGACTGCGAACATGATTACAAAATAAATTTTAATAACAAGCTTATGATATCTGATCAATATGTTGCTATAGCCTTTGAAAAGTTTTTTAGTGGTATTCCAATTTCCATAACCAAGCCATTAAATTCTTCTCCTACCACCGCTGATATATTACTCAAACAAAATGTAAGTTTTTGTACAAAACATTTTAAATTTCATATGGTAGATGCAAATGACATTCTAAATATTTTTAAAAGAAGATTGTAAAAGAACCGCTGATCTATGGGGTATGTCCGTTGAAGTTAGTGCGTCTATTATAGTAATAGTAATAGTAGTTAGTAATAGTTAATTCCGGTATGGAATTTTGTGTGTTTCCTGATTTGATGAATCATACCTATATTTAAATCAGGTAGTATATCGGACCCTGCTAACTTTAGACCTATTTCCGCACTACCAAATTTAAGAAAGATTTTTGAAAAAAATATACTTAATCAAATGTCAATCAATTAAAACATTTTAATTTACATAAATTGTTTCACAAAAATCAATTTGGTTTTACAAGGGGTCGTTCTACAACCGATGCAGGCAGCATATTTGATGCCTGGGAGAGGTCACAGGATGCCTTGGGTGTTTTCTGTGATCTTTCTAAGGTCTTCGATTGCGTTGATCATGAAACACTTATCAGGAAACTACATCATTACGGTATAAGAAATTCTGCACTTCAACTTCTAACTTCATATTTGAGTAATAGAAAGCAGAAAGTAGTTATCAATAGCAAGAGTTCTTCCGGATCAGCAGTATTCCGCAATGGGTATTCCGCAGAGTTCGATTCTCGGCCCATTTCCATTTCTTATTTACATTAATGACTTAATTTACCTAGTAGGATACCACACTACTAGGATACAAGACAACCATGATATAGTGCTATTTGCTGATTATTCGTCTTTGATTTTTAAGATAAAACGTCAACTTTTATTATATGACGAGTTGAATAATGCTATTTCAAAATTAGTACATTGGTTTAACGTTAACAATTTGCTTTTAAACGGCAATAAAACAAAATTTATTAAATTCTCAACACCAAATGTTAAAAGATTAGATGTAAATGGGATTGTGAATGGGGGAGAGTTGAGCCTTGTCGATACGACTGTCTTCCTTGGAATAACTCTTGACACAAAACTTCAATGGGGCCCCATATATCTAAACTAGCTAGAAGACTTAGCTCTGCAGCTTATGCTGTAAAAAATTAGGAATTTGACTAATATTGAAACTGCTAGATTACTTTATTTTATTTATTTTCATAGCATAATGTCTTATGGTATTTTACTATGGGAAAATGCTACTGATGTTGCATTGATTTTTGTTTTTCAAAAGAGAGCCGTAATATCTATTTATAATCTTGGCTCTAAAGTGTCTCTTAGAGATAAATTTAAAGAAATTAATATCTTAACCTTGGCCTCTCAATATATATTTGAAAACATTTTGTATGTACCCAAGAACATAAATCAGTTTACTAAAAAAATGATGTTCATAATGTAAATACCAGGAACGAGCATAAATTAATAATGCCAGTTACTCGACTTCACAGGGTCAGTAACTCTTTTATGGGGCAATGTATACGTTTTTACAACAAAATCCCAGAAAGTGCTCAAAGTTTTTCAATCAAAAAATTAAAGTTTTATATTAAACAAAGACTTCATAAAAAAGTTTTTTATAATATTAAAGAGTACATACATGATGATAAGCCCTGAGAATGCCGCCAAGCTATTTCTACATCTTTATAATACTGCTGTTATTGTACTTTTTTCTTATTGGATAAAATGATGAAACGAGCAAAACGTTCACCTGATGGTAAGTGTAACGTCTGCCCATAACAGTTGCTGTGTCACCCGCTGCAGTTTCTCAGTATCGGCGACACTACTCACACCCAAGTAAGGTCATCCGCAAACATAATCAAATGAGAGGCCCAAGGTATTTCCCTGACTGACTCCAGACCGGGTGTAGTAGTTGTCTGACTCGTGATCAGCCACTCTAATGAACTGGCTACGGTTTCCCAAATAGCTCGAAAAGGAAATTTATGAGTTTGGAGACAAACCCTAACATAGCCAGCTTCTGAAGTAGAATATCGTTGTAGATCGAACGCCCTCTTAAAATCGAAATAAGTCGCATCAACTTCCAACTAGCAGCGTTGTCCATGAAATTCACGTGATTGGTAGTGGTGCACCGAGTCTTACGATACCCATGCTTTTTTTTTTTAAGACTATATATAATTTCGGTGATGTAATTGCTGTTAGCCTTTTTGGCTTTTACAGCTTCATCGGATACTGTTATCACGGGCCAGGGGCCCGCGTGCCAGGTTTGGTTTGACCCAAACATAAATACTTAAATAAACTCCTACAAACAAATCGAAATTCGGACTGTGTCGCGTTCGCTGCGTGCTTGCGCGACTTCGAATACGAATATCTCAAATGATTTTAAGTCGTCTAATGACCGTCCGTGGAAGGCTGCGGGCCTCCATTCGGACTATCGACTTGTGTGTCGGTAACTCTGGGCGGTGAGAACCGCCCTGGAACACGGGTGTATCGTGTGTACGCGGAGTGATTGTCGACTGCTGCGCGCTGCTCTCTACGGCGGTCGCGCGTCGTGGTGCGTGTTATATTAAAGCTATTAACTGTGTGTACAGTGTAGCCTGAATCGTGACTGACCGTATCGTGGTTAGGGAGTGCCGAGACGTCCGTGTCGTCTAGCACGTTTCGCGGGCGACGTTTGCGTTCGGTCGCGTTTCTATCTGGTCGGTAATTTGCTGCTTTAACCACCATCGGGTTTGGATGAACCGCGGCTTTTTCTAAAAACCGCCGTGATAATGTCTGAAGTGTTCAGAGATTAAGGGCATTTCACAGTCGCTGTGAAGGTCTACGTTGCGTTGATACCAACCGGCTCCGGTGGCAGTTCGCAAGAATCGATTTTGAACGCTCTGTAACTTCTTTAATTGATTGCCCGTCGCGTGAGCGAAAGCGACGCAAGCATAGGCCATTACGGGTATTATGCAAGTCTTATAGTGGCGTGTCTTAAGCACATTTTGCTTAAAGAGCAAGTTAATGGATATAGTCGGCTTGAGATAAAAGCCGCTCTATTTCGAACGTTTTTTATGTGTGCAGCGAACGACATCGCTGCGTCTAAAGTGACCCCGAGGTATTTGACGCTCTTTTCCCAGGGAATAGGGTGTCCGAATAGGGTGATCGTGCCTTGTTGATTGTTGCCGATTGTGTGAATTCGTCTAGTGAGCTTTGACGTGCCCCTCGAGAAGTATATCGCTACGCTTTTCTCGGGGTTTACCTCTATTCTCCATTTCCGGAACCATTCGCCTAGGCGATCGGCTGCGGCTTGGAGATGAATCATTATGCGGCCCTTGTGCTTGTCGGAATAGTACAGGGCCGTGTCATCTGCGAAAAGCGCAAGATTGACTTTCGGGTCTCGCGAATATCGCTAGTACGAGTATATAGCGAGAAAAGGAGTGGGGAGAGGCAGGAGCCCTGTGGGACACCCGCTCGGAGAGGGCGGCTTGAAGAGCGCGTTCCCTCTACTCGGAATCGAAATAGGCGGTTGGACAAGAAGGCTCGTATGACGAGTCATATAGTTCGTAGAACTGATAACCGTTGGGAATTAAGATTCCCGACAAGGTAAGTGACCGCCGACAAACCCTTTGTAGGGCGGCCCTCCACTAGATGGAGCGACGACCAGCACGTTTTTACGGGAAGTCGATGAATCCAAATGGCTCAGGACCGTGTTGTATAGCAGTGGGCTTGTGGTGGCCGAAATGATGATGATGATGTGTTTAGGAAAGATTATACAAGAGATAGGACAAAAACAGTTAAATCGTTTAAGTTAAAGTATTAATCCGTTGTCTTATTTGTGAATATTCGGAGAGCTGATTTAAAAAATATTTGCCAATTTATTTTAATAATATTTAGTGAAACGAAAATTGATAAAAAGGAACATAGAAACGATTTAAATGAAATGCCTATTGATGCCACACTTTTTCGCACATATACAAAAGTATTTTTAAGTATATTATTTTAACACAATTAATCTGAAAAACATTAAATATCATAGCCTATAAACCGCAGAGATGCATTGATTACGCTTCATTACACACCAAAACATAAATATAAGCAAAAGAAAAATTAAGAAATCCGTTATCCAATTCACTCGGAACGAACGAACAAGCAAGCATGACTTTGTCTTGTGGGTAGTGACCAGCTGCTGTTGGAGTGCATTATTAATAACAGTGACGCTCTTGCACATAGATACTTACGCCTTTTTCCCATAGTAGGGGTAGGTAGAGACCACACACGTAGTCCCCTTTTCGCCCCCGTGGGAAATGTGACAGGTGGCGAACCACGTCGCCGCCATTTAGAAGTCAAAAAAACTTTCTTACTTCTCATTGCGTTCCCATGAGCAATATAAAATACCTCTTTTAACCCGATGGGAGGATAATCAGCACCGATTCATCATAGAAATAAATGAAATAGACCCCTAAAATAAATACTGGTAACTTAAAGTTGTTAAAGTAACTATTGACACTGGAACTATCTTAAAGTCTTAATGTTGGTAATATAAAACCGACGACCGCGTGGCCTAGTGGTCAGAGTACCTGACTTCTACGCCGCGGGTCCTGGGTTCGAATCCCAGAAACCCCAAGTCCATCGAAGAAAATCGTAGCCACACTTATCAAGAACTAAGGTCTGAAAAAGATCATGGAACACATGACATGCGATACGTATTGTCAGCTGTTTAGTAGTGTTAAGTATTATTATATCTATAGATTATGTTACTTTAACTTGGAACCTTGCAATTCGCTACGAGAACTATTCAGGGAGACTAAAATATTGACACTTCCGTCGTTGTTTATTTTTGAAAATATTATGTACGTACGAAAAAACATTAATTTATTTGCCAAAAAATTTACTGTATCTTGTCGTAGATTGGGTCGAGGTGACACGCTAGAGGTTCCTTTGCTTAGATTGGCTAAAACTAGAAAGTCTTTCCTTAGTAGATGTATAAAGTTTTATAATAAAATTCCTAAAAGTGTAACACAAAAATCAGACATGAATTTTAAAAAACTTATCAAGATGACATCATTAGATAAAGCGTATTATAAAATAGATCAGTAGATAGAGGACAAAGATGTGTGGAAATAACTCATACTCTGCTCTTGGAAACCCCCTGGCTACTAAATTTATGATGTAATTTTTTTGTAATCTGTAATCTGTGAATGACATTATGTAATATGGCATTGAAAAAAGAAAGACCCCAGAGTTTCTTACCGGTTCTTCTCTGAGAAGGTCATTATTGAACCGGTGTAGATTTTGACGTTCATAAGAGCTTTAAACAAGCCTAATTTGAGTAAAGAAGTTTTGACTTTGACTTTGACTACTGTCAATGTCCAGCGGTAGCACGCTGGACGTCGACAGACAATAATTTTGCATTAAGTATAATTATGTTGTTTATCTAATTTTATTTTATCAATTTAAAATTGATTGTCTTAGTTTATTGAACCGCAAGTATCAAGGCCTCCGTGGCGCAATTGGCTAGCGCGTTCGGCTGTTAACCGAAAGGTTGGTGGTTCGAGCCCACCCGGGGGCGTATAATATTTTACCAGTTTCGCACACATTTTTTATATTTCTAATGTAACAGTATAGTAATTCAAAATAATCAATTTTTATTAATCAGATATAAAAAAATTTAGAAAACTGCAACATGTGTTCTTAGCACAAAACTCCTTGTGCGTACTATATCCCATATCCATGTCCCATATCTCAAAAACTACACGACATATTATCTCATTCAAACCAATTTTTGTTAAGTATTTTCTATGTTCTACCACCATACATTTTTCCAGAATTTCTCACGCCGTAGTACTTTAGAAGCGCATATCAGATGGACGTCATATATGTCGTCGAAATATTTTTTATTTTTTTTGTTTTTCCAGTAGGAAAAAAACGTGAATGTATGTATGCAAGTTATGTATTTTTTTAATAATATGAACTGCTTTACCTACCACTACTCTCCTACCACCACTACACTACAGATGTCTGAATCTGTCACTATAACTGAGCCCTCCTCATTCCGCATCGATGACTCATTACATCGAATGCGGCAAAATCAGAAGTTTCTTTCACGCTCATAGATCAGTCGGTAATTTAAAAACGTGTCTCTAATTTAAGACGATTAGAAGAATATCAAACTAAAAAAAAGAGCGCACAATGCGCTCATTTCGATTAGCATTACGTCAGCCGTGACAACAACAACAAATTTAAGAACGTCGTGGAGGGACAGTTGATTTTATTTAAAAGGCTAGTTTACGTTGTGGTCGTAACATTAAATTTGTGTTTATTATTTTTGAATGGGTCTTCGTCTTTGCTTTTATGTTTTGATCAATCGAGCACGTTTTTGGTGTGATTTTTGTATGAAACTGTGTATTGTGGAGTTTTGTATGTTAATGTTAATCTAATAATTAATCGTAATAAATCTGAAGTTCTGGATTGATATGCACTGAAAATCCATTCAAATAAATTAATAGTCATTGCTTTTTTGTTTATAAATCTCAGTTGGTAGGTAATGTGTTGCTTAAGAAAGTATATATAAGAAAATAATCACCAACAAAAAAACTCACAAGAACAAAATCGCGTTAATATATTGTACAGATAACAACAATATAAATGTAAAAAGCACATATATTTGTCTTACCTTACACAAAAATGTGTTAAACAAATACACACGTCCCATTGAAGAAAACATTAAAGAGATTGTATTTATTATTACAGAAACGTAAATTAAACATCAATGTGCTTAAAAGGAGGTCGTTACAGTGAATGTTTGAAAATGTTGTTTGCTAAGGCACGAAAAAGTTTACTTTTCTCGTATTCTCTTTACTGTATTGTTGTCTGATCCTTTTATGTCACAAAGCACTTTTCCTTTTCGATTGTTGGTCTAATATTTTTATTTTATTTTATTTCAATATGTAATTTTCAAAATTACATTTATTTATTTATCTATTTAAAAGAGTCACAGTAATAGGTCGCAGAGAAAGCTCCAATTCACCACTATGTTTAAATATTACATGTCAATAGATTGCTAATTAATATCTATAATTATATAATAATAATAATTAAGATGTAATGATCTCGGCACACTGAGCTTAATTTGCTCTAAAGCAGTCTGGTTCTCAATTTTATTCTGCATCATCATGTAGCAATGCACTACCAGGAGCAATTTTCGCCTTAGTGCCAACGTATCTAAGCCCACCATACCCGAATCAAATAACGAAGGGTACAGGTAAGGATTAAAACCGTATGTGCGCTTGTAAACCCACCACGCAAACTTTCGCTGTATCTTCTCGATCATAATGGAGTATTTACTTTCATAAAAAAGTATGCTCTGCAGCCAGGTCATTAAACTTAAGCAATAAAATAAAGAAAGCATCAGATAAAATAAAAATGACTTGGAGTATTATTAATAGTGAAATCGGGAAAGTCAAGGACTGCGAACATGATTACAAAATAAATTTTAATAACAAGCTTATGATATCTGATCAATATGTTGCTATAGCCTTTGAAAAGTTTTTTAGTGGTATTCCAATTTCCATAACCAAGCCATTAAATTCTTCTCCTACCACCGCTGATATATTACTCAAACAAAATGTAAGTTTTTGTACAAAACATTTTAAATTTCATATGGTAGATGCAAATGACATTCTAAATATTTTTAAAAGAAGATTGTAAAAGAACCGCTGATCTATGGGGTATGTCCGTTGAAGTTAGTGCGTCTATTATAGTAATAGTAATAGTAGTTAGTAATAGTTAATTCCGGTATGGAATTTTGTGTGTTTCCTGATTTGATGAATCATACCTATATTTAAATCAGGTAGTATATCGGACCCTGCTAACTTTAGACCTATTTCCGCACTACCAAATTTAAGAAAGATTTTTGAAAAAAATATACTTAATCAAATGTCAATCAATTAAAACATTTTAATTTACATAAATTGTTTCACAAAAATCAATTTGGTTTTACAAGGGGTCGTTCTACAACCGATGCAGGCAGCATATTTGATGCCTGGGAGAGGTCACAGGATGCCTTGGGTGTTTTCTGTGATCTTTCTAAGGTCTTCGATTGCGTTGATCATGAAACACTTATCAGGAAACTACATCATTACGGTATAAGAAATTCTGCACTTCAACTTCTAACTTCATATTTGAGTAATAGAAAGCAGAAAGTAGTTATCAATAGCAAGAGTTCTTCCGGATCAGCAGTATTCCGCAATGGGTATTCCGCAGAGTTCGATTCTCGGCCCATTTCCATTTCTTATTTACATTAATGACTTAATTTACCTAGTAGGATACCACACTACTAGGATACAAGACAACCATGATATAGTGCTATTTGCTGATTATTCGTCTTTGATTTTTAAGATAAAACGTCAACTTTTATTATATGACGAGTTGAATAATGCTATTTCAAAATTAGTACATTGGTTTAACGTTAACAATTTGCTTTTAAACGGCAATAAAACAAAATTTATTAAATTCTCAACACCAAATGTTAAAAGATTAGATGTAAATGGGATTGTGAATGGGGGAGAGTTGAGCCTTGTCGATACGACTGTCTTCCTTGGAATAACTCTTGACACAAAACTTCAATGGGGCCCCATATATCTAAACTAGCTAGAAGACTTAGCTCTGCAGCTTATGCTGTAAAAAATTAGGAATTTGACTAATATTGAAACTGCTAGATTACTTTATTTTATTTATTTTCATAGCATAATGTCTTATGGTATTTTACTATGGGAAAATGCTACTGATGTTGCATTGATTTTTGTTTTTCAAAAGAGAGCCGTAATATCTATTTATAATCTTGGCTCTAAAGTGTCTCTTAGAGATAAATTTAAAGAAATTAATATCTTAACCTTGGCCTCTCAATATATATTTGAAAACATTTTGTATGTACCCAAGAACATAAATCAGTTTACTAAAAAAATGATGTTCATAATGTAAATACCAGGAACGAGCATAAATTAATAATGCCAGTTACTCGACTTCACAGGGTCAGTAACTCTTTTATGGGGCAATGTATACGTTTTTACAACAAAATCCCAGAAAGTGCTCAAAGTTTTTCAATCAAAAAATTAAAGTTTTATATTAAACAAAGACTTCATAAAAAAGTTTTTTATAATATTAAAGAGTACATACATGATGATAAGCCCTGAGAATGCCGCCAAGCTATTTCTACATCTTTATAATACTGCTGTTATTGTACTTTTTTCTTATTGGATAAAATGATGAAACGAGCAAAACGTTCACCTGATGGTAAGTGTAACGTCTGCCCATAACAGTTGCTGTGTCACCCGCTGCAGTTTCTTAGTATCGGCGACACTACTCACACCCAAGTAAGGTCATCCGCAAACATAATCAAATGAGAGGCCCAAGGTATTTCCCTGACTGACTCCAGACCGGGTGTAGTAGTTGTCTGACTCGTGATCAGCCACTCTAATGAACTGGCTACGGTTTCCCAAATAGCTCGAAAAGGAAATTTATGAGTTTGGAGACAAACCCTAACATAGCCAGCTTCTGAAGTAGAATATCGTTGTAGATCGAACGCCCTCTTAAAATCGAAATAAGTCGCATCAACTTCCAACTAGCAGCGTTGTCCATGAAATTCACGTGATTGGTAGTGGTGCACCGAGTCTTACGATACCCATGCTTTTTTTTTTAAGACTATATATAATTTCGGTGATGTAATTGCTGTTAGCCTTTTTGGCTTTTACAGCTTCATCGGATACTGTTATCACGGGCCAGGGGCCCGCGTGCCAGGTTTGGTTTGACCCAAACATAAATACTTAAATAAACTCCTACAAACAAATCGAAATTCGGACTGTGTCGCGTTCGCTGCGTGCTTGCGCGACTTCGAATACGAATATCTCAAATGATTTTAAGTCGTCTAATGACCGTCCGTGGAAGGCTGCGGGCCTCCATTCGGACTATCGACTTGTGTGTCGGTAACTCTGGGCGGTGAGAACCGCCCTGGAACACGGGTGTATCGTGTGTACGCGGAGTGATTGTCGACTGCTGCGCGCTGCTCTCTACGGCGGTCGCGCGTCGTGGTGCGTGTTATATTAAAGCTATTAACTGTGTGTACAGTGTAGCCTGAATCGTGACTGACCGTATCGTGGTTAGGGAGTGCCGAGACGTCCGTGTCGTCTAGCACGTTTCGCGGGCGACGTTTGCGTTCGGTCGCGTTTCTATCTGGTCGGTAATTTGCTGCTTTAACCACCATCGGGTTTGGATGAACCGCGGCTTTTTCTAAAAACCGCCGTGATAATGTCTGAAGTGTTCAGAGATTAAGGGCATTTCACAGTCGCTGTGAAGGTCTACGTTGCGTTGATACCAACCGGCTCCGGTGGCAGTTCGCAAGAATCGATTTTGAACGCTCTGTAACTTCTTTAATTGATTGCCCGTCGCGTGAGCGAAAGCGACGCAAGCATAGGCCATTACGGGTATTATGCAAGTCTTATAGTGGCGTGTCTTAAGCACATTTTGCTTAAAGAGCAAGTTAATGGATATAGTCGGCTTGAGATAAAAGCCGCTCTATTTCGAACGTTTTTTATGTGTGCAGCGAACGACATCGCTGCGTCTAAAGTGACCCCGAGGTATTTGACGCTCTTTTCCCAGGGAATAGGGTGTCCGAATAGGGTGATCGTGCCTTGTTGATTGTTGCCGATTGTGTGAATTCGTCTAGTGAGCTTTGACGTGCCCCTCGAGAAGTATATCGCTACGCTTTTCTCGGGGTTTACCTCTATTCTCCATTTCCGGAACCATTCGCCTAGGCGATCGGCTGCGGCTTGGAGATGAATCATTATGCGGCCCTTGTGCTTGTCGGAATAGTACAGGGCCGTGTCATCTGCGAAAAGCGCAAGATTGACTTTCGGGTCTCGCGAATATCGCTAGTACGAGTATATAGCGAGAAAAGGAGTGGGGAGAGGCAGGAGCCCTGTGGGACACCCGCTCGGAGAGGGCGGCTTGAAGAGCGCGTTCCCTCTACTCGGAATCGAAATAGGCGGTTGGACAAGAAGGCTCGTATGACGAGTCATATAGTTCGTAGAACTGATAACCGTTGGGAATTAAGATTCCCGACAAGGTAAGTGACCGCCGACAAACCCTTTGTAGGGCGGCCCTCCACTAGATGGAGCGACGACCAGCACGTTTTTACGGGAAGTCGATGAATCCAAATGGCTCAGGACCGTGTTGTATAGCAGTGGGCTTGTGGTGGCCGAAATGATGATGATGATGTGTTTAGGAAAGATTATACAAGAGATAGGACAAAAACAGTTAAATCGTTTAAGTTAAAGTATTAATCCGTTGTCTTATTTGTGAATATTCGGAGAGCTGATTTAAAAAATATTTGCCAATTTATTTTAATAATATTTAGTGAAACGAAAATTGATAAAAAGGAACATAGAAACGATTTAAATGAAATGCCTATTGATGCCACACTTTTTCGCACATATACAAAAGTATTTTTAAGTATATTATTTTAACACAATTAATCTGAAAAACATTAAATATCATAGCCTATAAACCGCAGAGATGCATTGATTACGCTTCATTACACACCAAAACATAAATATAAGCAAAAGAAAAATTAAGAAATCCGTTATCCAATTCACTCGGAACGAACGAACAAGCAAGCATGACTTTGTCTTGTGGGTAGTGACCAGCTGCTGTTGGAGTGCATTATTAATAACAGTGACGCTCTTGCACATAGATACTTACGCCTTTTTCCCATAGTAGGGGTAGGTAGAGACCACACACGTAGTCCCCTTTTCGCCCCCGTGGGAAATGTGACAGGTGGCGAACCACGTCGCCGCCATTTAGAAGTCAAAAAAACTTTCTTACTTCTCATTGCGTTCCCATGAGCAATATAAAATACCTCTTTTAACCCGATGGGAGGATAATCAGCACCGATTCATCATAGAAATAAATGAAATAGACCCCTAAAATAAATACTGGTAACTTAAAGTTGTTAAAGTAACTATTGACACTGGAACTATCTTAAAGTCTTAATGTTGGTAATATAAAACCGACGACCGCGTGGCCTAGTGGTCAGAGTACCTGACTTCTACGCCGCGGGTCCTGGGTTCGAATCCCAGAAACCCCAAGTCCATCGAAGAAAATCGTAGCCACACTTATCAAGAACTAAGGTCTGAAAAAGATCATGGAACACATGACATGCGATACGTATTGTCAGCTGTTTAGTAGTGTTAAGTATTATTATATCTATAGATTATGTTACTTTAACTTGGAACCTTGCAATTCGCTACGAGAACTATTCAGGGAGACTAAAATATTGACACTTCCGTCGTTGTTTATTTTTGAAAATATTATGTACGTACGAAAAAACATTAATTTATTTGCCAAAAAATTTACTGTATCTTGTCGTAGATTGGGTCGAGGTGACACGCTAGAGGTTCCTTTGCTTAGATTGGCTAAAACTAGAAAGTCTTTCCTTAGTAGATGTATAAAGTTTTATAATAAAATTCCTAAAAGTGTAACACAAAAATCAGACATGAATTTTAAAAAACTTATCAAGATGACATCATTAGATAAAGCGTATTATAAAATAGATCAGTAGATAGAGGACAAAGATGTGTGGAAATAACTCATACTCTGCTCTTGGAAACCCCCTGGCTACTAAATTTATGATGTAATTTTTTTGTAATCTGTAATCTGTGAATGACATTATGTAATATGGCATTGAAAAAAGAAAGACCCCAGAGTTTCTTACCGGTTCTTCTCTGAGAAGGTCATTATTGAACCGGTGTAGATTTTGACGTTCATAAGAGCTTTAAACAAGCCTAATTTGAGTAAAGAAGTTTTGACTTTGACTTTGACTACTGTCAATGTCCAGCGGTAGCACGCTGGACGTCGACAGACAATAATTTTGCATTAAGTATAATTATGTTGTTTATCTAATTTTATTTTATCAATTTAAAATTGATTGTCTTAGTTTATTGAACCGCAAGTATCAAGGCCTCCGTGGCGCAATTGGCTAGCGCGTTCGGCTGTTAACCGAAAGGTTGGTGGTTCGAGCCCACCCGGGGGCGTATAATATTTTACCAGTTTCGCACACATTTTTTATATTTCTAATGTAACAGTATAGTAATTCAAAATAATCAATTTTTATTAATCAGATATAAAAAAATTTAGAAAACTGCAACATGTGTTCTTAGCACAAAACTCCTTGTGCGTACTATATCCCATATCCATGTCCCATATCTCAAAAACTACACGACATATTATCTCATTCAAACCAATTTTTGTTAAGTATTTTCTATGTTCTACCACCATACATTTTTCCAGAATTTCTCACGCCGTAGTACTTTAGAAGCGCATATCAGATGGACGTCATATATGTCGTCGAAATATTTTTTATTTTTTTTGTTTTTCCAGTAGGAAAAAAACGTGAATGTATGTATGCAAGTTATGTATTTTTTTAATAATATGAACTGCTTTACCTACCACTACTCTCCTACCACCACTACACTACAGATGTCTGAATCTGTCACTATAACTGAGCCCTCCTCATTCCGCATCGATGACTCATTACATCGAATGCGGCAAAATCAGAAGTTTCTTTCACGCTCATAGATCAGTCGGTAATTTAAAAACGTGTCTCTAATTTAAGACGATTAGAAGAATATCAAACTAAAAAAAAGAGCGCACAATGCGCTCATTTCGATTAGCATTACGTCAGCCGTGACAACAACAACAAATTTAAGAACGTCGTGGAGGGACAGTTGATTTTATTTAAAAGGCTAGTTTACGTTGTGGTCGTAACATTAAATTTGTGTTTATTATTTTTGAATGGGTCTTCGTCTTTGCTTTTATGTTTTGATCAATCGAGCACGTTTTTGGTGTGATTTTTGTATGAAACTGTGTATTGTGGAGTTTTGTATGTTAATGTTAATCTAATAATTAATCGTAATAAATCTGAAGTTCTGGATTGATATGCACTGAAAATCCATTCAAATAAATTAATAGTCATTGCTTTTTTGTTTATAAATCTCAGTTGGTAGGTAATGTGTTGCTTAAGAAAGTATATATAAGAAAATAATCACCAACAAAAAAACTCACAAGAACAAAATCGCGTTAATATATTGTACAGATAACAACAATATAAATGTAAAAAGCACATATATTTGTCTTACCTTACACAAAAATGTGTTAAACAAATACACACGTCCCATTGAAGAAAACATTAAAGAGATTGTATTTATTATTACAGAAACGTAAATTAAACATCAATGTGCTTAAAAGGAGGTCGTTACAGTGAATCGACCACGATACGGTCAGTGACCACGATACGGTCAGTCACGATCCGAACAACACTGTACACACAGTTAATAGTTTCAACATCACACGCACAACGTCGCGCGACCGCCGTAGAGAGCGGCGCGCAGCTATCGTTCATAACACCGCGTACACCAGATACACCCGTGTTCCAGGGCGGTTCTCACCGCCCAGAGTTTCCGACACACAAGTCGACAGTCCGAACGGAGGCCCGCAGTCTCCCTCGGACGGTCATTAGATGACTTTATAAATAAAATTATGGAGATATTCACTGTAGCGCAAGCACGCTAGCGAACGCAACGGTCCGAACTTAGAAGTTTAGTAGGAGTTTATATTTATGTATCTATGTTTTGGGTCAAACCAAACCTGGCACGCGGGCCCCGGGCCCGCGAGCACAGCATCCGATGAAGCTGTAAAAGCCAAAAGGCTAACAGCGATCACATCACCGAAAATATATATTACAGTGAATGTTTGAAAATGTTGTTTGCTAAGGCACGAAAAAGTTTACTTTTCTCGTATTCTCTTTACTGTATTGTTGTCTGATCCTTTTATGTCACAAAGCACTTTTCCTTTTCGATTGTTGGTCTAATATTTTTATTTTATTTTATTTCAATTTGTAATTTTCAAAATTACATTTATTTATTTATCTATTTAAAAGAGTCACAGTAATAGGTCGCAGAGAAAGCTCCAATTCACCACTATGTTTAAATATTACATGTCAATAGATTGCTAATTAATATCTATAATTATATAATAATAATAATTAAGATGTAATGATCTCGGCACACTGAGCTTAATTTGCTCTAAAGCAGTCTGGTTCTCAATTTTATTCTGCATCATCATGTAGCAATGCACTACCAGGAGCAATTTTCGCCTTAGTGCCAACGTATCTAAGCCCACCATACCCGAATCAAATAACGAAGGGTACAGGTAAGGATTAAAACCGTATGTGCGCTTGTAAACCCACCACGCAAACTTTCGCTGTATCTTCTCGATCATAATGGAGTATTTACTTTCATAAAAAAGTATGCTCTGCAGCCAGGTCATTAAACTTAAGCAATAAAATAAAGAAAGCATCAGATAAAATAAAAATGACTTGGAGTATTATTAATAGTGAAATCGGGAAAGTCAAGGACTGCGAACATGATTACAAAATAAATTTTAATAACAAGCTTATGATATCTGATCAATATGTTGCTATAGCCTTTGAAAAGTTTTTTAGTAGTATTCCAATTTCCATAACCAAGCCATTAAATTCTTCTCCTACCACCGCTGATATATTACTCAAACAAAATGTAAGTTTTTGTACAAAACATTTTAAATTTCATATGGTAGATGCAAATGACATTCTAAATATTTTTAAAAGAAGATTGTAAAAGAACCGCTGATCTATGGGGTATGTCCGTTGAAGTTAGTGCGTCTATTATAGTAATAGTAATAGTAGTTAGTAATAGTTAATTCCGGTATGGAATTTTGTGTGTTTCCTGATTTGATGAATCATACCTATATTTAAATCAGGTAGTATATCGGACCCTGCTAACTTTAGACCTATTTCCGCACTACCAAATTTAAGAAAGATTTTTGAAAAAAATATACTTAATCAAATGTCAATCAATTAAAACATTTTAATTTACATAAATTGTTTCACAAAAATCAATTTGGTTTTACAAGGGGTCGTTCTACAACCGATGCAGGCAGCATATTTGATGCCTGGGAGAGGTCACAGGATGCCTTGGGTGTTTTCTGTGATCTTTCTAAGGTCTTCGATTGCGTTGATCATGAAACACTTATCAGGAAACTACATCATTACGGTATAAGAAATTCTGCACTTCAACTTCTAACTTCATATTTGAGTAATAGAAAGCAGAAAGTAGTTATCAATAGCAAGAGTTCTTCCGGATCAGCAGTATTCCGCAATGGGTATTCCGCAGAGTTCGATTCTCGGCCCATTTCCATTTCTTATTTACATTAATGACTTAATTTACCTAGTAGGATACCACACTACTAGGATACAAGACAACCATGATATAGTGCTATTTGCTGATTATTCGTCTTTGATTTTTAAGATAAAACGTCAACTTTTATTATATGACGAGGTGAATAATGCTATTTCAAAATTAGTACATTGGTTTAACGTTAACAATTTGCTTTTAAACGGCAATAAAACAAAATTTATTAAATTCTCAACACCAAATGTTAAAAGATTAGATGTAAATGGGATTGTGAATGGGGGAGAGTTGAGCCTTGTCGATACGACTGTCTTCCTTGGAATAACTCTTGACACAAAACTTCAATGGGGCCCCATATATCTAAACTAGCTAGAAGACTTAGCTCTGCAGCTTATGCTGTAAAAAAATTAGGAATTTGACTAATATTGAAACTGCTAGATTACTTTATTTTATTTATTTTCATAGCATAATGTCTTATGGTATTTTACTATGGGAAAATGCTACTGATGTTGCATTGATTTTTGTTTTTCAAAAGAGAGCCGTAATATCTATTTATAATCTTGGCTCTAAAGTGTCTCTTAGAGATAAATTTAAAGAAATTAATATCTTAACCTTGGCCTCTCAATATATATTTGAAAACATTTTGTATGTACCCAAGAACATAAATCAGTTTACTAAAAAAATGATGTTCATAATGTAAATACCAGGAACGAGCATAAATTAATAATGCCAGTTACTCGACTTCACAGGGTCAGTAACTCTTTTAAGGGGCAATGTATACGTTTTTACAACAAAATCCCAGAAAGTGCTCAAAGTTTTTCAATCAAAAAATTAAAGTTTTATATTAAACAAAGACTTCATAAAAAAGTTTTTTATAATATTAAAGAGTACATACATGATGATAAGCCCTGAGAATGCCGCCAAGCTATTTCTACATCTTTATAATACTGCTGTTATTGTACTTTTTTCTTATTGGATAAAATGATGAAACGAGCAAAACGTTCACCTGATGGTAAGTGTAACGTCTGCCCATAACAGTTGCTGTGTCACCCGCTGCAGTTTCTCAGTATCGGCGACACTACTCACACCCAAGTAAGGTCATCCGCAAACATAATCAAATGAGAGGCCCAAGGTATTTCCCTGACTGACTCCAGACCGGGTGTAGTAGTTGTCTGACTCGTGATCAGCCACTCTAATGAACTGGCTACGGTTTCCCAAATAGCTCGAAAAGGAAATTTATGAGTTTGGAGACAAACCCTAACATAGCCAGCTTCTGAAGTAGAATATCGTTGTAGATCGAACGCCCTCTTAAAATCGAAATAAGTCGCATCAACTTCCAACTAGCAGCGTTGTCCATGAAATTCACGTGATTGGTAGTGGTGCACCGAGTCTTACGATACCCATGCTTTTTTTTTAAGACTATATATAATTTCGGTGATGTAATTGCTGTTAGCCTTTTTGGCTTTTACAGCTTCATCGGATACTGTTATCACGGGCCAGGGGCCCGCGTGCCAGGTTTGGTTTGACCCAAACATAAATACTTAAATAAACTCCTACAAACAAATCGAAATTCGGACTGTGTCGCGTTCGCTGCGTGCTTGCGCGACTTCGAATACGAATATCTCAAATGATTTTAAGTCGTCTAATGACCGTCCGTGGAAGGCTGCGGGCCTCCATTCGGACTATCGACTTGTGTGTCGGTAACTCTGGGCGGTGAGAACCGCCCTGGAACACGGGTGTATCGTGTGTACGCGGAGTGATTGTCGACTGCTGCGCGCTGCTCTCTACGGCGGTCGCGCGTCGTGGTGCGTGTTATATTAAAGCTATTAACTGTGTGTACAGTGTAGCCTGAATCGTGACTGACCGTATCGTGGTTAGGGAGTGCCGAGACGTCCGTGTCGTCTAGCACGTTTCGCGGGCGACGTTTGCGTTCGGTCGCGTTTCTATCTGGTCGGTAATTTGCTGCTTTAACCACCATCGGGTTTGGATGAACCGCGGCTTTTTCTAAAAACCGCCGTGATAATGTCTGAAGTGTTCAGAGATTAAGGGCATTTCACAGTCGCTGTGAAGGTCTACGTTGCGTTGATACCAACCGGCTCCGGTGGCAGTTCGCAAGAATCGATTTTGAACGCTCTGTAACTTCTTTAATTGATTGCCCGTCGCGTGAGCGAAAGCGACGCAAGCATAGGCCATTACGGGTATTATGCAAGTCTTATAGTGGCGTGTCTTAAGCACATTTTGCTTAAAGAGCAAGTTAATGGATATAGTCGGCTTGAGATAAAAGCCGCTCTATTTCGAACGTTTTTTATGTGTGCAGCGAACGACATCGCTGCGTCTAAAGTGACCCCGAGGTATTTGACGCTCTTTTCCCAGGGAATAGGGTGTCCGAATAGGGTGATCGTGCCTTGTTGATTGTTGCCGATTGTGTGAATTCGTCTAGTGAGCTTTGACGTGCCCCTCGAGAAGTATATCGCTACGCTTTTCTCGGGGTTTACCTCTATTCTCCATTTCCGGAACCATTCGCCTAGGCGATCGGCTGCGGCTTGGAGATGAATCATTATGCGGCCCTTGTGCTTGTCGGAATAGTACAGGGCCGTGTCATCTGCGAAAAGCGCAAGATTGACTTTCGGGTCTCGCGAATATCGCTAGTACGAGTATATAGCGAGAAAAGGAGTGGGGAGAGGCAGGAGCCCTGTGGGACACCCGCTCGGAGAGGGCGGCTTGAAGAGCGCGTTCCCTCTACTCGGAATCGAAATAGGCGGTTGGACAAGAAGGCTCGTATGACGAGTCTGTCCGGCACTTTAGTGTGATACAACTTGTAATACAAGTCGTCGTGCCAGACTTTGTCAAATGCCTTTGCGACATCGAAAAATAAGGCCCTCTGTGCCTACAGGCTTAGGGCGGTCATTTAAATTCTCTAAAATGTGCTCCGTTAAGCGGTGCACTTGATGAGTACAAGAGTGTTCGGGGCAAGGCCGAACTGCTCCTCTGGAAGAATATTATTGGTAAGGACATAGTCTTTTAAACGACTGAGTATAATTCGCTCATAAATCTTTGCCATCGAGTTGAGGAGACTTATTGGGCGGTAATTTGACGGGATGTTCCTAGGCTTGTTAAGCTTCGGAATGCCTATAACGTCGGCTTCCTTCCAGGCGTCCGGGAAGGAGCAGCTAGAGAGGAGCGCGTTAAAAATACTAACTAGTAGACACAATAGCGGCGTAGTTAGAGCTTTCATCACCCTGTTGTTTATGCCGTCGAGGCCGGGCGCGGATCGGTTTTTAAGATTTTTGACTATCTTAGTGACTTCGTCGATAGTAACTGGAGGCAGTGGTTCGCCCACTGGTGGTATCGCAGCCTTGCGTTCGAGTTCCGCGACCACCTGCTGCAGGTGGTCGCGGAACCTGCGGTGGATCTGCAATCGGGAGGGCAATATTACTACTACTATTATTACTAATATCATGATGATTATTACATAAGTTTACCACCAATTAGGAATGCGTTTCCGCTGGAGAAGAAATGGCGCAAGAAACTCCAGCGACGCTTCTGTTTATGATACTACTGCTAAGCCGGTCCTGAGATGCGGCGGTATCGCGAATAACTTTGTCTGATACGCCCTCGCCGACGGCGGGGGCGGTATGATGTTGATGTTGTGTGTTTGTGTAGTGATGAGTAGAGCGCTTGGGCAATAGTGGTCGCGTCGTCAGGGTCCTCGAGAACGTGCCTCGGACTCCTTTTTCCGCGGGTCGAGTTTTGGTGTATCGCGAGGGGGTTGTATGTGGCGGCACTTACAACCAGTGGGTTTGGGTGCGTGGCAGCAGAGTCGAAGTATCGGCGAGAGGCCAACTTTAGATATTGGGCTATGGTAGGTAGCCCTAAATCGATATGAAGGTTAGCATTACGCACGAACCACGGTGCTCCCGTGGCTTTTCGCATGAATCGATTTTGTATTACCTGAAGTCGGTGAATTTGACACGGGGAGGCATGCGCAAATACGGTGCTTGCGTATGTCATAATTGGCCGAATACAGGCTTTGTAAAGTGTAATTTTATTACGTAGGGACATTTTGCTATTTTTATTTAGTAACGGATGTAATCGGCCGAGGACGAACGCCGCTCGGTTCCTTACTCGGTTAATATGTGGACCGAAGCTGACTCTCGAGTCTAATAGGACGCCTAAGTATTTGACTGTCTTTTCCCAGGGGATTGGACGATCGAATAACTCTATGGTGGGGAGATCCGGCGTTATGCGCCGCGAGAAGGACATGGCTGCACTTTTGATAGGGTTGATCTCGATCCTCCATTTCCGAAACCAGTTCCCGAGGGTTCGGGCTGCGGATTGTAGGCGTTTAGAGATAGTGTCTAGATTACGTCCAGACACATAGAGGCAGGTATCGTCTGCGAAGAGGGCGAGTTCGACGCCGCTGGTGTGCGGTATGTCGTTCGTGAAAAGGGTGTAGAGCACGGGACCTAGGACTGAGCCTTGTGGTACTCCGGCTAGGATGGGATGTGGTTCGGATCGCACCCCCTCGACGCGGTAGCGGAAGGTTCGACTGCGTAAGAAATCTCGTATGATGAGTACGAGGCAATCTGGCACACCGAGTACGTATAACTTGTATACGAGCCCGTTGTGCCAGACCTTGTCGAACGCTTTCGCCACGTCGAAGAAGAGCGCTCCTGCATGAAGCCGGCGTATGAAGCGGGATTGAATGTGCTCCGTTATGCGGTGCACCTGCTGAGTACATGAGTGTTTGGCTCGGAATCCAAACTGCTCGTGGATGGGGATCCCCCGAGACTGCATGAAGTCTCTTAAGCGGGCGAGAAGTAGGCGTTCGTATATCTTGCCTAGAGCCTTGAGGAGGCTTATAGGCCGATATGCGGTCGGATCGGACGGGCCCATTCTTTTTGGAGCGACAGATTTTATATAAATAGTAACGGCAGTTTTAACATAGATATACAGTATTTTACAAGGAAGCCTGGTATGGCATCCGGCCCCGAGGAAGAGAGAGACTTAAGCCTCCTTACTGCAACGTCTACGTCCTTCTCACTCACAGCGTCGATGGCAATCTGTGTTGAATCTCAAGTAAACAAAAAACAAGTAAACTTCACGCATCTGCGTTTGTCCCTTCTTTTTTCTTCACTGTATTCACAGAATTTCGCAGGTTCGTTAATAATATTTTGTGAGTTAGTCCGATGTGCTGTTTTTATGCATTATTAATCAAAGTCTCCACATACCACCTATAATACTTGAAGAGTTGCTTATTAAAGTCTTTGCCCTCAGATTTGTGTTTGACAGAATGAAAATATTTAGTTTCAATATTTGTGATTATTTCTGAGGTATACCAGGAGGGATATACGTAGCGGTCGAGATGTTCAAGCCTTTTTTTTAACAGGTACATATGCATTTACACAATCGTATAGAAAATCTCGACAGCAAACTCTACATTTTAACTCTGCCCAGTCTAATTCAGTTAACGCTGCGTATAGTGCACTGAAATCTGCTCTACGAAAATTCCAATCTGGTGGCGCGTAGGGACTGGCGATCGTCAAGGAGAGCAAGGCACCCGCAGACGGGGCGATGACTCCTGCCGTTCCTGAGTCGGAAGATCGCCTCTCTGAGGAGGAGTTGGACTGCAGTAGGCTGTTCAACTCTGACCCAGTAGGGGAGGAGGAGACGCAGGGCCTTTTGACAGGGCTAAACATAGGTGGGGGGGAAGAGGACACATCATGCGATGGCATGCCCTTCGTACCCAATTAACACCATACAGGCAAACCTCCACCACAGCGAAACTGCGACGGCTCAAATGCGCAAGTGGGTGGAGGCAAAGCAACGACCATAGCCCTGATTCCAGAGCCGTGGATCAGGGCCGGCCGCATACATGCCGGAGGCAGACACCACCGATTCGAGTTACAGGTGAATATTTCCTCAATACCTCCATAACGTAACCCCCGCAAGACGAATCGGGCGAAATATATACAAACGCTAGTACACAAGCTTGCGGGGCTTACTGAAATCGAAAGATTGGAGAATACATACAAAATAGAAGAACAGGTAACGGTTCTAACAGATTTTCTGATAGAAAGCTACCACAATGCATGTCCAGAAACTGTCGCCGTAAAGAAATCTAGCAAGCAATCCTGGTGGGGGATTGAGCTAGAACGCAAACGGAAAAAAGTCAGGAAAACCCTAAATAGGGCAATGAACACATCGGCTGACGAAGACTGTGACTCCCACAAAGAGACCAAGTATGAGTACAAAAAATGCATCAGGTATCGACGAACTGTGGGATGGCGCGAATTCTGCAGTCACATAGAATCCTGTAAACAAGCAAACCGGGTAAGGAAAGTTCTGGCCCAACCAACAATCTCAGGGCCTGACACTCTTCGCAAACCCGACAACACATACACCTCCTCACCAGCTGAAACGCAACGCATCCTGCTGGAGACACATTTTCCAGGATGCAGACTGGTTCAGGAAGTATACTGGCAAGAGGAAAACATAATTCCTAGTGACCAAGACTGGAAATACGCCCAACATGTGGTTACAGTTGAAAAACTACAATGGGCCATAAGCAGTTTCCAACCTTACAAAGCGGCAGGACCTGATGGTATCTTCCCTGCTCTTCTTCAGTGGGGGGGGGGCACTGATTATAAAGGTACTTGCCGTAATTATGACAGCATGCCTAGCGCATAGATACGTCCCAAAAATCTGGAGGGAAGTGAAAGTAATCTTCATCCCCAAACCGGGCAAAAGTGACTATAAAAATGCCAAATCCTTCAGACCTATCAGCCTCACATCCTTTATGCTGAAAGCTTTGGAAAAGGTATGTGAAAGAGAGCTGAGCGGAAAGGCACTATTATACAAACCGTTGCATAGCAATCAGCATGCTTATAGCTCAGGTAAATCAACAGAATCGGCACTCCACCGGGTAGTCACCCAGATCGAGATAGCCCTTAACCAGAAAAACATCTGTCTAGGATCCTTCATTGATATAGAAGGAGCCTTTGACAAAACCAATTTCACCAGCATAGGTAATGCCCGCGTGAAACATGATGTGGAGCCAACCTTAACGAACTGGATTATAAACGCACAAAGCAAATGTATAGTGCGCATCGCAGGTGAGAGTCAAATAGTTAAAATAGCGAAAGGTTGTCCACAGGGAGGTGTGTTGTCACCGCTCCTGTGGAACCTAGTCATCAACGACCTCATCACAAAACTAAATGTAAACCATTTCTACACAATAGGGTACGCAGACGATCTAGCAATACTAATCTCAGGAAAACAAGCTAGTAGAGTCTGTGACCTTGCACAGGCGGCGCTACTTAAAGTAGAACGCTGGTGCAAGGAATACGACCTAACAGTAAACCCAAACAAAACTGAACTGATAATGTTCACTCACAAACGGGTACTGAATAGATATCATCTTCCCAGTTTATTCGGTACCGAACTACGGCTGTCAACAGAGGTAAATTACCTAGGCATCATACTGGACAGCAAACTAAACTGGAACAATCACATTGAAAACAAAATCAAAAAAGCGACTATCACCTTTTGGCAATGCAAAAGGATGATTGGTAATCGCTGGGGCTTGTCACCGAAAATCATCCTGTGGCTATACAAGATGTTTATTCGCCCAATGATTACATACGGTGTTGTAACTGCCAAGCGGTCTAATCTAAAATTTTGAATTGAAAAATCCTGTGTCGCACTGCGCATCATGCTCTTCACTCTAGAATATATTTTTTTATACTATATTTACTATAATAATACTACTACAATGCCCTCTAGAATGAAGCACGCCGAAATGTGAACACTACCACTTGACAGCAGGATAACTGACACTGGCGGACTCCTGCAGAGTCATACTACCGTCGTGCCACCAGTAATGTGTTTACACATACGACGAGATAACCCCTTTTTTTTCCCTTCAAAAACCTCGTTAGAACTCATTACTAGGAAATTTAACTCATGTTTTCACTTATCCTTTCGTTCTTAATTCTTTTCCTTAGTCTGTCGCTTTTTACATGAGATGCTATCATCTATTATAAACTTATATGGTTTAGTGTACACCTCCCCCTTTTTCCTGGTTTTCTATTTAGCTGTATCAGTTCTTTGCACTAAGGTCGTCTGGAAGAAAACGCTTTCAGTGATAAGATCGCGTTTTGTACCTTAACGTAAATATTGTACTTAGTCTTTATTTTTGTATTGGTGTGCAATAGAGAGTATATTGATTAATTGATTGTCATTTCAATCCAATATGCTATTAAAATTACTAGAAAATCAATGAAAATATCAAACGAAAATATTCTGATGAAAATTCCTGAAACTGCCTGCAAATATCTTACCAAGTCTACATTACAGATATCTTATTTATTTAAAATCTTTATTGTTTTCTTATAAATAAAATAAAAATCTTATTAAAATAATAATCTTACAAAGTGCGGCATTCTCTCCCATCAACCTGTTAAGTGGGGATTATGTTTATTATTTTCAGAAACGTATTGTCTTGCCATGTGGTGGCGGCTCGTTAAAAGAATACTACCACTCCATCTCATCCAATGGATCTCGTAAAAGGCGAGTAAGGAATTAAACTGCACTGTGCACCCAACAGCGCATGGTGGCGATGGGCTCACCACCTATCACACCAAGTGCATTATATTGTTTTGGTGAAACGTGGATTGTGGCAGTCATCTGTTTTTGCAGTGAGGGCCTAGTCTCTGACTACCCCTTATGGAATACAGTCGTGATCTTATGTGTGTATGTTATAATATTAGTATGTAAATTAGAAATTTGATTAAAATTAAAATCAATTACTAAAAATATTACTCACTGTACAATAACTGCTCGGTATATAAACAATTATTAATTAATTGATAAATATTTATTAATAATAACAGAAACGTTGCACAAAAATGTTGTAATGATATTGGGCTTGGAATTAATCTCTGAGCGCGCCAAAAAAGCATCTCTTAAAGAATTAAAATTTTCATAGCAAATTTGTGATTCGAAACTGTTGCTATAATGAAATAAAAGGGAAAAGGGTTGATCATAAATTACTCAGCATTTTTTATTAGATTTAAAAATAGGTTTTATCGTCGTCGTCGTCGTCGTTTCAGCCTATCACAAGTCCACTGCTGAACATAGGCCTCCCCCATAGATAGCCACAAAAGTTTGTAGCTCTCTTATTGGAGGGATCTCTTATAGGTTTATATCTTATAGGTTTTATAATTTATGAAAAATTTAAATTGTATATGTTAGGTATTCGATAAAGAGCAAGTCGTCGTGATGGTAAGTGCCACGCCATCTATTGACAGTTGTAGTTTCAACCAGAAACTTTAGTTACGAAGTGCTGTGTAACTCTACTCTTGTGCTCGTCACTCAGGGACATTAAGCTATCAGTGCCATTTAAACGGAAACACGGTAATGTGCATACTACTGCTCGGCGGCAGTATAACTCTAGTGAAGTAGTAAAAATCTTACCACCAGTAAAGTAGTAACTAACAGGACGAAATGCACACCGTCATCTTATATATAAGCGCCATTGGCTAAATGGCTTAGGACATGGACTGCGAAACATGACATCGCTGGATGAAGCTCACTATTCGACTATTGTCGTGAACCATCCCCTAGCACAAACTTAGTTGAAGTGGTTAACTATAATATTAGTAATGTTAATATTATAGGTAGTATTCTTTTTAACACCATCATAATATGCAATGCTGTCACCATACTGCTCGTGGGACCGCAACGGACAGTTAGACTTTTTTAATCGTATCAAAATAGCGGCGACGTGGTTCGCCACCCGTCACGTCTCGTGTCCCGCGGGGCGGAAAGTGGGATACATGAGCAACCTAAGCCTAACCCTTTTATAGGCGTATGTAATGGCGTGACTATACGTATGTATCACCAATAATGATTACAATGAAATGCTTCGGAGAGTATATTTCCAGTTCTCTTCATTAACGCTACGAATTAACTACTAACATACGGGATGCAACGTTTGGAAAACGAAATTTGAATACCTTACAACAACAGTGATCGTTTTTTTCTTGTGGTAGGATTGCTCCTTTTTTTTACTACCCCAGAGGCCATTATTCTGCCGTGAAGCGGTAGAGTGCAAACATTACTGTGTTTCGATCTGAAGGACACTGAGAGCGTAATTACTGGCCATATGAGACTTAAGAACTGATGTTCCAGGGTAGCCAGCGCATGGCGGTGCCACACAGAAATGTTCTGGATGATACAGCATTTGTTACTGGCAGACGTTGCACTTACCATCAGGTGAATATTTTGCTCATCTCGTCATTTTCTCCTTTAAAAAAAACAGTACTTCTTCTGTTGAGCTGATTAATGTGCTGCAGCCACTATGTAGCTACAAATGTCTATGCCTGGTGAAGAGATTGTGCATACTAAAATACAGGTAATAATTAATTGTAGTTAAAAGACCTTGAATGGGCAGCCGCCGAGAAGGTGAAACGCGTGTCGTGTTTTCGCGTGACTTTGATGATGTGTATGACCGAAGTAGTGGTGGTATTAGTCTGTTTATGTAAGTTATTGAGAGTGAACGTGTTGTGCTCTACAAAAACTAGGTAATACATTTTTAATTATGTGTGCGGATCTTCGCAAATTACCTTTGATTCTACCCTTTAATAAGTAATTTAATGATGACAGCCGAAATACGCAAACACTCTAAATAAAGACCTCGTAAAGATTAAGAAAAAAAAACGTTTCACATTTTTAATTACATACATTAAGAAATCTGTATAATTTTGCAAATTTTATAAAAACTTGAGATCTATTGAATTTCAAAAAAGTAACTAAGTACGTTCAGTTCAGACCAGCAAAGGTTTGAGCTTATAATTTCATCATTATTTCAGCCTATCACTAGTCCATTGCTAAACTTAGGCCTACCCCAAAGATTGCGACAAATGTTTGTATCTCTCATTTTGGTGGAATTTTGCCATAGTTGCCACGCTTGGTAGGTGGGTGGTTGCCAACCACAGTTTATTTATTCAGACCAGTGCTGCCCATCTCCTGGTTTTCATTTTCCCTCTGTCGACTTTTACGACACCCACGGGATGAGATGGGGTAGTAGATTCTCATAAGCCACCAACACACGTTTATTTTATTCCGTTATTATAATTTTTCATAATATTCATCAAGCATTAGCGCTGGAATTATTAAATCAAGTTGTTACATTGTTTTCATGCATCGATAAATACTGAGATCTTGGAAACCAGAAATTATACTCACAAGTAGAATTCGTACTGACCTTCGGCCATCCAAAATAATGAAATCCGAAAAGAGGATCCGAATGAAAAAACGACTCTAAATATCTCGACTTTTAATATCCCTTCTATGTTCTGTTAGCAGCACTAATAAAGCACAAAATGTAATTAAGTCTCATTTACATTCTAAGCTTCATTAGTGCTGCTAACAGAACATAGAAGAGATATTTAAAGTCGACGCCGCAACGTATTACCTCATTTTAATAACCTCAAATATATATTGTAATAACAACCATGACATAACAAAATGTTACTTTCAGGTCACTTCACATTCAAAAACCAAACACTCGCGTCACGGCGGTCGACGAGTGTGGTTTTGTGTTTGTCAGAATTTAAAATAATAACATGACTCCGCTAACATTAGAAAGTTCAGTGGTACAATCGTACATCCTCTATTCAGCGGTATTGGCTTTAAAGCTAGTGGCTGTGGCATCTGTAACCACGTTGGCTCGCATGACGCGAGGTTCATTCTCAAACCCAGAAGACGCTAAGACTTTCAAAGGAAAGGTTAAGTTCGATGACCCCATTGTGGAGCGTATACGCCGCGCGCATTTGAACGATTTGGAGAATATTCCCGCTTTTTGGTTGCTGGGTGCATTGTATCTAACAACAGGACCCGTGGCATTTTTGGCGACTCTTCTTTTCCGCGTGTACGCAGTCAGCCGTATTATCCATACTATTGTATATGTGATTCCATTTCCGCAACCATCGCGCGCAATTGCATACGGAATTCCGTACCTCCTTAAATGGTACATGGGAATTCAAGTTATCATATTTTACATTAAAGCTGTGTAGATATCAGTGGTTTTGTACGGTTTTATTTTATATATGTTATCATATCGTATACATTATCATTATACGAACAATAAATATTTATATAAGGATTTAAATTTAAATTCATTGATAACAAAAAGTAATATACTATAAAACATATTTAAAATTGTTACGTTTATGGTTGACTTTTATTTTTCCGTTGCTTTATTTTTTTTGCTTTATAAGTTACCTCAAAATAAAGTTATGTAAATAAAGTTCTCTATAGATATATGCGATAATTAATTTTTTCCATTACTTGTGTAAATCAGAACCCACCCACAAAACTTGTTTCATAACGTTATCAGTCGTAACAGAATCGGCAGGTCCACTTGTAAACAGTTCAAATAACCCATGTCTCATGGTCTCAGAAATTTGAAAAATCGAGGCAAGTGATTTAGTCCTTGACATACAATGGGTATGTTCTGTTTTGCATGGCTACATCTATTTATCGAATTACAATATCCATATAATTTTTGAATTCGTACAATATGTACTATATACAAATTCATTAAAGTCATACTTCAAGTACAAGCAAAAATTATTTTCATCATGTATAGAGTACTATTTCATCACTATTTCAGCCTATCACCGCTATCCGCTGTAGATCATTCTACACTCTTAAGGCCTATCACAAAACTCCTAAAAATGATCAATAAATACGCGTTTGTTTTATGTTCCTTTTTACCGTACTAACTACGCAAAAAATAGTATAATGACACGTTTACCTTATAACAATCAATTTAAAGAAACATATTTTTCATTTGAGTGAGCAGACATTTAAGATTAATATTAGAAACTGTCTTTATAGCTTCTTAACCCTAATCCTAAACAACAATATAATATAAAATTAGTTTCATATTATACATGTATATATGTGTATATATGTGTTAGTGTGTATATGTGTATTTGTACATGTATATACAATAAGTCATAAAAATCATTAACAGTCATTCTTATTCATCCTTTTTACATGCAAATAAATAATATCTACCCTGTACCTATTCACCGTATATTAACCTATGCCTGATCATTATAAAATTATTTTTTCAGTCACAGATCAGAATTTTTTTAGTTTTCGATCTTGAAACTCATTGTATTATATGAATGCTTTGTGAGTGACAGTTAGAACACGCGAACACTAAAATCGTTTTGATATTGAGAGCATAGTAATAGTATAGTATATCGTATAGTAAATCGATATATGTGTTCGCTAACCATGTAAAATTTACACTGTAAATAGAGGAAATTCTATGGGTTGGCGGCCTTGTTAGCGCTGTGGCAAAGCGATTGGCTTCTGCAATATGTGGGTTCGAGTCCCGCATGATATATAATTTCGGTGATGTAATTGCTGTTAGCCTTTTTTGGCTTTTCCAGCTTCCCGCATGAAACGCCTACATATAGCTATTCTGGGTCTGGGTGTTTGTGCGTGTACAATTAATGTAACATAACGCACCTTCCGATAACGGGTAAATTCCAATATCACCTTAGGTCCATGGTTGTCCGATGAACTGGGCAAAACATATTGTTGTTTTTTTCTCGGTCTTTTTACAGTTCGATTATAAGTATGTAATATTACTGTACATACTCGATGATTATCACGTATGAATAAGTAATATCATAACCTCAGGCTGCAGATTATAACACGAACTATACAATTCTGTGACAATATTTATGTTACATAATTGTGAAAGTTTTGCATATTACGTGATATAGACTCAAAGAAACTCAGCAGGCGTCCAACCCAAAAATGACCTACATTGAAAGTATAAATAATGAATTCTTTTTTGCCGGTATCATGCGTACTGTAGCCCACTCGACGAGTCAGAGAACAATGAGTCATACTAAGTATTTGTAAGCTGCAAGCAACTTGCAAAATGCATCTCATGTAACACGACACAAGTAAAAGTAGGTAGGTACAAAAAAGTAGGTAGGTCAAACCAGTTATTCGTTGATAAATACATTTATGACACAGGTTTTGTTTTAAACATCAATATACAAACAGTCAGACCACGATACGGTCGGTCACGATCCAGGCTACACTGTACACACAGTTAATAGCTTTAATATAACACGCACCACGACGCGCGACCGCCGTAGAGAGCGGCGCGCAGCAGTCGACAATCACACCGCGTACACACGATACACCCGTGTTCCAGGGCGGTTCTCACCGCCCAGAGTTACCGACACACAAGTCGACAGTCCGAATGGAGAGCCGCAGCCTCCCTCGGACGGTCATTAGACGACTTAAAATCGTATTGAGATATTCTAAATCGCGCAAGCACGCAGCGAACGCGATACAGTCCGAATTTCGAGGTTTTTGTAGGAGTTTATTTATTTATTTATGTTTGGGTCAAACCAAACCTGGCACGCGGGCCCCTGGCCCGTGTGCACAGGATCCGATGAAGCTGTAAAAGCCAAAAAAGGCTAACAGCAATTATATAACAAACAGTCAGCGAATTTAACAACGTCGTGGAACGATAGTTGATTTCATTCTGTAGGACTTTATTTAAGTATTTATGTTTGGTGGCGGAGTTTATTTATTTATTTTAAGTATTTATGTTTGGGTCAAACCAAACCCGGCACGCGGGCCCCTGGCCTGTGAGCACAGTATCTGATGAAGCAGTAAAAAGCCTAAAAGGCTAACAGCAATTACATCACCGAAATTATATATGATTTTATTTGTATTGTATAAGATTAAATTTGTGTTTATTTAATCAGAATTTCTGATTTTATGTTCTTATTCATAAAAAAAATCTTATGATAGATTTATAACTTTTTTCTGTTCTGTGTTTGTAACACTGAATAATTATAAATTCAATTTAATAGGCCTTATTACGTACGTGTAGAAACACGTATTATAAAATTAATTTTGTATATAACTTGCTGCAAACTTCTGTCACAAAGAAATTACTCTTAAGGCTGTAAACCTTGTACATTTTTCTGTTTTGATGGATCGAGAACGCTTTTTTGAAGTGATTTTTGTACAGAACTGTATCTTGGGTTTTTGTATATCAATGACAAAATCAAAATCTGGCAGCCTATGTTCGAATATAATTATAGTTTGGGCACGTCGTGGAAACTTTGAGGCTCAGTCGAGAAAATATTATCTTGCATAAAAATGTTCATGAAAAACTATAAAAGAGTAGTAGTTTTAAGAGATAAAAACTAGAAGATATTAACTACGTCAAATAGTAACATTTTCGTTGTACAGAATGTTAATTAAATTTTGATAATTATAATTGAAAAAATATCTTACTCTTAATGTGATAAACTTAACAGAAGAATATTCATATAAAATTGTAATGACATAAAATGGAAGATGTTTCGGATATGTTAGAATTGTAAATCATTTGTTTTTAGTTTACTAATTCTAAATTAACAAAAAAGACCATAGTTTGTAAGTACTTGACCTAGTTTGCCTTGTCCCGCAAATACGGTAAGCGACCCCGGCCTCTTGAGCTACTGTTGTCTCCTCCTGCTCCTAGTAGTAGTATCCTAACCTTATAGTTCCTTTACCAATCTCCGAATTCCCTATCCAAGTCCATTTCCTACCCAATCGTTTTCCCTTCCTCTCCGCTAAACCAGTGGTTGCCGTGCCGATTACTGCGCGATGGGAGAGCCCAGTCGTTAGCTGCTTTGGGACCGTGCGACCACTGAATAAGGCTAACCTTACTCATGCGGAGTTCTATTTGGGTGGATTACATCTTGCCTAGCGGATTATGGGAACGCAACGCCAAATGGCGGTTACATGGTTCGCCATCTGACACGCCTCGTTTCTCGTGGGAAAGTGGGTTACGGATAGCCACTTTGCTAATTTGAATGTTAGACGATATATGTTTTTATGATGAATTTAACGTAGTGTGCAAGAAAATGAGCGAAAGGCAGATTAATTAGGTTTGTGTTAATCAGACCAAGCGGAAGGACGCCACACCACCACGCATAGTAGGGTACTCATCCAATAGGTCGGAAATTATTAGAGGCGGTCAGGGCGTTGCCAGAATGCCCGATGCCGGCGGCGATTGCCCAAGACTCCCCTGGGTGAGGTTGAAGGTTGACCCTTACCTTCATATTAAAGGATTTATGATCTTTATTTGGAACCGAATTAAAAGGAATTGAAGCGTGATGGATATGAAAGTGTGCTGAAAAAGTTCGGCGATAACAGAGTGATTGAAAATGGGGAAAACTGCTGAAAGTATGTTAGGAGTGGGATCTTGTGTGAACAAACACAATGTTTACATCTTCTGTGATGTTTTGTGAAAAAATACAGTCACGCCTTTTTCCTATATGAGGGGTAGGCAGAGGCCACTCACGTAGCCTACTTTCCTCGGTCATCTTTTCTCGGTCATGCCGCGGCGCTGGCATTTATTCAGACCACTTTCTGATTTTTAGCCGAATAAGAGGTATCTTTAGGTGGTGGTGGTATCGTTTGCATGAACTAAAAATTAACATCGAAGAGGTGTTAGACTCGCACATGTAGCTTAACCGAGGCTGTTTAATTGAAATAGAGTGCGTATGGATTAAGCATGCATGATCTGACCATCAAAAGCCTCCTTTACGCTGTTGACTAGGTTATATTAGCGTCATCGGAGGAAATACTGAGGCAATATCAAACATCAGGTGCACCTCTAGGTGATTGTTAATATTCCCTCAGTATTTTTAGTCTGTCTAAATGCAACAACTTAATTCAATCCATCACAATGTCTCACTACACCAGTTGTTGACAGGTAAAGAATGCCTATATGCATAAGTATTTTTTATTAAAGATTATGGCAAGACGAGCAAATCATTATCCGTATAACAAGTGCAACGTTTGCCCATAACAAATGCTGTATCACCCGAAATATTTTTGTGTGGCAAAACACTGCAGTCGTCACCGTGAGATATCAGGTCTTACCTCACATATTCCCAGTAATTACACTAGCTATCAATGCCCATTATACCGAAACACTGCGTTACCTTAATAGATCCTACCACTAGTGCGCCCTTTGCAACTTTTTCCATTTAACCATTTTTTCTGTTATGATAATGAAATGCAGTGTAAATAAATAATTTAAATTAAGGCGTTAGGGGAAAATGTACCAGCTTTTCTGCCAAATGCCAACCTGATCTGCAAACGGTGCATAACAGCTAACGAGGCTCCAGCAGTCGACTAATAACAGAAATTCCTCTGAATTCTGGTTGCTTCTGGTTCCTCTGAATTCTGGCTGGTTGCCGTCGCTGACTAGCGACGGCAACCAGCATAACTAGCTGGTGAGCGTAGTAACCGGCATCAACCCGCTCACCAACTCACCTGCCAGCATGGTGAACATCGGCGAGCTTAGTTTAAATATAGCTGTTCCTGCTCAAGGTATTTGTGTATGTGCAATCTATATCTGAAAGCGCACCCACACATGATAAAAAGTACCTAATCTTAGTTAGGGATACTTTTTGAAAAAATCAAACCAAAACAAAAAAATCACGTACAAATTAAATAACTTAATATTTGTTATTGAAAATATTACGTTGTTGTGTCACTTTTCTTATCGAACTTACAATTTTGTAAGTAATTTTTCTGTATTGGTACTGATTAACCCATTTATTTCATATTTAGAACAACAAGATAACCATAATATGGAAATATGATGGCTACGTATTCATCGTGATGATTCCAAAAAATAAACAGGAACAAACTGTAGTGTAGAAATAAAATACACATTATTTACCAAAAAAGTTTCTGTTAAAACATGTTAATACGATAGAGCTCCTCAAAAGCCAAAAGAAATATTTTCATTTCTTATTTTATTTGAAATAAAATTTTACGACTAACAAAAATATGACAAGATGAATAATTCTATTCAAAAATATCACTTTTTTAATCAATAAATTTAGTTTTAATGCCGTTTAAATGCAAATTATACTCACAACGCCAAATGTGATCTATCACATTTTTTCTATGGAATCTATTCCAGTGTGCTTGTTCACTGAAAATAGATGAGTCTTTTAAGGATAACGGTTTTTCTCGGAATAACTCTTGATGCAAAGTTTCAATGGACGCCTACATATTTAAATTAGCAAACACACTTAGTTCAGCGGCTTACGACTTGACGAACAAGAAAAGTAAGAAGTATGATTAATAATAAAACTGCGAGACTATCTTTCTTCCAGATTCATTTTCTTTTAATTATTAGGTGTACAAAAAAGTTCTAGCCGTTTTAAATACTACATTTTAAAAATACATACAAAATTATTAAATAAAATTTCAATCGATGTGATCACCATCAGCTTCTACTACACTGCCACTCAGGCAACGATAAAAGGCTTGGTCTTTCGATGAAATCAAATTATCAAGTAAAACTTCCCATTGTAATTCATTAATAGTGTAGTGAACGACTGAACTCATGTGAGGCTTGGCATTGTACTACTATTCGATCCTTAAATCCCGCCAATAGCCTTTTTTCTCGAATTTGTTCTGCTAAACGTTTTAATTGGGAACTGTAGCGTTCTCGAGTAACGGTTTCCCCTGACTTAAGTAATTTATAATATAGCACGCCCCATTCATCCCACCAAATACAGAGCAGTATTTTATCTATTATAATTTTCGTTATTAACATCAGTATACTAAAATTTCAACAATGTAGAGATTCTAAATATCGACACGTACGAAACACAACAAGTTTTTGTAACGAACTCACATTATTTGAAGAAAAAAATAAAATTAATGAAGGTCTTTCAAAGTTTAATATTGTAAAGTGATGATGTGATGTTCTCCTAGCCGATTTCGACCACGACGACAACTTCCGAATCCGAATGTCGAGAGCCATCACCTGCGCAGGAGATATTATAGTGCCACAAGTGTACGCGCAAACACAGAGGCACTCACTCGTCCCAACCTACCCTCGCCCGATGTAACGCTGATGCGATAAGATCGGAGGTAGGCTAGGATGCAGGTGTCAGAAACACGGGGACAAACACAACACAACCAGACCCGAAAACCAATAATTTGTGTTTTAGCACAAATGTTGACTCCGGCTGGGATTCGAACCCAGGACCCGCGGCGTAAAAGTCAGGTACTCTGACCACTAGGCCACGCGGTCGTCAATTGGAAAGTAATATTAAATTAGTAATCAATTTAATGTAAAAGTTTATTACTTTTAGCAAATTTTTATACATAATCAACTAAATTGATAAGGCATTCAGATTCAGTCATACAATCTTATACTTCTGCCTGTTACCTTAAAGATCATATAAATTTTCTTGTGAAGAACCTTGGCAAATAAAGAACCTAATAATAAATCAAATTCTGCAAAAACGGTTCAAATGTAGGCTTAGACTTAAAATAGCTTCCTTCAACGCAGAATTGAAACGACTTGGAAAATATTGTGTTTGTTTGTTTGTTTGTTATCACGGGGCCGACGACCGCGTGTTCGATGTAGTGTACATCATGTAAATCAAACACAAGTTTATTTATTACAATTAAAATTATAGACCGAAACCCGTGACCATGGGCGCCGCAAAGATCGAATAGTAGACATTTGAAATTAAACGCGATAAAATCAGAAAATCTAGTTTCATTGGATGAATAATAATCGCATAAATATAAGAAATCAAATTAGTTCTTAAGTTTATTTATCTCGCTCGAAAATAGAACGTGCTTCATATTCTATTTATTAATTACGAGCAGGGCCTGCCACTTCGATTATTTTATTCAACGTGTAAACACCTAGAAGATTGCACTATCACCAATTTAATTCCGTATCTTATCAAGTGGTGTACGTGTGTAATAACTGAATCTTCCTATGTCACCGTGATTTTAAAATATTAAGTCTTACTTATTTTGAAGAGTGTGTGGCCCAGCGGTCAAAGTACCTGACTTCTACGCCGCTAGTTTTACTGGTGCTAGGATTCCAATGCAGGAATCCGTGTAGGTAGGTACCAGCCCAGCCCACTTATTCGGCCGTGAAGCAGTATTGTGCAAATACTGCGTTATGTTTTGGTTTAAAAGGCATTGAGAGCTAATGTAATTACTGGGTATATGAGACTTAAGAACTAATGTCGCAGTGTCACACAGAAACGTACTGAATGAGACAGAATTGGTTATTGGGGTTCTTACGTCGTAAGGGGAGGTGGGGGGGAGGTCTAATGAATTTGCCACGGGCCGTAACGGTATACTTACGCCACTGTCTGCCCTTAACAAAAGCTGTATCACCCACACATCCCTGTGTGGCCGTCACCGTGAGACCTCAATTCTTAAGTCTCATTAGCCAAGAAATTTAACTATCTCTGACTACCTTTCAGACCAAAACAAAGTAATGTTTGCACACTACTACTATAACTGGCCCTACGGTGGCACCTACCTGCGGATTCCTGCATATTAATCCTACCACCAGTATGATAGTTATGGCTACAATAATTTTTACTCAATGACAACATAAAAATTAACTGTTATCTATGATTGTTTTTTTTTTATTTATGAAAAAGTTAACATCCAAACGAAATTTAAAAAACTCATTATACGAGTGCACTTTTTATATTTAAAATAGTGTAACACGGTTGAAATGTACATGCGCGTGTCTTTATCAACTGTGTACCTAACATGGATGTGATAAAATATTCAATATTAACCTTGAACTTGGTTATGTTGAATGCGTACGAGTGAAACATCGCCTTTAAAACTATTTGTGAACATTTTTATTAGACGTAATATATAAACAAATTTATATTAGACGTTGTGTTTATGTATTTTTGGATACTGTATTTATGGATAACTTAATCTATGATATGATGATCAGCGTTAGCCAACCGCTGAACATATTCGTAGCTCGTCGACCAATGTCCATCTACCTGTTTAGATGCTGAAGTAAATTGTTTGAAATTATGTCTTCTTAGATAGCATAGCTCTCTTCTTAGTAATGACGACCGTATGTCGTAGTGGTCGCAATACCTGACTTCTACGTCGCGGGTCCTGGGCAAATACAAAAAGTTGGATTTTGGGTCTGATTGTGTTGTGCATGAGAAGTGTATGTCTATAAAACATACACAAATACATACAGTCACGCCTATTTCCCATAAAATGTGTAGACAGAGGCCACGTACGTAGCCCACTTTTCGCCCTCCTTGGGAAACAAGACGTGACAGGTGGCGAACCACGGCACCGCCATTTTTGTACGAGTCCACAAATGTCTGTAAAACACACTCACGATACAGGAGGAATTCTACTGCAAAAATAAAATATTATAAAGTCTTCAAAACTTTGCACTATACGTCAAGATAAAATGCTTCTAAAATGCTGGTCAGCTTAATTGCCTGGTAATTGGATCTGATATGATGACAATACAAAATATGCGAAGAAAATTGAACATCGGTCAGAAAAGTTCTTAGCAAGTTTCGGATATTCCCAAATAGATCTAACAAAAATATTTAAATAGATGACGGGAAAGTGTCATTGGAGAATAACGTTAACATATATAAGCTGAAAAAGTTGTTGTTTTCCATATAAGCACAAAAAAATTTACAAAAAAATAAATATGTATTGCCATGCTGTGATTTTAATACTTATATTATATTTTAAATGTATTTTAATATATTATATTTTAAATGTTTTTAATCTAAAAATGTTATATTCAAAATATATATAGTTATACTGTTTACTACAAAAAATAATCTTAAAAAAAGTCTTCGCAGACAGAAATAACTGATTTCAAATTCTCAAGGTCAAAACGTATGTAAAACAAGCGGCAAAGAAAAGTAATCCTATTTTTTTTATAATTACGTGTGATTTGGTAGGTTTGGTAGATACAGCAATACAGAGTACAATATAATTTTACTACTGCATGAGTGACTTGCGAGAACCGAAAAGTGTGTTTGACTCTGCACCGCTTCTCAGTATCTGTATTTTGTCTGTAGTCATTGAAGCATTATTAGTCGGACCGCACGTACATCACCGCGCCGCTTTTCCTGTCTACTCGTTTTAAATTATAAAAGTCATGGTGTCACTCAATGATCCCGCTGTACAATCGTACATTTTTTACTCCGGCGTTCTAGCCTTGAAAGTTCTAATTATGGCACCACTGACGGCAAGAATGCGATACGCTAAGAAAGCCTTTGCTAACGAAGAGGACGCGAAAGTGGCGAAAGGTCGAGTGAAGTTAGACGATCCGGACGTTGAAAGAGTGCGACGGGCCCACCTTAATGACCTTGAAAATATTCCTGCATTTTGGATATTGGGAGCATTGTACTTAACTACAGCACCAGAGGCGGCATGGGCTACTCTACTCTTTAGATTGTACACTGCCAGCCGAATTCTTCACACTATTGTGTATGCCGTAAAACCGATGCCGCAACCGGCGCGGGCTATAGGTTTTTTTATTCCCTATGTAATCAAATGGTATATGGGTTTCAAAGTGTTGTCAAACTATATCGGTGCTATGTAATTGGAGGTAGCGTTTTATATCCACACGTAAGTTTAATAGCATTACTATTGTTGTTATTTTTAATGTAATATTTTTAATAAAAATATATTAATAATCAATGATTTATGAATACATATTTCGCTAGTAATCTGTGTTTTTAATTGGTTTATTCGTCCCTAGTGAAATATTTTTCAAACTTTAATATTTATTGAGTCTGATCTTATTTTATTCTATTACACAACTTAAAACCAACAATTCTTTATTTAAAAATATTAAACACTACCTTTTTTAAAAAAAATATGAACAGTATGCAAAAATATAATAACTTAATTTAATATTAAATAAAAAATTATTTAATAAATTTGTTGTTATGTAAACTCTACTAACACAAGACAAACACGGCATAAATAACAATTAAAATGATTCACGAAGTAGCATAATGAAAAAAAAACCATCTAGGCAAACCATTCTTTACTACAAATTATATAAAATCTTCCTTAATTTTTGTTATTATTAATCCATCAATAAAAATACTTGAATTTTAAGTATTTTTTGAAGTTTGAATACATTGCCTCATATACATACGTAGACTCATGTTCAGCAGTGGATTTGTTATGTAAATGTTGGCTGAAATGATGATCACGACTAATTATATATACAAGATCCATATGCTAATATATCTCGGTTTTCTACGTATATGCCCAAAAAACAGGAAACTGCAGTATATAAAGAATCTTCTATTCCTAGCGTTTATTTCGGCTGGATATCAACACGGACATTGTTCACTCATTTCAAATTTGACAAATCCTTAGTATTAAGTGGAGTTTGTGTCGGCTACTACGCCAGAGATTAAGGGAGAAAGTGATGGGACGAGCAAATCATTCACATGATGATAAGTGCACCGTTTGTCCATAACAAATGCTGAGGCATCCAAAACATTTCTGTGTGCCACCATACTGCGTTCGTACCCCTGACACATCAGCTTTATGCACATTAATACACTAGCTGTCAGTGTGTTTTGGAACGAAAAAATCAAAACAAACTTCACGGTACAATAAATGGCCTTCCGGTGGTAGGTGAAGTGAATAAAAGAAGAATAACGTGGGGCAATACTTCTTTATACACTTCGTCACTAAGCAAATAAAAAACTATAAAAGATTGCATTGAATACATACATACATTCAGTCATGCCTTTTCCCCATAAAAGGGGTAGGCAGAGGCCCCTCACGTAGTCCACTTTTGGCCCTCGCGGGAAACGAGATGTGACGGGTGGCGAACCCCGTCGCTGCCATTTTGGTACGAGATAAAACAATATTACTCCCCATAGCTTTTCCACGAGCAGTGTAGTGACAGCCTTGCATATTATGGTATTATACCTTAGTCGTCTTTAACGACACCTTGGTAGGAAAGAGTTAGGTGCTCTTCTACTCTGCCGGACACCTATCGGCTGATTGAATACGTAGATAAAACATTATTCGAATAAGCTTTAGACGTCGCGTCGTAAATATTGTTCTAGTGTTTTCTTTTACGCATACTGGACATGGTTTGAATCATCCTTATCTTTATTTATTGTGTAGCTGGCAGTATACAAATATATGACAACTTCTCCTTATATTATAATTATCCTTTTTATTTTACTTGTGGTACTCTGGGTTAAATGGCAGAGAATGCCAACGGGATTAGCCAACTGTATTCTTTTTTATGGAAGTAAGTGACGACACGACTAAATCGTTTATCGGATGGTAAATGCCTGCTCATAACAGTGCGATTTCATCCACTTTCCACAGAAAATTCTACTCGTCACCATGAAACATTACAAATTTTAGCATAATCAAACCGAAACACAGTGCTTGACAGCAGATTAACTGCCACTGTGGCGGTACCAACCCAAACGGATGTTTCGAAAACAATAAAACTTTAATTAATCAATAGTAGCTTTATGTGTTTCATTAATATTTGCTTCGGCTGGATATCTAACCACGGTCCGAAAACATTCCAAAGGTATGCTCAGATTGATATGAGAAATAGTGAAACGTTACTGTAAGAAAAAAAACTCAACAATTTTATTAGTATTAGGGGTTATCGATCTGAAGTAGGATCAGCCAAATAGCTCCAAGAACTGATAACCGTTGGGCAAGAAACGCTTCCGACTTACAATCTTGTACTCACAACCGCAGTGCATGACGACTTACAACTATTTAACAATTAATGGTGGTTCATGGGGTCAATAAAGATCTCGACTGATAACCAGTGCTGTGGTACTTTATCAATGAAATAAGGTACCAGATTGTTAGTTGTAACTGGTAGATTATCACTGATGCGGGTTCCTTTGGATATGACATTTTGTTATTTTTAATACACTATTTTTGTTTATTTCTTAATGTTTTGCTTATGTCAAATAAATATGTTTCTTTCTTACTCACAAAACTAGATTTACGAACTTTACGGCGTTTTTGTTTCAGTTTTTTGACAGAAATCTTGATGTCACCTCAAACCACCCGTGACCATGGGTGCTGTAAAGCGCTCGCGTCAGGGAATGAATTGTAAAATAAAACGTGATAATATCCATAAATCTAATATTACTAAATATGTCGTAATCGCGTAAATATAAGAAATCATTATGACTTTCAACTATACAATTCAATTTGTAATACGAATGTCTGAGAGCTGTGCTTTGTTGCAATATCTGAAGAAGTTTTTAAACAAGATAGAGGAACCACATCTAGTAGTTGGCTCGGCCGGGGAAAAAACATGCTCTCACTCCATGTAACTTTGCTACCAACCGCACATGAATTTTTATAGTTCGTTCACTTTTGCGAACCTACCCGCGCCCATCGCCCCCGCTTATCAAATCGAAGACGCTTTAAGGAAAGGCCACGTTAAAAGAACCCTCAACCGGCGAGTTTATAGGTAAATTCCAATGAAAGTAGAAGAAGCGAAATATGTGTGTCAGGATCGTAGTAAGTGGAATGATGTGGGTCTCTGCCTACATTAGGGTAGGCAGAGATCCACATCCGGAAAGAGGGGTGACTTTATGTATGTATGCATCAGAGGTAGGGTTGGATGCAGTACTAGAGACGTGGGGGCAATCGCAACCAAACCGAGATCCCAAAAACCAACAATTTGTGTTTCTGCACAAGTGCAGTCTTCGGCAGGGATTTGAACGCAAGACCCGCAGCCTAGAAGTCAGATACTCTAACCACTATGCCACACGGTTGTTTCACCTTCACTGAAATAAGAAAAGAAGTCTATTCTCCATAATGGAGTTACGATGATGATAGTGCATATGATTTCTACAAGCAGCTTTTTTACATCTTTAGATTGCGTGAGTATATCAAATTGTTATGTTAATTTGTGTATTGTAAGTACATTATTATTTAAACTGATTACTACTCTTTCGTGTTGGTTGGATTTCTGTGTTTTAGCGACGTCGTTGTATTATCCAAAGGTCAACTTTAGATTACATAATTATATAAAAACTCTAACTCTAAATTGTATAAAATAAATAATAAGTACGTACACCTATGAAATTACCGATTCTGGTACTATTGACTCTTGAATTTTTGGATTCTCTATTCTGTAATGATTTCTTATATTTACGCGAATATTACACATTTAATAAAACTAATTTAACGGATTATACTATTATACTATTCTGAGTCAAAATTGAAATATATTTTTATAATATAAATTGGGTGATCAGATAATTAAAACCCGGATTTAAAGGTGAATCTCACTGACATTCATCACGACGACCGCGTGGCCTAGTGGTTAGCGTTACTGATTTCTACGTCGCGTCCTGGGTTCGAATTGTAAAAAGCACAAATTATTGGTTTTTTGGTCTGGTTGTGTTGTGCATGTGAAATGTACATCTGTAAAACGCACCCACGATACAGGACAAACCCTACTGTGGGACATCGTTTTTTTTTAAAGTAACAGCTCTCATGGGAAAATCTTTATTTCAGAGTTTTCAAGGAATATTTACTCTGTGTCTGTCTGATCGACATAGCTCTGAGGATAAGCAAGCTGAAGTGGCAATGGGCCGGTATAGCTCGTATAGAACCGATAACCGTTTGGGAAGAAAGGCTCTAGTGTGGCAACCTCACTAACTCACTGTTTTGTGGTAATCTATGGGGGAGGCCTATTTTCAACAGTGGACTAAGATAGGCTGAAATGATGATGATGATGAAGGGATCTGTGACAAGAAATACCTGGCTACCGAGCTTCAGCATGTTGAATAAATATTACTCGACAACAAGCTTCGGGTCGCGCGTCTTTGTCAACGGAACCAAGTGTAACCACCCACAGTCGAAGGTATCTGCTGTACCATATGTCAGATGAGTCACAGACAATATTGACGATATTTTGAATATTTTGAATTTGACTTCAATAAGAATAATTTACACGCCGCCGAAGAATATCAGTCAGAAGACAAGTCAGTCAAGTTTACCATTCGTCAAGTATAATATCTTTCTACAAGTTGCAGAAGAAAATATTGCGACAAATTCAGCATTTCCTATAAATAAATAAAACTTCGTGTAACATCAACGACATGTAAAGTCCACCATCCTGGATCAGCATCGGAGAACTATTTCCGACTCCTGAAATCCTCTTAAAATAAGATGACATGTTTGCTCCAACAATGAGAACTTTATTGTTTAAATATTCAAAAAACTTAAAAAAGTATAATAGCCTAGAAATGTCCCACTACTGAGCGCATGCCTCCTCTCATTTCTGAGAAAAGTTTTGAAGCCGGGAAGATTCCGCCACGCTGCCCACAACAAATGTCCTCGAAATATTTTTATTCCATAGAGGTGCAGGTTTCCTCGCGATGTTTTCCTTCACCGCTTAGCGCGTGATAAATCAGCACTTGAAATTGTAGAACGATTTTAGAGCTGCCGGCACCGGGGATCGAACTCAGGTCACTAACGTGCTAAATTTAAGGCGAGCGCCCGGCACCTGATCTACCCCGGCTTAAAAAAATACTTAGCAACAAAGACATTATTGGTAACAAACACCATTATTCTGATAGCTGAACACTAAATAGTTTAGTAATCATTTTATTGTCACATTTATTATTTAAAATTTTCTACTTTGGCAAAAAACATACCTATTTATTTAAAATACAGCCTTCATTGAGGCGATTTATCGCGGTGATCAAATTTTAATTTTGGATACAATATGGCAATAGTTTGGGCAGTCATATTAGAAGGCAGTTTGGATCCATCATAGAATAAAAATATTTCCCCGTAATAATTCCTAATATATCTAGCCAATCTACAATGAAGAAGACTTTGGTGTCAGAAAATATTTTTTTCTATAATCACCGCTGAACAAAGGCCTTCCCGACAGACCGGCACAAAGGATGATTATTGACGCCTGCATTCATCGACTTGTTACAATTTCGCGACACGACACGTCATTCTTCATGTTATCAGTAAAAACGTGACGCATAAATAAAGATCATCTTTCAAATCATTTAAAGTTTGAATTTAGTATTTACTGGTGGTGATGTAAAATTACCCACATTAATATATTCTTAACCTTGAAAGGATAGCGACACTTTTATGCGTACTTATTTTACTTTTGCCTCAAATATAAACACGTTGGGTAGTAAAAAATTGTAATATATTTACTAATTAAAGTCCAGAATGGTCTTGTTTTCTAAAAGTGTCTCCTTTATTTTACTTTCATTCCGTAAACTCTAGGTTTCGTTTAAAAATTCATACGGCAATTCATATAAAGGAAAGACTATTTAAAATGAAATATAAAAGAATTAAACAGTTGATCCAATATTAAATCTAATACTTATCGGACTATTTAGACGGGATCTTTTTGTTTCCACCAATCAATCACTGCCAGGTGCCAGATGTCACCGATTGACAAATTGGTCTTTCGATTCCCTTCAATTCAAATACAAACCGAATAGATTAAATCAGTTATTATTTCTTCCTATTGTGTTTTTGATTAATAGATTTTTGTTAGTTCTCTTTTTTTATTAGAAGGTAAACATCCAAAACTTCGGTATGCTAAGTATCGATATGGGACTACAAGCCTGTAAGCTAACCAAGTTGCGTACTATTTTCGAGATAGCCCGAGATGGTTAGTTTCGAGATGGTTAAAATTAGAGTTCTATTTACTAATAGTCATCTAATTTTTGTAGGCAAGCTATATAAAGTAAAACTCAGAGTAGAGCGCTTTAAATGTCACAAAATGCGGGCAACCAAGTCGATCCCCAGCATCCGAAAAGTTCTGAGGTGAAGTAAAACATGATAAGAAAACCTTTACGACTAAGAATAACAAAAACATGTTCTGTGTAACAGACTTTCACCTATCCAAAACCCTCTCAAAAATGGAAGAACTGTGCTCCACACCGTTTATAGGTTGATTTCTTTTTGTATATTGTCAACAACATTAAAGAAACGTCGACAGCATTCTGCTTCACGGGTCGTGGGTACTGGGCTCAAATCCCAGCGAAAATTGATATTTACAATTCCGAAGAAACCGGAAACTGAACACGATACCATCGATATTCATCGTTCATAATAAATAATTAAAACCTTTACTGGTGGTATGATTACTATGCAAGAATCCGACTTGTTAGGTAAGCAGTAATGTGCTAATATTATCGTGTTTTGGTCTGAAGGGTACTAAGATCTAGTATAATCACTGGGCATATGAGACTTAAGACTGTTGTCTCATGAGGACGGGCGCAGTAGGAAGTCCCACATATTTCTGGGTGACACAGCATTTGTTATTGGCGGACATACCACTAACCAAAAGGTGAACGTTTTGTTCGTCTCGTCTCCTTCTCTTTTTTTATTTGTTATTAATAAAATTGATTAAGTTAAGAAGTAAATAAATACTTTTTAATATATAAATATAGAAAGCACAATGTGATAACAGCAACCGCGCAATGTTAAATTCATATATATAATATAGTTCATTTATTTTGCTTGGCGTCGTCAGATAAATGAAATATGCACACGTGTGCGTCTGTAGTTTATTTATCTGTGCCATTTCGACAGATATACTAGTCTACAGATGAAAGCTGGATCGATGAAGTCAAGGTTCGTTAGGCATTTATCACGTGTGCTTACAACATACTAATATTAACGATTATACATCCGTAAAGTACTCGATTTGAAAGTAACGTAACGCACTATTTGTCTGCAAGTTGGCCATCTTTGGTAATGATTTTTATTACATGTTGTACTACCGTATTAGCTCAAAAACCCGACGCTTATTCTTAAGTATCATTGTATTTGACTAAACTTTTTTTTTTGGTGGTGCGGTACCCAGACCGCTTATATCCGTAAACTCTAGAACTGTCAGCTGCAACTGACGAAAAAAAATGATGCGACAATAAAATCGTTTATCTGGTGGTAAGTGTAACGTCTACCCATAATAGATGCTGCGTCATCCAGAACTTTCGGTGTGGCTCCAAACTGCGCTCGTCACCCTGAGACACTAGTTCTTATGTCTCATATACCCAGTATTTACACTACATTTGAGTGCCCCACAAGTCAATAATAACCTAGATTCCTGCATAGGAGTCCTACCACTGGCAAAAGTCTATACGTCACAGTTAACCACGGCAAAGCTTTATATGTTGAAAATGAGTATCAACTTGAAATTTGACATCTTGTACAATTTTTTTACTGGATGTAAGTAATGAGAAATACAAATCGTTCAGCCAATGGTAGACGCAACTCCTGCCTCTAACAGTTGCAGGTGTCACACAATGTCGTCGTCACCATGACACATCATCATCATCATCATCATCATTTCAGCCTATCACTAGTCACAAAGGCCTCCCCCATAGATTGCTACAAAAGTTTGTAGCTCTCATTTTGGGAGGACTTTTGCCATAGTTGCCACGCGTGGCAGGCGGGTTGACAACCGCAGTTTTTTTTTCTGATGTTCCAGGAAGATGCTGCTGCCCATCTTCTAGTTTTAATTTTCCCCCTATCGACTTTACGACACCCACGGGATGAGATGGGGTGGAAATTTCTATGCCTTGTAATACATTAGCTTCAGTGCCGATCAAATTAAAAGAACCCAGCCCAGCCCAACACCACTTCGTTGGGCGGATTTCCCTACACGCCGAGTACGCCCGGGCCCAGAGCGGACTAAATTTAGGAGGTGGCAAAAATTAGTGATTTTTTTTTTCATTGTTACTCACAAAAAAAGGTGAGCATCAGTATTTTAAAACACTGATTGAGATAAATTTATAATTTACTTACTTTCGTTGTTTTTACTTTACTTCTTATATGACTTTAAATTTTTCGTGCTTTGCAGGAAGTACGGGGGGCGGCAATCTTCCGTAGGCCTAGGGTAGCCGGGGTTTCAAATTCGCTCTTGGTGTTGGGACACTACCTGCTTGTCCACAGTATAACTGACTTATGAACTGAAGGAATCTTGCCAATGAGCCAATTATGAAGATTTTTTTTTTAATTTTTACAACCCTTACAAATGATCAGTGGCAAACTTTTAAGCTTTAGCGTTCGCTTTTATGGTAATACAAATAAAATAATGTTTTTTTTGGTACAGATTTGCTTTGAAAGAAAGGATCTTATCAAGTTTTAGGAAAGTAAGTTATAAAAATGTAACTGCCATCATCGTCTTTCACAAAATGTTTATGATAATTAATGTTTGAATATTAATGACAATAAGAACCAACTCCAATATGTTTTAGTGAAGAAAGTGAGTGTGTAGTAATCGTTCCACCAGTAAGGATTACTGATACCTATCGAATGATACTTATCGAATACCCCTTTTCGTCCCATGAGCGACTGTTAATGGAATAAGTAAACGGGACTGTGCGGTAGCTTAGGCTCCCTGCATTACATTTCATAGGTCGTGACCTCAGAACGATCCCCGATGCCTGCACCACTAAAATTGTTAGTTGCAGTTTTAAGTGAAATCAGCACTTAAAACTGCAACTTACAATTTTAGTGATAGCGTGAGTCCTACTTTTTACACAGCCTTGGAGGAAAACATGTCAGCAATAATAAATATTTCAATGACACGTGAAGTCCGCCAATCCACACTGGACAGCAATGGCGGACTCTTCCCTGCTCCAAAAACCCTGTTCTCGACAGCAGGGCTTGGAAACCGGGTAAATTTCCATACCGGTTTCAGTTATTGACCCCGAACCTAAATTGTTATTAGTTAAGGGCTCCTTTCTATTTACCGGTTAATAAGAAATCCGGTTTCGTTCCGTTAAAGTACCCGCTTAAAGCAAATTTAAATGGATCGCCGTGTCGAGCGACTTCTGATGTTGGTCCGTTGATCACACTTATTTAGCCGATGCGGCAGGCGTGAGACGACAAGTAATCAATTTTTTAGGACAAATTATCTGCCAAATAATAAAAATACCGTGCAAATAATTCCACCATACGTTCGCACAAATGTTACTACTAGTTATTGAACGTAGGTTTCTTCTAATCCTTTTTTAATGTCTGAGAGGTGATATTTTTAATAATTTTGGATAGACTATTTCTGTCTATAAATAGACAGAAATAGTCTATTTTAGGTTCCTCGTATATCAAGTGAAACAAAAACACTAAACATTAGGGTGCTAAAAAGTAAAAGTAAAGTTTCAGCCCATATATGTCCCACTGCTGAGCACAGGACTCCTCTCATTTCTGAGAGGGTTTTGGAGCTAGGAAGAATCAGCAACGGTGCTCCAATGTGGGTTGGCGGACTGCACATGTCTTCGAAATATTTTTTATTTCACAGACATGCAGGTTTCCTCACTATGTTTTCCTTCACCGCCGAGCACGAGGTAAATCAGCACATAAAATTGCAATTAACAATTTTAGTGGCACTGGTACCGAGAATCGAACCCAGGTCACTCGCGTACTATGAAACTTAAAGCGAGCGCCTAGCCCCTGAGCTAGTGGTTAGGACTCTACGTTGTGCTAAAAAAGTATCTGAAATTAACCAGCTGTGTCATAACCGGTTAAAAATGCTTAACCGGTTATCTAAATCGTATCGATTAATTTTTAATAGGGTGAATCCTATAACCGATAAACGCATGAACGGTTTATTAACCCAAAATTAACCGGCTTTTTGAAAGCCGGTTCCAAACTCTACTCAACAGTAAAGGATTAATATGCTGTTACTTTATTTTTAAATGCGGTAGCATACTTTTGTGATATTATCATTTATCATTTTATAAAACATATAATTAGCCGTGTGGTGGCGGCTCGTTAAAAGAATACTACCACTCCATCTCATCCAATGGATCACGTAAAAGGCGAGTATGAAATTAAACTGCACTGTGCACCCAACAGCGCATGATGGCGATGGGCTCACCACCTATCACACCAAGTGCATTATATTGTTTTGTGGATTGTGGCAGTCATCTGTTTTTGCAGTGACTGCCCAGTCTCTGACTACCCCGTATGGGATACAGTCGTGGTCTTATGTATGTATGTATGAAACATAAAATACTAACCTTCGTAAAAAGGTCACACGATACTGTATGAAACACCTTGCCATAAATGCAAAAGTCCTTGCCAATGTCCAAATCCTTCCAGTGCCAATATTCACCGAGGTCGTTCTTCGGAATTTTGCCACGTTTCACCAACCTGCCTTGCCACAAACCAGAATTCTGCAACAAAATGCATACACTGTATCATCAATCCTTCATTTCTTATATCGTTAGAGAATATTTCCACCTCAGCACAAACACCACTGTGTTTCGGTTAGAAGGGCACTGAATCTGATGTAAATACAAAGCTCTTTCAGAATTTAGAATCGATGACGCGCGCACGCAAGAAAATTCTAGTACTTATCTTTTTACTGAAAACGCAATTTTCTAACATGAATGACATTAAAAGGTACAGTTTGACTTAACTCAATACTGTACTGCAATAAAACGTACATATATGTTGTGCAATGTTAGATGAGGCTAACTGCACGCGCGAAATACCTCTAAAACCAAAATAGATTAATGTGTGCTCTGACTTAAAAGAAAACAAATTTCAAAAAGCTATGATTGACTCGCCCATGACAGACCATAAACGGATATATTTCGAATTAAAAAGACAACGTTAAGAACTTCCTAAAAAAGTACAGTACGAAGCAATTGACTATACATAACACTAGACTATATACAGGGTTTTCGTTCATACATATATACATCATATACATTACGAATGACCTATACATCCCGGCATGCTGGGCTTAGGGACGATGTATATACCCCAAAAAATATAAGAAAAGATACAAAAATTAAAGAAAATTTTACAGAAATCGGAACTTGGGTTCGAAGTTAATACAAGCTTCAATTAATGTAAAAATAAACCTTAATTGAAGCTTGGACATGTGGAGATTGATTAACCATCTCTCTAGTAATGAGACAAGAGATTCTCCAATTCCTAGTAAACTCCAAATACAAGCTGGACTCATCGCGAGTGTACCAGAACTCTGCGACCACTTCAATGATTATTTTACAAATATTGGTTCAACCCTAGCAAACCAAATTCCTAGCCATTATCACAATAATCTACTCTATACTAGTATAATAAGAACAGGTGTGCCTAGTAACTATGCTCACAAACTTACTCATCTTACACGAACCATGAGATTTATAAAATAATTCCTGGGCTGAATTGTAAAACTGACACGGGCATAGATAGCATAAATATAAAACCCCTTAAATGTGTGGCTCCAATTTTACTAGACGAACTCACTAACTGCATTAATACATGTTTAGAGAATGGCATTTTCCCGTGTAGCCTTAAGACAGCCATAGTAAATCTTTATTACAAATAAAGTAGTTAAACCGATCTCAGCAACTATCGACCCGATCTCGGTTCTTCCAACTTTATCAAAAGTTTTTGAGAGGATAATTTATCATCACTTCTAATATATCATTTCTTCATTGGCATTCCTCACAAAACAGAATTTTCTATATGAAAAACTATATGGATTCGGGCCTAAATCGAACACGCTCACTGCATCAATATATAATATACCTAGTAACTAGAATAAAAACGAACAGTGATAACAAACAAATAGCACCAGGAGTATTTATAGATTTGAAGAAAACGTTTGACACACTTAGCCTCGATATACTTCTAAAAAAAGTAATAGATATAAGTATTTAAAGAACTGTGCTAAATATTATGAGATTGTACTTATCAAATCGTTGCCAGATTGTTATAATTGGGCAAACACAAATAACCCCAAAACCTCCACTTTCGGAATCCCACAAGGCTCAATTCTAGGCCCACTTCTGTTCTTAATATAATATAACAATATACATCTACTTACACTACAGGTAGACCTTAATTTATACGCTGACGACACACTTTCATGTTACACAAAAGACACAGTCATAGCAAATGCCCAATGCGATTTGGATCGTTTAAATATGTGTTTTTTTAATAAATCTACTTACATTAAACACGTCTAAATCTAATTTTATGAAATTTTCAGGTTTATCATTTTGCTTACTGTAGTGTTCTTCAATCGTAAAAATTTTTTCATCGGTAAAGAGGATATTTCTGTGTCTTTCACCTGCGTGTCGCGACAGAAGGCGTTTCGATCGATCTACTCTCTTTAATTGTAAAGATTGATTTAGGGCATGTCCTTTAATCAGTTCTTCCTGTCCAGCAATCAGTTTTTCATCATTATCATCATCATCTTGTCAGCCTATCACTAGTCCACAGCGGAACATAGGCCTCCCCGAATTTTGGCATAGTTGCCAAGCTTGGATTGGATCTTAATAAATAACTGCTGTTGCCAATCCGCTTGTTAGCAACCGCAGTATATTTATTAAGATGTTCCGATGCTGTTTCCCATTTCCTTATTTTCATTTTCCCTCTATCGACTTTTACGTCATCCACGGAATGAGATGAGGTGATAAATTCTCTTAAGCCGCCACCACACGGGGCAATCACTTTTCATAGTACTGTAAATACCTATACCATTACTTCATTTATTCATTATGACATATTTTATAATTACTATATAAAATCCTTAATTAATACTACTTGCCCGTAGCTTGTGTTTTAACCAATTAGCAGATAATTACTCAAGATAACAATGACAGCTGCGTGTTGTGTTGTGACGTAACATCCATTTAATGGCCAGCTAACAACTTATATTTTCCTAGGCTTTATTTATTTAAATTATTACATTTTTCTTTCAACTGTTTCAGCAGATAATTATGAATATAACACATTAAAATGTTTGTGCACACAATCATGTTAATAATGTATTAATTAAAATTAATAAGGTAATAATAAATGATTAGCCGAGTGGTAGAGGCTAAAGAGAATCCATCACTCCATCTCATCCCGTGGGTGTCGTAAAAGTAACTTCTTGGAACATCTGAAATAATAAACTGCGGTTGTCATCCCGCCTGCCAAGCATGGCAACTATGTCAAAATCCCTCCCAAAATGAGAGCTACATTCTTTTGTGACAATCTATGGAGGAGGGCTTAGGACACCGGAATTTTATTATACTCTAAGTACAAGGGGCTTGCCGCGGTTTAGCTCAAACTTTTATGCATATATCTTAATGCCGGAATCCCGTATTTAATTAGTTGTTATAAAAACTAAATATACAAATATTCGTAAAATGAAACGTTATTCTGTCAATTTTACATACTGTATTGTTGAGTAATCTTAAAAGCACATTAAAAATTAGTAAAACGTAACGTAACGCCTGCCGCTTGTTCAGTGCAGTTGCCGCCAATTTATTATCCTTCATTCCGATTCTCTCGTTAATCGTACAAATAGATAAATCAAAACATGGGAAGTGAAAATTGAATTAAGGTATGTATGGCTCTGTCCTTGACTATTTCTTACTAGCTAATAATTCTTTTTTTTATTTGTTACTTTAAAAAATATAGGTTCGATTAGTTCGAATGCCGCCGAAGAACCGATTCTTCATTCACTTCGACTTGGTCCCTACCCCTAGAGTGTATATAAAAAATTCGTAGCCAGAAGCTCGCAAAGGAGGTCCTGAACGAATCGAGCGCGCGAGGCTTCAGCGCAGCGAGGACGTAGAGCTGGCTCGAGACGCGAGCCGCTGAAGTCCCGAGCGGTGCAAGGTCAAGTGTGCGAGAGAAGTTCAGGGCTGACAAGCGAGTCTTCTTGCGAAGCGCACCGAGAAGTCCTTACATACCCCCTGAACATTTTCGGGACATGATAGTCCAGCATTTTTGGAGAAGAAATATAGATAAATATAAAAAAAAATGCAAATTCATACGAATTAACGTACTTAGTACATATCTACCTTCGTCCGTGGTTCTATGACGGTGAGTGTGTCGTCTTCGAGAAAATAGACGATGTTAACGGCGCGCACTCTATAGTTCTCATCGGGGCTCTCGTAAACAGGCTGCTTGAAGAAGGCGGTAAAGTTGAGGCAGCGCTTGTCATAATGCACCCAGTGTGGGATGACCGCCGGCAATGCCGCTTGTTTCACTCGGCCATATGTCAGCGACGGGTCATAACTGTTGTATAAAAAAATATTTACTCGATGACGATCATTTTAATTAAACGAAGGTTTGTGAAATCCGAAGGAGTGGTCCAGTGGTTTTTTATGATAATAAATGGCGAGACTAGTAAATAAGTCGTTCGCCTGATGATAAGTGCCATGCACGTAAGATTACAGTGTCACCCATTTTCCACTCAAATATTCTGTGTCCAATGCGACAGCGCTCGTCATCATGAGCTCCATCAGTCACCATCGCACCATTTCTTGACGGAAGAATAACTGAAACTTCGGTGGCACCTACCTAGTTAGATTCCTGCATAGGAATCTTTCCCTATGATTTTTATAGTAAAATAACACAACAAATAAGAATTGTATGTTCAGCGGTGGACTGCCATTTGTTTATTATACATCGTTGAACACCTTTATATATACATACAGTCACGCCTTTTTTCCATATAAGGGGTTGGCAGAGACCACACACGCAGGCCATTTTTCGCTCCCGCGGTAAATGAGACGAGAGGGGTGGCGAACCACGTCGCCAAAACCATTTTATTTCTCCACTTATTTTCAAACACAACAAAAATACGTACTTGACGGAATCCTCGGGATAAAGCAAAGGCGTTGCTGTCCACGTCCGTGGCAGTGCCGCCCGGTCCCCTTACCACTGTGTCTGGGAATCTATGTCCTTGGTAGTATCGCAGAGAGCTTCGCATGTGATATTTAGTTTTGGTTGGATCCGAGAACGTTAGTCCGGGAAGTTTCGGTAGTCCCCACGCCATAACAAGTAACTGTTTAATGTGTAAAAAATGTGTATTTGTCACGTACTTACCTATATGTACGTTATTGACTTATTTTATATTTATCGCCACAAAGCTTAAGAAAACATTATATGAAATATTTATCAACGTGTAAGTTAATATCTTGTTTTCCTATTTTGAATTTAGCAAAAATCAGATTTATTTATAAAGATATACATATTTTAAGAGACAGACTTATATAGGTATTATGTAAAGCATATAAAAATAAAATACTTACATACTTCAATAATAAAAATAAAACAGTTATAAGAACAATACAAAAAAAATTGTTGTGCTTTTTATGCTCAATAAAGTATATCATCGAGTTTTATATCGTTGTCATGTAAACAGCTGCTAACAATAAACAAAACTGTTCCTAGGTAACATCAACTTAGGGATATAATGCACTAGCGTTGCGAAAGAAAAAGGCTATTGTTACAAAAATGGCTCCAAATAATAACAATAATCTTTAGAGCTATCCATATGGTCTATAAGTAGTTGCTCCAATCTGAGTGTTTGTGCATATTTATACTTATGCACGATACCAGAGAAATCATAAAGGGGCAACGTTTTATTAAAATTAATAACTTCAACATTGTCAATTCAATTCAATTCAAATTCAAAATGATTTATTTGCCAGAGACATGGTACATAAATAAAGGTATTATAAAATTTTAACATTCCAGCATGCTCTTACTTGAATAAAAAGTGTGCCAAATATAAAATAAATATAGAATTAATTGTAGATTATTTACATGTCCATTTATAATATAACATTCATAAATTATACTCAGGCATTTAGTTACATTCATAATTCATTAAACTCATAAATAAAAATAATTAATTAATTACATATTATTGTCATTTAAAAATTCACCAATATCGTAATAACATTTGCTTAAAAAAAATTCTTTACGTCATTTTTGAATTGTCGATTTTTTTTTATTCTTGAAAATATCAGGTAAACGGTTATAAATTTTCATCATTTCACACTTCATCCGAAGGTCAATTATTGATATATATTATGATAAAAACTGCTAGCAATAAAATAAACTGTCCCAAGCGTTAACTTAGGGTTATAATTCACTAGCGCCACTATTGATAAAAGTTTACTCAATATAGAAGGCAACAAAGCATTTACTACTTGTATCTTCCAACCACTTATAAATACCAATTTAAATTTATTGCAGACAAGTGTGTGAAATAAAATTTTTTATACACCGAACTAAATTGGTTGGCCACATTGAGTTTACCGTAATACCTTCGATGCAAGCGTTCATCAGAAAACCTTGTTTTGTTACACTTTATTATGTGTATGAAACCAGTAAGATTCATTTTACAATGCAAGAGTAAAGTTCCGCTCTGGTTTATAAGAAGGGGATTGAACTCAGGTCGAGTCCGATACCCGGTGCCGGCACCTCTAAAATTGTTCTGCAATTTTAAGTGCTGATTTACCACGTGCTCAGCGGTATAATAAAAGAAAACATCGTGGGAAAACCTGCATGTCTAGGAATAAAAAAATCGAGGACATGCGAACTCCCCCCCCCTACAAACAAAACCCTTTCAGGAATACGAGGTAGCCTGTGCTCAGCGGTGGGACATTGATAGGCTGTTACTTTACTTCTTTTTATTGGTCAAAAAGGGATGTTTATTGGCCGAATGACAACTATCATTAATTTGATGTTTTCTTGGCTGATTGAGACTGCGATGAGGTCTTCGGGTATTATCGAAGTTATTAATTGTTATAGTGTCGTGAGGGGTAAAAGTGCTCGCTTATCTGCACATCTGTTAACCAATAAAAAGCTTGAGCATTACGGTATTGAGCAAACTGAGAATAAGGGACACGCAGACAATTGCAACACATCCAGAAACTGATATAAGAATTATTATTTGTAAATTGCTAAAAAAATAGGACTTGAGGAGCCGGTACCTTAACTGCAGTACCGCAAAAATATTAATGCTCAAGGTGTTTATAAGAATCCTAATTGATAAGAAATTGTAAGAAACTTTTTACTGATCGTAAAATTTCTACGCAGGTATCCATCTAGAAAGGAACCCCCGTAATGCCAGTTATTCTGCCGTGAAGCAGTAATGTTTAAACATTACTGCTTCTGTGTTTCGGTTTTAAGGACACTGATAGCTAATAAAATTACTCCCATAAGAGACGTAAGAACTAATGCCTCAGAGTGACGAGTGCAGTCTGATGACACAGCATGTGTTCAAAGCACTTTCTTCCATAAAAAATATGTACCTTTATGATAATGTAATTAGTTGTTTAAGACAGCAAACCCCGATCTGGATAATTTAAATCTTATAATAAAGAAATGCAATATTACCACCATTCATATCTTTTACAGCACCTACTGGATGAAATGGGGATTGTCAAATGCCGCTCTCATTTCATTTATATTCAAGAAACAATCCATCAATCTATGATACTTTCGAAGTCAAATCATCGAGCAATATAAAAAAAAACAGATATACATAATTTGCTCCCTGCCTTAGAAATAGGTAGCAAAATCTACATGTCTTTTATAACTTAAACGCGCTAAAATGTTGGTAATACGTGTATCCTTTCAGTAACTCTGTAGACGGTACAGAACTCTATTCTATGTTATTATTGCGCTTGTAACACATTCGTAATTACTAATTAAAAATTGATCACTACTATTATAAGAAATGTAAAACTAGAACCACCCAAATATTGGCTTCGTCTAGGATACGAATTAAAAAACATGATTTGTAAAAAAATACGCCGAGAAACAGCCGTAAATCTCATAGATATAAAAATACATTATAATTGACAAATAAATTTGAAAGTCATCATTTACATGAAGGTGTTCGTGGAAAGATGTAATTATGAAAACCTTTTTACTAATACTTTGAATTAGGTCTTCTGTCACTGTATATGGGCATTAGTCGGCGACAACTGTTCCTGAGTCTAACGGTTTCTTAATGTAATCACTTCAGCCATTTATATTGCTAATATATGTTAATTGGAACCATAAAGTTATTGGCATGCTAATATATACATTAAACAGAATACCATTGGTGATGCTTGTTTCGGACCCCACCCGACAATGGCAAAGGGCAAGTTTATGTCAGACCTGAGTTACGGCTGCTTGTTGTACTTATACTAATTAGATCCTTGTTACATAATCTACGAATTCAATATTAAAATTACCAAACAGTTAAGAGTCTTTAACATAGCTTAATTACTTAAGCGAAATGCGTGTTTTATTATGCAATATTACTATTACGGGTTGATGTATTAGGATTTTAGAAGCGAATAAAGGATAGACCGCGCAGTTTCTAGTCAAATATGTCAAACATATACAGTTCTTACAGTACTTTTCAGAACCCATTAAATTTGATTTTTTTACGAAGATCGTGAAACATCATCAGACTCTCAACTATCCACTGCAAAACGTAAGGCCTTTCCCGGGTGGGGAGGTTTTGCCAGGACCGCCACGCTTCTTGGGCAGGTCGACGATCATTGTATAAGACACCTTGAAACTTATGCCTCTCGGTCTTCCTCCTTATTAAGTGTCATTAGCCATTTCCAGATTTATTAAAAAAAATGCCTTATTTAAGGCATTTTTTTTAATAAATCTGGCATCTTTTGAATGACATGATTTTTTTTTGACGTTTACAATATCTGCGAGATGACATGGTTTTACAGATTGTCTTAAAAAGCATTAAATGATAAATATTAATTCCAAAGTTATCCCAGAAAAATCGTTAATCGTTACTATTTGTTTTAATAAAGGAAGAAGGACTATAAAAGTCGCAGACAACTCTTTGTGAAGTTAAGTTCGCCTTTTGTATTTTTATACGTGCGAAAAAAGTTCAAATAGATAATAAATAGCTGCGAAGTTGTGATACCATTCTGATGTGGGGTCTTAAAACTCGAGGCTTATAATTTAATTGATGTTAAACGTGAATTGGTAAGCAGTAACCAGCAAATTAACCATTTAAAACTGCAATTATCAACAGTAACAACTGTAGCAAAAAGATACGCGGCTAATCTACGCCAGAAAATACTATGACCCCTATAAAGAAGGCCGAGTATGTTAAAGATGGGCTGCGAGGATGATTGTGATGATAATTTGTTTTCCAGTGAAAAGCGACGGTCTTCTTGGGTATTAATTTTTTTTGTCTTATTTTAGTCCATTAATACGGTTTCAGAAAACCAATTGACAATGAGGCAATCCATCGTGGTCCTCAAGTGACAATGCACTTTAAAAAAAGACCCACCTTATGGTTTTTCATGTATCATGGATGGTTTTACTGATATAAATTACTACATGCACAAAGACACATTTCTGAAGGCTACGCAAATATGGCCGTGTGGTGGCGTCTTAAGAGAATCTACCACCCCATCTAGTCTACTAGTCTAGTATTGTAAAAGTCGACGCAGGAAAATTAAACCAGGATCTCCTGGAACCTTCTGTCATTTTCCTGGAACATTCTAATAAAACAACTGCGTACCGCGGGGGCGAAACGTGGGCTACATGTGTAGCCTCTTCGTACCTCGCATATGGGAAAAAACGTGACTATATGAATGTATGTAAAAAATAACAGCCTATGAATGTCCCACTGTCATCAACACGTGCCTCCTTCAATTTTCAGAGGGCTTTAGAGTCAGACACGCGGCTCTAACGCGAGTTGGCGGTCTTCACATGTCATCGAAATATTTTTATTCCTCAGGCATGCAGGCATAGAGTACGTGATAAATTAAAATTGCAGAATAATTTTAGGTGTGCGCGGCACCGTGGATCAAACTACGAGTATGATACTCGTATCAAAGGCGGGCGTCCAACCCCTCAGCTATGACTTTTAAAATACGAATATTTGTTTCATTAATAAATACTACCTATGCCAATGGTTATCAAAATATGAACTACACTTTGAAATACACGTTAAAATAAGTAATAATTTGTAATATTTCTTTTGTTATTGCTACACATAATTGCTGCTTTTTAAGTTTTTTTTTAACGCATAGTTTAAAAATATTCTCCTAATAAGGTGTTGCCGACATTACGCTTATACTGCTCGGACGTTCGCGGGGACTGAACGCGGGGCGGGCGAACCGGGTCAACGACCGATCAGCTGACAGCGGCGAAAAAGGCACTGCGTCATTGTCCGCCGAATCGAACGCACTCGGTATCGCGCAATTTGTAACCGCTTTATAACAAATATAATTTTTAGTGAAGTCCACGGCTGTTATTTAACACCCAGTTTAGGTTACCTAAGGAACCTCCAAGGGCCCTAGACTCCTTAACAAAGGTCTATGATAAATAGCAAATGAGAAAGTTTCAAGTGAATGGAAACGGGTAGCTGCCTATCCCCAGAGAACGACAGAATCGTCATCAAAAGACTTTAAAACTATAAAGAAAGTGCCCGTAAACTTCAGAAACTACAAGTATTCAAATTAAAAATATCATTTCATTTCATATGTTTATGTTAAATTTGGTCTCTGTGTTTAATCTCATCTACGAGATTTACAATGCGATAACAAATCTGTTGTGTTACTTTTAATTAAAATTAAAGGAACTAGAATTTCACTGTGAAACTCATGCTTCCTAATTAAGATTTCATGTGAAATTAATTTAATGAGAATTATATTCTAAATTGTTTCGTCATGAATTCATGGCGTACTGCGGAATTTGCAAGCAATGTCACCTAACTTGAAAGTGGGAAAACAGTTTCGCATATCACATTTAATTAATTAGCAATTTTGTTCGTCTGTCATCTGCAACTTGTTTTTGGATTAAGTGACGAAACGAGCAAAACGTTCACCTGGTGGTAATTGCAACGTCTTCCCGTCTTGGGTGACACAAATGTTGTGTCACCCAGAACATTTCCGTGTGACATTATTTCTTAAGACTCAAATGCTCTCTCTAAGCTCTCAGTGCCCTTCAAACCGAAAGACAGTAATGTTTGAACACTACGGCTTCATGGCGGAATAACTGGACCTGGAGTGGTAGCTATCTGTTACTTCTGAAATAGTAGACCGTGAAAATAAATAGTGATGTGCCGAATACCAACATGAAGTCGTGTAATGCAACGGACTCACTTAATTTGGCGTAACAAATGTCTCACGCTTATCAAGCAGCCGTAAAGCTGGTTTCAATATCCTATCTATCTATCTATCCGTTATCTACAGTATGTTGCCATGGTGATTTTTATAATTTATAGTAATTTATATGAATACTAGCGGACCCGACAGGCGTTGTCCTGCTCGAACGTTTACTTGCCTGCTATTAACAGATTCAGAAAACTATTTTTCGATATTCGAATTACCGATAAACTATATACTAAGTAACTTTTGTCATTTTCCTAGAACTCCATCGCAGCGCATCCTACCGGGTCTAATTCTGAATCTGAACCATCCAGGGAACCACACAAACACACACAATTTTTTTATTAAAATCGGTCCAGCCGTTTAGGAGGAGTTCAATGAAATACACACGCACAGAAGAATTATATAGATAGATATAATTTATAGTAATTTATATGAAATATGACAAATGGTCGACTAGTTGCTTACTAACCCATCTAAGATAAGGGACAGACAGTTCACAGAGAACGGCTTCTAGTGTATGAAAAGTCAGCATTACAAACATCTCTAGCTGTTCCTGATAAACTATAACTTGATATAGTATGTATTGGAAATAGTCGTGTTATTAGCTTATTCTAAGTTTGAGCTAAATAGCCCATTTATTCCACATGTCTATGTTCAATATATGGTACGGTTCCAATACAAATACAGCATATAATTGTGCATAAAATACTGTTAATTTACTGTAATGTTCTGTTTCACTTTATTCATAACAAGTAGAACTCGGCATGAGGAAAACACCCGTAGCCGTGAACACGACACAATCTACCTCGATTATTAATCTCATCTCTCTCTCTCTCATCAAGATCAGTATGGTTAATCTTTGCTTCATCATCATCATTTCAGCCCATCCTAGTCCACTGTTGAACATAGTCCTCACCAATAGATTGCCACAAAACACGGTCCCGAGCCACCTGCCTCCATTCACTTCCCGCAAAACCATGTATTGCAATCTTTGCTATTTTTTTTTAAAATATGTGGGATCAACGTGCATACTGTTCAAGTGGTTATAAATGGTCACTTTCAGTGGTTTATTGACCATTACTTACATTTCTCCACAAAAAGAAAAGGCAAGATGTAAACGCGTTGTCCATCCAGAGGACTAAGAGGGGAATACCTAGCTGGTATTCTGTGAGAGCATCTATCTACATAAATGGATCAGATGCTGCTTAGTTGCAGCTATGTTACAAAAAATTATCATCGGAACTCCAATAATCATTATCACTGTTGAAAATGTATTGATGGTACAGACATTAAGCTCAAGAACAAAATTTTATGAATGCGAAAGATGTCATATAGATTTAATTGATAAAGCGTTTTTCTCCTTCAGATTTTATTTTATCAATACGTCATAATATTAAATAATCATAATTGCGCGCTTAGTTTTGTAAGGAGCCGCACGTGCGTTTTATAAAAAGAGCTCGAATAGATTTAAAAAGTGTACCTTAAAATATTAGAATGTTGAATAACAGTCCAAATAACTCCGAGAGTAACGAGGAATATGCTGATATTTTGATTGGTTATGGATATTGTAACTGTGTGTCCGCACGAGCTCGTGATGAATACATATCACGTTATCCTGGCCGCCGAGTACCGGATGTTACCGACGACTTAGAGATACTGGCTGTGTTTCGCGGCGACAATAAGACCTGGGTAGACCACGTGTCAATGATGACGATGAACAGCAAGACGATGAAATAGTTCAATGCTGTAGACAGGATCCAACAACGTCAACCAATATCGTTGCCCGAGAACTTGGACTGTCGCAGTGGAAAGTTAGGTTTACGGTGAACACTGCCGGATTATACTCGTACCATGACACGCCGGTACACGTTATCGAACAAGGAGATCCTGTCAGGAAGTTGGATTTCTGCAGATTCAGGATTTAGAAGACCCATCATTTTTGAAAAATATTTTGTGGAGAGATGAGACGAAGTTTGATAACGACGGTATAACAAATTACCACAACAGTCATTATCAGGCTCTAAAAAATTAAGGCAATCCCAATAAGAAACGGCCACAAAGATCACAAAGACGATTCAGTTTAAATGTATGGATGGGAATAATATCCAACCATTTGATTGGGTCCTTCTTTCTCCATAGATTTTTTTTTTTTCATTTAACGACGTTCTGAACGGGTAGTGCGTGCGGATACAGCTCCCAGTTAATTGTCTTTTTTTAAATAATATCTCGAATACTATTTTGTATATTTAGTACATTTGTGTTAATTATGCAAATATGAAGTGTCGAAGGGTTGCTTGCGCGGGAATTAAAGCTCCTTCGAACAGAACTTAAAAACTTGTCAAAGGAAATGTCTGGCTTCCGCCAAGAGATCGCTAAATTAAATACTACTTTGGCAGACTTTAACTTAAGGTTAGAGAGCGTTGAAAACCGCGTCGGCCTTTTAGAACTAGCAAAGTCAGAGCAAAAGTTATCTTCACAAAATGGCGATGTAACCGAAATAATTGCGCAATTAAAGCGTGAAATTAACAACAAGGATCAAGCTTCTCTTTTGTGCGATTTAGAGCTTACCGGTTTACCAGAACAAAACGGAGAAAACCCTATGCACCTCCTAAGCCTCATCACAAATAAGATAGGCGTCCAGCTAGAGGAACGTGATGTAGTCAGTATTGAGAGAGTAGGGATTCGTCGTGACCGGGAGCGTACTGAACCGATGCGTCCGAGACCCATAGTCGTACGTCTAGCGACCTAGCGAGACGCGCCGTACGTGATCAACTATTGCGCGCGGCGCGTGTGCGTCGGGGCGCCGATACCTCAGGGTTCAATATGAGCGGAGAAGCTTCACGGTTTTACATTAATTAACGCCTCACATACGATAATAAACAGTTGTTTTTTAAGGCTCGGCAGGCAGCGAAGATCAATAATTGGCGATACACATGGACTAGAAACGGGTATATATATGTAAGACAAGATTCCATGTCTAAAAAACATAGTATTCTTATGGAAGGCGATATTCAGAAGGTTTTTGGCTTTTCCTCTGTTTGATATTTTATAGTCTGCCTAACTTTATTTTTCACGTTTCTTACTTATATAATAAGAGTAAAAAATATTTATACCGATTGCCGAACAAACATTGTAACATAAAAAAATTCATTTCTTTTTGTCTGCTACATTGCTTGTTATTAATGTATTTAGTCTGTAGTAATGTTGTGTTATGCTAATTTTTTTGTAATTTTTCATTTTTGATTGTATTTTTCTCTGGGTATTTTTTCTTATATTTTTTATGCCAAGTTAATCGTATTAAATCTTCAGGATTGTGCTGCAGTGTGACGCATTTTGAGTGCCTTATTAATCTGTATGGTCTAGCTTCTTTATGTTTGTTATTACCAGGCAAACATTGTAGCACCTTTAAACTTTGTGTTTGTTATATATATAATTTTACTGTAATTTATCACTTAAGCCCGTGTGGTAGTTGGTTTCGTCCATTTTAAATTTTGAACGAAAAACAATTATTCCTATATATTGCCGCAATATAACATTTTATATGATTTATTTACTTTTTATTTTTTTCATTAATACATTTTGCACAAACAAGTTTTTTGAGTTACTATGATCCATACAACTAGATTAAAAATTGGAACCCTGGTTCGCTCGGTAATAGGCATACGGAATTTATAGTAGCGATGGAACGGCATGCTGTAGATATTATGGCCATTAATGAAACCTGGCTGCGAGAAGATGAGGAACGCACCTTCGGTTCCCGAATATCGATTGCGGCACATCCCGCGTCCGCGTGGCGTACGCTCACGCGGCGGCGGCGTCGGTTTTTACGTTAAACGAGGCATATCGGCGCGTACGCTTCCGCACCCTTTGTCATCTTCGATTGAGCAGATGTGGCTTTGTGTAAGTGTTAGTGGTAAATCGCTAGTGATAGGAACTGCTTATAGACCACCATGGTTGGACGTTACAACATTTGTGGATGCATTATGTGAGTCACTTTGTTCCTTCTCTTGGAGAGACTATACGGTTTTATTGGGAGATTTCAATATTGATTTGCTAAAAACTAATGATAATAATGAATTAAAATTGAAGAATTATTTCGATTGGACTAATTTTACGCAATACTCGTATATCAGTGAGCCTACTCATCTAACTGACCACAGTGAGACTTTAATAGATCTCGTTTGTGCCGATATTAACGTAAACAATGTATGCGTTGATCATATACTAGACTTGAGTAGCCACGCCTTTATATCATTCTGTTTGAATTTAAAAGTAAATAAGTTTAAATCCACGGTTATAGTTTATAGACCTATTAAAGACATTGTATATATTATGTATGTCTGCATTTTCTTATGAGCTAAAGAACATAGACTGGAGACATTTAAACACTTTAACTGACGTTAATGTAATGCTTGGGTCTTTCAATTATACGTTAATCAAGCTGTTTGATAAGTATGCCCCTCAAAAGATAGTACGTACAAGGGAACATAGTTATCCTTGGATAACGTATAACATTAAGTTAATGATGAAGTGCCGAGATAAAGCTCTTATTCAAGCGCGCAATACTAAAGAAGAAAGACACATAGACTTCTATAAAAATATTAAGAAGTACATTACGACAGCAATTTTTAATGAAAAAAAAACCTTTTTTACGAAGCATGTAAATAATAACATGAATAACCCTAAAATTTTATGGAAGCATGTAAAGCAACATGTCTCGAGCAGTAATAAGGGACTCATCGAACTCCCTATCAACCTTAACCGTCCCGATACTTTCAACGACCATTTTCTTAATGTTCCCGGGAAACACAGTGTCTCAATTTCTGACCTTACATTCTATGAATTTAGTGAACATGAATCCCTTTTTGATTTTAGATCGGTAAATAAAGTTTTTGTGTCGAAAGTTATAGGTTCACTCAAATCCAATGCAACTGGGGCTGATAAGATCTCCCTAGAAATGCTCTCGATGACTCTTCCAGATACCTTAAATAACATTACAACAATTATAAACTCTTCGCTGGAAACTGGCGTATTCCCGGATCAATGGCAAACTGCGTTGGTGAGGCCTTTGGCAAAGAAAAGCAATCCTGCAGAACTAAAGGACGGAGAAGGAAGGACCGTCCGATCAGTATTTTACCTTGTCTGTCTAAAGTTCTCGAGAAAATTGTTTGTACGCAGTTGACTGATTTCCTGGAATCTCATAACTTTCTGCCCATCTCGCAGTCCGGTTTTAGGAAACAGAGGAGCACTACTACTGCTCTCGTTACCATTGTAGACGACATACTAACTGCACAGGATTCTGGCGAGGTTACAATACTGTTTTTTTGGATTTTACTCGTGCTTTCGATGCAATAAATATCCCGTTGCTTTTATCGAAAATGTCATTTTACGGTCTTAGTACGCGGGCCATGCGATGGTTTGATAGCTATCTTAGTAACCGTAAGCAGTTTGTTGAAATTCAAAACGTGGATGGAACAATATTGTTATCGGAGTGCAAACGAGTAAATAGAGGAGTTCCCCAAGGTTCAATTTTAGGCCCGTTACTTTTTATTTTATACACCACCGATTTAACTGAATACATTAAATATAGTAATTATCATATTTTTGCCGATGATACGCAGATTTACATACATTTCAAGCCTACAGGTGTTCAGGAAGCTGTTAAAAAATTAAATGCTGATTTAGATCGTATAGCATCGTGGTCTGAACAAAACACACTGGTTTTAAATCCAAATAAAACTAAATTTATGATATTAGCTTCCAACAATCAAGTTAAAAACATTGGTAAAAGTGATCCCCAAATTTTTATAAGAGGAGATCGGATAGAAAGAGTACTCGAGTACAGAAATTTAGCTGTTATTTTCGACGAAAAACTTAGATTTGAAGGTCATGTGCAAAATGTAGTTCGGAGCTGTTTCTTAGGTAGGTCTTCTTAGGTGTTCTGTAGGCTTAAGCTGCTATATCGCATCAGAAATGTTATCAATAGTACTCTTCGTATTAAACTCTGCGACGCATTGATCCTGTCTAAATCGAGCTATGCAGATTCTGTTTTTGGTCCTCGTCTTTTAGCCCGAACCAAGACCCTAATACAGCGTGTACAGAATGCTTGTGCAAGATACTGTTTTGACATTCCACCTCGTTCGCATGTCACTCCTTATCTTAACGGTGAAAATGTTCTCAGAATGGATTATCGTAGGGAGTTACATTTTGCTACCTTGTTATTTGGGATTGTTATAAATAAAATGCCTCCGTACTTATACGAAAAGTTGCAGTGGATGAGTTAGCAAAATGTTTTATACCAAACAAGAGCCTCCACCTATAAATTAGTTTTCCCATCTCATTGCTCAGCTGCATTTCGAGGTAACTTCAAATATAACGCGACAAAGTGCTGGAACAATCTAACTCCCCCATTTCGCGCTGTGGAAACTGTTAATAACTTTAGACGCAAATATAAATTTTTGCTTTCGAGTCGTCAAAAGCAATAACAATTTCTTTATACACATTTTTTTTCCTTTTTTTTCTCTATTCTTTTTTTTTAAATTTTACTATGATTATCTATGCAGTTGCTAATTTTGTTTAATTGTAATCGTTCCAGCACTTTGCGACTTTGCGACAGCTTCTTTCCATTGTTCTCCTATCGGCGTGTTGCTTTAAGCTAATTGTCGTGTAGCTGTACTTTTATTATTGTAATTCACTTAGACTAATTTAACAGTAATTTTAAGGATATTTTATAAATATATAATAAACTTGTAGTATAACGCGCACTACCGGCTTGGGATAAAAATAAGGCTGTGCTGAAAATCAGTGTTGCGGGCATCCGTAGCTCATACTGAGCGCAGACCTATTCATTGCGTCACACTGTAGTACAAAACCTGTGGCGTATAGTAAAAAAAAGAAAAAAAAAATAATAGGTTACAACTTTAGTGTGTTAAGACATTTTTTTTTAATCTGTTTCTTTGTATAATTTGATATTTGATGTATTGTTCTAGTTATAACTGTTTTTTTTTTTGTTTTTTTCTGTTTATTGATTTATTGTAATTCTTCACTGTGATGCAAGAAATAAAGTATCTATCTATCTATCTATCTAAATTTAAACGGAGAACACTATGAAAACTTTTTAAGAGAAGACTTACCCGAATTATAGAAGACATACCACTCAACCTCATTCGAGATATTTGGTATCAAAATGACGGGTGCCCTGCACACTACAGGAGAAGTGTCAGAGAATGGTTAGATAATAATTTCCCTAACAAGTAGATCGGAAGAGGTGGACCCATACCGTGGCCAGCAAGAAATCCAGACCTGACCCCATGGATTTTTACGTATGGGGGCATATGAAAACTTTAGTCGAACGTATCGAACATCGAAGTAGTAAGTGAACCAAACCCAATCACCTCTGTAGATGTTTTACGACAAATTATTATTAATGCAGCCAATAAAATGAGAAGCAATTTAACAATTGGCGTAGTAAAGACTGGATTAAGACGCCGAAAAGAGTATGTGTGCAAAACAGATGTGAACATGTGAAACATGAACAATAAACATATTTTTTTAACTATTTCGTTGCTTAATTTTATTGTCGGACTCAAATAATAAAATTGACTTTATTCCTTAATTCTACCTGGAAGCCTTTCATCAATGTTTTCTTCCAAGAGTTTTTATAAACCCTAGCTTGTTATACCTGGTTGGATAGCTAATGAAACGTAGATAATTTAAAACATGTCTGCCGTATTCGGCATATATCTTTCATATTTCTATATCTTTCATAGATTTTTTTTCAATATTTTAGAGAGAAAATTAAACTTATTACGGATTTATTACAATTTATTACAATCAATCGTCTAATAGAACCCAGTCGGTTCATTTTTCTAAAATTTTAGTGTTAATAATATTAAACAACTTATCTTCTACACAAAAACGTATCAGATGAAATATATTTACGTTTATCGTATTTTTATACTAAAAAAGCAACATTTAAATGTAACGTAAAGTAACATTACGTTGATCGAATTATGGTGCAACAAATATTAACATTTTATTTTACACGTGCGATACGACATCAGTTCTTATGTCTCATTTGCCCAATGATTATGCTAGATGCCTGCGTAGAAATCCTCATACCAGTAAAAATCTGTTTTGTGAACTGCTGCTACATTTCTAAGCTCCCCGAGCAAATCCAGTTTCGAGAGATAATACAATCAGGGCTCACGTTACAGACTGCTGGGAGCGACGTATGGAGAATAAGCTATTCAAGCTTCTATACGTGAGGGACCGCGCACGTTTCAGCAGACAAAATATACTCACTCAACCGTAACTGTACAGTTTCAATACTGTTGAGTAAATTTTCTTTTTATTTTGCTACAGTAGGTACTATATTTTTGAAATAATATATAAGAATAAAATTCAGATACGTTCATTCGTACTTGCAATGAAATATGTGTAAAAATCCGATTATGATTATAATCTTTTAATGTTATAAGCAGCAACACACTAGTAATTACATCTGTATATTAAACGCACTGGTTGTCAGTGCCGCCACATACAACCCCCTCGCGATACACCAAAACTCGACCCGCGGAAAAAGGAGACCGAGGCACATCCTCGAGGACCCTGACGACGCGACCACTAGGGCCCAAGCGCTCTACTCAACACTACACAAACACACATTATGACCATCATACCGCCCCCGCCGTCGGCGTGGGCGTATCAGACAAAGTTATTCCCGATACCGCCGCATCTCAGGCCGGTTCTCCCCTAGCACTACTGTCATAAGCAGAAGCGTCGCTGGAGTTTCTTGCGCCATTTCTTCTCCAGCGGAAACGCATTCCGAATTGGTAGTGAACTTATCTAATAATAATCATGATAATAGTAATAATAGTAGTAGTAATATTGCCCTCCCGATTGCAGTAACTGACCGAGCCGAGGCCGGCCCCTTGGGCACCCTCGAGTCTGTTAGTCTCGTGAACAGGATGACGGTCCAAGCCGAGGTCCCCCCTCGGGGGCCCTTGCGCCAGTCATCCATAAATAAAGGTTTCGGCTAAGCGCCCTCAGCGCTATGCCACCTTTCAATCCGGCGATTCTGTAAAAGCCTTCGGGCTAACAGTGACCATCAGTCACCAAAAAATCTGTATATTACGTAAAGAATTTAAAAATTATGTTATAATATGTCTTAGAAATACATTATATTTAATCAAATTAAAAATTCATTACCGTTCATATTACCAATGTCAAAGTCAATCACTTAGTCTCTGGTCAAACAATCGCACAGAGTATTAAAAATGTTGCCATCAAATAATTACTCTAACCTCCGTAACGTATAAACTTAAAAAAAATATGAATTACGGTGGAATTTAAACCACAGGGCGACCACTAGTCTACTAGTAACTCATACAGAGTTAGTAAACAAAAATAAATCATATAATCGTTCTTCGTAAGTTTTATTCACTACCATCAGCATCATCAACACCGGCCGGTTCGACGGATTGAAAGGCCGCTGAGGGCTCTTAGCCGAAACCTTTATTTATTGATGTCTGGTCCTCCGAGAGGGGACCTCGGCTTGGACCGTCATCTTGTTCGCGAGAGTAACTGACACGTGTTTGCCCAAGAGGGCTTCAAACGGGAGGGCAATATTTCTACTACTATTACTAATATCAGGATCTAGAACTACCAGTTAAAACTAACTTTACAACCAGTGGGTTGGGGTGCGTGGCGGCAGAGTCAAAGTATCGGCGGGAGGCCAACTTTAGATACTGGGCTATGGTAGGAACCCCTAAATCGATGTGAAGATTAGAATTACGCACAAACTACGGTTCTCTCGTGGCTTTGCGCATGAATCGATTTTGTACAACCTGAAGTCGGCGAATTTGACGCAGGGAGGCATGCGCAAAAACGGAGCTTGCGTATGTCATAATTGCCCGAATACAGGATTTGTAAAATGTAATTTTATTATTAGGGACATTGTTAGCTTTTAACGAATTCAAAGCTTATATACTATTTTGAATACAATGCTCCGATTATCACAATACCATTTTCTTAGGCGACAAAGGGTCCAGTGTAATAGTTATTGTAAACACTTCACCGCGCATTTCACTGATTGATTAATGGGCTCTGAAACAATTACTTCATTGTTTTCATAGTAACACGATTCTGGGATAAATTCCGTTATGGCGATTTAGCTCCTGCTGTGTACTTTTAATATGGCATGTTGCGAAATGATTATTGACCCTATAGGTGTCCGGCAGAGTAGAATAGTACCTACCTCTTTCCTACCGAGGTGTCTTAAGAAGCGACTAAGGTATTGTACGGAAAGCCTTAATTCGTGCAGAATAACAATATGCAATGCTTTCACTATTCTCTGACTCATACCCATATGGCGGAGACGTGTTTCGCCACCCGTCACCTCTCGCGGTGGCGAAAGGTGGACCATAGGTGTAGCCCCTGCCTGTATGTGGGAAAAGGCGTGACTGTTGTATGTTATTGAGATATCTGTCCGAAGCTATCAGATTTTCCTAGCATTTTTTATTCTGATCTTTCGATATCCTTAGTATGAGTCAGGGTATAAGATTTTGTAACGCCGCCACCACTCTGACTATGATTGCTTGTCTAATATACTTTAGTCAATTCAATTCAATCAATTCAATTCAATTAATATTCAATAAATTATTAAAAATTATTGTTATGGGCAGACATTGCCATCAAATAAATAGGATAAAATGAAAGAAACGCAGTGACGAAAACACAAACACATCCTTCATCTGAAACCAATATATTTTGTTCATGACAAATATAGATTTCGGTATACGTTTCGGACCCACAGCTTTCAGGTACGCTGAGCATCGAGGTACTACGTTATTATTTCTGTCACAGAACATTTTGTGATTACCGCAACATAAAGTTTCTTAACTTAAAGCGGGGCAAAAGTTAATTTAATTTCGAACTTAATAAGACATATTTCATACGCAACATACGGGCTCTTTTATCCAAGATAAAGTTCTCTAAAGAACTTGAAATTATATTCAGGTGACGTAAGTGGAAACTTATAAAGTCTAAAACATAAATACTTAATACTCAAACGCCAGGTTAAATAATATTTATTGGCATAAGTTTACAAGGTTGCAAAAAAATAAGGTATTGAGAAAAATCGTTGTGCCTCCTAGGCTAAATTTATAGCCTGCTTACACTTTATAAAAAAAATAAGGGTAAAAATAAATATTTATGGGTAGAGTTTATTATAATATTTTTTGGAAAATCCACCGGAAAAGTCAGAAATTTGAAAGTGGAATTTTTGTCCTAAAATCTCAATAAAAATGCGATCACCTAATGGTAAGTGCAACGTCTGACCATAATGACCATTCTTTACATGACCACATTTACATTTTCGCTGCTTGCTTAAACTATGTAACGATGCTTTACTTGTCATGTTTACACAATTACGAATAGGCAGGCAATACTGAGGCCGATAAATTATAATAGGAACACAGATATAGTTTTGCATATGATACTCGTAGGTACTAAACATCCATACTAATATTATAAATGCGAAAGAAACTCTCTCTGTCCTTCGGAATATCATCAAGGAATATTTTAAAACCTAATCATTAATTAAAACCTATATCTTGCCAACGTAGTCGCAGGCATCTGCTAGTATTCTATAATTTTGTTACCTATTAACCTTTCTTAAACAAACTTGTTCACATAGCCGAATAGACAAGGCGGTAATAACATCTTCACAAGCAGTATGGTAAAAGACTGCTACTGAACGTGAGCCTCGCTGTACATTAGTGTATTTCTCATAATCTCTGAGATAATCACACATTCTCAGACAGTACCAGACGCCCCAGATCAGCTTCTAGATCTAACGCCGCTTCTCATCACTCGTTTTGTATTAAAAGTCTAATATATTTGAAATATTCCGCCGAGGTCACAATTTACATTACTTAGTCAATTTATACGACACCCACGAGACGAATCGGGGTCACGAAACGAATTATCTTAGGCATGTACTTAAACGAGCGGCAATTTTAACTGAGATTGGCCAACATAATTATTAAATGAGCGACTGCTTATGAGAACTAACTAGCATAAATTATTGAAAATACGAAATAATTATTTAAATATTAATAAAAATTTAGGCTCTACACGCTTCATTCACTCTGCATTATCCCCCTCCGCCACGCGAGCAACGAAGGGCTCCTACCGGCTGAACCCCAACAAAATTCGTATCGTTGCCATTTGTCGGGATTCGGGCGGAACAGCGATAGCATTTAACTTGTTTCACCTCATTGAAGAGGTAGTGTCCAGTCTAGCTTCTCCATGTCGGAAATTAGGATGAATCCTAGTCGATCTGCCAGGCGACGGATCACCTCCGTTTTCGCCGAGACGTCCGCACTCCATAAACGGAATAATCGTATCCATAAATCGTAAGAGGACAAACTCCGTCACGGCGCGCCAGAACACGAGCCGCGTCTTCACACACTCCAAAGACAGACTTCCACGAGTCCACCAGTAGTAGAAGCTATGAAACCAAGAAAGCGAGTAATTTGTCCTCATCATCATCATCGTCCTCGCAGTACGCCACACACTGGACACAGATCACTCTCAAGTAGCCATAATAGCCACGCATGCCTGGCAGATTAGCGATCACAGCAGCATTAACCATTACACCTTGCACCTTAGACTCAGTTGTCCATCGTAGGTTTCGATAACTTAGGACTGGCACAAAAGTGTTCCGGCGTGCCTTACTAGGAAGGAGAGAGGAGAAGAGCTGTCCTCTCCCGGGAAGAGGCCGCCCATGGCAGGCGGTCGGCGCCGGTGCGGCACGGACGTGTGCGCGAACGTTCCCGTGGTCCAGCCAACATATGGCGAAGGCGGAACACCATAGGGTTTTAGTCGGTGCAAGTCCGACATAATCCATTCTTTCCCCCGAGAGGGTGGGTAAGCGTTAGGCATTTCCTCATGAAAAAAAAGGACTGGCTCATGGTCGCATTACATGAATTGGTTTGCTCGCCATCTGTCGGAGGACCTGAGATCTTTCTGGCATTTTCTTTAAACGACTTTTACGACACCCCAGGGATAAGATGAGGTAAATTAGAAAAGGTTAATTACAATTAAATGAAAACAGCAGACTTTAATAAAGCTAATACAACTTTGTTGGCGTACAATACTACAAGATACAGGAATATATTATTCAACTTATTGTGAATATACAGTTCGTCCCAAGTTAGAAACTAATTTCCCGTATCACAAAGCATTCGCCGGCATCTATTTGTGTAGTTTGATAAATACCACCCGTCACGTCCTGTTGCCTCAACAATCTCATCAAGAGATATTTTTACTCAGATGCTTAGAGAATGAATACTCTAAGCTTTTGCTTGCTTGCTTTTAGAATAAACTGTAAGCAATATATCGTGCTAGAGAACATTTTTATAGACAACGACGAAAAAACAATAAAAATAATCTCGCACGCCGAAACTCACTGGATACACATACCAACATACCTGAAATTATTTGATATTATACGACAGGAAGTTGTTATATAAAAAAAAACTATGATAATATAATATAACTAGTCTGGCCATAAATACTGTACATAAAAACTTTTCCTTTTTTCAACTTTTAATATTTTAAAAACTTCTTTCGATTTTGCGCCATTTCACATATTTTTTCGTGTTCATTATTAAATTACAATATGGAATGGGGTGTTAAAGAAAATAGGATTGCAGTGATCGCCTTGCACAAAGTGGGTATGGAGCTGTCGGTCATATTCCGGACAGCCAACAAGCTTGGTATCAGCCGTATGTTCGTATATCGTACTATCAACAGATACAACAACACTTCCTCTGTCGAAGACCAGAAAAGATCGAGGCGGCCGCGTGCTGTTAGAACTACAAAGGCTGTTAATGCTGTTAAAACCAGAATTCGTCGAAACCTCATTATGAAGCAAAAAATCTTATCGCGAGAAATGAAGATTCCTGCTAGGACTATGTCGCGTATTATAAAACAAGACCTGAAACTCGGTGCTTATCGATAATATACAGGACATGCCCTAAAGCAATCTTTACAATTAAAGAGAGTGAATCGATCGAAACGCCTTCTGTCGCGATACGCAGGTGAAAGGCACAGAAATATCCTCTTTACCGATGAAGAAATTTTCATGATTGAAGAACACTACAATAAGCAAAATGATAAAGTGTACACCGTTCTAAAGAAGCTGCTCAAGTGGTCGGAAAGGTACAACGTGCTCATCATCCTGCGTCAGTGATGGTTTGGTGGGGCGTGTCTTTTCAAGGAGTCACAAAACTGCATTTTTGTGAGAGGAGTGAAAACTTCAGCCAAATTGTATCAAGATACAGTCTTGGATCATGTTGTGAAACCTCTCAGCAATACACTTTTTAAAAATATACCGTGGACTTTCCATCAGGAAACTCTGCACCTGGTCACAAGGCACGAACTACCCAAGCCTGGTTTGAAACCAACGTTCCGGACTATAAATCTATACAGTCGTGGCCAAACAGATTAAAGGCCTGTATAAAAGCCAAAGGTGGCCATTTCGAATGGAATGTTTTTTTTTATTTTTTACTGAGACTAATAAATATGTAGATATAAAGTTTAATAGTATAAGTACTACATTACTTCATTAAAAAAATGCATTTTCATTTGTAACAGAACTTATGACCGGACTAGGTATAATGATGTATGATGTTACAAAGGGTACTAATAACTAATACCAGCGTTTGGTTTATTTTATTTTGGAACAATGTGTGCAAAAAAAAAATATTTTACAAATGCTTGTTCATTTCCATTAATAAAAGCTATAACATCAAGCACTTTATTATCTTTATTTAAATTAAAGGAGGTCAACAACGAATGCAGGTATTAACTTTGTGTCGCGTGCTTTATACGCCTGGGTTTCGTAATAATGTTGGCATGTTTGTTGACCTCTTTAAAGCGTCTTTATATGAGGAGCTATTGATTTATTTGTTAAAAAAATACTACGGCATTGTCGATGCTGTTTCAGAACGCTAAAATTAATTGAGAGGATAATATTCTCCCACTTGAAAATACGATTTGAATTCCAATTGATCCTACACAACACACCAAAAGACAAAAAAAAATGGCAATAATGATGATGTTCTGATATTATTGCGATTACAATCAGTTAATATAACGTAATCGCGAAAATATCAGCTTAATGACAAGGCGATAAATTGAGTACAATATACAAATTGTTACACTCAAGTGCCGTTTATTTTTGAAAATAACACGTACATCAGGTAAAACGTGTATTTGTTAAACAAAAAAGTCAATAACCCAGGTAAAATGTAAAACAAACCTACCAAACCTATTACCTATTTTAGGACATTATAGAATAAAACTTCAGATTATTTAGTATTTTCTAGTCACATTTTTCATAAAACCCGAAATTTGAAGAAAATAAAAAAATACACAATCGCGCCAAAAGAAACTTCAATTCAGAAGTCTTTGAGAATTATAATGGTTTCTATATTCTACACCCACTGATTGGCTACTAACAATGTTAAGCGAATGTAAAGTTGGAACTATATGACACTAGTATATCCGTTTAAAGAAATGATCGATGCAATCTTTTCTGTCGTGATTTGTGGTCACTTTTGAATGTTCGTCTGAGTGTTAATCTGGCGATGTGAGATTACTATATGAATGATACTCAATGGGGGTAACTGCATAACTACCACCCTTGGGCCTGCCAAGAGATGTTCATTATAACGTTGTATATGGCCGATAGGTGTCGTTTGCGTGTACACTTATGGCACTATAATATCTTCTGCGCAGTTGATAGCCTCCGATAGTATCCGGAAGTTGTCGCCATGGTCGGCCAGAAGGACATTATATTGTAGATACAACACAGTTGTACTTTATAGTCTTCATTTTATAATTTTATAAACTATTATAAAATTATTATAAAGTGCAGTATAGTTAAAAAAATCTATAACGATATTAACATTCTTCTACTTGTACTTTTTTGTACTAATTAATGGCAACGTAAAATTATAAAATTAATTTGTTATAATTATTTTATTTGATTAAACTAGTTCTATGATATTTTTATTATGATTCTAAAATATGTAATTCTTTAAAAATATAACATATTTTTGTTACATGTAAACCGATTTCAATGCAACAGCTCCAAACATGCTTAAAGCGAATTTAATAGTTTCTTGGTTTTCTCATGGATCCCATCATCAGAACTTGACAAAAATTATATGAGACCACCCTAAGAAAAAAAATCCCGTTATAGTTTGAATAGGGTATCCCCTTTTTAAATTAATTTACAATTGACGAATAAACATGAATAAAAAAAACATATCTGTAACTTACACCACTATCTGTTTTAATTTAAAAGTAAAGTCTAGCAATTGCCGGCATCTCAAACGACAATACTTTGTTATTTCATATTATAAAGCAGTCAACTTTTCAGGTTGAAACTTCTCAGCAGTTTCATTAAAATGTCTAAAGAAGACGGGAAACGTAATATAAGTTCGTAAGCGGCTTGAACAGACTTTGAGAGTTTCTCAGCATTTTTTTCTTTGGCGTCCTGATCATACGAAGTTTTGCATTTATCGAAATGATATTTTCTTATTCGTGTTCTCAATCTCAGTGTTCACGGTTCAAGCCACGGTTTTCGCTGAGAACATTTTTTACTTTATAATGAAATTTCCATAACCTCTACCTCAATGCCACCTTAGGTTAAGCGGCGGTGAGGTTAGTGAGCACATTAGTCTCGAAGATGACTCACTTTTGCCTTGAAATCATCAACGTAAGTTTCGATGTTGATCTTATTTAAGATGAAAAATTGATGTTTTGTTATTGGCTGCAGTCAAAACTAACCATTATTAATGCAACCATTATAAATACACCGCCAAAATTATTGTACTTTTGTTGGGTTTCGGTATGATACAGAATGATGACAATTTCTTGGAGACGATGATGATGACCTCGTGGTACGATATTCGATCATGTAACAACTGCCGAATACTGTCAAAGCTAGCAACTGCGCAGGATGATATTATAGTGCTAGTGTAAGCACACCGAGGCACTCACCCGTCCTAACCTAACCGCGCCCGACGCCACGCGATAAAATTGAAACTAGATTATCACCACATAATGATACCCAAAACGACCAACAAATTATTTGCACTGATATTGGCTTCTGTTGGTATTCGAATCGAACGGGTCTACAGGTAGCTACGCGATCTATAGGATAGATTGTATATATATTGTCCCAGACCGTCGCCGTAAATGTTGTAGTACTTGAGCAAGTACGCTCGGTCCCCATAACCGACTTCCCTAAAATCATTGTAAACTATGGACATCTGTGATAATACTCGCAAATTTTAGAAAAATTATCTTCCTTTCTATTCAATAACATTACCAAAATAAAAGCCCGTAAACTCTATTCAGGGTGTTGTCACATTATCACAGTTTGAAGCCGGGAATGTTCCGCCACGCTGCGCCGTTGCAGGATAATATTGGTAATATCTCAAACATTCAGTTTCAACCAAAAAAAGATTGCCACAATGACCTTCGTCTTGTACCATGTTCGTCTTAAGAACTACCAGTTAGGATACACTATTGAAGTCATTGAGAATTCTTTTATTAGATAAAGTGAAGAGACGAACAAAACGTTCACCTGATGGTAAATGCAACGTCTGCCCATAACAAATGATGCGTCATCCAGAACAACGAGTGGCACCACACTGCGCCTGTCACCTTGAGAAATCAGTTCTTACGTCTCACATACCCAGTGATTACACGAGCATAATGGTAAGGTCCTCCAGCGATATTACCATTATGACTATCAAAGCAAAAAAAAGCAAATCGAATGTGAGTCATTGATGTTAATGCAGTATCCATTTCAGTTCAGTAGCTTGAAAACATCTTACAATGTAGCGGTGAAGAGTTTTGTTTTGTTGGCTACACCTTACACTTTTCCGCAATTGGATCGATTTCGTATTCTGGTTCTGTACTTGGATAGCCATCGCAGCTTAACTGTTCAAGCACTACAATACATCGATTCGGCACCGCTGAAGTGACTTAAGCGCGGCCCAAATTCCGACGGAATCGAAGGTTTTCTCTTAGTCCACATACGCAAGACATAGCGGGCGATTGTACTCATCGGTCAATCTGGCGAATTTACTCTATGATACTAAAGCCTTTTCGGAATCCTGCTTGTTCGGGAGGCAGGAAATCGTCACTTTGCTTGCGAGACGATTCGTATTAACTCGCGAAAACAGCATTTAATTGTAATCAATTAAAAACAAATGCATGAACAAATGGGGTCAATGAAACGGAGTGTTGTTTTATTTTAACGATAATCGCTTTTATGCTTTTTACAAATCCCACGAAAGAATATGTTATCGAAATTAAAATAAACAATTTTCAGCGCAAAAGTTTTTATTTCTTCATTAATATATCTAATACAAACAATTTCGTCGACATGAGAATAATTCAATATATTGATGATTGGTCGTGACACGCCCGCTAACCCACAGTGAGGGCAGCCATCTGCTTCATAACCCTATCACACATGAGGGACAGACCTATGACCAGCCGGACCAAGACATGAGATCAGAATTCAGCAACAGGACGTACTTTTTAGTTACGTTAATGTTGTACTTTAGGTGTTCAGTTGTTTCTCAGTGAACATTCATTCTCCAGTTTCTTTTCAACTAAGATAGACCTCATCTTGGACATCGTATCGTCCCAAAAATCGCCTTTTGGTGGCGCTGTAAGACGATCTAAAATCTACACAACATATTCGATTTTGTTTTTATTTTGACCTTGAAAAATACGAGTTGCCAGGTGATAGGTAGTTTAAGGTGGGAGATTTATGGCAGTTCGGTCGCCAATCAGCTTACCAAGTGGCTATTACAGCAAATCTTTCCAACGTGGAAGAGACCCATAGTTAGTAGTAAACAGTGAACAGTTAAGAATTTAGGTGATAGTGAACGTGAGTCAAACATTAGTTTATTGTCACCAAAAAAGAACTCACCAAATTTAAATGGGCGGATTTAACGATGCTGTGATTACACCTATATGGAGAGCTCGCTTTACAGATAAAGTTCACATGAATAACAGACTAGGCCCGAAAATCATCGATTTGAGTTTAGATCAAGGAAATAGGATCAAGGAAAGTTCGGATTGAAATTCGACCCACAGACCGCGGTGTAGAAGTCTGGTACTCCAAGTTCATGCTAAGCTGTCTTCATAGTCCCATCTCGTCTCGTGGGTGTCGTAAAATGTCACATAGGAAAACGCCAAGATTTTTTTCAAAACTACAGATGTCTGTCTCTTTAAATAACTAGAAGGTTAAGCAGCAGTTTACAGTGTGCAAAGCGTTAGGTACTCCGATCGCCAAAGCTTGAAAACATCTTACAATGTAGCGGTGAAGAGTTTTGTTTTGTTGGCTACACCTTACACTTTTCCGCAATTGGATCGATTTCGTATTCTGGTTCTGTACTATGTCGTACCGTACCGTCTATACCGTACCGTCTTCCAAGCGACTTGGAATACGGCAAATACTCGAGATGTAGTAAACTGTTAACAGAATAATGATGTGATTTATATACAGTAAATCCAATTATTTTTTTTGTAGAAGAATAACCAGGCTGTCCAAGTAGTGACCAAGTCTGAAAAAGAAATTATCGACGTGTCGATGTCGATAACCGTTCGCACGGTTCCAATCACGTGCTTGTGAGTGATGTTAATCCGCCATTCACTCGACGGTGAAGGTAAACGAGAAGTCATGTTGGAAAAATATGGAATGGACGATGGCTTTAACAGTAAAGACGTGCAAACATAAAGATTGCCGGAAGTGCTTGTTTTTGAAAAATGAATATTGTTTCCAGACCGACCGCGGATCCCACTGTGGAAGTACGCAAAATTGAGATATAATTTCGGTGTTGTAATTGCTGTTAGCCTTTTTGGCTTTTACAGCTTCATCGGATACTGTGCTCACGGGCCAGGGGCCCGCGTGCCAGGTTTGGTTTGACCCAAACATAAATATTTAAATAAACTCCTACAAACAAATCGAAATTCGGACTGTGTCGCGTTCGCTGCGTGCTTGCGCGACTTCGAATACGAATATCTCAAATGATTCGGACTGTCGACTTGTGTGTCGGTAACTCTGGGCGGTGAGAACCGCCCGGGAACACGGTTGTATCCTGTGTACGCGGTGTGATTGTCGACTGCTGCGCGCCGCTCTCTACGGCGGTTGCGCGTCGTGGTGCGTGTTATATGAAAGCTAACTATATAATTTCGGTGATGTAATTGCTGTTAGCCTTTTTTGGCTTTTACAGCTTCATCGGATACTTGAAAGCTAACTGTGTGTACAGTGTAGCCTGACCGTGTCGTGGTGAGAGTGCCGAGACGTCCGTGGCGTCTAGCACATTTCGCGGACGACGTTTGCGTTCGGTCGCGTTTCTATCTGGTCGGTAATTTGCTGCTTTAACCACCAGCTGGTTTGGATGAACCGCGGCTTTTCCGAAAAACCGCCGTGATATTGCTCTGAAGTGTTCAGAGATTAAGGGCATTTCACAGTCGCTGTGAAGGTCTACGTTGCGTTGATACCAACCGGCTCCGGTGGCAGTTCGCAAGAATCGATTTTGAACGCTCTGTAACTTCTTTAATTGATTGCCCGTCGCGTGAGCGAAAGCGACGCAAGCAAGTCATGCCTAGTTGATTGCGCAAAATTGGCTAATTTAGCTGTAGCCTCATCGGTCAGCTGTCTTATTTTGAGTCACAGTCATTTTTTCAACATATTACTGCAGCTTAAAGTCCGCTATTGACTTCTGAGAAATACAGATGAATTTCCAAAAGAATGGTTAGAATTTACAAAATTAATATTATGAAATTACTTAGACATTTTAAAGTGTAAATTTTTTTTGAAGTAAAATATTTGCTGCAAAACATTTGGGAACAATATTCAGAGTTTTATTGGGCTGCTCAAGCGTTAAGTCATTTCTGTTAACTTTAAATAACAATGAGTTATCATCGGCAAACAAAACTATTTCAGACATTTTTGTACCAAGTAAGGAAAATCATTAACGTTAACCAAGATTAGAAATGGACAAAGGATCAATCCTTGAGGAACACCAATTTTTACTAGGCTCCCGATTTATTGGGTAAGACGATAAAAGACCTAGTGAGGCTTCACAAATGCCGTAGTATTTAAGTTTACTACCTTCCTTTTGTAAAGCCAAATTGCTTGTTGTTTAAAATTCTATATTTACTAAAATTAACGAGCAGTAATATATAAGAACAAATCTCTAGCATATTTTTTTCTAATATTTTACTTAAAGTAAGCAACACAAATGGGACGGTAATTTGTAGGAATTTCTCTACTACTCTACATTGTTGTAATTTATTGTTGTCCAACATATCATCATGAAAATTTTGTGATTTGGTAATAATTACGTTCTGTTGACCCAATTGCAATATTTGTAACGTTTTATGGGCATCATGGAGCTCATGTTCAATGTGAGTTTCATTACAACGGACAAAAGTGTCCTGCTGATCAACAATATCCATATACTGGACATGAAGCTTAACTCATTTTCACTGGTGGTAGGATTTCTATGCAGGAGTCCGTCTAGGTAGGTACCACCCCAGGGCCAGTTATTCTACCGTGAAGCAGTAGTGTGCATGAATTACTGTGTTTCGGTTTGAAGGGCACTGAGAGCTAGCGTAATCACTGGGCATATGAGACTTAAGAACCTATGTCCCAGGGTGATGGGCACAGTGTAGTGTCACACAGAAATTTTCTGGGTGGCACAGCATTTGTTATGGGTAGACATTGCACTTACCATCAGGTGAACGTTTTGCTCGTTTCATCACTTCAAGCAATAAAAAAAACAAAAAAAATTATGCTTAGTGTTTTTCTTAATAACGTTTTCAAATTCCTTTTCACTGTCTTCCATCTCTTGTAACAACTGGAGATTTTTAGATGCTTCAACGCTACCGTAGAACGGAGCTGGATCTCTAGCCCGCGTAAATTGTCTTGCGGGTAATCAAATTCCTGCTAAAACGACCACAGATAACTGAAAAGTACGTAAGAAAGCAGCTAAACTCACGCTAAAGTTGTTGCAATAAAAGATGTTTATGTTTTTAATGTAAACTTGTTTTACTACAGAGTATAGTGTAATATAGGTGATGTCTGCGGTTGTCAGTTTTATCCTCAACATTAGTTTCACTTCTCGACAATCAACGTGAGGTTAAAAATCCGTGACCATGGGTGCTGTAAAGCACTCGAAACGTCGGGTTATAAATAGTTAAAATTAAACGCGATAAAATCCGTAACAATTACTTTTATTTCAATCTTTAAAATTAATTATATTTTATTATTATTATTCAACATTATAAAAAGAATTTCATTGTAAAAATTATCTATTACTATCTTTTTCATTACACCTTTCACTTCATTTAAAGATATCTAGTAGATGAAAAGTATCGTAACTTAAAAAATATTAAGTAATTGAGTTAAATCTATTTTAAACCATCTCAGCGCCTCTCGTTACATATTTATAGATCGCAATTAAGGTTAGCTCAGACAGCGGGCGGGGAGGGACGGCGACGCGACGCTGACGGGACGGCAATGCGATGTGGATGTCACACTGGTGGCATGTGGCATTCGCGTCAGCGTCCCGTCGGCCGTCCCGTCGCACTGAGCGTGATTTTTCGAATATACTTTTTTCCTATTGATTCCCAAATTGTCGATTTTAGACCAGCATTTTTAATTTGCACACTGCTTTACTAAAAAGGTGGCCTCGAACAATTCAATGAGCCTTTCCACTTTTTCGTTGTCAATTTTTGTAATTAAATACAAAGCTGAAGTCCCGACGGGCGCGACGAGCACCGCTCTTTGTTTGACCACTACAATGAATACTCGTAGAACACAACGCGGCGCGTCGCGCCCACGCCGCGCTCACGGCCCGTCCCGCCGAGCTCCTGTTATATTCCCGCCGGACGCGACGGCGACATGCCGGGCGCAACGCTGCGGTGTGACATCTTCTATATAAATTAGTACATTACAACTGCTCACATCACATCACGCCAGCGTCGCGTCGCCGTCCCGCCCCGTCCGCTGTCTGACCGAACCATTAATGAGACGCGGCGGTGAAAGTTTGAGAAAAGTCGTTGAGCAATTTCGACCTTATTGCCGTCAGGATAATTTTACCCTGTAAATTTATGCGGAAAAGTCGTCTAAGGGGATTTTAAAACTTTATTTATTAACAACCTGTACCCGGGACTTTATAATTTATGTAAATTATCAACCTTTTGAGATATTACTGTGAAACAGTAGCATGTGACTAAAGCAATTTATACTTTTAAAACTGTATTCATTCGTATGCAAGCAGATTTTTTCAGCCTGTTGACAATCCACTGGACAAAGAAGAAGCCCACGAAGGGAGGATTTACTACCATTTTAAGCACCGTGCTCGGCAGGCAGGTTGGTAATCGCAGCACCAGTCTCCGGTCTGTGTACCTTAAGCAACTTTTCGATTTGGTTATTCCGCCATCTGTCGGAAGCCATGACCTTTTCTATGATTTCCCTTAGCCAACTCTTACGGCGTCCACAGCAGAAATCTAACATCAAACGTCTTTTAATTACACACAGGCACACTTTGACTGCCTATATTATTAGTTAACATACAATAATATAAAATGTAGCACCAGAAGAGTTTCAGTTTTCAGTTAAGTAATTCCAAATCGCATAAATGTACTGGTTACTTTACTTAGTACTCTGCCAGTAGATACACCTTTACAAAAGATTTTCGAAAGTAACTTTATTCAATAGGTTATATTATTTAAAAAAACATAAAAAATAAGAAGTGAGATTTTAATTATAAACATAACAATGAAAGAAATCAATGCAAAAAAGTGATCAGTAACCATATTTCTGCTGTAAAGAGTAATAATTGCTCTACATCGTTCCAATATCGCACATGAATGCCTTGTCGCCGCTCCAATGGATAACACGCTCCCGTACCCTTAAGACGATTTCAAATACACACATCAATAATCTTACCCGAGTCAAACAAGGCTGAACATAACTTATTTAAATAAACAAAGACTATAAGAATATCTATACATATAATAAAACTTTGATATTCACGTGTCTGCATATTTTAAAAAATTGCGAAATAAATGATTGAGGGAGGCTAAAAATCTATACATTTATTAGATCTGTAAACTTCACGTGTTTGTACATTTAAATTATTTGGGATAAAAATCAATGAGGGAGATTAAAATATGTGTCTCTAAATACATTTCTATCATTTTTAGCAAAGAGATAGAAAACAAATATTTTTCACGAGATATTTAATAAACCTATATCTACGTGGACGAAGTTGCGGGCATGAGCTAGTTTCTACATATTTTTTTTTTAAATTAATAGTTTATGAAATAGCTAAAAAATTTGCCCACATATTTTTTTTAAAACCAGTGCAGTTTAAAAAAACCGACTTTCAATGAATAAGATACAAGCGGGTAATAAGGCACCGTGTATTTTACAAAAAATAAATGATACAGGAAGTAGTAGGATAATAAGGCCTGGCCTTTTCAGAATCCGTTTTTTAAAATGTCCAAGAAATTCATCCAAGTGGGCAATGCCTACCTAAAGTAGCAAGAAGCTCTGCAATTTATGCTTAAATTAGGAACTTGACTAATGTTGAAACTGCTAGATTAGTTTATTTTAGTTACTTTCATAGCATAGTGTCTTATAGTATTTTGCTATGGGGAAATGCGACTGACGAAGAAGTGGTTTTTGTCTCGGACACTTGTGATTGACCTTGTGTTTGCGCGTATGCTTGTGGTACTATGTATAACATCTATGCGGAGTTGTAACTTCCGACTTTATTCGGTAGTTTTCGGCGTGGACGAAAATCGGCCAGGAGGACATCAAGTCTCAATAATTCTTTATATTTCTATCGTGTACTGCGGATCGGTTCATTCGGTTTCTAGGGCAGTAAAGTTTCTTTGAGAAGTATAGCCAAGACTGATCGCTGCTACAACAAACAAAAGGGCTAGTTGTTGTTGTTGTTGTGATTATTCGGTCCCACAAAAACCTACATCTGTTTTCGATAAATATTCAAGATCATTTATCTTTTACACTCAAAAAATAAGATCAAGCTAGTTGTCACCCCGAGGACATGGATGGAGTGCCTCATTTACAGTAATTGAGCCTTTTATTCTTGTCACATATCCGACAAAATGAATTTGTGTGTGAGTGTTTGTTTCTGTGTGTGCGAACGTGCGTGGGTGTGTGTGCCTTCAAAAGGTAGATTTAAAGCAAGTCATGGCAATTCTATAAAGCGGCACAAATTGTAATTGCAGCCCCGCATTGTTTATACGAGTACGATTTAAAACATTTACGCTGAAAACATCGTCTATTTGAGAAATGTTTTCTATTTGGCATACTTATTCTTATTTGGAATTTGTAAGCGGCACTGTGGGCGAATAAAGCTGTGTCCGTTGAGGTGCATAATTTCAACTCGCTATTTCGTTTACTTTCGCCCGGAATACTCGCTAAATATGGAACACGTAAGCATTTATACGACCGTATTAATGTATAATACCTACATAAATTACTTGATTGATTCTATTTATGTTTATTTATGATTACAATTAAAAATGATGAAGATTTTTTTTTATTTCTGTTATCTACGCAGGACATATTATATTCTGTAAATATCAGTAAAAAGGATACACTCACCACTTTCCTCATTCCCGACAGAAGGTTTAAGCATTCGTATATTATATTCAATTTAACTACAATGCAATGGTAAATAATAATTATATTAAAATAAAATATTAAAAAAAGAAAAATCATTAGGTAATTGTTAATGCTAAACGATAATTAATTGCTTTATAAATCTTTAACGATAAATATTATTAAAATAAATTCTAATTTCATTTAGAATTAAAACATTCCACTTTACGATATTTTCATCAAGCTAATAATTATTTATTATGTCTTCGAACCATAACATTTCATTTTCACTAACGCTCATGCTTAATGACAAAGCAAAATTAGGAACGGTCTATAACTGTGAGATTCAAAAGCAATTAATATTTGTTACAGTTACTGAACAGGATCACAGAGCGACGCGCTCCGGCTTTTCAGAACCCAATAAAAAGTCCAAATACTACAGTTCCTCCAAATACCATGTTATATAAGTGCTAGAAAGTTTTCACTTATCATTGTTCATTAAAAATAGACACTTTCATTACGCGTTTATGGAATGTATGAGAAACTTCTTGAGCTTCTCATGTGGCGACATACGTCACTACATTACTCCCGCTGGAAGTCGTAGTGAGCGTGGAGAACTTGTGTGACGTCAGGCGATGATGTGCGATCTGGCGATGCGGTGAAAAGCTGTTGTGGTCCAGGGTCTTCAGTGCGTCGAGGACGTATGGAGACAGTGTTGATGCCGCAGGCAGTCAGCCTGAGGAGAAAGGTCACCAATTTGGTGGATGATATCGCCAAGGAAAAGGGTAGCTACCCGCCACATCGGGTATTCTGATCTGGGGAGGACGTCTCCTCCTCCTCTAGTAATATTTAGATGTTGTTTATATAATTCGCATCTCAGAAACTTTCTTGAGCTTCTCATGTCGCGACATAGATGTCGCTACACGGGCTATAAATTAATTTTGTTCGAAACTATAATACATACATCAAGTATATTTACGTTGTTTTTAATGTGCAAAATCTATTCTGTCAGTCATATACTATTGATGCCTTTGGTTTGTTACTTTGCAGTCTCAATCAAAAAACAACAAACGCAAAGGCAAAGCAAAGCAAAGGCGAAGCAGCAAAATGAAACCATGGCGCCCGCTCGTTCGCTGGAAATCGCGATTTCATACTAACTAGAAGAGTTTGATCATGCCGGGCCGCGTGCCCGCGCCCGCGCTTTTAATGTGGGGGAGCAGAAAGGATCTATTTAGCTTGAATTCCGCCCGGAGGCTTAATAATAATAATAATAGTATTTTGTATCGACATTCAATTCAGAAGGTTCAATTCAAGACCAGAAATGTATTTTTCGTTTTGTCTCCATCCGTTCAGCAAATATTCAGTACAAATTACATTAATTTTACTGTTGGTGAGAAATTTGAAATCTTACTGCTTCAAGATTGTAACTTTTCTAAAAAAATATATTAATACCTGGATATGTTATTTTACATTGAAAAATGTCATCATCATCATCATCATTTCAGCCTACCATAGTCCACTGTTGAACATAGGCCTCCCCCATAGATTGCCACTAAACACGGTCCTGAGCCACCTGCATCCATCGACTTCCTGCAAAACCGTGTAGGTCGTCGCTCCATCTAGTGGGGGGTCGCCCTACACTGCGTTTGCCGGTACGAGGTTGCCACTCGAGAACCTTTCTTCCCCAACGGTTATCGGTTCTCCGAGCTATATGGCCGGCCCATTGCCACTTCAGCTTGCTAATCCTTAGGGCTATGTCGGTTACTCTAGTTCTGCTGCGGATAACATCGTTACGGATTTTATCTCGCAGAGAAACTCCGAGCATAGCCCTTTCCATAGCTCGCTGAGCGATTCTGAGCTTCCTCATGCGGCCTGCAGTGAAGGACCACGTCTCGGTTCCATATGTCATCACTGGCAACACGCACTGGTTGTACACTTTTGTTTTGAGGGATTGCGGTATACTCGACGAGAAGATGTGACGCAGTTTCCCGAACGCTGCCCAGCCGAGTTGGATCCGTCGATTGACCTCTTGGTCGAAGTTGGACCTACCTAGTCGGACAATCTGTCCTAGGTATACATATTCGTCAACAACTTCGATCGTAGTGTTCCCAACAATAACCGGTATAGGTGTGACATGGACGTTAGACATGATCTTCGTCTTGTCCATGTTCATCTTAAGACCTACCCGCTGGGAGACACTATTGAGGTCATTGAGCATAGTGCTAATGTGCTCCAGCGATTCTGCCATTATGACTATGTCGTCGGCAAATCGAAGGTGAGTGATGTATTCGCCATTGATGTTGATGCCGTATCCTGTCCAGTCCAGTAGCTTGAAAACATTTTCCAATGCAGCGGTGAAGAGTTTCGGGGATATTACATCACCCTGTCTTACACCTTTCTGCAATTGGATCGGTTTCGTACTCTGGTTCTGTACTCGGATAGCCATCGTAGCATTGGTATACAAGCACTGCAACGCATCGATATACCGACAGTCAATTCGGCACCGCTGAAGCGACTCTAGCACCGCCCAAATTTCGACGGAATTGAAGGCTTTCTCATAGTCCACATACGCCAGACATAGCGGAAGATTGTACTCTTCGGTCTTTTGTACAATCTGGCGAAGGGTATGTATGTGGTCTATGGTACTATAGCCTTTTCGGAATCCGGCTTGTTCGGGAGGCTGGAAGTCATCAAGTCTGCTTGCGAGACGATTCGTTATGACTCTCGAAAACAGCACGTAGACGCGGCTTAGAAGCGATATCGGTCTATAGTTCTTCAAGAGGGCGTTATCGCCCTTCTTGAAGAACAGGACAACCACGCTTCTACTCCACGCTTCCGGCGTAGCGCCGCCCCGGATGACGGAATTAAAGAGCTTCTGAAGGACTATTAGTATCGGTTTTCCACCCGCTTTCAGAAGCTCTGCTGTGATTCCATCTTCACCCGGCGCTTTGCCATTCTTAAGCTGTTTGAGAGCCATACTAATCTCGCTCAGACTGACGTCCGGGATATCATCGGAATAGTGTCGGACGAGACTTGCTCTTGGGTCGTTACTCACACTAGTGTGTGGCTCCAACGACGATGTGTACAGCTGTCCATAAAATCTCTCGATCTCACTCAAAATCTCTGCTCCAGCGGAAATGACGCCACCGCTTTCGGTTCTCAACTTAGTCAGTTGGCTCTTTCCGGCAGACAGATCCCTGGCAAAAACCTTGGAGCCTTGGTTTCGCTCTATCGCTTCCTCAATACGAGCTGTATTGAAGTTGCGAAGGTCTCGCCGCATACATTTGGAGATCTGTCTGTTCAGTTGCCGATATGCTGACGCATCAGTTGAGGACTGTAGCCTCATTTCTCGCCTAGCCTCCATGAGATTAAGAGTGTGGTCGTAGAGTTTCTGGATCTTTTTTGTGCGGTGGGTCTTGCAAAACTTTGCCCCCACCGCATGGACAGTTTCCACGAGCTTCTCGTTCATATCATCCACTGTAACGCAATCTTCCAGGCACTGAAAACGATTTTGCAATTCGAGCTGGAAGCTTTCGGGGTTTTGGATAAGGGCACGAGTTGGACGGAGCGTGGACTTCACCAGACGCGACCTCTCCAGCTTTACGTTCAGGTTCAATGTGCCTCTTACCATTCGGTGATCACTGCCGGTTTTCACCCTAGCGATCACAGAGACATCATTGAACAGCTGTCGTTTGGTCGTCATTATGAAGTCGATCTCATTTTTGGTGGAACCGTCCGGGCTCATCCAGGTCCACTTTCTGTGGGGCCGCTTTTGAAAGAAGGAGTTCATCATAAAAAGTCCCCCCTTCTCCATAAAGTCGGCCAGCTGTTGGCCCCTTTGGTTCCGTTGCCCTATTCCAAATTGCCCCACTACCAGCTCGTCGTCTTTTTTCATGCCCAGCTTCGCGTTAAAGTCTCCCATCAACACCGTGTAGTGAGTTTTGGAGGAATGTATGGCTCTTGATATGTCCTCATACATTACCTCCACCTCATCATCAGGATGTGCCAAGGTAGGTGCGTATACCTGTATGACCTTCAGCGAATACCGTTTGGTTATTCTGAGTATAAGGTACGCAACCCTAGTCGACACACTCCCGATCTTGACAACGTTGTTAATGAGAGACTTGTGGACCATAAACCCGACACCTCCTTGGGACAGATGGTCGCCCTCCCGGTGGTAGAACAAGTTACCGGATTCAAGGATTACCGTGTCCTCCCCCTGTCTTCGGACTTCAGATAATCCTATAATATCCCAACGTAACTTGCTCACTTCCTCTTCCAGTTCCAAGATCTTCTCGTCGGTCCTCAGCGTGCGTGCGTTGAATGTTGCCAGGTCCAGTCGTCGGTGGTGGTAGCAAGGAGATCTTGCTACCACCTCCTCCGGAGATTCTTCGCACCCCCTGCCCCGCCGTTACCATGACCGCTACCGTAGCCAGGACTAGCGGGGCCGCCGGAGACTAGGGGCCGTTGTGTTGCAACTCTCATTTTGGGGGGATTTGCCATAGTTGCCACGCTTGGCAGGCGGGTTGGCAACCGCAGTTTGTTTATTTTGATGTTCCAGGAAGACGCTGCTGCCCATTTCCTGGTTTTCATTTCCCTCTGTCGACTTTTACGACACCCACGGGATGAGATGGGGTGGTAGATTCTCTTATGCCGCTACCACACGGCCAATACACGGACAATATATTGAAAAATGTGTCCGTAAACAAATAAATAAAAAAGAAAGAAGAAAACAAATTTATAAACATCATTTCTATAAATGCTAACTTGTGACGAACAAAACGCTGAAAGAAAATGTTAAGCTCTTATAAAACCTGTCCAAGCCGCTTAGGAACTTATATTACGTTTCCCGTCTTTAATAGACTTCTTTAAAAAACCTACTGGGAAGATTGCAACTTAAAACTAGACTTCTTTATATAATTAAGCAGTATGAATAATTATAACTGCCGGCGATTGGTTGGCATTGCTTTCGCATGGAATTATTTTGCGATGTAAATGATGAAAGAATCCGAGGGAATCTTTACCAGATGAGGTGTCAAGGTATAGGGCAGTTATTCGGGTGGTTAGATCCAGGAACGACGTCCCCTCCTGCGAGTAGCCGTAGTGGATCAGTGGCTAGGCGCTCGCGATAATTTCACAGCATGCGAGTGACCCGGGTTCGATAACCGGTATCGGCACTACCACAATTGTTAATTGCAATTTAAAGTGGTGATTTACCACGTGCTCGGCGGTGAAAGAAAGCATTTTTCGAGGACATGTGAAGTCCGCCAACCCGCATTGTGGAGCAGCGTGGCGGACTCCAAATCAAAAAGTAGTGGGATATTTATAGACTATTACTTACTAATGAGCATCTAAGAAAACTTAATAGCGCGAAGCTTGACGTATGAGTATTTCTATAGCAGGGCATTTCGATTAAAAAAAGCGCCATGACAATTGTTTTAACTAAAGAAATAATAAGATTTAATGAAACTAATTTTACGGCCTTTATCGCGTTTAATTTTTAACTAATTATATCACGAGGTTTCGAGCGCTTTACAGCACCCACCCAGGTCACGAGGAACACTGGTCACCACGTTCAAGATATCCCTTCAACTTTAAATTATTATTTTTGGTTTGATCTACACATACGTCGGATCGCGTAAATGTTATATCATTTGCTTGAGAGGCTAAAAATATAAGATGAACAAATCATTAATTGCACTGATGATGATGTTCTCCTGTTTGATTTCGACCACGGCGACTACTTCTGAACATTATCGGAAGCTATCTACTATGCAGGATATATTATAGTGCAACAAGTGTACGCGCAAACACAGAGGCACTCACTCGTCTCAACCTATCCGCGTCCGATGTAACGCGGCCGCGGCGTAAAAGTCAGGAACTTTGACCACTAGTATTATTGTAGCCTAGCTACCTACCTAGGTAACTGTTTAATTAAACAGTTTAAATAATGTAATAAACTCGATGGCGTTATTGTAGCCTACCGAGAGGAGCCGAGTAATAATGTAAATAAACGTTAACTTTAATATTAAATTGTACGCGCCTCGTCTGATTTAAACATAACTAAGATATTATGAAGAAGTTCTTCAAAGCAACTGCTGTAGTTATAACTGGAATTAAGTAATTATGTAACGCAAAATCATAATTTTTACCATTTCTGTTAATTATGGAATTAAATATCGACCTTGTTGGTGCAGTGGCTAAGAAATTTACGTCTACGCCTTACGGTTCGATTCCTGTATGACAAATATTTGTGTGTCCTACAGAATACTCTCCGTTTTTTTTCTGTACATTTTTAATTTTCCATAATTATTTAGATACATTTACTTACTATATGATTTATTTCCTGCAAGTTTCATTATTATTTAGTGATTATGATTATCTAGTACATAAGTTTTCCATATAATACTATTTCATTTTTATTATTATTGACACTTATAAAATTTAAATAAAAATCGCATTGCCCTAACAGGGTTCATGTTGTTTAAATAACATCTTATAAAACCACATGGAGAAATAAATGATATGACTATGAAGGAAAGTAAGTTACTTTGCTAAGATGCTCTACGACAGACGGCCGTCTGTCGTAGAGTCTATGACGCTTGATAATGCCTCGTTTTGGGGCGAAACACGTGACGTGTTCTCGACTTCAGTGGTGTATATTATCTAGTGGTAGTATTGTAGTGGTTGGTGGAGGGTACCTGGTGGCGGTTCCTGGTGGCGGTGTTAGTTTGCTTGTGCACGCTACTGAGGGAGGGCGGGCGGTGCTCTTCAAAAACCAGGTAATATACACCATTTTTATATTTTGCATGCGGATTTTAGCAAAGTAACTTACTTTCTTTCATTATAATGGATTTCCGCAAAGTAACGCCTGATTCTATTAACTGATATGACTATGTCAATGACTATCTCAAATACCTCAGGCGAGACACTGAACATTGATTTAAGCTTGAGAGAATCCGTAAAATGAAGTCCAAGCTCCGATCGAAGATGCTTCAAACCGTAGCAGGCACCCAACGTACCCAGTTGGAACCAAAAAATCGAATCGATGCCCTGGTATACTATGGATAATGGCGAGCAACTTAATAGCGTGGTTTATATCTTAAGAGCTGAGATTTTATGGAAGACAGCAGATAAGCCGAAGGTCAAAGCTCTTAATTGAGACACTTCAGCTTATGAAAGCAAACGTGAACCAACAACCTTTTGCCATCAGAAGACTTGGCACTCATCAGGCTCATAATAAAGTCTGTGTATTGGGACGGGTAGCCTAGTGCTTTATAACATACTTAGATACAGTCACGCCTTTTAAGGGTCGCGTAAACACGGGAAACAGCGGGTAACTGCTGTGCAGGCCCGAATTGAGCTTTAAGTCGTGCGAGGAGTGCGAGTGAGCGAGCTTACAGTTCGCAGAAGATTTGAGGAAGTGGGCATAGGTTCGTATGTACCGGCCGAAGCTCCAAAACTTGAGAGACACCATCGTTTACATCGGTTAAACTTTGCACGCTGTAACGTTGTAGTTACATGTCTTCATAATTAAGGCAATAAGTATCCATAATTTCCGACCCATCTCATCCCGTGGGTGTCGTAAAAGTCGACAGAGGGAAAATGAAAACCAGGAGATGGCAGCAGCATCTTGCTGGAACATCTGAATAAATAAACTGCGGTTGCCAACCCGTCTGCCAAGCGTGGCAACTATAGCAAAATCCCCCCAAAACAGGAGCTACAAACTTTTGTGGCAATCTATGGGGGAGGCCTATGTTCAGCAGTGGACTATTGATAGGCTGAAACAACAACAACAACAACAACAATTTGACCAAATTTAATTTAAATTAACTAAAATAATACATTAATATTGAAATTAAAAATGAAATTTTTATTTAATTTATATGTCTAATTAAAATTGTAACCTAACGGACACACATTACAATTTAAATTTAGCGCTAAGCTTCGAACTGCATGCCCGCGTTCAATTTTAAATAAAATTCACACTTACGCCTCTGACTGATTGCGACGGGACTGGTTCTCCCGTCCGATCCCACCGCATATCGGCCTATAAGCCTCCTCAAGGCTTAGGCAAGATATACGAACCCTACTTCTCGCCCTCTTAAGATACTTCATGTCAGTCTCGGGGATCCCATCACGAGCAGTTTGGATCGTGCCAAACACTCATGTACCCAGCAGGTGCACCGCATAACGGAGCACATTCAATCCCGCTTCATACGCGGGCTTCATACCGGAGCGCTCTTCTTCGACGTGGCGAAAGCGTTCGACAAGGTCTGGCACAACGGGCTCATATACAAGTTATATGGACTCGGTGTGCCGGATCGCCTCGTACTCATCATACGAGATTTCTTACGCAGTCGAACCTTCCGCTACCGCGTCGAGGGGGTGCGATCCGAATCACATCCCATCCTAGCCGGCGTACCACAAGGCTCAGTCCTAGGTCCCGTGCTCTACACCCTTTTCACGAACGACATACCGCACACCAGCGGCGTCGAACTCGCCCTCTTCGCAGATGATACCTGCCTATATGTGTCTGGACGTAATCCAGACACTATCTCTAAACGCCTCCAATCCGCAGCCCGAACCCTCGGGAACTGGTTTCGGAAATGGAGGATCGAGGTCAACCCAATCAAAAGTGCAGCCATGTACTTCTCGCGGCGCATAACGCAGCATCTCCCCACCATAGAGTTATTCGATCGTCCAATCCCCTGGGAAAAGACAGTCAAATACCTAGGCGTCCTATTAGACTCGAGACTCAGCTTCGGTCTACATATTAACCGAGTAAGGAACCGAGCGGCGTTCGTCCTCGGTCGATTACATCCGTTACTAAATAAAAATAGCAAAATGTCCCTACGTAATAAAATTACACTTTACAAAGCCTGTATTCGGCCAATTATGACATACGCAAGCCCCGTATTTGCGCATGCCTCCCCGCGTCAAATTCACCGACTTCAGGTAATACAAAATCGATTCATGCGTAAAGCCACGGGAGCACCGTGGTTCGTGCGTAATGCTAACCTTCATATCGATTTAGGGCTTCCTACCATAGCCCAATATCTAAAGTTGGCCTCTCGCCGATACTTCGACTCTGCCGCCACGCACCCCAACCCACTGGTTGTCAGGGCCGCCACTTACAACCCCCTCGCGATACACCAAAACTCGACCCGCGGAAAAAGGAGACCGAGGCACGTCCTCGAGGACCCTGACGACGCGACCACTATTGCCCAAGCGCTCTACTCAGCACTACACAAACACCCATTATCACCATCATACCGCCCCCGCCGTCGGCGTGGGCGTATCAGACAAAGTTATTCGCGATACCGCCGCATCTCAGGCCGGTTTTCCCCTAGCAGTAGTGTCATAAACAGAAGCGTCGCTGGAGTTTCTTGCGCCATTTCTTCTCCAGCGGAAACGCATTCCGAATTGGTGGTAAACTTATCTACTCCCGATTGCAGTAACTGACCGAGCCGAGACCGGCCCCCTTGGGCACCCTCGAGTCTGTTACTCTCGCGAACAGGATGACGGTCCAAGCCGAGGTCCCCTCTCGGGGGCCCTTGCGCCAGTCATCCATAAATAAAGGTTTCGGCTAAGCGCCCTCAGCGCTATGCCACCTTTCAATCCGGCGAAGCTGTAAAAGCCTTCGGGCTAACAGTGACCATCAGTCCTAAAATAAAAAAAAAAAAAAAAAAAAAAAAAAAAAAAAAAAAAAAAAAAAGGACTGGTTCTTTTGTTTTCGTTCGCGTGACGTCAAATGAACATTAGAGATCCGCGCGAGGAATTGCCTACGGTCATTTCACCGGGCCTACCATTCTGCGCATAGATAAGATAGTATATTAGGGATTCTGCGCACCGCTCAGCTTGTGTGTACCACGCATCCTTTCGGACTTTATGTACGTTGTGCTGTACCTACTTTAGCTGCATACATTTCGGTTGTATATTTAAAGCTCGTAATAAGTTTTATATTTAACTTTATCCCCATATTGGGGTCCAAGGTTCGGTCCAAGTTTAAATCCAAGGTTCGGTCCACGGTTCGAATATAAGTTTGGATCCAAGGTTTCGAGCGACCACAGAACCACCTTCCGGTGCAATATTGAACACCACATGCCGACCGTGACGCCGCGTGGTCACTTCATCACCGGCGACCCTTCAGCGTCGCTGGCAACCCGACGATGCCGACATCCTTCGTGTCACGCTGAACAACAGGGGAGTACCGGACTACGTCTGCAGAAATTAGGCGGGCCACTACACCCACGACCTACTTTTTTTTGATTTTTTTTTGCGTTGTCAAGGGTAGTTATTTTTATTACTTCCACGAACATCTCCTCACATGTCACACTGGCGCCTAACTCTTTCTTCTTTTGTCACGAGGTACCGCTTTATTAAAATGAAACTCCTTTTTTAATGGATAGAGTGACGCAACGAGCAAAATGATCACCTGATATAAAGTGCAACGTCTACCCATAACAAATGTTATGTCACCCAGAACATTTCTGTGTGAATGTTTGCACACTACTGCTTCACGGCAGAATAACTGGCCCTGGGGTGGTACCTACCTAGACGGATTCCTGCATAGGAATTATCCTATTTAGTGTCCATGTCACACTGGCGCCCTTTAAAGTGGTAGTATATGGCCAAATTTTTCTTACTTTGGCTTCAAATAACTAAGGTCTACTATACGTAATTAAACCTTATTTTATACAAATATTTCTTTTTTTACAATATTTTTTTTTATTAGTTTCTTCAAAGTATCTGAGCACTTTATAGTCGACATATTTCGCTCAGAACACTTTTACATTTTTAGAAGTATAGTCGTAGTATTTTTGTTTCGAGTCACATCTTATAGGCACACCTTATAACAATTCCAGGAATAATAATAGTGTTTGTTCATGTGACCAATTCAACCTCATAATCTAAATACCTTCTTCAAGTGAAGCGAACGCTCTACTCTTTGAAATAGTGAGCTAGTGTAGAGGATCGCTTCGTGCTCGCGACACCGGCCCTTTGACTCGGGCGCAAAAGACCGACACCGATCCGAAGTCGCCCCAGGCTGCAAGGTTACACTCTCGGCCTCGACCAACTTCGCGAGTAGTGTATTGGGCGCTTAATTCTATGGAGGTTTATGTTCTTATGTAGACGTGTGTATAGAGCATGGTTAAAGCTGAATATTAAAAGGAAATATTGGATTAAGCACGAATATGACTATTGAAGTATTAGTGATTATATAACATTTGCTTATATTTAATATATGTATTATAAAACATTTGCTTATATTTTCTAATTGATCAGTGAATATTAAAAATATTATGTTTTTGTAAAAGTAGTGATGTGTATAACTTGGATAAATCAATAACCATGAACATGCTAACATTTTTATGTTATATTAAATATAATCAGTAACTAAAATAATAAGATATTTGACAAAATGAATCGAAAATACACAGAATTTAAAAAGTCATCTATTTGGTAACAAAACTTTACCTAAATACATTTTCAAACGTATCGATAATCACTAAAAGGTTCTATAATGAAAGAATAAACTTTCTTGATTATTTCGCAACGTATAAAATCAAAAGCAATGAATATTTATTGATCAGAATCTGAAAGCGAAGCCCGTTCCGTTCTGCGAGTAAAGTTTTAAAGCTAAATATGAAGCCCAACACCCACGTTCGCCTTTATTAGGAAGTTAATTGCCTTAAATACATTTCTTCAAAAGTCGATACCAAAAATTATTAAGTCAATGAGGAGCTTGACACGACACAAATACAACACAGTTTCTATTCTAAATATATATGTAATGTATTGTTATTATATAAGTAAGATTGTCCTCGATAGGTGGTCGGCAGGAAGTTGGTATTCCCGAAACTAATACATTTTATAGAAAGACCTTTTGATAGCATCTTCGGACACAGGGTCAACCTGCAGCACAGTTGTTTCTGTTCTCCATAGCAATACGTGGAAAACGGTATAGGATTGTACATGTACATATAGTCTTACACAATTACCTAACTGCTTTGTAATAATCGTGTACAATTGTTTGTTTTTCCCAAAAAATAAAAAAAAACATAACCTTTTAACATCTATAAGTAGCAATGGATTTCGCCATAACAACTTTACTCAAATTCATCATTAGATACTTTGCATATCGTTTTTATTTTGTTATATCTCATTGTATTTCAGAAATCTCTGAGTGTTATATGTATCTGATGGAGTCCTTTTTTTAAAAAAAAAATTTGATATATTTATTTTGAATAATTAGTTATTTTATATATATATATTTTCATTGCATACTTACAGTCACGCCTTTTTCCCATATTAGGCGTGACTGTATCGGGTCACCCACGTAGCCCACTTATCGCCCTCGCGGGAAACGAGACGTGACGGGTGGCGAATCACGTCTCCGCCATTTTGGTACGAGCCTAAAAATTCTTACTCCCCATTACCTTCCCACGAGCAGTATAGAGACAGCATTGCATATTAAGGGTGTCGCCTCTTACGATACGAAAGAGGTAGGTGCTATTCTACACCTATCGCTGTAGGAGTTTATTTAAGTATTTATGTTTGGGTCAAACCAAACCTGGCACGCGGGCCCCTGACTCGTGAGCACAGTATCCGATGAAGCTGTCAAAGCCAAAAAGGCTAACAGCAATTACATCACCGAAATTATATATACACCTATCGACTATAGTATATATTTTCATTTCATAGGTATATCTGGTGTTTTGCACCTGATATTTTAAATTCTCGATCGCTCGTAAATAAAACGCGAGCGAAAGACGATGCTTGCAGTCAACCGTTCCGTAATAAAATTTAGGGGAAATTCTCAGGTTTTTCTCACGTCTGACACGTGCTTTTTGTTGAAAAAACTTTTCGTTTTTTCGTTGTTGTTTACGATTCTTACTATTATTTATTGTGCATATACAATATGTATTAATAGTTTAATGAACTCCTTAAGTTTTTTTAATAAAAAGTGACGAGTCGTACTGGACGTTGACTTTTTGATAAGTGCAAGGTCTGCCCATAACAAATGTTGTGTCACCCAGAACATTTATGTGCGGTACAACACTGCGCTTGTCACCCTGAGACATTAGTTCCTTAGATGTTCACATCATAATCGAACCCACGAACATCAATATACCTCTTCTTCTCTTAGTCTAAAGAAATACTACGATTCGCCACTTTCAACGTTCTATGTTTTTGTTGAAGTTAAGTAGATTCTCTGAATCTTAAGAGAAAAGAAGGAAATCTTCCTCATTTATCGCCTCCTTTGACTTCCATGAACCTATAGATTCCAAAGTTAGATCCAAAGCCTTCTTAATTCTCAAAACAGTAGGTACTCCTAGGTTTTCGTAAATCTTGAATGAAGTGACCTAAATATACTTAAGCTCATAAAAATAAAGATAAATTTTGAACTTTTCGCTGATTTAAATTGAATGAAATTTTTAAATTAACTAAGACTCATTCGTTTCAGTCGTTTTCTTTCCTTTAACGTGGCGTCGTTTATTTAACAGACTGTTATTAGCTAAATTAGTCCTTATTCAACAGAGAAATTGATTTTTGTTTGTCCTCTTTTCCTATTCATTCCATTATAATAAATACATATATATGTATGTATATTTTCGCTATTAATAATGAATTTGACTTTGCCATTTTCTTTTTTAGAACAGAAATTGATGATTCAGTTTTTTATTTAACTTAACATTGTTCTTTTAAATATTTGCTAACCCTGATTTAACTAAATGGAAAAATTATTCGGTTAGGCCAAATAATTTTCTAGTAAAATCGATAAATAAAATTTGTCTATAGTCTATACGAGAAAGCGAACTCCTTTGCATCGTCGATATAATAATGTACGATATCGTATATGGTCGATACAATGATGAAATAAAAACTACAAATGAAAAACTTCCAGATTTAACCATACCATCGAAATTTCCGACTTTTCCGGACGATTTTTCAAAAAAATGTATTACGAATAAAACAAAAAAATCAGCCGAATCTGTCGAGCCCGTTCTCAAGTAAAGAGGTTTCATATGTGCGGCAATTGATATTTATTTAATGTACATAGATAGATAGAAGAAAGACACATAGATGAATAGAAGAAGAAGATAGCAGAAGATTTAGAGACTAGAAGAGCAAGTCGTTCGCCTGATGATGAGTGCCACACTGGCCATAAAAATTGCAACGTCACCCAGAACATTGAATTTAGAATTACTATTCGAAAACTTTCGATTTGATTTTAGCTGGATTTCTTTGTATGCTAAAATCTAGTTCGATGAATTGAGGTGGTTTAGGTCTATGTTTTGTGGCAATTTATGGGGGAGGCCTATGTTCAACAATGGACTTGTGATGGGCTAACATAATAACGATGATGATATAAAATATTAAAGAGTTCAAAAAGTCGGTATAATTTTTATTTTTTATTGAATATAATAATTATTGTTCATTTTTAATAAAAATATATTTATAATATTAGATATATATCATTTATAAAAGACAAAAATGCAAACACAACAAAACAAAAATTTTTAATTATGAAACAAGATGATGTATCATGAAAGATAATAAATTTTGTGATGAAGTTATTTCAAGGTTTTTACATTATTATTTGTTGATAAAACACAACTTTGGTCAATTCATAAAATATTACAAGAGTTCATTTCGAAAGAACTTATCTAGACAAATAAATCAAATTGGAATGTCTGCCTGTGATTTCGCAATGAAGATTCTTCTTAATCTCATGTGGTAATTTTGAAAGTTACCAAAAATCAAACACGCCTTTTTAAAATATTCGTGTCTGAAACGGCTGAATCGATTTTGACGTGACTTTCCATGGCAGGTAGAGGACTTTTCAGAGAGCAATGTAAGCTACTTTTTATTTGGTAAATATTTAGGGTTATTGCGTAAAATCTGAAACACAGTAGAATCTGGGTCTATGTGGATGGACGTGTTACGTGCGGCTTTAATTTGCATTTGGTCATCATTATTTTAAGCCATGGCAGTTTAAATATTTCTTAAGCCATCTAATATTATAAATACAAAAGTAAACTCTATCCCTGTGTCTGTTTGTTACCCTTTCACGGTTCAGTCGCTGAATCTATCTTAACAAAATTTGGCACAGAGATTGCTTGAATCCTGGAGACGGGCATAGGATTTATCCCGAAAAATCAAATAGTTTTATCGGAATATTTAAAAAAAACCTATATAAACACGGACAAAGTCGCGGGCAACAGCTAGTTTGTAATAAGAAGCCTAAATGAGAGCATTAACTTTAATATAAAAGCAACATTATAATAATTTATTTATTTTATTCTTATAGTAGGTACGTGGAAAGTAACAAAGTGTGAACTGTTATATATTCAATACTATACATCTATTTGCTCCTAGGTCAGACACATTATAACAAGTACAATCACAGCTACAGTTACAAACATGCCACCAAACAAAACGTATTTGTCTTGAGTGACCCTTCGTTCTATCAAGGAAATCGTTGCATTCGACAGGCCGAGAGTGTTTGCCAAATCGATTAATCTTCTATGGGCACCTTTCAGCGTGTCTCTGTTGTACCTCAGGGTCTGTAAAATGTTTGAACCTGTAAAAAAATTAACAATTAAGATCAAAAATTTACCAATGAAATTTAGCATTCAATCCAATCGCTTGACGGAGGCGTAAGAAAATCTTACACCGCATTACATCCCATGGGTGTTGCAAAAGTCGAATGAGGTAGCTATCACGGGTCTGCAAATAACGCTGTGTTTCGGTTTGAAGGGCACTGAAGCTAGTGACAATTCATTTTATAAACTAGTGTTTAACTACAATCTGCTGTTACAAACTGAAAATGTCGATGTAGATTCGGATGGCAAACGCACTAGCTTAGAAAAAGATATCTTTCCGAGCGAAAAGTCACTCGTCATTTGAAGACACCCACATTGTAATCGGACAGAAAGACTAATGCGTGCAAATTATTCCAGTCTTATGCTGTGCGCTTTATGAACGACCAAGCAAAACGCTTCGTCCGAATGCTAGGTATATCCATAGCAAAAGGACGGATGGATCTTCTCCTTTCCCTTTTCATCATCTTGTCCGATGACCGAAATTGAAAGGAGCAAATAATTCACGTATTTCCTGTGCACACTCTTCAAAATGTAGAAAACCGAGAGAATGGCCAGCCTACGCCTGTGTTCGAAGCTCGGCAGATTGGTAGTAACCAAATTAAGGTCACCGATTATCCCCTTGGCTCATCTCTCCACAGAGTTCAAGGTTAGTTTAAATTTAGCAGCACCAGCCCATGAGGGGTCGTTTTATGTTATGCATGAGCCCTTGGGTACAAAGAGTTTGGGGCGCCTTTTGGACAACCAAAAATAAACTGTTATTTGAGGACTTTTTCTTATGCGATGCTAATTATACGTTGAACTAATAAAGCAATGCGTTAAATAAAAAATACATAAGCCCAGGTTTCGGCATTTCGGGACCCTCGACAGTCCAGGGGCCCTGTGCTCATGCCCCGCGTGACCTTAGGGTAAAGACGGAACTACCTATATGTTCCAGTGGTCCTTCACAACCGACAAGACCTGACTTGAGAAATCCGTCTGTGGGGCATCGTTTTTTTTTTAAAGTAGAAAAGAAAGAAATCTCATGACTTCCGACTAATGGCGAAATAACCTTTACGACAGACAGGTGACAGGTAGCAACGTTTAAGGTAAGAGGCGCCTGGAACTACAAACACAAATACGCTAATCGAGCGTGGTGATAACGGCAATCCTTTCTCCTTGGGAGAGGACTATCACTAGCAGTGGACCATTAAAAGGCTCATGAGTGATAAGAAAGCAGGAATCCGTCTAGGTAGGTAACACCCCAAGGCCAGTTATTAAGCCGTAAAGCAGTAGTGTGCAAACATTACTGTGTTTCGGTCTGAAGGGTACTGAGAGCCAGTGTAATCACTGGGCATATGAAACTTAAGAACTGATGTCTGGGGGTTACGGGCGCAGTGTGGTGCGAACACGTGGATGGAAAACAAAATTTTCTGGATGACACAGCATTTGTTATGGACAGACCTTGCACTTACCGTGAGGTTATTCTCGTCACTTTATAAAAAAAAGTCAAATCTTAAGACGGAAAAGGACCGAATTACCCACAATCACGATGCAGGAGAAATCCTAGGACATCTTTTTCTTTTACATCACGAAGCATAACTATCACATTTACGTAACGAATACCCGATTCCCCGGTGGAAGGACCAGTTACGTCGAACTTGCAGCGACTAAATTTCGTGGTGTTTCACCTTCGCCGCATTTTGGCAGGGCCACGGGAACACTCACGAACACATCGCACTAGCCTCTGAATGGCATCCGACCCCACCTCCGATCTTATTTCATAAGCATTACATCGGGGTATCAGAGGAAGGATGTGTGTTTGCTTCATGACCCATATTGCTATTTAACAGCAAAGTTCCGGAAGCCGGGAGTCCAATGTCCGTTAGACTATCAATTACATACCCACTAATTTCTTTAAATTAGCTGAATAGAAGAATAAAACAGAAAGCATATTTAAAAAAAGGGCTATAAGCCTCACTAGAATTACTCCTGTACCGGGCGCGTATACACACATTAATTAACATACCCAAACACCCAAATCAATACTAATTTTTGTATCGTGCGGGAATCTATGCCTCGACCCTCTGCGGAAAAGTCAATCGCAACTGCGCCAAACGAGAAGATTTTTTTTTATATTAAACTCGTAGCTAATACTCAAGCGCTTAGCTCGGCTTATATGTGTGCATGTAAAAGGACAAATTAAATATACATAACGACAGACCGATCTCAAAACATGCTTATAATTACATGTATGCCACAGACCTTGTTCAGAACAAGTGCTGCTTAGGAATCACCAACGTGCGTTTATCGAAAACCAGTTCGCTATCAAGATCATGAAATAACAATTTTAATTTAATCTGTGAACAATGTATTGTTACTTATAATGTTGGCTATTTAGGTTTGGTTATATAAACTTTTTTAACGCCGAACGTGGTTAGTGTCACTGATTTAGTGGAATTGAGTGATTAGTTTATACATTTCAAAGTTGACACTTACGTACTTTGAACTTTTAGTGAAAACAAAGGCGCAAATATGTGGTGAGTTCAGTTTTTTAATATCAATAATATTTATTTTATTTTCCCACAAGTAGATTGTACATAACTTACGACACAATAATTTTAATTCAACCGTTTGGTTGATTAACCTATTTATTATCACTAATGAATGTAACACTTTTTCAAATCAAATATTATTACACAAAACAGTAAAACAATTATGTATCTTATTTAAAAAACACCTTGTGCACAGTATGCATTCACACAGAATGCCAGCTATTACGATTGGTGGATGATAAACAAGTTTAGTAGGTACTGTTAATGACCGATACTTGTTGTCTCTCTATATTAGTGTGCAACATTATCCTATATCACTATACTAAAATGACAAATATTTTTACTCTTACTCTTTGTGTTTAAAACTATCTACATTGGTTTAAAGCATGTCGTCGTCTAATAAAAAAATTTCGTGTTTAATTTAAAAAGTTGTTACCCGACGTTTCGTGCGCTTTGCAGCACTCATGGTCAGAGGGGACTGAGAGTTAGATGTTGTGATGTCTTAGTTATTCGGGGCTACCTTCAGCAGTTAATTATTAGTTATAGTCGTAATTACGCAAAACGTGTTTTTAATATCTTGAATACTTTTGGTGGTGTTCTTGGCTTGATTTTATTTGTTAATAGCAAGATTTAAAGGCCGTAGCAGTAAAAAAAAAAAAGAATATGATATTTTTTTATTGAAATGGTTGAGCTATCTTCTCTATTGAAATAAGTATTATTTTTAAATTTCAATGGCTTCACGAATATCTCAGATCTTTTTACTTGCCCTTTGTAAGAACTAAAATAAAATATATTTATTTTTTGACATAAGATATTCAAGATAGCGTCAAATGATTTTTTATAAATCTATCACTGTTTATTAATTAGGGTTCTCGGTCCGGAGACGAATCACTTAATTTTTATTACTGAAATGTTAAAACACAAAAAATAATTACATGAGCAGTTAACATTTAAAAACAGCATAGCAGTGATCACCTTATTCACAGGGGTTATTATCATCTAACAACAGTTTTTTTTTTAATTATGTTGTAACAATGTAATTTACCCCATGAATGAGTTTCTGAATCTATTGTGTCAAGTACCCGGCCATAGAGAGATCGGTAAAGAGTGAACACGTTTACTCTACAGCTACAAGCTGAATTGTGAATGTCTTTGTAGCGACATCTACGTCAGCACATGAGAAGCTCAAGAAGTATCTCATACGTTCAACATCGCGCTATTAAAGTTTATAAGATGCGAACTATATATATTTTTATACAACATTCAAAGATTACTAGTAGGAGGAGACGTCCTCCCTAAATCAGACCATCAGACCCATTTCCTTGACACAACATCTGCCAAATCTTCATATTGTCTGTGGTTGTCGTATTTAGGCTGTTAATAGTCCACTGCTGAACAAAGACCTCGACCAAGGAGGGAGGATTTACCGTAATCATCATACTTGGCAGTCCTATTGGCGATGGCAGTACCAGACAACCCCCACCTTAGACTCCCAATCATAGCTTAAACTTAGATGTCCATCACCGGTCTGCGTATTATTGGCTTGGAATTTTTCGGCTTCGCATTATTCGAGAAGGTTACTTCGCCTTCTAACCGAAGCAATGCTATTTACAAGGCATTTCTCTTAATCGACTCTTACGGCACCAATGAGATAAGAGTGGCAGATTTTCTTACGTCGCCACCACACGGCCAGATATGCATGTAGTATATTACAGCATATTTTAGTACTTTAATGTAGTTAGAAATTATAGTTACCTAAACATCAAAGTAACAAAGGGCGGACATAACAACTGATGGCAGTCTCAGCCAGTCAACCCAAAAGCGTTGTAAAATATAGTGACAGGTGCATAATCGTATCTATCGCTCTCTCTATTTCGAAATATACAGAGTTAACAGAGGGGAGAGGGAATAAGGGAAATAAGGGACTTCGAGAAAAATTGTCGAGAATATAGAGGGATGTTCTTCTCCCGTTTCCTATCACAGCAATATTTTCTGGTTACCAACCTAAAGTTGATATATGCGCAGAATATGTAAAATCCAGAATCACTCACTCGTCTTCACCTTCGCGAATCCGGTGGAATGGTGATTCCGTAATATGATAAATACAGACGGACTTGGGACAATCACAATACAACTAAACCCGAAATCTCGTGAGTTACACAACTAATGATTTCGGCTGTGTTTCGAACCCGGAACCTACGACTCTGCAATCATGCTGACATAGTTACGGGGTTATCGAAAAACGACTTATTGCTAACAGTATATTACAAATCAACTGCAATATTTCTGTATAGTCTTTTAGTAAAAACTTTAAGAAATATCTTAATGAAGCTGCTTAATTTATGCGCACGGGTGAAGGAAGGTTGTAAGTTTTCTGTAAGACAAAAAACAATATTCCTAAAACGAATAAATTATTGTCTTCCGAGCCTGGAATTTAGTGTCGCCAGTGTTAATACCTACAAACGGCACTCTTATATAACTAGCGCAAATTACAACTCTTGATTTCAAGGATGAATCGAAATAGTTCAGGTCACTATTTCAGACCTCACCGATTTACTCAAGTGGAATTAAGCCCATATGCCAGCTTTATAACCATCATCATCATCGGTTCAGTTTGTCATAAGTCCACTGCTGGACATAGTCCTCCCCCATAGACTGCCATGTAACATGTAACACAGTTTATCGAACGCTGCCCATTGGAGCTTCATCCGTCGGCCGACGTCTTCGTTGAAGTTGGATTTATTCAGTCGGACTAGCTACTAACTTATAGAATAGTGTTCCCAAAAATAACCGGTATAGGTGTGACATGGACGTTAGACATGATCTTTGTCTGTGTGCATGTTCATCGTAAGACTCAACCGTATGGAGACACTGTTGAAGTCATTGAGCATAGTGTATCTTCCAACAATTCTGCCATAATGACTATGTCGTTGGCAGATGAGAGGTAAAAAATATGTCAGCAGAAAATAAGTCTGTTAAATAAGAAAAAAAAATCAAAACGGGAAAATGGGGAACAGTTGAGCGTTCTAGATACAACTGGTTATCTCAAAATGGCTCTGGCAGCAGTACTAAAATCAAGCTACTATAGCATATCCCAGTCAACTAGAAAACTTATTTCTGTTGCGTAATTAGTAAAATTAGAACTCTACAACTGTTATTGATGCTGCAAAATAATCAAGCTATGCAGGCGTAGATGTTTGAAAATAAAAAATTATTAAGAAAAAATACATTTAAAAAAAATGTGGCGAGACGAACAAATCATTCACCTAGTAATTTACACTAGCTCTAAGTCACAGTCAGTAGCAGTCAGTCTCTCTTTTAACCGAAACACCGACACTGCGGTGGTACCTACCTCGACGGATTCTTGCTTAGAAATCCTACCACCAGTTTAATAGGTACGAGAGCTTGCTTATAATTAAAATTAATATGCTATGCTTAAAATTATCTCAGTCAGTCTGCACTCGAAACATTCTGCTTCTTTACGCTTTCCTACCCGTAACTAGATTGGTTATTTAATGATTATATGCTGCAAAGCGCTCGAAACGTCGGGTGTAAAATTAATGTTATAGTAAAATATTGGGAACTTTTTTTTTATTGTGGTAATAGAATCTTTATTTTTATCTCCATCTTGCGAGTTGCATAGATTTTTTGATTCTGTCACTACCTGCAACACTTACGCGATACGTTTATTAACAAAACTGCTAGCAGGTCTTTATCTTATTCTCTGCATTGTAAATATACAACGTTTTGTGTTTTATAAAGTACCCAAAAAAAAGATAACACATGTCTCCGTGTCATTGATGTAAATATCGGCAAAATTCAATAATCTTTGTGTTTTTAAGATTTAATCAAGTTATTGATAAGGTATTAAAATCGCAATATTGAATCCAAATTTAATTATCTAGAATAAACTGTTTGTTGTGACAAGCTCGAAGAAAATGCCAAGCATGCATTAAAAAGACCTGGAATTCAAGTAAAACAAAACAATTGGTAATGATGATTCTAAGCAAAAGAAAAGAAAAAATCTATCAACAGACTAAAGGATGCGGTACTTCTTAACGAGGAGGAAGGCGACAACCGAATGAAAGAGAGGATATTGGAGTTTATGTAATATTAAGAAAATATTTCCCGTAACTAACAGAATAATCTCACAAATTACTTTTAAACACTATGGCTCAGGATAAGGTTCTCCTACACATTTAATTATTTCCTTTCCTCCCTTTCCTTTAAATGTGCCTAGTAACTACATACTAGTAGCAGCGTTCTACATTTTAGACACGGAAGACACTACTCACTGAAAAAGTTACTGAAAGCAATATTTTCTGGACTACTTTTAGTATGAACCCAACCACAAAAATAATTATCTACTCAAACAAAAAAGGTCGGGGAAAAAGTCTTTTCGCATAGGTTTTGATAACATTAAAAAGGTTTCATTTAAAAAAAAAATGTTGTTTCCAGCTTTTTTCTTTTGTATTTCTTTATGTCAAAATGACTATCTAATGAAGATATTCGATACATTTTAAAACTTTATAACAAAAAAGGAAAAAATACAACGCAAGGCACGAAAAAAATATGGGACGTTTATGGACCTAATGCAGTGTCAGTAAGTGTAGCACAAAGTTGGTTTAAGCGTTTTCAATCCGGAAATTTTGATATCAAAGATCCACCTCGGTCTGGTCACCCTGTTACGGAAAAAATGGACGCCATTTTTGAAAAAGTGGAGCTGGATCGACATATCAGTAGTTACAACATAACTGAACAACTGGGAATAGACCACAAAACAGATTTGACCCATTTGAAAAAGCTTGGTACCCAAAAAGGGTCTACATTTGGGTGCCACACGAGCTCCCTGAAAGAAACCTAATGAACCCTGTACTCATTTGCGATTCGTTATTGAGACGTAATAAAACCGAACCGGTTTTGAAGAGATTGATAACTGGTGATGAAAAGTGGATCACGAACGACAAAGGTTGTGGTCAAAGGTCTGTCAGGCTTGTGCCCAGACTGTGCCAAAACCCAGGTTAACTCACAATAAGGTGATTCTGTGTGTATGGTGGGATTGGAAGGGCAGAACCATCGATTCGGATCTATACTGCTATCAACTGATGAGAATAAAGCAAGAAATTGAAAGCAAGAAAGTGGCCGGAATTGATCATTAGAAAGGGTGTGGTCTTTCATCACGACAACGCTAGACCACACACATCTTTAGCCACTTAGCAAAAATTAAGATCGTTTGGCTGGGAGGTGTAAATGCATCCGCCATATAGCCCTGACCATGCACCTTCAGATTTCCACCTATTTCGGTCTCTTCAGAATTCTTTACGTAGTATCAGTTTAACATCAAGAGAGGACTGCCAAAACTACTTGTCGCGTTTCGCGTTTTTTTACTCAGAAGCACCAACATTTCTACAGCAACGGGATCATGTCATTACCTTCAAGATGGCAAAAAGTCTTCGAACAAAATGGCACATATATATTGTAATGAAATGTAAATAAACTTTGAAAAAAGAATGTCTTGAGTTTTCATATAAACTTTTTCCCTAACCTATTATTAATCTCTGGTAATGAGGTGATTGCTTCCCGGCAATTTCTACTAATACATTACAGGGAGTACGATGGATGCAGTTGGCTCAGGACTGAGTTTAATTGTACTTTTTGTTATCCGTTAAAAATAGACTAGAGTCGCTTGGGAAATCTATATTAATCATTGACCACCCAATGGCCATTGCCGTGCCGTGTGGTAGCGGCTTAAGATAATCTACCACACCGTCTCATCCCATGGGTGTCGTAAATGTCGACAGAGGGAAAATTTAAGCCAGAAGATGGGCAGCAGCATCTTCCTGGAACATCAGGGTAAATAAACAACGAAACCAACTAAAAATAGACAATCGTCACGTCACAATTATGGCAAAATTCCTCCCAAAATTAGAGCTACAAACTTTTGTAGCAATCTATGGGGGAGGGCTATGTTCAGCAGTGGACTAGTGATAGGCTGAAATTATGATGATGATGACATGTCCATTACATTCATATAAAAATACGGTGCGTATACAGACATTCAATATGGCTTACTACCTATCACCTTACAAGTTTATATACACGGACGAGTTTTTTTTGTCAATTCTATAATGTTTGACAATAGCGTATTTTAACTGAGTTGAATAATTCTATGAATTAATTCTGAGTACATAATTAGTATACTCCATCACATTTAATCTAGATTGCTAATATAAATACAACTCCGTATTTAACTTTACCATTATCATCCAGCCTGCGTACAACTGATGTTTAGCGAATTGGCGATCGTAGTAAAATAATAAAAAGAAAAGCACAAAATAAAACTGTCTTAAAACAATAAGCACTTTAAATAAATTAAAAAGAAATAAACATTGTGCATGTCTCATGGCTGGACCAAATACATCTTAGACCACCTTAATTTCGGTCTTAAGAGCTTGACGCTGACATTCATATACCTACTGGTGGTAGGATTTCTATGCAGTAATAACTAGGTAAGTACCACAGCAAGGTCAGTTATTCTGACCTGATTTATTTTATTTAACTATTTATTGTCCGTCTTTTCAAGCACTGCAATATCGATGATCACAGAGGAACTGTGCGTTACAACTTTGAACATACCTTAAAGATCTTAGCGAATGTCCTTCTTAGTTGATTATTGTCTCTGCATCTCTTAAAGAAAAATCAGCTTAAACAGCGATCAGCTGGTGATACGAGTGAGAATTCCAGGACATAGTTATAAAATTATTCTATACTAGTTTTTACATAAATATCTTTTGATTTCCAGTTCTACGGAGTTATTTTACGGAATGTCTGCCATTTATTTTCAATAGCTGCCATAAATAGCAGTCGTTTATTTTATTGTTGAGGTATACTTTCAATAATTACTTAACAGGGTGTGCTTAATTACACGTCTGAAGTTTGACGTCTGAAAATGAGTGAAAATCGAATTGAAAATTCCATTACATTCATACAGTTCAAGCATACAACGCGCTTGGTCTTGAGGTCTTCTAGCCGAATTTTGTCTGCGATTTTCGATCCTTATTAGTTCACGTAACAATTTCTTATATTTACGCAAATATTATACATAAAACTAAATTAACTGAAGTTGTCTCGTTGAATCTATCTATTTAGTACACTACGACATTCTGAGTCCCCCAAATGAAACAGGATGTAGCAGGTTCGGACACACAATTGACTATTGTCGTGAATCATAATTCTTTCTAGCACAAACTTTAAACTAAGTTTGCGGTTTCCCAAAGCGTAGCTAACATTATTTTTGAAATCCAGCTACCTGGTATACAGCATAAATAAAATTAATTTATTAAATTCGCAAACCTGTGTGGATCATTTCATCAACATTTTGGTGTGAATTATGTAGAGACACTTGTTCCTGCGCCAAAAAGTCGACGTTAATAGCTGTGTGGTCATGACCGAACCTTCGGCTTAGCAACTGTTCCCTGTCGGCTAGTTCCTGCTCCCGCCTACGCCTCTTATTTTGAGCATTTAAAAGTGACGCCTGTGGAATTGTGGAACAATTAGTGCAAATAATATGTTAACATGTACCCATCGCCTAAAAATGTTATGAATAAATAGTAATGCAAACAACAATAGCAAAGGAAACATAATGTTGCAGGTTCTATTCCGCCTTTACACTAATTTTATGAACAATCTTTTCAGCTTTTAAGCTTATTTCATCCGAAAGTCTGGTTGTATTGTTATTTAATATAAATGTAAATTACGCCCACACAAAAATTTTTCCTATATCATAAGTGTGTTTTACAGATAATAATAATTTAATTACCGAAAAAAAGCACAAACACCAAGGTCCTTGTGTCTCTGACAATTTAGTCAAGCCAAAGGTTAAGGGTTAGGTTAGGTGAGAATGAGTGAGTGCCTCTGTGTTTACAGTTGATAACTTCCGGCAGTAGTTTTTTGCAACTTCTGCCCATAACAAATGCTGTGTCACCCAGACAATTTGTGTGTAGCACAACACTATGTTTGTCACCCTGAGACATTGATTCTTAAGTCTTATATGCCGAGTAATTACACTAGCTATCTAGAGCATTTTAAATCTAAACACAATAATGTTTGCTAACTACTGCTTTGCGGCAGAATATTCACATCATTTCTGCATAAGACGTTAGGAACCTACATAGTATAAAGAAGTAGTCACTGTGGTAACAACATTAAAATAACAGAGAATTAAAACAGCACACATTTTGTTTGTTAAGAATACTTTTTTTAAAGTAAAACAATGTTTAAAATCTTGTAACTAAAACACTCTGTTAAAACTAAACTTAACCAGCTTGGAATCTTATTATTAATAAAATTAAATCGTAAAGTGACTACCGGTGGTAGGATTCCTATGCAGGAGTCTAGGTAGCTACCACTACATAATACCACTACATAATGCCAATACAAAATGAAACACATTGCTTGCACATCTAGAGAGAAAGTGCAGAACAGTTTTATCTGCTGTAAAATAAAATCTGCACTTTCTCAATTTGCTCAATCCCAAGACCAGCCTGTGATTATTTGGGGAATAGTAAAGAAGTTTTTCTTAGTTTCAGTAAGAGCTCTAATCAGAAAAGAATTGCAAATTATTTCTATTTAATCCTTAAGTCTTCAGGCTAATCTTTAGCCTTCAGTCTTAGGCCCTCATAAAAGCTTTAGATTTAAGTACGAGGGTGGATTGAGAAGTACTCGGCCTAATCCATTCAATTCTAAAAATCAAATCTACCCACATTATTTAGTTCAGTTCAGACTAGTTCATTGTGTGAAGTTCGAAACGTGTGCGATAATTAGTTGTGATTTTATAAATTTATTAACAAAGTAATCGGTCATAATTTCCGCGAATGGAGCAAATCGAGCAGCGTGCCGTCATTAAGTACCTCCATAAGAAGGGGCTATCATCAAAAGCCATCCATGATGACATGGTCAGTACATTAGGCGATTGTGCTCTGTCATATTCATCCGTCAAAAAATGGATAGCAGAATTTAAGCGTGGTAGAGAGAGTGTGAAAGATGAACCCCGCTCTGGAAGGCCTTCGACGTCAACTACTGACGAAAATATTAAAAAAGTTTATTATTAAAACTTAGAGAGATAGCCGACATTATAGGCATCTCTTATGAACGAACTCAAAACATCATTGTCAACGAGTTGGGTTTCCACAAGGTGTCTGCGAGGTGGGTTCCGAGACTGCTTTCAGTTGAACAAAAAAAAGACGCGATTGACTATTTCACGCGACTGTTTGGAGTTATTTGAAGCCGATGCAGATGATTTTTTGAATCGTTTTGTTACTATGGACGAAACATTCATTATGGTTCATTACTGTACACCGGAAACAAAACAACAATCAAAACAGTGGAGAAGACCTGGTTCACCACCCCCTAAAAAGGCTAAGTCGATTTTGTCGGCAAATAAGGTGATGGCTTCAGTATTCTGGGACTCGAAAGGTGTGATTATGATTGATTATCTTGAAAGGGGTCAGACTATAAACTCTGATTACTACTGCACCTTACTACGTCGTTTACGAGAGGAAATAAAAGAAAAACGTCGAGGAATGCTCGGAAGAAAAGTCCTGTTTCATCAAGATAACGCCCGTGTTCACACGTCAGTACAGTCAATGGCTGGAATTCACAACTGTGGCTTTGAACTGTTACCGCATCCGCCGTATTCACCTGATCTGGCACCATCAGACTTCTTTCTGTTCCCTAACCTAAAAAAGCACTTGGGAGGTCAATGATTTTCGACAAACGACGAGGTCAAAGCAGCTGTAGACGCATATTTTGACTCTAAGGAAGAATCATTTTTTTTAACGGTCTAAATGCTTGGAAGGGGAGGTGGTAAAAGTGTATTGAACTTGATGGTGATTATGTAGAAAAATAAAAATATAACTGATTTAGTATGTGTTTATTTTCTTGGTTAGGCCGAGTACTTTTCAATCCACCCTCATATATAGTCCATTTGCATTAGAAAAAATAGTGAGTCATCACTGTCTCTGCTACTGGACACGCCCCGCAGCCAATTAGAATGCTAGAAATTAGAAAGTCTAGTTCACAGTAACCTTCTAACAAAATGGTTGTGTATTTGTGTATTTTGCATGTTAATCATTTAACATTTAATTTTGAAAATGAATACCTCACCTATTCAAAACAATAAAAGTGGATCAATAATCCATAGTGGAGAGAGAATTTACAATGTTTATAAGTTTTTTAAACTGTCTGATTGAAAATTGAAAAAATTGTGTTGGTGTCAATAACTCTACATTCAAAATGAGTGACGTTAAAAAATTATTAGATGATGCAATAGCCTTAATAGACGTTAATCGTTGGAAGAAATGCTGCAACCACATGATAGGCGAAAAAATTACCATGTGGAATTTGGATGACGTCATGGAACTTGCAGTACAAAATTCTTTCTGTAACTGGAGATTCTAGCAATACAGATTAGTGATTTAAGTAATTTTAAGACAATTTGTTTCCATTAAACTTGATTAATTTTTTGAAAAATATTGTTTGAAATTTTACTCCACTGTGAATACACCCTTACCCTGTAGTTGCACTGACTATTTTCTTAACACGAATGGACTATACTGTATGTGGTAAAATTATGAAAGATTTTTCTAAAGGATATGTAAAATTGTACCATACATTACAAGTTAAAGATAAGGATGCTTTTGTTAGGAATTACCTGTATATGTTTATTGTCATATTTTAGCTGATCGACCCTCATTTTTGCAGTAGGCCTTTGGTTAATAGGAGTCTTGAAGACAAAAATGTCTAATTTTTCACAATTTCTGTAAAGTAATAACAAACTTTATAAACATCCCTCTTAAAACAATTTTAACAAAAGTGAGGAAATAGTAAATGTGAAAAGTGAATGTCACCATGAAGTCTTTGCTGACTTGAACTGTGGTCACATATCCCATTTAATAACCAGAAGTTGATATCTACAGAAATGTGAGAGTACTATAAGAATTTTTACAAACAATTCAGCACCCACTGATCTTTACCTTTCCAGTTCCCATGTAATGCTTACGCAATGACATCTAAGGACGGATCATATAGTGTCAAAGTTGTGTGACAAACATATCCAGACCAGAAAACCAATATTTTGCTTTGATTGAACAACATTTTTATATGACACCACACTGCACCTGTTACCTTAATGTTTGAATCAAGGTGATGGGCGCAGTGTGGTGTCACACAAAAATGTTCTGGGTGACACAGCATTTGTTTTGACAGACATTGCACTTACCATCAGGCCAACATTTTGCCCGTTTCGTCACTTAATCCAATAAATAAATTTAAAAAAACATTGACTTCAGTTAGGACGTACACCCAGGTTCCACAATACACCAGGTAGATAGGCTGATCACTGAGCCACGCAATCACCAACGATAACATACCATAAAAAAGTAATTCAAAATAGTTGTAATATAACTTACGCACTAATTGCATTAATTTTTGATTGAATTGCATTTTCGATATTTTCAGAGGAATCTCTTTCCAGTTTTTGAAACAAATCTGTAGTTTCTTGTATTAATTGAGTCGTTTGATGGTATAGTGTTTCCATTTTTTCACCGATATAAATAATACATGATATCGAAAGATCATCAATATTTTCTTTACGTTTTACAAAATTATAAATTTCTTATCACTATTAACGTTGTCATAACACTGTTTGAGTTAAAAAAGAAAGATTATTAGTTAATAAAGTTATTCTACATCAACAGTCAAAAATGAGTTATTAACGTCAACGAATCTCGTTATGTCAATTTGACGTGGCGCTTAACACGTTGAAAGATTTAAATGTTTTACAGAAGATTATTTATAAATAAAATTTACTCAATTTCCCCCCATGAACTAAAACTTTTAACAATATCAAGAAATATGAAACTACAGTTTAGATTGTAAGTAGCAATAACAACGAGGCAACGGCAGATTCTTATATACTTTCAGAATTCCTACTTTTAACATTCAATATTTTAAAACAATAATATTGTTCAGAATATTATTATGTAACTCATATTCATCTCTTACGAGCTTTTGATATCGTCATCATTTTTATTCTTTAGCGCTGATTTAATCACTACTGGTTTTTGGCAGTCTGTGGAAATATGTGTTAATGTTGTTGTTATAAGCTGTAGTATACAGTACAGTATACATAACTTATTCATCTGTGCATTGCTGTTAATTTTTTTAATGTGTGTGGGTATTTCATTGAACTTGTATTTTGTTGTTAACCGATTGAGTCATTTCACTTCACTTCATTGTATTAATATTTAAAATAATTTGTTAGTAAAATTGTGTAAGTAGGAAAAACAGTGAAACTTTAACACAATGGGTGATGCTTGTCAAGCCTGTCTTACACGAATTCCACATGCAACCCTTATAGCAACCATTATGTGCTGTTTGGGCGTGGGAGTATTTTGTGGAACCATGTACCGAGGATCTGCTCTTTCAATACTTATGTTCGATGAAGTGTTCCATTTTCGTCTCATATGGATAGAGGCTTTGCAAATGATTTTTATTGTGGGCAGTGCCTGTATGGCAGCACTCGGCTTTATGCTGCTTTGTTTAGGTTGCTTAACGACAGGTGCTACTAGACAGAAAGTCTACCGAGCGTGGAGAGCCCGTGTCGGTGGACGAATATCATGTGCAGTCTTCATGATTATCACATATATTCTGACTTTTGTATGGATTATACTGCTAGGTTTTCTAGTTATTACAACATTTTTATTCACCATATTTTGGAAATTATGTTCTAAGCCAAAAAATATTGAACTGTCGACCTGCATTGACTTTACACAATTTGACTTTATGTTCCCTTCTAGTGTTAAACAGGAAGATATGAAGATCTGTGAAGCTCACAAAATAAAACTATTTTGTAAAGATTATGTAGAAAAGGCAGAATTTATGTTTATTCTTGCAATGGTGTCATGTATTCTTGTTATATTGAGTTTGGTTCATTATCTGATGTGCTTGTCTGCTAATTATGCACACATTAGAGACCATGAGAAATTCCAAGAATTGCAAGAGCTACAGTACCTTACTAACCCTGATTTACACGCATCAAAGGATCGTTTCTAGTATATGGCCCGTGCGCCACTTTTGCGCTCCCTTGAGGCTACTACTAAAATGTGACAGTTTTAATTAACTGTATTTGAACTTGCATGTGTCAACAAACATTCTGTGTTCACTGAAAATAAATTGTAAAAGACTGACATCAGTGAATATTGACTATTAGTCCACAATTGAACACTGTATTTAACATATCTAAATATTTTATTAATTTGTAGGTTTACTTGTCTAGCAGCTATTATAACTTATAAAACTAACTTCATTTGACATTCCAGTAAATTAAGTAGCAATTAAGCATTAAAAAAACACAAATTGTATTACATTGTGTTACAACTACTTCACTTATATAATGTTTTCTTTTTGTCTAAGTATTCATGTTTTCCTTTAATTTTTACTATTCATATTATATTGTTATGTTTATACTTTGAAAGCATTTATTTCAGAAGTTTACTTCTGCATTATGATGTACAACAATTGTGAAGACATTTACAATGATTAGCATTTAGGTATATTATGTTAAATTAGAAGTTGTTTGATATTTTGATAATCCAACAATCTTAAGGAACACTTCAGAATTATTTAGGAAATATAAACTTTTTATACACATAGTGTATTATGAATTTAGTTGTGATATTTTGTATTTGTCATTGTTTTAAATTTATATATAAAACATGATTTATTGTAACATTACCTTTGAAATTGTATTTATATCTTTTATCAGTATGGAGGTTAAGGTATATGTAATTGTTCTTAAGTTTAATGTTAATAAGATAGAAACATTTATAAAAGTTAGTTTAAACATGTTCACTCAATGATAAGTATGGTTCTAATGGTGGATGCATTAATAGTAAGACTAGATGACACAGTTATGTAATTGTATCAGCTTTTTATTGACACACCTTATTTGTACACAAATGTAATGTAATTTTTTTTATGCTAAAAAAATTGTTACAATATTTCTCTTTTTCACTGCCGTATTATAACTAAATTTATGTGTACCTTAATCACAAACTTTATACACACAATCACATATTCCCAATAAGATTCTTAAAATTATTTAAAATATTTTGAATCAACTAGATATAAGGTCAATTAAGCCATATCAAAATGAATTACTACTGTTTGTTGAAATTTGAATCGAGACACAAAATTATAATTCTAAAGAGGCATTCATAGGTGAATTAAAGACAATAATATAGATTATAAATGTCTGCCAACTGTAAATCCATATCTGTCTATTGATAAAGTGCTCCAGCAGTGAATTCTTGTAAAATTATGCTTAGCTTTTTGAATACATTCAAATAGAATAGGATTAATTTATACAATAAATATTGATAATTTTCTGTCTTGTTTTAGTACAGGTCTCATCATTTAAAAAGAGCACTAGACAACTACCGAGGAATGAGTCTGTGCAATTGTACAGTGAAGCAAAGACAAACTAATAACGCAATAGAAGCTCGACACGCGGAATTCATTTATTGATTAGGTTAAATGTTAGCGCTCTTTTTACCTGATGGGACTTATACCCTTTTCATAAGGATTTTCCAATAGTGGTGAGGCTTTTTTCAAAATATTTTCTTAATGGTAATGCACACTGTATGGTGGTGCCTTAAGAGAATCTACCTATCTCAACCCTTGGGTGTCGTAAAACTCGACAGAGGTGAAACCAAAAACCAGGAGATGGGCAGCAGCATCTTTCTGGAACAACTGAATAAATTAACTGTGACGACTAGCCAAATTCCCCCTCAAAATGACAGCTACTAACTTTTGTAGCAATCTATGGTGGAGGCCTTTGTTCAGCAGTGAACTAATGATAGGCTGAAATAATGATGATTATTAGTAACAACTTATTTTAAATCTGGAGGTATTTCTTAAATATTACCCTTTTCCACTAATCATTTAAGCTCGTCACAAGTCCACAAAGCACACCATAGATTGCCACAAAACAGTTCAGAGCCACCTGCATCCATAGAGTATCTGCATATGCTGTGAAACAGTAGTGTGCAAACATTACTGTGTTTCGAACTGAACGGCACTGAGAGCTAGTACAATCACTGGGCATATGAGACTTTATTATGTGATGTCTCGGAGTGTCGGGCGCAGTTTGGTGACACACAGAAATGTTCTGGATGACACAGCACTTCTTGTTGCACTTGTAATCAGGTAAACGTTTTGCTCGTTTCGTCACTACCCAATTAAAAAAATATATTACCCATTGTAGGGAAATTATAAGATTGTTGACTCGAATGCTATACAAACAATAATGTGAAGTCAATTGAGATGACCGATTACACCTACTTAAAATACCAATAAGTATTAAAAAATCTTTGTTTTTAACCTATTCTATAGAATACGATATAGATGAAATATATACAACTAGTTGACACCCGCAACTACGTCCGCGTGGAAAAAAGTATTTTAAATATCCCGTGGTAACTATTTCATTTACCGGGATAAAAAGTATCCTATGTCCGTTCTCAGTATGCAAGCTATCACTGTGCCAAATTTCGTCAAGATCGGTTCAGGGGTTTAACCGTGAAAAGGTAACAAACAGACAGAGAGAGTTACTTTCGCATTTATATATTAGTATGGATTATTACTGTAATATTTATATCACCTGCTAAAAATTTAAGCTTAATTCAATAAAAATCTATCAGCAATTTTTTTAATTCCATCTAGCGGAGATTTCTGCTAACAAATTTATACTGTCATTCATTTTCAATAGTTGTCGCCAGATGGCGAAACTTGTTTACTAATACATCAATATAAATGTAAGGCGAAATATATTTAGTATGGGTATTTTAAAATAACAGGGCTATTTTAGTTACATAAACCGTTAGGTACCGGTGATAGTGGTAAAGAAAATCTGCCACGTCGTCTTATCCAACGTCTTTGCCACATTTTTTGTGATTCAAGTTATTCCGTCACAAAATAAATAAAAATATCTGAATGTGTTGTTCGATCAGATACTGGATAAACATACGTAACTTAAAAAGTACTAAAGCTTCTAACATAAAATTTCAGGATATTTTTTCAAAAAAATGAATAAAGTATGTTTTAAAATTAAATACCCAGTTAGTCACCTGATTTCATTTTGTCGTTAATGTGAAAAGACCGTAAATGTTTCATATAGAACGAATTAAACTTTAATGTAATAAAAATAGTATTTCGTGGTTATCTTTAGCACCTGACTCTGCGATATTATGAACGCAGACAAAAACGCTCCATTGTGTTGATTTATTAATCAGGAAGTAAGCATCTCTTCCGTGGTTCCGCTCAATGGCCGGGCGTTCGCTTTAAATTTCACAGTGCGCAAGAAACCTTTGTTCGATCCCCGGTGCAGGCACCGCTAAAATTGTTAATTTCAATTTTAAGTGCTGATTGACCACGTGCTCGGTAGCGAAGGATTAAGACACGGTGAGGAAACCTGCATATATAAAAATATTTAGGCATATATGAAGTAGTCATTGATATTTTTCTAATGAAGGAAAGAAAGTTAATTTGCTAAAATCCGCATGCAAAATATAAAATGGTGTATATTACCTAGTTTTGCACGAACAAACTAACTCCGCCACCGGGAACCGCCACCAGATACTCTCCACCACTATAACACTCCCACTAGGCAATATACACCACTGAAGTCGAGACCACGACACGTGTTCCACCTCAAAAGGCATTATCAAGTGATATTGACTCTACGACAGTCCAACGCCGAGTGACTGACTCTATATACACCATGTCTGTGGCGGCAGTGGTAGTGTTGTAGAGGCCCACCACTAAGGTATCTAGTGGCGGTGTTAGTTTGCTGTTGCACGCTGCTGTGGTAGGGCGGGCGGTGCTCTTCAAAACTAGGTAATATACACCATTTTATATTTTGCATGCGGATCTTAGCAAATTAACTTTATTTCCTTCATTATAATGGATTTCCGCAAAGTAACGCCTGATTCTATAACTACATTTTTTCTTGTATGTGCTGCAGTTATTTTATATTACAACTGTTATAATTAGGATTTAAGGCGTTAGAAGACGACCACATGGCCCAGTGGTCAGAAGTACATGAATTTTACGCCGCGGGTCCGGGGTTTCACTCCCAGCCGGAACCATCATCATTTCAGCCTTTCATTAGTCCACTGCTGAGCAAAGGCGTCCCCTATTGACAGCCACAAAAAGTTTGTAGCTCTCATTTAGATTTTGTCATAGTTGCCACGCTTGGCAGGCGGGTTGGCAACCGCAGTTTATTTATTCAGATCTTCCAGAAAGACGCTGCTGTCCATCTTCTGGTTTTTATTTTCCCTCTGTTGCCTTTTACGACACCCACGGGATGAGATGGGGTGCTAGATTATCTTAAGCCGCCACCACGCGGGAGCCGGATCCAAGATTTTTGCAAAAACACAAATCGTTAGTTTTCTTATCATTATTACAATATTTTATTATATCTTCAATCTTATCAATGTTACATCGGTCGTGGGTAGATTGGAACGAATGGGTACCTCTGTGTTTTTGTAGTATTTCCAGTGTCGCCAACTTTGGGGTTTCCCCCCAAAATTAGGACAGGGGAGGAAATCGCACGGAGTTTTTTTTAGGGAGGAAAAGTGTTTGGGATTTCATAAAATAGAAAGAAATACAGTCAAAAGTACACAAAGATTTAGGAAACAAACCCAGAGTTAAAAAGTACAGCAGTTTCGTTACGTTATTGCAATTTCTTTTCGTTAATAATTTAAGAATGGACTGTGTTTGGAAGACAATAATATAAATGTCAACACAAAGTTAACTTCTTCCCTTCCTGTATCAACCGTTGTATTGTCTGTAAAACATTAAATTATAATCTATTAGTTACCTACTTAATAAAAGTGTTGAGTTTTGTCCCCGCTTATAATTTTTATACAGTCAAGATGGACTGACTAATTCAATATTAATGGTAGTGGTTTGGAGCTGTTTTATTGAGATTTTGTAATGATTGTTTGGTGTCTGATGTGGAATAATATTTATATATATACCTCGCCAATTTTAAGGGGGTTTTCAAAGTAATAAACGATATACTGTAGGCAGATGATTTAATGCCTGAGGTTTCCCTGTCAGTCCACCTCAAGGCGATACAGAGAAGCTGAAGTAGATGCAGAACGAAATTGACATAAGTGTACAAAAGTAAATAAATTTCCATCTAACGCGTACGCGACATATAACTTAAGCAAGATTTTAAGGGTTTCTTAGCAAAAACGGAACCCTTATAATTTCATCCTGTCTGTATGTCACAGCCATTTTATTTGGAGATGAAAGCTTTGGAAAATTCTAGAAAATAAAGATGGTAAACCTATAAAAACACTTTCGACGAAAATTGTTACAAAAAAATATAACACGTAGTTTTTGAGATATTGAAGATTTTCGGTTAACCGCTATTTCCCATTACGGAACCCTTCATTGTGCGTGGACCGATAACCACTTGGCAGGTTTTTTTAAATATAAATGGTGAATTGTTTAGGCAATTACAAGAAGTTAATAATCTCCGCCAGTTGGCTATCGATTATCACTGTAATTGGAATGATTCAAGCGTGTTACAACGTAGAGACATTTTAGATCAGAAGATACAATTTTTTTTTCGGTCAGTCTCATCTATGGTAAGAATTTAAGATTCATATAAGATTTACCTTTTCAGAGTTATTAATTGTAAAATATGTCTGAGAATACTATGTATGCGTATTTTCGAAAAAAAAAACTAATTTGATGTGCATATGGTTATTGTAAAAAGATATCAAGTACCTAGGATTATAGCCTGACAACAGAAAAAATTGTAAAAATGACCTTTCTAATTAAAATACATACATACATACAGTCACGACTTATTCCCATATAAGGGGTAGGCTGAGATCACACCCGTAACCCAATTTTCGCCCCCGCGTGAAACGAGACCACGTCGCCGCCTTTTTAACACGTGTCAAAAATATGTTACTCCCCATTGCGTTACCACGAGCAGTGTAGTGGCAGCCTTGCATATTATGGTAATATTCTGCACGGATAAAAGCTGTCTGTACAATACCTTAGTCGCCTCTTACGACACCTCGGTAAGAAAGAGGTAGGTGCTATTCTACTCTGCCGGACAACTATCGGCTAAAATACAATGCTATGAAATATTCCCGAAAACCATTATCTCTCTAGATCTTTTAATATCTGCACTTGAACATGTTATTATAAAATGCGTTGCAGTAAACACAAGAACTGCGTTCTGTTAAGCTGTTTATGAAAGCGCGATCACATACAATAACTGGCCCCGCGGTGGAACCTACCTAGACGGATTCCTGCATAGGAATCCACCACCAGTGAAAGAAAAATAAATCCTTCAAAATAAGAGCTACAAACTTTTGTTGCAAGCTATGGGGGAGGCCATGTTCAGCAGTGGACTAGTGATAGGCTGAAATGATGACGATGTTGATAAATGTTCCGGCATAACTTCTTTGTTTATGTATCGATTTCAATGATTATTTATTAAAAAGGGTTAGGGGTGGTTCCATAAAATTTGGTTAAGTTCTGATGATGAAATCCATGAGAAAATCATGAAGTTCTTAAATTCGCATAAGCATGTTCGGAGTTGCTGCGTTGTAGTCAGTATTTTGATGAAATAATTATCTACACTTTAGTATTGTATTACGCGGATGGTATCTTAATATATTGGGAGGCATCACAGTAATGTCATGACCGCTTCCATTACTTTAATTCAACCATTACTGTATTTTAGAAGACAACGAATTAACAATTTATATATAATATTAATTTTAGAACCTACATCATTAACATCAATTTACGCTATTCCATGGCTTCTTTCAGAATTCAGATTACGCCTTTCAGCCCTTAGGCCGTGTTAACACCAAAAATATTGTAATATTAGCCGCCGACTGTGAGCGAGCGTTACTTAGCTTACTGCCTATCTATACACACCGAACCGACAATACGCTATGGAAAGTCGCCGACTCTCGGCGGCCGATTACTGTACTTAATCAGTACATTTACAATAAAATCAAAAACAGTAATTGTCGTTGTTTTCAAAGATATATTGATCAAATCCAAAGTATTTATTTCATATTTTAGTTACCATAAGCCACTCGGGTCATTTGTTGAAATTCAAAACTTGAAGTGTATGTAATATGTAATTTCTATGTAGAATAAAACTTGGTAACAATATAATAATAAATGAACCCTACAATTATCCTAGTCCTGATACTCTTCAATCGTTTCAATATCCCGAAGAATAGTTTTCTGAAAGTTTCTACCGCGTGTGAACTCACATAGCACAACGCAGTATTGTGTATTTTTTACGACAAAACTCAATAATTTGCAATTCAAAAACTTTTTTTTTACCATTCAGGTAACAAAACATAAAAAGTTTTAAGTTTCCGTTGTGAACTTAGATTTTACATGACGATGATTTACTCTTTTTTTACAAAGCCTTTGTGTTACAGTGATTTCGTTTTTTATCATTTCGTTCTTATCGCTTCTCCGGCACACAATTTAAAAATGTGAACAAATCGTCGCCCGACAAAAAATCCGTCAATGTTTTGTGACTCGATCTTAAAGTTATGTTAGATTCGGTGTCTGTTTGCCAATTATATTCACATTTTCGCAAATACGCAAAATACATCATCGTTCTACTTACGAATTCTCCTTTTTACAAAAAACTCTGTTCCGCGTGATTACCACATTAATTTAACGACGACTGCGTGGTCTAATGGTCAGCGTATCCGACTTCTATGCCGCGGGTCCTGGGTTCAAATCCCTGCCGTGGAAAATATTTGAGCAATAACACAAATTCATGACTTACGGGTCCGGTTGTGTTGTGCATGTGAAATTTGTCCGTAAACCGCAATCACGACATAGAGGAAATCCTAGTGTAAAGCATTATTTAAAAAAAAACTTTATTGAAGAAATTCATGTGAAAAGGATACAGATGATATTCCGTTTATGCATATTTTTCTTATTTATAGCAATAGTCGTAAGCTTTTTGACTTTTTGCCAATGTCAAAGTAGCGTGTTCAGGAATAAAAATGTAGAATTATTCTGAATAATATTGTCGGCTTGATTTGTGCAGTGGTTCAGCCCTTGACTTCTGCGCCGCGGGTCGCGGGTTCGATTCCCGCACGGTACAAATATTTGTATGGCCTACAGATAGTTTTTCCGGATTTGGGTGTTTGTGCATGTGGGATTTATGTATGTTAAGCGCAGCGCACCCACGACACAGGAGAAATCCGCCTGTGGGGCATCGTTTTAAAAAAAATTGAGAAGATGCGACGCAGTTTCCCGAACGCTGCCCAGCCGAGTTGGATCCGTCGATTGACCTATTATATATAATTCGTCGACAACTTCGAGCGTAGTCTCCCCAACAACAACTGGTATAGGTGTGACATGGACATTAGACATGATTAATTTGTCTTATCCATGTTCATCTTAAGACGAACGGTGAAAAATTTTGGGATATTACATCGCCCTATTTTCGCCACACTTTTCTTTAATTGGAGAGGTTTCGTACTCTGGTTGTGTATTCGGATAACCATCGCATTTTTGATGTATAATATCCGCAATGTAATGATGATATCCTCAGCAGAACTAAAATAACTGACATCTCTCTCTTACGATTAATAAACTGAAGTGGCAATGGACCGGCCATATAGCTGGTAGAACCGATAACAGTTGGGGAAAAAAGGTTCTCGAGTGGCAACCTCATACCGGCAAGCGCAGCGTACGGCGACTCCCACTGGATGGAGCGACGACCTGCACGGTTTTGCAGGAAGTCGATGGATGCAGGTGGCTCAGGACCGTGTTTGGTGGCAATTTATGGGGGAGGCTGATGTTCAGCAGTGGACTGGTGTGGGCTGAAAAGATGATGAAGATTATTACGAATAAATAGCAAAACTTCTAAATTCATCGAAAATTAAATGAAAGTTCACTTAGTTTGAACAATTGCTGAACTGATAATACTAAAAGCACGATCTCGGTCGTGAATTGAATTTTTTTTATTGTATACAGTGACGAAACGAGCAGAACGTTCACCTGATGGTAAGTGCAACGTCCGCCCACAATAAATATTGTGTCACCCAGAATATTTCTGTGTGACTCCACACTGCGCCCTGAGACATGAGTTCTTAAGTCCCAAATGTCCAGTGATTACGCTAGCTCACAGTGCCTTTCAAGCCGAAACACAGTAATGCTTGCACACTACTGTTTCACGGCAGAATAACTGGCCTTGGGGTGGTACCTACCTAGACGGATTCCTGCATAGTCATCACTATATACTTTTTATAAGCACTTTCTCCAATAGGTATACACTATCAATATAAAGCATCATAACTGGAAATATATACTTACAAAATTCAATAAAATAAACATCCACCATTTTTCGAGTTGCCGCCAAATGTACATTTCTACCCTTTTATTTTACTCTTTAATTTAAAACATTGTTTTTATAATGAAGGAAAGTAACTTAATTTGCTAAGATCCCTATGCAAAACATAAAATGGTGTAAATGCCCCCAGATACCCCCCACCGCTACAACTGGTGATGGTTACTGTTGGCGGTGTTAGTTTGCTTGTGCACGCTACTGAGAGAGGGGGGCGGGCGGTGCTCTTCATATGCTAATATACACCATTTTATATTCAGCAGTGGACTAGCGATGCGAGCCCGAAATAATGATGATGATGATACGGATCTTAGCATATTAACTGCCTTTCCCTCATTTTTAACTATTTCCGCAAAGTAACGCCTGATTCTGTTAAGTTTTGTTTTAATCCTCAGAATCACGTGAGCACGGCGACATCTTCCGAATGCTGTCGGAAGCTTTGAACTACGCAGGGGATATACCATGCCACAAAAGTACACCAAAACACAGATACACTATTATTACAGATATACTACAGACTGTCATACTACTAACTTAAGCTATCCCTTTACGTATGTGTAAGGGCGGATTTCACCGTTGAAACTAAACGCGATCAGTTCAAGGTGAACGAAGTTTAAGCGTTTAACTGAGTTCAATACTACTGTTTGCATTTCACCAACATCAACTGAACGCGATTAAAGCTAAACGCGGTTCAAATTCTGAACGCCCAATTTTCGACGTTCAGCTCTTTAAACGTGTTTAGAGAGCTGTCATTGTCAATTGCACAACTATGTAAACACAATAAATATTTTTAATACGTTTTGTTTATTGTTTGCATACCTATGTGTCTTATGCATAAAAACAGGCTGTTTGATGTCGCAAAATAATAAATACATCGAGTTTTTGTTTTAGATTGTGACGATATTTCACTTCGTTTTTCTGAACGCGATCAAAATAGAGCCGGTGAAATCGGTTAGACGAAAACCGAGTTCAAATGATACATTTGAACTAAGTTCAGTAAAACATGGTTTTATTAAACTTGGTTTCCAAAGCGATCGGTGAAATCGGGTCTAAGTCATCTAGGCGTTGTCATCTAAAACAAAAAGTCCCTTTAAAACAGTTTTTTTAATATTTTTTTAATATCTTTTTGTAAATACACAACCTATCAGAAATTAAAACAGAATTAAACAATATTTCAGCAGTAATCGGCTATGATATGAAATTAGATAGATACGCATTTTTTGTGAGAAGATATACTTGGTATATATAGTTAACTTGTTGACTTCCTATGATAGTTACAACTTCTAGAATATGAAAGAAATATATACTTTATCAAACCAAAGATGGTATATTTTTAATAAATTTCAAGGCTTTTTTAGAATTGCTATAAACCATTTTTTCTTAGTCGCACGCCGAAGTCCGCAATTATTTAACTAAATACATGAAATTATCAAAATGTTTATTGTGACTATTTCTCATACCGGATTTCTATTTGCTTTCATAATAAAATAATACAGAAATTTTTATATTTTGCATGCGAATCTTAGCAAAGTAACTTACCTTCCTTCATTGTAATGGATTTCCGCAAAGTAACGCCTGATTCTATTATCTATATTAATACAGAAACGTAACAAGATACATTAATTAAGACTGTTGGTGAAATTTCTAATAATATTCCTAACAATCCACGAGTTTTATGTCACTTCGTTTGTTGATTGTACGTAACGGAGGCAACCGTAAAACCTTAAAGGTATTTAGTTAAATAAGACGTTGTTTTTAATATTTTCACGTAAAAAGATATTTTGTGAGACATCTTGTTTTATTTACTGTTATGTGTGTGTGTGTATGTGTAAAGTATGTGTTTATCTATGCAAGAAGGCATATTTATTGTTTAAGGGGCGACGTCTCGATCCGAACTAAGTCCGATAGGTATCTTTTTGGTCCCCGTGCGTGCGGCGTGTATTTAGTACAAAGGTTGAGTATCCTTTGCCCGCATCACCACGACTGTACGTAATGATCCGTCTTTCTTATTTGTAGGTCTGTGGCTTTCACAGAACACAGTGTAAAGTAGCAGCAACCTGCCGCGGTTGGTATGGTGAGTAAGGAGAACCAGAGACCTAATTACGAATATAGCTAAATCTTAGCTAAATTACTATGTAAAGCACGTGAATATGCTTTACACAGTAATTTTGGCAATCCCGAAAAGAGATAATAATAATGAATCCTTACAAAATATCTGGACCTGGTTCACGAGGTTGCCGACATGTGGGGTGGTGTGCCGTCCGAAATTATTCCGGTGGTCGTGTCTGCGAACGGGTGTCTCGGGACATCTGAGGCGACTGGGACTCCGCGACGGGCCGCTACGTGCTCAGATGCAAAAGGCGGTGCTCCTCGATACGGCCCGAATCGTACGCCGGTTTCTTTCCCTTTCCCCCTAACCCTCGGCCGTTTGGTCTCCCCTGCCGAGGGCTCCCGTCTGGCTGGGATTTTATATATACGAGGGTGGATTGAAAAGTACTCGGCCTAACACAGATCCATTCAATTCTAAAAATCAAATCTACCCACATTATTTAGTTCAGTTCAGACTAGTTCATTGTGTGAAGTGGGTTATGGCTTATGGAGGTAGGTTCCGCGACTGCTTTCAGTTGAACAAAAAAGGACGCGATTGACTATTTCACGCGACTGTTTGGAGTTATTTGAAGTCGATGCAGATGATTTTTTGAATCGTTTTGTTACTATGGACGAAACATGGGTTCATTACTGTACACCGGAAACAAAACAACAATCAAAACAGTGGAGAAGACCTGGTTCACCACCCCCTAAAAAGGCTAAGTCGATTTTGTCGGCAAATAAGGTGATGGCTTCAGTATTCTGGGACTCGAAAGGTGTAATTATGATTGATTATCTTGAAAGGGGTCAGACTATAAACTCTGATTACTACTACACCTTAGTACGTCGTTTACGAGAGGAAATAAAAGAAAAACGTCGAGGAATGCTCAGAAGAAAAGCCCTGTTTCATCAAGATAACGCCCGTGTTCACACGTCAGTACAGTCAATGGCTGGAATTCACAACTGTGGCTTTGAACTGTTACCGCATCCGCCGTATTCACCTGATCTGGCACCATCAGACTTCTTTCTGTTCCCTAACCTAAAAAAGCACTTGGGAGGTCAAAGATTTTCGACAAACGACGAGGTCAAAGCAGCTGTAGACGCATATTTTGACTCTAAGAAAGAATCATTTTTTTTAACGGTCTAAATGCTTGGAAGGGGAGGTGGCAAAAGTGTATTGAACTTGATGGTGATTATGTAGAAAAATAAAAATATAACTGATTTAGTATGTGTTTATTTTCTTGGTTAGGCCGAGTACTTTTCAATCCACCCTCGTACATTTTATTGTAATGTATAGTATTGTTTAGTATATGTCTTATAGTATCTTATATATTTTATCTTATTTTATATGTATATCTATATATTTACCCCAACCAGACGAAAAAATTATTGAAATACCCCAATAATAATGAATCCTTATAGTCAAGACCAATCTACTTCCTCTAATCTATTTATGGAGGAAGCCTATACAGTGGAATTTTGATGGGATGTAATAATAATTATAATGATGACAATCACAAGTAAACATTAAGTGTGATGTAATTCCGAATATTACGTTACGTAATATTAGTTTCTACAGAAATTGCCTTTCGGTAGATGTTCAAGTGAATCCAACAGACTTTTATTTATTATTTTTATAAAAAAGATTTTTCCTGTGAAGGTCAATTATTTCAATATGGAACTTGAATGTCTTACTCTCATTGCATTACGAACGGAAATTTTGAGGCCAGCTTTTCGTTTTATATTCCGGAAAGCAGAATTGTGCTTGTAAACATATTACTACCGGACGAAAGAAAATGTGGAATTAATTACTCACAGGAAGCAGTCCTATTAAAATTGTTAATATAAAATAGATTCACAAGATACTGCTGAGCAGTATCTTGTGAATCTATTTTATATACGTAACGTACGTAAATTCGATCTGAAAATATTTTTTACTCCATATATATATATATACGTTAAAGTATTTATTCAACATTTTTTGATCGTTTAACCATGTTTCTTATCACATGAAAGGTCGACGATGGTGAAACTGCGCTCACTCAGTCATCACTCACAATTACACAGTCATTTAATAAGTCGCTTGAAAAAATAATAAGTGTTTAAGTCATGTATTTAATGACGTTTTATGACTTCCCTTAGTTATGAAACTACAAACAATGATGTTTACCAAGCTATTAGTGAGGCGGTCTCAACGCAAGAGCAACGAGGTCAGAAAGTAACAGACAATGATAGTGAATAAAACCGGCCAAGTGCGTGTCGGACCACGCACAGTGAAGAGTCCCATATCTTAAAAACGACGCGACGTATCTTGTTCAAACCAATTGTTGTTGAAAGTATTTTCGAGATTCCACCATCTTTGAATTTTTCAGAATTTTGCACCACATAGTTGAATTTTGTCGACTTTGCACTAATGTCGACTTTAGAAGCGCATATCTCACCAACCATTGACTTAAATCACACGCATAATTTTTTTTTATTTCAGTTTGATGGATGGTGTGCCACCACTTTTTTTTTCATAATTTCGTTACACTTAATTATTCTGCTGCTGTTTAAAAAAAACACCTTCCTTCAAAATTTCATCTGCATAGTGCCAATAGTCTCAAACTAAAACGGCTGTTACATACGGACAGACGGACAGGACGAAATTATAAGGGCTCCGTTTTTAGTATGAAACCCTAAACAGTGAATAATAATTGTTCAAGGCATTAATTACATTCACTGAACAAATGTTGGTATTCAGTTAGAAAAAAAAATAAACAATTTACACAACTATTTATTTACGTTTATTTTTGACTTAAAGAAAACGTTGCTTCCACACTAGATTGTCTCCCGTATCATAGGCATATAGACACCAATTTCACAGCCAACCACGAAGCAACTTTCTGAATGAAAAAATAATCAAGTCATCATCATCATAATTTCAGCCTACTAGTCCACTGCTGAAGATAGGCCTCTTCCATAGATTGCCACAAAAAGTTTGTAGCTCTCATTTGGAGGGATTTTGCCATAGTTGCCACGATTGGTAGACGGGCTGGCAACCGCAGTTCATTAATTCAGATGTTCCAGGAAGACGCCGCTGCCCATCTTCTGGTTTTGATTTTCCCTCTGTCGACTTTTATGACACCCACGGGATGATACGGGGTAGTGGATTCTCTTAAGCCGCCACCACGTGGCAATAAAAATCAAGTAGGTCAAATAAATTTTTAAGTTCGTACCTGTTCTACGACCCATTAGTCATTGCCCCAGCCGGCACAACATAATTATTTATTCAAAAACCCAATTTCCACAGCTGCTCCAAATAATAATAATAATAATAATAGAACTTTATTTGTCTAAAATCAGGTACACTAAAAAGTTTAAAAAGGTATACAAAAGAATATAAATCTCCTTTTAGACAAAAAGGTCTAGGATTCAGCTTGGTAACACACACGGTGTACACTGCTGATATTCTATCCCAGCCCGAAATTAAAAACAGAACAATAACACACTTTAATAATAATAAAAAAATAGAACTTAGATACTAAAACAAAATTTTAAACAATGTACGTACAAGCTATATATATTTATATTTACACAGACACACATTTTTATATATATATACATATATTAATATTAATTATGGACAGACGGACCTAGGGTTTGCTGCATCAAAAGCCAGTTCCGACATTTCTTTTTAAAACAATTTAATGAGATCATCTCCCGAAGCGGTGGAGGTAAGTCATTCCAGCATTTTGAAGCAGCAAATTTAAAACATCCCCGGGTTTGTGCAAGATTGCGTCTAGGTACGTTAAGGGAATGAACACGAGACCTTAGTAATATGCTTATGCGAATTGAAGAGTTTCATGATTTTCTCATGAATCCCATCATCAGAACAAATTTATATGAGACCACCCTTACGGTATCAACTTTAAAAAAAGAAGTAATGCCCGAACATATATAAAAAAATATAAAGCCAAATTGAAATCCTCATTTTTTGAAGTCGGTTAAAAACACACTATGAACGTAACTTTAAATTGCCAAGATTTTGATATTTTTGCAGATTATAACTCAAATCCTACATAATATATAAGGTTCTAAAGGCCAGCCAGATTTTTAATTTTATTTCTTTACTATCGTTATTTAATTTATCAATATTTTTAAATACAATGAGACATTGGATTCAAAGTCTGCCAATAGGGTTAAACTCAATGTCAATACGTGAAAGACATTTGACAGTAATTAAGAAAATGATGATATTGATGATGTCTTCCTGGCCGATTTTATACTAAGATGACAACTTCCGAATACTAAGTACCGAGAAGCTAAAAACTGTGCGGGAAATATTATAGTGCCACAAGTGTACGCGCAAACACAGAGGCACTCACTCGTCCTTAACTAGCCGCGCCCGATGCAATAAGATCGGACGGAGGTGGGCTAGGATGCAGTGTCAGAGACACGGAGACAATCACAATCACAACCAGACCCGAAAATCAACAATTTGTAAACACAAATGTTGACTCTGGCTGGGATTCGATCCCAGGACCCCCGGCTAAGCCGTCAGGAACTATGATCGCTAGGCCACGCGGTCGTCAAATAGGCATTGTTGCGAGATGCTTAATAGGGAGCTTTACGTGAGTTCTTATCTTTTACCACGTTTTAATGAACTCGATTTCTCGTCAATCCGTTTGTCTGTTCGGTGCAAATTTTGACTAACTTCTCGATGTATAAATTTACGTACAAAGCGACAAACGAGCACGCAGTTCACCATGGTAAGTGCTCACTGTCTATCTTCACCGCATAAAAAGTCAGAAATCGCACGCTTTTAAAAATTTACCGCTAGTGAACACTTTCAAATTATAAGGATGATGAAGGATTAAATAAGATGAAGTTTTAATCAGACCAACATACTGTCATAAAAATGTAGATCTAGCTAGTCTTGGTCACAGTCCGCATTTTTTTGTTTTTACATACCTATCACACAGTTACATACAGTCACGTCTTTTCCCTGTATAAGGGGCAGGTAGTACATAATTTCGGTGATGTGATTGCTGTTAGCCTTTTTTGGCTTTTACAGCTTCATCGGATGCTGTGCTCACAGGCCAGGGGCTCGCGTGCCTGGTTTGGTTTGACTCAAACATAAATACATAAATAAACTCCTACAATAACCTCGAAATTCGGACTGTCACGGTCGCTGCGTGCTTGCGCGATCTAATATATATCAATTTGATTTTAAGTCGTCTAATGACCGTCCGAGGGAGGCTGCGGGCCTCCATTCGGACAGTCGACTTTGAACACGACGACCGCCCTGGAACACGAGTGTATCGTGTGTACGCGGTGTGATGGGGGCAGGTAGAGACCACATACGTGGGCTACGTACTACTTTTCGCCCCCGCGGGAAACAAGAAATGACAGGTGGCGAACCACGTCGCTGCCATTTTGGCGCGAGTCAAAAAATTCTTACTCCCCATTGCGTTTACACGAGCAGTATAGTCACAGCATTTTATATTATTTTGCACGAATAAAGCCTGTCCCTAAAATTCCTTAGTCGCCTCTTACACATCGGCAGGAAAGACGTAGGTGCTATTCTGGTCTGTCGGATACATATCAGCTTATGTTGTTGTTGTACGGCTTGCTTCTACGAAATTAAAATGTGGTACATAAATTTTACATTTACGATAAAAAAAATGCAAATGCCTCATGACATGTTTGCCTTCATCGTTACCATTGACAGGCTAATTGGTAAAAAGTAAAAAAGGAAAGTAATAGCCTAAAAAATTTCACTGCAGAGCACAGGTCTCCTCTCATTTCTTACAGGATTTTGGAACCGAGAAGAGTCCGCCACGCTGCACCAAACGAGTTGACTTCACATGTGATAGGATTCCTATGCAGGAATCCGTATAGGTAGGTACCACCCCAGGGCCAGTTATTCTGCCGTGAAGCAGTAGTGTACAAACATTACTGTGTTTCAGGTTTGAAGGGCACTGTGAGCTAGCGTAATCACTGGGTATATGAGACTTAAGAACTTATGTCTCAGGGTGATGTGGTGGTGTCACACAGAAATGTTCTGGGTGACACAGCATTTATGGGCAGACGTTGCACTTACCATCAGGTGAACGTTTTGCTCGTTTCATCACCGTATACAACAAAAAAAAATGTCGTCAAAACATTTTTATTTCTCAAACATACATGTTTCTAGGCTATATAATTCTAAAGTAATTATTCAAATCGGATCCGTATTTCCTGAAATTATCACGTTCAACCATACAGACTCTTCGGCTTTATTATATAGTAAGTACATAGACCTCACACATACCTTACCTTACATAGACATTTAATATTTTGACCTTATATAAGTTATAATTTACATACAAGTTTCGTATTAATTTACCTTTTTTATTCAGAAAAAGGCATTCCATTGCAGCATGCGGAACCAGACAAACATAAGGTCATTGCTATAATATTTATATAAAATTTACGTGCCTCTAGAGGGCCTGTAACTTTTATTTTTTTATTGAAAGGTTGGGGATCATAACACACAGCATACGTTTGGCTTAACATCTAGCATGCAGATTTCTATTCAATATATTTCTTCACAGATAATAATCATTATCTAAAGCATTTATTAAATATATGTGTTACAGATAAAATTACCGGCGTGTTCGCGCTGCATGTACGTCAATGGGCTACCATGATATTAAAACCTTTTTTCCCGTAAATTTTTTTTTACAATTGTCCACTTACTGTGTGTATTTACGGAAATATCGAAAACATATATTCAGGGTGTTATTAACAAGACTTTTGCACAATCTCCAGCCGAATTACCTTGAAATTTTGTAAGAAGGTCAGTTATCTGCATTAAATCCATTGAAAAGTTTTTTTTGCTTTGATATATTAATTTAATTGCAAATGAAAAAAAGTATTTTTATCTTCTATCTATTTGTTTAAAGTCATGGACAATAAAAAAGGTAACATTTAAAATTATACTGTGAAACTCTTTTAACATAAATAACATGCTAATGTATATACTAAAACTACTAGCAATATATGTGACGCAATATCTCCATGGAACCATAAATAATAATATCCACTAACTTGAAACATTATTAACAGCATCAAAAAATTAAATAATGTATATATATATATATATATATATATATATAATAAAATCCTTTACTTTGTCTATGGACGCGGAAAACACATGGGTATTTTTGTTAATTTATTTTATTCTTGACGCCTAGATTAAGTCTTGAAGCGTTATGTTATTTAAGTCTAGTTTTTAAATAATAATGAAATTTTAAATAAAAAATAATGTTTTTCAGTACTGTCTTCATTTGTATTAAATTTATACCCGCCTTCGATTCTCTGTATAAATGTTTTGGACAAAGTAATCTATTACAGCATTAGCAGTGGATTAGTCAAAATAGACAATATTAGTAATGTTAAAAACTCAGTGATGTTCTTATAAATAAAAAAGAATTTTAATTTTTTTTTATTCTTGGATTGACCTCCCCCATTCTCAAACTTTTTATATATAATTTATTTATTATAGGTATAAATAGTAGTAACTAATTTTAATGTATTCTTGAACTACAAGCATGGTCCTTAATTTTGTTCATATGAACTTTACAATTAATTGAAATCTCGAACCTTTTGAGATATTAAAATGAATTCGCCCCTCATTTTTCATACCACAACGTTTTCGGAAAAACTACACCCGAAAGACATATTTCACTCGTATCAACACTTATCATAGATAATTTAAAAAATTATTAAAATTCAAATTTGATGGTTATTTCAGTGCTTTTAAAAATTAGATTATTATAGATAGCCACAAAAGTTTGTATCTCTCATATTGGAGGGAATTTGCCATAGTTGCCACGCTTGACAGGCGGGTTGGCAACCGCAGTTTATTTATTCAGATGTTCCAGGAAGATGCTGCTGCCCATCTCCTGGTTTTCATTTCCCTCTGTCGACTTTTACGACACCCATGAGATGCGATGGGGTGGTAGATTGTGTAGAGCCGCAACGTTGTTCGATAGTCACTAATTCTTTCTTTCTTTATTTATTACCTTTTCTGCTTGCTAAGAAGTCGCATTAAAGAGCACTGTAAAAAATGGGATATAATATTACTTTAAAATATATCTGCACTCCCTGTCTATATAATATAAGCTAAAGTATAAATGTATCATGTTCTACTTAATTGACCATGATGTTTGTGCCAAAATAAATTAAAAAAAATAAGTAAAAACTAAGTTAATCTCATAATAATTTATTTAATTTTACTTCTTGCAAATTTTATCTCAATAGCTTTAGTTAAGGGTTTTTACGTTAAGCATACACAGTCGAACAGACACAAACACTTCAAATTGATTTATTTATATTGTTTGACGCAATAAATGTTTTTATAAGTTGTGAAGAACTACCACAAAATCCACTTTGTAGTGATATGTCGTGGCGTCCAATGGACACCTACGTCTGTCATTATTTTTTTTTATTTTTTATTGGATAATGTGATGAAACGAGCAAAACGTTCACCTGATGGTAAGTGCAAAGTCTGGCCATAACAAATGCTGTGTCGCCCAGAAAATCTCTGTGTGACTCCACACTGTGTCCATCACCTTAGACATAAGTTTCTTAAGTCTCATATGCCCAGTGATTACGCTAGCAAACAGAGCCCTTCAAACCGAAATACTTTTGGGAAATATCGTAGAATAGCATTTACTGGTGGTAGGATTCCTACGCAGGTATCCGTCTAGGTAGGTAGTTGACACGGCATTGTTATGGGCAGACTATGCTCTTACCACCAAAAACATTTTTTCCTTAAAAAACACGAATCATCTCACGGATCACATCACAGCCTTATATGTTTTTATTCTGTAATTAGCTCGTTTTAATTGCACATCTGCTTCATGCGTCATCGTTTTTACTTTTTTTTTAATTTTATAATCGCATGCACTAAAACACCTAAACCCGGAAGAACTACCTGTAGGCTACACTAATATATGTTCCGTGCGGAAATCGAATCCGCAACCCACAGCTCATAAGTCAATCGCTTAGCCACTGAACCCACAATGTGAAAGTACGGTGCTCCTCCGGACGGGTCTAATTATGTTACAGCCAGCAGCGTAACTCTGACAAAAATCTAAAACAAATTTTTACGGATAGATACTTCTCTTTTTTAATTGAAAGTACCTGGCGCGACGAACAAGTCATTAACCCGATGAACAAGTCATTAACCCGATGGTAAATGCCACGCCTGGTCATATTCCGTACTTTCAATAACTTACCTCTCGGGCTGCATTTTGTATTCAATTTTAAGTCCAACATTTGCTATACAATTTATCATACCTGATCTTACTATCAGGTATTTTCCTTATTTTTTTTACGATGCCTCACAGTAGGGATTTTATCTGTATCGTGACGTTTTACAGACATATATTTCACACGCACAACACAAGGAGACACGAAAACCAACAATTTGTGTTTTGCACAAGTGTTGACTTCGTCTGGGATTTGAACTCAGGACCCGCGGCGTAGAAGTTAGGTACGCTAATAACTAAGCCACGCGGTCGTCAAAGCAAAGGGTCGTATAAAAAGGAAGTTAAATGCATCCTAATCTATGTCTTAGTTTTTCAGTTCTACAGCGGACAGGACTAGTATTTTTTCAGTATGCACACGGAACAACTATGACCCCGATCGATGATATACATATTCCCTATTTAAATCAGTTTTTGAGGTTTAAAGTCTTTTGCGCGGAACCCTAATTGATTTTTTTAAAATTGAAGTAGCCTAAGTTACCCGCTATCATATCAGATATCTGTCAAAATCGGTCCAGTCGTTTCGGAGATTAGCCGAAACAAACAGACAGGTAGATAGACAGACAACATTTTATTAAAGTTGTTTTTTTCTTATAAATACAGTATATACTTTTATAAGCATTGATTAAAAAGCTGTTTTGTTAATGTGTTATTACAAACAGACACTTCAATTTTATTTATTTATATAGATTTATCCGCATAAGCGAGTGGTTAATACGGAAAACCTACGTCAATAACTAGTTTGTTCAGAGCCCAGTGACCAAGAAAGCAAAAAACTGCGGCATTACGATATCCCCACTCCTTAATTCGGTAGAATGCCATTGACCTGACCTTTACACATTCTGATTCCAGCTTCCGCAAAATCCGTCCCCAATTTTGGATACATAACAGAGCACTTAATGTCATTGTAAGATGCCAGTCTCTAAAACCATGTACAAATATTCGCATCAATTTTACAGTTTGATTAATATAGAACATATTACTTATTCTTCACAATGTTTTACCTTTAAATGAGTTGCGACTAATGCTTTTTTAACATTGTTTACACGAGGTGAACGATGACGCCTTAAAAAAACTAGTTAACAACGTCTACGGCCAAACAGTATTGCTCAGGGACACCAACAAAGCATGACTAAAGTTAGTCCAACGGAAAGGCCAACGTTCGTCTAGTAAATATCGTTTTCTTTCGTTTATGTAAAATATGAATTTCCTTTATTGAAAGCATTAAAGATATAATTCTAACTGTAAATATATTTCTTTTAATTTTTGGAAAGATAGTTTATTTTTCCCGATATCGATTTAAAAAAATCGTACAAATAAATTAGGCTACATTATTGCAAATAGACACTTAATTATGGTTATACGTATTTGTAAATTATAACCACAGAAAAACAACCGATTTGACTACTTACGCATTTGACTTAAACTGAGCAAACCATTAGAGATACGATCTATATATATTGAATGATATGAAGAATGTACCTCAAACAGAATTTGTTTAGATGTTAGGAGTACTTAATATTGTTATTATTTATTATTTTAGTAAGCGTGAATAATGGTTCTTCGTATTTGTAACTTATAACCACAGAAAAACCACCAATTTCACTACTCACGCACTACGACTTCAACTGAGCAAACCGTTGGAGATACGATCTACTAAATATTGAATGTTATGAAAAGAAAGTACCTCAAACTGAATTTGTTTAGATGTTAGAAGTAATATTGTTATTATTTATTATTTTAGTAAGAGTGATTAACGACCCACAGTTCACCACATAATTAGTTGTCAATGTGACCCATAGCCACTGACATCTACTATCACGTTTAAGGACTACAATAGCGATCAGTTCAAGCTGAACGAAGTTTAAGCGTTTAACTGAGTTCAATGCTACTGTTTGTATTTCACCAACATCAACTGAACGCTATAAAGCTAAACGCGGTTCAAATTCTGAACGCCCAATTTTCGACGTTCAGCTCTTTAAACGCGTTTAAGAGAGCTGTCATTGTCAATTGCACAACTATGTAAACACAATAAATATTTTTAATACGTTTTGTTTATTGTTTGCATACCTATGTGTCTTATGCTTAAAAACAGGTTGTTTGATGTCGCAAAATAATAAATACTCGTACATCGAGTTTTTGTTTTAGATTGTGACGATATTTCACGTAAACTTCGTTTTTCTGAAAGCGATCAAAATGGAGCCGGTGAAATCGGTTAGACGAAAACCGAGTTCAAATGATACATTGGAACTAAGTTCAGTAAAACGTGGTTTTATTAAACTTGGTTTCCAAAGCGATCGGTGAAATCGGGTCTTAGACACGTATACCGGCGTACAGTGTTTTTCTAGCATAAAGAAAAAAATAATATCCTTCTTAAAAAACATGTGTTAAAATGTGACACCTGAACGACGCGTGGAAGGATCGCTTGTATCTAACATTCCTACTATTAATGAGATGTGTATAATTATTATTCTTTATTTTATTTTGTTTGAAGAAATTGAAACAAAATGATGATACAAATAGCCTCAAAATTAAGAGAAGATTCTGACGAATAGGGTTAACTAATAACGAGAGATCTTAGGGGTTTCGATACATCAGCGGCCGCAGAGCTAGTAATAGTATCAGAAATATAACGGCGTTTGACATTTCTTACTCTCAGTTCAATATATCAGCTTATGTTAATCTGTAGCTCACATGAGAGTCGGTCTGAGATGCTTTAATTAATTTTCAAAACCATTTTAACTAGAGAATTAGGAATAGTATTTCGGTAAAACATTATGGAATAAAAATAGTTAACATTACTACCCACATCTGAATCGTCAATGTATGACAGGGGGATTGGACTTTTTTAATTTATTATTTTTGCATCTAACTGTCTAGACCTGCGTTCGATTCCCGGTGCCGGCACCACTAAAATTGTTAATTGCAATTTTAAGTGCTGATTTACCACGTGCTCGGCGGTGAAGGAAAACATCGTGAGGAAACCTGCATGTCTGAGGAATAAAAAATATTTCGAAGACATGTGAAGTCCGCCAACCCGCATTGGAGCAGCGTGGCGGATTCTTCCTAGCTCCAAAACCCTATTAGAAATGAGAGGAGGCCTGTGCTCAGTAGTGGGACATTTATAGGCTGAAACTTTAATTTTACTTTTTTTATACTTGATTATTTCTTTAGAAACAATAATGTCCACGATTATTTCGACTGTATCGTGGATGTATGTATATACATACATGAATTACACATGCACAAACGAAACACCCCGATCCAGTACAAATAATTGTCCCGTGCGGGAATGGAACTCGCGACCCATAGGGTAGAGCTCAGTCGCTGTACTAACCAACCAAGCCAAAGTATATGTCGTATGTATAGTGCATGTAAACATTATGAATTGTTATTCCAATAGTTAAATAATTTTGAATAATAAAGTTTATAGACGTAATAAAACGCTTTGATTACGTAAATCTTGTGCATTAAATATAATTTTATGACACCTGCAACTAGTTTTTTATTTATGCCACATTATGATTTGATCATTATCACCATTTCGGCCCGCCACAAGTCCAGTGCTGAACAAAGGCTTCCCCCGTAGATTTCCACAAACCACGGTACTGAGCCTGCAGCCATACCCCCCCCCCCCCCCAAATCCATACAGGTCGTCGCTGCGTCTACTACAGCTTCCTAAAATCTGATCAAACGATTACGGCAGATATCTAATGTCAGAAACTGCAAACCATGATGGAAGAACTAGCTGCTAAACAACCTAGGCTGGTCAATCGCTCTGGGCCACTGCTGCTGAAGGACAACGTTAGACCACACACTGCACAACAGACGGCCGCTAAACTAGAGGAGCTGTAATTGGAATGTCTGCGATATCCATCGTACTCCCTGGATTACCATTTTTTTCCGGAATAACTTCTTACAATGAAAAAAATTCGTCTCCGATATGGCAGTTCAAACCGCCTTCAGAGAAATTAGGATGTTTTTAATTTCAATAGCCTCGCGAATCATCCTTGGTAGGAATCGGTGTTCTTTTGCAAGGATTTGTGGTCTATCAAATCTGATGTAATGGTTGGGATGATCCAGAACATGGTCACAGACTGCAGACTTCCTAGAGCGTCGATGCTTCACATCAGCTATGTGTTCTTTAACGCGGGTTTTAATGGATCTTTTAGTTTGCCCTATGTAAGAGAGACCACATTCACAATCCAGCTTGTATACTCCTGCATCTTGTAGAGGGATGTTACACTTGACAGATGGTAAAAACTGACTTATCTTCTTCGGCGGCTTGAAAAATGTTCTTATAGAAGCTCGCTTCAAGATATAGCCAATCTTGTCCGTGACTCCTCTGACATATGGAAGAACAGCAGGTACACGCTCGACTGTGGCCGGCTTCACTCGGTCACTGCGACCATGTTCTGGATCATCCCAACCATTACATCAGATTTGATAGACCACAAATCCTTGCAAAAGAACACCGATTCCTACCAAGGATGATTCGCGAGGCTATTGAAATTAAAAAAACATCCTAATTTCAATAGGGAAGATGGTTGGGTATTACCACCGGCTTGGGATCCTATTATTAATAAAATTAAATCAAAAACCAAGCATACCACTGCAAGGCTTCAAGTCACAGTAAGCTCTTTCTGCGTAGATCGGACTACAAATAATAATTAAAAGCTGAAGGTACTCCGCGTTAACTATGACATCGGGACAACTGTCACCTCAGTCCCCCCGTGACCATGGGTGCTGTAAAGCGTCCGAAACGTCGGGTAAAAATAGTTCAAAAATTAAACGCGATAAAATCCGTAAAAAAGTAGTTTTATTTAAATGTGTAATATTCGCGTAAATAAAAGAAAACATTACGCCTTCAGAGAGTTTATTGATTCTCGCCTCCTTTACTAAAAAACCATAGGGTTTCAATCAATCAATCAATCAAGTCAAGGGATCTAACATTCCATTATGAACTACCTATGAGATGGCAAATGTGCATAGATAGCAATGGTACATACTTTAATTAATTAACCCGGCGTTATTGTGGCGGGAAAAAGGTACACTATGGTTAAGGATCATCGCGACCCTTCTCAGCCATAGAATAGAAAAAAAAATACCTATTTTTATGAAAAATCATTCATTATTTAAAAAACTTATCTACTTGCCATTAAAACGTGTCTAAATAAAACTATTTTAGTTAAATATAATCAGTTTTAATGAAATTCTTCTTAACAACTTATATTTTTCTAAAAAAAATTGCCCACTTTGAAAAACAAAACAATTAAAGATTTTTATCAAAAATGTACTTAAATATAATCTACTATATGGAATTACTTTTGAAATTAAATCTCAGAAATTATTTACATTAATTATTACAGTAGGAAATCACTTGTTCGCTACATATTAATTTTTGGCAAGTGTTACAAACATGACTAATTCAACGACGCTCACGCTCTTCTGGATTCATTTTAGATATCGATCTAATAATTATAAAGCATAAATATGTAAAACACATAAAAACCCCAAATGATTTGTGGCACAAAGTGGCAACGTCTTTGTTGAGCGGGGTCATAATTACCCGGTCGCAGGTTTACGCACTTGTAACTTCCTGAAAACAAAGATCATGGCTCGAATCCTTTTAATTAATTGCCACAAACAGCGACCAAGTGAATCTGAGATTTGTGTAAAGATAACTGTAGTTTAATTTTCACATCATCGGTGCTGATAGATACATAATCTTATAACTGGTTGGGTCACTCGACACCTACACACCCTTCGACGCCAAGATTTAATACGCGTTTAAATATAGGACTGCTCAAGGGCTGTGATAATAGATACTAGTTTAAAACTTACATCATAGACACTATAAAAAAAGAAAGAACCCACGAATGGATGTAAACAAACACTAGAGACGGATACACGCACACACTATTAAATATCTATTGATGTTGCAATGAAGCGTCTTTAATTAATAGAAAAGTTGCTTCGCAAACGTGTATCCCCAATGTCACATTATAAATGTAGATTTTGACGATGATAGGTTTGTCCAGTTTCTGCCACTGTTCAACTGTCTACTGACATGTTGCATGCATTCTAATGGTACGAGTAGCTACGAGAACCATTCTTCACAAACAAAAAAAGGAATGCGTTATGAGTGATATTTATGTGCTAGTGCTCCTCTCTAAGTAAGTTACGCCATTGTCCCATATAAGGAGTAGGCAGAAACCATATCCGTGACCCAAATTTGGCCCCCAAGTTAATCTTAAAAAGACATAAATCTCCCATTTTGTCTGCTCCAGTGGAGTTGACACCGGTGATCAAACTCATGTCAATTACATACTATGAAAAGGACGCTTGCCTCTGAAATATCCGGTATCTCATAAGTAGTAGTTTTGACTTAAAGAGTGCCATTCATATTTTCTGTTCGTTTTTTGTGTAACCTAATTGAATGTAAGTTAATAGCATGATGTCATCGAACAAAATTAAATATGTATGAACACGTGATTTATGAAAGCGACGTAAAAGAATACATAATTCCGTCTTATCAGTGACGGAAGTGGCAAAGAGCCAATAAATAAAGCAAAGGATACAACAGTATATTACAATTGTTATGGCAATTGCCTCATACTCACACTCGGAAAGCTGACAACCAGTGGGACATCCATGTGAGATGCAATTTTGTATATTGTAAATTTAACATTAGGTAAATAAGCAAGTCACGGGCTGGGGGGGGGGGGGGTAATTATACAATCTTTATATAGTTTTTGTTACCCCAGATCGTGGTTTCCTTCTTTAATTAATATTAAATTAATAATACTTATACAAAATTATAACTTTGGATCTCTAACGTTAGTCAAACTGGCTGCCAGCACAGACTATCATTATCCAAACCAACGCGAGAGGCCTATAATTGTAGAGATGATTACAATGCACTGCGCGAATATAGGCTTATATGTTAATTACAGGAAAATTCTGATGCGATCGATACAGACGTGAAGGAGTAACCAGGAGTATGTAAATCCAAAGCAAAATAAATGTATGTATATTTAATACACAAATTTAAACTTATGTGTTAATATTCAAAAAAACTATTTTTATGGATTTTATCGCGTTTAATTTTTACTATTTATAACCCGACGTTTCGCGAGCTTTACAGCACCGTAATTTCAATAGAGAAGATGGTTGGGTATTACCAGCTTGGGATCCAATAATTAATAAAATTAAATCAAAAACTGAGCATACCACTGCAAGACTTCAATATACAGATAGCTCTTTCTGCGTAGATCGGACCAAAAATAATAATTAAAAGCTGAAGGTACCCCGGGTTAACTATGACATCAGAACATTTGCCACATCAGTCCTCCCGTGACCATGGGTGCTGTAAAGCACTCGAAACGTCGGGTTATAAATAGTAAAATTTTAACGCGATAAAATCTGTAAAATTAGTTTCATTTAAATGTGTAGTGTTCGCGTAAATATAAGAAATCATTATGTATTAATACCTAAATTGAAACTTGTATTAGTACCTAAATTGAAACCTGTCTTAATTCGTTTATTTTGAACTTACTGAATGGATACGGTCTGTGAAACTCAGCGTAGTGTAATCATTTCTTAACACAATAGCTTATAATTACTTGTAATGGTTAGTTAATAAAAAAATAATGTTACCATATAATAAATATTGGTAACAATATAGAAAAATATAAATTGAATTAGAAAAAGCTTTCGTTTTATTAACATATATTGATAGTTTTAGTGCAGTATACAGTATTCAGTTAACACAATAATCATTATACTCGTAGTTTTCGTTTCACTTATAATCGTTTAAATGTCCTATCAAGTCTATAAAATTTCCGCAGCAATTAAAATACCATTTGTCTGTCTGTCAAACTATTATTTAGACATCTTAATCTAAAGATTTAATTTAATAGAGTTTGATATATGCACGATTTGTATATGTAAATATTTATTATTTTTGATTACATTATCAGTTAACGATGCCTTTATTCTGTTTTTTTCTTTTTTCTATTGTAATAAAAATAAACAGTGAAAAATATAAATTAGACGTATTTCGTTGTTTTTTCTTTTTTTTTGGAAATACGTTGTCACATATTACACATCGTAACGAACTTACTTACATATAAATATATTATAAGAATTTATGTGTAATGTGGATTTTACAAAGGCGTCTGCAAAACAGGAATAATGGTTGTTCAATAATAATAATAATAATAATAACCCCCCAAGGGAGTGAACCTTGACGAGGTGGGGGGGCTTAAGAAGAGCAGGAACTTAGCAGGTCTGAACACCTAGACCAGACAGCCCATTCGGGAAAGACATAATACTGAAGCCAACAACAACTACCCTCTTCCCTAAGCTACCCTCTTCAACCAATCATTCCCAACACCCACGACAATGGAGCACGTACGAAAATACGATTTACGACCGCTTCCCGGGGGCCGCCGTGGCGCTTCTGGAGCCGGTGCTGGATGCCTCAGCATGCGAACCATCGGCGGCGAGGAGTTGAGCAGGCGGGCCCTCGTCGATCAACAGGTTACAGCCGAGCATCGAGAGTTGAACAGGCGGGCTCCCGATGTAGAAGTTACAGCCGCATCAGAAGAAGATGCAAGCTCACTTTTCGCATCAGTCCCTTCTCTACTCGTCCATCTTATATGACGAGGAGATCAACAACTACCTCCAGTGTTAGTATGCTCAATGATGTTGTGCACGAAGTCATCCCTGACGAAGTTTCTGCACCCACTGCGAGCTTAAAATGCAAGCGTAGGCGATGGACAGTAGACATAAACAAATTTATTCTACGCCATTACCTCTTACTCACTGCCCTCAAGAGCTATTAAGTTCCATATTTTGAACCACTACACCTAAAATTTATTGAAACGTACCCTGACATGCAAGTAAGCCGCCAAAGAATAGGCGATCAACGAAGAGCTATAGTTCGTAATAAATTATTACCCCAAGATACAATAAATCAAATGGACAAGGAAGTAGAAAATGAACTACATTAACTAAACACAACCCATCAATTGCAAAATACACCATCTCTTACACCTAACCGTTCAAATCTCCTATTCTCACAAACAGTTAACACACAACACCGAATGAAGTGGACCAAGGAACATAATGAAACAATAATGCAAATTTACTACCGAGTAACACATTTGGAAATGAATAGAACTGCATATCGAAAACTATAAGTACTGGCGGTAGGATTCCTATGCAGGAATTCCTCTAGATAGGTACCACCCCAGGGGCAGTTATTCTGCCGTGAAGCAGTAGTGTGCAGACATTACTTTGTTTCGGTTTGAAGGGCACTGTGAGCTAGCGCAATCACTGGGCATATGAGACTTAAGAACTTATGTCTCAGGGTGATGGGCACAGTGTGGTGTCACACAGAAATTTTCTGGGTGACACAGCATTTGTTATAAGCAGACGTTGCACTTACCATCAGGAACAGTGAACGTTTTGCTCGTCTCATCAAATTATACAATAAAAAAAAACTTCTATATCAAGAATTTATTAACAAATTCCCATCATTAGGCGAACAAAGAATAGCAGATCAGAGGAGAGCGATTATAAAAAATAAATACATAACAGAGGATAGACTTAATATTATTAAACAAGATGTAGCCCAAGAATTGAGCTTAAACCAGAATAGCTCTAATACCCCTTACAACAACGTACACTCCCCTTCTAAAAATCAGTCACAGATATCTCAATTGATCAATATACTTCCAACTACAACATACCCTGATATTCACGAATATTTACCATCACCACTCAACTCACAATACGACCATATTCATACAGACACAGCACAAATATTAAGACCACCCAACCACGTCAAAAACCAAGAAGCAGATGAAATCTTCCAAAAAACATACCAATTCTACAAACATACTGAACCAACAAATAGAACATTTATTCCCAAACAAAAATCATCCAGAAACCTTGCTACTACGGTAGATTATATAAATAAAGTTATTCTCCCAGAAAATATAAATAGCTATACTGACTTAAACACTCTCCAGACAATAATATATTCGGCGGCATGGACCGCTGCTAAAGTTAATGGAGCAAAAATAACCCTGGAACCGATAGCTGAACCAAAAAATAGACAAACGGAATACAAACCAAACTGGCAAAAGAGATTGGAGAAGAGAATTAATGACCTTAGGCAGAAAATCGGAAGACTAACACAGGTCATTAACGGCAATAGAGCCACAAATCTTATAAAACAAGTTAACAGAATATTAGACTAACATAAAATTCATTCTGTATACGAAGAACCTAATACACAATTTTCACATACTCTAGATACACTCAAACAAAAGCTCTCAGTCACATGTAGTAGATTAAAGCGGTATAAAGCCTGCACCCTACGAAAATCACAAAATAATCAGTTCAGCAACAACGAGAAAGTATTGTACCGGAATATCAGACAATCAAGTACAAGCAGCGAACAAAACACAGTTGAGACAGTCACCAACGACACACCTAACCAACACAATTTAAAAAAATTCTGGTCACAGATATGGGAAGAAACTACACAACATAACAAGGAAGCAGACTGGATCTTAACAGAAACTAACAATATACAAGCTCAGGAAATGAGTTATGATAACATTTCTATCGATACCTTTAAAAGAGTACTCAGTAACTCACACAACTGGAAAGCACCGGGGTCTGACCATATCCATAGTTATTGGTATAAAAAGTTTACATACCTACACCCATATTTACATAATTTTATTAACGACTTCATCCAAGACCCTTCTAAAGTACCATCTTATATCATTTCAGGAACGACCATTATTCTGCTGAAAGACCCAAAGGAGCCCTTGAACCCCGCAAATTATAGACCCATCACTTGTCTGCAGACCCTATATGAAATTATTACATATTGCGTGACTGAATTGATTTATAAGCATGTAAAGTAAAAAAAAAGTTTCACTTTTAGCACGTGGTAAATCAGCACTAAAAATTGCAATTAACAATTTTAGTGGTGCCGGCCCCGGGAATCGAACCCAGGTCACTCGCGTACTATGAAATTTAAAGCGAGCGCCTAGTCCCTGAGCTACCACGCTTCTGCAAAGCATTCGACAAAGTCAAGCACGAAATCCTTTTACGTAAATTGTCAGAGTTTGGGATTTCTGGACTTTTTCTAAACTGGTGTTTCTCTTACTTGAGCAACCGCACATCAAGAGTTGTTGTAAATGGATATTCGTCAGATAATTTTATCACCTATTCTGGTGTTCCCCAAGGCTCCCATCTGGGGTCAGTATTTTTCAATATTTTTATGAACGATATTACGTCATGTTTTCTAAATTCAAAATGCTTCTTATTTGCTGATGATTTAAAGTTGTTCAGATCTATAAAAAATTATACAGATGTCATTTTACTTCAAGAGAATATGGTTAAGGGTACATATTACATCGGGAAGGAAATTCTCATAGAATTGAACACAATTCGCGACCTAGGAGTTACACTTGACAATAAATTGCGATTTAACGTACATATCGATAACATAACAAGTCAAGCTTTCAAAATAATGGGTTTTGTTCTTCGTAATAGTAAAGAATTGAAAAGTTTCACGACAAAAATTATTTTATTCAATACTCTAGACAGAAGTGGTTAAGAGTATTGCAGTGTTATTTGGAACCCTCATTACGACATATATGTAAAAAGATTAGAGCAGGTTCAAAAGAGGTTTTTGAGGCATCTGTCAAACAACTGTCTTCTTGGGAAAAAGTTAAATAAATATTGGGATAAATTGCAGCACTTCCAAATTTTAAAATTGTCTGATAGGAGGCGTTTGCTGGACAGCCTGTTTTTGTTTAAAATAGCAAATAGTAATGTTGATTGTTCTTATTTATTAGATTTACTCAATATTTCCGTACCTAAGAAACTACCTCGGATCAGTAGATACAACTTATTCTGCACCATACAATCGAAATCCAACTTAGGTCATTATTCCATTATTAATAGATTGATTCGAACTTACAACACTCTGTCCAAAGACCTTGCTATTGATATTTATTCCAATGAAATTAATACATTTAAGAAGATTATTGTGAATCATTTTAAAGATGTTTTATAGCCATTTTTTGTTTGTTGTTATTGTTAAAAAATCAGTTCTAGATTTATGTTGAAGTATCATCTCTGTTACCAAAGGTTGTCTTCTTGTTTTATATTATGTTAACATTTTTCTGTGAGTTGTTAAAATTTAAGATAAATTATTTCAGATATATTGTTAAACGTAGTAAGGTGTAAACAATCCAGCGCATGTCGTCGTCGCCTATAATTATTGCAACACTTAGCTTGAGCTTTTATTTTAAAATTTTCTAGTTGATATGAGCTATGTTGGCGATTCAATAAATAAATAAATAAATAAAACCGCAACACCGCAAAATAATGAAATGATTACAGAAAACAATGCAAAGCACTTAGTATGGGGCCAAAAGTCTTTACATAGAAGACACCGTAACGATTTATGCCAAAACAATGTCGACAAAGATGCTTCCAACGGATGGCTAAATCGTGGTGAACTCTTCCCCGCGACGGAAGACTTCATGTAGGCCATACATGACCAGGTCATCGAAACAAGAAACTATCAAAAATACATTATGAATCAACAAGTTTCTGATATATGCAATGGAAACCATCCAACATATAACAGGCGCATGTAAGGCGATCGTTCGGACGCATTATAAACACCGACACGACCAAGTTACTAACATTATACATCAGAAACTCGCTCATCAATACAATTTTGTTAGCCTCATACAACCCTACTACAAATATAACCCTGAAACTGTGTTAGAAAACAACTGTATTTTGACTGAGCAATTCTAACTGACAGAACTGTTCATTACAACAGACCCGATATTACACTTATTGATAAAAAGAGCAAAACTGGATATTTAATTGACATAGCTGTACCTAACACACACAATCTGCAGATCACTATATCAGAAAAACTCTCAAAATATACCGAATTAAAAATAAGGATGTGGCACCTCCAAAAAGTTACAATAGTTCCAATAGTTTTAGTCCATCACAGGAGTAATACCTAAACAGTTACATCAATCACTGAAAACACTGAACTTAAAAAATTTACACCCTTCTTCAAAAAGCAGTTATATTGAACACATGTCGCCTGGTTAGAAAATTCTTAATAATTGACAATCCAGTATCCATACCCTTCTCAACAATAAGCTAAGTGGTGAATGTAACAGTCATCTAAGGATCATAACAGAAATGCATCTAAATCTGACTTGCTAGTCACTAAACCGGTCAAGAACCTAGTAAACAGAACGAAAATAAAAATAATAATAATAATGATTTATTTTCTCACCACACTATAGTACGACTTACATGATTAAGAAATATTACACAACACATCTCTTGAAATACTGTGGGAGACTGGTGCCTAAACTAAGCTTTAGGCCTGTATTGCAGGGCACCAGGTCTCCACCCCTTGGGTAATAGACAGGTTTTGTATGTAATTATTCATCTGTTTATGAGTGCAGTAGAATCTCAAAAAATTAATCAACAAAGTATTTAATATGTTAGTATGATTAGTATTGGAATATGTATGCGTATGAATCGGTGTGTGTGTATGTGTGTGTGTGTGTGTGTTTGAGTGCGTGTGTGTGAGTGTTTTAGTGTGTGTATGTGTGTGAGTTTAATACAATACTTATTTTGTCTACAGCTAAACTACTCGTAGGATTGACAATAGATTTTCGGTTTCAACGTAGGTCAAATTTTGGAGCCCGTGAGTTTCCTTTTACATACTATCTTTGTAAGGTGATATATATCTAGATTTTTATTTACTTTATTATAAAGAAATCCACCCAGATAGCAAAAGAAACGTCTAGAGAATACGGTCGAGAGCTGTATGTAATAGGGGTTGACAGGGTTGTATCGCCGTTTGCCACGCGATAGTGACGGAGAGTAGGTCATAGATGTGTTGTCTTAGTAAAGTTTGTAGTATGAACAACTGACGCACCGTTAAAACTTTCGCTTCCTTGTATACGAGAACCGTAGGATGACGAAATGGTAGGAAATGTGACACTTTTAAAATAGCTCGTTGAGTTCTTTCCAGTTCTATAAGAGATGATTTTGGAGCTCCACCCCAGGTGGTGATGCTGTAGGTCAGTGGTGATTGGGGGAGGGCGAAGTTTACAGATTTTATTAGCCTTTGATCTGCAACTAGTCGGAGGGTTTTTAAAACATAAATTAATTTCCTTAGCCTAATATTAAGGGCGTCGATATGTTTATCAAACCTAAGAGTGCTATCAATTTTTACTACTAGGTACTCGTATGTTACAGCCTCAACATTGTGCACGTACACACAACATCACATGGTTCAGGCATACGTGGGCTATAATATTGTACGGAGGCATAGAGAAATTTGGTCGGTTATCTTTTATGTTAAATGTTCAGTTTTGTGATGTTGTTTAATGTTTCTTTCTGTTTGTCTGTAAGTACTTTGTTTACTTGTATGTCTAGTGCCTAATTTTTTTATGTATTTGTGTCTGTGGCGTGTTTCCGCAATAAATGTTTTCTTTCTTTCTTTCTTTCTTTTTTTTAAAAAGGTGACGTAATTTGTTTTGTCTACCTTTAGAGTAAGAATATTATCTCGTAGCCATTTCGAAACAGTGTCAAATCCTTTTTGACCACATATTTAAACTTCACGCCATGAGTCAGCGCAGAACAATAGGGCAGTATCATCAGCAAACGTTATGATCTTGACTTTTGGAAGAGTGAGCATGCCCAGGTCGTTAACATATATGAGAAAGAGAGTCAGACCAAGTAGACTGCCTTGAGGCGCACCATACGAAACTGTGCGCTCATCGCTTATGAGATCGTCTATTTTAACGCAAGTAATTTCAATGTTTTCTACTTATGTTATTTTTCAATTTATTTTAAAAAACACAATATTCTTTTAAAGAGGTCTTTATAATACATATTTTTAATGTGAATTCTTTGATCTCTTCTTATTCTTAAAGCACTATAATTTTCCTTGTACGTCAATTTGCTGACGTAGAGAACAACAACTCGTGGTGAACGAGCAAATTTTATTAAAGAAAATCAAATCATAGCACTTACCATAACCAATTGAAGACCACGAGTATAAATTAATTAAACATAATAGTACGAATATTTCATAAGTAGAATCAGGGAAATGCCTTATCTTATTATTGACTGCTCCTGCATAAAGCCTTTCCTTAACGACTGCGTGGCCGTGCGGTCAGAGTACCTGACTTGTACGCCGCAAGCCCGAATCCCAATTGAAGCATACATTTGTACGAAATACTAATTGTTGGTTTTTGGGTTTGGTTGTGTTAAGCAGGAATAACAGTTTGTGGCATCGGCAATTTATTTCTTATATAAATAATTAGAAACAGAGAGCACTAAAAAGATATGGCACAGAGAATATACATAGGATTTCTATGCAGAAATCCATCTAAGTAGGTATCAACCCAGGGCCAGTTACTCTGCCGTGAAGCAGTAGTGTGCACACATTACTGTGTTTCGGTCTGAAGGGCACTAAGAGCTATTGTAATCATTGGGTATACGAGACTTAAGAACTGATGTCTCAGGATGACGGGTGCAGTGTGGCGTCACACAGAAATTCTGGGTGACACAGCATTTGTTTTGGGCAGACGTTGCACTTACCGTCAAGTGAACGTTTTGCTCGTTTCGTCGCTTTATCTTTATCTTTATATATATTTATATATAAAGAAAAAACATAAAAATTTAACCTATACTGACCAGCTGTGATCCAAAAAATATAGGTTCTCACTTCAAATCATTTTCTCTTCAATTGTACCTAAATAAGAAATAGTTTCTATATAAGATAACGAGTAAAGTAAAAAACCGTGAGTAACCTAGCTGTATGTTGACCGTATGATTTTATATATTTTTCTTAACTTACTGTCTACATTTGTAATTTAAATAAATCCTTTTCGAATTTAAGTCCGATACCCTTGAGCTTCACATAGATTATTATTAATAATATAAAATCCTGCACGTGTGATAGCGACTTAAGAGAATCTACTAATCCATCTCATCCCGTGGATGTCTTAAAAGTCGACAAAAGAAAAATGAAAACCAGGAGATGGGCAGCAGCGTCATCCTTAAACATCTGAATAAATAAACTGCGGTTGCCAACCCGCCTGCCAAGCGTGGCAACTATGGCAAAATCCCCCAAAATGAGAACTACAAACTTTTGTGCCAATCTATGGGGGAGACCTATGTTCAGCAGGGGACTAGTGATGGGCTTAAATGATGATTATATCCTGCACAGATAGCAATTGGTCAGCCAGCTATTATTGGGGTCAACTTTTACTTTGGCAACACAATGTCACCGTGTAAGGAAAATAGAATTGGCGCTGTATGTTATAACACGATTCATTTAAATAATAGACAATGGTAAATTAATGACACAAACTAACCTATTGTAACCTGGCAGCTGGGGTCAAACCATAAATTGCCAATGCCAGTCTATATGTTTACTTGATCTTACTTGATATGTTCAAATAATAAATGAGAGAAGTAAAAAAAATGTTTTTAAAGTCAGGTCGTAGAACCAGTATATTATTACTTACAACGGAGATTTTAAAAGTCATCTTTTATATTTATGCCAGATCTTGAGGCAAAACAACGTCTCGAGTGCAAGTACGAATGATGTAGCTGTCCCTGCGACCGTCCGCGTCGTATTTAGAATTCTTTCAGCTCAAGTAGTATTTTAGATATTATAATGAAACAAAAACTAATTTGATCTCGAACTTACATAATGCATGTAAATTTTATTTAAATAAATACAATAGTTATTAGTTAGCGGCTCTGTCGGCGTGGTGGCTAAGCGATACGCTTCATACGGGTCGCTCGATTCCCACACGGAATAATCATTTTTATGACCTACAAATAGTTATTTCAGGTTTCATTGACCTCTTTCGACTTTTACGACACCCTCGAGATGAGATGTGAGTGGCAGATTCTCTTAAACCGCCACCACGGCCTTTGGTTGGTTGATGAAATTTATGCCTGTAAAACGCACAGGCTTTATAAAAAAAATGTTGTTCTTGACCTATATTTGGTATAAGATGTATTTTATATCAGTTTGGATGGACAAACTAACAAAGACGACGAAGAAGAGATTTATTTGTGTATATTTTGGTTACGTCTTTATTGATATCAAGGAAAAACATTAATTCAATCGACCCAAATTTATCGCTCACTATATTTTTAAGTAAAGGTGACTAATAAAGGCAATTTACTGTAATGGTTCACAACACAAAAAAATTATAAAAAACACAGACGGACGTAAAATACGCGCATACATCTAGACTAATATGGTAAATACGCACACGTGGAGTTGCGAAAACCAGCTTGAATCCACCTATATACATTATATACGAAATCTGCAGAAAACAAAATAACATACAGCGTGAGCACGTACGCTTCATGATTACCAACCCGTTTACCGTCCACTGTTGGACATAGGCCTTTCTTAATTTGGGAATATCACTGATCACTGGCATGCTATCAATTTAAGGCGTGCGCCCGGCCTCTGTGCTACTACGGCTAGAAGTAATATTCTGCAATTGCTTATATTGCAGAATATTAAATTTACGCATGCACACCAACATACATACTAATGCTGAGACTAACTTACGTGTTCGGCCTCATCCTAATTTCCCAACGGAACGGAAAACCGCTACTAATACTATTTTTAGTGAGGTCAGACGCCTACTCATGGCCCTAATAAGGAAATTTAAGGCTTTGGAATCAAATAGGTACATGAAAAATATGCTAGGCTCAATTGTCTAAAACCAATAACAGCCTTACTTACATTTTCCTTATCGATAGTCCAAAGGTTAAAAGAGTTGCCATTCGTAAATTCTGAAAAAGGTAGTAAATTTTCTATCAGCGAATAAAGTAAGCATCCTCTAACTTTTGGGTGTTTTGGAGTTGGGAACACTTACACATTACGATTGTCCAAATGTTAAAAGAGTTACCATTCGCAAATTCACGGTGGCACTATCCACCTCTCACTTTTGAAAAGGGTTTGTAGTTGAGAATAGTCCGCAGTGCTGCGAGGACTTTAAATGTCAACAAATGTTTTTTTTACCCGTGATAAATCAACTCTTCAAATTTCTGTTAACAATTGACGATCGCATGACCGTGGGTCCTGGGTATTCCGTATTCCTTTTTTATATATCCTGGTATTCCAGCTAGACAGGGCCGGCCTGTCTATGTATGTAAACTAGGCGACGGCCTAGGGCGCTCAAATTTGAAGGGACGACATGGCGAGAGTATGGGACCGGCGTTAACGCGAGCTGATTGGCTTTCGCGGGCGGTGAGCTCGCGATCTTCTTCTGTCAGTCTCTGATACACTCTACACAGAAGAGGCTCGCGAGCTGATATATAGTAATACACAAAATCAATATGTCCATTTTAACCCGTGGTAAAAGACAGACAGAGAGAAAATGTAAAAAGGAAGAGAGATGGTCAGCGTCTTCTTTCTGGAACAATTATTATTATTACTGTTGCAATTATTATTTTAACTGCTAACAGCCACTACCCTCTGCATGCAAATGCTAAACTTTTATATATATATATATGTGTGTGTATGTGAGTGTGTGTGTGTGAGTGTGTGTGTGTGTATTTTATATCTTTATATATATAATTCATCTATGCGTGTGTATGTCACTGAACTCCTCAACCTCTGGACAGATGTTGATGATTTTTTTTGTTTCCCTTGATAGGTTAGATTCAGAATTGGCGCTGCGATAGACTTCTAGGAAAATGACAAAAGTCACTCAGTAGGTATATAGTTTATCTATAATTCGAATATCGAAAAATCGTTTGCTGAATCTGTTCCACCAAGCCAACGTTCGGGCAGGACAACGTCTGTCGGGTCCTCTAGTATGATATATAATTCTCCGTATTAGGATGACACTAAAAATCAGGACGAGATTGTGTTAGTTCAACACATCATTCTACTGGTGGTAGGATTCCTATGCAGGAGTCCGTCTAGGTAAGTACCACCCCAGGGCCAGTTATTCTACCGTGAAGCAGTAGTGTGCAAACATTACCGTATTTCGGTTTGAAGGGCCCTGTCAGCTAGCGTTATCACTATGTGACTTAAGAACCTATGTCTCAGGGTGATGGGCACAGTGTGGTGTCACACACAAATTTTCTGGGTGACACAGCATTTGTAATGGGCAGACGTTGCACTTACCATCAGGAGAACGTTTTGCTCGTTTCATCTCTTTATGCAATAAAATAAAAGAAAAAAAAACATCCTGAGTGGCATTCCTTTTTGAAGCATTCCGCCATCTACATGTGGATATTTTTTTACTGTTGGTTAGTTTTTTTTTCAATACTTTATAATACAGGTATTTGCCATATAGTTGTCCTAGTGACATTATATCGTGCATCGTTGACGTTTTTTTTTCTTTTTTACTTTTGTCTGTTATTGTTGTACTGTGGCAATGATTTTTTTCATGACTGTTTTATTTTATTTATTCTTTTAATTTTTCCGTGTTTTGTTTACAATTATGCCTGTGTTTATTGTGTGGGTGCTTCACATAAATTCTCTTTCTTTCTATTAAAATGAATACAAGAAAGAGATAGTAAGAATTACGATCCTGTCAGATTATTCTTTTTACGTGATGGATTTCTTCATTTTTAATCACGTGTTCCTAAACACGTGATTGAAAATATGACCTAGGGGTCGTGTCCATACATGTTAGGAAATTTTTGTTCTGAATAAACTGTCAGCTCTTAATTTTTTAACACTATGAGACGCAGTCCTATAGTGTGGGTACTTAATTCGTATTCGTAGCTTTAAAAAATGTTGCGACCTCATGGGTAATCAATCCCAGGTCACTCGCATACAGTGAAATAAAGGCTTGTGCCCGGACGCAGTATATTTTCAAGGCGCATTATCATAGGTATAAATAAATACCTTTGACATTATTTCTTTATGATTCACCATTTGTTATTTCCTTGTTTTATTTAAAGCAATCGGCGTTTATACCACTGCTTTAATTGCATGCCTAAAACCAAGGCTAAACGGTTAAATTTTTTTAAGGATTACCGAATAAAATGGAAAAATTTAGGGATATTCTTCTAATACTAATAATTCAGTTTCACTATGTGACAACAACCGCAAGTAAAAATTGCATAATACGATTGTAAAAATGATAAAAATTATATAAAGATTGAAATAATGATGAGCTACCAATAGTCCACTGCTGAACATAGGCCTCCCCCATAGATTGCCACATAAGTTTGCAGCTCTGATTTTACATTTGCATTTATCGTATGACTGCATTTTATATATCTATAAGAAAATCGGACACTCGGAAGTCTATACATATATCTCACGATGTTCTCCTGGCCGATTTTCGTCCACGGTGACAACTTCCTAATAGTCGTAAGCTGTCAACTGCAAAGGAGATATTATATATTATACCACAATTGTACGCGCATTCACTCGTCCTAATCTACCCGCGACCGATGTAACGCTCGTGCAAAAGGCAGACCAGGAGGTCCATTGTGTAACTCGGGAATGTTTCGGGATTAGTTTTATTTTGGCGTTTGGACGTCATTAATTCGCTAATGGTATCAAATAAAACCGATCACGAAACCTACCAGAGTTACACAATAGACCTCAGGACGGAGTCTCAAAGACGCGGTATAATTATAAGAAACACACGACGCGCGGCCGCCGTAGAGCGCTAGTATAGCTAGTAGCTCTATGGACAACAATGCGTACAATACGATATACCCGCGTTCCAGGGCGGTTCTCACCGCCAAGAATTACCGATACAACAAGTTACAGCCCCAAAGGAGGCCCGAACCTCTCTCGGACGGTCAATAGATGACTTATGTTCGAAATAATAATAAGACTCACGAGACACACGTGAAGCCCGAGAGTGACATGAATGCATGATGATAATATTGACCAACAATTTGTGTTTTTGCATAAATATTGGCACCGACTCGAACCCAGGACCCGCGGCGTACAGTAGTAGTAGTAGGTACGATGACTATTATACCACGCGGTCATCATAAACATCTCCGGGTCCTTATTGCTTATTATTATTTATTTATCGCAGTCACTAAACCTACCTGGCCTGGCTGCTAGGCTTATATAAATATAAGGGGTTCCTATTTAGGACGGTTCAGCAAAGACTGTTAGGATTGGAAATTAAAATGATTAGCATACTATTTTTCAGAAGGTATATAATACTTAATTTGCATGACTTGTCTATATTTGAGTTTTTCACATCGCGCCATTACATTGTTAATATTAGTTTATATTTGCTATCTTTTGAACTTTCTAACCTTACATCGTTAACGAATAAAGATTAATGTCAATGTCAATATAACTTGTGAGGTCAAAAATTAGCATAACATTGTCCTATCAAGACCATTTTTTATCAACCAGAATTATGCAAGAAAATCATCTCATTATCTAAACAATATAATAATAATATTATAAAGAGGAAAGATTTGATTTTTTGTATGTTTTTTTGTAATGATTTAACTCAAAAACTACTGAACCGATTTTGAAAACTCTTTCACCTAACAACTACATTATCACCGACTAACATGAGTTGTATTTAATTTATTAATTTAATTTAATAAATAATTTACTGATAAAAGTCATTATTTGGCGTGCGCTACTAAAACTATTAATGATAAAGAAATTAATTTACTACATTTTCGCAGTACTCATCATTACTTACAAAAAAGTCCGCGAGGCTATATGTCTAACTATTATAGTTTAGTCACAATAACCGCTTTTTGTTCAAATTAGTCTATCAAAACACGAGTAGAATCGAATGATGATGACATCTGTATCATGATATTAATCCTTATCCTACAAAATAGTTTCAAAGTCAAGGTTGATAATGTACATGTAAAGTCCTCTTTAAATTATTCAAATCGGACCTATCGTTTAGAAGTTACGATAGGTATAAAAAATGCTAAAAGGAAGGAAAATGCCGCGGTATGATCGAACAGAGCTCACCCGCGCTACTCGCGAATATTATTTTTTGTAAACTAGAAACTATTGAATAGTGGTTTGTAATTGTAATTATATATATATATTTTTTTTTAAAACTTTAAAACGCTCTTTAAAAAATACAGCGGCCGCGGTGTCTCTCGAACGCCCGGCTTCATGCAACTTGGGCATCATCGAGGTGCGCGGCTCCCTTTGCGCAGCGGTCACGAGCGGTCGTTTTATTTTGTTACCATGCCATATTTCATGGCTTATGTTCCCATAAATAAAACATTATTTTGGTAAAATAACGTAATCTTATCTGACCAGCTGCAAAGCCGCCGATGAGGCAAAAGAAGACAAAGACCGCTACAAAAAATGTTAGTGTAAGGAATTGTGGTTGTTCTATTTGTCCAAATAAAGTACTAATTTATCTTTCTAATATCTATCAACCCGTGCGAAGCCGGGGCGGATCGCTAGTTTTCTATAAGTTTTTGATATGATTTTTAAATGAATTACTCTTTATTAGTCTGCTTTGAATTTTATATAACAAAATACATCTATAGAAATTAAATAAAATTGAAGTGTCTGTTTGTAATAACAAAATAACAGCTTTTTACTCAATGCTCATGACAGTATATACGGTACTGATAAGAAAAAACTATTTTTTAAATTTTTGTCTGTCTGTTAGTCTGTTTGTTCCCGCTAATCTCCGAAACGGCTGGACCGATTTTGACGGGAATTTCACTGACAGATAGCTGATATTATAGCTGGTAACTTGGCTGTTTTAATTATAGAAAAATAATTAGGGTTCCGCGCAAAAAAATTAATACTCCAAAATCCGATTGTAATAGGGACGTATATATGTATACCATCGATCGGTGTCGGCATTTTACGCGGGTGAAACCGCGGGGCACAGCTAGTTTATATTATATTTATAAACACCATATCAATTTTTAAAATATTTAAAAAAAAAGTTGGTAGGCGCTATGGTTATAAACTATCGGCTTTAGATCGCAGATTCGATTTCCACACAGGAAAAATATTTGAATGATCCATAGGTAAGTTGTTCCGAAATGTGCAATTTATGTCTGTAAAACGCACCCATTATAAAGAAGAAATCTTAGTGTTGGGCAAGGTTTTTGATAGAAAAAGGCACCTGCAACTCTGTACACATGACAGTAGTGAAACTCACGTATATAAGAAATTTGATTAAAAGAAAATAAATAAACATGAATTAACAAAAATATTACTCATTATAAAACAACTGGACAGTTTAATTCATAACAATTATTAATATATTAATCGGTAAATATGAATTAATAATAAAAGAAACCTTGCACAGACACGTTGCATGAAAACGCTGCACTCAAATTCAATCTTAAAATTTTACACTCGTCGCGCCAATAAAAAATTCACTTCGAAAACGTACGTTAAGAATCAATTGTCTAAAAGCAATAATAGACTTACTGACGTTTTCCTTATGCTTTTTTTTATGACGGATGGTCACTGTTAGCCCGAAGGTTTTCGCAGCTTCGCCGGATTGAAAGGTGGCAGAGCACGGAGGGCGCTTAGCCGAAACCTTTATTTATGGATGGCGCAAGAGCCCCCGAGAGGGGACCTCGGCTTGGACCGTCAGCCTGTTCGCGAGAGTAACTGACACGAGGGTGCCCAGGGGGGCCGACCTCGGCTCGGTCAGTTACTTCAATCGGGAGGGTTCCTTATGCTGTCGGATTTAGCCTTAGCCCTTGAGGCCTGGGCTTAGGGCGACAAAATTTTAGGGCAGCTAAATTAAAGGAATGTTTAAATTTTAAAGCTTGACTTACTTTATCTGTTGATATTCGAATAAAATTCAGTAATGCATTTAAAGTAATTGAAAATAAACCATAAGCTTTAAATAATTTATTTAATTTATGTAAATACAAATACAATTGTGTAAACGTTATTATTTTATGATAATTTCAATGTCTTGAGGGAAATGCGAGAGTAATGTATTACTTAGATTTACAAATATTATGCGAAAGTAACTCTATCTGTCCCTGTCTGCTTATTTCCTTTTCACGGCTCAACTGTTGAATCGATCTTGACAAAATTCGGCACAAAGATAGCCTGCATCCTGGAGACGGACATAGGATAAATACTTTATACTCTGAAAAATCAAACAGTTTCCACGGTATTTAAAAAAAAACTTAGTCCCGTGCTTCAACTAGAAATTTATACATTTACTAGCGGACCCGACAGACGTTGTCCTGCCCGAACGTTGGCTTGCCTCCTGTTAACAGATTCAGCAAACGATTTTTCGATATTCGAATTATTCATAAACTATGTACTAAGTGACTTTTGTCATTTTCCTAGAACTCTATCCCAGCGCCACCTACCGGTTCCAATTCTGAATCTAAACCATCCAGGGAACCACACAACACACACAAAATATATAAAGGCTAAAGTAACTCTCTCTGGCCCTCTGTCTGTTTGTTACCTTTTCACGGTTCAACCGTCGAACCGATCTTGTCGAAATTCGGCCCAGAGGTAGTTTGCGTCCTGGAGACGGACATACTTTTTATCTCAGAAAATTCCATTTTTTCCACAAAAACAAAGTTACGGGTATCGGCTTATTGTATAATATATATAAAGATATTTACCAATATAGACCGCTGCAGCCATTGAGATATTATACGAGTACCAATGGATATTAGCGAAATCAAAAGGACTTCATATCGGGAGAGGCCTAAGGCGCAGTATAAACATAATTCACCAATAGTCGTTACACAATAAATGACGTCTCCATAAGTAAATCTGACCTGGTTGAAGACCTCGGAGCGCTTTTAGACTCAAAACTATCAATGGCGGATCACATCCAACATATAACAAATAAATCACATTAAATGTTAGGTTTTGTATTGAGAACTTGTAAAACTATTAAAAATGTGCACTGTCTTAGAAAATTATACTATGACTATGTAAGAACTATTTTAGAATATGCTTGCTGTATTTAGACACCACAATACGAAAAGTATAGTATGGATAGTATAGAATCCATTCAAAAGAAATTTATTAAACGTATTAAATGCATAACATATAACAACATCGACAATTATGAAGACTGTTGTCGTGACTTCCGTATTGAACAATTAAAGGACCGCCGTGAATTGCATGAGATGATGTTCTCACACGCCATCCTTGCAGGTCGCCTTGACTCGCCTGAATTATTAAGCTCAATGTCCTTTAAATGTACCGTCTAAACGCACTCGTTACACGTGTTCGCGTCTCTTTCATGTACCTCTAGAACACACTCGCTGTGTTTCGAACTCGGCATTGTTACGGATGACCTAGTATATATAATAATAAATTTTCGCTTATCGATCCTTTCATATTATCCATCCAACAATGTAAGAAAGCTGTCAAAGAGACAATCGCAATAAGTAAATCAAAACATCATTGCAAAAATGGCCACACTCATTATGAAGCTCACACACACACACACACACGAATTTGACACCACGAAATAATTAAAATAAAATAGATTATCTAAAACACTAAGCGTACGCAGGTGACCTGAGTTCGATCCCCGGTGTTACTTCCTATGCAGGAATTCGTCTGGGTAGGTACCACTGCAGAACCGTGTAACAGTAGTGTACAAAAATTACTGTGTTTCGGTAATCACTATCGATATAAGTCTTAGGAACTAATGTCCCAGGGGGACAGGCGCAGTGTGGTGCAACACAGAATTATTTTGGGTGACACGGCATTGCTATGCACTTACCATCAGGTGAATGTTTTCCTAGTCTCGTCCCTTTCCTCCAATAAAAAAACGTGCTTAATGGTAAACAAAAATATTACGAAGACATGTGAAGCCCGTCAACCTGCGTTGGAGCACCGTGGCGGACTCTTTCCGACTCTCGGAGGGGTCTGTGCTCAACAATGGGATATTTATAGTCTGTCTACTGTAGTTGTGCCTGCAACTTTGTTAACAGGAGAGATTTGGTTAAGTAAACCAATATTTACTGTGTGGTGGCGCCCTTAAATAATTAGCCATGGCTTCTTATTCCAGAGGTGTCATGAGTCGACTACTCCTGTATGTGGACTGCTGACTGCTAACCTACGATGGCGGAATAACCATCTCGAAAAATGCCAGACCGAAAAAACACAAATCGTTGACCAGCTGCAGCTAAGGTGCGAAGTGTCTGCTTACCAAGCTTAGCTATTGTGGCAAATACTTGGGAGAGGCGTATATCGGACATGCTGATGTAACGATTATGATGATACAACGATTCTATAAGAAAATTTTCCAAATTTTTAATATCGTCAAATTTTATTTATTTATAAAACTGACTATTTAGTAATGAATAATTAAGGAAGAAATAACATTTTTAACACTAACGCTCATTTTTACTGACACAGACAGTCGGTTATTTACATTTTTAGCTATTAATGAATGTAATGCCCCAAATCGAACAATGTAACCTATATAGAAGGTACAGTGGCCGGAATGTACTTTACCCTCGTTTTAGATATCGCGAGACAATTTATTATTTAGACAATAGTCATTCAGGTATGTGTTAAGCAGTTACGATACGGTATACAATATTTATGTTTTCTCTTATATCAGATACAGTACAGTACAAATTATATCTTAATAAATTCTTAGTTTAGAAAATTCGAAGATGTTCTCTACAGACAAGATTTAAGTATCTATTGTACTCCAGAGTAGCCATTTTGTAATAGTAGTTAATTATTAACGACAAGCAGAGCACTCATTATTTATAATATATTTCATAATTTTTATAACAAGGAAACACTATTCGAGACGCATTAATGTTAATTTATACATTTACATTACGATACAATTTCATTGGTCGTGTTAGTAAACGCGATACCGTCAACCGAAAGACGCGTTTCATTTTTTTAACATTTTATTTTGTTTATTACCCTATTTAATGGCATTACTCGAGACGTAAGCCGTAAAGTCATTCATAAATATTTATTTCCGTGGTGGCAAGACAAAGATGCAAAGAAACCGCTAAGTGGAATTTCCTTGACTGATCGGCGAATGATTCGTGAAGTCGACAACTCAGTCATTTGTGTACCTTCGTATCGACCGCGTCCACCCGACGAAGAGGTATGTGCGTTACAAAAACAATATGCATTGAATCGGTTTTTAATGATAACTGGAAAAACTTATTAATTAAGCAATCGTTATATTCCAATGACGAAACCGATTAAGTTTTAATTTAAGATTATTGTAAACATAATAAGTCCCATTTGATGTTAGTGCGATATTATTTTAGTGATCGACTTATAGTCATTTTTATTGTTACGTGACACCATATTTCAGTCATAAACAGTGAAGTTTTGTTCGATTAACACGTTTGTTTTAAATCTATTAAATATAATTATTACATTTATATAAAGGCATTAAACCTGTTAAGTTGTTTATATATCTTTAGAAGTTTATGAAATAGCTTAAATCGTAAATAGTGATGTCGTTTAAAATAATTAAATCTTTCCGGACGAAAACATTCTTGGAATGTAATGGCAACAAACCCCCAGCCGATTTCCCTTCACCAAATTCTGCAACACTAGTAACGTGGAGACAAAACGGTAATAGTAATTATTCAAATAAATCAATATCCCTACAAGCAGATGTAAAATGGGCTACAAACAGCGAAGATGTTATTCTGAATGAAACGAGTCCATTCCAAACGACGTCATTTGCGAAAAAAAATAATATTGAATTAGTGAATGACACAGTTGTTAGTGAGATTGTGGTAAACCCCAACCTTACAGTTTGCAAAGACCAACCAACAAATTTGGAAACGGATCAACGACCGTGAGTATACTAACTCATATTCTCTCTGGTTTTTCTACTTAAACATAAAAACCATTTAATTTGCTCTAGTATTCTTTTCAACGAATATAAAAATAAATAAACTATGATGTATACCATAACAAAACAAACTCTTTGCAAAATAATACAGTACAGTTTATTAAATGAAGCTGCATTCGCGTAAATATACAGCTAAGTTTTACATCATTATAATACAGTTGAGCTAATTTCTTATTCATATTGAATTTAACCTAACAATTTGTTATGACACAACTTTTTGAAATTATTATTCTATTTCTGATGGTGGGTTAACGTGTCATTTAATGTAATCATCTCGTCCCTATAGTGTCCCAAAAGTTAATTAATGAAAAGTCCTGGAAATTTTTTTAGCCTCTGACAGATTCCGCCATGGCGATACCCAAACAGGGATCGGAATGACTGTTGCGTCATCGCCAATCTGCCTACCAAGCGTGGCGATTACCGATACCGATTTTACGGGAGATTATTTAAAAACCGATAATTATAATGATAATAATATTTTTGTCCTTACTGCAATCAAAACAATGTCATAACTTTACTAATCAGTGCTATGAACTATAATACATAGTTATACTTAAACTTCAAATCTACTTAAACGTGCTTTATCTTATACAGATAAGTTATCAGCAGTTCGATATACTAATACATTTATCTCATTACGAAAGGACGCATTCACTTTGGCTACCTTACTTATTGATAAAATATTCTTCTCAAAACAACATTACTTTTAATTTGCCGAACTTGTTTAAACGGTCGGGACTAAAACATACAAACATAAAGTTCTAAAACTTGATGTAAGCAATCCTAGTTTTAAAACATATTTAAAGCAATACTGAGCGGCATCATATTGTTTATTACGAGTTTTTTTAGTTTCCTTCATCAGAATAAATATTTTTTGTTACGTGTGTATGTCCGTCTTCAGGATGCAAGATATCTCTGTGCCGAATTTCATCAAAATCGGTTCAGCGGTTGAGCCGTGAAAAGGTAACAAACAGACAGAGGGACAGAGTTACTTTCGCATTTAAAATATTAGTATCTAAACTTAGTATCTGAAAATGAAAAGATTTGATTTTTTGTATATTTGTTTGGTTGTAATGAATAAACGCAAAAACTACTAAACTGATTTTAAAAATTCCTTCACCTATATACAACTACATTATCAGCGACTAACATGAGTTGTATTTAATTAAAAGAAACAGATCCCTACGAAAATTGCTATGATGTAACTCAAGGTATCAAAAATTTACTAATTTAAGTCATTATTGGCCTGCGCTGCGAAAACTATTGATGATAAATAAAATAATGTACTTCATTTTTATAATACTCATCATTACTCACAAAAATGTCTTTCTATTAAAGTTATGTCACAATAACCGCTTTTTGTTCAAATTAGTCAATCAAAACACTGGTACAATCGAAAGATGATGACATTCGTATCATGATATTAATCCCATTTAATAGGTTCATAGTCAAGGTTTATTATGTGGATGAAAATTCCTCTTTAAATTATTCGAATCGAATCTATCCATTCGAAGTTACGACGGGAAAAAAAATGATAAAAGTAAAAAAAATGCCGCGGTGTGAGCGAACAGCCCTATGGTCGTCCGCGCTTCTTGCGATTAGACTAAGTTCTAGTAATTACTCGTACCTATTTACTCATATTATTTTTTGTAAACTAGAAACAATTGAATACAGTCATTTTGAGTGTCTCTTATTTTTACAACTTTTAATAAGACCTGTTGGAAGATTATATATATTTTTTTTTCACAAAAGACTTGTAGCCAAATACATTGATAACTGCATGATATGTAATGACGAAATATTCTAGTTATCAAGTGTGACATAAAATTTACGACTGTGGAATAAGTTTTCAAAATTCCGCGCCGTTTTCGTTCGCGGGTTTTAATGAGTGAAAAGTGAATTTGCTGCACCTGCGATTTAAATTCAGAAAATATACGTAAAACAAGTGAGTTTTGGCTAATAACGATGAAATATACATTCAACTGATCTTTTTTCATATAATTTCGTAATTACATTTAGTTATTTGTCCAAAAATAGCAATATCATTGACTATTGTAAAAATTTCTTAAATTTTCAACGACATATGTTCAATGACATCTAATTGCAATTTTATAGTCTATGGGTAACATCGGATTGCTTCTTAATTAATATATTTCTACTGTGTTATTACTGACTTAAGTTGACGTAGGCATGTTTGCCTACTCATCTTCATATCAGTCATAATCAAGATCGAAGATGTTTTAAGGAAAGACCACGTTAAAAGTACCCGCAACCGACGAGTATATAGGTATTGTATAGAAACGCTAATGAAAGTAGAAGCGACTGGAAATATGTGGTCCCTGCCTACCCCAATAGGTATGAGGGGTCACGACTGCGTGGACTAGTTGTCAGAGCACCTGACTTTGACGCCGCGGTTCCTAGGTTCGAATCCCAGCCAGAGCCTAAAACATAAAATCTGATTTGTAGTGATTGTCCCCGTGTTTCTGACTCTGCATCCTAGCCTACCTCTATCGCATCAGCGTATCATTGGGCGCGGGTAGGTTGGGACTAGTGAGTGCCCCTGTGTTTGTGCTTGCACTTATGGCAGTATAATATCTCCTGCGCAGTTGATAGCTCTCGACAATACTCGGAAGTTGTCACCAAGGTCGAAATCGCCGAACTAGCATCATATACAGGTGGATAAAATGCCACGAAATCAAAAGTGACTAAGCCTAGAGTGCGAAATTATGGCGTAATATCAAATTACACCCTAGATCCAAACCCTAGAACAAAATCAGATCTAGAGTTTTGACAACGATAGAAGCTGCGAAAAATACAAAATACCAGCAGTCACTAAAGCAGAAGCATACCAGGAATATTGGAAGACCAGCAAAACTGTCAAAAACAGAAATATTTTTTTATTTAATATTTTGAAACGCTCTATTAATAATACAGCGGTCGCGGTGTCTCTCGAACGCTGCCCCATCCGCCAGGCTTTATGCGAATGGGCATCATCAAGGTGCGCGGCTCCCTTTGCGCAGCGGCCGAGAGCGGTCGTTTTATTTTACGACCTCAAATATTGGTTACAATGAAGCTCTGAGCAACTAAAGTTTCATGGCTTAAGTTTCAAGACCAGCTGCAGAGCCGCCGATGAGAATAGTCTCTACAAGAAATGTTAGTGTAAGGAATTATTGTTGTTCTATTTGTCCAAATAAACTACTAATTTATCTTTCTAATATCTATTTACCCATGCGAAGCCGGGACCGATCGCTAGTATCACATAAAATGTAAAAATATAAAGATTTACAAATTTATTAACTTTACATTTGTAAGTATTCAGTGATAGAAAATACAAATGAACTTAATAAGACATAACTTTAATCGACACGGGACGTAAATTTTTTAAATATTTGGAGCTGTTTAACTAGGTATTTAACTTTCTTATTTTAACCCAGCCTACAAAAAGTGTATTTTATCTTCCTCCAAACCGAAACACAGTAATGTTGTACACTGCTGCTTCGCCGCATAATAACTGGCCCTGATACCTACTTAGACAGATTTCTGCATAGGAATCCTACCACCAGTAAAAGCGCCATTAATACATCTGTAATGTGTACTAGTGTAATATATTTCGTTTTTCTGGTTGGTGGAGCAGAATGAAAACTTATACAAAGTTTTTCAAATAACTTTCACAGAGGCTTTGTTACTATCACCTACATATACCTTTATGGGTATCAAGTAGTTTTCATTAAAAAAAAATTCGCGTAAACCCTTAATATCTGCAAACAGCAAATGATTCATTTATCCGTAATGACGAAGTGCAAAGCACAAAGGTTAAGCAATGCATGTATAATGATGGATAAATATGAATGCTTACGCTGACTCATTTTGACTAAATTATATATGTACATGCAAATGAGATTATTATTTTAAATTTAATTTTATTCATTCATTTTAAAGTTGGTAAGAGACTCACAAATGTGAGTCTCTTACCATGTGATCATTATAATTTTTTATTAAACTTTTAAAAACAGCTTAATGACTATGTGTACCTGAGTCTTTTTCCAGGAAAAATATAATGATACTTACAAAGATGTATTACCAACGTGATTGTGTAGAAAATTAGAGTTTTTTTTACTCACTCTTTTCCAGAGCAACAGTACTGTCATTACTGTGTAAAACTTATTAGTGATAAATAATTTTGTATTCCGACTGAATTTAACATCCTGGTGTATATAATATTTTAAATGTGAAAGTTTGTATGTTTCTACGCTCAAACAACTGAAGGTTGTAATGATATTTGGCATAGAGGTACACTTTCTCTTGGAAAATGTTATAGGACGCTTTATATAATTTTTATTTAATCATAAAAAAGTAAATCATTTCATTATTTTTATTTACGCCTAGCGAAGCAGGCGGGAAACAGCTAGTATTACAAGCATTTTAGTTTACAACCAGCGCTGCAGTCTACCCGCAGCATTCTTTCTTATTGTACTGTATATGTTTATTCACTGTTTTATTTGCATTCTATGTGTGATTTTTGCATTGTGTGACATTCGACTAACATTAAAAATACTACATCTTGATTTTTAACCATGACATTGGACTGCATTTCATCTAATTTCCGCAGATGTTACCAAGTGATTCTGTAATCTGTAATATTTTCAAATGATGTATCTTCTCGTGTCCCATAAGGTAGGTAGCATTATCTCGCCCTGGTTTTTATCTGTCTTTATTGATTTTCTTACATTTTTCCCTAACTTGCTTTTACAATTTGTATATTGATAACTTGCAGAATTAAGACTTCTGTTTGTGATTGTAGGTAGCTATGTAAGGGCAAAGGTTATTGAAAGCTACTAAATATAAAATCTCAGTAATCTTCTGCATATTAATAAGTGAGCAGAAAATTTTGTACCCCAGCACATTGCGCGCACGGAGAAGTGTGAGATTTGGCATAATTAAAGATTGTATGGAGAAGAAAAGAGGAAGCTAAAATTTATATATATAATATATGCAATAAAATACATTTAATTGCATAAAATAAAACATTAATTATTAACGTTAAAATTAACAATGCCAATCACATAATAGTCTGTCGTTTGTTTACGTTCATACTGCCAATGTCAAACATGGTAGAGATTGTCACCATAGAATTTTAAATGTTGCCAACAAATAAGCTCAATAACGCATCGAACTTTAAAAAAATATATATGATATATGAATCATATTTCGGCCACTAACCGGCAACTAGTTTCAATTAATCGCTCGAAATGCCAGAGGATTATTTTTCACAGTTTACAAGAACTAGCTAAACTGAACATCCATTCAATGTCACTTGTTCATTTTTAACAACCTGTTATACCATTTCGAGCTATTGTGGGCAACCTCGATGTCCATATCGACTCAGATTTAAGTAAGAATATATTAAATGCTAAAACCAGCAAAAAGTTACGCCCACGGTAACCGCTCTAATCTAAACATACTTATTGATTTTTGTCTCATTACATTTACCTGCTTCAAACTCCTGTTTTCCCAATTATTGATAATCCTAATTACTGTGAAGCCCTGTACAGCAAATTGCCTTACATATTATAATAATGGTATTCGTTTTATCTACTGTTTGCTGATTAATTTACCAGTTTTTTTTTGTGGAAGGAAGTGACGAGACGAACATATCGTTCAACTGATAGTAAGTGCAACGTCTGTCCATAACAAATGCTGTATCACCCAGAACATTTTTATGGCACCATACTGCGTTCTTCACCATGATTGCGGTATGCCCAGAAATTACACCAATTTTTAAGTGTCCTTCAGACCGAAATACAATAATTTTTGCACACTATTGCTTTAAGGCAGAATAACTAGCGTTGCGGTGATGATACCTAAACGGATTCCTAGATAACAATCCTGCCGCCAGTAAACACTTTTCTTAACGTTGTCCACTACTAAAGTTATTTGCGATACCGACATTCACTCTTGTAAGATAGGATAATAACTTCACTCTTGAAAACTATGTTAATATAGACATTTTTTTAATAATGAGCATAAATTAAAGTTATAGCAAAAACTCTTCCTGCATCATAAAATGGAATGGTTGACAGTTATCGCATTTTTTGCCGGAAAATAAAAACATGACAAAAAGATGTGACAAAGCAAGAGAATTAAAATACTGGACTTTAACAATTGTAATCCGCTCTCTACTGTAAAATAGATTGTCTGTGCTTAAAGATACATCACTTTATAAATTTGGTAGAAAGATAAAACTATGATAAAGTATGTCGCTGATAATTTGTCACCGAGGGTTCGTTTCCTGGTAGATAAGCGCTCCATAAATGGAACTTATACATACAAAGCATGCTATCGTTATTTGGCATACTATGAACATATGAAGTCATTCACAATTTCTGTCTGCTAAGTAGTAATTAAAAAATCTTTGAGTACGGGAATTACGATTAAACAAGTTAATAATTATATATATATATATATATATATATATATATATATATATATATATATATATATATATATATATTATCTGTGTATGTATATATATAGTGGGCTGGGGAAAAAACTTTCTTCGCATTTTATATGAAAACTCAATACATTTTTTTTTTCGAAATTTCCGTCATCATCATCATCATTTCAGTCTATAGCTATTCCACTGCTGAAAATAGGCCTCCCCCATAGAATGCCACACAAGGTTGTATTTCTCATCTTGGGGGGATTTTGCCATAGTTGCAATGCTTGGCAGGCGGGTTGGCAACCGCAGTTTATTTATTTAGATGTGCCAGGAAGATGCTGCTGCCCAACTCCTGGTTTTAATTTTTCTTCTGTGGACTTTTACGACACCCAAGGGATGAGATGGGGCCGTAAATTCTCTTAAGCCGCCACCATAAGTTTCGAAGTTTATTTACATTTAATTATAGTATATACTATGTGCTATTTTGTTCGATGACTATTTTCATCTTGAAGGTAGTGACAATATCCACTACACTACACTAACTAAAGAATTCTGAAGAGACTGTAAAAGGTGGAAATCTGAAGGTGCGAGGTCAGGGCTATATGGCGGATGCATTAACGACTCCCATCCAAACTCTCTTAATTTTTTCTGAGTGGCTAAAGATGTGTGGTCTAGCGTTGTCGTAATGAAAGACCACACCCTTTCTATTCATCAATTCCGGCCGCTTTCTCACAACTTGTTGTTTTATTCTCATCAGTAGTTGGCAAAAGAGATCCGAATCAATGGTTCTATCCGGCAAGAAAAGATCATAATGAACAACGCCTTTCCAATCCCACCATACACACAGCATCACCTTATTGCGAGTTAACCCGGGCTTTAGCACAGTGTGTGACGCGTGACCGACCTTTGACCACGATCTTTTTCGCTCGTCCTTGTCGCAAGAATCGCAAATGAGGGTTCAGAAGTTTCCTTTCAGTAAGCTCGTGTGGCACCCAAATATCGAGCTTTTTTGTGTACCTTGCTTTTTCAAAAGGGTCAAAACTGTTTTGTGGTATATTCCCAGTTCTTCAGCTATGTTATAACTACTGATATGTCGATCCAGCTCCACTTTTGCAAAAATGGCGTCCATTTTATCCGTAACAGGATGACCAGAGCGAGGTGCATCTTTGACATCGAAATTCCCGGATTGAAAACGCTTCGACCAACTTTGTACTACACTTACTGAAACTGCATTAGGTCCATTAAAGTTTCAGCCTATAATCCCACTGCTGAGCACAGGCCTCCTCTCATTTCTGAGAGGTTTTGGAGCTAGGTAGAATCCGCCACGCTGCTCCAATGCGGGTTGGCGAACTGCACATGTTTTCGAAATATTTTTTATTTTTTAGACATGCAGTTTTCTTCACGATGTTTTCCTTCACCGCCGAGCACGTGGTAAATCAGCACTTAAAATTGCAATTAACATTTAAGTGGTGCCGGCACCGTGAATAGAACCCAGGTCACTCGCGTACTATGAAATTTAAAGCGAGCGCCTGAGCTAACACGGCATAATAGGCCCATAAATGTCACAAATTTTTTTCGTGGCTTGCGTGTCATTTTTTCCTTTTTTGTAACAAAATTTTAAAATGTATCGTATTTCTTCATTAGATACAGTCATTTTGACAGAATGAAAAACAAATGAAAAAAAATGGAAACAATATTTTACTAATTTCTTTTTTGAAATGTAACCTTTTTAAAAGTTTAGTTTTATAATATTTCTATAACGCACAACTAATTGGTTTTCGAGTCTAGCTAGGGTTTTAGGTTTTTCTCTGTATGATACTGAATCCGATCTGTGCAATTGTAGCGCATATGATTCGCATTGTGTCTAAAATGAGAAGGAAAAATGCATCTCAGAGTTTGCACCATTTGTACACAAACAATGTTAAGTTTAAACTTTAAATAGTACCACTATCACATGTTTATTAAATCGATGTAACCGTGATAGAAGATGTCGTCTTAGTTGTAATAGGTAAATAATGCATCAGAAGTATTATCATTATTAATTTACCTAAAATATACTTTAACTATAAAATTAGCAATTCCATTCGTAATTACACATATCAGCTCTACTCGTCTTCTCTAAATTTCGAACAAGAGCTTAAGCTCTACAGAGTGGAACTTCTACAGAGTCTGGACCCCTTGATATCCAAATTCAAATTTGCTCTAACTTCGAATTTTTATTTTTAGCTTCATATTGTATATTTAGTTAATTCTTAATCAAGCCTGTTAACTGTAAACTATGGGTTACAGTTAACAGACTTGATGATGAGCTCGGGTGTTCAAAAATAATAATAGGTGGTTAAAATTAAACGCGAAAAATTAACATTAATTTAGTTTTATTAAATGTATAATATTCGCATAAATATAAGAAGTCGTCATGTCAATCAACATAATTGAATCAATAAAACTAACAGATAAATAACGTTATATATAAAAATATAAATACCAAAAAAAATAACTGGAATATATATTTTGATACGATAAATTCATAATAGACAAATACAACCAAACAAATAAAAAGATGTTAAAAAGTGAAATAAGGTCAAATTCGTCAAGTGGAATTTTTCCGTGGGTATTATGTTGTTAATTAAATTAAAATAATTTATGTACAAAACTGAAAAACTTTTTATTTATATGTATTTTAAAATAATAATATGTAAATTATTTCAAAATTGGTGACCACAACATAGAACATTATCAGTGTAACATGCACAGAAAAAAATGGTTTCTCTGGAAAATGCGACACGATAGCAAAAGATTACAATTACCTCTGAAATTAAAAATATTTAATCATGCAGAAATTAGGAAATATTGATTTACATTTTATAGTATTTCTAAATATTGTATTTAGTAGTAGTAAATAGTGTATTTAGAAAAACTACACAATTAATAAAACTAGTTTTACGGATTTTATCGCGTTTAATTATATTAAGTTCCCGACGTTTCGAGCCTACCACCCGAAGTTCAGCTTTAATTATTTGTTATGGTCCGATCTTGCAAAACAAGCTGACTATGTCGTGAAGTATTGCAGTGGTATGCTTAGCTTTGAATGTAATTTTACTAATTAGTGGTTCCCATGCCGATGATAGTACCAAGTCTTCTCTATCTTATAATAACATAATATATTATCTGTTAAAATTCTATTATTAACGATATTATGTGCTATCTCTTCCTCATAAAAGTTCATTGACCTAAGTCTGGCAGTGGAACGTAAGTTCGACTACACACGGCGTGGTATGCCGTTTACAATAAGAAATACTTATTTTGTTTTTCATTTTTCATCATGGCCAAGGCTAATGCTGTTCATACAGCCATGAACTTAATAGTTACTTTTCGTCGATTATGAAGCACAAAGTTAAAGAATTCTGATAGTCTAAATAATGAAGTGACCTATAAAATCTATAAAAACTCTTATTATGCAAGGGAAGTTGACAAACGAGCATACAGTCCACTTGGTGATAAGTATGGCCCTCAAACACCTCAAAAGCATTCTCTTTGAAAAATCAAGATAAATGTCGGTTGGATTCCTACGCAGGAATCCGCCTAAGTAAGTTATTGCCACCGGAATGCCATTTCTATTCTACCATCCTTCGAGCGAGTAAAGTAAAGAACCAGATAGCGCTCAAACAGTAGTAACTGCACACCACTTTTTCACTCAAAGTGGTCCTTTACAGAATATTCCAATGGGAACTGGGCCACCACAATGTTATCCGCAGGCGTCTTGTCTTACTTCTTACTTCCATAAAAAAGATGTACTGGAAATACCGTAGTAACTACGTAGCTAGCTAGCTTGTAACTCGATTTCTCTTCCATTGACATAAGAAAAATAGCTGGATTATGCTACTTATTTTACTGTGGTATCCTGTATTAGCGTTTTATCGCGTTTTATTTTGAACTATTTATAACCCGACGTTTCGAGCGCTTTACAACACCCATGGTCACAAGAGGACTGAGATGACAGATTTCCTGATGTCTTAGTTAACCTGGGGTACCTTCAGCTTTTAATTATTATTTTGGTCCGATCTACGCAGAAGAGCTAATTGTGTCGTGAAGTCTTGCAGTGATATGCTTGGTTCTGGATTTAATGTTATTAATTATAGGATCCCACGCCGGTGACAGTACCCAACTATCTTCTCTATTGAAATTAGGATGGTTTTTAATTTCAATAGCCTCGCGAATAATCCTTGGTACGAATCGGTGTTCTATTTGCAAGGATTTGTGGTTTATCAAAACTGATATAATGGTAAGGGTAATCCTTAATTTGTCACAGACTGCAGACCTTTTTACTTTTATTAAAATATGTAGTTTTCGCGTAAATATAATATATCATTATCTTATTAGCATATATCTTATAATTATTTCAGTATGTCTGGATTTACACGCATTGTATCATTTATGTATAAATTAATTTGTTTTGGTTGGTTTTTTAAATCGATCACACCTGCCATATTTTTTCGCTGTTAGCGAGGGTTGACTGGCAGAGAATGCCATAAGGCATTAATTCCGTCCATAGTTGCCCTTAGTTTAAAGTGTCACCAATAAAGAATTATTACACAAATCACTTTAAATAAAATAGGAGTACCTTCTAGTCTGTCTGCCTGTACGATCGGATTTAACTCGAGAACTAATAGAGACATTTATATGAATTTTACACGACTGAGACCGATACGATAAGTTTAGGTACATAAGTTTAAGTTGCTACTAAAAGTTATGTTTCATAGTGTTTGCGTCATAAAATGTTTTAATTCGCTTAGATCTTGTTAATAATCAGTTTGAACAAATCCAAAAGAATAAGCGAGCGAAGTCGCGGGTATTATGTGTTTCATGAATCAGGCTGACTGCAGGAAGTTTAATTTATTAAAGAAACAATATCCGTAAATAACTTCTTAAATGCCATGGCTGTATCGAATATTTTCCTTACCGAAAGTATACTACTCGTAGTAATTGAACCTTCTTTTAATAAAGCCTTAATTTTTTTTATAAAGTCATTAAATTAACTTGTATTACTTTTTGTAGCTAAATTTACATTAAAAGAGTTGTATTATAATGTGATTGGGTAGGTTGGTGCATTGACCCAACGATTGAATTCTGCGCTACGGGTCGCAGTTTCGGTTACCGCATGGAACAAAGAGTTATTTCGTTTATATAAGTATAGATGTTCCAGGTCTGGGTCTGGTGCATATTCAATTTATATTTATAAAACGCACCCACGATTATATATATATAGGAGGAAGTGACGAGACGAGCAAAACGTTTACCTGATGGTAAGTGCAACGTCTGCCTATAACAAATATCTGTGTGGCACCACACTATGCCTACCACATTATGACATAAATTCTTAAGTCTCATATACCCAGTAATTACACTAGCCATCAGTGCCATTCAAACCGAAACTTAGTAATATTTGCACACTACTGCTTCACGTCAGAATAACTTGGTCTTGTGTTGGTATCCATCTGGGCGGATTCCCCCTCGAGTTAAAATATATATAAATAGATACAATAACAATCGTCGAGTGGGGGATCTCTTTTTATGAATAAAAAGTAAAAATATTACAAAAGAATGGATATTTTATTAAAAGCTTAAAGTTATTAGAAGCTTCGTGAAATATTTGAACTTATATTTGAACTATTTTATTGATAAATTCCAACAGTGGACTATTTAGAATGTCTCCTTTATGTGCGTTTTACAGACATAAAAAATTTAACACGCAAAAACACCCACACCCGGAGCATCTATATCTAGACCATACAAAGATTTGCCCCGTGCGGGAATCGACCCCAGAACCCACGGCGGAAAAGTCAATCGCCTAGCCACTACGCTCACTGAGCCGCTAGCAGCCATTGCTGATGATTACGAATTATTTGAAATACATTCATTGACATGTTTTGCTATTTATACCCATATTGATACATAACCGTCTACAGTTACCAATGTAACTAGATTTATTTTAACATTTACATTTACAGTTATCTTTTCCGAACATTGTAAAGTCGGAATTATAGTTCAAATAAAAAAAAAGCTTCGTTCATATTTTCTTAACGTTTTCTATGCCTATTTATTACGAAACTTATTAAAGAGCGTTTTTTTGTATAAGACAAAAGTGTTCAATGCTTGTTGTAGTCCCATCCGTTGTCACTCCGTCCGTGCCATGTCGTATCAAATCCGGCAATCGAATACAGAAAGGTATGGACGAAATAACCCTGCCTGCGTGGTTATAAATAAATCCTTTACAAATAATAACTTCTGGAGGGTTTCAGAATTGAATCGAATATTTTTTAAAGATATTCGAATTCGCGTTAGCACACAGCGAACGCGACAAAAACCGAATTTCGAAGTATGTTAGGAGTTTATATATTTATTTATGTTCGGGTCAAACCAAACCTGGCACGCGGGCCCCTGGTACACGGACCCCTGTCACGCGGGCCCCTGACCCGCTAGAACAGTATCCGATGACGCTGTAAAAGCCAAAAAGGCAATCACATCACCGAAAATTTAAGAAGTCTGGTGACAATCTCCATTTGTAATCAGCTTCATCACGCATCGTTTGTTTCATCTTCTAACGAAAATTCCTCTCAACAATTAACCGCTGCACGCTAACAAAGGTAACCTGTTGGTGTTGTGTATAAAATGGATATAATTTTGATAAAAAAAAACTTGATACATTAACATTGGAATTCATATTAACAAGTATTTAAGTTATTAACAGACAATGGCACTTTGTTTATTTTTTAATTTTTCATATTTCTTTATTAAATTTATCCTATAATGCAGAACAAAATACTACGTAAGTACCTACGTATATTATGACGCGTAGTGTGGGGCTTTATAATTATATTGACGCCGTACAATTTTGACTCCATAACTCTAAAAGTTTAAATATCCTGAGATACCTGATAAAATTATATCAATAACCTCTTATTTATATTAAGTTTTATCAATTTCGGTTCATAATTGTAAAAGATATGACGTGGTGACAGACAGGTGGCTTGGACAATTTTATAATGGTTCCTTGTAGGACAAAGGAATCCTTCGAAGTTATTAGACCAGTTTAAGCAAGAAAATGTTCGCACATTGCTGTCTTAAATAAAAAGCCGTATTTTGTTAATCGATCAGATTTTTTTTTCATACGAGAATATTTTTTATCATAGAAATAACAAGTGCAATTTAATATTTAAAAACAAGCCGTTTATGAACATAATAATTAAATTATGGAAAATCATTCCGTCTTGGAAGAGACCATGCCCAGCAGTGGACTATTAACAGACTGGTGAAGTAGGTGTATTCTCAACTCAATATTATGCTAGAGCAAAATTGCCGCAGCACTGATATTATTATCATTATGGACCTACATACACCTGCAGGACAGTATCAACTTAATGTCAAAGTAAAAATGAATTATAATCAGGATAAGATAAGTAAAATACAAACATGCTGTTTATATATATCTTTGTCGCCAGTATACAATAGAACAATGGAGGACGAAAAACAACCAAGTGCGTGTCGGGCTTGGTTTTTTTTATGCACATTGAAGGGTTCCGTAGTAGGGAATAGTGTATACTCGAAAATATCTCATTTAACACAAACTACACGACATATCTTATTCAAATTGAACCCCATTTTCGTTGTAAATGTTTTCTAGGTACTACCACCATTACCAATTTTTTTGAAAAGTTAGAGGGTAACACACTATTTACGCTTTTAGAAGCGTATATCTGATCAACTATTGGCTTAAATAAAATAGTTATTTTGAAACTTCTTTATAATGTTTCAAGACATACCTAACAAAAAAAACAATACCTGATACTATTAGCACTGTATTTTTTTAGTATGGTACCCTAAAAATAGAACTATGCTAATATGCAAAAACTTCATTGGCACAATATATGATATGTTATATCTATGGTAACCCTGTTTTCACGACCGCTTTAGTAGTTTCTAATAGAAGTTTCTATAAGTAAATTTTTTGTTACTTTTGACCACGGTATATACCGCGTTCCAAATTTATAATTAAACGTAGGTAATATAGATAATAGATTTCTTAGTATAACTTTACGTGTACATTTACATGGTTGGTCAAGGGCCGGACGGTCGCTTTAAATTTCAAAGAAAGTGAGTGACTCGGGTTCAATCTCCGATGCCGGCACCAGAAAATTAGATTATTGCAATTTTTAAATGTTACGTTCCTACTTGCTGGACGGTGACGGAAAACACTAAAAGATAGTATGCTCGTGAAAAAAGTGACGTCATGAGATATGCGCCAAGTTTAATTTCATCTATCTATAGCTTATATATCGCTCTATCTATATACTCGTAGGTACATACAACTTTAATGGATCAAAAAATGTTTTTTGCGTGTATATACGTATAAGTAACATGCAAATAATATGAAACTTATTTTTTTTTAACATACCACAGCCAGGAATTTTCGGCAAAAGTCAATGCACGCAACTGTTTCCTAAACAATAAACACCATAAAGTAACAAACAACAATCGGAATGACGAGGAAGATTTAAAAGGTGAAGTTATCTAATTCTTAGCATAAGGTCTTGAAAAAATCTTTTTATTCTTCTATTAAGATTATCTATAGAGAGGAGGAAAACGTTCACCTGATGTTAAGTGCAACGTCTGTCAAAAAGAAACGATGTGTCACCAAGAACATTTCTATGTGGCACCACACTCTGCTCGTCACTCTGAGACATCACTTCTTAAGTCTCATATGCCCAGTAATTACACTAGCACTCAGTGCCTTTCAGACCGAAACACAGTAATGTTTGTACATTATAGCTTGACAGCACCTAGACAGATTCCTGTATTGGAATCCTACGACCAGTAAAACGATGATAATATAGTTTTAAGAATAAAAAAGAGAAAAGCATCTCTGAGACATTCATGGGTTGTTATAGTAAACAGAATTCCGAAATATTCCAATTGCAGTTTATTTCTACGGTATGCCCCTCACGGCTTCATTATCTTTTAAGAAATACAGAATAATCTAACAATTAAGTACAAATTAAAAAAAAATATAACGAACAACTATATCTAAAACTATACTCTAAATTAACTTTTTAAACGCGAACACTGACTAATGAATCTATCACATAACTGGTAATGGACCCTACAAAAAACCGTATAAGAATAATTACAATTTTTTTGTGACACATTCATTTGGAATGTCGACAAAATTTATCTTAAAATACGAGTAATATAAAAAAGATTTAATCTTCGTTCTTAATTTTGTTGAGCCGTTTGGTGGTCGATAGGTATCCGGCAGAGTAGAATAGCACCTACCTCATTCAAACTGAGGTGTCGTAAGAGGCGACTAAGGTATTGTAAGAACAGCCTTTATTCGTGCAGAATAACACAATGATATGCAATGCTGTCACTATACTGTTCGTGGGAACGCAATGGGGAGTAAAATATTGACTTGTACCAAAATGACTGCGTGTGGCCTCTGCCTACCCCTTATATAGGAAAAGGGCGTGACTGTAGGTATGTATTATATATATGTATGTCATGTATTACAATAAGTTATGGAAATTAATAATTGTTTCTCTCCTTTACTTTAATGGATTTCCGCAAAGTAACGCCTGATTCAATTAACTATAAATATTTTATTGCAGTCCGTAGATACGAGTATATACATAAACGGAATTACGACTACACAGATGAGGATGGCACTAAGCGATTAGCTTCTGTGGTACTGGTCGCGGGATCAATTCCCGGAGGGCAGATATATTGATATGGTCTTGAGATAGTTGTGCAATTTGTCGGTAAATGCAAACAAGAGAATACCTAGTGTCGAGCTTCGTTTTTTTTTTAATAATAAGCAATGAAACAATTTAGTTATAATAATCATGATTTATTTCGGAGCATGATCCATACCTGTTAAATTTGGGTTAGTAGAAAATGCGCATGTGAGAGGCAACTTTGTGGAAGCCAGTCAGATGAATCTCTGCAAACATTATCATTACGGCATTATTATATTGGATTCGAAATGCGTTGAGTGCCCTGTGCGTGTATCAAACCCCCAGGCCGCACGTGTATAGAGACTGGCAAAGTGCTTTTAATTGTGTTAATTTTGCTTCCCTAATACATATTGCAAACCTGCAGGCTAACATATTGCATCGGACTGCCAAGGCCATTCCTTCCCTCTTCATATCAGCGTCGTCTTTCAGGTCCTCGGTTACCACATCACTGAGATGTTTAGTGCGGCGTCTCTTGGCGTCAAGGGCGATACAACATAGGGCTTCTTTGTCCTCGCCTGAAACACCACAAGCTTGCTCTTTTTAACATTACATAAGGCCGGCTTCTTTTGTTATATTAATATCAACCGCGCTTACTTTCATCGCATAAAGAAGTTGGTTGGAAATTCGTTGAAAACAAAAATACAGACATAGACTGGGATTTTGTTATAAGTTGCAGAGTGCCGACTTGTTTCACGACTTATCATGACGCAAATCGATATCGTTGTTGTAATCAAAGTTCCACGAAAGCGGTATTTTGCTAAATACAAGTTATAACCGCAACAGGAAAGCTTAACAATGCGCGAGGTTACAATGTTGCCGAGTGAAAAAAAAAAAATCTTATTTTTAAATCATACAATATAGTAGCAATACAATTTTATGTTTTACTTTTGTACACATATATAATAAAATAATGTTATCATGATGGACTACATCATACAGTGGACTGTTAAGAGGATGATTTTTTTCTAATGCAGGATAAAGGTCCAACCAAAGTTGGAAAGGATTTAAAAAATAGTAACAGTTTAATCCAAAGGTAAAATCACTACATATAAATAAAATTGAAGTTCCTGTTTGTAGTAACAAAATAACAGCTTTTTACTCAATGCTTATAAAAGTATATATAGTATCTAGGTACTTACAAGAAAAATACAATTTTTTAAATTTTTGTCTGTTTATTGCGACTAATCTTCGAAACGGCTGGACCGATTTTGACGAGACTTTCACTAGCAGATAGCTGATATTATAGCGGGTAACTTTGGCTACTTTAATTTTAGAAAATTAATTATGGTTTCGCGCAAAAAATTAGAACCCCAAAATCTGATTCAAATGGGGAACTATGTATCTCATCCAAAGACGGGTCCAATTTTTTTCGAATGAGAAACCGCGGGGTACAGTTAGTATGTAAAATTATATATATATACAGGGTTTTCTTTCGCTCCTTCTCAGAAAAAGTACTGTGTAGGTGAAATAGAATCCTGTGGCATGTTTATTTTACTTATTTTTTTTATTTCCGTGGCAGGGTAATTTGTCTTAAGTTTATGTAGGTTGGTGGATGTACGGGACTTTACTAAAGCCAAAGATAGTCAATTAATAATACCGTGTATAGTTTTTATTCCACCCACCTATCACACTCTAATTTTTCTGGGAAGGAAAGCACAATCACACTATATATATATATATATAAATTATACTCGTGATTGTTGTCTCTTGGTGTAACTCGATTTTCGCTCAAAATACAATTTAATAATTAATAATTTATCACCAAGAATGTGCCTTAAAAATATTACCGATTTATTATTTTCCACGTGTTGTACCAACCATGTGTGAAAGACATGGTAACTAGCAAAATAAATAATTTTGAGGGTACAAGCAAATTTCTTAAGAAATCTATCTGTTGATGATGAAGTTTATTCTACTCCCTTTAAAGTGTGTAAAATGTTTACTTCATGTATTGACATGAATGGTAATACGAGTACAAGGAACATAAACTGTTTTTTTTTAAATTACTATACAGATTGTTTGTTCTAATACAAAATAAGAACAATGTTTCTTTTTTTCAGGTCAATTCCAATACCGGACAGCTTGATGATGGATCCGCTGGCGCCGGCTGCGCTTGCGGTTTCCTCAGACTTCATGGATCGTATTGGTAGTGGACTGACCTTACTAAGAGATCACGGGAAGAAAGTTCAGAAGGTATTCATTATTAGCTTTTTCAAAACGTTGACCCAATTGACATCGGAAACAAAATGGCGAGAAATTACAGAAACCTCACTAAATGGTCTTTTAGTTTTTTTTTAATTAGAACTCTAATTCATTTTGCTTATATAATTTTGCTAGTTGTTTTAAAATCACTCATTTAGATTTCTCAATGCTACATACAATGAAATGGAAAAGTTTGTATTTTATTAAAACGGTTTTGTTTATCTAGAATTATTTAAGATTTTTAACATACATACAGTCACGCCTTTTTCTTTTTGGGGTTGACAGAGGTCACATATTTCCACTTGCTACGATTCTGACATGTCTTTCGCTTCTTCTTCTTTCCTTAGCATTTTCATAAAAGCGAGGTTGTGGCTACTTTTGACGCGGCCTTTCCTTAAAACGTCTCCGGTCTGATCGTGATACGTTCGCCTTAGTCAACCCTTACCAGCTTGCTCATTCACACTCGTCTTTTCCTTAATCTTCTTTTATCCATCCTCTCTACGTCTCCAAACCATCTAAGCATCCCTTTCACTATCTTTGTCACTACATCTTCAACCACAGCGCAATGTTCCCTTATGTTCCTCACTTTGTCAAAGTCACTCCAGCTACACTTTTCAAACTTCTAATTTCACACAGCATTAATCCTGCTATCATGTTTCTTCTGCCGGACCCAACATTAACTTAGCAGCCAGCATTACCCTACATTATTTAAGTGTGGGGACCAGTACTCCTCTATGTACAGCCAATCATGCCGTTTTAAATACGTTCTGGCTACAACTGGTGGTAAGATTCTTATGCAGGAATACGTCTATGTGGGTACCACCTCAGGGTCAGTTATTCTGCTGTGAAGCAGTAGTGTGCAAATATTACTGTGTTTCGGTCTGAAGGGCACTGAGAGCTAGCGTAATCACTGGGCATATGAGACTTAACAACTTGAGTCTCAGGGTGACGGGCGCAGTGTGATGCTACACAGAAATATTCTGAGTAACACAGCATCTGTTATGGGCAAACGTTACACTAACCATCAGGTGAACGTTTTGCTCGTCTCGACACTTTATAAAATTAAAAAAAATACACATAAAGTTATGCAAGGTCTCATACACATGATTTCCTGCTTACGTTCTACGCTCAAAATAACCGTGATATTTTCCGTCTCTCGTACATTTTCCTTCTTTCACTTGTTCTTTCATTCAAACTCTGTTCTGCTCTGTTCTGCTCTTCAAGAGTCCGTCAAACTTTCTTCTCTTTCAAAAACTATTAATTTCTAATTTCAGGGTCAGATCATTCATTTTTAATCCGTACGATTTCTCCTCTTTCAAATCTTTCAAGCAATTGTTTATAAACACCCCTGGCGATGCCCTGTCAAACACCTTTTTCAATGTTAAACCAGTCTGTGTAAGCCCCTTTTACCTTGATGCAAGCATTGGAATCCTCATAGAATGATTTCAGTACTTGTATTAAGCTAGTCGTTCACCCCATACATAAGCGATGTCCACCGTAATTATTTCCATTCAACCCATGTGCAATAGACCTTTTGATTTTGAGCCATGAATTTTTTGGCTATGCGAGAGAGAGAGAAATGGGATGAACGAACATCCGATTTCTCTTTTTAATCCCGCTTGTACATATTTACCTCATATCATCTCTTCAATTTCATTCATCTCTCATCTTTACTGGTGGTAGGGTTCCTATGCAAGAATCTGTCTAGGTACCACCCTAGGGCCTGTTATTCTGTCGTGAAGCAGTAGTGTGCAAACATTACTGTTTCGGTTTGAAGGCCACCGAGAGCTAGCGTAATCACTGGGCATATGAGACTTAAGAACTCGTGTCTCAGGGTGACGGGCGCAGTGTGGCATCACACAGAAATGTTCTGGGTGACACAGCATTTGCTATGGACAGATGTTGCACTTACCATTAGGTGAACGTTTTGCTCGTTTCGTCACTTTATGAAATTAAAAAAAAACCTTTGCATATTTCCATATAATGTGACGACGATGCTGAGCAAGCTAATACCTCGGTAGTTTTTGAAGTCTTGCGGCAACTCTTTTCCTTCGTAAAACGGTACGATGACGGCGTTACACCAGCCTCCTGAAACGGTGCCTGTCCTCCAGCAAAGGTTAAAAAGATGGTACCGCTAACTAGCTAGCACGCAATGTCCAGCTTTCAGCATCTCAACCGTTCATTCTATCCTTCTCTTTCTTTCTTCCAACAAACTCTTTTGATACATTCTTTAACCCATCATACACATTCCTTGCTATTCTTAAATTCTCATTAATTGCTTTTTGAATTCTTTGATTGGATATTGTAGCCAACCAGTCCAGCCAAGCTTTCTTCTTCTCGGAGACAGGCAGTTTTTAAGCTTCTGTACAGACAGTCTTTCATCATCACATAAATCAATAGCAACTTCCGCGATCCTGCCTTAAATTTTTCTATAATATATATCGATTCTAATAATTATTGATTATAAACATAATGATGACTGTGTGGATTATAAAACCGTATAATTTTTTTAAATTATTATGTTGATTGACGCATTCTATTTTATATCCTTATCACGCAGTATCTCTGGAAGAATAAAAAAAGTGAAGTTCAAAAGAAATCATTGAAGTCGCAAGTAAATGTAGTTCTCGTGGATGCGAAAGACTTGCCGGATGATGCCTTATTCGGCACAAATGGCTTGTATTGCAAGTTTAGGTAAGTTATTAATATCTTTTTTCTTGTTATAAAATGACACAATGATATAATAGGAAAGACGGTTTCATATAATACTTATGTTTATGTCGCAATAACAATCAAAGGCGATGAAAAAAAAATTGCTTGTAGAATAAATTAACCCGAGTACTCCTTAAATATTGTTAACGCAGAAATGTGCTTGTTAAAAAAATGAGGTACTAGAACCGCTTATCTACAATCTCTACAATGCAAGAACGGCGTCCGTTCAAATAAATAACAGTCATACAGTAGCATCGACGTGTGAAACAGAAGGATGTTATATCCACAAAACTGCACCTGATGTATTGAAGACGATACTTAACAATTTATGTTTTTTCACAAAAGTTGGGTCCGGCGAGGATGAACCCAAATGACCCGCGACGTAATACTCCTAGTAGTCCGGTACTCTGACCACTAGGCCATGCCGTCGTCTGGTAAAGCAATTATTACATAACATTTCTTCTACCAACTTTTAACTGGAAATTTTTATGTTGAACCGAACTACGCTCGTCACGACGAGACATCAGTTCTTAACTCTCATATTACACTAACCCTGCACTGTAAGCCCTGTTATTACACTAGCTTCAGTGCCCTCCAAACCCATGTACAGTACCACACCACCTACCTAGCTTAGATAAAACCACTTTAAGCGAAATGGCCGTCAAATAAATATGTAAAAGGAATTAACACTCTTTACACGTCGCACTGCTAGGAAATGGCCGCCACTATATTGCGATGATAGTGGAACTGTTTATTCACAGTGGGGGAGACTTCACAAATCATCAAATTTATTTTTATGGTTATGTACTTTTCCGTATAAATCCTTATAGAATCACGTTATTGTCCGTCTATCTGTCTGTCTGTTCGTCTGTTAGACCTCTTTTCTCAGGAACAGGAACTAGAGGTAGGTATTAGTCTATAGTCCTTTGGCGTTTAAAATATTTAAGCTTCTAAGTCAATGCAATCCAAAGATATTTCGATTCTCGCAAAGTCACTCATCAAAACCTAGAGGGATCTTGTTATACTAGAATCGTGAAATTTGGCAACAAGTAAAGTCTTATAGTACAGATTAAGGAAAAAATCCGAAAATTGTGAATTTGTAATTATATCACATAAAAAAAATTGTTGCCATTACAAATTTACTTTATATTCGTCGTCCGTCAAAACCATAACAGAATTTTTTTACTGCATACAAACAAACATTAAATTCAAATTACATGATCTTGATCTTGATTATCTTGGCCGTATCGCTATCGATAATAGGCAGAAATATTCGATTCTTGATTCCCAGGATGGATAATGATGAACTACCTACTATAACATAATTAAGTGTGTTCGGAACCCTTAGAGAGCGAGTCCTATTTTTGATATTATATAAGATTTTCACATTATATATATAACTTTGCTCATCGCCAAACAAGTGTTTTTTTTTTTGTATTTATTCAACTTTACATATACGACAAATTGTATGTAGGCGAATGTATTTAGGCAATTAATTTATAGTTGCATTAACAATTTTAGTTAAACCGGCAGCTGGTGTTGAGATTATGTACTTTTCATAAATAATTTAACATAATATTTTTGTTTTAGATTAGGTAATGAGTCTCACAAATCAAAACAAGTGTCAAAATCGAAGCCAATATGGCGGGAAAGATTTAATCTTTATTTGTACGAGGACAGTAATTTGGAAGTCAAAGTGTGGCACAAAGGAAAACAAAAGACGTTTGTCGGCAGGTAAGAACACTGAACTCTGTAATGTTGGTGTAGCATTTTATGTTAAATAATTAAAATATTCCCTTTGATTTAGTTTATGTAAAAACGTAACTGAATGTAGATGACCTAGACACGACAACCATAAAATTTTAAATAAACTAACGACTGTTGTATATGGTTATAAGACAAACGTATTTGTTATACTCATTGGTATATAGTAGAGTCATACTGCAATTTATTGTAGTACTCGTGGCCGATTTTGACTACCGCGGCTATTTCTAAATAATCGGAAGTTATCCACTGCGTAGTAAATATTATAGTGCCACAAGTGTATGCGCAGACACTGGGGCACTCAATCGTCCCAATTTAACAGCGCCCGATGTAACGCGTGCGATAAGATGTAGGATGCAGTCTCAGAGATGCAGGGACAGCAAAACAATGTATATTTTGCACAAATATCAGCTCCAGCTGCAATTCACCCAAGACTCGTGGTGTAGTCGCTTACCACCAGGCCACGCAGTCGTCAGAATGTACTAGCTGTAGCAAATAGATGGGTCAAGATCACCAGAAAAGAACCAAGCTCGCACAGAATACCACTTCTAATGAAGGTACGTTTCGTTACGAACGATAACACGAGACCCAATTCGACGATGAATTTTGATGACCACGTAGCCTAGAGGCAGAGTACGTAACAAGTACGCTGCCAGGTACCTGTCTTAAAAACCCAGCAGGAACCAACTATTTGTGCAAAACTACAAATCATTGATTTTCGGGTCTTGTTGTGTTGTTCATGTCAGATTGCCGTCTGTTAAACGCACTCACAATACAAGAGAAATCCTTCTATATGGCATCGTTTTTTTTAAAATTACCGACCACGAGGCATTCAATCATAGACCGCAAGGGTAACCACTCACGTACATATCTATGGCCCATAGTGACATCATCAGGAGAACAGTGTACTTCGTACTTACATGAATAAAAAAATAATAAATACAACACAAAACAACTCTTACGATGAAGTATAATTTAAATACACAGCTATAAGCTACGAGTAAGTCTAGCTGACCTTTTGTTATTATTTTATATTCTGTTTATCCTACTAGTCGGATAATAATACATTTTTAAAAAACATCGTACTTCATGAACATTAAGAATTGCATTAAAATTTATTTCATAGCAAAGTTAATTTTTTTTAAAACATGTACTTAACATGTATTAAAAAAATTTAACGCAGTTTTATTTACTTGGTATTATCTGCGCTATTGTAATATAATCTAAATGGGCTACAATAATATTTAATTAATTGATGTAACTGTTGAACACGTTAATAATTAATAACTAGTTACCGTAATGTTCTTCACCGTCATTAAATATTGTAATAACTGATTTATTAACTGATTTATTGAGAAAACTAGCATACTTCATTGTATAGAGTACCTATAAAAAATGTTTTTTTGTGTTAATTATAATTTTGCTAATACTGCAGTTATACGAAGAAAAAGTGAAACTACTATTTTTCCTATTTCATTACCAGCTAGAGATAACTATAATAAATGGCCCTAATTTGTTACGTTATCTACGGTGTCACCATCATGTCTCAAAACTTAGCACCGACCACCTCCCGTTTTGAGAGGATTTTGGAGCCGGGAAGAGTCCGGCAACTCTTCTCCAGTGCAGATCCATAATTTCCCATGATAAAAATGTAAAGTAATAGGCTATAAATGTCCTACTACTGAGAACAAACCTCCTCTCAGTTTTGGAGCTGGGAATTGACCGCCACACCACGTCCTTGAAATATTTTTTTATTTCTCAGACATGCAGGTTTTACTCCAGATGTTTTCCTTCGTCGCTGCGCACATGATAAATCAGCACTTAATTATTATCTTTACTTGTTTATATACATTTGTCTCACATGCATCGTAAATATAGTATAAACATTATAAACATCAGATGTGTCATCGATCTCTCTCAGCTTGAGAGAGAGAGGACTCACGAACTTTGGCAAGAGTTGGAGTACGGGCACGGATCGCTTCATATGCTCGTAACGTTAAGTGGATCTGACAGATGTGGATCAGTTGACAGCGTGCCTACAACAAACGGCGTTGTGCATTGTGCACCCGCTGATGAAAAATTTGTAAGTATTAATATAGAATTTATATCGATATAATTATAGAATACCTTATTATTACATTAAAATGGTCTGATTGTTTACGGGGTCTTCCTGAATGATTTCGACCACGTCGGCAACGGCGATTAATTTGTCTTCACCTTCCCGTTTCCGACATAATGCTTATTCGGTGGAAGGGTCTAATGTAGTGACCCATTTCGATTTTAAGTAGTAAGTAACCAGATTCCAAATACAGAACCAATAATAAATTTTTTTGATCAACTGTACTGTACTACAAATATTTTGAATTTTTTTTAAACTAGCGCAAAAATTTTCTGTATTTTACGACAACGCTACTTTCTATTGGATTTAAAAAGTTGTTCAAGTAAGCACCGGGTTCAAGGAAATAATGAGTGTTACTTAGTGCTTTTTGATTTTAGCTACAGTTAAGTGCGGGCGACTGACATTGGGGGAGGCAAGGTAACACGTCATACCTGTGCCCAGCTACACAGGCACAGGCTGTGAAGTGTAATTACACGCGCTTCCCTTCCCCGCTTTACTACCCACCTCCTCTTACTTCTAGAGTACCTAGTCCCCGCCAACGTCTTTAGCGTGGCGACACAACAGACGTTGGCGGGGACTTCGCGGAACGGTCGCGCACGGACTTGCTAAACTAGGTATAGATCCGCAATTTTCATTATTAATACTAACCAGTCGGTTCTCTCTTCGCGTAGACACTTTTCATGAAAATATCTTAACATCTTCCGTAAAGAAATGATACATAGTTTTTTCATAAGAATATTTTACTAATACAGTTTTAATAATTTGGACATTTTAATAACTCGGATCTTAAAAATCGGATCAGTTTAGTTCTGCTGCTAATTTATATTATTCTAATCAAAATAATGAAATAATTTTAAAGTTGATGGAATGACTACTAAAAATTAACACGCAATTCCTGTTTCAAAATGTCCTAACCTCTCTAGGTGATTCCATTGTGGACCCATGGACTATTGCCATCTTGTATCCATGTCCATATTTGGTTATCTATTATTACAATATATAAGTCTATTCGAACCTAAATCGTTCACTCACGTCAATGGCAGCAATTAACACCCTCAACCTCAACGCCCTAAGCGGTTCGTATTACATTTACTTTTACAATTTCTGATCTGTTCAAATTATGCCTTTTAACTACTAGAATAAGTACACTCTCAAAAAGATCTAATGGTATAAACATTCATGATACGAGTATGAGGAATAAAACATTTTATTAATTACATAATTTTTTATCACAATACAATTACTTAATATTTATTGTAAGGCCGTTAAATGCTAGTTCAGGTTCCTAAATTTAAATATTAAAAATACATAAAATACATAAAAAACACACAATATTGAGATCCTATCCTCGATCTTATCCTATAGGCGTTGCATATAATGCGGTAAGGTGAAAACAATAGCCTCTGCGTTTACGCGAATTCTTCTCCGACACTATCTTCTTCACTGAAGGTAACTATTTGGTGTCCCCGTGATATACGGCTGTGATCGAAATGAGCATGGAAGTGATCACTATCATCATACTCGTATGTATAAATAAGTGAATGGAAGCCAAAAAATCCCTTAATAATCAAAGTCATATTTTGATGGGCGTTTGCTGCTCATTGTTTTAACACTATATAGAAATAATATACAGGAATAATCATTATAAAGTGTTCGAAATTTTCGTACAGTTTTCTGTTCGGCAGAAGAGCGAAATATACAAACAAACAATTATTTCTCAAGATAAAAAATATGTTATTCGTGCACGAGTTGAGACAAATATTATATACCACTTTTACGGTGTTATTTGACAGTGACATAGCATCCTACCTAATATTATTTAGTTCCGACATAATTATTATACTTGCATTTGTAATGAAATTAATTCAATAAAATTGGCATCTAACATTAACTTTGATGACGTTCGTAAGCTTCCTATAATAAGCTAAGGTCTAAGGTCGTCAACATTGTCCTACACATTTCTAGTATGTTATGACGTCAAGATTGACGGACAAATATCGATACTTACTTTTTTGCTATGCGTACACCGAATATATGTAAATTTCCAAATGCAATAAGAAAAACTTCTGATCGTAAAACATATCGTAGGTATAGTATAATTATTATTTCTAAAAATGTATGTTAAATACATTCATCATAACACACGTCGGACGTTAATGTTATAAGACTGTAAAATTTTAGTTGATCGTTTTCGTATACGATATTTTTCCCGATTTTATAAAATTAATAACAAAAATATTTGTATATTGGTATACCCGCGGGCTCATACCTCGTAGAACCGATAACCGTTATTGAAAAAAGGTTCTCGAGTGGCAGCCTCCTACCGTCAAACCGCAGTGTACAAAAATCGACCTAGAACCACTAGAGAGAGAGTGACGACCTATCCCGTTTTGCATAAGTCGATGAATGCAGGTGGCTCAGCGCCGTGCCATTAGGGAGGTCCTTTCCAGTCGTGGACTTGAATGGGCTGTAATGATGTACATATCTGTCATTTTTAATATAAGAGACAGTTAGATTATTTTTATGTGATATTAATTTAAGCATGCAATTCTAAACCTTTCATTTTCATTTTATTTATTCTTATAGAGTATAAGCAAACTTTTGAGCATGATCTCAAGATTAAGATCCAAAAGTATTTTCGATAGCCTGAAATATGCGTAATAACTCTAGGTTTGTAGAGACACATTTTATACTGGTCTGGGAAAACCGACGCCAGTAAAATATTCCATACTCAGGCTAAGATCAACAAATTAAAACTTGTTATTTCTAGAGCGCTCACTCTGTTGTACCGGTTCTAAGGCACGTCACGTCAGGGTGAAATCCATTCTTGCGTCTATTTATTGGATGATCAAATAGTTTTATTATCCAAGAATCAATTAGACTACGCTTTTCGAACTAAGCGGATGTCATAATTCCTCATGAAGAGCTCTGCGATACGCTTATTATATTAAACTATAATATCCAAATGCAACACTATAATATCATTTGTTTGAACACAGACTTGGTATCGTTTGGAAAATGACTGGAACGAAGTGGGTCGATTATCCGTCACCGTACACGGTGCTAGGGGATTGAGCTCACTAGGTCTCAGTGGAAATATAGACGCATACTGTGTCCTTGAAGTAGACAATGCAAGGGTCCAAACACACGCAGTTCGTAACACATCCGAACCTAACTGGAACAAGAACTTCATTTTGTAAGTATATTGCGAAAATATAATTAACACAAAATGTTTAAACTAAACTTCAAAACTTACTATAAATTTATCATACCAAGAAATCTTAGTAACAATAAGCTTTACTGGACCGTGTAACTAACATTGTCATAATGAGTAATGTTATTTCATTATTCAAAAAATTAACTATACAATCCATCTACCTGATATAAATACAGTCTCAATTATTCTGTTATAAGCAGTAGTGTGCAAACATTACTGTGTTTCGGTCTGAATGGCACCGCTAACTAGTGTAAATACTGCGTATATGGAACGTAAGAACTGATTTATCAGGGTGACACAGCATTTGTCATGGGCAGACATTGCACTTGCCGTCAGGTGAAAGATTTGCTAATCTCGTCACTGTCTTCCATAAAAAAAAATCTGTTTAAATTAAAATACAAAGAAGACAATTGATGATAACATTAATGCATGTAACATTGACAGTTTTAAATAAGACGTTTTTAACAAAAAATGTTGACAACAAATCTACAATGTCACTATTATAACATGTTTTTGTATGACTTGAGTGTTCAAAACAATGCAGACTAATTCAAATTCAAGTTCAATTTTTATCTAACGTAATAAGTTTTGTCAAAAATACTCTAAGCTTTTCTTTTTTTGGCAATAACATAGCAAAATGTTCTTTATTTTACGTGACGTTATAAAAACATCTCCTTAATAATATGTACGAAGTACGAACGGACACGATATCTAGACGGGAATAAATAAACACATTTAATTTAGTTTTATATTGTTTGTTATATGGTTATCAGTACTATTAAAACAACCTAATGGATTACATTGAATTTTATATTTTTCAAAGTTAGTCGTCTATACCATTAAAAAACCGATCCGTATACGGATTTTTTTATTTAACAGATGATATGTTCAGTAAGTGTACTTCTAAAATTTAATTTGTTATTCAAGTGTTATGGTTAAGTAAAGACAAACATGTTTTTTTTTTAACTCATGTAAGGTTGGCTAAGTTGATACTTGATATTATATTATCGATTATTCTTAAGTAATTCCACGAGACATTTTGAAAATCTTACTCATTTATTTTGAACATTGTGTAAAATATTAATTTCCTTACTATACATAGCTCCTGTCTATATTGCATGGTGTATAAAGAAACAGTTGAAGAGGCATATCTTTCACCTTTCGGATAACGACGCTTACACTTACAAAAGCACAAAAGTAACAATTATCGGAACCAAACAATAGGCTTGAAAATATTTGGGTACATTCTTCTGGGGTAGAAGAGATAACGCCAAATAAAATGTTAATGACAAACACAAGTTAATTTGCAATGACCCGCATGGACAATTCAAACCTAATTTTTGAATAGCATCAATCGCGTTTCCACAACAGCACTACCGCAGAGTACACATATGTCGCTTAACAATATATGTTAAAAATAATTAAAATAGTTTCTTAACACCCCCCAAAAAATCATTTTTACAGCACAGTTAACGACGTAACGTCAACATTGGATATTACAATTTACGATGAATCGATAATTCAATCAATAAAGGGAGAGACTCTCGGGAAAATATCAATACCTCTTTTAAGAATAAACAACAATGAAAAGAAATGGTACGCTTTGAAAGATCGATCAAAAAAGAATGGCGCCAAAGGAAATTGTCCCCGAATTCTATTAGAAATGTCTTTGGAATGGAACCCGGTAATAGAACTCTTTCTAATTTAATTTTATCTGATTTTTTAACTTCATCATTTTAATAAACTATCAAATATATATTCGGTGCTATTTTTTGACATTTTAATGTACAGATAATTAAATAATTCTATTTATTAAATAATGGTCAAAGTAGTTACTATTATAGTTGTTTTTTTTTAGATAAAAGCATCGCTGCGATTATTGAGTCCGAAACAAACAAAGTACGTCCAGAAACCGCCGAAATTTAACATCCCTCTAATCTACAGCAATTTGAAATTCATCAAAGTTGTTTTCGACTGTATTTACTTAGGAAATGAATATTTCAAGTGAGTATTCTATATTATAACGAAGTAATCGTATTCTAAACATTTCGATATGTGGTGGCGGCGATAGAGAATCCGCCATATTCTTTCATCCGCTGGTTGTCGTTAAAGTCAACTAACGATGGAAAACTCCAGATCCAAAATCTTATGGTATCCGAACCATCATTAATAAATAAATGAAGATATAACTTTGTGGCGCTTTTTAAGCATATTGTGCGCAGGGAGAAGTGTGAGATTTGCCATAGTTAAAGTTTACATAAAGAAGGAGTGAAGAAAGCTAACCTGTTTTATATAATATGTGTTACAAGTACATTAAATTCAATAAAAAAGTTAGTTAATTACGGTCGAATTTCGACCATTGGACCCTGTTATTATGCTACACCTGAACTATCCAGACCGGTGACGGGAAACAGCGTAAATCGTGCCAAGTGTCTGGTACTTCAATCGTCGATCCACTTATTAAATGTTTACGATTACGGCAAATTTTCCATGCTTAGGAGAAGTAGTAGAATTTTTACAAGCTGAATAAAATAATAAATCTTACTACTATAATAAAGCTAGATAGTTTGTTTGGTTCAACGCGCTAACGACAGGAAATACTCATCAGATTTAAAAAAATCTATTTGAATTAGGAAGACCGTTTATTGAGGAAAGTTACGTAAGTATCATGAAGTTTTATATAGTTAGGCTAAATAACCTAGTAGATTGTAGATTGCTTCGGGCTGATTTCCGCAACTCCACGTCTATGCGCGTATTTTGCGTTGGGGCAGGAATAATTTAGTTTATTCGAGCCAACCTATCTCCTCCAGGGACCGTAGCAAACCTTTAGTGTTGCCCACGACCTCGGCGAGAGATCTAGGCGAACCGAGATACTTAGCCCGGTATTCTGCGACCACTGGGCAGTCCAGCAGGACGTGGGCCGCTTTTTCATCCTCTTCCATGCAGGCTCTGCACAGAGGGCTGTCCGTGACACCTAAAGAAAAAAGATGTTTGTTGAAAGATCCATGTCCTGTTATGGCGCTACTAACCATTCTAATTTGGGGCTTTTTCAGACGAAGTAGCACCTTGGAGATGCGATTGTTTATAGCAGGCAGAGCTTCTTTTGTCTGTCTGCACTCTGGTTTGTCCAGAGGTGTGCATGTTGGTTTCTAGTGCGGTTACAAACTAGCATGCGAACATACCTGAAGGGAAGCGGGACTATGGGCTCTGGTCCCACGGCACACCTGTTGGAACCCCCCCGAGCGAGCTCATCCGCAGCGTCGTTCCCTCTAGATCCGCTGTGTCCCTTGATCCATTGAAGGGTTATTTTATTGAATTGACATACCTCATTTAGTCGTTGGTAGCATTCATGTATTAGGCCTGAATTCATGACATTACTGTCAAGGGCCATTAGTACCGCCATGCTGTCGGAGAGTATTCTTATAGAATGATTTTTAACTTTCCTTGCTGCTGTGGCTGATGCCGCTTCGATAATGGCCATACACTCTGCTAGAAACACAGTGTTGTGTAAACCAAGTGATGTGCATATTCGAATGTTTAGGTCCTCTGAAAAGGTTCCAGAACCGGTACCTGTCTCTGTTTTGGAGCCATCTGTGAAGATCCTGAGTTCTTGTGGATTCAGTCCTTCAGTGCGATCCTCATGTAATTGTATTTTGTACTTTTTGTCAAAGACAAATTGTTTGGGGATCCTGTCATACACATCCTGTAGAACTGGCATATCTTCGATGAGTTCTGTAAGTATATTGGTGTGTGGGATCTTGTTGTTGTTCCAGAGATTCAGTCTTAAGTCTTATGGCCGCCAAAGCTGCTTCCTGTTGGATATATAGGTGCAGTGGTGGCAGATCCAACATGACTTCAAGGGCTGCTGAGGGAATTGGGGGTTGTTCTCATGCATCCTGTTATGGCCAAACACGCTAATCTCTGACATTTTTGCAATTTGTTTCTAGCAGTAGTAAGATTCATTCTGGGCCGCCATACAACTGCTCCGTAGGAAATCATTGGGCGGATGATCATCTTATACAGCCAGAGAACGATTTTCGGTGACAAACCCCAGCGTTAACCAATGATTATTTTACATTGCCAAAAAGTGATACATGCCCTATTGATCTTATTTTCTATGTGATTGTTCCAGTTTAGTTTGCTGTCCAGTATTACACCAAGGTATTTTACCTCTGATGACAGCTGTATTTCAGTGCTGAATAATGTGAGTGAACATTACCATTTCAGTTTTGTTTGGGTTCACTGTTAGATAATATTCCCTGCAACAGCGTTCTACTATGTGTAGCGCTGCCTGTGTAAGGTCACAGACTGTACTAGCTTGTTTGCCTGATATTAGAATTGCTAGGTCATCTGCATACCCTATCGTATAAAAATGATTTTAATAATTGTTTGATTATTAAAATCATGAATTAATAAAAATGATTTACATTTAGTTTTGTCATGAGGTCATTGATGACTATGTTCCATAAGAGTGGTGATAATACACCACCTTGTGGGCAGCCTCTGGTTATTATTTCCATTTTACTCTCACCTGTAATTCTCACTATTCGTTTGTTTAGTGTGTTTATAATCCAGCTTATTAGGGCAGGTTCCACATCATGTTTGACGAGGGAGTTGCCTATACTGGTGAAGCTAGTTTGTCAAAAGCTCCTACTATATCAATGAAGGTGCCAAGACAAATATTGTTCTGGCAAAGGGCTTCCTCGATTTGGCTTGCCACCAAATGGTGTGCCAATTCTGTCGATTAACCTGAGCTATAAGCGTGTTGGTTGCTATGCAGAGGTTTGTTTATTAGTGCCTTTCCTCTCAGTTCTCTTTCACATACCTTTTCCATTGTTTTTAGCAGGAAGGACTTGAGGCTGATAGGTCTGAAAGATTTGGCATTTGTGTAGTCGCTTTTACCTGGTTTAGGAATGAAGATTACCTTCACTTCCCTCCACCCTTTCGGGACGTATCTATGTGCCAGGCATGCTCGCATGATAACGGCTAGTATTTTTATTATCAAGTTTCCTCCCCACTGAAGAGGAGCAGGGAAGATACCATCAGATCCAGCCACCTTGTATGGGTGAAAATTGCGTATAGCCCATTGGAGTTTTTCCTCTGTTACTATGCGTTGAGCATAGTTCCAGTCATGGTCGTTTGGGATTGTTCTTTCCTCTTGCCAGTCTATGTCCTGAACTAGTCTACACCTTGGAAAGTGTGTTTCTAGTAGGATTTGTTGTGCTTCAGCTGGCGAAGTGGTGTATGTGTTATCGGGTTTGCGGAGCGTGCTAGGCCCTGAGGTGGTTTGTTGGGCCAGGACTTTCCTTTTCCGATTTGCTTGTTCACAGGTTTCTATTTTACTGCGGAATTTGCGCCATCCCACAGTTCGTCGATACCTGATGCATTTTTTGTACTCGGACTTAGCGATTCTATAAAAGTCCCAGTCTACATCTGTTGATGTGTTCATTGCCCTATTTAGGGCCTTCCGGACCTTCCTACACTTCCGCTCTAGTTCATTACCCCACCAGGGATCTTTGCTAGGCTTCGTAGCAGGACTGGTCATTGGGCAAGCTTCGTGGTAGCTATCTAACATATTAGTTGTTAGACTTGTTACCTGTTTTTCTATATTTGTTGTATCCTTCAGTCTGTCTGTAACTTGGAGCTCCGCAAGTCTGGGGATAAGTGTATTCTTGTATTTGACCCGATCGGTCTTGCGGGGGTTAATGCTTGGGAGTGTTGATTCAATATTGACCTGTAATTCAAATAGAATCCACCTGTAGTCTGAGCACGAAGCCTCATTGGACACATGCCATCCATGGATGAGTTCGGCCGCACATTCGGTGGTAAGTGTTAGGTCAATAATTGTGCGACTTCGTCTTGTAACGAATGTGGGTTCAGAACCCACATTTATCAATGTGAGGTTTGTAGTAAATATATATTCAACTGGGTTCCTACCTCTGTCGTTGATTTTTTCCATCCCCCAGAGTGGGTGATGTGCGTTGGAGTCAGTTCCGATGACGACCTCCAGTCAAGTCCGCTCGCAGTGATGTACTAGCCTGGTGAGGTTGTATGGTGGTGGTGCATCAGCCTCTGGCATATATACCGAGGCGATGACCATGTTCGGTTCCTGTTCGTGTTGGATCCTTAATGGCATACAGGTCTCTGGAACAGAAATCTGTTAAAGGTTGTGCTTTTACATTACTTGTTGTGTAGATACACGCTCTTGGGCAGTTGTGATCGTTAGTGCAGTATAGCTTACCCATAAATTAAAGAGGCCCCGTATACGGCTAGCCCTGACCCACGGCTCTTGTATCAGGGCTATTGCCGTGTGTTGAACCTCTATCCACTTGCGCATCTGAGCCGTCGCAGTTTCGCTGTGGTGGAGGTTTGCCTGTAAAATTTTAATTGGCGACGTAGGGGACGCCATTACTGAGAGCACCTCCATCTTCCTCGCCAATCTTCCAGCAATCTTCCTCCCATCCTCTTCTGTGTCGGCGTTGGACGACATCTTGCAGTCCGACTCCTCTGCAGAGAGCCGATCTTGAGTCTCAGGGTCGGCTGGAGGATCCGACCTTATTACGGGTGCATCACTCTCAATTGCCGACTGGGTGTTTTGTGCGGCGGTAGACCCGGCGAGGTGCCCGCAGAGTCGCGATCCAGGGGAGCTTCGACAAATTTGCCGCCCCGGCCCTGGAATTTCACATACACCGCCCCACACACACATGCAAGGCGGCACTCAGCCTTCAACAGGGCCGGGATTTGTTCCTCCGGGATCGAGACCACCACGAACCACCCTTCGCTCTATTACTCACCGAGTAACAGCCACTTCAGTACATCGATCTAGGGGTCTGGTAGGCCAAAACGCGTCCAATGTCGCGTGAGTCCTTCCAGATACCCTGCTCGTCTGGGATTAGGATACCACAACGTATGCGTCGTAGTAGTTCGGACTGTCGCTTTGTCACCAGCTGAAGGCCAGGGACAAGGCTCGGTTCCGAAATATTCCCGCGCAGCCACTGAAGTGTTTTCTGGTCTTCACACCAGAGTTTTATTACACCTTCAGTGTGTATGGGTTTGCCCCTGAACACAGGTCCTGCTGTTCCAGGATCCTTTGCGTTCCCGGGTTCGTTTATAATCCTCATTTGGATGCCAGTGAGGACTTTGTCGGCGTCTTCCTTCGACAAGTGACCCGTGCGTGCGCATGTTACTGCGACGCACAGTTCCGTCTTGGCAACTGAGGAGTAGCTGACCGTCGAGATCCGCTTTGAGTGCTCCAGCCGTACTTTTTTACGTTCGCCTCTCGGCGATGTCGACTCATCGAGCACTTTTTTGACGGCCCGTTCATTTTTGCCCAGTTGTTGGCAGCCTTTACCTTCTTTGCCAGTGACTCTGCACCGGCACATTTGGATGTTCCTTTGGCTGGACGTTGGTTTACACCACTTCCCACCTTAGGACGCCCGCTGGCACCGGCACAAGAGCTCGACGCGGTCGGCAATTGCTGGCTGGCAGACTTGGCATTTGTCTTGGAAGCACCCATCTCAGCCCTCAAAAGGGACTTCATGCGCTGCTTCTTGTTCTTCTTTTTCTGCCTTCTTTTGGCAGAGGTGGATTCATCGTTGCATGGGTTTCTTTGGGCCTTAAACCATCCATTAGTGTGTAAAGAATTCGTTATAACTCTACGTATATCTTCATGTCGCCTTCACACGGCGTGAGAGAAGACCCTAATTCCAACCTAGTTTCTAATAACGAGTAATGAATGATCTACGAGTAGCATAGCAGTAATTCTTCTAACTCTCTCTCTTCACAAATTTTCCAACTTGATAAAATATCAGCAGCGTACTGCTTAAAGGTTGACAATAATTATTCATAAATAAATTATTTAAAGATTTACTTGTTGGAGATTTCTGTGTAGCCGAGAGTGCAAGAAGCGTCATTCTTCATATTTTATGCCTGACACTCTGCCTATAACTTAGTAAGAAATTACTAAAGTAAATCTAATTTCATGAATTCGTTTACGTCGCAAACAAAAACTAAGCTACTGCTTGATACGCATATAATTTAAAATGTACTTTAGACTCCGTTTCAAAGACATGAAATTTTAAGGAGAGCGCATTTCATAGTACGCGAGTGACGGAGTTTGATCCCTGGTGCCGGCACCTCTAAAACTGTACATGTTACATTGAAGAATAAATAATTTTCATTTAATTTCATTTCTCCACGTGCTCTGCGTTGAAGGAAAACATCGTGAAGAAACCTGCATATCTCAGGAATTAAAATATTGACAGGACATGTGAAGTCAGCCACTTTGCATCGGAGCAGCGTGGCAAGATCTTCCCAACTCCAAAGCCCTCTCAAAAATGAGAGGAGGCCTGTACTTAGTAGTGGGACGTTTATATTATAACCCGATTAAATAAATCTTATCAAATTAAATAGACTGTTTATTGGGGAAAGTTCTAGGCTACCATTTCATGCTACGGGTATAGCTAAGGGCTGAACTGTGAATTCACGGGTCAACGTGGTACCATAATTATGCACGGCGCAGTGATGTGCTCGGCTTATTGTACGCGGGTATTTAGGTATTTACCTAAACGCAGCTATTGTAAAACAATTGAAAACTTTCATCTTCATATGCTTTTAGTCAAAATGATACAATTATCACGTGTGTGTAAAAATATTTAGTGGCTTTGTTTCCGCTGTATATCTTTGTACGTTTAAGGACGCCACTCGAAATGAACTTTACGAAAATTTACTATTATAAGATTATATGTATAGCAGTGATAATGCTGAATAAAAAATATATTTGTTGTTTTCTTTTTATTAAAAAACATTCTTTATTAGGAGTACGTTCGAGTGGGAAAATCGGGAAAAATCTGCATTGGCGCTAGGTGCATGGTTAATATTCTGGTACTTTTTCCGAATGTGGATGACGCCGCTTCTCTTAGTAGTCCCGTTCCTTCCCTACTGGGCTATGTATCGAGGTAATTATGTTTATTATTACAAAAACAACGTTACCCTTCACTACGATTTCTCCTATGGCGTGGGAGCCATAACGTACATAACAGCACAAACACCCACGAAATCTACAAGTTATACAAATATTTGTATATATTATCCAACTCGCGACCCATAGCGCAGAAGCCGATCGCTTAGCCACTTCGCTAACCGAGCCGTTAACAATTAATATTATGAATTAAGAAGTAAACAAAATAAAAAAAAAACTAAGCAATATTTTAATTATATGAAAAATGTCCTTTACATGAAAAATTTGTGTGAATTTCATTTTTGTAGAAATATGTTAAATATAGACTCAATGCCAAGAAAAATACAATCTTGTATTTTTTATAATAAAAAGTTCTATTTCGTTCTCACTTAGAAATATATCTATGACAAATGGTCATAATTTGGTCGAATTTAAAATAAACTTTATTGCATTACTTTTCCTTTCAACGACGCCAATAGTAACAATGATAGAAATATTTTGAGGAAAAAAGTTGTTTTATATCTGTGTTACTACGAAACATTAAAGAGTATTTAATTACTAAAAAGTATATAAATAATATGTAAGAATGAAAATTTTTTTTTAGGTAATAATTGTGTTCCATTATCTCCGACTTTATCCGATGAGGAAGTATCTGAAGAAGATGTAGATATACAGAAGGTAAGCTATGCTAAAGTTACTATTTTAATGAAGTCAATATACGTTAATAATTACGGAAACAACCTTGTCTTGCAATCTTATCTGTAGTCATTTTTTTAAAATATAATAGCTTCAAAAAACTTAATATGATTAGAAATGCTTATTACTTTATTTTTATACATTATAAACTATTTTATAACTATTTAACCTAGAAGCTGTTTAGCAGAACTTGATAAACTTACTGTCATATATTTCTTTACATTTCACAGGACGATAAGACAATTATGACACGGTTAAATGAACTTCAAGATCTCACATTCACTATCAAAGATAGTATCGACTACATAGTTTCGGTGCTTGAGAGGTTTAGAAAGTAAGTGCATGTTTTGTTTTTATATTTCGTGTGTCAGTTTCATTTCCATTAACCAGACTAAGCTACAACAGTGTAAAACTCACATAAAAGTTGTCCACGACATACTCTTCTTCAATTCAATTCTTCTAAATTAAACTAAAAAATAATTTTAAAATAGCTATAACATATATTTTGGGTAATATCTTTGCTTTTACAACTTCATCTGACAGCTGTGCGGGTTGGCTGACTTACTCATACATACAGCCTGCTCTCACTTCATATGGTAAATCAGCACTTAAAACTGCAGAATAACTTTAGAGGTGCCGGCACCGGAGATCAAACTTCGGACACTATGAAATTTACTGAAAGCGCCCGGCCCTTGTATCCACATCTATCACGACTCTCATGACTTTACAATAAGTATATTAAATTCTATTTATTATATCATGTGATTTATTTTACTGGTGGTAGGATTTCTACACAAAAATTCGTAGGTAGGTAGGTTCCGTCTGAAGGGCAAGAAAGGGCAAAAAGTAAATAAAAACGGCTTAGAAAACCTTTTTAATATAAATTTAATGTGGAAATCAACTACGATTTGTATTTCTTAATAGGAAAAAGTGACGAGACGAGCAAAACGTTTACCTGGTGGTAAGTACATCGTCTGCTCATAACAAATGCTATGTCTTAGAACTTTTCTGTCCTAGAACTTTTCCGTGTGGCACCGCACCGCACCTATCCCCCTGTGACATCAGTTACTAAGTCATATACCCAGTAAGTAATTACTAATTAATTAGTGTAAACTAACTATCAGTGTCCTTCAGATCAAAACACAGTGACGTTTGCACACTACTGCCTCACGACAAAATTATGGCCTACCTAGACAAATTCCTGTATAGAAATCCTACCACCAGGGAATAGCTCATATCTTCACTTACTGTCATAAAAAATAAGCATTGACAGTTATTCTGTAAATTTTATATTTACTTAAGCATAATTTTGATACAATTGCATAAATTGTTACTTCTTACTACTCGTCTACTTACTCTGTGAATTTACTTTGTTTCAGTCTTGTTAATTTCAGCGTGCCGTATTTAAGTTATTTAGCAATTATAGCATTAACTGCAACGGCTACAGCGTTTTATGTGATTCCTATTAATTACATATTTATGGCGTTAGGTGAGTGATTTATATATATATTTTTTAATTTATATCAGTTAGTTATTAATGAAATATATTTTAGCCTTATTTCGAACATCCTCATGCCTCTTAACATAGTAAAGTTTGGGATCAAGTGTCCAGTTTCCTTAAATACGAGATTAAACCACATTTATACTTTGACAGTTATGTTATAGACGCCTTTTTAACGCTTTCGTCAGCGAATAGAATACAAACAATACGTATCGTAAGCATAACCTTCAAAGGACCTAACAGACTGTACCACAATCAATATTTTTAAAAGTTATATCACTCATTGTGATTAAATAACATAAACAAACTCATTAACACAATTCAAACTTTTTAGTTTGGTACTTGTGAATTTCGACGTAAGTTTGTATTGTGAATTATAACTTTTAGAATGAACTATATAAGTACACAATTGCAAGACACACAGCCGCAAGACGACTGACAGATGAGTCAAAATAAATGAAAAGGGTCAAGGACCGGAGCCTTGCAGTTTTCTCTAATAGCTTTTTAACGCTATTTCAGAATCCATATTTACCAATATATAACTTATATGTAATGTATAATAATTACCGCATTAATAGGTAATAAATAATGTGAAGAAGTGGCCTACTTACTGGTCCGAGAATCATAGTAAGCGTGAGTCCGGATTTCGAATACAATATTTGTACAATATTTATTAATAAACATTGCGAATTGTGGATATATCATGATTCCTGCGCAATGCGCATTTTATAGTCCCACAAGTGTACCCGCAAAAACAGAAGCACTTACTCGTCCTAACCTACCGGCGTCCAATGTAACGTTCATGCGATAACGTTGGAGGTTGGCTAGGATGTAGTGTCATAGACACGGGGACAATCATAACACAACTAGACCTGAAGGCCAACTATACGCCTTTTGGTACAACTGCCAGCTCCAGCTGGAATTAATAAACTGCGAACGCTGGATCCACGACGTAGTAGTCAGATACTCCGATCACTAGGTTATGGGTAAAATATTCCACGTTCCCAACTAACCCACAGACGGCTAAAACCAAGACTAGGTACGGCTACAAACAAATGTCTGCTCTGAGATCATTATTTGACACAACATTAGTAGTAAATGATTCATTTTTCTTTTTCTGCTATTTACTTCAGGAAAGACAGATTTGAAGGAGAGAGAGATAGATTAGGAATAAACTATCAAATGACTCCTATACGCTAATAATTAGGTTTATCAGCATTTAGGCGATAGTTAATGTTATGCATGGTGCTCCAAAAAGAAAAGGAATGAAAGTGATTGTAAGTAAAACCAAAAATGATGGTTTCTGAAAGAAAAGAAAGTATGACGGACAGCAGAGTTCTGATTGAAGGAGAAAGAGTGTAATACGTGAACGAGTATGTGTATTTGATTTCAAAGTTTACAAGAGACGGAAAGTAAAGTGTTTGCAGGTAATCAAGTGAATGGAGCCCGGCATAACTTTATGAGTAGCCAGACGTATGTAAACTCGTCTGTCTATATAGAAGAGTACTGGTGCCCACACTTATGTATTGTAATGAATGTTGGATCCGGCAGAAGAAACATTAAAGTCAGATTATAGCTGTGGAAATTCGAAGTTTGAAAAGTATAGCTTGAGTGACTTTGACAAAGAGAGAAACATAAGAAAACGTTGCGCTGTAATTGAAGATGTAGTGACAAAGTTAGAGAAAGAGATACCTACATAGGTTTGGACACGTAGCATGGGCAAGCCGGTAAGCTAAGCAACCTAGGAGAACGTATCACGATCAGATCGGAGATGTTTTAAGGAAAGGCCACGTCAAAAGTACCTAAAGTATGCAACCGACGAGCTTGTATGAAAAAGCTCATGAAAGCAGAAGAAGCGAAAGACGTGTCAGGATCTTTGCATGGCCCAGTGGATAAAAGACTTCTTCATTTATTATTATCTTCTTCTTTAGTCAGTAAGGTGGTATATTTTGCCCATGGTCAGTATACCTGACTTCTACGCCGCGGGTGCTGGGGAAGTATTTCAGCCGAAGCTCACATTTGTGCTAAAACACAAATAGTAGGATTTCGGGTCTGGTTGTGTTGTGATTGTCTCCCTATCTCTGATACTGCATTCTAATCTCTGATAAGGCTTCTAAGGCGTTTGCACGTATACTATGGCACTATCTCCTGCGCAGTTAATAACTTCGACAGTTTTTGGAAGTTGTCGCCATGATTGAATCGACCAGGAGGAAAACATATTATTATATTATAGGTAGTACTCGTAGTTAATGCCCGCAACTTCGTCAGCGTGGATATATGATTTAAACTATCCCGTGGAAACAATTTGATTTTGCGGGATAAAAAATTTATGTCCGTCTCCAGGATGCAAGCTATCTATCTCTGTGCCAAATTTCGTCAAGATCGGTTCAGCGGCTGAGCCGTGAAAAGGTAACAAACAAACAGAGGGACAGAGAGAGTTACTTTCGCACTGAGTTACTTAAATAACTTTTAAATGAACAAAAATATGTAAACCGTAAAAAATCATACATTTGTTTTTTTATTCTGGTTAATCGGCGCGGCGAAAAAATTACTAATAAATATTTTTTAATTGAGCTTGGTTGCGTCATGATTAAATTAGTATATGCAAAAAATTTACCTTCGTCAATACGTATACGTATTACTTTTTGCAGCCGTCTAACCAAGACCTTAAACCACTTATTTCTTTTAACAAAAAAATAGCAGCTATTCTTTTTGCAATCCACTTTAGAGCACCGATCATCTACCATTAAAAGATCATTATAATATGATTTGTTTGTAGGTATATATAAGTTCACGCGCAAAGCTTTGAATCCTGATCGAGTTCCTAACAACGACATACTGGATTTCATATCCCGAGTTCCAGATAATAAAATTTTGGTGAGTAGTGTTTCACAAACTTCTAAAAGAAATACGCTATTGATGCGCGTAATAGTTTTTTCAGGAGTTTTTTACAAAAATCTATTACTACTAAGAAGAGAAACACAGCAAAATTTAATATTAAATTATCTTTTTCTGTCTGTTTAACAAAGTCTACAAGTCAAAAAATAATAAAGCCAATGATAAGAATTTAGTAATTTTTTATCGGATAAAATACCGAGGAAAACGTTTACCTGGTAGTAAGCGCAACGTCTGCCCAAAGCAAATGCTGTGTGCACCGGAACATTTCTGTGTGACACCACACTGCGCCCGTCACTCTGAGACATCAGTTTTTAACTCTCATATGTCCTGTGATTACGCTAGCTCTCAGTGCCCTTCAAACCGAAACACGGTAATGTTTGCACACTACTCCTTCACCGCAAAATAACTGGCCCAGAAGTGGTACATCTTTAGCCGGATTCCTGCATAGGAGTCCTGCTAGTAAATACATATTATAGGTTACCTTTTGAACTAATTTCAAAAGTCCACATAAATAAATACAAAATAAAAACTAATTAAATGCAATGTGCGTACAGCACATAATTTAATATATTTTTTTAAATAACTTATTGTCACCGATATGTCGATATATTTATTGATAAATGATTATTTCTTATTTCCTTCACAGAAACAATGGAGAGAGCTTAAAGTGGTTGAGTCGAGTATGAGCAGATCAAGTTCTATGAAGCGACGGTAGTGATATACCGTGGCCGGCTGAATGAATTTCTGTAGAAAGTAGTGCCATACCGCTCAAGTTGAATTTCGTTACTCTACGCACGTTGCGTAGAGCTAAAGGAAATTGTGATCCTCCTAGTGTAATAATTTATTTATATTCCATTATATGTGCTCAAGTACATTTGTATAATAGTCGGAAATAAGAGATTTGTTTTTTGTATTTAAAAACTTTTTACACTTTGAAAGTTTGTACAGAGTTACCGTAGCATGGTCATGTTAACTTAGTAATGGCTACTATAATCGTAACAATACAAATATGGTGTGAAGAGTACTTTAGTTATTAAATAAGTGACAACTTGAGACGTCTTAAAGCAAATGTAGCCGATAGGGTCGCCAAAACTTGCCTTCTTTCTTTTACGATTTAATTTACTGAATCGGTTTAGGAAGACTCAATTCCTTCCAATTATTCTGCAGAAAATAAAAAAGTGATGGTTTTTTTGATGACTTTGAGGTGGGTTTATGTTAAGTAATGAAAACTAGAGATTTGTAAATATTACGATTAGTTTTTTGTCCGGAATCCTTGAGATGAAGTCTATTAAATAATTATTTACCATTTTCTCTGGGTTTGAATATTTCCTCATGAATTTGTAAACAACTAAAACAAAGAACGTGTATCTATTATCAATTTCTATGGATTTCTTAAAATTATACATTACTAATGGATGATGAATGCTTTTATTTATATGAAAGTAAGTGAATAGGCGAGCAAATCGTTCACCTGATGGTACCATAACAAATACGCACCCAGAACATATCTGCGCAGCAGAACGCTGAGCTTGTCACCCTGAATCATCAGTTCTTAAGTCTCATGTGCAATACTGGGCACATGAGACTTAAGAACTAGCTATCACTTCGGCACTTCAGGCCGAAACAGTAATTTTTGCACACTACTGCTTCACTCCAGAATAACTGACACTGCGGTGGTACCTACCGAGACGGATTCCTGCATAGGAATCCTACCACCTGTAAAAAGGTAAAAGTATTCTGATGTGTATTTGATAGTATGTACATTATATACATAACTCAAATACAGTTTAAGAGACACGAGGACTATTACTATGTATATATCCAGACAATCGCGTCTTATTCTCTCTTCAGACTCTTATTAGCCCACTGCTGGATGCTGATACAGGCGTCTCCCAAGAAGGAAGAGCTTCTTTGATTGGATAAAGTGACGAGACGACCAAAACGTTCACCTGATGGTAAGTGTAACGTCTGCCCGTAAAAAATACTGTGCCACCCAAAACATTTCTGTGTGACACCTTAGTGTGCCCATCTCCCTGAGACATGAGTTCTTAAGTCTCATATCCCGAGTGATTACGCTAGCTCACAGTGCCCTTCAAACCGAAACACTAATAATTGCACACTACTGCGTCACGGCAGAATAACTGGCTGGACGGATTGCTGCATAGGAATCCTACCACCATTATATGTATTAAAAATATTATTCAATTATGATAATACAAAAACAGAGCTACCAAACGATGGTCAAGTTTACTGTTCACTGTATGTTATTGCAATAAGGAGAATATGTATATGATGTGTTGGTGATATGCATTTCAAATGCACATCACGACCAGACCCGAAAACCAACAATGTATGTTTTTACACAAATATTGGCTCCGGCTGTGATACGAACGCGGTACCTGCGGAGTAGAAGTTAGTTACTACTAGGCTACACGGTCATCAAACTTTCACCACACACTTAAACCTCTTAGGCACTTCTTAGTACAATAATAACTAAATTAGACGAATTACTTACATAAAATTGTAGGCATGATTAAATGATGATTTTTGGATACTCACCGAATAACATATGTAAATAATTGAAGGGCACAAAATATAAAATTGCGGAAAGGGTCAATAGTAGTGACATAACTACGTAACTTAAAAATGTCACTTTGAACTTACGGTAAGCTGAAAATGAAATTAAAAATTGATTAATTTAGAGTTTAAATTTTCACGCCACGGCTTAAGACAATGTTTTATCAAAATGGGAATAAGAACTTAAACTATCTACGGAAAAAATATTTTATCACCTTACTACCATAATAAAGCCGAAAGGTTTGTCTGTTTGAATGAAATATGTACGCCAAATTTCAAGTCAATAGGTCTTGTAATCGGAGATATCGTGATTAGTTTCGCCGTGGCTTAAGACAATCTATCACCCCAACCCATCCCGTGGGAATCTTAAAAGTCGACCGAGGGAAATTAAATCCAGAAGATGGGCAGCATCTACCTGGAACATCCGAACAAAACCCTACCTACCAAGCGTGGAAACTATGGCAAAATCCACCAAAATACTACTAACTTTTGTGGCAATAAATATGGGGGAGGCCTATGTTTAGCAGTGGACTAGTGACCTTTCAACCTGAAATAATGATGATGATGATGACGATGATAGGATAAGTCGGTGATAAATCACGTTTGACTGTCTCGGCGGCTGTCTGTAGTATTTATTGTGGAAGGGCGGGCGGTGCTCTTCAAAAACTGGGTAATATACACCATTTTAAATATTGCACGCGGAGCAAATTAACTTTCTTTCCTTCTAATATATAACTGGCAAAAAATCCAATAAATACTATGACATACAAAAGAGAGAAAGGGATCATAAGTCATCCTATTAAAAAAGGCAATAAATTTACTTATAATGTTTAAGATCTAAAATTACACTCACTTTTTTATCCGCTCAATTAAAGAAAAAACAATTCCCAACGCTAATATTACACTAGTCTCTGATTTTCCTAAAACATATCAGAAAACAAAAATCATAACTGCACTGCACTGTGGCCAAGAAACAGTCAAATCAACTTGATTCATCATTAAAGCTGTTACACCCTTGGCTAATATAATTACTACTTAGTATTTGTTTAAAGAATACTAACGTTTCTATTTATTTTATTTTTAAAAATGATGCACCACACTACGGTTTCTCTAGTATCGTTAGCGCAAATCATTTCAGAACAGTCAGTTCAGAACCACTTCACTCCAAGTAAGCTTAAAAGCTTATGCTTGTATATTGTTTAGGACTAGGGATTGCAATGCAGCTGTATTCTTGCTGGATTAACATCATTCCAGCTGCATCCAGCGGGGATCCAGCATTTTATCTATTTTTAAAGAAACCCAGTGCTAAATAAAGCGGCCTGAAAAGTGGGTTGGATCCTGCTGGATTGCTGGATCCAGCAATTGCAATCCCTATTTATGACAACTGTTGTCGAGTAGCGGGGCGAACCTGCAAAGATATGTTGACATCGGCATTTTAATGGAACTCCTATGTGTAATTGCCGCTCAGTGAAACTTACTAGATCATGACTCTACTATGTAAAAAAACATACACGTCGAATTGATAACCTCCACTCTTTTCGGAAAAAATAGCATGGCACTACGAAGTTAAAAAAAAAATAGTAAAGTAATCTGGTAAGTAGGCCTGTAAATGTCCTATTACTGAGCACGGGTCTCAGTATTGAGTGAGTTTTGGAGCAAGGAAGTGCGCTCGGTGTTCCCGTGTGGATTGGTGGACTTCACATTTTGTCAAATCGTTGTTTCTATCAGATATTTCAACTAACAGTGTTAGTAGTCCCAAAATCGGATATCGATAATATCTTCATCAGCGGCTTCTGAACTGAACACTGCTGGACATAGGTTTCTTTAAATCTGGTAGGATTTTCCATAAACACTACTCTACTGTCTATCACCGGTTTAGATAATTTATTACTGACATATTTCATACAGTCATCATCATCATCATCATCAATTCATACAGTTATTCCGCCATCTATCAGGTCACAATGTTTTTGACAAATTTGTGTATATGTATGAGTATGTATGTATGTAAGTATATATATGTATATAAATATGTGATTATGTCAGTGTGTGTGTATATGAATATATATTTTGTGATTTTATAATATTCATTTTTTTTCTCTTTTTTTTATCAAAAGTGCACATCGAGTCTGCTTCTCTTTAAGGATATCCAGTAACAGGCGTGCTGGAAGAAATTTCATCATGAAATAAGCTGTGCCTTTGTACTAATTTATTATCTTTGTAATTTCTACCGTAATTTTTATGTGTACATAAACAGTAAAATAAATAAATATCCATTAATTGACACGATTTGGCGAAATAATAATACTGTCTAATTAAATGATAGTTCAATCAATTCTACCTTAAATGATTTAATATTCCGTATAATTCTTTTGTTACTACTTTTATTTAAGAAAAAATGATTATAATAAATACATACATACCTTTTCATTGTCATTTATTCCATTTTTAGTGTATTTACCAAATCCACTGAAGAGATTTTTGTCTATGGAATATTTTCATTAGCGTTATTTATATAGTCAGTCAAGCATTACTCGATTTTGTGAATTACCTTGAAATCGCGTATTATAAACCCAGAAGAAAAGGTAGGGTAGGGTAACAATAAAATTAATGGTATCACCCACTGTCTGAGATAGTTGCAAAAAATTAACCAAACGAGTAATGCACGACAACTCTCGATTGTCCCATTCAAATACACGGCTGTTTAAAAAATAAACTCTTATTACTTTATCTATGTAGTTAATTACAAATATAGCGTCAAGTTTTCTTTATATGAAGAAAAAAGTTTTAAAGATATTGTCTTAAAAAGGCATCGCGTATGGAACATGGAAAATTTGTCAGTAATCTCACAGCGATCTATACCTCCGAGAGGAGTGTAGCGGTTTCACTAGTGGACGAATTCCTGCATGGAAATCATAGGGTTAGATTTCTAAGGAGCATTATAGGTACGCTGACTTTCAAATTTATCTTATGAGCTGGCAGTCACTCAGGGATTTTTAACAATTCAACTTGATAGTTGGTAGATTCTTCTTGTTCCATAACTCTATTAATAAAGATATACTCTACATTATCCCCGAAACAAATCTCTGAATTTCAGCGTTTATAGCTGCCGCCTGGTTGTTACGTTGGGTCAAAATAGCTCTTTCGCAAAGCGAGGGATTTTCATAAGTTAGTTATGTGCCCATACACAGGTGATATGAGTTCTCGCTTCAATGAAACTGTACAGCGGCAACAGGCTATAACTCGTAAGACAATCTCGTAACTTCAACAGCCCTGGTTCCACGTAGTATAGCATGCAGAATCTGATGAAAGTCAATAAAACTCTTACTCTTTCTTTCTCAGCTAATAAATAATTTTCCTCCCTCTGACAAGTTCGTTCACAGTTCTCTCCAGTTCTGGTGACGTGATTTTTTAAAATTACATAACTTTTTTTATTTATATACCGATTGAAATAAAACAAACACTAAATGTTAAGTGAAGCTTACCACAATATGTACTCGTAATTAGTGAAATACGAACCCAAATCGGTTTGGCTGTTTTTGAGATTTGCGCGTACAAACACACAGACAAACTGACAAACCGGCAAACAGATAAACAGACTAAAGTTCTAAAAATTATTGTGTTGTGTTCTATAGCGGTAATAGACTCTCAATAAAATAATTTCTCAAATATCTTCCATGTATTTCTGTACTCCTCGTCGACTCCTCTACAGATTAATTATATGTATAGATAGTCATAACGAATTTCAATCCACAATCCGGACCTGCCTGTGAGTAAACATTTCTTGATTTAGTTTGGCGCATTGAACAAGGTTACACTTTATCTCAATAAGAGGAATTCCAACGATTGCATATCAGAAGCATTAGTAAAATTATTAGTCTACTATATATACTATTTTATTATACATTCTGATATGAAAACTCAAAAGTTTATATTTTAAAAGTTTGTTTGGTAACAACTCTGTTAAAAATCAGTGTTGCCAGAAATGCATCGATTTGCGACGGGCACATCAAAAGACTGCATCGTGACAAAGTAATAGTCTTAATTAATTCTTGTTAGGAGTTACGTCCACATTTTTCTCATGAATCCCATCATCAGACCTTGACCAAATCTGTATGTAAAAATCAACAAATTCGATCCACGCGGAAAAAAATTATTGCTGAAGATACATAAAAAAAAGATTGCGACGAATTGAGACGACCGCGTGGCCTGGTGGTTAGAGTGCCTGACTTCTGTCCCGGGGGCCCTCGGTTCGAGTCCCATTTTGGGTTGGGCTAGTGTAATTACTGGGCAAATGAGACTTGCGAACTGATGTCTCGGGGTGACGTCACATAGATTTTTTCTAGATGCCAAGGCATTTTATATGGGCAGACGTTACACTTACCATCAGTTGAACGTTCTGCTCGTCTCACCACTTTATCGAATCAAAAAAAGTGCATTGGAAAGTAGGTCAATTATGACCTACTGTCGACGACCTGACCATGTTTGTGAAAAGTCGATCGATGCACGTGCATTTTTATGTTCAGCATTAAACATTACAGTAACAAAATAATGACGATGACGACACGAAAAATTTATTCTTCAAAATGACCAAAGTCTTCGTGAGAGAACTATGCTCAGAGTTGTCTCTTATCATAATTGGAGAGTTATCGATATACTTCAAACCGAAAAAGATCTATATACTGAAGTAGAAAGGATAGAGCGGTGACCCTTTAGACCAGGCATTTCCAAACTATTTTGGGCAAAAGACCCCTTTACCAAAATGAACTAATACCTCAGACCAACAAAGCCAAATTACTTTAAAAATTTAAAAACTTTGCGGTTGGATTAGTGAGTAAAGTTGACATCATATTGTCATCAAAATTTAACAAAATAAATAGATATAAAATTCAGTAAATATCAAGTGTAATTAATAATTTGTCTTGCCGAGTTTTTTATCTTGTACGAACTTATCGACTTGTTGAGTTTTTTGAAAGTACAACAATGTTACCTACTACTAAAATATTAGTCATTCTTATAACAACTGATACAGCATCTTGAGTTTCAAAAAAGAACTACTGTTAATTAATAGGGGTCGATTATTAGACCTCGTCGACCCCTAAAATCAGTTTTTGTTTAGCGACCCATGGGAAACCGATTAACCCCTTGGAACTTTAGACAAAATTTCAAATATGTTCAGACACATTTCTTTCCTTTGCGATCTACAAAGAAGATGAGAGCTTTTGTGGAGGTAACATAAGTTATATATTTAATAAAGTAAATTTATCGGCCCAGTTCGCGCAATGCTGCTGAGCGCTTGGCTTCTGCGCTACGGGTCGCTGGTTCGATTCCTATCTATCAAATGGGCAAACATTTGTGTAGCCTAATTATTCCGGATCTGAATGAATTTATGGCTGGAAAACGCACCCACGGCACAGGAGAAGTCCTACTGTGAGGGACTCTTTAATAAAAAAAAGTTAATTATTAAAACACGACCTTACCAAAATCGACTACACCAATAAGAAGCGGAAGGTTAGAAATAAATAAAAAAATATAAAAAAGTCAGTCTTAATGAATACTTACAATACGTAACTCTTGTTCCACATCGGTGCAGAACTAGAACTCGCCCGATGCGTTTGTAATCTTTCATTGTCAAGTTCTAGCGTACAATAGGCGCTCGGTTTACCGCTCAACCCTCTTGCTCTAATCACTTTTACATTTAAATGGCCCACTAATCTCCAATCACTATTTAAACCTATAATAGACTGAAAAAAGGTGCATAATCAAAGTTGATATTTTAAGATTTTACGACGTTGAGTCGATGAGAATAACTGCATTGGTCTTTGTTCCATGGCGACTCCCGTGTGCTTGTTAATTTTAAAGATATGTCTACGATTTAATAATAATAATAAACACGTTTATTATTCCTTGCAAAGTTACGAAAACCTTTAGGTATTTCCCATAAGTAATTTTTAGAGCTTTGTTTCGAATTTTTAGAGAACGGACGAGAACGGGTGACAAACGTGCGTACAGTCTCCAACTTATTAGTAAGAGGTCACTGAGGATAGACAAACAATCAAAATGTAAGTGCTTTATCACCCCAGAGGTCAAAAATAGTCAATCTATCTTGGACCTCATAAGCAGCATTATGCTGCAGCTAGCAACAACGACGCAAGGTAGCTCAGAGGCCAGACGCTTGCCTTAAACTTCATAGTATCGATCCCCGGTACCGGTACCTCTAAAATTTTTCTGCAATTTTAAGTGCCGATTTTTTCGAAATGGAAACCTATACATCAGAGTGATTAAAATATTTCGATGACATGTGATGTTCATCAATCTGCATTGGAGCAGCGTGGCGTACTCTACCCAGCTCCAATGCCCTGTCAAAATTGAGAGAAGCCCTGTGCTCAGCAGTGGGAGGTTTTTAGGTTGTTACTTTACTTTTTTGCTTTTAACATCAGCAGCTCATACCACTACTTTGTGGTGTTATTATGCGATAGCGTACTTCCTCCTTCCAACGTATTGCTGAGATCAATACTATATTGTAACCGTATTTTTACTTACTATATTTTGGTCATATCAACACAGATACATGTATAGTTGGATCATTAGATCCTCAAACGACGCATTCTTCATCGAGAAATAACGTAGGCCCAAAAGGACCACAAGGAATCAATGAATACACTTACCATCATTCGTTTGTGTGCACTTTTGCAACATTCCAAAAAAGGATGGGTAACTTAAGGATACATTAACAACATACATATATACAGCCACGCCTTCTATTTAAATTTATTTGGGACAACAAACAATCATGTAATAACAATTGCTAGTAACCGTAACACTGAAATCTTAAATAATTACATAACCAGCACCGTTATCCGCTAATTAATGTGTTAAAATGCGGTACAGAGTAAAATGCAATTTTAATTTATACAAGAAGGTAAAAGAAAAAAGGTAGTATGAACACAGATAAGATAAGATAATAGATAAGATAATAGATAAGATAATAGATAAGATAAAGATAGAATATGAGTTTGTTTTTAAATTAGCTTATTAAAAACAGCTTTCTTAAATTTATACAAAGACATAGCGAATAAGTCTATGTCAGAGAAGTTATCGTTATACGATTTCATAATACGATGTATAGGGGTATCATATATCATACGTATCTCTAATACGTTTTGAGCTGCTAGAAATACGTAAAAATATTTGATTCGTGAGTTGATTGAAGTCAATGTGGCTTTTACGAATTTTATAAAGAAATATAACATCAAGCAGCAAGCGTCTATTATTTAAATTGGGCAAAGAATACTTAACAAGAAGGTTACGATGCGATACGAAGACCGGGAGCGATAACATTTGTAATTAACAGAACGGAGGTACTTTCTTCGAACTGACTCCAGTTGATCACAGTATTTTAGGTAAAAAGGGCTCCAGATCTGCGTAGCATATTCCGGTTGAGGTCTTATAGGTGTTTTAAAAAAAAATAAGTATGTGTTGGCTTTCTTGACAATTTTGCACGTTCGCTTGACAAAACCTTATCGTTGAAATGCTTTTTTTGTAATATTGGCAACCTGTACATCTAAATGAAGATTGGAGTAAAATGTAATGCCAAGATCTTTAATCAGTGAAACGGTTTCTAAAGGGGAATTCCCCTTCAAGAAATAGTAAGTAAATTTGATATTATATATATATTTTTTTCGAAAATGTTAAAGATTTGCATTTTGTAATATTCAACTGTAATTAATTTGCTTGACAGTAGGTCTTTTGCCCATATAAAGAGTAGGCAGAGGCCACTCACGTAGCCCACTTTACGCACTCGCTGGAAACGAGACGTGGCTGGTCCACAGGGTGGCAAAACCACGTCGCCGCCATTTTGATAACATTCAAAAAATCCTTACTCGTAATTGTGTTCCCACGAGCATTACAGTGACAGCAGAGAATATTATGGTGTTATTCAGCACCTATAAAGGCTATCCGTACAATAATACCTTAGTCGCCTCTTACGACACCTCGGTAGGAAAGAGGTACGTGCTGTTCTACTCTGCCGGACACCTATCGGCAAACATAAACAAACCTAAAAAAGTACATTAACCATGAAATTTTTCTGACGTCTTTTATCACTCATTGACAGCCTGAACAAACCTAAAAAAAGTACATTAACCATGAAATTTTTCTGACATCTTTTATCACTCATTGACAGCCTGAACAAGTGGTCCTTGTACAGGTGCATCTCGAATCGTCGCCATTCCGATTGTCGAGAGTGTGTAACGGACTTTGACCTAAAAGTTTCCGACCCCAATCTATTAAAGAGATGAACCGTAAACGTAATGTTCGTTTTCTTTGTATGGTAATGCAAAATACAGACAAAAAAGATAATAAATTAGCATACCATTGTATTTGTATATACCACGAAAACACGGGAATTTTAAAACAATGGCAACGGTTGTTTGACACAGCACAATCTCCTTAATTTTAATACCGTTTCCTTTTTCGCTTTGTATTTGTATTTTTAATATTCGTGATGAAAAATTACTCATATTGTTCAGGATGACTTCTACAAACGAAACCCTTTCGTACTACTGGTGGTATGATCCACCTGCCGCAGTGCCAGTTATTTTGCCGTCAAGCAGTGTGCAAACACCACTGTGTTTCGATTTAAATGGCAGTGAAGCTGGTGAAATTACAGGTCAAATGAGATTTAAGAATTAATGTCCCGTAGTGACTAGCGCAATGCGGTGTGGTGAATTTTCCTTAATGTGGAAAGTAGGTACCACTGCACTGCTATGAGCTGGCATGGTACTTACCATCAAATCAAGGACTTCCTCATGTTACTTACTCCCACAAAAATTTAATACAGCTAATGCCGAAAAACACTAATTTTTGCATACACAGACACGGCACACTAATTTTTTTTGCATGGTAGAGTACATCGGCATGACCAGCGGGGCTATTGCGTATCCAAAGAGAAGATAAGTGAAGAATAAAAGTGTTGAACGAATATCTGTCAAATAACAGTTGTCACACTCGGTATGATTGACAAAAATGACGATTAATTTAATTTAACACTTTTATAATTATATATATACGTATATACTTTTTATAGGCAAAAACCGGGTAACGCGGGTAAGTACCACGACCTCGCAGTATACCAGCGTAAAGTACAGTATGTAACAGGATAACGCATGTTGTGTCACCCAGAACATTTCTGTATCATCCTGAGACAATAACTCTGAAGTCTTGTATAACCCTGTAATTACGCTAACTCTCAGTGCCCTTCAAACCGAAACACTGTAATGTTTGTACACTACTGCTTCATGGCAAAATAACTGACACTGGGGTGGTACCTAAATATTTCGAATTCATGTGAAATTTGCCAACCCACATTGGAGCAGCGTGCCGAAGTCTTCCCACCTTCAAAGCACTCCCAAAAATGAAAGGAGGCCTTTGTTCATCAATAAGACATTTATAGGCTGCTAGTTTACTTCCTTTACTACTACTCGTATCTTACATTAATATCCTTAAATAGTGATGGAACCAATACACAAAAGTAATAAGTAAACACGACATCGTTCATTGCAAGATCTATACATAGCTCAGCGGTGAAGACGGTTTTGCACATTAGGTCAGATCATATGAGCTCGTGGATGGTTGACATTCTACAACGGTCCACTGACGGTCCGTACAACTTGGTATAACATTACTCTAACCCTTTCTCGACGAGTAAAGCTCAGTCATTTTGATATAATTAGATTACGGGGCTTCACTTTTAGTAAAAAGTAAACAGTACCTAAATTTGCAGTATAGTTCGTGGACCGCACTATCATTCGGAGATGGAGGAAGCCCTTTTGCAGCAACGAGCACTATAGTGACAATTGCGTCCCAGCTATTCCAATCATTTACTTTACTTTACTCCAAAGTAGCTAGTTGATCTAAAAATGTAATAAAATTCATTCTATTATTAAATCCTATAAATATGAAACAATTCCGATTGTTTGTAAAAATATCAGACAATACAATTATAAATAAATTTTACAGAAGATTTGTTCAACTAACAGAAGCAAAACTAAAACCACAATATCCGCTTTTAAATTTTCCACTCTGAACACATTCACGAACACTTGCTGCAAAAACTATCAATATTATAAATCAACGCTCGACCTATACATATACACCTAGAAAAATAATAAAATTCAATAAAAATTAAAAACACGACGGTCACTTTTTGAACAGGTGCCAAAGTTATACAAGCTGTTATTTTAACTTGTTTTTCCGGTTTAAATCTTGTAAATCAATTTTGATTCACTTTTCGATGACTGATTGAGCGAAAAGTTGTCTGATGATGGAGCCGGAAGTTAGCCATAGGAACTCCTCAACTAAGCAAGATAGCTTCGTCATCTTTGGACTCGTTAGAGTTTTTTTATTTTCACCAGTACTTTACCGCTAGCAACATTTGAAGTCCACTGCTGAATAATATACACTGATAAATATTAGCTTGTAAGAAAAAAAAATTTGTTGAAAACTTATTTTCTCCATTAAATAACTAAATCTTAAGATATATTTTTTACAAAATTAAGCATCATTTTTACCTTCTAACTATCCATGCTGATATTTGCTGAAATCGGCCGCAAGTGGAATCGATTCGTAAACAGGGCTCTTATTTTTATTTGAGTTTCCAACCAGGTTTATCAAAGAAATGGAACGCCATCTGCAATAATTGCAGAAGAAACACACTTCCAGAAAAGGTGGATTAAAGGAAGAGAGAAAACATTCCGACGAAAGGAGGATTTACCGGAATCGCCACATCGGGCAGGTGGATAGACGTTCGCATTTTCAGACTCATTGGACATTCGCTGCTGTAACCCGTCCCCGATCTGTGTATTTTCGTTCTGGTATTTTAATATAGTTTTTTTGCCACCTGTTGGAAGTTATAAAGTTTGCCAGGCATTTTCTTTAGACGACTCTCCGGACACCAACAGGTAGACTTACACCTCAACCGTACAGCAGAATTTATGTAATGTATAAGGTCGAACATTTTATACATTCACCTGTATCTTATATTTTTTTTTATTGTACAAAGTGACGAAACGAGCAAAACGTTCACCTGATGGTAAGTTCAACGTCCGCCCACAACAAATGCTGTGCACCCAGAATATTTCTGTGTGACACCGCACTGCGCCCGTCACTCTGAGACATCAGTTTTTAAGTCTCAAATGCCTAGTGATTACGCTAGCTCACAGTGCCCTTCAAACCGAAACACAGTAATGTTTGCACACTACTGCTTCACGACAGAATAACTGGCCCTGGGGTGGTACCTACCTAGACGGATTCCTGCATAGGAATCCTACCACCAGTGAAAATTCTAAAATATTGATTTCAGTCAACAAATATGTTTATTTGTTGACTGAAATCAATATTTTAGAATTATAATTTGAATTTGAGGTTTTTTATTTAACTCTTCCTTTAATTTTTACTTTTACTCTCAATCACCAGTCTGATTTATTGTCTCTCTAAAGGTAAAACAAAACAAAAGGTAAGATAAAACATGGATTAATGCAGTCAGTTCTTAATAGTCATTAATATTTAAAAAAAAAAATTTAACGTTTTGGATTTTATATTTCCTTCCTTTTCCGAGACACTAAAGTAATTTGAAACTAAAATCGATATTTACATTACTTAAACGTAAAAGTTGACAACATTTAATTGAAATTTTCATGCACGCATATTTATAATAGATTAATTTGTTCTCTCTCAAGTGTTTTGGAACCGAGACGAGTATGCCACGCTGCTCCGATACAGGTTGGCGGACTTCATATGATGCAAAATTTATGCAGGTTTCCTCGCCATGTTTTTCTTCACTGCCCTGTACGCAGTAAATTGACACATAAAGGTGCAATTAAATATTTTGATGGTGTATTCAGATCATTTTTTCGCAATTTACGGAACACGGTTCTTTCATAATGACGAATAACACAAATTACACTTTTTACCGACTCAAAATAATTTACTCGATCCGTGTATGGGAAAAATGCGTGACGTAAAGAGCATATTAAACATACGCATCTATGTATGTTTAATATGTTCTTTAATTTGGTCAGTAGTCTTACATTAAAGTATTTATGTAACTACTGCAGTTTTAAATTTCAATACATCAATAAATATTGTTTTATTCTATCTTAACCGTAAAACGTTGCAAATATGTATATAATAGCAGTATAAAAAATTAAGTTCTTAACACTGAACATATAAAAAAATCTAATACATGTCAATTTAAAAACGGCTGCTTTAATTACAAAGTAAATAAAAAGATGTTAAGAAATTCTTCCATCTGGCAGAGAAGATAAGTAAAAATGAAACCATCAAAGGCGTCGCCAGTGTGGGTGCAGGGAAGGCCAGGTTCCCCTAGAGACTCGAATTGTTTACCTAATGACAAGCCAACTTACAACAGTATTCGGTAATGGTTACAGTTGTCGAAAACTATTGCTCGCCTACCAAAAACTATTTCTACTTTTATGAAGCTGCAATTTAAATCCCTGCAAAAACCAAGAAATAGAAAGTTTTAAAATATAATTAATTATCTACATACATGGTTAAATACTTTTTTTTTTAATTTTGTAATAATGATTTAATTGATAATAAAAAAACGTTATTTTATTTTTATTACGCTTTTTAAATATGCTTTTATTAATTATTTTTATTATCTTCTATTTTTATCGTCTTTTCTATTAGCGTAGAGTATTGGCACTCGAGATAAACTTTTTTAAATATTTTTGTTTTGTTACGCCTTACATGCTTAAAAACCGGGTGTGCTTACTGGTTTTTTTATTAGCTTAGTCTTTTTTTTATTGGATAAATTGACGAAATGAGCAAAACGTTCACCTGATTGTAAGTGCAACGTATGCCCATAACAAATGTTGAGTCACCCAGAACAAATACGTAAAAACAGATTGGACAAATATTGATGACGCCTGTGTAACTTTTAAAAATACATATCAAAAACATTATTGTTTGTGCAAACCAGGCATGAACCAAAAACCCGCTGGAGGTCGGATGCTCTGTTAATACGTTCTGTACACCCACTGGTGTCTGTAAGTCCATATATTCTACCTGCTCTCATTCAGACGAATGTCCACTGTAGCTGTCGACCCAAATCGCGAGCCTTAGCAAAATGCAGGCGATTAGTCGCTGGTTTATATAGAAACGACGAGCTTGGGCAGGAATACTGAGGCCTTCGGTAGTGGCGCAACGACGCACAGCAGGTGGTCGCGCAGTGCGTGGCAGACTAGGGGCACACTACAATGCGCCCGAAACCCTAACACATCAGTTCTTGAGTCTCACATGCCCAGTGTTTACACTAACTCTCAATGCCCTTCTAACCTTAACACAGTAATGTTTGCACACTACAGCTTCACGGCCGAATAACTGGTCCTGGGGTGTATGTACCAACCTACCTAGACGGATTCCTACACAAGAATGCGGTAGGACCACCAGTAAACAAATAACAAGAAACGTGACCCAATTAAATAGTCATCTTAAAATAATACTTTTACAGGATTATCATAAAATAGTTAATTTCAGCGGGGGCTTGACGTAAATCGACGGGTGCTTGCCATGAGGCGTCAGAGGCTTGCCGTGAGGCGGCGAGGGCTTGCCGTGAGGTGGCAGCGGCTTTTGCAGCTTTAACGACGCTAACAGCACTTCTCCACGAGGGCGAAACCGGTATCGGAGGAGTCCTTAAGGGGCCTAGGAGATCCGCACTACATTGCGAAGTCAGAGGACGCTGCTGATTCGTCGTCAGACGCTGACGAGGCCCAAGAGGAGGCGCTGAATAACGCGGGGACTTAGTCCAATGGAATTTAGTCTACGGTGACTAGGGCTATATACCCAAGGCCAACTTACTCGTATGTAGACCACTTCCGTGCTGCGTTTTCCAGAAGAGAAACCCCGGGCAGACGGGGATAGCCCTGCGCTAGCTCCGTTAACACCGTTAGGTATCCACTAAGAGCAACCACCCAAAGGGGATTTACAATATGACGTCTGAGAAATGCTTTTCAAACAAAAATACATCAAAGCAATTTTGGGTCGGAGCAGGTAGCTGTACGGGACGACCAGACTACCTGAGCGAGTCGTACCGGGGTGCTAGCGACCGCCGAGTGCAACTGGTTGGTTGGATTTCGGATCGAGTGGTATTGAGATTGTCCCCGTGTCTCTGTTGTCATTGTATCCTAGCCTATTTATCGCATAAGATGAGCGTTACATCGGGCGCGAGTAAATTTGCAGCATCTTCCTGGAACATCTGAATAAATAAACTGCGGTAGCCAACCCGCCTGCCAAGCGTGGCAACTATGGCAAAATCCCTCAAAATGAGAACTACAAACTTTTGTGGAAATCTTCTATGGGGAGGCCATGTTCAGCATTGGACTAACTAGTGATAGGCTGAAATAATAATGATATATTATCTGATTTAAACGTATTATATTTTAGCACATATGTTATTTAATATAGTACTAAAAAAAAATATTTAAAAATCTATAAAAATGTCCAGGAGAAATTATTTACAAAAAGTACAATTCAAGTTATTAAAACAATTTCAATATAAACTAATTTCATATCTATGTAACTAGTTTATACTTAGTATAATATTTAGTAGTTACTAGTTCATAACTAATAACCACTAAGTATTCCATATATAGTAGAAAGGCGCCCCTGTATTCAAAAGTTGGAAAACTCGAGAGTAATCTCCATATAGATAGTCACGTATACACGCTGCGGAGGCACATACCAAACGTATCTATGGTCAAGGTCGATCGCGACTAAATATAGAAGTAACGTTTCATTGTGCTTATTTTCCAAAGAAAGATCCTATGATAGTAAGATTAAAGATATAAAAGCAATTCCATAGAAGGTCTCTAATATGAAAAAGCATTTTAAAGATAAATGAGGACGTGAAAAATTTTAAGATAGAGTTGCGTAAACTTTTATACCTTTGCCGTTTGTGGTCGGCGTCTATACTAGTTGGTTATCTTATGGATCAGAAAGAGTGTGGCTGATGGCACTTCGGCGTTTAAAGTTACTCTTTCTTCATGTTTTAGAGAGTCAGTTGTATGATACATGGACTTCGTAATACTACATACATACATACATAAGATCACGACTATATCCCATAAGGGGTAGTCAGAGACTGACTCACTGCAAAAACACTTGGTGTGATAGGTGGTGAGCTTATCGCCACCATGCGCTGTTGGGTGTTGTGTGGGTCTGCTGTGATACGTTGGTGATGTTTTTAGTTAACAACATCATCATCATCATAATTTCAGGCTATCACTGTCTACTGCTGAACATGCCCCCCCCCCCCCAATAAAATTGCCACAGAAGTTTGCAGCTGTCATTTTGAGGGTATTTTGCGATAGTTGCCGCACTTGGCAGGCGGGTTGACAACCGCAGTTTGTTTATTCAGATGTTCCAGGCAGATGCTGCTGCCCATCTCCTGGTTTTCATTTTCCCTTGGTCGACTTTTACGACACCCACGGGATAAGACGGGGTGGTCGATTCTCTTAAGCCGCCACCACACGGTTTTTATTTAACGATTACCAAAGTCGATTTTTTTTTTATTAAAAAAACGAAGCCCTTAGTAGGATTTCTCCTATATATATATATATATATATATATATATATATATATATATATATATATATCGCAAAATACCCTCATTTTGAGGGTATTTTGCGATAGTTGCCGCACTTGGCAGGCGGGTTGACAACCGCAGTTTGTTTATTCAGATGTTCCAGGCAGATGCTGCTGCCCATCTCCTGGTTTTCATTTTCCCTTGGTCGACTTTTACGACACCCACGGGATAAGACGGGGTGGTCGATTCTCTTAAGCCGCCACCACACGGTTTTTATTTAACGATTACCAAAGTCGATTTTTTTTTTATTAAAAAAACGAAGCCCCTTAGTAGGATTTCTCCTATATATATATATCAAATTGTTGCGTTAGGAGGCACCACCTGTGTGATAGTCACACAAATGCAGTAATGCTACTTGCAGTATTGTGTCTGGTGGCGGTTTTATGGGAGAGTCAAGTCTGTATCAATGCGAGTTATGGTTCTGGTTGATGCAGTATTTGCGGGGTGTATAGATCTGCTGGGATTGTCTGCCGATCGTCGTACTGATGCATGTTGCATTCAGTCACAGTGGTTGCGTCCTGCACTGCTGCTGTCCTGCTCACGGTTTATTAGCTTTGTTCAAGTTGAGTTTTTTCATGACGGAACTGCAGACTGTCTGCCCTCCAATATTTTGTTAACAACAATATTAAATAACACTCTTAGTAAATGTCCCATCTATGAATGCTGACTAGAAACTTGTTGGTAGGGTAGACAAACTCAATCGAAATGCATAATCCTCAACGTCAGTTACACAGCCTCTGTCTGATGGCTATTAGATAACCTTACCTGATGGCTGATTATTAATTATAAAAATGGCTAAATACATCATTCCAATGGTTGGTGGAGCATAATACGCCTACCTCATGCGAATGGGAGCCGGCGGGAGGAGACTTAAGAGTCTCCGGTATAAAAGAGGCTGCGGTATAAACCGAACAAAGTTGGACACCATACCCTTGAGGTAAGCAGTGGACTCATGACGAACTCTGAGGCAAGCACCCTTGCTGATCTTGTTTTTGATGTTGCTGCCAAAAATACTTTACAATTACATAAAGTCTGCAGTTGCAGCAGTCTGGCAATGTGGTGACGCCTACGGAAGGCTTTATTGGTTTATTGGGCCAGAGTGCACATGATTTTTCGAGGTGTGCCAAAACCGTGCGACGTACATTCACTAAAGCTGGACATAGCTGTATACTTGTATGACGTAAATACGCATTGACATGCGAGACTTCGATTTGTGCTTAGCACTAGCAAGGGACGGAGCCGCCAAGGGGGAGCGAATATCTTGTATCGGGTATTTAATAACATATTGTGAACTTTATACAAGAATAGTATTCGTGCACTGTATATGTCTTACGGCTTCTCTAGTGAATATACATCTTACCATGAAACACCTAAAAGAACAAGTTACTTTATCATCACAATGTAATTAATGGGTTCTACCTTAGGCGATCACATGCTTTAAAATATCATTAAAAGGGCCTAACATGATAATATAACCTTTCGAAAGAATCCAAAGAATGATCAAGTAATTTTTCTGGTCATATTTAATTTATTACCATAAAAAGGAAATAATTACAATAACTTCCAACAGTATTTGGAAGTTGTCACCATGGTCAAAAATCGAGCAGGCGGACATCGTCGTCACTGATATAGACTTAGTAGCAGTAAAAGACTTCCCACTCAAGCCAATTCAACTTCTATCTAGACGCACTTTACAAGAATAATTTAATACTTTTTCAATTTCAAAAAAACATTTTCTGTTCCAAAACGCAAAAAAATATATGCGTAATTTTAAGGAGTGCGAGGTTAAATACAGTGTTATCTATAATTAGCATTAAAATCAATTTTCTTTATAATTTCATTCAAAAATTTGTTTTTATAAAAATTAAGGATTTACTCCGAGTAGTGGCGCCGTATACCAATACAATAATATTTCATTCATCCGATAGATGGCGGAATAACCATCTCTATTCTCTAATAAGCCTGGGCCAGTGTTGGGGAGTAGCATCTTAGGTGTGAAAATTCTAGTACCTACTGCAGGCGCCAAAACGCCGGCCAAGCATGGTGATAACGGGAAATCTTCCGTACTAGATGGGATGATGCCCATATGCAACAGTTAACTGGTTACAAGTCAATGACGATGATTAAGAATTTACACAATATTAATTTATCCTTACTTAATTTAGCCACACTGGTATAAGAGTTTCAAAAAGTAGAGCAACTTAAATACAAATAGTGCACAAATATTCTGCTTACAGCGAATTTAAAATTATTTACCGAAGTGGAAATAAAATATTTTTTTAGTCATAGTAAACTTAAATCATTTTCTTGAATTCATAATCTTTTGCCACCAACCTTTTAAGAAGCGTGCAGTGACATCAATTGTTGAGTAGCAAAACTTAATGAATAAAATGAATAAGTAATTCAGAATAATTAAATCAAACCTGTGACTTTACATTTACTTGTTTATAGAAATGCATGATCATTTAATTAAAATCGATATATTTTGTTAAGTAGACAAAATAAATAAATAAAAATTTTTGCAAATTTTTATTTAATTTGATTTAATATATTTTTAAATTCTTATATGTATTTTCCTGAAATTTGTATATGGTAGCTTTCGTTCTAAGTATCTATCTCACAGAGACCCATAATATATGTTATTAAAAAAAAGGAAAAGAACAGCCTATAAATCTCCCACTGCTGAGCACAGGCCTCTCATTTAATTTCATAAGTTATTATACGAAAGTAACTTTCTCAGTTCCTCTGTCTGTTTGTTACCTTTTCACAGTTGAACACGCTGAATTTATACTTTTTATACCGGAATAAATTATTGAATTTAATATTACGACGGCTTGGCCTAGTGGTTAGTGTACCTGGCTACTACACCGCGGGTCCTGGGTTCGAATACCAGCAGGAGCCATTTTTACAAAACACAAATTGTTGGTTTTCGAGTCTGGTTGTTTTGTGCATGTGAAATAAATGTCTGTAAGTCGCACCCACGATACAGGACAAAACCTACTGTGAGGATTTTTCTTAATTTTTTTTTATTTCTAAACGAGATGCTTTGTTTGAACTTGAAAAGTGGCGGTGGTGTTGTTTATTGAACTTTGTGATTTCTGTGTATTTTTAGAGTTTTGGTGTTTATTATTGATTGTTTATTACGAGTATGTAGCAAGGTGTACAGTGATTGGGAAATTCAATTCATTTTCATCTCAATCATCATTCATCAGTTCAAAAAATCTTTAGTAAAAGTCAACTATAATTATACAATCGATCGAAACGAAGTCCTTGTTATAATTAAATTTGGTAGCTAATTGCTAGGGTCAAAAAAGAAGAAGAAGAATTAATATTATTTGGTGTGTGATATTTAACTAAGGGCAATGAGGCAATTCTGTCATAGTTTTTTTAAAGTTAGATTTGGTTGACTATATTTAAAACTATCAAATTTGTTTTAAATTAATACAAATTTGATAGTTTTACTCGATAAGGAATGTCGTTGCTTATTAAATCCTTCTATAATGAACAACTTAACATCCTTGCGTATTTAAATAAAAAAGGTTTTTTTGACATTCAGTCGTTAGACGGACTTCCGTTAATTTGGAACCAATCCGTCTTGCATTTGAGAAAAGTTTCAAACAATTATATTCAACAGTGGTAGAGCCACGCATCAGCTTTGGTTGTTGCATGAATGGGCCGGCTCGACCGGGGAAGTACCACGACCTCACAGAATACCGACGTGAAGTAGATGTTTAACAAACTTCTGCGTTTCGTCTGGTGAGTGCAGGTAACCGGAGGCCCCCCCCCCCAAAACATGGTAGCGGAAACAAAAAATCTACCCCAGGGGGGAACCAGCACCACCGGTGCTGGAGAATCCCCCTCTGGGCACCCGCGCTCGGGCTACCAGTCGCTACCTGAGCGTGGGTGCTCAGGCTGCCCCTCGTATTCTGGGGTGGACAAAGTTCCGCTCTATTCCCCAACTGTTCGAGGCAAACGTAGCAAAAAAACTACGGCACCCCTTACCACGCTTGCCGTGGATTTCTGCAATATCAGGGGACTACATTCCAATCTTGATGCCGTCCACTACCATCTGGAGACGGCAAAGCCGGCCTTGCTTTTTGTTACCGAGACGCAGATATCCTCTCCGGCGGATACCTCTTATCTTTCCTACCCGGGGTACAAGCTGGAACATTCCTTTGTGCCCCGGGCCGGGGTTTGTGTGTACGTCAGAGAGGATATATGTTCTCAACGCCTCGGCAGCCTTGAAGGTAGGGACTTGTCCACCCTTTGGCTACGCATAGACAGCGACGACCACCCTCGTGTCTATGGGTGCCTCTATAGGTCCCACAGCGGTAATACCGAAACTGACCGACTCATCGACCACATCTAAATGGCTGCAGATTCTGTGGTACAGCAGATTCCACCCGCAGAGATCGTGATACTCGGCGACTTCAACGCCCACCACGCCGAATGGCTTGGATCGCGAACCACCGATCATGCGGGGAGATCTGTCTGTGACTTTGCCCTGGCATATGATCTGACACAACTGGTTACTTCGCCGACGCGGGTACCAGATGTTGAGGATCATACACCTTCCCTGCTGGATCTTCTGCTGACCTCTCATCCGTACGGCTATGTGATCTCCGTCGATGCCCCTCTGGGATCTTCGGACCACTGTCTTATCCGGAGTACAGTGCCTATCATGTGCCCAATGCGATCGCGATCTGCAGGTTCGCGCCGTGTATGGCACTATAGGTCGGCGGATTGGGATGGGATGCGGTCTTTCTTTGCGTCCTACCCATGGGGGCGGGTTTGCTTCTCGCTGGATGATCCCGACGTCGTTGCCGGGTCTGTCGCCGATGTGGTGCTTCAGGGAATGGAACTCTTCGTTCCATCCTCTGTGGTACTCGTCGGCGGTAGGTCCCAACCTTGGTTTGGTGGCACCTGCAGAATGGCAGCTCGCCAAAAGCAGCAGTGTTACCGGGCCTGGGCTTATGCATCGGCGTCTCGGGATTTAAAAACCAGCGACTTTAAAAAGAAGTACAACTCTGCTTCCAGGTCCTTCAAAAGAGTAATTGCTAAAGCAAAGTCGGAGCATATTGGCAGAATTGGCGAGAGACTAGGTCGCCTTCCTTCGGGAACCCGTGCGTTCTGGTCTCTCGCCAAGGCTGTCCAAGGGAATTTCTGTCAGCCATCACTACCATCTCTGCACAGGGAGGACGATTCACTGGCCCATGACGCAAAGGAGAAAGCCGATCTTCTGGGCTCTCTTTTTGCGTCCAACTCGACTCTTGACGACGGGGGGAGCTCACCGCCGACTATCCCGCGGTGTGGGTGCTCTATGCCCGACATCAGGTTCTGGCAAAGCTCAGTGCGCAAAGCACTACTCTCCCTAGATATCAACAAGTCGAGTGGGCCTTATGGCATCCCACCTATCGTGCTGAGGATGTGTGCTCCAGAGTTGGCACCGGTTTTAACGCGTCTTTTCCGGTACTTCTACTCTCTAGGCGTCGTCCCGAAGTCATGGAAGACAGATTTGGTGCACCCGATCCCTAAAAAAGGCGACCGCTCAGATCCGTCCAACTACAGGCCGATTGCCATCACCTCCTTGCTCTCCAAAATTATGGAGTCCATTATGAACTGCCAGCTCTTGAGGTACTTAGAGGAGCACCAGCTGATTAGTGACCGCCAGTACGGTTTCCGTCGGGGTCGCTCAGCTGGTGATCTTCTAGTGTACCTCACTCATCGATGGGCGGAGGCAGTCGAGAGTAAGGGGGAGGCCCTGGCAGTTAGCTTGGACATAGCGAAGGCCTTTGATCGGGTCTGGCACAAAGCGCTTCTTTCGAAGCTGCCTTCTTACGGGCTTCCCGAGAAATTTTGTAATTGGGTCACCAGTTTTCTCACAGACCGGAGCATCAAGGTCGTAGTTGACGGTGCATGCTCGGACTCTAAGTCTGTGAATGCTGGTGTCCCACAAGGCTGTGTGCTATCACCAACCCTGATTCTTCTGCATATCAATGATATGTTGCAAATTAGTAACATTCATTGCTATGCAGATGACAGCACTGGTGATGCCGTATACACCGGCCGTGCTAATATTTCTCGGGAACACGTTGATGAGTACCGGAACAAACTAGTGTCTGAAGTCGAGTTTTTGTTAGACAAAATCTCGAATTGGGGCCGACTAAATCTAGTCCAGTTCAACCCCAAGAAGACACAGGTTTGCGCGTTTACCGCTAAAAAGAAACCCTTTGTCGTATCACCTAATTTTGAGAGCACTCCCCTCGTTGCCTCAGCCAGTATCGGTATTCTTGGCGTCGACATATCGAGTGACGTTCAGTTTCGCGGTCACCTGGAAGGGAAGGCCAAATTGGCTTCCAAAAAGCTTGGCGTCCTCAGTAGAGCGCGACAGTACTTCATGCCGGCCCAACGCTTGCAACTTTATAAGGCGCAGGTTCGGCCGCACATGGAGTACTGTTCTCATCTCTGGGCGGGGGCGCCCCATTGTCAGCTACTTCCATTTGACCGCATTCAACGGAAAGCGGCTCGAATCGTCGACGACCATGTTCTATCTGATCGGCTTGATCCACTGGCTTAGCGAAGAGATGTTGCATCCCTTTGCATTTTTTATAAGATCTACCATGGGGAGTGTTCCGAAGAATTGTTCGGATTAATTCCAGCCGCTGATTTTCATCATCGCACATTGCGGCATAGCGCGAAATTCCATCGTCACCACCTTGATGGTTGGCATTCCAGCACAGTGCGTTTTTCGCGCAATTTTCTGCCCCGCACAAGCACCATATGGAATCTGCTGCCGCCAGCGGTTTTTCCGGACCGATACGACTTAGGGACCTTCAAGAAAAGAGCCTATTCCTTCCTCAAAGGCCGGCAACGCATCTGCTATTCCTCGGGTATTGTAGATGTTCATGGGCGGCGGTGATCACTTACCATCAGGTGAGCCGCTTGCTCGTTTGCCTCCTCTAACATAAAAAAAAATAAAAAATTAAACGCGATTTTTTATTACATCTGTTATATCATGAATAAAACATTAAAATTACATTTTATCACTAAAAATACTTTTTAGGGGCTTATTCGGCATTTTTTTATAATCAGGAATGATGAACATTTTCAAAACTATTTAAAAATATTTTAATGATTCTAAACTGCCAGTACTAAACTAATTAAAAAGTCTGTTTTTATTTTCAGTTACATATGGAGTATCTAAAACTAGTTTATGTATATAATTTTGAAATTGAATTAGTAGGACGTCATTTTTAGGTGAAGTCAACCAATGCAGTAGAACAACGTATATATTCAAGGGACAGGTGTTGAATAATATGACATGAAATGCAATATTTTTGAGCTTGATGGTTGTCAAGTAAATAAATACGTTTATTAATGTTCGCGTACTTTAATGTGTGCTCCTCAGAACAAGATTTTCAGTTTTAGGTGTAATAGCAATACAAACATAAATTTATAGCGCTTTTTTCATAAAGTACGTACACAAAATCATTAGTTTTCAAAACATAGCAAATATTATTGTTACGAAATATATATCTTTAGAAATATTTAAAAAATATACTAGGAATAGAAAACGTCGTGCAATGAACACGATGCTGTTCATGGCACAAAAAAATATTTCTTTTTTCAGATGTTTTGTCAAGTGTTACTATTGGTATTTTAAGGTTTACATCTCGAGCGTGGGTGGACTAGGGACGGGGGTCGGGTAGACTGCATACATATAGGTCTTTATAACTTAAATATTAGTTTTGATTTCATTACTGTTTCGAAAAACATAATTGACAAGCACTGTTCTACATTCTGTTTGCTGGCATGGATGTCCTCTGTAATGCCAAATCAAAAAGATAAGATATTAAAAAGGTTTACAATACATGCAATGGGGCAATTCCGGCATATTACGATTTAGCCCCTTCCATATTGGGCGGATTTTCCAACTTTGACCAATTTGAGTTTATATATTTTTTTAAAAAATTATTATGTATTTACTTGTTTTCCTTTCTAACGAATAGAAAAAAACATTGGAACATATACTAAACTGTAAGTGCAGATCGGCATGTCTGCATTAAAGTTATAAAACAGCATTAAGTTGGCTAAAAATGAATAAATAAGTATAGTTGAGTGGTAACAGTAACTAAACTCTGATTTTCGTTCCGTAGAATTCTGACAGTTATCATTTTTTGACATGTCAGAGATTACAAACCTTTTTGGCCGGGCACATTTTTCAATTTCAATACGAGTCTGAACATCTGAGTCTATACTTACATTATACTCGTATTTGTTAGTGAATGTATCCATTTTATTTAGTGCAGTGCTCCACATTAAAAGTGGTTTTACGGCGAGTTATAATTTAAATGCTTAAATACTTTTCTTAATGTTGATTTCGACATAATAGGCATGTCTGGATCACCAGCTATCTCTTGGTGAATCTGGAATAAGCATTTACATTACAGTTAAAATGTAGACAGGCAACACTGGTTAAAGTATATTTTTAAAACAATGGGGCATGTAAGCAACAAGGGGTTAAAGAATTAGCAATAACTTTACCTTTTCAATAGTCGGAATCTCGTTCCTGTAGAAAACGCGTGAACCTTTCGTCGAATTGCGGCGAAAGTAAATACGTAAAATTTTTGTATGAAAGATAGTTGAGGTCCACTCTTTTTCGGCTTTTGAAACACTTTTGTGTCTTTATATTCTTTGGTAATTTTATAGACACTTGACAGACCCACGACAGTCATCACAGAAGTCTTTTTAGCACATTCCGTTGCACTCCAGTCAGTTGTTGGCGGCCAAATCTCTATATTATATTTGTAAATTTTTAGAATTATGTTCTTTTCGTTGGGCGTAAAAGCACCACGAGAATGCTTCTTTCTGGGAGAAAGAAAGTCTGAGTCTTGTGCTCTGTCAGATGGGGCTGCTTCCCGGGAAGGGCCAGGTTGTGTCTCCATAACGTTTATATTTTTTTTTTGAAAAGTAAAGTAATTAAAGTTAATTCGATATATTGTTCGTAATTGAAGGTATTGTATTTGTTTATTGTAATGTATTATAATTTATATTTTAGGTCACTTTAGTAAGTAAATATTTAGATTTACCTTTTTGTAGGCAAAACATAAAAAATACAAAGCATTTTTTTTTGCCCTCAAATGGGTCAAATTTGTCTCTTTTTCGATGGAGAACTTTTTTAGTAGCAACACTAATGAAATGACAGAATTCTACGGAATCAAAAATAGTATTATAAATTCTAAACCTACTTAAATCAGACTTGCGCGAGGGCGACTAGAGGGTTCCAGTTATTGCGTTGTCGCCGTCAACTGCAATTTAAATTAAATACGATTAGAAGTCTCAATCTTCAATATTTGATTTATTATAATAAATTATTTAACATTCCAAATTCAGTTCCGTTTTTACTTTGGAGTTTTAGTCTGAAGACGATTCAGCATCGTCCCCAGACTCCGAAATGTAGTGCGAATCTCCTCCGTCCCCTAAGGACTCCCCCGACAACGGGAACGTAGAAAAACAAGTGGGAAAAGACCGCTTCCCCAGTTCCTGTCAGTGTCGCAAAAGCTGAAAAAGCCCCCGCCGCCTCACGGCAAGCCCCCGCTGCATCCCGGCAAGCCCACGCCGCCTCACGGCAAGCCCTCGCCGCATCCCGGCAAGCCCCCGCCGCCACACGGCAAGCCCCTGCTGCCTCACAGCAAGTTTCTGCTGACTCACAGCAAGTCCCTGCTGCCTCACAGCAAACCCATGCAGCCTCCCTGTCAAAACATCCGATGCCTATCTTTATTCAGGCGAAAGAGAAATGGTCGCAAGTCTCATCGGCCTTATCCAACAAGATTCCCTACAACGCAGGCTCTACTGCAGACGGCACCAAGCTCCAGCTTGAGACCTCTGAAGCCCATCGCAAGGTGACGAGCTTCCTTCAAGTTAACGGTATGTACTTCTACACCTACACTCCTTCTTCCTTCCTCCTTCTTTTGGGAGGTTCAAAAGAACCTCCTAAAAGAAATCCCTGTCGAAGAGATCAAAGCTGACCTGCTCGCACAAAACCTCCCAAACCTATCCGTACACCGGATGTACGGCAGCCGCACAAAGGTGCCCGCTGTACTGTACTTGAGCGTTCCCCAGCAAGCAAACAGATCTTCAATCTGAAAACTAGCTGCGACTTTTCGGTGTTCTCAGTTGAACCCCCTCTCAAATACGGCCCACCCCTTCAATGCCATAAATGTCAGCTTTATCACTCCTCAAGGAATTATTACGCACAAGCGAAGTGCGTAAAGTGCCTAGGCGACCTCACCACCTTCGACTGACCCAGACCAAAGGACCAACCTCGGTTGCCGCAAGGCACCGAAACTCAATAGACCTACGGTCAAATAAATATCTGCACCCAGAACCGTCTTCCAGACCATCTTTGATATTGTGGTGGTACCTACCTAGACGGACGGCCAGTTATTCTGCCGTGAAGCAGTAGTGTGCAAACATTACTGTGTTTCGGTTTGAAGGGCACTGAGAGCTAGCGTAATCACTGGGCATAGGAGACTTAAGAACTGATGTCTCAGGGTCACCCTGAGACATCAGCGCGCAGTGTGGTGCCACACAGAAATGACGTTGCACTTACCATCAGGTGAACGCTTTGCTCGTTCCGTCACATTTATGAAATAAAAAAAAATCCCTCCACCATCCGTATGGAGGAAACTCCCGACCCCCGCGTCTATTACAAACACGACTTCACCGAACACACCTGTCACTTCCGTCGCAAATCGTCCTTTCGACGAAAGCAACTTAGGGTAAGTCTGTCGCTTCGCCGCCGTCTTCAAAGGCGCCGATATTTCAGCCCTAGCACAGAAACTAAAAGCTACCAACGACAAACCCGAAGATAGAATCCTGACAGCTATGCGGTAACAACATGTGATTAACGCCATAGTTAACTTCCAAACTTAAAGCTTATCCCTACTGGTTGTAAGTGACGTCACGTCAACCCATCGCGATTCTCTCACTTTTTAACCCACACACATACACCATCATTATTAGGATACATATTAGTTATTTGCGATACCGAGCTTTAGGCTTGTTTTCCTTATTTTAAATTATGACTAGAAGCGCCGTTGGAGTTTCTTGCGCCATTTCTTCTCCAGCTTCTACGCATACCGAATTATCTCTCGGGCGCCGTCAAGTCAGCCTACATACGCGCACAAGGTAAGCGCAACAGTCCAAGCCTTGGTCCCGTCTTGGGGGTCCTTGCGTTAGTTACCCATAACAAAGGTTTCGGCCAGGTGCCCTCAGCGCTCGGTCACCTTTCAATCTGCGCGAAGCTGTAAAAGCCTTCGGGCTGACAGTAACCATTAGACATAAAAAACGTAAAACAATCTTTAGATTAAAGGGTTATGTAACCTAACCCAGTTAAGAAACCTTACCCTGGTTACACATTAAAGACATTAGTATCCATAGAACAATATCATCTATAAAACTAAATCAGCATTAAACGCAGAATTGTAATTACATAAAAACTCTTAATTAGATTTTACAACTAGTTCAATCGTCTTTTTTCAAAGTTAGATAACCGATGAACCTGATGAAAATAATTTAATATTTAAAGTATATAGTATTATAGGAAATAGCACCTTAATATCTGTTCTGATCATGTCATAGATTCTGCTTTTGTCCACATGGAGCGCTGTAAAGTTCTTGTACCGCATCCGTAATATAATGCGTGGCGCTAGTGTCATTTTGTTGCGAGTTAGTTTGGTTTGGCGTTTAATGTCTGTCTTTTAAATAGATCAGAGGTTATGTTGTTTAGAAAAAGTTTGTTTAGTGATTTATAATTAAAACTGAACCAAAATGGAAAAAAGGAAAGAATCTTTAAGTGCATTGAAATTGTGTAGATTTTGTTTGACACAAAATGCATCGCTTGGGAGCCTGTATGACAGGCATCTTTCATCGAAGAATTCGGTTGATCTTCCCTTAAAAATCCTGTCTTGCGTCTCTATTGAGGTAATTATTTCTTGTAAACTTAACTATTAACGTTTGAGATATAAACTCAAGATAATTTCAGTTAGTTAACTAAATGGACGCCACCTATAGAGGTCTTGTCAACTTGGCATAATGGCGCCGAACGTACAATTATTGATAAAACCAAGAACTGTTTTATAGATGACACCTACATTTTAATGTATTTGGAATGAAATCAATTGAAATATTATGCACTAATAGTCACCCGTAGTACATCTAACATAATATGTCCTTAAACTTCATATTTAAATCATTTCTTCTTAATCATATTGAGCGCCACCTAGTGGTTCAATTTTCTTGGTTTCGGGAATATAATTTTTGTATTGGATAATATTCGCTCTCAGCAATAAACATAAGTAAATGTCCATTTTCTGTTTTTCAGGTCTTCCCTTCAGATAAAATGCCTTCGTTTATATGCAACCACTGTAGATTTTTTATGGATCTCTGCTATAAATATAAACAGATTTGTCGTCAAGCTGATGAGAATATATTACATTACATTCAGAATGGAACAGTACTGGAATCTGTCCCATGGCCTCCATCCCTCATTAAAGTAAAATTAATTAAAATATGTTTATTTATAACATTCACCTGCATAATCTATTAACCCACTCATATTTATCTAAATTTGCAAATTACAATATTTTTTTTTTCATTACACTTGGAAATATAACTTTACACTTTTTTTTATTTATTTCAATAGTAACAAACTTTTAAAACAGTCTAGGTAGGTACAACCCCAGGGCCAATTATTCTGCCGTGAAGCAGTATTGTGCAAGCATTACTGTGTTTCAGTTTGAAGGGCACTGTGAGCAAGCGTAATCACTGGGCATTTAAGACTTAAGAACTGATGTCTCAGGGTGACGGGTGCAGTGTGGTGTCACACAGAAATATTCTGGGTGACACAGCATTTGTTGTGGGCGGACATTGCACTTACCATCAGGTGAATGTTTTGCTCGTTTCAGTCACTTTATACAATAAAAAAAAAATCTTTGAAGATAAGCAGTGCAAGACTTCACTTACAATCAACAGTAAAATTATAGTTTGCTTTTACTGAAGAATAAAAAGTACAATTTAGGTTTTGAATTGAGCTTTCCAATAACTGTACAAATTTTTAAGAGCTCTTGCTGCATAATAAAGTATCAAAACTTTATATATACACAGATAACAAAATTAATTAAAACACTTTTCGAGTTGGGGGTAAAAGTAAACACCACTTTACTGTTGTCTATTGAAAAGTAGAATATTAACATTTATAATTATATATTTTAGGCATATCAAAGCTCAATAGAACATGAGGTAGTTAAAACTGTAGTAGAGGGCGGTGCCACAGTCCAAGTTAGTACCCAGGAAGTGTCTGACAGTGACAATGAAGAAGAGGATGAAAATGTTTTTAATGTAACGGTATAATTTAATCATAACTGCAATAATTTAAATGTCTCAAATTTATAATAACAATGAATTTTGATATTGAGCATTGTAAAAATTTTGTACTACTATTTTTTTAATAATTAAATTAATTAGCTAGAGTTAGTAAAATTAATTAACTAACAAAACTTTGTAAATCAAATAATTTTTTTTATTAATTTGGCAAGTGTGTTTCAAAGCTATTGCCTTATAGAACATAATTATTTTATACTTTGAACTTGCAAAAATCTGTCTCATTTTGTTAACAGTTTGCTGATGGCTCTGATGAGGGACCTAAAGGTGTTTCCTCTATAAAACTAATAACCAGCCAAGATAATCAAGACAATTCTAAAAGTGTCCTGAAACAAGATGATAAAGGTAAGTTGTTATGGTAAAAATATATTTTATTTACTTACCAATTATAATTTGCACTTTTGTATTTGAAGATTATGTTCTATTTAATGTGCGTGTGTTCATAGCTTTTTGATATTATGTTAGTATTTATGTATTTTACAGGTTTTAAAAATGTGAATTTCTATGTAGTACAGAATTTGTTAATGCTTTTTATAATATATTAGGTACTTTTAAGTGTAATTATCCAATAAGAGCATGCACTGTTTTATGAAATTTAGAGCAAGTTACTTCATCTTAAAAAAGAACTATATTTTATGTTATTATATACATGACAATGTTTAAATTAAAAAAAAAACCATGGATAACTTCAGTTCAGGGAAAATAGATTGGTTTCTTGCATGTTCGAAATTGTAAAACTTACAAACACTCCTTTTGTTGTTGATGAAATACATTTAAATCACATATCTAAATATTCCTCAGGCCTTTTTTATTATCATACAATTTGGTTAATTTTTTTGTGATACATGTTAATAAATGACATTTAATCTATTACATCATGCTCAGATAGCAATGCTATAGAGTCAGAGAAAAAAATAGTTAGGCAAAATGCATCTGGGGGCTTGGAAGATGGTTGCTGGCCATGTGATGAATGTGAACGCACTTATTCCCTTCAACAACTGTTAATATTGCACAAAAAGCAGAAACACAGAGAAAGAACGGTTCAGTGTGACCAGTGCGATGCGTAAGTAATGCCTTACATAAATTATATGAAAATATCAATTTCTAACAGTGAAGTAACCAATTGGTTTTTTCAGTAAATTCTTTACTAAGTATGATATGGCAACTCATCAAGTGCGTCATTCCGATGAAATGCCATTCCAGTGTGTTGCTTGTGACAAAAAGTTTAAACGTCTAATTTTGCTAAAGCGCCATGAAAAGGTATTTATGTATCAAAGATAATTCATTCAATATGAATATTATTCATAATTTAGTATTAATAGGTTTACATAACACTTACATTTTTCAGATAGTACATTCTGATTTACCACAGCAAGTGTGTCTCAAGTGCCCAGCCACATTCTTATCTGTAGAGGAACTAGAAGCACACCAAAATAGACATGCCCTTAAACCTAGAAAACGTTACGGATGTGGGTGTGGCAAAAAGTAAGATTGTTATAATAATTTAAAAGCTACTGATGTTTAGTAAAAAATTTATCATGATTTATTTGTAATTTTTTGTGATGGAGCTACACTGAAGCTCCGAATATATCTTTTTATTATTTCATCTTTAAAACGCTTAATTGTTATTGTATCTAATTTAAATTATTAATAAAATATAATTTGATTTTGTGCTATTTAAATCAGCCCTATATCAAAGACTGAGCTGCTTACTACTGTCCCAAATATTATTGAATATTTGGAATATGTTTTTTTTTTTCTACAGGTATAGTGAAAAGGCAGCTCTTGAAAGACACAAGACATTTGTGCGCTGCAGAAATCTAGATTTTTCCTGCGAATACTGTCCTCAGCGTGAGTCTACAGGACAATTTGTCGTATCGTTATTTAAATATTTTTTGTAAAAACCCTTATATAAGCTATGAACATGCGCAAATTAAAAACGTAAAAGAATATTGATAACCAAACACAAGTTGTAATTGGTTACCCTTCAATAGTTTCTTATTTTCATCTGCTTTTCTTATTTTTTATGTCTTATTTGTCTAACAGGATTTACCTCTGTAACCAAATTGGCCAGACATGTACGCACACATGCTGGAGAGAGACCTTACCCATGTAAACATTGTGCCAAGAGTTTCACGAAGTCCCACCATTATACAAGGTATAAAACAATTTACATATGCGATATTAATATTCAAAAAATATCAAAATTGCATAGACAATCATATCATAAGGTTAGGTTAGGCATGTCATAAAACTGTGTAATATCAGTTTCATCACAATTTCATTTAGCTGATGTTAAGTGTGCTGTCTGTCTATTAAAATCCTGAAGAATTTGTTTGAATAATAATACAGCAATGCTTAACTTGTACAATAGAAATGAGAGTGGCGAATTCTGTCCACTGTTCTATTTGCTATATTGTGTTCAATTCTACATTATTATTTTTAAAACATTATATACATAACACATTACAACTATTAAATATGTGTACTAAATCGGAAATCCTTCACGGGCATGCGTTATCGTTTGAATGGTATCATCAACAAACAAGGAAACATTAATTTTTATATATTATACGATTTAAAGGATATTATCATTGACTTGCAGACATCTTCGTTTGAAACACCGTGAGAACATACGTTCTTCTCGAGGACCATTTGGTCAGCTGGATCAATTTCGCTGTGAGCAGTGCGAGGACAGTTTCGCGACGCAGGACGAGCTCATCTACCATTCTGCAATCCATGCTACACAGAACCTAACCTGTCCTCTCTGCCAGGAGAAGTTTGAGAATGTTGACGCCGTCACTACTCATATTAAGTCACATGTCAATGGTATGTATAACATAGAGACTGCATTGCTACACGTTTCATATATTTTATTTATAATAAAAAACAATTTTTTTTAAATATTCCTGTGTGGCAGTAGATTCAGAAAATCCAACACCAACCCAATTCGGTTTGATTACACAACCTTGAAAAATCTCGTTATTTCCGATAGATAGCAGTATTATTATCTCGAAATATAGAAAGGAATATACATACATACATACATAAGATCACGACTGTATCCCGGGGGTAGTCAGAGACTGGGCACTCACTGCAAAAACAGATGACTGCCACAATCCATGTTTCACCAAAACAATACAATGCACTTGGTGTGATAAGTGGTGAGAAAGGAATATTCCCATGCTATATTCTGGGTGAACTTATCATTAGGAGATTTTCCCATGGAAGCACTGAAAAAAAAGTAAAATAGTGCTAAATGAGTTTAGCGCAATATTTGTGTAATGATTGAATTAATTATTATATTACCACAACTCTGGTGACACATTTGGTGATCTGAAAACAAAATTTCTAAGTTAGAAGTAATATGCAAGATAAAAGAGAGTTGAAGTAGTAGACCTTTCTACATTTTATTAAGTTTTACTTTAGATTAATATTTTTAACCACATAGAAATATATTCCAGGTGTGGAATTCATGTGCGATTTCTGTGAATTAGTGTTTACAACAAAAGAAAAATTGGAAAACCATTTAATGCAGGCACATGAAGATGAGTTTAACAATGTAAGTTTTACATACCAGTATTATATTCTTGATGCATGTATAACATTTCTAATTTAATAAATCAGTATTATGCTTTAAATTCTACTCCATGGGTGATAATGAAAATGAACTTCCGGGCAAATTTCTATCACAGAGACATATTCCAAAAGTGATGTTCTAATGTCTTGACTTTTATCGCGTTCTTTCGTCTTTTCTCATATCAAAAGCAATACTTATGTGAAAGGGGAAAAGAAGTGTACATAGACATAGGACAATCACAAAAGCATCCAGACCCAAAATCCAATAGTATGCAAACCACAACTAAACAGGTAGGCATGCTAATCACTGCGCCACTGACAATTAATGACCCACACAATACAATAACCTGATTATTACCAACAAGTAATAATTTCAAGTATAAATTATATAATTTTGAAATATAAATATATATTTTTAAATTAATAGGTATAATTTGTAGATTTAAGTATTATATAAAAATGTTATAGACAATTTATGCAAAATGGTGTTATGTAGATTGTTTTTAAATTCTGTGAATGATAATAATAGACCTTATTAACATTGTCCTACTGTCTTCCAAATAATTTTTGTAGATATGTCAATTTTCCTTACTATGTTTGTTTTGCTTTACCACCACAGGGTATGGTGGATTAGAATTGAATTGTGATTAACATCTTTATTAAAATTGCAAAGTAATTAAAGATAACGGTATTTAACATGTTTTTTCTTTAGGAGCTGGGACAAGATGACTCATCCATGGAAATAACCGCCGAAGACGACGAAGATGATAGTAGTATTAATGGTAAACATTATGATATATGATATGTGAAATGTGTATTTTTGGTCTGTTTATAGAGCTTAAGAATGAAACAATATTTCTATTTAAACTTGTGACTATTATTAAATTACCCTATTTTTAATTAATAAATAAAAAATTTATTATTTTTACAGTCAAAGATGAGGGAGATCACATGGTTATAGAAATTAAAAAAGCAAATGATTACATGGTATGGATTATCCTTAATAAATATATTTAATAGTTATTCTCTTGCAACACCTTATTTAACGAATCTTAATCTTTATAGCTGAATAATACTCAAGAGGAATCTGAGGAAAAATTCGACAACACTAATTCAGAAGGTAAAATTACGTTTAATTTCTAGAAATATTAAATTGGTTTAAATATTTCATGTTATGATAATTGTAATGTTCCATTTTTTATATTACAGACAGCGAAGCAGAGGTAACTTACACAGAGTTATCGACAGTCGATACTTTAGCGATAATCAAAGGAGGATTTACCAACAAAAGCATCAGCAGATAAGGCGCAGACAAATTTCACAATGGCTACAGTCACAAGTATCAAGCCAGCTTTGCCTAAAAATGATCTAACCACCAGCAATGCACAAGTAGGCGAACATTCCATATCACTGTAACAAAATACTGCAACAGTATTTTTTTACCTAAACCTCTATGAAATCTATTTTATAATTCAGTTTTGATTTCCAAAAAAATATTCTAATAGATTATTTTTTTATGGAAGTAAGTGAAACACCTTGCCATAACAGTTGGGATTCTCTTCCAGAACTAAAAAGCAAAGTTAATTGTGCCACCTCACTATGCTCATGACCGTGAGTAATCAGTTGTTAAGTCTCTTAAGCACTGTAATTACCAATATATTGTGGTGTTTTAACTGCTTCACGGCAGAATAATTAATAAGCATAAGATGATTCTTGTATAACACTCCAACCATCAGTTAAATAATCATTGTATCTATCTATCATCGATATATATGTATATATTATTTCTCAAAAATGATTTTAGTCCGTATGAAATATTTCCCTTAATGCTGTATCTAAATTAATGTCTGATACGCTATTTTGGAGTTTTTTTTTCCTGTAATGACGAAAAATGAGAATAGAAAAACAGATGTCTTAAAATTAAGGTGTTCGTTTAAAATTTGATTGAAAACATTAAAATAATTAATTTAATTGTAGAAAGCGCCATATGTTGCACAATCTGTTTAAGTAACATGCACGACAGCTGATGGTTGGAGTTGTTTACGTTATTCTAAGAAGCTAGATGGCGCCATCTTTTCATGGTCACGATACTCTACGAAATATTCGTCGTCTTTACGACGACATCCTGCAATTAGCATGCTGTCATCTGCGGGATACATTATTAACGGAGCACACGACAAACATATTTAACATTGTATCCAGGAGACGTATTCTGTGCATACTTTTTTTAATCCAGAAAAATTAAGTAGTTCCCACGGGATTTTTAAAAAACCAAAATCCACGCTGACGAAATCGCGGGCATTAGGTAGTTGTCAATAAAATAAGGTCTTAATAAAATAAAATAGAAATTTAGAAGATGACTTTATCATCACTTGCAGTATATACCTGTCAAACATTGGTCTATTTTTAATAAAAAAATACAATGTTTTCTTTTATTTACGCGAATATTACACATTTAAATAAAACTACTTATTTACGGATTTTATCGCGTTTAATTTTGAACTATTTTTACCCGACGTTTCGGACGCTTTACAGCACCCATGGTCACGGGGGGACTGAGGTGACAGTTGTCCCGATGTCATAGTTAACCCGGAGTACCTTCAGCTTTTAATTATTATTTGTAGTCCGATCTACGCAGAAAGAGCTTACTGTGTCTTGAAGCCTTGCAGTGGTATGCTTGGTTTTTGATTTAATTTTATTAATAATAGGATCCCAAGCCGATGGTAATACCCAACCATCTTCCCTATTGAAATTAGGATGTTTTTTAATTTCAATAGCCTCGCGAATCATCCTTGGTAGGAATCGGTGTTCTTTTGCAAGGATTTGTGGTCTATCAAATCTGATGTAATGGTTGGGATGATCATCCCAAACGTCCGAAACGTCGGGTAAAAATAGTTCAAAATTAAACGCGATAAAATCCGTAAAAAAGTAGTTTTATTTAAAAAAAATACAATTCAACAAGTACACTGTTGTTTTCAGTTCTAGGGATATTTTACCATCAATTGATTTTGAATTTAGAATTTTTTATAATTCTTTTTACAGACAGCCAGTATCATAAGAAAAGCTGATGAAATAAAACGCAAATCAATTCAAGATCCAGGTAAAATATACTCTGTATTAAAATTAATAAAAAAACTACTATCAACATGCATCTTTTATATAATTTATTATCTTTAATTACAGAAAAGAAAGAAAGATCTTACAACAAATCTGATAGTAACAACAGTGTTGGCGCTAGTAATAAATCGTTACAATTGTTAGAAAAGGAGCTGCAGGAGCTGAAACGGGTAAAATTTTACGGGCTTTTTTGGTATTCTTCAGAGGTCGTTTTAATTTTTGCTGTATTAATTATTCATTTTCCAGACAAATAACACAAGAAACGAATTAAACAAAGGCCCTGTGAAATCAACTGAACAAATTAGAAATAGACGCCTGCAACTGCATACATCAACTACCAAAACAAAGTAAGATTTTGATCAATTATTTAAGGTGTGACCAGACATTTGATACGTCATACATAACACTGACACAACCAAAATCATGATATTTTGTGGTTATTCTCGTGAACTATAATTTAATGACATATTGACAGTATTTGTGTCACCAGATCTCGCAACACACTTTGAAATAATGTAATGTTATACAGCTAATTTTGGCGCCTTTTCTTTGAGTGTCGTAGCGACATCTACGTCACCTCGTGAGATGCTCTGGAAACAGCTTATAGTTCGCGTGTCGTCGCGTAGATTCAAAAAATTCAATTCAAATTCAAAAATTCAAAATTCTTTATTACATAACAAGTACATAAATTACAAGGGTTGGGACTCCCCTTTTAAGTTTAAAAAAACCTGTGTTAGGGCAGGCCCGCTCTTCCGATTTATCATATACACTTGTCTTTAAACAATAAGTATAGGTGACATACGTAGTCATGCTAATAATTAGTTTTTATATTTAAGCTGTGTAGATGTTTGTGATAGTGTGAGTGCGTGCATTCGCGCGCGCTTGTGTGTAGTATGTGAGTGTCGTGTTGTGTGTGTTGTGTATGTGTATGTGTGTGTGTGAGATATAAGTGTAACGGTATGAACAGGTGCCACAGTTATATTACTATATTAAGTTATATTCTTTGTTTCAGTTAGATATTGTGAGAACTTTATTGTATTTAGACAGTCATCATTAATGTAAATATGTTTTCGGTTTCTCCTTAGGTTAAAGTTTTTAACCGCGTTGACACGACTTTTTTACATTCACGATAATTCATAGTGAAGATTTTAAGAGTTCTATTGATTCTGTTGTACAATTTAATTGATTGTGTAGAAAATTGATTTGCCGCAAATGCTGTTCTTACTATATTTTTATTTATGACTATATACGGTTTTCTTTTATTGAGGATGTTAGGGTCTACTGCGATAGTGTTATGAATTTTAAGATTACTTTTTAATATATACAGTTGTCTAATCGTCGGTACGTTTGTGTCACAATAAAATTTGGTTGTATTATATTTATTTTCTTACGTAACATTATCTTAGGTATAGTTCTTTGTGCTCGTTCTATGCTAATACATTTAGTTTTGAAAGCCATACCACCCCAAATTGTTAAACAATATGATAGAATAGACTGAACCAGAGTTATGTAAATATATGTGAGTAGTTGTTTATCAGATATATTTCGTAGGTATCTAAATAGACAGATAAATTTTCTAGCCCTATTTGCAACCACCTCAGATACAAACTACATATACAGGATCTGAAGATAACTAGGAACTTAATGATTTCTTATATTTTCGCGAATATTACACATTTAATAAAACTACCTTTACGGATTTTATCGCGTTTAATTTTTAAACTATTTATAACTTTAAAAACGATTATTATTAGCTATCTATGTCTTGTGTAAAGAAATTAATCCATCATTCCTTACGTTTTGAAGATCATATTGTCATTTGATAGAGGCAACTTAGGGAATAAGTTTCATGTTTACCAAATTTTGTACAAACCATTATATTGCTGTTTCCAAGCTGGCTGCCAAGTGCGAGAACTATGACCACTCTGACTGATTACCAGTACTGAGTATACTTTTACTTATACATGTAATGTGCTCTATTATCTTAAAGATGTGTTGTAGATTAACGATAGGAATAGCAGTTATGCTGTTTTAAGATTCGCTTTTATACCCAACTTACAGAACTGTCGAAGAAAAGAAAACGATGGTTCTCCCGAAAACGCCTTTAAACGAAAGGAAGGTACAAGAGCGTCGAATTATAACCAAAGAAAATAAGGAGCCGAAGGATATAAAACTTAACACCAGCGCCAAAGAAGACAGAGAAGTTAAAGAAAAGGAAGCAACTACTACAACAAAGGTAAATTCCATATTCGTTTTAGTTGTCCAAATTAATTTTTACTGGTTGTAGGATTCCTATGCAGGAATCTGTCTAGATAAGTATCTCCCCAAGGACGTTATTCTGCCATGAAGCAGTAGTGTGCAAACATTACCGTTTTCCGATTTGTATGGCACTAAGAGCTAGTGTAATCACTGTGCATATGAGACTTAAGAAGTTATGTCTTAGGGTGATGGGCGTAGTGTGGTGTCACACAGAAATTTGCTATGGCTAGACATTGCACTTACCATCAGGTAAATGTTTTGCTTTATCCAATAAAAAAAGGATTAAGTGTTAAAAATTTTAAAATAAATTTAAGTTAATAAATATAATTTTACGGATTTAGCACATTTCATTTTGAACTATTTATTACCCGTCGTTTCGAGTGCTTAAACATCAGTGTTGACAGTGACAATTTTTGAATAACTACCTTTACCTGCGACTCCGTTCCGTACCGTCCTCCGGACTGTTCGCATGAAATTCTGAACTTGTTTTGACAGATTTAATAAAACTACTTTTACGGATTTTATTTTAATTTTTAAACTATTTATAACCCGACGTTTCGAGTACTTTACAGCACCCATGGTTCCCCCGTGGGTTTAAAAATTAAACGCGATAAAATCCGTAAAAGTAGTTTTATTAAATGTGTTATTACGCGAATATTTTCGCGTAAATATAAGAAATCATTATTTGTTTAGACAGGTTATAAAATAAATATAATTAAATTATAAACGTATATATTTAAGGTTCTGCTACTATACCATGGATAGCTTTCTGTGGAATAATAATCAAAAAATATTAGTAACAAGATCTTTGAGATAGATTCCCGATTTCTTCACCAAAAAACTAGTTATTAATGTTCTCATCGTTAGTACCACCTTGCTTACATTTCTGAGAAATATCTTTTCGTTCAATAATGAAATATACGACAGTCGCATCTCCAAGTTAAACATGCAGAACCTTACTATGATAAACCTTTTAATTATAAATTTCAGAGTCTTATTAAAAATGGTAATAATGAGAAAAATCTGTCAGAGGAAGGGATACGTCGTTCAACGCGACCGTCCAAAATTAAAGACTACGCAAAAATGATTCGAGACAGGTATTTATTTACGCGCATTTGTAACATAAAATTTACATTACAACTAATTACAACTCATGTTTAAAAAAGATTTTCCATATTAAAAGAATGTATACCAACAGATCTCATCCGGACGAAGATGATTCTGATGATGCTGGTGATGAAGAATATAGGACTGATAGGACACCAGAGGTAAGTAAATTTCAATATTAACTTTCTTAAGATGTCTTTAAGGTTCATAAGAATATCCAACAGAATTGTATAGTCTTCAAAATACTACCTCTATTGAACAATCGCTTTACTAGTGCTAGGATTCGTATGCAGGTAAGTACCCCAGGGCCGTGAAGCAGTAGTGTGCAAACATTATTTTGTTTCGTTTATTTTGAATTTTCCAATCACTGTACACTTTCAGGAGCACTTGCTGCATAATAAACTATCAATATTAAACATCGAAACTCCAAATATACTCAGAAATTACAAAATTAAATAAAAACCCTACTGCCACTTTTCGAGTTGGCGCCAAAAGTCCAAACTCAGAGGTATTCTGGGTGATATAAACATCTGTTACGGGACAGACGTTGCACTTACCACCAGGTGAACGTTTTGCTGGTCTCGTCACTTTATCCAATTAAAAAAGGCGCTTTTCTTCCTTATGTGTAAAGACATCAAGTTCACATTTTGGGTAAGTCAAAGTGATCACTAAAGTTAGAGGAACCTTCATATGTATGTACTTTCTTGGTGTGTATCGAAGCCTTGACCCGCGACTCAGAAGCCAGATACTGTGGCCACTAGAACACGTGGTTCTCTAAGCTAAGTTCGATGTATTACCAGCCAATCCATAACCAGTACCTCCATCGACATATACAATGAAGTTCAAGGACTTATATGATTTTTTTATAATTTTGTACTCTTAGAAAAATTTAGTGCAAACCGTACGGCTGGAATGTTACTTAATTTACTATAGTCATGTTTATTACTTTTGTTATTCATAAAACTTGTAAATTTGAACGTTATTGAGGTTTGAGTAATTATTTGTTGGCAACATTTTTGAATTCTATGCCGACAATCTCTACTCTTTGCGACTGTTTGACCACGGACCATTGTTTGTGTTTGACATTGGTAATGTCAAACACAAACAATATGAACTTATACAAACGATAGATCATTATTATTATACGATTGATATCGTCGTTACTAACGTTAACGTAAATAATGAAGTGTTTTTATTGAATTGAATTTATTTGTTACACATATTATATAGTACTAAAAATTTAAGCTTCCTCGCTTTTTCTCCATACAACCTTTACTGTGCCAAATCTCACACTCTTTCGTGTGCGTCGTGATTGAATCATGATTGAAAAGTGTTATAGTAAGCGACATGACTTTCGAATCAGATTAAATAAAAATCAACCTATATTTCTTTTTGATTAGAGAACCAGAGGCCGTAAAAGCGTCACCAAGGCACAGCCTAAATTGATACAAACGACGCTCACAGCTACAATAGAGCCTAAACTTGAAGTAACACCTGAAGTATCGCCAACTCCAAGAAAACGAGGCCGACCACGTAAAGAGCCACCTAAAGTGTGAGTAAAAGATATTATATTTTATGTTACACCATATTAACATTTCCTATTACTTATAGAACACCCTCAATGGATTCTGAACAAAATTAATAGTGATTCCAGATTACTTTTTCTAAATATCAAAAAGGTCTGGGAAAAACTGATAGGGTCATAAAAAGAATAATCAATTGCAAGAGATGTATATTTATCGATACGAATGTACAATTGTCGACATCTTTATAGATATTAGGAATTTCCACTCATTAATACTTAATTAAGATTAAAAAAAAACAATAACATTTTTGGATTTGTTTGTTGTTGTTTGATAAAAAAATACTTGAAATTAAACTTATCTTTTCAATGATAAATTAATCTAAAATTTGCCTATTTTACCAGTAAACAGTCTATGTCTGACAGTATTCCATATAATGTATGAATATGACAAATAAATGAAACTGGAAATGGTCATCCTTCTCTAGTTTTCAAATAATTTAATGTATTTAGGTTTTTTTCACAAACATAATATGTATTATAAAATGTTGCATGTATTGTAAAATGTATACAAAAGAACACTTAAGAAAAAGGGGCAGAAAATGACCAAGGTGAACTGTCTCCCCATCTGACATTAGTTGACATCTCAAAACAATTTTAAAATCTTTTTTTTTAATATATCATTATTTTCCAGACCTGCAAAAGTAAAGAAGGATGCAAATCAAGACATTGAAGAAGATACATTAAACCGGAAAGAGTCAGAAGAGCCCAGTAACACCAAAGAATTAACAGCTGCTGAAGAAAAAACGGACAGTAGCTCTGTGAGTAAAACTTACTTTCATCATATTCCCTCTTTTTTTTTTGATCATGTCCACTAAGCAGCTGGAAAATTAGTGTCTAATGAGAAACTATACCAGACCCCTTCTCTAAAGTTATTAACTTGAGTGTCGGTTTGATTTGAATGCGATATATAAGATGATGGCTACTTGGTGGATTTCGACCGCAGCTAAATCAATATTAAGTAATTTTATCGAAAGCTTGGCTTATGTCCTGCAGTCTATTATTAACAGGCTGATCGTGTAGAAAATCTAAAAAAAACCCAGTGCCATAAGTATCTATTGAAGTGCGGGTGGCGGCGTAAGAAACGACCCCTCCATATCTTCCCGTTGGCGTCTAAGAGTCAGTGAAGGGAAACGCTTCGAAAATCGTGGCTTCCAACTGGTGGCGCAATAATATGGAAAAGTATGGCCTTAATACACAGACCGGTGGCGGGTAACAACGTCTTAGATGCGACAGTTCTGGTATTGCGATCGCCAATCAGCCTAACAAACGTGGTGATTACGGCGAATCCTGAATTGATTGAGAGATGCCTGTGACTATTAACAGACTGATCAAGAAGCAGTTTCAAGTAGCAAAAACTAAGAGGCACTCGTCTCCTTCCTTACGCGAAAAGATTGGGTAACATGATTCGAAAGCAGTATCAGAAACATACGGCATGCAGAATAATTACAATACCAATAATTACAACACACCTATTAACTAAATTTGCAGATGTTATCGAATTATTGACTGGAACAAAAGTATATATAATTAAACAAAGCATAAAGTAGCCTGGATTAAGTATGACATCAGGATGTCTTAACACCTCTGCCCTTCCGTAATCATACCATGGCTGCTGCGAAAACATTCGAAACATCGGAAATAAATAGTAAAATAAAAAAACAGTAAAATTCGCCGAACTTACAACCCAATTTTTTTTTACGCTTTGCCATATTATGTTTACGTAATTAACAAATGCAATTTGCAGGATGCAACCAAGACAAGCAATGTTGAACAAGCACAGCAGCAGCCTAGCTTGCTTATGTCTCCTACTGGACAGACCCTAAAAAAGGTATACTCAAACATATATAATTTTTCATATCTTTCTGCCAGAATGAATATATTATTACAATAATTAAGACAAATATTATTAATCTAATAACAGTTGGTGACTGTGTCTCGTTAACTATTTTATTTTTTTCAGGTGCCAATAAAAGCACTGCCACCAGGCGTCAGGCCTTTACCTTTACCTATAACCAATCGACGTAAGTCACTTTTCGTTTAATTTTAAACAAATTGAGCTTGTTATCTTGTACACAGTTTAGAATTATGAACTTTTTACGATTCGTAAATTTCGGATTTTGTTATACAGCAGATTTTTTTCTTTGAAACTATAAAATTCGAAAAACATAGATATACTCGTACCATGTCAGTTTTGAGATAGCTAATTTTGATAATAAAAGTAACAGCCTATAAATGTTCCACTGCTAAGTACAGGCCTTCTCTTATTTCGGAAAGGGTTTTGGAGCCGGGAAGTATCCGCCACGTTTCTCCATTGCGGGTTGGCTGACTTCACATGTCTCCGAAATATTTTTTATTTCGCAGAAATGCAAGTTTCCTCGTGATATTTTCCTTCAGCAAGTGATAAAAAAGTGGTAAATTATCACTTAAAATTGCAATTAACAATTTAAGTCGTACCGACGCCGAAAATCGAACCCAGGTTCAATTAAAGTTTTAATTTAAAGCGAGCGCATAGCCCCCTGCTATTTAATGATGTACAAAATTCTAATTAAAACATTAGATCGGACTTGTTTATTATAACAAAATAATAACATTTGTCGTTGATGTTCTACACAAGTAGTATTGTTATAATAGATGTAAAAATTTATACACCTATAAATTTTATGTGATTTTATATTGAATCCTATTCCTGTAGAGAGCTATATAAATATATTATTTTCCAGCAATGCCAACAGGCGAACTTTGCGAAATGCAAATCGGCAAGAAAATGGTTAAAGTACAGAAAATTGTAATGACCAAAGCCGAAGTAGAAGCTATGGCGAAGAAAGGACTCGTGGAAATGAAGGTATAAAATTAGAAAATTAGAAGTCCACATTGTAGATTGTATCGGGCTCGTTTCCGCAACTCCACGTCTCGAGAAAAATATTCCTAGAGTAAATTATTTTAATATTTCCAGTTAATATTTTTTAATGACATGAGGATTTTTTACTGATATTCTGTGTATCTTCTATATTACGATTATATATAAAATGCATTTCCGTAATATATTTTGTGTTTAATTTTTCAGGATGGCACCATGGTTCTAAAGCAAGGCATAAAATTACCCACAGCTGATACAGTGTCGATCAAATCTTCGCTTGTCAGTGAAGGAGGTAAAAATTGATTTAACAAAATTTCAAATAATTTTGTTAGTTACAATTCCGAACCTAGTTTAGAAATTCGTAATTTACAAGTTTAATTATTTTTGATACAAAACTTCGCTCAAGGCTCTTCTTTACGAGACAGGCATGCAAGTCAATAATAAGTAAATTATATTACTATATAACTAACTATTTATGATAACACTAGACTCAACCATCGCCCGACTTTCTGATTTAGACATTCGGTATAATATGTAACTTTGAAATAAATACTAAGTTGTTCAAATTTAATTCCAATTATATTATAGACTAAATGTGAATTACAAGTAAGTGTAACAGTTCGTAAAGGCAGACGGACATTAATTAAAAAAAAAATAATTGTAAAATTTATGTAGGCCTAGAAGTTAATTTTTGAGGCATTTTAATATACAACGTATATTTCAGATCTAGGAAAAGAATCTCCACCAAAAAAGGATAAGGCCGTGCCGAGCAGGATGCGATCTTGGCGACGATATATGAATAAAAAGTTTTACTAATTAAACAATATAGAAATAATAATAATACACATCATTCTATGTATTTTATTATATGTTCATAACTATACAAAAGCAAGATATCGTTTCCTTTAGAGATATCTCATCCTTAATAATTGTAATCGTTTTATTGATGTTCTTTTTTAAGATGGTGTATACAGTGTATTAAAATCTGTCATAATGTTTTACAATTATGGACTATTTTAAAGTTAAGTACATGATACATGATTTATTTCCTGTAAATCTATGTGTTTTATATTTTATTCCCCAAGATTAAACAATTTAAAAAATAAGTTTGTAAGATAATTATGTGTTGACTCACCATGAAATAAAAATATTAAATAGTAGTAATAAATAAGTGTTTTATTTATACTTATAATTATAACGTATTTGACCAATAAATAAATATTTTGGTTTATGCCAGCACTATTGCTGGATTCGATAGCCCGAAAAGTAGAATCGACAAAGGAAAGGGAAAGGGTTTGAACATATTCGTTGTTTGAACGGAAATATTGCATTTGAAAAAAATATGGAGATCGTTATGAAATGTAGAATGGACAAAGGAAAAGGAAACGGTAGAACATATTCTTCACTTAAACGGAAAATTACATTTAAAAAAATGGAAATGAGATCGATAATAAAAAATTACGTGAAATTCGCTAGCCGTCGGAAAATTTAATTTATCTACTCTATGGTTTTAAGCCATAATATAGTTTTCTCCGATGATTACTCTTAGATAATAATGTCAATTTTTGACCGACTTCAAAAAAGCAGGTTTTCAATTCGACAGTCTTTTAGTTGTGTGGGTTTGTTACGCGATATTTTCGCCAATTGTGAACCGATTTCAATCATATTTTTTTTAGATCAATTGGTTATACCCTACGTTGGTACCATACAAATTTAATCAAGTTCTGATGATCTATGAGAAAATCATGAATCTCTTAAATTCGCATAAGTACCTAGTTTCGGGACTGCTGCTCGGTTTTTTGTGTTTGGTAGACTTTAATATGTCATGCTCGCTATAAACAATCGCTATAAAGAAGCGCGTTCCATGGCAAACATTTCAAACAGAATAATTCATATAATGTGTATTGCAAACTCAAGCGAACCAGCCTTCTAAACAAACAGCACCTGTTCACAAGTATGATGTATGTGGCAGCATTCTTTGTAAATGTATGTATTATAGGTAATGTTTTATGACATAAAAATAAAAGAATTACAAAAATTTCTTTTCCGTCGCGTTTTCTCGCACCTGTTTCTTCTCCGTTACAGGAACCTCATTACAAGACGGTAGTTGATTGTTAAAAAAAATACGTTTGAGAAAGAAAAAGAGACAGACAGATTATATCACATTTGATTAACGTCAAGTTAAATTCGAAAATAGAATAGTTAAAATTAAAAAAAGTTTATTATTTATAAAATTAACAGTAAGGTGAAGATTGTAATGACACAGGAATTATGTTTACAGCTCCCGAACAAAAGGTTGCTTTGATATGCAGCAAATTAAACAATCTAGTGAAACGAGCTATTGTAATCACTAGGCATATGAATCTTAGAACTGATGTCTCAGGGTGACGGGCACAGTGTGGTGCTATACAGAAATTATGTGGGTGACACACCATTTGTTATGGGCAGATGTTGCACTGCCCATAACAAACGATGTGTTTTGCTCGCCTCGTACTTTATTAAAAAAGCTATGTTCAGGTTCAGATGACGATGTATATAAGTACAGTAACAAATACAGGAAAAATATAGCTTTACAATCAGAGCAAAAATTTGTAACTAGCGATGCGAATTTTGTCTTTGTCTTTGGCATTTGGCATAAGTTGCCAGCCGCAATACTTAACAACGGTGACCGTGCAAATAAGTAAGTATTAAATAATTAGAATTAATTCCTTTGATTTTTTACTTCTACAACGTTCCATCCCATTCTGAACGCACCCGGATTATACCACCACGCAGGCCAAGTAAAGGCGGGCGCGCTTCCATACGCTCGCTTATCATTAGTTCTCAGAGTTAGTTTACAGAGTGCAAAATTGATTGAATTTTAGAGATCGGCGGTGACCTATGTGCTAGCCGAACGTGCTATGCTAGGAGTAACGCTCGCCTCGCCGACGGTGAGTGCCTCGTACGAGCGTAAAGTGATGCATTTTACACATAATAACAATGTCATCAAAAACTACTGAACTATTTTTTATGGTTTGTTTACCATGACTTAAGTGGAATAACACCTAATCATATACAAAATAAATTACATCAAAATCTATTTAGTCCTTTCTCAAACATTTGAGGGCGAAATACAAGATTTTAGAGATTCAATATATATGTTTAAATTTAGATACAGATAGAATAATATACAGAAATTATTAATTAGAACAATATAACGTACATATCGAGGAGATCTACCTCCTTAATGTAATTCATATACCTATAAGAATTTGAATATTACAGAGCATCTTTTACTTATTTGTATTGTTTCATGTCCCCAAAGGAGTACATATCCGATTGACCAACCATACGATCAAATCCTTTGAGGTATTGAATCATTTGATATTATCTAGGGACGGTGAAGTACGTTCCTAGATAAAATAATCCCCACGTTATTTTTTAACACAAGCTTATTATAATTTATAATCACTTAAAATTAATATTAATTATACAAAATTGATTAAAAGAAAGAGAAATATTCCATGAACAAAAACTTCAATAATAGTTTCAGACTTATGAAATAATATAAATAATAATTGTAGCGCTTGTTCATTTCACAATTTATTTTATATACTATTCTTCACCGTATGGTAGCCGCATTTAAGAATATGTCACCCCTTTTTCATCCCGCGTGTTTTGACTAAAAGAAATGCAATAAAATATGCTTTCCGATTACATGGCAAAATAACCATCTCAGTTTTGTCAGACATAAATTATCCAGACCGGTGACGGGCAGCAACGTCTAAAGCGCAAAATTTATAGTTCTCGATCTCCAATCATCCTGTCAATTGTAAAGATAATGGCAAATCTTTTTTTTTTATTGTAAAAAGTGATGAAACGAGCAAAACGTTCACCTGATGGTAAGTGCAACGTCCGCCCACAAATGCCCGTGTCACCCAGAAAACCTCTGTGTGACACCACACTGTGCCCATCACCCTGAGACAGGTTCTTAAGTCTCATATGCCCAGTGATTACGCTAGCTCTCAGTGCCCTTCAAACCAAACCCTTCCTTCACAACTTGGAAAAGACCTTTGTCCAGCAGCGGATTTCTTAGTCTGATGAAGAAGATATTTTTTCTCATCCATTAAATGATAATCGCATTGAAATGTTGCTAACTGTTTTTCAGATCTCTATAACCAGTACATTATGCAAATAGGGTTGATAATAACTTTTGTTACTGTGTTGTGTTGCTATTACAAGCTCCGTTCAAATCACACACCTACATATGAACCGATTTTGTTTATATACTTTTACAATGTAGTACAAAATAGTACAGACATCTCCAGGAAAATAGTTGACATCACCCAAGCTTTTCATGGGGTATGCCAATAATTAGTTGTTAGCCTTTTTATTATAATACTAGCGGGTTTCACCCGCGTAAAAAAGCCGACCCCGATCCATGACATACGAGTACTTATATAATATATATACAGATACTGTTTGAATCGGATTTTGGGGTTTTAATTATTGGCGCGGAACCGTACTTATTTTTCTAAAATTAAAGTAGCCTAAGTTATCCGTTACGATATCAGCTATCTGTCAGTAATCATCTGACAGATAGCTGATATCATATCTTCTTCTTCTTCTTTTCAGTCCAGCCTTGACTAGCCATCTCGGTGCGTGTGATGACTAAGATGTAATTTTGGCTCATTGCTAGTAATTCTTTTTTTTTATTTTTTAAAGTGATGAAACGAGCAAAACGTTCACCTGATGGTAAGTGCAACATCTGCTCATAACAAATGCAGTGTCATCCAGAACATTTCTGTGTGACACCTCACTGTGCCCATCACCCTTAGTTTTTAAGTCTCATATGCCCTGTGACTACGCTAGCTCTCAGTGCCCTTCAAACCGAAACACAGTAATGTTTGCACACTACTGCTTCACGGCAGAATAATTGGCCCTGGGGTTGTACCAACCTAGACGTTTTAAAAGTTTGTTACTATTGCAATAAATAACGTAACCTTCATCCATGCCCTAGGATGGTACCTGTGCTTGTATATCCCCTTCTTCAAAAAGCTTTCGAATTTTTTTTTTTGAATTTATTGTATAAAGTGACGAAACGAGCAAAACGTTCACCTGATGGTAAGTGCCACGTCCACCCACAACAAATGCTGTATCACCCAGAATATTTCTGCGTGACACCACACTGCGCCCGTCACCCTGAGACATCAGTTCTTAAGTCTCAAATGCCCAGTGATTACGCTAGCTCACAGTGCCCTTCAAACCGAAACACAGTAATGCTTGCACACTACTGCTTCACGGCAGAATAACTGGCCCTGGAGTGGTACCCATCTAGACAAATTTCTGCATAGGAATCCTACCACCAGTAAGAAATGTCTAATTTTTACTTGTTGACGTCCGGAATACCGAATATTTTCCCACGTATTTTTAGGTAGATATTTGTACGTATTTCATTGCGAAATTAATTAAAGTATTCGACAGTATATTAAAGTACATATAAATAATGAGTATTATCAACTTCGTTCATTCTACTTCGTACATTCGTAATGACTCAGTTTCTACTCGACAATAGATGTCTTGCGATAAAAGAAATTCAAAGTTTTCAAAAGATTGCAACAGATGTCGCTTTGTAATTGTGGAGCAGGAAATCAATCCTACTAGGCGGACTGTTCAAAATCTACAATTCAAACAATATCACGGACAAAAACGCGCGACACCAGACGCGGCGGACGGAATTATAAAATTACGAGAAAACTTAATTTTTTTAATATTTCGCTACTTTTAAAGTCTCAATACAGTAGTGTAAATATTCTGTTAACATTACATTAAGAGCAATTTTGAAGTTCAACTTGACTTTGTTTCAGAAGTTTTCAGTTAAGGTAAGGCGCAACTAAAAATATTTATTAACATTAAATTTTATTTTATCATTTTTAATAACAGATAGTTAAAAACGGTATTATATGTTTTAATTCTAATTAATATTTGTACAGTGCACACAGTGATTTTAAACCATATTTAAAAAAACTTATTTGAGGACCGGAACAGAACAATTTATTTAATTGTTTGTTTATTTTTATTTGGAATGTTACACAATCAGATCACGAAGATGTACTTGTTTTAAAATTGATAAATAGATGAAGATAATATTATAATGGATATTATACTGATAGAACTGACCGCGTGGCTTAGTGATTAGCGGACCTGGCTTCTATGCCGCGGGTCTTGGGTTCGAATCCCAGCCGGAGTCAACATTTGTGCAGAACACAAATTGTTGGTTTTCAGGTCTGGTTGTTCATGTGAAATGTACGTCTGTAAAACGCCCCCACGATACAGGAGAAATCCTACTGTGAGGCATCGATTTTTAAAGAGAAAAAAAAAGAATACGCGTTAAAATACATTTGATGAGGTATGGATGATGTTATCAACTATACACCACATTTTGCCAAAGGCTTTTAGAATTTCTGTAAATTGAATGAAATATTCTGTTATATGCATAATTAGAACACTAAACAATATTGTTACATTAGGTAGTTATATTTTAATACAGTAGTAGACAAGCTGCTTTTTAATAACCTACGATGACCAGCGATCTGAGTTTTTATCCGATTACCATCTTCAAATAAGATACAAATTGTATGTGCGTTGCCACCCCTGAAGGTTAAACATTGTTTAAACCCTTAAAAATCATTTTACTTTAAAAATAGTACTATAACTAAGTGAATTCAATTTCAACAATTTTTTTTATGTTGTTGTTCTAAATAGTATTGTTACTAATTTATAGTTTATGTTGATATTTGAGTTTGTTGTAAGTCATCAGTAACTATTGTAAAAGTAGCCCAAAATATTTATACATATTCTATTAACAGTAATGATTTTCTCATGTAAGTGAATTTAATTCTTATGAGAAATAAATATTCTTAAACCCGAATTCCTCTTCCTGTACAGCTAAAATATGTCCAATAAGAACATTATTAATAAACACATTGCGAGGAAACAGTTCATGTAATAATCTTGGCATTGAAACCTGAAAATTACTCGGTCGCTTATTGTTAAATAAATAAACTGTTGGTTGGCTTTTTGCTAGTCGCATCATTTTCACATATTTGTGATAAAAACTTGTCCATAAAGATGCTAAATAACAGATTGAAAAAACTTCCTATTCTATTCCGGATGCCCTGAATGTAGATTGTATTATTGTAATACTGCCCAGGATCCGGGCGCGCGGCATACATTTTATAGATCACTTGTACCTAGCTTAGATCACCGCGGTGGTCGTACCATTAAACTCATTGTATCATGGCAGCGCAGTACGGTATTAAACAGAAGATGATACTTGGTTAGCATCTGACTTGGCTTGGCTGCCACTCCTTAAATCCTCATGACTTCGGCTGGAGTGTTGTGTAGCCGTGGAGGCTTATGATAATCTACCATTGGATGTCGTAAAAGTCGACAGAAGCAAAATTAAAAGCAGGATATGGGCTGCAGCATCTTCCTGGAATATCTGGATAAAGAAACTGCGTTTGCCAATCCCCTCAAAATGAGAGCAACAAACTTTTGTGGCAATCTATGGGAGCGGCCTATGTTCAGCAGTTGACCTCCTATAGGTTATCATCATCATCACCATTTCAGCCTATCAAGTCTGAAATGATGATGATGATAATAGTCCACAGCTGGACAAGGGCCGTTTCCAAGATTTTCCGTAGTCTTCACGATTGGCAGGCGGATGGTCGATCGCAATGTCGAAACTTCGCACCTGAGACACTGCTAACCGACACCTACCTGAATAGTTTGTCTAGAGTAACTGAGATGATTATTCCGCCATCAATCAAACGTATTAGAGATTTTCCTGGCATATCGCTTAGTTGACTTTTACGACACCGACGGGAACATGTATGTACGTATATGCATACATATTAGAGTGCAATAAATATTAACGCGCACACGGAGACATTTATGCTATAAAATAGATTATAAGAACCAGACGCAATGTTACTAGGCCGGATTAAACTAATAATATGTATGTAGGTCCAATATTGGCTACCATATCATATGCACTGACCGCTGAAACAAGTTAGCAAATATATTACCTATCCATTAACATTGTAAAGTGACGTTATTGCTTTATTAGTTAATTTGTAGACACATTTAAGTTACTGTAGTGTAGTATAATAATATTACTTATTACATTGTTCCAAACTATGAGTACTAGTTAATCAATTGTTTATAGCCATTTCAGTTAACGTCATTCCTGTCATCGATTATTATCATACGAAATTGCGTTTTTATCGCTTGATATTACAAACACCTGTAGCTTAACATATCTAAGTCATCCTAAATGCAGCCATGTGATAGTAGTGATAGGTACTGTCGACTTTACTGCGTCGTATTTAACATAGGGCTACCACTCTTTTTCTCAATTTCGGAGTATTAATGCATTCATTTTAATTATTTATCGACTTATACGATACCACGCCACATCTTCAATTAGATAGTGTGTTCGTTCGATAAGCTTGCAAATCATTTTTATTAATGTCGAAAATATATAATATCTTAATGTTTTCACATTGTCATATATTTGAACTTAGACATAATTTATTAACGTCGAAAAGATCGATAACATCTTATATTTTTACATTGTCATATATTCTTGCTTGCAAAAAAATCAGCACAGAAGTCGTATTTTGGTCGTATCTGCGACCAATAAATATCTTGGTCGTGCTACAGTGTGACAATTGGCCACGAGAGCATAATAACGACGATTGAATTAGGACGTCGTCAGCCGACAACTGTGGCGAATCAACCCCATTTATACAAATCGTGCCACTCCACGTCCTCACTGAATATAATAGAATGGCTATGTTAAATCTTTACCTACGGCATCTTTCAAATTAACTAACGACGCGACCGCGTGGACTCGTAAGAGTACCAAGCTTCTACATCGCGTCCAGTTCGAATCCAACCAGAGCGCAAAGTGCAAAAATACAACGTTTTCGGGTCGGGTATTTTGATTGTTGCCGTGTCTCGTTACCGCCCATTTTATCGCATGAGCGTTATATTTGGCGCGGGTAGGCTAGGACGAGAGAGAGGCTCTTTGTTTGCGCGTACACTAGTGGTACTCTATAACATATCCCGCGCTGCTGATGGCATTGCGCAACTGCGAACCGACAGGAGTCGAGAAAAGGCGAGTCAATTTAACTAAACCATAAAATAAGAATTTGAAATAGTGTCAACGCGTTTATCATAATTTGTAAAAATTTCTTCTTAAGTCTAACACAGTAACTAAGGTTTGCCAAATGCGCCATTTTGATAAAATAAGATATCACTTTAATTTCTTTTTCAGTCCATACTCTATATTGTCGTTACTAAGACTAAGATTCACGTAGACAATATTGTATATTGTCAAATATCTAATACGTGAAGAGAAAACTTTGTAACCCTTTTTAAACGTATTGCGCGCATGGAGTGAGATTTGGCATAGTGAAATTTGGCATAGTAAAAGTTTCTTCGTCGGGCACACTGAAAGTTTTGCGTATCATATTATTAAAAGAACTTGTAAGCGAAATATTATTTTTATTGTTTTTAAAGTCTTCTCATCTGCATTTTAAACATTTTTTCTTTTGGTCAAACCAATTTTGAAAACCCGAGGATCACGGATCCGATGGCATGTTTTCCACGTGGTGATTGAAGCCATCACTGCCTCTTCTGCGTTCGTAAAAGCGACACCTCTCATTAAATCATTGATTTTTGAAAAAATAAAAAATCGCACCGGACTATGTGCAGGATGGGTCACGAGCTCTACTTTTTCGGAGTCCAAAAACGACTTTGTTTTCTTGGCTTGGTTTCGTGGTGGCAAGACTATTCGACTTCTTGGTCACTTCTCTCGAACTTTTTCAAGCACAGTGGGCAAACACATGGTGGTGTACCACTCGGCATTTTCACTCCTTTGATCCTCAAGGGTTTTTTTTATCTAAAATTTCATGTGTTCGACTTGTCAACAGGCCATTCATTCATTTGATACCCAAATTGAGACTACTGAAAAAAAAGTAGTTCGCCATTTTGTGTTGGCGGCCATATTGGATTTGGTGTTTTTTCATGTTCTACTAGTATTTTACTAGCTGAGCCTTTTCATTTGATACACATCTTGGATTTGCAATGATACTGAATATACTAAATTGTATTGTCATCAGAACTAACTGCGTGTCCCAGATTTCAGATCAACAAGAAGGAGGTAAAATTTCAATTACTAGATTTGACCCACACGAGACACAAACAAAGCAAGCTAAATAAAACACGTTTAAAAAAGAAAGACCCCAGAGTTTCTTGCCGGTTCTTCTAAAAGAATAATAAAGAAATTATGACTTTGACTGTGATACTTGCGCGGACATAAAAAAAGTTATAGCCTATAAATGCCCCACTGCCGAGCACAGGCCTCAAATTTTTGTGAATGTTTTGGAGTCGGGAAAAAAGAATGTAAACACTACGTTACGGTAGAGTCCGCTACACTGCTCTAATACGAATTGGCGGTCTTAACATCGTCGAAAAGTTTTATGTTTTAATTTCTCAGTCAGGTTTCGTTATCATATCGTCGGTGCGCTTGTCAAATACCGTATGTGGATTTTATCAACTTTTCAAGAGGCGGAAAAAACTGTTTCATCTGATAACTCATAAGTTTAAAAAAAACCGAAAGTGCAAAATGTTGACAAAATATCTCATTATAATGTCATAATGAATAATTTCTTAGTGTTCCCTCATTTAGCCTAAAAAATTATTTCTTATTTTTCGTGCTCATGACAGATTTTGTTTGGCAAAATACTTTATATAATACGTTACTTATATATAACAATGCTCTTAAAGGTTTTGTTTTAGAAGTTTTCTAGGTCCTTTTGCTTTGCGAAGAGATGTTGCATCCCTTTGCATTTTTTATAAGATCTACCATGTGTTCCGAGGAATTGTTCGGATTAATTCCAGCCGCTGGTTTTTACCATCGCACATTGCGGCACAGCGCAAAATTCTATCGTCACCACCATGATGGTTGGCATTCCAGCACAGTGCATTTTTCGCGCAATTTTCTGCCCCGCACAAGCAATTTGTGGAATCTGCTGCCGCCAGCGGTTTTTCCGGAACGATACGACCTAGGGACCTTCAAGAAAAGAGCTTATTCCTTTCTCAAAGGCCGGCAACGCATCTGCTATTCCTCTGGTCTTGTAGATGTTCATGGGCGGCGGTGATCACTTACCATCAGGTGCGCCGCTGAAAGTGTTTAAGTTATCAAGTTTTATTTTTTCCCTGGTCTATGGAATCAAGCTTGCATGCCTTTTCATAATTTTTGAAAAACTTGTAATCTAAATTGTAAATAACGTAGGTTACAACATATAAACAAACATAGGCAACAAACATAGGTTTACTGGGTCGAGCTTGTCTCAGCAAGCTGACTATATTAGTCACTGGGACTGTAAATTGGAGGTTTAAAGAGCCGTTCCAGAGTGGAATGCACGCTGTTCACCTGCATCATCGTATGACTCCCTTCTCAACTATAAATTGTTCAATTACAATACATTTTTCTTTCGTGAGATGAACCAATGCTGAGGGTTAAATCTTATTTCGACTTTGATAGGAGCATCCAGCGGAAATCAGTATGATTTTCTTGTAGCCTTAGTCTAGCTTTGGATTGAAGAAATCCAAAAGGCAACTAGTAAACTGATTAGCTGTCACTCCACCATCTCATTCATGCCACATATACAAATTCACTTCTTTATCATTGTTGACATATAATGTGTATTTCATCATTATCATTTCAGCCTATCACTAGTCCACTGTTGAACATAGGCCTCCCCCATAGATTACTACAAAAGTGTGTAGCTCTCATTTTGAGGGGAATTTTGCCATAGTTGCCACCCTTGGCAGGCGTGTTGGCAACCGCAGTTTATTTATTCAGATGTTCCAGGAAGATGCTTCTGCCCATCTTCTGGTTTTAATTTGCCCTCTGTCGACTTTTACGATACCCACGGGATGAGATGGAGTGGTAGATTCTCTTAAGCTGCTACCACACGGCAATGTGTATTATGCACCTCAAGTTTTTGTTTGTAGTATTGAACAGATACTTGTAACTTAGGTGAAAGCAAGACACTGTACATCCATAGTTACCACTAATACTTCTGTGGCAATCTATAGGGGGCCTATGTTCAGCAGTGGACTAGTGATAGGCTGAAATGATGATGACACACATAATAACCTCGTACCATGTGTATTATCTGCTCGTTAATCGTGTCGTTAGTGGACTACAGGCCTCCTCTTATTTTTGAGAGGCATTTTGAAGCCGGGACGGTGTTCAGTGCGGGTTGGGAGACTTCACATGTCGTCGAATTTTATATTTCTAAGACGTGCTAGTTTCCTCACGATGTTTGCCTTCACCGCCCAGCACGTGATAAGTCAGTCATGAAATTGCAATTAACAAATTTCCGTGGTATCGGTACCGGGAGTCGCCCTGCCCCCGAGTGCCGCGGTGCCATAATGAAAATTAATTTTCGCCAGGATGTCTACTCAAACGCAAATTGTAAGACAAACGATCGGGAAAAGACTCTTGTTTGGCGACACGAGACAGTCACAATCTGTCCATTCCTATATACCAATTGATTTGTACAAATACACCACAATCCAAATAAATATAAAAAGTAGTACAAGTAAAAAATATACCACAATCAGTTCAGCTGAACCAAAGTTCAGCTGAACTGATTGTGGTACGCCATCGTCTTAAGACGTATGCCGTTATAAACACGAGGTTACGACATCGTGGCCTTGTAGTCAGAGTACTACGCTGTGAGTACTGGGTGCGAATCCCAGCCGAAGGCAACATTTGTAAACAACAAATAGTTTTTTCGTGTTATGATTGTCGCAGTAGACTACCTACGATCTTATCGCATTTATGTTACATCGGACACGGTTAAGTGAGGAGTTAGGACCAGTAAGTGCCTTAGTGTTTAAGTACTCTTGTGCACTATACAGTGTGATTGTGCTCTCCTTCCCAGAAAAGTTAGGGAGTGATAGGTGGGTGGAAGAAAAACTATACACGGTATTATTAATTGACTATCTTTGACTTTACTAGAGTCCCGTCCCGACATCCAACAAACTACATAAACCTAAGACATATTACCCTGCCGCGGCAATAAATAAACCTTAGAAATAAGTAAAATAAACATGCCACGGGCTTCTATTTCACCAACCTATCACACCCTACTTTTTCTGAGAAGGAGTGAACGAAAACCCTGTATATCAAATCTGCGCAATTGTAGCTTCCTTTAGCATTCGGTAGTTGTGACCATAGCCGAAAATCAACCAAAGGGGGAAATTATTATTATTTTAGTTAAATACATGTCTACGACTAGAAAGAAAGATGGACAAGGTTTTAAGTTTTTTGTTGACATTTTACCTTGACAACAATAAATATTGACTCGAGCGTACAAATATTTGATATGTTATCAGTGAAGACAAAAGTTTGCAGTGATTATAACTACTGTTGTGCTACTGACCTCGTAAAATAACTCCATAATATGCAATACTGTCACTACTGCTCGTGGAAACGCAATGGGAAATAAGAATTTTTTGACTCGTACCATAATGGCGGCGACGTGGTACGCCCCGTCACGTCTCATTTCCCAAGAGGGCTAAAAGTGGGCTACGTCAGTGGCGTCTACCTACCCTTTATATGGGTAAAAGGCGTGACTGTATATATGTATGTCATTTAAACTATGCCGAATTTCTATAACTATTGAACTGATATACTTGTATTTATTAAATTATTTTTTTATTTATTTTATTTATTTATTCTTTATGTACACTATGTTATTAACATTAAATCTAATTATAAATAATTAATGTACAAATTTTATTGTATAAAGTGACGAGGCGAGCAAAGCGTTCATCCGATGGAAAGTGCAACGCCTGTCCGTAACAAATGTCGTGCCACTCACAACATTTCTGTGTGGCACCACACTGCGCCCGTCACCTAGAGCAGCTCTGAGTGCCCTTCAGACCGAAAAACAGTTATGTGTGCATAACACACTACTGCTTCATGGAAGAATAACTGGCCTGGGGTGATACCTAAAAATAATTACCGGTAATAAAATGATTACCAGTGTCAATCAATGATCAAAAAAAAATTGTTATGAAGGTAATTACGTACTTTTTTATATTATTAACGAAGCCCTACAATAGGATTTCTCCTGTATCGTGGGTGCATTTTACAGACATAAATATCACATGCACAACATAACCAGATCGCAAAACCAACAATTTGTGGTTTTGCGCAAATGTTGTCTCCGGCTGGAATACAAACCTAGAACCCGCGGCGTTGAAATTAGATACTCTGACCACAAGGCCACGCGGTCGTGGAATAATTTTTTTTGTTTTTTTTTTATTGCATAAAGTGATGAAACGAGCAAAACGTTCACCTGATGGTAAGTGCAACGTCTGCCCATAACAAATGCTGTGACACCCAGAAAATTTGACATTGCGTGACAATACACTGTGCCCATCACCCTGAGACATAGGTTGTTAAGTCTCATATGCCCAGTGATTAGGCTAGCTCACAGTGCCATTCAAACCGAAACACAGTAATGTTTGCACACTACTGCTTCACGGTGGAATAACTGGCCCTAGGGTGGTACCTACCTAGACGGACTCCTGCATAGGAACCCTACCACCAGTGAAAAAAGTGAATAAAATTGAGAATGTCAAAAGGCATTATTAAATTTGGGAATGTCAAAAAGTTTTATATAAATAAACATTATAAACGTAAAATTGTTCTTCATGCAATATGAATTATATACTTAATGACATTGTTTTGAAATTTGAATCATGAAAAAACTTTCATAAGCATTAGTTGCTTATGGCTTTTTTCAATACAAACAAATGTAAATTGAGTATAACGCAAAAGGTATAGATAAAACTGACAGACATTAATTAGCGTTAATAAATTGGCTCGCGTTCTAGGGCTTGCCGCCTAGACGTAAAAAGAGCTATGAAAATGCGAAACGGATGTCCGGCTTCGTACAGTAAGCTTTTCCATTAATAGGCCATGTGACCTTGTGCCGTCCACTAGTTAGTGAATTGTCAAGAAATTAGAATTTTAAATAAGTTATTAGCATTGTAGGTACTACAATGTCTATTTACATATAATAAAAACTATAGGTAGTAAGTAACTGTAAGCCCTTGATGGATTTTATTCCTCAAATTCATGAAAACCATAATAGCAATACACCAAAGGGAATTTTACGATGACTATAATCAAATAATTGATAAACATCACTTATGCATATACATAGGACAGAACTATTTTCACCATGTCCAAGAATCCATTTAAGTGGGTATTACCGCAGTGCCAGTTTTTTATATTTATCATACACAACGCAACCAGACCTAAAAACCAACAATATGTGTTTTTTATTATTTTATGTTTTAAATTAGTTAATAGTTTTAGTCATTTCAAGTGTGTGTCGTCAAGTTCCAAGTAAACACGAACAATTAAAGTTACCTTTCTTGACTTCATAGTTTTAATTTTTTTTCTGTTACGTAATTTTATGTACACATAAAAATAGATGGAACTATAGCTTTTTACAAAACCAAACGGTTGCAATGAACCTTTAATCCTATGTCTTTTTTTTGAAGTACATAAGGGACATTATGCTAACTTGATATGGTAACTTTTATTTGTAAAAAAATCAGATCATCAGGAGTAGTATCCAGTAAAATTAACATTACATTTTACTTTGTAAGCGAATATACCAATCAAAAATCATTTCAAATAAAAACTAAAAATTCCGAAATACTCAGAATAATAATACAGATACTTCCTTTTAATTTTTATTCTAGAAGTATGTGACGAGACGAGCAGAATGGTTAATGAACATACATACATACATAAGATCACGACTGTATCCCATAAGGGGTAGTCAGAGACTGGGCACTCACTGCAAAAACAGATGACTACCACAATCCTCGTTTCTCCAAAACAATATCGCCACCATGCGCTGTTGGGTGCACAGTGCAATTTAAATCCTTACTCGTCTTTTACGAGATCCATTGGATGAGATGGAGTGGTAGTATTCTTTTAACGAGCCGCCACTACACGGCTCTGGTTGGCATGGTTAATGAAATGTCTGCCCATAACAAATGCTGTGTCACCCAGAACATTTTTGTGTAGCACCGCACAGTTACGTTGTCATCCTTATGATTCTTTAGCAAACTTTCGTACTGGTAAAAAGTTACCTGAACTAAATCTTTATTCCGTTCAATTTTTATATAACCGCATCGATATTCAACGTTCTTGTCTTCTTTGTTTAATTAGTTTTTGTTTACAAACACAAAACAAAATCTTTTAGTGACTTGTATGTAAAAATGTCACAATATTATTTAAGAATTAGTTTAGAAAAAACATATTAAAAAATAATTTAGCTAAGCATTTTTTTATTTATTTTTCGTCAAGTAACCACTTGGTTCATTGGGAGCATATAGATAAGGAAAGAATCATCCTGCATGCTCTCGTTTATAAAAATTTACCACCCTAGCAATGTATAGACTGGATATAGACCTTTTTTTTACATTACATTATAAGCTAGCGTTTAACTACAATCCCACCTGATGGTAAGTGGCGATGTAGTTTTTGTTTGTAGGCACACTAGCTTAGAAAAAGGTAGAAAAAGGCCTATTCACTCTTCTCTTGAAGACATCCACATTGTAATCGGACGGAAAGACTGATGCAGTCAAATTATTCCAGTCCTTTGCTGTACGCATTATGAACGACGAAGCAAAACGCTTCGTCCGAATACAGGGTATATCCACAACAAAAGGATGGAAACCCGTCGTGCGTCTTATTGTCCAATGATGGAAAGGGGAAGGGGTAATTAACTCATGTAATTCCTTCGCACACTCTCTAAAATGTAACCTGTAGAACACCGAGAGACTGGCCACCTGACGTCTGTGTTCGAGACTGGACAAATTGGTAGTAACCAAGTCAGGATCACCGATTAGCCGCTTGGCCCGTCTCTCCACCGAGTCCAAGGCTGCCAGTTGATATTTAGGAGCTCCAGCCCATATGTGGCAGCAGTACTCTACAGCCGACCGGACCTGAGCTTTATATAGGGTCAGAAGCTGTCCCGGAGTAAAGTAACGCCGCACTTTTGCAAGAACTCCCAATTTCCTTGCAGCTGCTTTAGCCTTAGACTCAATGAACCGCCCAAAGTTAAGGTTCGACGTGATCTCGACTCCTATTAACTGAAGGCGGTCGGTGTATTCCAGAGATACATTCTGAAATGTAGGAGCCAAGGTGAACGGGCTCCTTTTGGCGGAGAACAGACACGCTTGCGTTTTGGTGGCATTGAATCTCACAAGATTGGTATTGCCCCAGTTGGAGACTGCCTGCAATGTAAGAGTCATACGCTCTACCATGGCCTCCCGAGCAGACTGTACTTGATCCTGTCTGGCCTGAACACGCGCCAGATATCTCTCCACAACTGTGCTGTCATCTGCATACCCAAAGATACTGGGCTCGAGCAGGTCGTTTATGTGCAGCAGAAAGAGAGTTGCGGACAGAACAGACCCTTGAGGAACTCCGGCATTAATCGCCATAGCCTCCGACGAGCAGCCGTCAATAACGACTCGCAAAGACCGTTCCCGCAAAAAGTCTTCTATCCAGGCTATCAGTTCAGGGGATACACCATATGAAGGAAGCTTACTAATAAGGCTAGCATGCCAGACCCTGTCAAAAGCCTTCGAGACATCGAGCGAAACCGCGAGTGCTTCACCACTGTTCTCGAGGGCCTCACCCCATAGATGTGTGGCATACACTAGAAGGTCCCCAGTCGAACTATTTCGGCGAAACCCGTACTGTCGATCGCTAAGGAGATCGTTATGTTCTAGGTATGCCAAGAGGTGCGAGTTCAATATACGCTCCATAATCTTACCGAGTATGGAGGTAATCGAAATAGGTCGATAATTGACAGGGTCAACACGGCTGCCTTTTTTGGGCACGGGCTGCACGTTAGCAAGCTTCCAGGATTTGGGCACTATTCCAGTCTTCAAGGAGAGGCGATACAAGCGTGTCAGAACAGGAGACAACTCGGGTGCACAGGTCTTAAAAAAATTCAAACCTTTGTCAAGTTAAGAAATTTATCGTAATTGCAGTCCAATACTGGTTTACTGTGGGTTTTAAATCTAAATATGAGGACCTGTATAAGCCACAAGGCTAATTATGATAACTTCTTCGAATAATTTTTGTTAATTACTATTACTATATTATTATATTCATTACAAGATTACCATTTTATCCCTTTGCCCCTTTTTCTGCCACAGCTTCCAAAATATTTATCAAGAAGTATATGCATATAGTATATTTTTAAGATAGTATTTTGATAAATAATTAACTAATTCAAACGCATTATGCTACAATATTTAAAAAAATCTCTGTGAACTGTTCGTTCATACAACCAAGGCAATTACCGCAGCTGTTCGACAATGTGCGGAAATGACCATCAACAATTAACTAGCACCTAGTCACAAACAAACCTAAATACAAACAATGGTGACTGCGTGTTACGGACAGATGCGTATATAAATTAATTTAAAGAATTTCGGATAGCAAAAATCCTTATACCTTTGAAAATAGCTTTACAACTTCGATAAGCATTTGAACGTTATTTGAAAGTACTAGTTAGAATTAATGAAATAAACATATATTTCAACACATATAAAAAATAAAGCCATAATTGCCAGCTTTAACAAACCAAGGATCAGTAAGCTGAATTAGCTAGTCGACCACATGTCTCTTTGAACCAAAAACAGCGGGAGAAAAAGTATGCTATATTTTGTTTACAGATACCTACGTAGTGTACGGAGAAATTGTCTTTACAGTAACCGGCGTTTCTTTGGTAAAAATATCACTGTAATTCTAATAGATAGCAAGTAATGAAAACATATGTAATATGGTCCAACATGACATCTAAGATTTCTAAAATTTTAAGCATGGTTACACCAGTTTGTTGTAATCCATGTAAAATCTAACAGATATGATTAAAAGGATATAATGACATTTCACAGTCTGTGTGAGACTTATAAATAAATGTATAATAATTACAGGTTGTGACTGTTACAGACACTTATCAGTTTTACTCAAGTGCAATATTTTGAATGACGACTTTGATATATTATCTGATTTGACATAATTTATCAATTTTGGTCCATTTTTATTAGTGTGATATGATATTAATTAGTAATCTATCAACATTATGTTATGTTTAACATAGTTGTGTATTGGAGCTATCTCCGTAACCAATTACTGTTTATCTTTTCAATAAACAAATGATTAAATATAATATTAAAACAGCGTAATGTCGGTACATGAAAACTGAAAATGAAGAACTTCAATATCTGTCATTTCGACAATTGTTACGTGAATCGGAGATCCGGCACAGGATGGTACGAGTACGACACGTATCTGAAACACGCACAACCGACTTCCTTAAACTTTCATTAGGTTAATGTTATAACAATGCTCGAGTTACAGAAAATATTAATTAGAACTTTTATGTGCGTCCTTTTTAGCGAATTCGGCGACGGCGTCATCTACCGCTTGCTATAAGGTGACACTATATTCTATATTCAAATCAGATACTCGATAATTTTAATTGATAGTTATTTAAACATTTAACCTACATATCATTCAAAAAAAAAACTGAATTAACTGTATTGTTACGCGTCCAGCTAAATATCATCGTTTATGCCTTCCGCCTACGTAAAATTAGCATTTTATTGAATAAAACAAATATTTACAGACTTCATTGCGTTAATTTTATCTTCCATAAAATGTTTCGAGCGCTTTACGGCACCCATGACCAAGGTAGGACTGAAGTGTTACACGTCCTGATGCCATTGTAAATCCGGGCTACTTGAAACTTTTAATTATTAATTTTGGTACGATCGACATAAATATTACCGAATCTAGAATTCTTGCAGTGGTATGCTAGACTTTGCCTGAGGTAGTGCCCAACAACCTATTCAAAAATAAGATGAATCGTGAATATTTTTTTTAATTCATTGTGTAGTATTCGCGTAAATATTAGAAATCATCAAATAGCTCTTTCGGTGAATAAATTGTCACCGCAAATCGTGTATATTTTTGGACTGTTCCAATTAAAGCTACTTAACGGTACTAAACACATTCTGAACAAGTCAAACAGTTAGCATTCTACCTACATCCTACATACGTGCAGACACAAGCGGCAACGAAACTTAATTCATTCACACATTACCACGTAACCTTGAATGACACGGGTTACGTTTTTAGAAAAAAGTGTAACATAAAACAGATGAATAACATGATCACTTTAAAAAAATTAATTTTTTTTACACTTTATAATTTATTTGTATTTACTTAAGGTGTTAAAAATAGACAGTATGAATGTTTGTAGAGATACTGAATCATATTCAGTATATCTACAGATTCAGTATCTCTACAAATTAAAACCCAACTAGAAGATCAATTTTATTGTAAATTTATTGATCTGGTTTAAATTGCATAATGTTTCCTTTAAGACTGTAAATTAATTTAGCTAGAAACAACCACAGGGAAGGCTATAATCAATTCCATATTTTGTTCTGACATTATTTTACCGGGGCAATTTTCAATAACAACGTAAGCATTGAGTTGGATCTATTAAGTTTAACAAAACGAGAAGATTTCCCCGAACGTAATGTAATCTACTTTTTTGGCCCTCTCCGCCGGTAATAGAGGACCCAGATCTTACATCACGCACGTTGGTAATAGACTATAATTGTATACGGAGAATTGGTCCGGAAAACGATAGGGTTACGCTCCGTGGGTCCCATGACTTTGTAATTTTATGAGAAACAAAAAATGTTATAGCCACATCTCATTCTAAATACGGTTGAGCGAAAGAGATCGACTATTTAATACAAATTGCTTTTTACTGAGTGTTTTTGCGCTGGTACTTCATAAGTGTGATATCTAAAAATAGGGCCAGAAGTGAATTTACTTTAGCCGGGCGATGAACCCATTTATATAAAAAGTGGATGTAAAGGTGTTGAACTACTTTAAATTTAGGATAGAAAGCATTTTACGGAGAAGGCATTACATTGAAATCGTCTGTTGCTTAATCCAAATGCGGACGATTTGAAATACCTCTTTCATGCACCTTCAGAAATATGATAAATTGGAAAAAAACTAGCTTTATTCAAGTCGCTTTCTAAATGTGTACAGTCATAAAATTCTGATTTGAATCGAGATACTTTATAACGAGAACAAAAGCTTCGGAAGCTTAGTATATGGGAAAACCTTGACCAATGCCAGTTCCGTATTACGACCATAATCTTAGCTAAATTTTACTAGTAACACTGTGCTGACTCAAGGCAGTATTTAAAAAAAAATTAAATCATATCTCACTCAAATAAAGCTATAAAATTTCAAATTAAAAATCATGTATGATTTAGGCCCTTTGAGATGGTTTATTTAACTAATTACTTATTAAGTGAGACTGGTTCAATTAACGGTGCACATATTAGTTTAATTTATAACTTTCGCTATCAATATTCAGCATTTATTAGTATTTTTATTTCATTTAAAAAAAATTTTTAGGCCCCAGAACTAATAAGAATTTCATATAGATTACTCACATTGTAAATCTTTGTACATACTTTGAAATATAAGAAAAAATTAAAAGAAAATACAAATTTAAAATGAATTATTGAGCACCAATGGAATGTGTGTTTATATGGAACAGTTAATTGAACATTTAAAATGTCTATCGTTAGTTTTTACTGTAGGAGGACACAGGACTATTCACATTTTTAAGTGGGCGATGAGTTTGAGAAGAGTCGGTCATGCTGCGCTGCTGCCTTAACTTTCAGGCATCCTCCCGGTAAGTTTATTCAGTATCAAGCACGTGGCATATCAGCACATAAAATTGCAATTATTAAATTTATTGCTGCCGACATCGGGGTTAGAAATCCAATTGCCATTGACCACCACGGTTATAATTTTAAGTATCAAAGTGAATACAATCATAGACTGCTCATAATCGTGGAACTGAAAATAATCGAAACGTTGCATAAAATGCCGGTACGAAATGTGCTATTATTTCAAGAATTGAAATGACTTGGCTTTTCCCATCACTATCTCTTTCGAGTCCGTGTGCCCTTTCGAAAACCCATGGCAAATTTATTTACTCTGTAAATAATTACTTTCATTATCATGCCGACGTTTTATCGTGACAGAAATGTTTGTATAGTTTAAACAACGTGATCGCCTTATTTCAACACCATCTAAAGCCCCTACAGATTTTTTTTTCAGGTACACTCCGAATATGCCCGTCGGTTTGTTTATATATCTTATCCTGTCCGGGATATTTACATAGAAAACATACAAGTGAAGTTATTTGTAAGTTTTCTATGCAAAAATCACGCAACACGCAGGCATTTTGAATAGGTATAAAGTTTACTTCAAAACTATACATACGAGTATCTTATCAAACAGGGTTGACTGGTAGAGAATGCGACAAGGCATTAAGTCCGCCCATTGTAGCCTTTAGCTTAAGGTGTAATCAATGAAGAATAAATAAATAAATAAAATATCTGCCATATGTATAGTAGTAGCTTCAATAATTATTTCAAAAATGTTATTAAGTACATGTTTTCTTCTTCGTAGCCTGAATAGTCCTTCCCGTACCTATGCTTTTAGTAACTAACAAATTTTAGTAACGGCGAATTCATCAAAAAATAATACCTCCTCTAACTCTGGAAGGGGAATGGGAAGAGCGTTGTGTAGCTTAACATACTAGCTATCAGTGCCCTTCAAATTCAAACCGAAACAGTAATGTTTGCACACTATTGCTTGACAGCGGAGTATCTGGCACTGCGTGGCAATACCTACATAGACGGATTCCTACATAGGAATTCTACAGCACATGCCTCTAAATTATATTTTAATGCAGCTTGTTATTAGAAATTAAATAAAATGGCAATTTTAACCTCTGTATTATATGGGTTTTTTTTACTTAAGACATTTTGTGCGACAAACAACAAAAAAGTCAGCCAAAATTGTTCTCGCAGCTAGTTACATAATCAATGACGTTTAAGATAGTTTTTTAAGATAGTTTTTTGTTGATCACACAATTCCATTAGCAAATAGTTTTGTTATATTTATGGATAATCCACAATTTTTTTAACTGTTTTGTACTGTTTAACTGTATATTGTTAAAGTTATTGTTAAGTGAAAAATAATAAACATGCAATACAATTAATTTTGTATTGATAAACTAATTTTAGTCGTCATAAAATTTGCGTTTTAAATACATTTACCTGGTGTATATTAATTCACAAAATATGATGCAATTTTTTTCTCTGTCTGTACCTAAGTTACATACCGTGCTAATAAAAAAGATGTGAATATTTTTAGGACACGTTAGTGTTTATCAAATGCAAAAAAGTAGTTAAGAAGCCTATAAATCCCACTGCTGAGCACATATCTCATTTTTAAAACATTTTTTTTCTTGATTGGCTTATTCTTGACTCACTTATTGAGTCGCAATGAGTCCGGTGCGAATTAACGAATTTCATGTGTCGTCGCAATATTTTTTATTTCTAAGACATGCAGATTCCTCAAGCGTTCATCTTCTCTATTGGACACTTGGCAAATCAAGACTTTACAATGCAATTAATATTTTCAGTGGAGGCATCGGCGATAAATAATGATAACTTAACCATTTTATTGTGGTTTGGAAGGCATAGCACGCTATAGTGAATCACGACTAAATAATTACCTGTCTAATTTTTTACTTCAAGCCTCAGTGGAAACTGGTTCCCTTCCTACAACAAGATTGGTTTCGATTCGACGCAATTACTCACTGCTACTATATAGATAGGGTCGCCATACGACCCATTTATGCGGGACTGAGTTTTCTTCCTACAATAACCTTTGATAATTGTTTAAATTTATCTTAAAAAACACGATGCTCGCTCTAATATAACTCCTGAGTAAGTGCTTTTAACAGACATAAATTTTACGTACACAACAGCGACCTAAGAGAATGTACCACCCCATCCCAACCCGTGTTTGTCGTAAAAGTCGACAGAGGAAAAATTAAAACCAGGAGATGGGCAGCAGCATGTTCCTGGAACATCTGAATAAATAAATTGCGGTTGCCAATCCGCCTTTCAAGCGTGGCAACTATGGTAAAATCCCTCTAATATGAGAGCTACAAACTTTTGTGGCTATCTATGGGGGAGGTCTATGTTCAGCAGTGGACTTGTGAAAGGCTGAAACGACGACGACGACGCCGCTACAAACAGACCCGAAAATCAACAATTTTGTTTAGGCTCGGCTGGGATTCGTACCCAGGACCCGCGGCGTAGAAGTCAGGTACATTTGAATTGCTTTGTCATGCTGCCGTCTAATAAGAATTAAACCACTACCTACCGCTTTCTTCATGTTTTATTTGTTTCCGGTATCATTTCCTGGCAATTATGGCAACCCTAACTGTATATCTCGTTTAGCTTAATAACGCATTTAAATAATACTGAGTAACTTTGCGACGGTGCAATCGAGCATGAACAGTAGACTGGAAACCAAACATTGGAATTCGCCGAAATATATTTCAATATAAGTTTGCCTTGCGTTAATGGAAATTTTATATTTATTTTTCCCAATTTTAACGGCGCATAGAGACAACACATAAGCATCGGAATTTGTAGCTCCCGTTTTGGAGGGATTTTGCTACAGTTGCCACGCATGGCAGGTTATTTATTCAGAGGTTCCAGGAAGATACTGCTGCCCATCTCCTGGTTTTCATTTTTTCTCTGTCGAATTTTGAGACACCCAAAGTATGAAACGGGGTTGTAGATTCTCTTAAGCCGCCACCACACGGTGGTTGTAATTTTAAAAGCACGGATTTAATTTCTTTTACTTGTGGTTTCTTATTTTCAATGAAAATTTAAGTGGAACCAAATATTATGTATATTTATATAATATAAAAAATAGAGTATGCTATATCTGGCATGTTATTAAATAAAAATATATTAAAGTGATGATACGTTAGTATTCATTCGGCACAAATATTTAAAACCGTTATAAAATATGCGTTGGAATGGTGTCTACCCACGGGTACGGTAACGGGCGCGCCTCCCTCGAGGGAAGACGTCTATTACCTCATTGCCAATTGCCTTTATTACTGGACGGCTAAACTTGGAAATTACAACAACACATTAAATGGCCGCCAAGACGTCCTAGATGCCTGATAACAATAATTCGAATTAAGTTATTGGCCAATTTCGAAGGAATTATACGTCACTCTACTGCTGCATTTTGTATAGTGACTGACGAGAACTCATTCGCACCTTTGGCAATTGGCATTGGCAACGAGTCATTCTATCTTAATCATAAGGGATGACATAGCACCTTCATGATTTTACATCAAGAACAAGTATCTATAAAAAAAACAGGATATATCAGGACTTTATACTCATTCTATCAAAAATGAAGTCGACGTTAAGTTAAGATCAGAAGTGATTGTAATAAAATTATAATTCGTATAAATTTATTTTTGATATTCCGTAATAAAACTTAGATTATAAAGCGTGTAATGTATAACTATACAGTTGACTTTGTTCGTGTAAACATTGGGATTCATGTAAACTCCTGAGCCTTTTGAGACATTTCATTAAAACAGAGAATTAGTTCTATGGTTACTGTCTGTAACTTTTGCAAATTTCAGATTAATAGCTGTATAAATTTTCCAGTTTTAAACGTTCAAAATATGTTTTAGTAAACAAATATTATTAGCCGTGGTAGCTCAGGGGCCTGGTGCTCGCCTTTAATTTCATAGTAAGCGAGTAACCTGGGTTCGATCCCCGGTGCCAGCACCTCTAATATTGTTCTACAATTTTAAGTGGTGATTTACCACGTGCTTAGCGGTGAAGGAAAACATCGTGAGGAAACCTGCATGTCCGAGGAATAGAAATATTTCGAGGACATGTGAAGTCCGCCAACCCGCATTGGAGCAGCGTGGCGGATTCTTCCTAGCTCCAAAACCCTCTTAGAAATGAGAGGAGGCCTGTGCTCAGCAGTGGGACATTTATAGGCTGAAACTTTACTTTACTTTTTTAAACAAATATTACAAGATGTGCCAAAAACTTTGAGCTCGTATATTAGACAATCACTGGCATTCAGGATTGTTGTGGTTGTGTCAGAGAGAACAAAATATTGGGTATGCTAAGTTAGACACACACCGCTACATCTTGTAAATACTCAGCAACTTAGACTATATCGCTATTTTGCATAAGTATAATTCGTGGCATCGTAACCAATGACAACAGTCAAACTGATATTAAATTTTGTAATTCGTGACAACCTTTCAAATAATCTAACAATGGGGGATCAAAAAAAACAATAAACATATTTTTTCGAACAAAGATAATCAATTTTAGATCTTGTTATCACAATTTCCAAAAAACTTTAAAATCATATAAAAATAAACAAATATGGCTACTTAGTCAAGAAACCTGTTTTGGTTGAAAAGGCGATGTACTCAGTCACTTAAACCTTACTTTTTTGTGCTTTGTGTCTAACTCAACGACTTAGAATTTTGTTCGCCCTGAGACACCCATTGCCTAATAATGATGCTGTCATCAACGTTATCAAAGACATTAAGACATCTTTAATATGCACATAGAATATCGAATACTGTATTGTACAATTAACCTTAGAACTATTTACAAAGTAATGGTATAAATAAATTACTAACTAGTTAAAAATAAAATCAACGAATCAATTGTTACTCATTCCTTCATTAAAACTCCTAAGAGATCGCATCTGTATTATTAAAGCATGGTATTTATTCTTTAATTGTACAATTCCTATTCTCAGCATGATTAATCTGATAATTTGCATGAGATGTAGGCAAAACACTTATAAACAGGCCTCTATTTTTCCATTGGTTAGTAATTATTGCGTGCCTAAGTTGCCTGTCATTGACGTCTTGGTTTATTCCCTTTTGATTATTTTTTGTTCTTCAGTGGCTATTAAAAAATGAAACTTTTTTTTTATTTACAGTCAATCATCAATGCTATAATGAGTTGATAAATGAGTGTCTGTATTTGCGCTAACACTTACGGCAGTATAATTTATCTGACACAGATGACAGCATCAAGAAATTAATAAGGAGGACAGGACAGGACAGACGGTTTGTTATCACACTTATGACTGACTTGATATGGTCAGGATTCTGAGAGATTGGCTATGACGCATGGATACATTTTTTTGCCTATCTTTATTGTCTTACATATACAACGTTATTCATAATTGGTATAACATCCCGGCAGCTACCTATGCAGTGAAGCTTTAATGACAAAATTGAATACTAAAAATGTGCATACAAAACTTTAAAATTATTTGTTATGTAAAACTTTACGACACCCTAACTCAGAAAGTCGTTGCCCCGAACCAGACAAATTCAAAATACGTTTTGTTCTCCATTTAATTTATGTTACGTAATTACTAACAGATTTACTTCGCAACAGATTTCCTTAAGCTTCATGTTATCCTAGTACTTGTGAGTTCTTTCGGTAACAGCTCAATGGTAAAACGCCCAATTAAATTTATGAGATTTTGATAACATCTATGAGTTTTAAGCAAATTCTTTAAGTCGACATATCTCCTACAGGTATCACGCTACGAGGCTAATTATATTTTTTGGGGCATATAAACATCGTCCCTAAGCCCAGCCTGCCGGGATGTATAGGACATTACGGATGACCCTGTATATCAGTATTACTACAAAAATTTTATTAGACCAGAAATAGCTTAACCGGCTGTATCTTTTATAATAAAGCTTAAAAAGGTTATAATTTAATCTCGGTAAAATTTAATAAATGGACACCACCAGTGCAGAAAAGTTCTCCATTTTTGCTCTTATCCTGTATTGACTATTATAAAAATCATTTAGGTATAGTAAAAATTGTATTGGAAATATCTATAACTAATTTAATATTTAAGTGGAAGTCACGAAGGAAGTAGTTGCACGTAATATGGCCACGAAGGTTTAGCTGATATCGCTGGGGCATCAATTGTCTCCGGGGAACGACTGGTTTATTGTTAACCAACTTTAAATTTCCATTATATGCAAATGTCCCCTGATGATTTATATCTTGCATACTTATTTTAAAGATATGTCATTACTAGTTCTTCAATTTAAAGATTTAAATTATTTGAAATAGAAGTGCAATCTATAACATTTAAGGTTAAAAATTATACATATATTTCTCCTCTGATTTTGATAATTAAGTTTATTCGGTCGTGATGCACTGCTGCGACTTTTCATTTTTCTTTATTTACAACAACACAATATACAAAAATATAATAATATAATATAATCAAAATATAGTAAGTTGCTTTGGGGTAAGTATGAATGAACCATGAATAACGACCGACAGAACCCCGATCTCGTTTGCGTTCTGAAAAACATGTTATTCTAACTAAATATATGAAGCTTATAGTAAGTACTTGTATCAGTACATTGTCCATAACCTTAATTTATTATAAGCATGCGCGACACTGCAATTTTTTAAAATTTACAATTGTATAAATGGTAGACAATAACTATATCTATAGATTTCTACTAATTTAATATTTTAGAGTGTCCAAATATAACTATTCCTAAATATACGCATTATTACTTAATGAACACTATATAATGTTATTAATATCTTAAGAATACAATTTCCGGTCTCGTAAAGTCTACTGATTATACTCATTCATTACAGCTTACGAGTAAAAATATTGAATAAATTTCATCATGGAATAAACCGTCCGATTTAAACAGAGATCTAGTAATTGCTGATGCATAATCTTCTGTGTATGTAAATCTCTCTACTTGCTATTTAAATTTTGACGACCGCGTTGCCTAGTGGTCAGAGTACCTGACTTCTATGCCGCGGGTCCTGGGTTCGAATCCCAGCCGGAGCCAACATTTGTGCTAAAACATAAATTTTTGGTTTTCGGGTCTGGTTGTGTTGTGATTGTCCCCGTGTTTCTGACACTGCATCCTAGCCTACCTCCGATCTTATCGCATCAGCGTTACATCGGGCGCGGGTAGGTTTGGGACGAGTGAGTGTCTCTGTGTTTGCGCGTACATTTGTGGCACTATAATATCTCCTGCGCAGTTGATGGCTCTCGACAGTAGTCGGCAGTTGTCGCCGTGGTCGAAATCGGCTAGGAGACCATCATCATTTAAAATTTTGGAGACAGTTTTGAATGACTAATCAATTTTCTTCGTTGTTGCCATTTATTCGTTAGCTCGATGCGTTAGTTAGACGGCCGACGCAAGTTTTCGGCATTTTTTGCGATGGCACCGGAGGCGGATTTGATAACCTGCCTGCCTTGCAAAGCACGAAAAATTGCATGACCCGAGCCTACTCGGCCTATAGGGAAATCCGCCCCTAGAGCCAACTTGAGATAGCTATTTAAAAATGACGTTTTCCTTAAAATTATTTTAAATATATGTAAAAACAGTTGCTTGATATAAAGAAAACATTTTTGGAAAAGTAGCTTCATCAAAAGATTTATTAATTTTATTTATTTGACAACAACAAAATATATACTAATAAAATAATATAAGTCTTAGTATGTATGTATAGTATGCTTGATGAAGCTCAAGAGATTTATAGTTATTTATTTCGTTTGACGCCAGCGTCGGTTAAAATTGTTTTTTTCAGTTTTCGACCTACTAAAATTGTAAGAAAAATATTCTTTAAAATTCAAGCAGTGTGTAAATTTATTTTCAATAATGAATTATTGTTAATAATTTTAAATTCTCTGTGACCGAATACCGAAATTATTTTTTCTTATAAAAAATGCGGAACACTTGATACCAAACTGTTTGAATACTGAAACTACATCGTTTAGGCAATCAATCAAACAAAAAAAAAATATGAAAAGTCTAGAATTTTGAAGGTCAAATATCCACTAAATGATAATGCAGATGATGATGATGATTAGTTTTTTATAAGTGACGTGATGTGAAAGTCGCTCACCTCATGGTAAGTGCCACGCTTACCCATAACAGTTGTATTGTTACCCAGAGCTGCATTACAAATTCTATGTAGCAATCCGCTTGTCACCATGAGACATCAGTTCCTTTTTCTCACATACCCTGAATTTACTCGCGCTGCAGTAATAGCCGTGTGGTGGCGGCTCGATAAAAGAATACTACCACTCCATCTCATCCAATGGATCTCGTAAAAGGCGAGTTAGGAATTAAACTGCACTGTGCACCCAACAGCGCATGATGGCGATGGGCTCACCACCTATCGAAACGTGGATTGTGGCAGTCATCTGTTTTTGCAGTGAGTGCCCAGTCTCTGACTACCCCTTATGGGATACAGTCGTGATCTTATGTATGTATGTATGTAAGCAGTGATATACTAAAATACAGAGATGTTTGCACATCACTAGTATAGACTCATTACAACTTAAAACAGTTTTTTGTTTGCCATTCATGTTTCTTGATATTTTCTTAGTAATTGGAATTTATCGACAAGGTTTATTTAATTTTTTTAAGTAAGATACTACTACAGTATAAAAACGTATTCTGGAATAACATACTTTCGAAGCGCCTCGATTGTGTTGTAACGCTAATCACGTGCTGTGGCGTCCATTACACACTAAACGAAGGTCTTTGTCCCCTTTGAGGATAAAAAATGTAACCTTATTGTCGCCAACTCCGTGGCGACATTACTACTACTTTTGCGAAGAATTTAATATTTTCCGCCATCTTTGATGTGTAGCTGGGCAGTTGCTGTTGCGAGATACTTTCAACGATTGGACTTTTCATGATGCTTAGGTAATTTTAACTAATTGTTACTAATAATTATCCATTAAAAATACGAATATAAATAATTAAACGTTGTCAATAATGTTATAACTAATTTCATTCCATTCATCTATTTTCGTACTAAAACCTGTCGTTTTCAATTGAGGTACAGAACCAAAAAAAAATATTACCTCCAATACTTGTATTAAAACACCGTTTTAAATCCTTTCCCACAAAACATAATAAAGTTTAATAAGTTGGAACCGAGATGTGATACTTTAAACCTTACATAATTGAAATTACAAAAAAGCATAAGTACAAAAAGTTACTGTTAACTGCGTTAAGAGGTCTGTGTCTTAGTGAGAACTATTTCATTGTTATTTATTTATTGCAACAATCTTAGGCTTTTGGCACATGTCAAAGTAACACGTTCAAGATTCATCCTCCAAATCAGAATGATCTTTCAAATCAGAATCATCCTTAAAAATTGTAAGGACGTCAACAGTAACATGATAATTGACTTTTGTACGACGAAAAGCAAGATTTCGCAATGAATTGAATTTTCCAGTCACTGTACAGTTAGCACTTGCTGCATAATACACTGTCAATATTAAACATCAAAACTCACGAAATTCAACGAAAATTTAAAAAAAAACGTAATAGCTTATAAATGTCCCAAGGCTGAGCACAGGCCTCACCTCTTTTCGAGACGGTTTTTGGAACGGGGGAGAATCCTCCACGCTGCTCTAATGTCTTCGAAATAATTTATATTTCTCAGACATGTAGGTTTCATCACGATGATGATGTACATCAGCACTTAAAATTGCAATTAACAATTTTAGTGGTCCCGGCACCGGAAATCGAACACAGGTCACACGCGTCCTATGAAACTTTAAGCTTCCACGGATCAAAATTAAGTAAATACTACTAACTACATGTTTATATAGTCTCTACTATATAATGTGTTATATTCTGTAGAAAACATTTTTGAAACCCTTTGGAAATCTTAAGTAAATAAGTACTAAAACATTAATTTTTCTAACTACATTTTTATAGTCTCTACTGTATAAAGTGTTATATTCTGGACAACATAATTTTTTGAAACCCATTGAAAATATTAAGTAAATAAGTGCTAACAAATAAATTTTTCATTTCTATAACAACCTTGTATAATCTGCAGTAATAGGTAGTCGTTAGCACATCATACTAAAATACCATTCTGATTACATTTTGAATTTGGAATCAATATGTCAAGTTCATAAAAAAAAAATGATCAATTTTTAAATGAAGACACTTTTTATCGTATATCGTATACTTATTTAAATATCTGATTGTGTTTACCCATACCATCACGCAGAATGCAAGCATAGTCAAAGTAATACCGGCTTTGTGCATTAGAAATATAAAGCTGGCTAGGAGATGTTAGTAAAATATATAGATTTAAGAACGATATTTTACACACACACACACACACAACATTTTCTACAAATTATCCCCATGCCCTAAAGTTATTGAAACGTGAAAATGGCAAATAGAAAAATAAAGTAGGCAATAAACAGTGTCCCTCACACGGTCTTTCCCGTGATGAGTGGAACATTTTAATGAATATTTTATAGCAGTTTTGCGATAACTTCTGATCAAGAATAAAAGTTTTAAGGTTGCGGCATTTAGTTGATAACTTAAAGTAACGAATGATTTACAGGATTTTATATTTATAATTTTTTGTTTATCAGAACCAAGCGAGAATAGAGAAGCTAAATTTCGTAACTCTAAAGTAACAGCCTATAAATGTCTCACCGCGATAAAAAGGGACAGTGCACAGGAGACATTTGGTAAAAATGTCTATTTTCTCTTCCGCCATACACTTCCGGGATTCTTCCGCCACACAGCTCCAGTACAAGTTGGCGGACTTCTCACATTATGTCGACAATACAAAACAAATGTGTACAATAATACGAGTACGTACTATAGACGTATTTTTTATTTTTCAGACATTCAGGTTTCTTGACTATGTTTTCGTTCACCGTCAAGCATGTTTTAAATTAGCACGTATAATTGCAGCTAAAAATAAATAGTGCAAGCACTGGGGATCAAACCCAGGTAACTCACATCACGCCTACTTCATTAATGCCTGCCTGGTGGAGTGAAACGCAGACAAGTTATAGTTTGCTTGCGCAAAAGGACAACAATTGAAATCAATAAGCACATCGAAAGTATACTGCATTGTTATGAAGGATACATTATAATTCTCGTAAGAAAATTACATTCTGACCACGCTAAGGAATACGCAAGGGAAATACTTGTCTGCTATTATTGTCAATGTGCCGTGAGGACTAATGCGTGCTTGATTAAAATATTAAACAGACCTCTTTCATTATAATTACTGGGCAGTTAAATTATTTTATACTTCTTTTGTTTCTGTAATTATGTAATTTTTAAGTTTCATTACAATGGAATTACCTGTTATTATATGCGCAAATTTGAGATAGTAACGAATCTTTATTTATCGTCGGAAGTAACAAAATTTTTAAAATCGACGCATCGTGCAGTACAATACACGTACTGACTACTGAATAAAATATGTTGTTAATATTCATCATGATTAGTAGTAGGCGTAGGCGTAGTACCTTAGGGATCGGATGCTCACCTTAAATTTCAAAGTATGCGAATAACCCGGGTACGATCGCCGGTGCCGAGAACAAATATTTAATTGTATTTTTAAGGATATTACTTTTTTATTCGTCATCATTACCTCACAGACACTATACTGTTGAGCAAAAGCCTTTTCGAAGTTTTAATGATTTGCAGTAATACAAATCTGAATGTTTGAGAAATAAAAGTAATATTTCGACGACTTGAGAAATCCCATCCGAACTTGCCAACCAACTCTTTCAGAGTCCAAAACTCTCTCAGACAACAAGAGGAGGCCTATGCGTAGCAGTAGAAGTGAAATTTATAGATTGTTACTATATTTGAGATTATCATTACGCTATATTTTGTCAGACACATGGTTTTCCGCTTTAATCCATAATTTAATCCATTGATTAATTTAAATACACAAAACATTTAGCAAATAATTTTTAACGATAAATTAGTATTTAACGATTTTTTCCTGACAACTGAAGTGAAAACAATGCATAAGTATGTATGCATGTCCTTTACCTTGAACTCTACAAACATCCATGGTTTGTATATAAATCAAACGCTAAAGGACACATCGAAGTTAACATGACAAAATATCATTATAATAATAGTAGTGGTTTACACATAATGATTTTTTTCGGTTTGTTCCAGCAAGGGCGAATTATTAGTTAAAATTACGACCATTATCGTAGACACTTTATTTTCTACGTCCATTAGCACTTCTCTAGAAAAAATAATGGTTACTCTGGAAGCTCAACGCCTAGCTCTGTTAATCAATTTATATTTTTAAATATGCCTGTTGTATTAACTGCCCTTTTTTATTTTCCAACTTCAGTTTATTCTCAATATTTGTGGAAAGTTCTTACTTAAATTGATACCGCGATAATTGGGTATTTGATATTTTAATATTTGATTGTCAGTTAAATCCATGTAATTGATCATTGATTTGATCCACTGTTTATGAAATAAAAGCTGATACGTCAACTGCTCATCTTATTCCCAAATAATCCTCACGAAAATTATTCCATTTCAGTATCGATTTAGAACATTCATTGTGACATACACATAGACTTCTTTTCGATTTAAAATTATAATTTTTATACGCTACACTTAGTTGGTGAGATTTAGCGTAATCGTAATACAATAATAATTAGTTCAGCAAATGCTTGGAAAGTCGATTGGCGATGACAATACCAAACAAAACTCCAGCCACCGATCGAATTCTGCAAATCTTGCATAGTAGTTATTGTACCGTCTCTCAGAGTTCACAGGATTTTTTGGCTTTTCTTTTTAGTTTAATTTAGAGATCCACAAGACGAACATACATTAATTGTATTTTCTTTCATTATAATAAATGCACATAAACACTTACATCTACAGTAATGGAAAAGTTTATATATGCACAGTTGCAAACACAGCTTCCTGTATTGCCATAGTTATTAACAAGTATATAGTTAACTAAATGTAAATCAATGGTCAAATACATCACAGCATAACCTTACATAAAATATTACGTATGTTGTGCAAGAGCAAAATTAGCATCATGTAACAAAATTCCGTGAATATTTTAAGATATGTTAAATTTTCACGCTTGTGTGAATTTAACGAAAAATGTATTCCGGTGTGTATTGAAAAAGAAAATAATATGACAGCGGTTTATAAAAGTGTGCAGCTCTTTTACACTTTGCAGTCAAGTGCTGTTTGAAAGTGAGTTTTGGATCTATTATTAGACCCAGGAGTTTTATCTGTTCTACTTCCTGCATCACATTGGTCTTTTTTTTTATTGTATAAAGCGACGAAACGAGCAAAACGTTCACCTCATGGTAAGTGCAACATTTGCCCATAACAAATGCTGTGTCACGTAAAACATTTCTGTGTGACACCACACTGCGCCCGTCACCCTGAGACAATTCATAAGTCTCATATGCCCAGTGATTACGCTAGCTCTCAGTGCCCTTCAAACCGAAACACAGTAATGTTTGCACACTACTACTTCTCCATTTCACAACTGTCTGCAGTGCTGCATTGGCTAGCTCCTCCATTGTGTTGACCGTGTGGCTGGAGAAAACAAGGAATCCGTCGGCCGCGAATGCCTGGCAATAAATTCTCTATGATTAGTTTCTACAGTAGAGAAACCAAGTTGATATTCCAAAGGTTAGTCCGCCTAAGAATGCTAGAATACAATTACAAAAGCTATTTTGCTTTACAGATTTCAGTGGTTTCAATGTTTCCTTGATTATATTCACCTAGTTTCATATTCTTAAAAGTAAAAATGTTACTTTCCTAATGAATTAAATGTAGTAAATAACAAAAAAATATTATTGCTTAATTTTTAAGATATATTTCCACATTATTATGACTTTTATGTATTAAAATTTATTTAATTTTACTACTATTTTTTTCTTTATTACCAATATGGATGCTACGAAATTAAATAGCACAAAGTAACAGAAAAGCTTAATTAATCTATACATACGTTAGTTAACGGGAAATAATAATAATAACTTTGATTTTAATCTTCACTTCTGAGCTCTGTGTCAGTGATTTACCTCGCATTCGCAAAAATTTCCGAATATTATAACTGTTGATATTTTCATGAGGACGTTTGCTTCGCTTTTTCCTCGAGAATGTGATTAAGACAACACCAGATACGGTGTAAAGATCTTTCAAAGACGTTGATGGCGAGGATATGAATAAGCGATACAAGGTGGTATAATGAGTCGTGATGCATATTTTTATTCCTTTTAGTAACGGTCACGGTGAACGGCATGGACCTTGTGCCTCCTTACACTTTACCAAGGCTTATGGATTATAGCCAATACTTGGTATTTTATGCAACGACAAATATATTCGCAAGTCATTCAAATAACCTTAACCTTATAGCGTTTAATGGAAAATGGCTACTTATGTTATGTCGGTCTTTGTTATACGTAACTTCATTCAATATATAACATTAAATTTAATTAAAAATCTTTATTGAATATTTAAATATAAAATTAACATTTGGTTTAAAACACTTTATGTCCTACTGTTTTAATTTCAAAAATACCTATAGCACTTTTTAAATTATTTTATATAAATTTAAAAGAAAGTAGGTACTTTTTAAGAAAAAAAGTCAAAAAATCATCATTAATTTAAAGTCTTTTCATTTTACTGCATACGAGGATGATCACTACTCACATTTACAACGCAATGTTAATTCGCATTCATTTTGACTTAATCTAAAAGTATTACTGAATATAATTTGTCGTTTTTATTCAATTATTTCATTGAACAACAATAACCACTACTGCGGACATACGAACAGTATTTAAAGTCACAATACAGCACATACTCTGAATAAGCGAAATAATACAAAATGCATTTTACCATAATTTTGACACTATTCCTGTTGTAGACGTATAATTAGCCGGAAATAGGGAACCCCGATTTCCCGTGAATTGTCCCATCCAAAGTGTAGGCGATAAACAGAGCGTACACTTTCCAGTTAATTAGAGTGATTAACATCCGGTATGACTCCCAAGCATAAAAACACGTTTTTATACATCTCGTATTTATACCTCACCTCACTTACTGCGAAATACGAACCTTTGTTACGATTTCATTAAGCCCACGGTCAAAAGTTCAACAAAATAAAGTCAAGGCATACAATAACGTTTTACAAACATTATGTATACAAGTCACAGTCAACCTGTTGATAAGTAATGACTGGAGCCCATATATATACTCGTATATATATATATCCATCATCAAAGAAGAATAAAGAAAGAAAAAAAAGAGGTGTTAATTTAAAATACCTACACATAATACGATTAGATTTGTAAAATAACAAAGAAATATTAAATTACAACAAATAAAATGAAACTGTCATAACAGAAATACAATATTTTTATTAAAAATAACAAATACATGTACTCGTATTTAAAACTACACGGAATTTTATCATTTTTTTTTATTGGACAATGTGATGAAACGTGCAAAACATTTACCTGCTGGTAAGTCCAACGTCTACCCATAACAAATGCTGTATCACCCTGAACATTTCATGTGTGACACTACACTGCGCCCGTCACTCAGAGATATCCGTTATTAAGTCTCATAAGCCTAGTGATTACACTAGCTCTCAGTGCACTTCAAACCGTAATACAGTAATATTTGCATACTACTGCTTCACGGCAGAATAACTTTACGGCTATGGGGTGGTGTGCTTGCTACCTAGACGGATTCTTGCATAGGAATCTTACCACCAGCCAAAAACCTAATATTGTGAAAGAAAAATCACAAACTGTAAATAAATTCCGATGTCCACATTGAAGAAGGGGGAATTCTACAAAAAGGAATGCCACTTAGGATATGCTGGGATGTGTCAACGTGACACAACCTCGCTCCCATTTTCAGTAGAGTCGTCACTGTAGTATGTCACACGTGCAATGAGATGACCAGTAATTCCAGCTCTTGTCACTCATCATACGAGACTCATCCGCATTATACTTACTTTTCCGCTGGTTTTCTCTGATAGGATGGTCTTTTACGAGTCGAGTCGGTTGAATTTATCAAAATTTTAAATCTATCTATTTATATTTCATTTACCTTCATAAATAGTATTAAAATGTATTTATACAAGCTTTAAAATACCAGTCAATATACAACTGAATAATATAGGATATTACATTAAAATCTGGTATATGTCGTATGTAAAAATAACTTTCAATAAGTGTAATGAAATAATTTATATTGCATAATATTATTCCATTGTATTGACTGTAACTACAACTTATCTTGTAAGCTATTACTGTATAAACATATATTCATTTGTATTTATACAATAAGAATTTCGGTTTCGGTCTTATAAATTTCTAGCATTCTTTATTGACAAATGTAGAGAACTTAAGCGTAATAACGTATGGCTAAATAAAAGTAAGCTTTAATAATATTTATTATAAAACATTGTGTTTAATTTCATATCATATGAGTAATTTTGTAAAAGATTTCGACGTTTCACGAAACCTTTCTCTAATACTATTTTTAAGAAATTATTTTATTTACATTTTCTATTTTATTAAATTTATAAAATATCACTTTAGAAATTCTGCGTAATAATAAGGATACTAATAAACTGAGCTATTAACAAACACGTCATGAATGGAATTTCCATCTTCGCGACATTTTAACCCCAAACCGTATCTGCAGCCCGTATCACGGAATATTTACTCGGAAATATTAAACCGGTTCGGATATGCAGTTCGGCACGAATGAATATTAAACAAGACTAACTTGATTTATTTTGTAGATGTATTATAGTGATATAAATAGTTATTACCGCCGGAAGAGCGCTAGTCGTTTGTAGAAAGTGGTCTCATTATTTTGTAGCTTTGTGTAAGCACATTAAAAAAAGGATTTTCGTATGTCGGCTCTTTACCTCATCTTTTAATATTTTAAATATAAGCACATCATATAAAATAAGTTATTTTAAAAACGAAAACTGTGTTATTAATTTTATGAATAAAAAAGTAGTCGATGAAATTGTAATTGAGTAAATAGATTAATAGATAGAGCAAAAGATTAATGATACGCTCTACTACACCAATATGGAGCGTTCAAACAAACTAAACTAAGGAAATTAATATTAATTGTAAATTAGGTATTGATGTAGCAAACTTGAAAAGTCGTACATTCATAGCGTTACATTTATTTTAGATTTAATCTGAATTAACAGTAAGGTATTGTTTCAGAACGATGGGTGAACTGGGTAGAAAGCTCGGACTCGACGAATTGTCTGGAGGAGCAGCGATTATCAGCAAAGCATTACTAGCAGAGTTCGTCGGTAAGCCTAAAGAGTGGCTAAGTGTATAAGTTCATACACGTATAATATACGTTTTCACGCTTTATTATGCATTTGTGGGGCGGCATAAGATAATCTACCACCCCATCTCATCCCATGGGTGTCGTAAAAGTCGACAGAGAGAAAATAAAAACCAGAAGAAGGGCAACATCATCTTCTTGGAACATCTGAATAAATAAACTGCGGTTGCCAACCCGCCTGCCAAGCGTGGCAACTTTGGCAAAATTCCCCCAAAATGAGAGCTACATACTTTTGTGGCTATCTATGGAGGAGGCCTATGTTCAGCAGTCGACTAGTGATAGGCTGGAATGATGATGACGATGCATTAGCTGGGAAATTATTATGAATGCACGCAATTATGATCGCAGGTCTACTTCTATTCAAAGTTTATTGACCCGTTTTAACTATACTATACATAAAAAAGTATCAGCCTATAAATATCGCACTGCCGATAATCGCACAGCCCCTTCTCAAATCACAAAATGAACTAAAAACAAATTACTTATAATTTAAAATACATCTTGTAACTTTTTGGACCATTAAGATATTATTGTATTACAACGTGGCGCTTTTTTCCCATATAAGAGGTAGGCAGAAGCCTACGTGACGGGTGGCGAACCACATCGCCGCCATTTTGGTACGAGTCAAAAAAAATTTTTTACTCCCCATTGCGTTCCTACGAGCAGTACAGTGACAGCATTGCTTATTATGGTGTTATACTACACGAATATAGGTCAATGCATATAATACCGTCGCCTCTTACGACACCTCGATAGGAAAGAGGTAGGTGCTATTCCACTCTGCTGAATCGGCCAAACCCAATTAATAAATTATAAAAAAACAGTTCTTTCTCAAATTTTTGTAGATGATTTTGCAGTGCATAAAATTTCGATTACTGAATTTGTAAGTATCAATTGTATAAGAGAAAACTTTGTACCCCTTTTTAAGCATATTGCGCTCACGGAGAAGTGTGGGATTTCCCAAAGTTAAAGTTTATTTGTAGAAAGCTTAAATTTATATATAATATGTGTTACAAACACATTAAATTCAATAAAAAAAGTTTAAAAATCACGGTCGAATTTCAATCTTTGGGCGGCCACCAGTTATATTAGAAGTACAATCTTGCAACCTTACTGTCTGTACTTTCTGTTTGATCCTTCATCATCATTTCAGCCTATCTTAGTCCACTGTTGAACATAGGCCTCCCTCATAGATTGCCACAAAACACGATTCTGAGCCACCTCATTCATCGACTTCCCGCAAAACCGTGCAGGTGCGTTTGCCGGTACTATGTTGCCCTCTCGACAACCTTTCTTCCCCAGCAGTTATAGGTTCTACGAGCTATGTGGCCGGCCCATTGCAACTTCAGCTTGCTAATCCTTGATTCCTATTACATCGAAATTTTTGTGTGGAATATTTCGAAATATTAAAGTAAGTTATTTTTCAGGAAATCTGTTACTAAACTTATTCGGATGCGGTGCTGTGCGTGAACATCGCCCAGGGAGCAGTTGCGGCGCCTGATATTGTGCTCATTGCTCTCGCTTTTGGACTCTCCGTTTTTGCTATTGTCTCTGTGAGTACCAATTATACAATATCAATATAAAACATACATACCATAGTCTATAAAATACTTGTTATACAATATTTGCTGACTTTAAGAAATAATATGCAGGAATCCGTTTAGGTAGGTACCCCCCCAGGACCAGTTATTCTGCCGTGAGCAGTAGTGTGCAAACATTGCTGTGCTTCGGTTTGAAGGGCACTGAGAGCTAGCGTAATCACAGGGCATATGAAACTTAAGAACTCATGTTTCAGAGTGACGGGCGCAGTGTGACATCACACAGAAATGTTCTAGGTGACACAGCATTTGTTATGGGCAGACGTTGCGTTTCGTCACTTTATCAATTAAAAAAAAAACTTCAAATATATTAAAAATTTTAACATATAAAATGTAGAGAAATTTACATTATGTGTCTAACACCAACTCAAACCTGTAATGGGTAGTGTGAAATACTTTCAAAATATTTGGGTAGCTCTTAAACCAATAAGTCGAGTTTTATTTCGCCAAAGATACAAACAATATAGACCATTACTATAATTTAATTTACTACTTACTATACTAAAATAATATTATTACAAAATTATATATACTGTTAATGCTATTATTTTATTCTATTATTCACCTTTGAAAGAGTTTTTTCAAGACTTACTCAGGGGCCGGGCGCTCGGCTTAAATTTCATGGTACGCAAGTGACCTGAGTTCAGTCCCCGGTGCCGGCACCTCACAATTTTGTTCTTCAATTTTAAGTGCTAATTTACCACTTTCTTGGCGGTGAAGGAAAACATCGTGAGGAAACCTGCATGTTTGAGGAATAAAAATATTTCTAAGACATGTGAAGTCTGCCACCTCCATTAGAACTGCGCCTCTTCCTGGCTCCAAAATACTATCAGTAATGAGAGGAGACCTGTGCTCAGCAGCGGGACATTTTTAGGCTGTTACTTTATAACCACCTATTTTAAATTTATACCTTCATCCAAATCATATCGCTTAGACCTCTTCTAACTTTTAAAAGAGTTTTTCTCTGAGTCTGCCGCGTGCTACAGTGCAACATTATGTTACAGGAGAACATTACATGTTGAAGGATATTTATCATCTGTCAGAAAGGTATAGGCACAGGTAAATCAGCAATTATAACTGCGATTCACAATTTCCCGTGCATACACCACACGGGAAATCAAACACGGGTCAATCGCGTACTATGAATTCAAAGGCCCTAAGTTATCACGGCTTGTGTATTTTACTTTCTGTACTATTTCAATGTATTTCCATGTTCTGTATCTCAGACGAAAAGTAGTCGAATTAATTCAGTGGACAAACAAAAACATACAGTTTTTTTTGCTACTAGTAACTACAAATAATCTTGTTACCAAAACAATACAAGAAATACACCAATCATCTAAAAAAACAACATTAACGTCAGCAGTATACTATTTTCTAACGTCTTGGGTATTTAAGTTTCAGACTAACCATGACTTTTAAAAGTATTTTCATTATAATCGTTATCCCGTACATAATTCACTGGTCGCAACGATTGCCTGGCGGATGTCAATACTATCAGAGTCGCGCTTTAGACGTTGTGTGATTTACTGGCATTGTGCCATATTTAGTTGTAGCTTAGAATCAGGTCGATGGCCTTTAATTTCACAGTACTACAAGCAACCCGAGTTGTACTCAACTGTGAAGGATGACGTCGTGGGGAAACCTGCATGTCTAAGAAATTTATATTTGGAGGACGTCTGTAGGTGTAGACATAACCAGAATCAGCCCGGACGTTTCTTGCTTTACTTTTTTTATATTTGTGAGGATCCGTCATCTGTCGGAGGACTCAAGACTTTATGACGCAACCCTGAGTTTACTACTGGCTACGTATACTTCACTAAGGTCAAATGAAATAACGCAGCTAAGCATGGGTGAACGTACTGGTACTGGTGATAGGATTCATATGCAGGAATACGTCTAGGTGGCAACCACCGCTTGGCCATTAATTATGCCATCAAGCATTTATTTCCAAGCATTACTGCGTTTCGGTTTGAAAGCTGGTGTATAAAAAGATCACACGGAACTTAAGAAGTTAAGAACTGTAGTGGCAGATTGCGAGCGCAGTGTGATGCCACACATAAATGTTCTGGGCGATACAACATTTGTTATGGATAAACGTTGCACTTACGATTTGCTTGTCTCATCGTTTTTGTCCATTAGTAAAACGCTTGTCAGTGAGTTACCACGTGATTAATAAAAAACATTTTTTTTTACACAGGCGATAGGCCACGTGTCTGGGGGACATGTCAATCCAGCGGTGACCGCCGGTTTAGCGTCGGTAGGCCGCGTGAAACCCGTGCGCGGCATTCTCTACATCATCGCACAATGCGCGGGCGCCGCCGCTGGCTCCGGCTTACTCAAGGCCTTCACACCGGACCGGGCCGCGGGCTCTCTGGGCGTCACCGGGCTCGGCACAGATGTAACCCAGCTACAGGGCTTCGGAATCGAATTCTTCCTCGGTTTCGTACTCGTCTTCGTTGTTTGTGGTGTAAGTATGTTTAACAATTGAATGATTGAAGCGCGCTACTTTGTGCGCATATTAGCGCATTTTATCCATGAAAGAAAGACTAAATTGATCCTGCTGTTACTTATCATAATCTGTACAAACTTACGGATATAAAACCAAATCAAACTAATATACAAAGTATTTAAGTAGCAAATTTGAAGGAGGGACGTTTTTATTTTACTTATTAAAATTGGCGAAAAAAAAAATGTCGGCTTTTATGTTAATTAAACGGACATGATTTCCAGTTAATCGTTGAGTATCGAAGTATAACTATGGGAACTAAACCAATGGTGCGACACTAGTTATTATTAATTTAATATGTTAATGCTCTAATGCATTAACATATTAAATTACCCTTTTTTATAAAAAGTATATAAATAAAAAATCTTGCTAATTGGTTTATATTATTGATAACAACAATCACATAAATCAGTGTTTAAAAATAACCAACAATCTCAATAGATTAGATTCATCAGTACGTAGCGAAAACATTTTTAAATTGAATAAAGTAATTGCCAGATTCCGTGTCCCGGTATTGTTAGCACCGTACTAAAGTACAGCACCCACCAGTTCATTCAAATATTTACAACACTGGCTGATAGTAATTCCCGTAATCTCGATTGCGATTCCACAACAATACAGAAAAAATAATCACAATAACATTTTTTTAATCATTGCCCTACATTTGGATTTCTTCTGTGTCGTGGGTGCATTTTACAGACACAGATTTCACATGCACAGTGTAACCAGACCCTGAAACCAACGATTTGTGTTTTTGCACAAATGTTGACTCCGGCTGGGATTCGAACCCAGGACCTGCGTCGTAGAAGCTAAGTACTCTAACCGCTAGGTCACGCGGTAGTCAACAATTAACCGATTGTCGAGCCGAAACTACCATAACTGATTTGTGTTCAAAGCAAATACGCATACTACATAAATTGCACCTACTTATTTAATTATTAGTAAATACCGACATAATATAAATAATGAAGTTCTTCCAGCCGATTTTCGCCCAGGACGATAACTTCCGAATACTGTCGGAAGCTATCAACTGGGCTGGAGAAATGACAGTGCCACAAGTATTCGCTCAAACACAGAAACACTCACTGTTCCTTACCTACCGCCCTCAATCTTACGCTCGTGTGATATGTCCAAGACACGGGGAAAATCACAACGTAACGATATCCGAAAAATAACAATTTGAGTTTATTTGAGAAGACTTGAAGCCATGGCCTGCGGCGTAGAAGTCAAATAATCTGACCACAATGCCAGGTGGTCGTCAATATAAAACAATAATACATATATACAGATTCTAGTTTTTACAACAGATATTTGTAACAAGAAACGTGTATTAATACATAGATGTTTAATTTGAAACTGTGTTGTGAAAACGATTTATGAGTTTAAATATTACATAAATTAATTTTTCTTAAACGACAAGTACGCTGCTTCCATTGAAAAGGTTAGACTGCCAGCAGTAAAAGAAAAACAAAATAAAAGTGGTCGATAAATAATTTATAACATGATGTTTCTTCAGTTGCCATGTCAAAAAAAAAATGTAGTTATCTTCAAAATCAGGAAGAAAACTACCATGGCCATGGTATTTTTTGATTTTACAACAATATACAAACAACGCGAAACATGAAGAGAATGATTGAATACAAAGTACGCATAATTAACATCACGGAATTGCTTGCAATTTTATCTTTATTATATAAATATACCAATTTAATCTAGATAACTTTAAAAAGATTCGCCGCCGTGACGTATGTTGACTTATTTAATATTATGTCACTTTTATAATAGAAAAGTTAACTTGTCACTAAAATTAAACATATTTTGCTTCGGATAAACTGTATTGGAGTTGATTTTATCAACCTCCAATACAGTTTATCCGAAGCAAATTTGCTACGTTAAGTCGGCCTCATTACGCTCCAGCTAAATTATAGCTGTAACAAATCGACACGACCGGCGACATAATTAACAGTTCGGTTGGCCTATGGCCAAGAAATTGGCTTCTGCACTACGGGTCGTGGGCTTGATTTCCGGACGGAACAAAAATATTTTAAGACCTAAAAGTAGTTATTCCGATTCTGAGTGATTGTTTTAATACCACAAAACGCAACCCCGATACGAGAGAAATCGTAGCGTGTTTTTTTAATAATACATAGCAAGAGTGATGAAGCCTGTAGTGTACCCAGTCACTGGCAAAGAGGCTAAATCATAGTCCTCAGGTCTATAATCACTATCTGGTAGTAAGTCATCATAACCCACAAATAAACTATGTGCGTTTTGTCACTTGTACTAAAACAACAGTTTAAAATAAAAATAAACAGGTAAAAAGTAAAACAAATCAAAAGGGTTATAATTTCAAAATAATACATAAGCTCTTGAAAACATTTATTTACACATAAATTCGTATTCATACTAATACTATAAATGCAAAAGTATTGGTCTCTGTCCCTCTTTCTGTTTGTTACCTTTTCGCGCCTCAACCATAGAATGGATCTTGACAAAATTTGGCACAGAGATAGCTTGCATCCTGGAGACGGACATCAAATACTTTTTATCCCGGAAAATCGTATAGTTCTATGTTCTACGTATAGGTATATGTATATTCACGTGGACGAAGTCGCGTGCATCAGGTAGTCCATACTAATATTATAAATGAGAAAGTAACTCTCTCTGTCCCTCTGTATGTTTGATACCTTCTCGCGGCTCAACCGTAGAACCGATCTTGACAAAATTTGGTACAGAGTTAGCTTGCATCCTGGAGATAGATATAAGATAATTTTTATCCCGGAAAATCTAATATTAGCCACGGAATATTTAAAAAACATTCAAAGGTTTTAGATTAATTATGAAATTATAGAAAAAATAATGTGGGTCCGATGGACTAAATAGACAAAAATTTGACAAATATAACGTACCTCGTGCTCCACTAACTGCAAATATAAAAATGTTCAAAAATTATAATTTTTTTTTCTTTTTTACAGGTGTGCGACCCAAATAAGCCGGACAGCAAGGTGACGGCACCGCTCGCTATTGGTCTAACGGTGACCTTGGGCCATCTGCTTGCTGTAGACTACACAGGCTCCGCCATGAACCCTGCCCGCTCCTTTGGATCTGCGCTCGTCGCCAACATTTGGAGTGATCATTGGGTAAGTTTTTATTAGTCTTCTATTAGATACGTCCAGTATAACGGACCACAATGATGATGACACTTTGGAACTAATCATAAGGCTGATTTTAAATTCACTTAGACAGGAATTTACTAGCGTGAGTGTTGAGGATTTATTGCAAACAGTGTGTTAATAAGATTTAGATCAGATTACATTGTTAGCAGTTACCCAGTTTATTATTATTAAATGTCTGTACACTTATGACATGTTTAAACAAACAAAAACATTAGGTTTACATGCATACCAGAGCCGTTGTAGCTCAGGGGCTCGCGATAAATTTCTTAGTACGCGAGTGACCTAAGTTCGATCCCTTGTGCTGGCACCTATAAAATTGTTCTGCAATTTTACGTTACGTCCTCGGCGGTGAAGGAAAACATCGTGAAGAAATTTGCATGTCTGAGACTTAAAAATATTTGTTTAAATGCTACTAATATAGTTGTAGTGCAATAAGCACGTACAGTACAAATATTTTCAAACAACGTTTTATTAATAGTATATTATGAGAATGGCACAATAGTATGCGGGAAACGCACTTTTTGCGAGACGCTTTTACCCGCATCTCGTAACAGTAATAAAAATAGAACAATAAAACATCAACAAAGATATTCCTAACGTCTACGTTAGGCATATCATATCAATGTTTGAAGCGAACGAAGAGAAAGCGAATCTTTTATTTGAAATCAACCACAAATGTAATCTAATTCAATGTAAAATAAACAAAAGCTAAATTTTCCTATCTCAGAAATGGTAATACCATTAACATTTTCATAATTTCGTTAGTTGTTAGAAAACTTTTTTTAAACTTGTCATTGCATTATATACAGTCACATTGAGGCGAACCTAGATAATTACGATAAATACGAGAAAATTATATCTCAAAAGGACATGTATTTCTGAAGTCTATACAGTAAACATTCTGTGGTGGCGCAACCAAACTGGCATTCCATTATTATCTTTGTTTTTGTCACTATCGATAAAATTCTAAATTAATTTCAAAAAATCATATTTCCAAAAGTTAAATTTACTCAAGGTTTTAGAATGTCAGTACAAAATAGTATCTAACGGGAGCATAAGATCCAGTCGCTCGCTTCGCTCGATAATCATAATATTATCTACACTTATGCGACACACTGCGGCTTATGCTGTAAGAAAACTAAGAAGTCTAACTACACTGCATTGACACTGCGAGATTAGTTTATTTTAGTTATTTCCACAGTATGTCATATGGTTGGTGCTTTGCTGTGGGGAAATGCGACCGATATAGAAACAAATTTTATATTGCATAAGAGGGCCAAAAGAGCTATTTATAAAGTAGGTTCTAGAGTGCCTCTTAGAGATAAATTTAAAGAAATGAATATCTTAACATTAACCTCTCAATATATATATGAAAATATTATGTACGTACACGATAAAATAAATAGCTTTAGTAAAAAAATGATGTACATAATGTAATATCGGGGACAAACACAAGCTTGTAGTGCCGTCTGCTAGATTCAATAGAGGACATTCATGGGGCAAAGTAAACGTTTTTACAACAAAATCCCAGTAGTGCACAAGGTCTTCCTACCCATTGATTCAAAAAGTTTATTAAACAAAACCTATGTACTTAAAAAATATTTACAGGGTTATATTAATATAAAAGAATAAATGGATGACAATAACCCCTGGGAATGAGGTGATCGATGCCAGGCTGTTTCTAAATACGAATTCCTCATGTAATATACATTTTTTTAAATTATAATTGTAAAAGAACATTGACTAGAAAATAGGAAACCTGCGGAGTTTCTTTCGCCTGTTTCTTCTCCGTACACAGGAACCTCGTTAAGAAACGGTGGTAGATTTAAAAAAAAATTGACGTTTGACAAACGAAATCTTAATGAAATATATTGCATTTAAAATATTTTAAATTACATAAAAGCAACACGCTCGTCGCAAACTGGTCTTCGCACCCATTTTGGTGCAGCATTTAAAATAGCACATGCAATGAAAAACTTGTTGGCAGCAATATTTATTTATTATATACTATTAGTTTTCGCTAAGTACTGCTTTGTAATTTTGCTTGTAACATAATTATAAAATGAAATTATAAACTAAGAACGATAATTTGGGAGGGGTCAGCTTTTTTATTATCGTCATTAGTTATCGAGTCTTTAGAGCTTTACCAAAGAAGAAAAGAATAGTGAACATTCTCTTTAACTATCCGTCTGTGTCGCCCATCTCGGTGACATTAACGTAACCATTTATTTGTGTAGTTCAATCTTGGCTTGTGTATGTCGTGATTACGCTTTAGCCACGTCCGCTCCGACAACAGCTTCATACGAGTTGTCATCCGTAATTGCGCGGATTGGATCATGCTTTTTTCGAGAAACATGGCGTAACATCAGCCATTTATAGTTATTCCCTTCACATTATTATGCAGAGCGGTGACTGAATTAACAAATATAGGCATTCAATAAAAGCGGCAAGACAGTGCCTGTCCCATTATTAAATAAATTTGGCGGCATAGAGAATAATAATGATAGAACATTTCTATTTCTGTACGTAACTTATAACATTCCACAATAAACGAATATTGGTTCGTAATAATAAAAATATAGTGTCTTGTGATAATTTATAAGATTGTTGAGAATATTGTACCCGCCTGCCCAACGCCACTTACCTCAAATACTTGGTAGAGGACTACATGCAGCGTTGTACTATTAACAGGCTGATGTATTGATAATGATGATAAACAATATTTAATCACGTGGTTAACGTAACTGCATCCTTATTTGCGGGACCTGAGTATGAGTCTCAGTCGAAGCCACTATTTGTACAACACAAAAATTACTGGTTTTCGGTTTGAGAAGTGTCGCGATTGTATCTGATACTGCATCTTCCAATTTTATCGCATAAGCGATACGCAAGAAGGTAAAGACGAGTGAAGTCTGTAGCTGTGTTAGTTCTGCAGCTTTACGATATGATTGTGTGGCCTAATGGTTAGAGTAACTACTGTTGGTAGGATTCGTATGCAGGAAACCGTCTAGGTAGGTACCGCCCCAGGGTCAGTTATTCTGCCGTGAAGCAGTAGTGTGCAAACATTACTGTGTTTCGGTTTGAAGGGCACTGAGAGCTAGCGTAATCACTGGGCATATGATACTTAAGAACTGATGTCTCAGGGTGACGGGCACAGTGTGATGTCACACAGAAATATTTTGGGTGACACAGCATTTGTTATGGGCAGACATTGCACTTACCATCAGGTAAACGTTTTGCTCGTTTCGTCACTTTATCCAATAACAATACTACGGCGCGGGTCCTGGGTTCGAATCCCAGCCGGAGCACTATAATATCTCCTGTGCAGTTGATAGCTGCCAGACAGTATTCGGAAGTTGTCGTCATCATCATTTACGGCAACACTCGAATAATATTTTCTGCGCAGAAGACTACTTAAGTTTGTAATCTGCGACATATTCCAGAAGCGTCGCCGTGATCGAGTCATGAGGACGTCGTCGAGTAATTAAGTTGCTACAAAAAGTCCTTATTGTTTACTTAAAACTAAAAAACATTTTCAATGTTGACAGCAAAAAGTTACTATGCTACTTACATCGTAAATATTTAATAAGACCCTCAGACAATGCTATTAAAACTGCATTATGACAAGGTTACGCTCACACTGCGAGTACGAACTAAGGTACATACAAATACTTAAATGTTTACGTAATTCGATGCACCTACATTAAGCCTACAAAATATGTTCTGCGTCCGTGAAAAACAATGTATATATTCATACGTGAAGAGAAAACTTTGTACTAATTTTTAAGTAAATTGCGCGCAAGGAGGAGTGTGAGATTTGGCATAGTTAAGTTTATATGAAGAAGGACATCAAATTACATATAACATCCTAATTCAATAAAAATATAATGAATCACTGTCATATTTCGACCATTGGGCGACCACTATTGCTCATAATTTGTTCTATGTTGGTACCATTGTTATGTAATTCTTTACCATTATTTGTTAGGTAAACAATAGCGAAAAAGTTAAACTTACACTTGCAGCTAGAGTGTTGGGAATTATCTTTGGATAAGGATCTATGGTAATCGGCCGAGCCATAAACTTTGGCATAACATATTACGAGAATATCTTAGAACTAATACTAGTATCATAAAAAAATAGTACTCATAAATGTTATATTTCTAAACGAGTTGAACCCGCGATTTGGTTCACTTGGGCTCCATGATTCGTAAAATAATTACTAAATTGACCATAGTTACTATTAGTAATGCATGTGAATTATGTGAATAGCGTCAGTAGTTTTAAGTTAATTATTTTCGAACAGACGGACGAACTAAAGTAGATTTTGAAGAAGCGAAAGTACAAAAAGAAAAGTATAAGTAACCCATATTTAAAAATCACATTAGACTATTTTAAAGTATCTAAGTTCGCATTTTACATAAAATGGCTAAATGTGGACTGCTATGATCATAATCCGAGTCACACATTATACATACTCGTACTAATATTATAAATGCGAAGGTAACTCTCTCTGTCCTTCCGTCTGTTCTTTTTCACGGCTTAACCGCTGAACCGATCTTGACGGAATTCGGCACTGAGATAGCTTACATGGTGGAGATGAAAATAGGATACTTTTTATTTCGGAAAATTAAAGAATTTCCATTGTATTTAAAAAAAAATCAAATCGTCGCGGACATAGTCGCTTGCTTCATCCTAGTATTGATATAAACTGCGCGATGTGACGGACGATCACCTTATCTATTTAGCCGGGCTTTTCAAAACGCCCGTAAAATGAATTAATCTAGATAATGATCAAAAATCAATAAACCGTTTTGACATGCAAAATTCATTCATTAGATTAATTCGTTGCATTATCAAGATATTTATATTTGTATGAAAAACAACGATATTTCAGGAAAGTATTTCATTGAAGACTAGATTCAAGTGGCCAACTCGAATCTATTCTAGATTATGAATGATAGTAATATAATAATAACAGTGGCAGTTATTGTGCCGTCACGCAGTAGTGTGTGAACATTACTGTGTTTCGGTCTGAAAAGCACTGTCAGAAAGTGTAACTACAAGGCATATGAGACTTAAGATGTGTCAGGGTGACGAGCGCAGCGGTGCCACATACATAGAACTTGAACGTTCTGGGTGACATAGCAACCATTACGGGCAGACGTAGGGCTGTAATCTAAAATTTGCCACTGTTATTTCTAAGCAAAATTAATTACGAGTATTATCAGGCAGTCGGAAGGATTTGCCACTTGGCCGGCGGATTGGCAATTGCAGTACCAGACGTAATCGAGCTGTAAGTCTCTCGCTAGATGAAATGGAGTGATGGTCTCTTACTCCGACTACACACGGCCCTTTTTCCATTTATAACATTATTTATTCATAATTATTTTCTTTTTATTTTGTTTGTCTGAAAAAGTTTAAGGGGAGTGATAACTGTAACTTAATAATTGTACCACAGATTTTTAGATTTTTGGTACGATTAATAAAAGTTGAATTAAAATTAAAAAAATCTTCGGTAATTTACAATTTTGTGAATCTTATAGAAATCAAAACTCATTGAACAAATTGGTTTCGTGTAAAAACTAGGTTAATATTATAGTCGTAGTCTAAGCTAATAAAATGTAACTTACAGTTTCACCAGAAAATTAATAAAAAATCATTGCACGCAGGTCTACTGGGCTGGCCCAATTGCCGGCGGAATTGCTGGAGCGCTCCTCTATGTGCACGGTTTTTCTGCGCCACCACCCGACACCAACGCTTCACCCCGCTACCGGCCCGTAGCGGGCGACGAAAAGGAGGTAACTACATTGGACTTTTACAATCATCATCATCGCTTCAGCCTGTCACTAGTCCACAACATAGTTCATGTTCAGCAGTTCCCCCATATTGTCACAAAAGTTCATAGGTCTCATTTTGGGGGGATTTTATCATAATTGCCACTCCTGTCAGGGGATTCAACGGCAGTTTATTTTTTTAGTTACAAGAAGATGCTGCTGCCTATCTTTTGAATTTAATTTTCCCTCTGTCGACTTTTACGACACCCACAGGATGAGATAGGGTGGTAGATTCTCTTAAGCGGCCACCACACGGTAATAATAATTCAATAACTACAATAATAATAACCAATAACTGTGATGACTTGCTGAAGTCCTATAAAAATAGTAGAAATGTGAAGATTGTGATGAAAGGAAAAATGGAATGCCAAACACAACAAACCAACTGCCAAACAAACAAACTACACTGTAAACAAAACAAAGTTATGGATGTTCACTCTTGCTATTGTATACTGAAATGCTGTGCATAAAATTGCAATGTTAAATACTTTTTATATTTTACAAGCGTACTGGACGTCTGGCACCTACAGCGTGGACGGTTGAACAAAGCGTAAGCTATACTTCGCTCTTCGTTCATTATATTTTTGATCATTTTTAAATTGATGATGACCTTCTGGCGAATTGTGGACCAAGGCGAAAGGTTCCGAATACTTTCGGAAGCTCTCAACTGCACTGAAAATATTATAGTGCCACAAGTGTACGCGCAAACACAGGCGCACTCGTCCCTTACCTACCTGCGCCCGATGTAACTCATGTTAAGAGATCGGTGTTAGCCTAGGATACAGTATAAGAAGCCGCAGGGACAATCTCCACAGAAGCCGACCCGTTTACCAACAATTTAAGTTTTTACTAAAATTATGGCTCCCGTAAATATCACCAGCATTTTAGAAGAATTCCCCGTTCAAGAATAATTATTTTCACACCACGTTAAAAACCATGTTCTTGCAATATCGTTGAAATAACAGGATACGAAATTTCGAAACGATCAGACCTGTGGAAGTTGCCACATCCCTTTATGAACTAGAAAAGAGCCGATCTTTAAACGGCGGAACTGATTTTCTTGAATCATGGCTATGAACACTCTCGAAAGGTGACTTGGTGGTTACTGCTGGTAAGATTACTATTAAGAAATCCGTCTAGGTAGGTACTACCCCAGGGCCAGTAATCCTGCCGTCAACCAGTAACGTGCTGTAATAATGTTGCGTTTTTAATGAGAGACGATGTTGCTCCTTTAAAGGTATCAACTTTAATTATGCTCTTTAGATTGACATAATGTAATCTTATAAATACGAGTATGTCACGTGAGCTACACTACACCTCCCACGGACAAAAAATATAAAAAAAGTAATGCAATCTTTTTTTTGCATAAAAATATGATTATTATAAAAATATTATTAAGTACTTAAGACAAAGATTTCCTATAAATGTAAACTTTCTAAAAACTATCCTATACTGTCTACTCTATTTATTTGTATAAGGCGTCCCTTATGCAATGTCACAGTCAAATATGCTACTAGCACATATGGTCAAGACATATCCTTGTATATTGTGTAGGTACACATTTTCAAAAAAAAAATTCTTTGATGAAAGACCGGACTAACTGGACTGTCCGGTCTTTCATGTTACTTAATCCAATTTCCATTTCATATTTTATTAACATATTGGTTAACCTTTTATCACTTTATTATAACATTTTATAGCAGTTTATTATTATTAGATTATATTGATGTACTTTTATTACATTTGATTGACTACTTTCATGTACACGATCAAGATAACGGACATAATATATCACATTTTATAATTTTCATCATTTCATTTCATTAACAATTTAAAAATAAATATTTTCGCTTATAGCATTTCACATTATACCATTTCTTACATATACACAGCTCGCGTGCATACATGCTCAAGATAACGGACATAATATATAAGTATGACATTATTTTATAAAAATCTTCATTCGCTCAATAACAATTCTAAAAATTCATTCCGCGATTCTATTAGAACGCATCCAAAACTCTAAATAAATTATTCCGCTAAAAGACATTCCATAACTCTCAGTTGATCAGACTAATTGTTAGTGGATATAGTAATCTCAGACAATTTTTCTTTACCTTTTACTTACGTTTTCCGACATAACTAGCATACATTTATTTTATAATTATTTATTCCTTATTTCGCCATCACTTTACTTCATATTAAATTCTTATTGACGATAACTTCTTCCGTTAAAGGACAATAAGGCACCCAATTTTAACTTGGCATATAAAAAATTAAAAGATATTTTAAATATAAAGATACAAAGTTAAAAGATAACAAAATTAACAAAACCTCCAAAAAATTCTCTTTGTCTACGCACTTATATATATATATATAACAATATTTCTGTAAAATTGAAACATTCATGTAGTTATAAAAGCATAAATTATAAATTCATTACATCTTACGAATGTTAGACAAGTATAACATAAACAACATCGCAAAATGGATCATAATACAAATTCCGTTGCTAGCTGGTCAGCAATTTGTGACACCTTTGTTTTAAATTCCAGCTACGTACATATATGAAAACGATTGTGATTACATCGTACCTAATTACAGCATACGTTTTAGAATATGATATGATGTGCATATAAGTAATGCACCTACGTTTATCTTCTAAAACAATTTTTATAGACATGAATTTATCCGGAGATTTAGATTATAACATTATTACTCGTATTACCATTTTAAGGACACAATAGTTATTCATTACAAATACTAGTTAATAAAAATATTAGTGTTATTATTTTACATTGATATGCTTATAATTTTAATATCTATTTTTTTAGTCATTAATAAGGGACATTAAACTAGTTATGAAAATAATTACTGAACCATTATAGTTTCTATAACAAAGTAGAACATAAATTATATAACATCAGCATGACAATTTTATTGATATATTATTATAGAATAAAATTATTGATTGTCATTTATAGAAAACCAAATTTTGTTATTTGCGCAATATAGCGAATAGTATATTTAACAATTATTTATTTTTATACTTGGAAGTGTATATACTTTAAAGTAATGGAAATTACACACATTAAGACAAAATTTATACAAATGTGTTATAATAATGTTATTTTAGATATGAGTATAAAAATTATTTATATAATAATATAATATTACTATTTACTAATATTTTTACATAATTTGACGACCGCGTGGTCTAGTGGTCAGAGTACCTGACTTCTACGCCGCGGGTCCCGGGTTCGAATCCCAGCCGGAGCCAAAATTTGTGCTAAAACACAAATTGTTGGTTTTCGGGTCTGGTTGCGTTGTTTGTCCCCGTGTTTCTGACACTGCATCCTAGCCTACCTCCGATCTTATCGCATCAGCGTTACATCGGGCGCGGGTAGGTTGGGATGAGTGAGTGCCTATGTGCTTGCGCATACACTTGTGGCACTATAATATCTCCTGCGCAGTTGATGGCTCTCGACATTCGGATTCGGAAGTTGTCGCCGTGCTCGAAATCGGCTAGGAGAACATCATAAAAATTATTGAACCTAATTTAGAAACACAATGAAAGTAAGCATATATTTAAAAATATTATTTTTCACAATATTATGGTATTAACAAAAAAAAACTATTTCTATATATTGTTAAACGTCCATCTCATACCAGCATGGTATGAGATGGACGTTTAACAATATATAGAATGATGGAAGTCATTTAGAATAACTTTTCTATCATCCTTAATTTCATTTTTTTTTACATTACATAAATACATGTAGGAGGCTTGGTTCTATTCTTATTACCTGTTCTACTGACTTAAGTATCTCTAAAATAATTTGATATAAAAATTTTAAACATTTAACAATAAAAATGTATTAAAAAAATATAGGGTTGTTAAAGTACAATGTTACCCAATTTTGTTGTCCAATTTTCTTCAATTTATTTCTTCGTTTGTAGCTGCGAGGGTTGCTGGTTTTTTTTTTCCTTTTTTTCCGTCCGTAGATTCATAAGTTCAGACACGATTTTCTTATGTTTTCATTGTTTTAATCTTCCTTATTTCTTAGTATTTGTTGGTTAATATTAAGTTTGCTTCTATCATCATTGAATTTCAGCTTTTCAAAAAAAATCGTGGCCTTTTCTCATAATCTTTACTTTTTCGTCTTATTCGTATTTTATTGTCGCGTGCGAGGAATATTTTTTCGTAAGTTATGTTTTTTTTTAACAATGATTTTTTTTTAATCTGCAGTCCTCGACGGTGCGCGCATTGTTGCAGCGCACCGCCTGGCAGGGTCGCCATGTAATAATGTTGTGTTTTTAATGAGAGACGATGTTGCTTTTTTGATGACTTTTATTATACTCTTTAGATTGACATAATGTAATCTTATAAATATGTCGCATGGGCATTTGCACAATACAGTGCAAACATTACTGTGTTTCAGTCTAAAGGGCTGAAACACAGACTTAAGAACTGATGTCTCAGGGTGAAGAGCGAAGTGTGGTGCCACACAGAAATATTCTGGGTGACCCAGCATCTGTTAGGGGTAGACGTTGCACTTACCATCAGGTGAACGTTTTGCCCGCCTCGTCACTTAATCCTATAAAAACAACATTTCAAATAAAGTAAACTAAATTAAACTCGGTTGATCCGTTTGGGAGTTACTATGCCATAAATAGATACACACATTAAACTTCTAACACACTTCGGGGAATTGAACAGCATAAATCGATATATGAAAAACAGTTTTATTTTGAAAATTTTACCTACAAGTATAATGTAGTTAGTAAACGGTTGTATATATCTATATACTATATATATATATATATATGAATACTTTCACCTATATATAGCTACATTATCAGCGACTAACATGAGTAGTATTTAATTTAAAAATTTACTAATCAAATTCATTATTTGGCGTGCGCTGTAAATACTATTGATGAAAATAATGTACCACATTGTCATTATACTCATCATTACTCCCAAAAAAGTCCGAGAGTTTAATCTTGAATGATTTTTTGTATGTAATGACTCTCTCGGACTTATATATCAAACTATTATAGTTAAGTCACAATAACCGCTTTTTGTTCAAATTAGTCAATCAAAACACGGGTACAATCGAAAGATGATGACATTCGTATCATAATATTAATCCTTATTCTACTTAATAGTTTCATGGTCAAGGTTGATTATGTACATGTAAATTCTAAGATCTATTACTTGCCTACCTACTCATACAATGTTTTTTAAACTAGAAACAATTAAATAGTGGTTTGTAATTTTACTTATATTTTTTTTAATTTAAAACTTTGAAACGCTCTATTTGTTCAAATAAAATATTAGTTTGTCTGTCTAATATGTATCTACCCGCGCAAAGCCGGGGCGGATAGCTAGTCAATAAATGTTTACATTCATCTCTTCAAAATACGTAATTTTCAATTGTTTAATACCGTTCCTAAGAAGTGAAGAAAAATTATTAACATTTGTTCATTAAATATACAGAGAGAGTATAGAAATAATAACGTGTATATTAAAACAAATAGTAATCAGATCAAACATGAAGTAAGAAACTTATAAACATCATTTAACATTAACTTTAAGTTTTTAATTAAATTTTATTAAAAATAATCAAAACAAAAAAAATACTTTTCTCTCTATTTTGTGGAAACACATGCAATGTTGAAAATTAAAGATTGCTCAGATTTTAACATTAAATAAATGAATGACTTATAACGTGTGTTTCCTCCTCGTGCTCTAACTAACGTTTCCATCCTTCTGTTGCATCTTGGGACAAGCTCTGCCACTCTTCAAGTAATGCGTTTTCAGTTCACCCAGGTTGTGAGGAGTGGTATTCTCTATAACACTTTTCTTTAACAAGTCCCTAACATGCTCTATTGGATTCATATCAGGGGATCTTGCTGGCCACTGTATAACTGTTATGCACACATGGTTTAGATATGCTTGGACTGAGCGAGCACTGTCAGCCCGAGCATTATCCTGCATCAGAATAAAGCCGTCATCATTATAGGGCAAATGGCACCACGTGTTCTTCTAAAATATCTCTGATGTACTTATCAACAGTCATATTCCCTCCATCAACCATCACTAACTTCGTACGTACGTAACTAAGCCGCTGTACTTTCAAAATTAGTCTGAATGTTTAAATAAAACTATTTTTACGGATTTTATCGCGTTTAATTTATAACTATTTTTAACCATGGTCACGGGGGGACTGAGGTGACAGTTGTCCCCGATGTCATAGTTAACCCGGAGTACCTTCAGCTTTTAATTATTTTTTTTAGTCCGATCTACGCAGAAAGAGCTTACTGTGTCTTGAAGCCTTGCAGTGGTATGCTTGGTTTTTGATTTAATTTTATTAATAATAGGATCCCAAGCCGGTGGTAATACCCAACCATCTTCCCTATTGAAATTAGGATGTTTTTTAATTTCAATAGCCTCGCGAATCATCCTTGGTAGGAATCGATGTTCTTTTGCAAGGCTTTATGGTCTATCAAATCTGATATAATGGTTGGGATGATCCAGAACATGGTCACAGACTGCAGACTTCCTAGAGCGTCGATGCTTCACATCAGCTATATGTTCTTTAACGCGGGTTTTTATGGATCTTTTAGTTTGCCCTATGTAAGAGAGACCACATTCACAATCCAGCTTGTATACTCCTGCATCTTGTAGAGGGATGTTACACTTGACAGATGGTAAAAACTGACTTATCTTCTTCGGAGGCTTGAAAAATGTTCTTATAGAAGCTCGCTTCAAGATATAGCCAATCTTGTCCGTGACTCCTCTGACATTTGGAAGAACAGCAGGTACACGCTCGACTGTGGCCGGCTTCACTCGGTCACTGCGACGAAGGCGCGGAACCCGAAGCTTGTTGTCTTGCAAAACTTGCTTGACATGCTGAAGCTCGGCGGCCAGGTGTTTACTGTCACAGATCCCTTGTGCTCTCTGAAACAAGAGAGAAAGAAAGAAGAGAGGAGTGAAACAAGATCCATAAAAACCCGCGTTAAAGAACATATAGCTGATGTGAAGCATCGACGCTCTAGGTAGTCTGCAGTCTGTGACCATGTTCTGGATCATCCCAACCATTATATCAGATTTGATAGACCACAAATCCTTGCAAAAGAACATCGATTCCTACCAAGGATGATTCGCGAGGCTATATAGACATCGGGACAACTGTCACCTCAGTCCCCCCGTGACCATGGGTTCTGTAAAGCGCCCGAAACGTCGGGTTAAAAATAGTTATAAATTAAACGCGATAAAATCCGTAAAAATTGTTTTATTTAAATGTGTAATATTCGCGTAAATATAAGAAAACATTAGTCTGAATGTATCTTTCTCCTTCGCGTCTCCGTATTCTCTGCCATCCATCCAACACTAAAATATTTAGGCCCCCAATGGTTTATGTCCCACTAACGATGTTCGCGTGCAAAGTTTAACCGATGTAAACGATGGTGTCTCGCAAGTTTTGGAGCTTTGGCCGGTACATACGAACCTATGCCCACTTCTTCAAATCTTCTGCGAACTGTATGCTAGCTCAGTCGCGCTCCTCGCACGACTTCAAGCTCAATTCGGGCCTGCACAACAGTTACCCACGTGTTTCAGCGAGCTCGAAGTTGTAGAAAACGATCATTCTTCCTCGAAGTGCACAAGAGAATCAATCAACCGGAACCGTCGAATAGTGCGATGAATCGTTGAAATTGATTGCTGCAGTCTGGCGGCAATAGATCTGTAGGTATGACCATTTCTTCGTATTTCATCTGCCCTAATAATCTCTGGTGGAGTTACATCGGGCATTTTTTTAACTAGTTTTTTTCAACAAAGGTGTCCACTATTGACCCGAAAAAAAATGACTTTTACTTATAAAATTGAGAATTTATCGAATATATAAAACTTTTAAATTTCTCCTCAGACCGAGCTCGAACCACTAACAAATCAGTATTACCGGAAAACAGAAACAAATCGATAAAAAAATACTGTCGCCTTATGTTCCATTTTTAAATTAAAGTTCTAAATAAAAAGGTAATATAACTGGCCACTGGCTGGTGCGAATGCAATGGGGAGTAAGAATTTTTTCGAATGGGGAGTAAGTTGAGACGTACCAAAATGGCCGGCGACGTGGATCACCTCACGTCGCTTCTCGTTTCCCGGTAGGGCGAAAAGTGGGCCCCGCGAGTGGCCTCTGCCTACCCTTTATATGGGAAAAAGGCGTGACTGTATGTATGAATGTAAATACGGGAGTGTCCTCGGTTCGTTGCATTTTAAGTGCCGATTAAAAACCTTCTCAAAAATTATAAGCCTGTATTCAGCAGAGGGACATTCATAGGTTCTGAAGTTTAACTGGACTGCTTTGAATTTTATACATAACTAGTTGATGCCCGCGACTTCGTCCGCGTAGATATAGGTTTTTTAAATGTCCCGTGAAAACTATTTCATTTTCTGGGATATAAAGTATCCTATGTCTGTCTCCAGGATGCAAACTATGTCTATGCCGAATTTTGTCACGATAGGTTTTACGGTTGAGCCGGTGAAAAGGTAACAAACAGACAGAGGGACAGAGATAGTTACTTTCGCATTTATTATATTAGTATGCATTAAATAAATATGTTAAAAATAATTTAAATTTAGTTTCTTGCGGGGTTTTCTCTGATATACAACTTTGAATTATGATTGATTATGCCTGGTGAGAGTGATTTCTCACTTTCTGATCTGATTGTCCGTACCGAAATATCTATGACTGACTGACCGTTAAAGCCGTGTGGTGGCGGCTCGTTAAAAGAATACTACCACTCCATCTCATCCAATGGAACTCGTAAAAGGCGAGTAAGGAATTGAACTGCACTGTGCACCCAACAGCGCATGGTGGCGATGGGCTCACCACCTATCACACCAAGTGCATTATATATTTTTTGGTGAAACGTGGATTGTGGCAGTCATCTGTTTTTGCAGTGAGTGCCCAGTCTCTGACTACCGCTTATGAGATACAGTCGTGATCTTATGTATGTATGTATGTATGTAGATCCGTTAATGGTCCGAATTGTTCAGATTGCGTATCACTTACGAATGGGTACGGTGTCAGTATGAAGTGAATATTTATTTTTGATTATTTATTTCAGCTCAAGAGGTTAGATGGTAAAGGAGAAGACTTAGCATGAAACCACGCAACACTAATGCCGCAGCTGCCTCCGCGAGCCCCTTCGTGGTATATCCGTGCCCAGCGACATTCGCACACTCAGACAACAGCCCACTCGCCACAGATTATATTAAAACTTAGTTCGCACCACTATATTTTGTTTACCATCTGTATAGCATTATGAGCACTTTTACAAAAAATTCAACTTTTGATTATACTCGGCCTAACTTATAATGTGTAGTTATATTGTACTTTTTTAACAATTTAAAATTGACATCCGAATTTACAGTACACTAGTTTCGAACTTTCTTTATGTAATGATAAAATCAAATCGAAAATCAATATTTTCAATTGCACTAAATGTATTTCAAAATTAAGGGATGCCAAATATGACAACCATTGATTGTTAAAAAAGTGCTTCAGTGATAATCTCATAGGGTTAAATCATATTATATATATAATAAAAAAATGGCATGGTGAAACATTTAAATGAATTGACATTGTAACTGCAAACTTAGTTGATTTGTAAAAAAACATAGTAATTGTTCTATTATTACATTGAACGCTTCATTTTACAACACTTTTTGTATAAACTCCATTAGCAACTGCTACAGAGCAAGTTTTTTAAACTGGAAAAATACCCACAATAATCACTAAATAACGCATTCGTAAATAATTCTGAAAATATTTTGTACTATTTATGAAAGTTATTGATAAACCTTTTTGTAAATGTATGTGCAATAAGTGTAATGATGTATAGATTTTTTATCTATTTACACTTTTAAGTATCGATCTAACTGATGAACTTTTTTAAATCGTATGTAATTTGCTATGTAAATAAAAGTACGTTTGATTGAATGATGTAATAAAATTAAATGTTTATGTAGCTCCCTGATATATTTATAAGAATATCTCACAATTATATTAATAATTATATTTTCAACATGTTATAATGCAATTTACGATTTTAAAAGATGTGTTTGTCAGTCACATCGTGATTTTTTGTGTCATGTACTCACGTAAATGTGAATCCATAAGATATTATTGTGAATATGAAAGTAAATAAATAAACGACTACTTTCACACACTAACTGCTGGCAACAAACCAAATTAATTCGGTACATGACTTTTGAATGTCAATAATCCGTTAGTCGGTATCTGTACGTTTAATGTGTCACCCAGATTTGATAACTGAAAAAACAACACGCCATCGGGGCAGTGTGAGGGTAGTCGTATTTAATTATTTTCAAATGTAATTTACAAATAAAGTTTAATAAAATATTTACCTAAAAATTGTGGTACCTGAAGTTTACTTTTAATATTTCAACCATGGCATGTCCCTCTATCCATCACATCTAGTAGGTTCTGTTAAAGTTGATAAGCGAAATACCTTAATAAGATCGCAGTATCCTATAATTGGCGGAATAGCTGCCTACCAGCAGTAGACTAAAATAGGCAAACCTATCACGGTAGCATCTAAAATACGAGCAATCTGTTACTGTGATCTCCAATTCTGTCAAATTTTCAAATTAAGTGGAATCCTTTCAACCTAGTAGAAGCATTTCTCCTACACTAGACTCCTAAAAGGCTTTCAGAGGGAGATCCTAGTTACCAGTCGTTACCAATGGCACAGTAAAAGACATATCTACTGTATGGTGGTGGCGGACGCCATTGATGTCTTGGTAAGAGCGGACAAGTGAGTTCCAGACAGTGTCGGGACAGTGCATGTTGTCACAATGTAAACAATATCTATTAATTTATCTATGTACCTATTTCTTATTTAGTTCATATTATTATTATAAACAATAATTTATAATAATAAGTTAAAGGTGAAAGTAAATTTGAAATTAAAGTTATTCGCTGAATTATTCAATTTGGTAAAATGTCTAGATAAAGCGTCGCCCTTTAAACGCAACAATAAAAACAGGCCAACTATGACGCGTGTGCGCGTACGGCCAGTGTCTAACTGGCTTGTTAGTGTCACTGTGTGCGTGTATCGGGATACCAATTTTTATTAGTTTAGTTTGAAATTAGTTCAAGTAAGCTAAGCTGTTTCGATTTTTATGATGAGAAGAATTATAAAATGAAATTTTATTTATTACTAGCTGAAGCCCGCGACTTCTTCCGCGTGGATATATTTTTTTTTTAAATATTCCGTGGCAACTCTTTGATTTTCCAAATAAAAAGTATTCTCTGTCCGACCCCAGTGTGCAAGCTATCTGTGCTAATTTTTGTAAAGATCGGTTCAAGGGTTGAAAAGTGATAAGGTAAGAAACAGACAGAGGGACAGAGTTATTTTCGCTTTTATAATATTACTATGAATTATTCCCATCATAAAATAAAAATGACGTTTATTATTTGTAAATAAAAGCAATGAATGATTCCGATGATATGCCGGACGTCAATCTCAGCGAGATTAGTATGGCTCTCAAACAGCTCAATCTCAAAATGGCATAGCGCCCGGTGGGGACGGAATTACAGAGGAGCTTCTGAAAGCGGGTGGAAAACCGATACTTTTAGTCCTTCAGAAACTATTTACACAAGTTTGTTCCGGCACTCGTCGACGTGTTCCGGAGAAATATTGGCACGGCATGTTGCAAAATACGAATTAACATTACTAATTTGCAACATATCACTGATATGCAGAAGAAATACGGTTGGAAATAACACGCAGCCTTGTAGAACGCCAGAATTCACACGCCTGGAGTCCGATCCTGCACCGTTAATAACTACAAGACCTTGATGCTCCGGTCTGTGAAAAATCTGTTGAACTAAATGCATAATTTTTCTGGAAGCCTATACCTTTCATCTAACTCGACTCTGAAGTCGACTTTCACAGCAGCACTCGGGATGTTATGTTGGAAGGACGCAAGCAATCTGGGTCCAATGCCTATAATCAAAAAATAAGTAACTCATTACCATACCACAGATGCAGCGGATGCAGGGAGCCCACCTCAAAGAATTTATCCTCTGGAACGCGGGAGCAATAGAAGTGCCATTCATATTTACGTTTGCAGTTTATACTGCCATAAAGCATCATTTAAAAAGCCCACAGCTTAATCCACCAGACAACAAAACCCTGGCTTGCCTATGTAAACAAAGAAGGAAGGACTTACCCCATTATTTTTTTTAATTCTTTGGATAAAGTGATGAAAGCAGCAAAACGTTTACCTGATGGTAAGTGCAGCGTCTGCCCATAACAAATGCTGTCACCCAGAAAATTTCTGTGTCTGCACACCACACTGTGCCCATCACCCTGAGACATAAGTGCTTAAGTCTTATATGCCCAGTGATTACGCTAGCTCTCAGTGCCCTTCAAACCGAAACACACTAATGTTTGCACACTACTGCTTCTCAGCAGAATAACTGGCCCTGGGGTGGTACCTACCTAGACGGATTTCTGCTATGATATCTATATCTACTCGATCTGACATACAAAGTTCTGACCTTGATTGAACAGCTGAGTGTAACACTGTCGGCGAACTATCTCCCGGGGAGGTTAAGCGGACTAGCAGATTGTCTATCAAGACGGCGACTGGTTCCAGAGTGGCAACTTCTTCTGAAAGCTAAGGAGGTTATTTTCGAAAGATACCCTATCTTTGCCTCCCTGCTCCCTCCCTGCATCCCTGCCAGACATAGACCTCTGCATCTGCAACAACCGCAGTGGTGCCAAAATATGCAACTCTGGACGTCAGAGATGGCTGCGCCGAGTTTTACAATGTTACCTTTTCTAGTCAATGGAACTAAAAAATCCCCCACCACCCAGTCTGATCCCCCGTGTTCTGGCACATTTGAACAAAGTCAAGGCGAGTTACATCCTAATAGCTCCACTGTGTAGTTAATGTTTTGGGCTGCCAGACATTCGAGCAATGGAAAAAGCTCTGCCGGTAGAGAACTTGCGAAAAGTACTTATCAATTGTTTGTTTTTTATTTTATAATGAAAGTCATTTTCAATTGTAACCTTATAATAGTCGACACATTTTCAAAGAGATTTCGAAAACAATTTTAGATTACATTTGTTTACACACTTTAGATAACAATTACACATATACAATTTTAATTTTAAAATTCATAAACGGAAAAATTAATGAGTTTCGTAATTTACGGATATTTACAGCACGGCGAATTAAAAAGAAACTATATAATTATTACGTTAGTTGAGAACAAAAATCTCAGTCTTTAATTAAATAGTTTACATTAATAATACTAAAAATAAGTTATTATTTCTCTTTATTGTTATTTTTGTCCAAAATAATTTTAAACCAAATAATTAGTAATTAGCTTAATATTTCAATGTTGGAACACTTTATCAAACATCAGATGTTGGAGAAATTGATTGTACATATATCATCTACTGCCTTACAAATAAAAATCTGATGTTCTGTAGGTAATCTATATAGTATGGGTTTTTGTATTACTTTTAAAAAGGTGCAGTTTAGTGTTATCGCAAAATGATATTGTAATGTTATAAGTATAACTAATAAAATTACTGTAATTTAATTCTATGAAAGCATTTAACTACGGATAATTGCTCTCTTATTTTATGTCATAAAAGTATTTTCTATCAATTGTATGGATTCGGTGCTTTTATTACAATTTGAAACAGTATGAAAAATGCATTTTCTGTGAAAAATCTAGAATTTTTTCAAAGATATTTTATTTTGTTACTCTGGAATGTTAAGAAATTTAGGAAAATGAATTCGATTTTGACCGGAGACTTTCGTCTAACTGAAAAACTAATCAAAGTATAAGAGATTCCAATGATTTAATTAAGAGATTCATTAAATAGTCTGAATAGCGCTTTTTAAATGCAATACCTTCTGGACTAACCACATAAAAATGGAAAGATATTATTACGGTCAATGGAAAACTAATTGGATGACGATGACAAAGAAAAAAATAAAATCCCAAATTGAAGAGACATGTTCTTTAGATCTAGGAATCAGAAACGTCAAAAGCAAAAGAAGTGTTATTTAGGACGATTCCGACATTTACCTGAAGAAAAAATTTAAAGCATTCCTTAGGGTAATCAAAATATTAATGAAGTTGGTAATTTTGTGATTATTTTGGATGAAAATGACAATTTTGTCCTAAACAGGTTTTTGAAAAAATTATCTAAAGTTAAATTTGTAAGTAACAAAGCAATTTTGATACGGGTAGTGCAAACCCGCATACCAGGCATATAATTTAATGCTTCTTTCCATTTCCGACATGTAAACACTTTATGAAAAATTGTTTTTACAGGTCGGAAATGGAAAAGTATATGTAATTTGTAAACGTTCAATTCTTAGTCTTAATTTCGTAAAAATATAAAAATTGATCAGACTAGAATTCATAACTAGAGGAAATGTTGTCAAACTATTTTTTAAAGTTATAAGTATATTCTATAAAAAATAATTAGTACCAATTGTAAGCGCAATTACGTACTCAAATACATATTCCAGGGTCATACGTATGTAATCAGAATATTAGATAGCTAAAATAATGATTTAGGTGCACAGAAATTAAAAGAGGACTATTAATAACAAATAAGAAAGTTAACAAATGTCGGTAAATATACATAATTAGTATTATTTGCTATGTTCGGATCATTAGTATAAAATAAACTCAATTGCATTTTAACATTGTCTTTAAGGACAACACGTTCCTCTTGATTCATCAAAAAGGGAGTGTCTATGGACCTTCACAGAGATCTGCTATTATAAGGACTGTGCTCGTATGCGACGTACACTGAAAAATATGTTCAATATTTAGAATAACATTATTTATTTACTGAAAGGATTCTGCTAAATAGTCCAACGCAGCGACAGTTATTCTGCCATCAAGCAATGCACTGCGTTATGGTTTGAAGAGCACAGCAGCTTATGTAATTACAGGGCATATGAGGCTTATGACTTGTTTTATAATGGTGACCAGCGTAATGCACCGCTACAAAGAACTTCTCAATGCTCATTCTCAAGTTCTCTCAAGTTCTGAGGCAATTGTTAAGGGCAGGCACGCCTTGCTCGAATCGTCACTTAATTCCATAAAAATATTATGACTTGAATACTGTTAGTGTTTTATGAATTGAAATATAAAAGTCGCCCAAACGAGTAGCAGATAAATAGAAAAATAATTAATTTTGGAATTCCTTATCAAAATTTTTGATCTCATTTTGATATTCATGTAAAATAACATTCATTTCAAGAATTTCTATCGTGAATCGATTATGTAAGAAATCATTAAATTCTTTGAAGAGATGATTGCTTATTATATACCTTTATTTGCCAGTTGCAAAAATGCAAGGCCTAATGCATGGACTAATGTATTAAAGTGCAACATCGAATCATTTCCGCCCCAGGTCTTCAAATAGGGAAACAAAACGTTTCGTCAACTTAAACGCAAAAGGACGCACAACAATACTTAATTTATTAAAAGTATTAAAGATAACTTTTAATAAAATAATATGTACAATAAAAATGCCTAAAAATAAACTGCAACAGTCTCATATGAACTTGAAACATTTCTGCTTGTCGTGGGGTATCCGCGTTTTGAAGAGAACGGAGTCCGCTCTGAACTGCGTTGACAGCAGTGGTGTGTAGCCCATAACCTGCAACAAAGGTAAATATTTATTATTATCATGATCAGCCTTCAAAAAAGTCCAATGCTGGACATTGGCTTCGCCCAAACTTCCAGTCGTTGTTGCCGCACACATTCTTCACACCTTAGGCGCTGCTGCCAGTCACCGGTCTGGATAATTTAAGTCAAGTATATTTGAAAAAAAGAAAAGAAAGATCGATGATTTTTTATTTGACATTCCTCATCGGTCGGAAGCTACGAGATTTTTCTGGCATTTCCCTTAATTGACTTTCACTATACATTTTAATATATATTCATTTCCGCGAGTATAAATTAATGCTTGGCAAGTAGATTGGTGATGGCAATACCAAACAATTCACACCCTACAATCTGCTAGTAATACGCTCAAGTTTCTTATACAACCTTGAGGAACAAGAAAAAGCTTGGAGGCGTAGTATACACAGTTTTCTCTATTAATAATTATTTGTCGATAACGATCGGTACGGCAACTTTCAAGCCACTCAAGCGACACGTTATCGAAACCACAATATCTAAGAAAAAATAAAATGTAAAGGCCCTAGAAAAGTCAAGTGAGATGAATAGCTTTGAGGTAATCTGAGGCATTAATAAGTAATTATATGTATAAGTCACAGTCAAAACTCATATGCGGTTAAAACCACCGGTTGAATGCAAGCGTCAGTTAAAAGTGGTTACTTTAACATTGGTCAAAATCATTTAACTGCGAATCTATGGGGTAATAGTGATTTTGACTAAATTGTATTGGTTAAAAGTGTATGTGGTCAAGAATGTTAGTCGAAACTACTTTTGATTGGGAGTATTTCATGAACATCATCGGTTTTTTCTAAAATCGTTTAGGTTAGGTTTTTTTTTAAATAATTCTAACCTTTTGACTCTGCTGCTATGTACATATTGTGCAACATCTTTTTAGTTTAAACAGAATGGTAGTACAATAATGTGACGTATTTTGGGTGCAAAATTAAAATGATTATACAAATAAAATATCTATGGTACGGCAAGCGCGACCGTCCCGCGAGGCGACAGACGGTAAAAGGAACGAGGTACTCTGGATGTAAAAGGGGGTGGGTAGTGTAGCGGGAAAGGGAAGCGCGTGGAACTACGCTTCGCTATTTGTTAGACGTGGCAAGTGTGTCTAAGTTCGGGATCAGTGATATGTTTCATTTGGAACACCGTGTCAGGGCAAGTTATTAGGATTAATGGCGGCTCGCATTTGGTTTATAGACAAAAATTAGTGTCACTGACAGTCTGCTAAGTGAAATTATCGAGCTCCAAATGAATCATTTGTAGTGATACAAGTGTTCCGAAACATAGGGATCACATTGATGTTTCCGAACAGTGAACCGGTTCACTAAAGATCGACTAGATGTCGATAGGCCGATGCCGCAGGACAGTCGCGCACGAAAATGCCTTTCTATGGTTATACTTTCCGAACAATTTTTACCTGAGAAAAGAACTGTATGCATTTATGACGCTCATGAAAGTGCGTTTCATCTGCGGACAGAGTGACCGGGCAGCCGGGGCATCGGAAAGTCCATCGCGACGTCACCTGAAATATATTTTTAATATAAAATATGGTACGCCTTTAAACAATTAATCAAGGCAACTCTGATTCGGTATTTTTTTGTAAGTCATACTTACTCATACTCAAATGCTATGGGTAAGAACTTACTATAGTCTATTCAAGGACCCGTGAGACGAAAGTAAAACAAATCATAAATAAAGTATTTTTAAAGGTGGTACGCATTTTAATACTTCCAAATTATAGAGGACAATTAATGCGAACATTTTTCCATTGAAATCTGACGTTTTGTTGTCGGTCGGGTATACGTCATCTTTACTATCGATCAACTTGTTATAATATGAGAGAGATGTTTCCAGATATTTTTGTTTAATTCTTGTTATTCCATTGTTACCGTTGTTCTTTTTTTTGAGTTCCTTGTTTTATTACGTTTTCAGTTATCTGCTTCATTGTTTCGTTTTTGTTATTCTGACGTTTTCGTTTTTTTTTTTATTAGATAAAGTGGCGAAACGAGTAAAACGTTCACCTGATGGTAAGTACAACGTCTGCCCATAAATGCTGTGTCACCCAGACACTTTCTGCGTGACACAACACTGCGCCCGTCACCCTGAGACGTGACATCTTAAGTCTCATATGCCCAGTGATTTCGCTAGCTCTCAGTGTCCTTAAAACAGAAACACTAATGTTTGCACAGTACTGCTTCACGGCAGAATAACTGGCTCTGGGGTGGTACCTACCTAGACGGATTCCTGCATAATAATCCTACCAGCACTTAAAACGTGGTTAAAAAACATGAAGGAACCTGGACCATAGAGCGCTTTACTTTTTCTTCTATCAATTCGAAGCGATCAAAGAATACTCCAATGCATTCCACAGAAAAGGAGACTGTTATTAATGTGAACATTAAATAAAAAAAACGCTAGTTTGTCTCAAGCTGAAACGAATAGATTATAGTGCTGGAGAAGAAATTGAGGAACAGCAGTAAAATGGTAGTAACAATAACAATAGATACCTTCACGGGCGGCTTTCCTGGTGATGTGCGCGACAAGGAAGTTCATAGCGATGTCCTCGCAGTTCATATACTCGTCGACGTAGTCGCGCACGGCGGCAGGCAGCGAGCGCCAGTACGCCCATAGGTAGTAGCGATGTACGAACGCCGCCCCCGTCAGAACCATACTCAGCTCACAGCTAATGAGCAGGTTTTTTTTATGGAAGTAAGTGTCTCTTTGGCTTATATAAACCCACATCTATGCATGAAGAATCAAGATGTAAGTTGCGGGCTAGGAAGGTTAATGTGGATATCTGACGCGCGACAATGAGGATGAGGCGAAAGGTTCTTACGGCATAGCAATTGTAATTTTACCGTTTAAGGTTTTTTGATAAGTTACTTAGTTTAATAGGTGCAGATATGTACTCCAATGAATACTTTGTAAAAGTTGTATGTTTATAGGGGCTTAGTGGAAATTATTTATTAGGTGTTAGACATTGCCGTCTTTTGTTTTTCTGTACCTAAATTTGTTCATGATTATATTAAAAAAAATTAAATTCGTGCTACATTCAAATATGACATCGTACATCGATGGTTGGTACGCTTACGCTCAAGAAAATTCAATTTTAAGAATGAGTCGCTTAGACAAACTGGGTCAATAACAATAAATTCACTTCTACACCACCACTTTATGACAAAGTTTTCATACTTCTCATAGGACAGTTTTGAAACTTTAACTTCAGTGACTAGTAAACGACATTTTCGCAGAATTGGACATCAATCAAGTGCTGTTGTTACGTCACGTTATTATTAGAGAACAATCGCAGGTGCTAGCAAATTCCTCAAAGGGAACAGGTCAGAAAACTCCTAGAACAGCGCAGTGGTGTAATGCCAACCATTAATATGACGTGGGTGGAATTTAGAGTTATGCTGCAATAAACGAAAAACGTGGCAACAGGAATTAATCAGAACAAATCATCGGAACATTCCCCGTGGTAAATGCGATAAAAATTGCAACCATATGCAACGCAAGACCCACTGGGCTCCTCGCAAGGCCAGTGGGTCAAAGCGATCGGAAAGAGTCTGATCGTCGAAGATTCAAGCCGCTCTTCGTTGAGAGAGCTATATTTAGACTAACATAATAAATATTCTTAAACGAAACTAATTTTATGGATTTTATCGCGTTTAATTATACTATTTATAACCCGACGCTTCGAGCGCTTTACAGCACCCATGGTCACGGGAGGACTGTGGTATTACTACCAGATAAAATCCGTAAAATTAGTTTCATTTAAATGTGTAGTGTTCGCGTAAACATAAGAAATCATTAAATATTCTTAAGACAATTTTTTATTACAGTTTTCACGCAAATCGGTCAGTTAATTCTAATTTTTATATTTAGTTTCTGGAATGTTAGTGAATGTTTAGCGATGAGAACCGGAGACCTAGTTACTAACTGTAGTATCTGTGGATGGCGTTAAAAGCTAAACAAAAAGAAGCTAGTTTTCTAGATTTTTCTGGATTGTGTCGTAGTTTGTGAGTTGAGTGTATAATGATCGATGCATTGTTGCCTTTTAGTCGCTGCAACCAAGTAATCTGTACCACTTTTATCTTGACTTTGTTAAGTTGTACATATTCTTCAATTCCATCATACTCAAGGCACCAAAATTTGTAACACTCTCCCTCAATGACGGTTAAGCCTACTGCTAGTAAATAAATTCGCAAAATATATGAGAAGATTAGTATATTTGTGACAATATCATTAGAATGACACTTTAAATTTGGGTGCAAATAGGCAAGTAAATTAATATTGTATCAGTTCATAGTTATGTTTATAAGAAACGTATTACCACCTATTTTACCTGTAATTAGAATTGTAAAGGAATCCATTGTTAAAGTTGAGGTCCCATGCGTGGTACCGCCCCGGAAACCCAACAATGCGATCGCGATGTTCACGCCAAACTCTGTAGCACAATAGACAATATATTACAAAAACAAAAATGTGTTTATATTTTTTTTCGTTTGCTACGAATAAATCTATGGAATTCACAATAGTTGCTACTGAATCATGTAAGCTTCTTCATAAATTACCGTTTTGAAATGTTTGATGGAATCTACTGAATAACTGTTAGTAACTGGTTAGTGACTGCTTCGATAAGATTCTACTGATTACATAAGTTGATATCCTTAATGATTATCAAAATTTCAGCCTGCTATAGCCCACTGCTAACAATCACTCCCACATTGAAAAAATATTATTTGAACAATTATTGTATTGAGCCAATAGGGACTCTGATATTGTAATTCTGTAACGATGACAATGATGTATATACGGCCGACTGCCATCTAGAACTACTACTACACTTTCGGTTAGTACCAGACATTGCCACATACGCTGATATATAATATTATCATAAATGTCACACAAGCACACACACTTTCCCATCTTTATATATATATATATAATTCTTCTGTGCTGTGTATGTCACTGAACTCCTTCTAAACGTCTGGACCGATGTTGATGAATTTTTGTGTGTGTTGGTGTGGTTCCCTGGATGGTTTAGATTCAAAATTGGACCCGGCAGGTGGCGCTGCGAAAGAGTTCTAGGAAAATGACAATAGTCACTCAGTATATAGTTCATTGATAATTCGGATATCGAAAAATCGTTTGCTGAATCTGGGCAGGACAACGTCTGTCGGGTCCGCTAGTATGCTATAAATTTGTGTCCAATGCGCGCCATCGTCAAGGAGTCAATATTGACAAAAAAAGTCACAATATTTCGTTATGCCCCGTAGCGACTGAGAGAATGATAGAAAATAATTCAGCTATTTCATTTTAATTAAGATGTTACTGGTGGTAGGATTCTTATATAGGAGTCCGTCTAGGTAGGTACCACCCCAGGGCCAATTATCCTACCGTGAAGCAGTAGTGTGCAAACATTACTGTGTTTCGGTTTGAAGGGCACTGTGAGATAGCGTAATCACTGGGCATATGAGACTTAAGAACCTATGTCTCAGGGTGATGGGCACAGTGTAGTGTCACACAGAAATTTTCTGGGTGGCACAGCATTTGTTATGGGCAGACGTTGCACTTACCATCAGGTGAACGTTTTGCTCGTTTCATAACTATATGCAATAAAAAAAAATTAGATTTAAAGATAACGAAGAAAAATAAAAACAAAAGGATTTGTATGTTTTGTGATGAAGCGGCGGATGGGACCGTCTCAGTATAAGCCGCGGTATCGTAGAACTGATTTTCAGTCAGTGCGCGAAGGGACATGCGCAGACGCCATCTTGGGTCTAGTTACATGCCGTGTACAATACACAATAAAGTATAAATGAATAAATAAAAAGCAATTGTTGATAATTCCTCATAACACACTTATCAAGGACACGACAATCTTAACCATCCCCTTTCATACAATTTTAAGTTGATTTTGCGCCAGAAGTCGTCTGTATTTTTTCACGCTATGTTATTGTACTCACCTAAAAGCGAACACGATCTCGTCATGCCTAAGATGGGCGTCGTCGTCAACGCAGAGAACAGCTTCAGTGTCGATAAGATGGTAAGGCAAGAATCGGTTGTTAAGCGAGTTCCGCGAGGCACGCACTACCGCCACGGGCGCACCGCAATCGGGCCACGCCTGCGCCGGCGTCGGCGGCGTCACACCGTTCCACACTACCACCACCTGCGTGATATCTTTAAATCAAAATACGCTTTTTTGGTGGAAATTTTCAATAAAGACAGTAAGACCGATATCTTGATCCCTGGTGATGATGTGTTCCTGCTTCAACTTCTTACAAATTAACGTTTGTGTGCCCTTATGTGGCTAACGTAGATTTTTTCTTAAAAGTTCTCGTGCATTGAAAGTGAGGATACTATTGACATAATTTTTTTAAGCAAATTGCACGCACGGCGGTGTCAGATTTGGCACAGTTTAAGTTTGTGTGGAGAAGAAACAAGGAATCTAAAATGTTTATTATAATATGTGCTACAAATACATTAAATCTTCATTCAAGTACATACTTCATACTAAGAATGTCAATCACAAAATAGTCTGTCGCTTGTTTACGTTCTTTTTTTTTATTTGATCGAGACGAGCAAAACGTTCACCTGATGGTAAGTACAACGTTTGCCCATAACAGATGCTGTGTTACTCGGAATATTTCTGTGTAGCACCACACTACGCCCGTCACCCTGAGATATAAATTCTTAAGTCTAATATGCCCAGTGATTACGCTAGCTCTCAGTGCTCTTCAGACCGAAACACAGTAATGTTTGCACACTACTGCTTCACGGCAGAATAACTGGCCCTGGGGTGGTACCTGCTTAGACGGATTCTTGCATAGGAATCCTACCACCTTCATACTGCCAATGTCAAACACATAATAGTCTCTGGTCAAACAGTCACGTAGAGTATTTAAAATGTTGCCAACAAATAATTGCTGAAACCTCAACTTATGGGCATCTTTTTATAAAAAATAGCCACTGGTGGTCGGTCTTTTAATTCTTCTTGGTTACCCTGAAAATCGATAGTTTTCAAACTCTAAGATTATTACTGGCCATCTTATTTTCTCCCTTGCAACAGCTCTATGTCCCTGAGTCCGCCTAAGCAGATACCACCAGTGTGCCACGAACGTGGCCGGTTCTTATATCCACAAAACGAGACGTTTCACTTAAGATAACGTTAAATAAGTTACGAATAGTAAATCAGGACCGACATAGAAAATACGAATAGTAGGTCAACAACTCATAGATGACTTTGAAAAAATTGTGAAACGCTGCCTAACACCTCGTTACTCGATAAAAACGAATAGTGACTGTTATCAATAACCGGGCTTTAGTCTGTTTATGTGCCAACATAAAGAAAGCTCGTACGGCGTTACGAAACTGTAATGAAGTCGTCGGACAGAAGGACACATTATGCAACATGTAACGTGCATATGTATATAGCTATTCGCATAGATATCGCAGTTCGCGAATTTTTAACAACGTTATATCCCATATCAGTGCAATTATGACAATGCCACTTAAAAAAGTATTAAATAAATACATACATACATGCATAAGATCACGACTGTATTCCATAAGTGGTAGTCAGAGACTGGGCACTCACTGCAAAAACAGATGACTGCCACAATCCACGTTTCACCAAAACAATATAATGTACTTGGTGTGATAGGTGGTGAGCCCATCGTCACCATGCGCTGTTGGGTGCACAGTGCAGTTTAATTCCTTACTGGCCTTTTACGAGATCCATTGGATGAGATGGAGTGGTAGTATTCTTTTATCGAGCCAACACGGTTTTTAGATTATCTACTTAATGAGACGAAAAATTGTGTGCGGTTCAAATATGCGCAGGTATTTTATTGACACGTTATTACCACAGTAAATGTATTAAAGCAGTATAGAAACGAGGCCCATATGTTGAGTTAAATACCCACTCTCCATTGAAGCATTAAGGTTGTCTCGGTATCCCAGCGGTCGACATAAACGAAAACTGATTTTGGGGGGTAAGCCGGCTGATATTAACAACATACATACATAGAGTCACGCCTCTTTCCCATAGAGGTAGGCAGAGACCACATCTTTCCACTTGCTACGATCTTGACACAAATCTTTAGCTTCCTTTACTTTCATTAGTGTTTTCATACAAACTCGTCGGTTGCGGGTACTTATGACGTGGCCTTTCCTTAAAACGATTTCGATCTGATCGTAATACGTTCGCCTACGTCGACCCTTACCGGCTTGCCCATTCACAATCGCCTCATAAATCTGTTTCGTCAATCTTCTTTCATCCATCCTCTCTACGTGTCCAAACCATCTAAGCATCCCTTTCTCTATCTTTGTCACTACATCTTCTACGACTCCGCAACGTTGTCTTATCATGTTGTTTCTCAGTTTGTCCATCAAAGTCACTCCAGCTATACTTCTCAAACTTTTCATTTCAACAGCATTAATCTTATTTTCATGCTTCTTCTGCCAGACTCAACATTCACTACCGTACAAAAGTGTGGGGACCAGTACTCCTCTATGTACAGCCAGTCATGACATTTTAGATACATTCTGGCTGCACATAAAGTTATGCAGGGCCCCATATAATTTATTTCCTGCAACGCTCTTCGTTCAATATCACAGTCGTACTTTCCGTCTCTCGACAATTTCGAACCCAAATATACAAACTCTTTCACTTGTTCCACTCTTTCTCCTTCAATCAGAACTTTGCAATCCGACATACTTTCTTCTCTTTCAAAAACCATTACTTTTGTTTTATCTACATCAATATTAACAACGAAAGATCTCATATGACTAATAAGTGATCCCACCGTCAGCTGCTCAAGTCGCGGTGAGTGCGGGTGTGAGAGGCTGCGAAAGAGGTAAAAAAAAAATTAAGTAATAGTAGGCTCAAAATTTTACAACCTAAAAAGGGTATAAAAGGGTCGATCTGGATGAAATATGGGCCAGTCGTAATTTAAACTTTGCAGTGAGCACACGTGAACAAGTAACCCAAGTAAGAACAAGTAAAGATGGACACCAGCTCTGAAGAAGCCGCTCAAGTGATTGCCCTATTGCAGTCGGGGATGCGGCAGTGTGACGTTGCTCGACAGTTGAACCTGTCCCGTTTTTCAGTTCGACGGGTGTTCCAACGTTTTCAGCAGACTGGTGGTTATGTTAGAAAACCGGGATCTGGAAGAAAACGGTGCACATCAGAAAGAGATGACCGTTTCATCGTTACGACATCTTTACGAAACCGTTTTACAAATGCTGTTGAGTTGCAACAACAGCTTCGATCAACTCAGAGAACATCTGTGAGTGTTTCTACGATAAGAAGAAGGTTACACGAAAAGAGTTTAACAGCCCATAGACCTGCTAAAGGTCCAAAACTTACTTCACAGCATCGCAGAGATCGCCTAGAGTTTGCTCGCAATCATTGCAAGTGGACTCTAGAACAGTGGCGGACCGTACTCTTCTCTGATGAGACGAGGGTCTGTCTCTTCTGCAATGACAGACGTAGAAGGGTCTACAGAAGACAGGGCGAGAGGTTCACACAACCCTGCTTCGAAGAATCCGTCGAATACGTGGGTGGCTCGTGTATGTTTTGGGGCGGCATTTCCGTCGACGGGAAAACTGAACTTGTGTGCGTTTCCCGGACTCGGGGTGGCCGTGGGCAAGGGTCATTAAATGCTGGTCGGTACATTACTGAAATCCTGGAGGAACATGTGGTCCCGTATGCTGGTTATGTCGGTGATGGATTCATGTTAATGCATGATAATGCTCGTTGCCACACCGCGGCTATTGTACGGGATTATTTACAGGAGGTCGATATCCCTGTTATGCATTGGCCAGCACGAAGTCCAGACCTTAACCCAATAGAACATCTCTGGGATGACCTAAAACGGAGCGTGCGAGCTCGAGATCCAGCTACAGCCACTCTTCAAGAGCTCCAAGATGCGGTAGTTGAAGAGTGGGAACAAATACCCCAAGAGGCTGTTGCGATCCTTGTAAGGTCCATGAAAGATCGCATGGAAGCCGTTATCAAGGCAAGGGGGGGTGACTAGGTTTTAAGAACTTTTTTTGTATTTATTAAGTTTTTTTTTAAATTATTAATTTGTAAATTTGTACATACCCTGTCTTTTTCTTTAATTTCTCTTTCGTCTCGTTATAAAAGTAAAATTCAATTAAAAATTCCTGAAAGCTAATGAAATTACCTTTCGAATGATACCCTCAAACCACAACATTGCCATTGGCCTGTTGTGTTAAAATAGTATTTAAATTATTTTTTTCGGATGTGCGATTTTTTTGACGACGAGTGTAGTACGCCGGCTCAAACTTTTTCCGTAAATAGTTGTTATCATTCTGAGCTGGAAAAAAAGTCGTCAGCTGCATCGTGGAGGGGGGATTATGCGTCAGCAGCTCGCATGAACTTGTAAAAAAAACGTAAAATAAGGTTTTATTACTCCGAATGAAATTTAACGTTTGTAACTTAGATTTCGATGCTCACGTTATGATAAGATGCTCAGACACGGATATTTTTATCGTAATGCTCGGAAATATGAATGCAATTCGAAACCGATTTGAAAATAACGATGCACATTGGTTCCGTGAATTCGCAAAGAATCGTTAATATATCACGAAATTGCATGAACAATTGGGAACCGATTTGTGCTCTGCATTGTCAGGGTTCCATGCCCTCACAGGCTGTGATTTCAATCCTTCATTTTACAGAAAAGGAAAAATAAGCCTCTGAAATTGTTGCGAGAATCTGCGTATATGCAGGCATTGGGTCATACAAATATTCCCAATTGTAAATTAGACGAGGTCTTTATAAGGATTGAAGAACTTGTTTGTCGTCGTCGTGATTTAAAGGGACAAACGATGTCAATGCCACAAGAGTGGCAACGTTCACTAAAAAATTTCAAATTAATGAGAAAAATGATCTGCTCAAGTGGAAAAACCGAATCGGTGAGGCGATCTTCCCACCATGCAAATCCGAGCTACGCCAGTATTTATTGCGCACTGCGTACATAGCGCACCTATGGAGCCATGCTTACCTTCAAGATTCTTCTCAATTATCTCCCACTGAATGGGCGTGGGAAGAAAAAGATGAGAGATATGTCTTCAAATGGTTCGAGGGAGATAAAGTACCCCAGTCACTAGTATAACGGATAGCAGCGAAAATATTGGCGGTATGGATTTTTGTCGGTGACACTTTCTTGGAGCTTGTATATTTCTGGTAGCCTAATTTTGATGATTAAAATGTTCATTTACAGATGATGGTGTAGAGAATCGAACTCTAGAACCCGATCAAAATGAAGAGAACGATTTCGAGGCCAGTTCGGATGATGATGCATCAGAGAACGATTACGATAGCGATACCATTTGTAGCGACATCTATGTCGCCACATGAGAAGCTCAAGAAATATTCCCAACGTCCATAATCGCGCTATGAAAGTTTTCTGAGATGCCAACTATATATATAACATCTAAATATTACTAGAAGGAGGAAACGTCCTCCCCAGATCAGACCATCCGATCTGGCGGGTAGCTACCCTTTTCCTTGCCAATATCATCCGCCATACATCGATAACGAATAACTTCTGCAAAGTTCTCAATTATTTCTATATTTCAACTTTTTTTTTATTAATAGCTTTATTCTAGTTTATGTTCATTTCATTTAACACTCGATATCATTTCATATTACGAATTTGGTTAAAAATAAATGAACACAAAAATATATGCTGTTTGGAATCCCTTCTATAGTAAAAAGTCTAAAGTCGTAAGTAGCCCTTAAGTAATAAATAAAAAAAATAAAAATAATGTGAAAGATTCTGTGCATTGCTCTAATAATCTGCATTTACTGCGTCAGCTGACGGTCTTTCCACCGATATACACGCAGCTGATTGTTGTTTTCGTACTCTTAATTATTTAAGGAATCACGATGAATTTCATCCGCCGTAATATAACTTTATTTTACGATTTTTTTGTACGAGTTCATGCGAGCAGCTGATGCATAGTCCCCCCTCCATGATGCAGATGACGATTTTTTTTCAGGTCAGTATGATAACAACTATTTACAGAAAAAGTTTCAGCCGGCGTACTATTGCTTAATTTTTTTTTGTGCCGGCTGACACTTGGTTCACTTAAATGTCATTCGAGATCTATTGAAAAAGATGGTAAGCAATCGGCGTAAAATCACTGTCCAAAATGCAACGCTACCTCCTTGACTATCAGTATTACCGGGAAACAGAAACAAATCGATGAAAAAAATGACTGTTCCTGTCCTTTTAAATTAAAGTTCTAAATAAAAAGGTAACATAACTGGCATAAAAGACAATGAAATATTATGAAAAATAATATATTAATATAATGTAATAAACATAATGTAGTAATGAATGTTTAAAAATAAATCATATTGAATAAATATTATTTTAAAACCTACCTTATTCAAATAAGGTAATCCGCGAAGACGAGCGAGCGCCGCCGCTAGCACAGTTTCCCGCTCATATGTAAGTATGACAATGGTGAACTGCTCCCTTGGCCGATCTCCACCTAAAGCTTCACTGAACTCTTTGCCTGAACCACCAGCTCCAGCACCAATAGGTCGGAATCCCGCTGCAGAACCCATAAACCTGGCTTCTGAAGTTACCGGCGGATCCCACGGCAATTGAGGGTAAAGAGCAAACGGATCGCCCCACTCGTTCCATAACTCATAACCGTGTAGTAATGCTAAAGAATAGTTCCGTCGATATGCTGGACTTGGATAGGGGGCTTCAAGGGGTCCCAACGTTTCCTCGGGCTCTGTTTCGACGGCTGGTGGTTCGAGCTTCGGCGGGGAGTACGAGTCGTTAAATGCAGGCACGCCTATAGTCGGCGAAGCAGGCCGAGCCGGTATGTTAAGACGCGTTCGAATCGTTGCCAACAACGAATCCATACTAGCTTGTACGGAACTCAAATATCTCTCCCATAGCACTCTCCCCTGTCTCCGAAACGCCAATAAATCCGAGTCTAATAAGGCTCGCAACAGAAAATGTAATTCTGTAACGCGTGACTTTGGTAAGGACAGCATTGCACGACGCCAATCGAGTACCTCGTCGTACGGCAATCGTGTTCTGTCCCCTCCGAGAAGCACCGGTATAGCTCCCGACCGCAGAGCTTCATAAATTCTAGCTTGTAACAGAGCTGTCGTTGTGTAACTCCTGTCGCCAGGCGCCATTATCAAAACAAAAGTTGAATCTATCAGTACCGATCTTCGTGATCTGTCCGTTCCACATAATGCCCAATCACCAATAGGAATGATCGCGCGCCTCTCAACAGGTGGATCACATTCAAACTGCAGTAAGAATAAATCCGAAGCAGGAGCAGCACTGGCCATTTTCTGGAGGGTTTCTATTAAAAATGTATCGTTATCTCTATTGGTCGAACTTGTTAGCGATTGTGAACCCTGAAAACTAAATTTCGCTTATGAATGTACACAAAAACTCCGTATTCATTTCAAAATGCAAATACAGATTACATACCTTAGAAGATACTTTCGTCTAGCCGGTGCTATAGACGCACAGTCAGCCCATACATCTCCACCTGGTGGCCCAAGTGCAGGAGGTGTCACTAAGTCAAAATCTGAACGAAACTGATGCAACTTGAAAGTAGATTGCGCAATCATAGCTCTTCCAGTCGAAGCTCCGAAAAAAGAATCACCAGAACCGACAGACAATTCTCGTCGGGCCAAATTTAGTAATACGTGATTACGACCATCCCCTCCCCAGTATGGTAAGCTCTTGATTGCGGTATCATTCAACATCAATTTGTAGGGCTCTGCTGTCGGTCTGCAATCATAACCACGGTATAAGTATTCGAAATAGTAAATAGGTAAAATGCGAAATTAAATAATAAGTAAATCTTACAATATAGCTTTTTCAAAAGGGAATGACTCTCCGACAAGAAGAAGATACAAGCAAGCTTCATTGGGATTTTGGGTGAGATGAGCATTATAACCAAGAGTCTGGCGCAATGTAGTCTTAAGAAATCCATCGACTTCAGCAGCAGCTAGAGGAGAGAAGATATCAGGATCGTAAAAGTAAATAGGGAAACCTGAAGTCAATGAGCAACGGGAGTGGTCGAAACAGGAATGCATACGACAATGTATCTCTGAGGAAGGATTTAATGGTGGAATGATGGATGGAGGTCGGGAGGGAAGGATTTGTGCAGGAGGCGCGAGTTCGGGTGTATCGCGACGTATGGCCTCTAATTGGGCAAGTCGTGCTTGATCAGCAGAGACGCGTAGTCGTTGCAATTCGGCAGTGGCTCTCGCATATTCGACTTTAACATTGTCGGCCTTAGCGCTAGCGGCCGCAGCCTCACGCTGTAGTCTACCGCGTTTTTCCTCCAATTCCCGGAGTTCAGTAGACACAGAAGCCTGTAACAGTAAGAGTATTTTAAATTGCTTTATAAATTCTATTTTTCTCTTCACAAAAATTATCTTCAGTATTTTTTGTAGCAAAATATAAACTACTAACGATTTTTTATAGCGGAAATTTTATACCAAACAAAATGTTACCAGAGGAACCCGATTTCAGGCCATACCGGTTTATCGTACGCGTTTCAGGATAAACTAGTGCGTCCTATAACCTTCAGGCCTAACTAGTGTGGCCCAACTGATACAAAAGGGGGTTTGGCCAATTCAGTTCTGTGACCAATTTTTCTCATACATAAAGTCACGCCTTTTTCCCACATAAGGGGTAAGCAAAGGCCACACACGTAGCCCACTTTTGACCCGTGCGGTAAACTACTTGACCTCGGCGATACTTGGCCCCGTATATCGCGACCACCGGGCAGTCCAAAGAGACATGGGCCGTTGTTTAGTCCGTCGAGCTGTCCGTAACAGCGAAAGTAAACAGATGTTTGTTAAATGATCAATGTCCTGTTATGGCGCAACTAACCGTTTTGATTCGGGGTTTGCTCAGACGGCGCCTTGGAGATAAGATTATTAAGAGTAGGCGATGTTTCCTTCCCCTGTCTGCAATCCGAGTGGTTCGTCCAGAAGTGTGCGTGTTGGTTTTTGATAAGAACAAACTAGCGAGCAAACATACCTGAGGGAAATTGGAAATATGGGTTTTGATCCCGGCACACACTAATTGGAAGCCCCTGAGCTCGTCTGCTTCATCATCATCATCGTCATCACAGCCTATCACTAATCCACTGCTGAACATAGGCCTCCCCCATTGGTTGCCACAATAGTTTATAGCTTTCATATTGGGGGATTTTGCCATAGTTGTCATTGCAAGTTTTTTTGGGTTAACCATATATTCATTGCACAATCATTCTATATTAGCTTGCTTATCTGAAATAAAAATTTCTAAGTCATCCACATACCCTTTTATGTAAAAATGTTTTGTATTTAGCTTTGTGATGAGGTTGTTGATGACCATAGGAAGTGACAGTACACCTCCTCGTGGCCAGCCTTTGGCAATCATGGCCGTTTGACGCTCACTTAGAATTCGCACTATTCGTTTGCTGAGTGTGCTTATAATACAGTATATTAAGGCAGGTTCCACATCGTGTTTGGCGAAGGCATTGCCTTTATCAATGAAGGTGGAAATATTAGACAAATATTTTTCTGGCTTCCTCAATCTGGATGGAGTTCCGATTCTGTCGATTAACTTGAGCTGTATGCATGTTGATTGCTATGCAGAGGTTTGCTTATTAGTGTCTTCCCCTCAGCTCTCTTTCACATATCTTCTCCATTGTTTTCAACAAGAGGAATGTGAGGCTGATGAGTCTGAAGGATTTGGTATTTGTGTAGTTACTCTTACCTAGTTAGTAGTAGGGATGAAGATTACCTTCACTTCCCTGTCTCTAAAGAAGAGCAGGGAAAATTCTATCAGGTTCAGACACCTTGTATGGATGGAAATTGCATATGGGCCATATGCAATTACCATTGTTGTTTATCCTTTGTTTAGCATATTTCCAGTCACAGTCAGTTGGAGTTATGTTTTCTTCTTGCCAGTCAACTTCTTGAAGTAGTCCGAACCCTGGGAAGTGTGTTTCTAGCAGGACACTTTGGGTTTCAGCAGACAATGTGATGTAAGTGTTATCGGTGTGGGGTGTGCCAGGCCCTGAGTAGGTCTGTTGGGCCAAGAGTTTCTTCACCCAATTAGCTTGTTCACAGGATTTTATATTACTGCTGAATTTATGCCTTCTCACAGTTTGTCGATACCTGAAGCATTTTTTGTACTCAGACTGGCTTTTTGTATATGTACCAATCTTCGTCAGTTCAGTTCTGACCATTCTCCATTTTCGCTCTAGACCGTTACCCCACCAGAGGTTTTTACTAGACTTTTTTACATTATCATAATCGGATGAGCATTGTGGTAGCTTTCTATTATATTACATTACAATTCTTACTTGTTCTTCTATTAAAGTTGTATCCTCCAATTCATCTATATCTTTAAGCATATTATGGTGTTATTTTCCATAAATAAAGGCTATCCATACAATACCTTAGTTGCCTCTTAATAATACCTCGGCAGTAAAGATGTGCTAACCAACTACTGCTTGTGGAAATGGAATAGAGTAAGAATTTTTTAACTCATACCAAAATGCTGCCAATGTGGGTCACCACCCATCACATCTTGTTTCCCGCAGTTGCAAATAGTGGGCTACAGGTGTGATTCTCTGCCTACCCCTTATATGGGAAAAAGGTGTGACAGTATGTAGGTATAGAAATGAAATGTATTTAATTTAGAAATCTGAGATTACGATTATAGGTGTTCAGATACTTTTAAAGAAATTTTGGAGAGTACTATTCAGATTTTTGATTCTCTATCTACGGAGTGAAACTAATGAGATTCATCTTCAGTCAGTTTGAGAAGTATAAAAATTTATACATACATAAATAAGATCACGACTGTATACCATAAGGGGTAGTCAGAGACTGGGCACTCACTGCATAAACAGATGACTGCCACAATCTAAGTTTCACCAAAACAATATAATGCAGTTGGTGTGATAGGTGATGAGCCCATCACCACCATGTGCTGTTGGGTAAAGAGTAAAAAATCATATACCAATGCAGTATTGTATTTACTATGTTACAAGACTCACAAATCAGTTACCTAGTGCAACATCAGCCAATAACAAATGCTGAGTCATCCAGAATATTTCTGTGTGGCACCACACTTCACTCTTCCCTCTGAGACAGCGGTTAAGTCTCATATGCCCAGCAATTACACTTCCTTATAAGTGCCCTTCAAACAAAAACAGAGTAATGTTTGCATATTACTCCTTGATGGAAGAATAACTGACACTGCGGTGTTTACCTACATTGATAGATTCCTGCACAGGAATCCTACAACCTTGACTTATTTGCATTGTTTAAGATTTAATTTTATAGTACATATTACCAAAACTTTTACATACTTTAATCCGAAGCATTTCTTCAATTCTTAACTTAAGATCAACCACATTCATTGTGGAAACATCTCCAAGGGCTTCCAAAGCATGTCGCATGGAAGTAGCCCCCCGAGAAACAGATGCTGTTTCATACTGAAAGAAAATATGTTAATTGGATAAGTTTTTAAATTTTAGAACAATAAAATACTAATTAAAGCTTTCGATTGCAAAATTATTATTATTTGATGTAAATTGAATACATTTATCTTAAATTACAAAATCACAGAATACGCGCTCCGTTTGTTTAGAGATTTAATATAATTCTAAAGATTTAGTAATATATATTATACCTTAGACAAATAATAATGTGTAAAAAGTGGCACTACAAAAAGAATAACAGAGACCATTACAATAACACGAGATAATTTCAAATGACCCAGCCATTGGCAAAAACGTTCGTAAAAAAACATTGTTTAAATTTATTTTCTTGTACATTTATATTAATGAATCACCAGAGCATATTAATCATACTTAATATATATAAACAAAAGTGTGTACATATTAAGGTATTCTAAATTAATCTAAGTGTAATTTTTGCGATAAATTGAATTTAGACGTCAAAGTCAGAAAGTGTTTGAAAGTGGTCTACTATTGATAAAATATCGATATATCTAAATATCGATATATTTTTTTGGAAATATCGATATTCGTGAACTATATTTTTTGAAACGATATATCGATAGTTCGATATTAAAACCTAGATATCGATGGTCGATAATTTAAAGTATCTTTATAATTTAAATTCCCGCGGCGGCGAAAAGTGTGGTCTCTGCCTACCTTTTATATGGGAAAATGGCGTGACTGAATGGATGTATGTATGTATGTATTAATACTGTGTTGTCTTTTTTAATTCATCATGTATTGTTTAAAAAAAAGTTATTTCTTTATCTATAGTGGACTGTGTGTGTTTCTAACTATAAAACCGAAACTAAGACGAAAAGGTTATGTTAATGCTATTGTAAAAAAAAAGACATTTGTATTCCGTTCAATTCAATTAAGCGTGGCGGATTCTTCCTAGCTCCAAAACCCTCTCAGAAATGAGAGGAGGCCTGAGCTCAGTAGTGGGACATTTATAGGCTGAAACTTTTATATTGAGTTTTGTTGTTTAACGTTGACAGTTTATTATACAGCAAGTGCTCGTAAAAGGATCATGATCATAAAATTTAATTCAAGACCAAAATTGTACTTTTCGTTTTGTCTCCATCAGCCCAGCAAAACTTCAGTAAAAGTCAACTATCATTTTTTTTTTATTTATTAGGAAAAACAAACAATTGTACAATACACCTTACTCAAAACGCTCATAAACTAAAAAACTTTTAAAGTAATTGTACAACCAGCGCCGTTGTTCACAGAATATCTAGCACTTTATTTCAAAATCTCAAGCAAACACTACTTTAATATTCTACATTTGAATCCTAATATGACACAAGAAAGAAAAAAAAACAAATAAAAATAATCGTATTAAATCATCTCTAAAGATGCAAGATTCTCAATCACACATTTTTTAAACTTTACTCGAGTTGTAGCAAATATATCTACATCATTAAAACAGCGATTAAAAGATTTCATTATACGCTGCAAAGGCGCTCGTTCGCCAGCATTAGTCCTAGTTAGCCTAGGTGAGAATAGTAAATAATTATATGTGTCACGTATACGTTTAGAACGGCTAGGAATACGAATATACAGTTGATTCAAAAGTTCGATGCAATCATATTTATTTTGAATAATATTAAAAAGGAACATTTGATCCAAGAGTGATCTTCTTGATTTTAGTGACATAATTGAAAATTCATTCAATAGGTTATCATATGGTATTATTTTATGAAAGCATTTTTAATAAACTGTTAGGAGATATTTACGTTCCACAAGTTCTATTCGGTCATTATACTTATCGTAAAAGGGATTCCATACGGCACTGGCATATTCCAACTGAGATCTTATTAATGATTTATACAATATCAGATATGGGGCAGGTCGCTTAAAGATACTACACATGCGCATTACAAATCCATACAGTTGAAAGGCTTTGTTAGTGATGTATTCAATATGTGCATCAAAGTGCAGTTTGCTGTCTAATAGTATCCCTAAATCCCTAATTAGTGATACCTTTTCAAGCTGAAATCCATTAAGAGAGTAATTATAATGTATAATGTTTTTATTTTTCGTAAATGTTATAGATTTACATTTAGGTATACTAAGGTGTAGTTTATTTTCTTTACAATAAATAGATAATCGATTAAGATCTTCTTGTAATTTACAACAATCATGAATACTCGTAATGTTTTTATATATTTTAAGATCATCAGCATAAAGAAGAAATTTGGCATGTTGAAAGCAAGAGTCAATGTCATTAATATACAAAATAAACAATAAAGGACCTAAAATTGAGCCTTGTGGTACACCCGATGAAATATTTTTTATACTTGATGTAAATCCATTAATCACAACTTTTTGACATCTATTTAACACGTAAGAATTAAAAGCTAATTTCTGCAACAATATTGCATGGTCCACTTTGCCGAAAGCCTTACAAAAATCGGTGTATATTGAATCTACTTGAATTCGACCATCCATACGTTCGAATAAAAAATTTGGATATACTATTAGATTGGTAACAGTAGAGCGATTTCTCACAAAGCCATGTTGTTCAGGAATAATGATATTATGTAAGATTGTGTATATTATGCGTCTACTAACCTCTCAAGTACTTTCGACAAAATAGAAAACAAAGATATGGGACGATAATTGCTGATATCATTTTTATTACCGTTTTTATATATTGGTGTTACATTGGCAAATTTCCAGATACGAGTAATAACTCCTTCCTTTAGACTTGTGTTATATAAAATATTTAAGGGCAAACTTATAGTATCAGCATTATGCTTAAAAAAGAAAGGTGAAATGCCATCGGGACCGGGTCCCTTAGTTACATCAAGTGAGTGAAGTTCCTTTGTAATCATATCTCTAGAGAAATGAGCATCAGTTATATTTACAGTACAGGGCTCAGAGGAAGATGAATTATCGAAATCAAAACCAACTGAAGAACTTTTTTCATAAATTGAACTAAAAAACATAGAAAACAATTCACAAATTTCTTCGGGATTGTCCGAATTTATATCTTTGTATATCATGCTTTTGGGAATACCGGCTTTATCTTTGTGGCTTTTTAAATATGACCAAAACACCTTAACATCTTTTTGAAGATTAGCCTCAACTGAATCAATATAAACTGTATGAATGTATCGAAATTTGTATCGAAATTTAAAAGTCTCGCTGTTTCAAGATTATATACCTGTATAATGTGTTACTTGACACTGGAAAATAGTTTAAGACTGTTTCCATAAATAAATAAATAAAAATAATTTATGGACTCTCGGCGCAAACTCTTAAAGTGGCGGTAGGTTTTTATTGAATTTTGTAATTTCTGTATATATGTATTGACTTTTGATGTTTAATGTTGATAGTTTTTTATGCAGCAAGTGCTCGTGAAAGTGTACAGTGATTGGAAAATTCAATTCAAGACCAAAATTGTACTTTTCGTTTTGTCTTGATGATTCCAGCAGACCTTCAGTAACAGACAATTATCATTTTACTGTAGATCGAATTTTAGAATTCGCTGCTTGAAGATTTTATACTTGAATAATAATTTGGCAAGCTTAAACTGAATTAAAAAATTTTGACTTTGACTTGACACTAGAAAATAGTTTACGACTGTTTCCATAAATAAATAAATAATAATAATATAGAATTTAACTTATCCTAGTATATTGTCAATGTCAAAGAGAATAAGTCGAAATAAAAATAAATCCCATAATTGAAAATTGCAAAATCAATTGGAACGGATCAAAAGAAGTCAGAGAAATTGATCGGTTATATAGCGCTCTAATTTTTGTCCATAAGCGGAAGTTATGTTAAATTGCATTAGGCCATTTTAGTGGTTTTTATCCATTATAATTTTATTAATGTGAACAAGTGTTTCACTTTTAAGTGTGAGTTCTTGGACATGATTTCTCGAATTTTTGAACAGTAATTTTGACAAATATGCTAGGAAAGAAATAAAAAATATTAAATTATAATAATAATTTTGTGCAAAACTTAAATCTGCTCATCTGCCTGAGTATGAATAAAGATAAACTTTTTAGAAATGAAAACATATAATACAATGAAATGAAAGGTAAAAATTCGGAATCGCTTGGCACGATTTTCGGGGGGTTAAGATATATAGTTTTATTTGATAGAGGTTTGGTCCCCGATCATAACAATACCACTCGCATTACAAGGTAATGCACCGGTTGCGACAAAATTAAGAAAAACAATTTAACCTCTCAATAGTTAAAACACGGAAAACGGAACGAAATTCCGCTGTGGGAGCGGTTTAACATACCAAATCTTATATAAGTGCAACAGGTATCAGGAGACACCGCTCCATATTGCACTTAAAAAAGCGAAATGCCATAGACGTGACCGCAAAATTAGAACATTTATCGGAATAATTTCGATTCGCGACTGCTCCGGCCCTGCGGAAGGTGCAGCTGGCCTCCGTTCCTTTGACTTTTTGGTCGCCTTCAGTGAACAGCCTCAGGCACTCCGGCTCACTGGTGCTTGCGCTTTATTACGGTGAGCGGGGGCTGCATCTCTCCGCGCCTCCGGCTTTATAAAACTCTCTAGGGATAGGGCAGACAAGACAACGCGGAGACGGGATTGGTTGATTCGATTTAATGAATCCAAGCCAAATTAAATACTATCGCATGACATTTCGTCTTTATTACCTCGATCCGTACGAATTACTCGAGTGATATACTCGAGTAATGTTGTGATCATATCACTCGAGATACTCATATCACTAGACAATAACGACGGCGTGGCCTAGTGGTTAGCGTACTTGACTTCTACGCTGCGGGATACAGGAGAAACCTTACTGTGGTGAATCGTTTTTTTTTTTCGAAATAATGTCGGTTGGCGCAATGGTTAAGCGCTTGACTTCTGCGCCGCGGGTCGCGGGTTCGATTCCCGCACAGTATAAATATTTGTATGACCTACAGATAGATGTTCCGGGTCTGGGTGTTTGTGTATGTGGAATTTATGCATGTAAAACGCACCAACGACACAGGAGAAATCCTACTGTAGGGCATAGTTTAAAAAAAAAGAATGAATGTTTCGGGTGATGTGTGATGTTGCCGGGTGATATTTATCTTTACAGGAAAGTGATATTACATTGCATTACTACTAGGTGCACTATTTTGCGCATGTCTACTTAACATTAATTTACATGGCGGCAAATAAATGATATTCACGCCACTTTTTTTCTAATAGAATACAATGTATTCCTGTCACTTTTACTCCTTCGATAAGATACTGATAACTATAATGTAGTAACTAGTAAATATAATGTTGTAAAACATTGTAATAATTTTTTGTTTATCACTATTTATTTTCCAAGGGCAAGCGACGGTGAGTATCTGGTATTACTTTTCAACTTAAGGTTTTCTTTTCGGCGGGTGGGTAGCGACTGAAATGATCTATTTTTTTATTTTCACTTATAGCCTTGAGGCTTTTACAGCTTCGCCGAATTGAAAGCGAAGAGGGCGCTTAGTCGAAACCTTAATTTATGGATGACCAGCGCAAGGGCCCCCGAGAGGGGACCTCGGCTTGGACAATCATCCTGTGCGCGAGAGTAACTGACTCGAGGGTGCCCAAGGGGGCCGGCCTTGGCTCGGTCACTTACTTCATTCGAGAGGGCAGTTATACTATTATCGGAATTAGAATTGGCCTAGTCGGTTTGAGTTTAAATACAATTTTGTCCGTTGCTGGACATTTCCTCACCCCCGCGCCCATTATTTATTTTAAATCGTATTATAGTGATTTACAATTTTCTTACAACTAAATGCGTATATAATCACTTAAGACTAAGGGTTTCTGCCTGCTTTACATAATTGCAGGCGGAATATATATTTTAATGCGGAGTTATCTGCCTCACGCTACAGCACTATAAACATAAAACGGCCTGCACGGAGTGCGCGGGCATAACAGACTCAGACTGCGCCTCCTGCAAAGAGAAGTTAAAGAGCACCTAACTGAGTATAGACAACGTAGCTGAGAAACCCCGCTTGAAGAAATCGAGCCGTCGCACACTGCCTATTGGCAGTTGGCATGATCTCTCAAAGCAGAGCCGGTCTCAGCCATGCCGCCTCTCCTAAGAGGAAAGGATAACTCGCCCGCCTTCTATGACAGCGAAAAAGCCGAATGCCTCGCAGATAGTTCAGAGAACCAATGCTCTTCTTCTCTCGCTCCTGCGGAAACTGACCACTTGCAGCAGGTTTTTTACGGGGGCGAAAATTAGGCTACGTGTTTTATCACTGCCTACCCCGTATATGAGAAAAAGGCGTGATTATATGTATGTATGTAGTTTATTTCGTATATTTTAAATTAGAATTGCACATATTATATATCAATTGACAAACAATCATTATACATAGTTCCGTACTCATTGTTAGCATAGTTTATGTTATACATGATGCCTGAAAAGTTTTTTACAGTTGGTTGTTCCTCAATCTTTCACTCGGCATTAATCACGACGACTTTATTTCTGTAAGTGGAAAGACATTGGCTTTGCTATTATGGCCATCATTGAAACGTGGCTGCGACCAGGAGAGGAGGGGCGCATCAGCTGAACCCGATGTACGATTCACTATGTACCGACGCAACATATATACCGCGAAAGTGGGGTTTATTCCAATAAAACAATATTTCACCTGGTGCATGATGCATGTATTCAATATAAAACTGTTATACTATTTACAATGACTCTAAACCGCGGTGTATTGATATCATATAGGCCATCTGTTGAGAAAGGCAAAAAACTAAAAGGGACATACGTCTTTTAAATTACATTAACACTGACAGAGGTACCGTCCACTTTACGTGCCATGCCCGGCGAGTGAGCTCTGGCTGTGGTTTTTATGTTAAACGAGAACTAACCTTTCGCACAATAACTATGCTCTTTGATCCTAGGCTTGAAACTGTTGAAATATAATTTCGGTGATGTAATTGCTGTTAGCCTTTTTGGCTTTTACAGCTTCATCGGATACTTACTGTCGGATGAAACTGTTGAGCAAATGTGACCTAGATTTAAGCTAAATGGGAAAATGGTTGCAATTGACACCGTATTGCCCACCGTGGCTTGTACTAGTTGTTTCTCGACGCCGTTTGTTTGTTTTATAAAAAACGATGCCCCACAGTAGGATTTCTCTTGTATCGTGGGTGCTTTTTACAGACATAAATTCCACATGCACAAACACCCCGACCCGGAAAAACTATCTGTAGGTCACACAAATATTTGTCCCGTGCGGGAATAGAACCCGCGACCCGCGGCGCAGAAGTCAAGCGCTTAACCATTGCGCCAACCGTTACCGATGCAATAAGCAGTGTTGGTAAAAGTGATCATTGTATATTACTAGGAGATTTTAATATAACTATTTTAAATATCAGCGAGTATAAAACTAAAAGAGTTACTGAGTTTTACAGGTGTCTGATTTTATCTCAGCTAGTTACATCCGATACACAATTTACAGATACTATAATAGAGATATGAATCCACTAGTATCTATAAAATGTGTTCTAGTGAATCTTTAATGATGAGAGGCGCCTGATTTCCCTAGAGAAGAAATTAGACCGAAATAACGACCTCAAAGAAAAATATGAGGAAATAAATGTCAAATCTTTTCGACTACAAGGGAGGACTTGGTATCTCCCTAATTTTACCGTCATCAAACCTGCGGAATCCGACAAGGCGACGAGATTGATATATGAAGCCTTAGCGAGAACAGAGGGAATTTTTCAAAACGATATGCTTTAGCCTGAACTGGACTTGCTGCAGTCACTACCCGGCGTTATAATGAGGTTTTGGCAATAACCATATGCCGTGCGCGCCGACATAAAGGAAATATTTATGCAAGTCAAAGTAAGAAAAGGAGACAGGGACGTTTTACGTTTCCTGTGGAGAGGCAAGCGACGCGAGGATCCCGGACCCTAAGGAATACAGAATGACATCTATCATTTTTGGAGCGACTTCATTACCGTGCACAGCACTCTACATTAAAAATCGGAATGCAAAAAATAGGCAAAGGCATATCCAGATGCAGGGGTCGCCATACAGAAAAATCACTACATGGACGACTTTCTGCAGAGCTTCAACTCTGTCGCCGAAGCGCAGCAAACTACAAAGGCAGTCGATTATGTCCTCAAACAAGCGGGCTTCGTGCTCAAAGGGTGAACATCGAACGAAACGAAAACAATTCAACGAATAACGTCAGGGGAGGAACAACACATAGTCACCGGTACAGGCGGAAAAGAAACAGAAAATAAAGTTTTTTAACCCTTGGCCTGGTCTGGCATGTAAGGAAGGGTGATATTGGATATAAAAAGAAAATCAACGCTTATCAACTAAAAGGATAGCGTTGAGCATCATAATGGCGTTGTTCGACCCGCTGTGATTAATTTCACCCGTGACCACCCATCGAAAATAATAATAACTCAACGATATTTCAAGGCACATGACGCTACAAGACAGATTGGGACGACCCTTTGCCGGAAGAATTAAAATAAAAATGGGTAAGTGAATATATTCTTATTTAATGATTTCTTATATTTACGCGAACACTACACATTTAAATGAAACTAAGTTTCCGGATTTTATCGTATTTAATTTATTAATTAAACTAATAAAATTAAAAGCGATAAAATCCGTAAACTTAGTTTCATTTAAATATTCTTATTTGTTAAAGAAAGACCAAGCCACGCCACGCCTCTCGGCGCATTATTTTCTATTAATAAGTTTTAAATAAGTATTTACATACCGTTGAAAGTTATATTGTCTTAACTGATATTCCTTTTTCAGATTTTTAGATTAAGTCCATATAAAATCTTGAAGGAAATATAAACTGTGTAGGCCTGAGGCTAGATAAGCTTAAGGAGTCATGTTTTGTAGCGACATCTACGCCGCCACATGAGAAGCTCAAGAAATATTTTATACATTACATAATCGCGCTATGAAAGTTATATGAGATGCGAACTATATATACAACATCTAAATATTACAAGTTGGAGGAGACGTCCTCCCCAGATCAGACCATTCGATCTGGCGGGTAGCTACGCTAACAATAGAACCCCCTCTCAAAAACGACCCTCCACCTTAATGCCATAAATGTCAGCTATAATGTCACTCTTCACGAAATTGTGCGTGCAAACAAATGCCCAGGCGATCTGGCGTGATCTTTCGACGGTCTTAGCCCAAAAGAAAACGTCGCAAGTCGTCCGGTTGATAAAAGCGACTTAGGATTAGTCTGCCGCTTCGCCGCCGTCTTCAACGGCATATTGCAGCCCTTGCACATCTACTCAATCAAAGCTACCAACGGTAAATCCGAAGACAGAATCCACGCAGCTATGCGTTACCGTCATGTCATTAACGCCATAGTTAATTTCCAAACCTAATAGCCCTACTGGTTGCAAGTGCCGCACTTTAACCCATCGCGACTACCTCACCTTCTTGCACACGCAGACACACACACACACGCAGACTGACACACACACACACGCGCAGACTGACACACACACACACGCACTGACATACACACACGCACGCACACACACACTCACGCACACACACGCACGCACACACGCACGCGCACACACACACGCTTACACAAAATAATTTTGTCCTTCAGGCTGATTTTTCTTATCTTAATTATGATTAGAAGCGTCGCTGGAGATCCTTGTGCTATTCCTTCTCCAGCTTTAACACATTCCGAATTGCCCTCCTCATAAAAGTAACTCATCGAGCCGAGGTTCGTTCCTATGCAGGAATCCGACTAGCCGTGAAACGGTAGTGAGCAAACATTACTGTATTTTGGTCTGAAGGACACTGAGAGCGAGTGTTATTACTAGTAACTAGTGTAATAATATGAGACTTAGGAACTGATGTAAATGAAGGACGGTTTTAAAAACTTGAATAAAACCTCTACACGAATCCACAATGATTTGATGTATTTTTTCATCTTTCTCGTTAATTTGAAAAGAACTGAAAGGAGTTTAAAGTTTATTTTTGCTTCAGAGCAAAATTTGAGATCACATCGTTATAATTTATCCGGCGAACTACTAAACATAGAGAAGTACGAAGTATAACATTAGTACTAAAGAAATAAGCTTTTCTTGGCCTATATTAGTTCTTTGTAGATTTTATAATCTTTTCAATTGCGAGAAGGATCGTTCAGCAGACTTTGTAATCATTAAACTGTGAAATATTCTAAATGCTACTTCTATACTTGGGAAAATCGCTCTCAAGCTGTGGTACTGGGTGGTTACTGTTCAGATTTTATTAATATACCTTCCGGGGTACCTCAGGGATCTCATCTAGGTCCTCTTTTCTATAACGCATACTTATACGACATTGGATCCTGTTTTGAACACTCTTATCACCTCATGTACGCAGACGATAAGAAAATTTTTCTTAAAATAAACAATGAGCTTGACTGCACTTTAATGCAAAAAGATCTTGACAATCTATTCGAATATTATTCGAAAAACAATATAACAATTAATTTAAATAAATGTGAATGCATTAGTTTCACGCGTAGAATAAAACCTATATTATATAATTATAAAATTAGCAATACAGTGATTAAGCGAAGTAATACAGTGCGTGATTTAGGAGTGTATTTTGACCATAAAATGTTGCAGTCCGACCACATTGATTATGTAGTTAACAAAGCTTTCCAAAACCTCGGTTTTGTTTTACGCGTTTGCAAGCCATTCACAAATTCGGCGGCTATTAAGACAGTTTATTTTGCATATGTTCGTAGCATTTTGGAATACGCTAGTCCAATATGGTCTCCACATTATGTTACATATATAAATCGTATAGAAAGTATTCAAAGAATTCTCGTTAATCACTTGAATTATCGTTACCGGAAAAATCCAAATACATACGAGGATGGTTGTACTGAATATGGTATGTTAACTCTACAACAGAGGCGAACAATCTTGGACATGTGCCTGCTTTATGACATTGTGCACAGCAATTTGGACTGCCCAGAGATAATCTCATCGATTGCTTACCGTGTCCCCTCGTATCGTACACGTCACACAGCTTTTTTGCACACACCACATCACTACACAAACTACGCACAAAATTCAGTTTTCTCTCGAATCGTTCGCACATATAATGCTACTTTTAAACAAATTGATTTCTTTGCGTGTACAAAATCAAAATTTAAAACAGAAGTTATTAATACAATAGTCCATAAAGATGGACTATTGCATTAATAACACATTTATGAACGTATATTTAATGTGTACGTATGTATATGTAGGGAATTTTCATGTGAAGTGGAAGGTTGACAATATCCCTCAATTTTTGTTTGTTTGTTTTTTGCATGGGTACAAACAGATTTGGCACGTTTACTTTCTTTTGTATTTTTATTACTAATGCTGTTAAATAAGGAAAACCTGTCATTAGCCTTACTTTTGTTATAACACTGTTACGTATATGTTTGTATTTTCGCTGTTGGTTTTCTTAATAAATAAATAAAAAAAAAAAAAAACGCAATTGTTTTGTTCAGCGAGCTGCCTACCATTTATGACGTGTCGATGTCGATCACCAATCTCTCATTTGATCAGTATTTGTAAGAACTAAACTTTCGCAGAGAGGAGACCCCTGGAGAATAGGGGCCCCAAGCACGTGCTTGTCATGCTTATACGTTAATCCGCCACTGTTACCAACGGTGAACGTTTTGCCAAACAAAGCCATGGAAACTATTTAAAAAAAAAAATTCACAAAGAAGTCGTGCGTTGCAGAAAAAATTGTATTATGCCGTAATGTACGATGGTGAACTCAGCGGCTAAAATCAATTCGAAGAATTACTCGAACACTTCCGTGAAAAACGCGATAAGACTTCAAAGAACGCAACGTCACTTCACAAAGCCAGTCATACAAGCCGATCGGAAAGAACCTTTTAATCCTTGATTCGAGCCGTTCTGCGTTGAATGTGGTTAAATAAAAGCAAAGGTTTTCATCAATAGGCGTTACTTTACCTTCTTCTTATTCCGTTAATTGTTGGAATTCATGAGATTTTTATTCCATAAAAATCGTCTAAACGTACTTTTACAATTCCTGACGAGATGAGAGTGCATTTATAAAAACAAAAATAATAAAAAACACATTTATCGTGGAATAATGTTAATTGTAAATGAAATTCTGGCTCATAATTGGTAAGAATGTCTTTTCTTGCACCTATTGTTTTAAAAGAAACTGAAGGTTTTGTCATGGAATAAAATGCCGTTAAATAAAAATCATACATTTAATAGCTCAAGTAACTTACAGTACACGACTTTTCAATATTAAAAATGGATCTAGCGTTATAACTACAACTAAATTGTTTTACAAAATAATTGAAATGCAATTTGGGTAGAACGTTACCAACAAAAATTTATTCTTATTTGTTCAAAATCAAAAAGAAGTCCTGTAACTGCCTAATATTATTAACAAAAAACTTCAGAGGAAGACTGTTTCAAACATGTCTTGCAAATTTTTGTTTTACTAAAGAAAAGATTAATTAGCAAATTTTCTTTCTAACTTTTTTCTTTAAGTACTTCAACGATATCGAAATTATAAACTATATTTTTATTTCCGTGATGAGTTAACAAATGTTTAAACAATACATTCGGACTAAATGTGAGACCACATTTGGAACAGTGTTGTCGCGAAATTCTATTTTTTGTACTACATATATTTATATGCGTCATAACAGAATTATCCAGGAAATGAAGGCCACAGGAGCATTTATATAATTTTGCTGTCTTTTTTATCACATCTGTACGTGAGTCCATACATTTTGTCTTACTATCTAAACTATTAACTGCTACAGGTAAAACAATGCCCGATTCTTTCAATTCATCAGTTTTCTCATCTTCAACAATCGACTCTTTTAAAGCATACGATTTTTTTGATAAATTAGAGTTTCCTTTGTTTGATTCAATATCTTCAAAATCTATTATTGTTATATTGTCAATCACGAAATTACAATCGGTTTCATGTAAGACATAATGATGCTTTAATTTTCTAGCATCGAAGTGAAGTCCACAGTATGAACATTTTGATTTGGGAATTTCAAATGAACAGTCGTGTTTTAGCGTACTTCGAGCGTTTCTCATGCACATTTGGCACTTTTTACATCTATAAAATGAATAATCATAAACTTTCCCATTAAACGATGATACTAAATTAACATCCAGTAACATTTTACTATCTTCGTTTTTTCTACCGATCAAAATAACTTTTATATTCTTTGCGTTGAAACTATCAAATTCTTTGTGTTTAGAAATGTGCAAATTATACTCTTTGTTGTAAAGCAATAATCCGCAATGAGAGCATTTTTTTAAATCACTTCTGTTACACAAGTGATTCTTAAAATCACTTTTGCTAACAACTCCTTCACAGTTTCTACATTTATATAATGTAAACCAATTACCCGCCCGAAGTGAGTCATTAAACATTTTGTCTTCATCTCTATTAAAGAGAACTATCCTATATGATTTCAAGCCTTTGAATGGTTGTTTGTGTATTGCTTCATGTTGCAGTTTAGATGTCACTGAAATAAAAGGTATTCCGCATGTTCTACATGTATGTTTTCGAAGTGTTAAGCAATGATTGCCGAGATGTTTGAACAAAGAGGAAGGGTCAATAAAACATCGACATTTATCGCACTGATAAACAGTAAAATTCGGTGGAGCTTCTTGAATAACCTTCATTTTAATTTTATTCTCATATTTGTATATCGATTTATTAATAATTGTTTGCACGTGCTCTTGGGGTAAAGAATCAAATACTCTTTTTATCCATGCGTCATAATCGGATGTAAAATAAAATATGTCAAATTTAATAACTTTAAATGTCTTCTTGAAATTATTACATAAATGCAATTTCTCATGACTATCATAACATACAGCATCAAATATGAGATCACAAACTTCACATATATTTGTAGATGACTGTATTTTGATTGGATTGTAATGACCTTGACAATGTTCTACTACCAAATCATAAGCATCCATAGAAATGTGACAGTTTTTACAAGTGTATACAATAAACTTTTCACTTTCTTCATAATCCAACATTGATTCCAGTGCATTTGCTGTCAGGATTGGTTTTACTTTACCAAGGAATTGAGGTTTAATTTTTGATACAGGTACAGATTGTGGAAGACAGTTTTGCTCAATTTTTCGACTTTGTAACTTATAATTATGATAATTCATATGTAATTTGTATCCTAGTTCAGAAAAATTTAATTCACAATAAGAACATGTTACATAATCATCGACACCACATTCATGTCTTATTTTAGCTATTTGATTAGCAAAATATATTCCACAAATATTACAATGTGGAAATTCTGGAATTGGTGGGGCTATCAATTTTTTATTTTTTAAGTCATAAAATTTAAAATCCTGTAAAGTCAAATTCTTTTTTCTTTGATGCAGCCTTCCATGTGAAGAAATACCTGTTTGTGTTATTATAAGTCCACAAAGTTTACAAGTTGCTGGTACCACATTAGTGCACTGTGCTTTCTTATGTATAAGTTTTGTGCCATCATTCACAAAACATTTACAGGTATGACAGTAATATACAGTAAACAGGTTATCTAATTTTAATTTTTTTATCTGCGCTTCATAAGAATTATGAACCATAACACCTCTAGTTCTTAACTGCCTCTGCTCCCCATTACACAAATTCTCATCTATTCCACCATTATTTATGACTTCTGTTCTTATAATGACAAAATCTTTAGAATTAATAGCTTTGCTTCTATGATGATCTTCATGTATACTTTTTATATTTCTGTTTATCAGAATATCACAAGACTTACATTGTACATGATTTGAAGGAACAGTCTCACAGACGGAAAAATGTTCTAAATATATATTTTCACTGAAGTGTACAGTACATTTTGGACACTTGTATAAGAAGATTGATGGTGTGGACTCAGAAATGCCATACACAGTGAAATCGTTTGTCACCAAATGCTGTTGTCTATGGAATAATTCATCATTTTTCTTAAAAATTCGATTACATAGTGAACATTTCCAATTTATCAAAATTTCCATATGACTTGAATGGTCAATTGCAACTTGTGATCGCAGGAAATGAACATCACATCTATTGCATCTGTACAAAGTAGATTTTAAAATGCTATTAATTACACCATTATCAGTGTTTGATATGAAAGAAGGATTTTCATTTGGAGCTTCTTGTTGTATTGGTTTGTTACATAATTTGTCAACTATGTTTTTAATTTGATTACTACCACTTGGTAATATTGAAGATTTATTGGAGTGTTTTGTTTTTAGAGCTCGTAGTAGGAGCTTTTTATGTACTTTTTGAATATGTTTATTATAAGTCACCACACTCCTGAATTCAGAGGAACAAAATTTACATTTTGGATCAAATACAACTTTTTTTAGAGGATTCTTATTCTTCATATTATGCTTTCTGAATAAATGTGCTGAACTATATTTCTCATTATTAAAATAATAAGAGCAAACAGGACATCTGTAGACATTACTGTTACTACCATTAATAGGTTTTTCTTTATTTGAAAATTTGCCCAATCCAGTTTTCTCAGGAATTTTTAAAACAAAATTCTGGTTATGATTTTGAGTATTGGCTGTGTCTTTCTTATTCTGTAGAGTTTCATACAAATGCTCAATAAGTAACTGCATGTTTGGAAATGAACCTTTACAGTGAAAACATGAATTAGTAGAATTCAAAGAATTTTTATTACTGTTTCCACTTGAAATTTGTATTGCTCCTTTTTTATTTTTACACACTCGCATTTTTACATTTTTTGTTTTAATAAAGTGAATATTTCTTTTGTGTTTACTTAGACTTGAATGTGATGCAAAATATTTGTGACATATATTACATTTTGGTTTGTTCACACATAATCTTTTAGATTGAGCTTCTTCATCAATTTCAGGCATATTATTTAATTTTGACTCATTGGTGGTTGAATAACAATGCAAGGATTGCTTGTGCACATCCAAGGCTTTTTTGTTTGGAAAGAGAATAAAACAGATTTCACAGTATTTCTTACAACTATCTAAATAAGGTCTAAGATTTGTTAACATTACTGTTGCAGTAAAGAGTTTCTTTTTATTTCTGAATTGATCTTTTTCTTTTATAACTTTACTGGGTTTTGATCCTAGTATAATTTTATTTTTAAAAAGTGGTGGGTCGGTATTTATGTCATAAATAAGTGGTTCATTGGTTTTCTCACATTGAATGTAAGTAGTATCTTGGAATGGTCCTGTATCTACATTTGAAATACAGCTTAAATCAATATCTCTGTCTGAATTATTACAATTCAAATGCTCCTCCACTTTAATTTTGTTTTGGTCTACCATAAATGCTGAAATAAACGATTTATGATGCACATATCATAATGCATTACAAATTATAATATATATATATATATATAAAAACTATAAATTTTTCTAAAACACTGCCATTTATGACAAGTAATAATGCGTGCAGGTGATTTTGTTGCCTTGACACTTTCAAAGTTATTTCAATGATGATGATGAAATTTCTATTGAGTATCAGACACAATAACAAAAGAGAAAATAGGAAAAAAAATCAGTTTTATATATCAGTTTTATAGATCATAAGATCAATGTATGTTTTCTGATCCTCATCATCATCATTTCAGCCTATCACTAGTCCACTGCTGAATATAGGCCTCCCCCATAGATTGCTACAAAAGTTTGTAGCTCTCATTTTGGGGGGATTATGCCATAGTTGCCATGCTTCGCAGGCGGGTTGGCAACCGCAGTTTATTAGATAGAAGATGCTGCTGCCCATCTTCTGGTTTTAATTTTCCCTCTGACGACTTTTACGACACCCACGGGATGAGATGGGGTGGTAGATATATGTGTAGCTCTTAAGCCACTACCACATGGCAATTTTCTGATCCTAAATATAGCAAAATTCAAGTACTGGAAACAACTGTAAGATCTAGTGTATAGTTACCTTCATCATAGTCATGTAAAAATTCTTTTTTTAATACAGACAGATCAGGAAAAATGCTTCTTATAACGGGATTGTCCATTACATCGTGTTCTTCAATGTCAATATCATCTGCCATGGTTTCTGAATAAATAAAGTGAAGGACTAAAGCACACCCTCAATACAATAATCACAAGAAGGAAGAGAATTCTTCCCAATCTATTAAAATTCCATAGAAAAATTTTAAAAATAATTATATATAGTAAAAAATAATAATGTTAAATATCTATACTTATGTAAATAAATACAAGTTAACGTAAATAAAACAAAGTTGAAAGCAAAGAAAAGAAACTTTCAATGTGCGTAACATGATAGATCTTTGCGAATACCTACCAATCGAGGAAAAAGTCAATAATATATTTTATTGTACGGTTTTGTCTAAAAAGATGGAAAACGTTAATATTTTTAGTATTGCCAAGCGAGCGTATTCCTTTTCCTTCAAAGAGTATATAAATAATCACTTGTTCACGGAATACATAATCCTTTATTAACTTAACCATAGATAATAACTCATTGTGAGAATAGATACCCAACCGACGATCCCGGTTCAAGTTTTAAGTCCACGCTATACAGCTGTTGTTTTTAACTAACCATTTGTAGTAAGAAGCTTCAAAAATTGTGGGCTTAAATTGGAGATTTCCCATATACTACAACATTCTTATAGAAAAATTCAATACTCTTGTTAAAAATTGTTGCTATATGAGGCGCTCTATCATTTATCGAAGCGGTTATTTTAGAAATCCCATTGCTCCAATGATTTTAATAGATTGGGAAGACTTCTATTCCCTATTATTATTATCGTATTGAGGGTGCGCTTTAGTTCTTTACTTTTATTTACACAGAAATAATGGACAATTGACGACTGTTGTAAGAAATATCTCTTTTGTATTCTTCAATTTTATTAAATCACGACTGTTATTTTAAATGATACGGTTTAATACAACCAAAGCTTTTTAATGCCCATTCCTACAAGTCTGCAGTGCAGTATTGTAATCTATTTGTTTTGTTTTAAATCTCGGGCTGACGACGTTTTCCTATAATTAAAGTATACAAAATAACAACGTTTCTTGAATCACATATCATCATTTCAGATGCATATCACTAGTCCACTGCTGAACATAGGCCTCTCTCTTAGACTGCCACAGAAACTCGCTTCTTAATCACCTGCATCCATCGACTTTCCGCAATACCGTCCAGGTTGTCCTACACTTCGTTTGCCGGGAAGAGATTGCCACTGGAACTCCTTTCTTCCTCAACGGTTATCGGTTCTACGAGCAACATTGCTAATTGCCACTGCCAAACACCGAGCATAGACATTTCCATGGCATACTGAGCGACTTTAAACTTCCTCATGATGTTCCTCAAGTATCGCCTCTCGGATCCGTAAGTCATCACTGACAACTGGCACTGGTTAAAGACTTTAGTTCTGAGTATGGAGAGTAGAGATAAGGAGGAACGACTTAATTTTTTTAGGACCAAGGATTATCAAGTCATTGTTAGCCCGAAGGCTTTCACAGCTTTGCCGGATTGAAAGAGCACCTCGGTTTGGACCGTCTTCCTGTCTAAGAGAGTAACTGAATCGAGAGCGCCCAAAGGAGACGCCTCGATTCAGTTACTCTCTCGCGCCTCGGCGCGGTCAGTTACTTCGATTGGGAGGGAAATATTACTTAATATACTATTAATATTATCAGGATTATTATTAGCTAAATTTACCACCAATTCCGAATGCATTCCGCTGGAGAAGAAATGGGGCAAGAAACTCCAGGGACGCTTCTGTTAATCACACTATTGCTAGGAGAAAACCGGCCTGAGATGCGGCGGAATCGCGAATAACTTTGTCTGATAAGCCCTCGCCAACGGCGGGGGCGGTATGGTCGTGATTGTGTTATGTGTGTGTGTCGTGCTGAGTAGAGCGCGTCGTCAGGATCCTCGTGGATGTGCCTCGGTCTTCTTTTTGTTGCTTTGGTTGTATGTGGCGACTCTTACAACCAATGGGTTGGGGTGCGTGGCGGCAGAGTCGAAGAATCGGCGGGAGGCAAACTTTAGATATTGGGCTATGGTAGGAAGCCTTAAATCAATGTGTAGATTTACATTACGCACGAACCACGGTGCTCCCGTGACTTTGCGCATGAAACGATTTTGTAGTACCTGAAGTCGGTGAATTTGACGCGGGGAGGCATGCGCAAATACGGGGCTTGCGCATGTCATATTTGACCGAATACAGGCTTTATAAAGTGTAATTTTATTATGTAGAGACATTTTACTATTCTTATTTAACAACGGATGTAGTCGGCCGAAGACGAACGCCGCTCGGTTCCTTACTCGATTAATGTGGACCGAAGGTGATGATGATGAGTCTCGAGACTAATAGGACGCCTAAGTATTTGTCTGTCTTTTCCCAGGGGATTGGACGATCAAATAACTCTATGGTAGGGAGATGTGGCTTTAAACGCCCCAAAAAATACATGGCTGCACTTTTAGTGAGGTTGACCTCGATCCTCGATTTCCAAAGCTAGTTTCTGAGGGTTCGGGCTGCGGATTGGAGACGTTTAGAGATAGTGTCTGGTTTACTTCTAGACACATAGAGGTAGGTATCGAAGAAGGCGAGTTCAACACCGCTGGTGTGCGATATGTCGTTCGTGAAGAGGGCGTCAAGCACGGGACCTAGGACTGAGCCTTGAGGTACACCGCCTTGGATGGGATGTGTTTCGGATCGTACACCCTCGACGCGGTAGCGGAAGGTTTGACTGCTTAGAAAATCTCGCATGATGAGTACGAACGATTTCATATAATAAAAGTGTCTGATCGTCGTTTCAGCTTATCAATAGTCCACTGCTGAACATAGACCTCCCTCATAGATTGCCACAAAAGTTTGTAGCTCTCGTTTTGGGGGGATTTTGATAGTTGCCACGCTTGGCAGACGGGTTGGCAGCCGCAGTTTATTTATTCAGATGTTCCAGCAAGATGCTGCTGCCCATCTCCTGGTTTTCATTTTCCCTCTGTCGACTTGTACGACACCCACGGGATGAGATGGGGTGGTAGATTCTCTAAGGCCGCTACCACACGAATCAAATAAGATTGGCACCGCTGTAGCAGAAGTGCTACATTTGAAATGGAGCGCCAGTAATCGTCAAAGAAGGACAGAATTAAATTGATAAAGAATACTGATCTGTAAAAGCGCTAATTAAAAAAAATATTGTTAAATTATATTTCAAGTCCCAATGGAAAAAAGTAGAGCTGTACAATTTAACTTTTTATTTATTTATATTATGATTACTACCGCGTTATCTTTCACTGTGCTTACTGACGTTACTGACTTTTTAATTACAGTAATTTTATCAAAAACTTCTGTTGCCGACATTACGCCTATACTGCTCGGACGTTCGCGGGGACAGAACGCGGGGCGGGCGAACCGGGTCAACGACCGTTCAGCTGACAGCGGCGAAAAAGCACTGCGTCATTGTCCGCCGAATCGAACGCACTCTGTATCGCGCAACTTGTAACCGCTATAAAACAATTATATTTTTTTTGTGAAGTCCACGGCTATTATTTAACACCAAGTTATCCTAAACTTACCTAAGGAACCTCCAAGGGCCCTAGACTCCTTTACACTCCTTTCGATACAACTACTTTTGTATTTTAGTAATTTCTTTAATACGTCACTCCATCTAATACCAATATCTTCAGATCATACATTATTTTTGCTACATTAGCGCCATTACGGTAATTTTGGAACCCATATTTTGTCCATTTGTCGAACACTTTTTCGTGAATCGTTTTATGTGAGTCATCGCTTCTTACCTCTACACTTCATAGTTTTGAGACAGAGGTATTATCGACGAGAAGATGTGACGAAGTTTCCCGAGCGCTTTCCAGCCGAATTGGATCCGATTGATCTCTTGGCCAAAGTTGAACCTACCTAATCGGACAATCTGTCCTAGGTACACATATTCCTCGACAAATACGAGTCCAGCAGCACCCGGTACAGGTGTTACATAGACATTAGAATTACATATGTGTATACAGTATTTAAATGATTTTTGACTTTATCCTGTTAGCACTTAAACATTTAAGTATTATAATAATATAATTTGAACGTATTAGCTATTTTAATTGATGCCGATAAGGTGCAGTAGGTACTACCGCAATGCAAGTTATGCTGTCGTCAAGCGGTGCTGTATAAACCCCATTGCATTTCGGTTTGAAATTCAACGAAGCTAGTGTAATTACATATGACCTACGAAATTTCAGATAAATAACCGATGTGTCACGGTGATCACGAATATCACGGTCATGTATCACGGCAATGTGGTTCGCCACCCGTCACGTCTCGTTTCCCGTGGGGGCGAAAAGTGGGCTGCGGGTAGCCACTTTGCTACTCTGAATGTTCGAAGGTATAAATGATAAAGTTGAAGAAGTATATGCGATGATGAGCGCAAGACGGATTGACGTTCTTTGTGTGAATGAGAGCAAGCGGAAAGGATGCGACACAACCACGCATAGAACCTACACAGCCTCAATAGGCCAATGTCAGAAGTTCTGGAAGAGGCTGCCAGGGAGTTGGTGTACCGATTTCTCCTAGAATGAATGAATGTGTGACTGACTTTAAATGTGTTAGCCCAAGACTCCTTTGCGTGAGGTTGAAGGGTTACTCGCATCTTTATATTGGCAGTTTATGCTCCTCAAGATGCGAGTTGGAACCGCTCCTCAAAGGCCAAAATTGAGAGACAAGAGTTTTGGGATAGCGTGAAAGATCTTTTGAACAAATGCAACCAAAATGAAAGGATCATAATGCTAGGCGATTTTAATGGTTGGGTGGGGGTGAAGCGTGATGGATATGAGAGTGTGCTGGGAATGTTCGACGTTGATAGAGTAAATGAAAAAGGGGAAAGTCTGCTTGAAGTGTGTTTGGAGTGGAATCTTGTGGTAACAAACACAATATTTGACCATAAAAAGATCCACTTGTTGAACCTGAGAATTTAATACGAGGTTATCTAACGACTTTCAGAACAATATTAAGTTCTGATTTTGCCCAGTTGCGGACAAAATCAGAAACCAGGATGCAAGTATTGTGAGAGATCAGGAACACATTCTAAAGACATGGAAGGCTTATTTCGAATTCTTATTTGAGGCCTCATCCGGGGACATGAATGAAGGTTGCGATGAAAGAGATATTAGTATGGAAGAGATTGTGGAAGTTATGAATAGTATGAAATTGAGCAAAGCTGAGTCGAAAAGCTGAAAGCTGGACAAGGCGTGGTAGCTAGTCAGCTGTACCGACTTTATAACATTTGCTGGAGGAGCGACAACGTACCAGTAGACTAGCGTAAGGCCGTTATCGTACCGCTTTACAAAGGAAAAGGGTCGCAGCAAGACTGCAAAAACTACCGAGGCATTAGCTTGCTCAGTATCATCGGCAAACTGTATGCAAAGGTTTTGATTAAGAGAGTGATGAATGAAACTGAAGAGAAGATATGGGATGTACAAGCGGGATTCAGGAGAGGAATGGGATGCATGGATCAGGTCTTTTCCTTACGAAGCATAGCCGAAAAATTCTTGGCTCAAAGTCAAAAGGTCTATTGCGCATTCGTGGACTTGGAAAAGGCATACACAAGGTAGTGATGTAAGACAGGGTAGTGAGGAATGAATTGTGGTCGACATTGCATATGTATGGGGTAAACGGCAGCTTGATACGAGGACTGAAATCACTCTATAAAGATTCCAGTGCCGGTGTCAGGGTAAACGGGGCTTACACAGACTGGTTTGACATCGAAAAAGGTGTTAGACAGGGATAACTGGCTTCACCGTGGCTGTTTAACCTATTCATAGACAATTGCTTAAAAGATTTGAAAGAGAGTATCTTTAGATTAAGAATGAATGATCTGACCGTCAAATGCCTCCTATACGCCGATGGTTAATATTATGCACGATGTTCTACATCTTGAATGGTAGATGTGGCTAATGGGATCACTTTCAAACTAAAAAGACGCTTAAGGATTGATTAGAAACCTATTTATTTTATCTTAAACATTTTTGAATTTACTTTTGATGAAACCTAATCATTATAAAATTTATATAAAATACAAAAGATATGTCAGATAACTTGACATGTTACTTCTTCAAATGATTTTCACAGAATTAATAAGATATGACACAATTCAAACTGAACAAATAATATTGACATTCCAAATCTGAAGTAATTCAAACAATACAACCAAACGGATCAGAGTTGACATCAAAAGAGTATGTATAATCTGAGATTACCAATCAACACACCCTCTTAATCTCAGATATACATCATAACACCAGCCAAGAACATAAAACCCAAAGAATTTAGAAATTAACAACAAACAAACCACCAATCATAAAACAACAATAACACACTCCCTCTCAACAAAAACCAAAATTCCTTATAATAACTAAAACCACAAAAAATACAAGAAAAACACAATACACTCTAAAGGAAGAGGAGATATCAAAAATTCTGTAAAAAGTTTCTCTTAAAAATTCCGTTTGTCTTAATTTCAATTTAAAAATGGTCTTAATTTCAAACTCTTCTGAGCTGCTATCGATAAAATAATTCTAAACGAAGTACTGTTCACCACAGGACTATAGGTTTCCTCATAGTACACTTTATATTTCTGTTGAAAAACCTCTGACTACTAATCTAGCTTTATATCTTCCATCAGACTTCTAAGCAAAGACCCACTTGCTTGTAAAAAGCTTTCTCCCTTCAGCTTCCCCTTCATCAACCAACTCCCATGTGCCATTCCTCTCCAATGAAAACTTTTCTTCCTCTACATCCGCTTCATCAGCATCATTAAAAACATTAACAACCTCCTCTATTCTATCTTCACTTGCATCAAAAAAATCATCAAAATCTCTCATAGACCCATCTCTCGGTGGATTCCTCCTTGGACCCACACTCTCTGCAACAACCTCCGCTTCCTCTTCATCCGCTTCATCAGCATCATTAAAAACAAAAACAACCTCCTCTATTTTACCACCGTATCCACTGCCACCGTTTCCTCCAAAGCCTCCACCAATTCCACCAGATCCGCCTCCACTGTTTGCATGACCTCCATTACCATTGCCTGCTCCTGCACCGCCACCGCTGCCACTTCCAAAACCGGAACCACCTCCATAACTGCCTGAGCCACCAGATCCACCGCCGTTTCCATATCCACTTCCGGCGTTTCCAGAACCTCCGCCTAAGCCGCTTCCAATATCTTCAATTGTTTCTTCACAAACTACTTAATTTGTTTCTGTACTCTTAATTTTCAACACCGGCAATTGTTACTTCTTCAACTGTTTCTTTTTCAATTGTTTCCTTTTGAATTGTTCGTTTTCCTGGGCCCATAACCTCTCGAATGGTAGATTTGGCTAATGGGATCACTTTCAAACCAAAAAGACACTTAAGGACTGATTAGAAAACTATTTATTTTAACTTAAACATTTTTGAATTTACTTTTGATGAAACCTAATCATTATGAAATTTATATAAAATACAAAAGTTATGTCAGATAACTTGACATATTACTTCTTCAAGTGATTTTCACGGAATCAATAAATATGACACAATTCAATCTGAACAAATACGTAAAACTGACATTCCAAATTTAAAGTAATTCAAACAATACATAAACCAAACGGATCAGAGTTGACATCAAAAGAGTATGTATAATCTGAGATTACCAATCAACACTACAAAGCAAAGGAATGAAAATTAATGTAGATAAGACGAAAATAATGGATTTTTAAAAGAGAAGAAAGTATGTCGGATTGCAGAGTTCTGATTGAAGGAGAAAGAGCGGAACAAGTGAAAGAGTTAGTGTACCTGGGTTGTACGTTAACGTGAGACTGAAAGTACTGAAGAGTATTGGCAGGAAATCAAGTGAACGGGGCTCTGCATAACTCTATGAGAAGCAAGAACGTATCTAAAAAGGCACGACTGGCTGTACATAGGGAGATTCTGGTCCCCACATTTATATATGGTAGTGAATGCTGGGTCTGGCAGAAGAAGCATGAAAGTAAGATTAACGCTGTGGAAATGAAAAGTTTGAGAAGTATAGTTGGAGTAACTTTGACTGACAAAGTGAGAAACAGCGTGATAAGGGAACGTTGCGGTGTGGTTAAAGATGTAGTGAAAAAGATAGAGAAAGGGATACTTAGATGGTTTGGACACGTAGAGAGGATGAATGAAAGGAAATTGACGCAACAGATTTATGAGGCGAGTGTGAATGGGAAAGCCGGTAAGGGTCGACCTAGGCGTACGTATCACAATCAGATGGTGAACTTTTGAGGAAAGGTCACGTTAAAAGTACCCGCAACCGACAAACGTGTTTGCAAACGCTAATGAAAGAATTAGAAGCTAAAGATGTGACTCAGGATAGTAGCAATTGGAAATATGTGGTCTCTGCCTACCCCAATGGGGAAGAGGCGTGATTGTATGTATTTATGTATAACGGTGATGCGCGCATTGCGATTTTATATAGAACTTTCCAGTGGAAAGTTCTGATTGACTCCGCCACTGTTATCGTCATTTATTCCAAAAAAAAGTATTTGGTGAAATAATTTAGATTTAACACGCTTTGTGTGTGCTATGATCGATGCTATCGAGCATCACAGAAAAATACGCGTTCGGCAATTATAAAGTTTTAATTACGTTTCGGCTAAAAGGCCAGTGTCTAAAAAATCTTTATAATTCCCTCCCTTTACTCTACCTCACCTCACAGCTGATCAAATGTCAATTGTCAAGAAAATGGAGTTTTGTTACGCATAATAAATTATGATAAAATTTTCAATATGAAATCCAATATCATTATTTTTGCAACCTGCATGGGTTAGAATGGACAATACGACTCCATTTCAGCCTTGGACCACTGACGAAAATACAAAAAATGTTAAAACCGAACGAGAATTAGTGGATGACGCGAAACTTCATCGGGAAAATGTCAATCATCCAAAACATAGGCAAACTGCGTCTTACGATAAAGAAAGTGTCGTCGCTCCAATCAGTACTCCAGGCCCATCGACAGCCACAGGCACCGAAACTAGCCCTGGTGCGAGGAAAGAGTCCAAGATGGACTCGAGCAAGATAACTTCTATGCAACAAATCGTCGAGAACACTGTGAGGTATTGGAGATTTATCAGCTTCACAATATTTAAATTCCTTTAACGTATCACTTATTCATATAACTTTGAACTTTAAATAATTTATAGGCACCAACTGATCTTTACTGTTTGTCATTGCTATTTGTTAGTGGTGAGATAAACAAAAAATATCAATTAAATCGAAAAAAATATACAAAAACCAAATAATAAATCTATGTGTCATTTATAACAATAAATTTTAATTGACAATAAATCTTAAACAGTATAATCATTAGGATATATTTTTTATTAATTGTTTACAATAAAGGCACTCTTAAATATTTTATCACCATATTTAAGATAAAAATAATTAAATAGGTAAATAACCTACAGCCTGTACGGGTAATAGCAGTCATATTGTCAGTGCAGTTGCTAAAACCCGGATGTGGATTTTAACTTTTCAGGAGGCGGAAATAAAACTTTTATCTAATAACTATAAACTTATTTAAAAAAAAATCAAGTGCAAAATGCTGACAAAATATCTTACATTTATAGTGTAAGTAACACTAAGAAATTATTTTTATCACAGTATCAAATAAAACAATTTTTTTCCGCCTCCTGAAAATTTGATAAAATCCACATATGGGTTTTGGCAAGAGCACCAACGATATACAGAAAAGCCATAATTTATTTGGTTTTCATTGAATAATAAAATCATCAAAGTGAATACAGTAAATTATCATTATTTATTATATCTCTGAGTAGAAAATAAAGAGAACTTTATAACTTAAACCTCTAAATTTTTTAATGATTATATTATATACAATTTTGGAAGAAACTGAAGTTACATAACAACAGTATTAAAACTTAGATCTGGAATATAATTAAATTCTTTATCTTAGTAAAGCCAAGATAACAGAAAAAATATTTAATAAATTTAAAGCTATCTGAAAAGAGGAGTGGGTGTCCTTCGTCAATCATGTATATTATGTGTATAGTATCTGGCTTTTGAGAAAGTAAAGTTGAGACACTCAGAAATGCAAAACAGTGGTAAATTTAATGTAATAGTATTACCAAGTCTTAATATTACTTATACTTGACATCCTACTTTAAGCTCAAATTTATTTTGTTAAAACTTTAATGGTGAAGTAATTTGCCGTTTATTCACTTTTAATTTTTTTTGTAGACATGGAAATTATGAACTTCAATTTGGTCTAAGCTTGTAATACATTGTAGCTTATAATATTCCAGCCATTTTTTTATTATTAGATAAAGTGATAAAACGAGCAAAACATGCACCTGATGGTAGTTGCAACATCTGTCCAAAAATGCAATGTCACCCAGAACATTTCTGTGTGACGTGGCATGCTCATCACCCTGAGACAGCAGTTCTTAAGTCTCATATGTCCAGTGAGTACGCTAGCTCTCAGTGCCCTTCAAACTGAAACACAGTGATGTTTGCACATTACTGCTTCCCGGCAGAATAACTGGCCCTGAGATGGTACTTACTTAGACGGATTCCTGCACAGCAATCCTACCACCATTAAACCACTCATTGATTTGTGTCCAATATGTGCCTCAATTTGATGCTAATAAATGATGTATGATTTTATAAAATTGTCGCATATGCAAAAAAAAATTAAAACCATGTTTCAGGCTTGCTATATAAATTTTAGTATTTTGAGACTTTTTTGCTAAATTCTTTGTAAAATAGTTTATTTTACTTTTCAATGCCTATTTTATTATGGATGTGCCCATAAAATTAAGAGTTAGTGGGACTGACGTCACATGACGAAAACCAGAAGATGGGCAGCAGCATCTTCCTGGAACATCTTAATAAATAAACTGCGGTTGCCAACCCGCCAGCCAAGCGTGGCAACTATGGCAAATCCCCCCAAAATGAGCGCTACAAACTTTTGTGGCATCTATGGGGGAGGCCTATGTTCAGCAGTGGCCTAGCGATAGGCTGAAATAATGATGATGATGATGATTAGTGGGACTACCAAGACCAATTATTTTCTAATATTTTTACGAATATTTAGAAAAAAAATTGAAAAATCAGTTGTAATCATCATCATCATTTCAACCTCACACATCCACTGCTTTTTTTTGCCACAAACCAGCCACAAAACAAGGTTCCGAGCTGCCTCTATCAATCATTATAGCGTGGCACACCAGTTTTCACACTGCCACTTCAATTTTTTTTTCTCAATGGATATTGTGTCTAAGAGTTATATGACCACCCCTTGCCACGTAAGCTTGCTGATCTTTAAGACTATATTAGTAGTTTTGATACAGATAAAGTCATAATAGGAATAGAAGGTATTTAATGTAGTGTATAAAACTTAGAGGTTTGTCAATTACAATTTATTTTCAGCATATAGCTCTCTTTAGCTCTTTACTTATTTTCCTGTCTCGAGTATAATAAAACTATTATGAGCAGAAAAACTAAACATAGCATAGAAATTGTTTTAATTCAATTATTACGTATTTTAAATGATGCTATTTGTGTTAATAATTGGATCATTTCAGTCAAGAAGGTCGGCAAAGAGTGACCCAACTGTTGGAAGCAGTAGAGGCTCTTAGTGGCGCTGAGAGACTTTTACTGTATCTTCGTTTGCCTACGGGTGTGCCTCCACATGACCCTTTGAAACAACCAATCAATCCATTGGGATCGAGGTATGCATTTGGAATGTATGTGGAATTCATTTAGAAAGGTTCAGTAGTTTTTTTTTTAATTTAAATCACTACAGAGGACAGACAGATTTTTTTTAAAGCCTGATCTTGTCAATTAACAGAATATATTAACAGGAAAAGTATTTGCAACACAAAAACTCTAAAGTCAGAAGGAATGTATGTAATATATAAATAATAGAAAATCTATTACTTTTTTTCAATGTAATACATCAAATAAAAACATCAATGTTTTCGATGCTTCAAATAAAGACGACATATACATATACAGTTGATAAAGGCTAGGAAAGAGAAATAAAGTTTTTTTTAGTAATATTCTTAATTAGTCTTACAAAGAAATTTATGTGATTTCCAGTGGGATTTCTAAATTTGAGAGCTGTGGTAGCTAAGGGGCCTGGTGCTCGCCTTTAATTTCATAGTAAGCGAGTAACCTGGGTTCGATCCCCAGTGCCAGCACCTCTAATATTGTTCTACAATTTTAAGTGCTGATTTACCACATGCTTAGCGGTGAAGGAAAACATCGTGAGAAAACCTGCATGTCCGAGGAATAGAAATATTTCGAGGACATGTGAAGTCCGCCAACCCGCATTGGAGCAGCGTGGCGGATTCTTCCTAGCTCCAAGACCCTCTCAGAAATGAGAGGAGGCCTGTGCTCAGCAGTGGGACATTTATAGGCTGAAACTTTACTTTTTTTTACTTTTTCTAAATTTGAAATATAAATAGATAGGTAGATAGAATACAAGGAAACTGAGAAAGGGCTGCAAAAGAGCAGTATTGGGATTCTAATTTTATTCGAAATTAGAAAACGAAATACTTTCCCCAGTTTGCATATTTAAAATATTATTTGCACGCTTTTGTAGTATTCTATTACATAGAAGATTTAAACTACAGTGGCGAAAAATTTAATTTCATTGCGATACATCAATGCCGTGTGGTAGCGGCTTAAGAGAATCTACCACCCCATCTCATCCCGTTGGTCGTAAAAGTCGACAGAGGGAAACTTAAAACCAGAACATGGGTAGGAGTATCTTCGTGGAACATCTAAATAAACTGCGGTTGCCAACTCGCCTGCCAAGCGTGGCAACTATGGCAAAATCCCCCCAAAATAATAGCTACAAAAGTTTGTTGCAGTCTATGGGGGAGGCCTATGTTCAGCAGTGGACGAGTGATAGGCTGAAAATGATGATGATGATGATCACATCAATTTATATCAGCTAAGCCACAGACAAACACTTTTATTTTTTTATTGCGAATAGGCCAACCTAATGTTGTGATAATAAGGTTCAAGGTGTTTAAAGGTTTTAAGGTGAAGATAATTATTATGCTTTTATATAATATATATTTTTTTTTCTTTTAAAAACGAAGCCCCACACTAGGAATTTCTCCTGTATCGTGGGTGCGTTTTACAAACATACATTTCACATGCACAACACAACCAGACCCGAAAAGCAACAATTTGTGTTTTTGCACAAATGTTGCCTCTGGCTGGGAATCGAACCCAGGACCGGTGGCGCAGAAGTCAGGTACGCTAACCACTACGCCACGCGGTCGACCCACTACGCCTCGCGGTCGACAACTAATTATTGTTACGTAATATTTTAAATAAAAAATATTTGTATTAGTTCTTTTTTTTTAGAGCTGAGCTTCAGCAAACTGTAACATGGATACAGACACATTTAGAAGTTGATCCAGATGTTTCCCTTCCAAAGCAAGATGTATATGATGAGTATATGTAAGTGTTCAATATCCAATAGTTTTGTGTAACCTTTTTGTTGTTATTTTATCTTAAATAGCAAAAGTGTTTCTTTCAGACAGATTCAAACAATTGCATCTGGTACAGTGCTAAGTTCCAGATCAGAGAAATGTTTCATTTTCAATCATTTGGAGCACAATGTTTGCGTAACTTATTAGGAATAATGACCCAATCTCAAACAACAAACGGCTCGCAATTGATTCAGAAAACGAATATTAGTGTCACCGATCGCATGGCGGGTGAAATGATCGACTGCATTTGATTTTAACGAAGTTTGGCGCATATCAACCGCTTAGCTATCCTGGGTATGAAGGTCGATCGGGACACAGTATAGAAGTAAAGATGCATTGTAACAATGTGTCAAAGAAGGATCCTATGAAAGAAAAGAGTATGATATAAAATGTCTAATAAAGCAATGCATTATAAAGATATGGTAGTTTACTGGTGGTAGGATTCCTATGCAGGAATCCGTCTAGGTAGGTACTACCCCAGGGCCATTTATTCTGCCGTGAAGTAGTAGTGTGCAAGCATTACTGTGTTTCGGTTTGAAGGGCACTGTGAGCTAGCGTAATCACTGGGCATTTGAGACTTAAGAACTGATGTCTCAAGGTGACGGGCGCAGTGTGGTGTCACACAGAAATATTCTGGGTGACTCAGCATTTGTTGTGGGCGGACGTTGCACTTACCATCAGGTGAACTTTTTGCTCGTTTCGTCACTTTCTACAATAAAAAAAACTTAAAAAATATTAAGACAGAGTTGCATTAACTTTTGTACCTTTGCCGATTGACACGTCGGTTATCTTACGGATCATAAACACTGTGGTTGATGACACACCGGTGTTGTAGATTGCAGATTGCAACGGGCCGGTTTCCGCAACTCCACGTCTAGCGCGTATTATGCGTGTAGGCAGGAATATTATTAAACTGGAGCCAACCAAGCTCCTTCAGGAATCGCAGCAGACCCTTGATGTTCCTCACACAATCCGGTGTTAAAGCATACTCTTTTCCCATGTCTTAGAGCGTCAGCTCTGTGATACATGGACATCGTAATGCCAGCGTTTTAGAGAGGCTTTCTACTTTGACACCTTGGTGATGTTTTGCATTAAGAACAATTACATTAATCATATTGTAGTGTTGTGAGAAGGCGCCATCTGTGTGATTGTCACATAAATGCTTACTGCTACTTGCGGTAGTTAATTGTGGTGGTTATATGAGTGAGCTGCGTATATCAATATGAGTTATGGTTCTGGGTGATGGAGGGTTTGCGGGATATGGAGGCCCTTGTGGTGGCGTATGTCTGGCGAAAGTCGTACTTATGTACATTACATTACGTGGCATTGCGTCTTTGTGGCGGTTGCTTGGACTTTGCCAGTCACAATGGTTGCGTCCTGCATCTTGGTTTGGCCCTCGCTTCATTAGCTATGCCCAAGTTGGATCCCTTCATGACGGGGCTACAGACTGTCTGCTCTCCAGTGTTTTGTATAACAACAATATCAAATAACACTCATCTTTTCATGAAACACGTAAAGAACAAGTTACTCAATAAACACAACGTAATTAAAGGGACCTTCTAAAGATAACATGCTGCAAAGTATTATTATAAACTGCTTATATGACAATACCTTTAGATAGAATCCAAAAAAAGATAAAGTATTTTTTCTGGTCACTATTTTATTTTATTTACGTAAAAAGGAAATACACTGACACTATCATAAACCATTTATCTTGACTTTACTAAAAAAAACTTTAAGATAAAACTATGGCTTACCATGATAATCCAAGTAGTTGATATGGTATGGAACATTGCTTAACATTTATAACTATATAAACTATTGATGTCCAAGAACATAACAGCATTCATAGTTTGAAGATCTCCTGCTATATAAAACACTTACCTCTTTCCTACCGAGCTGTCGCAAGAGGCTACTAAAGTACAGTAAAAAACTAAAGTTTTGTACTGACAGCCTCTATTCGTGCAGAATAACACCATAACATGGAATGCTGTCACTATACTGTTCGTGGGAACGCGAGGGCTCATTAATCAAGATAGTAATAATTCTTGACTCGTATCATAATAGAGGCGACGTGGTTCGCCAACCGTCACGATTCGTTTCCCGCGGCGGGAAAAGTGGGTTAAGTGTGTGTTCTCTGCCTACCCCTTATATGGAAAAAAGCGTGACTGCCTACAACTTATTTAGGAAAAAGGGGTGACAGCCTACCACTTATATGGGCGTGACTATGTATGAACTGAAAAACCTTTCATTGAGTCGAAATTTGGGCAGGGTCTTTAACAAGGTGTAGTGAAGACAGTGTACCTAATTGCTAAGTGCCGTGGGCCTTGGCCTTTCAATACTACCTTAGCCAATATTTGTGCAACACACATGATTTGTATTTGAATTTGACTATATTATGATTGCCCTGTGATTCCCATGGATCTGACCCTTCCTCCTATCATACGGTACGAGAACTAGAAAACAAGGAATTGTATGCATCCAAGTCATTTTTTTGTTCTATAAAGAATTCAGAGAACTTTGGTGGATCATGTGTACTTTTAAGAAAAAATGAAATTTACAGTAATATGTTGATACATATGCTGTATTAATCATTTTCTTGACACAAAACATCCCTAACTCGTAAATTTTAACCGTTAGAGCCGCTTTCGGGAAACGAACTACAAATATTATAAAAACAAGATTTTCTCATTGATTAGTATTATATACAATATTACTTGATCAATAATAATTGCTTACTTTATTTATTAATTTCACCAGAGCTCATTGTATGAGCAGTAATATGAAACCTCTGTCAACCGCTGATTTCGGAAAAGTTATGAAGCAGGTGTATCCAAGTGTACGACCGCGTCGTCTCGGAACTCGATGGAAATTCTAGGTATGATGAGTTTTAAAATATTTTATTATAGTTATATTTATTTGTGATTATTGTTTAAATTTGTTGAAAATATTTCTTCTTAACGGTATTTGATTAAAAAGAACTACATACATGATCTAATGGTATTTAAAAAAAATTAAAACAGTAAATGACATTTTTTAAAAAAAAAAACTATAACGAATGTTGTAAAGTTTCAAAATTATATAAATGACGTGAATAAATTTTACTTACTATGTCATGATAAATAAAATAAAAGTAAATATTGTTAATAATATATACATTTTACATTTGAGTTTAATATTATTTTAACAAGTTATTTTTGGTTTCAGGTACTGTTATGCTGGTCTTCGTAAAAAGATCAAGCTAGAAGTACCACAGTTACCGGATTTGGGACATTCATCAAAAGTATTACATTAATTTGTTTTGTTTTTATGTTTAACGTACACAATCTGTTTTTAATAAAAATTTAATGCGTTGGTATTTTACAGGAGCCAACTGTCACTTCTAGAGAAACTGAAAGAATTATTTGTGATTGGGCTGAAACAAAGCTGGGTATGTATGATCAAATTTTTTTATAAATTATTTTCTTCTCTAAGATAATCCGCGAGTTTACAGTTTGTTTAAACATTAAAGTTAATTATTCAATTATATTAGTATATTACTAAAAAGCATGTAACAATAGAAATATAGACAAAGATTAAAGATTATTAATTTAATTTTTCCTTCGTTTTCTTATCTGTGAGTCACGTGATCGAAAACGCTAATCAGAAAAAGTGATGTCTACGTTCAATAATTAATAACTTAATAACAGCATAACCTTAAAAAAAGGGTAAGGTTAAGTGGAGTTATTTAACGAAAAATACTTATATCGGAATGATCTTCACAAAAAAATTAATTTGTCGATCGAGAAAATTTTAATCACTTATTTCGAATATCTGTTTCAACCTCTGGACATGAATAAACAACTTTATTATTTGTATTGAGTCTTTGTCTTTGTATTAGTAGTGTACGAAGGCACAGCATTGATAGTAATTTTTCACAGTCACAATAAACTCTAACAAAATCCACTTTGCAAATAATAACCGTACTTTTAACGTGATCATAATGGCGCTTTTTTTTGTAACACGACTAAAATTTAAATTAAAAAAAATATCATTTTATTGTATTTAAAGGTATAATAATAAATAAATACTAATTAATGGGTATTATTTTAAACTTGTAAAAGTAAAGTTTCAGCCTATAAATGTCCCACTACTGAGCACAGGCCTCCTCTCATTTCTGAGAGGGTTTTGGAGCTAGGAAGAATCCGCCACGCTGCTCCAATGCGGGTTGGCGGACTTCACATGTCTTCGAAATATTTTTTATTCCTCAGACATGCAGGTTTCCTCACGATGTTTTCCTTCACCGCCGAGCACGTGGTAAATCAGCACTTAAAATTGCAATTAACAATTTTAGTGGTGCCGGCACCGGGAATCGAACCCAGGTCACTCGCGTACTATGAAATTTAAAGCGAGCGCCTAGCCCCTGAACTACCACGGCTCAAACTTGTAAAGTGTTTTATTAAATTTTTCAAAAGTTGTCTACTTCCGGATTATCTTTGCAAGCAAGAGCATTGCTACAAGGAACATTATAAGTATTAAACTTAACCAGGTCTGAAATTCGGAAGCATAGCAGAGTTGTCGCGGCACCTTATGTCAGTTAGTGTGACTCAACGCGCGCCACCCGGTCCGGCGAGTGGATCTCCTCCTCTGCTGACTCATGGTATGAATTCAAAACCTAATTCTTTTTTAATTTATGATTGGCTAGGAAGAATTAAGGAGAAATAAAAATTAAAAAAGACATTTGAACTGGCAAAAACGTCTGCAATAGAGCACCAAAAACGCTCAAAATATTTGTTTGTACGGCAACATTGGTGACCTTTTGCATAATTTCCGTCCATTAGTACAATAGAATAAAAAGTAATGTAATACTATATTTGTTTACTTTTTATTATAGGCGCTGCTGATGATGGCTCCGGACGTCAACTAATAAAACAATTAAAACGGAAATTGCAGGTAAGTTTAGTTCATAACGTAAATTAATGTTTAAAATATAAAATATAATAACACGTAATTTTTTTTAGACGCAGGGAACGCCTGGGCGACCGAAGAAGAACAAAAGTCAGGAGGTAACAGTAGAGTCTCCCCCCTCCACTTCATATGTAAGTCAACACCCACCGGTAAAACACGAAAGTGAAATGATTCCAGAAGCAAGCTACGCGTATCAGCCACCGTATATCCCAGTATATGATGTACGGCCAACTTTTCCCCCTTACGGCGCACCACCTCGTGCTCATCCACCTCATATGACGCCTACGCCTCATTCCATGTCCGTTCACGAATACCGAGCGGACCCGTATGTCTACGAACCTCCATATGCTCCACGTGATTTAACTTTGCCCGTTGACACCACTCATAATTTACCGATAAATCTAAGTAGTGATGCTTCTCTCGATCTCTCTACCGAACGCACTGAACTTCAGCGACGTAGACCTCCTGAACCTCCGCCGGCTCGCCTTCCACTACCTGGTAAGAAGCTCATACTCGAAACCTACCAGAGTGAAACACAGGCAAGCTCTCCCCGCACGACTCAAACCGACACGCGTCCAACCCATCACGTTATCGAAGAATTTCCGCGAACGGAATATCTACCGAAAAAGATGAGAGCTGCCGAAATTATGGGCGGTAAATTGGCAGCCGCTCGACAATCGTTGTCTACTACAGAGACGGCTTCATCATCAGCCACCGCTATCGCTGAAACATCTGGTCGTTCCGAGGTTGCTTTTTTAGAGGATCCAAAAAACTTAACGAGCCGGTCCAAAAGCACCGCCGCGGCGCTGGCTCGGGAGGAACAGGAGGCGGCGAGTCCGACACAGTCGGTGAAAGCTCTGACGCCTAAGTGCGAACGCCCCAAACTACGCAAATTATACTGTCGAACGAAGGCACCGTCCCCCGATAAAACAGATTTACCAGTGCGATCTACCTCGCCCGATTCGTGTTGTGGTTTAGTCGAGATTAACATTAAAACCGGAATGATATGTGAAGAAAAACATTCAGAGATATTAAACAGAGAGCGCGTTATAAGTATATGTAATATAGATAAACATGATTTAGATGATTACCTTAATGAAGGCAATAGTCAAGAACACGAAGAAGAATTGTTGCAGTATTTTAACCATCGCGATACGGATCACGAAGCACCAGTACAGGCAAACTCGACTGGTAATGCAGTCCCTTTTTTAGAAACAGGCCAGGACCCACAAGACGATCACAGCCAAGGAAAAAGTGAAAAAATATCCCAGCTGCGAAAATTGTTAGCAAAGAATTTAAAAAATCAAAGTGGGTCTACACAAAATATCATAGTAAATCCAGGAAATCATTTGCCCGAAGAAAACTCTCAGGAAGAAGTTAATAAATCAAATGTTTCTGTAGCTGAGGGAGCTTTTAAACCAATTTCTGGAACTAATGTAATGGATTTGATGAATGGAACAACTATGTCAAATTCGGGTGAAGTAAATAGTAATAACAAACATTGCAATGCAAACATCAATGAAAACGGTGTTACTGTATCGTTTGGAACTGAAACTACAAATCAATTAATAACTAATATTGGTGAAACGCATGTGTATAATGGTAATTGTCATGAACCTCAAAGCCCCACAACCAGAACTCAGCAGTACGAATTTGTGCCAATATCGGACGCCTGTCATTCACCTGGTAATTTTCATTCGAAGTCACCTCTGGGATTTGGTGAAAGAGGTCACAGTCCTTCGAAGATAAATAAATCTGTAATAATGGGTGGATCCCTTCAAACCTCTCCAATCTCGCATAGTACTGCTGCCAGTCCTTTTGTAAGCCCTAGGAATACTCCTGTACCTAGATCACGTCTTTGTTCGCGGCCAACGCCAAAACTTAATTGCAGGAAAAGACGTAATCCGTTATCTCTTGGAATGACTGATCCATGTCCTAAGCAGTTTGCTGTACCAAATGATCAAAAATTTTTGTCTAAAACAACAGTTTCAAATTCACATATAAAATATTGCCAGCCTATGTCCGCTCCGCCATCACCAAATATTGTAACTCAATATAAAAATCAGATGCTACAAAATCCCTCCTTTATGTCAAATGGGACTAGTAATATGTGCTTAAATTTTGTTCCAAACGCACTATTCCGGGAAAATATAAATGGAGACCTGACTCAACCATTATCTGCTGATCCTCTATCACGAGAAGTAAGCCAATTTTTTCAAGAACCTGTAAGTTATGGATTAGGTCTTGATACGTCATATAGATCCCAGTCCGTTCCTCTTAAACCAGGTATGAATAATATTGGTATCTTGAGTTACAACAACACTCCTGTAGGTTCGGTACCTCCAACACCAGTGCCGAATGAATTTAGTGATTTTGGATCACTTGCTGACACCTGTGACATATCGAAGGCTGGTCTTAACCCAGAAACATTGGATAAAATTTATGACGCTATAGATAGTAGTAACGACGTACTTAATACAGGTGCAACACAGAGTCTTTTGAGTTCCAATGATACTTTAAGCAATGGTTGTGAAACAATGCCGGAACAGCAGATACTTACAGATGATCAATTAAATTCTTTTATTCCTACCGGTGGTGAACTGCTTAATAGAGGTAATCAATTCAGTCAGTCTTTCACTAACGATAGCACCGCTACTGACAATGTTGAGGAATTTTTGAAAAGAACCAATAGTATTGAATTAGATTTGTCCGACTTGGTGCCAGACAAAAATAAATATTACACGTCGCGTTCAGTACCAAGCACACCATTACCGTTCAAGCGTACAACGCCTAATTTACAAATTGATCCACGACGTTCTAGAGAATTGTTTACGGCAGAGAATTATTCAAGTGTATCGAATGGTATTTCCTCAAAATCTGTGCCATCAACTCCGCAGCTTGCTGAAGATAGAGGTGTTTTCAGTTACAGTAACAGAGATTTTCTTATCAATGGAAATTCTGTAGAAGTTTGTGGCTCAACTCAGATTCAAAATATAGTAGACAATGACCAAGGACTCTCCTCACCACTAGATATGCTACGTGAAGATATTTTGGCACCATTAACCTCTTCCGACTTATTGGCTGATCTCGATAAAATGGATGGTACTCCGTACGTTGACCTCTAGTCGACCAGTTTATGTCACGTAGTGTTTTAATTTGTACAGTCAGATATCAAAATATTGGATATCTTTTCAGAGTACAATATTCATTTGTCTGCCTTCAGTGAAGGTTACCGTTTATTTGTACACGTGTACGTAGTTTAAACGTATAGTATGGTCGCACAGTCTCTGGTATCCGAGTCAATATAATGCACCATGTTATTGTGATATTTGTGAAATCAATTGAATTACTTATGCCTTCATTTTACAAGAGAAAGGTGAATCTGTTAACGAACTAATTACTTGTACTTCACAAAGTATCCTTACGGACGTTTTCTTCGGATTCTTTATGAATCATCTAAATATTTAAAGTATACTTTGATCTAAATTTACTAAAATTATTCTGATAAAGCCTGTAAAAGATTATGATGGGCCAAAACAGTGTTGATATCTGTAAGAGTTAAACTGATATGTGCCTCATGACAATATGTAAGCTCATCGTAAATTTGAAAGGAACATCGAAATTTTGATATATATACTTTATACGTAGGGTGATGAAATCAATTAATGTGTCCTAATGCACTCAAATTACATCAAGATGATAAATATAGCTCATAGCTATCTAGTATTTAAACAGACCAATCTAGCGTGCCAAGCGCGCTTAGTAAACTGTAATTGGTTTTCTTAAGAATCAAATAGTATATAGTTTATGATAAATGAATTTAATGTAAGTTAGCACAAAGATTTAATATATTTTATTATCGCATAGGAGTTTTACTCTTATACTAAATTTACAAATACCCCATTTAATGTGGTATAATTTTTAAAATGCCGTTGTTATGGCTGCAGTGAGCTTATAATATGTCGAAGGAACTCATTTTTAAAAGATTAAACTGAATAGCATTATAAGGCCGAGCTAAATAACAAATTTTCACAACTAAAGCCATAACAGAAAATTTTAACATGTAATAGTCGTCAAACATAAATAAAAATACAATTACGTATACAGGTACATTTTGAAAAAATGCAAATTGGTATACATAGTTACGTAACTTGTGTTGAGCTGAGCTGGGATAAATAAAATTTATTATGTCGATCGCACATTCGTCGGTAATTTTGTTGAATGATATTAAAGTATAAATTGTATAATCAAAGTCCTAATCTATGTGACTAATTGTGTGGCATTTCAAACAATATTATCCAATGCAAATATTAACAATAAGAAGAAAACGTATGTTATTAATTGCGAAACGAGTTTGAAATAAGATATTTTTAAACATTACGCAAATCTGTGATTTCTTTGTTCTAATTTAATTTCTCTTAAAGGGAGATGACGGAATGAGGATAATATATCATTTAACCATTTATATCCTAGATTATATCCCTATAAATTTGACCACACGTGTATACAGTTAAGATAGAACTGTAAATGAACGCTTGGATATTTTTTAAGTAGAAATGCATAATTGATAAATATAATAGATCAATTAAACATTTTTAATACTGTAGTCTTTTATACACTATAAATAGTATAGGGAAATTTCTGGTGCGCTCATCTTTTTAATAATAATTATATTTTTAAATCACGTCACATCCGAAAATACGCATAGATTTTAATTCCGATATTTTTCACTTAATAAAAGAAATACTTTAAAAGAGGCTGTAGTTTATATATATTATAAAAATAATAGATAGTCGAATCATATTCTATTAAATATATACTTTTGTTGTACTGCATGAATACGTAGGTATACTGTATATTGATTTGCTTCAAATTTCATAGAGATATAAAGGACTACTGAATATAAGAAACAGAAAATGTATTTAATAGCAATATACAGTTTAAATTGAACTTTGGTAATTCCAACAACTAGCAAAAGCATATTTTGAATTAACGTATGGTAGCTCGTCTTACTGTACGAATAGTAGTTTTTTATATAATAACTAGCGGACCTGGCAGACGTTCTGTCTGAACCTTGGATTGCCTTCTATTAGCGCATTCAGCAAATGTTTTTTTAGATATTCGAATTTTCGATAAACTATATACTTAGTTTAATTTAACATTCACCAGAACTCGATCACAGCGCATCCTACCCGGTCTAATTGCGAATCTAAACAGCTTTAACACACAAAAAGTTCAGTGACATACACACATACAGAAGAATTATATATATATATATATATATAATTCTTCTGTATGTATATATCTATATATATATATTATATATATATATATATTTCTGTATCTATATATATATATATATATATATATATATATAGATTTTTACTAAAAACATGAAAACTTTTTTTCACTCACTTTGGTCACGCTATCTGAATGTAGGTACATAAAATATAAATATAATATATTATAATGAGCTTTTATTTTCATGGAGTTCTTTATGATTTAGCTAGATAATAATGAAATTATTCACATTTCAAGACTCATTATTTACACAAAAGCACAAAGAATGTTTGCTCACTGAAATTACACGATTTGTCAATCAAGACTAAATTCTAAACTCCCAAAAAAAATTACTGCATACAGAAAGTAAATATAACGGTGTTTGTATTTATCTTTAGCTAGCTTCAAATTATCTCGTTTTTGAATTCACCACGCGCTTCCATGTTAAGTATGGTCCCATTTATAGGTATATAATCTAAGATCATACTTAATTTGTTCTGGATGAACATGATCAAAATGCGTTAACGCCTGAATGTTGATAATGTAACTGTTGCACGCTAAGTTTAACATACTAAGTTGTAGTTGTTGTTCAATGTGAGTTAGTTCATTATCACAAAATATTCAAGTTTGAAAACAATTGAGTAACAAAGATGCGTAACTTATGTTTAGTGACCTATAATTAATTTTATGTCCTAACTAAAACCGTCTAAGTATGTTAATATATTTTATTTATAAATTACTAATGATGACGAAGAAGCTCATAATTGCTTTATATTCGAAAACTAGAATAAAATCGCAACGTTACTAGAAGTAGATTCAAATAAGCTGTCACGTGTTAACGTTCATTTACGCATCTAAAGTCCATATCATTCAGCTGTAAGCAGACTTCGAGATTTACCAGGATTAAAACGCTATAAGTACTGAATTATACATACCAATATAGTAATGACATTATTTGACATATAAGGTCTGACCACATTAGTGCCGAATCGAGTCCAAACAGACGGATTTTTTGTGTTGTAATGTTGCAACATTAATATTATATTATTGTTATATGTGTAATATTTTGTTAGAGCTTCTTAGATATATTATTATTAATGTTTATTTCGTTATCAATCGAATTATGTTGAAACAACAATTCGTATTTCTTTCATGGAATATGTGCCTAAATATTGGATATTCCCGTCGAAAGCTTAGAAAGACAATCTTTCACAATCAAAGCACTAGTACAAAAGGGACACTGATTTGACAGGGATATTACATACATTTAAATAAGTGAAACCGAAGACTGTTATAAAGTTTGTAGATATTTTCACCGTGAAGTAAATAATTTTGAAAAGATATTGTCTCGGGGTATAGGTATACACAATGAATCAAGTGAGCAGTGGTATGTAAATTTCAATTTGGTGCAACTTACCAAAATATTTGTACCTAATTATTGTAAGTGTACATTATCGTAGTACCTAACGTGTGTAAATATTTACTTTTCTATTCCGCATTATCTTGATGTAATTCATTATTACGCCAGTAACATCCATCATACGTCTAATTTTGTATTATTTTAGTTATTAAGTAGGTATATGATCCTAACATCGTAAGGTTTTTGAAGTCAAACTTCTTTGGGGCGATGAGAGTAAAATTTCAAGGCCGAATTTAAGTGCAACGTTTTGTTAATTAATTCATTTTATTTTAAATCCCCTTAATAATACTTCTTTTAATAAAAATTAAAAATATATATATGACTTATTCATCACAAATTAAAAAAATAGATCGCTAGTTGTAATTACATGTTTTATTAAGTTGATTTGTACTCTCATTTTCCATTTTCGGGGGTGTCACGATATGTTCCGAAATCATAATAAACACATTTTCGGTGTTTATATTTAGGTTATAATTATTGCGACGTTTTAATAAATATTCAAAGGAAATAGCTAAGTAAATCTGAAATATTTAATGTTTAATTTCAACACTCCATACGTCTTTTGTATTTAAATGTTCTCGATTTTTAAGGATCTTGCGAAATTGTCATATCTGTTGATATCTGTAAGAATGTATGACCTTGAATGAGCCTAAAAGCTGATTATCTGTTGAAAATTAATACAATAACTTTTAATGTACAGAGTAAATATTTTAATATATACAGAGAATTTTATTGTTAACAATTACCGATGCCTGGTATCATTAAATAAAATTTAAAAATATTCTAAATAACGAATATATCTGAAAATCAAATTTTTAAACAACCCACATATTTTGTGTGATGTTTATAAAAATAATATGTGCATTGTTCTATAGTTTCATTCAAATTATGATTTTACCAACATATGTAGATACATTAGTTTCTTACTTAGTTATTTCTTTAAAGCGTGAACTAATTTTTAACATGTTCCAGTAACCACTATTATCTAATACATTGATTAGATACGTGTTTTGATTTTATCGCCAAAATAAATTAAATACAATTATCAGTCATATGATGGAGATTTTGTTACTCAAAATAATTGATATGTAAATACTTTTTTAATTTGGTAGTTAAACAAATACATGACACTGTACATTTTATTACAATTATGTTGTTCCGTTAATATTATTGTTTTTATTTCTTTTTAAATGTATTTTGAAATAATATTAGATTACATACTTATATTTTAGGTGAAAATATCCATGTTGTTGATTAGTCTTATGGATGTTGATTTACACCATTTGCTATGCAGTGATAATAAATGGTACGATTGTATTTGCCTTATCATTACAGCCCACATTAATTACTTCTGATAACATAACCCTTATTTTTGTAACGCTCAAGCGATAAGAGGAGGTGGACTAGGATGCAGTGACAAAGACACGTAGACAATCAATAATTTGTTTTTTCACAAATGTTAGCTCCGGCTGAGATTCGAGCCCAGGACCCGCGGCGTCGAAGTCAAAATCATATTATAATAACTAACCCTCAAGACAGGCTATTTTACTAGAAACCCGAATTCATATTTCTACTATTTAATAGGTACAGAGGCACAAGAGAAAGGAACTCAGGATAGGTGGAGATGGTAAAGAAGAAGCATCTATCGCAGCAAGTAATGGGTGCCTAAGTATTAGGGCAGATTTCTACCTTGTTGCCGTCTAACTTGTGGAACCCTGGTACAGTACAGACGCTGTAGACTAATTATACCCTAACAAACAGATGAGTGCAAAATTCCGCAACGTTTTCCCGTTTAGCTTAATTCTTATTTGTTCACTCCTCTGAAAAGACGTCTCCTCACCTCGCCTTCTCAGAGAAAAGGCCGATACGGGCACACAGCGACTGCGCAGTCCTTTCATAGATAGCAGCCGAAACTTTCGTATCAAATGGCACCAACTGAAGCAGATTTGCATTAACGCTATAGTCCACACTTCCGTAGATCTTAGGGCGGTCTATTTCGAGCATGGTCCTTTTTTCTGATCGGTCGTTATACGGTTTTGTCACTAAGAAGCACAATAACACTAATCCGACTGTACAGGGCTGGCTCCTGCAATAACATATAGAGCACTTACTGGTGGTAGTAGGATTCCTGTACAGGCATCCATCTAGGTAGGTACCAACCCAGGGCCAGTTATTCTGCCTTGTATGAAGAGTGTGCAAACATTAGTTTTTTGGGTCGAAGGGACTGAGAGCTAGTGTAATAACTGGGAATATGAGACTTAAGATCTGATGTCTCAGGACGACGGGCGCAGTGTGATGTCACACAGAATTGTTCTGGGTGGCACAGCATTTGTTATGGGCAACCGTTGCACTCACCGTCAGGTGAACGTTTTGCACGTTCACTTTTTCCAATATTAAAAAACTTCAGTGCAGTTGTTTATTTTTATGGAAGAAAGTGATTAATGGAAGGAAAAATTCACCTTCATTTTTTTTTTATTGGATAGAGAGACGATACGAGCAAAGCGTCTACCTGACAGTAAGTGCAACGTCAGAACATTTCTGAGTGGCACCCTGCGCCCGTCACGCTGAGAAATCAGTTCGGCTTTGAATGCCGCGCTGCAAGTTTTCGCGCATGGGACTTTATGAGAAGGGTTATCATTATATAAAAGATTATATGGATTATACATTCTATATTTATAGTATTATATATACCGTGCAATTAAGAGAATCTATCACACCATCTTATCCCGTGGATGTCGTAAGTCGACAGAGGAAAATTTAAAAGCAAGAGATGGGCAGCAGCATCTTCCTGGAACATCGGAATAAACAAACTGCGGTTGCTAAGCGTGCCAACTACGGCAAAAACCCCACAAAATGCGAGCTACAAGTTTTGTGGCAATTTATTGGAAGGCCTTTTTTACATGGGGAAAAGCCTAACTCATGCCTGACTTCACGGGGGGAAGGACGGGTTATGTCAGACTTGCACCGACTAAAACCTCATGGTGTTCCGCCTTCGCCGCATGTTGGCAAGGCCACGGGAACACGGAAACTCCTGGAAATAAAGTGATCGCTACTAAGTCATTTCTACATCCTTATATTCATGATACTACTTTATTGTATATTGTTTTAAAAAAAATGTATTGCCCGCTGGGTTTCTTGCTAGTTCTTCCCAGGACAAGTATTTTTTGCGAAACAGTGTGGTTTACAAAAAAAACACGTAAATATGTATTATGTAAATAATCTATATTAAAAAAAAATACTTTTCTCCTGTTTATACGGCGAAAAGAACAAACTCATAGGGAGTCAGCGCCCATTTGAGCGAAATGAAAATGAGTGTGCGAAAATTAAGGAACTGTGCGAAGATGAACAGGTGGTTATGTGGATCGTTCCACGAAGTCTTTTATCTATACTAATGTTATAAATGCGAAAGTAACTCTCTTTGTCTGTTTATCCTTTCACGGTTCAACCGCTGAACCTATTTTGACGAAATTTGGCAGAGATAGCTTGCATACCGGATAGTCAATAGTTCCCACGGGATTTTTAAAAAAACCTTTATCCACGCGGATGAAGCCGCGTACTACAGCTAGGTAGGTTTTATGTTAAGGTAGCGAGCAATAACGTCGTGAAACGTCAACGAGTAGCACCACAAGACCGCGAATGTTAGTCTCAAGCCGGAGGTAGACATTGTAGACGGACGCTTAGACTCGGGTTGGCAAGTCAATGCAGGACATATCCGCGTACATCGGTTGTGGTGAACCATCTACCCACCTAAAAGGTAATCTGCAGCGAGCGGTCGATAAAGCAGACCATTGTCTTACACTCTATGTCTCGATCACGTTGTCAGAGTGGTGGTCAGGTGTTATTTATGCGCTGCGTAATCAAAGAGGTTCTTCTTTCGGATGTTTATGGCAATCTGTAAATTCTTCAGCTTCTCCGGAAGCAGGTTAGGGACTAGATGACGGGAAGTAAGGAAAGTCGTCAGCGAATAATGCGAGCTCTATATCTTCTGCCCACTCCTGGCGATGCACTTCCCCATAACTATCATTCTTCCAAGCGTTACAATAAAGAGTGCGTACCGTTACCATATTTTTGTATTTTTAGTGATGAGATGGACTGTGTGCCTGTTTGTCACATCATTAACACAAAAAAATAACAATAATACTGATATTTACTTACAATGTATTTCAAAACTGGTACAGACTTTAATTTTTGCTAAAACAAAAACATAACAATAATGCTGATATTTATTTACGATGTATTTCAAAACTGATACAGAATTTAATTTTTGCCTTTATTTTCATAAAAATAATTACATAAAAATATGCTATACTATTTAGCTAAATGGGAATTTTTCCCAAAATTTTCAACGAACCATCCAGGCAAGATGGGATCGTCTTCATGGACGTAATTGTCTGTTACTTCAACTGGCGAGCCAGGTTGCCATTCAAAATGCAAGCTTATTAAAGGCAATGACTGTAAGTTACTCAATGAATTGTGTCCATATTTGTGTTTTATTTCTCTACACAGGCATCTTTTTACATAAGTCAAAAATGTTTCTAGAAAATTGAAACACACATTTGCGTCCCAGAAATTCTGCAATGGAAAAAAATTTAGATTATTGGAGATGTCAATAAAAACAAAAAAATCAGGAGTATCTGTCAATATTGAATTTTTAGGTTATAAACAATCTTATAGTCAATATCATATACGCTCAGTGGCGTAGCTAATATAAGTGCCACCTGGTGCGGAAATCGATGGTGTCCACCCCATAAATGAAAACCGTCAAACTAAATTAAAATCTGATAAGCGGCAAGAATAAGCGTTAGCTCTAATGGCTCGGTCGGGGATTCCTCCAAAATCGTTTTATTTTTCTTTATTTGTGACAACACGGTTGTGGTTGATTTTGATTGTGTGAGCCCTAGACTGCTCTGGGTGAGGTTGAAGGTTAACCTTACTCGCATCTTCATATTAGTGGTTTATGCCCCACAAGATGCGAGTTCGAACCGCTCCTCAAAAGCTCAAAGTGAGAAACAAGAGTTTTGGTATAGCATGAAAGATGTTTTGAATAAATGCAACCAAATTAAAAGAATCATAATGCTAGGCGATTTTAATGGGTGGGTGGGACTCAAGCGCGATGGATATGAAAGTGTGCTGGGAAGGTTCGACGATGAAAGAGTGAATGAAAATGGAGAAAATCTGCTTGAAGTATGTTTGGAGTGGAATCTTGTGGTAACAAACACTATGTTTGACCATAAAAAGATCCTCTTGTATACTAGAGAAGTATGATTGATTTTAAAATTGTGGATGAAAGATTTAGAAAGACAGGTCCTAGACACTCGGGCATACCGCGGTGTCGGCATTCACACAGACCACTTTCTGGTGTGGAGCCGAATAAGAGGTGTCTTTAAGCGATGGCGGCATCGTGTACTATCTCCGAATCGGCATTCTAGAACGCATAAAATTTGAGGGTCTGCAAGAGAAAGGTTAGAAAGAAGAATTTATAAAGAAACTGATCGAGAAGTTTGACACGTTGAATGAGGCATGTGAGGTTGAAGAATTATGTAAGAGAAGAAGAGGAGTTAAAGACTGTGTGAGTAGAGGTGCAAAAGGCAATATCTAATAAAAAAAGGCTTGGTTGGCTACAAGAGAATACAAAAAGCAACGGATGAAGATGTAAGCAAAGCAAAGAATGAGTATTATAGGTTAAAGGTTGTGGCAAAAGAGGTCGTGAGGAGAAGGAAAGAGAATGACAGAGATGAATTTGATAGGAGGTTATCTGATGACTATGTTACTAAAAGATGCAGTACAAACCCTCCATCTTTTTTATAGTAGTAAAATTTGAAAGTTTGAAAAAATCTTTTTGCATTAGATAGCTAGTTTACTATGCTATAAAACTTCTTGCTACGCCCTGACAGCCGCGTCTGAGGCCCAGAGCGGCACGCTGAGAACCGAACATTACCAAGAAGGGCTAAACGTATGGCGTAGTCATGTGGTCGGATTATATTACGCGGGTGAAACCTCGAGGCGCAGCTAGTAATGAGTATAATTGACATTCTTAATTATTTTAATAGAGCATTAATAGTTCATTTTCTTAGACCATCAACTCACCCGGGACATTTTTGGAAGATCATTTACTTTAAAAACTTTCAATTCTTCAACAATACCATCATCATTTCTAAATCCACATAAAATCGTGTTCACACCCGCAAGAAATGACTGACACCACCACTTTTTTGTTTTATATAATCTGGAAAACGAATTAATATACATATTGTTACGAAAAGTTTCTCTTTTGCAACATGGTCACATATACAAAAAAGAGATCAACCCGCGTAAGTGTTCATTTACACTCAGAACGATTGTGTATTATTAACGTCATCATCATCATTTCAGCCCATCACAAGTCCACTGCTGAACAAATATGTCACTCTTTAGATTGCCAGAAAACACTGAGTTACCTGCTTCTATCAACTTCCCGCAAAGCCGTGCAGATCATCCCTTCATGTAATGGGGTAAGCGTATCCATCTATGTAATGCTGCAGTGCAGGAATTTTTCCTCGATTTTTTTATTTATTAGACTGACGATCTTCCTTCACCGCGGAGCATGTAGTAAATTATTATTTAAAAAAGCAATTAATTATTTTTGTGGTGCCGACATCGAGGCATACGTAGAACTCTAGTGACCTGTTATAAGTGTTCTATGCGAATTTAAGGAGCGTTAATAATTTACGAGGATAATTTATTTCATCCAATTGTTATCCAATTTATCCATACTCACAAGCAGTGTATATAGAAATCGTGTTTTTTTTTTTAATTTATAGATATTTTGTGATTTGAAAATTAAAAATATTGAGTAGTTTTTTTTTTTACGAAAACTCCTTTTCAGCTTTTATCGGTTTATTAAATAAGCTAAGCGGCTGTCAACGTTCAGTCGTGTAATTTCGCATCCTGAATAAATATGATCTGTGGTCTTAGGAGAAGATAAGCCTTACATGGGGATTAGGTTGGGATGAGTCAGTGCCTGTGTTTGCGCGTACTCTTGCGGCACTATAATATCTCCTGCGCAGTTGAAAGCTCCCGACAATAATCGGAAGTTGCCGCCTTGGTCGAATACGACCAGGAGGACATCATCATACATGATAATCAATAGATTGTAGATTGCTACGGGCTGATTTCTGCAACTCCATGTCTATGAGTATGTTTTTGCGTGTGATAATAAGTAATTTAAAGCAATTAGTGAGAGTATGGCGCCTGCAAAACCAAATTTCAAAATACCCGAATTTACATAATTAAATTAATCTTAATGTTTACAATAATTATCAATTTAAGAAAACAGATCTGGAAAGTAGAGTACCTAAATGTTTAAAAAATGTAGGAAGCATGTACAATACACCTGAAAGAATTTTTTTTTTTTTTTTTATTGAAGGAAGGTAAGTTACTTTGCTAAGATCCGCATGCAAAAATATAAAAATGGTGTATATTACCTAGTTTTTTGAAGAGCACCGCCCGCCCTCCCTCAGTAGCGTGCACAAGCAAACTAACACCGCCACCAGGAACCGCCACCAACCACCAACTCTCCACCAACCACTACAATACCAGTAGTATTGCTCTTCAAAAAACTAGGTAATATACACCATTTTAATATTTTTGCATGCGGATCTTAGCAAAGCAACTTACCTTCGTTCACTATAATGGATTTCCGCAAAGTAACGCCTGATTCTATTAACTATTTTTTTTTTACTTAAAATGTTTACCTGTTTCATTTGATTATTGTTTTAGCGTTATAGTATGAAATAATAAATATGGTTCATGTGGGTAATTAAAATCATGCGGCGGAGGGGTATCTATGTATATTTCCATAGTATAAAAAAGGTACATAGACAGGTATTCAACTCCCGATGGAAGTGTTCCTAGTATGTGTGACATAGACGTTAGAGAAGTGATTTCCACCTTGTCCTTGTTTAAGATAAGACCTACCCGAAAGACACTATAGAGGTCATTGAGCATAGTGCCTAAGGTCGTCTGGCAAGAGAAGTGTAGGTACATAACATGCAAAAACAATTAAATGGTTTTTAGTAATAAGTAACTATTATTTTTAAATAATTAAGCAACGTATCACTGCCTGTTTTAGGAATAAACGAGAACATCGACAAGATACTAATACATTAAGCATTATTCAGCGATTAAAGACATCACACATCACTACTTACGTTACAAGTAAACGCGAAACGAAATTCGATGTCGTTGATTAAAACAAAAAAGTTAAAATTACTTTGAACGACTTCCCAAAAATTCAGGACTGTTGTCCGCGGGACCGTTGGAAGTGCAGTGCGGCGAAAATAAAAACAATATCTGAGTCTACCACTTCTTTTTCCAGCCTACCAAAATTGGATAATGAACTGCGGGACTGTTATTTACCCACATCTGTATTCGTTTATAACAAAAAGACTGAACATAGCAGCAACACCAGTGCCTTGCCAGAGGGTGTTCTCCAAAGCGGGCATTATCCGTATTTCCAAGGGAAAAAATCTTTCAGAGCTTAATTTTATTAATCTAAACATGTAATCCAAAATTATTTATTTAAATATTTATATTTTTTCCTCTAAATATAAACTCCTATAATACTCGACATTGAAGCTTGCGTGATTAAATACTAGGTCACGTTGTCATAAGTCTCAAATGGCCGCCACTATCTACTTATTGTAATACTAAATTATTTCAAATTACTTATTTTACGCTATTACTGTTATTACCTAGAGTCATACAACTCCATTAACCGCCATTTCTGTAATTTGATGTTCACCATCAGGCATCGTTCATTGCAGCTTAAAGAGTTTTGGGGATATAATATCAATAGAATGAGTATAACAGGTTAAAATATGTGGCAAAAGAGGTTGTGGGAACAAACAGAATGATAGAGATGAATTTGATACGAGGTTATCTGACGACTTTCGGAACAACATTCCACCGGTCCTGGGTTCGATTCCCAGCCGGAGGCAACTTTTGTGCAAAATCATAAATTGTTGCTTTTCGGGTCTGGTTGTGTTGTGCATGTGAAATATATGTTTGTAAAACGCACCTACGATACAGGAGAAAATCCTACTGTAGGGCATCGTTTTTTTAAAGAAAAAAAAGAAAAAAAACATTAAGTTCTTCTGGAAGTCCATAAGAACAGCCAGAGGTGAAAATAAGACCCCGCAACTGGACAAAATCAGAAACCAGGATGGAAGTATTGTGAGAGGAGAGGAATAAATTGAATGAAAATGAAAATGAGACGGAAGGAATATTTACTGGTGGTAGGATTCCTATGCAGGAATCCGTCTAGGTAGGTACCACCCCAGGGCCAGTTATTCTGCCGTAAAGCAGTAGTGTGCAAGCATTACTGTGTTTCGGTTTGAAGGGCACTGTGAGCTAGCGTAATCACTGGGCATTTGAGACTTAAGAACTGATGTCTGAGAGTGACGGGCGCAGTGTGGTGTCACGCAGAAATATTCTGGGTGATACAGCATTTGTTGTGGGTGGACGTGGCACTTACCATCAGGTGAACGTTTTGCTCGTTTCATCACTTTATACAATAAAAAAAAATCGAAAGCTTTTTGAAGAAGGGGATATACAAGCACAGGTACCATCCTAGGACATGGATGAAGGTTGCGATGAAAGAGATATTAGTATGGAAGACAGACGATGTGGAAGCGATTAATAGTATGAAATTGAGCAAAGCTGAGTCGAGAAGCTGAAAGCTGGACAGGGCGTGGTAGCTTGTTAGCTGTACCGCCTTTTTAAACTTTGCTGGAGGAACGGCGACGTACCAGTAGATTAGTGTAAGGCCGTCATTGTACCGCTTTACAAAGGAAAAGGGTCGCAGCGATAATGCAAAAACTACCTAGGCATTGGCTTGCTCAGTATAGTCGGCAAACTCTATGCAAAGGTTTTGATTAAGAGAGTGATTACTGAAACTGAAGAGAAGATATGGATATGGGAAGATATGTACAAACGGGATTCAGGAGGAATGGGATGCATGGATCAGGGATTTTCCTTTGTGCATTCGTAGACTTGGAAAAGACCTATCATAAGATAGTGATGAGTGAATTGTGGTCGACATTGTCGACAACGGCAGCTTGATTCCAGGGCTGAAATCACTCTTATAAAGATTTCAAGGGTTTGTGTCAGGGTAAACGGGGCTTACACAGACTGGTTTAACATTGAAAAAGTTATTAGACAGGGATGTGTAGCGTCACCGTGGCTGTTTACTGTATTCATAGAAAATTGCCTCAAAGATTTGAAAGAGAGTGCGTATGGATTAAGAATGATTTGTCTGTCAAATGAATCCTATACGCCGATGATCAGGTTATATCAGCATCATCGGAGGAGGAGTTGCAAGCGATGGTTAATACCATGCATGGTGACCTAAAAAGCAAAGGGATGAAAGTGAATTTAAGCAAGACATAAGTAATGGTTTTTTAAAGAGAAGAAAGTATGACGAATTGCACTGTTCTGATTAAAGGAAAAAGAGTAGAACAAGCGAAAGAGTTTGTGTGAGTTCTAAGATTACGAGAGACGAAAAGTATGACTGTGATCTTAAAAGAAGAGTATTGGCAATTGGTAATAGGAATGGGACTCTGCATAACTTTATGAGTAGCCAGAACTATCTAAAAAGTCATGACTACATTGTACATAGGGGGGTTGTGGTCCCCATACTTATGTTATGTAGTGAATGCTGGGTCTGGCAGAAGAAGCATGAAAGTAAAATTGGAAGTATAGCTGGAGTAACTTTTATTGACAAAGTCAGGAACAGATAAGGGAATGTTGCGGTGTGGTTGAAGATAAAGGAAAGGATGCTTAGATGGTTTGGACACATAGAGAGGATGAATGAAAGAAGATTGACGAAACAGATTAATAAGGCGAGTGATAATGGGCTAGCTGGTAAGGGTCGACATAGGCATATGTATCATGATCAGATCGGAGACCTTTTGAGTAAGGTCACGTTAAAAGTAGCAGTATGCTTAAAAATTAATGTTAATTATTTAGTTATATTGGTCTATTAATAAAAAGCCTAAAACAATACAAATATAGACAAAGATATTATTAATTCATTAAATTCTTCCTTCAGAAAGTTAAGATTTTTAATTTGTGAGTCACAATATTGAAAAAAAAAAATAAAAAATAATATAAATATTTACTCAAACAACAAAATAACCAAAAAAAACGTTAAGCGCAAGTGGATTTTCTTTTATTATTTTTGTTACTTACATGGATATGACCTACACAAAAAAAAATATTTTGATTTTGCTGATACATCTCGAGGCGAGGAGGTGAGGTGGCGGATTAAGAGAATCTACCACCTCATTTCATCCCGTGGGTGTCCTAAAAGTCGACAGCGTAAAATGAAAAACAGGAGATGGACAGCAGCATCTTCCTGGAACATCTGAATAAACTGCAGTTGCCAAACTGCCTGCCAAGAATGGCTATGTATATAACATAGATTATATACATAGCCATGCTTGGCAGGCAGTTGGCAGACAAGGCAGCAAAATGCCCCCAAAACGATAGCTACAAACATTTGTAGCAATCAATGGGGCAAGCCTATGTTCAGCAGAAAATTGAAAGGCTCAAATGATGATACACCTCTTACATTGAATGACATGAATAAACAACTTTGTGGGCGTCTTGAAAGTTGTGTTAGAAGGCACAGCACAGCATTGATTGTAATTTTTTACTGAAATGCTACTTTGCAAATAACCTTAGTTTTATTTTAAACAATGATGTTGCACGCCATCACATGATCATAATGGCATGTTTATGTGGCATTATTTAAATTTAAGTTACAAAATATCTTTTTACAGCATTTAAAGGTGTAATAATAAAAAAATACTTATTCATGGGTATTATTTTGAACTTGTAAAGTGTTTAATAGAATTTTTCAAAAGTTGTCTAATCTTGGACTGCATTGCTTTCATACTTTGTTACCTTACTATACAAATACTTTAGCATTTCAGTATAGTGACCATCAATCTGCATCACTGAAACTACTGTAACAGTGAACTAGTGTTGATGATGGTTCATATAATTTAATATAAATTTACACAGTAGACGCAACTATTTTGCATGGGTGCTTGAAATCATCCTAACACCTCTGATAACATTAGTAATGTAACATACCATCGTGATGAACATACAAAAAGACTTGAAGGCAAGAATAACTTAAATATCAGCCAGGGTTGACAGGCAAATAATACTACAACCACAACCATTGTAGCTTTTAGTTTAAGATGTTAACAACAAATAAAAAATAAATAAAAATTACCATTTGTAGCAGTAAACAGTTTTGTTAGTGAACCAATATAACCTCGGCAAGTAGGAAATGCAATAATTAATCATATTTATTACTGTATACACATGTAGGTAATAAAAATAAAATTGTGTAAGTAGACCATACCTAAAATTTCTGTCTTGATTTGGAAATTCAATATGCCTATTTGTTTTAACTTCTATAAACTCCTTATTTGATAAATACTGAAAAATAGCTTTATGTTCAGCTTTTACATCTGGTGGTGATTCTATTGGACTTCTCCCACAATTAATTCCATCCATCTCGGCACCATACACAATAATGTGATCATTCAAATGTGTCTTAAAGACTAAAGAAAATTCCTGATTTTCATTCACTGGTAAGTTTGGGTTAGGATCCACATTTGGATGTTCTGCAACAAATTTTTTTTATACACATTCATAAATTAAAATAATGTAAAAGAAAGAAATTACCTGACAAAACTGATTGTTCAAACTTGTATCCCCAAGATGTAAACCGTTGTTCTGTTTCTGTTATATTCTGTTTCTTTTTCTTCTTCTCTTCAGTATCTCTTGCACATAAATAAATATTGCCCTTGAAAAGAATGGCGACAATTCTCCATGATTCTCTTCGTTCATAAGGAGTGCAAGCAACACATGTCATTAAACCACGATAACAAAAAAAATGTGCATTATCTAAAACAGTATTCGGGTAAAGGTTTAACCTCATTTCATTTTGCAATAAAAATTGCAATAGGTCATTTAATTTTACATCCAAATCAGGAGGTTTACGTATAGCTTTATCTATATGAAGATTTAAATCAATTTGCACTTTTTGATTTTGAATTGTTCTTGCAAACATTACATTTTCGTAACCGATATAACCTATTATTTCCGGTTTTCTAAAAGTAGGGAACGACTGGTCATAAAGCGTTGTGTTTATATATAACTTAGGTTGCATTTTGTGATTTACAGGCAATAATATAAAAAAAAAAAACGTTAAAACCTCAAAATTATAATTAATACAACTATGAAAGTATAAAATAATAAAAGATTGATAAGATGTATATCTTTCTGTTTATCTTTATTTTGCCAGTTTTGTCATGATAAATTGTCACATTGGCATTAGCAGTAGTACTATAGGCGTAGTAGTATGACCACAATTTAGATAGAGATTCTACCGTTCATTTTGATTTCTACTAAAAAAGTAATAGTCCATTACTGAAAAGAACATACTATAATATTTATCCGCAATAAACAATAATAATAGAGGTATGCCTATTAAACCAAATGATAAAAATAAGAAAAATAAGATAGAGGAATAAGACTATAAGTAAGACGTTCAAGAAAATCCTGTCATATTTCTGTAACAATGCCCTGTTTCATTTATTGAGGTGCGTCCTTGCTATATATTACACCAGTGGGCGTTGACGGCCATTTCAAAAATAATGAATTTTGTACCCATTTGGAACGGTAATGGTGTTCATATTTCCTCTTCATTGTTTTAGCATATCAAAATGTTATCCACAAGCGAAAGTGAATTACCAAATGGACGAAAGCAACGAAACCACAAAAATAGAATAAAAATACCAGTTTAGTGTTATAGGGCCCTGGCGATAATAGAATAGAATTAATTTTTATTCAACATAGATTTTTTACATAATACTAATCGAAAGTAATTTTTTTTCTATTTTTTAACTACACTGGTTCGCAAAAATAGCCTCTGTCCTGAGAAGAACTAGTAAGAGCCCCAGTGATATATTTATTTCTTTTTTTTTCGGTTTTTGCAAATCTATGTTAAGTAATTTCTAATCATAATCTTTGTCTCTAGGCCTATTTAACAAATTTCCTGTGATTGAAATACAATCGATTGTAGCACGTAACAAAGTAATATGTAACAAAACCCTATTAGTAAGTTGGTGTTCCTCTATACATATCATAAAATCTATTTAAATATACTTACGAATTTCAGCATACTAAACTATGTCACAAATCTCTTATAAAGTAGAAATCTACTAAATGTGGTCACACTGCTGCATAGCTTATTTATGGCCACAGTCTTAATACTTTGACATTGGGAGTCTACAGAGTAGCGTGTCATGTGCAGTGTAGGTATATAACAAACCGGTGCATTGTTTCGAGACATCGATGTGATCCGAATGTTCCGGAACACTTGTGTCAGTATAAATGTTTAATTTGGACTTCGATCACTTCACCTGTTAAGCGGTACGGGCCACTAATGCTCGTGTTCTATGAACGAACAGCGATCCATTTGTTGTCTGAGATTGTTCTGAAATGGTGTTCCAAATGAAACAATTCACCAATCCGGAACTTAGCATTGCTCCAGTCTCTCTAAAGACAAACTTTTCACCACCTTTCACCACACCAAGTCTAGTGTAGAGGAAAGGAGCGATAATCACATAGAACGATTCACGAAAACGTGCCCGACAAAATGCATAGAATAAGGGTCCAAATATTACCAAATTGACGCAAAAAGTATAACCAGAAATAAGCGATATAAGATGAAGTAAAGCATGCTGAAGGAAATTACAAAATATAAAAGTAGTTGTATTGAATAGAGTTGTTATTTATTGTAATAGAAACATTAATGAAAAATGTGACATCTAGTTTACAAGAAATTATAATAATAAATTTTTTTTTTGATAATAGACACCAGCCTTTACAGACCGGATGGTGCTTCTTTTCAAATTTAGAATTTTTGCTGCCATTATAGCTTTTTAATTTATCAAACAATTTTGCCAATGTCGAGTGATAATTATAACTAAGATTTTCTGTGTTGATGAATGATGATGGAGATGAAGATTTGCTGGACTGATGGAGACAAAACGCATAGTTTTGGTATTGAATTGAATTTCCCAATAACTGTTTATTATGTTTATTATGCTGCTTAATAAACTATCAATATTAAACATCTAAACTCAAAATATACACAAAAACTACATAATTCAACAAAAGCACCACCGCCATTTTTCGATTTTCTATCGTAGTTTGTAAACGCCTAGATGTATTATATTATATTTTGTTTCTATTGGCCTGCATAATGTTGAGAAATGGTATATTAAATTTTAATGATAATACTGTACTTAATTTATTCTAAAAATATTATAAGACTTTGATATTTAACATAGTAAGTATAATTAATTAAAGTAGTATTTAAAAAACTCCCTTGCTGTAAATATGTTTGGCTGTAGGATCTATACACCTTTGTTTTCCATTGCAGCTGTTTAAAACAGTAGTATAGCGTCAATCGTAAGTTGTCAATCATTTTATTCGTTGTTTTCGAAATTGTTCTATTTATTAATTAATTATTTACCTCCACCAAGTGTGGAGATATCGTTAAGTTTTTAAACCAAAATGACTAAAACATTCCAGAAATGTAGATTGTGCTTAAAACTAGGAGAATTTTGTTCAATTTTTGAGGATGATGGTACTATCAAGTTATCAGATATGGTGATGTCTTTTGCTGATGTTCAAGTAAGTGTTTGTTTTTTTTTACAGTGAAACTTTTTAAATGTATGTAATATTAAATGAAAATAAATAACATAATTTCTTTACATTATAAATATATCAAATCATCATTTAATATAAATCTCGTATACTATTGTAGTAAACATGACTTATTGTTGGAAAATTTTGAATATAACATTTAATTTTTTTTCTCAAAAGTAAATTGTTGTAATATGAAATAGGCAAATAGATAAAGGAAACTGAATCAGCTATACATATACAAAGTCACATAGGTTTGTTTACTAAAGTAAATTAATTCAAATAATTAAGAATGATCAATAAAGTATTGGAGAATTGTATCACATTATAGGCGGACACCTTCATGGAGAATAGAGGAGTGGGGAGGGAGGGGATGGGTTATAATAACACCTTTAGGCCCATCTGCAATGTACAATGTATAGTTTTTAAATTGTTTTTTTTTCAATCGTAACCATAATATTTGGGCATAAGAAAAGTATGTGTTCATTATTTCTATCAAAATCAAACAAACTTAGTTTTTGATTCAAAATATATTACAAACTATAGATATGTTTTATTGTGCTTAATAATTCAGCAAATACATGTGTTTATATTTCTCCACATTTATTTTACACAAATACTTATGTCCTCAAAATATTCAGAATTGTTGTATTTGTTATTTCTGAAGAATTTCTTCACTGCTATCCATTGGGACTACCTTTAGGTATGAGTTGCCCAGGTCGGAGTGATTAACGTTTTATGCTCATAGCCATGATCTCCTAAGTAATCTATTTGCAAGCTTCTGGCTATCCATTTTTCATATACACTTTAGGGGTCGTAAATACAAGACTGGGTCAAAGTGGGATACTCTGCATCATGTCTGAGTCAGCCTTTACTCAATTGAACCTTTATTTTTTAGAACTGCTAAACAACAGAGCAACTATAGAAATATAAATTATGTAGTATATCTATTATTAAATTTTGGGTCCCTAAATTAAAATTCATCATTCTATAAGATTTTGCCTGGGCTACCAATTTTTCCAGTATATTTACATTGTTCAATAAATCATATTGTTTTTCTGGATAGTAAATAAATAATATCTTTCTACAGTAACTGAACTAGTCAGAGATGATCAGATGGGTCAAGCATGTAGCTTCATGTCCTTGTTCCATTTTTCAAAACTGGTCTCGTCATTGGTAGCAAGCAAGTAATGAATGTCTTTCTTTTAAAATTTAATTTCATATATTTGTTTTTATCATCATTCATTAAAATTGCATCCTCTGCAATAAAATATAGGCTGAAAGTTCAAGCTGCATCGAATAAACAGGTTTTCTTTGGTGTAAAATTTATACTCAGTGAATGTCCAGGTTTTTAGTTACTGCCTTACATCAGCAATATTGATTCTAAATTTTTTAATAATTCTGCTGATTAGAGTACCTGACTTCTATGCTGCTGGTCCTGGGTTCAAAGCCTAGTAGCTGGAGCCAACATTTGTGCAAAAACATAAAATGTTGGATTCAAGCCAGTAATGTTTTGGAGGTGATGTTATTATAAATTTAGATGGAACCTTTTTATTTATCAATCTATTTTAGGTTTCTTGTATATTGATGATATGGACATTAAAAAGTCAGTTGCTAAAAACGCATCTGAAATTATTTTTCGGCTATGACACAACTGGTTAAAAATGCGTAACCAGTAATCTTAATTGTTTCAGTTAATTTGATGTATATCACACATTAATTAAATGAACAACATAAAAAAGATTAGACTCTGCAATGGAGGGACAACATGTAGTAAATATCTGATGGCTCTCCATTTGTCAAAGGCGTGGCTCCAGAATTTTATTAGTACTTTACTCACTTTTGCACAATCCTAATTCTCCATCTTATCTTAAAGATAACTAACTTCCAAGTTCTTTATTTATGATCAAATTCCTTGTTCTTCAAATAGTCTAAAGATAAGTAGTCCACAGCATCATACTGGATTTTTCTACTCTTCTTTCACAGTTCAGGCTACACTCCTCTGGAATGCCCTTCCAGATGCTATCAGGAATGCACCCAACAAAAACGCCTTCAAAAGACTTCTTGGACAATATTATTTTGAGTCAAACTGATGCTTTAATTTCAATTGTTATTTTGTTTATGTATTATGTTTATTATTTGTATGTATGTATTTATCTATGTTCATTTTGTGAATATGTATATTGATTGTTTATATTATTATGTAATAGTATTTATATTTTCACTCTATGGTTTTTTTTACAAACATTCCAGCTGCCATCATTATTCTAGTCTCGCAGGGTTGACTTGCAGAGAATGTAAGACAGAGACATTAAGTCCGTCCATTGTATCCTTAGATAAAGATGTTAAAGAATAAATAAATAAAATAGTAGTACTTAAAGGCAAAACGTAAAATTTCTATTTTAACACAAATGTGTATTTAATACTTTTGGGGGACATGGGTGGTATAGACGAGTTTGCTCTAAGCAGTCTTACAAAAGAGGGTTTTATGAGATGTTTTGCATATTCAAAAACTTTAAACATTAAAAGTTTAGGATTATTAATGTCGTTACTAAAACTTAAAGTTAGGTCTCAAAAGTCGAAACAATGTTTAAATTTAAAGAAAAATTACTTTAATTGATTACAAATTTTAAGGGACATAGAATTATTGTACAGTAGGTTTAGTGCCAGAAGATCTTTCTATTCATAAAAAGGCAGGTACACGTATCCCACTTTTCGGTACCGCGGGAAACGAGACGTGACAAGTTGCGAACAACATCGCCGCCATTTTGGTAAGAGTCATCCAATTGCGTTCTCATGAGCAGTATAGGGACAGCATTGCATATTATGGTGTTATTCTGCACCAATAAAAGCTCTCCAAATATACAATGTTATTCATAATTGGTATAACATCACGGCACCTACCCATGCTACTTTGATCTGATAAACACAATGGTGAAGCTTTAATGACAAAATTGAATACTAAAAATGTCCATACAAAACTTTAAATTTATTTGTTTTGTAAAACTTTACGCGACTCTAAAAATACGTGAAAATACGTTTTATTCTTTATTTAATTCATGTTACCTTACTACGGCGTCATACTAACAGATTTACTTTGCAGCAGATTTCCTTAAGCTGGCAGCTGAATGGAAAAACGCCCAATTAAATTTATGAGTTCATTGCCTCGAACAGCTGTTTAACAGGGTAGTCACCTATGAGTTTTAAGCAATTTCTTTAAGTCGACAAATCTCCTAGAGGTATCACTCTACGATCCTCTTTATATTTTATTAGGGCATATACACATCGTCCCTAAGCCCAGCCTGCCGGGATGTATGTCTGTATTAAGAATGACCCTGTATATCTCCGATACCTTGGTCACCTCTTATGACACCTCGGTAGGAAAGTAGGTGCTATTCTGCTCTGCCGCACACCTAGATTGTAGATTGCTTCGTGCTGATTTCCGCAACTCCACATCTAAGCGCGTATTTTGCGTTGCCACACACCTATCGGTCTTAAAACACTTAAAGACAAATCAGACCTTTAAGTCCTATAATGGAATATTCACTGATCAAAATGGACTTTCCTTCGCACAGGTAAATTTCTTAATAATTTTTACAAAATCTGTTTTTTATATTTTTTTCAGATACATGAAGGTGATGGTTTATCAGACCGTGTGTGCACAACATGTGTGGAAAACTTAAGCATTGCTTATTTATTTAAGCTTCAATGTGAAAGGACAAATTCTTTGCTTCAGAAATGTCCAGGTATATAGAAATGTTAAAAACACTTCATATTTAATTGTATGCCTATTCTATCATGAAAGTTATCAAAGGTAACAGTTTTTTTTAAAAACATGTTCCTGAAAAAAATCAAGCAAGCACCAGTGGCTGTGCTAGTTCTGGCTATGGTAACATTTACCACCAAAACTGGAGCTGGTCAAGAAGGCGAACAAGTTATGGGACATTATGAGATTGATTTTCTCTTGGTTGACTTCGACCACGGCGACATTTTTTTTCTCTTGGATAAAGTGACGACACGAGCAAAACGTTCACCTGATGATAAGTGCAACGTCTGTCCATTACAAATGCTGTGTCACCCAGAACATTTCTGCGTGGCACCACACTGCGCCCGTCACCCTGAGACATGGGTTCTTAAATCTCATATGCCCCGTGATTACACTAGCTCTCAGTGCCCTTCAAACCGAAACACAGTAATGTGTGCACACTACTGCTTCACGGCAGAATAACTGGCCCTGGGGTGGTACCTACCTAGACGGATTCCTGCATAGGAATCCTACCACCAGTAAATTTTGGTTGTTACCGGATGATGTCAACTAGGTAGGAAATATTACAGTGCCTATAGTATTCACGCAAACACAGAGGCACTCATTCACCCGTAGAACTGATAACCGTTGGGGAAGAAAGGTTCTAGATTGGCAACCTCGTACCGGCAAACGCAGTGTAGGGCGGTGCCCCACTAGGTGGAGCGACGACCTGCACGATTTTGCGGTAAGTCGATGGATTGAAGTGGCTCAGGACTGTGTTTTGTGACAATGGAGGGTTGAGGCCTATGTTTAAAAGTGGACTAAGATAGGCTGAAATAATGATGATGATATCTATACTTCATATATAAAAATAAACTACACAGTCTGTGATTTCGCAATAAAGATTTTTTCTTAATCTCATAGGGTAATTTTTTTAAACGATGCCCCTCAGTAGGATTTCTCCTGTGTCGTGGGTACGTTTTACAGACATAAATTCCACCTGCACAAACCACCGAGATCCGGAACAACTCTCTGTAGTAAAATCTGAAAAATTGTGGAAATTAGAAGCTACACAAATGTACATTTGTCATTATTATTTTAGTTCATGACAGTTTAAATAGTTCTCTTAAAGATATTAAGTAATAATAGGTGGTATAGAAAATTCGTATCTTATCTTACTACTATAATAAAATAGGGGAGCTTGTATATTTGTACGCGCTAATCCTAGGAAATACTAATAGGATTTCAAAATTATTTTTGCATGAGATAGTCCGTTTATTGAAGACGACTTTGGGCTATAACACTTTGTGCTATGGTCTTATTGAAGCGCATGCCAATTTCAGAGAACCCAACATTATCGAAAAGGAACAAACTATGACTGCTCAGGTCAGTCAGGCACCGTACGGCGGTATCATGTGCTCGGCTTATTTTACGCGAGTGAAACCGCGAGGACCAGCTGGTTATAAATAAAATATGTACCAATTTACCTACAAAGCGAAATAAATATAATACATATATAAATATACATACTATATAAATTGTTATTTTGATAAACATACAGATAATAATGATGAGTTATGAAATTAACTATTGGGTCAGTTATAAGTATTTCTTAAAAGTTCTGTTTATTCTGTTTACTTAAAAACGAACCGTAAGATTTCTCCTGTGTCATGGGTGCGTTTTACAGACATATATTTCACAACAATTAAACAACCAGACCCGAAACCAACTATGTGTGTTTTGGGCAAATGTTGACTCCGGCTGGTATTCGAACCCCGGCGGTGTAGCAGTCAGCTACTATAACCACTAGGCCACGGGGTAGGTTAGTTATTTAAAAAAAATAACAACACTTTAAACTTTTGACAAATAAATGTTATTTTTTATACTATGTTATACTTTGTACTTCGCTTGGAGGTACAACCCGCATCGACAACAATAGCCGGACTATTCTCCGAGACTATTCGCTGAGACGATTTTGATTGAGCGCATTTGACGTTTACCAGATTAGCGTAGTTTTAAAGTTAAACGTGTACATTAACTGTAAATTGACGTAATTATATCATTTCTTGTTTTCGTTGCTCCAAGTTATATCGTACATTAGATAAAGAACTGTTAAAAGTGCATTCTCTCAGCAGTCGGACTGTAGTATAGTTTTAGCAAGCATATTTGGCAATATCTCGGTTGCATAGCTAGTAGTACCTATAATTGTTGGGAAGAAAGGTTCTCGTTCTCAATTTGATTGTCCTATTTTTCAGTTTTTATAAATTTTATTATTATATTTTTTGTTGTACTATGTTTTGTATAAGTTCATTAAATTACGTTAAATGATTAATCCTATAATAATTGTCCTAAAGTGGTAGTTGTAAAGTAAATATAAAATAGTCATGTACCTTTTTTGTCTGTCTGAGTAGGGATTTAGCAGAAGAACTTTTAAGGCTATGAAGTTCATAGTATGAACTTGAATTTTACACAGGTTATAGATAACTGTAGGATCAACTTAGACTATGTTTCATCAGGTTTGTTAAATTTTACAGAACGCCATCTAGAGGTATAGTAGTATATCTCCTGACTATTGAATACCTTGTTATTGGCTTATGGTCACTCTTAGAGTTCACTTTGCTGATTCTCTAATAATGATTTATACTTCACATACATTTCTAGTATAATCTCTAGTAATATCCAAAACTTCACACGAAGACGCGGGTACAGCTACTAATAAAATAAATTTCAATTTAGTGCCGGAAGAGGCAGACACCGCTCACTAGATGGAGCTATGACCTGTCTAATTTTTCCGAAAGTTAATGTATGCAGGTTACTCAGGGCTATGTTTTGTCTTAAGATGGAACGTTAGGTCTTGTTATGGGCTGTTATGATGATGATAACAATAATGATGATGTAATTGTATAAGTGTATTGTGATAGTATAAGTAACATAACCTCTTTTTTCTATTTGGTTGGACAGACGAACATAAAGACAAGCCTTCTGCTACACATTTCAATGAGTTCTATAATCAAGAATTTCATATACATTCCGAAAACGGATCAATAGAAGGTGAGAATAATCAAAATAATATCAGAAACGGCAACAGGGAATCACACTTAAAAACCATTGATGAAATAAGTGATGAAACGGACAGTGATGTTGATTCTGTAAAATGTGTATACTGTAGTCAATCCTACAACAATTTTGGAGCACATACTTGCAATGTCACTTGTACTATTGAACGTAATGAGATGCAAAATTCTAGTACTGGTTCTGGAATTGGCTCGGGCAGTGATGAGACCTTAGTTGCAACAGATATTACTCCACCAATAACACCAGTAAAATCCAGCTTGCATTCTGATAATCACTCAGCAGGCATTCATGTCCCGTGCGTACTTTGTGAAGAGAAATTTGACAATTATGATGACTACATCATTCATTTAAATAAATGTACTACAAATGTTAAACTGCAACATTTCGTATGCCCTATATGTCATGAAATTTATACAGAAAAACTGATTTATCTAGAACATTTAAAAGACGTACATTTCAAAGTAGTAAGAGTACGATATAACAGTGGTGAGGACTGTGTGGATTTTGCACCATCATTGGAAAAAACGAGAAAACCGAAAGTCGTCCGTCGTCAAATCGGTTGGTCTATTGAAGATATTTATCAAGAAATTGAATGCAGAAAAGTTGAAGATAAAGAAACACCAAAATCGAGTCCGTTTAAATCATTTCTTTCTAAATTAGGGAGCGAGTGAGTTCTACTAGAATATTGGCATGTCTGGTGCATAGAGCAATTCTTCTGAAATTGTACTAACAAGATAATATTTAAAATCGTACATAAGGAGTACTGAATATTCGCTTAATTAATAATAAACTAAATGAACTGCTGCTTTAAATACTGTTATGTTATTTATTTTGGGATGACTTCACATTTAGCAGTTTAGATGCTTAGTACAAAAATATTATGTTTATGTTACAGGACATCTAGTAAACACAGCACTCCAAAAAAAGTCAGCTTTCGTAACTGGATTGAAACCAGCAAGGCTAAAACATCGAACTATTTGCCTTTTCGTAAATACATCGAAAATTACAGACTCAAAAGGAAATCCAATAATTATGCCCCAATTAATTCTAAAACAGTTACAAGTACTATAAGGGCTTCTTTTCCTGAAGCTACATCAGGTAATTTGCTATAAGGCATACGTAATGTTTTTTTTATTAACAAATTTTAAGCACAGTTATTCAATTTGCAGACAGTGATTACAATTCTCCTAGTGGCGCTTCTGAAGAATCGTGGAAAATGAAACAGAACTTGATTTGTGCATGTGACAAGAAAGTATTCATGTTATCTGAGTTTATTCATGTAAGTTATATAATATACACAAAAGTTAACTTGCTGTGGTAATGGAGTAAAAAATCCATTACCCATCTGCTTTACTCTATCAATAAAAAAATCTATTAGTATTAAATTCAAAGTAATTTTATGTATGTCTCTAAAATGCCATAATCGACAACAATGATAATGACCATATAGAATAGAAATCTGTCATCATATAAGTACTTCTTATATCGTATCTTCTTTAATGCTATGTGATAAATTACCCAAGCTGACACTGAGCCACTGCTGAGCATTTGTGTATCATATCCATTCAGATTGTCTCTCGAACCAAATTCCAATTATAAATGGTAATGGGATTCTTATGCAGGAATTCATCAGTCAATACATGCACAGTGCTAGTTATTCTGCCCTCAAGTAAAAGTGTGCTATGTTCTTCTGTATTACTATGTTTCGAATTTAAGGGCACTGATAGCTAGTGTAAATTACTGGGCATATGATACTTAAGAACTTATGTTTTATGGTGACGACCGCATTGAGGTGCCACACAGAAATACTGTAGTGTTCATAAGTTCTGGGCGACACAGCATATGTTATGGACATATAAATACGCATAAAAATAAGATCTTTTAATACTTTGCCTTCTCTTCCAGGATCGTGACCGAATTGGCGCGATGATCAATGAATTAGGTGGTGTAGTTGCTGAAAATACGAAAATGGAAATGATGGCGACACATTTCATTTCCGTTTTACCGAATGACACGTTCACAGGAATGATGGTGTGCTCCCTTGCTACGGGTAAATGGTTACTTCATGTCAGTTTCATATATGACAGTTTCCGGTGCAAAAAGTTTCTACGTGTAAGTAAAGAGAATAGTATGACAACTCATTTTTTTAATCCTGATCTCCTGACCTAATTCAACCATAGTGATAACGACTCGTTAACAACCGGAAGTTGTCATCTGCTCAGATATGTTGCCGTGCATTTGTATCTGATGTTTTTGTATCTGAGGTGAAGTTTATGGAATAAAATCATAATTTAGAATCAGAAACGGACTCACAAATGTCAAGAAGAAGAAAAATATGACTATTCAATCGACCATATTCCATAATTATTGGTTTAAGCAGGGACACGTAGTGTTAGCAGGTAGATGAGCTGACCACTGAACCATGGCGATATCTTTGAAATCTTTGTAATTTTTGATTCCTTCGATTGGTATTGCGCTGCTAGTCCATCGTAGTCTAGAAGGCGCAGATGTAATAAGTTGCTGTGTTAAGGCACGGTCGCTAACGGCATTAATACATCCAGCGATACGTGCACCATGTCGCCGCCGTTTTGGTCATCATCATCACCATCATTTCAGCCTATTACTAGTCCACTGCTGAACATAGGCCTCCCTTGTAGATTGCCACAAAAGTTAGTAGTTCTCATTTAAGGGGATTTTGCCATAGTTGCCACGCTTGCCAGGCGGATTGGCGAGTTTTCATTGACCCTCTGTCGACTTTTAGGACTCCTACGGGATGAGATGGGGTGGTAGATTCTCTTAAGCCGCCACCACACGGCAAACCAGTTTGGTATGAGTCAAAAAAGTTCCCTTGTGTAGTACAGTGACAGCATTGCCATATTATTGTGTTATTCTGCACGAATGAAGGCTGTTCGTACAATACCTTAGTGGCTTTTTAAGACACCTCGGTAGGCAAGAGGTAGGTGGTTTTATAATTTGTTTTTGCACACATGTTGGCTCCGGCAAAATTCCATATTAGGACCCGTGGCATTGTCAGGTATCCTGACTGCTACGCGACTCGGCCACCATTTGGTGGATAATAGCGTGGTAGTAACTTTTTGCAGCTGATATGATAACCAGATCAAGTAAAGATTACACTCTCAGAATTTCACCATAACGATAGACTTCGTATCTGATGGGAAGCCGAATTACAAGTAAACACGAAGTACAGGAATTACATTTCATTGTAGTCCTCAGAGTAATGAATAACCTGTAATCTTATTCTTCACTGGTCTGTGGGCTTACCACCAGGTAGGGTGAGTCCCTTGTCTTTCTGAAAGTAACTAGATGAGCAAATCTTTCACCTAATAGGAAGTGCATGAACTGCCCATAACAAATGCTATGTCACACAGAACATTTTTGTGTTCACACAACACCCGTCACCCTGAGACATCCAGTATTTAGTCCCAGTCCTAATTACGCCCAGTAATTACACCAGCTAACAGTGTCGTTCAGACCAAATAATCACACCACAGTAATGTTTACACTCTACTGTTCGACGGCCGAATAAATGGCACTCTGGTGGTTCCTAGCTAGACGGATTCCTGCATGGGAATCCTACCGCCAGTGTCACTGCTATGTACACAAATGAAACTGTAGAACAACTCCATAAGTTGTGGAATACAACTGAATTTGTTAAAACATATACATTCAACGAATCTTCTTGACATTTGCTAAAGCTGTGTTGTGGTTGTGTTATTAATCATACCTTTCTATTTTAGGAAGATATGTATGAATGGTTGAAACATCCTAAAATAGTAGAGATCGATGCAACAAACGTCGAAGTTGCAAAGGCAGCAGTTTACTGGCATTTAGAACTTCAAGCTCTGGGTGCTAAATATCCATTTGAAGGGAAACAAATTGTTTTAATAATGAGGAAGAAATACAGGCAATATTATCAAATGATTTTCAAATCTCTGAAAGCAAAACCACTGACATATGATCCAAGGTAATATAAACTATATTATTCTATTTGTGTAATAAGGTTTCAATCTGTATAAACTACTCGTATTACTCTCAAAACAAAGAATAGAAAAATGGCCCTACAGCGCTTGTAGCATTTCGTTCCGGTTTTACTAAATGATTGTGGTAAAAAAGTAACAGTCTGTAAATGTCCCACTGCTGTGCATATGCTTCACTTATTTTAGGAGTGGACTAGTTGATGCCCAAGCGTGGATATAGGTTTTTTAAATATCCCTTTGTCCGTCTCCAAAATGAAAGCTATCTATTTATTTCACCAAGGTTGGTTCAGCAGGTTGAACCGTAAAAAAGTAGCATTTATTATTATGGACTTTGGGGCTTGAAAAGCATTTATGCCCCTTCTCCAGTGCGGGATAACGGTCTTCACATGTCGTTGAGGTTTGCTTCGACGTCAATCATCTTTACTGAGCAGGTGATAAAAATATGCGTTATTTTTTGTTTTAGAACTCCTGGAAGCTGTTGTTCCGCTGATTATTGTTTCGTTGACATGAAAATTATAGAGAGAGTTAAACTTCGATTCTTCTTCCACCACAATGTACCTGTTTTTCCATATCAAGTTCATTTTGGTCTATCTATTGAAAAAAGGTCGCTGTTGACAACGAACAGAAGTATATGTTGCAAGATAGCTCGAAATTGTTATCTGAGGAAACAGTTTGTTTCTTAAATAACACATTTTAATCTCAATTACATTTTGTACTGATTTTAGATTTTATTTTCCCTAATGTTAAGACAGATATGATTTTATTAATTGTTTTTATGTTTATTTTAACGGTGCATGGATAGGATTAAATTAATAACGAGATATTTTATACAATATGCCATATTATAGAAATTAACCTTTGATTATTACTCATTATATTTTAATTAAATCATTTAATATAACTTTATTTTTATTGTTTCATTTGGTTACAGTTATCTATAACTAACAACAGGCGCCCCTTCTTGATGGTTGTGGCAGTGGCAATCTCCATGTCTTTTTCTTGTAATTTTTACCTAGATTATTAAAATAAATTAATAACTGTAACCTCATTTTAAACATAAACCTTAAAACCCAATACCATGTCAATACAACTTAATTTCCTTTACTAAATTGGCAATTCTGTGAATGTAACCAGACCTGAAAACCAACAATTTGAGTTTTTGCACTAATATTGGCTTCGGTTAGGAAGTCGCACCCAGGACCTGCGGTGTAGAGCTGCTTGGGGCCCCAACTTCCTGCGTTCGTCCAGTGGAAAACTGGATCCAGCTATCCTCCACGACTAGGCGCCCGACGAGGTCAGACTATTGCATAGCAACCAGTGTTTCTATGTCATGCAACTGTCCAAAACCATTCGCCATCATGCCGGAACACGACAGAATTTATTCGGCGGCGTGTCTTTGCCAAGCGAGTGGTAACTAGCCATGATCAAACCCTACCACCAGAAATTATACTGCTCGTTTAGCAAAACCCAGAGGACACGTGTGAAAACCTATACTATTTCCATTTCTTTATTTTCTCGATGACAGCTCCTGTGAAAACTTGAACGAACATCTTTTTTACATTATGTATGCACTATTTTATAAAAATATGACGTTTACAAACGTACAAAATTATACCAGAGTCGGAGAAACTGATAGGGATGGAGCTATATCGATAAACGTAACACTGATAACAGACTCCAGTTGAGTGACATAACGAGCAAAACATTAACCTGATGGTAAGTCAACGTTTGCCTATAACAAATGCTGTGTCACCCAGAACATTTCTGTGTCACATATACCCAGTGATTACACTAGTTCTCAGTGCCCTTCAAACCGAAACACAGTAATGTTTGCACACTACTGCTCGACACGAACGCACTCACATAGACGCACGCCTCAACAATAATGTAAGCGGACGTCGCAGTGATGTCAGTCGCGGTTGCCGCCTCAAGACGTGTGATTACGTTATGCGTTTATTTGTGTTGCTTCGCCACGGGGAGTCCGTGATCATGATAGATCGCTATTTACCATCATACTTGATAATATAAGGATTGACATAAAAAATTAAGTATGGAACAAGAAAATATTCTCATCTGAAATTGTTATGTACAAACTATTCAATATTTATCGTCTATCACCTAAACAACTTACACGTAATATATTTAAATGTCTTTAATAGATATTCATAGTGATGGCGAGTGTTCAAAGGATAGTCGGGTTTTAGTTTTTGAATTTACTTTTTATTTAAATTATTTTGGGGTTATTTAACTTGTGTACCTTATGTCCAGAATGAAATACGTATGTTATTGTATGTGTATTTAGGGTATACTATGAGAGAAAATATATTTTTGGCTCTAATCTCGAGCAACACACATACATATATATATATATATGTATATTTAAAACGCTATAGTTATGCCCTTTGATTTGATAATTCGGCATCATTAAAATATTTTTTTATGTCATGACTTTATGTCCTCTAGAGGGCACTATATTCAATTTAATGTGACGTCACATAGCCTTTATCCAGCGCACAATTTAAATTATTTAATTGATAAGTATAAATTGATGGGTGATAAGTTTTTTGATGTACAATTTAAAATAACGAATAATATCTTTTAAAATGAAGATGTTTTTACCTAATTTTATTTGTAAACAAGTTCATTCATTCGATTATTTGATCATAATAGAAGCCAAATAAATGTTTAAAATAACAATTATAAATAACTACATTTTAACAAAAAATAAAGAGCGACTACCATAGTGCTCCAATGGAGAGTAGGTATTTTAATTCCATACTGCTCTATATTTATACTGTGCTACTGCTTTTTTTATTGCTTAAAGTGATGAAACGAGCAAAACATTCACCTGATGGTAAGTGCAACGTCTGCCCGTAACAAATGCTGTGTCTCCCAGAAAACCTCTGTGTGACACCACACTTTGCCCATCACCCTGAGACATAGGTTCTTAAGTCTCATATGCCCAGTGATAACGGTAGCTCACAGTGCCCTTCAAACCGAAACACAGTTATGTTTGCAACCTACTGCTTCACGGCAGAATAACTGTCCCTGGTGTGGTACCTACCTAGACGGATTCTTGCATAGGAATCCTACCACCAGTAGACTTGATATAGATAGACTTGAGTGATTGTGACATAAAAATGTATTTATCTACCTTCAAATACAGAATCCAGCATCCTAACGTCGTCAATATAGCTCCCAACATTCCCCATATTTGCTCGGCACTGGGGAAATTATCTTCGCTCAATGCAGATTTTTTTTTATCTTCGTCACAGCTACATAAAGAATCAATTAACAATAATAAAACCATTGTTTGGCTTACTGCCGGATATTCTTAAAAAAATACTCGAAATTAGAGTAGATTGAGTATTATACTGTTTGACAAGACTGTTGTTTAGTCAATAATAAAAATAGCTGTCATTTACACAATTTTAATAAGCTTATAAGTTTCATAATTTCGATCCAGTGAGCAATAGAAAAAATGACTTGAATTTAACTCGACTTAGAACAGGGGCGTGTTTTGTGGTAATCTGTGGAGGAGGTAGAGGTCCATGTTCAGCAGTGGACTTGTGACGGACTGAAATGATGATGATGACGATATTCAAAAGTTGTTCGTTGGTATTGTTAACTGTGAAACCTGAGAAACTATACTTTTTGAAAATAACGAGAAATGCAAAATATCTCCTTTACAAGTTTTACTTCTATAGAGTGAATTACACTGTAAAAAACTTCGACTGATGTCGTTAACATAATGAGACACTCTTCTAAAAATTAGGTTTATTTTTAATTTTTTTATGGCAGATTTTATTTCAAAAATACTTAGGTTCTAACCTTTTGGAGGCCACGGCCTTCTATAAACTTTATTCTACAGAAAACAAAGCACATCTATCTTCATAGTATATATTGAGTATTTTTATAACAAATAAAAATACTTGCTTTAAATCGTTTTGCAAGTATTTTTATTTTGTACTAACTGCTGCTTATTTATGATCTTCAATGCTGTTTTGTATCTACAAAAGGCGGGAAAAAAAGGAGCCTATTATTGTGCCCGGACTTTTGGCGCCATCTCTAAAAGTAGCGGTTATGTTTTTATTAAATTTTGTTATTTGTGTATATTTTGAGTTTAAATGTTTAATATTGACAGTTTATGATGCATTCGAGAGCAAAATTGTACTTTTGTATTGTTTCCATGAATCCAGCAAATCTTCAATAAAATAGAACTGAACTATCATTTTACTGTCGATTGAAATTTAGAAGTCCCGCTGCTTGAAGATTGCTACTCATCTTAAAAATATATATTTATAAATAAATGTTACTTGACACTGAAAAAAGTTTACGATTGTTTCCATAAATGCAAAAACAAATAATTAAATTGTTCACTGATCAATATAACTCGAGCAATGGGACATTCATTTATAGAGTACTAGCGACGTGAGCTATAGTACCCACTAATTTACCTTTCACTCCGATTTAACTTCGTGGGTTTCCTTGGGGCCCAACTACGGAGAAATAAAACCCACGATAAAAAAACTTATAAATTACAATCATTGAAAAAAGAGTTTAAACTTATGAGAGTAGAGTGGATGCGCGAAATTGGACGTAAGAGCGTGGAAACCTTAAGACGTCAGGCGATGAAGTGCAATCAGGCAATGCGGTCAGCTGTGTCTAGGTATTCGGTTTGTCGGAACGTATGGAGACGATGCTGAAGCCGCAAGAGACATCCTGAAGAGATGGAGACGTTCTAAATGTCCCTCAGTGCCTGGGAGTAGTATGGTGCCTGTGACTGATTGCTGCCAATGACGTTGTTGATGATGATTGGTAAAAGCTGGCTGCGCTGTTTAATATCACGTAAATGTCATAAATATATAATAGATGAAGGAGCTAGAGAAAAATAAATGTGCATTCAGCTCATCGTGCACCGTTAATCTTAAAATGATAATGTGCGAGCAAAGCCCATCAATATTGTAGTCGTTCAAAGTCTGACTAGCTACCGATTATAAGTGACGAAGAAATGGTAAGGGTTTTCTCCCCGACTGACGATCTCGATGCAAATTGGTGAGGGGTGGAGGCTTTAGAAGTGGTGAGCCAAATTTGCAATAATTTAATTAAATTTGGTTAGGTCTAATGTTATCCCAGCGAAGAAAAATATTGAGCTTCAACTTGAGAGAACCAAATTGCGGGGCTCTCGATCCAAAAGGGTGGTAATTTTATGGCAGCCTTAGACACCTCTTTGGAATGCGTATTAATTTGTGCTTTTCGGCCGTCAACAAAAAGCTGTTAATATAAAATTATTATTAATAAATGCCTAATTATTCAATTTTAAACTTCAAATTGAACAGAAAACAATTTATAAACTTGAACAATTTGCTTAAATTTCATAATTTACCAATAATATTTTATTCCCGGCTCAATAAAACGTTTGACCAGTGATGTCAAAAACAATGCTAACAAATACAGCTGTAGATAACACAGCAACTGACAATTTTGTTTTTAAGTTTATAATCCGCACTTTACAGATGGTATTGATTATAAAGTTCCTCATACCGATGATAGATGTCACTTAATCTTTCTATAGATATTAAGGATACTTTTAGAATTAAATAAGAAAATTACGTTTTATTCTGCATAATGTGTTTTTAGAATTAAAGTATTGATTTGGATTTTGTACTGACTTTTGGCTATTTTTAAACGCAAACTCCTATATACGCGAATTTCACCTAACACGAGTTTATGCGGAACGTATCCCTCGCGCAAATAGGGGTATGATTGTATTTGCTCTACGTACGTAGTTGTAGGTACTCATAAAAAAAATTAGACTGTTTTACCTACCTAGGCTGGCTACCTGTACCCGCCAGATCGGATTGTCCGTGTGATCTTGGGAAGACTTCTCCTATTACAACTAAACTTTAGATGTTGTGTATATACTCGTAAGTTCGTATCTCGGAAACTTTCATAGCGCGATTATGGACGTATGAGATTTTTCTAGGAGCTTCTCATGTGGCGATACAGATGCCGCTACACCTGCATTGCTAGACTATTTAAAATATTATCGTTGAATGCGTTGCTACTTTCTGATATATTAAAAACAAAACTGTGGTAAACAAGTGAACTTAAGTTAAGTTATTTTAATTAAATTGTTATAATTTTAAGAAATTCTCCATTTTTAGGTAATGTGTTTGGAGGCGGGTATTCTTGAGATTTTTTTAGGGTAATCTGATGAGCCCTGCACATTGGTCTTTCGGAAAGATCAAAGAAATACTCCTTCCCAATAAGCGTCACAGCCAGATGTTCTATTTATAAATAGGAAAATAATAATTTTGCTTCATAAATTAAGTAAAAAAAATAACAGTTACCGCTTAAGTAATTTCTCCTATAGGGCAACATAATAAAGTTAATATGGTGGGGGATTACCAATACTAATTTCAGGACATTTTATTTTGTTTTCATGTCATTCGGAATAGACTGCCTGTCTTTAGTAATATTAGATACCTTTACTCTTTGTTTAGCACATTGTTGATTTTTGTAGTATTTTACTGTAGTTGAGTAAATATAGTATTGTAATCTAACTATTAATTAAACAATCAACACAATGGGGTGTTTTTGGTCATCCGAGGTTAGTATTTCATTTATAACTTATCATGGCTTCTTACTTAGTACGTTCTTGGAAAGTTTTAATAACTTTTCTATATATATATATATATATATATATATAATTACAATATACTTCATTTTTAATACACGTCTTTATTACGAATGTAACAATGATATCTTCTTCACAAAAATCAAAGTTTTATTTGTTAAGTAAATGTTTCTAGCCCCGTGAGCAATATGTACGTAATAGCGAACATGTGGTTATTCGGCATACAGGAATAAACTCCACCCAACAAGAATTTTCATACAAGGAGACTTATGAAAAGCCCAGGGTCTGTATATTTATTAATTATGTTCATATACTGTCAATGTTTACTTATGAATATAGATATAAAGAAAAAAGATAAAAGTTTGTAAACAGTTTATGAACATGTTGTATTACTTTATTTGATCTTATATGGGTAGGCATTAGTGAATTCATAAGTATTTTTTCTCATCTTAATTCTAGTCTAGAACAATATCTCAGGCAAAACAAAAACCTTTGCCTAAATTGACAAAACCACAACCACTTTTTGGACAATATAAATGTTCGGCCTGTGGACGTACTTGGAGTAGCAGACTTTGTTGGCCTAATAGCTATCAGATTTGCAACAATTGCAAGAAGCCTGTGTATGCATATAATAAGGTAGTGTATGAATTTGGTTTTATACATAGACTTTTTGTTGTTGTATCTACTCTTAAAAAGTTAATAAATATTAGTTATGACATTTGTATGTATTAAATAATTATTTAATTATTGAACTTCATACACACTCAAGTACATAGGTGGACTTAATGCCTGAGGCATTCTCTACCAGTCTAGCAAAAAGTTCTCTACAGAATGAGGTTGTTGAAGGAAGTAAATATAAAGGGAATAAATTTAAAAAAAAATCATAATATATACTAAACTCGTCCGCAACACTGAAATATAGACTTTTGGAAATGGAAACATAACAGCAAACAACATTAAATAAATAAATATGAACAAATATATAGATAAATAAAACACAAAAAATATACACAAGTACATATAAGATGTATAATATATAAGTTATAATAATTACTACTACTTCTGCCGTCATAGTATTATAAGGTTTACATATGTTGTGGTTTATCATAAAGGCTCTAAAAATAAAAAACAGAAAAACATTTACTATATTTGAAATTGGGCCAGTTTAGAAAAGTAAAATACATTAACAAAATTCATATAAAAGTTATAGCTGTTGTAAGGGGTATACCTAGATGTATTATAGAAAAAGGTTAAAATTAATCCACCCGATCTCATCCATGATAAAAGTAAATAGAGGGAAAATGAAAACCAGGAGATGGCCAGCAGCAGCAGCAGCAATCCCCCCAAAATAAGATCTACAAACTTTTGTGGCAATCTATGGGGGAGGCCTATGTTCAGCATTTATCTGTTTCTGATAATTGAAGATAAGACTCAATAGCTGATAATTTCACACACAATGACATTTATTTTCAAATTGCTAATTGTATTTTTCATTACATCTTTCAGAGGGAGTTGCGACCTTCTGATATCAAAGAATCAAAAACTAATCAAGAACATAAAAAGGAACTCTGTCAGATGTGTCAGCAGTTAGGATTACTACTGTGGGAATTTTGTTAAAAAATTGCACTAGAGATACATTGACCTATTAATCCTATTATTTTTTGTTTGTAGGTAGACAAATACAATGTTAAGTCTAAACTCTCCAAGGTTTCTTTTTCCATAAATGACCCTGATAGTAGGTATCTTAAACACCTTATTTTATACAATTTCTAGTGAATATGATAAAGTGTTCACTAGAAAGGTAGTAAAAATTCGGAAAAAATTATGCCTTTAGTGAGTGGGCAACTAAAGGAATTAGAAAGAGACAATTTATATGATCTCTATGATAAAAGATCGCTTACAGCTAATATAAAATTTCATCAGTATGTCAAAAAGTACTCAAAAATCTTTAAGTGTCTGTATGAAAGATAAAGCTGATTTCTTAAGCAATAAAATTAAACTTTCTTGTAATAAAAATAAAAGCCACATGGAATATTATTAATTTAGAAACTGACAGGCTTAATACAAAAAAGGAAGACTTCACTTTGAATATTAATGGCAATGTAGTTAAAGATAAAAATGAAGTTGCAAAGAGTTTCTTCATGTTTTTTCAAATATACTTACTGAAATTACTAAACATTTGCAGTCAAATCCTGTAGTTGCAGAGTAATTCCTAAGAGAATATGTAAACATGAACATTCCTAACTTTCAATTTAATCACATTAGCTCTGCAGATATTGTAAAAGCATTTGAGAAACTAAATAAAAAGAAAAAAGAAGATATTTGGGGGCTTTCAGTCTGGGTAATAGATATATTTATTATCGATATAGCTCCAATCCAATGGCGATGATTTTTAATCTCTGTGTTGACTTTGCTATCTTCCCTGATTTGATGAAACATAGTCAAGTTGTGCCAGTTTTTAAATCGGGTAGTAGAGAAATTCCTAAAAATTACCGTCCGATTTACGTGTTGACTGCTTTAAGTAAAATATTTGAAAAAATTATGCTAGAGCAATTGCTCGTTCATTTTAGTATACATAGAATTTTAAACGACAAGCAATTTGGCTTTACAAAAGGAAGGTCAACGACTGATGCCGGTGTTCAACTAGTCACACATGTTTCTCCAGGCCTGGAAAGATCTTCATGACACTATCGGTGTGTTTTGTGATCTCTCAAAGGCATGTGACTGTGTAGATCATAATAATTTAATTCGTAAACTTAAATACTACGGCATTCGTGAAGCCTCGTTAGATCTTTTATGATCTTACTTAACAAATCGAGAGCAAAAGCAAAGTAGCGATTAACGGTGTTATATCGTCAAGTCGTCTAGTAAAAATGGGTGTTCCTCAGGGATCGATCCTTGGTCCATTTCTGTTCTTGGTTTAAATTAATGATCTTCTTTATTTGGTACCAAATTTGCTGAGGTAGTTGTGTTTGCTGATGATACCTCATTGTTGTTTAAAGTTAAAAGAAATGACTTGACGCTGGAACAGCTCAATAAAACTCTGGATATTGTTTCTAAATGGTTTGCGGCAAATAATTTACTTTTAAATGCGGGTAAACCAAATTGTCTACACTTTGGAATGTCCAAGTCTGCATATAATATTAGTATTAAGTTAGAGAATTCTAACCTTTCTTTTCAAAATTCAACTGTATTTCTTGGAATCGCTGTTGATTCTACGCTCCAGTGGGGAGCACATTTTGAAAAAGTTGCTTCAAAGTTAAGTTCTGCCATTTTTGCAATTGGAAAGATTAGACAGATGACTGATGAGGCTACAGCTAAATTAGTCTATTTTGCATACTTCCACAGTATTGTCATATGGCGTATTACTTTGGGGAGCCAGTCTGGAAACAATGTTCATTTTGCAAAAACAATCATTTCGAGCAATATATAACTTGGGTCCTCGCGAGTCTCTACGAGAACTATTCAAGGATACTAATATTTTGACACTTCCATCTTTGTATATTTATGAAAATAAATGTACGTACGGAAACACATGTATTTATTTAATAAAAAAGTGACTGTATCCTTTAGAATGGGTGGAGGTGACGCGCTAGAGGTTCCTGTGTATAGGTTGCCCAAAACTAGAAAATCTTTTCATATAAGGTCCATATTTTTTTTAATAAAATTGCTAAAAGTGTGACTCAAAAAACTGACATAGAATTTAATAAACTTGTCAAGAAGACGTAATTGGAAAAATCGTACTAAAAAGTAGATCATTACATAGAGGGCAGAGATGTGTGGAAATAACTCTTACTCTGCACTTGCAAACCCCCTGGCTACTAAATTTATGATGTAATTTTTATGTAAATTATAAATGACATGTAATATGGAATTCAAAAAAAGAAAGACTTCACGAGTTTCTTGCCGGTTACTTAATTATGCATTAATTAGTATTTAAATTCAATTCATATACCTGATATGATTTTTCCAACTCTTTCGGTACCATAGAAAGCGAATATTTGCTTACTCATACATGCTTTAGCATAGTCTAGGGATATAAAAAGGTGAATTTAAAATAAGTTACTTGTACGATAAAAAAAAATTTTGGACTGTCGATAAATAGTTGCTGCGAATCTATTGCCTTAGCATGTTCCATCATATTGAAAAAAAGGAACAGAAAGTGGCCTGAAAATGGAGTTGATTTACGCAGTCTTAAAGACTGGTGAAGGTAGACAACTGTTTAGTGATTACCAAAGAGGTTGTTATCCAATCGTGCGAACGTGTTGCCGTCTCGCTCATCGCGCCTCACTTCTCTCGCCAAAGGGATTCAAAAAAATTATTTGCGCCCATTCAAAGTCAGCACTCAAAAAGCGTGCCGGTATGTGTACTTTTTCTCGGTTAAGAAAAGGAAAGACAATGAGAGGCCTGACCTCTACTGGTCTACTGTGTAACTGCCGCCTCTATGAGACTTGCATAAAACCCGTAATGGCCTATGCATGCGTCGCTTTCGCTCACGCGACGGGCTTTTCGAAAAAGCCGCGGTTCATCCAAACCCGCTGGTGGTTAAAGCAGCAAATTACCGACCAAATAGAAACGACCCAACGCAAACGTCGCCCGCGAAATGTGCTAGACGACACGGACGTCTCAGCACTCCCTGCCCACGATACGGTCATTCACGATCCAGGCTACACTGTACACACAGTTAATAGCTTTAATATAACACGCACCACGACGCGCGACCGCCGTAGAGAGCGGCGCGCAGCAGTCGACAATCACACCGCGTACACACGATACACCCGTGTTCCAGGGCGGTTCTCACCGCCCAGAGTTACCGACACACAAGTCGACAGTCCGAATGGAGGCCCGTAGCCTCCCTCGGACGGTCATTAGACGACTTAAAATCATTTGAGATATTCGAAATCGCGCAAGCACGCAACGAACGCGACACAGTCCGAATTTCGAGGTTTTTGTAGGAGTTTATTTAAGTATTTATGTTTGGGTCAAACCAAACCTGGCACGCGGGCCCCTGGCCCGTGAGCACAGTATCCGATGAAGCTGTAAAAGCCAAAAAGGCTAACAGCAATTACATCAACCAAAATTATATATGTGTAACTAACTGCTTGGTTTCGTGATCGGTTTCATTTGATCTCATTAACCAATGAGTGAGCTTTATTTTAGCGTATGAAGCTCATTCATTAGTTAATGGGATCAAATTATGAAATACCTCCCAGGTATAAGATATTTTTACGTTTCTTGCACGCGATAATTTTGAATTATTAAATAATTATGCGTAACAGGTTTTAGTCGAGAAGACTGGTTGCGACTAAGGTAAAATTGTTCTTTCAGTGGTAAATTCATGGACGAGTTGCGGACGCTGAGGACTTTGTATGCGGTTTCTGTTTGTTATTTTGTCAGTGTAGAACAAGTTAATTTTCTTTGGTAATTATTAAATTATGTAACATTAAAAAAAATACAAATGACCGACTTTTGCAAAACTGATTTAATCTTTAACTCGACACTTTTACCTAAGATGAATGGTGATGACGGTTGAAGAATTAAGCAGTTCCATTAGTAAAAAGTTTGTTCATTAATCCCGTGAACTTTTTGTTTTTTAAATTGTTGTCTACACAAGTTAGTACATTGACTGTATAGTCATTTTTTCTTTCCGCAATGTAAGCCAATAGAGGTAAAGACACTGACTGAAATTCTTCTATGTTAGCCTCTTCCAACAAATTTGCTATAACTGCTACTTTACTAATCACTGTTAGCACTTGGTCGTCAGTTACAGGTTCCGATATATACTTGTACTGAAAAAAATCACAAAGTTATGATTTGAATGGCAAAATTTACTAGAGCGTTGTACACCAGTTTTAAACGAAGAATGGAACTATATGTACTATAACTTAATGTTATCTTAATAAAATGATGTTTTAAAAAAAAGGTGTTTGTCTTGCTAGACTTTCAACCACCAACCCAATTTCACAATATGTAATATTTCGTGGTGGAAATATGATTATTTAAAAAAAATAACTCGTTTCGATGCAGGTCTTTTCTAAATTGGAAGAATTTTCGCTATGCAAACGGATTGACAATCACAATAGAATAGAATTAATTTTCTAAAATAGATAAATAGAATTTTCTAAAATAAATTTTCTAAAGTAGATAAGCAATCGAGGGATCAAGTTAGGTTTAAAAAGGGGTGGAGGTTCGTGCGACGATAAAATGTAATTCAACGGTTTTATCGATTGAAGAAACGCGGATCAATTTTACAGACCATCAAGAAGACCATTCAAGTCATCATCTACATCTCCTATAGCAGGCCTTTGTGACACCAACGACGAAAAAATTAGACATTGAAAATAGGTAGTTAGCGGAGTCTCACTGTTTCGATGGTTGTATATCACGGATTCTATTCAGTGTACGTTTTTTTGTAATTGGTGTTTTTTTGTTTGTAATTTGGTGGTTGACCAGTCCTCTTGTAGGAGGGAGAGAGGTGTTCTTTAAAACTAGGTCGTCGTCGTTTCAGACTATCACAAGTCCACTGCTGAACTTAGGCCTCCCCCAGAGATAGCCACAAAAGTTTGTAGCTCTCATATTGGAGGGATTTTGTCATAGTTGCCACGCTTGGTAGGCGGGTTGGCAACTGCAGTGTATTTATTCAGATGGTCCAGGAAGATGCTGCTGCCCATCTCCTGGTTTTTATTTTTTCTCTGTCGACTTTTACGACACCCATGGGATGAGATGGGGTGGTAGACTATCTTAAGCCGCTACCACACGTCGTCGTCGTCGTCGTTTCAGCCTATCACAAGTCCACTGCTGAACATAGGCCTCCCCCATAGAGAGCCACAAAAGTTTGTAGCTCTCATATTGGAGGGATTTTGCCGTAGTTGCCACGCTTGGCAGGCGGGTTGGCAACCGCAGTTTATTTATTCGGATGTTCCAGGAAGATGCTGCTGCCCATCCCCCGCTACCACACGGTAAATGGTAATTTACACTATTTTAATTTTGCATGCTCATCTTAATAATTACCTTCTCTCCCGATATAAAGATGATTAGATACATAATATTAGCTGGATCTAATCATACTCACCCTTGTAGTAAGTACGAAATTCCTATAGCAATATAATAAGCCTTTCCACGTCGTTTCCGTGCGGTTGTCCTTCTCAGCTGCCGATACCAAAAGTAAGGCGTCATGGAAAACATCTAGTGTTGTTGTATTCCCCAAGAGTGATAAGCTTTCCCACAATTGATACCATTCGTTTAAGACGGTAGAACAGATCATCTATAAAAGTACGTTAAGCTTTCATTAAACGCGGAAAGTACGAACAGAACTCGACAGTAAAATCTAAACATAATTTATGATCTGAGCTCTTCAGACGAGCATTTGCATATAATTAAGAAAGAAAAAGAAATAAAAATTATTTTAACAGAATGAGAAATCTGCCACCGGTCTTTCTTTGCATCCTTTAGCTTCATCTTTGAATTTCTGTCAGCCATCCCTTCCATCTCTTCACAGGGGGGACGACTCGTTGGCCCACGCCGCAAAAGAGAAAGCCGACCTTTTAGGCTCTCTTTTTGCGTCCAACTCGACTCTGGATGACAGAGGGAACTCACCGCCGACCATCCTGCGTTGTGAGTACTCCATGCCTGAAGTAACGTTTCTGCAGAGCTCAGTGCGCAAATCACTCTTCTCTCTACAAGTGGAGTGGGCCAGATGGATTCCCCCTATTGTGTTGAGGATGTGTGCTCCGGAGTTGGGTCCGGTTCTCACGCGTCTTTTCCGATACTCCTATTCTCGAAGTGTCGTCCCGAAATCTTGAAAGACAGCTTCAGTGCAACCGATCCCTAAAAAAGGCGACCGCTCTGATCCATCCAACTACAGGCCGATCGCCATCACCTCCTTGTTCTCCAAAATAATGGAAACCATTATTAACGGCCAGCTCTTGAGGTACCTAGAGGAGCACCAGCTGATTAGTGACCGCCAGTACGGCTTTCGTCGGGGTCGCTCAGCTGGTGAGCAAGGGGGAGGCCCTGGCAGTTAGTTTGAACGTAGCGAAGGCCTTTGATCTGGTATGGCATAAAGCGCTTCTCTCGAAGCTTCCTTCCTATGGGATTCCTGAGAAATTATGCAATTGGATCACCAGTTTTCTCACAGACCGGAGCATCAAGGTCGTAGTCGGTGACGGTGATGGTGACGGTGCATGCTCGGACTCAAAACCTGTGAATGCTGGTGTTCCACAAGGCTGCGTGCTATCTCCAACTCTGTTTCTTCTGCATATCAATGATATGTTGCATGTTCTCGGGAACACGTCGACGAGTACCGGAACAAACTTGTGTCTGAAGTCGCGATTTTGTTAGACAAAATCTCGGACTGGGGCAGACTAAATTTAGTCCATTTCACCCCAAAGAAGAAACACCCCAAATTGGCTTCAAAAAAGCTCGGCGTGCTCAGCAGAGCGGTACAGTATTTCATGCCGGCCCACCGCTTGCAATTTTACAAGGCACAACTTCGCCCACACGTGGAATACTATTTTCATTTTTGGGCGGGGGCATCCCAGTGCCAGCTCCTTCCATTTGACCGCGTCCAGCGAAGAGCGGCTCGAATCGTCGACGACCAGGTTCTTTCCGATAAGCTGGATCCACTGACCTTGCGAAGAGACGTTGCGTCTCTTTGCGTTTTTATCGTATTTACTATGGGGAGTGTTCCGAGGAATTGTTCGGAATCACTAAATTCCATTTGTCATTCCACAACTGTGCGCTTTTCGAGGAATTTTCTTCCACGCACGACAATTTTGTGGAACTTGCTGCCGCCAGCGGTTTTTCCGAACCGATATGACTTAGGGACCTTAAAGAGCCTATTCCTTTCTCAAAGGCCGGCAACGTACCCGCTACTCCCCTGGTGTTGGTGTACTACATTATATATACATATTAAAATTAGAGGATACTTCTGTCCAGTAGCATTCATGCTTATTAAAAAGTAAATGTGGCAGCAACATTGATTTTTCAAATGGTTCAATGTAAGTCATATTTACTGGTGGTACGATTCCTATGCAGGAATCCGTCTAGGTAGGTACCACCCCAGGGCCAGTTATTCTGCCGTGAAGCAGTGGTGTGCAAGCATTACTGTGTTTCGGTTTGAAGGGCACTGTGAGCTAGCATAATCACTGGGCATTTGAGACTTAAGAACTGACTCCTTTCTCAAAGGCCGGCAACGCATCTGCTATTCCTCTGGTATTGTAGATGTTCATGGGCGGCGGTGATCAGTTACCATCAGGTGAGCCGCTTGTTCGTTTGACCCCTATTCCAAAAAAAAAAAAAAAAACTGCTGTCTCAGGGTGACGGGCGCATTGTGGTGTCACACAGAAATATTCTTCGTGACACGTGGCATTTGTTGTGGGCGGACGTTGCACTTACCATCAGGTGTGCGTTTTGCTCGTTTCGTCACACAATAAAAAAAAAATATTATGCACCTACTTGTGATATGCAAACAGTTAAAGTATTAATATCCATTCCTTTGTGCACATGTATTCCGGTCAATATTTCAAAGTATGTTTCACCAGGAGGGTTCCATAATGCCCTGTAGTAATACATGTTTAATGGATTTGTTTTCTTCAGTTTACTCTTCAACCAGGTACTTTCATTTTCTGAAATCAGCATTTGATTGGTTTTGTTTTAGAAAATACAGATATTCTGTAATATGTATGTAAATCTTAAGCTATGCAATATAGAAAGTAATATCACAGTAGAAAGACATATTGGCGGACGACACCTTTGATATTATCTTAAATAAAATACATTATTATTATATTTCCATACTGCTGAGGCCAGTATGGGCCACTATCATTCCCCGCACTTTTGCTGCAAAATTGCTGCGGTAAGGTATGGGACCTGTTTTGAAGGGGTATTTTAATGATAAGGAAAGAATCGAAATTAATTTGCTAACAAAAGAACCGCAAGCAAAAAAGGTTTGTATTACCTAGTTTTTGCAGAACACCGCCAGACCTCCAACAATAGCGTGAACAAGCAAACTAAAACTGCCACAAGATACCCAGCGGCGTAACAATAGGGCGGTAGAACGGTCAAAATGCCAGGGACAGGAGGTTCCTAGCATTTATTACAAAATGTAGTAAAATTTATTCGTTTTGTATTCAATTAATTTAAACTTTGATGTTGTCATTAATACTTTTCAACATGAAATTCGGAAAAAAAGAAGACAAATAATTAAAATTTAGACTAAAAATAAAATTGTTATTTCTATCTCTCTCTCTTTTACTGCTCTACTCTCTTTACTAGAAAATCATCGAATAATGCGCACAATAATTATAATAGCGTTTGTACATACGTACTTTACGTAGTTATTTATAAAAATGAAAGTACATTGTTGGTCCAGTTTCTTTTATTTACATAGAGGGAGAGACCAACCGACGAATTTCTCACGGGACTCAGCGGTATAGTTACGCCACTGCAGAAGACCTCCACCTACACTACAACTATGAAATATATATCACTTAAGTGACATCATACGACACGTATTTTCTCCCACAACGACGTATTATATAGTGACATTAACTTACGACAGAGAGCTGCTGAGTATAAAACTAGATAATAAACACTATTTTTAATTTTGCATGCAAATCTGAGAGCCGTGATAGATAATAGGCCGAGCGCTTGCCCTGTATTTCATAGTGAGTGACCTGAATTCAATCTCCAGTGCCGGCACCTCTAAGATTATTCTGCAATTCCAAGTCCTGATTTATCCCACATGCTCAGTGATGAAGAAAACCTGCATGCAATAGAAATATTTCGAAGATATTTGAAGGCCGTCAACCCACATGGAGCTGCATGGCAGACTCTTCCCAGCTCCAAAACCAAAAGTGGCCTGCGCTTAGCAGTAAGACATTTATGGGCTGTGACTTTACCTTTTGATTTATGTGGATCTTAGCATATACTATTGATAAAAAGGACCCGAATGTTATGAGTAGCTGACTAACTTTGAGTCCATTTTTCTTTCCTTCACCTGTATTAGCATTTTACATAAGTAAACACTAATCATGATGCTGAACGGACATGTATAGTTGTGCAATAACAAAATTTTTTGTAGATCAGGCCAAACAAGTGTGCTAAATGCTTTCCAGTTGAGTGTGGCTTATGCCCAGTGGTGAACTGTTTATTGGTATATTAACAATTAAATAATGAAAACTAAATTAAAAGTAAATAATGATTGATTATCAGCCTCTTGGCAGATTTTGAACACAATGATATTTCATGGTAAACACTACCAGAAACATGCAGTTTACCATATTATGACAAAAATTTTGTTTAAATAATAACAATGTTGGCAGCAGGGAACAGCCGTCTTAACTTAAATTTCATAGTATGAGTTCAATCTTCGTTCTAACCCGCGATACTGACACTTCTAAAATAGTCAATGGCAATCTTAAGTGCTGAAATTACCCCATGTAAAGGAAAACATAACCTGTATTGTAAGAAAATATAGATCATTTAATCACAGTTGCATAATTTTAAAAGTTAATAAGATGTTGTTTTGTGGCAATCTATGGGGTAGGCCTATGTTCAACAGTGGACTATAATAGGCTGAAATGATGATAATGAAGATGTTATTACCTGGTATATTGTTTTGGTAAGTATCCATTATTGATGTCTGCATTTTAATTGAAAACTCTAAACAAGACGGGCTCAGAGCATTAAAAGTATTTATTTTCCAACGCACCACATCCAGTACTTGTGCAATCATTGCCAACATTGGAGCCCTGTACTCCAACAATTCTGTTAATGAGTAAACCTCATGCAACAATTTCATTTGAATATTAATTTTATTTAAATCTTTATGTATTAAAGCGTCATGTAAATTTGGCATAATAACTAAAAGTAGTAGCTTGGCTCCAGGAATTATGTTATTATTTTTCATGTAACTAATAAAATTTATAAAATTGTTTTGTTTTGTTTCACAGTCCAATTCACTAGCAATAACATTTTGCACAGTTCTTATAATGCATGGTTCTGTATCTTGTTTGTAATAATAGTTAGAATATTTCTCTATGTATTTCATAATTCTACCCATAATAACACTTTGTTGTGAATTTTCTGTAGCCAAATCAAATATTTTCTTGTAAACATTTTTAGGACTTTGAATAAAAACATCTAAAATATCAGATAAATCAGCATCTGGAGTAGCTATAAATTTATTGAATATTTCGGTTTTCATATTGTTAAAATCTATAGTTTCCATTTCATCAGAGAAGCAATTTTGTGTGAAAGTATCTTCTAGTATTGTATGTTTTGTAATGATGTCACAATGCTGGAATGTTTTTACTGCTAGCAGTTTAACTGCTTCTTTATTTTCTGTAAAGTTATTTATGTGTTCAACACATATATGAAATAACTTATTAAAATCATCTTGTTCTAAAACTTCTAAATTTGAAGTTAGATTTTCAACCAATGCTAAATCTTGACATAAATTATTTTTATTCAATAAAGCCCGCACCCATTCGGATTTATTGTGACTATTTTTAATATTTTCACTAATATCTGTAGTGTTTGTAGTGTTAATAATATCCTCCACTTCCACAGGCTTACAGGAAATTTGCTGTAGCATTTCAACAACTGGGTGATCTACAAGACTTTCAATACTCAAAAGCTTAGCACGTAATTTGTAACAAAGTTCTCCAATTACTTGTTGCATACTTTTTCCATTCTCTTCAAATTCACTCCATGTGCAAAATATGTCAACACTAACACCCATTACAAGTTCTTTAGATATGTCAAGTAAGGCCTCATGACATTTATGTAGACAATCTAAGACCAAATTATTACAGTCTCTTGTTTTAAAATTGCTATTATTAACTACATTTTCCTCTGTATATGTTAACATGTAAATGTCTACATCATCACCCAAATTAAATATTTGGGTACCATTAAATTCTTCAACACATTCATAAACCAGCAGAAGAAGTTTATGTAAGGTTTCTCCTATATATTTATATAATGGGTTGCGTCTAAGATTTTCTAATTTTCCAGCATTTGGTGGGCAAGCAAAAAATTTCAAGCATTTTTTGAATATATGTAAGGCAGAATTGAGAAAGTTTTCATCAATATTAAAAAAGTTTAATCTACATATAAGTTTATAACATGCTCCAGAAATGAGTTTTATTTTGTTAACACTTTCCATTGGACTAATATATTTCATATGATTAGTGAATGCTTCTGCCACCTCTAAAGCCAATTGTGGACAACAGAATGCAATGACTTCATTCACAAATTGATCCATATAAAGCTTCCACATCATTTCACACATTAAGCATTTAGGCACAGTAGGTATTGTCCAAATAAGAAAATCAACTCCGTCCTTTTCCACCATACTTTCCAATATTGGTAAATCTGCATTTAGAATAATATAAAAAGCAAATTTACGTGTAACTTTTTTGGTACTTTCCAGCAGAGAATTATTGTTTGCATATTTTTCTTTAACCAAGAAATTTTTTATACACAATATAACATCATCGATTTCATCCTCATTACCTAGAAAATTACGTTTATAACATTAATAGTAAATATAGATAATAGGCGAATCAAATTTTCAATGGACAATAGTTAAATTGGAATTACACTAATCAAAACAATTTAGTCTCCAATCTTGTATTTAACATCGCTGTTTGATTTTGACACTATTTCTATAGTGTATGAATATTTTGTAAAGTAATACAAATAAAAAAAAGAGTGACAATTAAACGAATTCCCATAAAATACGCTGACAAAAACCAAAGTATTGCAGCCTGGCCTACCTCCTCTCGCCGTAAGTTTAGAAAACGAATTAACGTTGTCTGCCGATATTATTACACCCTGTAAGGCCGCTAATTCAGAAGTAAAGTTCATTTTAATTTTTAAGGCACTTTATCGAATCAAATAATTTCGAATATGGGATTAGAGTTAATATCACTCATAGTTTATTATTAGCTTTGTATAAAATATACTGCATGATTTGTAGCTACGTCGACGTTATTTTTGGGATATTGGTAGTATTAAGATAATAATAATAGTAAAGAAATAGGAAGACGTGATTTGTATTTGAAAATTTTAGAAATGTCATTTATTTCATAAATCTAGAAGACTTGACCACAGAATACAAAGAGGATACTACCACAGAATACATATACCCCAAGGGGATACTAGATTATGCATGACCAAAGTCCAAACCCAAACAGAAAATATATTATTAACCATGATCATGGCTATTGGCGCTAACACGAAAAGTGGCGGTAGCGTTTTTATTAGTGTATATTTTTAGTTTTGATGTTTTATTACTGATAGTTTATTATGCAGCAAGTGCTCGTGAAAGTGTACAGTGATTGGAAAATTCAATCAAGACCAAAATTGAGTTTTTCGTTTTGTCTCTATCAGTTCACCAAATCTTCAGTTAAAGTCAAATATCATTTTACTGTGGATGGGAACGAAGTCTTTGTTAGATTACGATTAAATTATTACTCGCAAAAAATGTCTAGATTTGGTAGCCAGGAATCCAAAAAAAGAAGAAGAACAATAACCATGACAAGAAACGGTGCCAACATGTATAGTGTCAACAAATACATTTTTTTAAAAGTAAAATCTTGCCTCTCTTAAATTACCTGCGACACATTAATATTTTAGAATTTGTTATAAACATTTCTTCTATTCTTCGTTTGTTCGACAATAGTTAAAATTGTAAACAATTTAGTTCCTCCTGGATTCTCAGCTTTACTTATTGATACAACCTTCAAGTGTAGTGTATTCAGTCTTGAGAGTCACTGAAGTGAGCTTTTTAAAATGGTACTTAATACATAATAACTCAATGCCTTTTAATAGGTTTAATAGGCCTCTCCCATAGATTTCCATAAACCACTGTTGGTAACGCTCATTTTGGAGGATTTTGCGATAGTTGCCACGCTTGGCGGGCGGATTGGTTTTTTTATTCAGATATTCCAGGAAGATGCTGCTGCCCATCTCCTGGTTTTTATTTTCCCTCTGTCGACTTTTACGACACACGGGACGAAATGGGGTGGTAGATTATCTTAAGCCGCACGGCCACACGGCACTTTATGAACATACCCAGGTTTTATTGCGTTATTTGTGTTCTTCCGATGTCATTTAAGAAATAACTTGCTAATTTAGATATGCTTAAAACTTAAATGTCTATTGAAATGCCATTCAAAGTTAATATAGATTTTGAGTTTGAACTTTGAACGGAGACATGAATGAAAGCTGCGACGAAAGTGATATTAATATGAAAGAGATTGTGTGTTGTGAAGTGTTGAATAGCTTTGGTAATAGTATAAATCGACACTAAGGTAGTGATGTACCATTGTTCACAACAGTGACCAGAATAAACAATAATTGCAGTATCGAATATATCAGTTGCATTTTTGTGTGTTAATGTAGTATTCATAGTTTTTTAAACATATAACACTTAAAACTATCTATTTTATGTAAAGTAACAACTATATTCAACAGTCTGAAAAATACGCTTGTATGACAGTAAGCTTTAAAAACCGATACTCGACCCTATGATTACGTCTGTATTACGAGTTTTAAAAGAATTTGTTGTTTTGTCGACCGCGTGGCGTAGTGGTTAGCGTACCTGACTTCTGCGCGACTGGTCCTAGGTTCGATTCCCAGCCGAAGGTAACATTTGTGCAAAAACACAAATTGTTGCTTTTCGGGTCTGGTTGTGTTGTGCATGTAAAATGTATGTTTGTAAAACGCACCCACGATACAGGAGAAAATCTTACAGTGGGGCTTCGATTTTTTTTAAAAAAAATTAAACGCACATACACACAACAAAACACACACACAAGCTATACAAATATTAGAACTGTGCGGGAATCGAAGCCGTGACCCACTGCGACAAATAGCCATAGAATTTTCAACGATGCTGAACGAGTTTACAGTTTTAAACAAATATTGTCCAATTGAAAAAAACTTTATAATACATACATTTTCTTTCTGTATTCATGAACGTGATTACTTATCTTCTAGCCGTGTGTTAGTGGATAAAGGGAACCTACTACCCCATCACATCCCGTGGGTGTCGCAAAAGTCGACAGAGGGATAATAAAAACCAGGAGATGGGCAGCAACATCTTCCTGGAACATCTGAATAAATAAACTGCGGTAGCCAACCCGAATGCCAAACGTGACAAAATCCCCTCAAATTGAGAGCTACAAACTTTTGTGGCAATCTTTTGGGGAGGCCTATGTTCAGCATTAGACTAGTTGAGGGCTGCAATGATGATGATGACTTTTCTTCTAACACTATAAGCGACGAAATAAGAATACTGTCCGCTGAAGGCAAAATGATGCACCACTACTCTAAATGGACACGCAATTTTAAGGATTGGCTTTTTTGTAAAAGTTAATGCAACAAACACTCCACCTTACAGTAAGTGACACGTGTTCGTCCTTACTGAAGAATCAAGATTAAGGTGTGTCGTCACATCTTAGAATTATGATGGAATACCATTGACTTTGCATAACCAAAGAGCAAATTTACGCAAATAGCTCGATCTCGGTGTTTATAGAAATTGTGAAGTATCGATGCATAAGATTTTTTTTTTTTTTATTTATTTATTCTTCATTGATTACACCTTAAGCTAAATGCTACAATGGGCGGACTTAATGCCTTGTGGCATTCTCTACCAGTCAACCCTGGTTGAAGGTGAAAAAAAGAAAAAAATGGCAGGTGATATCTATTTAAAAGAAAGATTATATACACTCGGCGTCAAAAAAATCGCACATCCGAAAAAAATAATTTAAATACTATTTTAACACAACAGGCCAATGGCAATGTTGTGGTTTGAGGGTATCATTCGAAAGGTAATTTCAATTCGCTTTCAGGAATTTTAATTGAATTTTACTTTTATAACGAGACGAAAAAGAAATTAAAGAAAAAGACAGGGTATGTACAAATTTGCAAATTAATAGTTTAAAAAAAACTTAATAAATACAAAAAAAGTTCTTAAAACCTAGTGTTACCCCCCCTTGCCTTGATAACGGCTTCCATGCGATCTTTCATGGACCTTACAAGGATCGCAACAGCCTCTTGGGGTATTTGTTCCCACTTTTCAAGTACCGCATCTTGGAGCTCTTGAAGAGTGGCTGGAGCTGGATCTCGAGCTCGCACGCGCCGTTTTAGGTCATCCCAGAGATGTTGTATTGGGTTAAGGTCTGGACTTCGTGCTGGCCAATGCATAACAGGGATATCGACCTCCTGTAAATAATCCCGTACAATAGCCGCGGTGAGGCAACGAGCATTATCATGCATTAACATGAATCCATCACCGACATAACCAGCATACGGGACCACATGTTCCTCCAGGATTTCAGTAATGTACCGACCAGCATTTAATGACCCTTGCCCACGGCCACCCCGAGTCCGGGAAACGCACACAAGTTCCGTTTTCCCGTCGATGGAAATGCCGCCCCAAAACATACACGAGCCACCCCCGTATTCGACGGATTCTTCGAAGCAGGGTTGTGTGAACCTCTCCCCCTGTCTTCTGTAGACCCTTCTACGTCTGTCATTGCAGAAGAGACAGACCCTCGTCTCATCAGAGAAGAGTACGGTCCGCCACTGTTCTAAAGTCCACTCGCAATGATTCGAGCAAACTCTAGGCGATCTCTGCGATGCTGTGCAGTAAGTTTTGGACCTTTAGCAGGTTTATGGGCTGTTAAACTCTTTTCGTGTAACCTTCTTCTTATCGTAGAAACACTCACAGATGTTCTCCGAGTTGATCGAAGCTGTTGTTGCAACTCAACAGCATTTGTAAAACGGTTTCGTAAAGATGTCGTAACGATGAAACGGTCATCTCTTTCTGATGTGCACCGTTTTCTTCCAGATCCCGGTTTTCTAACATAACCACCAGTCTGCTGAAAACGTTGTAACACCCGTCGAACTGAAAAACGGGACAGGTTCAACTGTCGAGCAACGTCACACTGCCGCATCCCCGACTGCAATAGGGCAATCACTTGAGCGGCTTCTTCAGAGCTGGTGTACATCTTTACTTGTTCTTACTTGGGTTACTTGGGTTACTTGTTCACGTGTGTTCACTGCAAAGTCTAAATTACGACTGGCCCATATTTCATCCAGATTAACCCTTTTATACCCTTTTTAGGTGGTGTAACTAGCGTCCTTACTAACGAGCATTTGACAGTGTTTATTTTTGACGCTCTATAATGATAAATGTTTTAATGATTTCATGATTTTTTTATTAATAATGTAAAGCTATTCCAATATCCATTTCAAACATACCAATATTTATATAAATATAATTCGTTTCTAGCCATTACAGCCATTTTTCGCGCAAACTCAGAGAAGTGCGATTTTTGTGACGCTGAGTGTAGTAACCTAAGATAAAAAGTAAATATAATCAATATATAAATAATAAAAAATATAAATTGATACATACCAAACTAACGAATATATATATATACATACATAAATATACATTTATATATATACATACACATAATATAATGATTAATATAAATTAAATAAATAACATACACAAATAGATAAAAGTGAAACAATCAAATCTGCCAATTGTGATCCTTCTCAAGATAATATTCCCGAACTAATCTTTTAAAAATGTTCTTATTGGGTGCTTTTTTGATATCATCGGGGAGGGCGTTCCAGAGCAGTATAGACTGCACAACAAAAGAAGAGCTAAAGAATGCAGAAGTATGCTGCGGGATCGAGATCTTAAATTGGTTTAAGGAACGAGGTACTCGATTACGAGTAGAATAAAAAGGGGCAAAGTTATTTTTCAAATATGAAGGAGATTTAGGATCAGTTAAGATAGAATACAAAAGAAGCAAGATTCTGGAGCAACGCCTTTGTCGGATAGGAAGCCATTTAAGCTTAGAACGGTAACAGGAAACGTGGTCATATTTACGTAAACCAAAAATAAATCGAATGCAGTTGTTGAGAAGGCGCTCCAACTTATTAAGAAGATTACTGGAGAGATCCCGGTAACACACATCAGCATAATCAATGGTAGGTAAAATTAGGGAATGAACAAGCATGAGTTTTGTCTTAAAAGGCAAGAAATGTTTAAGACGATAAAGGGATCGCAAGGTAGCACTAACTTTACGGCTAATTTCGGAAACCTGAACTCCCCCACCCCAGGAAAGGTCCAAATGCAAGCCAAGATTTTTAACTGAAGTAGAGAAAGGGATTAAGATTCCGTTATAGAACACGGGGGCAAGGTTACTATAGTCAATCTTAGCCAGCATCTTTAAACCACCAACAACCATCACCTTACATTTTGATGGGTTAACAGATACACCGTATCTAAGTGACCAATCTCTAATGGCTTCAAGATCATCATTCAACTTTTTGATACCATTTTTGAGGTCATTAATTCCTGCTTGCACATAAAGCTGGAGGTCATCAGCATACAAATGGTACGAACAATTGACAACTGAGGTGTTAGAGTTTATAAACAAAGAAAACATTATAGGAGAAAGTATACCGCCTTGCGGCACGCCAGAGCCAATGTCCACCCAAGCAGAAGACTGCTGTCCTAAGCGGACCGATTGCTGGCGGCCACGAAGATAGGAGGAAAACCACTCCAAGGCTGGGGACGAAAATCTCAGATAACTTAGGAAGGAAATTAGGATGTCGTGGTCAACTGTGTTAAAAGCATTCGAAAAGTAAACAAGCGCTACCACAGTCAGCTTTTGCTCGTCCATGCCCTTTCGTATGTCGTCAGTGACCTTAATTAGTGCTGTGGTAGTACTGTGACCTGGTCGAAAACCCGATTGAAATTCATTCAATAGGTTATGTTTTGTTATGAAAATAGAGATTTGCTTATGAACACAGGCCTCTAGAACTTTGGACAGAAATGGAAGAATAGAAATTGGACGAAAATGGTTAGGCAACGAGGGATTAAGGACTTTAGGAAGTTGAACAAAAGCTCTTTTCCATAGAGTTGGATACTGACCTGAGTCCAAGGAGTAATTTACAATATGTGTAATTGCTGGTAGAAGGCACTCAAGAATCATGGTCACCATAACCTTACTAACCTCATCCCATCCCACGGCCTTGGATTTGATTGCCAAAACGGTATTTTTAACCTCGTCTTGACTCACGGGAGAAAATTGAAAATAAGGTATCTGAAGTGGAAGCATAGAACTAATAGAAGCTATTGTTTGGAATCGGACTAAAGGGTCCAATAATGGGGTCGAAATAAAGTGAAGATTGAGGTCATCCAAAGGAAATGACAGACTGCAGTCTGATGAAAGGGGCTTGCTAATACCAAGAGTTTTGAGAAATTTCCACCCATCTGCGGTCGAAGAATTAACAATATTTTCATGGATATATCGGCGTTTAGCATTTCGTACCATTTGATTGCATCGGTTCCTGAGCAATTTAAAGTGAGACCAGTTCTCCTCTGTGCGATATCTTTTAAATTTCCGAAAAGCACGAGATCTTACTTGAATGCGAATACTATAGTGAAAGCCTATTAATGTCCCACTGCACAGGCTTCATCTCACTTTTCAGACGGTTCCCAAGCCAGGAAGAGACCAACACGCTCCTCCAATGCGGCATCGCGGACTTCACAAATCGTTTCATCACGATCTTTTTCTTACCAATTTTGTTAGTGCCAGCACTGGTAATCGAACCAAGGTCATATTTAACGATAGATCACGGCAATGTTTAAAACAATTAATGCAGTGATTAAAACAAAATAATTTTATATTGATAATTTATTATTTATGAAGCAGTGCCAAGTTTTTCTTCGCACTTTTAAACAACGGATCAATTTTAAGCGCTCGTTTGTACATTTGCATCGCTAAATCATATTTTTTCCAACGATGATATAAAACACCTGAAACAAACAGTTTGGATATAATAGGTTTCTCAGTACGTAAATAGTAAAGAGTAAGACATTCTTTATATTCGTGGGCACCAGTAATGAACGTGTGTTCGTTCGCCTAGCCTAAATAAGTGGGTAAGTGAATTATATGTTACCGAAGTAGCACCGCCTAAACACAGATAACATATTCTAATCCTATACTTAAAATCAATGTCTTTTTTTATGAGAAAAATTATTAAGTTATCTTTTTTATACTAGTGTTCGCCCTGTGTTCGAAATTCTACCGTAATTCATAAGATTTTGAATGTTATTGAGGTTTCAGTAACAATTTGTTGGCCACATTATGTGTTTGACATGGTCAGTATGAACGTTAACAATGCAATGTTGAAGTACTTGTAATGCATTTTGGCATAGTGCAAATCATTTGTGTGAGTGGACACGAAAATAAATTTGTTGAAAAAAAAATCCGTGGAATGAGAAACGATGACCCTTTAGCAACGCGGCGATAAACTTGATGCTGGGACTAGTTATAATATTGTTATACTGACGACCGCGTGGTGCAGTGGATAGCGTACCTGACTATTGCGCCGCGGGTTCTGGGTTCGGGTCCCATCCGGAGCTAACATTTGTGCAAAAACAAAAATCGATTGTTTTCGGGTTTTTTTATGTTGTGCATGTGAAATGTATGTCTGCAAAACGCACCACGATGCAGGAAATATTCCTACTGTGGGCATTATTTTTATTAAAAAAAAAAAAAATACTGTCACTCACCAAGATTAGTGTGGTGGATAGCTTGGACATTTTTATCAAATAGTCTAATAGCTTTTTTGAAATGTGATTCGGCCTCTGTAAATTGATTTATTCTACCATATATATTTGCAATAGCAAATATCAGTGATGGTGTATCTGGCAATGCAGCCAGTGCTTTTGGTATTATTTGTAATGCTTTTTCAGACTGTCCTGTAAGGAATTAAAAAAATAATAATGAATGCACTGAAATTTATGAATTTAATGTTAACGTCCGATCGGCAGAAACGAGAAAAACGTGGAAAATTGTTATATTTCTCTACAAAATGGAGCCCCCATTCCCAACCTTTAGGCAGGTGGAACTCTTTTGCCTATTGTTTCTGATGATTTCATTTATTCTAAAATTTGATTTTTTAACGCTAATGGGAAATTGATTTTCATTATGTTGGGAAACATGGTCAAGCTTTAATTTTAGCATTATTATAGTCTAAATACACATAGTAATCAACCCTCTTAAAGGCAGAAAAGAGAAAATGTGGCACTGAAATCTACGACATCTGACGGTCTAAAACGATGGTACATTGGTATGACGTTTGTAAAGAAATTTAAAATTCGTTGAGCACAAAAAAAAGTGACGCCGGCATCGGGGTTCGAAGTCAGTTTTTACAGAAAAAATAATGAGCCGACCAAATCATTCATCTTTTTTTTCAACTGCAACCCTGAGACATCAATTTCAGTTCCATATGCCCAGTAATTATAGATAACCGTGCTGTTCAAACCGAAACACAATCAAATAACTGCCACCGTGGTGGTACCTATCTACACGGATTCCTGCATAGGAATCCAACTAATCCTTGATCTATCACAACTCAATAATTCTGCATACAGCTAACAAAATAATTTCTTTTAAAGGAATTATACCAGTATTATCCAACATCGCTATTAAGTTAGTCCATGCGTGAGTGTGTCTCGGATTTAGATCAATGGCTGCAAACCAATTCTCTGAAGCAGCGTCCGTGTTGTTTATTTCCAAATACTGTAAGAAGACAATTTGTTCAACGTTTGAAGTAAAATTCAACAATAACAACATATGAAATAATTTATCATGACGACCTAGTCTTATTATGTATTCAGTATTTTATAACAAAAAAGTGTTATAATAATATAATACTCAGATTTCGTAATACTTTTTTATCTTTGTTTCATAATTGTTTCTCTTTTTTTAAAATGATGCCAAGCGATGAAAACGCTAGGATCGTGACGCGTTTTACAGACATAAATATCACATGCACAGCACAACCAGACCCGAAAACCAACGATTTGTGATTTTGCACAAATGGTGGCTCCGGCTTGTATTGTAACCCAAGACCCGCGGTGTAGATGTAAGGCACTCTGACTCTGACCACCAGTCTACGCTATCGTAATCGTATTTTTTCCTCACCCATAATGTTTGATTTATTTACTCTATTTACCATTAAGTCTAAATCGTTATAATAAAACCGATAGGTGTCCGGCAGAGTAGACCTACCTCTTTCCTAACGAGGGGTCGTAAGAGGCGACTAAGGAATTGTACGGACAGAGTTTATTCGTACAGATTAACACCATAATATGCAATGCAGTCTCTCTACTGCTCGTGGGAACGCAACGGAGTTAGATTTTTTTTGGATCGTACTAAAATGGCAGTGACGTGGTTCGCCACCTGTTACGTCTCGTTTCCCGCGAGGGCGAAAAGTACGCTACATTTGTAGCCTCCGGTCATAATATACACATACTCGTATATCATAAAAAGGCTCTTTATGATATGTGTATAAGTTGTTTATTATATATATATATATATATATATATATATATATATATACATACACATATATATATGTATGTGTGTGTGTATATGTATACATAACAAACACCATTAATTTAAGTCTTTCTTGACAAAGCTATCGACAGTACTCGGAAACTAGCTGTAGTCGAAATCGGTTACGAGAGCATCATTAAGCTGTATGTGTATTCACGTGATGACTCGACTGGTGAGTTCTAGGTTCGAATCCCAGTCGGAGTCGTTATTTTTGCAAATACACGAATTTTTGGTTTTCGGGTCGGGTTGTTTTGTGATTGTCCCCGTGTCTCTGACGCTGCAGTCTAGCTTATTTTAGATCCTATCGCATGAACGTAACGAAGGGCGCGGGTATTTTAGGACAAGTGAGTGCCTCTGTGTTTGCGCGTACACTCGTAGCCCTGTAATGTCGACCGCACAGTCCGTCAATATTCGTAAGTAGTCGCCGTGAAAGTAAATCGGCTAGGAGGACTTCATTCAGGAGACTTTACTGGTGGTAGGATTTCTATGCAGGAATCCGTCTAGGTAGGTACCACCCCAGTGCCAGATATTCTACCGTGAAGCAGTAGTGTGCAAACATTACTGTTTTTCGGTTAGAAGGGCACTGAGAGCTGGCGTAATCACTGGGCATATGAGACTTAAGAACTGACGTCTCTGGGTGAAGAGCGCAGTGTGGTGTCACATAGAGATGTTCTGGGTGACACAGCATTTGTTATGGGTAGACTTTGCACTTACCATCAGGTGAACGTTTTGCCCGTTTCGTCACTTTGTTAAATATCAAAGTGCAGTGCCTGCGTGTATGTTAGAATTGTATATTAATAAAACTAGCAATAAATACTAAAGGCATTACATACCAAATTCCCTAAGTTGTAAAGACAATCCGGATAGTTGCGGCGGTAACGAAGCGCAGTTTTATAAGCATTTTGAGATTCATTGAAACGCTTCGTATGAGCGAGAACGATACCCAGATTCATCCAGGCGGCGGGAAAATCTTCTCTGGAAAATAAAAAAATAAAAATCCCGTCTCGAATATACTCGTACCAGACCTTAAATCCGATAACAGGAAGCAGCGTCTAAATTTCTAAACGAGGCGTTCGTCAAAGTAACAAAATAAACAGCTAGTGCAACTTAGTACACGTGACAGAAGTGAAACTTATATATGTTACCGGCAATGTATGAAAAGACGGCATATTACTTGGCAGATTACACTAGCTCTCAGTGCCCCTCAGGCCGAAATATAGATATATGTTTGCACTATTGCTTTACGGCAGAATAAAAGGCCCCGTGGTAGTCTGATTTCTGTGCAGAAATCCCACCAACTCTAAAATGACTGCTCTGGATATAAACAATTATTAATTAATCGATAAATATTAATTAAGAATAACAGAAAGTTGCACGAAAACGCTGCACTCAAATTCGACATTAAAATTTTTAGTCATTTCGCCCAAAGAAGTATCACTTTAAAAAGTTAAGTAACGTTTTTTTTTATTGTAGAAAGTAACGAAACGAGCAAAACGTTCACCTGATGGTAAGTGCAACGTGCGCCCACAACAAATGCTGTGTCACCCAGAATATTACTGTGTGACAACACACTGCCACTGTCACCCTGAGATATCAGTTCTTAAGTCTCAAATGCCCAGTGATTACGCTAGCTCACAGCAGTGCCCTTCAAACCGAAACACAGTAATTATTGCACACTTCTGCTTCACGGCAGAATAACTGGCCCTGGGGTGGTACCTACCTACATGGATTCCTGCATAGGAATCCTACCACCAGTTAAATATTTCACTTCTGGGCTGGACACAAACCACACATTATCGAGAAGGTTTTAAAGCTGGGAAGATCCCGCCACGCTGCTACTTTTGGCAGACTTCACACAACTTCGATTTTTTTTCTTGTTTATGCAGTTTTTCTATTATTTTTCTTGGCCGCCGAGCACATTGTAAATCTGCACTAAAACTGCAATTATTATTTACCAGTGTCGGCACCAGGGATCGAACTCTGGTCAGACCCAGTACCTGATCTGCCACCCCATTTTTGCTAGGACACATTTTTCTACTCGTACAATAGACTTACTTCAAGCTAATGGCTTTCCTAAGATAAAATTCTGCTTCAGTATATTTCTTTTCATTCTTGAGTAAATTTGCTAAATTGTTCATTGCTTGATAGTACTCCGGAAATAATCTGAAATGATATGACATTAACTTACCATTTCCAACAGCAATATGCTGTGTTGTGTTGAAAAGCGCTTTTTACCCTGAGACAGTCTCTTATACATTACTATACTAATCTTACACATTTAGTCTCTTATACCCAGTAATTTCACTAGCTAGTACGCTTCAAACTGGAACACAGCAATTCTTTAACACTAATGCTTGATGACGGAGTAAGTGGCAATGCGGTTGTACCTCGCTGTACGGAACCCTGCTTGGAAGTCCTACTACCAGTATTGACAATAGGATAGTAACTTGTTTCGGTGTATGGGCATTATCCTGTTTAAATTTGGGATATACATATATGTTTATTGGAAAATTATCTGCGATCTGATATTTATACTATTACAATCACAATCGGCATGATGTGTATCGATTGATGTGACCACCGCGCGGCCTAGTGTTTAGAATACTTGACTACTTAGCCGCGAATCCTGTGTGAGATTTGAACAAAAAAGATAAATTATTTGTTTTCCAGTCTGCTGTTATTGCGATTGTCTCTTTGTCCCTAATAATGCATCCTACTTGTGATATTAACGCATGTGCATTAGATTAGAAAGAGCGAGAGCCTCTGTGTTTTCGCGTACACTTGCACCATAATCTCTCCCGCGCAGTTGATAAGCTTTTTTTATTGGAAAGTGACGATACGAGCAAAACGTTCACCTGATGGTAAGTGCAACGTCTGCCCATAACAAATGCCGTGTCCACCACACTGCTCCCGTCACCCTGCAACATACGTTCTTAAGTCTATGTCTAGTGATTACATTAGCTCCCAGCGCCCTTCAAACCGAAACACAGTAATGTTCGCAAACTACTTTTAAAATTTAAATTACCGTTAGATTTACCTAATTGCTTCTCTGTATTCATAAAGTGCCCAAGTTGTGTTCTGCCGAGCATCAGCAACCTTCGCTACGTTGTAACGTACTTTAGCATTCAGAGGACAAACAGATAAACCACTGATGAACAAACTGTACTCTGTTTGCCAGTCAAAAGCTCTTTGCCAAGTCTTCAAGATGTAAATCAAAATCAGTATCACATATACTGCAATTCCTGCCTTGAGACATAAAAAGTGTTATTGAAGAATTTTTTGCAAGAAATAAAGACGAAGTAAAAGCAGTGGTGAACATAATATTATGATTTTAAGTAACAGACCACAGCGATCTAGTTCTGGAATTAGTACGAATATAAAAAAAAAATGTGCTGCCATTCTGCGCCTCGTTACACTCGTCGAGCCTTTGAGGCTTATATATAAAATAGCTGTGCTTAGCAGTTTCATCTTCGGTATCAGCGGTAAGCCGCCGAGCATTCACAGTTCGGCTTTTCTCTGTCCGCTCCGTAAGATCATAGCATGATATACAATTTCGGTGATGTAATTGCTGTTAGCCTTTTTGGCTTTTACTGCTTCATCGGATACTGTGCTCACGGGCCAGGGGCCTGCGTGCCAGGTTTGGTTTGACCCAAACATAAATAAATAAATAAACTCCTACAAAAACCTCGAAATTCGGACTGTCGCGTTCGCTGCGTGCTTGCGCGATTTAGAATATCTCAAAATGATTTTAAGTCGTCTAATGACCGCCGTGGTAGTGCTCTGAAGTGTGCAGAGATTAAGGGCATTTCACAGTCGCTCTGAGTCATAGCATGAAGGTCTATAGCCCAGAACCTTCTTCAATAAAAAATATTTTTTTTTCTTTAGCTATCCCGTTAATTAAATTAATATTTCCTGAGATCAGCGCGTTCTAACATACAAGCTCTCTGGCTTTATTATACTCGTAGTAAGAAGTAAATCGTCATCGTATTTCCGAAGTATCTTGTATCGTATTTGACGGCCGCGTGGCGCAGTGGTTAGCGTACCTGACTTCTGCGCCGCGGGTCCTGAGTTCGAGTACCAGCCGGAGCCAACATTTGTGCAAAAACACAAATCGATTGGTTTTCGGGTCTGGCAGTGTTGTGCATGTGAAACTTATCTATGTAAAATACACCCACGTTACAGAAAAAAATCCTACTGTGGATCATTCTTTTTTTTTTAAAAGAAGATAGTCAAAGATTGCTGAGCCTGATAACTTAAATAGTAGTTACAGTAGTTCCGAAACATATTGGGTGTAATTGCATCCATAGGTATATTAAGAGTTACAAAATAATAAAACCCCTAATATCTTGTTAAATACGGTGTAGCAAGTTTTTTTCATAATCCATACACATATTATAAATCCGAAAGTGTGTTTCTTTGTTTAAGTGTATTGGAATCTCACACGGGCGAAGCCGCGGGTGTCAGCTAATAGTAATTATAAAGTAAATTTAATTTTTGATGAAATTATAATAATGAATATGACTCATTTATTATGTGGTTATAAATTATCTGCTTTTGGTTCAGGTAGTACTAAATTTAAGGAATTGTAAATTCTAAAATGGAGAGCGGAATTTGGCCAATATTTGAAGGCATACAAAATGGGGCTTGCTGTAGGTTTGGTATATTTGCTATTCTGTGGTACAATATTTTAAGTTTGTGCTATTGATATGATTACTGCAGCTCAACATCAGTCTTTTGTTAAACATAGGCCTTCCCAATTGATTGCCATAAAGCTCAATAAATTTTATACTGGTAGGTTAAGATTAGTATGGGCCGCTGTCACTGTGCAATTAATAAAAAATCGATACTAATATCATTAAAATAATGCCAGCATAGTTGATAGGTTTTAGTTGTTAAGAGATGTCACACCATCATCATCACAAACTTGCTGGCACATGATTACCACTTAAGAAACTACTGTGTATGTTCAAAAATGCATACTTGACGTGTGAAACAAACCTTGTACATTTTAGTTTTTGCATTGCAACATAATTTATTCAAACCAATTGCCACAAGTAGGCAATATCCAGCTGACGGCAAGTACAAGATTCTTTCAGCAATCACAAATCCAACTGGAAACAAAATATTGGCAGCTGGCAGGAAAGGAATTATAAGCAATGATATGGCCAAGACACTTAGCCTGAAAAACAAAATATCAATTTATGAACCCTATCCACATACGAACATATAAGAACAGATATTAAATTATTGTTTTTAGCAATAGTTAGTAACATAAATTGTGTTCTAAGAAACAGAAGAAGCAGTTTACTATAAGTAGGAAAGTCAGCATAAATACTTATCTCACCTTTTAGAGGAATATCTATTACTTTGGTGTAATATTGACTTTAAATGCAATATTCCATAAATATAAATTAAAAGTATGAACAATATTCTATAATCCAGTACACTTTCTATTAGTGGTACACATCCCATTGACCAATCATAACAAAGCCATTGTGGCCACACTAATAAGAGGAAGTTCAAAAAATAAATATAGTTAAAAGTTACTACCTGAAATAAAAATTTAATTAATGAAGTTAATAAAGATTCAAAATAAAAATATTTTAATAAATTATATGTCACCTTAGTGAATAAATTTGTGGCAAAAGCAGCTGGATTGTTTGCAGGTTTAAACTCTGGTTTCATTCCACCCATAATAAGCCATCTGCTATATAATAGCAATAAAGCAGCTAGTGATGTAATTATAATCCTTGTCAATGTTTCATTATCAATATTCATCAATAAAAATGATTTCTTGAAAGAGTTTTTCTTCTTTTTTGGGAAACTAGATTTAGTAATTATTTCATAAACTAGGCAAAATCCCTGAAAACAAACAAAATATATTCTGGTCAATAAGGTTGATGAGATTAAAGATATTAGAAATAATAGTAGTACAAAACTGTCAGCTTATAAGTTGTATCAGATTTATTTATATTGTAATTAATTTGTGAATTACGTCAGCAAATGCAACACTAGGACTCAGCCTGGTTTAATTGTCCTTATTGAATTATACACTAAAGTTATGTTATGCCTATATTAACAGCCAGGGTAAAGGTGGCTTGAAGAAGCTCTAAGATTCAGTAAGATACTTTAAGGTTAAGGTCATTCTTTATTGGCTAATACTGGTTTTTGAACATTGGACAGATTTACAAATAGAAACATATTTGGTTGAAATTGTGTGATGTTATGTTACTATGTTAATTTTCATGAGTTCTATTCATTCATTAATTTCAGCCTATCACTAGTTGTACTGCTGAACATAGGCCTCCCCCATAGATTGCCACAAAACTTTGTGGCTTTCATTCTGGGGTATTTTTCCATAGTTGCCACATTTGGCTGGCAGGTTGGCAACTGCAGTTTATTTATTCAGATGTTCCAGGAAGATACTACTGCCCATCTTCAGATTTTTATTTTCTCTATGTTGACTTTTCTTGTCTGTTCTGTTGTTGACAGACACGGGATGAGATGGGGTAGATTGAATGTAACCTGTTTGTAGATTCTCTGAAGCCACCACCAAACAGCAATGAGAGCTATGCTATACCTTATTTATTTAACATTTATAATTTTAAATTTATATTAATAGCTACTAATTAATTGCCTTTTAGGCATGTCATATGTTTAAAGATGATTGTTTTTTTAATACTTACCAGAACTGTAACACCATTTTCTTTAAATAACATAGCTATACCTGCTAATATCATTGAAGTGAATAAATACTGATATGAATATTCCTTTTTGTCTAAAGATTTGTCATAAAATATAAAAGACAAGAAGAAAACAATTGTAGCTAATATGTCTGCCCTTCCAACAACTCCGCAAACAACCTCGACATGTATTGGGTGTACGCAAAATAGCATTGTGGCTAGAAGGCTAAGGTCCACTGGGCTAGTGTCTTTAATGTAAAGTTGTAGTCTTTTTAAAATAATTTTATACACCTTCAACAAAAGGATACAACCGACAACATGGCATAGCAAATTTACTATTTTAAAATGTGAAGCAATTAGGTATTTACCACTTGTCAAATAATTGAGCCTGGAACAAGAAGTAATATTAAAATGAAGTGATAAATTGTGTTATTAGAAATTATCTGGCAATATAAAAATTATTAAATTATAAGTAATTAATGATTAAAATATTATAATAAGCAACCAACAAACCTACCTAAATGATAATATGGTTAGAGGCCGGTAAGATTTGTGACTTAAGTTACTCTTTATATTATTACCCCAGAAGTCGTTGTAAAATACGTCCGTCCATGCTTCTGAAGTTATGTCTTTATTATTAATTATTGCTTCGGAATCATCGAAGACAAAGTCTCCATTTAAACTAAATAAAAAAGGAAAACTAGACAAACAAAATATAACAAAGTATTGAAGCATTATGTTAATCATTCAACTTCAGTTTGTAATTTGTATGAACTGAAGTGATTTAAATATAGTTTACAAACATATTTGTAACATTGTAAACAAAACTTTATTGGGTGTATTTAAAACTTGACATATTTTGTAAATAAAAAAGTAGGTCTTTTGTACGCTACAAAGAGTATTTATGTCTCTTTGGCTATGATAACCGATAGCGAACAACTGACAACGTCAAATTTAAATTTAGAGGACGCTTAGACCTGCCGATCTCTAGATCGGATCGAAAGCATTCTACGTTTCGGATACATTTAACTTATTCGTTTTTCTACAGTATCTACAGGTTGATTCATAAATCGCAGATGGCAAAAATTGGATCATGAAAATTGAATTCTTTGCGTTATATCACTATGTATATTTGCTCACAATGTATGTTATTCGGACGGTGAACCTGCAGCATACGACTTGAACTTTGTTTATGACACTAATATAAAAACTGAAGATCTATTGATACTTTATATCTAAAGCAGTCGCCATGAAAACTTAGCCAGGTAATCAAAGATCAAAAGTAATAAACCTGTAGAAAAAGTTAGCCACTACATTAGCAATCGTAGAATTACATCAAAATATCACTAGTCGGCGGCGCCAATTGTTAGTCGGACACTATTTTATTCGTTTTCAGGGGTCGGAGTACAGCGGAGTAGCGGGCAGCAGCACGTGTCTCTCGCCATCCGCGACGTTGTATTCCTTACTCGCGGGTCCTCTGCTCCCAAATCTCTTTCGACTAAGCTGTCAAAGTCGCCGGGCTATCAGCGCACTACACATATAAAAAGAACTAGTCGGAGAACTTCCTCCCAGATCCGACCACTCGATTTTTGGCAAGTATTCCTTGGCAGTGCCGTGTGGTGGCGGCTCGATTTCATCCAATGGATCTCGTAAAAGGCGAGTAGGGAATTAAACTGCACTGTGCACCCAACAGTACATGATTGCGATGAGCTCACCACCTATTACACAAAGTGCATTATATTGTTTTGGTGAAACGTGCATGGTGGCAGTCGTCTGTTTTTGCAGTGAGTGCCCAGTCTCTGTCTACCCCTTATGGGATACAGTCGTGATCCTATGTATGTATGTATTCCTTGGCAATATCATCTGCCAAATTGGTGACCCGGCGTGATCTCAACATGCAGCCAATCTTCTCTCGACATGTTATGAACATCGCAGCCAGTTTATTCATCGTTTTCGGTTTCATCCACGTCATCATCAGCTATCGCAGTCACAGCACCAGACTGTCGGCACAACTCTTATAATTCTGAGTCTCTCAACCACTGAGGATCATCAACGGTGGCCCCTCTCCTCAATCTGATTCCTGAGGCATCAACACTGTCTCCAACCGTTTCGAAGCACTGAAGCCCTAGAAACAGCTTCACCGCATCGCCACACAGCACATCATCGCCTGATGTCACAAGATCTCCACGCTAACTACGACTTCCAGTCTCAGCGGGGGAAAGATGAAGCGACATGTAGGTCGACCAATGGGGAAGAGATCCCCGACCACCAGATCTGGCGGGTAGCATTCTACCCTTTTCCTTGGCAATATCACCTGCCAAACATTTTGCAGAAATGTTCAACGTGCGAATTAAATCATGCATTGACCCAATCGATTACACGCATGAGGACATAAAAAACGATCAAGAATATCGAAAGGATGGTTCTGTCTGTTATGAACGATCTAAGGCAGTCACTACGATTGCTCACGAGGTCTCTGAATTTGCATTATTCGCTAAGATTTAAATTTCACCTGTTCTTATGTCACTTCATCGCATAACAGATGAAGTGACACATAAGAAGCAGTCACTCGTTTTTACTTTACTGTACCTATATAGTTACGGGTAGGTTCCCGAAAATCCGTCTGTGCGCGTATTTTGCTTGTTCCCGTACCTAATATTATTTTGCAATAAAATCTGAGTAAGGTCAGCGTCACGGATACGGGTCAATCAGTCCATCCAGACCCGGTAACTAACAAAAATGCATTAGTTAGTGATTTATGTTTATTTTTAAAAGAATTAGGTTGTTATATAATGTATACGGGAACATATACATGAATTTTAGCTATATGAACTCCTTTTTCTTCATATAAACTAACTATGCCAAATTTTACACTCCACGTATGCAATATGCTTAAAAAGTGGTGCCAAGATTTGTCTTCACGTATTAATATACAGATGATTGATTTGGTCTGTGGCGAAGTGGCGATTGGCTTCTCCTCTATCGGTTGCAGATTCGATTCCCGAATCCAACAAATATTTGTCCCATCCGGGAATGGGCACCAACAAATTAGCAACAGAACAACAAAGCAGTAATGAGGGCATGAAAAATTATTCTAAAATCATCATACATCATTTTCTTGCTTAAACACTTGTAGAGAATGTTCAGTCTTAAAAATGAATATATTTCGTTGACTCATGTTGCACTCTCAATTTTTTTTATTTCATTAAAGTGACGGAACGAGCAAAACGTTCACCTGATGGTAAGTCCAACGTCTGCCCATAACAAATGCTGTGTTACCCAGAAAATTACTCTGTGACACCACACTGCGCCCGTCACCCTGAGACATCTGTTCTTAAGTCTCATATGCCCAGTGATTACGCTAGCTATCAGTACCCTTAAAACCGAAACACAGTAATATTTGCTCACTACTGCTTCACAGCAGAATAACTGGCCTGGGATTCCTGCATAGGAATTCCAAACAAGGAAAAGGGTCAATAAAACAGAATTTTCTTGATGTTTATGGTTTCAGTGAGTTTTTAATTTTGTAATTATTTCCTAAGATGCAAGTATATTGCATATTTTTAAGGAAAAGTTCTGACACTCGATTAGGTTGGTATTTGCGTCAGTGCGACATAGAGGTAACAGTGAAGTTTGTCGCCAGGGGTTGTAATGTGTGCTTGATGTCGAGGGCGGTTCTTGGGTCTCTGAGGGCAGCTGCGGCGTGCGCTAGTTGTAGCGCGCATTCCGGAGGGGCGGAGCTCGGTAGTGACGCGCACTCTCGTTCTAACGCGCTGCCCACGCATGTAAGCAGCTCGGAGAAGCCAAGAGATATGGCAGCACGTCGAAGACGATTGAGTTCCTGGATGGATACATAAAATGTAGACAGTGAAATGAAAATAATTTTATGTAATGTTATTCACATTAACAGTACAATAATTTCAATAGGAAGTAAATTATAAGCAACCATGCGACGAAACGTGTAGGCCGTGTGGTAGCGGCTTAAGAGCATCTACCACCCCATCTCATCCCGTGGGTGTCGTAAAAGAGGGAAAATTAAAAACGTGATGGTAAATAGGTGATGGGCAGCAGCATCTCCTGAAACATCTAAACAAGAAAAAAAACAGCGGTTGCCAACCCGCCTGCTAAGCGTGGCAACTATGGCAAAAGCCCCCTAAATTGAGAGCTACAAACTTGTATGGCAATATATGGGGGAGGCCTATGTTCAGCAGTGGATAAGTGATAGGCTGGAACGACGACGATGACGACGATGCGATGAAACAGTATTCGGATTAACAAGGTTGGGTGGTCAATAAAATATACTAATATTTCAACGGGATCTATTAGCGACTGTCTGAACTTGATCTTACATATTCTTTTTTTAATATTAAAAGCTGTTAAAAGAATTTTGATGCTGTTGGAATTCATTTCTTAATCTAAAAAAGTATTGTGTAAATTTTATCGAAATTCTAAAGAATCCTCTTTTTGCTAGAAACTAATTACAAATATAAATAGAATTGCTGGTTTAATAGCGTATTATTGTTTCTAATAACACAGACTATTGATGGGTTGCAGTAAGGGATGTGCCAATTGTTTATTAATAATAAATATTATAAATATATAGATTTTATTGTCATTCAAAATCAAAATCAAATATCATTTCAAAGAATATAATAAATTTAACTTATCATCTGCCATGGGAATACGAAGACAAAAAATGTTAAGGAACGAATTTGGCAGTAAAATACCTTGTAAAGATGTTGCGTCTTGTCAGGCAGTTTCCGTGCGTGTCGCAGAACTTTCTGGACGTCGGCGAGCAGCGCGTGAGGTCGCGCCCAAGCGCAACCTGATCCGCCGCCGCTATATGAGCGCCATGAACGCACCGGGAACGATTCTGTAATTATTAGACTTTAGATCAGGGAGAGCAGTGGTAGCTCAGGGGCTAGGCGCTCGCTTTATATCATAGTACGCGAGTGACCTGGGTTCGATTCCCGGTGCCGGCACCACTGAAATTGATAAAAGCAATTTTTAGTGCAGATTTACCACGTGAGGCTCGGCGGTGAAGGAAAACATCATGAGGAAACCTGCATGTCTGAGAAATAAAAAATATTTCGAAGACATGTGCAGTCCGCCTACCCGCATTGGAGCAGCGTGGCGGATTCTTCCTAGCTCCAAAACGAGAGGAGAAATGAGAGGAGGCCTGTGCTCAGCAGTGGGACATTTATAGGCTGAAAGCTTACAACTTTTTACTTTTTAGATCAGGGATTCCGTATATTTTGACCCCTGTCTGGGCATCATTGCAAGATGAATAATATTGGGCTATACGTAATATTAAAATCATTTGCTTAACGAGGTAAATCTTCAATTCGATTACCATAATTCGCCCTCGTAGCTAGCTAGCTTCACGGCATACACAGCTCTGGGATGCATTTTCAGGGCATCATAACCGATAGGTGTCCAGCAGAGTAGAATAGCACCTACCTCTTTTCCTACCGAGGTATCGTAAAAGGTATTTATTGTACGGACAGCCTTTATTCGCATTATGCAGAATAACGCTATAATATGCAATGCTGTCACTATATTGCTATCGGAACGCAATGGGGAGTGACTCGTACCAAAATGGCGCTGCCTACCCCGTATATGGGAAAAAGGCGTGATTGTATGTATGTTTGAGCACAGGAAAGGCAGACACTATGTCCTCCCTAAAAGCAACGTTTAACAATGGCTAATACTGTTTACAATATTATGCTCTGAAGACTGCTTTCTTTAGACTTCAGTACAAATATGGATTTTGAAACATTATCAAATATCTCCGTGGGGTCCGATATTGTACACATTATTTTTAGTACTATTATTGAAATTCATAACACGTTGCTTATAAAATTCTAGTTCAGAATAATACCTAAACATAACTAGTCATGCTAATGGATGTCATTATAATAGTTTTTATTCCTTTTTATTGCCACAAATAATATTCTTCAAATTTTATCAGAAATGTTTTTTTTTTTCACTAAAGTGACGGAACGAGCAAAACGTTCACCTGATGGTAAGTGTAACGTCTGCCCATAACAAATGCTGCGTCACCCACAAAATTACTGTGTGACACCACACTGCGCCCGTCACCCTGAGACATCAGTTCTTAAGTCTCATTTGCCCAGTGATTACGCTAGCTCTCAGTGCCCTTCAAACCGAAACACAGTAATGTTTAGTTAATAGAATCAGGCGTTACTTTGCGGAAATCCATTATAATGAAGGAAGGTAAGTTACTTTGCTAAGATCCGCATGCAAAATATAAAAATGGTGTATATTACCTAGTGTTTTGGGCGGTGCTCTTCAAAAAACTAGGTAATATACACCATTTTTATATTTTGCATGCAGATCTTAGCAAAGTAACTTACCTTCCTTCACAGTAATGTTTGCACAGTACTGCTTCATGGCAGAATAACTGGCCCTGGGGTGGTAGCTACCTAGACGGAATCCTGCATAGGAATCCTACCACTAGTTAATAAGTATTATTTAGGCTGGTATAGTATAAGTGAATAAAGATGATATACCATTATAAGTAAGCTTTATAACTAAAATGAATGAGGTGAATCTGACACCCCCTATTACCTCTTGCGTAAATGCCAACTGTGGAATGCCAGAAAAATCAATTGATTTTGATGTATTACATATTACATTTGTGCAAAAACTAAATAAATTAGTTGATATTTCTTATTGTGTTTATCATTATTATCATTTAAGCCTATCATGCAGAACATTTTTTTATTGTATGCATAGGCCTTCCCATTATAGACTGCAGTAAAAGTTTGTAGTTTTCATTCTGGTGGGATTGTGTCGTAGTTATTTCTTAAGCCGCAACACGGCGGCTGATTGTGTTGTGAATGTGTAATTTATGTTTGTAAAACGTACTCACGAGAGAGAAGAAATCTTAGCGTATGGCATCGCATAATAATAGAAACATTTGTTCTGCGAGGGAATAGAACTTGAGAGCTGAGCCATTGTGCTGTCAGATAGTTACATTGCGACCCTCACCTGCTGTGTTGGCGTCGTCAGCGGGCCCCAGTTGGTCGAGCGCCCCAAGCCAGGGTGCAGCGGAAGCCCCGGGCCGCAGTACACCCAGCAGAAGGCACGAGCGTCTCGCCCGCGACGCCTCGCACCATGCCGACACCGTACCCCACCACTCCGGACCCAACTGCACTATGGCCGCCATACCTTCCACCTACACATCGTCATTTTGAATTTCGTTACATATAAATTATTGGTTTTCTCGTCTGTTTCAGGAAGTGCATTGTAATTTTTTCATTCAATCAAATTATCGGCTACAGATATTGTTGAAATAAAATACACTTGTGGAAGCGAATTAATAAAGCATTATATGTAATTAAGAATCCATATAACAAAATATACGAATTTCTTAAAAGAAGAACTAATAAATGTACAGCCAAACCACTTAGACAAGAATTTATAGAAACATATCATGCCCAGAAGCTGTAAATTTGAAAGAAAAATAGAAAACAATATTAAAAGAAAACAATTTCAAGGAAATAACTCAAAAAGCAGTTATCCCTGAGTATCAAAGGGCACAGAGAAAGTTATACACAAGACAATTCTATATAATATTGTCTTCCCGGATCTGTAATTTAACACGAAGCTTATATAACGTAATATTAGAATTTCCTCGGCGCTCTAGAATATTCGATGGGATATATAAGTGCGACCAAAGGGCAAATTAAATGTCTGAGTTACCCGACTTCACAGAGTCAGTAACTCTTTCATGGGGCAATGTATACGTTTTTACAACAAAATCCCAGAAAGTGCACAATGTCTTTTAATCAAAAAGCTCAAACTATTTGTTAAACAAAGACTTTTTAAGAAGGGTTATTATAATATTAAGGAATACATGGATGATGATAACCCCTGGGAATGAGGTGATCGCTGCCAAGCTATTACATACTACATCTTGTTTTAATAATAATTGTATATTTAAGCTGACTGAAAAAAAAATCCCGCTGGGTTTCGTACTGGTTCTTCCCAGGACAGAGGCATTTCTTTGCGAACCAGTGCAGCTTAAAAGAAATGACTTTGAATGAGTATTATGTAAATGATCTATATTGAAAAAAAAAAAATTCTATTCTATTCTATCTAGTTAGGATCGAGCTAAATGGCAAAATTAGTATCAGTGATAAGTTTGTGGATTAGATCTTGTACCTATGAGTGAAATATAGGGATCTATTCTCGGAGTGTTGTTTCATTGGTCCAAATCAGAACCAGTGCGTAACAATAGAAAAGAAGGGGAGGAATGCAACAAACACATAAGAAATTAAGATAACACTTGAAATTAAGTTAATTGCAATTCAAGACAGCAACGAAGTTCATACATACTACATACAGTCACGCCTTTTATCCCTTATAATGGACAGGCAGAGGCCACTCACGTAGCCCACTTTTCGCCCTTGTAGGAAAAGAGACGTGACGGGTGGCGAACCACAGCCGACATTTTAGTACGAGTCAAAATATTAAGTTCCCACGAGCAGTATAGTGACAGCATTGCATATTATAGTGTTATTCTGCACGACTAAACGCTGTCCGTACAATACCTTAGTCACCTTTTACGACACCTCGGTAAAAAAGTTCGAAGTTCATAAGGGTAATATAGTGCTAATGAAAACCCCAAAATAGTTTAAAGGAAAAGGTTTAAACTCATAACCTAAGAAGTGAGGCACGGGAAGCTATATTAATAATAAAAAAATACAAAACTGAAGGTGAAGACATGTGCCAAATGATTTGTGTAAATGGCGCGATAAATGAAATATCGAAACAATTGACGAATTCCAGAAAGACGTCTTGAGAAAAGAAGAAACATCTGTGAAATGGACTAATATCACTATAATTATATATTATATATATCTTAGAAAAAGATTTCTCTTTTTACCATCGGAAATTACGGATCACATCGAATATTAAAATAGTGTTTGCAACAGTGTCCTATGAGTTTTAACCAAATGCAAAAAGAATGAACTGAAAGGTGAAGATAGATTCCGCAGTGCTTTCTCGACTATCAATCACGTAGTGACATTTTACTATAATTTTTATTTATATAAAATTTAATTGCCAGACATATGAATTGGAGATGTGGTCCTACATTGCATCCATAAAATGAGAAAGCTACTAACTAGGCTAGGCTAGGTAACTAAGTTAGTTATGATTCTCAATAGCATGGCACAGAAGCCAATGGTGGATAACAATGCTGTGGCAATCTATGAGGGATATAATTGGCTTGTGATGGACAGTAACAATGACGGTGATGTATTTTAAGACAATTTTTTTATACAGCACAGGATATTGTTACTGAGAAAGGGAGCAAAATTCGATGCACCATATCATTAATTTTAATCTGAAACCTAATTTTAGTTTCTTATCATTGGTAACTTAAGTAAGGAAATTACATATTTATTATAAAATGATACCTTCAGTGCTCCATGAAGCAGAACACAGAAATTTGGTACTTTGCTTGGATCTGACATATCTTCTTCGGTGGTTGTACTTTCAGTGGTGGATCCTTCCTAAAATTATTAAAATTGTTCTGAATAATTAAATATACATCAAGAAATATAGAAACATTAAGAATGTTTTTCAAGTCATACTAATGTTAAACTCGTGCTAATCTCCTGTATTTACATAGATACAGTCACGCCTTTTTCCCATACGTAGGTAGACGCCACTCACATAGCCCACTTTTCGCTCTCGCCGGAAACAAAATGTGACGGGTGGCGAAACATGTCGCCGCCATTTTGGTATGAGTTAAAAATTCTTACTAACCATTTTGTTCCCATGAGCAGTATAGTGACAGCATTGCATGTTATGGTGATATTCTGCATAATAGCTGTCTGTACAATACCTTAGTCACCTCTTACAACACCTCAGTTGGAAAGAGGTAGGTGCTATTCTATGCGGCGAGACACCGAACGGCTAATCTTTAAATGTAAGAGCTAATTAGTTATGTAATTACCTTAGTAGGCGTTTTGGAGCCATAGCTTTCTCTATTGGTAGTGTTGTTTCCAGATTGAGCTTGTGGTATTATGAGATGTTTACTTATTGCTATTGGTGTACCTGGAAGATAAAAATACTTAAATTAGTATTGTAACTTACTGTCTTTGAACACCATGTAATAATATCATAAAAGAAACTCAAATACTTCAAAAGGTGTGCTTCACAATGAAGTTCTCCTGCCCGATTTTCAAACACGGTGACATTTACCGAATACTGTCAGTAGTTATCCATTGCGCAGGAGATATTATAGTTTCACAAGTGTACGCACAAGGGCACTTACTCGTCCCAACCTACCTGTGCCCGATGTAACGCTCATGGGATAAGATTGGAGGTAGGCTAGGATGCAGTGCCAATCACAACACACCCAGATCAGAAAACCAACAATTTGTGTTTTTCGCATCGCTCCGGCTGGGATTTGAACCCAGGACCCGCGGCGTGGTAGTCAAGTACTCTATCAACTAAACCACGCGGTCATCAATTAGGGTACAGGCAGGCAGAGAGTTACCAATCCTCCTTGTAAGCATCTATCACAATTTCTACCAGATACTATTATAGCAATTTAAGGTGAAGTTGGGAAGGCCTCAGTTGAGAAGTAAACTTATGATAGACTGAAACTATAATAACAATTTTGGTTCATCTACATTATTTCAGCCTAACACAAGTCCACTGCTAAACGAAGGTCTCCCTCATAGATTCTATCATCTATGGAGATTTCGACATAGTTGCCAGGCTCGGCATGCGGGTCAACTGCGGTTTATTTGTTTGTATGTTTCAGAAAGATGCTGCTTCCCATATCCTATTTTTAATGTTACCCTCTGTCAACTTTTAGAACACTCACGGGACGAGATAGGGTGGTAGATTGTCTTTGATTGCCTTTAGATTGCCACCACCACACATACCAATTTCACTTGATTGTAATTGAAGATCTGTTACCTAAATCTTGTTGCTGCAGAAATCCAACAACATGTATCTGATTAGATATAGTGTATGTTGCTGCCAGGCCTTCATGAGACGCTGGCTGTGGCGCAGGGAACAATTGCACTCTCGTTTCCAATTGGCCACATTTGAGTGTGCACCAGAATTCTTGGTACTGCTGTTCACACAACTTATTCATAGTTGCCACAACCTAGAGAACAAAACTTTATTACATAAAAGAATAACATGCTATTAGTAAAAGTGGAATAATGCATTTAGAGTGTAATATAGACAATCTTCTATAAACTACTACTTATACCTCTACTTAAAATACTAGAGCAAACAATAATTGTATAATAAACAGAGAAAGCCATGGTAGCTTAGGAGCAGGTCGCTCGCCTTAAATTTCACAGTATGCAAGTGTCCTGAGTTGGATCTTGGTTGCCAGCACCTGTAAAATTGTTCTGCAATTTTATGTGCTGATTTAACACACGCTTCGAGATGAATTAAAACATCGTGAGGAACCTGCACTTTCGCTAAAACCATTGGGCAGCGTTGCAGATTCTTCGCGGCTCCAAAACTCTATCAGAAACGAGAGGAGGCCTGTGCTCAGTAATAAGACATTTATATACTGTTTAGGCGGCTTTACTTAAACAGAGAAGATTTGATTTTTTCTGTATATGTTATATTACAATATTTTATAAAGTACATAAAAACTATTTCATGTGTATATTGTATGTGAAATGTACCTATTAACAAGCGGCTTAAGAAAATCTACCACCCCATCCCACCCCGTGGGTGTCGTAAAAGTCGACAGAAGGATAGGCATTAGCATCTTCCTGGAACATCTGAATTTAAAAAAAACTGCGGTTGCCAACCAGCCTGCCAAGCGTGAAAATGGCGAAATCCCTCCAAATTGAGAGCTACAAACTTTTTTGGCAATCTATGGGGGAGGCCAACGTTCAGCAGTGGACTTGTGATAGACTGAAATGATGATGATGATGAACCATGATTATACGAAGAAGGATCAAAAAGTAGTGAGAACGACATACTCCTTGGTAAGAAAAAAAAATACTGGCAGGCATAGCTCAGATACATATTTGTAATATTAATAAAGAAAAAAATCTTCCGATTCTCTTTTGTTTTTTTCTGAATGTAGTCATTTGTTTGCTTCGCGTTGAACGTGTTTTCGAAAATGGAGAGAAAACGAAGTGCGAGCTGTTATTAAATACCACTGTTTAATAAAGTTAATGACGCAATAGATGCATTGCATTTTAAGGCAACATTAGGAGAGTCTGCTCCGCCGTATTCCACTGTCACAAGGTGGGCTTCTCAATTTCGAGTAGGGAGAACGAGCACGGAAGACAAACATCGTTGCGGCCGTCCATCGACGTCAGTCACCCAAGAAAATGTTGCGTAAGTCGAGAAAATTGTATTGAGCGATCGAAGAGTTACCATCCGATACTTAATTCAAGAAACGGGCATTTCATATGGAAGTATTCAATCCATATTGAAACAATCTTTGAATATGAGAAAAGTCTCCGCAAGATGGCTGCCGAGAATGTTAACCGACAGTCAGAAACAAAATCGACTTGACATTTCGAAGATATTGTTGGACAAGTTTCAAGAAGATTCTGAAAACTCGTTTCGTAACAATGGACGAAACATGGGTCCATTATTTTGATCCTGAGACAAAACAGTAATCTTCGCGCCGAAGAAGTTTCGTGCCGTGGCATCGGCTGGCAAGGTTATGGCCTCAATATTTTGGGACTCAGAAGGGATATTGTTGATTGATTGACCTGAAGCGTGGAACCACTATTACAGGCCAATATTATGCAGCTTTAATTCCCAAGTTGAGGAATGCCATCAAAGAGAAAAGGAGAGAGAAACTTCGAAGGGGCGTGCTGTTTCATCACGACAACGCACCCGCACACCCACAAGCCCACAAGTCGGCAGTTGCGATGGCTGCCATTCAGCAAGCTGGCTTAGAATTGGTTGAACACCCCTATTATTCACCAGATCTGGCGCCTAGCGATTTTTATCTGTTCCCCAAATTGAAAGAATACTTAAGGGCAAACAGGTACGAAGACGATAACGAGGTGGTGGATGCCGTTGAGAGCTTTTTGCAGGACCAAGACAAAACTTTTTTTTTGAAAGGGATTGAAGCCTTGGAAAAGCGCTGGACTCGGTGTGTAGAGAGACTCGGAGACAATGTAAAAAAATAAATTATTAAGTTATCAATAGTCATTATATTCTATCTCATTCTGACTACTTTTTGATCCCTCCTCGTATATTATATAAATGATTACAAAAACGAAACTGATATAAGTATATTTCTCTGTGGCTCAACAAAATTTCGCTAAGTTCTGATTTTTGTCTTCAAAACATTGTTAGTTCTCCATGACATATATGTGGCTTAGCAGTCATTAGCATTGGTTATATCATATTAGAGCAGTGGGTTCTAATCCCAGATCTAGTCAATGTTTGTGATACAAATCATTGATTCCTATAAGTTAATTCCCATCTCATCATCCCATATTTAAAAAATTAATCTGACCTTCATATTGTTTAGAGCACTACATTGGATGCAGTGGGATGAAGATGATGCATTTGGACTAATATTGATAATAAATGATATCCTGAGAAATTAAGTGATATGGTAGCTCTGTGTTGTACCTGTGTTGTAACCTCAGTGCCAAGATCACTGGAATTGTTAATAGCAATTTTTAGTGCTGATTAACTACATGCTTGGTGGTGAAAGGAGTCATTGTGAGGAACCTGCGCATCATTGGAATGAAAATATATATGCTAAGATGAACTGGAGCAGCATGGTAAACTCTTTCTGGCTTTAAAAACGAGAGGTGTGGGAGCTGTGTAAGCGGGACATTTATAAACTTCGCTTTCCTGAGAGATTTCTTATTGAGAGCTCATGACAAAATCTGATTTTTAACTAGGTATTACTTTAGTTTACATAAGTATACGTATATACCCGCATAAAGTAACACCTCTTTTCCATTGGGGCAGGCAGAGTCCACACCTATCTATTTGCTACAATCTTGATACACATCTTCTGTTTCTACTTTCTTCAGTGTTTTCATACAAGCTTGTCAGTGGCGGGTACTTTTGACGAGGCCTTTCCTTAACCTTATCACAACTTCAATTTGATGTTGACACTTTCGCCTACACATTCACACTTGCCTCATAAATCTGTTTCATCAAAATTCTTTCATTCATCCTCTCTCTATGTGTCAAAACCATCTAAGCACCTCACAATGCAATATTCTCTTATCATGCTGTTCCTCATTTTGTCCATCAGTCAATCCTCAAACTTCTCAAACTTTTCATTTCCATAACATTATTCATGCTTATTCTGCCAGACCCAACATAAGTGCATTTTTAAGATACATTCTGGCTACATATAAAGTTATGCAGACCCATTATATTTGATTTAATATATGGGTCTCTCTATAATATCTCCTGTGCAGTTGATGGCTCTAGACAGTAGTCGGCAGTTGTCGCCGTGGTCGAAATCGGCTAGGAGAACATCTCATCTCATATTATAATACACAATTTTATGTAATATACTAAATATGTATATTTTAACAAATAATGACATACCCCAGAGACAGAAAGTTGGTCAGGACAATATATAGCACCTCTGTTGATGCTGCCAGTTGAATTGTTGACTGTATTACTGGCCAAGTCTACTATTTTTTGATAAAGTGGCATGGCTGAAATATAAATGTATCTCTATGAATGATTGTAATTTCCCTCCTAAGTCTACCTCTTTCAATTTCCTCATTCACTGTCCTAATAAATAAGGTACAGTTATATTGTAATTAAATTTTTAATTTCTGCTATAATTTTCTTCCAAATCAATACCATGTAAGTTTTTTCCTTCATCAGTACCTATGCCTAGGCCTTTCCCATGAGTAATAAAGTTTGGTGAAGTGTAGGTTAATTACAACTGATTGCATTTTGTTATGTGACAAGCAAGTTCTTCACCTAATTTTGCATATATAATTGAAGGGCACTGAGAGCTACTGTAATCACACGGCAAAATGCTGTTGAAAATGGTATCCTTACAAAACATTATTTATTCACACAATTTAATTTCAATTGCTAGTAAGAATTTGTCTAACAGTTGGAGCAACATGGGGGAGACCTCAAAATCTGTAAAGCGCAAACACTATGCTGCCATACAATGTAATATCCCAACTAAGCCTTGGTTTTTAAAATCTTAAAAAGTGAACAAACATGCCTCATCAGTTATCTGTAGATTAAGAATTGGTCATGCTTGCACTCATGTACATCTAGCCAAGATAAGGATCAGGGACAGCTCTCTCTGTGAATGTGGTCTAGATGAGGGGACTACTGGATCATATTTTCTTTAATTGCCCTGAATTGTCTTCTTCCCTTTATGATCACCTCCCTCCTAATATCCCCCTTCCTATAAATTTTAATTCACTCTTAATGTTTAGAAATACTTCATTTGTGTATACTTTGTGTGACGTCATTAACCATAACAACATTAAGCTTTAATTGTTTGTTAATATTAACATGTTAATACCATCTTAACAACTGTGTTTGTCTCTTCATTATAGGTAATTCAACAGTATAGCATCTAAAAAAAATCTCATAGTTCTGCTTGTATTTACCCAATAACTTGTTTAATGCAAAGTCTGTTTATTGCCACCTCAGCTGTTAAACTAATCAGTTGTTAACACGACATTGGCGATAATAACAAAACCGCCATATAGGAAAAGAAGAAGAAGAATCACTGGGCATATGAGACTTAAAAACTGATAGTCTCAGGGTGACAGGCGCACCCAGAACATTTCTGTGTGACACAGCATTTGTTATGGAGAAATGTTGCATTTAACATCAGGTGAATGTTTTGCTTGTCTTGTCACTTTCACATTTTTCATTATGACATGCATTGTATACATTAAATACTGCCTTAAAAGTTTGATTTCTGTAACTGAACTAAATATATATTCAATATTTTTCTTATGATCTTCACAAAACTTAGTTTTGCATTTTGACTACTACTAATAACTTACTAATAATAATATTCCATAATATTTCACAAATTCTGATTGAAAATCAACTGTGCTAAGATAAATTTGTGCCCGATGTAATACTCTTGCGATAAAATAAGAGGTAGGCTAGGACGCATTGCCAGACCCAAGGACAGTCACAACACGACCGTACCTGAAAACCAACAATTTGTGTTTTTGTACAAATGTTGACTGCTTATAATCTTTTGTGCTATAATAATTTACCTTTTTTTAATTTTATACAAGAATTAATATGTTTAAGAAATGTTTACAAAAAAAATTTGTTATAATCTAGAAGAAACAAATTACCGTGCTGAAGACATGGGTCATGTGGCGATACAATTGGAAGGACATGTATCTTTGAGGGAAATGAAGGAGGCAATGGCAGAGCTTGAATAATGCGATTTCTGCCAATTGCACCAACTCCGCAACTTCCATCTGTCACCTGAAAATGATTTATAATAAATAAAAACACCATACATAAATCACAAAACATTAGTAGTATATAAAATGTTTGGATACAAAACCAATCATACCAGTATTGTTTGAACAAGAGTTTGATAACCCCATTCTCCAAGAATAATTTGATTTACACCTAGAAGTGCTGTCTCTATGCAGGTTTTGTCACCTTCCTCTAACTGAGGTAACTTAGCTTTAATGCTATCGTAATCACGTGTGAATGGTACAGCAACTAAAATTTGTAAATAAGATGTAATAGAAAAATAGTACCCTACCAAGAAAATCTGCTTTACGGTTTGAAGGTAAGTTACCTTCGTGCATGGAAGAAAAAGTAACTAAAGCGACATACTCTAACTTTGCATGTACACTTAAGTAATCTAAAAATGCATTAATAGCAGCTGAAGCAATAGTAAGTCTAGTAATATTTTCTGATGTATCCGATGTCGGTACAGGCCGAGACATAGACAGAGATACGTCGAGTAATATAGCCGTTGGCATTTTTGTGTTAAGCTTATTGACAAATTAACGCAACATTAAAGTTTTAATAACAACAAAACAACAACAATACAAATTACAAAATTATTATCTGTACTTTAGTACAGTACCTTAAAGCAATGGCATTGACTTTGACAATGACATTTGTCATTTTTTTTTATTTAATAAAGTGACGAAACGAGCAAAACGTTCACCTGATGGTAAGTGCAACGTCCGCCCACAACAAATGCTGTGTCACCCAGAATATTTCTGCGTGACACCACACTGCGCCTGTCACCCTGAGACATCAGTTCTTAAGTTTCGAATACCCAGTGATTACGCTAGCTGACAGTGCCCTTCAAACCGAAACACAGTAATGACTGCACACTACTACTTTACGGCAGAATAACCTTCCTAGACGGATTCCTGCAGTTCTAAAACCTGGTTGAACTATTTATGTGTAAAATTAACATACTATAGATACCATAGACTAATAGTCCCGAGGTAGTAAATATCCAATACTAACTTAATGTACCTGTGCCACCAATGGTCTAAGATATACGCCGAGCGGTAAAATGTAGTCATTATATTCTCTTGATGGAGTGGTAGAACTTGCCACAAATCAGCTTACTATGTGTGACTTTTTTCCTCAAAAATACAGTACCGAATTTTGAAGTGAAACTTCTTTGGGCGCGATGAGAGTAAAAATCGAATTTGAGTGCAGCATTTCTGTTATTGTTAATTAATATTTATAGAATAATTAATATTTATTTATACAATGAATAGTTATTTTACACTGAGTAATATTTTTTGAATAATTCTTGATTTTTTAATCAAATTTCTTGTATATATCTATGTTCTCATTTAACTAAGTTTCACTTTTGTCACGTGTACTGAATTCCACGCGCTTTTTTTTAATAATAAGCAATACTTTTATTATTCCTTTTAAGAACTCCCACTAAACGTAAAAGCTTGTGCTAGGAGATGGTTCACGATAATATGACGACCGCGTGGCCTAGTGGTCGGAGTACCAGACTTCTACGCCGCAGGGTATTGGGTTCGAATTCCAGTCGGTGACAATATTTGTGCAAAAACATAAATTTGTTGGTTTTCGGACCTGGTTGTGTTGTGCATGTGAAATGTATGCCTGAAAATGCACCCACGGTACAGGAGAAATACGATTGTGGGGCATATTTTTTTTATATTAAAAAATTTGATATGGCGGGCTCGGTCCTGCGACGTCATGTTTTGATTGCGGATTAATGTGTCTAATGCAGCCCACATTGACTACTTACAATGTCCTTGATGCCGTCAATGAAGGACTTCAACAGCGTATCGTTGATGTAATGCTGTAAGGCTGAAAAGTAGGCTTTGCGTACCAGAATCTCAATCTCTAGAGCCCAATGCTGTAGTCCTTCATTACTACACTGTACTCGATATTGTAGTTGTGCACTATACACGTGTTTGAGGTGGCGATCTCTGTATCTGGCTTCCAGAGCATCCAGCAGCACTTCGTAGCTGTTACTCCCTCCAGGTAGTACCTCTAGAATCGTTAGAGCGGACTACAACGAGCAGTAATGAAGGCAGAGGAACACTGTTTTGCGGTCAATGTGATATGCGATGCTTTGATCATAGCCTCGAACTGCAACCGATATGCTCCCCATGGAGTTGTTCCATTGTAAGTACATTTTGTTGTACCATACCATATCTTTGTATCATACAACTGATCCCTGAAGCAAATTGTCTACTTCGGAATTGATTTTATTCATATTTTCCTCTAATTGGAAAATACGTTCTTGAACCTCAGATAATTCCTTATTGATTAGTTTTATGGCGCCGGAAATCTGATCCTCTACTGTATTTTTCTAAACATTTCCTTCTGCAATTCAGTCTGTTGTTGATCTCGCTTAGACTGTAGAGCCGCCTGTTGTTGTTCTCGCTCAGCCAGCAGAGCTGCCTGTTGTTGGAATAATTCTTGACGCAAAGCTTCAGTGGGACTTAATTCTGCGCCTTTTGCGATTTCGCCTATAAGAAAACTAAGAATTCGAACAAATATTGAAACAGCAAGAACAGTTCATTTTAGTTATTTCCACAGCATGTCATTCCATATGTCGTATTACATTTTTGTGTAGCGAAGTGCGACCGATATAGAAACAATTTTAGTATAGCAAAAGAAGGTCATAAGAGTTATTTATAACCTTGGTTCTCGAGTATCTCCAAGAAATTATTTAAAAACATACTCGTAAGTATCTTAACATTGGCTTCTCAATATATCTTGTAATGCCGATTACTCGACTCAATAGAGTCTCATTGATGAGACTCATTGATGGAGCAAAGTGTTTGTTTTTACAACAAAATCCCAGAAAGTGCGCAGTCTTCCTATAATATAAAAATATAAGTACGATACCAGGGGTTACCCTGAAATGAGGTAATCGCTACCAGGCTATTTCTAAATACTAAAAAACGTTAAATATACTTTTGCGGAGTTTCTTTCATCTGTTTCTTCTCTGTACAAAAGAATCTCATTAAGAAACGGTGGTAGTTTGTAAAAGAAAGATATTTGACAAACGAAATTTGTATTTCTTACGTCAGAGAATAAACATATTTCATTTCATTTCATTTAATAAGATAGAGCGCCTACCTGTGCACTTAAGCGGTAAGTCGATGGATGTAGATGGTTTTTTAGTATTTTTGCCAATCTGCGGGAGAGGCATATGTAATCCTAGAAGAACTCGTGCTATTAATAACAATTTTCTGCGTTCTTTTGGTTAAATAAGGATTTAGAGGCTTAAGTGCAGAATTTCTTATACCGGAATCAAATAGATTCCTGATGAGTGGTTCATAATGAACGCATTCGAAATCATTAGAAAGATCACAGAAAACACCAAATATTGATCAGGTGCCATAAGTTGGTTGATAAAATTTGTTTTGTAATACGCTTTAGACATCTATGTTGATTTGTAATCATTATCGCGGTTATTGACTTTCCCAGTTTCACTGTTAATAATATTCCTAGTCATTTTTATTTTATCCGACGTTTTCTTTATTGCCTAAGTGTAATGCCATGGCTGCGGAGTTAGTTTACTTTTGAAATCTATGAAAACCTTTTAGTTTTCAGTAGTAGAGTAAGTTTATTTTGAAAATGTCCGACTTTGCAGCGTTTATTTCAATATTTCTCGAAGTATTTAGCCGAGATCTAGATAACAGGTGTTTTATTCAAATAAAATAATCTAAAGATGATATTTCCATTAACACTATCTAGCTTTACAAGTATTTTTTTATCCCAAAGCTATCTTGTTTTACATATTGCAGCATATGTTGCATTAAATACTCCCTCACCCCCTTTGAAACTTTCTCGTAGATATACGACACATATCTGTGTCTACTATTATCTAATAAGGCGGTGTGGTATTAGCTTGCTGTGGGGATAACTTTTAAATTAAATGAGTAAATTATCAAAAGATCTTAATAATTGTGTAAGTGGTGACAGATTGCGAGGTATTTCAATAGTCCTCTTTGACAGCAGTTTTTGATTTGCTTTCTTTACATAAGCTCAGAAAAAACTTGGCATATTAGATGAAATAATAAGGCGTTAAAAATTTGGTAATATCCTATTTATGCCCCTCTGGTGGATACAGGCATCACCTTCTTCTTGTGAGGGTTTTGGGAATCTAAAGTCCACCACGTTGCTCCCTTGCTGGCGGACTTTACACGTCGTCGAAATATTTTTTGTTATTAAGTAAGACATGTATAATTTAGACATAATATACGAGTATATTATCTTAAGAAGTTTTTCTTGACAGTCAAGCATGTGGTAATAAATAACCAATTAACAATTTTTTCGAGGCGAGCGAAATTTAAGGTAACTTTTAGGAAATCAACACAACGCAAGGATGTCAACACATTATAATAATGGGAGGGAAAGATGCAGACAACATTTTTAATGTTGCTCGAAAGTTTATTTATTATATTTGGTGTAGTCAACATTTCTTAGCCGGTTGTAAAATTAGGTTTCTTTTTTAAGTATGTTGTGTAAGCTATATATCTTCTTGTTCTTCTATATCAGCCTGTGTCCGGTGCTGGACGTTCCGGACAAAGGGGTCTTCCAAGTTGAGAGAATTTGCCGTATTAGCCACGCTATGGCAAGCCTTCTAGATAATTCGCACCTTAGACGCTACTGCCCGTCACCGGCCTTGTTATTTTCAGTCTGGTAAGTTTGAGATAGTTATTTCGCTATCATTCGAAAGAAACGACATTTTCCTGGCACAAAGGCTCTTAGTCGACTCTTACGATATCCACGGGGTAAAACGGGGTGGCAGATTCTCTAAATGTCAATACCACACATTTGAGCAAAGACCTAAACGGAATATATGCTCCTCGTATTTCGGATATAACATCGAAATTTTATTCTGTCATATTCGTGAGACACGTGGAGAGAACTATGCTCCCACCAAGAAGTAGTGTGCAAACATCACAGTGTTTCGGTTTGAAGGGCACTAAAGTTAGTGTAATAACAGGGCAAGTAAGACTTAATAAGACACTCGTGTAAGATGAGCCAGCCGATAGTCATGCAACTAAACATCCTCTAAAACCCGGGCGTTGCACTTACACTGTGAACGACAGGCTCGTCACGTCAATTACTTCCATTAAAAATATCTATGAATGTAATGATATATAAACAGATGTTATTGCTTTAATACTTGTATTACGCTTTGGAAACGTCTATTGTACCTCTATGACGATTTCTCGAAGCGTTCCCATATTATCAAGATCATATGGAGACGAGACAAGAAACTAAAACAGGTTGGTGATCGATAAGTCTATCACTAGAAAATGTTAAAAAAGTTTTTAAAAAAAAAAATGTAACAGAAAGTAAAAGTAGTAAAAGTAGAGATGTTAGCTAAGCAAAGAAAGTCTTACTTCTACTTAACGTATTTTACTTTACTTACTTCTACTTAAAGCAAAGTAAGTAAAATAGAGATGTAATCAACACAGTCTAAGCTGCGTCAAATAAAATGAATGTATCACAAGTAAGGCATTTGAGCAATTGTCATACTAAACCGCTAATTCAATGTCGACTGATAAAAAAATGTTACAATTTAATCAAAAATAAGTTTTATTTGGGAAATCCAATTTAGGCATCAAGCCTAAATTGAAAATATTCATATCTTTATAATACTTTATGCGACTTGGTATTATATATGCTTTTCAGTTATAATTATTGAATAGAAAATGTCGGAGCCACATAGTTTTTGAATTTTATTCTGCTTTTTAAATTGAACAAATATCTGTGCTTCTATTGAAGTGTAATTCATAGCAATGGAAGAAACTATTGAGGACAACAATAAAGTAATTGGGGAAGGTACGGATAGTGATGAAAACGATTACAGTTATAATTTTATAAGTATCCCTTGGGACGATCGTTCAAAAAAGAGTAAAATACTTATAGGAATTCTCCTAGTAACGATATTAGTTGCTACTATGGCCTTAGTATTCCATAATTTCGCTGTCCATTATAAAAAATTCAAATATGGCGAATTATTTACTAGTGGAGATTTAAATTGTAATCTCGTGAAAGTAGATGAGTACCGCTATGTAGCCAGAATTCATTCCGTGGCATCTCAAGAGCTGATATGCGTGGGTGCCGTGATAGGCGAAAGTTCAGTTCTGGCCAATGAAGTTTGTCTCAAATCTGGACCTATTCAGTTGCATGTGGGAAGTACTACAGAGTACGGTATTATTGTTTATATTTACATGTTTTTTTTTATTTGACTAGTTTAAGCTTTTAATCCTTACATGTTCTATGCTTTAGTCCTTTTCTAAAAATAAAAGATTTTTGACAAAAGACATATTAGTGACGGCGGTCAAAGAGAACCCATATCCTCATGACTTATGTAATAACAATCAACTCAGGTAATTGTTAGAAATCTTGCTACTTCCGAAAGACTGAAGAGGTGAATGCATTCACAGGCAGAATAACCATCTCTTAATGATTACTTATATTTACGCGAATATAACACATCTAATAAAACGAATTTTACAGATTTTATCACGTTAATTTAGACCCGCCGTGTTGTAGCGGCCTTAGAGACTCTACCACCCAATTACATCCCGTGGGTGTCGTAAAAGTCGACAGAGGGAAATTAAAACCAGGAGATGGGCAGCAGAATCTTCCTGGAACGTCTGAATAAATAAACTGCGGTTGCCAACCCGCCTGCCAAGCGTTGCAACTATGGCAAAATCCCTCTAATATTAGAGCTACAAACTTTTGTGGCTATTTATGGGGGAGGCATATGTTCGGCAGTGGACTTGTGATAGGCTGAATCGACGACGACGACGAATTTTTAGAATATTTATATTTATATTTATATACCAGCATTTTACGGCAAGGAGTCTGGTACTGCGACTGTTAATCCGCCTGGTAAGCGTGGCAATTTCGGCATTTTTTCTAATTTGGGAGAGGCCTCCGTTCAGCACTGGACTACTTAGGCAAATAACAATATAGTTACTATGTCGCAGTCGTGTTACATCTTTAAAATTTATCAATTAATGTAACCTGATTTTCTTTTTAAATTCAGACAACATTGCAAAAAAGGATTTTCAGTAAACAGTGTTGAGTTAATACCCCACGATGGTGTTATGTCAACAAAATTTGTGCTTATTGCCACACATAAGGAGATGATTCAGTGCGTAAGTGTTATACGAATCGGTGCAGACGTGGACTGGCAATCGCACGCGTATATCATCGGCCGACCATTTCGTGGTGAAAGATCCTTATACCGACAGCTTGTCACTTTAGATGTTCCCAATAACTACACACACAACGGGCAGTTGATTAACAATTTGCGTCACAATAAAGTGATCTGCGTGAAGTACCTTTCACGCTGCCCAGTGAGAGCCGGCGATCTATTAGTTCAGAGAGACCGTTTATTAGGCTTAGCGTCAACTAGTACATATCACAGAGGTAATAATAAGATGGCGTGTTTTGCCAACATCAGTAATGTCGGTAACTGAATGAACGGGATGAAGACATCAATTTTAATAAAAGATGTTTATAATACTTATTCGGTGGTTTTATTGACATAGAAAGAAAAAAGTAATCGTTCTTATAGACGTGTTTACATATTAAGGATCGAATTAAACTGTTCTATGATTTAAACGCGGAAAACAATTGCTTGAAAATTTTGCGTATATAGGTAGATTAATGTACTCCATCCTTTTTTGTGATATAACGTACATTTTAAACAAACGCCATACTTATGAGTCTCAAAAAAAATCTGACCAGTCAGGTCTACGCTAGCGCCTCGCAAGGGGCGCCGGGCGCCGGGAAACTGTCCGGGGCGGTTTGCCCCCCTCAGTGGCTTCTATTCGCCGCATGTGAATACATGCGGGGCATTGGGGTGCATGTAATATGCTTCGGTTCTGTCCTCACGTCATTCCCTGCGCGGTCCGGCAAGCCAGGTGGAACACCCAGCTAGCCTGCCCGCGGGCCGGACGACAGAGGATTTTGTATTTGGTATACTCTTAGATTGCTTTTATATCACCTGGATCACTTATAGCTCTAAGCCAAGGCGCTTATTTAAATTTTAATAGTACTAATGGAGTGATCTGGGTTCGATTCCCGGTACCGCCACGTCCAAAATTGATAATTGTAATTTTAAGTGCTGATCCGCTTTTGCTCGGCGACAAAGGAAAATATCGTGACATTTTCACATTTGACTAGATGTCGCGTTCGCCGATGAGCGCAGCGCGCTCCCGTCCACTCGCCTGCATAAGGTGAACTCGCGTGCCAGGACGTTTTTAAGCGCCTTGATTAACAAACACAAGTCATTCCGTATATATGCGCTTCGAAAATTCATTGGTTGGTACATAGACATTAAAGGTAAAACAAACTCATGAAATTAATAAGCAACAGTTGACTGTACAAAATGCTATATGGTATTAAATCCGCCTTTTGTACAATTGGTACAAAAAAGTGTCTTTTCATTTCTCTTCTTGTGGTGTTTGCGTGGACACTAATATCACACAAATATGTCCTGTGCACCTGATAATAATTTTGGCGATCATCAGTTACCATAAAAAATAACGTCTTAAAATAAGAATTTATAAAAAGATAACGAATTTGATTGACACCGGAGCAAATATTTAATTAGGATGATTGTTATAAGCTTTATGACGGCATGTTTTTCTAAATATTTGTACTGATCCCAAATCTATTTCTTCGGGTGAGGTAAGACTCTTCCAGTCTACACCGTTGAAGTATATCCAGAAGATAATCAGAAGAGCTGCTATAAAATAAAGTAACATACCGCTTTGGGCAAGAAAAAAAAATGTCTTATATATTTTCGAGATTATGTTTTCGTTTCATCTGAACTTCATTGTTAGGTTGCAACGCAAAATTTATGTTCGAGTAGCGATCTTTATTCAATTTCTTTGCATTTACGTATATGCTGCAACGTCCGCAGAGACGCAATCAGCAGGGGCACAACGAATGATATAAAAAAAAAAGTGGAAGTATAAAGAAAATTTAGTAAGTTTGAAAGCAGCAGAAAAGCCAATTTGAAATCAGTCGACTAAGAGATACTCGTATGTCTATTTTCTTAAGAAAGTTTATTCACATTCGTTTCTGTGTTTTTTAGTAAATTCTTGCATTTTCTTTATATTGTGATTCATTTAGTGATTCAATTCGAGTGTTCTCGATAAGATAATCATTACTGCAAACTGTAATTAAACCAAATATTTTATAAGCATAGGTAAATAAAAAATCATGAGTTTTGTAGAGAAGTATAAGTCTTAAACAAATATCATGTTTTTGTTACAAGTTTTTATTTGTTAAGCCTGTTGGATCCAGTTGGAGCTAAATCTTGCGAGGGCTTTAGAACTTGTTAAAACAAATTCTACGAGCCCAACATGACGGAATTATCTTGGTTAGATGAGGAGTTAATATGGCTAACTTCCAGCTCCGTCATCAGAGCAGCTTCATGGTACCATATTTTTGAATTGGAAATATGTCGTCTCTGCCTACTCCAATGGGAAAGAGGCGTGATTGTATGTATGTATGTGTTGTCATCGAAGTTACATAGGTATACCAAATTTTAGCTCAATAGGACATCGGAAAGTAGGTCGAAATTGACATTAAATATTTGAACCTGACAGACATACGAAGAAATCAAGTTAAATAAAAGCTTGGACCGTTTAACTGCATAGGATCTGAATGGTGGTAGCATTCTTATGCCGTAATCCGCCTAAGTGGGTACCAGCGCTGAGCCAGTTATTCTGCGCTAGGCAAGTAGTGTGAAACACCACTGTCTTTTGGTTGGAAGTGCACTGAAGCTAGTTTAATTACAGGATATCCCAGGGACTTATGCCCGGTTTACATTAGTCAAGTTTTTAGCAAATTTGGTTAGAATAGTAGATAACGACAGTAGTCTAAACCATAACCGCCACCGTCCGACAGTGGCGAGTCAACCTGGTTTGAAAGCTGCCTTTCCAGTGTATCCGAAAAGAATGCTTTTCTATATTCGCGGCCGTTGACTCGGCACTGGCGTTGTTTAAATAGTTAAATTAAGTACAGTGCATAAGTGTACGGAGTGTTATATATGGATAGATGTGTTTCTAAATGCTTGCTTTCTCCTTGCCTTCTGAATGTATTATGTCTGACTTGTAGGCTTGCTGTACTGTTGAGTGAGTGTCGAACGTACTATAAGCCGTCCGCTGCTTTCTCCCCACTCCGATGCATCGGCCGTAACTAATAAAAACTTGATGTATGCTTGAATGTTTGTCTGTTGTATTTTAATTTATTTGAATTATGTGATATAATTTGATTTGTATTAATTGTATTTTATTGAAGCTTATGTTATTCTGAACATGCCCCCAGGCGTTGAAAGCCTAGCTTTCAACTGGATTGTTTCGAGTCTTCAACGGGAAGTGGACATATTTTGTTGAATGCTCGTCGTATTACACCTTTGCTTGTTAAAATATCGGCAACTCGAATTTCGCCATCATTGCCTGGATAAACTTTCTGGATTCGCCCAAGACACCACTTCATTGGCGGTAAAGCGTCATCCGTCACTATAACCATAGTCCCGTTCTCCAGGTGTCCTTTCGTAGAGCGCCATTTGGTTTTTTGTTGTAGTTCAGACACGTATTCCTTTTGCCATCGGACCCAAAAATGTTGGCGTAGCTGTTCCACTCGATTCCAGCGTTGCAGCCTGTTCGGATTCTCATCTACTAACCTTGGACTAGGCAAAGCTGTCAGAGGACGTCCGACCAAGAAGTGGCCAGGAGTTAGCGGAGTAAGATCGTTAGGATCTGGTGAAATTGGCGTAAGAGGACGTGAATTTAAAATGGATTCTATTTGAACTAACGTCGTATATAATTCCTCGAACGTGAGGTGTGAATTTCCTAATATACGAACTAAATGATGCATTATCAGAAAAAATTACAGACGGTATAGATCTACGAGCTATGAATCTACGCAAGGCAGCGATGTAAGCATCTTTGGTCAGTTCTGAAACCAATTCCAAATGTATAGCTTTAACCGTGAAGCAAACAAAGACTGCGACGTACACTTTGGTTAGTTTACAACCCCGTCCCCGTCTGTCAGCGGCTAATAGAGGTCCAGCATAATCGACACCTGTAGTCTGAAATGGATAACCAGGGTTAACGCGCTGCTTTGGCAATTGCCCCATAATGGGTTTTACTGGTTGAGCTCGCATCCTTACACATCTGTGGCACTTGTGTACGACCTTCCTAGCTATGTTTCGTCCACCTAGTGGCCAAAATCGTTGCCTAATAGAGGACAATAGTAGTTGCGGTCCTGCGTGAAGTAAACGAATGTGTTCTTCACTGAATATAAGCTTCGCAATAGGATGTTTACTTGGAATAAGTATTGGATGATTCTTATCGAAATCGTACTGAGAATTGGCTAGTCGTCCACCTACCCTAATTAAACCGTCGTCATCTAAAAAAGGTGATAGGTGAAGCAATGAACCTTTACCGGATAATTTTTGATTGGTTTGTAATGTTTTATATTCCGAAAATGATTCCATTTGTGATTGTTTAAGCAGTAAATTGAATGCTCTGTGTAATTCTAGTAAGCTAATAGGGCCTGACATTTTGCTTTTACGTTCACGAATTCTACAATTATGTATAAATCTTAATATATATGCGGTCGATCTTTTAAGTTTTAGCAATTTAGAAAAACGTTGAAAATTTATGAAATTATTAATATTGGAAATTGAGACATTACAAATTACTTCTGGTAAGATTTCTGAATGGTGATTAAAGTTAGAATAAGGCCAATTATCTTCCGACTCATTTAAGTACGTCGGTCCATTCCACCATAAATCTAAACTTTGATTGACAGAAATATCCACAACTCTTGTTATGAGGTCTGCTGGATTTTGTTGTGTTGGTACATGACGCCATTCAAAATTTTGTGTTAATTCCTGAATTTCGGCAACACGATTTTTTACAAATTGTTTAAGTTTGTTAGGGGTGGTTTTCACCCATGCCAAGACAATGGTGGAATCCGTCCACAAAATACACCTTTTAACCGATAATCTAAAAGCTGTCACTACCTTGTGTGTTAAACGTGCACCAACCAAGGCGTCGCAAAGCTCTAAGCGCGGAATAGTCGTAGGCTTTAACGGAGCGACTTTACTTTTTGCACATAGTAAACGTGTTTGCACTTGATTGTTTTCGAATTTGACTCTAACATATATACACGCGCCATAAGCGTCTTGTGAAGAGTCGCAAAATGTATGCAGTTCAATTACGCTGTATTCACTACATGTCACACTACGAGGTATGCGTAAACTGCTTAAATGTGAAAAGTCTGACACGGAGTTGTGCCATGCTTGTGACAAGTCATGTGGTAGGGGTTCATCCCATGAAATTTTTAAAAGCCAAAGTTTTTGTAACATAATTTTTGCCCGAATAATAAAAACACTTAATAACCCGAGCGGATCAAATAGTACGTAATGGCGGAACCTAATCAAAATAGAAAATAAATCGCTTTGAATTGCAGGTCCTACTAGCTGTAGATCGTTGAATGAGAGGCCTGTACTAGTCGGTGCGCTAGCGTTAAATACAACTCTTAACTTGGTAGTAGTACTATTTTCTCGTAGTACGCCATGGTGAGGCAGAAAATATGAATGTTTTTTGTTTGAGGGATCTTTATCTGTACAGTGTGACATGTGGTTCAAATCTATGTATTCTGTCATGAATTCCGTATACATTTGTCTTAACTTAGGCTGTCGCTCTAACCTTCGCTCGAGAGATAAAAAACACTGTTTTGCTCTGTCATATGAATCACCGAGACTAGATTCTGGGAGTTTGAGTGGGATCGCGACTGAAAATCTACCGTCTAACATGCGTTTAAAGTTATTTTTAAAATTATCCTCACATTGTTTCTCCTCTAGTGAGTATAAGCTTGTTGGATCAACTTGAGTTTCTTCAAGAGTCCAAAACTTTGACAATTGCTCTTGTATATCTGTGTAATGGTTTTGTATGGACCGATTCTCATGTATTAGAGATACAAAGGTGTCGTGAAACTCAAGCCAGTCCTCGTATCGGCCGCTGAACGTCGGTACATGAATAGTAGGCAGCCTTACACCACACCGACTCATCTTTGCTTGCTTCACCTTTGGATCGCGTTTTGATTTATTATTATCTGAAACACAAGATCGCAAGGATTCATCATCATCGTCTGACTGCGGAACGTTATTAGTATCATACAGTTCCTTAGCCTTCGCTAAAGTACTATAATACTCACTTTCATCGACTAAACATTCAATGTTAGTTTGAATTTCATCGTACTGTGGTAATAGTGTGTCTTCTAATTTCGACATACGAAGTTGCAATTCTGTATGCTGAGTCGAAGATAAAACATCGGTTAACCCATTTACATAATTAATAAAAATTGTTAATCTACCCTTTAGTGAGCCACGTTTTTTAATAAGATCCTTTATCTGACTGTCCGACATGTTGTCGGTTACGGGAATTGGGAGAAAGTCGAACAAACAATTTGATTAAAACGAATGAAATCCAATTAAACTCACGGTAGTAAATCGCCAACTACTGCTAACTAAAATATTTATCATATGGTTTTAGGACTCTGCCTGTCCTATAAATAAATTATTGTAGTGAAAGTCTTCAGTTAACGAGTTATTTTAACAATTCAATTAAGTTCTAAATTTAATAAAGTTGTTTATGCAAATACGTTTAAACTCCCTATAGAAAAAACTTCATTTCAATACGCTCGGCTCGACGCGAGAACAAAATATCTCGTTGGTAGGCGGTAGGACAACGCGATGCGACACCTGTTGCACAGTTTTATGTCGTAAACAATATCGAAGTTTTATAACTTTGATTTGGATTACGTTATCGGTGATTATTAGGTGAAATTATAATTGAAATTGATTGGAACAGTATAAGAATATGAAATGAAAATTATATAAACTGCTTTGAAGTTAATTTAACTAATAAAAAAAAAAACTAAAGAAATAATAATTGGAACGAACTTACTCCGAGCAACCCTGTGTCCAAGGGTTTCGATTTTGGTTATTCTGATTATATCATAGGCTGATTATTGTTCTTACTAATCTTGTATTTCAATGCTTGGGTTGATGTACTTCTATAATAAATTTGTTTTTTCGTTAGCGGTTTTCTTGATATCCGGCTCGAAGACCATGTTATATATGGATAGATGTGTTTCTAAATGCTTGCTTTCTCCTTGCCTTCTGAATGTATTATGTCTGACTTGTAGGCTTGCTGTACTGTTGAGTGAGTGTCGAACGTACTAGAAGCCGTCTGCTGCTTTCTCCCCACTCCGATGCATCGGCCGTAACTAATAAAAACTTGATGTATGCTTGAATGTTTGTCTGTTGTATTTTAATTTATTTGAATTATGTGATATAATTTGATTTGTATTAATTGTATTTTATTGAAGCTTATGTTATTCTGAACACGGAGGACGGATAACCGGCGGCGCATAATTTTTTTCACAGACTTGTTTTGAAATAGGCATAATTAATGGCGAGATAGTCTGTGGAAACTACAGTAAAGTTTGTGAACGAATATTAAATCCACGAATGTCTGTGGAGTAATAAGAACCCATCTCATAAAATGGTTCTTTTAGTTGAAATAAAATGTCTTATTTTATATTCACAACAATAATTACAAGTATTTTATGAAGAATCGCACGAATTTCGCGACATTGCTCCTCCATCGCGACAACGAAATGATACTTGACTGGCGGTAGTGTAAACAGTCACTGTCCAGGCACTCGCTACTTTCCACTATACACGTACTCTCCACTTCGCTAAAAACTTCACTAATGTAAACCGGGCATTAAGGACCGTTGGCCCATGGTTATAGAGCAGTGCAGTATTACACGTCTAGTGCATATGTTGTGCAGCATGAAAACGTATTCGTCTTTTATCATCATCATCATTTCAGCCTATCGTAATCCAATGTTGAACAAAGGCCTCCCTCATAGGTTACCACAAAACACGGTCCTGAGCATCCATTCAAATTTCTTTCTTTTCATCCATTCATCGTCTTTAGTTGCATTGAAATAAAAAGATAAAATATATTTAGCAATAAAATTTCGTATCTCGATTAAAGTCTCGTTTCGGTTAAATATGTCGGTCACCCGATTGTACTTCTAATCTAACAGATTCATTGTTTGCTTAAAATTACAATAACCTATTAAAAGGCTGTCACCGCTGTTATTGGGTGTCACTGGGCGACTGTGATTTTCCAGTGTCGAGGATGTCATAGCTAGCGGTGTGTGAGCACGCCAAAAACGCTCTGGCATACACAATTAAAATGTTAATTCGTTGTTAGCGTCATTTTCACGACCTCACATGCCACAATGCCTTCATAATCCTAAAGCATTGATTTTTTATTTTTGTGCGTATCAAAAATACAGATTGTGATTCAGGCAGATTACATAATGATTTCTTATATTTATGCGAACACTACACATTTAAATAAAACTAATTTTATGGATTTTATCGCGTTTCATTTTACTATTAATAACCCGATATTAAAAAATAATATTATAAATAGTAAAACTAAAAGCGATAAAATCCGTAAAATTAGTTGCATTTAAATCAGACATATCAGATTTATTTTTGGTCTGCGAAAGTATGACCATATTTCTCAATTCAGGTCTCAGCTAAATTGGCTGACTATTCGACAAAGGCGCAATTCCAGGATACTGCTTGTTCTTTTTTCTATTGGAAATGATCCATTTTCGCCTTCATATCTCAAAAATAAATTTCAGTATCTCTCTTCATCACATGATAGGGTTCTTCATTCATCCTCTTACAATAAGATTTGTATCCCTACACATTTCACCGGGTTCTTTAGGAACTCCTTTACTGTCCGGGCTGCACTTCTTTGGAACTCCTTGCCCGATGACATCAGGAAAGCGCCCAATAAATACTCCTTTAAGAAGTTGGTCCATGATTATTTAGCAGGGAAACATGGGAATATAAATAATTAGTAGTTGGTCACCGTTACAAGTGTGCATTTATTTTATTTTACGTTTATAGTATACATACATATTATATGTATAATATGTATGTTTACTTTATCTATGTATATGTTTATGTGTTTAAAATATATTTATATATATTTGACACATATGTTTGTTGTATAAAAGTAACAGTATAAAAGTATTAAGTTTAATTTTTATTTTACTTTTTTTACCTTGTTATTTGTAAGCCGATTTGTGACCGGCAGAGTAGAATAGCACCGACCTCTTTTCTACCGAGATGTCGTAAGAGGCGACTAAGGTATTGTACGGACAGCCTTTATTTAGGGTTTTAGTTGAATAAAAGATTACGAGATTTAAGATAACTCATAAAGTTTGTCATCGACAATTTGTCACTGTACTTAATTGAATAAATTAATAAATACTATACGATGCATATAACATTAACTTACTTAAAATAAATACAAATTATAAAAAATTATATATTATACGCACAAAACAATAAGGTATTACAATGTAATTCTTTCGTAGTTACCATAAATTTGTAGTCCTTTATTTATTTCTGCAAGACTTTTAGATAACCATTAACTATCTAACGGTTTACTAATCAAGTATTTAATTTTTTTTAATCTTCTGGTTACAATATAAAGAGTCTACTAATTACTTACTTATGGTAATTTTGACGTACACAAATATATAGATTCGTCAAAATTGTAATGTAGCGTCATATAGTGTTTACATTCTCTTAAGGATCATAGAGCTAGCATTTTTTTTGTACAAATTGTAAAAGAAAAGAGTTTTTAGGTGCTGAAATATGATTATTTTATTTATTTACTCTTTATTGCTACACTTTTAAGTTCTAAGGTAACTGTGGGCGGACTTAATATAAGCATTATGTCCGCCCACTGCTGCCAGTCAACTCGCAGTGTGGTGAGCTACTGTGGCAGGTGTAATATACGCTAACAAGAGAATCATTTAAAACTATGTATAAAAAGGTTCTGGAGTAGGAGTAGGAGTAGTAGTAGTAGTAGTAGTTTGAATGAAAAAACCGATGCCCACGCTGCAGCTCCAAACATGCTTATGCCAATTTAGCAGGTGGATGATTTTTTCACGGATCCCATCATCATAACTTCACTACATTTATATGGTACATTCTTATTTAAAAATATCATCGAAATTAGTTAACGTGATAATAATTATCGCTGAACATACATAAAATTCATGACGAATTGAGAACCTCCTCCTTTTTGGGAAGTCGGTTAAAATGAGACGATGTGCTCCGTAAAGGGCCATTATAGTATTTTAAAAAAAAATGTTTATTTCTGGAAGCTGCTCGTTTGTACGGCAAGCAGTATTTATTTCCCTGCTGTTCCACCTAAAAGCGGTCATACTGACTAAATTATTATATAAGCCGCTGTTGAGTATAAGCCCATGTGGGACGGAATTTCAGTAGTCACCACGCCGGGTAGGCCGGGTAGGTACGCCGGATTGGCGATCGCAGTACCAGATCTCATCCCGTGGGTGCTCTAAAAGTCTACACAGGGAAAATGAAAACCTGAATAAATAAATTGCGGTTGCCAATCCGTCTGCCAAGCGTGGCCCTCCAAAATGAGAGCTTCAATTTACGTGGCAAGCTATGGGGGAGGCCTATGTTTAGTTGTGAACTAATGATAGTCTGATATGATGATGATGATGATGATAGTTGAATTGGTTTATTTTGGCATATGTGGGAGGCCCTGATACTTTTCTGCATTGCCTATAGCTTTTACATTTAGGAGCGAGGTGCAAAATCTTTTACTTCGCTTCACACATATATATTCTAATATGTATGTATATATATATATATATATATATATATATATATATATATATATATATATGTGTACGAGTATATTAAGAAAGTAAGTGACGAGACAAGCAAATCGTTCACCCGATCGTTAGTCGCAACAACTAGTAGTATCAACGTCTGCATATAACAAATGCTGTGACACCCGGAAACATTCTGAGTGGTACCACACTGCGCTCGTCACCCTGAGACATTTGTTCTTAAGTCTCATATGCCCAGTAATTACACTATTACATTGGTATTTTCATTACCATTTAGACCGAAACAGACTAGACCGAGGCAGAATAGCTGTCCCTGGGGTGGTACCTACCTAGACGGATTCTTGGGTAGGAATCCTACTACTAGTAAAATTATATTGTAACTATCTTATGGCCGCGACGTCGTCCGCGTGGATATAGGTTTTTTTTAAATATACCGTTTTAACTTTTTCATTTTCCGGGATAAAAAGTATCCTATGTCCGACTCCAGGATGCAAGCTATCTCTGTGCCTAATTTCGACAGTATCGTTAAGAAGAGCCGTGGTAGCTCAGGGGCTAGGCGCCCGCTTTAAATTTCCTTGTACGCGAGTGACCTGTGTTCGATTTCCGGTGCCGGCACCACTAAAATTGTTAATTGCAATTTTAAGTGCTGATTTACCACGTGCTCGGCGGTGAAGTAAAACATCGTGAGGAAACCTGCATGTCTTAGAAAACAAAAAAAAATATTTCGAAGACATGAGCATGAGCAGTCCGCCAGCCCGCATTGGATCAGTGTGGCGTATCCTTCCTAGCTCCAAAACCCTCTCAGAAATGAGAGGAGGCCTGTGCTCAGCTGTGAGACATGTATAGGTTGAAATTTTACTTTACTTTAAGAGGTAATTAAAAAAAATATGCTCAGATAATTGTATTTTATACTAGTGTTCAAATTATAATAATCTGTTTATAGTATTAGGTATAATGAACTAAGGTATATAAGATACCAATGGTAATTTTTTTAAAGTAATATAGCACGCACATCTTTCTTATTTGTCATAATTATCAGTTTTTAATTTCTTAGCACTGAGATCGCATTTCACATTGACACATAACTTTTATTATTGAGACTTTAATGGATACCGGTAAACATATGTACATAGGATTCCATTTCAGTCGACATGTGTGTTTATACAGGTTCTGTACTTTAATGGAAAATATTTTTAGGAAAAAAAAGTTATTACGTTAATGTTCGGTTACATACGTTTTTGAGGAGCACATTTTTTGGATGATTTTATTAATAGAAATATTACGTTAAAGTCTTAAATGTACTTAGAGAACTAGTTACTTTGAGTTAAAGAGACGGAGTAATACGGATTAAAAAAATAATGTATATATCAATGAATACAAGGATCTGTTCGGAGTTTTTTGTCTCAAAATAATTTATTCGTTTATTTTGTCTGTTACAATAAAAATAAGTGCAGTGTAAGAAAATCTGCCTATCGCTTCACCCCATGGGTATAGTGAGTTCCACTGAGACTGAGTGAAATGGCAGGCTTCCGAGAGGTGTTCTGTAACCAACTCGAAAAAGCCATCGAAAATTCTCAGACTGGTGATGAGTAACAACGTTTAAGCTTCTTTTTCATAGCAGCAAAACGATACGCACAATGTCCAGTAATAACAGTAGCTATCAGTGCCCTTCAGACCGAAACACAGCAATATTTGCAAGCTACTGTTTTACGGCAGAATAACTACCCCTGCGGTGGCACCTGCCTAAGCGGATTCCAGCATAGGAATACTAACACCGGGCTTGTACTGCGATGTTCGCCTGCCAAGCGTGATGATTACGGCAAATCCTTCTTTTGAGAGAGACTATTAACAGGCTGAGGGAGAATAAAAAAACGTAATTTTTGCAGCTAATTAGAAAATAGTATTTACGTCACGTTTGGTATTACTTGCAAGGGGAAAGGTTCGCATACATTTTGATGTTGGTCGTCGTTTCAGCCTATCACAAGTCCACTGCTGAACATAAGCCTCCCACATAGATAGCCACAAAAGTTTGTAGCTCTCTTATTGGAGGGATTTTGCCATAGTTGCCACGCTTGGTTTCAGGTAGATGCTGCTGCCCATCTACTAGTTTTAATTTCCCTTTGTCGACTTTTACGACACCCACGGGATGTGATGGGGTGGTAGATTGATGTTGGTTACTACTTAAAATTTTCCATGAGCACATTACTATTCAAGTGAATCAAGTGAATCAATCGAAGTTTAATATTGATGATCCGAATGGCGGCCTGCAATAAAAATATTAATTACTGCGTTGTTTGCCTCGTAAAGAATTCCAGGGACATGAAATTTTAAGAGCGTTAGTAGAACACGTGAATTTCGATTATTCGGTTCGTTTCGTTCATCGTTAAGCCAAAGAGCGTGTCGCAATATAACATAACTATATCATAATAAAGACTGCCGCTTCCTTTCCATACATTTAAATGGAAATTGATATTAATTTAAAATAGCGGTAAGATTCCTACGCATGAATCTGTCTAAGGAGGTATCATCGCAGTCCACGTAGTTCTGCCGTAATGCGGTGGTGTATAAACATTAATGTGTTTAGGTTTGAAGGACTCTGATAGCTAGTGTAATTACTGGGCGTATAAGACTTAAGAACTGATTTCTCAGGAGGACGAGCGCAGGATGATGCCACATAGAAATGTTCTGAGTGACACAGCAATAGTTATGGGCTGACGTTGCACTGACTGTCAGGTGAACGTTTTGCTCATCACGTCACTTGCTTCTTTATAAAATAAATTAGAGGCGATTTAAGCAATGTCCCGCCCGCACTTTTTTTATTTGTATTTAATCCCATACTTAACGACATAACCCAAGCCTTATGTGAAAAATGAGTGACTGTATGCATGTATGTATGTTCGGCGTCGTTGTCAATTCAGTTGTTGTTAATTGACCTCCATTAAGGCCTCCTAGGGGTATGGATATTTTGAGCCCATGAATCACATCAAGGAACGATTCCACTTGAAACCAATATTTGAGATACACATATTTTTTTTTGGTTTTAGAGCTTCTGTTATGACTTTCCGATATACCTGAATCTGTATTCAAACATACCTACGATCGTGCATCTAACTGCACTATGCACATCCAGTACCCATGGCGGCTTGTGGAAACAACTGGAAAATAACGTCGTGGTCAAAACTGGTTAGCAGGCCATGAGGATCATCGGCTGCTCTCTGTGCACTTCAGACTGAAACACAGTAATGGTTGCACACCACTGCTTCATTCAACAGAATAACAGGCCCTGCGGTGGTACCTACTTAGACGGATTCCTGCATTGAAATCTTACCATCATTAAATTTTCTGACATTTTTTATTCCTGTTTTTACAGCATCCCACTTAAATGCATATAAATATTATATTTGGCTTTGTATACTATACTTACTACATTTTTATAGTATATATTACTGCGGCTATCACCACAGCAAAAGAGACATACCTTTACAACTGAATGCTCTTTCTTATTCTAAGTGTTTTTTTTATTTGATGAAAGTGACGGAACGAGCAAAACGTTCACCTGATGGTAAGTGCAACGTCTGCCCATAACAAATGCTGTGTCACCTAGAACATTTCTGCGTGACACCACACTGCGCCCGTCACCTTGAGACATCAGTTCTTAAGTCTCATATGCCCAGTAATTACGCTAGCTCTCAGTGCCCTTCAAACCGAAACACAGTAATGTTTGCACAGTACTGCTTCACGGCAGAATAACTGGCCCTGGGGTGTTACCTACCTAGACGGATTCCTGCATAGGAATCAAAATAATAATCTAGAAGATATATAACATAGTTTCTCTAATGGAAAAGAATAAAATAAATGTAGTTCTAATTATTTGACAATAACCACTTAATTCATTTACAGTTTACAATAAGGATTACATCAAAAAAATACACCAAAAAATTGGCAAATCGCGATTTGCCATTGCATAGGTAATAGTCGGCAATTGAATGTGCGGGAACCTTGAGTATTCATTGCCAACGCTGATAATCGATATTTTGCCTACTAGCTACTAGAAAACAAACACTAAATAAATTTACGTATTCCCGACAGACCTAGATACTATAGAGATAAGTTACTAATTCCAAAGTGTAAACTGTTACGATCAATTTTAAAGCGAGATTATTTCGTTAGTGTATTGAAGTAACTTGTACGAATGGAACGTTTTGTGACTTTTTGAATTTGTAATATTAAAGAGATAACGGTTCTACGCCACGTGTGTAGGAATATTAAGAAATATGTGAGTAGTATGTTTAATAGTAAATTAACAGTATGTTTGGTATTTTATTCTTAAGAAACAGTCCCAACGATAATATTTTGTAAATTGATTTCAATTAGATTGTCCACAAAAATATTAGTATTTTTTTTTGTAATAATTTAGCCCTTTAAGTTCAGGGTTAGCAATTAATGAGTTTTAAGTTATGTCTATTCGACCGATTTTCGGCCACGGCAACGATTCCCTAATACTAGCGGAAGCTATCACTTGCGTAGGAGATATTATACTGCCGATACGACTTAGGGGCCTTCAAGACAAGAGCCCATTCCTTTCTTAAACTTCCGCATCCTATCAGAAGCGATGACATTTTGTGGTCACTCACACATGAAACATCCATCCCTATCTCATATCGCGTTTTCTTACGCCGTTACCACACGACAAAATTCTTATAGGGACATACATAAATGAACTGAATAAAGAAAAAGTTTCAGAATCCATTTCTAAATTTAAGGATTAACAATTAACATATTTAAGGTTAATTGAAACAATGAGTTATTTTAACGTCATGACACGAGTTATTAGAGGAATAAAATTTAATTTGTAATAAGATAAACAAAGCTGTAGTAATTTCTCCAACTTTACGAACGTAGTCTTTCGAACGATGGCAAAGAGCGCGTTGTAAAGCCGTAGCAAGATTTTAATGTTTACTGTATAACGTGTTCAAGTATTTGTACTGTTTAACAATGATCAAACAATGAATAGCTCACAAACAAACTCGCTGTGATTAATTTATTAATCATTACGCATTCTGGACTAATCAAATTTGTCTCCTTTCGTGGTTTCGTTGAATGTTTTAAATGTGGTATCTCTCTCGTATACAGTAGCAGTTGGAAATTACCCATGATTAAAATTGTAAATTCGGTTTGTAGTTTTTAATAGTGTTAGATATATAATTTCGGTGATGTAATTGCTGTTAGCCTTTTTGGCTTTTACAGCTTCATCGGATACTGTGCTCACGTGCCAGGGGCCCGCGTGCCAGGTTTGGTTTGACCCAAATATAAATACATAAATAATACTCCTTCAAAAACCTAGAAATTCGGACTGTAATAATGTTAGAACAATTAATTTTGTAGTTAATTCAATAATGGTAACAATATTCATATTTGAATAGTGTAAGAACAATAAATTTTGTAGTTAATTTAATAATGATAACAATATTCATATTTTAATAGTGTAAGAACAATTAATTTTGTAGTTAATTTAATAATGATAACAATATTTATATTTTAATAGTGTAAGAACAATTAATCTTGTAGTTAATTTAATAATGATAAAAATATTCATATTTTAATAGTGTAAGAACAATTAATTTTGTAGTTAATTTAATAATGGTAACAATATTCATATTTTCAGAATTCTTGTTGACCACTTAGGATAGTTATAAACGTTTGTATTAGGAAATGTTGACGATGTCGTGCAGGTCGGTCAATGGGTTTCATCCTGCGATGAAACCCGCGGATCGCAGACTTAACTGTTAAGACAGTTTTGTTTCTTTTAGCTACGAAAAGGCAAAAATATGAAATAGCTGCGATGCCTATGCATGAACAGTTCTGACATAAGTAATTATGTGCATTATTTTATTATACCTCATGGAATACTGCCAACTTCTTTAACCCGATGGTTTTACGAGACAGAAATTTATGTAAAGAATAATGATTTCTTATATTTACGCGAATATTACACATTTAATAAAACTCCTTTTACGGATTTTATCGCGTTTAATTTTTAAACTATTTATAACCCGACGTTTCAAGTACTTTACAGCACCCATGGTCACAGGGGGACTAACTTATGTAAAGAATTTGTACTTTTATGTATGAAATTTTATTTTATAGTCATATTAATAACGCCGCGTAACATAAAATATTAGAAGTGCATCAGTGCATTATTATATGTTGAACTCTGCAATCTGTCATACTTACTTGTCTTTCAAAAACTATTATATTCGTCTTATCTACATCAATTGTCATCCCTTTGCTTTGTAGAGCATCATGCATAATATTAACCATCGCCTGCAACTCCTCCTCCGATGATGCTAATATAACGTGATCATCGGCGTATAGAAGGCATGGCAGCCAGATCATTCATTCCTATGCAGGAATCCGTCTAGGTAGGTACCACCCCAGGGCCAGTTATTCTGCCGTGAAGCAGTAGTGTGCAAACATAACTGTGTTTCGGTTTGAAGGGCACTGAGAGCTATCGTAATCACTGGGCATATGAGACTTAAGAACTGATGTCTCAGGGTGACGGGCGCATTGTGGTTCACTGTTCTGGGTGACACAGCGTTTGTTATGGTCAGACGTTGCACTTACCATCAGGTAAACGTTTTGATCGTTCCGTCACTTTTATTAAATAAATAAAAAATCCAAACGCAATCTCTTTCAAATCTTCTAAGCAATTGTCTATAAATAGGTTAAACTGCCACCTTTTTCTATGTTAAACACACAGTGTGTGTAGGACCCGTTTATCCTGACACAAGTACTGGAATACTTATACAGTGATTTCAGTGCTTGTATCAAGTTGCCGTTCACCCCATGTATAGACAAAGTCGCCCACAATTCATTCTTCACCACTCAGTCATAAGCCTTTTCCAAGTCTACGAAACTTTTTGACTTTGAGCCAAGAAGAATCATTTTTCGGCTATGCTTCGTAAGGAAAAGACCTGATTATTGCAATAAATGTTTTCTTTCTTTCTTTCTTGATTCATGCATCCTATTCCTTGCCTGAATTCCGCTTATACATCCCTCTGCATCTATATCTATATCTCCTCTGCAGTTTAGTTCATCACTCTCTTAATCAAAACCTTTGCATACAGTTTGCCAACAATGCTGAGCAAGCTAATGCCTCGGTAGTTTTTGCAGTCTTGCTGCGACCCTTTTCCTTTGTAAAGTGGTACGATGACGGCCTTGTACCAGTCTGCTGGTACGTCACCGCTCCTCCAGCAAAGGTTAGAAAGGCGGTTCAGCTGACTAGTTACCACGTCCAGCTTTCAGCATTTCTACCGTAATTCTGTCATACCCTGAAGCCTAGATTTATTAGTTAGATAAACGTAATAATATTCAATATATATAGTATTCCATAGTCTGTGTTACATTTAAGTAAAGTTTGTCCATAAGCATACTTTCAAAGGATTGAACAACCCTAACTCTAAGTTATATCAGAGCATATATCATCTTTATGGCAGTTCTCGATAATTAAGTGTTTTGCGAAGAAAAAAGGCTGAATGTCACGTATTAAACTAAGGTCCAGTGTTGTACAATATTCGGTTTGTTTAAGTAATTCTTACTTTAAAACCTATACACTATTTTAAAACTGCTGGAATCTGCCGTAACCCTAGCGCGGGCGTCATGAAAACTGTTTGCTTATTGGAAGGGAAAGTTTAATTGATTTTAACATTTAATATTAATATCTTAACATTCACGTGAATGGAAACTTGTTGTGGAGGTTTTGTCGTACTACAATCAATATGTAGAGTGAAAAGTTGCAATTGTTCTGCATTAAAAATATTTTACCTAAAGATAATTTATGAATATTTGATGAAAAAAAAATGTTTAGGGGTGATTGTTGCGGAGGCGGTCATTGAGATCATGACATGAATGGTGTTGACGCATGCGCGCAAGCTCTGCTTGCTGCGAGATATAAGCGCGCGGCACGAACCCATCGCCGCACAACTTTGGCGCGTCCAAACGTTCCCACAGAGAACTTGGAGACGGAAACTGATGAGCAAACTAGCTTCAAATTTATTTTCGAAATAATATATTTTTTGCCTGTAGCAATCTAGTGTTGTGTCTTAGATAAAACTAGTGAAAACTTTTTAATTGCTTGAACTCGCGAATAATTAACTTTCGGCACTTCGATAGTTATTCTACGTATCGGCGGAGGTGAGTAGCTTAATAGTTTCTAAGAAGTTCCATAGAATGTTGAAATATATTTACTATTTATATAAAGAGGTATTAAAATTAAACTTATAAAATTAAAAACTGCTAAGTCGAAAACTAAAGTCTTTATCAACTATTATTAACTTTATTTTAGAAAATAATTTAACCATAAAAATCAATTATTATCAGGATTGTATATCAAAATACACAATTCAAAAAAGTCCACGACAAACACAATGAAAAAGACGATAAAAATCTCAGGAACCAGAGTTTAGTCAAAATAATATTGTAATTAATTAAGCCTCAAAGTTATTAGTATATTTATAGGAAAATAAATTTTCCACACTTTAGCGCTTATATGTTCGAAAGTATTACGCAGTTCAGAACAATTCTTAATCAGTATGTTATAAAAAATCGTCTTAGTACACGTATGGGAAAATTACAAACTGTATTGAAAATTCGAAGAGAAAAGAAAAGATAAGTTAATACGAATCAAGCAACAAGTATCGAAGGCGTTTTAGGTTTTTATGACGTTTTAGCGAAATTTAATACAAAATCAAGATTACGTTGTTAAACTTGTCATTTTCATGATTTTAATAAATATTTGTAATTATTAAAATAACAAAATTAAAGATTTTAATATGCCTACTACAATTTAAATTTTCTTTATTCGAAATATTTTACGGAAATTGCAGTTACGAAATAAACCAAAATATAGAGTAAATTTAATTAGAAGCGAGAATATTTTCCACAGCAGACTGTGAATACATTGATGATGAAGAATTTGTAGTTTTTTTGTACGTTAGGATGACAGTCACCGTGTGTATAGTCAATCACTTAAGCGGTTAAGGTGGTTCCAAGACTCACTCATCCATCGTCATTGGAGTATCAACTTAGGTATGTAGTTACCCCTCAGGACTACGGCGGAATGCTTCATGCAGGTAACAGTGTTTGGTTCTCACATTCCGCAGCGTTATTCTGTTAGTTTACGCTAGTATTCTGTAAGTACCATCACTCTGGTGGTATTTCCTCAGACGAGCCGACCCACAGCTCGACTTTAACGTATAACGTACTCTTCCGCTAATTTTATTGGAATATAAAAGTTACATAACGAAACGCTAGGACAAACGAGACTCAACTCACCTCGTTATGGTTGTTAGATGTTTTTCGAGAACATACAGGATTTTGGGCTTATTAATATCGTAAAAAGGGAAAACAGGAATAAGTTTGTTATGTAAGTTAATCACCTTTTAAAATATCACAATTAGAGGATACATACATATACAAAACGATCTATTTGTTTTCGGCGAAGCTGCTTTCTTTACAGACATTAGCAATACCTAAAATCTCATAATTAAAATTTTCTTAGAGTCCTACTCTTCGCGGCATAGAGCATTCCCTCGTTAAATGGTTTCATTTTTAAGTGAGAAAGGAAACAGCCCTTTTTGTGACCAGCGGTGAAAAGTAACGGCGGACGCAGTTTTGGCTTGCGTTAAAAATTTTACTGCGTGTGGGCCCTGCCGACTGATCGTCTCTCCTCACTCATTTAAATGAGATAGTGATAGTGAATACTTTTTCATAAAAATACCGCATCAACAATCCAATAACTATCAAGAGTATATCTGTCGTACAAAAATTAAATAGTAACATAAAGTATTATTAAATAATTTCCGTGATATCTCATTTCGTGTTACAAAATTACTGAAAGCTGTGTATGTTTATTGCTATAATTTTGCTAGTTGTATTGCTATAATAATAATATAACATATTAATTTTCAGTAGTATATCAATATGGACTAAAAAGGTTTTCAATAAAAATCCCGCAAGTCATATAAAGATATGAATAATCTGTGAAACTGGGACATTATTATTTTGCAAGAAAGAAAATTGATATTACTTCATCATCATCATTTAAGCTCATCACAAGTCCACTGCCTGCACATAAGCTTACCCCACTGATTGCCACAAAACTTGGTCCCAATGCCATCTGTATCCATCGACTTCCCGCAAAACCATGCAGGTCGTATCTCCATCTATGGAAGCATAGCACCACCTACAATGATACGTCTTTTAAAAAGTATAAGGGAGCTGGGTAATATTGTACAGTATCAGTTCAACAAATGTAACAGCTTTTATCTATAGGACATTAGTACCTTCGTTACCTTGCTTAGTAAACTAAGTTTCTTGGCTGCCAGCTTTGCTTTAAATTTATTGTCTCAAGGTCTCAATTATTCGTAGTGTCGGTCGGATGGAATTTTCACACTCGGTCTGTGTTTTACATGGTTACATTCCGGAAAAAAGAGTCATGGCAAAACGGGCTCTGAATGGTTTTTGGAAGATACATGTTTTTTTTGGCAGGGTTAAATCGAATCGAGTTAGTCTAGTCGCTTGTTAACAGAGACATTTAAACGCTCGTCCATCATGGCTTTTTTGTGATTCTTTCCTCTCAGATTGCACTTGTTGAATTCTGGAGAAAACCGGATAATAAAAGGCATTAGCACTGTTAATATGAAGAAAGGAGTCGCGGCAGGAACTAATAGCTGGAGTATATTGGCATTAATAGCCTTGGCATACTTGGCCAAATCCTTTTCAATATCTTAGTCATAAATGAAAAAGTAACCATTTTATCAAAATTATCCTATATCTCAGACCGTTAAAAAGAATATATTCAGTAGACAGGTTCCTTTAAAACTAATAGTATAGATTACTTAGGAGGTAATTATCTTTAATGTACGCCAAAAGATGGTATTCTAATCTTCAATCTTAAAGGAGATCGTCGTGTATATTACTTTTTTAATACGTAACATAAATTTTGATATTCACTGAATCTCGAATGTTCTTAGCTAAATACATTTATCTGCTAACCTTATAACAATGACAAGTACTTTGGTTAAAGTTTACAAGGCAGGAATGCTGTTGTACAAATGAAAGCTAAATGAGACCCGGGGTAACAATGGTTGGATTTGTGACAGGGTTTGAATAATTACTCCAAGTCGCTACCCAGTTACTCTGTGTTTGTCACCATAGAAACCCGCCATTTCTAATGCTTGCCAAATAAAAGGCCCAAAAAGCCGAATATAATATTTTTTGTCTTGTGTAAAAAATATACTAATATGTTCATTCGATGTTTTAGATTTGAGTTACGATTGCAAGTTTTTGATTTCACTGTTCGGAGTTGGCATTTTTCGGATGATTACATTTTGAAAGACATCATCATCATTTCAGCCTATCACTAGTTCACTACTGAACATAAAACTGGGGAGGGGGGTTGCATAGAATGCCACAAAAGTTTGTAGCTCTCCATTTAGGTGGGTTTCGCCATTGTTGCCACGCTTGGCAGGTAATGCTTAAATGTCGTAGTTAGGGTAAAGTTAAGTGTAAGCTGCAATAAGAAAAATTGTGAGAATCTCTGATTTTTCAAGTCCTTAATCGCCTCGCTTTAATCGGCTCTACGAGTCCACTTCGACCTGTCGCGCACGGCAGCAAGCGAGGAAGTTCTTTGTAGCGGATTAGTGAATTGCCCTCCACGTTTCATTGCGTGTGACGCATTATTGTACTGCTGTGAAAGACAAACACATAATGCTTCGTACGTAATTTTATTTGTAATGTGTAAATAAAGAATACTTTGAAGGCTAGTATTTAATTATCGTTTCAAGAAATAAAATAAAATAGATCCTTTTAAATCAATCTATTTCTAAAGAAGAAATATAGTCCATATTTGAATAATTATGGTTTAAAAATTAAAAGACATATATTACTGTATGCAAACAGAAAACCTGGAAAACTGTGCAGGTGATGAATTTTACATTAAACTGACTGAATCTTTTTTTTCTAATTCGCATTTTTTTTCTAAAATTTATTTTTGATATTTTTTCTGTAAGATAGTATTATTCTTATATTTTTTGGAGGTGGTTACAACACTCACGCTTACAGAATCGTTTAAAAGATTTATGGCGTAACATATGTTTGCATCTGTGTACATAATAACATTCCTTCTAATACCCACAACCTATATAGGGTCACTGAAATTGACTATATTTGTTCCTACATACGGGCTACCCTTTAGAGTAACTTAGATAATTGTCATTGTAGATTTATTTATTCTTTATTGCATTACCTTCATAATAGATTACAACTTAGTGTCTTTAGGCATCCTCTACAAGTAAATCCATGGTGTGGTAAGAGTTTGTGATAGGTACAGTAATAAACGTATTGAAAAAAACAGTTCCCGAAATAACGTTATAAATGAATAAATATTTAACACTGCAATACATACAATATTATTCTATATATTATATTTTACCAACCCGCGTACATACATACATACATACGATCACGACTATATCCCATAAGGGGTAGTCAGAGACTGGGCACTCACTGCAAAAACAGATGACTTGCACAATCCACGTTTCACCAAAACAATATAATGCACTTGGTGTGAAAGGTGGTGAGCCCATCGCCACCATGCGCTGTTGGGTGCACAGTGCAGTTTAATACCTTACTCGCCTTTTACGAGATCCATTGGATGAGATGGAGTGGTAGTATTCTTTTAACGAGCCGCCACCACACGGCTAAGCGTACATACATGTAGGTATAAGTGTATTTATTTTTATTTATCGGATGATGATTAGTTAACAATTCATGTAACGATAGGAGTCTTCAACAAAATGCTCACGAACCAACCTTTTGGAGCATATACCGGAAATTTTAATATCGCATTAACGCGCTTACTTTCTTGCAAACACGATTTCCAACTATATCGTTAGCCGTATTCTTAAATCTTAGTGTTGTTCATTTTAATATATATTGATTTCAAGAAAATATAAACTTAATTTGTTTGCCTCACTCATACATTTATTATTATACGTTAAGCAATTTCTAGGGTGCCGTGAGGATTTATGTACTATATCGAATATCCGACAGCTGCGTTTATGCACAGCGCGTTTTATGGTCCGGGCTTAAACAGAAACCCTCTATTATAACGGTTAATATATTTATTTACATTTATCTATTACAAAATAACGAATTAAAATCCAATCTCTCCACATACGTTGAAAATGAGAAGTAATTAAAAATATAAATTATACTTTTTTATGGAAGAAAGTGACGAGACGAGCAAATCGTTCTCTTGCTCGTATGTGCAATGTCCGTCCATAACAATTGCTGTTCGTCCACAACATTTCTGTGTGGCACCACACAGCGCTCGTCACCCCGAGACATCAGTTCTTAAGTCTCATATGCCCAGTACACACGTCCACGTTCCACGTTCACAAACCGAAAGAACTATGTGTAGTAGCGAAAGAACTATAGTATCTAATAACATTGCTTGGTGTGCGAGTCGAAGTCGCGATAGTTTAGCCCTTGTACCACCCAAGCCGACGCAGTATATTGGAAACTGTGAATGAGAACATTACCTACTGACGTATATTATTTGTGATTCTGTACGTTTGCCTACATTTACTTATTAATATATAATATAAACTATTTGTAGTTAGAATGCCTTTTGGTTCGTATATCTGAAGCTGTTCAAAGTTGTCCAAGGCGCTCGCAGCTCGAGACGATTGATAATATTAACTGAACGAAGTTGGTTTGTAATTACCTTACAAATTGTAATTTTCGACAACTTGATTATTATTGTACGTAAGCTAAGTGAACTGAGAATTATCTATGAAACGTGATTTATTTACTTAAATCGCATTTGTCTCATCAAAATCTATTTGGCCTGCAAGCGAAGGTAGTAAGTTAGAAAGGATTAAAATCAGTACAGTTCAGTGAAAACGATGACTGACGGGAAAGATAAATATAATTAATTTCAACGTGTTTCCGGACTTAAGAGTTAATGGACTGTCAAACTTCTCTATAGAGGCAAATTTATTACATGCTTGCGCAGTGGTCATTCGTAATTTTTAAGACGCTTTATTTCACGTGGCAATGGACGAATAGCATTTTTAACTATACACATTCAAATTACGTACGTTCGGTTCTCAAAAAGAAATTGGCACAAATGACTCATTTCAAAAGATGTGGTACATTTTTAAGAACACAATTTTATCAGATTTACTCAAATAAAAATAGTTTAATGATGCAAGTTAACATTTCTGTTTTGCGTCACGTTTTATCGTTATCAATGAGCGCCGTTTAAAAAGTAAAAGTAAAGTTTCAGCCTTTAAATGTCCCACTACTGAGCACAGGCCTCCTCTCATTTCTGAGAGGGTTTTGGAGCTAGGAAGAATCCGCCACGCTGCTCCAATGCGAGTTGGCGGACTTCACATGTCTTCGAAATATTTTACTAAGCCGTTTACTATCCCAGAAATTTTTCTCTCCTATGAGTTGTCCGGTTTAAATTAGTAACTCTATGGAGTTGTCATTAAACAAGACGTATTTCATGAGAACAGAACCGATGACGAATTGTACTAATGCGAATATATAAATAGTCATAAAATTAGTAGTTTATAATTAAATTTCTTTTGATTTCCCAAAGAGTTTTTGCTCTAGATAGTTTTCTGTGAAGTTTAGGATCTTACTGAAATATTACGTATTTCATGTAACGTGTTATTGATAATAATTAGTATTGGTAAACATACCTAAGCTTTCTTTCATAATAAAATTTTACTAGTGGTAGGATTTCTATGCAGGAATCCGTCTAGGTAGGTAGCACCGCAGGGCCCGTTATTCTGCCGTGAAACAGTAGTTTGCAAACATTACTGCGTTTCAGTCTGAAGGGCACTGAGAGCTAGAATAATCACTGGACATATGATACTTAAGAACAGATGTCTCAGAATAGGTAGGTAGGCATTGACAACCGTAGTCAAGAAGTAGTATGAAAAAGTTACTTTCGGTCTGACGAGCACTAAGAATTAGTTTAATTACTGGGCATATGAGACTTAAGAACTGATGCCTTAAGGAATTTAAGACTGATGACTGGCGCAGTGTAGGTGTCACACAGAAATGTTCTGGGTGACGCAGCATTCGTTATGGGCAAATGTTGCGTAAACGTTTTGCTTGTCTCGTTACTTTTCTCTCGTCGGCTCGTTAAATTTAAATAGTCTTTGAAGAAGTAAGCATGGGCGAGTCCTTTATTCATAAATGGACATGCACTGCTACAATTATATTGACACTGATTTTTTTACGACTTTTTGTCATATTCGGGATACATATCCAGTGTATGCGTTTCATTAGCAATAACATCACGTTCGGTACTAATTAATAACTATAAATATGTCAAGTATTATGGTATTCAACGATTAATAATGGGCCAGATGGGAAATAATCACAAGTTTTTTTTACCGCTTAGTATAGTGCCATGAACGCCACGCCTGTCTTTGATTTATAGCTGTTTGCTTAACAATAATAAATCAGCCCTATTGATTTATTCAAGCGTTTCATTGCAGGCTCTAGATGAGTGTGTTCCAATGGCTTGTATACAATTTTAGTGTAAGGGTTGAGTTATATTCCTTTTTCGAGTAACGTTTAGAAGACATATTATGCCTTTTTAATAATACATTAAAAGATCTTATGATTATTCTAAAAATATCCATTATATTACAATTTTAATTAATTATTTCGGTATAACTATGGAATTTATCATTTATACTAACGAACACTTTATTACTCCTCGTCATCATTGTCATGAACATTTCAGTCTATCACAAGTTCACTGCCGAACAAGCCCTCCCCCATAAACTGCCTCACAACACGGTTTTAAGGCATCCATTGACTTACCGCAAAACCGTACAGGTCGTCGCTCACCTAGGGACCGCCTTGCATCATTGACACTAACACTTTAAGAATGATTATGAAAACAAATTGTGTTGTAGGTAATCCATGTTTAGTTTAAAAAAAAATAAAGTAAAGGATTTTCTGATCGAATCGAAACATAAGCCTTTGGAAACTAAATACCAGTCTCCAAAGGTGTTTACGATTGAATTTACAAAGGCAAGTAGATAAAGTTCTAGAAAGTCGTATAAATCTCCTTCCTCTAGCATCATTTCGTAAAGTATTCAATGTTTGAGTTCTTGATAGTAGTGGATATTGGTTTATGAATATAAAATAAGCTTACAGTTCTTTATTCGCTTCATATTTGGAGTAAAATCTCTGTTCCATAAGATATATTAGTATAGACCAGAGCGAGTAATCAGAAAAGCAGATCTTGTCATCCTTAAATATGGCAGGTTTGTCTCTTACGCCATTTCAACATTTCTATATTCTATGAGTGTGATCGATTGTTGACGAATGATTGTCACTACATGTACAATAAGGACAAAATAAATTTTAAAGGCTATGAAATGATAACAACCATTTTTAACCAGTCATAGTCATTAACTCTATTTATATGTAAAGGTCATTTCATAGAACGTGAGTGCGGTGGGTTTGAACCCGGGTGCTATCATCACTAAAATTCTGAATTGCAATTTTAAGAGCTGATTTACCATGAGCTCGGCGGTGAAAAAAAATTGGTGAATAAACCTGTATGTTTGAGAATTAAAAAAATATATCAATGATGTGAAAGTCAGCTAGCTGGTACTGGAACAGCGTGCGGACTCTTCTCGGCTCCAAAACCATTTCAGAAATTACAGGAGCTGTGCTGTCAGCGGTGGTACATTTATAGAGTGTAATTATACTTTACTTAATGAATTATTATTTTTTATATATACTATCCACAATCCTCGATATGAAATTTCGTTAAAACGAACAGTGTTACAAGATGGCTCCTAATTTAACACTTAATTTTGATTTCTGACCAATTTAATATAACGATATACCGCTAAGGCTTTATCTATTCTGAAACGTTGCCATCTAACCCGAACGTATACTTTTTTAGGCTTGAGAGATACGCGAATTTTATGGTATCTAAGACAATATTGTCCCGAAAGAATTTTGATGTACCTCCGTGGAATATGGCTTCAGATTGATTAGTGAATCGTAGACAAACATCGCCTTTGATAACATAAAAAAAAGAAAACGAAGATAAAAATAAATGTGTATTGGGGAGATTTTTTTTTTCTTTTTTTATATGATTAAGTGACGAGACGAGCAAAACGTTCACCTGATGGTATGTGCAACGTCTGCCCATAACAGATGCTGTGTTACTCAGAATATTTCTGAGTAGCACCATACTGCGCCCGTCACCTTGAGACATCAGTTCTTAATTCTCGTATGCCCAGTGATTACGCTAGCTCTCAGTGCCCTTCAGACCGAAACACAGTAATATTTGCACACTACTGCTTCACGGCAGAATAACTAGCCCTGGGGTGGTACTAAATATTCCCGAGAACAATGAAGGTTCCGTTTTTTTCCATACTGAGGTATTATTGATTAGCCTATAAATGTCTACTCCTACCTACTCCTACTGGACATTAGTGTTTCCGAATCGGGTGGTGGTCGTGCTGCAATCGCTACACTTGGCAGGCTTATTAGCTATCGCAGTAGTAGGCACTTCCTGCCTATGTCGCTGCTGCTCGTAACTAGTCTGGATAATTTAGGTCAGAGAATACAGTCTGAAAAAAAATCCTAAAAAAACTTCAAACTAATTCAAAGCAATAAAAAGATTCGGTCTTTCAAAAATCACGTACTTGAATTTTTCATTAAAACGTGACATTTCAGTACAGAGCGCTGGTCTATTTACATTGACCATTGTTTTACGTTTTTGAGTTTTACACGCCTTCTGAATTTTTTATTCAAAACAGAAGTTGTGTTTTAATCTCGCCCCTTTTACAGTTAAGAAACAAATACCTGGACTTGAATAACTTGGTTAAGAATAACCTCATTGTATAAGACATTTGTTCGGTACACAAAGATGTCTTCAATGGAATGTTTTCTTCCCCCAGCAATAACGCTGTCAGATGGGAAGTGGGTGGATCTGCAGGAGGCATTTTTTCTCCTTTGGTCGGACACACGTCTAAAACGTCTAAAATGTTATATTTATTGGACTGTAGTATTATTTTTATAATGTTAATCACTTGTTATGCTGTTGTAAGACTTCAAGAGACCCCTCTAAGTGTTTTCTTTTGTATATTGTAAGTGACGGATATTATATTAATAAGCAGCAATTCGCTAAGCGACATTACGTGATCATTTCATTTGTGGGTTATAGTTATAACATATATCACAAGTTTAAACGACTGTTTAAATTTTAAAACTGAACTGAACTCAATGTTGAAAATTAGAATATTTTTTAGACAATTTCTCATATTTTACTCTTGGCGATTTGCTAAAGTAAATAAAAAGACAAAAAGTTTATGTATGCTACTAGAGCACTACCTAATATTGTGGTATCTCACTTGTTTTTACTACGGGAAAGGTCGAAACTAGGTCAAAATTAGATGCAAATTGTCGAGTATCACATCTGACGAAATGTTCGTTTTCTCATCTTATTGGTAATTTTCTTCTGTGTTATTATACTGATCTAAAATTTCGTTATAATAAATTATTTGTTTGTGATATATATAGATATATCATGTAGATAAAAATCAAAACGCGAGCCTTACCTAAACAGAAAATTTCAAACTTCCTTACGGAAAGTAACTGTATGTATGTTCACCAAAATTAAGACATTTGGCTTACATAGGCAACGCTAATAAATATTGGTGCAGGTTACAGCTACTGGTAAAGCAACTCGTTTTATCCTTTTGGATATATTATTCTTTGATCAATTCAGGTGACTCTAGTACAAAGTCTGAGTTATTGGCTTATTATACTGATGAGCTCATGAATTTATGGAAAATCTAGACAAAGGAAGAAAGGATTACCATTCTAGGTCAAATGCACGATAAGTAATATCCGATTACTACGAACTGTGGATATATGCCAACACTGATGAAAAGCGAAAATGTTTTTTGGTAAAAAATGTTTCAAAACGTAAAGTTTAAACTAAAGGTTAAACGTTTAGTGTAAAGCGTTTATTTTTCTTTTTTACAAGTTGTTTATATTAAATAAATTGCTACTGTCGTCTGTCTGTGATGCCGTTGAAAACAGTTTTAATTTTTTAATCCGTTGTATTAGTACCGGTCATAAATCAGAATAAGCACACATGTTTTCTCCGACAGACAAATATCAGCAGTTGTTAATGTCGTTATTTTATTTATTACTTGAACACACAGACAATATTAAATCTATTCTATTCTACAATTTTTTCTTGTCCAAGACTTTCTCCAAATACAGACGTATGGAAAAATACGTGGATACAAGATACTGATCGGGTCGCTCGTTGCCACTTTTTATACTAGCAAATTGAAATGTCCACAAAAACCGATACGAAGACTCAAATAGAAATGGATAAGTACCCATTTCTAATAGATTCTTTGTGAATATTATTAAAGTTTTATCACGACTTTACATACTTGTCATTACTATTTCAATCGAGATAAGTTTTGTTTATAAATATCTAATAAAATCTTATAATTTCGACGACACCTTTCTAAAACAGGGTGATAAAAAATTACTATAGTAATAATTTTCGTAATCAAATTGATTATAAAGCGTGTAGAACCTTACGTAAAATTTATTGGAAAGTGTTGTTTGCTTTATATTATTTTAATACAGTTTTCACACTGTTTACAAATAAATCATAATTTAGGCGATGTAATTATCAAGCGCAAGAAATTTTTTTTCTTAAGGAATATAGACTATTGACTCTAACATTAGAATATATCACTTGATAATGTCTCGTTTTGAAGTGAAACAGATGACTTTTTCTCGACATCAGTTGAGTTTATTGCCTAGTGGTAATGTTGTAGAGGTGTAGGGTATCTGGAGGCGGTATTCGTGAGCGTTAGTTGTGGGAGGGCGGTTCTCTTCAATAACTAAAGTTCACCGAAACTAATCAGGTGATAAGGAAATTTGCTTGTTCAAACGTTCCATGCATATTTAAAATCTGATGATGTTCTCCTAGCCGATTTCGACCACGGCGACCACTTCCGAATCCGAATGTCGAGAGCCATCAACTGCGCAGGAGATATTATAGTGCCACAAGTGTACGCGCAAACACAGAGGCACTCACTCGTCCCAACCTATCCTCGCCCGATGTAATGCTGATGCGATAAGATCGGAGGTAGGCTAGGATGCAGTGTCAGAAACACGGGAACAAACACAACACAACCAGACCCGAAAACCAACAATTTGTGTTTTAGCACAAATGTTGACTCCATGCTGGGATTCGAACCCAGTACCCGCGGCGTAGAAGTCACGTACTCTGACCACTAGGCCACACGGTCGTCCAAAAATTTAAAATCTAACGATTATTTAATAAACTTTACTTTGTATTAACACTGTCGTGTGGTAGTGGTGTATAATATTCTACCACACATCTCACCCCGTGAGTGTCGTACAAGGCGACTGAGAGAAAGGACCACATTAAAATCTCCTAGCTTCGGACAGATGGCGGAATAAATTCGGAAGACTTAAATTATCCAGATTAGTGAGGGGCAGCATCGTCCTAAGGTTCGATACACGTGCTTCTGCGATCGCCTATTAGTCCACAAAGCGTGGCAATTATGACAAATCCTGCCACAGTGAAAGGCCTCCACTAGTGGACTGCTTAGAAGCTGCTTAACATTATTTAATCATTACTACAGAATCATTGTTAAATAATGTGTCATATTTTGTGTGTATATTTTATTACTAAAATTAATTTAAAACGTGAACAGTACCTAAACTGAAAATTTTATCAAGGAATCTGTAATTTCATATATTTTAAATTTGGCTTTGGTTTTTTTTCATAATTAATAAATCATATACAAGATATAGGGTCTTTTTGTGTGTCAAAAATTGTATGTATATGGTTTCATTGTTTATAAATTTTTATAGAGTTCAGTGTACCTAAAACCAATCCAAGAATTTAAATAACGACGAAGTTTAAAATATAGTAACATCCTTTCTTTGAGCCGTGGCCTATAAAAAGTCGAGTCAGGCTGAATTCCTGCTTCGTTTTACCAGATGTCATCCCCCGTTCCTTTGTTTGGATAAATGACGATCGGCAATTTTTTTCTTATTTTGTCTCTTAACGTCACAACGTAACACTTACAGGCTAGTAGTCCATTTATAACTAATATTTGCTTTAATTTTATTAAATCTCAGCGCCTTTGAACTAAGACAGTAGAAATTATTTTTATTTTTGTCTATCTTCAATAGTACAAAGTCAGTAAAAGGATTTCATTGCTTATATATTTCATCATTTCATCTTCATTAATACGAGTACACAATTACACTGTAACTGATTTTTTTAACTATTTAATTCAGGATAAAAATATTTTAATTATGCTATTCGAATATTATAGTACTGCTAAATTGAATAGAAATCATATAGCAACTGAACATAAGCCTCCTCTATAGATTCCCACACGGTCCTAAGCAACCTGCATCCATCGACTTTCTGCACAACCGTGCAGGTCGTATCCCAATACTGCGTTTGCCAGTAAGAGGTTGCCAATCGAGAACCTTTTATTCGCAACAGTTACCGATTCGAAAGAGCGATGTAGCCAGTGTGTTGCCACTTCAGCTTGGTGGTCATTAAGGCCTACATAAGGTTATTATAGTTATATGCTATCTGATAATATCGAATTAAGACTCGACATCAGACAGTCGTGGCGGTATTAGTATATAATTTAGCATTACCTAGTTTTAAATAGCATCCCCCTACTAACCAAAGTAGCGTACAAAAGCTTGTTTTGGTCTTGTTTTATTGTTTTTTAGGCCTTCTGGTTCCGAGTAACAAGATAATATTAAGGCGTTTTTTCCCAACGTAACTTACGGGTCTTCGCAGAACGGTTCAAATAATCGTAGGCGACGCGTTGTCGAACATAGCACAAACAATATATAAAAACGTTTATAACATGTCTAACAAGTTACAGAAAATAAACAACAAATAAATTATATATAAGAAGTGAAAGGTAGTCCGGGACATAAAATACCGCTTAAATGAGAGCGATAAGCGATTGCAACTGGTTGTTTAAGCATCACGCTCTATTCCACAAGAATATGTTCGCCGAATCTTAACAAAATCGAAAAATTATTCAAATGAGTATTTTGCGGCATTATCAAACACGTTGATGCCATGTTTATGCGCTACGCGTCTAGATAATCTGCACTTTTACCCCTCTTTCCATCTCACTAACCATCATATTAGCATATTAATGTTATTGCTTGTAACATGGGCGTGCTTGACACATGAATATGACTTCGTTTAAAATATTATAATTATTAAAGGACTTTGTCCGTAATAATTATACGTGGGAATAAGTCATTGTTAATTTTATAATGAGTTACACTTATTAGTTGAAAATTAATATGTTTATTATACAATAACTGAATTTATGGTGAAATTGCCGTATGCTGGTGTTAGAGAATTAAACACGACCTCGTAAAATTTGGCTAAGCAAAATGCCGGCGGACAAATGACGAAATAACCATACGGCCAGCCAGACTCACCCAGACCAGTGGCGAGCAGCAGTGTCTAAGGTGCAAGGCTAGTTGTACGATCACCAACCACTTGCCTAGTGGCGAATGGCGATTACGAGTAATCTTTGAAACATGAGAGAGACTTATGTCCAGTAGTAGATTGTTGACAGGTCTTTGATGATGAACCTGTTGACTATGATAATCATGATTTAATCATGACTAACATTTCAAAATGGTCGTAACATTTCAAATTTTGTTACTGTATCCGAAACCTTGGCTTTGAATAATAATATATAGAATACTGGAACAACATATGGTCGATGTCAAGTTTTTGACTTACTTTACACTGGATCCTTAAAATAAATGTCGGTCTCCCAGAAATCGCAGATACGAAAACTCAACACATTTGATTTTTGATGTGTTAACGGGTTATCGTGAACTAGAATATTTTTGTAGCATTCTGTACTCTTAGATAATTAAAAAACATATGTTTTAAATATATATATATTTCCTAGACATTAAATAAGTACTCGTATAAGCCGACTTTTGACGCCAACTCATAACGTGGCAGTTGTGTTTTTATTTCATTTTGTAATTTCTGTCTATATTTGGAGGTTTAATGTTTAATATTGATAGTTTATTATGCAGCAAGTGCTCCTGAAAGTGTACAGTGATTGGAAATTCAATTCAAGACCAAAATTGTGCTTCTCGTTTTGTCTCCACCAGTCCAGCAAATCTTCAGTAAAAGTCAACTATCAATTTACTGTCGATCAAAATTTTGTATCTTGCTGCTTGAAGATTGTATACTTGGATATGTTACTTGACACTGGAAAATAGTTTACGACTGTTTCCATTAATAAATAAATAAATAAATAAGTATAAGCCGATATTATCAGCAGTCAGTTGTTTACAACTTAACATTAATGTTAGAAATTATACAACCCAAAATCTTTAAGAATATTAACCGCTTTGTTCGCTTCGCAAACGTTGTTCGGATACACCGGGCGAAACATTAATCTCGACCTGTGCACAGTCATCAGCATTTAATCAATCCCAGTCAGTTGTTGATTGATAACCTAATGAGCCAAATACACTTTAACATTATAGTAAATTCACTTTTAACATAACGCGAAAATGTGAAGATGGTAATTCTTTCATAGTTTAACATTTTTAGTTATATGATGTCAGAGTAATAAAAGTAAAATAAGTTTTTTGCTGATACTGCATTACTTTGAAACACTTTTGTATTTCCATCCGTGACACTTTAGTATAAGTAGTTTTGAGCGAATTAATAATTATGTTTTTTTTTTATTGGAGATAGTGACGAAACGAACAAAACATTCACCTGATGGTAAGTGCAACGTCTGTCCATAACAAGTGCTGTTACAATCAGAACAATTTTGTGTGACGCCACACTGCGCCCGTCACCATGTGCCATCAGTTCTTAAGTCTCATATGCACAGTGGCTCTCAGTGCCCTGACTTTTTCACGGCAGTAGGTACCTTAGACGGATTCCTGCATAGGAATTCTACCACCAGTAAATGTTTGTTAAGTATCTCTGACATTCTTCGATTAATGCAATGTAAGCTTCAACCAGGAATATAACCATTCATGTATGAAAAGTGATGAGCGCTTTTCATCAAAATCGTTCATTATTCGCTGGCCCGCGTCTATACTGATGACATGAGTACACCTCTATGAGTACGTAATATCGGACACTTCCGTTACCCGTGCAGACTAATTCCTTTTGAGGATTATACGGATGATTTTCCATTTCGCCTAAAATTCAACGTCTAAACATTGGTTCTGATTACTATATATGTTTTGGAATGTGCCAGAGTGAATGCCACTGGGTACACGTTAATATTTATAGCATAATATCATATATCATACGCACATAACATTTTATAGTCATTAAGCGAATGATTTGAAACTCGTTGTTCATCGTAATTTGCCAGGACGACTTCATCATCACATTGTAGATACAAATATTCCTTTATTTAAATAAAAATAAATAATTTTATATTATCTTATTAAATAATTTTATTTAAATAAAAATAAATATATTGACGTGTGGTGGCCGCGTTAGAAAATCTGCACCTCGACTCATCCCGTGGATGGCGTACTCTTACGCCATATTAAAGGAAATACCTGAAAAATGTCATTGCTTCGGACAAACATCCGAACAAACATCCGGAAAACTGCTAGATCGGTGAAAGTGCAGTACGGCAGCGTGTAGTACGGTGATTACAGCAAAATGTTGGAATACAAGTCACTGTAATAAAAACAGGTTTTACAAATACGAGCCCATACTACGCATTTATTATTTTTCTGAACATAGGTCTTCCCCATAGAAAGCCACAAAATTTGTAACTTTCGTTTTGGTGGGATCTTGCCATAGTTGCCACGCTTGGCAGGCGGTTCTCCTGGTTTTCATTTTCCCCACTGTCGACATTTACGACACCCACGGGATGAGATTGGGTGGTAGATTCTCTTAAGCCGCTACCACACAATGTGTGTCAACCCTGAAATTCAATGTTCAGTTTAAATAATATCTTTACTTGATAGAAACTTTACGTGGCACTTCATGTGTACCCTTAGTAGAGAAGTATCATAGAAAGTACGTAAATTCAGTGACACAAGCATGAGTCATTGCAGAAAATATGACAAAAGGCTTTTTTCTTCAGAACTGGTGGTAACTAAACGTTCTATGCTATGCAATGTAGTAAAATGATCTTTCTTCTGAATTGTGGTTTTGTTTTTAAGATAATGGGGTAAATATTCATGTTTGTTGAAATTTGTGTAAACGACTTCAACTTGGCTATGTTCGAAGCATTAATTAAAGGTTTGGACAGACTCGTTAAGAGTTATTGAATAAATTGAACTGAGTGATTAATTGAGTATTTAATCACGTTATCGTTTAGCACCTGTTTTTCGTCGATTAAATTTGCGACTGAGGTATTCTATAATTATTTATTAATTATTGAAAATGATTAAAAAAATTCTATGTCTCATCTCCTGAGTGACTTAAAAGTCCGTCTGAAGCCATACTTGACATTTCATGGCTATTACAGCGGTCGCCACGCGGAGTTGTATAAGTTTCGCTACTCACTACTCATAATTGTTTTTGCTAATTTTCATTTGGCAAATGTATTTGAGAAATTAGTTATTACAACAATAAGATATGTACATATATTCTATACATTTTTAGGTCGAGATTGCACCACGATAAAAAACTTAGTAATCTGTAGATTACAATAATAAACGGCAGACACTTACTAAACGTATATTATTTAAAAGGAAATTAAAACACTTTGTTGCAGTTGAAATACTCTTTTTATTTCCTATGTAGACTCGGTATCAAGTGATTGGAATAAATGGTATGTTGCATCTACGCGCACTGATTGTTATCTATGAGAACATAAACCCCTTCGCCTCGCATGCGCCGCGTGTCATCGAGTTCCTCGACATATTTCGTTTGAAATAGCTTCTCTAGTACGTAGTACATAATAGCTCAATGATTCATAAAAGTAACAAAAACCCGGTGGGGATACAACTATGTATTGTAACAAAAAGCACTTATAAGTAATATCTAATTAGTTTTTTTTTTGAGAGGAAAATGTTAACTTTCATCCCAAATTCTATTAGGGTAAAAGCGGCATAGAATTATTTTTAAATATATTGTAGTACAAAATACATTTTATTTAAATTGCATAAAAGATTGCGATTGTTGCATAAATAATTACTTTGCTTTATATTGAGAATGCTAAGATTACAAAGGCTGTCTCACTATCATTGTATTCAAAGTGAATGAGTTCTCATGCTAAATAATAAAATACCGCATCAATGTTGAGCTGAATCTCAAGCGTTATAAAGTTTCCTAATTAAGTGTCATATGTCTTTGATATCAAACTTTGTCGTTGTAATATTAATTTTAATATCGTTATTAAGGTGTTGAAGCTTTCTTTACCACTTGGTACCACTAAACTGGTAATTTTGACTTTCAAAATGTATTTCAGAAGCTCTAATCTTGTGATATAAGGGCGAAAGCTTTCAGAGGGTCTTTGAAGGTTGGTAATTAATATTGTTGTGATCCTATCGAAGATTATGTAATAAACACAAGAGACAATTTAAAATACAAAATTTCTTGGATATTATATCAACTAACAAAAATATTGGCTAAATCAGAATTATAATACTTTTTTTTTATAGAAGAGGAGGCAAACTAGCAAGCGGGTGATCTATACATACAATTTTAAAATTAATCTATTATAGTTATACCTTTACTACCTTTAGTTACAACAGATTTCATTTAGTGAGGGCAATAGAGCCAAGAAGAGTTCGCCAAGCTACTCCAATATGAACGAAAGGCAGAAGTCGTATAACAATAATACATGTGCCATAGCCAGATACTAGTCGCATTTCTCTTATTCATGATACATAGAACTTCATCGGTTTAGGCTATGTTGGAAAGAAAACAATATCTAAAACAAATACTCAATCGAAAAGCTCAATTTTGTTCACAAAGTTATGTTTGCCGAAAGTTTCCTTTTTCTTCTTCAATTAAAATCTACATAACATATTTTAATTAAAAAAAGAAATAATAATAATAGAAGAGTGACGCTGTGATTAGTATGTCTACCTTTTGTTTTATGACTCAATTCTTTAGCTAATATCTGTGTAAAACACAAATGACAGGTTTACTAGTCTAAGTGACATAGTGACTGTTTCGTGTCTCAGCAGACTATAATAACGATGATTTATATTAAGATTTCTTCTGTTTTTTAGTAGCTTTTTCAGAAAAGACAAGGTCCTGTAACAGAAAGAGAAAACAATTTATACAGACAAACATAAAGATTTAATAAACACATATTTCTAGGCCACACAAATATATGTCCCGTGCGACATCGCGACCCACAGCGCAAAAGACAATCGTTATCCACACCAACTTAGCCGACACTCTCAACTCTTCTTATGGTTTCATCGCAAATGTATCACATCAGATAACGGATGATCACAGTTAGATACTAACTGCAAGTATCTAATTATTTATAGTAAGAAAACTTGTAAAACTTGTCAACTTTTAGTTGGCCACAAGATGTCGTCGTGGTTCATATCGATTATAGGGATATCCCCATAATTGGTATTAATATAATCGAATCCTTTGAATAGTATTACCACGTATAAACATTTAATATAACAATTTAAAACACAAATTTAAAATTGGAGTCAGTCATGACGGCTCAAGAGATTTTATTTTACTCATACTTAATTTAAGAAGCTCATGTCTACGTGAATGATGTTTTAATTGATGTTGTATGCTTATCCAGGTCAATTATTTAACTTTTGTGTCGTTTCTTTTTCATTTATTTGTAGAGTATTACGAGTGTATATTACTATATAGTTAATTGTTTGTGTGTTTTTTTGTTATTGAACAACGATAGTGTTTTATTGTATATAAGAGCATATTTATTGTTTTTTTTTTAGAAATTAGAAAAGTTTCCTTATTAGTTTCTAAGAGAAAATGTTCGACTCTCCCAGTGGGTATCCTAAGCGTTAACTAAGTAAAATGCTTTGAAATTTCACAGTGTCGACATGTGGCGGGATAACAAATCACCAAACCTGTCTGTCTAGGTGAATCAGACAATTAGTTTCTTCTTGGTAGAGTTCTTAGTCCAGCAGTGGACTATTAACATCTTCGACGAATCATCATTATCAATTATATACCACGTAAACACGATCTTATATTTCTATGTTGAATTTTATTTATCTTCACATTATATGAGGCAAATATGCATAGATGAACACATTTATACTTATTTAATGATAATATTATTATGAAACAGCACTGATATTTCACAATAGTTGCTGTATAAAAGTTATCTTGAGTATGATGAGCAACAAAACGTAGGGACACAAAGAAGTAGAAAATGATATGGCATGACAAAAAACATAAAACGCGGAAACTACGTGCACAGTTAGTGCTTCTCTGCCTCGTATACTACGTTTTCAACTCTTACTTGTCTAAATACTATATACAACATATTTTCTATTTTCCATAAATTTTTGTACATTTGTTTGAATACGGTGTCGTTTTAAATGTTCTTTAGTCACTTAGGATTATATGCATAATTGTTCAATAAATTTACTGTTTGTAATCTTATTATTTATGGAAGAAAGTAACTAGACGGGCAAACTGTTCATCCAATGGTAAGATCAACGTTTGCCCATAACAAAAGTTGGTCTCCCAGAACACAACTATGTGGCACTGCACTGCTCGTCCCCCTGAGATATCAGTTCTTCATTTTCATTTGCCATGTAATTACACTAGCTAACGCTAATTAGTACCCTTCAGATCGAATCGCTACTGCTTGATGGCAGAATAACTTATAATCCTTAAATATATAAGTTTATAAGAATACTGCAATCAGAACAAACTTCACATTGTTGGGCATACGTTTCACACATAATAAGAACGCGTGCCGTAGGCCGCATATGAAAATCCTTCACCTTATCGCATCTTGCCTGTGTCGCTTAAGTCGACGAAGGGAAGTGCCAGGAAGATTTCATAGACTGTAATGGGTGGATAGATGACTGTCTCAAATATACCAGAGACCTAAAATGTCAATTAGTTTGCCAAGTATGTTCATTACGGTTAATAATATGAAGTGTGATGATATATATATGATAAAAACACGGTCCTGAGCCACCTGCATCCATCGACTTTCTGCAAAACCGTGTAGGTCGTCGTTCTATATATATATATATATATATATATATAAATAGTTATTTAAGCGATTTACACATCACGATATCTCCGAAACTACAAGACCTATTGAAAATTGATTTTTTGATTGAAATTTGGTATACATATTAAGTATCAACGGGCTGGTGCTATTTTCTCTATACAGACTTTAACGTAACAATAATATTCGTGCAATACCGGGCCGAATCAGCTAGTATACATGTGATTACGAATTGTAATGTATCAAATAACGTATATATAAAAAGTAGATAAAAATATAGTCGTACTTTCGCTTCAAAGAAAACAAATGGAACAACTGAATTTGAATTCCTCTTTGCATGCACCTTATAAAGCATTAAATTATCTCCGAGTCTTCCTTTACGCGTTTTTTACAGTCAGACGGAGGTTATTTAACATAATTTGCTGTTGTAATTAACCCGTCTGGATAAATACCTTTTTTGCGCGACTTTTGTATTATTTATATCTGTTTTCCACGATACTTAATATAAAGAATTTTACAGTGTGTAAATATCTTATTATCCTGTGCGTGTAAGTTATTATTGAAACTTATTTAATATTGGTTTATTCAAAGTAATATAAGTAATAAGTAAAGTAATAAAATTTACTGCTTATTCATATTTACAACAACGCTCGTTTAATGTACCTAACTTAATATTGTATTAAAAACATTTCTGTTTAAAGAAAGACGAGTATAATGATGAAGAATAGTGGCGAATATTATTCAGGTTACATACAATATTAAGTTAATGTTTCAAAGATGTAATTCAAACGTGACATAAATAAATTATATAAATATTTTAACGTGAAATAAATTATATAAATATTTTTTAATTCAACTCTCGGCGAAAAAAACTTTTAGGATTGCTGTAATTTAGCGAAGGTGGAAGCTTTTGAGGAATGATAATACATATTTTACACAAAATTACCAGACCAAGTCGCGTATTATGTTTCTTTGCCTAGAATTAATTAATTAAGACCCAAGATAACGTGTTCATTCCATAGCCATTGTCCATTATAATTAATTTACAAGAGTTATTCAAGTATCAGTTAAATCTTCGCATTCAACATAAGTTCAAAATAATGCTACATTATTTGCGACTAGGCGATTGAAACTGTTTATAATATTTTTTAATTTACGTAGATATTAAAGTAGAAATGAGAATACAGAACAGAACAAAACTCATATTGTGTATGTCATTTGATCTATTTTAATATACCATCAAAGGAGCGTTTACTATATAATTACAAAGCGGATCAACAAAGATTTATTACGAATAGCTGAAGCCCACGACTACGTCTAGATCGTTTTTAAATCCCATGGGTGCTCTATGTTTTTCCGGAATAAAAAGTATCCTACTATATCCGTCTCCAGGATGGAAGCTATCACTGTGCCGAATTTCGACACGATCGGTTCAACTGTCGAGCTGTGAAAAGGTAACAAACGGAGAGAAGGACAGAGAGTTTCTTTCTTTTCTAATTTCGCATTTTAAAGATTAGCAGCATAACGATATTCAATATAATATATGAAACTAAAAATGCATGTAAGCAGTGTAGAAGTGACTGAATTAACTCATATTGAAAAGCTGATGCGTTGAGCTCTAAAGCTTTCAGAGGAGCACTCTTGTAAATTAACAAACGTTCGTTAGCTATTTTAATTAATATAACTCTGTTCATGTATTCTGAGGTATCAGGAACGGGAAAACATGGTACGAAATAAAATGTATTTCGACGACGTCTGAATTAGTACACCTGCACTTGAGCAAGAGTATTGTGGACTCTTTTTGGCTCCAAAAACTTCAAAAATAAGAGGAGGCCTGTGTTCAGCAATATGGCATTTATTTAGTAACTGGCGTATATACATCTAATCATCTCGAAGTTGCAAAGTTGGTGTACTACTAAGTTTTAAATGAAATTGGATACCATGTACAAAGTTTTTGTTAAGTAATAGTGTAACCAAAAACGTTCAGAGAATGTAGAAACAAGTCAAAGTTTTTAACCAATTTACGAATATAATTTATATGGTAAATTGCTTTTCGGAAATATATTTTAACAAATATATTTTAAATTATATTTTAACGTATTTCATATAGCCGGTATGAAATAATCTAAATGGGAAATCCGAAATGGGAATCCGTTTTACTCATATTTTTTTTTCAATAAGCTACCTTACACATAATATATAACAATAGTGTGGGTCAATTAAAGCTAAAACTAAGCCATTATCCTAATAATTTAGTGTACGGCGAAAAATGACTATTGTCGTGAACCATAGCTAGCACTAGCTTTTAAGCTTAGTTGAAGTGATTAATAGGAATGTTAGTAAAGTTAATAGCATTGCTATTATATAAAGGGACACACGGGGAGGTTTGAATGGAATGTTGCATAATTTTTGTGTGCACAACAATGCAACGAATAATCATCATACATCATATACGAGAGTAAAATAGTGTTTGTCTGTAATTTTCGATTTTTGAGAATCTAATATTCTTTATGTGGTTAATTGGAATACTTGACAAAATCTGACTTTAATAACTCTTTCTCTGTGTGTCTGTTCATAATGATTTAGCCTAAAAATTACTTAAACGTAGTCATTCTGAGATTAATTTAATCCTTGTTTCATAATAACAGCTCAAATCTTTTGGGAGTTATTTTAATTTATCGCGTTAATAGGTCGCTGGTTCAGGCCGTTAGAGATGAATGTCTCTACCTACAGTCCAGCACGCACATATAATGTACGTTTGTCTTCACTTGAATGCCTCTCTTAACAGAATCAGAGCACGTATTGACATTCAATTATTATAATTACATACACTATAAAGTAATTATATTATAGTGTACAGCTAATAGCATTTCGTGAATAAGCAATTTGTTCGGTTTCATATATCATTAATTATTTATTACAATTATTGAGTATGGACCAAAATAACATGAAAATTTGTAAGCAAAGTACGTAATAGACGATGGATAAATAAAACATTTGATTAGAATTTGTTAAATGTTACTGTTGCCAAAAGTTTTAAAAGTTATCAATTATTTATGTTTTTGTTTCGGCTCTATTACTTTGAGGAAAATCGATTTCCGTTCTTCAAAACTTTAGCGCTGTGTCTTCAAGAGCTTAGGAGAATATATACTGTTCTTAAGCTTTTCAGAAAATACAATTTACATGCAATTCTAGTTTGCAAAACGAAGCCTTTTTGCGGGTATAATGGAAATTGTGCAAAAGAAATTCTGCTAAAAATGCATCGAGTTTTATTTTTACTTTTACCAGGAACACGACTAAATTACAAAATTATAAAAATGAGTTGAGATATTTAATTATATATTATACGTCTTAATGAAAGGCAAATAAAGGTTTAAAAATAAAGCATTCGCAAAGCGCGTGTTGTTGGTTATGGGTTTCAATCATAGCATACGTTAATATTTGTGGAAGACACAAGTAAATGAGGTCGGGTCTGGTTGTATGGTGATTGCGATGTCTTTCTGACACGGCAGGGGACCTTAGACCTTGTTCGATAAGCGTCACATTGGGAACGGGAAGGTGAAGACGAAGGAGTGCATTTGTGCTTCTGCCACTATATCTTGCGCAGATGGTAACAGCTACTAGTTGTTAATATCATAATTTCGCCATTATCAAAATAATTCTAATTTATAATACAAATGACTATTCCGGAATGGTTATATATATTAGTGCCTTTAAGCCTGCCGTGATAACCTGCCGTGAAGCAGTAGTGAGTGCAAACATTACTTATTCGTTGAAGGGCACTGCGAGCTAGTGTAATCACTATATATGAGACTTAAGAACTGATGTCTCAGGGTGATGGGCGGAATGTGGTATCATACAGAAATGTTCTAGGTGACACATAATTCGTTATGTGGGGAACGTTGCACTTGCCATCAGGCCAACGCGTTTCGTCATTATATCCAATTAAAAAAAATATTTTGTTGGTTTCTGGGTTTGGATGTGTTGTGATTGTCTCTTCTGGATTGTTTCTCAGGCACTGCTATCTCCATCCTCTTATCGCAGCAGCGTTACATCGCGGGAGCGTTACATTTTTTACTTTCTGTTTACGCTTATACTAGTGGCACCGTAATATTTTTTTCTTTAAAAAAATTATACCTCACACAAGGAATTCTCGTGTATCGTGAGTGCGTTTTACAGGCATACATTTCACATGCACATCACAACCAGACCCGAAAACCAACAACTTGTATTTTTACACAAATGTGCGTAGAAGTAAGATACTCTGGCCACTAGGTCACGCGATCGTCGTAATAATATCCCCTGCATAGTTATGAGTTTCAGACAATATTCTCAAGTAGTCGCTCTGGTCAAAAATTGGCCAAGAGGAGATCATAAAATTAGAATTAATAATAAAGTCATATCGTATAAATAATAAACAGTTCCGATTGTATACGTGGTAATAAAATGTTATTACCACGACCGTATACTTCGGAAGGTAATTAAAATAGAGCAGTGTTTCTGGCAGAATCGATCTACTCAGCCGTTTACTCGGCATCCATGCCCGCTTTGACCGGCGGTACAGACGTCTATTAGGTACCTAACACATTATTTTTGGTATGACAATTTTATCATTTATATAATTACTAGCTGAAGCCCGCGACTACGTCTGCGTGGATTTAGGTCCTTTAAAATGTCGTGGGAACTCTTAAATTTCCCGGAATAAAAATATCCTATTGTACTCCAGGATGCAAGCTGATTCTTTGCCGAATTTCGTCAACAGTTATTCAAAGGTTGAGCCGTGAAAAGGCAACACACAGACAGAGGGATAGAGAGAATTACTTTCGAATTTATAATATTAGTATGGATTTATTATTTTGCGTGTTATTTAAATTACTTTTTTTTCCGGTTATTTTTTAATATTTTACTATTAATAACTTTGAATTTGCGTGTATTATGATGTTGTAAAAAAAGTTTCTTACTTTCTTAAATCATCTAAAACAATCATTAAGCTTTTACTTACTTTAGTTAGGACTTGACAATACAACGACTAATGAAGAAGTGATTTTGTATTTTCGTATCCTGCACGTCGTTGTGTTTCAGCATTAGCATCATCTGGTAATTTATAAATTCAAAAATTTGGTAAAAGCACAGACGGACTTCATTTTATTTATATGTATAATGCTAACAGGCGGTTTTATTTTACTTCCGGAAGTATCCTTTTTAAAAAGTAAAGTTTCAGCCTATTAATGTCCCACTACTGAGCACAGGCCTCCTCTCATTTCTGAGAGAGTTTTGGAGCTAGAAAGAATCCGCCACGCTGCTCCAATGCGGGTTGGCGGACTTCACATATCTTCGAAATATTTTGTATTCTTCAGACATGCAGGTTTCCTTACGATGTTTTCCTTCACCGCCGAGCACCTGGTTAATCGGCACTTAAAATTGCAATTAACAATTTTAGTGGTGCCGGCACCGGGAATCGAACCCAGGTCACTCGCGTACTATGAAATTTAAAGCGAGTACCTAGCCCCTTTTTAAGTAGCATAAATTATGAATTACCCAAGTCCAAAAACAATGAACATAAACTTGTCTTAAATAATTTATATTTTGTTGTGGAATGCATTGTTTACGATGAAGTGGAGAGTAGAAGAAGGATTAAAAAAAAGAGATAGGTGGACGATGACATGCTCTAAATACGCTGAGTACTACCTGGTTGAATTGGGTCATGTCGCTCATATCCCTTTATACTGAAAGTGCGACATGATAGGTAAAATTTCATTATCGTCATTTGTCCAAAATATAGCTGAATTAAACAACGCATCTCAGTAATTAATTGAAATTGGCTAATTTACATCAAATTTATGTAAATATAAACTGCACTTGAAATCCAAGTGTTTATGTCAATTGCCAAACTAATTCAACTAGATTGACAATCAAAAATATTTTAAAAAGCATAGTTACAGGCTCTTAAACATTATAATTCTGGGCTACTCCTAGTCTACTACTAAAGAGAGTTTTGGAGCCGGAAAGGGATCGCCATGCTGTTACAGTGCGGGTTGTCGTGATAATATTTAGCATTTCTAAGACATGCAGTTTTCCTACACCGCCGAGCGCGTGTAAATCTGTACTGCCTTACCACGTTATAACATATACGAGTAAATAAATGTTTATGTACATCAAGCTGGCAAGGTTGTTGCCATGTGGCGGTGACTTGGGTGACGTAATAGGCGTCTAAAGGAACAAAAAAGCAGGCGATTGGCATCAATATACTTTTGTTTCCACAATCCGACTATCCTACCCAGCAATATTGCATTTAACACTATATAGGCAATCTACAGCGGAGACCGAAGTTATATATTGTTATATCCTGATACAAAGACGATGAGGACATAGATGCCCTAAAACCGATAATCCGTGAGTGATTTTAGTAATTTTCTAATAGAAGAAACTTTTGTTCTGTTACAGATCTATTCTACTTTAAATTTACGCCCTATAAGAAGCAAATATGGTAAGTAATTATTTCCAGTGTCGAGGATCGAAAAATGCTTTCAGAAATAATAATCTAAATTTTTAATCAATAAGTAAAACAATCAGAAATAAAGTTGATCGATTCAATATCATGAATGAGGTTGAAAACCAAATATTTTTTCAAAACTTTCAAAAGCTTTTGTAAAGAAGGAGCTTTGGCAAATGTTAAGTGTTAATTGCTAAAACTTTTAAATAAAAGCATTTCATAAAAAAGTTATGCTACGTTATGTTTTTTAAACATTTGCACGTTAGCTGTGATTTCTCAAAAGTAACTATCCCATTTATGCTTCGAAGTAAACATTCGTTTTGTATTTTATACTGTCACTTAGTATCGCAAATTTTCAATCTAACTTAATTCACAATAAGAGCATTACAGATTTTAGTTTTAGCAATAGAACCGTACACGCAAGATAAGCGTGAATTTTGTAAAGCTTTTTTTTATATATGTTAAGTAACGAGAAGAGCAAAACTTTTACCTGATGGAAAGTGCAACGTCTGCCCATAACAGTTGCTGTGTTACTCAGAATATTTCTGTGTAGCACCACACTGCGCCCGTCACCTTGAGCCATTAGTTCTTAAGTCTCATATGCCCAGTGATTACGCTAGCTCTCATGTTCCTTTGAGTTATTTGTAACTATGATTTTTACTTAAATAAATATATTTTAGATATCTCTTAGGTCATAAGGTAACAATGGATTAAATGAGTTTAATAATATATTATTGAATGAACCACGAAAATGCTCTTTGAACGACAAATAATATTATAAGGGTAAATGTTATTATCAAAGATAAGCTCGGGATCGACGACAAAGTAGAAAAAGATTTATTTGAAAAACATGTCTTTTAAGTAATAATATAACGTTATAACTCATGATTCCCGTGTTGCTTATAAGTAATATTTTATTTTATATTTACATTTGTATACTTTTTATATGGCATCCATACAAAAAAACTACACATTTGCAAGGATATAAATCGTAGATTCCCAAAGCGGTCAACAAGTTTCCAAAAGTGGTGGTCTTGCCGTAGGGATCCATGTTAACGCGACACAAATTGAGAGTGGACGAGATATAAATGGAGTTCCACGTTGAAGAAAGTGACGAGACGAGCAATTCCTTCTATTGATTGTAAGCAAAATCTGCCCATAAAAAATCCTGTGTTACATAAAACATTTCTGTGGCACTACGGACAGGAATCTGTCTAGGTAGGTAGGTACTACTGCAAGGCCAGTATTTCTGTCGTGAAGTAACAGTGTGCAAACATTACTGTATTTTGGTCTGAAGGGCGCTGAGGGCTAGTATAATAGGCATATGAGACTTAAGAACTGGTATCTCAGGGGACGGGCGCAATGGGGTGCCACACAGAAATGTTCTGGGTGACAACGCAATGTTATGGGAAAACGTTGCACTTGCCATCAGGTCAACGATTGCTCCTCTCGTCACTTTCTATCATAAAAAAACCACTGTGTGTGCTTTTTCAAATATTTCTCAATTTAAGAAGCCTGCGAATACAACAGACGCATCCTTTATTAACCTTATGTACTTAGAAACAATTAATAAAAAGGTTGTCAAATTTTTACTTTAACCGTTTCTGACGCGTAAGAAGAATGTAAAACATGACTCGGCAGTGAGAATGGCAGATTCTTAAAGGTTAATTTAAAAAAATAATGTTGTCAGTAACTCTCCCTTATATTTGCGAGAATAATTATGTTTTTAAAACTAGAGTAAATTTTTTATAGATACTACTAGAACCGTGATTTCATTTTTATACTGTCAAGGTTGGTGGGTAGGCTCATGTATTTTTTGTAAGTCCTGGGTTAGGTATGGATGGTAGTGGTTTAAGTTTTAACCTTTGAACGTGCGACCACGATATATTTGACATCGTGGAACAATTAATATAATATTAATAGGGCCCGTCATATTTATATAATTGAATAATTTATAATATATGATGGTAGCATACATATAGTATGATCTCTTTAATGTCGACAACATTTTTTTACCTTTTGTTATACTGTGTACATACATCATCACCAGGCTGTTAATAGTCAAAGTTGGATTAGGCATCTTTCCAGAAGGGAAGATTTACCTCGCTCGGAAAGCTGATTGGCCAGATGCCTCACACCTTATACACTGCAGTTTGTCACCAGTTTGGAGATTGTCGAGACGTTTATTCTGCTACCGATCGGAGGTTTTTTAGACATTTCCTTTAGTCGACTCTTTTTACTCTTCTTAATCGGCACCCACGATATGAGACGTGGATTTTGTTACCACATGCGAAGTACAGATACAGAATACGAAATCCAGATTACTGATTAAATTTAATGATAACTCATTAAATTTAATCAGAATATGTATTACTGGGTGTACTAAGATTCTTACAACCACATGAAAACAATACACATTATGAATCAGTTATTTGAACGACTTTGTAATTATCTATGTACATACAAAATTATACTATAACGTATCAGATTAATTTCACGGTAGTAAAGGACTTTATGAAATAAGAAAATCAAATGGAATTTCTGTCTAAACGAATAGTCCGTTTATTTGGTTGATAGTCTAGTCTCGGCTAGAAGATTAGACGAGCATTCTACGGAGGCTTCTCGCGTAGAGCGGCGAAAGCGGACTTCCGCTCATTGCTCCGCGTCTATTTGTCCGATTTCGATGGTGCTACTTTGACACTTGTTGCATTCGATATTTTCATGATTTTCGTAATGATCCTCTGTGTATTTACGTATTTGGAAAAGTTTCATTTCCAAGTCGTATTTAATCGAATAATAGATTTCACGACAAGATAACTGTGTCACTTTAAAGCGATATTACAATTTTTTTTCTTTCTACAACTATGTTATAAAAACCTGTTCCTGTATATCCTTGCTCTTAGTTTATTTACTAGCTGTTACCCACTCGCTTCACTGGCTGTAAATTAAATTTTAGTGATGATTGATTGAACTTCATAGCGTTATAAAAACTATCCGTATGTCCTATGCCACGATATAATCTACCTCTTTGCCAAATTTCATCAGGATCCGTTCAACTGTTTACGTGTGATTTCATAAATAACATCCAAACATACAAACTTTCTCATTTTTAATACTACTAACTAAAGCCTGCGGCTACGTGTGCGTGAATTTAGGTTTTTTTAAATATCCCGTAGGGAACTATTTGATTTATCCCATCAAATAGTTCTCCTATTTAATTTTTCGGAATAAATGTAGCCTATGTCCGTCTCCAGGATTCAAACTACCTCTGTGCGAAATTACGTCAAGATCGATTCAGCGGATGAGCCGGGAAAATATACCAGACAAAGGGACAGGGAGAGTGACTTTCGCATTAATAATATTAGTATGCACTAGTAAGATATGACTGACTTTTGTGCAGGAGTCCGCCTTAGTACCACTTTCAGTACCACTATAGTGCCAATTATTCTGCTGGGAAGCAGTAGTGTGCAAGCATTACTGGGTCCAGGTAGTTTGAGAAATTACTTGGCCTATGAGACTTAACCACTGATTTCTCAAGGCGACGAATGCAGTGGCACATGAGCTTAAACTTCTGGATGACACTGCAATTGTTACGAGCAGCCGTCAGGTGACTTGCGCCACTCGTGATTTACTATTCCAAAAAAAAAAACAACAATTTTCTGTAAATTCGCAGTCAGAACTTTATAACACTGTAAGGCGATACTAATCAAGACAGCAATCTAGAGGCATTAAAATTTGTATTAAATCAGGCACCTATAAATAACACGAACCGAAGAAAACTCAAGACTATTCTTACAGATGCACTTATCTAAGGAAATTTATTGTGAACCCCTATTCCAAGGGTCACGATAAAAAATGCTCTCTTCTTTTTGAATTTAGTTTATTTACCTTGACATTAGAAATTAACTGTAATTGTATTCATGTCTTCAATAATTTACATAATTGAAGACATGGCTCTCAAGATTGATTCGGAAGTTGTCGCCGTGGTCGAAATCGGCCAGGAGAACATCACATCATATTTACATAAATTATAAAAAAAATTGTGCCACGGTGGAAGGTATTGATCGCCATGTCTGGCTGGCGAATTGAAGATCGCAGTACTGCGGTCCGACGCCGATTAGTGTGGTTACGGTCTGGCATTTTTCGAAATGGCTATTCCACCAACAACCTACCACCAAACCACCAAGAGCCGGTTTTCTAACAGAGACTAGACTAGATTTTCTTCCACACTGTTAATAAAAACTTTATTCTATTAGTAAATATTTTCCTTAACAGAGAGAACACTGAAGGATTGATCATTTTTGTAAACGATTACAGGACAATACATGAAGAATAAAGAAATATTAATGAGGTGCTTCGTAGAATTAAAACAAGATTGTTAAGCCGAGTGATGAATTATTTTATAATAATACAAAGAACGATTACACAAAAGAAAAATATTTATATATGGAGAAATTCTGAAACATGGTCTAAAATTATCTCCGTTATCGTGACTATTAAGCACATCCATCTGATGCATTCAACTTCGATTATGAATCAAGATTATGAAACGAGATTAACCTGATGATAAAGCGCAACGTCTACCTGTACAAATGCTGTACCACCCAGAACATTTCTGTATGTCTCAGGACTGTGCTCGTCACCTTAAGACATCAGTTCTAAATCATATTGCCATATAATTACACTAGCTAATAGTGCCATTCAGAGTGAAGCACAGAAATGCTTACACACTACTGCTTGACGGCAGAACAACTGGCACCACAATGGTATCCACCTAGACAGAATCCTGCATAGGAAAACATACAATCAGTAAAAGATTACCGTAAACTACGACAGACTGCCCCATTGCCCGTATCGGGGTTTCATGTCTCTAAAAATACGGAGTGCAACATCATTATGCTTTAACTTTACGCACGTATTGTTCTAGAAGTATCTGCGAAATTTTTTAAACCACTTAAAATCCATTCGAATAATAATTAAGATGTGAGCGTCCAGTTTGGCAATTTTTTACATTTATAATGTTTACTGTTTATATTTTATCACCGATATACTCGGCAATTAGCGTCGAATTGTTTCTGTGTCTATGAATTGTCAGACTATGACATCGCATAACGGGGACAAAAAGATAATAATAGGTGTGAACAGACCTTTGGTCTGCATCGAGTAGGGCAGACCGGGGATGGTTGACCACGTTTTTGGTTATCATTTATTTTAAAAAAAAACTATTGTCTTGGTGTTAATGAAAAATATTGTAAACTGTGCCGAATTTCATAGTCAATTATAAAAAAAAGGTTCTAGGTGGATATTATTAAATAAAATCCGGATTTTTTCAGTTTTAGGAAACCTCTCCGAGGTGGTCAACCTGCCCCAATGCCGGGGTTGGTAGACTATTCAACTATTTCAGGTTGGCTTGAATTACGGGATGACAAAATTTAATGTGTAATAAAAATTTCACAGAAATATTCTTGGTGACACGGCATCTGTAATGGGCCGACGTTGCACTCACCAACAGGTGAACGTTTTCCTCGTCTCGTCACTTTATCCAATAACAAAAATCATAAGTTTTGCAGAATTCTTTCCAGATGGGTTTATTTATATTTTAATGATTAATTTTTATCTCAAACTTTGATTCTTTCGTAAGCCATAAATATTTTCGAAGAAATTGGAACATATGGGTCATCGTCAGTCAACCAATACGCAATTGGTCTGACAACCCCGACCGGAGCTTTTGCTTTCAAAAATTTACTAAATTAAAATACTTTGCATAACAGTCATAATTCGTATTTGTATACCTTTTGTAAACAAAAAAGATGTGTTGATAAAAAACTACTTAGGTATTCGAATTATTGATAACGCGCTCTAACTGATAGACATTTCCTTGTGTCTCGCGTTCTGTGCGAATGATCGGTCAAGCCGCAGGCTTTCTTTGAGTGCAACGTTGATTCTCTCACTCAAACCTGCAAGAAGTTAGGAGCATCTAGTCTACCTACCCTAGTCCTCAACCAACCCCGGTCTGCCCTAGTCCTTTTGCACTACTCGATGCCACCATAATAACCCTCTCAAAAAATGCCAGAAAGAAAATACACGGACTGGAAACTAGTAGTAAAGTCTGATACTTTGATCACCTGCCTCTGCCTGTCAGTGCCACGGCAGTGGTTATGGCAACGGTTATATTCAGCAGCGGACTATCAATAGCCTGTTCATTGTTATGATGAATCTTTAGATAAAGTTTTTGCTGTCCTTGACCGTATGAAAATGTACAATTATATCGCTTTTGAATATAAGATAACCACCAGATAACGCAGTTGTAAACTTGTTTTGCACCAAATCGGCCCGAACGTGTTTTGGCGAACGACCATGGGCTATTTACTACAATACAGATGCGTCAATCAAGCGCCCGCATCACAGACCCCCTTAATCTACAAACCATGGTTCTCACGTTTACCGTAAAAATATGTTCGAGTAGTGTTGCCCTAACAGCAGACTAGTTATATTTTATTGATTAACAAATATTTGTAAGTTTATGTAAGTCACATTATATTTCTCTAATCGAAGTGATCACAAAAGTGATGGCTTGCTTTTAAAAATGTGACTCATAGGTATTATGATGTACACTAGTGTTGGCATAAAAGAGTTCGCATTCAGCTTTACGAGTATAACGATACCGAGGTTCGTTCAGCTGACTAATTGAATTCTACGAACAGCGATGTATGCAGTATTAATTGCATCGTCAACGAGAAGTACTTGACAAAGTCAAAACTATAAACGCCGTAAATATATGAATAAGTCTTTATCACTTTTACACCATTTATTAAAGGAAAAATTATTAAAATTTAGTTATGAATACGAGCCGCGGTAGCTCTAGTGCCCGGTGCTCGTTTTTCATAGAACGCAAGTGACCTGAGTTCGATCCCCGCTGCCGTAACCTGTGTTGTGTGCTGATTTACGTGGTCAGGCGGTGAAGGCGATGTTTCCTTCTTATTTGAATAATATTTTTATTTCTCAGACAAAAATAAAAAAAATGATGACATGTGAAGTCTATCATTGGAGCAGCGTAACGGCTTTAACAACCCTCATAGAAGCCTGTGCTCAGCAGTAGGATATTTATAAACTATTACATTATGAATAATCGCAGTGTGATAGCTGTACGAGACAACCCCTAATCCCATATCGGCCCGTGGGTATAAATATTGTCAACCCAGGGAAATACGACGACGGGGGACAGCGTGAGCTGTGAGCTCTTTCACTATCGTAAATCCTTTTAGGGACTGGACTAATAATCTGATCACGATGACTATTGAGGAGAATGACGCCGTAAGATAGCTGCGTAATAGAATCGACATCTCATACCGTGGATATCGTAAAGAGTCAGCAAAAATTCGTGGTCTCCAAATGGCGGAATAACCACCTCAAATATATCAGACATAAATTATGAAGACCGGTGACCGTCAGCACTGTAAAGGTGTCTAAGACTAAATAAATTAAACACGAACTATTTAGAGGCTGATTCTGTTACGAGTTTCTACGTTGGCTAGTATTTCTACATGTAATAATGACCTAGCACTTTTACTAGATTGCAATTTGCGACATTTTATTTGTTCTAGAAATTTCATCTTTACGTCGACGTTTAATATTTTCACTTGAATTTCACCCTTTTCTAAACGTGCGAAAACGTAGATTCATTTATCTCAACACAGGTTTAAGTAGCAATTTAGTCTAAGTAAAAGAGGCTTCTCGGCATCTACTCGCATTAGCCGCGTCACATGCCTAGTGGCCCCCGGTAAATGCTTTGCGGCTTTGCTGTGATACTAAATTATGTGAAATTCGAACCACATGGTTTCTTAACTTCTTCTTATATCCTTACCTGAATTTTTGTTATGCTCGTTTGTAAGTTATTATTTTATAAGCTTTTATTTTACTTGCATTCTTGGTACGAGCTTGTAACACATTGATTGACAACTAAGAAACTATGAATAAGCAGTCAAATTTTTATTTTAAAAGTTATCTAACGCGGGATGGGGATGTAATACATGACTCAGCAGTGATAATGACTGTGTCTTAAGATTATCTTCATTTATAATAATACTTATATAATGTGACGTCTGAGATACTCGGTATTCCAATTCTTCCAATTCCAATCCAACAATTTATAGATAGGCCACCATATTGCAAAATAAAACGTATGTATATAATTCAGTTACTATTATATTAAAACGGGTTTAATATAATAGTAACTTAGCCGTGTGGTAGCGGCCTAAGAGAATCTACCACCCCATCTCATCCCGTGGGTGTCGTAAAAGTCGACAGAGGGAAAATGAAAACCAGGAGATGGTCAGCAGCATCTTGCTGGAACATCTGAATAAATAAACTGCAGTTGCCAACCTGTCTGCCAAGCGTGGCAACTATGGCAAAATCCCCCCAAAACGAGAGCTACAAACTTTTGTGGCAATCTATGAGGGAGGCCTATGTTCAGCAGTGGACTATTGATAGGCTGAAACGTGTAAAACGTATGGGTTTAATGTAGGACGTGATTTAAACTGTTTCAAACGTTAAACATAAGTAAATACAATTCATTTGAATTATTTACAATACAGAAACACAGGACGTATGCGTTACAAAGGACAAGTGGGCAACACGTAAATGTGAAAGTTTGGCCGAGTCCTCTACAAATAAAGAGCTTTGGTTTAAGTATCCTCGAAATCAAGTGAAACCTCGCCGCAGCGCCTAATAGGTTTCCTGAGAAATGGACATATGATCGTACTTGTCGCCGGGATACTGATTTAAATTAACAAATGAACAATTAATTTCATTTTGATCAAACATGTAAAGCCGAAGTTCGCATTAAGGTTTTTCGAAACATTGTTATAAGAAGTAGTTTATAAATGTCCCACTACTGAGTACAGGCCTCCTTTCTTGTCTGAGAAGATTTTCGAGCCTTAGGTGTCCGAAACGCTGTTCCAGTGCCGCGGACTTTCTCATGTCGATTTTTTTTATTTTTCAGACATGCAGGTTGACGGTTTTCCTTTACCTGTGATAAGTCAGCTGAGCATGTGATAAGTCAGCACTTTTTTGCACAAATTGCATTCAACCACTTTAGTGATGTCGACACTATTTTAGTGATGATCGAACCCTGGTCACTAGCGTTCTATGAAATTTAAAGCGAGTTCTTACTCCTTAGCTACCACGGCTATAGTTATGACTATATCTTACTACTACAATAAAGCTGAAGAGTGTGTACGTTTGAACGCGCTAATCTCAGAAAAAGTAATCCGATTTGAAAAATTCTATATGCGTTAGATAATCCTGTTAATTGAAGAAGATTAAAAGCTATAAAATTTCTTACTACGGTCTAAAGCGACGCTGCATGCTGAGACCCGAATATTACCGAAAATGGCTGAACGTATGGCGTAGTCATCTTTTTAACTTAGAACTGTCATCCTGAACATTTTATAGCAGGACTTGGGTCACTCTAATGTTAAATGGTTCAACGTAATCACACTTCGCAGGCGGGTTGGCGATCGCAGTCGCTCGTCTCGTACAGCTCGTCAGTGATCCAAATGTGTGTCCAAAAGTCAGGCATATTTAAAATAGGTATCATACCATGGTTATCCATCTCTTGGTGACGATTTTTTGGTAATGGGACAGTGTTTATATATACTTGCTTACCAAGAAGTATTCCATTTTACTTGGACTTGACATTAAATTACAAGTTGATAATACTTTGATTTAAAAATAATTTCTATTTCCGTTATCATCTTAGAGCTTCTGTAGTATTTTATAGTAATAATAGTTTCATCATCATCATCATCATTTCAGCCTATCACTAGTCCACTGCTGAACATATCCCTCCCCCACAGATTGTCACAAAAGTTCTTATTTTGCCGGGGAATTTTGCCATAGTTGCCACGCTTGGCAAGCGGATTGGCAACCGTAGCTTATTTATTCAGATATTACAAGAAGATGCTGCTATCCATCCTCTGGTTTCAATTTTCCCTTCGTCGACTTTTACGACACACATGGGATGACAAGGGATGGTAAAGGTAGCCGCCGCCACACGTAATAGATTGGTAATAACCAAATACCAAATTGATATATTAGTAAGATATTATTATGTTAATAATATATCCATTTGGTATTTAATACTTAGGTGAATTAATCGAACTGTATAAAAATATAAATAAAACCGTTTATTGCAAACATCCCGTCGGGTCAGCGGTCGCTGAGTAGTGTAATCTTCAGACGACAAATATCCGACGCGCATTCGGAAAGCTGACAAGTCCCGCTCGCAGTAAAAGCTCACCACGCCGACCTAATAGGCTTGATAAAACAATTTTTCGTGGCGGGATTTAACTCAACGCGAAAATGTTATTAAATTTGAAAATAAATTTGTCATTTAAAAAATTCAACGTCGCCTCCGAAATCGTATCGATTTGAAATACTTGATTATTTTTAAAATATGTGTATTTTCAATAACATCAGTCAGATCGGTCGGGATGTAAACGTTAAGATTTTAGAAAGCTGTGCATTAGCACCAGATTTTACGGCAAAATGCTGTTTTATTACTGGACTGTTTGTTGCGACCGATACGTAATGAAGAATATTATTTAACATAATGTTTGTTTAGATGTGGTGGGCAGTATGGTGCGTGGCTGTGGCGGCGACGGGCGCGTTCACAGCGGCGGCGCCGGCTAATAGCGCGCTCGCTCCGCTCACCGCAGTGGACTGGGAACAGATTGACCCCTCCGCTCCTGATGACGTAAGATTATAATTGTACAGTGTGTCTTTCTGAGCAAAGTCTCTCCCTTATTCTGATGATAGTAATAAGTTTTGTGTGTCTTCGATAAACATTAATCTACTGATAATACTAGCCAGTATCGGTAAAGTAGTACAGTTAATTAAAACCTCTCAATCTTGTATAGTTATAAGCCAGAGTAGACTTATAAATAATTTATCATTTATATTTCATCATTAATTAGAGTACCAATATTTGCAAATAAGTAACAAACATTTTCGCATAACTAATTAAACCAAAGATATTTAATTTTAACTGTAAAATGCAAATAAATTAATTCATGTCCGTACAACTACTAATTATTAATTACATCTACTGGTTTTTACACTACATGGCTCGTTCCGTTTAGTTTGAAATATGTGATTCAAACAAGTACGACGTAATTTCAAGCCTCTGAATACTATAACACTTAAGTGTTAAATATCGAAGAAGTATAACACATAATAAACTATAGGAAACTTTGATTAAAGATTTGTCTACAGTAGCCCACGTATACTTTTTATTTTATAGTCTCACAGTTCGGTAATCTTACGTAGTTGCTATGTTTTTTTTATCAAAGAAAAAGAAATATGTTTAAATAGAACCCAAATTAAATACTTTGAATGAAATATTGATTACTCAATGGCGAATTACAACTGCAAAAAGGGATTATTTTTACTGGCACTCAAAAGCCAACTCAAGCTCAAAAGTAATATTCATGACATGAATCTAATATCAGTCTAAGTCGGGATACAAACTAGGGATCTTTGAATAATGAAATATACGAGTACATCTGCGAATCCTGAATAACGTAACTTTAAGCATAGCTATTGAACATGATGACAATATATTTTGTAACATTTTTGTAAATCTTTAAATAGCGTATTATCCAGTCATGTTCAAATTACACGATCATAACACCTCTAATGTATTTGCGTACTCGTACCTGTCCTCAAAGGAACGAGCGCTTTCTATGCGCCGCTCGCAAACGAGATATTTTATTTATTTATATATAAGAAAACTATTCGCTTTAGTCGCATCGCAGAAAATTGGCGAAGCAATCTTTAGATAAATATTAATATTTATCTAGTTATTTATAACGCTGTGGCAATATGGCGACAAGCATTAACTAATAAATATTTATCAAAGTATTTTAAATAAGAATTATCTTATCTTAACGTAAATGGTGGTAGGATTCCTATGTAGGAATCCGTCTAGGCAGGTAGTACCGCAAGGCTAGTTATTCTGCCGTGAAGCAGTAGCGTGCAAACGTAACTGTATTTCGATCTGAAAGGTACTGAGAGCTAGTGTAACCACTGTGAACCATATGAGACTTAAGAACTGACATGTCCGGGGCGGGAGCAGTGTGGTGCTACACTGAAACAGAGTATTGCTTACGTTGCACTCACCACCAGGTGAACGTTTTGCTCGTCTCATCGATTATTACTTTTATTATTTTATTTAAAAAAACTTTATTTAAGGTAACAATGGGTGAATTTAATACCTTTCGCTATTCTCTGCTAGGCAACCCGTGGCGTGGTGAAAATGCAGTGGCAGGGCTAATAAACTAATTCAACTTTCACAAAAACGGAACGAGTAAATTCAAAAAGATTTATTATTATTTTTCAAACACCTAGACCCGGAACAATTATCAATATAAATACAAATAATTAACTTGTTCGGGAATCAAACCCGCTCAGAAACCAATCGCTTATTCCACTTCTCCAACCGAACTAACAAAAAATGTCATTAGTGTTGAAATTTCATAATAAATTTATATTTAATTCACAGGAGAACATGGGAAACGCAGTGTCACTGATGGGCGGACGCTACTCTGCTGTTGCGCCTTGGTTCTATCTGCTTGCTGACGTCCCTAGAGATTCCCAGGTACACTTATTTATACTTGACATTTACTTTCATACTATAATTATAACAATGGTTAACAATATTTATAGAAATTATATGGTACATCGGATCTAAACGTAAACAAATACATAAAACCTACACGTCCGAAAATCAAATTCATTATTGACATATTTAAATACTTCGTGGACGAATGAATTATTTCAATCGCTTCGGTAAAACTCTTCGACTTTATTATTTTAATTGTCCGAGTTTTCCAAAGTCATTCAGTTACAGATAAAAGTGTCCCTATGTCAGTATCACAGTGCCTGAAAAACGAGATATTGAAAATGTTAAAACGATACTTACGTTTTCTGTATTTTTCGTGTAATTTCCCATCAACAGTAAGTTAATAACAGGTTAGTATTAATTGAAAATTTGAGAACTAATACGTGCTTATGATGCGTTAAAAACTATTAGACACAACTATAAAACAGTGTAGCAACATTTCAAAATCTACACTACTGATAATGCTTTTTGGGTCGTTTATACTATAATATATTTTAAATACATTCGAAAATGACTACTAGAGTTGCCACAACTATAAAATTATTAGTGTAAAATGTCTTACTTACTTAACTTACAATATGATTTAATTATTAAAAATAAACACGTTTAAATAAATTGGTGGTTTTTGTACACTAAAATATTTACCATAGTCAACATTTATGTGGTGGTGCTAAAATTATAAGGTGTATATGAAGGTTAAAGGTAGTGAGGCGAAGCGTTCTCGGAGTGCTTTCTCCGTGTACCCCGCCGTGGAAGTACTGCAACGGGGAGCGTACAACAACTATATGGAGAGGCTGGCCCACGCCAACAGAGATTTCCTCAACTGCGTCGGAAAACGAGGTCAGCTAACAACAGCAAACAGTAATTACCACCTAAGAACTACTAAAAGCTCACAAATATTTCTCCATCTTTATAGTATGTTTGTAACAAGTAAACGTACTCGTATATGTGACTTTTGTTATTAATAAGTTTATTTTTTATTAAAAAAAAATGTCTATAGAAATTTTTTGCCATTTTTTCATTCCATGAATATTTATTAATGTAATAAAAATGTTTCATATAAAATATTCTTTTTAATTTTTAGATCCCTGGAACAGCCCGGACTGCAAGCTGAAGAACTAAGCTGTAATGTTACCTGAATCTCTGCCGTCCCGTGGTTGAATATGTTAAGCATTGTAATCTTAGTAATATGGATTATTATTATATTGAAGTTGAATAAAAATAAGTTTTGTTACAATTTAAGAACCAATGTTATGTAATTTTTATAAAGCCATGTTGGAATAATAAATTGATATATCTCTAAATTGTGGTTTACGTTTTTCCTTTTTCATATTCTACCCTTTTTCACTACTAAAAGCGCATAAATAGTAATACCGGGCTCTTAAACTATATTTAAATACAATTTTATTATAACACATTATATAATATTATTTTGTCATAAATAAATTGTCTATATCAGATATATTATAAACAATACACGTGTGCTAATGAGAGTGTGCGTATATGAAGAGTGGGAGCGGACGAGCGAAACGCCGCATGCCCTCGCTGTCCATCGACCTCCCCATGTCGGTGCTGCGCAACAAACTGGGCCTCGAACAGGAGCGGAAGGCACAGGCCCTGAGGGCTGCCGTCAACAGGAACTTTTTGAACGGCATCGGTAAACGAGGTATGTACAATTACTGCACAACATATTGTTAGCTTACTAATTCATATTTACGGACGTTCGTACTTGCAGAGTCATAACATACACTTTCTCATTCTTTCTTTAAGTTTAATTTTGTCATTTTAAAATTTTTGATAAAACCTACTTTTAATTACCCTATATCTTATACATCAGTTTTAAATACGTCGGGCGTAAGCCACATTCATTAACCAAATAATACATTCATTACAGGTTTCCAATGGATCCCGTCTCAAGAATTGGGAAGATATTACTAAGCATCTCATCGCGTTCAGCGTGTGAAAAATAAACTACAAAATTGATCGCAATCTATATTGACCAAAATAATCTTGTTCTTTTAGAGGCTTTATATGTTCAAATTATTAAATGCTTAATAAAGTTACTATTTGCATTTTATAAATATAAGTTATTGTAGTTTAATTATTAATTAACCTGAGGTATAAATATTTAGAGTCAATACTTTAAGTAGAATTATTTGAATTAGTTCCTAAGATTGTTAATTTATTTTTGCTGTGTAGATTTAGGATGTTTTTATTTATAAAAAATTAAGAATTATAGAGAAATTTTAGTAAATTATCATCTAAAATGTATAATTTATGAATATACAATTGTATGTAACTATATGAAACTTATATAAAACGTACAATAAATGGCGTCTCACTTAATATGTTGTTTTATTTCATAATTCTGCTATTTGACACAAGATTCTATCTTACATAAACCAATAATTTTGTTTACTATGAGTACTAACACTTAATGTTCATAATTTAATTAATGTTTTTAAAGTTATAGCAGAAATATTTTAATATTACCATATACAATGTAATTTACCAAATTATAGAAACATTTCGATGTTGTTAAGTTACAATATCGTCTTACAATTAATATCAATTTTGTTACTCATAATATATTGGCTAATTCGTCGGGACGAAAATGAGAAATGTAATTCAATCGACATATATCTCCCTGAGTGCTGTCATTCAGTTATAACTTGGCAACATCTGGTGCGTTCAGTGATTAATACAGTAATAGTTATTTAAGGAAAATTGCAAGGAAAATGAACCAGTTATATATTGAAACAAAACTCATCCTCCGCAATTCATGCTTAATTAGCTATATCTATTCCATTATTAGCTGTCTAACTTTGCCTAGGAAGATCATAAAACACGAATCTTAACTTTGAATTAATCCTTAAAAATGAAGGTTACCCTCTGTTCTATTTAAATATATATATATATAATATAAATATATATATATATAACTGGAAATCTGAGCAATCCTTCAATATTGCTGATAAGTCTTACCATCCACTTTGATTTTGTTTGACTTTCGTAAAAAAATAAAAGATAAAACAAACTTTTGTTTGGAAAATAGGAACAATGGTAATGATGTAATATAAGAGAGACTAGTTATTTTGTGTACCACATACTTTACATAATTATATAAATTATCCTTAATGATTTGGACTATTGCCTCGTTATACTTTTATAATATTAAAAGGTATTTAGACAAAATTCGTTTAAAGCAAAATACTTCCTAAAATCAAAGATGATGCAGAGAGAGGAGTGGGGCGCAGGCCGCGCGCGACCCAAACGCAAGATGCCTTCGCTCTCCATAAACAACCCCATGGAGGTGCTACGACAACGGCTGCTGCTTGAGGTGGCACGGAAGCAGATGCGCGAGGCCAGTCAGCGACAGGCGGTTGCAAACAGAGTCTTCTTACAGAATGTTGGCAAACGAGGTTAGTTAACATATTGAAGCAAATGAATGAATTTTATATAAAATCAATTAATTTTTATATCTCAAATTTAGTTTGCGGAACTTAGGCCCGTAAGCGCTGAAACCGATTTAGCTGTAACAGTCACTGGTCTAACAGTACTGGGCTTCTTCGAATATATATAAAAAAAATTTAATGCAGTTTTTAAAATTTCTTATAAAATATATCTGTGAAACTTAATTTGGTCTTATACCGATATGATAGCTTATATCTGTATCTTTCTATTATATATGCCAATAAAAATCAATATAGTCCTGATACAATTACAATTCCAAGATTTTTAAAACATGACGTAAATTTTATGTAATGCAACATTAAAATGGTGTTCTTTTTCAAACCTCAAAATTATTTGTTGAGTTACATTTTAATAACGTTACATTGTAAAACTAAAATAATGGATATGTGAATATTAACCCTCGTGCAAGAGAACAAGATTGTGCGATCCTTTTTTAGTGAAATATTTATTCACACAGGTTTCTGGGCGAACATGGCTTCATCGCGTTACGAAAACTAATGTTGACCACCCCCTTTCCGTTCTCGCAAGCTATTCATACAGACCTGAAGAAGACGCCACATTGACAAACATTTTTTTCTAGTACAACTGACTTATTACAAGTTTCAACTATATTAAAATATATTTTTTGTATGTATTATACTTAGATAATTATCAAATGATTAACCACTAATAGAGACGATCTCGGTAATGCAATACTTATTTTTTTTGTGTAATGCAACAAATGAAAGCTCTTTTCTGAGAAACACATATATTATTTATTCGTAGATTAGTTTCACGAAAAAGTGGAAACTCTCATTGTTGTTATACTCGATGTCTAGACTTTCAAATACAAAGTTATAAGAAGACGAACGTATTGAATACTTGAAAAAAATTAAAAACAAGTAAAATTTTATTTTAATGGTGCATGTTAAACAGCTTCAGCATGCAACATTAATATTAGATATAAGATTGTTAAAATTTTATATTGCATCGAATACCTTATTTATAAGCTCTAATGTCATATAATTTTACGTAATATACTCGCTTTTTGTGCCAAATGTATTTATTAGTAATCTAAGCAGTAGTGTATTTGTAGTATACCTAAGTTAATGTTCATAAAAAAATCAGATTATGGATTAACTAGTCAATAACGTGGAATGCAGTTCGGATCGCTATTATTGTTTTTTTTTTATTTATAATATTGATTATGTACAGTATAGCTATTTTCTGTATATGTAAATTTTTAAAACGATCTCTGTAGCATATTAAAGTAGACAAGTGTACTAGTCTATATACATTATAAATTGCGTTCAATAAAAAACGTTAACTTATTGTGTCTCGTTTCCTTCATATTAATGTTGTGAAATGACTGCTAGTCTATCCTCATTTTAATTAATAAGTAAATGGGAATTTCTGGAATTTGTTTATATTAATTTCCAATGTTCCATTTAGATACATTATATATACAATATAATACGCAAAATTTCGTCAAAATCGTTAGAGACGTTTATACCGTTCAGTACAGTCTCTACATGTTGTCATGTGAACAATGTCATGAGTTGTTGAGCGACTAATATTAAATATATATATATATATATATATATATATATATATATATATATTCAGCATATTAAACGTATATACATATATATCTCACACACTTCCGATTTTCATGAAATTTTGCGTATAATTTAATATTAGTAAGCTCGAAAGTATAACGATGAAACTTGATTTACCTCAAGTCTCCATTTTTTTGTCAGCCTAAGGAAATTCATAAATGATTTCGTAAAATTTAAATTTCACTTGAATGTATTAAGAACTTCTTTATAATTATATATAGTATGATAAAAATAAAAAGAGATTCGTTAAAATTGACTCATGAAAAGATGGCCTTGAAGTCTGAATTTATACGGTGAAACATTCGGGAAGTACCTATTCATTTCGTATGAATTAAAGCTACATCGTTTCATTCATTATGCAAATTTAAAATTGAAATATTCTAAATTTACAAAATTTCATTAAAATAAAATATCTAGCAGTCCTGTTTTTTCGAAATTTGTAAATAATGTTAATGATTAACTGTTGATTGTGCCAATTAATTATTGACATTTTGTTGACTGGAAACTTCTTTGGGCGCGATGAGAGTATAATTTATAAGTCAAATTTGAGCGCAGCGTTAATTAATATTTATCGATTAATTAATAATTGGTATATACTGTGCCGATAATTTGCAGTGAGTAATATTTTTGTTGATTCATGTTTTATTTTTATCAAATTTCAAATTAAGTTTGACTTCTGTAACGTACACGTTAAGTTAAGTTACACGCGCTCTTTTTTTGATATTCCTACTTATTACCCAAATATACCAGGAGTGGCCACACACAAGATTTGCAACCCTGTTTCCTCTATCTGGTAAACACGGTGGCTCTTGAGAATAAAAGGTAATTAATAGTTGGTCATGCCATATTGCTTAATAAGGATAATCAATATTATCAGCCTGCGGGCAATTAAATACTGGGCAGGCGTAGATTGGCCATGGTATAGACAAAGATTTACTAGAATTTTCAAAAGGATGAAGTGATTTTTATAAGTATATGACAGACGAGGATCAGAGGTAAGTGGACTTTCCTTCTGAGTAGAGGATCTTAAGTTCAAATCACAATTACTGTGAAAAAACACAAATTTATATATTTACACATTACTTAGTGACTAACCAATTGACTTTTGCGCCGTGGGTTGCGGATTCGATTCCCGCACTTGACAAATATTTGTATAGTCTACAATTTTTTTTAATTTTTTTTTATTTAATAAAGTGACGGACCGAGCAAAGCGTTCACCTGATGGTAAGTGCAACGTCTGCCCATAACAAATGCTATGTCATACATGTCATGTTCATGCTATGTGAAACACAGTAATGTTTGCACACTACTGCTTCACGGCAGAATAACTGGCACTGGGTGGTACCTACCTAGACGGATTCCTGAATTTTCTATTTAGCGCTGTCTTAGCCTATGCTTTCTACCTTCATTCATCTTCCTACCTTCGAAGCTGCCTCCCTCGGTTTCGTTTTGTGTTTCTGGGGTACCAGAATACAATAAGTACTTTTGTTGCATTTTTCTATACCTCTTACGATGTGATCTGTCCATATCTATTTTAGTTTTCGTTATCCTTATTGTTACGGCGTCTGTTTTCTTACGCTTTCTGTTCATTTAGTTTCTTATTCCATCAGTTTTTCTTATATTGAATTTAATATAGCTCTAGTATTTACTAGTTTTTTTACCAACGTAATTGCTCTCCATCGATTAAGTGGTTTGATTCTACAATTCACGAGCCGCTGGTAAAGCTCTTGAAACGATCCGTCTACGAATTAGAATGGTATAATAAAGAACTCAATCAACTTTCGTTTCCATCGACGCGTCCCCTTTGACGACATTAATTAGCTTTTTTAGACTCTTCAACATACACCACGACGCAAAAACTCCTAACATGAAATATAGTGTAAAGTTTGTTAACTTTTTAAGATTATACATGTATATATTAAATTTACAATGGAATTTCGAAATACACTCACAATAGTTTTCTTATATTGAAGTATTTTAGAGTTAACTTTTACTTAGACTAAAATAGTTTTTGGCTGTTTTAGAGTTTAACGACAAAGACATTTTTATTAAGCTTCTATAATATATCTATACTAGCCGATGCTCGCGACGTCGTCCGCGTGGTTAAAATTTTTGAAATGTCCCGTGTTAACTGTTATTCAGGATAAAAAGTATTCTATGTCCGTCTCTAAGGAAACGGAATGGGGAGTAAGAATTTATTGACTCCTACCAAAATAGCGGCGACGTTGCTCGCCACCCGCCACGTCTCGTTCCCCACGGGGACGAAAAGTGGGCTACGTGTGTGATTTCTGCCTACCCCTTATATAGGAAAAGGCGTGGCTGTATGTGTTAAATACAATTTCCTAGACCCTAGCTTTTTCATTACATTTTAATTCTCGCTCCAAAACTGACTCGGACTATAAGAGGAAAAAGGTGATGAGGACAAAGTAAATGAGGGAATAGAGTTGTTGCATTTTTTAATTATTCTTAGTGAGCAAATACTCATATATTCATTCCTTATTTTAAATTCCACTCTATTTTTACCAGTACAATTAACAGACGTTTAGGGTTAAGCTCTTTAAACATTTGAGTTAATTTATAGATACCAATTAGATTTCAATTCTTTACTTTTAATTAAACAGTGTTAGTTTTAAATTAAGCTTTCTGTATATTGTGTACACTGTCTTATGAGAGTTGAGGTTAAAGCTACGTTATCTAATTTGTCTAATGTATTCTTAAGAAAAGCGTATTTAATCTAATTTTGTACATTTCGAAGCACGTACATAATTCTTGTCCTACTAGATAGACTAAAGAGTTTTCAGAATATAATAAAAAACAAATAATCTAGTTAGTCAATTTGTTATTTCGCCTATAAAGTGAGCGTTTTCAAGATACCGATCCCCCGATGACCGGGGGAGATGGGCAGCAGCATATTCCTGGAACATCTGAAGAAATAAATACGGTTGCCAATCCGCCTGCCAAGCGTGGCAACGATGGCAAAAATCCCTAAATTGAGACCTACAATCTTTTGTGGCTATCTATGATTTGTGTCTTATGTTCAGCAGTGGAATAATGATAGGCTGAAATGATGACGATGAAGATGAATGTTCGGGGTTTAGTCCGGTAACCATTAAACCTTATTATTACAATTATTTCTGCTTATTTACCACGTACTGGACGGCAATGGAAAACATCGACAGAAGACCAGCATATTTGAAGAATGGAAACCCGCATTGGAACAGCGTGGCGGACTCTCCTTGTCTCCAAAAACTTTCTCAAAAGTGACAGGAGGCCGTTTGAATTTTATAGGCTGATACATTTACATAAACTTTGTAATGTTACAGCATAATATTTACAGCGCATAAAGATTAGGAAACGTTTTAGGTTGCTATATCAGTACACTTGAACAACTACTTTAACAATTTAAATACTGAATAAAAGTATGTTTTCACGAGCGTTAGAGGCCCGAGGGTACTCGTCGCTCCGCTCCGTCTACGAGCGGTAATTAAAGACGATTTAATTTAATGTGACACCCCGAGAGCCACGTGATTGCATTACGTTCCAGCACATTTCCAACGTCAAGCGACTAGAAGAACGTTTTTAAAACGATCCCATTCGAAAACGAAAAATTATTCGAGTTGTTTCCAGCGAGACTTACGACCTTTAATTTTTACTTGCTTAATTTATTGATGTAACAGAATTAATGACAAGGCGATTAATTTCAATGAATGAGTCACCGTGTAAAAAACTTTTACAGGTACCATGTAATGTAAAATTAAAATTATACTAGTACTCAGCGAAGTAAACGCTGACACCTGGCAGACAAGGAAATAGTATTGCAGTGAAGAGCTTTTGTCATATCGTGACGTTTTTCCAAGCAATTTTCTTATATATTCCATGTTTGTTCTACGATTGTTGACACATCCACAAAAACATCTTTGAAAAATTTCCCTCATCCTAAAAATCATGTTAAAATGTCTTGCAACGTAAATGCAAAACTTATGTTTTAAAGATTTCCATATTTAGCAATTGGCCTCTAAAATATGATTTTTTACGCTAAGTACAAAAATAAATAATTAAATTCTTCTCAAAGTACATTTTTGCCAAAAAAAATTCTGAAATAATAGCGCGCTTTGTAAAACTTTTCTCATAGAAATGTAACCTACAAAGAAAGCATACTTTTGTAGAGAAATAAAAGACTAAGCAATTTTGTTTACCTTTCTTGTTTTCTAATATTATCTTTGAATTACTGACATAACATCTAATTAAGTAATTAATAATTTGTAAAAAAGGACGAATAAAAAATATAGTTAGCGAGCAATTTCCATCGGTATTGATCTCGCTCATGGTAAATATGAGAGTATATCTTATAATCATACTTTTGAGAGCTCATTTATTTTTCTTTTCTATTGAGAGTGCGTACAGTACTATAAAAGAAGCGGCAACGTTTAAAATTCACAAATTTACAAAAATTATAATTTATGTTGCACAAACAATGACTTGCTAGAACCTCGTACGAACAACACATGTAGGCGTAGTTTGGTTTTACCAAACAATTTTTCTCCCGCCTCCTGGTCGATTTTCGGCCACGGCGATAACATTCGGACACTGACGGACGATATCAATTGCGCAGGAGATACCATAGTGCTACTAGTGTACGCACAAATACAGAAACACTCACTATTACTTACCTGCCCGCACACGATGTGACGCTCATGTGATAAGATCGAAGGTACGAGTTAGCTCTAGGATGCTGTGACATTAACACGGGAAATTACAAAACAACTAGACCTGAAAACTTTGCACAAATGTTGGCTGGGATTCGAACCAAGGTTCTGCCGCACAGAAGACAGGCACTCTGACCACTAGGCCATATGGTGTAATAGTGGTACTAATAATGAGTAGCGTGAATAGGTTTAAACTGAAGTCGGCTTTATTAGCTTGTGTTTGTTCCTTGTTACATTATGAACATCACTTTTCTTATTTCATTGATTTATGTTCCTATGCACATACATAACGTTTTCATACGCATATAACGAGGCTAAATATTAATTTATTTTAATTTATCTCTAATTATAAATCTTAGGACCCAAGATTATAAATACAATAGCTCTTACGGCCTTTTTTTACTTTTGTAACTGAACTTTACACACTCACACTCTATTTTATATACGAGTAGCAGATATTACATCGACGCTCGCGTGGCCTAGTAGTCAGAATACCTGATTTCTAAGCCGCGGGAAGCCAATAGTGCCAATATTTGTACAAAACATAAATCGTTGGTTTCCGGGTCTGGTTGTGTTGCGCATGTGAAATGTATGTCTGTAAAACGCACCCAGGGTATAGAAGTAGTCCCAGTGTGAGGCAGATTTAAAAAAAAATAACAATTAAAATAAATATTTGTAAGTTAGGGTGGCAAACGAGCACTCAGTCTACCTGATGATCACGGGCCCATAGGTACCTACTATCCATCCTCGATGAATAGAATCAATCTGAAAGTGTGTTGTACTTACGCCCCATAGGAGAACTAGCAACGTTATGTTACTATAACGAAAATTCATCATTCATCATCATTTCAGCCTATTGCTAGTCCACTGCTAAACATAGGCCTGCCCCATAGACTGCCATAAAAGTTTTTAGATCTTATTTTCGGGAATTTTGCCATAGCTGCTACGCGTGGCACGCGGGTTGGCAACCGTAGTTTATTTATTGAGATGTTCCAAGAAGATGCTGCTGCCCATCTCCTGGTTTTCATCTGGCCCATCAAGTAACTTACTTACTTAAATAAAATACAAATGGTTCTGTGCGGTTATTTTCATCTAATAATTAGTTATACTTAAAATAGTAAAAAAAAAATTATTAATAAAATGAGTTAGTGGTAGGGGACAATCGATGAATGCCAGTGTTCGCACGTGGAAATATAATACTTTTTTTAAGCTGTGTTACTACAGTTATAGCAAAGGCTGGGCGCTTGCCTTAAATTTCATTGTATGCGAGTGACCTGAGTTCGGTTCCCGGTCCCGAATCTCTAAAATTGTTCTATTTTTAAGCGGTGAAGGAACACATCGTGAGGAAACCGACATGTCTCAGAAATAAAAATATTTCAAATGCTCAGTCAACCAGAACAATTCTGTGTGAGACCACACTGTGCCCATCACCCGGAGACATCAGTTTTTAAGTCTCATATGCCCAGTGATTACGCTAGATGTCAGTGCCCTTCAAACCGAAACACAGTAATGTTTGCGAAACCGAAACAAAGTACTGCTTCACGGCAGAATAACTGGCCCCGCGGTGGTACCTACCGAGACGGATTCTTGCATAGGAATCCTACCACTAGTAAAACCCACCACCCACGTCGTAGATAAACTCGTAAGGATAGGGGCGAATCAACAGAAATTGTATAAGATTTAATTATGCATGTTATCACCGTTCGGACGGGGCAATAGCTGTGAGATCTACGAGTACTTTTACACAAAGGGCTGCGAGTCTCGCGTCTCGAGGTGTTTTAGCTTAAGCAATTTATTTCTGTTAAATACTTCCACGATACATAGGAAACACGTGTGAGGGATGTTTTTTTATTAACACTTATAGTATAATTTTGCTTACCGAACGAAATCTGCTGCGGAAAATGCTATGAACGTGAGTTCGCTTAAGCGGCGCTAGAGAATAAACGGCACGCATTGCCCCTCGTTTTTGATGATATACGACTTTAATTTTTGCAGCTATTGCTAGCTAATACTATTTTTAAAATGAAAGTGATATCAGACTTATCGTCAAACATAATATTTAGTCGTCGATTTTTCTCGGGTGACGGTATAGTAAGCAAGTTATATAAAATCAGTTTTATAAATAGTTTTGGAATTCATATGTCAGCAACTTTTTAAATTCCTTAAATATCTGCTCTTACATTACATTAGTTCTACTGATGACATGGTGTTGGTTAGCCCATCGATTTGGGGCTTACGTAAGCTTCTTAAAGTTTGTGGGAGTTCCACAAAGCAACACTACTTAACATATATCAAGAAAAAAAGTGAGTTCATGTTGTTTAAGTAACCTCTATCTATTCCACCTTTTGTCGTTCCGGTTCCTTAGTTGTCCCCTTACTTAACTGTTCTTTAGCTGGAACCTTCTGGACTTTTTCAAGTAGTAAATCCGCCATGTTTCGGTAGCCTTGAGATTTTAAGGGTGGGTATCGACCACAAGATGAAAATGGGCCGCAGATTGTGTATATAATAATCCCATATTTAATCAAATGTATTCTGGACGCCGACATAATGAACAGGGAGGATAGAATCATAATCATTATTTCAGCCTATTACTAGTCCACTGCTGAACATAGGCCTTCCCCATAGATTGCGACAAAAGTTTCTAGCTTTCATTTTGGGGAGATTTTGCCATAGTTGCCACTCTTGCCAGGCGTGTTGGCGACCGCAGTTTATTTATTTAAATGTTCGAAGAAGGCGCTGCTGCCCATCTTCTGGTTTTAATTTTCCCTATGTCGACTTTTAAGACATCGTCGGGATGAGGTGGGGGATAAATTCTCTTAAGCCGCCACCACACGCCAAATGATAGAATAGGAGGATATTTTTATTATTATATATTTTTATTATATTCTAAATGAAGAATATGAATATTGATATTTATTAGCATGTGTGAAAGCCTTGGGGCAATAGTGTCGTTGAGTGCTAATTTTTGATGTGTTGCTCTTAGATGGGTTAAAGATGAAGATGACAATCTGTAAAATTCTTATTCGTACAACGCGTACAAAAGACCAAACGTCTTACAGCGTGTGCAAGAACGTTTCCCCGAAACCTAGCGCATTAAAAATGGAATATGGTTAACAAGTTGGTGTCAAGGAGTGCTTAATATTTCTGGCGGGCCTAGACTTAAATTTAATAAATGGAACTTATCACGATGACAGAGACGTTGTTGTGATTCTATTTACAATCGAAAAGTGATATCCATAAAGATCGTTTTAAGTTTATTTTTTGATGTTAATAACTTTCATACACAAAGTATATGAATATATAAGCTTTTTATGGATGAAAGCAAATAGTTCACATGATAATAAGTGCGAGGTCTGCCAATAACAAATGTTGTGTTAATCAGAAAATTTCTGTGTTAACACTGTGCTTCGCCACCCTAAAACAATTCAACATGCAAACGTCAGTTATTAAGTCTCATATGCATAGTAATTACACTAGCTAATTAATGTCCCTTCAAAAAGAAACAGAAATGTTGGCACACTTCTTTTGACGGCGGAATAAGTATTTTAATTGCTTTATTTTTTAACTTTTCCAGTACTTAAGTAGTAGTTCCATTAGATTACCCGATAGGTGTCCGGCTTAGTAGAATAGCACCTACCTCCTTCGTACCGTCGTGTAGAATAATACCATATTATACAATGCTGTTACTAGGTAACGCAGTGAGGTTTAAGAATTTTTGACTCGTACCAAAATGGCGGCGACGCGGTATTGCCACCCGTCACGTCTCGTTACCGCGAGTGCGAAAAGTTAGGGCTACGGTTGTGGTCGCTGTCTACCCCTTATATGGTAAAAGATGATCAAAATCTCACTTGGTTGACTGGGAGAAAATGCCTAAAGGCATTAAGTCCGCCCTTTGTATCCTTTTATCGTAAAGGAAGCAATAAAGATTTAAATAAATAAATAAAAGGCTTAGGAGTGTGCATACTTTTAATTAATTGACAGTGTATTGTAAATTTATATACTTACTTTGGCGCTCTAATGTACTTCATACTTACAATATGAACATTATTTAAACTTCAACGTCTGTCAATTTTTATTACCGTTTGCCATTTCGTTAATTGTTATCATTATTTTTTTGTAAAACTAAGATAAACTTGATTTTATTGATTAATCAGATTATTTGACGTTGCTTGGCAATTTACCATCGATCAACCATTAGACCGTAACGAATACCATCAGATATACAATCACTGTTTAGTAATAGACTAAATATTTCATTTTATATTATGTGTTCAAAGAAACTAATAGATGTGTAGCAAACATTTAGTCACCACAATGGAAGAAATCATAAGGTACAAAATTTAAAGTGTATTATTTTAAAATATGTGGTACTCGTAAGATTGACTATATCCGAAATAAGGATTACATACGGTCATTTCTCATATTGGAAGGATTTTGCCATAGTTGCCACGCTTGGCAGGCGGGTTGGCAACCGCAGTTTATTTATTCAGATGTTCCAGGAAGATGCTGCTGCCCATCTTCTGGTTTGAATTTCCCTCTGTCGACTTTTACGACACCCACGGGATGGGATGGGAGCAATATGAGAGCTACAAACTTGTGGCTATCTATGGGGGAGGTCTATGTTCAGCAGTGGACTTGTGATAGGCTGAAACGACGACGACGACGACGTCGACGACGGTCATTTCGTTGTTTACAATTTAGGCCAATGAAGGTCAATTTGAAAATGCAGATTTAAGACTATTGTTACTATTTTCTAATAAGAATTATGCGCTCATGCGTTCTGCTTTGACACATTTTGGCGGTCTAGACTTTAGATATATATTGCATAGCGGGCAAAATATTGTATGTTACCATCCCTTAGGTAATCTTCGCTGTATCTCTATTATTAAGTCATGGAGAGTTTTGTCGCAATGTCTGTAACATGACGAGATGAGATCTCGTCTTTTTACAGACATTGCGCTATTGAGCTAAACAGACAATAGTTTTGTCTCAATAAAGCTTGAGCTCTTATATCGGTAAGTATATTCCGCCTTGACGTATTCAGAGTTCAGATCAAATAATGTTATGACTGCTTATTACGCCGGGATCGACTATTGATCGAGTAATAGAAAATGGTAATGTGTTATTCGTGTTCAAGGTTTATTTTATATATGACGTTAAATAGAGACAATAAAAGTTTAAATGAAATAAAAGAATAACTCCACGCCTTGAACATGCTGCTCCGCGGGGTTTCATCATCATCATCATCATCATCATTTCAGTCTATCACTAGTCCACTGCTGAACATAGGCCTCCCCCATAGATTGCTACAGAAGTTTGTAGCTCTCATTTTGGGGGGAATTTTGCAGTTTTTTTATCTGATGTTCCAGGAAGATGCTGCTGCCCATCTTCTAGTTTTAATTTTCCCTCTGTCGACTTTTACCACACCCACGGGATGGGGTGGTAGATATCCGCGGGGTATATTTGTAAAAGTATAATAAATTATATGATATAAGTTTAGTTTGTATTTTTTACGAGGTGTAAGGGACTATTAAAACGCAAAAGACTGTCTTTTTCTCCAAACGTTAACTTCAACACTAGCTTTCTGCAGGTCGGCTCTGCCGGTTGTTAGCCTGTCTCTGACAACGTGGCGAATAAGGGCGGAAATCCATCCGAATTTGCCGAACCTAAATCTTTTTCTAATGGATCATCTTCTACTAGTGGAAACTCGCCGACTAACAACTAAAAACTACCTAAATTCCCTTAGTAAAAATTAAAATCCAGTAATACTAATAAAATTGCTAAACTAATAATACTTAGAAAAAACCGCGGAAACGCAGTGACTTAGAAAGAAGAAGAAGCGAGCAAATCGTTCACCTAATGGTAAGTGCAACGTCTGCCCATAACAAATGCTGTGTCATCCAGAACATTTGTTATTATGATTATTCATGTTAATTTCATCTTAGAGTGAAGACAAATTCATCTGCATATTAAGCAAAGGTCAGCGAACACAAATGGCGGCAAAGCTACGCAATGAACTGAATGCTAGTCGACAGAAACCGATGTTAGTGTCAACGGTGCGACGCCGTGTGCGTGAACGTGGAGTTGGAGTGTGCATTTTTTATTTTTTTTCTATTGTATAAAGTTACGAAACGAGCAAAACGTTCACCTGATAGTAAGTACAACGTCTGCCCATAACAAATGCTCTGTCACCCAGAACATTTCTGTGTGACACCTCACTGTGCCCATCACCCTGACACATCAGTTGTTAAGTCTCATATGCCCAGTGATTACGCTAGCTCGCAGTGCCATTCAAACCGAAACACAGTAATATTTGCACACTACTGCTTCACGGCAGAATAACTGGCCTTGGGGTAGTACCTACCTAGATGGATACCTGCATAGGAATCCTACCACCAGTAAAGTTCTTAAGTCTCAAATTCCCAGTGATTACGCTAGCTCTCAGTGCCCTTCAAACAGAAACACAGTAATGCTTGCACACTACTGCTTCACGGCAGAATAACTGGCCCTGGGGTGGTACCTACCTAGACGGATTCCTCCATAGGAATCCTACCACATCGGTCGGTTATGGTGTCAGGGTGTTGTGGTGGGAAAAGAACTGGAGATTTTATTCTTATCGAGAAAAAAAAATAGAGTATTATCACAGACCTTTACAACATCATGTCATTCCCTCTGGAAAACGAATTGTAGGTCGTGGTTTTAATCTATAACCGTATAATGATCCTAAACAGTGTCTGTGTAGAAATTATCTTGCCATTAAAGAAAAGCAAGATGGGCTTAAAAATGATTTGGCATCCACAGTCTCCGGACTTTAACACAATAAAGTTGTTACGGAACGAGTTAGAAATGTGAGAAAAATGCGGCCATTAAATAAAAAGCAGCTTTGGGAGTACCTACAAGTTTGTAGGAGTCAAATTTCAGAAGATTCTTTAAAACAACTGAATGAAAAAGGTTGCTTGCCATAATAAAAGCTAAAGTAGAATAATTTAAAGAGTCTAAAGTTGGAACTTTTTTTATTCATTCAATTTATAATCGACTTTTTTTCGGAAATATTTAGGTTTCCTGAAATCTGAAAAACTGTAGAAATAAGGAGCTTTGCTGTATGTGTTTGTCAGTTTAAATATTTCTCTTAATGTCTTAATAACTGGTTTAGAAAATTCATAGTTCTTTTTTTTACTCCTTTACCTTATTATGAAGCTGGAGAGTTTGTATGTCTGAATGCACTAATTCAAGAAATACTATAATAAAAAATATTAAATTAAAATAATAAAAACTATTTATGTATTAGATAGCCCGTTTATTTAGGAAGGTTCCAGGCTATAATACTTTTTACCATGGACCACACGCTGAGAACCGAACATTACCAATAAATGCTGTACTACGTGTACATATCAGCGAGTTACGATGCCGTACGGCTTAATGGTGTGGTCAGCTTATTTTACGCGGGTGAAACTGCGAGATACCGCTAGTTTTATAATAAAGAAATTTCAAGAAGGTCTTGAAAGAACTATAGAGCAAAAGGCGCCTCTTAGCCGCGTCCATGTACTGTTTACTGTTTTCGAGAGTAATTACGAAACCTGTCTCAAGCAGACTTAATGACTTCCAGCCTTCCGAATAAGCCGAATTTCGAAAAGTCTTTAGTACTATAGATTGTACAATACAACTTTGGACTGTGGACTTTGAGAAAGCCTTTGATTCCGTCGAAATTTTGGTTGCTAATGTCCATGAACTCGTACCACCTATCTGTCCTAGGTATACACCTTTTGTATACCTAGGACAGATACTCCGACTAGGTAGGTCCGACTTCGACCAAAACGTCAATTTACTGGTGGTAGGATTCCTATGCAGGAATCCGTCTAGGTAGGTACCACCCAAGTGCCAGTTATTCTGCCGTGAAGCAGTAGTGTGCAAACATTACTGTGTTTTGGTTTGAAGGGCACTGTGAGCTAGCGTAATCACTGGGCATATGAGACTTAAGAACTGATGTCTCAGGGTGACGGTCGCATTGAGGTGTCACACTGTTCTGGGTGACATAGCATTTGTTATGGACAGACGTTGCACTTACCATCAGGTGAACGCTTTGCTCGTTACGTCACTTTTAATAAATAAAAAAAAAAATCCAACTCAACGCAGTTTTTGTCGATTATCGGTTGGCCGGACGACCTGCACGGATTTGCGACAATCTATATTCAGCAGTGGAATGGTGAATGGGCTGAAATGATGATGATGGTATTCCAAAATTCAACGTGTGATCGAAAATTTTTGATCGGTACTGTATACTGAAAGCGAGAATTAAAAATCGTATCAAAAAAGAGAGTCACAAAAGAGAGAGAGTAAGTTATAAAATTAATAATAAATGTTATATACTCGTAAATATAAATCCCGAAGTTCAATAGTGTCATCAATATAAAATGAACAATCAAATGTCGTCTTTAGTTCCTCTAATGAACATTCTGGTCCCCTAGGCCGTCTTAGTACCGAAGTTACTCTTTGTTCGGAGCGATTGGCGACCGATAACAATGGAGACAGAAATTGCATCTTGTTCCATCTTTAACCCATCACTAAGTCTTTGCGGGTAGCGTATGTATTAATTTCATTGCGATTTACGTCTATTTAAATATAAATGAGGATACTACTTTTTCTATTTTTTTTTAAATTATACAATGACTATAAGTCACTAATACAATTAAAACTACACTATGTATTTCTTTCTAGAAGAGAAAGAATACGGGACGGATATATTTCCTATATTATAAATACTACACTCGGCGTCAAAAAAATCGCACATCCGAAAAAAATAATTTAAATACTATTTTAACACAACAGGCCAATGGCAATGTTGTGGTTTGAGGGTATCATTCGAAAGGTAATTTCATTAGCTTTCAGGAATTTTAATTGAATTTTACTTTTATAACGAGACGAAAGAGAAATTAAAGAAAAAGACAGGGTATGTACAAATTTGCAAATTAATAATTTAAAAAAAAACTTAATAAATACAAAAAAAGTTCTTAAAACCTAGTGTTACCCCCCCCTTGCCTTGATAACGGCTTCCATGCGATCTTTCATGGACCTTACAAGGATCGCAACAGCCTCTTGGGGTATTTGTTCCCACTCTTCAAGTACCGCATCTTAGAGCTCTTGAAGAGTGGCTGGAGCTGGATCTCGAGCTCGCACGCGCCGTTTTAGGTCATCCCAGAGATGTTCTATTGGGTTAAGGTCTGGACTTCGTGCTGGCCAATGCATAACAGGGATATCGACCTCCTGTAAATAATCCCGTACAATAGCCGCGGTGTGGCAACGAGCATTATCATGCATTAACATGAATCCATCACCGACATAACCAGCATACGGGACCACATGTTCCTCCAGGATTTCAGTAATGTACCGACCAGCATTTAATGACCCTTGCCCACGGCCACCCCGAGTCCGGGAAACGCACACAAGTTCCGTTTTCCCGTCGACGGAAATGCCGCCCCAAAATATACACGAGCCACCCCCGTATTCGACGGATTCTTCGAAGCAGGGTTGTGTGAACCTCTCCCCCTGTCTTCTGTAGACCCTTCTACGTCTGTCATTGCAGAAGAGACAGACCCTCGTCTCATCAGAGAAGAGTACGGTCCGCCACTGTTCTAGAGTCCACTCGCAATGATTGCGAGCAAACTCTAGGCGATCTCTGCGATGCTGTGCAGTAAGTTTTGGACCTTTAGCAGGTCTATGGGCTGTTAAACTCTTTTCGTGTAACCTTCTTCTTATCGTAGAAACACTCACAGATGTTCTCCGAGTTGATCGAAGCTGTTGTTGCAACTCAACAGCATTTGTAAAACGGTTTCGTAAAGATGTCGTAACGATGAAACGGTCCTCTCTTTCTGATGTGCACCGTTTTCTTCCAGATCCCGGTTTTCTAACATAACCACCAGTCTGCTGAAAACGTTGGAACACCCGTCGAACTGAAAAACGGGACAGGTTCAACTGTCGAGCAACGTCACACTGCCGCATCCCCGACTGCAATAGGGCAATCACTTGAGCGGCTTCTTCAGAGCTGGTGTCCATCTTTACTTGTTCTTACTTGGGTTACTTGTTCACGTGTGTTCACTGCAAAGTCTAAATTACGACTGGCCCATATTTCATCCAGATCGACCCTTTTATACCCTTTTTAGGTGGTGTAACTAGCGTCCTTACTAACGAGCATTTGAAAGTGTTTATTTTTGACGCTCTATAATGATAAATGTTTTAATGATTTCATGATTTTTTTATTAATAATGTAAAGCTATCCCAATACCCATTTCAAACATACCAATATTTATATAAATATAATTCGTTTCTAGCCATTACAGCCATTTTTCGCGCAAACTCAGAGAGGTGCGATTTTTGTGACGCTGAGTGTATATAAACTAGCCGTGTGGTGGCGGCTCGTTAAAAGAATACTACCACTCCGTCTCATCCAATGGATCTCGTAAAAGACGAGTAAGGAATTAAACTGCACTGTGCACCCAACAGCGCATGGTGGCGATGGGCTCACCACCTATCACACCAAGTGCATTATATTGTTTTGGTGAAACGTGGATTGTGGCAGTCATCTGTTTTTGCAGTGAGTGCCCAGTCTCTGACTACCCCATATGGGATACAGTCGTGATCTTATGCATGTATATAATCTATGTGGTGGTAAAGAAATCTCGTCACCCCATGTCATACAGCGAGTGTCGTTAGTTTCGAAATGGTTCATTTCAAGTTCGTGCTGCTACAGTTCGTTCGTGACGGGATAAGGTAATCTGCCGCTCCGTCTCATACCGTGGGTCGTAAGAGTCAGGGTATATATATCAGTCACTGAGGGATAGACCTGGCAAATCGTACGGATTCCGATTGGTGATGAAGTGTTCATCTCAAAATTTACACAGACCAAAAATACACAGACCGGACAGACCGTCACCGTCAGAGTCAAATGTGCGAGGCTTCTGGCACTCTGCCCGCTAAGCTTGGAGCTTACGGCAGATCCTCCATAGAGCCTGAAGCAAACAAGCTAATAGAATATTATGACTTCATTATTACGACGGACGCGAGTGTCGGAAAAAAGTTGACAAATATTTAGTACGTATCATACAGTAGTATACAGATGGTGGTAGGATTCCGTTGCTCGTTTCTTCACTTTTATTAAATAAAAATTAAAAAAACTGCTTCTAGGCATATGCTATTTATGTAATTTTTTTGTTTTTGTTTTAAAAAACGATGCCCCACAGAAGGATTTCTCCTGTGTCGTGGGTACGTTTTACAGAAATAAATTCCACATCCAAAAACCACCCAGACCCGGAACAACTATCTGTAGGCCATAAAAATATTTGTTCCGTGCGGGAATCGAACCCGCGACCCACGACGCAGAAGCTAAGAGCTTAGCCACTGCGCCAACCGAGCAAACAGAAGTATTTGATAGGTAAATTCTTATAAGAAAATATTATCACTTTAGAAATATTTATAATTCTTTTGTTATTTTATTAGAATCAGCAACATGGATGCCTTACTCTTTGTTTTGATCTTGGAAGTGGTCCTTCTTCAAATGCGTATTTTAGGTGAGTATAACACAACAAAGTGTATTTATCTTCGTTTTCTCATATAAAATTCGATTTCAATTCAATTGTATAACAGAATCCCTGATTGAATGTAGCGAATATTTTGTTAGCGCATCATTAATGCACTTTTGCCTAAAAAAAAGTCCAAAGCAACCAACAAAGTACAGCTACGTAGTATGTATGCGCTGTACGTGGCAAAATACTCCATACCAATAAAGATATAAAAACTGTTCCCTTGCCTAAGACAAGTAAGAGTTACACATGACAGATTCAAAAGAGAAGATATATGCGGTTTTTTTTTAAGAAATGCGATAATAGTATTTACTTTTTCTAACAAATAATCGTATAAGTCAGAGATTAAGCTTGTATGTATCACTCAACTGTATTCTTGTATATTACCTTTTTTGGGTTCCGCACATCCAAAAGAAAATCCGAACTCTTGTTTATAAGATAACTCCAACACATTCAAACAAACCTAATGACGAAAAAAATTAAATTCGGCATAATAATACGTTTTATTAACCTACATATTTTGCACTAATGAACATTTTAAAATATTTAAATAAATGAAAGAGGGGGCTAATTTGGTAAGTGCGATATCATTTAAATTTTAAAGGGTTAGACACCGGCAAAGTTCCAATCATTTACTTTACGTACCACTAACAACGACGATAATTTGCTGTATTGGTGTATTTGTAATTGGATAATTCGGAATCAGTGTTTAATTTGACATTAAATACTTTAGTTTATTCATTTGGAAAAATAGCAGCAGAAGAAAAGTTCAACGCTTAAAATAATTCTAATTGAAAGAACGTACGATCATTGCCCCGGTCATTTATTATAAAAGAAAAAAATATTTAATGTTACTTTCTGATTTGATGCGAGTCACTTCTAAAAGTCTATTACTTACATATGTCTAAGAACCCCAGAAAACTGCGAAAGTATTGTGTACTGCTAAAAGAACAATTTTAGTAGATATGCACTTTGACACATATGTATGTATATCCCTACAAGACACTCAGTTCCTTATGTGGAACAACCACTTAAATTGCTGCTCCTACGCCTTTATTGAAACAGTAGTTTAAGAAAAAAAAACAAATACAGCAATTGTACAACACCGGTTGATGTCCTTACTTATCGTTTTATTGTTAAAAAAGTTTAAATGTGTACCATCGTCACGCGTTCGTCACTTGAACAAATTGAAAAAAAGAGTTTTGGTCCGGAAAAAAGTGATTAATTCGCAGGGGTAAGTTATTTTTTGTATTACTGTAGTATACGTAATAAAATAAAATAAAATAATGCATTTTTATGTATATTCTCGATTTGGTTCACTGTGTCTTAGCCTTCCTTTTTACGAATACGTACTTATGGTAACTTTAACTGAACTGTAACTGAGAAAAAGATTGGATGACGAAGAAATTAAAAATTTCTTAGCTATACTGTCCGATAGTAAAGATGACAAAGATTTCTCCGAAACAGAAAGTGATGAAGAATATAAAAAAATTCAATCCACTGAATAACTTAGCGATGTGGCACTTTACTATCACCGCCACGCAATCAATGTTTTTCTCCCACTAACGAGGATGTTCGTATGATGAATACTGAAAATGGTCAACAACTAATATCAAGCCCACAGCCAAGTACTTCAGGTGTGGTTTCGGAGACTACTTCAGGTGTCATTAGAAAATCACGAGTAACGAGACGAACATCGACTTCTGTGAGTATTGCTTCTTCTAAAAGGACTAGAATGTTTCTGTCACCTGTTTCTGTAATCAAAAGAAAAAAAAGGAAATTTATCTGGAAAAAGTCTTTTCAAGCTACTCAATCTCAGTTAACTGGAAACATAAGCTTACAGCCAACAATTTTAGAATTTGAAACTACCTTTGAAATTTGCTATAGTTTTTTGATGATTGTACAGAAGAAAAGTCACAAATATAGAATCTAAAAAGTTCTTCAAAACCGTTTCAGAATACTGTTGTGGAAATGAAAAAAAAGGTAGGCGTCTGTTTGATTATGAGTTTAGCACCATTACGGAATATATGTGTTTATTGGGCCTCCAAATTGAGTATGTCGTGGATTATTGAGACAATGGCGCTGAATTATCTCAAAAAAAATCTGTTCTGTTCCAAACCACTGTCAGGTTCTCCAGGACATGATCGTTTACATAAAATCAGGGCTGTACTGGAAACATTAGAGAAAAAATGTCAGTATACCTAAAAAGTAGAGACGAGTATCTGTCGATGAGAAAATGTGTCCTCCAATATTCTAAGACAATACCTTCGAAGCCGGTGGCGGCTTAAGAGAATCCACCACCCCATCTCATCCCGTGGGTGTCGTAAAAGTCTACAGAGGGAAAATAAAAACATCTGAATAAAAAAACGAGCTACAAACTTTTGTGACAATCTATGGGGGTAGCAGAATTGATTTCTTATTTGGCTAAAATAGGATGGATCTATAGATTATTGGATGACAACTGGGTTTCAATATTCGATCTATCGACTGGAGGTAGTATTTGACAAATACTTTAAGGCACTTCTGAAAAATTCGACAGTAGATTGGATATTATAATTGCCACAAGACTGTTTATTTGATAATTTCGGATGCTATACTTAATCTGAATAAATAACTTCGAATTTACTATAATGCTTCTATCATGTTTCTATTCCGTCTTTTTTAAATTTTTGGGATAAATAAAATTTCTTGTTGCAGTTCGCTTATTATTATTTTTTATTTAATCCTCTCTACTGTTTAAAAATAACTAAGAATAGTTTTTTTATGGCTACTCTTAAAATAATTTTGTCAATTTTGTGACAGTCATGGACTTAGTTACTGGGTGCATAATAAAAACTATCCCATGAATGACTTGTTCTTGGCAGAATTCGTAATAACGGGAATGCCAATATTATACAAGAAGAAGAAAAATTGTCTTGAGAGTGAGTGTCTTAAATATATAACAAAAGATACAACAAACATTTAAATCTTATCGCACTTAATATTTAAAAAAGATTAAAAAACTAATAGGGTTATCTCATCCCATTACTGGGATAATGATGAGTAATGACAACGAATAATAGTGGAATAGCTCTCCTGTTCCACTGTTTAATCATACAAAGACTAATTTAGTTTGTACCTGGTACACAGGTGTGAATAAAACGTCGTATCAAACTTTAAATATAATTTGTTGACTAGCGTTACGATAACAAAAAACTTTAAGTCTTTTAGGGTACTATAATTATGTCTTCCTGAAACACGCACCCTGCGACATCACTTCTTAAGTATCACATGCCCAGTGATTACACTAGCTCACAGACCGAAACAGTAATATTTGCACACTACTGCTTCACACCAGAATTTATTTATTTATACATACAATAACAGTACAGGAACCACTATACATAAAAGAAGAAGGTGAAAAATAACATAAAAAAGAATAGAATTAATTACTGGAACAAATAACAAACAGTACAATTATGATGAATTCACTTAAAGTGTAATAGAACAAGTCAATTTGATCTGCCATTACGTTAAGCGTGTTGTTATTGTTCGTATTAAGGGCGCTATGTCCAGCAGTCACCAGGCGCGCGGCACCATCAGCAGTGCCGGCCGCCGCCGTCTCCGCTCGCACCCGTCCGGAACACAGAATCTAATCCTCTCTAATATTTCATCTCATATTCATATTATACATCTTTCCTCTTATTAATTTAAAGATGTATGATGAGAGAGCTAGTTCTTGTCTCACTCCTCTTTCATTGTATCCAACCATGCCCAGAACAAACAAAGTTGGGTACATCTATGGGTAAGAAGGGTGGTACACGCCATACTGACGCTACGATACAGATATTGTATACATTTATTTTGCACTCGTTTTAGTTTCTTTCTAGTTCTTATATCATACCATACTACTGCATTACACTCCGTATTACTCCTTACCAATGCATTGTATAAGGAAATTATAGCATTAATATTCGCAAATCTGTGAACTATACGAAGTTTACTTGTGGTAGAATTCCTATGAAGGATTCCGTCTAGGTAGGTACCACCCCAGGGCTAGTTATTATGCCGAGAAGCAGTATTGTCTAAACAGTACTGTGTTTCGGTTTGAAGGGCACTGACAGCTAGCGTAATCGCTGGGCATATGAGACTTAAGAACTGATGTCTCAGGGCGAGTGCATTGTGGTGTCACACAGAAATTGTCTGGGTGACTCGGCATTTTTTATGGGCGTTTCACTTACCATCAGGTGAACGATTTGCTCGTTTCATCACCTTATCCAACATTAAATAAAAGTATAAAACCTATACGCTTTTTACGGCAGTATATAATGTGGCCTTTAAAACTTAAGTCACTGTTTAACCGAAAGCTTATGTTTTTGATATATTTAACTATCACCATTGGTGTACCAATCACGTCGTGACTAAATACAATAAGGTATAATAAAGAGTGTGTACTTTCTGATCAATGAAATAGTTACACGCTTTGAGGTATTATTTTATTTTCGTAAAAAGTTATCTTTGCTCCATCCTACTACTCTGCTTATATCTTGCTGAAGCTTATCACAGCCCGATAAGTTTCCACAGCGAGATACAACTTGAGGTCAACAGTACAAAGAAGACACTTTGAGTCCTTCACCACCTTAGGCAACTCGTTCAACAATAATGTAAACTGGTGAGGCCCCAAATTATTGCCTTGACTTGCATCAGATGTTTTTATATACTGGTCTGATGTATGTACTGCATATTCAACGTACTATGTTCTCCGTCGCATGTAACTGGTAAATAGTTTACGCAGATGTGTGATAAAGCCAGCAGCCGCAAACCTTTTTGGGCAATACGTTATTATCGACCAAATCAAGTGCATTTTTAAAGTTTAAGTATGTGACTTACACACACCTGTTTACCGCTAATATCGTCTCCGCCATATAGCTAAGGAGATTGCTTCTTACATTCATAATTGTGTGTTGTGATTCCGAAAGCTGCGGATTGACTTACACGTAGATTTTGTTGTATGCAGCCGACTCTAGGACTGAATCAACGACTTCAGTTTGAGCTTTTGCAACGCGTTGTACATCCTGATGACAGAGGCTGTGAATGTGTACTCTCGCCGCTGCATCACTGCCCGCCGCCGTTATCGCCTCTTTCTCATTCAACTTTGGTTGTTCAGTACTATAAGCTGAACGAGAATACTCGGCGAACACTGCAACACACTGCTCTTTGGGGTGGTATCTACCTTGACGAATTCCTGCTTTATGTCAATGTTATGCTTATTGTTGCTTTTTGGTGTAATTTTGACGGAAACTCAAGAATATTCATATAATAAATCTCGTGGGTGTCTTAAAATCCACAGAAGGAATTTTAAAACCAGAAGCTGGGCAGCAGCAGCGTCTTCCTGGAATATCTAAATAAATAAACTGCGTTTTCCAACCCGCGTGGCAACATTGGCGAAATCCCTCCTCCCATCCCAAATGAGAGCTACAAACTTTAGTTGCAATCTATCGGGAAGGCTTATGTTCAGCAGTGGACTAGTGACGGGCTGAAATGATCAAAATGAAAGTGTATACAATACCAAGGATTTACAATACTAGGGATATCTGCTTCGTATATCCATACATAGCACAGTCATCTTTTGGAGTGGTTTCAGGTATGTTGGAATAATTTGCTTGCACCTCTGCGTGATCTGCGGACTGCCATGGCTTTAAAGATAGTACAATGCAGTATTACTTGCTAAACAAATACACGTATCACTAATCTGAACTTAATGAAAGTATTACCTTCAATAATCTTATAATATATTAGCTGGCTGATGTTAAAGTTTGTTTAGAAATAAACAGCTATAGCCCTTTAACTGTTTTAGGAGTAAAAATTCGTAAAATCCGTTCTTAGTCTATGTCGGGAAAAATTATGTATATGTATGCCAAATTTCAAGTCTTAAATAGGTAATCTTGTAGTTTCGGAGATAACGTGAGTTAGTGGTTTTATATACGTGTGATATATCATCATCATCATCATTTCAGCATATCACTAGTCTACTACAGAACCTATGCCTCTCCCATAGATTGCCACAAAAATTTGTAGCTCTCATTTCTGGGGGATTTCGTCATAATTGCCACGCTTGGTAGGCGGGTTGGCAACCGCCGTTTATTTATTCCGATGTTCCAGGACGATGCTGCTGCCTATTTGCTTGTTTTCAATTTCCCTACGTCGACTCTCACGAAACCCTCGAGATGAGATGGGGTGGTAGATTCTATTAAGCCGCAACCACACGCCGGATATAGAAATATGGATACATTGAAGTTACCCTTTCTAAGCTTACCTAAGAAAAAGAAGAGAGTGCTGGGTACAAGAATGCTCTGATGGAAGTTGGATATGAATTTTATTATCCCGAGGATGATGCAGAATTTTTCGCCTGAACAGTGGAAGCTAAAACTACGTAGTTGTAGCGGAGGAACGATTATTTTCGTATACACAGAAAAGATGCAATGAAAGATTGCAGATTCGAAAGTACTAGCTAAATTTACTATATAATATAAAAAGGCATGTTTTACAATTTTCTACATAGCGACTTTCTCTTATCATGCATTTCTATCTGGTTTAGACTATTCCTTATGCTTAATTTATTGTTTTTGCAATCGCTACAATAAATTATACATTGACCATTCAATAAGATTTGAAAGAATTTATAAGTCTCAACTGGAAATAATGATATATTCCATCTAGCGCAGAGCACTTAAAACTAATATCTTTTATCAGAAGGAGATCACTACTTTTAAAAACACCAAATGTAGTGTAACAATTTTTTTTTTAATTTTTTCTTGTTATTTTTTAATTATGTAACACAAATAAATACGTTTCGGAATGAAATCATATTAGATTAAACTTCTTTAATTTTAACATTGTACAGTTAGTGGATACTTGATATTATACATGAATTGATTAAGTTATTGATCTATCCATAACAAAGAAATATGATTTTGAAGTAAGTAAGTAAGAACCGTATTTTTTTTACTTCAGGATTCTTAAAATCATTATTATGGAATAACACACCCGACACCGCCGCCAAGTATGTGACAAAAAAGTAAAGTAAGGTAACAGTCCATAAAGGTCCCACTGCTGAGCACGGTCCTCGTCTCATGGTTTTGGAACCAGGAGGAGCGCGCCACGTCACTCGTTGCCTGCTCCAATGCGGATTGGCGGACTTGAGACGTCCTCGAAATATTTTTATTCTTCAGACATGCCGGTTTCCTCACGATATTTTCCGTCACTGCTGACCATCTGACAAAGCAGCTAATTATACTGTAGAACAATTTTAGAGGTGCCGGCACCGTGAATCGAACTGAGATCACTCGCGAGTCAACTTGCGTCAACAAGATACTTGAATAATAAAATAAGACGCCATAGAGTTGTTGACAAGAGTTTAACAAAGGAACATAAAGACAGTATAATGACTGATTCACACGAAGTCATACCAATGGATAGTAATACGAATCAGCGGAATGTTAAACAAGGAAGACGGTATCGGACCACCCCTTGGACGACGATTCTAGAAACAAGGGACATATGAATTCCATCGGTATAAAAGCAGCGCCAGTCGAGCGACACAAAGAATTCATTAGAATCAAGGCATCGACATAGTTACTCTGTTCATTGTACAAGTCCAATTTCACATATTTTATATTAGTACTCGTATTTAGATTAAAAATTGTATTTGTAATAAATAAATATTTTTTTAAAAGGAATATCGTTTGAGATATTTTCACTGGCGCCCATTGTGAGGCTCAGTAGAAGCAGTTCTTAATTCCAGGAATCAATCTCGCTCGAGAAGATTACCGAAGGATTACTGCGTGACTCTCAAGTCTTAAATACTGAGAACCATACAAATAAATTTGTCAAAATACCGAAAATTATGTGGATTTGGAAGGTGATCTTCAGCTGGCAGTTGTGTGTACTTTCGTATTATCCTAAATACTCCAAAATTCCGCTTCTAAGATCCCCGATTCTTGTACTTAAAGATAAGAACAGTATAACTAGAATGCCTGACTCTCCATTCGTCAGAACTGAGAGTAATATTAACTACGTGCCATCTGCACCTAGTACATCACAGGTCCCTATTATTCAAACAAATATGGACCCAATTAAATTGATAGGCTTCGTCCCTACGTACGACGGAGACTCATCAAGTCTTTATAGTTATTTAAATAGTGCAAAGCAATGGTTAAAATTTGTAGGAGAAAGTCCACAAAATGTTATGTTATTATTAAGTAAATTAACAGATAGAGCAGCAATAGCTATATCTATGATAGACCATGATTTTAGATGGGAAATAATTGAAAGTAATTTAAAAATAGAATGTGGAGATAATAGAGAATTTAATACTTTATTAATTGAATTATCTAATGTAAAACAAAGGTTGTTATAAGGATTTAATTTTTGAACTTAAACAAAAGTTATTTTTTATTAAAAGTAAATTACAAGATAGATATAGTGATATAAAATTAATAGAAGGTATAATGGAACCATATATAAATACAGCAAAAAATACATTAAGGAATAGTCTTCCCTTTCATGATCAAATTCACGTTAGTAATTGTACTTTTAATGAAACAGTGCAAAGAGTTTTACATTTAGAAGCAGAAGGACGATTTGATAATATAAGACAAAAATTTTCAAGCGTTCTGCCTACCCCAAAACCCTTTCATAACGTGCAAATGCATAAGCAATACTTCAACGTGCCAACACAAAGGCCCATTAATAATTTTCCAACGAATCGTTCCATGAACACACGAAGACAAAACATGCCATTTAATACGCGACAGACATGGACACCTAACCCAAACAATGTGTTCGCGAGACCTAAACATGAATACTTCGCGCGGCGATTTGAAAATTTTCCACAACGTCCGCAACCGCTTGAGACAGGAGACGTGTCGATGAGAACGGCTCCCGCGTTAAAAGCCGGTCAAATAAATTTAGGTAAAGGATTAGTGGCTGAAGAAGTGTTCTATCATCCCCATTCACGTAGTGGCGATGTAAATAAACTTTCAGAGAGTGTTCCTGAGCAGTATAGTGGTGAGTACTTTAACTCAAACTCTAATCCTTGTAGTAATAAAAATATTAATGTAAATTTTTCAAAGGCCAAGACAAGAGACGGCATATCATAGAGTTTAATCACGTTAAGTCTTTTTTACCGTATTTCGAAACGGATAATCCTAAGTTAAAAATATTAATAGACACAGGTAGTCAGCGTTCATTCATAGCGAATAAAGCGCAAAAGGAATTTTTTCCTGAGTTTTGGAAACCAGAGAAATTTAGTGTTAGGACGTCACATAATATAACGTCACATAACGGTATTATAGAAACTCCTTTTTGGTGTAAATAGTTTGGTGAGGATAAAGGAATTATGAAGTTCTATATTTATGATTTTAGTAATAAATACGATATTTTAATGGGAACCGAAATGTTAGAACAAATAAATGCGATTATAGATTTAAAAGAAAGAAAGTTTACGTTACCAGATAGGGAGACATTAATTTTTCACATGACGTACGATAACAATTTAAACATTAGAGACTTATGTGAAACGTATGAAGATTTATTTACGGAAGATATAATAAATAGTGCCACAACTAAAATAAAGCACTGTATTAATTTAATAAACGATGAACCGATATAACAGAGACCGTTTAGGTTGCCTCAAATACAACAAGAAAAGGTTCGTAAGCAAATAAGTAAATTATTAAATGAAAAAATAATTAGAAACTCGGAATCTCCATGGTCAGCACCCGTTCATTTAGTTCCAAAAAAAATCGATCAATCAGGAATTAAAAAATGGCGTATGGTAGTGGATTATAGACGTTTAAATGAAAGAACTAAGTCAGATAAATACCCTCTACCTAATATAGAAGAGTTATTTTCGAAGTTGCAAGGAAATAATTATTTTACAACTTTAGATTTAACGTCAGGTTATCATCAAATAATGATGGATGATAAATCAATTGAATTAACAGCATTTAGTACACCTGATGGTCATTATGAATTTATGAGAATGCCATTTGGTTTAAAAAATGCCCCAGCTACGTTTCAAAGAATGATGAATAATATATTAAATAACGAAATAAATAAAGACATATGTTTAGTTTATTTAGATGACATAATTATTTACTTGAAAACGAAGCAAGAACACATAAATAAGCTTTAACAAGTTTTCGAAGCATTAAGAAAAGCTAATTTAAAAATAAATAAAAATAAATGTGTATTTATGGAAGAAGAGATTGAATTTTTAGGACATGTATTAAATAAAGAGGGATTAAAACCCAATAAAAAGAAAATAGAAGCAATACAAAAATTTCCTGTCCCTAGGACACTGAAAGAGGTTAGATCATTTCTACGACTAGTAGGTTATTATAGAAAGTTTATACCAAACTTGAGTAAAATAATAAAACCGCTAACGGAAGCAACTAAAAAGAATGCTATAATTAATATTCCCTTCCCTCTTGGATTTCAGGCCGAGCGGACGTGTTAAAAGTCAGTTTCTAAAGTGTTTATTTAAATAAAATCATAAAATAAATCGATCAATGTTGAAGTGAACTACTAGGAGCGCATAACTGGAGAGCGTATTACTATTCAAGGTGGAGCGAGGCGGATATATGATTTGGTGAGCTAAACAATTGCAAGACCAATGAAAGATAGATAAATCACACCTTGTGTCATTTTTCTATTAATAACACAAATACGCCCCAAATTAACGCAAAACGAAAAATATAACCATCTCATTTATTGTGCTATTGCTTATCTGCTCTCAAATAGGCCTACAACTACAACGCGCCGTTTAATTATTAATTATTATATTAATTGTTAATTATTATAATATTATTACAATTCCGATTGAACGCTCACCGTCTAAAACACAGTCATCTCAACTGCAATGCTCTCAATCGTCGCCAGATTTGTCAGAAGAACGACACATATCAATTAGACCACAAAAGCGTAAGCAGAGAGATGATTTTGAATTTTTGATGCAAAAATTTGAAAATATGTTTTCTGCTTGGACATCAGCACAAGACATGAAGTACGAACGGCTGATACAGACAATAACTGATATAAAAGATCAAAACTCACATATTTCGTCCTCTTTAGACTTTCTATCCAAACAATACGATGACCTACTAAACAAATATGAGAAATTAGCGCAGGAAAAAAAGGAGGACAAACATTACATTCAAAACCTAGAGGTGAAAATAGACATCCTGGAGCGAAATGCCCGTGCCTCTTGCATGGAAATAAGAAATGTCCCGGGTTCGAAAAATGAAAAAATAGAAGACCTCCAAAATTTAGTGAAGTCGATTGGCGAAGTCTTAAAAATAAAAGTGGAAACTATAGACATACGAAACATTCATCGCATCTACACTAAAAGTGACCCCAAAAAAACAATTATTGTGGATTTTTCGTCGGTTATAATTAAGGATAAATTTTTAAACGGAGCAAAATCGTTTATAAAAGAGAACAGTGGAATTCGCCTAAACACTAAGCACCTGAACATAGAGGGACCCCCTTCACCGATTTTTATGTCGCACTTTTTAACACCCAACATGAAACGGTTGCATTTTCTTGCACGAGACTTCGCTGCGAATAACAAAATCAAATTCTGTTGGGCCACTCCCAGCACGATTTTTCTTCGAAAGAAAGAAGGTTTTATCTATATATATACCTGTATACGCTACAGTACTACTCAAACACAAACAAATTTTTATAAAGTTCTATTTTTTAATTTGCAGCCAAAGATCGTATAAAATAAATATAATTTTATTTTATCCTAACATAATTTATTTAAACAAACTATTCGAAAACCCCTTAAAAAGCCCCTAATAATAAACCATAATTTAATAGTTTTCAATATTCGCTGACTTAAACAATATAAATTCGTTGGATAAATTTGAATTAACTAAGTTACAAGTCTGCGAACCAGAGTGCTGCAAAACCGTAATAGGCAATCCCTCGTCTTACCTAACTATTATACAACATAACATAAGGAGTATCAATAAAAATCACTAGTTTTTATGTATTATTATCAAGACTTGATATAACGTGTGACATAATAATTCTTTCGGAATGTTGGCTCTCCCACTTAAATAACCTACCATCAATGCCAGGTTATTCTACATTTAGAACTATGATAAACTTTAATCAAAATGATGGGGTTGTAATATTTATAAATAAGAAATTAAATATTAAAATTGAAGAACCTAATATATCAGAGGCTAACTGTTTAATGATAAAAATCAATAATGATATCGTTATAATTGCTATTTACAGACCCCCTAGTTTTCTTAATCCCGACATTTTTTTACAATCCTTAGAACAGCTTTTATCTTCACTATCTTCATACAAAAACATCTTTATTATGGGGGACATAAATATAAACATTGCTGACTTGAACCCAACAACATCCAATTACCTTGAACTGTTGTCTTACTTTGGAATGTTTCCTGCCTACTATACACCGACCAGAGGAAGCAGTTGTCTGGATCATGTCATTCTAAAAACTAAACATCCTTCTAACACTTTGATTCTACAAACTGCCATAACAGATCACGAGCCGATCCTTTTCTGTCTCAACAACAGAAAGCGGTCTACTCAAAATATAGTAAAATACACTAATAAAATTAATTTTGAGACACTGTATGAAGAATTTAAAAAAATTGATTTTAGCCTAATATATAATAATGAGTATAATCCAAATCAAGCTATTAACTACTTAATAGAAAATATTCAGAATTTACTAAAAAACAACTCCATAAATATTAAAATACCTAGAAATAAAACTACAAAAAAACCCTGGGTAGCAATGGGTTTACTTAAGTGTATACGAACGAGGGATAGAATGCACTACAAAGTTAAAAAAGAGCCAAATAATGAAACACTTATAATTACTTATAAAAGATACAGGAATTACTGTAATGATATTCTAAAAAAATGTAAAAGAAATTATGAAAGCAACGAATTAAAAATTGCAGGAAATGACAATAAAAAAATTTGGACATCTATTAAAAATATAAATAACCTCAATAAACCTAAAGATTTGCCTTCGGAGCTCCTTAATGTAAGAAATACTCCTATAAAATCAGTAAATGCAGTTAACCACTTTTTCTCTAACGTGGGTGCGAATTTAGCTAACAAATTCACATCACATGTACCTCATCTTCCCCCTAATATCAATAACACATCCGCCACTTGTACCTCTTTTGTTCTCCTAGCTACAAACGAAGAGGAAGTCGAAAGACTTATTTTAAACCTTAACCAAGAAAGTTGTACAGGTTGGGATCATATTTCTTCAAAACTTTTAAAGTGTTTAAAAAATCTTATTGTTCCACCGCTAACTCATATATTTAATAGATGCTTAACTGAAGGTATTTTCCCTACTTCTCTTAAAAAATCAATTATAATCCCTATCTGCAAAAGTGGTGAAAGAGACAATTTTTCAAACTATCGCCCTATTTCCATTCTGCCATCCCTATCTAAGATTCTAGAAAAGATCATAAATGTTAGAATTGTTAAGTATCTAGAAGACAAAAAGATTCTCTCAAATGCTCAGTATGGTTTTAGAAAACTCCACTACTGACGCTGTTCATTCTCTAACCAATTATATTGTACAAAATTTGGATAACAAAAAGAAAGTTTTAACTGTCTTCCTTGATCTCCAAAAGGCATTTGATACTGTCTCCTTTCCCAAGCTATTAGCTAAACTTGAAAATATGGGCATAAGAAACATACAATTGCTACTCCTACAAAATTACCTGCAAAATCGCTCTCAACGAGTGAAAATCGGAGATATTATCAGTGAAGAATGCTCTGTTAGCTAAGGTGTGCCACAAGGCAGCATTTTAGGTCCAACACTATTTCTTTGCTATATTAACGAACTCTGCGACTTAAATATTCATAATTGTAAAATAATTACATATGCTGACGATACCACACTTACCTTTCACGGTGACACATGGGAAGAAGTCTTTAATACTGCACAAATCGGCTTCAATGCAGTTTGCAAATGGTTAGCTTTTAATACCCTAACACTGAACACGGAGAAAACAAAATATATAACTTTTTCTATTCGGAATTCAAACTTTAATAATAACAAATATAATATAAAAGCTCATGCATGTCATCTGACATCTAATACACACTGTTCCTGTCCAAGTATAAGCAATGCACATGAAATCAGATACTTGGGCATAATAATAGATGAAAATTTAAATTTCAAAGAGCATATTAAAACTTTAACACAAAAACTGAGAAAATTAATCTATATATTCAAAAATCTGCGATACATCTCAAATTGGCATTTGCTAAAAAATATTTATATATCCTTATGTCAATCTCTTTTCACATACTGCATTTCCGTTTGGGGAGGTTCAAATAAAACACTCATGCTAGAGATCGAAAGAGCTCAAAGGATTATATTAAAAGTAGCCCTACATAAACCTAGAATGTTCCCCACCACAAAACTTTATGAAGAAGCAAATGTCTTAACGGTCAGAAAACTCTATATACTAAATATTATCTTAAAAAGACATTCCAATATGGTATACTTACCCAATGCCGAGCATGATAATAATAGAAGGAACTACAATGTATGTAAAATTGTGCCAGTAAAAAGCATGTTCGCACAAAAGTTTTATGACTTTAGAAGTGGTAAACTGTACAATATAATAAACAAAGAACACTCTATATACCAATTATCAAAAACCGCATGTAAAAAAATTATAACAGACTGGCTTTTGGGATTAGACTATGAGGAGACTGAGAGACTATTGCAAGGTACAAGATAACGATTGGCAAACAAAAACAATAATAATAACATCAAAAACTAAATCACAGGTGATAGAATACTAACATAAAAAAACAGCACATTTTCATGAATACATTCGTACACATATAACACTCACCCACACTAAACATCCTATATTTAGATTTAATTTCATATTACTTAATACATGTAAAATAGTTAAAAATCAATCATACTTGTCAACAAAAAAGCATTAACTTCCAAGAGGGGGAGCCAGGAGACCCATAGCACAGGGTTACCTAGTTTGGGCTCCTGTCTCCCACATTATAAAATAAGAAACTTTTGTTGTTTCACTATAATTTGTTAACTAAACTACCTATTAATGTAATGTATGTGGGAGAAAATAAATAAAAAAAGTTTTTATTTTTTAATATTAAAGATAAAAAATATATTTGGAAACTGTAGAAACATGTAAACGTTCATCAACGAATAGTCCGGTATTAGCATTTCCAGACTTTAATAAAACGTTTATTACTACGACAGATGCGTCAGATATTGCAATAGGAGCAGTGTTGAGTCAAAACAACCATCCTATAGCATATGCTTCAAGAACATTAAGTAATTGTGAGCAAAAATACAATACCACAGAAAAAGAATTGTTAGGTATAATATGGGCAGTAAATCAATTTAGACCTTATGTCTATGGGAGAAAGTTTATTTTAAGAACTGACCATAAAGCTTTAATATGGTTAGCTAAATTAAAAGAACCAAATCAAAGATTAACTCGGTGGAAATTAAAATTACAAGATTACGATTATGAAAAAGAACATGTTAAAGGAAAAGACAACTATGTTGCCGACGCGTTAAGTCGAGTAGAAATTCATCACACGAAAGGAACTTCCTCGTTGAATAATTCTAATAATTTAAATAATTCTAATAATTCAAATAGCTCAAGTATGCGTGCTAATTTAGGTGATAACTTAAGTTTGTCAGAAATGTCACAAACTAGTGAATCAAGTGAAACAATACATTCGAATCAAGAAAATAGTGATGAAGGGATTCCTATAATAAATGCGTACCCCCCTAAAAGATTAAGAAGGGTAATATTTGAAATAGCTCCTTATAAAAAGGCAGTTAGAGAAAATAATATTTGGTATTTTTATATTCCCTCAGAGGAGGAGGAACAAACAATTAAAGAATTTATGTTAGAATATTTACCTAGAGAAAAATATGCGTTTATAATTCCTAATGATGAATTATATTATAAAGTATCAGAAGTATATAGAAAATATTTTGATCATACTAAATTTAAGCCTGTAAGATATATTAAATCATTAATAGAAGTAGATACTAAAGAGGAACAACTTAAATTAATTAAAGAATATCATTTACTAAATAATAGACATGCAGGTATTGAAAGCGTTTATAAACAATTAAAAGAAAAATATTACTGGGAAAAAATGAAAAAGCATATTAAGAAATATATATTAACGTGCGAGTTATGTCAAAAAGAAAAATATAATAGGCACCCTAATGTAACATTAGCATTAGAAACGGAAACTCCACGCGAACCAATGGAAGTGTGGCATATAGACTTTATGTCATTAGAAAGAGACTGGTATTTAACAGTCATCGATAAATTTTCCAAATATGCTATAGTAAAACAATCAGAAAAAAGTAAAGTTTATGATACACTAGCAGAAATTTTTGCAATGATAGGATCACCGAATAAAATAATTCATGATGGAGAGCAATCATTTTGTAGTGAATTAATTAATGAATTATTTAAAACATATAATATTATAAATCACACAACTACACCGCAACATCATAAATCTAACTCGGATGTAGAAAGATTGCATAGTACGATTCAAGAATTATTTAGGTTACAAAAGGATTCAGACCTAGATAAAAATCAAAAAATAAATTTTATAACACATGCCTATAACAACACAACACATAGTGTTATAAATATGTCTCCTTTTGAGGTACATTTTGGTAGGAAACCAAAAATAAGAAGTTTCGATAATTTAAAAGTAGTTATACAAAGCTATACTAATCAACAAAAAGAATTTATGAGTAAGTTAAATAAAAATATTCATAAAGTGTTAAGAGAAGAAAAAGTTAAGAGAAATGAAAGAATTAATAAAAAGATTAAAAATTGTAAAACATTTAAAATAGGTGATATAGCATATTTAAAAAATAGTAAGGCAGATAGACATAAAACAAAGTCTAGATTTTTAGGACCTTATAAAATATTAAGTTGTGAAGATAACAATAAGTATAAGTTAAGTAACGGTCGAACTTATCATGTTGAGGAACTTTGTGTTACAGATGCCTCATTACTTTCGGATACAAGTTCAGACCGCTCAATCCAAACGAACACATAGTGTTAGTGTAAACAAAACACACTCGTGTAATCGAGGGAAAGTGGACAATTATTCATAAGTTAGATATGAAACCTATATTAGAGAGTAAAGAATGGTTATTGAATAAAATTAGTACCTTTAAAACAGATCCTAAATTGGATGATGTTAAACATATTTATGATAGAATACATATTATAATTAATCATGTACAAGAAATTTGTAATCATTTAAATATACAAAGTAGAGTTAAAAGAGGTCTTATTAATGGATTAGGATCTATAATAAAATTTATTACAGGAAATCCTGATAATGATGATCTTGTAAAAATCCAAACGGATTTAGAAACTTTAAGAGTTACATATAATAAGCAAATAGCTATAACAAATGGTGTATTAGAAGAATACAACAATCAAATAAATAAAATAACAGATATTCAGAAAAGAATTGATAGTCAATTTACTGAAATTGTATCTAGTAAAAAACAACAAAGGATAGCCTTAAGTTTTTTGTTACAAGCACAAACGTTACAAGACGTTACAGAAAGATTAGCAACTGCGATTACCTTTGCAGAACATCATATGTATCATTATAGTATAATACAATCACATACTTTACAAGAAACCTTGAATATTATACCAAAAGATGTAATGATTTCTAGTAATATAAATAACATTGAACCATTTATTAATGTGAATTGTAAAATTATAGATAATATTATATACTTTATGTTAGAGATACCTTTGGTTAAGCCTATTGTATATGAAACAAGATTGTACCAATAATCCAAAGTTATCCTTCCTGTTCCTTTCCTTTAATGCGAAAAGTCACTCTCGCATATACGAAAAGTGAAATATATGAAGTCGAAGATTGTATGGAACTCGACGAATTAATTTGTAAAGGAAGTATTTTACAAGAAAATACTTGTGAAACAGAAAAGTTAAGAAATAAAAATACAAACCAATGTAATATTGTACCGATTAAATGTCCAGAAGAGGATTTAAGGGAAATATCATCTAATGTCATATATATTTACTTAAATAAAACACAAGAAATTAAAATTAAGTGTGAAGGAAATAATGAAGAAACTTCGTGGATAAAAGGCTCATACTTGTTAAACGGCGAAAATTGTGAAGTCTCTATAAGTAGTATCAAGAGGTTTAAGACAAAGAAATCAGAAGATAAAATAATATTTGCAAACTTAGAAATAAAGAATAAGAAAATATACCAGAAATCGAGTTAAGCTATGACAAAGACAAGATGACTGCTAAGTTAAAACAAATACAAGAAATAAAAGAGTTGAAGACTCAAGAAAAACATAACTATATTCAATATGGTATATTAACTTTAGTCATGATTGTTATACTCTTGTATGTACTTTTAAAATTTTACAGTACTAAGGTTTGTTGTAAACCTAGGACTTCAAATTTAGTGGGGAAGAGTCAACTTGCGTCAACAAGATACTTGAATAATAAAATAAGACGCCATAGAGTTGTTGACAAGAGTTTAACAAAGGAACATAAAAACAGTATAATGACTGATTCACACGAAGTCATACCAATGGATAGTAATACGAATCAGCGGAATGTTAAACAAGGAAGGCGGTATTGGACCACCCCTTGGACGACGATTCTAGAAACAAGGGACATATGAATTCCATCGGTATAAAAGCAGCGCCAGTCGAGCGACACAAAGAATTCATTAGAATCAAGGCATCGACATAGTTACTCTGTTCATTGTACAAGTCCAATTTCACATATTTTATATTAGTATTTAGATTAAAAATTGTATTTGTAATAAATACATCTTTTTTTAAAAGGAATATCGTTTGAGATATTTTGACTCGCGAACGAGCACCCCGCCCCCGCGCTACGAAGGCTCAGGGCATGATTTCAATAAAATCATAAGTGATCTCTTAGCCACCTCGCCAATTTTTATTTTCTGTAGATGTACATACAAATAAAAATGAATAAACCTTCAAAACACTATTTGCATTACTCGTCATTACTTTTTATCCCTATTTTCCTTTTACTAAGTGAAAAACCACACAAAGTTCTGGAAAACTTAATCAACGGGCTCATTTTTTCAGTAGATTTTCAGTAAAAATTTAACGCGGTATGTTAATGTATAATAGCAGACTCTAATCAATGTTAAGCAACATTTCGTACCAAAACGGATCCAAAACTCAAACACGCTCTCTCGCTCTGAAGATGTATACGGGTTCACAAAATTCCCGGGAAGGCGCCCTCTATCTGTCACACACGCAGACTGAAAATGCAATCAGTCAGGGCTACGGAGAAAGAAAGAGACCACGATCCCTCATCATACACCAAGCTAGCCAAGGGGTTAGTGTCAGAGGACGTGGTGATAGTGAGCGCCGCTGAAAGAAAATCTCAAATTACAGCAGTGTTCCAAAATTTCTTTATTCAATTTTAGCTTGTTTAAAGCTCCTCAGAGACCTTCACAGAGAAGAACCGGCAATAAACTCAGGGGTCTTTCTTTTTTTCCAATGCCATAATGTCATTAGTAATTGTGTCCTTACACCGGCAGTTGCGTCTACTGCACCGACTGTAGCGAAGACGACTCAATTAAACAGATAAAACAGAGAGAGGCTAATAAAACAGAAAAAAGCTACCACAACCAGAAGAATCAGGGAATACAACTTGAACATTTTGTGCAAAAGCTGATCTTGCAAAATTAGAAAGTAAATTTTCAATTTAAGATAATAAAGATAAAGCACGGACATATGAAATAAAATAATGTAGAGGAAAAGCAATAAAATATAAGGAGGAATAATAGGAGTCCTATGCAGGAATCCGTCTAGTGGTATCTACACCACCCCTCGGCCAGTTCTTCTGCCGTGAAGCAGTAGTGTACAAGCACAATGTAAAGAATCATGACTTAGGTAACCCTTTTCGACAAAAATTGCATCGATTCCTCTAATGAGTCCGACAACAAAGAGCCATAATGATCTCGACAGAACTTAATCAAAAAATTGTCTTATTTTTCAAAAGTGCCTTCTATGACAGGCATTTGTGTGTACAGAATCATTACCTGTTTCGAATTTAATAAATCTAGACCATATCTGTAGAACATCGGTAGACAAAGCACGAGGACAATGAAAAATATTTGTACAAAAATTGATGCATTTTTTTGCTTTAAAACTGGAACAACTTCAAAAAAAAGCATTGCTATAAATGCTGTGTCGTACAAAGTTATAGAACTTTTTACAAAGGCAGAAAAATCATGCCTATTTTGGCACATTTTTTTTTATTTTCTTAAGTTTTCACACATGATAACAAAAAAAAATTGTATTAAATCGTGTCGCAACAGTTTTTAATTTTAAATCCTAAAAATAATGATATACCTATAATGATAATAAAATTCGTCAAATAATCTTTTACCGGAAAAAATCAACTTTTTATTTATTTAAATGTGAGAACAGAATATGAAAAGGTAACAGTTAAACTTTTAAGTGCCATCTGTTTAAAAAGCGATTAAATTTTTAGAGAGAAGCGCTATTCTGAGTGTTCGACAACTTTCTGCCCTAAATAAGAAAAATCATCTTCAACATCAACTTGACAAGCTCTCGAGGGATCGGTAAGTTACATTTATGCATAAATAGATGGCGTTGTTATTTTATGTTACAAATATACGCATATATATTTTCGGTGATGTAATTGCTGTTAGCCTTCTCGGCTTTTACAGCTTTATCGGATACTTATACGCATACCCAGTATGTGTAAGACGTGGACCAAACATGGAAGGAGTATTGATTCATTCTTTCCACAACACCACAACTGTAATATATGTGATCAAATTTTACAAACATGTGAAAGACAATTTGTAATACAAACACTTCACTAAAATGAAACGATGCAATAGTATACATGTGTGGATAACTTTTAGGAGTATTAACTTCAAGTATATTCACCTATGTTCAGAAATAAATTTGATATTGAAACATTTCAGAATATTGGTCAAAGACATTATTAGACGCACTTTAGTGGAAGTTGCCGAAGAGGGTCAGTCGTTAACTCTTCACCAAGCCGTGGACATCTTAAATCAATCTTCATCTGCTACCACTTCAATACAGATAAGCAACGATCGCTTAAAAACGTAATGAATGTGAATATATACAGTAAAGAATATATTATATATAGTCACAAAATCGAAATGATTATTAATACATCAACAAAAACTTAACTAACTTTGTTTTTCAGTTTGCTGGAAAATACTAAACATGAATTGAGGACAAAACGATTTCACCGAGAACTTCAGTTGCACGAATGTAATGAAAAAATTGCTTCACTAAAAGATCAGATTAAAGTGGGTAACAGTACCTTAATTAGTATTTGCTATATGACCATTGACACTTGATTCCAAACTTTGTTTATTAAGACATAGTATGTTTACAGGACTCTCGTATTAACGCAGAGGCACAACTTTGCTATGCAGAGAAATGGATGAGCGCCTCCGCCGAGGCATTAGAACTTCGTTACGAAACTATTCCTTCTTCTTTACCACGGCAAGATCATGAACAGCGAGTGCACACCGAATTACTGCGAGCTTACGAATTACAACTAAAGGTAAGTCTTTTGTTGTTTTCGTGTTCTTTTCCTACGTGTTGTAAAATACTACATGAATAGGTATTTTTGAGATAATCAAATTACAAAAATGTGATTCATTCGAGTTGAACCTTTTATAAACCTAATTAAGTAATGGATTTAAAGTTTACATAGCCTTTTAATTGTAGTTCTAGCTGAACTTTAACTAATAAATAACCGAGACAGTTAGTTTTTTCAGTTTCTCCCTCATTGCATTATAATGTTGTAAATGTTAAATTTGACTAAGTATTCCTGTTAGTACATCGATCAATCAGGACAAAAATATTAGGTCTTGTACAAGCAATTCAATCACATGCTGATTATTCTGTTTTTCACGTAGTACACAGACATTACTCGCCGCACTTACCGCATTAAATTTTACCGCATTAATATATACAGTCACGCCTCTTTCCCATTGGGGTAGGCAGATACCACATCTTTTCACTTGCTACGACTACGACTACTACCTGACACACATCTTTCGCTTCTGCTACTTTCATTACTGTTTTCATACGCGCTCGTTATTTCTATTGTCGAAAAATCTTAAGTTAAAAGCACGAAACCGCTAAAATTATTAATATCAATTTTGACAATTAAAGAAATACTTCCTCAGAAAGGATTTAGAAACAATGATAATATTTTGAGATCATGTGAAATCTGCCAACTTGCACCAGAATAGCATAGCAGACTATTGATGGACCCATAACTCTTACAAAAATGATTTTTTTTGCTTGTTAAAGAAACGTGAAGAAATGCTGGACTATTGGAAAATTAGGCATGGAGACGACACATCAAAACTTATGAACCTCGTGGTGGAACAACGTGAAAATCTGCGCGTCACAATCGCTCGTCGGGACGACCTACAAAAAGTGGTAATTTTATTTTTAATGTATAGTAATAAACGGATTAACTTTTTCTTTTCAAAATATTGATCAGAAAATAAATTATCGTTATTCATTAAATATCTTCAAACTGACTGTGTCAAGTAAAAGCGTCATGATTCTACGGTATGAAAATAGGGTCACTACTTATCCAGTGAATATATTGAAATATTTTGTTTGTTATTATAATTGTATTTAAGTGATTTTTGGTGAAATGAACGACAACCGCGTGGCTCCGTGGTAACCGTGCCTGACTACTCCACAAGTATTGGGTTCAATTCCCAGCTGCAGCCAACATTTCTGCAAAAAAATAAATTGTTGCTTTTCGAGTCAGGTTGTGTTGTGATTGTCACAATGTCTCTCAATGTTTTTGTCTGTGTTTGCGCATACACCTGCGTCATTATATTATGCCCTGCGCAGTTAAAAGCATCCGGCAGTATTCGGAACTTGTCGACTGGATCGAAAATCGGCCAGAAGTACGTCACTTATGATCTGTCATCATTCCTATTATTAAAAAAAACCTTTGTAAAAAAACAAATATTGTAATTACAGTACGATTACCATGCAGGCGAAATGCGAGCTTGGCTAACGTTTAAGAAAGAGCGGGCGGCGCGGTTGGCACGTGAGGCAAGATCGCGAGCAGCTGCCACAAGAATTCAAGCTTGGTGGCGAGGCTTAATAGTGCGCCGCGCTCTAGGTGCTTTCCGACATCTACGCAACACTAAAAAGTCTATCGCCAAAAATAAGAAGAAATGAAGATTACCTGTTGAATTCGATTACTGTAATTAACTTTACGAAGTGGTTTAAATTTATTATTTTAAAGATACCGTCAAATATAATAAATGAAATATGTATTCTGTCGTATTCTAGTATGATTTCCTTAAAGTTTGAGTTCCGCATATAACTTTTTTTTGCACCAAAAGGTATACATATATCTTTTTTTTATTGTATGAAGTGACATGGCCTTTTCTTAAAACGATCTTCGATCAGCCACACTCATTCAAAAAATCAAAATTTACCTGAGACAGAGTAGACTTCATAACTTATAAGTTATACTTCTTTTGGCGCTTTTAGAATTTTTGGTAGTAAAATTGATATATATAATTTCGGTGATGTAATTGCTGTTAGCCTTTTTTGGCTTTTACAGCTTCATCGGATACTGTGCTCACGGGCCAAAGGGGCCCGCGTGCCAGGTTTGGTTAGACCCAAACATAAATACATAAATAAACTCCTACAATAACCTCGAAATTCGGACTGTCGCGTTCGCTGCGTGCTTGCGCGATTTAGAATATCTCAAAATGATTTTAAGTCGTCTAATGACTGTCCGAGGGAGGTTGCGGGCCTCCATTCGGACTGTCGACTTGTGTGTCAGTAACACTAGGCGGTGAGAACCGCCCTGGAACACGGGTGTATCGTGTGTACGCGGTGTGATTGTCGACTGCTGCGCGCGGCTCTCTACGGCGGTAGCGCGTCGTGGTGCGTGTTATATTAAAGCTATTCACATTTATATATTTTCGGTGATGTAATTGCTGTTAGCCTTCTCGGCTTTTACAGCTTCATCGGATACTGTGCTCGCGGGCCAGGGGCCTGCGTGCCGGGTTTGGTTTGACCCAAACATAAATAAATAAATAAAAACTCCTACAAAAACCTCGAAGTTCGGACTGTGTCGCGTTCGCTGCGTGCTTTCGCGATTTCGAAAGTCTTAAATATTTTAAGTCGTCTAATGACCGTCCGAAGGAGGCTGCACGCGTCCATTCGGACTGTCGACTTGTGTGTCGGTAACGCTGGGCGGTGAGAACCGCCCCGGAACACGGGTGAATCTTGTGTACGCGGTGTGATTATTGACTATTGCGCGCCGCTCTCTACGGCGGCCGCGCGTCATGGTGCGTGTTATATTAAAGCTATTGACTGTGTGTACAGTGTAGCCTGGATTGTGACTGACCGTATCGTGGTCAGGGAGTGCTGAGACGTCCGTGTCGTCTAGCACGTTTCGCGGGCGACGTTTGCGTTCGGTCGCGTTTCTATTTGGTCGGTAATTTGCTGCTTTAACCCCCACCGGGTTTGGATGAACCGCGGCTTTTTCGAAAAACTGCCGTGATATTACTACATTTCACAGTCGCTGTGAAGATCTACGTTACGTTGGTACCAACCGGCTCCGGTGGCAGTTCGCAAGAATCGATTTTGAACGCTCTGTAACTTTTTTACTTGATTGCTCGTCGCGTGAGTGAAAGCGACGCATGCATAGGCCATTACGGGTCTTATGCAAGTCTTATAGAGGCGAAGTTTGTGTCATAAGCACATTTTGCTTGAAGAGCAAGATAGAGGATATAGTCGACTTGAGATAAAAGCCGCTCTATTTCGAATTTTTTTTATATGTGCAGCGAACGACATCGCTGCGTCTAAAGTGACCCCGAGGTAATTGACGCTCTTTTGCCAGGGAATAGGGCGACCGAACAAGGTGATCGTGCCTAGTTAATTGTTGCCGATTGTGTGAATTCGTCTAGCGGGCTTTGGCGTGCCCCTCGAGAAGTATATCACTACACTTTTCTCGGGATTTACCTCTATTAGTAAAATTGATATATATTTTCGGTGATGTAATTGCTGTTAGCCTTCTCGGCCTTTACAGCTTCATCGGATACCGTGCTCGCGGGCCAGGGGCCCGTGTGCCAGGTTTGGTATGACCCAAACATAAATAAATAAATAAAAACTCCTACAAAACCCTCGAATTTCGGACTGTGTCGCGTTCGCTGCGTGCTTTCGCGGTTTCGAAAATCTTAAACATTTTAAGTCGTCTACTGACCGTCCGAAGGAGGCTGCGCGCGTCCATTCGGACTGTTGACTTGTGTGTCGGTAACTCTGGGCGGTGAGAACCGCCCTGGAACACGGGTGAATCTTGTGTACGCGATGTGATTATTGACTATTGCGCGCCGCTTTCTACGGCGGTCGCGCGTCGTGGTGCGTGTTATATTAAAGCTATTGACTGTGTGTACAGTGTGGCCTGGATCGTGACTGACAGTATCGTGGTCAGGAAGAGCTGAGACGTCCGTGTCGTCTAGCACGTTTCGCGGGCGACGTTTGCGTTCGGTCGCGTTTCGGTTTGAATGAACCGCGGCTTTTTCGAAAAACCGCCGTGATAATTCTCTGAGGTGTTCAGAGATTAAAGGCATTTCACAGTCGCTGTGAAGATCTACATTGCGTTGATACCAACCGGCTCCGGTGGCAGTTCGCAAGAATCGATTTTGAACGCTCTATAACTTCTTTAATTGATTGCCCGTCGCGTGAGCGAAAGCGACGCAAGCATAGTCCATTACGGGTCTCATGCAAGTCTTATAGAGGCGAAGTTTGTGTCATAAGCACATTTTGCTTGAGGAGCAAGTTAATGGGTATAGACGGCTTGAGATAAAAGCCGCTCTATTGCGTATGTTTTTAATGTGTGCAGCGAACGACATCGCTGCGTCTAAAGTGACCCCGAGGTATTTGACGCTCTTTTCCCAGGGAATAGGGCGTCCGAACAGGGTGATCGTGCCTAGCTGATTGTTGCCGATTGGGTGACATCGTCTAGCGGACTTTGGTGTGGCCCTCGAGAAGTATATCGCTACACTTTTCTCGGGGTTTACCTCTATTCTCCATTTCCGGAACCATTCGCCTAGGCGATCGGCTGCGGCTTGGAGTTGAATCGTTATGCGGCCCTTGTGCTTGTCGGAATAGTACAAGGCCGTGTCATCTGCGAAAAGCGCAAGATTGACTTTCGGGTCTTTAGGAATATCGCTAGTGTATAGCGAGAAAAGGAGTGGGGAGAGGCAGGAGCCCTGAGGGACCCCCGCTCGGAGAGGGCGGCTTGAGGAGCGCGTTCCCTCTACCCGGAAGCGAAATAGGCGGTTAGATAAGAATGCTCGTATGATGTTCACGAGTCTTTCTGGCACATTAGTGTGATACAACTTGTAATACAAGCCGTCGTGCCAGACTTTGTCAAATGCCTTTGCGACATCGAAAAATAAGGCCCCTGTGCCTACAGGCTTAGGGCGGTCGTTTAAATTCTCTAAGATGTGCTCCGTTAAGCGGTGCACTTGATGAGTACACGAGTGTTCGGGGCGAAAGCCGAACTGCTCGTCTGGAAGAATATTATTTGTAAGGACATAGTCTTTTAATCGACTGAGTATAATTCGCTCATAAATCTTAGCCATCGAGTTGAGGAGACTTATTGGGCGATAATTAGACGGAATGTTCCTAGGCTTATTAGGCTTCGGAATGCCTATAACGTCGGCTTCCTTCCAGTCGTCCGGGAAGGAGCAGCTGGAGAGGAGCGCGTTAAAAATACTGACTAACAGACATAATAACGGCGTAGTTAGACATTTCATCACCCTGTTGTTTATGCCGTCGAGGCCAGGCGCGGATCGGTTTTTAAGATTTTGGACTATCTTAGTGACTTCGTCGAGAGTCACTGGAGGCAGTGGTTCGCCCACTGGTGGTATTGCAGCCCTGCGTTCGAGTTCCGCGTCCACCTGCTGCAGGTGGTCGGGATCCGCAGGCGCGAGAGACGGAGTGCATTGGCTCTCTAAACTGTCTGCGAGGCATTCGGCTTTTTCGCTGTCGTCGAAGGCGAGCGAGTTATCGTTAGATCTAATGAGTGGCGGCATGGGTGAGACCGGCTCTGCTTTGAGAGATCGTGCCAGCTGCCCGTAGGCAGTGTGCGACGGCTCGATTTCTCCAAGCATAGTGTCCCAGCTGTCTTGATTGTACTCAGATAAGCGCTCTTTAACATCCCTTTGTAGGAGGCGCAGTCTGAGTCTATTTTCGTCTGTTCTATATCTATCGTGCGCTTTAGTCGCACGGTTCTTTTCTCTAATCAGGCGTCGGAGGTCCGCCGGTAGGTTACAGCGTCGATCGCTCGACACCGTAACCCTCCGGGAGGATTCTCCGACGGCTATTTTGAGATGATTCGAAAAGGATTTTATCGCTCGGCAGGCTACCTCTGGGGAGTCGCTAGTATTAGGAATTTCGTCTAAGTGCTGAGAGCTCGTAGCCTCGAGTTTGACTGCAAGGGTACGCCAGTCCACAATGGTTTTGGTCTGAGTGACCTCACCATTTGGCTGGCCCAGCTTAAAAATGACCGGACGGTGGTCCGACTCAAGTTCGTGAAGCGTAACTATAGAGTCTATTGCTAAGTTCACGTCCTTAATTATAGCTACGTCTAGAATATCCGGCTGCTGATGTAATTGCGTCGGTACTCTAGTTGGTGTTTCGAGGGCTATAACGTTTACGTTAAGTCTCTCCGCTATATCGTACAGTTTATTACCGTTCGTGTTATTAACGTTGGAATTCCAACTGCCGTGCTTGCTGTTCAAGTCTCCGGCAAGTATAACAGAACGACCTAAATCTAGTAGAGATTTTAAATCTGATTATAATATTTGTGTTATTTTCGAAATAACTGCGAATCCAATCTAGAAGTAGTAAGAGTAAATCATGGGATACAAAGTCGACGGCCTTACTCATATAAAAAAGTACTACCATTTTGATTTAAGTTCTCTGTAATAATTTCAATAAAAGAAAAGCACGTTAAACTAGTCGATTTGCATAAAGTTGAAACCCATAAGAAGTTATTTCAACATATTCACTGGAGCTGGTTTTCCTAAGTTCTTTTATGATTTTGTAAACTATTTCTTCTGTTATTGGTGAGAGTTTGAATTATAATTATAGGGAATACGGGCTATTGTTTATAAAAAACACCAAAACGAAAAATTCCTAATTATTATAGATAATCAAGAATTTAAATAGCTGTCATTAGTGCCTAATAACTAAAATTTTAATAATGGTTTATTAAAAAAAAATTAAAACGTACAATAGATAATTATCGAACAATTAAGGACAAATCACGAATTCTTTATAATAAATTATAAAATCTTAATGAGTTATCGGTAACTAAAGACAGACAGATGTGCCTATCTATTCTCAGAATATAGTGCATTAACAATAATCAAAGAGTATATAAGTAAGAGTTGGCACTTAGGCATTGAAACGTGTCTCACTCACACATACTCATTTCGAATTCCCTATACATTCTCATACCAACTTAATAAGGATTGTATGTGTACCAACCTTTTAGATAAACTTTATTTTGACAGATAGTGAGGTGAATGTTCGATGGAACCCATATCGATAGACTAGTGTTGTACAAATATCGATATTTTTATCGAGATTAGGTATATGAATAGAGTAAATATTATCAATAAATTTATTTGCATAAAGGAAAAACTTATTTTAATTTCTTTAAAAGAGCTTTATTTAACACCAACACATATATAATATTACATCATATTGTTATTTACAAACTTTCCTCGCTATATAATAAAATCAAAATGAAATGAAAATGTTATTTAATTACTTGTTTAAATACTGAGGCAAATGATACATAGACGTGTATTATTGTTTAAAACTCTTATAAACGTGAAAAACTACATCAGTTCACAAAAACAACACTTTCTCAGAGAAGAACAAGCAAGAAACTCTGGGTATATTCTTTTCTTTCTTATAACTCTAATTTACAATGTTATTTACATTTTACAATAGAAACAATATATGTCACATGTTAAAAAGTTATTTTATCAAACATGCTAAGCATTATAATATCTGAAATATTAAAGATAATGTCTTGGAATAGTGAAAGAGCAAAAGAAAACTTTTATAAAGCCTATGTCATTTAAGAAATTGACAAACTTATTGATATCACTAATGGACCAGCATTAGCAAAAGATATAAAAAGGGTATTCGGGAATATATATATTTTGTATAAAAAGTAAATTATTTATCTTTGTTTTTCTGCTACACCTATTTTCTTTTGTCAGCAGTATCAATTTCTAAGTAAGCAAAAATCAGCATTAATAATTTTACAGGATTTTCTTATAAATAATTTACTTATTATACAAAACATATATTCCGCCACATCTTTAGAATTGCATACTGCATTGGGTACTTAGCTGTAAGCAACATCATCTACCAATATTGACCTCATGTAAATTTTGAACAATGGTGGCTTCTAACAATATCTTATCTTGACACCATTCTCTTAATGTCATATATATACATAGGATCTTTAGAATCAGGACTATCTTCTTTTAAATAACATTGGCACATGTTACAATTAAGTTTTTACATAACTTAGCAGCTAAAAACCCACTGACATACATAATAGTTTGTTCCTCAAAATTATAAAATAAATCATCTCTTCTTCTGGCAGTGATAGCACAGGATAAAAGATTCAATATGAAATTAATAATTTTCTTTAGTTTCAGGCTCTGAATTGTCAAGTGATCTCTTGTCTCTAATTTCCTGGAAAGAAACAAATAATTTATTATCATACAAGTCAAAAAAAACAAATAATATTAATGGTATAAGGGTATTTATATATGTACATATATATATACCCTATACTACACTAATAGCCTATAGGTACTGTCCATTGCAGGAAATAGGCCTCTTCTAAAAAGTTTCCATAAATGCTGTCCTAAACAAGTCGATTAGTATTTGCAGTACCAGAAATATCTCACCTTAGAAACTTTCAAGGCCTTTTCCTTCTTTCAGGTTTACAATAAGAAATTATAAAATTATTAAAAACTCACCGATTTTGCTTTGTTGTTGAGAAACCACTGATTTATAAATGTCTGGGACATCATCACCAGGGATTATAACTGGTTCACCTGGAAATGATTAAAACATTCCCTCTATAATTTATTCTATTTAGAAATGTATATTTTGCACAGATAGTACCAGTGGCTTAAGTCAATCAATTCAGTATTCGAAACTTACTATATTTTCTTTCATATGTTTCATGAAATAAAGCCTTTTATGTAGATGCAATTGGTATGTATTCAATGATGTCAGTTATTGTCTCCTTATTACCAACAGTCTCCGATTAACCTGCAATATAATAATAAATTAGGTTAATTTTTCTTTTACTATAAAAACAGCTGTAGATTATTATACAAAGTCATTTAATTTGATATATATATAACTGACATCCACATGGCTTAGTGTTTAACATATAAAAGCTAGTCGGATCAGAATTGTATGAGATCAATATTCAATACAATATATATAATAAATTTTAAATTGATGTACATACCAGGGTTAACATTTTGCTTTGTGTAATACAATTCCAAATATAATGGAAACTTGGCAAAAATATGATAGATTTGGTAAATTTAATGATGTGTCTGCTGATTTCAGCAAGCGATTTCCCTTATCATTAAAACATTCCTGAGAAAAGTGAGAGCCATACGGATGTATTTTAGCTCATGAAGCTTTTCTACTGGTAGGTGAATAAAATCTTCACTCCCTGAAGCTTTTATCCACAATCTGCATCTAAAATTAATAAAAATAGAAATGATCACTACAATATATAAAGAATGAATATGATTGTAGTAAGTAGTGGTATTATAATAGTTTCACTTACCGGTATGGATCAAGGGGAAAACTAGACAGAAAAACGTTAAACTTGGGCAACCTGCGAATACCACAAATCGAACACTTCTAATAACGTGCACATTTCATTTTAATATATTTACAATTAGATCATCAAAATTTTCACACACGAAATCTGAAATCTAAAATTTACTTTCATTTCAAACTAATACGGAACAACTCGACGTGATTAGCTGAAATGTGAGTAATATAGAAATGTGAGTAATTAGTAATATAGTTTATGGTAAAAATTTATGCAGAATTTAACTAAAAGCGAAAAAAATAGATTCCGATGAAAATGAACACTTCTCTGTTCGTAAAAATTCAAATCCATCAAAAAAACGTCAAACAATGTCAAACAAGATGGAATCTGAAATTACCAACATAACCGCGGCCCAAATTTTTATTTTATTTGGTTGGCTATGCAAGGTATAGGGAATTTACGTTTGTCAATTCAAACAAAAATTAACCTTATGACCGAAGCCTAAGGACTGAATTATCTCGAAAGATCATGTATACGGATTTTTGTATCGAAGTGTCGACCCACTGACAATAATACCTGAATCACCCGACAGCTGTCAAGTCTAGAAACTGTGCTGCCAATTTAAAAAGTAAATCAAATTGATATTAAAGAAGGGTGGTTAAATACGATCCCATAGAAATTGAAGCGACCGTTGATGAACACTATGCGGAACAAAATATGAATTCACCGACTTTAAAAAAATGAAAGATCAGTTAGATGGTTCAATAAAACAATCAATCAAACATTAATACAAAACTAAATTATCTTTTCGCTTTTTGTGCGGATACCAAATTATTTATCTAAAATTAAAGTAACTTATGTTACTCGCTATAATATCAGCTATCTGTTAGTGAAAGTCCCGTCAAAATCGGTCCAGCCGTTTCGGAGATTAGCCGGAACAAACAGACAGATTTTTTAAAATTGTTCTTTTCTTATAAGTACTGTATATACTTTTATAAGCATTGAGTGAAAAGCAGTTATTTTGTTATTGCAAACATTCAGTTCAATTTTATTTATTTGTATAGATTATTTACAATATTAACAAACAATTTTGTAGAAGTTTCGTAAATAAAAAAGTTTTTTTGTCCTAAATAAAAATTGTGATATCAGGCAAAAAAGGCACTTTATAAAAAACAATTAGATAAATATTGGCCACGCAATAGATGTCGGGGCGAATAAAATTCTGAATATGCTAAATTAGACACTATCTATTTTAGTTTTCGTCTGCGACATTTAGCAACTTAGATTGTTTTCCATTTTTCATAGTATAATTCTTGCTATAATAACCAAAGACACATACCATTTTGTCTTAAATATTATTTTGTTATTCGTTACATAATAATTTAATTTATCTTTAGGGAACAAAATGACAATAAAATATTATTTATTTTAGATCTTGTCGTAATTTACATCAAGTTACTAACTTAAACTTAAAAAAATATGGCTACTTAATCAGCGAGCCTGTTTGGGTTAAAAAGCGATGTAATTTATTTACAATGGGTGTGTTTGGGGAAACAAAATTCTGAGTATGCTAAGTTCGATACTCAGAATAATTGTAAGTTAGGTTTTCCTCTGTGAGATCTAATAAATTACACTGGCGCCATTTTATCATACGTGCTATCGTAACGAATAACCACCATCAGTAATTACGTAAGAAAATATTGCGTAATTCATTACACAAAAATTGAAATGATTTATCAACAGGGGATGAAAATTGTCAAGAAAAAATTCATACTTTACAATTTTTTACATACAGTATTCTTTTAGTTTCCATAGAGTATAATTCTTCGATAATTCAAATGCTTAGAGCGCAACACTGTCGGCTTTGCAACTGTCAGTCTGTCACTGTCATGTTAGTCGCTTTTTATCGTTTAACAAGACAACATGTGGAATTTTCTTTGAACTTTACTTAAAATAGTTGTTTCGAATACTTTTATATTTGGACTATTAGAAAGTAAATATAAAACTAATTATGTATATAAACAATCAAGTGCTGTGTTATTGAACGAGCTGTGATAATTCTATTGACTGCATGATTTAGAAACACGAATTCTTGGAAAGTTGGATATTATTATCTAGGGATTTGGTGAGTAATTCTTTCCTTCTATAACGTATGAAAATTTATCTTCATACTTTAATTTTTTTAAGATGGACGTAACTGTAGTGATATTATGTACCATAAATACTTTAACTTTACGTCCAAGTAGATAATTACAAAAAAAACGGTTTATTATGGTGTTGCAGTTGCGCTACGAAACTAACATGCTTTCAAGTAACACAAAAAGTGCGCATGAACATTTCCTTTTAAGTATAAATTTTAGACCCGTAGAACATAAAACATTTTATAATTTAAATTATTTTAGCAGTATTTATCAAATATGAAAAGCATTTTTGTGCATGTAGGTTAAAAAAATTGTCGAAATTATCTTAATTTGTATTTTTCATTAAGTCCAGTCAAAAAACATTTTCATCTGAACCCGACTTTCGTAATAGATGTTTTATAATAATGAAAATGGGCATCGTCAAAGTGTAAGGTATCTAGTAGATGCTGCCTATAATAAAGGAATATTTTGAAATACAGGAATTATTAATTGATAAAATTTTTGAGCAATTCTTATAATTAAAATAATTGGTAGTGGTATTACTGGAAAATTAAAATAATTGGTAGCAGTGACATAAGCAGTTAGCAAGCATGGTCCTTTTCTTTTTTGGCAGACATAATACATGCGTTTGCACTACTGTATAAGTAATGAAATATTAATATTTCTATAAAATGTTCTGTATTTGGCTTTAAAACGAAACAGGACCTAAAATGTATCTAATTTGAAGTTATCAACAGTCACAAGTATTTTTAATATTTATATTCATACTAGCTGTGCCCCGCGGTTTCACCCACATAAAAAAATTTGGCAGACAGTATAGTATAAACTCTAAGAAATACATAAAAATAATTCAGAATACTTTATATGCTTTGTAACTTTTACAGCATCATCAATCTCTGAGCTCACTTAATTGGGCACTTAATCTGCAAGTGTTTTTACACACACACAAGCCCAAGCAAGTGTTGTGTGTGATTGAATTATTGCTATAATATAAAAGAGTCACATGGAAAAATATAAAGAAATATGTTATTATACTCATTGGAAAGAAGCACCAAGTACTAAAGTATTTTTGTTACGCTGGAAAACTTGATATTTTCATGATTTTTACTACCAGATAATATTTTTTTTATTTGATAAAGTGTTGAGACAAGCAAAACGTTCACCTGATGGTAAGTGCAACGTTTGCCCATAATAGATGCTGTGTTACTCAGAATATATCTGTGTAGCACCACACTGCGCCCGTCACCCTGAGACATAAGTTCTTAAGGTAATGATTTCTTATATTTACGCGAACACTACACATTTAAATGAAACTAATTTTACGGATTTTATCGCGTTTAATTTTATACTATTTATAAGTTCTTAAGTCTCATATGCGCAGTGATTACGCTAGCTCTCAGTGCCCAAGTGCTTAATAGTGGATTAGTGCAATTAGAAAACGAAGTCCCACAGTGGGATTTCTCCTGTATCATAGAAGCCAGGTACTCTAACCACTAGGCCACGCGGTTGTTCATATGTGAAGAGAATGCTGAGCATATTGGTGCATAACGATTTCGGTTCCGTGGTGCGGTGGCGTGCGTGGTAATTAGTGCGTTAATCGTCGTAGCGCGGTGCACAGTTGATGCAACTGCGTTTCCGAGAAACCGATCAGAGGTGCTCGCGGGAGGAGCGGGAAATTGCCGTCAGATATGTGTGCCTGGCTGTCGGTAATTACAAAATTTCACTCGGCGCACCGCGGAACGCTCTTGTGGTCCTCCGTGTATTACAACTCATGTACCGAGCGCCGACATAAATAGCAGGAAGATATAAGTACCTGTGGCTCTGTGGCACCGAGTTCTGTATTCGTTTCGGACTCTGTAAGATAATGTTGAACTTTCGTAATTATTTTATTTGGCATTATAATCAAGTAACATTTCAGAAACAAAACAGTGGCACATAATTAAAGATAAAGATTACATAAACGTAATTCAGCTAATATATTCAATTATATGGTGGTTTACACAAGTCACTGAAAAAGTAACGCTAAACTTAATTAAAACATCATTACGTCTCTGTCAACTTCAAACGTTGTTTCTTCAAAGTTGAATGAGATACTATGTGTTCTAATTATGTTTAGCTTTATTTACTTTTAGATAGTCATAGTGCAAGCCACCCTTAACATTTAAACTTTCATATGCCGTGTTCTTAGTGTACGAGAATTAGTCGCACGTCACACATTTCTAAAAACCATTACTTTTAACTACAATATTCTTTTAATGACGCTATCTATACTTGTCACATAAATTTACAATTGACGTTATTACCATCAACAGCGTTTCCAACAGCTGGTGTTAATAAATGTATATAGGTGCCATTAAATAAGCTAAGATAGTGTATGATGACGTAACTTCTCGAATTACAATATAAACTTAAAATTGAATAAATTAAAATCAAATACTTCAAAACGTAATTTAATAGAGTATTTCTGTACATATTCGATGGTTTTATTCAAATTTGTCAACCGCAATGAAAAATCGTGAAATCGTAGGTTTTTCCCCACATAATAGTGGTTTATGATAAGGCCGTTACTATCGAAAAACCTTAATCCCGGGAATGACTCAACTGCTTAACTGTGTTAAGCGCGCGCGGGTTTAATTACTTGAGCAAAAACACGCTCATACAGGTATCGGTCCTTCGTCCTCTCTTTACGACACGTCAATTAAATTTCAATTCGTCTCACTAATCTGAGTAGGTATTTTTTGTAATATTTAATACAAAGGTGCAAACCGTACCAAAGTACGATTAGTGGGTCTAGGTGGTGGTGATCCTCAGTTTATAGGTCACTAAACATTTCTAAAGTACCTACATAAGCTAGTATGTACGTAAAAACCAAATGTTGCCCGCTCGCTTTCGCTCGGCGTAAATTAAAAAGGTTAGAAATTATTGATAAATTATATGATAATTTTTTTAATGAAAACTATCCTAAAACATTTTTCGTGACAAAATATACACCTATGAAAAATTTAATTAAAAACCCTTCAGCCGGTTGAGTGTGTACAGAATGACAAACAAACAAACATATAGAGACTTTCACGTTTATAATATTAATATTTATATCCTTATATATATTTTACATGTTTTTAAACTAATCATAATATCCGTTATTAAATCTAACTTACATATATCGCTCAAGTTCAACAGAATTGGCTACGTCTATTTAAAAAGTACATCTTATTTGATCGAATGAAATGAAAAGCGCTGCGATCACGGCAATCTTACTGGTGGTAGGATTCCTATGCAGGAATCCGTCTAGGTAGGTACCACACCATGGCCAGTTATTCTGTCGTGAAGCAGTAGTGTGCAAACATAACTGTGTTTCGGTCTGAAGGGCACTGAGAGCTAGCGTAATCACTGGGCATATGAGACTTAAGAACTTATGTCTCAGGGTGACGGGCGCAGTGTGGTCTCTGTCATGGGCAAACGTTGCACTTACCATCAGGTGAACGTTTTGCTCGTCTCGACACTTTATCAAAAAAAAAAAAAGCTTGGGTTAGCCTATGTCTTTACAGTGAATTGCATGAAGACTGTATGTCATGTGACTGATAACGAATAAGTAATTATTAACGTGACGTACCACGTCACTTTACCAACAACTTCATTATTTATATCATTGCAAATTATGTTATTTGGTTTTATAATATCTATCAAATTAAATGAGACTAATGTATCATTTAAGATTTCTAATTACTGGTAGTCGTATTCTAATTTCTATGGCAGTATCTGCAAGTGCTTATTAAACAATTTAACGATTCACCTTTCTAATGTTAGAAATCATTACGCTTGTACATAAAAATAGCCTGTAACATTTACTAGAAAGCTGCATTATAATATATTAGACACTTTGTGTAGGAAAAGATCGTAGGTAATTATAAATACTTCAATACCTTGATAAACTCTGTGGTAGAAAATTCAGTGAGGTGTATATTTTCTGGTCGCATTAAGTTGTGGAATTCGCATTACCGGCAAAAACCCTTCACATTTGCGGTTTGCCGTCGTCGTGTCTATTTACCTTTATGTGCGAAATTATACGACGCTGACGGTCTGCATTAATAATGAAAAATTAAAAAAAAACTTTAAAGTAAAAGTAAAGTAAAGTTTCAGCCTATAAATGTCCCACTGCTGAGCACAGGCCTCCTCTCATATCTGAGAGGGTTTAGGAGCTAGGAAGAATCCGCCACGCTGCTCCAATGCGGGTTGGCGGACTTCACATGTCCCCGAAATATTTCTATTCCTCGGACATGCAGGTTTCCTCACGGTTTCCTTCACCGCTAAGCACGTGGTAAATCAGCACTTAAAATTGTAGATCAATTTTAGAGGTGCTGGCGCCGGGATCGAACCCAGGTTACTCGCGTACTATGAAATATTGGTTCGCTAATCAATGGGTATATTTTTACTGGTGGTAGGATTTCTATGCAGGAATCCGTCTAGGCAAGTACTACCCCAGTGTCAGTTATTCTGCAGTAAAGCAGTGTGCAAACATTACTGTGTTTCGGTCTGAAGGAGAGCTAGTGTAATTACTAGATACTATGGGACCTAAGAACACTGATGTCTCACGGGAGACGATCACAGTCTGGTACAGAAATGTTCTATGGACACAGCATTTGTTTTGGGCAGACGTTGCAGTTACCATCTGATCTACACATTCTCCTATAAAAAAAATCTACAAAGGTCAATAAGTTTTCCATCGTCTTTATTTCAATATCTAACGTTTTGATTTATCCCGTGACTACTGCAATATTGTACACAGCACTGTATCTTACAACTCTGCCAATATTGTATTATTTTGGTTACGTAAATATTATATAGTGCCTCATCGTGTATGTTCTTTTTTGTTAAAGATATTTCCAAGTACTACAATCTTACGTAATAGGACCATACTAAAAAAACCGCTGAGACTGAGTAAAGGAAAACATTTAACTATTGGTATTTCCAAGTGGTTTAGGGCTCGGTCACTTAAAATGCCACATTCGCAGAATTGTGAAACGGATCATTCAGTACCTAATTCGTCATATTATTCGTATATGTAGGCTACAGTAATTTAAGGATATTAATTGCGAAATTCTGAGTTAGTTTTTATTGATGTAAAAACGTACTTTTTGTACCATTTTATATCGCCGACTAAAAATGACATGAATGAACTACAAAGAGCCAAAAAATGTAGGTACGTTCATCTGGATCTTAGTCGGCTATATTGATTCTTGGTTTGGAGGGTTGTAGGATTTGCTACGTGAGGAGAATTCTTTAAAATAATTAAAAAAAAAACTTGTATAATATGCGAAATATGCACAATGGTGGCACTGCCTTCACCTTTCCACTTGCGTAACATATGCCTTAGGGTAAACAAAAGTCCAAAATGTCAAACTTATCCCAGCTACATAGTATATATCTCGTACAGATTAATACGTTTTTTAATTTAATGATTAAGTTATTTAACTTTGAAATCCACGGATCGTTTGATACTAGTGCAGTATAATAAATTCCAAAGAATGTATTGTTTTTTAAACACTGCTTGTGTAACTGGAATCGTTAGTCAGCAAAAATGTAGGTAATGATATAAATATAACATTCTGATGTTACGTGCAGTCAATAGACTGATGTGACATGGGATTACGTTCAGGAGTAGGGTTGCGACATTCTATAATTTAACAGCTTATATGTCTAAAACCAAATTATTGTCTTAAGGTATATATGATAGGATCTCAAGATGTATGTAGAAAATAATGTTAGGTTTATAATAATTTTTTTTCACTCATTCGTAGCAAAATTTTAGTGAGACTATAATTAATAATTAAAACATAAACACTATATGTAATAGTTAACTGGCAAAGAAGCATTCGGAGATGACAATACACCTTCGACTCAACAAAGGATGGAGGAGGATTGTGTGCTCGTTTTTCACCTTTACTAGAAAGTCACAATAAAGAACATTCTACATTGTTTACGGTTGGTATTAGGACCTTCCTAGGTACTTATACGTATGAATCTTCACACGCAGAGGGTGCGTCAAGGGTGTTCGCTGATTAAATCATTAAATGGAAAACATTAAATGCCGTTAAATAGTTAACATTACATTTACATTAATAATAAGATAACTTTACTCTAAAATTATAATAATATTACTACGACAGCCCTGTTGCCGTTTGTAGGAACTCTGAGCAACCAGGAGTTGCTATCATAATGCTCTAAGTCTATTGTGATGCTAATATAACGGCTTATGAAAAGAAAGGAACAACGTCGTAGGGTCTTAGATTACTCTTAACGGAACTCGAATAATATACCGACTTTTGTATTCAAATTGATATTTTAATTACGAGTTGATGCTTTCACGAGAACTGCTAATCCAGTCATTGTTCTTTAACATGTAAAGTAATTGTTTCAATGACTATTTAGTTGGTTTCCTTTTGTATGTATTTTTCACACTAAATATTTTTAAGTTACCTATTGTAGTCAATTGATTGTCTTATGAAACAAAATGCTGGTCATTATTTTGTATTGGCAGGAAATCTTAGTATAGTACCAAATTCTAAGATGCCGATAAATTTGATATAACTGACATTTAACATATTTAGTATTTCTGGAACACTTCATTAATTTGTAGATTAAGTAATTCCTTTTGAGAACCACAAACTTGCCAGCTTTCTGCCTTTCTCTATTTTATGACGGACTACGCACGAATAAATGCAACAAATGATGACGCCGCTTTCCCATTGGGGTAGGCAGATACTACGTCTTTCCTCTAGCTGCGACCCTGACACACATCTTTCGCTTCTTCCACTTTCAATAGTGTTTTTATACAAGCTCCTCGACGGTTGCTCGTAGGTGGGTACTTTTGAAGTGGCCTCTCCTTAAAACGACTTCGATGTGATCGTGATATGTTCCCATTAAGTTTACTTAATACTTAAATTAACAGCTTAATCATTGATAAGGTGTTATTTTTCTTTTAATTAGTATATTTTTATTTTTAAATCGTTCGTTATACTTTATAGTTAAGTAAAACTTTTCTATTGTACGTTCTTTCTAATCGTGTATTATGTGAATGTGAACATACTCGTGGAAAATGTGATTTGTTAAACAGTTTTTTTTTTTTAAATTAAGATTGCCGTCTGTTAACCCAGATAAAATTATTTTTGTAGTATATTTATTATTTGTATGTATGTATTTATCTATGTTAATTTTGTGTGTATATATATATATATATATATATATTGGTTATTTATATTATTATTATGTAATAGTATTTATATATTTACACCAGACTCCACATTTTTTATATTTTTGCACCTGCCATCACTTTTCTAGGCTCCCAGGGTTGACTGACAGAGAATGCCTCTAGGCATTAAGTCCGCCCATTGTATTCCTTAGATTAAGGTGTTACATAATGATTTCTTATATTTACGCGAACACTACACATTTAAGAAAGAGCTTACTGCGTAGATCGGACAAGGAATAATAATTAAAAGCTGAAGGTACTCCGGGTTAACTATGACATCGGGACATCTGTCACCTCAGTCCGCCCGTGACCATGGGTGCTGTAAAGCACTCGAAACGTCGGGTTATAAATAATAAAATAAAACGCGATAAAATCCGTAAAATTAGTTTCATTTAAATTAAAGTGTTACAATTAAGATTAAATAAATAAATAAATAAAGGAAAAAAATGTGTAAAGCCGAAGATTGGGTTAGTAAAGCTTACTGCACGCTGCCATAAAATGCTATCATAAATATTCGCAGTGAACTGCCACTGGCTGAGATTAAGATGAGGGTGGAAGGTCTCTCCTGTAGCCAGAAAGCGACGTATTATTAAGACTCGTTCTTTAACTCCAATTATATAATACTAGCTGATGCCCGCAACTTCGTCCGCGTTGATATAGGTTTTTAAATTTCCAGTGTGAACTATTTGGTTTTCCGACATAAAAAGTACCCATAGTAAGTATGTCCGTCCCCAGGATGCAAGCTATCTCTGTGCCAAATTTTGTCATCGGTTCAGCGGTTGAACCGTGAAAAGGTTAAAAACAGACAGAGGGACAGAGAGAGTTACTTTCTCATTTATAATATTAGTATGGATACTGGCTGGCCCGGCAAACGTTGTTATGCCCTTTTCGGCATGAGTTTGATTTCTGGATTTCATTTAAGAACATTATAGCTAAATGTACCGAATGTAATTAATGCACTTAATATTTCAAAGTACGCTAGTGATCTGGGTTCGATTTCTAATGCCGGCACCAGTAAAATAGTTAATTGAAATTGTAAGTACCACGAACTCGGCGGTGAAGGAAAACACCGCGTGCAAACCTTAATGTCATGAATCCAACCTGCATTGGAGCAGCGAGGCGGACTTTTCCCGGCTCCAAAACCCTCTCAGAAATGAGAGAAGGCCTGTGCTCAGCAGTTGGACATTTATGGGCTCTTATTTTACTTTACATTATTATATAATAAATGTTGATTAATAATTCGTCACACGGAGTAACAAAGTCGACGACAACGCCATCCATCGCTTCCAGATTATATGATTTTCTTTTTTGGCATTAATCAAGCATATATTGTTTGAGTTTTTATGGTTCACAAATATAGAATAATATGTGAAAAACTTGACTACAAATACCTACCGGATCCTGTCATAGCTATGAACCATTGTCTAAACAAAACAAATATATTGTGTGAATATAACTTCAATCGGTCAAGTCGTTACGAAGTTACACTATCACAACAGACGGACCAACGATTATCTATAAAGATATTTATATGTATAATATACATATTGTATATACCTATAACTTACAGATTTTAAAGTATAATAACATTGTTGCTATGTACACACTTAGGCTCTATATATATATATATATATATATATATATATATATATATATATATATATACATATATATATATATATATATATATATATAAGTAACATTTTCTCGTGGATCTCATCATCAGAACTTGACCAAATTTGTATGGGACTAACCTCAAATATAACCAAATTAACTAAAAACCGTCGGAATCGGTTCACAATTGGCGAAGATTACGTGTAACATACAAAAAAAATCCGTTGAATTGGAAACCTCAACCTTTTTTGAAGTCGGTTAAAAATATTACTCACTGTAAAATAACTCTTCAGTATGTAAACAATTAACTATTAATCGATAAATATTTGCGTTGCTCTCAAATTTGAAATTTTATTCTCATCGCGCCCAAAGAATTTTCACTTCAAAAAAATCACCTCAGTTTTGGTAAAATGAATGTACAATGCGCAAAATGGTATTTAAAATGTAAAATTTGGTAATCGAAAACGGAAGACATTATTTATTCGAGTTTTATCGCTGATTAAATTAGTTTAAACACGATCCGCAATTATTCAAACGAAGTGGTATTGATGAGTCACATTAGTTTTTTTGTTTTTTTTTAACATCGTTACTTTACACTAGGATTTCTGCTGTAGCGTGGGTAGGCTTTACAACCACGAACTGCGTCTAAGCCTGGACCAACTATCACTAGGGTGTTTCGACCTGAAGGGCACTAAGAGCTAGTGTAATTACTGAGCATATGAGACTTAAGAACTGATGCCTCAGGTGACGCGCGCAGTGTGATGCCACACAGAAATGTTCTGGGTGACAAAGCTCTTTTTATGGGCAGACGTTACACTTACCATCAGGTGAACGTTTTGTTCGTCTCGTCACTATACAATAAAAAATATTCCGTTATATACATCAAACTCGCGACCCGTAGGCAAATCGATTACTCACTCCGCCAACCGGCCCAGCAACGTTACTATTCATTAGTAACAGTACATCAAACGTTGTAATCATTAAGTTGACCCCTATTTCAAAATAATCTTCAATATAACATGGTAAACAGAATGAAACCGCGCAGAACAATAAGTCTCATTTATGTGAAAAACTGAACATAATGCATACATAATTTGCATTCGACGTCGTCGTCGCCGTCTTTTTTTACTGAAGATAGTGACGAGTCGAGCTAATCGTTCACCTGATAGTTACAACGTTTGACCATAATAAATGCCTTGTCACCCTGAATAAATCAGTGTGGAGCCATACTACGCTCGTCACCCAGAGACATCTGTTCTTAAGTCTCATATGCCCAGTAGTTATACGTGCTACGCTATCAGTCCCCTTCTGATTGAAACCTTTGCACACTACTTGACGAGACGTTATTATTCAAATAAATGGAATTTTTACGGATTTTATCACGTTTAATTTTTAACTATCTATTCACGCTTTACAGCACCCATGGTCACGGTAGGACTCAGGTGACAGATGTCCTGATGTCATAGTCAATCCGAGGTACCTTCAGGTTTTAATTTATTATTAGCTTGTATACTCCAGCATCTGGTAGAGGGATGTTACACTTGACAGATATAATAAATCATCACAGCGTTATTATCACTGCGGTGGTACCTACCTAAACAGATTACTGCATGGGAATCCTACCACCAGTAAAATCAAATTCAATCGTCATCAGCCAGTTCGTGAATCCCGACTAGATAGGCGTCTTCAAAGAAACTAAAATTTGCCGTTATCGTCAAGCTTGGCAGACAGATGGCGCTCGCAAAACCTGATAGTAGAAATCATCCTATGCAGAAATCCGTCTGGGTGGGAACCATCGCAGTGCTTCTTTTTCTGTAACACAAGTAATAAGTAATAAAAATATTGCTTTTATAGGTTCAGTAATATTTTTTTGTTAATTTTGGCTGAATTGTCCAAAAATAGATGTAACAGTGTAAATGACGAGTGATTGGCCAATTTGAGTGCTTTCCTACATTTCAAAGAAAACTCATTTTGTTTTTCCTGTTATGCTGTAAATGTACAGTATCTTTTATCTCGTCTGATGTTTGATTTTTCTATTCAGAATGCAAGACTAATTCACCATGTGGCTGCTCCTCACGCTGGCATTACTGGGCTTCGCATCGCGGACGCTCGCAGCCGGCTATTGTTCCAGCAACACTTTCAACAGCAACAGTACATGGATGCAATTCACTAAGGAACCCGTCTCCTTCGAGTATGGATTCCAAGACAAGTTCAAGAGCATACACTGTTGCGTCAAAGGATACAGGAGTATCGAATGGTGAGGATACATTTCTATATCTAATCGAAATTTCAATCACGGGAACTCTGTCGACATGTAAAACATTCTCGTTGAATAATGCGCAGGTGTGGACGATGAGTATAAAAAAAGTCTTGGAATTTTTTGTCCATTGTATTCGCGGATGAAATTATAATCGCTTTTGGTGCGCAAACGGCAATGGCTCGACCATTGCCACGTCCGCACCTGTGAGATTAAAAAGGCACGACTATTTTGATCATAGAATGTTATACAGATTTAAAATATTTACGAGCTTAATTTTTCTGTAAAAAAAAATAACTGTTTTGCTTATGCTTTGGGCATAACCACGTTTACCTGTAATTAATAGAATTCTACTCATTCAGTATGTGGTAGAGATATACTTCTTGATCGAAATTACCACGCATAAACAACATGGTACTGTTGTAGTCGATGAGTAAGGATAATAGGCGCTCAATTGATCGGGGGTGAGAACTCATTTTCATCTTTGTTCTAAACTACCGACCCGCCCTGCTTCATACAGATGCAATTTACTAATGAAGAAAATTCGAAGTACGCTTAGCAAAACAATATTAAGTAAGTATGATTATTTTATAACATGTCTATCACCAGAATTGTCAAACTGAACGTTACCTTTTTTTATTGTGATTTTAATACAACTTTTTTCCCACTTTTCCCGAGGGTTTCCTAAATATTTTCTTTCATAAAAAACTTAATCTGACAATTGGGAACACACCAAAAAAAAACAGCCAAATCGGTCGAACAGTTCTCAAGTGACGATCTTTCATACATGCGGCAATTGATTTTTATTTATATGGATTGAGGTTGAATTTAAGTATTTATAGACCACTTACCATCAGGTGGACAGTGCACTCCCTCCTTACCCTATGTTGAATGTTAAACTGTGGAATTGAAAATGAAAAGGTGTTTATACGAGCAAAACGTTCACCTGATGATAAGTGCAACGTTAGCCCATAACAGATGCTGTGTCCATCACACTGCGCCCGGCACCCTAAGACATCAGTTCTTAAGTCTCATATGCCCAGTGATTACACTAGCTCTCAATGCCCTTCAAACCGAAACATAGTAATGTTTGCACACTACTGCTTCACGGCTTATTAACTGGCCCTGGGGAGGTACCTAGACGGATTCATAGATAGGAATCCTACCATCAGTTAAAAGCAGTTTAACCATTATAACTATTCAAGTGTAAATCTGTAAGCGTCGACTGAGGAAAACGCCAGGAAAATGTCATGGCGTACGATAGGCGGCGGAATAATGATACCGAAAATGCACAGGCCAGTGACGGTCAGCAGCTTCTAAGGTGCGAGACGTCTGGTACTGCGATGACAAATCCGTCAGCCAAGCGTGGTGGTTGCGGCGAACCCTCCCTTCTTGGGAGCGGCCTATGTACAACAGTTGAATACTTAACGGGCTGATGATGAAGAAGTTTGAAACTATTCACGACTGATAACGAAATTTTCAATTATATCACTTATAGTTAGCTGGATAAGGCCGCGAATAGAGAAACAAAACTTCATTCTTAACATTCCATACATACATACGTATAGTCACGCCTTTTCCCTATATAAGGGGTACTAGGTACAGAAGCAGCACTGCGCGGAATGTGACCGTTATGTTGTTTAACCTCTTAGGCTGGTGTTCAACCTCTTCGACTGGTGTTCAACCTCGTTGTCTTATTTTAATTTAGTCATGAAATCCAGTTGTGGCATGGTTACATGACTTAATCCTTTTAATCGCTATTGACAAAAGCCGATTGTATTCAGATTAGCGCAGGCTTTACTACCTCGCTAATCAATATGGTTATTATTCGAATCCAATTTAATTTTTTGAGGCAGCACAATCGTAAATATACTAATCAATGATTTTAATTATTAGTATACGGCATAGTTATTAATTCGTTTATTTAATCCTAGTTGAATATTTGTCTAACTAACAAATTAAAGCGCTAACATAAAAGCATTAAGTCGTCTTTAACTTTGTTTTATATTTTATGCTCTTAAGATAAAAATACAGTTAGTTGCTATATGGAGTGTGAGACACGGGTTATTCCCAACATAATCTGAAGCGGAAATCAATAATTTGTGTCTTGCACAAATAATGGCTTCGGCTGACAACCCAGTCATAATAATATATTACGATTCAATCAACGCAAGAAATGTTTGTTAGTAACATATTTGGTTAGAGGAAGCTTAAGGTGTGTGTCAAGATAGTAGCAAATGGAAAGATGTGGTCTCTGCCTACCCCTATGGGAAAGAGGCGTGACTCTATGTATGTATTCTCTATGTACTCACCAGAAAACTTTCCTTAAAATATTCAATTACGTAAGCATTACTTTTATTTGAGTATGATATTGAATGATTGACGTTAATCATACCTTTTTTGAGTAAAATATCATCACGATATTGTTAACAGTTATACATCTTTCGTTTCATCTACTTTCGTGATCATTTTCATAGAAGCTCGGTTGCGGGGAATTTTGGACGTGGCCTTTTCTGAAATCGTCGATCTGATCGTGATACGTTCGACACTTACCGGCTTGCCCATTCAAACTCGTCATTCATCAAGATTTCTAGATCGCAGGCAAGTGGAAATATGTGGTATCTGCCTACCCCAATGGGAAATAGGCGAAACTATGTTTATGTATAATAGATGTTAAGCTAAAACGTCTGTCGGCGATGTACGAATAGACATGAGGGCGCGATGATTGGCACACTGTCTGTCTACGGTATACGCGTAACTCAAGCAAACATAAGGCACGGTCTCGTTTGCACCTGTGCGAGATAGCCGAGATTCGCAGAAGTGGAGGCTGCCGATGTTAGTAACTACGCCTCCGTACAGCCTGACATTCTATCTACAAGGTATAGCCATGCCTCTCTTTGACATTAATCAATCAATAGGTACGAATTTCAACGTTTGTCTGTTATTTTAGATTTTTACTAACGATTGAAGTTAAATTGTCTATTGATGCCCCACTGTTAAGCACAGGCACAAATCCTTCTCTCATTTTAGAGAATAGGAGACGGCGTCGCTGCTCCTGTACAACTCGAAGACTTAGCATGTCGACAAAATATATTTTTTAATTATCAAAGATGCTGGTTTTGTTAAGATGTTCTCCTTCACCGCCCAGCACTAATAAATTATCACTTAAAATTGTAATTAAGAATTTGAGTGGTTCCGGCACCAGGAAAAGAGCCTAGGTCATTTGCATACTATGAAATGGAAGGTTTCGCCCGGCCCCAGAACTACCACGGCTACCAATATCAGATTAACAACAAAGATTGATTGTATAAAGTTTTCGTTCCTGCAACTACACAATGCAGAACTGTTCTCATTGTTCCTGTAGCTTATAGTTGTCTGTCATTCTAATGCTATCGTCTGTTGTTTTAATTTCTTTTGACTGATTCTAATATATTATGAAAGAAACTTTTCGAAAATTTGTTATCGACGCCATATTAAAAAAATAACATTTTGTATCCCCAGGTGTTATTATTTTAATAACAATACGAAAACTCATTAATGGACAAGTAATTAAACGTGCGCGCCCCACCTAGATGTCGGCGTGTTAGCTTTTTCTGTTTCTTCTGCATCCGAAATTTGCACTGTTCATCGTAGGTCTACTGTGTCGTTATAGAAACAGCATTTTGGATGACGTAGGAACATCGGAACAAAACGTTTGCAATAAATTTAGGGGTAAAGACTTTACTGCATCATGATTTCCGGTATAAATAATGGTACCAACTTCGTATTTGGTAGCAACGTGCAGAAGAGTTTCGTCTGCTATCATGCAGGCAGATTCTCGAATAGTTCAGGGTTGGCGAACTTCACATGTTCTCGGCCTAGCCTATGGTAAATCAGTACTTAAATTGCAAATAACAGTTTCATCGTTGCTTGCCCCGGGGATCGAACTCGGTTTAATCCTGTACTATGGTATTTAACGAGCTACCACGGCTAATATTCAAGCGGTTTCTTTATCTTTTCGTAGATATAGTTGATATGTACTGAATTTATTTGCGTGACTCACACCGTTCGTGAAACTCTAGGCTGGCGGGCCAATGGATTATATCATTATCCACTTGTTTAAACTAGCTAAATTGCAAAGTATAAAATCATCACGCACTTAAAGAACTTCTGAGAAATAATAAGTGTTGCTGCATGTAACTTTATCACTTTGTATTCTTAATTTGCATGACCCTGACGTCGGGCACAACGCTCGAATTAAATGTAGAACGCAATCGTTTGAAATGAGCTCACATGGACAAAAGCAGGACAGGTTGTAATAATTCTCATACTTAATTGTGGACCTGTGACATTGACGCGTGATTAAGCTTGAAACGCGAAATACGTAGAGCTTTATTGTCTACTTATATATGCTATAATGGATACAAACTAAGATCTGACAAAAACCCTTTTTATTTTTTGGTTGCAAAATGATGTCGCACTGAATACACTGCGATGAAAGGAAATATACGCCCATCTTCGAAAACAAAATAAACCTGATTTATAAATTTTAGGAGATACATTTATAATTAATGTGATTACTGGTGGTAGGATTCTAGGTAGGTACCACCCCAGGCAAGTTATTCTGCCGTGAAGCAGTAGTGTGCAACTATTGTGTTTCGGTCTGATGGGTACTGAGAGCTAGTGTAATCACTAAGCATTTGAAACTTAAGGGCTGATGTCTCTCGGTGGCGGGCGCAGTGTGTTGCCACTCAAAAATGTTCTGGTTGACACGGCATTTATTACTGGCAGACGTTGGACTTAGCATCAGTTGAGTTTTGCTCGTCTCATCAATTTATTCAATGAAAAAAAATGTTTCACCCCGTTTTATTAATGACTTGTTGTCCTCCTGGCCCACATTCGACCCCGTCGACAACTTCAGAATACTGTCCGAAGCTATCAACTGCACATGAGATATTAATGCGCCACATACATAAAGACTAAGGCAGTCACCCTAACCTTCCCGATATCACACTAATACAATATGTTAGGTATGGCAGAATGCTGTGTCAGAGAGACGGGGACAAACCTACTCGAAAACCGAGAATTTGTGTAGGCTACGGTCAGGGTAGGTGTCCAGCATAGTAGAATAGCATCTACCTCTTTCCTACCGAGGTGTCGTAAGAGGCTACTAAGGTATTGTACGGACATCCTTTATTCGTGCAGAATAACACCATATTATGCAATGCTGTCACTGTACTGCTCGTGGGAACGCAAATGGCGGCGATGTGGTTCGCCACCCAGTCAGTCTCATTTCCCGCGAGGGCAAAAAATGGGCTATGTGTGTGGCCTCTGCCTTACCCTTATATGGGAAAAAAGCGTGACTATATGTATGTATCCATGTACGGCGAGGATTCCTTCCACCAAATTCAGGACCCGCAGCCTAGTCGTCCGATACTCTGACCACTCGTTAGATTCGGTCGTCTTTAAATCTTTAAGTTTGGAACTCGTGGAGACTAAGTCTAACTTTCTTTAATTAACTATTGAAGATCTTATTATATAATATTTATTTTCATTATTATATAATCTGTAAATTAAAATATAATTTGTATTAATATATAAGTTATAGTTTACTTAATGTAGATTTCACAGGAATAATTTGTCTGACGTGTCATTTATACTAAACTAGTTGTTCCCCGCACGCTCCGCTCGGCGTAAATTAAAATTAATTTTTTTTTTATTATAAAATAAATTGTATTTGTAAGACATACACAAATTTTAACTTCCTCGCTTCTTCATAAAAACTTTAACCATGCCAAATTTCACACTGTGTGCGCTATTGCTTTACAATTACCCCATTACTTTGTAAAGTTTTCTCTTCACGTATTAATATATAGATATGCGTTACCTCCTCTTATATCGTCGTTTCAGCCTATCAATAGTCCACTTCTGAACATAGGCCTCCCCCAAAGATTGCCACAAAAGTTTGTAGCTCTCGTTTTGGGGGGATTTTGCCATTGTTGCCACGCTTGGCAGACGAGTTGGCAACCGCAGTTTATTTATTCAGATGTTCCAGCAAGATGCTGCTGCCCATCTCCTGGTTTTCATCTTCTCTCTTATATAATTCCAATATATTCTTAAATTATTTTAAACTTGTTTTGATAGTTCATATAGTAAGTAGCAAGAATGTTATTTTTTAAGGATTTGCAGGGACTGCGATGAATGATTTATCATAAAAATTATTTCGATAGTTATTTTCTCCGTCATACGCACATGACATGGTTTGCTTTATGCGTGGGTTTGCTTTGCTAACTCAGTACCGTGAAATGAACGTCAATGCTATTTCGCCTTAATAATGACTCTGTACGCACGTGGACGTTTATTTACCGGGCACAGTTCCGAGAATGTAGTAATTGTCTCTTATCCGTTTTATACTTTTATGGTACGGTTCACATCTTTGTTCGCTTTGAATTGTATCCAGAGCCATGTTTATTGTTATTATTAAATTATATGCAACAATGCACAAAACAACTACATATGCATATTATTATTTTATTAGTGTTAAAAGAATACTACCACTCATCCAATGGATCTCGTAAAAGGCGAGTAAGGAATTAAACTGCACTGTGCACCCAGCAGCGCATGGTGACGATGGGCTCACCACCTATCACACCAAGTGCATTATATTGTTTTGGTGAAACGTGGATTGTGTCAGTTATCTGTTTTTGCAGTGAGTGCCCAGTCTCTGACTACCCCTTATGGGATACAGACGTGATCTTATGTATGTATGTATAATGCACGTCCTAAATCCGCTTGCATGCTTCATAATACATTACCCTCCTGTAGAATTTATGCGATTTCAGTTACTGTCTCTGCACGACTCGTGACAAAATTCGTTGTTGAAATCACGACTCACTGTGAAAGTTCGAGAATAGATTCCGTTTGTCAGCTTTTAAAAACGTTAAAATGAAACTCCATTATTTTTTGTAGTCTATGATTTTAAGTGCAGTCGGATATATTCGCAAACTGCAAAAGTAATGTTTATTAGTTAGTGCGTTAACTAGGTCCGTAGTCATAGAGCATCCGAGTGCCGTGTGGTAGCCATCTCATCCCGTGGGTATTGCAAAAGTCGACAGAGGTAAAATTAAAACATGGAGATGGGCAGCAGCATCTTCCTGGAACATGTGAATAAATAAACTGCGGTTGCCAACTCGCGTAGCAACTATGACAAAATCCACACAAAATGAGAGCTCCAAACTTGTGCCAACCCAATCTATGGGGAGGCCTATGTTCAGCATTGGACTAGTGATAGGCTGAAATGACGATGACGAGTTTAATGTATATAAGTTGCATGTTGTTCGTGTGCTATAATGAACACATACGAGTGTATTCATGTCAATAACATGTTTTGATGTCTGTACATCGCTTAATGGATAAAAATCTTGAGAACGTGTAACGGAATAAGCAAATCCGACATTGAAAAGTGCTGGCGTGGTTTGAATTACGCCGATGGATTACTGTAGTTTGTGGTGTATATAACTGCAAGCCTTGCGGCATAAGTGAATCGACTAATCGATCGAGAGGATTTCGTAGGAGCCTCCGATAAGCGCTTCTATGGAATAACTTTCTCGAAAAATGCCTTAACAAAAATGCACAGACTTGTACCGCGATTGCCAATCCGCATTCCAAGCGTGGCCATTACGGCAAGTCTGTCCAAATTGTGAGGGACCATGCCCAGTTGTGGACCAGTAACTCTTGCAGAGTGGGGAAAGAAAAGAAGCTTGCTTTGCTTACTTATTTTGCAGTTCGTAAGTTGCTTTCGGGTGTTATCGTTTTCGATATTCTTGTATATTTTTCCTGAGCTGCAGCAGCTGAGAGCTTTAAAACAGATGGGTTTTTGGGATTGTAGATTCTGTTGATATTCCCGATATTGTGAAAATGAACTGGTATGTTTTTTTTATTTTTACTCTCTTCGAAATGTCTAAAAACGTAAGAGGCATGATTTTTGGTTTGAAAAAGTTTACTGGTTATTAGCCGTGGGAGCTGTGGGAGCTCAGTGGCGGACTTCCCGGCTCCAAAAACGTTTTCAGAAATATGAGGAGGCCTGTGCTCAGCAGTGGGACATTTATAGACTGTTTTTTACTGATTTAAGAACGCACTGTTTTTGTAAAAAAGGCTAGATAAATTTGGAGATTAGTGAAAACTCTAGACATTTGTCGCCCCAATCAATTGTGAATCGGGACGCCTGGCAACGCTAATTGTCAGTATGAACGTAGGTAATGAATGTTTCATGTTATTTGTAACACATTATATATAAATTTAAACTTCCTCGCTTCTTAACCATACAAACTGAAACTGTGCCAAATCTCACACTCTTTCATGCGCGCAATATGCTTTAAAGGGGTACAAAGTTATCTCGTCACGTATAATATAAAGAAGATTCAATACAAATTTGTAATGACAGAGAAAACAGCTGCGTTAGATATTGAATTTATTACCTCCGTTTCCAGAGAGTTGACTCTCTAGACATTGTATTTCAATTCGTTAGGTAAACCAATTGTAAGCAAAACTTTTCATCGTATTATTTCTTTTACAAAATAATATTATATATCTCGATCGTAGACAGAAAAGGCGTGCTTTTATCTTTTTTTTTTAATAATCAATACAATCAATGTATTTATAGATGGCTGGGGTGTTGGTACTACCCGTACTGGGAATCGCTAAGTATGTTAAATTGCTTCACAGTACAAATATATACTTTAGAATGGTTTCGTAGTTAGTACTTTCGCAAAATTATCTTACTTACATTGTAACTTCTTTATATACAATTTGTTTTTATAAAATAAACTTCTGTTCTTCTGGACGGTTTCGACACGGCGACAAACCTGATTGTTACTAGATGAAGTCAACTGTGCAGGAAATACGGACAGTGCCGCAAATATTCACGCAAACAGTAAAGCACTCACTCGTCCACGACTTCCCTATGCCGATACTCGTATATAATTTCGGTGATGTAATTGCTGTTAGCTTTTTTGGCTTTTACAGCTTCATCGGATACTGTGCTCACGGGCCAGGGGCCCGCGTGCCAGGTTTGGTATGACCCAAACATAAATACATAAATAATACTCCTACCTATGCCGCTGTGACGTCTATGAAGATCATAGGTAGGTTTCTACGCAGCGGCTGGGTTGGACACGGTGCACCGACAAATATACCCAACTCAAAATCCAACAATCTGTGTGATATTTTTTTAACCTAGATTTCGAAATGGAAAACACGAAAATTTAAGTTCAAATTCCTGTTTTAATTCCTAAAATTTTCATTGAAATCTTTTGAGCCGTTTCGGAGCCTATTCGAGACGAACTTTCAGACAGACAGACGAAAATTCTAAAAACGGTCATTTATGATTAGCCATCGTATAAATGTAGTTTTCACTTAAATTTTTGCATTTGTTTTGAACACAGACAGACACTTCAATTTTATTATTTGTATAGATTAAATAACAACCTGGAATTACTGACGCACAATATATAATTATTTTTATTTATCCAACTCAGGGTGCTCAATTCAGTAGCCAGGACGCATCACTCAGAGTATGCATGTAGTAGCAGTATAACTTTGAATGTTTTCTTATTAGTGACGAAAGATCCAAAAACGCACAGACGTGTATTTTCGAGGCATCCATGGGCCACATTGAATACATACCAATAGGTTAAGGTGTGTGCTCGTTGGTCATCCTTACTAACAAAAAAAAGTGTTCCAATTCGAATTATGCCCGCTAATTACAAACGTAATATAAAATATTGTAGTTGTATACGCGGGAGTGAGAGTAAAGAGGCCGGGCCCGCCATAAATCTGAAGTGCCTTTGCGCCGAAACGAGTTGTTGCCTCGCCCGGGAATTTTATTTTATTATCTCACTTTTACTTTTATACCACAACCCATCTCATCAGCTTGATATGTGTAGTCATGGGTCTTTTATCGCGTAAACCATCAATACATTTTTCATAGCACTTTTGAGCTACTCCAGTCGGTCATATTTTATTTTTGACCTTCTGTGGTATCTTTAGTTTTTACAACGTTGTGGCTTAGTGCGTCCGCACTTGCTTACACGATCGTGAATTCGAGGTTCGAATTCCAGCTGACGCCAGTTATTGTGTAACGCACTAATTGGCTCTTTGGATCCGTAATTAATGTACATCTCGGGTTCGAATCCCAGCCAGAGCAAACTATTGTGCAAAAACACAAATTGTTTGTGCCGGGACGAGTGAGCGCCCTGTGTTTGCGCTGACACTATAATATCTCCTGCGCAGTTGATAATTTCTGATAGTATTCGATAGTTGCCGCCGTGATTTTTTAAATTTAAATAAATAATTTTCACAGTAGGGTTTTCCCTGTATCGTGTCATCGTAAATTTGTCTTTTAAACGCACCGATTAACAGACAAATTTCACATGTACAACTCAACCAGACCCGAACACATAATTTGTGTTTCTGCCCAAATGTTGAATCCTGTTGGAATTCGGACAAAGGACTCTCATAAATAACCCATAGATTAAATTACTAAGTAAGGTTATTCGAGTCGATTAGATTACTAAGTTAGAACGCATCCATTATTAATAAGGTACTTGCGATTAATTGCCGTAATGCATTTTGCACCGAAACAACTTAATAACAAACATATTTAGTTCAAACAAAGGGTGCGCTGGTTAGCCTCATGCAAGATTAGTTTTCTTTAATATTATAATATCGTTAACTAGTATGTTAATTAACGAAGGTTAAGACATCTTGTCATGGATATACTAAAATAGTGTAAAGATTCCACACTTAATATTATTAATACTAAAGTAGCTCTTTCTGTTAACTCCTCTGTCTGTTTGATACCTTTTAAAAACTCAACCGTTGAACCGATCTTGATAAAATTACGCACAGAGATAGCTTGCATCTTGGAGACGGACATAGGATTCTTTTTATTCCGGAAAATCTTCTAATCTAACCTAAGGCTTCAGCTAGTCCATACAGTAGTTTCATATAAATATCAATTAACTGACGGTGTCGTAAGAATGGAAGGAAAATGGCTTGAATGGCGTCTCATGGCGTATTTCGCCATCCATCTCGAAAAAAGTCAAAGCGAAAACAGAGATCAGTGTGGCGCAGAAATGTTTACGGTGCGCGACGTTTAGTACTGCGATCGTGAATTCAACTGTATAGACAGGTGACGATTACGTCAAATCCTCTCTTCTTAATTATGCTAATGATAAATACGAAAGTAAGTAGTAAAGTTTCAGCCTATAAATTTCCCACTGCTGAGCACAGGCCTCCTCTCATTTCTGAGAGGGTTATGGAGCTAGGAAGAGTCCGCCACGCTGCTCCAATGCGGGTTGGCGGACTGCACATGTCTTCGAAATATATTTTTTTCTCAGACATGCAGGTTTCCTCACGATGTTTTCCTTCACCGCCGAGCGCATGGTAAGTCAGCACTTAAAATTGCAATTAATAATTTCAGTGGTGCCGGCACCGGGAATCGAACCCAGGTCACTCGCGTACTATGAAATATAAAGCTAGCGCCTGAGCTACCACAGCTCTTAAAGATAAATACTGATGATGAATTAATTCTCGTCAAAACGAACTTAATTTTTTTTTAATTGTTTCAAAAATGTATGTACAAAACTATCGAAGTTCCTGAGTTACACAATTGCATTCACTTTAAAAGGCATCGATCGTCACGGTATTTGTTCTTTTTTATTATTATTCAGTCAGTTTCGAGAATTGACACACTTTACTGTGATTACCAGGAAAAGTTGACGTATCTTCACCATTTTTCTTATTAATATTGCATTTTCACCAACGGTTGTAAAATGTTAAAAGAATTATTGTTATTTTGTTTTGAGATATACATACAAACATACAAAAGATCACGACTGTATTCCATAAGGGGTAGTCAGAGACTAGGCACTCACTGCAAAAACAGATGACTGCCGCAATCCACGTTTCACCAAAACATTATAATGCACTTGGTGTGATAGGTGGTGAGCCCATCGCCACCATGCACTGTTGGGTGCACAGTGCAGTTTAATTCCTTACTCGCCTTTTACGAGATCCATTGGATGAGATGGAGTGGTAGTATTCTTTTAACGTGCCGCCACCACACGGCACGTTTTGAGATATTAGTTACAATATTACTTCTCCGTGTATAGAATTGAAATAATGAAAATACCTTATTTGATTTTGCTGTGCTTATATATTTATATTGTGATAATATTGACGACCTCGTGGCCTAGTGGTCAGAGTACCTGACTTCTGAGCCGCGGGTCCTGGGTTCGAATCCCAGCCGGAGACAACATTTGTGCTATAACATAAATAGTTGGTTTTCGGGTCTGGTTGTGTTGTGATTGTCCCCGTGTTTCTGACACTGCATCCTAGCCTACCTCCGATCTTATCGCATCAGCGTTACATCGGGCGCAGGGTAGGTTGGGACGAGTGAGTGCCTCTGTGTTTGCGCGTACACTTGTGGCACTATAATATCTCCTGCGCAGTTGATGGCTCTCGACAGTAGTCGTCAGTTGTCGCCGTGGTCGAAATCGGCTAGGAGAACATCACATCATATTTATATTATTAAAGCCTTGGGAGACAACAATTTTAATCATGAAATACAAAGGATACTGTGTTAAGTCTGTGTCAGCCGAAGTACCGTTTTTCGATGCGTCGATTCGGTTGACAAAAGGGCCGAGTGCATTACCTGGCTGGTCGCCTGTATCTGCGAAGGTATCGCACGTCGCCGCAAACCTGTATTGTGTCGGTTCCCGGAAGGCGCTTTGTTGCACGCCGCTGCCTTCACCTGCCCCCCGCCTCCACTCGACCCTTCGGTCTGCATTTCCCGTCGTCCCCCGCGCGTTCGTTGTGCATCTATGCTGCACTTTTAGGCACCATACATTCGGAATTTCATGTACATGGTCGATTAATTTTATCACATATGTACGTAATGTAGACCGATGACAGACAAAAAATCAAAAACTCACATTTCCGAGACTTCTCTATAATTTGAGATTAACAATTTTTATAATATTATTTATATGTCTAACAACTTTATACCACACTTATTCTTTTTTTTTATATCTTATATTGAAGCGCCAATAGCCTAATGGTTTATGGTATAGACTGCGAAACATAACGTCGCAAGGTCGAGCCCGCCATTTGATTATTGTCGTGAACCATCTCATAGCATAATCTTTTTAGCTTTGTTGGAGTGGTTAACAAAAATGTCAGTAATGTTAATAGCATTGCCAGTATTCGTTTGCATAAAAAAAAGTTTCTTAATTTAATGCAAAAGTGCATTATTTTTTGGTGTCCCAGTTTTGTTTTTAACATTCTGGTATTCCTACCTGCTATGTACCGAGAAATTACCCTGTCTCTTTCTTACATTATCTTGCGGTTGCTTTCGATTGTCACGAGGACAGGTCATTTAATTTCCAATGTTTAATTTTGTTTCTTTTTCATCGATATGACCGTCTGTGTATTGTTCCTGAAACATAAAGAGGATGCCAGAATGCAGCAGCTGCTTTTTGTTCTATGTTATTTTTACAGGTTAATATAGTTCTCAATGCTGATTTTTAATGTTTACGTGTCATCGAAAAAGCGTCGAAACGGATAATGCCTAAATTTAGATTAAGTAAAGGTACTTTGCTTATTGAGCAATAAAGGCTTCTTATGAAAGGAAAAACTAATTACTGTCGATATCATTATAATACCCAAACACGAACTTTGTTCGTTTACTTTATCCCAAAAATATTGGCGTATTTGTAATTGATTAACATAATGCAAAACGTAGTACATACGTACATACATACAGTCACGTCTTTTTCCCGTATAAGAGTAGACAGAGGAAACCCAAGTAGCTCATTTTTCGCCCCGTGGGAAACGACACGTAACGAGTGGCGAAGAACGTCGCCGCCATTTTGGTACAAGTCAAAATCTTACTCCCCATTGCGTTCCCACGAGCAGTACAGTGACGGCATTACACATTATGGTGTTGTATAATTTCGGCGATGTAATTGCTGTTAGCCTTTTTGGCTTTTACAGCTTCATCGGATGTTTTTACAGCTTCATCGGATATTATGGTGTTGATCGGCACGAATTAAGACTATTCGTACAATACCTTAGTCGCCTCTTACGACACCTCGGTAGGAAACAGGTAGGTGCTATTCTGCTCTGCCGGACACCTATCTTAACTAACTAACTTATCAACACTGACTTCAATTCTGAATGAACTACATCCAAATTGTCTGTGAGTCACATTCGTGGGCGTCACCTGAAAATCAACGCTACATTAACATTAGCATTATGCTGAGCTGACTAAATACATTTTGGTCGTCGCGTACACCGCCACAGTAATAAGTTGTTGTTATTTTCTTTTAATTCTTTTGACACATTTTTTCTTGTTTTATTCGTTTTTGTAAATGAGTTAAGAGAATAATCAATGAAGAAGTTTTCTATTCTATTCTTTTCTTTAAATTTAAATTTCATATGGCAATATATAAAGAATTTTCATTTCCCCTAATTTGAATTTAACAAAATTTATATTCAAACTTTTTATCTTAATTTGTATCGACTCGTTAACTGTAATGAATAAAATAAATATTAAAGTATTTAAATCAGCATTAATGCTGGTTAAAATTCAACTCAAAATTAAACTCTCAAGTTTTTTACGGTCTTGCAAATTGTTGATGTGTCAATAGAGGTGCTCGAAACGACTGTTCGGATACCCTTAATGAAGTGGCCATAAAACGTACAAAACATGCATAGACAACCCACTGCGTTCTCACAAGGAAAAAAAAAACGAGAGCTTGTTCTGACATGTTAAAACGACTCGATTTAGTGAGCCGATTACTTCTGAAGCCCAGCTTTTTATTGTCCGAGGTGAACAGGTAGGCAATCCACTTTGTTTTACAAATTCGCTCTTATCGACCCTTGAAAAAATCTGTGGGATGTCAAACTGAATATTAAAACGGGTGCCGATACTTACGTATAGACTTTTCCTTTTTAAAATTCGAAACATCTTTGATATTGATTGCTCGTTTTTGGGTTTGACAAAATTATATATCGAATCCATTTTGACGGACAGTTTAGTTTTTAAAGTTACATCCTTTTTTAAGATTATAAAACCTTTGTGAGATTTAAAATACTTAAAGGCTATGTTTATCTTAAATTAGCGTCATCTTTATTTGCTTTTCTATATTAAGTAACCAAGTGATGCATATTTTGTTTTTATTTCATTTAAATGCGTGTTTATATTGCGAGGACGTTTATAGTATTGCCCTTTGGTGTTGAATGACGCTGTTTGATCTCGATAGTTGTTAAGTCATTTAGAGACCCAACTGACCCAACATACCAATTAAATTACTCTAACATTAATGTTAGCTGCCTCTAACAAATGCCAATCAGAATAGGCCTAGGTAGATATCAAATATCCGCTAGCAGTTTTTTTACAATGTCTATCAATCATCGGTCGGTTATATTACTTATAATAGATTAATGTAGGTTAGGTTACCGACCGCGTCTAATTAAGATAAAGACAATGGAATTAAAAATAACGCTTCCTCAATTATAATATGTACATTGAATTAATTTTGAAATGGTCTGCTATAAATAGCGATGACAGCAAATCCTTCCCAATTCGGGAGAGGCCTATGTTTCCATCAGTATGCTCATCTGAAAATCTGATGAAGATGACATGTGACAAATAACTGTACAAAAATATTTGCAGTACGACGTACGTATTACGACTAAAGAATATAAATAAATACTTTAAAAGCACATTTGGTCTCAACATAAGTGTTGCACAGCACGATTTTACGATTCTATTAAAAATGAACAAAAATCTCAAGTCTTTACATTATTTTCTTTATAAAGTTATAGACAATGATATTGAATCGTTGAATCTTGTCACTAAAATAAACTATTTGTGTAACAGATCCAGTGCTCGAAATAAACAACTTTTTTATGTTCCCTTAACTAAAACTAAATATGCTTCTATACTTTTATTAATCGTCCTTGTCAAAATTACACTGAAATGTTTAAAAATTTTGATATTTTTCACTTAACTTTTAGTAAATTCAAATAATCTATTTTCCAATCATTTTATATACCTAATTCTTAGAACTTAGATAATAATTGTAATAACATGTACCTTATATACTTATCTTGTGTGTGCCTGTTAAGTTAAACTAATGATTTGTGGTGTAACTTTTCAGGCTTAATTGTTTTATCTGTAAGTCCCATTTATATTAATTTAATGTTGATTGTTGATTGTTTCCCTTAAAAACAATAACTAAATTAATTACAGACAATGAAAATTAATAATGCTTAATTATATTTGCAATAAACTAATAATGCTTAATTATACTTGTGTCTACGATTCGCAAATATGATCATGTATCTGAATTTCGTAAGCAACTCAAGTGGCTTCCCATCCGACTTCGCCGGAATACTCATATACTTTCTGCTTTGTACTGCGTGCTGTTCAACCCATCTACTCCTCTGTACTTAAAAAATCGTTTTGATTATATTTCCGTATACCATGATAAATTTCTTCGTTCCTCTGTCAACCTCTCCCTCCGGACTCCTGTGCACTACACTTCTTTCTTTAGTAAATCCTTTACTGTCACAGCTGTGCGCTTATGGAATTCCTTACCTTTGCACATACGACGTGCTAATTCCCTCTTTTCCTCCAAAAACCTGCTTAGAGCTCATTACTTGAATATTTAACTCATGTTTTCACTTATCCATTTGTTAATCCTTTACCTTACCCTGTCGCTTTTTATATGAGATGCTATCATCTAGTGTTTTTTTAATAGATTTATATGGTTTAGTGTACACCACCCTCTTTTTGTTCTTCTGGTTTTTCATTTTGCTGTATTAGTTCTCTGCGCTAAGGTTGTCTGGAAGAAATCGCTTTCAGTGATAAGACCGCCTTTTGTACCTTAACTTAAATATAGTACTTAGTCTTTATTTTTGTATTGGTGTACAATAAAGAGTAAATAAATAAATAAATATATTTGCAATAAACTAATTAATTCAGAGCGTTGAAATTCCTTATTTTAATTCACATGTATGTTGTGTTGATTTAAAACTCCATTAATATTTCTTATAATCTTTTATCATAAAACTACTTTCGTTTATGACATTATTAAATATTTACGCAGTTACAAAAATAAATTTAAACGGTCCTGGAGAAGTCACACGTGCCTTTATGCATATAACGGCATTCTTTTCCTGTATTCCCTATCTATCGGATAATCTTCCTTCTCGTCCAGCTATTATTACTTTTTCTCTATATCAAATAGAATACCATTGTAAATATTTTTTGTTCACATATTTCATAGCAATTGTTGTAGTTGGACAAAAGGTGGTCCCATGTCTGAAGGGCACTTAATTATATAGAAATCATAATAGGTCTTGTATGGTGTTAGAGGTTCCCAAACTGAAGGTTGCGAATAGTATAAATTTGAATTTAAAAAAGATAACATAGTTTCTTTTATATTATCAGATCAAGTTATGTTCTTTTTTATGTTTGATAATGTTCATACAAGTACTTTATCGAAAAAGTCGGAGCAATTTTTTCATTACAGTTTTCAAGAATTTTGCCTTTTTAACTTTAAGAGACCACGACTAAAATAAAGTTTAAAAGTCCTGATCCCACAGGATCTTACCCAAATGTACCATCGCTTGATCGTGCCACGAGTGTTTGCGTAACCTGTCATTCTTTATTACCACACGCTTAATAGATTTAACACATACAAATTGGTACGTTAAACCTTCGATGAAGTTTGTTTTTGGAAGGTTAAACAATCTTCACGTTATTTTTTTGATTTGATAAATTTTAAGTTAAAAATATTTTGACGTAACAGTAAAATAAAATCGTTTAATTCCAGTAATCTGTGATACTATATGCGTTAAGTTAAATTGGTAAGTCTCATTTGTATAGACGCGTATGACTCTGTCTATATGCTAGGGACAAAGCATATTAATACACATAATTAACAAATTGTTTTAATATATTTTACTTTTTTCGAATAAAACGATGCCACACTAGTGAGTAAGTGTAAGTGTGTTTAACAGACACAAATTTCGTACAACACAACCATACCCGAAAACCCACTACTTGTGTTTTTGCACAAATGTTAACTCCGGCTGAAATACGAATTCAGATACTCTGATCACTAGGCGATGCAGTCTAAAAGAATAATTTTGAGACAAACTGCTTTTAATCAAAATGAAATTTATATTTAAATTAAAAAACCTGTTATTCTCCCGTGTGAATTTGGTAATCATTTAAATTTGAGCAATAGTTTTTTTTAATCGTATTTTTATCATTAGCCAGTAACCAGTCCAGTGCTGGACGATGTTTTAAAGCTAATCGATTAGGATCGCAGTACCGGAAACCCGGATGGGATGTGGTGGTAGATTCTCTTAACCCGCTGCCACACGGCGATTTCTTTAAGTATATTCAGCGATAATCCTTTACCACGTGTGGTGATCCCATATAAATTTGGTTAAGTTCTTATGATGGTATCCATGAGAAAATCAACAAAGTCTTAAATTTGCATAAGCATTTGCGTGACAAACCATATACCACGCCAACTGATTTCGAAGATTCTTTTTGTTTTAGAAAAGAGGTACTTTCTGTGTCTGGTGTAAAAATTTGGTCAAGATCTGATGATAAGATCAGGGACAAATTAACAGAACTCTTCAATTCTTATTTTGATATGAAATGAAACGAATCATGTTTGTTCTTTGAAGTAAGAAATTTTAATTTCGTTAATTAAACGTCATATTTGTATTACCATATGTCTCTGGCATACTTCTCAACAGATTTTTTTTTTATTCGTGATTCCTTTTTCGTCGACTTTCACCCACGGGAGGAGTTGAGTGGTCTATTTACTAACGCCGCTACCTGAAGTGTGTAAAGCAGTATTATTAAAAATCTTTAAATATGACATTTATTATATTATTAATAAATTAATCTGTCGCGGCATGTAGCAACGTCCATTGATCCCCTACATAATGCACGTTTAGTATGCGCGTATCGCGTAATAACGCTGAATATTTCATAGAGAGCGTCCAACTGATCGGAGCATACGCTTTTGAAGCTTTGTGAATACGACTATAAAATCATTATTGTATGTTAATGCGAAAATACATTAAATTTGCCTTAATATAATACCAATTTATTCTCTGCTGGCATTTATCCGCAGATATGTACGTAATTTGAATTATTGGCAAACAACAGCCCTTTATAATTAACAAATTTGGAAAAAGTCAATTTCAAAAGTTTATGGATTATTTTTGGCGATATCTGAAATATCAAAAACTCATGGTTTCTGTTAAATGACGGAATAACCATCACAAATGCTAGGCCTTATTATCCAGACAAGTGACAGTGACAAGTGATAGCATAAAAGTTGTGACATGTCGGATACTGCGATCACAAACCCTCCTCCCAACTTGGGGACAGATCATGTCCAGTGAACTTTCTATTGTAAGTGTTGTTAATGAGCTTTATTTTAGTTTTTAACCACAGCGATATCTTCGCAAGCAACCACAAAGCTGTTATTTGCGTAAGGTATAAGCTAATTATAAATTGCACGTCTGTGCTACCATAATATTTTTTTTATTTTCAGAAGTTCATGCGTTGTTTGTTTTTAAACTTAACCCCTTAGAATCATTGTTCTGATGGTATAAAATATAGAACTGTCATGTTTGTAGTGAATAGGTTTCTTCGAGGCTAACATGCTAATTATTTAGGGCCTCCTTAACCCCTTAACATCATGTGGGATTGAGCTCAAATGATGACGCATTTCAAATGATGAGCTTTAAAAAACAAAGCCCGTCATATTAAATATTGGTCAGATGACTGAGTTTATTTCCTCTTTTTCTATATGAATTCTTCAAATAATCAAAACATAGCGATTTCGATGACAAAAACAAGTTGTATTATGTTTTTTACTATCTTAAAATAGCCTAAAGCCTTAACTCTATTGGCATACCACGACAAAGGGAGAATTCCGTACAAATTGGATCTCATAATCCTATACCTGCCAGACAGGTCGACTTTGTCCCACGGTTTAAAGGTGCCTACAGGTTTAGACAATAGCCACTATATATTTATTTGTATACTAAAATAATGATGTCCTCCAAACTATAATGACAGTCTTCTATGTGATAAATTAATGAACTGGCGATGCTTTTAAAAGTTATTTCTTTTCATCAACATGCAGCTTATATAAATAATATTCCTGACCTTTATACACGAATTATGCGTAATATAATATAACTTTTCCTTTATGACCGCTTGCTGGATTTCCTGATATTGTAATGTGTGGAGATGTGGACGACATGACATTACCACTTGAGCCGTGAACAGTTTTAATATAGAACGGAAAGAAAATTTGTAATATTTTTAAAATAAATAAATAATGAAGTATTATTTTAACACTGCCATTGGGTTATAAAAATGCCTCGATGTTGGAGAAAACTAGCAAGAAAACCAGCGGATTTTGTAGAAAATACCAGGGGCTTGTCTTTTATATTTATTAAATAAAATAGTAGAATATCCCAGCTTTGGAAAGTCTTATGTCCATCAGTGTATATAGACTGAAGATAATAATAGAATATACAGCTTAAATAAAAAAGTTTAACGTAATTTTAGTAATTAGAAATTAAAATAGGTTAGGTAAACAAAATGGTAGCTTAACTTGAAACTTAACTATGTATTCCTACTCTAGTATATGTAAATACTCGTAGTAATGTTAAAAGTAGGGTTTTGTATATAGTATTATATATTTTTTTTATAAACCCTCAGAAATGCGAGGAGGCCTGTGCTCAGCAGTGGGACATTTATAGGCTGAAACTTAACTTTTTTACTTTTATATTTTTTTTAAGAAAGAGACGAGAGGAGCAAATCGTTCACTTAACGGTAAGTCTGCCCATAACGAATGCTCTTTCACCCAGAACATTTCTGTGTGGCACCAAACTGCGTTCGTCACCGTGAGTCATCAGTTCTTAAGTCTCATTTGCCCAGTAATTACACTAGCTGACAGTGCCCTTCAGACAGAACACAGTCTTGTTTGCACGGTAGAATAACTGACATGCGGTCTTGGTTTTATAAAAAAGTAAGGTAAATAGTATATAAAAAGTTTAGTTGCATTTAGTACGACTGACAGATTACCTAAGATAAAAATGTTGATTTCGTTAATTAAGAAGAGGAGCGTAACCCCTTCAAATTATGTTAAAAGTTTGGCATTTATATATTTTTTTTAGCATATATAAATAAAAAATACGAATGTTTAACGAGGGACACTACAAAAAACGGTATCATGAGCTTAAAAGAAAGCCAGCGTGCGGTAACGATTTCAAGCGGAAACATTAGTTTCCTGAGATGCGACGCTTGCCGCCTTCTCACTGCAACGCGCACAGTTCACACGCCGATGTCTTTACTTCGCGTGTACGTTTCTATTTAAACACAGCACTGTTGACATGAACCGTATTTGAGCTTACTCATAATTTCACCGATGTCGTCCATACGTATGGGCTCAGGACCTATCGACGCATGAATGAAACTAATTAGAATGTTACTAGGAGGAATATTTTATCTTTGCGACCACCGTGCTCGCCGTCAGCGTAGTGACGTAAGGGAAACACGACACTGTACTGAGAGGTCTGAATGGAAGCGCAGAGAATCTTTTTCGCTGTAAATAATGACCCATCCTTGACTTAAGACTTTATTAAAAAAATCTACTTATAATGAAGTTATAACAAATCTTGTGTAACTTTGCTTGCTTTTAATTTTTTTATTATGTTTTTTCCTTTCAGCTAAGCAATTTAGACAAAAATATTATAAACCGGTAATTTAATTAACATGACCAAAATCTTTAGTTTAGAACCTCGCAGAAGTTAAAATTATACTAAATACACATTTCAAACCGTAGATGTAGTATAAAAGCAATATAACTCTGCAATACTTCGACGCAGTCCGCGCTTAAACAGCGCGTAATAATTCATCGGGCGCGACATTCGTGCCAAAGTCCTGGACGGATCTGCGTTGAAATACTGATTCTTGAATATCGCATAATAATTCATGCAACAATAGGCGTTGCACGATCATCGTTTCGTATGGGTTTCGAGAAATGTAGCGCGCTCGTTATGCCGTCGATTCACGTCCGACAAATGGCTTCATCGTGAAAATTAACATTCGGACAGCATCTTGCGAGCCGCGCCGTTCCTCCTCTCCCGCTCTTCCCCATCCCTCGCGCCCACCTCTTAAATAAATATTGAACTTCGCTCAGAGACCTCCGCCGAGGTGTCGCATTCCTGGTATCGGTTGCTACATTTTTTTTTCACTTGTCACAGTTTGAATGGGCAATATTCATTCATTCTTGTTCTATGTGATTTACATAGCTAAATATTGATACTACAAAGAATCTTTTCCACCTTCATCCTTACGAGTGCACTCATAAACACAACTCCTGCTGTCAAATTAAATGAAGACATTTACACTTATCCTCATGTTTCATGGGTGCCATAAGATTCGGCTAAAACGTGAAGGCTTTGGAAGCGGGTTGGCGTACTTCACATGTCGTGCCAATATTATTATTTATAGAGGTTTTCCACGATGCTTTCCTTTATCGCACGATGTAATTGACAGTTGGGGTCTATGTTCACCTGTGGACTATAACGGAATGACGAGCTAATGTCTTGCACTTTAATTTTAGTTAGTGTCTATCTTGTTAACCCATAATTTAACAATATTTTAATCTAGGGGGGAGGTCTATATCCGGTAGTGGACTTGTGCTCGGCTGTAATGATGATGTGATTAGTGATTTTTGTTGGGCTAATATTTTGAGTGTTTTGGGCCCAGGAAAAGGTCACTACGCTGCTCAAATTCGGGTTGGGCAGCCTTCAAATATCGTCGAATTACAATAAAAACATATACATTTATGGTGACATCTAAAATATATTAATGCTTACATACATACATACATACATACATAATGATATTGGTTAAAAAATCGGTAATTAGCATAAATTTTTATGGTTCATTACAGATTTTACTACATGTGGAATAATTCACAAAATTACCATATATATGTCTTGTTCATATAAATCCATCATTATGAATTTCTCAGAAACATAAGGTTTAAAAATCTCATATTGATTCTACAGCTGTCGTGATTTAGCGCTTAAAAAAATTTACCGGTACGCACATAAGTACATTCGGACTTTATAGGGAAATGAATTTACAGGTGATTCAGGAACATGTTTTGTTGCAATCTGTGGGGGAGGCTCATGTTCAGCAGTGGAATTGTTATGGACTAAAATTATGATGTTGATGATGTTAAGAAATAAAGTAACAGGCTATAAATGCGCCACTGCTCAGCACTGGCCTCCTCTCATTTCTGAGAGAGTTTTGGAGATGAGAAGAGTCCGCTACGCTGCTCAAATGTGGGTTGGCGGACCTTTACATTTCTCCGAAAAAAAATTATTCCTCAAACATGCAGGTTTCCTCACGCTGTTTCCTTCGCCGCTGAGCACGTGGTAAATCAGCACTAAGAATTACAGAACAATTTAAGAGACGTCGTACTGGGGATCCAACTCAGGTCACTCGCGTACTATGAAGTTTTAGGCAAGCGCTCGCCCCTGAGGTACCACGGCTTCCCTGAATACACATTTTTTTATTCGATAAAGTGACGAAACGAGCAAAACTTCACCTGAGTGTAAGTGCAACGTCTGCACATAACAAATGCTGTGTCATCCAGAACATTTTTGTGTGACACCACACTGCGAGCACTCTGAGACATTAGTTCTTAAATCTCATATGCCCAGTGATTACGCTAGCTTTCAGTGCCCTTAAAACCAAAACGAACGAAGATATATAACGTAATTAGTAGTAATAGTAATAGATTTTTTCTAATACGATTAGAGTAAAATCCACGAGCTGGGCGAATGTTCAATATCTCCCAAGTGACTCAGTTTACCTAGTGACGTCACACCACAACCTGTGTATCTGTTAAATGTCAGCGATCTATAGATTCATTAGTCTCAATTTCATACTTATCGTACACGGATTTTATTGCATCTGTACCTAATTGCTAGGTGAATTGATACCTACACACGCCCATCTTAATAAAAAAATTAAGAATGTGTTCATAGTACAAAACCAATAGGCAACCCGAGGCAGTAAAGCCGTTGATTTTTCTCATAAAAGAGACGTACTGATCACTTAGTGCTTTAATTACACCTCAGTTATTTAATAATAACGAGTCATGCCCGCAATTAGGGTTGCTAACGATCCTGATTTGCCGCTTTTTACCTGTGCCGTAGGCAGGGATCCGAGTCCGGGTTGACTACATGACGACTCGAAGCGTACGAGTTTTTGCTTCATACTAATTATACCTCCGCGTAATTATATTCCTATTCTGTTTAACTTAAAACAAACAAACTTTAAAAATGTCGTTGTGTATAGAGCAGACTACATATTTTTTTTCAATGTTCGGCATTGAACGTTCCGAGAAATGTCACTATACTAAAACCGGACATTACGTATTTCAAGCAGACAACCCTAGCTGTAATTTACATACTTTTTGCTTGTATTATTGGAGTCCATTGTAAGAAATGTCTGCTTATGGAAATCTACTTTATGCCAGTTTTATACAAATTCACAACCTATTATAGCTACGCTTCCAAAACTATTACCTAAATTAATTATGAAGACACTATTGGCATGTTTTATTTCTTAAAAAAGTGCACGTGCAGTGGAGGCGTTCAACGCGTAATCGTGGTTCAGGTAATTTCTCAAAAGCAGTTCCAATTTGAAATAAGTGCTCACGGAGCCTTTTAATGTGCAATTGAAGCTAAAAAATTCGCATAAGTATAACATTTGCTACTGAGAAGACTAATTACTGAGGTCGACGATACACGGTGCGATTAGCGGGAAGATGCTCGCGTGCTTGAGAGATGTGCCGACCGGCCCTGCGGGTGCCGCCCGCACCGACGGCGACGCACGCAACATGCATGGGAGCTCTGCAACTGCCCTCCTTGTACATCCCTAATATTTTAAACAATTCAATTTATACTCGACTATATTAACGACGTTGTCAATTATTTATTTCATTGAAGGGATTTAAGTAAATTCAAGCGCGCGTTATCGCACGCGCATCTTGACAGCGCTCGGCTCTCGCGAGGCTTTATTATGCGATAGTCGTGTCTCGCACGTCCGACCGTCTATCTACCGCGGTGGCCAACATACATTACGTACCGCGCACATTATGTCTGAATAACTTACACAACTTACGTTTTTTACATGTATTTATGTAACTTTCATTCAAAAGCTACGTATTTTTTTTATTATCTAACTAATCAAATAACACTTTTCCTTTTAACGGTAAACGGTAAGGGTATATCTACATAGTAAAGGGTGACTCTACATAGATTCTCTGAAGCATGCAGTTAGTTTCTTTGAACTCTGTAACGTGACTAGGTAGAATCCCTATACATCCGATTGTCTCAGAACGATCTTATCGATGTCGGAGCCGAGGGTAGAGCCGGCGCCCGAGCTATCCAAATCGATAATTTGACGCACCCGTCGTGCATAATGAAAATGCCATTTCCGGTCGATTCGCGGAATCGAATATTTAATATTTCGCGCAATTCAGTTGCAGTCGTCGAAGCACGCACGGACAACACAGCGAGTGCCCGCCTACTTAACATTCGTCGCGTGACCTAAAGTAATAATAAATTCTTGTGCACTTGCAGTTTCACGTAGTGCCAAGAAACCACGATCGACTACCGAATGTTAAATGTATACTATCCGATTAAGTAGCCGACTATGCATCTTCTGAGCGAATATGCACTGGAATTATGCTTATCATAGCAGTACCATTACTTGCAAAAGTCTAGTCATTTTACGGCCTTTGCGTCACGTACCACACACTTTATCATTCCTTTGGTCAATCGACGAATGCTTCCTGTTTCCGATTACAGTTACGCTCACCGAATATCAATACCAAAGCTTCGTTCTACGATGTCCGTAGCACCAAAATTGTAGTAAATATATTCACATTCTCTTAAAACAGTTTGACGACCGCGTGGCCTAGTGATCAGAGTACCAGACTTCTATGCATCGTTATTTAAAAAATGTTTTATTCTATCTTTTACTGTTCCTTCTATATATTTACATCAACAAGTTCTAACATCCAACAAGATGTTTCCATGTTGAAACGTCCTACAGAGATTTAGTTCCTAAGTGTACCATAATGAGCGCTACTAGGAACGCCGTTATCGGCTACCTGAATCAAGTTCTACAGATGTATAGCGATCTGTGCGAGCTGGCGAGTAGCGTGTTCCCAGGCGGAGCTCAGCTCGGCGGCATTCCTTGCCCATACGCAGTCGCATGGGCCACCTGGCTGTTCCGGGACGCATCGTTACGTGCCTCTGGAATTCATTCCCTGGACACCAGGACCGCGAACGCAAACTGTCTTCCTCTTGGTAGTTTTTCAACGCGTTTCTACGGCTTACTGGATTAAAAAAGGGCTTATTGGTCGTGGTTATTAAGGTTATATTAATTGGTCTTATCATTCATTGAGTTTGTCATTCGAGAAATTTTTGTTTATCAATGTATGGATATTTTAGTGTTGAATTAAAAACTTAGTAAAAAAAATTGTCGGAATGTTATTTAAAGTGGCTATAATTTCCATTATCCCTAGGGATACAGACAGTGACTACTAGCTGTATAAATCCGTGTGTCACATTCCCACAATGTCCACAACGCAGCTATGAACAACGCCCCTTAATCCATCATCTTATTCTTATGCCCTGGATACGGAATTACGTATACGGTTAGTTTATAAAATTTTATACAAAACCAATCAGTATTTTAATATAAAATCAATGTAATGAACATTGATATTATTTTAATTTACTTTAGTTTATATTTATTTGTTAAACATTGTGGCGTGTGTGTTCCCATGTAATGTGAAAAATAACACAAAGTTTTTCGCACAAATTCGGTGATAAAAAAAAAGTATAAGTTTTTTACAAAGAATATCCAGACGGTGTCTTATCTATAGTTTTCCTTTAAAATATTTCAATCTTCTATTAAACAACGACTACTTAAAAACGATTCAAAGAATACGTGGATGGATAATAACCTGGGAATGGGGCCATCGCTTTCGAGCAATTTTTGCATCGTTGTTTATTATAATATTGTACATTTCGCAAAGATTGTCAAGAAATAATAAAATTGCCATCAAGAGATCTTACTGGTGTAGTTTTAAGAAAATACATTCAATATGCAATAAGTAAATAATATATTTATATAGAATATAAAAAATATTCAATTCTATGGTATAGCGTAAATAGACCAAATCTGTGGTTTAATAACTTAAAAAGAAAAACAAGTGTAAATTGCAAGTATCACTGGTACGGAATGCTGCTCTTTAGATGCCTGAAAAGTAGTTTCACCAGTTTCCGCATTGTCAAAGTTTATGTACTGTGTTTTCAGACCAAAGCTAAATATGTATATATTATTCACTAGATACAATAAAAATACTGTCTATGCAGTTTGTCTAAGCACTAAACAAGAATGAAATTGAATGTTATAGATTTCTTGAATTTCTTTATTAATAGTGATTAGATTTTTTATTTGATATTTAATGATTAGAGATTTAATACATATTAGTGAACACATTGTTAAAATATAACTTAAGTTTCTAGTTTTAGGCCATTGCTTATCGCGCGTCGGCAAGCAATGACCAGTAGAAGTAACTAGTAGTAAGTAAAATGTATTTATTTTACGTACATACTTACCATATATTTGTTAGGTATTATAGTTATCAGAGTTACGTAATAAAACATATATTTACTATTTCACAGAACTCAACTCCAATTTAATACTTGTGTGGGGTGATATTAATTGATTGTTTTAACTGAAAGGAGCATCTTGTTTTGCACTTACATGGCGTTTTGTTTTACTCGTACTCGTTTATTGGGCTACGTCATGTAGACGAAATATTCGAAATAGCAAAGCGATGGTACAGAAAAAAAAAGACTTCAATTAAACATGTATCACTTTAACAATGCGTAAGACTGGTTTATCTTCTCACTTCCTATTGTAGGACTCAAAGAGATGGCAACGATCTTTGTTTTTTATAAAAACTGCTTGTGTTCTTCTAAAAGTGTTCCTATAATATTGTCGGAAATATCTTCATAGTTAGGATGGAAACTAAGTTTTTTTATCGTAATAACAGAGCTTTTGTCGGAAATACGCTTAGATCACTGATGTTCCAGGAAGATATCGGAGCTGTTGCAAATCTTAAACGTTACGGCTTCGACCAGTGACGCATAAACTCGCCCGAAGAATTGAATCACTTAGTAAATATACTTCGTAATTTGGGGCAAGGTGATCGTGAATTATTTATTTTGTTATGTATTTCTCCATAGTAATAAAATTTTCACGGCACACACGAAATATTTTGTAGTGGCGTTAAATTTAAAACGATTAATGAGGCAACAGAATAACTTGTAATACATTTCATATGCACATTTCGTCTATACAGCTTCCGGATGTACAAACGTGTAATAATTATTTGGTGTGATTTATCTATGTTAACGCTAGTTCCGATCTGTTTTTTTGTGAAATGACTTCGTTGGACTGACACTCATGTCTATTTGGCCTTAAATTTTGTAAGTCTCAGTTCATCTGACCCATTTGTGTCAACCGCTTTGTAATTTGTCACCACTTTGTTATATTTACACCTTGAGACATTACGTACCTTAATTGAGGACAGCAGCCGTTAAGTTGTGGATGTTCATGTGTAACAAATGAATTGTCAGAATATCTCTTTGATCGAATTCAAAGTATTGTGTCGTGTCCAGTCTTTATGAGTTAAACAAAAATAATAAAACGTCGTGTTTGCGTGTGTGTATTGCTTGTAAAAGAACGGGAATGTACTAGGGTCGCCACCCGTACCTTATAATATTTATAATAGATTATTTAGACTTATGTCATAATTTACAAAATGAAAGAATACTTTATTTACACTGTTCAGATTTTGAATGTTATTTCATATATTGTCTGTTTTGTATCTCTCAGCGAAAGCGAAGTAGAGGGGTGAACATTAAGTTAACCTAAATTTGAACCAAAATTAGATAATCTTACATTTATATCTCAGTGTAGAATGTAAAGACATTCCTCCTATAAGAAAATTTTCTTCGAAATGTTTAAAAATACAAATATAGTTTATTTATTACAAAGGACAACCCTCGATGCATCGGTCAGCGTTCGAGGAATGAGTCTCGCCGATGTCTCTGTCTGTTCACCTGTTCTGCTACTTCGCGTTTTTGCCCCGCGGCCTCCGCTCGCTTTTTTAGCAGTTCCAATGTCCCCACTAGTGCCATCGCGTATCCCTAAAGCGCGAAAATAGTACAAAATTGCTTTGATACCGTAGCATTTGTACTTGCTAATTTATTATTAACAAGCAGGACGCCGATACTGTCCGCGTAGACATTAGTTTCTAGCTACAAACACCTGAACAAGGCCAATAAGATTCACGAACGAAACTAATATGTGTATGACCTACAGACAGTCGTTCCAGGTATGAGTGTTTTCCTTTCCTCGTCTTTCCTCGTCTTCCAAGTTTTAGGTTAGCAAACCTAAAACTAAGCAATGCTAATTTATTTTCGGACTAAGAGTTAATTTTTTCAACATTTAAAATTACTAGTTAACGAATTTCCCAACAACAAAATATATAAAACGTCAAAATTGGAAAATCTTAGACGGACACATCAGCTTCTACTTATTAATTTATTTTATTTAATAAACGTCCCTGAAAATTTAAACCTGCATGCTGTGTTACATTCTTAAACGTACGTGTAATTGCGTTGTACATAATTACAAACTAACTTACCATACTCGTCGCAAAAAGCAGTCTACAACTTTATTTCTTCCATCATACGACGATTGATTGAATATATTATCATTATCTTTTATATTTATACTTTGTAATTACTTATTTTCACGCCTTTAGTCAGATAGGGATAGACTACTTAATCGAGAATACTCGTGTGAGAAGAAGAGTAGCAAAATTCTCCATATGTTACATTTCTTTATGTATTATATTATATGTATTATATTTCGTATTGGTATATTTTTAGTTCTTCTAGAAACATCTTTTGCCAATCTTAACGACTTGTAACAATAAATGTTGTATTATTGTTAGATAAAACACTAATAAATAAATTGAGTATACATTTACTATGTATGGCCATATATACTAAAGAGAAATAGAAGTATATATAATATTGTTAATACGATTTACTAAAAATTATAATGTTTGCTACATGTACTGAGTAGAAATAACTAGGAAAGCAACCGCGTGAAGTCCTGGCTACGCGTCGTGTCTGATTTCATACCACAACATACTTAGGATATTTAGGCAGACAGTCAGTAGTCAATGTACTTTACGAGTTGATGGCTCTAAGCTAGAATACCGGCTGAAGCCAATATTTGTAAAAAACACAAATTATATGTTATCTTCGACAGTGCATCAGAAAGTACTGATTCGTACGTTCGTAAGAATATATTCATAAATCTCGAGTCGTGCTATTTTCACAGTTTGCAAAGCGAAAGCATTGTCTTAGTATGTACAAAAAAACCCTTTACGTAATGAATTATGTTTACGTCAATGACGTAATGACGCAAGCACAAGTGTTATTTGCCGCCCTGTATCATTAATATTTCTTACCTATGCATGAAACGTAATACTTCGAATCTCTCTAGACCCTCTCGATAAGATTTTTCACAATTCTCACCATTCCCGTCCTAATTCTATAAAATTCGGTTACTCAACCCAGCCTCGAATCGTCGTAACTCAGGAATATTATTAACAAAAATCTGTGTAAACACATCGGGCTCCTTATAAGTATATAGTAAGAATAAGGTGAAGCTTTAAGGAGGCTTGAAAACAAACGTTTTCATTAAACTACATTTAACTTATTTACGCAACACTTTTTGTCGTGTCTATTCATTCGAATCCTATTACTCGTAGAGTATGAAATTACGAAATTACATTCGATTTTATCAACAAAAGGATACAAGCGATAATAATCCACTTGCAAGAAGTCTATGCCCATACATAGCATATAGATTTTTTTTTAATGATCCGACGGGCAATTGCTGGTAGTTTTTGTGTGTCTGCGAATGTACGCGTACTCATTACTTCCCAACGCCGTGAGCTACCTTTTATTTTGTGACCTGCGACATTGTACATCGATAATTTCTGCTCTTATAGAGAGGGTTACCACGTTCATTATTGTAATAAAATAATAAATGTAATGAAACAGAACAATAAGGCTTTGATATACAGCAACAAATAGCATGTGTTTTATGATGGCCGTGTGGTTGCGACGTAAAATAATCTACCACCCCATCACGTCCCGTGGGTGTCGAAAAAGTCGACAGAAAGAAATGAAAACCAGGAGATGGGCAGCAGCATCTTCCTGGAAATCCTAATAAAACAACTGCGGTAGCGAATCCGCCTGACAAGCGTGGCAACTATGTCTAATCCCCCTCTTTGGGGATGCCTATGTTCAACAGTGGATTAAGTTGCAAAAACATATTAAAGTAAAAAGTTACGTGACTAAAGTTTCTTTGGGTTCCTTTAGTATCATATTATTCGATAGAATAGAATGAATAGAATTTTATTAGATAGATAAATATCGTTTTATACAAAAGCGGTTGATTGACAGTTATGTTGCCAGTATATATCTAGTCTTTAATACTATACTCGTACAGTATATACTCTTATGCATAAATAGCTCTTAACAGTAATTGTCTAGTAACATTCGCTGATACAAAATGTAAATAAACCTAACGTTAGCTAACGGTTGCAGTAAACGATTTCTGTAATTTATGACGTAATAAATTTACCTGATACATAATTGGCACTGTATCAGAATCACAGCAATAACTGACCGTCCGGACTTTCACCGGATACCCAGCAACCTGGCAACCCTGCGCCTATCATAATGATCTCGTCCGATTCCCACAAACGTACGCGTTATTATTATTGTCATCAGTGCGTGACGGACGGACGTGTGATTATCGAGTAATGCGAGGCAGCGGGCCGTGCTCTGCGACAACTGTTAGCAAGAAGGCCTGTAATTGAAGCTGTTTCGACGAAACGATCCACAACATACAACGCCCAACAAAGGGCTGCGGCGCTACCGCAGCCGGTTTCTTCGGGCGTTGTCAATTTTGCGCGGGCCACTTGCTAGCCCTAATTACCTCTTCGGCGAACCGTTCCAGTCGGCGTGCATATCTCATTAGCGACGTTTCCTTTATGCACTCAGTCTATCTTCCCTCTACACGGTGCGTATGTATGAACCACATCCAAAAATATAGAATCCACGCAACGTCAACATTGATTTGTCAAATTCTATTCTAATCTACTTCGGCAAGGCTCAGCAAGAGATTATAGCATAGCGTGAGAACAGTTGTGTGTGAATTTCGGAACACTAAGCTATTTAAGTAGTTGCGAGTCCTGTGTATAAACATATAGAGCATAGGTATGACTACCTTTGGATTGTTTACTTTAAGATTTTTTTAATATATTAACAAATACTCCTTTATTTATTTACGCATCACAGACGTAATAAAAAAACAATTCCGACATTTAATTAATTTATACAAATTAATAAAACTAATGTAAGAACAAAAAAATAATCAAGAAACCATTCCCATTGGGATACGCAGAAACCATATCGTTCCACTTGCTACGATTCTGACACACATTTTTCGCTTCTTCTACTTTCATTAGCGTTTTCATACAAGCTCGTTGAGGGTACTTTACAAACAGCAAATTACTTATTCCCTACAAATATATTATGGTTCGTAGCCTATTCCGTAACTTTAGTATTAGTAAATTATAACGTTACATTTTTGCCAATTTTGTTAGACAGGGTGATTGACTTGTCCGACAAAAACCCGGACATGGGCACGGTGCAGAGACTCCGACATTGTTCATGGTCTATTATCATAGTGGAGTGTGCTTTAAATTAAAAGGTCTTTGAAGTCTCAATTCTGAGTACTCGTATGCGAGAAAATGAATTTAAATTAACTTTATTTTTTACGCTTTTTTATAGTCAACTTACGAGACATCATTATTTTCTGATATTGCGTAATTACTTATTGAAGCGTTGCGTGATTGGAAATTTATCCATTTCATAGATAAACCGCAAAATGCTACTAAAATGTTGTTTCTTATAAAATAAGTTTTCTATGCGTATTACTTTTTTCAAGTTAAACAAGAGAATTAACAATTTAGTGTGCGTAGATTTCGTAGCAAATTTTATTTCTCTCAAAAGTTCATAAAGGTCCAGATCCATTCCAATTAATGATTTCATCGCCGTCGAATATTATAAATAAATTTGCATCTAAATAAAACAATGAACATCAAGCTTATATAACAAGGTTTTTAAAATTTAAAAAAGCCGAGATACATCATCTGCCTCTGTTCGGACGATGCAGGAATGATTTGTTACACGTCGAGCGAATGCAGCCCGACAATCGGGTCAAAGACCGGTTCACGTTATTTCGGAAATATTCGCAGGGCCCGCGAGAGGGGCCGGCGGTCCGAACCGCGATGACCTCATCCTATATTCTTTTATTTTGGATCTGTATAGTTCACGCTACATTCGTCATTAAAAATTAACGTTCAGTTTCGCCGCTGAGAAGCGTATTCAATTTTGCAACAGAGGTTTTCAGACAAAGGAATGGTACCTTTTGTTCAGCCTGTTGTTAATGGAACACCGCCACTGCTTGCGATGTGAAAGTCTTTGTTCAAATTACCTATATATTTATCTCTCACGTCCGTTGCCTTGTAATAATGTGGTGCCTGTTACATGTACTAGCGCTCTTTGGTGTGTCAAATTATATTTTATTGAAACATCTTAATTTGTTCTGGTTTCCATTAGTGTAATCGTAGCAGACGTAATGCGGTGGCTTTCGACGCCTCTTTGATAACGTAGTAACGCATTTTGGTTCATCTCAAGGATGATTGCGCGGCTAAGATTCAATGCTCCTTCCGAGAGCATCGCTACTGAAGCAATTACCAAAGACACTATTTTTTATTATTGTAATCGCATCTTTTTGAAGTATAAATCACCAAGCAACAATTAGGCTCTAGGCTACATATGGCACATTAAAGAGCGACGACGGCGCAAGGCCTACAAAGTGCACCGCACTCGGCAGCGAAGTTTTTATTTGCTTTTCCCTTTACTGGTTCGCTTAGTTATGGATTTCCGCCGGCAAAACCGCGTGCGTGCATCAAAACTCGTTTCGAAAAGCTTTCTTTGAATCTTCGTACCGTAAGAAAATAAACAACTTTTACATGGCTGTACCGATATTCGGAATGTTGCACAGATTGTTGCAATGATTTTAAATTTATTGTACGAGCTTACTTCGAGCCGTGGTAGCTCAGGGACTAGGCGCTCGCTTTAAATTTCATAGTACGCGAGTGACCTGGGTTCGATTCCCGGTGCCGGCACCACTAAAATTGTTAATTGCAATTTTAAGTGCTGATTTACCACGTGCTCGGCGGTGAAGGAAAACATCGTGAGGAAACCTGCATGTCTGAGAAATAAAAAATATTTCTAAGACATGTGCAGTCCGCCAACCCGCATCGGAGCAGCGTGGTGGATTCTTCCTAGCTCCAAAAACCCTCTCAGAAATGAGAGGAGGCGTGTGCTCAGCAGTGGGACATTCATAGGCTGAAACTTTACTTTACTTTTTTTTAGCTTAATTCTGCGCAAATGTTTTGTCGTGAATTTTACTAATCCAATTATTAAATTTCATCGGCGAACATCGTATGAGTCAGTTCTTTAAAAAAAGATTCCGATCTCCCAGGGACATTTATATTGTAAACATGCGCAGTACTTTTAATATGATTTCTTGGAATTTGTTACTAGAATAACTATGTATGTACTCGTATTCACGAATATATTTACGTACGAATAGATGTCTCGTTCAGAGGAAAAAGTGTTTGAAGTGATCCATATGGTCAGATATCCATATGGATAGGTCAGGGGAAAATTATCTTCCCAGTAGCGTGTCTCAGAGCGCTGGCGGTGGTTCTGCCTGCTGGTTATTCAGCGCGTCGCGCTCCGCCGCCGCTTCTGGGAAACAATCCCCACGCGGCCTTGCGGTGGAGCATCTCTCAAATGTTTGTTTTACTTTCGAACGATTCAAAAACGGCTCCCGCAAAATTTTACTGTTTGCGGGAAACGTTAGCTCCGCGCGACGTTTTGTTTGCGCAAACTGCATTTGCTGAACAATTTACAGCTGGCACGGTTCAGAGCGATTTGTACATGTAAACATTTACTAGTGAAACCTTTTCTTTGATGGCACGCCGAATACAACGTTCGATGTTAGGGGTTTTGGATGAAATTGTTTTGATATTTTTATTTTGCCACCTTTTATTTTGAATGAATAAAGTACCTACATGACTATGATTACTAAAAATGAAGGACACTAAATAAAGAAGAAGCATTTCTTTCAAAAATATTTATGACTTTTTATTTATTGTTTTTATTCAAAATTATAGGAACTGTTATGTTCACCCAAACAAGACATGCAATCACTTTAAAAGTCGTAAGTGGGGTATTCTTGTATACGTTATCAGTTTCGTAAATTATGCAGTAACTTGTGCATGAAATAAAATACATAATTCTGTCATAAAGTAAACCATAGTTTAAGCCAACCAATAATATAAGGCCAACGATAAGTGTCAAAAGTTATAAATTGTACGAATATTTATGTAAGAAGTAAATTTAATTAACAAGATGGCAATACCTTGTACACTTGACCTTTAAAAATACCTAATCTGCTTCAAGTATTTTGTTATTGTTTTTATATGAGAATGAAAACTCACCGATTGTATTTTTTGTCTATGGTAAACCCTCGCGTTAAATGTGGTTAGGTTATCCATGTTTTATAATTAAAATACCTTAATACCTTATATTTAAAAATTATTACAAATATTTACTAACAAATTAAGGACATCGAATGAAAATAATAATTTCCTTCGGAATCCTCTTCATTATAGAATACAATTGCCATCAATGGCTATCAACATTATTCCCAGCGATCCCGACGTTCAAGTATCGCGATTTCCTCATTCGAGAGAGTTTGATGTAACGTGTTTCGTGGAAGGCGACTGCCATCGACAGCTGCACAGCGTTGCGCCACGGCTGCGGCCGGAATGGCGCTCCATTAGCCACTACCGCGAATTGTTTCCGCCACGTACGCCACCGTAAATCGATGTTATCGCGAAATCACATTACGCTGCGGATATAGCGGAGATGACCCGTCGGTGCTGTGTGCAATCACCGGACAGCCATTGAGCAACTGTAATGAACTCAACATCTTAGCTTGCTTACCGACGTTTTTTTTTTTAATGTAACAGTACAAGGATCGTCAATAAACTTGTCATTTATACAATGTTATCAATTTTATTAGGATGTAGGCCGTGTTGTAGCGGCTTAAGCGAATCTACCACCCCATCTCATCCCGTGGGTGTCGTAAAAGTCGACAGAGGGAAAATTAAAACCAGAAGAAGGGTAGCAGCATCTTTCTGGAACATCTAAATAAATAATTGCGGTTGCCAACCCGCTTGCCAAGCATGGCAACTATGACAAAAGCCCCCAAAATGAGAGCCACAAACTTTTGTGGCAATCAATGGGGGAGGCCTATTCAGCAATGGACTAGAGGTTGAAATGATGATGTGGGGTTACAAATATGTGTGTTTATGATTCTGCAAAGTAACGTCTGATTGTGTTAACTATCTGAAATCATATAGTCTCCGTTCATCCGCAGGTTCAAAGACGGCGTGGCGTACCCATGGTCGGCGGGCGTGTCTAACCTTATCCTATACCCGGAGGCGGCTAACCAGACGCTGTACACGCGCCGCGCCGCCCACGCTGACTCCGGCAACTACACCTGCCGCCTCAGCAACGAGACTCACAGCGAAACACACACCGTACGGCTCGACATCTTAGGTATTACATGGTTGATTGACGCGATTTCGATCCAGACATCGTCAAGTTAACATGCCCGGGATATGTTATAGTGATGTATTAGAACAAAGATGTGTGTCAGAATCGTAGCAAATGCAAATAAGCAGTCTCTGCCTACCCCAATTGGAAAGAGGCGTGACTCTATGTATGTATGTTAAAATGATATCTTTTACAATTATCAACACGTTGGCCTGAATGATTTATTTGATGTATGTACATGCTACGGGGACGTTGGAAAGCACGTTTCACGTTGGCCAGTTCTTGGAGCCGCGTCTCCATATCAGCAATGACAAAGATAGGCATTATATTATCAGAGAATTATTAAAGTAACACTTAAGTCTAGATTCAAGCTTTGGGAACAGGGACGATTAACGAAGACCACAGTCGTGTATGTTCACTATTCATTCTTTTGTAAAAAATACTCTTTATTATTATTTAAGACTATTCTTTTTATTAATGTTATTAAGTATTCTAACCAGTAGAGCCGTGGTAACTCAGGGGCTAGGCGCTCGCTTTAAATTTCATAGTACGCGAGTGACCTGGGTTCGATTCCCGGTGCCGGCACCACTAAAAATGTTAATTGCAATTTTAAGTGCTGATTTACCACGTGCTCGACGGTGAAGGAAAACATCGTGAGGAAACCTGCATGTCTGAGGAATAAAAAATATTTCGAAGACATTTGAAGTCCGCCAACCCGCATTGCAGCAGCGTGGCGGATTCTTCCTAGCTCCAAAACCCTCTCAGAAATGAGAGGAGGCCTGTGCTCAGTAGTGGGACATTTATAGGCTGAAACTTTTATTCTAACCAGTTAGAACTTACATTTCAACAACCCTACATAGAAAATCAAATACGTCTCTATTAATGCTGATCAATGGTTGATGCATCTAGAATTAAATGGAGGTAAAGCTTTACCAATACCACGAATAACTATAATTATAGTTTGTCAACTTGTCTGTAATGTTTACAGAGCCATTAAGTTGCATTGCCCATTCGATACCAGCATAAATATATTCGCTTTTCAAAATCCTGTTCCACGCAATATTGGCACGAGGAGCGAATTCCTCGTAAGGTTTATGTATACCTATAACTTTTGACGTAGATATATAGTGTATAATAATAGACAGGCGTCCAATATTGCTGACTGACTGATCGGGCACAATTGCACGTCAGTTCCTAGAATCGAACTTGCAGTTTCGTGATTTAAAAAATCCAATCGATCAACGTTGCAATTAACGCCATCTGTGTTTCATACGTATGATGTCTCTTTTTAGCAGCGTCGGGTTACATTCGAGGAAATATTTCAAAAGTGATACTCACACGCGATGTTATGTTTCGCAGAAAAACCGACAGATGCGCCGAAAACAATGTTCATTTCGAAAGACCAGTGGGTGGAGGAAGGGAGCGAGGTGCGTCTGTACTGCGAAGCTCTCATCGGTAAGTTTCCTGTTATATGACATTACGAATAAAGAAAATACTGATAACGCCAACTAATATAATACTGACCTGATTCCGTATCATGCGTTCGCGGAATGAAAGTTTTGTCGCCGACTTTCCTCCTGATGTTACGTTGCGAGTTCTGTGTATTAACGTTAACCGCTTATCGCTTTTTAGTATTTAAATTTATAAATAAGTAATCATTTAATTAACACAAAAAATAACGTACACTAACCGAGTAATGTTTTTTGATTCTTCACATATAATTTATTTCCATTTGTCTTATTTATATAGATTTGGCATATAAATAATATTAAGTCAAAATAAGTTTCATGTGGTTTAGTGCCGCCATGTGGTGACAACGCAACATCATCTTTTACCCCATTTCGTCTCGTGATCAACGATACGAGTAGGTTCGTCAAAAGGTCAAGTGGACACAAATGAACATTCATAATATCCTACCACTGAAGCAAGCCCAGTGAAGCGTATTTTACTGCACTTGGACCAAGTTAGACCTAATATAGGTATTATTAAAATATCGTTACACAAATATGAGCTAATTCTAATCTCACCTAAATAACGCATATCATATTTGTAGTCCCATATTCAAAACTTATGCCTCCTCAAAAGAACGCCCACAATCTTAATCTAGTATATCGGTTCGATATCTACAATTAGATTGTCATGACGTGACATTTATATTTAAATATTCGCGGGTGATAAAAAGTAGTAGTAACCCTACTAATGTTGAGGAAATATAATATTGTTTTCTTAATACTAAATAAACTTTTCATTGGTTGTATAGGCGCTTGTAATATTTTTCGAATGGTAGCAAATTAATTGAAAATTATTAAACAGCAGTATTTTTTTAAAGACAACGGAATTAAAATTTATGAACGACTTTTCATCTTTCTTCTGCCAACACTACCTTTCTAATATATTGTATTTCAAAGGTGTTGCACCGACAGCCTTTATTCATTCAGAATACCACCATAATATGCAACGCTGTCACGATGTTGCTCGTGAGAACGCAGAGGGAAATAAGTTTTTTTTACTCGTACTTTAATGGCGACGATTTGGTTCGCCAGCCGTCACGTCTCTTTTTCCACGAGCGTGAAAAGTGGGCTACTTGTGTGGCCTCTGCTTATCCCTTTTATCGGAAAAAGGCGTGTCTGTATGTATGTATGTGGTAAATATTTCCCTTAATACTGTATTGAAATTAATCTAAGATGTTTGATTTTGAACATTATTTTTCCCTCTAATGACGAAAAACAAGTAAATGTCTTAAAATTAATATGTTCATTAAACAAAATTGATTAAAAAAATTGAATTTTTTGATTTAACTGGAGAAAGTGCCATCTGGGTCTAAGTCGATTGAATTTGTTTAAATTAATTATTTAAAGTAGGTAGATGGCGCCATCTGTTCATGATCACGATACTGTGCGAAATATTGGCACGGTTAGCTAGTATTTCCTAATTATCAAAGAAAAATATAATTTGTGTTCCAGAAATCTTTTTCGACAACCCTATATAGTAATTAAGTCCAAAAAATTCTACTCTTAAAGTGAAAAAAAACTCGAAAGTATTTGCACCATATATGCACATATATCGTGCAACTTTCTATTATGCAAGTATTATTAAGAAACATGTCTTAATACATATACATGTCTATACTGCAAACATCTTTAACCCGAATATTTAATACATTAGTGTTTTCATACAAGCTCGTCGGTAGCGGGTACTTTTGACGTGGCCTTTCCTTAAAACGATTTCGATCTGATCGTAATACGTTCGCCTACGAAATAAGTAATGAAAGTAGAGGAAGCTAAAGAAGCTTAAGAATGTCAGGATCGTAGCAAGTGGAAAGATGTGGTCTCTGCCTACCCCCGTGGGAAAGAGGCGTGATTCTATGTATGTATGTATGTATTAAATACTTTCGTGTTACCGTTAGGTATCCTAATCTGTCCGATTTTAAGTTTGTTAATTTTTAATTCGAAAAAGTTAGTATAGCCTTCATTACTAAGAAGTATCTCCGCATCCTCAGGGCGTTCGTACCTGGCGGACGCGCGCAGCGACCTCCGCTGGTGGAAGGTCTGGCCCAACGGCACCGAAGGCGATCTTTTGCCCACGCAGCATGAGATCAAAACCGCCCGGTAAGTCCCCGGTGATTTCTCAGTAATTCTTTGTTTTATCTAATCCTGATTATCTGATAAAAAATATCATTCTCTTTTTGAACATATATTTCGGTTTATAACTGATATGTAACATAAAACATAAGTATCTAATAAGTTACAAATCTTTAATTTCAGCTCTCAGTTGATAAAGAATTGTTTTCCAATGAAACATTTTAAGTAAAATGTTCAGTGTGAATTGAAGCAAATATTTATGACAAGCGAGCGAATTAAATTCTGCACAGCGTGCTGTTTCGGTCCTATTAAACCACGTCTCATTAATATTGATTCAATATTGCATCTCTACGGGCCTCAATAGCATTAGCATAGCAAAGCAAACATCGCTCAGCAGTGCTTTATTTTTCACTGTTTTAAATATTATTCTTCATTTCATTAATTCTAAAATTATTGTCGGTATAAAATCGTTGGATTGCACTTTAGTGATACTAGGTACAAGGTACTAGAGACTAACAGTACTCAAAAAGTTTCCGTATTATTTTGAGGTGAAAAAATTGAAGAAGATTGAAGAAAAAGATTGTTCAAATATGATAACCGGGAAACCTCGTTGGTTCATCAGATGGCCTGATGTTAAGATGTGATGAGATCAAGGTCAGATCTAATTTGTACAGAAGATGCCACACTTACCGGTCGGAGACGATCGCTCGTTTGTCATAACGTTGAGGGCAAAGGGAATCGAGAGTTAGAGCCCAATTGACCCTCCCGATTGAAGTAACCGACCGAGCCGAGGACGGCCCCCCTCGGCACCCTCGAGTCAGTTACTCTCGCGAACAGGATGACGGTCCAAGCCGAGGTCCCCTCTCGAGGGCCCTTGCGCCAGTCATCCATAAATAAAGGTTTCGGCTAAGTGCCCTCAGCGCTCTGCGACCTTTCAATCCGGCGAAGCAGTGAAAGCCTTCGGGCTAACAGTGACCATCAACTAAAACATTATATGGCTCATTCATAAATACAATCACTTACGCGCTCTTTAATGTTTAGACTAAATTCTTGTTACTGTTAAAAATTTACACAAATTTATCTAAAATTTGTAATGTTTCCTGCAGGGACGACGTGGAGGACATCATCGGTGCGTACCTGAACATCGAACGTGTGTCGGCGCAGGACTACGGCACGTACGTTTGCGTCGTGCACAGCAACGACTTCGTCTCGCGCAGCTACGTTACATTGCACTACAAGCGTGAGTGCAGTGACTTTTTATAAAACTGTCTTTTTACTGCTGTTCTACGTAACTTCTATTGTTTTTTTTGTATTCTATTAGTAAAGACAATCTTAAGTCATCCGCCTCTCCCAAGTTGGAAGAGTTTGCGGTAATGTCAACGATTTTTAGAGTAAAACGTTCACCTGATGGTAAGTGTAACGCCTACCCATAAAAATGCTGTGTCCCAGAACATTTCTGTGTGACACCACACTGCGCCCGCCACCCTGAGAAATCAATTCTTTAGTCTCTCTGGCCGCGACTTCGTCCCCGTTTAGGTTTTTATAAATATACCGTGGGAACTGTTAGATTTTCCGGGATAAAAAGTATCCTTTGTCCGTCTTCAGGATGCAAGCTGTCTCTATGCCTATATACATTTCGTTAATATCGGTTAAGCCGTTGAACCGTCGTTTTCACGGTAACAAAGAGAGTATAAGCATTTATAATATTCCTGTATTATTTATCACTGATTTTCATAATACATACATACATACATAAGATCACGACTGTATCCCATAAGGGGTAGTCAGAGACTGGGCACTCACTGCAAAAACAGATGACTGCCACAATCCACGTTTCACCAAAACAATATAATGCACTTGGTGTGATAGGTGGTGAGCCCATCGCCACCATGCACTGTTGGGTGCACAGCGCAGTTTAATTCTTTACTCACCTTTTACGAGATCTCATCCATTGGATGAGATGGAGTGGTTGTATTCTTTTAACGAGCCGCCACCACACGGCTAATTTTCATAATAAATAACAATGTATTGTACGCGCAGTGCGGTCGGGGGGCGATGCAGCGTGGTGCGGGAGCGGCACCGTGCCGTGGCGCGCGCTGGCGCTGGGCGGCGCGGCGGGCGCGCTGCTGCTGCTGTCGGCGGCCGCGCTGCACCGGCGCTGCACGCCGCGCCTGCTGCTCGCCGCACGACACGCGCGCGCCCGCGCCGCCACCGCCGCGCACCGCGCCAGAGGTACTATTCTTCTTCTTTTTTGTTCCTGCCCATTAAACTACCAAGTCGAGCCATTTCTGCCAATGTCTTCGTTTCCACCGACGGTAAAATGGTAGTTGACCTTCACTGAAGATTAGTTTGAATGGTGGTAGAGATGAAGATTTGCGGGACTGGTGGAGACAAAAAGAAAACTACAATTACGGTCTTGAATTGAATTTTCCAATTACTGTACACTTTCACGAGCACTTGCTGCATACTACTCGTACCAATACCAAAACTCAAAATATGCACAGAAATAACAAAACGCGATAAAAACACTACCGCCACTTTTCGAGTTGGTGCCGAAGGTCCCTGTCACATCCTTATTTCATTTAAATTTCGAATACAGGCTAGAAATGTTTGAACTCATTTTGAATAAGGAACTTTAGCGCCGTCTTAAAATAAAAAATAAATAAAAAAATGCAATGTATGCAAATAAAAAAATGCAATGTATGCAAATGGAAGATCGAGTCGATATAGCTGCACCGCTGCGGTTACGCTTCAACTCAGATTTTTAAACTTCTGCAAAATTTGGAAATAACGCAGTGTTCGTATATCGTACTATCAAAGGATTTAGTGAAAATTCGTCCTTTGAAAACCGTAAAAGGAGCGGCCGACCTCGTACGGTTAGGACACCAGCGGCCATCAAAGCAGTGCAGCCGAGAATCCAACGAAATTTCGTCCGTAATCAAAAAATGTTAAGTCCTTTGATTGGTGTTAAGTAGAACTGCGGTCAAGAGAGTGCTAAATGAAGACCTGAGACTCCGAGCTAATCGACGAAAAACAGGGCATTATCTTATGAACGTCTGATAAAATTAACGGTACGTGGGAAAAAAATACGGCGTTGTTAAGACGGTACGTGGGAAAAAAAATACCACGAAATCCTATTTTCAGACGAAAAAAATTCTAACGTCGAAAAAGGTTACAACAAAAAAAATTATAAAATGTATGCCACAACAGTGAGGAAGCAAGCAGGCGTATCCCGAGAATCCTGTGTCGGATACTATACCTTCGTTTTGATATTCAATAACACCTTTATACCACAAAATATCGATTCACCGAGATAAATTTTGGAAATTTTTTTTTCTGTTTTCAGTGCTAGAAAAGGAATTCGACGTGCTGGTTTGTTGGACGGAGGTCGACGGCGAGCTGGTGCGCGGGGCGCTGCTGCCGACACTAGCACTCAAGTACAAGTACCGGGTAAACGCCGTCGTGCTCTCCACACAGCCGGACAACTGTGAGTACATTCATTGTCACCCGATAAAAACAAAACGGACCTTTTTTATTTTGCTAATTTAAAACAATTACTCATTAATTTACCTCAATTAAATCAAAGCAGAAGCGCATCTCCATCAGTAAACATTAAGCTTTCCGTTATAAAAATGAACATGTGTGCAGTTCACCTTTAGACAACTAAACTTCGAGAGAATGAGACTAATCAGGGGGTAGGATAATTGTAGGGTTTATTTATTATAATATAGTTTCCATGTTTAAAATTATTTTATATTTTATCTACACATATTACATTAGATATTATACAGACTCCAAGTTTTCAATGTTAACAAATGACAATAGGCTTATGGACAACTAAAGTATGAAATAAATGCTTTGGTGTGGATTTGATCAATTCTTTGAAATACATCGTCAATCACTGTTTATTGAAAACAATATCTACGAAGAAATCGAAGATTTGAACGAATTCGAAAATATAAATAAAATAGGAAACACTGTATTCTGTCCTATTCTCTCGCAAGTTAAATCTTACAGATGTATAAGTTTGTCGCTTTTTCGTTTCATCTAGTTTCAAATCACAACGATTCTGAAGAAGTTTTCACTTCAAAAAGCAAATCATTCTTAAGAGGTTTTTCGAGCTGGGACGAGTCTGCAACTCTGCTCCATTGCGACTTGGCGCAATTCACATGTCCTCGAAATTATTATTATTATTTTTCTCAAACAGCCATCATGAAGTTTTCCCGCTTAAATTTCTCGTCTGACCACTCTATGATAATCATCATCATTTCAGCCTATCACTAGCCCTCTGCTGAACATAGGCCTCCCCCATAAATTGCCACAAAAGTTTGTAGCTCTCATGTAGAGGGTTTTGCCATAGTTGCCACGCTTGGCAGGCAGATTGGCAAGCGCATTTTATTTATTCAGAAGACCCAGGAAGTTGCTGCTGCCCATCTGTCTGTCCACTTATTTGTTTACAATTTTATATTAAATAAAATCATTTATATCAGTGGTATAAATAAACATAGACATTATTTTATAGTCGTTTCTTCTTAAAATTAATTATGTACCTATTTCCTCAGGGTACAGCGAGCTGGTGAGCGAGGCTTCCCGCTGCCGCTCGCTGGTGGCGGTACTGTCCCCCGCTCAGTACACTCCTCAGCAGCTGCTCACCGCCTTGCGTCAGTTGAGGGCTTTGCCTCTGCCACCCGTAGTCGTCTTACTGCAGGTTAGTGCTGCTGCTTCCGACTGGCGTTACTGGCGCTCCCGAGGAGTTAACTGCAATATTATCTATACGTGGCATAGCCCCGCTGCAGATACAGAATCATTATACAATAACGGTGCGTGCTGCCAGTGATGACATACGGAACCGAGACGTGGTCCTTCATTGCAGGCCTGCATGAGGAAGCTCAGAGTCGATCAGCTATGGAAAGTGCTAACCTTGGAGTTTCACTGCGGGATAAAATACGTAACGATGATATCCGCAGTAGAACTAGAGTAACCGACATAACCCTAGTCATTAGCAGGCTTATAGTTTGTAGAACCGATAACTATTGGAGAAGAAAGGTTCTGGAGTGGAAACCTCGTACCGGCAAACGCACGAAACCCCGCCCCTGAGGGAAACGAGACGTGACGGGTGGCGAACCATATCGCCGCCATTTTAGTATAAGGCAAAAAAAATTCTGACTCCGTTGCGTTCTCACGAGCAGATATTCATTGAATCATTAATTTTACTATTATCCCGACGTTTCGAGCGGTTTGTAGCACCAGTGGTTACGGGAGGACTTGGATATTAGTCATTCGTCGATTATTGTGTTTATTATAATAATATCAAGCCAAAAGACGTCCCAAATCTTATTTTATTTGGACAGTATAAGCAGTAGCACTTGAAACGCTAATTGTCTTTTTCTGTGATACAATCACATACCAAATTATAACCTAGCAACACAGTCGAATCGTTATCTTGTTTGTATTTGTGTTTTGCTTTCACAATTCCTAAAAAATGTAATATGATGTAACTATCCAAAACTATGGGATAATCCGAAATAATTTAATATCCTTACGGATACTTAACTGAAATAGGTATAATGTTGTTCATATATCCGTATCCATAAGCGAATCCGCAATTGCATATCCATTACATCCATGTTGTAATCACACGCGTTGCTGTGCCGCTCAGGACTTACCGAAGCTGAAGCGCGAGGCGAAGGAGGCGGGCGAGTGGCTGGTGGGCGCGCTGCGCCGCACGCGCCTCGTGGCCTGGCGGCACGTGCACGAGCGCGCCTTCTGGACCGCGCTGCGCCTCGCGCTGCCGCTACCGCCGCCGCCGCCGCCGCCGCCGCAGCCCTCGCCGCCGCACGCCGCCACGGTAAACTATGCACGCACGCAACACATTCACACACACGCACGCACTCATTCGCACACGCACGCACTCATTGGCACACACGCACGCACTCATTGGCACAGACGCACGCACTCATTCGCACACACGCACGCACACAAACACACACGCACACATTCACACACACACGCACGCACGCACGCACCCATTCACACACACACGCACGCACCCACACACACACACACACACACACACACACACACACACACACACACACACACACACACACACACACACACACACACACAAACACACGCAGACAAACGCACACGCTTGTGTAACTTCTTTACAGTCGTTACGCTACATACACATCTATACGATTTAGCGTGCGAGAGTGGTCTGCTCGAGTTTGCAATGCAATTATATATTTATTGTTGAATCTAACATTGTCATGGAGTGTGCTTTAGTTTTCTGTGAGACTATTATTTCTAGATTTATTTTAATGTACTTTTTACTAAGATCAAAAAAAAAAAAGAGGATACCTACGGAGTTTCTTTCGCCTGTTTCTTCTCCGTCAGAGGAACCTATACAAAACGGTGGTGGATTGAAAAAAATGACGTTTGACCAACGAAATTACAGATAATGATATAGAATACATTATACAGTGTTTCGTACTATATTTATATTTTCGAATTCGGCCAAATCTTCGATTTCCACGTATATTTTGCAATCAAAATTAGCTCGACAACGAGATCAAAAACAATAATCGACGCTGTATTTTAAAAAGATATTGATGAAATCCAATCAAAGCATTTATTTCCTACTTTAGTTACTATAAGCCATTCGTGTCATTTGTAGAAGTTTTAAACTAACAGTGTCTGTATAACATGTGATTTAATATGTAGAATAAAATGTAAAATTATTGTTAAACTTGGTAACAATATTATAATAAATAAACTCTGCAATTATCCTACTCCAGATACTCCGCAGTCGTCTAATTCTCTCGAAGTTTAATTTTCTGAAGGTTTCACTTCTACCGCGTGTAAAATCAACGTTTAACGGCGTCTCCTGCTGTAATTTGAACCCATCCTGGGTTCTGCGGGATTAAAGCCATCTACTGTAACCACTAGGTCACCTGGTCGTCATACGGCCATAACATACACATGTAGACGCACGCATCCACATATACACAAACAATCACACACAAGCACGCCAAGGGAAAATGCTATCATCGACCAATCTGGTGGGCCAATCTGTTCCTCCGGTCCCAAAGCTGTTAAGGTATTGTTGATAAATGAGTTAATTACAAGCTTCCCACATGCAAAATCGTATAAATAGATGTACGAAATATTATAATTTTAGTCTTTCTAATATATGAACTATTCCTTGCAGGAGAAACCCAACATCACGGAGGTAGAAGAAAGCAAAAACTCGCGCTCCGGAAGTTTAACCGCGCTCGTGTGAAACATTTAATGGTAACCAATCAGACTCTTCTATTGTACAGCTACACGAATTTAATGTAGGCAGCTGCGAACTGTGAATAAATTAGTGTTAAAAGTGTGAGACAGTGCTATCGAGCCCGGTTCGCTACTTCACGCGCTCGGCAAGCAAGTGACGACGACGACACCGATCCGTATGAAGACTGTAAATACGTATTATTTTTGTATTACTGGACAATGTATCACACCATGTAAAACAGATAGACTTAGGGCAATTCGAAATCTGTATGCAGTTTTCTAAGATCTCAGTATCATGTCTTCTCTCGGCTACTTAAAAGTTTCATTTATAATTTTCTTACTCTTACTCGTGCCAAAGGGAAATGACGTCATGACAAGTAATCTCTAAGCTTAAAAGTATTTTTCGGTTGTCTTTCTTATTTATTTTATTTATCTTTACACTTTCTGATAGAAAATTTTGGTGACATGTGAAATTGTAACTTATTTCATTCTATTAGCGCGTGTAGTTACAAATGATAAGTTGATTTTATTGTATTAAGTTTAGTTAAAATGTCTATCCAATGACTAAATAAAAATTGTATATCGATCAGGGTGTTAAGAACCTCTTTGTAAGGTTAAGTATCTTCCCTTATGTTAATTTGTAATAAAGTGGGGACCGAATGTAAGAAGTTTGTAATAAGAGATGGTTTTGAAGGTCTGTGATATCGAAGCGATGGTAATTTGTAAGCGTCAGTTATTTTATAAGTGAGATAAGATTAGACAGTTTGAATTTAAAGTTAGGTAATTAGAAAAATGAAGGGCCAAGTGATTGTCAGTTGGTTGTACTGTGAATGTATTGATGATAATTTGCAGAAGTATTTTCATGACTGCACTCTCTGCATAGTACTGAAACTTATTTTTTTAACCGTTTGTTGATACTATAGCGTAAAATATAAGGTTGGTGTAAATATATCGATAAATTGCGTTTACAGTAAAGTACTGTGACTTAAGTATTCGAGATGCTAAGCAGTATACATTTTAATATAATTTTGTAGTATAAGTACTCGTTACATTCCGAAGAAGTTTTCTATTTAAGTATTTTAATTTGCTAAACTATTGTGAAAAGTCTACATGAACAAAAAATAAAACAGATTAATAATTCTTTATTGTTTTATTTTACATTTAATTTTATTTCTATCACTTATTCCAGCTACAAGATTTTATATATTTATATTAAAAACTAAAACTCTGTGTTAAAAACATGTATGAAAAAAAGGAACGCAACGCTCATAGTCAGCTAATAAACGGCGCCGCGCCTGAAGCATGAAAAATTATTGTTAAAACTGGCCACGTGTAACGTCTTCAATTAAAAAAAAAACGCCGATTAACCTATTAAAATACAGAAATTTAAGTTTTAGTTTCCCTTAAAACTTTTATGTGTGGCGCTTTTTTATAGAAGAAAATCACGTAACGAGCAAATCGTTAACCTAATGATGAGTGCAACGTCTACTCAAAACATATGCTGTGTAACCCAGAACATTTTTTTTTAAATCACACGGCGTTCGTCACCCTGAGACATCAGTCCTTAAGTGAATATGCCCAGAAATTACACTTCCTATCAGTGGGCCTCCAACCGAAACACTAAAGTTTGCACACTACTGCTTCACAAAAGAATAATTTGCACTGCGGTACTACTGCGGTATGGTACACACCTCGACGGATTCCTGCATAGGAATCCTACCATCAGTCAAAAGTATTATTATTGCCACAGAATTGATTAGCCAATTCCTTTGATATAATATTATTCAGCCTTCGCATTCAATAGAAAATTTATTTTTGGGATTTGGAATATTTTTTGAAATTGGAAGTCAAACAAGCATTTACATGTTTACTAATGTATGAAGCTTCCGTAGGAAAATCATTCTGTTTCGGCGGCAATTGAAACGGTTTTTAATTCACGTCCGCTTTGTATCTTATCTGAAACAATGTGTCTGGGATCGTATTAGCGGTGGCACTGATTCTACTACAAAACACAAAAACCAAGTAGAAGTGGTACGTTAGTAAATTAATAAGAGAACCGATATCTCATCCGTGATAACTGATACTATGAAATAATTCAGTTCCAACAAATTGACGCAGTATTTTCGCTATTACGATGTCTTTTTTTTAAAAAAATGTCCAGAGTAATTCTTTAATATGGTTTCTGAGGTTTTACATATTTTAAACACATCTAATGACGGGTATAATAAACCCTATATATCTTTGGCTATTATCAATTTGTGAAATGTAGCACTTTGCTTGGTTACAAGTGCAGCAACACAAATGTCGCAATTATTTTTTTATTAACATCCTCATGATATAGCTCGCCATATGAGTGATAGCTTGGTTGCCGAACTCGGAAATGCTATCAAAAAGATCAGAAATTTCATTTTCTTCTGAACTGTCTTCATTCGGTCAACCTTAGCCATATTCGAGCCTTAGCCATATTTAGATATTTAGGAAAACTGAAATTTAAACACGACTGAAATGTAAACATTGGTGTATAAATTGTAAAAATATATATTATAAAATTGAGGTTAATTTATTAAAATATATATGTAGTTAATAATTATACTCTTTATCGACAAATTTTTTGATCTTCCCTTCTCTAATTGAATAGCTTGAAAACTTTATCAATATTGTCTACGCAAAACTGGCCTTATCCTTTTAGTATTAAGTGGAAAATACTATAACGTGTTAATCTTAAAAAATATTGTCATCTCATAATTGCTTTTTTATTCATTTTAATATATTTACATTTACTGATGGTACGAAACTGCACCAAGGGACAGATTTGTGGATCGACTATCGTTAATACACTCTAAAATAGAACAAAAGGGCATGGTGTTACAACTGTGTGTCAAATTTCACGAAGTGATGTTACCAGCCGTGGTTCAACCGTGGTTAGAACACGACTTAAGTGTGCGGAGTCGAAAGTGCGTGTCACTACGCGTACTTGTGGAAAACGCGCCACGCCCACGTGCCATTTCTCCTCGTTATTTCTGTTGTGGATTCTACATCTCATTCCCACTCTATAACGACCCCCAATGCGTCCGACCCCCATTTTCCGTTTCAGCCATGGCCATTTCAACTTTTTGTGCGTTTTTATGTGTATGTCCCCGAAAAAATAACAATAACTTGAAAGTTTTGTGTTTCACAGATCCGCAAATGATCTAATTCGATTTGATACAATATTCTTCATCTTTAAACACCTAAAACTAATGAAAACTTTAAAAATAATTAGTTTTAAACTACTTCGAAATCAAAAAAAAATTCTCAAAAAAATTTGAATAACTTTGTTGTGAAAAAATGTGTAACAAAATGGTTGTAATATATATAATAAATGGAGATATTACAAATTGAAAATACCCCTCGCAAGCATGAATTTCGAGTATTGAACTGACATTTTATTATAAGTAGTTGGTAACGTAAAATAAACCTTCTAATTCATATATATATCATAAAAAGAAATCCATAGGTATTAGGTCGGGAGAACGAGGTGGCCGCGCTATGGAATAGCTGCCTCGTCCAAGGCGAATGCTGGGCATTTATGTATTCTCTAACGGCTCGAGCAAAGTGCGCTGGTGCTCCATCTAGCTGCAGCATCATACCTCATGGATAACCTCGTGAGAACAATGGTAGCTCAGATGGAGAATCTACGAATTTTGTCCGGAGGAACTAAAAAAACTTGGGCCATTTAATGTGTGGAGCAATTCAATAGGCCCAATCAAACGGTCGTCTATGATGGCCGCCCATACATTTACAGAAATTTCATGCTGTAAAGTACTGGGGCGCACTTCATGCGGATTTTTGGTTAACCATAGATGCACGTTGGCACTCCCATTGCAAAATCCATACACAAAATTTATGTCAGCAATGTGGTGAGATGAATACTCGTTTTTTAACTTAACTCAGTTTTAACTCAACGCACAAACAAAAATGAACAGCGATCACAATGCGAGGCGAGGGCCAACTTATTAACTAAATGTAAATTCAGGTATGTTAAATGAATCACTTGTAAAGCAGGGGTCCGACTCTAAGTTGCTATCTCAGTCACTCACTAAACAAAACCCATTTTACTACCGACTCGCACGTGTCATACGGTAGGAACCCTAAATTCGAATACCGAAAGGATTTAGAGTAACTAACTTATAACAGTAACTTTTTTGCCGTTTTGTTGCTTGTCTCAAAATCTGTCGATTTAATACTAAAAAAAATTGTCTTAACGTTTCATTTTGCAAAATAAAACTATAATTTTTTTAACGATTTTTTTTTGATTTCGATGTAGTTTGAACCTTATTATTCTAAAGTTTAACATTATTTTTAGATGTCTAACGATGAAGAATTGTATATATTGTATCAACTCGAATATGTGTGATCTGTGAAGCAGCACACTTTCTAGTTATTGCCTTTTATTTCAAAAACGTACGCGTCAAAACGCACAATAAGTTGAAATGGTCATGGCTGGAAGGGAAAACAGATATGACGCATTAGAGGGTCGTTTTAGAGTGGGGATAATATGTAGAATCAGTGCCTTAATTTATAGCCTTAATATATATCTACATAATTGCAAATACGGCAAAAATTATTTAATAAGTAATGTAATAATATTAAATTAGGTACTGTAGTACTGATAGAATGTTGACTCTGTTGAATCCGTGTATTAACAAAAACAATGTTTGTAAATATAAAAATGTATTTATGTTGCAATAATCAACAAATAACATACTCTTACATAGTTTGCAATTAGCAGGCACAGTATAAGACATTTCTCACTAAATTCCGTATCACACAAAAGTATCAGTAAATCATTATTTTTATAAGAATAAGATTCGATTAATTTTGGTTCAGTAAGTACATTCATTAAAATAATTAAGTAATTTAGTTTAATTTAGTCATTGGTTTTCCATATCACTGAAAGAAATAAGTATGCAAACCAAAACCAGCTTATAATTAAGTACACAAAATGTAACAGATTACGTACAGAGAAGTACACAATTAAAAATTAATGAAATTCTTGGAACAGATATAATCTCGCAATAAACATATTGCGAGAATTATAAAATTAAATTTATTCATAAATTAAAATTATAAAATGGTAACTTATTCGAGATTATTATTCTTTTTCCGATTTAAACTATTCGAATACAATTTTCACAAGTATATTTCGTTATCAGATACTTTAACACGTAAAAACCTTGTACACTTGTCGTTTGTAAAAATCATATCTATCATTATCATTACATGCTATTCTTAAAAATAATTCGATGCGTAAAAAGTAACTAATACCGAATTATTTAGTGTGACTCACAGTTGCTATTAAATTACTGTAAAATATCATTAATAATAGAAATAAATTATTACTTAATGGTCAATAACCGACGTGTATAATGGCAGGCTTGAACATAGTTGATACATATTGCAGTTATATAGTTTTAGTATGTATAATAACTACGATATGAAGAATAACAGTTCGCCCGTATTTAATTTAGAGCGTGGTTTCTAGCAACAAATTTTAAGCATCATGACCATAACACTATTATCGCAGTATAAATTACACAGGTTTATACAAACATCTGTCAACAACATTAAATGACAGTAGCAGTAAAAAACTTTAAACATAGGTACAGAAATATGCAACAAAAATAAATTACATCTCCGTTGCTTATTTGATTTTTTTAATTGTTCTTCATACCTTTTAAATAAAGGTAAAAACAAAAGAATATATTGTGCATGGCGTAAGAAAAACTACTAACTGAAGGTATTTTTATTGTGCATGATGTGCAGATGGAACTCAATGTTGTTTCATGTTTCGATTATATTTCATTCAGATATCTATTAATTATTACAGATATAATTGCCTTTCAGGTGCCAAAACGCAACGCCCTGTGCCCAAAATGTAGTGCTCTAAAGAATGTACGACCTACATTTACAAATAGAAATCATTAAAGGCACACTTCGATTACGAATCGTTAAACTTATAATTGTCATTTTCAATTTCAAGCCTTCACAATTTAACTATAGGAACAATTGCATGCGTTTTGATTGTATAAAATTAGCAGATGATCAATCTATATTTTATATTTTCAGTTGATGCTTTTTCTCGTACGCCTGAAATGAAAAGATTTCGAATTAATTTTCAACGTATGAAACAGCTTCTCTGTATGTCGAATTAACTTTTTGTTTTGATTACCACCCTGGCTTAGGTTGAAACTCGAAATGAGATCTTCGAAGTAAATAAAATATCTTGACCGGTAAGAATACTGAGCCCGTCTACATTCTACTTATTACTAGTACGGGTTGTTTCTTGATGTTTTGCGGCTAATTTTGACCGAGACATCTACTATCAGAATATGGTAATTGGCATCTTAGTACTCTTCAAATGAAACAGTAGTATGCGCAGGCTACTGCTTAACCCGAGATCCACCATGTCCGCCCGTACCTTAGTGCTTAAATACAGATGGCACTCGCGTATCGTATGACAGTGCAGAGACACAGGGCAGTTACAATAAATGTGTGTGTACAGGTATCGACTTTCGATCTGCCAAAACCTTGTGTTTTAGTTTGCAGATGACAGCACGATCGCAGAGACATACTCATCCATTTACATTCAAATTATACTTGTGCGTTTAAATCTTACACTACAGGCGACCTCTGTTTGTGGCGATGCCAACTTGGTTCTCTCTAACGCCGTGCGAAAACGCTAGTGTCTTTTCTTATTTCAGGGGAGTAATCTTGTAAATAACAGATTGTGCTACAGCTATTGAATATGGATCTCTGAGCTCAATTTTGAATGATTGAGTCTTGAGTCTGCGGGTACGAAATTAGTGGCGGCCACGTAAACAAAAATCATTGCATTTTACAGTGACGCGCACGAAACGGGCGAGAGCAGTGCGCGCCGATCGAGCAATGCACGGACGGTGGCGGTGCGGAAGCGACAGGAAACAACTGGTTTGATTGTTCCACTTGATCGAGAACTAGTGTTGTATTTTTATTTATAATTTTAGTAATGGAAATAACGATAACGAAGTATTTATCTCCTAATTACCACCCCCTATCATCCTGTGGGTGTCGTACGTAATCGACAGAGGGAAAATAAAAACCAGGAGATGGGCAGCAGCATGTTCCTGGAACGTTTGAATAAATAAACTGCGGTTGCGAAACCGCCTGCCAAGCGTGGCAACTATAGAATATATCCCCAAAAATGAAAGCTACAAACTTTGGTGGCCATCTATGGGGGAGGCAAGAGTTCAGCAGTGGACTAGTGATAGGCGGTAATGATGATAATGAATTTATCTCCAATCAAAACCGGCAATGTGGATAGCAGAAACATTCATCACAGAAACAAGAAGGTTGTTAATAAGTGGTGGGAAGAAAAAAAGGCAATGATAAATTAATTCATAATAAAGGGTAGAAAATTCGCCCAAACTACTTCTTCCTTGACTTATTAGATGAACACCGTCTCTAGCTTTAACAATTCAGCTTTCATTAGAAAACTAGGCTCCAATAGTTCTCTTCGCCGTAAGCAGTTCTGTAATTTCACACAACACTTCAAACACGACTGACCAACCGCTAGTTTCGCCCCGCAGGCTAATTTCGTGTCCGCAGCCTAAGATTACATTAGCAATAAAGAAACTTGGCGTACTTGCCAAGGTAAATCAGTATTTCACACAAGCATGGCTTTTAAATGTATATCGCTAAAGTCCGGAAGCATATCAGAGGTGCCATATTTGGGCCAGCCATCTAGATGACTTGGGCTCAACTGATGCTTCATTGTTTAAGACAGAGCTGCACAATCTTCAGCACTGGCGTAGAGTAAGCCAGTCCGTCGATATAGTCTGTTTGGCAAATGCAGAGCCAGTCTGTAGATATAGTCTGATTGGCAAATGCAGAGCCAGTCTATAGATATAGTCTGATTGGCAAATGCAGAGCGAGACGCCACGTACTTTAAAAATTTTAAATGGCTCTTTGTCGGTGGCCAGCAAAATAAGTTCAATATCATTAAAATTACAAATAAGAAAATATAATTTGGATGCCAATAAAATGAACGAAACGCAATACAACCTGTTGCGCAACTCTGGTGAGCGTCTCGGCCATGACGCGGCCAGTCTGTTCCACCATGCCGCACAAGACACCGTCGCTCTTCTTGAGCAGAATGTACGGATGATCGAACTCCACCATTTGACCCGCGTCCATTACCAGCACCTGCAGAAAAAATACTTTTTCAACAAGCAATAATAGATTGTACATTAGTAGATTTATAATTGGTTTACTGTAAACAACAACCGATTCGGATAAAATTATAGAATACAGAAATCCATCAAATATAGATTTATGTGTAGGCAAAAGTTTTTTATTTATCTACGAATACAAGTGTTAGCTAATGTTTTCCTCCAGGCCGTATTTGACCACAGCGACATCTTCTACTTCACAACCGGTAGATGTTATCTGGATAAGATTTATCATAATGCAGAAGTATTTTGCAAACACAGGCACTCGTCGGCATATTCTAATTTCCGAAGAAACGCTTATCAACGTCTGCAGTGTCAGAGATACAAGTCAATTACAACACTAGTTAGACTCGAAAACTAATAAATGTTTCACAAATACCCACGAATCAACAGCAACTCGTATTTTTTATATAAACTGTCAGCTTATGCTGGTAAGGTAAAGTAACAGCCATGTCTCACTGCTGAGCTCAGGCCTGCTCTAATTTTTGAGCCGGAAAGAGTCCGCCAAGCTGCTCCAATGCCGGTTGGCAGACTTCACGTTTTTGAAATATTTTCATTCCTCGGACATGCAGGTTTCCTCACGAGCTTAAGTGTTGATTTCCGCACGTGGTAAATCAGCACTTAAAATTGCAGAACAATTTTAGAATTGCCGGCACCGGGAATCGAACTCAGGTCATTCGCCTACTATGAAATTTAAGTCAAGCGTCTGACCTCTGAGATTGCATGGCTTATGTTGACTCTATATTAATATTAAAAAAATACTGATTGAGACGCTGTGGGAGAATCCAAATGAGTTTCGAAAAACTATTCATTTTGTAATCTACGAGTCTGTATACAAATACAAGAGTATGTTGTTTACTTATAATTATGTTTTTAAAAGTATTACCATTGCATATTAGGGGTAAATAAAACGTACATTCGTAACAATATGTAAATTTTTTATAACTTTTATTAGCACAGCCTTACCTTATCTGAATCCATAACGGTGTGAAGCCGATGCGCAATAGTAAGTACAGTGCACTCTGCAAATTTGTTCCTTATTGTTTTCTGGATTAATGTATCCGTTCTGTAATTTAATATAATAAATAATATCTCAGTTTCACAATTGATATATTTTTTTAATGAAATGTACAGATTTAAACTTTAATAGGTGAAAAATGATAATCAGTTAGATGTACATACATAAGATCACGACTGTATCCCATAAGGGGTAGTCAGAGATTGGGCACTCACTGCATAAATAGATGACTGCCACAATCCACGTTTCACCAAAACAATATAATACACTTGGTGTGATAGGTGGTGAGCACATCGCCACCATGCGCTGTAGGAAGCACAGTGCAGTTTAATTCTATACTCGCCTTTTACATGAATTGACTTGGTAAACGAGGAAAATGTAATAAATAATTAAAACAGTATAAGTAAATGTACAATATCTCGAAGAAAAATTGGGGTTCGGGCGTGTAGACAAATAAGATGATATATATAATAAATAAATAAGGCGGTCCATCGGGTCAGATGACTGATTTCAAACAGATAATTAATTGGGTTTGACATTAGCATGGGATGAATGATATTTCTGTGTAGCAATTTCGTTTTACTGACATAAACTTCACATGCACAACACAACTAGTCTCGAAAACGAACAATTTGTGTTTTTGCACAAATTATGGCTCCGGCTGGGATTCAAACACAAGACCGTCGGCGTAAAAGTGAGGTAGTCAGACCATATGATCGTACGCGGTCGCTGAAAAATTATAGGAATAAGGAGCAAATGTAGGGACAGGGAGATGAAATAAACATAGTTGGTGGATCTTTTTTCAGAAGAAATTTGACGACGCGTGGCGTACCTGATTTCTACGCTCTCCGGTCGTGGGTTCGATTCCCACTCGAAGCCAACATTTGTACAGAAACACACAAATTGTTGGTTTTTGGGTCTGGTCGTGTTTTGCATGTGAAATTGATGTTACAGACATATCCACGACATCATACGCATCCACGATAACATTTGTTGTTGATAAAGGAGGTTGATAAAGGAGAAAATCCTGTGGGGCACCGTTTCATAAAAAAACCACTGACTGCGGGTCGACGTTGGCGGTGGCCTCGTCCAGCACCAGCAGGCGGCTGCGGCGCACGATGGCGCGCGCCAGGCACACCAGCTGCCGCTGCCCCACCGAGAAGTTGCTGCCGCCCTCCGACATGCGCGAGTTCAGCCCGGCCGCTAGCTCCATCACCGCCTCTTTCAGCTCCACCTACAGACAACCGCATCATTACAACATACCTTATTATAAGGAATCAATCACTGCACGTGTATAATTATAAGTTGCATTATTGTTCCGTTAGCAATGAAATGTCATCACAAATTCTTTTAACATTCTTCTCATGAGAAGTTTTAACCTGAAAACCATCATCTCGTTCCGAAACACTGTAAATTATGTTTTCAATGTATCATCTGGTTATGCTGAGTTGAGGTGAGTGGTGCCACTAACTATGATGCATTGCACTCCAGTTCACACAACCGATTAGAAGTTTTTATATCCAGTCACTGCACAAAATGATCGCTATTAATGTGAACGTTAGAAAATGTTATTTAGACTATAAAACAAGTCAAGCAACAAGAAATATATTATTATATAATTATTATATATTAATATATATTAATATTTCTATTTCGATAAAGATTAATATTTTTTTTGTTTTAAATTTTCTTAATTACATTTAATTACAGTACTTTAATTAACAGTCTCCTATTCAATACAACTGCATTTATGTTTTAGTAATTTACTTTAGCACTGAAATAAGTGATATAAGATGAAGTAAAATTTCTAATATCACTAATTTCAGGTCATAATTTTTGGGACATTAGCACCATTTCGGAAATTTTTGGAACCCTTATTCTATGCATTTTGTCGGATACTTTTTCGTGAATCGTTCTATGTTAGTCGCTCCATACATCTACACTATAAGCTAGTGTAATGCAGCATTTTTTTTTCTTTTATTGGATATGGTGACGAAACGATCAAAACGTTCACCTGATGGTAAGTGCAACGTCAGCCAATAACAATGCTGTGTCACACGGAAAATTTCTGTGTGACACCACAATGCGCCCGTGTCACCCTGAGACATCAGTTCTCAAGTCTCATATGCCCAGTGATTACGCGAGCTCACAGTGCACTTCAAACAGAAAAACAGTAAAGTTTGCACCCTACTGCTTCACGGTCGCCCCACGGCCAGTTACTCTGGCCATGGGGTGGTACCTACCGAGACGGATTCCTACCACCAGAAAAAAGGGTTAAATTTAACAATAGAATGATGACGTTACGGGCACACGTGGCACATAATATTATCAGGTGAACTGTCGCGAAGATATGCTGATATACGTTGTTATGCAAAAAATAAAACATGAAGTGTAGCATCGTACCTCCTCCAGAGCGCGCCAAAGCATTTGGTCGGGGTACTCGTCGAAGGGGTCGAGGTTGTGTCGCATGGTGCCCGAGAACAGCACGGGCTCCTGCGGGATGATGGAGATCTGACTGCGCAGCTCGTGCAGGCCCAGCGTCGACGTCTCGCGGCCGTCTATTATTATTTCGCCTTCGATCTTTGCCAATCTATTTAAGAAACAAGTATCGTACAGTTTTTTTTTTATATACCACGTTAGTAAAAGTGACGAAAAGTTAATTACTATAAATTTTATTTACTATCAACTGCAAAATTTGACCCGAGCAGATATATACACGTAAGCGAGTTAAGTAAAGAGTAAAGACGCGGTAAATATGATTTTATAGTACATATACCAAAGTTCTTAAGATTAGAATGTTACGGGTAGCCGATCGCACTTCAAATGCTACTTTTCGTAACCGGACTATACATTTTAAACTTAAAAAATATGTGATGATTATTCCGCCATCATTCATTGAAGGTTACTCATTTTTTGCGACATATCGTCGACTTTTACGTGGGGATAATGGTTTCACCTATGCTCTCACCAAACGCTGAACGAAATCCATTGAGCATATGGGTGGCGCGTATCTGCTATAGTCCGTACACGTGACGTATCTACGAATCGTGATTGTCAAACAGTCAGTGAGTTAACGCTCACTCACTGTTTGATTTGAACGAAAACAGTGCAACTCAACAATTAAATGTAAGATTTGCCTACTATAGGTGACTATTTGACAGAAACTTCATACGAGTTACATCAAATTCCTTCGACGATCACGGACAGATCCAATAATGAAACTCGCCTTAAGAGATAGTTATAAAAAGTGCGCATTTACAAATATCTACTAGTGTACGTTTAACTGCTGATAGTATAAAATCAGTCTCTCAATTTTTTAATATATTTGTATAAACAATGTATGTAAAAAATATTCATGTTAATTTCTTTAAATAAAATGACTATTATTTCGTAACTAGATAATTATTATCGAATTCGCGTAAATTTAAGAAATCATTGTTACAATCATTATTACAAGAAAATTTTAAATCACTTTTTTTTACCAGTACGGCGGCGGCAGATTCAACCCGACTCTTTCGAAAATGAGCCAAGGCTTGTGCCAAACAGTGGGCCGCAAATCGGCTGTTCTCGCTATTTTACTACAGAGAAAATATTTAACATTATTTAATAGTTGTAAATGCACACCTGAACAAGGCGTTGATAAGTGAAGACTTCCCAGCGCCGGTTCTACCGACGATGCCGACTTTCTCCTTGGGCTGTATGAGGAAGGAGAGGTCCTTGAGCACGGGCGGCTCGCCGGGCGCGTAGTGCAGGAACACGCGCCGGAACTCCAGCCGCCCGCCCTCCGGCCACGACGGCGGCGGCTTCTTGCCCGGCTCCGACTCTAGAGGCGGCTCCGACTCAATGTTCGAGTACTCTTGTATCCTGTCATTAAGAACTCAATTAAATCTGTCATTTTAAAGTATTTGAAAATCGGTTCGGACACATACTCAAGTCACGTAATTACGTGGGCTTCGTTTATAGCGAGACCTTACAAAAAATGTGTCCGGCAGAGCAACATATAGCATCTATCTACCTCCTTCCTGTCGAGGATGTCGTAAGAGGCGACTAAGGCATTGTACGGACAGCCTTTACACATGCAGATTAACACCATAATATGCAATGCTGTCACTATACTGCTGGTGAGAACGCAACGGAGAATCAGTTTTTTTTACTCTACCCCAAATGGCGTCGACGTGGTTCGCCACCCGTCACATCTCGTTTCCCGCGGGGAAAAGTGGGCTACATATGTAGCCTCAGCCCCTTACATGGGAAAAAGGCGTGACTATACGTATATTTGTATTAAAATCGATGACCCGGTGGCACTGCTTGACTGATAAAATGCACAAACGCAATATATAAATTTATTTTAATAATATAATTAGTTTAAAACTGTTCCCTTTGTTATATATTGCTAAGTGTAACATCTGCTCATAACAAATGCTGTGTTACCGAGAACACCTATGTGCAGTACCTCATATTGCGTCCTTAACCCTAAGCCATAAGTTCTTAAATCTCGTAGGCCCTGTGATTATGATAGCTCACTGCTTTGCTTTCTGCACGCCTTTGCCTTTCACACCGAAACAGTAATGTTTGCTACACTACTGCTTCGAACGAAGAATAATTTGCCGTGGGGTGGTAACCTATCTAGACAGATTCCTCCATAGAAATCATTATCCTGTTTTATGTGTATATAAATTGCGTCCACGTGTCCGAAACTGTGCATTACCTTTCGACGCTGGTCATCTGGTTTTCAAGCTCGGTGGACTGCCGCATTCCCCACTGGAACATGCCGGTCAGACCCATCGCTTGTGTGATGGCTAGACCCACGTTGCCGCCGTATTCCTCTGTTAACATAGAATAAAATACATACGTATATTATTAATGCGAAAGTAACTCTCTCTGTCCCTCTGTTTGTTACTTATTCACGGTCTAACCGCTGAATCAAACTTAACGCAATTTGGCACAGAGATAGCTTGCATCCTGAAGACGGACCTAGGATACTTTTTATCCCGTAAAATCAAATAGTTCCCACGGGATATATAAAAATACTATATTCACGCGGAGACGAAGTCGTGGGCATCAGTTAAAAGTTCAAAAACTTTGATAATAATAAAATGTTTTACGAAAAAAGTGACGTGACCCAGCAGTCACTTGCGATTCATACCTGCCTGCTGAATTGCAGGTCGTAAGTTGAAATCGGACGCCAAATCTAATACTTGTGCAACACTCAAATTTGATTTTCAATTCCATGTACAGAAACTGTCTCGTGTCTCTTACACAAACTCTGACACTTCCTATGATCTTATTTCATATGCACATCGAGTATGATGACAATGTTCTCCTTGGCGCAAACATAGAGAATCAACTTGAACTTGCACTGATACTCAGAGCAACATAAAAACAAACGGGACCGGTCAAGACTATGTCGTCCGCTTGTCTTTGATATCTACAGTTGTCACAGTATGTTTAAAGATATTGACTCGCAAAAAATATTATAACAAAAATGCGTACTTTGATCGAAGACGAGGAAGCTGAGCGTAACAATGGCGATGTAGACCACGCACACCAGGTCCAGCCAGAAGCCGAACGCGCGGGAGCTCGCGATGAATAAATACCTGCACGTCAATACAAATTTTATTCCGGTAAATATTACAGCCGATAGCTGTCCGGCAGAGTAGAATAGCACCTACCTCTTTTCTACCGAGGTGTGGTAAGAGGCGACTAAGGTATTGTACGGACAGCCTTTATTCGTGCAGAATACCACCGTTATATGAACTGCTGTCACTATACTGCTCGTGAAAGCAATGGAGAGTTAGATTTTTATTTACTCGTAATAAAATGGCGGCGGCCTGGTTAGCCACCCGTCACGTCTCGTTTCCCACGAGGGCGAAAAGTGGGTTAGTTTTGGAGCCTCTACCTAGACCTTATATTGGGCTTATAAAAGGCGTGCAGTATATAAATACGAGTGAGTTCTTCGGTGTTTACGCTTACTTGCGGCATTGTAATATTTCTTGCGAAGTTGATAGCCTGAACTGTATACGGAAGTGTGTGTGGTTGAAAATCAGCCAGAGGAGCATAATACCTTTTCCAATATCTCGTTCAGTAGATGTCGTAAAATTTCTATGAGAGACCTATGTCCAGCAGTGGAATGTTTACAAGCCAATGGTTATGATAAACGTTTAAATAATAAGTTTATATTTTTTAATTCACTTACCAAGCAGAGCTATGAAGGTCTTGATGATTGTCGAACTCCCTTATAAGAGCCTCCTGCGCGCCGAAAGCACGTATAGTGGTGATGCCCTGCAGCGTCGCGTTCAGGTGAGAGAATACCGGACTACGAGCTGTGGAATAGTCGCAAAACTATAATTCTATTCGAGGACTAAACTTTTACTAATAAATGTTTAACTAAACAACACACGCGTGGTAACAAATTTGTAGCGACCCGCATTCGCTTCGCTCAGGTGTTAAGATTCTTAATTATTCTTAGTACTAAACATTAATATATTCACATTTGATATTGTATGGCTTCCAAAGTGCTAGAATTTAGAATGGATTTAGTAATTTATAATATCACATAATAATAACTAATATGGTAAGATAGCGGGTTGTTGTGTCCTATTTAAAAAAAAAGTAAAGTAACAGCCTATAAATTGCCCACTGACTGAGCAGACCTCTCATTACTTTTCTAAGAGGGTTTTGGAGCCGGTAAGAATCCGCCACGCTGCTCCATATCGGGTTGGCGGACTTCACATGTGTTCAAATATTTTTTATTTCTCAAACATGCAGGTTTCCTCGCGATATTTACCATCACCGCCGAGCACCTGGTAAATCAGCACTTAAAATTGCAATTAAGAATTTTAGTGGTGCCGGCACCGAGAATCGAACCCAGGTCACTCGCATACTATGAAATTTAAAGCGAGCGCCTAGTCTTAACCTCAGCCTCCTCTTTGTCTCAACAATATAATGATGCTGTAAAGAATTCAACATCGTTATAACAACATATGTAAGTATGAAAGCTGATTCGTCAAACGGAGGCAAAATTAAAAAAAAAAACTCGAAAAAGTTTGGCGTTAGCCACAAGATGACTTACTCACACCCTCGAGGCGCTTTATGCTCCGTGACGATGCCAGGTATACGATGCGTAAACCGTAGAATATAACGCCAATGGCCACCGTCGGTATAAGCAACCACCAGTTGACTATTCCCACCACTACCACTATACCGATCAGAGATAGGCCAATCTGTAACCAATATAAAATTATAAAAATATATGGATCTTATTACATACATACATATAGTCACGCCTTTTTCTCATATTATTGGTAGGCAGAGACTACACATGAAGCTCACTTTTCGCCCCCGTGGTAAACGAGTCGTGACGGGTGGCGAACCACGTCGCCGCAATTGAGATTTTGGAGATAAGCCATTTTTCTCAAAACTAATGGAAAAATATATCTTTAAGGTATGTTTGTTTTAGTTATTTTTATTGTTATTTATTTTCTATATCTGTTAAAAAAAAGAATTACAAGACACATTGTTTTATTTACATACGCGCATATTATCTTGGCCTCAGATTGATTTGTTCATGTTTAAGATTAAGTTGTTGGATATAAATTTAATACATTAATTTAATTTTCATTCAATTTAATATCTTATTTTGTGTTGCATAGTGTTGGAATTGCACTTGCATACATTAATTGCGCAATAGGCTGAGAATAGCCTGAAAGACGTCTTGCAAGGCTTTAAAGGTGAAGATATGTCTCGAATTCCAGCGATTCCATCTTTATCCGTCCAATGGATATGCCTTTTCAATTATCTCTTGATTGCAATTCCCAATTAGATAGGCGTTTGCAATTAACATCAACAAGTCTCAAGGTCAATCTTTAAAACTATGTGGATTTACAGACAGATTGTTTCGCATATGGACAATTATTGCATGTTGTAGGGTCGCCAAAGCAGACAATCTCTATATCTGCACTAAGGATGATACAACTAAAAATATTATACACCTACATGAATTGTCAAATTATACATATTAAACAATTACGATTCGTCTTTTTCCCCTTTCCATTTAGTCACAGCAACGCGTGGCAGGGTAAAGCTAGTGAGTAACAAAATGTGACGATAATAAGAATGAAGCTCACCTGTAAAACATCAAGCAAAGCAGAGGGCAGCACCTCGTCAACCGCTCCCATGTCCTTGGAGAACCGGTTGAGGATGCGGCCCGACGGGTTGGTGTGGAAGAAGCGCATGGGCGCGCGAGTGATCGACGCGAACATGTTGTTGTGGAGGCGCGTCGATGCGTTCATCGCCATGGAGAAGAACATGAACGAACGCAGCAGAGACACTATGACCAGCGCCACCACCATGGCTATGGAACGGTAATATGCTATTAAAAGAACCATTCTTATTTGTATTTATATTTTAATTGGTTACTTGTAATCGACTTTATCGACTTCGATGAAATTTACGTCTAAGGTATTCCTGGGTCAGGCCATCGATTAAGCCTATAAATGTAAATAATAACTATAGTCTGTTCGCGTTAAGAAAATAGTGAGGCAGCAGTGCAACTACAGGGTAAGGGTGTATTGAATGTGGAGTAAAAATTCAAACTTTTTTTTTTTTAATTTAATGAAGTTTAATAGAAACAAATTGTCTTAAAATTGCCTAAATCACTAATCCGTGTCGCTAGGTTTGTCTAGTTCATCTAATTTTTCGACCGTCGATAGTCGAATTTTTTTTCACGGGTGATTTTAATGTGTTAGTATCCTTTTTTGTCCTTTAATAATTTTATAAACATTATTTTCGGACACACCGTATGCACTTGCTGTTTTTATTACTCTGCTCTCCACAGTCGCATTTAAATCACACAGTTTAAATTACTTATAAACATTATAAATTATGCGTCTCTCTCCGCTATGGATTATTGATCCACTTTCAAAATTTAATGTTGAACAAGTAACACGCAAAACACATAAATACATAACCGTTTTGTTCCAAGGTCTGACTTCAACTGGTCACTGTGAAGTAGAGCTGTAGCAAACCGTATGTATTCGGTACCGAGTAACGAGTACGCCATCTAGTACCGAGTACCGAAACGTTACTCAAGAATGCATTTCGTTATTTCGTTACTTTCGTATTTTCGTACTGATATTAGTTTCCCGTCCGATCCCACCGCATATCGGCCTATAAGCCTCCTCAAGGCCTTAGGCAAGATATACGAACGCCTACTTCTCGCCCGCTTAAGAGACTTCATGCAGTCTCGAGGGATCCCCATCCACGAGCAGTTTGGATTCCGTGCCAAACACTCATGTACCCAGCAGGTGCACCGCATAACGGAGCACATTCAATCCCGCTTCATACGCGGGCTTCATACCGGAGCGCTCTTCTTCGACGTGGCGAAAGCGTTCGACAAGGTCTGGCACAACGGGCTCATATACAAGTTATATGGACTCGGTGTGCCAGATCGCCTCGTACTCATCATACGAGATTTCTTACGCAGTCGAACCTTCCGCTACCGCGTCGAGGGGGTGCGATCCGAATCACATCCCATCCTAGCCGGCGTACCACAAGGCTCAGTCCTAGGTCCCGTGCTCTACACCCTTTTCACGAACGACATACCGCACACCAGCGGCGTCGAACTCGCCCTCTTCGCAGATGATACCTGCCTATATGTGTCTGGACGTAATCCAGACACTATCTCTAAACGCCTCCAATCCGCAGCCCGAACCCTCGGGAACTGGTTTCGGAAATGGAGGATCGAGGTCAACCCAATCAAAAGTGCAGCCATGTACTTCTCGCGGCGCATAACGCAGCATCTCCCCACAATAGAGTTATTCGATCGTCCAATCCCCTGGGAAAAGACAGTCAAATACTTAGGCGTCCTATTAGACTCGAGACTCAGCTTCGGTCCACATATTAACCGAGTAAGGAACCGAGCGGCGTTCGTACTCGGTCGATTACATCCGTTACTAAATAAAAATAGCAAAATGTCCCTACGTAATAAAATTACACTTTACAAAGCCTGTATTCGGCCAATTATGACATACGCAAGCCCCGTATTTGCGCATGCCTCCCCGCGTCAAATTCACCGACTTCAGGTAATACAAAATCGATTCATGCGTAAAGCCACGGGAGCACCGTGGTTCGTGCGTAATGCTAACCTTCATATCGATTTAGGGCTTCCTACCATAGCCCAATATCTAAAGTTGGCCTCTCGCCGATACTTCGACTCTGCCGCCACGCACCCCAACCCACTGGTTGTCAGTGCCGCCACTTACAACCCCCTCGCGATACACCAAAACTCGACCCGCGGAAAAAGGAGACCGAGGCACGTCCTCGAGGACCCTGACGACGCGACCACTATTGCCCAAGCGCTCTACTCAACACTACACAAACACCCATTATCACCATCATACCGCCCCCGCCGTCGGCGTGGGCGTATCAGACAAAGTTATTCGCGATACCGCCGCATCTCAGGCCGGTTTTCCCCTAGCAGTAGTGTCATAAACAGAAGCGTCGCTGGAGTTTCTTGCGCCATTTCTTCTCCAGCGGAAACGCATTCCGAATTGGTGGTAAACTTATCTTATAATAATCATGGTATTAATAATTATAGTAGTAGTAATATTGCCCTCCCGATTGCAGTAACTGACCGAGCCGAGACCGGCCCCCTTGGGCACCCCCGAGTCTGTTACTCTCGCGAACAGGATGACGGTCCAAGCCGAGGTCCCCTCTCGGGGGCCCTTGCGTCAGTCATCCATAAATAAAGGTTTCGGCTAAGCGCCCTCAGCGCTATGCCACCTTTCAATCCGGCGAAGCTGTAAAAGCCTTCGGGCTAACAGTGACCACCAGTCCTAAAAAAAAAAAAAAAAAAAAAAAAAGATATTAGTTTGATTGAATTTTTGCAAGTACGTTCGTTGCGTTGATGCTTGAATTGAAACGGTTTGCTGATAGTGCGATAAACGCATGCGCGCGCTTATTTCGTGATTTTAAATACGTATGTTACAAAGGACGATGTTTGTTTACTGTTATTTGTTACTATAAGTAAAGGAATTGTTTAGACAAGGTTTGGGATTGGAGAGAGAAACAAGGTAGGTAAGTATTTTTATACAAAATATTAATTAATGTAATAATATAACATAGATTTATGTTTTTGTTTTATACTATTGTCAATTAGTTTAACTAAAAATAATACTATAAGAGATATTATAATAAAGCCGTGTTAATGAGATGAGATTTAATTGTTTTTTGGTTAATAAAGGCTTACATATTCTCAGGGATAAAATATTCAAAACAGTAAATTCTGTTCAGTTTTTCAATTAGATCGTTGTGGTAATTAAATTACAGTTTACTTGTAGTTCTACCCACTTCCATATAAAATTAAACTAAATTTAGATTTACATAATATACACAAGTCAGGTTCAAAAAATGTAAAGTTAAAATATTCACATTACGCAGCTAAATATGTAACGTATTAAGAATGTATTCTACAAAGTAGGTACGACCGACGCGACGTCGTCGATGCGATGTTATTTATTAGGTATCAAAAGTAACGAGTAACGAAACGATACGATAGTAACGAGTACTGATAGTTATAGTAACGAATATATCCGAGTACGCTTTTTTTCGTTACTTTTACACCACTACTGTGAAGTCGACTTTCTAATTTCTAGCATTCTAATTGGCTCGGGGGCGTGGCCAGGCCGGCGGACAACGATGACACACTATTTTCCTAACGCGAATGGACTATACGTCTATAATTTCGAGCACAATAGTTTAGTCTCTTTCGCCGCTATACAGATCTCAACAATGCTCTTTTTATATCTCCACTAGAGGTTAGTTACCACCACATCTCATCCCGTGGGTGTCGTAAAAGTCGAGAGATAGAAAATAAAACCAGGAGATGGGCAGCAGCATCTTCCTGAAACATCCGAATAAATAAACTGCGGTTGCCAACCCGCATGCCAAACGTAGCAACTAAGGCTGTTCAGCAGTGGACTAGTGATAGGCTGAAATGATGATGATGAAATAAAAAAGTACCACTAGAAATGACCATCTGAAATGCCGGTCAAATTTGCGAATACAAAAAAGTTTTTTTTTTGAAGAAAGCTTGCAGACTTGCTGTATGATTGGCAAGATAAGTTATTTTATATAATGTAACAACTGTTTGCAACAACAATTTTTTAGGGCATTGGAGCAGCGTGGCGGACTATTCTCCGCTCTAAAGCCCTATCAGAAATGAGAGGAGGCCTGTGCTCAGCTGTGGGACATTTATAGGCTGATACTTTACTTTTTTACTTTTTAAATACAAGTTACAAATTACATAACAGGACATTATAGAATATTGTAACAAGTAATAAAAAATATTTATATATTTTTTATATGCTGCAAATCTGTCGTATCCACACCGAAGTCGCCCTGAATTTTAATATAATAACATATATACTTACCACTGTAAATATAGATACAATCGTATCGTGTAAGTCCCGCTCTAACAAACTGCGCGTTTTCTATGAGTGGATCGGTGAAGTTGGCGGACAGCTGAAGTGGGCCCAACGTGTTGTTTGCGTCCAGCGCATGCATAAATGACCGCGGTAAGTCCTCTTCTAAATTGACCCTGCAAATATAACTTGTAGTAATGCATATTCACATACATACATACACAATCACATTTTTTTTCCATTTAAGGGCTAAAAAAATCCTAGTTCACTTTTCGCCCCCCGCGTGAAACGAGTTGTGTCTGGCGAACCACGTCGCCGCCGTTTTGGTACAAGTAATTTTTTTTAAATTCTTACTGCTTATTGGGATCCCACGGGCAGTTTAGTAACAGCATTGCATATTATAGTATTATTCTGCATGAATAATGGCTGTCTATACAATACCTTAGTAGTGTCTTAGGACACCTCGGTAGGAAAGAGATACATCAATTAAGGAGTTACTGGTAATAACTGGGCACATGAGACTCAAGAACTAATGTCTCACGATAATGAGCGCAGTATGAAACCACATAGAAATTTTCGGGGTGACTCAGCATTTGTTATGGACATACATCGCTTTTACCATTAGGTATCTTGCTCGTGTCGTCACCCAGAAAAATTCTGTGTGACACCCACACTGTGCCCATCACCCTGAGACATAAGTTCTTAAGTCTCATATGCCCAGTGATTACGCTAGCTCACAGTGCCCTTCAAACCGAAACACAGTATTGTTTGCACACTACTGCTTCACGGCAGAATAACTGGCTCTGGGGTGGTACCTACCTAGACGGATTCTTGCATAGGAATCCTATCACCAGTAAATTTGCCCTAATCGTCACGTTTCACAGATGAATTGATCCTATCGCCGCTCGCCTTATAGCTAAGGCCCAATCCGCCACAGGTGGGGTGTTTCGGGCGGGGCATTTTTGAGAAAGCAATACTGCCTTCTATCAGCTATGAGATTTCCCGGGCTAGTTGACTTTTACGACAATCAATATGATTAGGTAATTCCTTCTACGTAGCCATCTCAAGTCATCTTGCTAATATTTTGTTAACATCAAAAATAATATTTTGTTAATGAGAATGGTGACGTGAATGATGACGTGAATGATGACATGAATGATGACGTGAGTGATGACTTTAATGATAATGTGTAAAAGTGAAGTGAATGATCACTTTAACTGACTTTAATGATCACGAGAATGGTGACGGAAATGGTGACATGAATGATGACGTTAATGGTGAAGTGAATTATCACGTAGATGGGTTACCATGATCATGACCATACCATGGGTTACAATCATCATGTTAATGGTGACGTGAATGATGACGAGAATTGTGAAGCAAATGGTGACGAAAATGGTAACGTGAATGGTGACGTGATCAGAAGTACAAGATGTAAGTCGCTGACCAGTAGCTGGTCCACCAGTCAGAGCCGGAGCCGAGCAGCTGGGCGAGCGTGGTAACGGCCAGCATGAGCGCGACGAGCAGCGGGTGTCCGCAGGCGCGCAGGTAGGCGCCGTACACCGCGCCCGACACCGCGCCCGCCGACCGCATCTCCGCCTCCTCGCGCCCGCCCTCCGGCGGCGCCGCGCCCGTCAGGTTGTCCACAGAGCTCACCTGCGATAATGATCAATCTTTGATCATGACCCCTTGACAGATTCGACCACGGCGACAACTTCTGAACACCGGTCAGAAGCTATCGACTACACAGGAGATATTATAGTTCATTTGTTTGTTTGTTTTTTTGCCCCAGTTTTAGTTGCCATTGGTTATTCAGATGTTCCAGGAAGATGCTGCTGCACATCTTCTGGTTTTTATTTACCTTCTGTCGACTTTTACGACCCACGGGATGAAATGGAGTGGTAGATTCTCTTAAGCCGCTACCACGCGGATTATCAGTATTATGGGTGCGTTATACAGGCAAAAATATCACGTGCCAAAACACAACAAAATTTCAAAAATATTAACGACAGTATATCTATTGAATGTAGACCTGATATTTTTTTTATGTATATTTTTATTCCGGAAAATGAAAGACTATTCACGGTATTTTTAAAAAACCTAAATCCACGCAGTGAAGTCGCGGACTTCAGCTATAGTATACATATAAATGAAATTGTTACTTACAGAATGTATGCTCAATTGTCGTTTGCGAAAACTACCCTGGAGCACAGAGTCCTCTAGTTCGTTGGTTGAAGTTTCTTGTACTGGTTTCGGTTTCTCTTCCTCCGCTTCATCTCTCGCTAACAATGATGCGAAATCGAGACCCGAAGCGCTCAACGTGTCGAAATCACCCGCCGCTGCTATGGAACCGTTCTTCAGTATAATTATCTGTTGTATGAAATAAAAGGAAATTGTATATCCCACCACTTAATTTGCAGACACTGCCAAAAGTTTAATGAATCAAACAGGTTAGGTTATATATATTATTCTATTTTTATAACAATGTAGAATTCATATAAAAAATCTAATGTTTAAAAAGCAGCAAAAAATATTCTAATGTTAAGCGATATTTTCTTTTTTATTATGGGCTGTTAACATCGTATATTAATATACAAATTGAAACTGAATCAATCAATCAAATCAACTAATCAAAATTTATCAAAAATCTTTTTTTATTGCTTTATTTTACCTTAAATAAAGGGTTTATTTAAGGTAAAAGAAAGCAATAAGATTTTTGATAAATGATTCAGTTTCAAATACTTAACTAAACATACTAAATTACTCATATATCATACATACATTCATTCATTCATTTTGGATAAAGTTACTGCCGTTTTAAAAATGAATAATCTTTAAGACTACTCTAAACATTCATAAATAATTTAATTTTTAGTTGTTGAGATTGATGACACACAAGACTTGAAGATTGATCTTTAAATAATGAAGATATTTATCTAGTTTATATGAATAAACATATGACAAGGCAATACGAATAAACCGAAGTGATTTTTAATTTATTTTCATAGTCATAAAATGGAATTAAACTAATACTATTAACTAATGTTTTATGCCGGTACTTAAACAGATAGCAGGGGAGAATGGATTGTAAATGATATGTAATCTAAGTTCATGCATTGGTGTTTTTATTTACCAACCTTACAACCACCTTCGTGCTTCTGTTGGCAATACCAGACAGAAAATGTTAAGTAAAAGTATACTATGTATCTATATTTTGATCTTAATAACATAAACACATTTTATGTTTCTTTTCTTTCAAATATCGTATTCAAAAACCAAGTAGATGGAGCATTTAATTTTCCAGCATTATACTACATTATTTATTCGCAAAAACTAACTACAATTTTCTACGACTAACCTACTACAAATATCTTACGATCTACATAATATCAATAAACAAAAATATCGAAAAATCTCAGTTAAATTGTCCTATATTATACATTGATAAACAAAAAAAACTACGGAAAACCCAGTACACATATTAAATAAATAAAAAAAAAGATCTATAAGAAATGTTAAAATGGAGATATTGTAACTGTCCCGTGTATTTGACACCGCCTTCGAACCTTCCTTCGAACTTATGGAATAGTAGTTACATATGAAAAGGGAAGTATAAGACGAACTACCTTTGTATGTTTGTATTTTAAATCACACTTTTAGCGCTATTACACATCTTACCGTCGTCGAAATTGGCTCAGAGAACATTATCATTACTGAGACTGCAACCATATTATCCTTTAAGTAAGACCCAGTATTATTTCATTTTGGAAGAACTTTACCTGATCAACGTCCCTGAGGAACTGCAGCTGATGAGTGACAAGTATGCGGGTGGTGTTGCGCAGGTAGCCGACGACGCAGGACTCGAACAGGTGCCGGCCGACGTGCGCGTCCACGGCCGACAGCGGATCGTCCAGCAGGTATATGTCGGCGCGCTTGTACACCGCGCGGGCCAGGGAGATGCGGGCGCGTTGTCCTGACAAGTTCGTAAATGGACACTATTTTAGAAATATCTCTCAATGTCACGTGTGACCTCATTCTTAAATATGTGCAACAAGATAAAAGCGATTTTGAGTCGCTGTTTACTGCAGGGATAAAATGATTTTAATAACAGTGAAAATAGTTTCTGGACTGAAGCATTAGGCTTATTTTCAACACTCACCTGGACCCATAGGGATGCGAAAAAATGAACGGTAGTATTGTCGGAATGTATGGAATCCAGAAAGCGAGAAGAATTTAATGTTCCGTCTGTTTTATATACATATTGGTAAGAGTCAAAAAATTATACTCCATTGCTTTCCCACGAGCAGTATAGTGACAGTGACAGCATTGTATATTGTGGTGTTCTGCAGGAATAAAGGACTGTCCGTACAAAACCTTCGTCGCCTCTTACAACACCTCGGTTGGAAAAGGGTAGGTGCTACTCGACTCTGCCGGACACTTATCGGCTGTTCAATTTTAAGTAAAATATATAAAAAAATAAATTAATAGGGCTAGGCCGTGATTTTGCTGTAATTGCTACACATACAACAAGTATATTTGCGTTGTAACTAGCATATTTAAGATTGCTGTACCAGCGACGTTACGATCTGTATATTTAAGAATAATTTTAGAAATATTCAGTTGACCATTTATCAAAAACTTTATTTATATCTTTCCCTTTGTCATACTTTATTTGGAACACATGCTATTAGCACTCTAAATACAAACTGTACAACTAATAATAATAGTAAATTTATCAGAAAAAGAAAATCGGGCTGTTGACAACCGAGATACAAAAAAGTATGCACAACTTACTGCCTCTACTCTTCTAACTTCTCTAGTTGAAACTTTATGACACCCACAGAATGGGTTGTTGTGAAGAACTCCACTTGGCCAAACTTAATAATTTTACCCTAGCGCGGCAAACAATTTGTAAAAACAATGTTTGTTTCTCAGTACCAGGCATGTAAATTAATCCATAGACCAATGAGATCAGTACTGCTTACCTCCACTGAGACTGACTCCCCTCTCCCCCACTACAGTCTTGTCTCCTTGCGGGAACAGCGCGAAGTCTCGGTCGAGAGCGCAGCGGCGGACGACAGTGTTGTACCGCGGCCGGTCCATCGGCTGCCCGAACAGAATGTTCTGTCGGACGCTACCTACAACAACAGCAAAAAACTATCACCTACATAAAATATTATTTTGGTTATTAAAGTATTAAATTTGATCTATTTACTAAACCCTTTTCGGAATCTTGTTCGGGAGGCTGGATTTCGTCAAGTCTGCTTGCAAAACGTATCGTAATGACTCTAAAGCAGCACATAGACGCTGCTCAGAAGCGATATTGGTCTATATTTCTTCAAGAGGGCATTATCACCCTTCTTGAAGAACAGGACAACCACGTTTCTACTCCACGTACTTCCACGGACGGATGACGGTACTGTACTAGTACCGTCATCCGGAATCAATCATCTTTCAGAAGTCGTTTAATTAAACAACTTCTAATAGGACTACTAGTACCGGTTTCCATCCGCTCTCAGAAATCCCAGATCCAGAAGTTCCGCTGTAATTCCGTCGTCACTATGCGATTTGCCATTCTTAAGCTGTTGGTGAGTCATACGAATTAATATCGATCAGACTGACGTCCAGGATATTATCGGAATAGGGTCCGACTAGATTTGTTCTTGGGTCGTTACTCACACTAGTGTGTGGCCCCAACGACGATGTGTACAGCTGTCCATAAAATCTCTCGATCTCACTCAAAATCTCTGGACCAACGAAAATGATGCCACCGGTCTCGGTCCTCAACTTAGTTGACTCTTTTCGGCAGACAGATCCCTGGCAAAGCCTTTGAGACTTCGTTTCGCTCTATCGCTTCCTCAATACGAGCAGTATAAAGTTGCGCATGCAAATTAAGAGTGTTTTTGGAGAGTTTCTGGATGTTATTTGCGCGGCAGGTCTTGCAAAACTTTGTCCACATCGCCTGGACAGTTTCCAGGAGCCTCTCGCTCGCAGCCAATACTAGCGTGACCGCCGGAGACTAGCGTCCGTTTTCGTTTTCTTTCTCTCATTGGAGGGATTTTGCCATAGTTGCCACGCTTGACAGTCGCGTTGGCAATCCCAGTTTGTTTATTTTGATGTTCCAGTTGGTGCTGCCCATCTCCTGGTTTTAATTTTTCCTCTGTAGACTTTTACGACACCCACGGGACGAGATGGGCTGGTGGATTCTCTTAAACCGCCACCATACGGCTTTGAAGGCATTGTCTTAGAAGATTGGAGGACATATTTGCTCATCGACAGACAGTGCTTCTTCTTTAGATTCTTTCATACCGACTTACATGAAAACATATTATTTAAAAAAAAAGGATCAAAATCTGGAAGGGAGTAATTGGCATTGATTGGTATACACAAAATGTACGTACCAGAAACAAACAGCATTTTAAAAATAATAAATATAATACTAAAAATAAGATTCAAGAAGTCATCCCAGAATCTCGCTACATTACTGCGTAAGAACTACTGCTCTAATAGCTTGACGTACAGTAACACTTACCAGCAAACAGCCAAGGCTCCTGGCTCGCATAGGAAACAGTGCCGCCGATGTGTACAGTACCAGACTGTAAAGGCAGCTCCCGCAATAACACGTGCAGAAGCGATGATTTGCCTGCCCCTACCGGACCTATTACTGCTATTAATCTATAACAATATGAATATATCATTGTCACACTTTTTGAAGTAAAAACTTCTTTAGAATTGTTGTGATTCGAAGCAGTCATACTAAAAAGAGACAAACATCTGCAGGATTTAACCTGCGAGAGAATGTGATAGAATAAATACTGTATAGAATGTTTCCTATTACATTTATATTTTCGAATATATCCAAATCTTCGATACGTTCGTAGATTTTGATCTCATTAACTCGAAAACAAGATCAAAAACAGTAATTGACGCTGTATTTCAAAGATATATTAATCAAATCCAAACCAAAGCATTTATTTCATAATTTAGTTATCATAAGCCCCTTGTGTCATTTGTTGAAACAGAAAACTAGGAGTCTGTATAATATGTAATGTAACATAGAATAAAATTTAAATATTTTTTAAATTTGGTAACAATGTTATAATAAACTAGCTGTGCCTGCGGTTTCACCCAGATCGATGATATACACATATACTTCCAATTTACTTGATTTTAAGTTCACTGTCTGCCCATGAAAATGCTGTCACTCAGAACGTTTATGTGTGGCACCACACTGAACTCGCCTCGGTGAGACATTATTTCTTAAATCTCATATGCCCAGTAATTACACTAGCTATGAGTCATTCAGTATTAACGATAATATTGTTTCCAACCTACTGTTTGACGGCAGAATAACTGACGGCACTGCAGTGGTACCTTCCTAGACGAGTTCCTGCATAGGAATGCTACTGCTAAAAAATACCTGGTTTAAGTAAATTAATAATGACTTCACATGTATATTCAAAAAGTGGTCTCCGTAGACCCCAGAGGTCGATTTCGAGGATTTGCGGGATCCATATCAATGACAAAAATTATACAGCGAGGTACGCGAGATGTAAATGGGGATCCATGTTGAAGTAGCCTAGGGGTCAGAGTACTTGACTTCCACACTGCGGGCCCCGGTTTTGAATCCTAGCCGAAAACAGCATTTGTGCCAAAAATCTAATTGTTGGGTTTCGGGTCTTGTGGCAGTATAATTTCTTCGGAACTGATAGCTCTGATAGCTTCCAGTATTGGGAAGTTGTCAGTCAGTTCGAAAATCGGCTTGGAAGACATCTCTGCTTTATTTTACAATTACTAGATAAAGTGATGAAACGAGCAAAACGTTCACCTGATGGTAAGTGCAACGTCTGCCCATAACAAATGCTGTGCCACCCAGAAAATTTCTGTGTGACACTACACTGACACTTAGGTTCTTAAGTCTCATATGCCCAGTGATTACGCTAGCTTACAGTGCCCTTCAAACCGAAACACAGTAATGTTTGCACACTACTGCTTCACGGCAGAATAACTGGCCCTGCGGTGGACCTGGACCGTTTGAAGTCAACCACTAGGCCACGCGGTCGTCAAATAATGGTGCAAACAACAACAACGACGATAGATCTCAAATAATATAATAATATAAGTCTCAAATATAAATCTCAAATAAAATAATATAATAATAATAATAATATAAGTACAAAATGTACATATATAAAAAAACCTACAATATATTATTAATTGAAAGTCATGCGGACGACAGAATAGAAAAGAATTATTTACATAATACTCATGAACGTAATCTTTTATAGACTACACTCAGACAATGTCACTTACTTGCCGGGTTTGATTGTGAGGGACATATCCGTCAGAGTGTTCTCGGAGTGCGAGGCGATCCACTTGGCGGTGGCGTGCTTCAACCTCACTCCGCGTGCGTCTTCCTCAACACGCATAGCCAGCTCTGCGTCGTCCTCTTCACCAGATTCCAGAGGTGCAAGAGTTGCGTTGCCTACGACAATTTTTTTTTGTATTTACTTACATACATATATTTTTAATGGATTAAGTGACGAGACTTTCAAAACGTTCACCTGGTTTTAAGTGCAACATCTGCCAATAAATATAATTATATTTCTGTTTGGCACCACACTACGCCCGTCGCCCTATAACATCACTTCTTAAGTCTCATAATATGCCCAGTAGCTAGCTTACACTAGCTCTCAGTGCTTATATAGTATCCGATGAAGCTGTAAAAGCCAAAAAGGCTAACAGCAACTACATCACCGAAATTATCTCAGTGCTTATTTAAGTATTTATGTTTGGGTCAAACCAAACCTGGCACGCGAGCCCCTGGCCCGTGAGCACGGTATCCGATGAAGCTGTAAAAGCCAAAAAGGCAGCAATTACATCACCGAAATTATTCTCAGTACCCTTCAGACCGAAACAGGAATGTTTGCACATTACTGCTTCTCGGTGATTAACTGGCCCTGGGTTTGTTCAGCTGTTCTTCGTATCGTAATTATTGTTTTTTTTTAATTTATTTTTATTGGACTGATGATACATACCATTTCCTTTAGCTTCATCTTTTTTCTCGCTACTTTTGGCTGCTTCTTCTATGGGTTGCTTTTCATCTGGGGATTCTAGTTCACCTTTTGTTGAAGCTACCGATTCTCTGCCTTCCCCTTCATCTTTTTCTTCTTTTGCTTTTTTCTTGACGGCTGTCTGTATTTCTGCTAGACCTGGTACCGGTTTGGTTGTATCTTCATAAAGCATAAAGCTTTGGAGACGTTTAATCGATATCGTAGCTTCTGCTACTTGAGCAATACCTGAAACAATTTGCAAATCGATTTTTTACAACCACCATTTATACTTCGAATTCAACTGTTAGTTGGATGACCATCACCACCCTCTGTCGGACATAAGCCTCTCCCACGAAGGGAGGAGGTTAGTTAAATAATAAACTCGTCATATAATTCAGCGTGTGGCTGCCCATTAAGTTGGTAAAGTTTTTCATTGTTTTTGTAAATTCAATTTATTTTATTTTTATTATTGTAGATTGCTGTTAAATTCTTTTTTAACAAATATATGATAGTCTGTATAAGTTTTTGAAATAATTAATATTAATGCGAATTACGAGTAATAAAACATTTCGAGGAAACGAGGTTCATAGTATTATTTTTTCTTATGATAGTAAACCTGTGTAAAAATCTTCCTAATTAACAAAAATTAAGATTTTTGTAACAGTGGATTTGAACCAATTAAAAATGTATTTTAATAATTACAATAAAGTCTTTTTCCCATGTAAGGGGTAGGCAGAAACCGCACATGTGTAGCCTACTTTTTGCGACCGCAAGAAAAAAAGACATGACGGGTGACGAACCACGTCACCGCAATTTTGGTACAGGTCAAAATATTCATACTCCCCATTGCGTTCCCACGAGCTTTATAGTGAAAGCATTGCATGTTGTATTATTCTGCACAAATAAAGGCTGTCCGTTTAATCCCTTAGTCGCCTCTTACGACACCTCGGTAGGTGGGTCTGCCGGACACTTGTCAACTAATTTTATTTTCAAGTAAGTAATCAAAATGCTATGCAGTCTTTCAATCATACGAAAAATGTATAGGACGCAAATTCAATATAAATAATACATCAATATTTAACATAACTGGAAACAACATGTTTTTTGTACACTAAAAGAACAAAACAGCATTTATAACTTTGCTTCGCTGAAGAATTTCTAGCAATCTTTCTACGCGGAATCTAAGCGGAAACGGATACGGAAGCGGAAGCAGAAGCAGAGGTCATCACTAGTTTGCGACTACTAAACTCTTTGTATAAGAAAACTTTTACATTTTTTATCTGATCTACAGATTTATTTTTCCTTTTAAAATAAAAATATTCCTCAAGTGTTCACTTCGACACCAAAATTTTTGTAATCAACTTATTAAAAACGTTTTTCCCCAGTTCATCGTATTATCCATATATAGGCTAAGGTTTTTGACTAAATTAGAAAATGGGATAAAAATATAATTTTAATAAATTAAAGGCAAACTTACGAAATCGATTTTAGCTAGCATTATCGTGCTACCTACAACTAAAGCTTGGCATTTCGTAATTCAATTTAATTCGCATTTTCGTTCGTTAGTTCGTTCAATTACCACATTTCATTCAAATATTCATATATTATCAGTGTCATGCTACTTAATTAACCATTTTAACCGGTAGATTTTTTTAGTCCAGAACAGAAGATTTTTTTTATTCTAAAGAGAACCGTACTCGACTAAGACAAAAACTTCCTCTACATATATTTTTATTTAGATTAAAAATATCGTGTTTTGCTCAAATCGATTTTTCGATTTGTTTCAGTGTCATAATTATATATAATAATAATATCTCATTTCATATATTTATCTATTAATTCACATATATCCTAACCAGACTAGAAAACTTCAGAAATACCCCATTATAATAATAAGCCTAACCCTCGGCCGATTGGATTCCCCTGCCGAGGGCTTCCGTCTGGTTAGTTTTATTAATATTTTTTAATGTATAGTATAGTGTTCAGTATATATCTTATTGTATCTAAGTTATTTTATCGTATTATATATAATTATATTTGCATTTATATATTTATATCTCAACCAGACGAGAAAACTATAGAAATACTCCAGTATATTATATATGTATTTTTTATGAAAATAAATGTCGGTTCGTAATACCAAACCTAACCATTTTAAATTTTGCGTGTTGGTCTGTCCAAATTAACTTTCTTTCTATCATTGTAATGGAATTTCGGAAAGTTACTCCTGATTCAATTAACTATATGCATACTAAACATAATATTTTATACTTTTTCATTTAAAATTGTTAAAAATTGCAATAAATATCCGTCGTATTGAACTTAGGATGGCATGGTAGCCTACGGAACATCAATATGAATTAAATAATACCTCCTTCGCCAAAAATACGACAAGTTGTTGACGACCTATCAGGGAGCAGATGAACACACCTCCATGTCTACATACAAACATACATATATATATAAACAGCCAAAATAATAATCCTTTGGCTTATCGTTATCGGGTAAAAACAAAGTATTAAAAGTAGACTTACCCTGTGGGAAGAACACGGTCATAGTCTGGCGCAGAATGTTGTAGAAGCTAGTGACGACGAACACTTGCTTTGCGGTGATGGTGTTGTTCTGGCCGAGCACAAATGCGAGTATAGAGAAGAAGAGGCAGATGCGTGTTGTGAACATAATGAATGAAGTCAGCACACCCCGGATGTAAGATGTGGCACGGATCTGTTTGATTTCCTGCCTGCAAAGATACATTTTTCATTCGTTATGTAACAAGCCGCAAGGGGGTGAAAGTACCCATAAATACAAGTAACTTTTACTTTAGGGATACGAAATTATACTATTTATTGTCCAGGGTGGGTCATCAAGATGTAGGAATTTCAAAAAAATATAGTCTTCAAGCGGTGGTGGGGATCACTAGCTCGGTTCACAGAAATTCAGTCATTCAGTCGCAATGGAGGGCTTCACGGTTGAACACCAAGCATTTTGTGTAAAATTTTTTTACAAAAACAGTGATTCTTGCGTTAGGTACTTTTCGGCAATAATTTCGCTCTGAATATAGAAAACATGATGTAAGTCAGTGTCAGAGAAAGTTTAATTCGTTTTTGGGTTAGAAAATTCCAGGATACTAGTTCAACTTTAAATCAGAAACAAACGAGGCGCCCGAAATCAACAAGAGCGGAGGAAACAGTCATTGCTGTACAGTTCGGTACAAAATTATCCTGGACTATCAACTAAAAAGAGATAAGATCAGCTTTCCGTACCACAAACATCTATACGACACATTTTTTTTTTTAGTTTAATAAAAGTGACGGAACGAGCAAAGCGTTCACCTGATGGTAAGTGTAACGTCTGCCCATAACAAATGCTATGTCACCCAGAACAGTGTGAAACCACAATGCGCCCGTCACCCTGAGACATCAATTCTTAAGTCTCATATGCCCAGTGATTACGCTAGCTCACAGTGCCCTTCAAACCCAAACACAGTAATGTTTGCACACTACTGCTTCCCGGCAGAATAACTGGCACAGGGGTGGTTCCTGCATAGGAATCCCACCACCAGTAAAATTTTGAAAAAAGATCTTAAAATGCATTCGTATCATTCATATCAATTAGTTCAAGAATTGAAACCAATGAATAAAAATTTACGTTGCGCTTTTGTCGTAACTATGATGGAAAGCTTTCAAAGGCTAAACAACATACTGTTTTCGGACGAAGCTCGTTTCCACTTAAATGGGAATATAAATAATAAAATTGTTTGTTACTACTAGGCGTCAGAAAATCAAAAATCAAAACATTTTTTCCAAAAATTCAGATTATTCCCCAAAAGTCACAGTCTGGGCAGCAATTTCATCTCATGAAATTATCGGACCTTATTTCTTTGAAAATGAGCGAGGAGAATCTGTGACCGTGCAGTCAGACCGGTAACCGGCACACAAGAATGTGCACGTAAGATTCTTGTTTACCGGTCAGAATGCACAGTTCTATCCGCGGACATTAATTTGAAGGTTATAACACGAAGATGTGCATCTAACAAATCAGAGGCCGTGGTGAACAAGATGTTCCCAGGAAAAATAATATCGATAGAGGAGGAGTCCAGACTTAACTGCCCTTGTTTTTTTTCTATGGGGATACTTAAAAGTCGAGTGTATATGGGGAAATCAACATCAATTCCCAATTCAATGAAGCCATCATCCAAGAAATGGCAGCCAATCCACGCGCAATGTGCCAATGTTTTGAAAATTGTCAAGGTTCGACGCGTTTGCGTTGAAATCAGTCACATTCTGATGATGAAATTTTAAAAAAGTATGTTGCCTTTTTTATTCTAATAAAAACTTTTTTATTTCAATACTATTACATCTAATGAAAATGTAGTAATAGTTAAATACCAACGACAATCTGAAACCGGCAAAATGCAAGATTTAGTTTCTCACAACTTAATTATTTAAAATGATCCTTTAGCAGCACCTTGAATGTCAAGGAGAGTTTGCTAGAATTGCTAAATAGTTTAACATTGTTGTAATCATTTTCATAAAACAAAGACTTTAAAAATATACATAAAATGATTATGAATTGGTGTCAAATTATTTAAATTTAGTTTTATGGGTTCGAATTTCAGCAGGAGTCAATATTTGTGCAAAAACTCAAATCATTGGTTTTCGAGTCTGGTTGTATTGTGCGTTCGAAATTTATGTCTATAAAGCGCACCCACGATACAGGAGATTTCGTGGGGCAACGGTTTTAAAATAAATATATAAATTGTTGCTATGATATAAATAAAGCAGTAGGGAATTTACGTAACAACGTTACGTAACGTAACGTTTTCTACATGTGTATTCACCGCCTCGTGTACGATTGAATCATTTAACGTATTTTAAATGTTTACCTTACAGTTTGTGGTCTGACGAAAAACATAAAAACGTCTGTCGTTTGCTAATTGCTACATTACGCTTCGCACCTTGACCTGTACCTCGGTCTCTACTACAACTCTCGTATATACCTACATACACACTTTTGTCTTCAAACAATTTTTCGGCTCGGTTGGCGCAGTGGCTAAGCCCTTGGCTTCTGCGCCGCGGGTCGCGGGTTCGATTCCCGCACGGGACAAATATTTGTATGGCCTACAGATAGTTGTTCCGGGTCTGGGTGGTTTGTGCATGTGGAATTTATGTCTGTAAAACGTACCCACGACACAGGAGAAATCCTACTGTGGGGCCTTTAAAAAAAAAAAAATTTAACATCCAATGTTTTATGTCGATCGAGTGGTCAGAGTACCTGATTTAAACACCGCGGGTCTTGTGTTCAAATCAAAGCATAAGTGAGCATTAAACACACATCGTTGTATTTTGGGTCTAGTTCTTTTTATACATGTCAATAATGCAATGTTCACAATAATAAAATATCACGGTAGAGCCATCATCATCATTTCAGCCTATCACTATTCCACTGCTGAAAATAGGCCTCTCCCGTCAAATTTTTTTTCCCGGGTGCTACAAATTTTTTTAGCTCTCAATTTTTCCATAGTTGCCACATTTGGCTAGCGGTTTGGCAACCGCAATTTATTTATTCTAATGTTTCAGGAAGATGCTACTGTCCATCTTCATATTGTTGTATAAAGCGCTTAAAACGTACAGTCACATAGTATTTCAACGAAAATTAAGTAACGTGACGTTTTTGTAATAAAACTTTATGCACGCGACCGTACAAGTCCTTACAATTGAAATTGAGTGGCTAACTTACTTCCTTGCCTTCGCCACGAGATCGGCGAAGGGTTTCTCCCAAGTGTACATCTTGATGACCTGTATGCCGGACAGTATCTCGTTCATGAGACGGACGCGCTCGTCGGTCCTTAGCGCTGTTTTCAGTCGAAGCTCGGACGTTCGTTTTCCAAAGTATGCTAAAGCAAACAGATAAAATAAACAGTAATTGTAAGTATTCCCGGAGATCAGCGCGTTCAAACATACAAACTGAACCAAAAAAATAAAATACATAATATATATAAAATATATATTATAATATATATATATATATATATATATATATATATATAATAAGGAAACATACAGAAGTGTCTGGCAGAGTAGAATAGCACCTACCTCTTTCCTACCGAGGTGTCTTAAGAGGTGACTAAAGTATTGTGCGGACGGCCTTTATTCGTGCAGAGTAACACCATAATATGCTATGCTGTCACTATACTGCTCGTGGGAATGCAAGGGGAGTAAGAACTTTTTAACTCGTACCAAAACAGCAGCAACGCGGTTCGCCACCCGTCACGTCTCGTTTCCCGGAGTGCGAAAAGTAGGCTACGTGAGTTGCCTCTGCCTACCTTATATGGGAAAAAGGTGTGACTGTATGTATGTAAAATAAGAAAAGACCAATGAAATAACGGACAGACTTAAGAGACATCTGTTACATTTCTGATTGTCTTTTTTTATTGTATAACAATACATCAACGCAAAAAACTATACTATACAGGCATGTATGTATAGTCAGCTTTACCGGTCCCCATTCAATTGGTACTTTTACCATTGTTATACATATACACAACATGATCCAAAGGAAACAAAAATCAGCCCGTATAACGATTTAGAGGTCGTTGAATTGTGGAGAAACATTGTAGGGCACGTGAATTTTTAAACAATTTTAAACCTGGCTGACATGCAGAATTGCCAGGTGGGATTGTAGAAAAAAAAAGATATGAACATTTTACTTGTCTAAAACTGTAACAAAATCATTGAACTTCGACCATATCTCCATTTCAATAACGCACACTGCTACATGTCAGATCGCAAACTAGACAAAACACGATCGTCGATCGTATGTTATTCCAAGAAATATATTTTTGTTCCATGTGTTGCCCTAGTATAAGGTTAACTAGAATGCAAAGTTCACAACTTAAATGGCATCGTTTGAAACCTCATTCACAACAAGGTATTTTAATCTTGCTTTCATGCTGAATGTAATATTTACCAATGCATAACGTGTGACAAGGTTAAACAATGTCTCACGAGGTAAGCTAGCTATAGGATCGATGGGCATTTTTGTAGCACTAATAAAAGAGCGTCTTCATGCTTCGGACTGAAAACTGAAAGTCATAGAGAAAAATGACAATTCTACACTGGAGATATATCAGCGTGGTAGAGCCACCTACTTACTACATCCACTTACAATGAGCCGATACATTTATGTGTTAAACACGTTAATGTATAATACATTTATGTGTTAAACACGTTAATGTGTAACATATTTATGTGTATAACACATAAATGTAGACACGTTGATATACACACCGAGGAGAAACGGCGCTATCACAAAATACCAGCATAATAGTATCAGCAATGCGCGCCGGCGTTTCGTATAATCCGTTACTAAACCCAGAGACAATTACAGATGTACATAATCTTAGTCCGTAAGGGTGACTTCACCCCCATCTTAATTCTTCATGCTTTGTGCTCGTCTTTCACAATTATTCACTTAATAATGGTTATTTACCCAATCGGAACACAAGATCTAGCTCTAGTTTTTTGCCTTACACTAGAGATCATCATCATTATTTCAGCTATCACAAGTCTACTGCTAAACATAGGACTAACACAAAGACAGACAAAACTTACACTGTAGTTCCTAAGGCAAAATAGTCGAACAGCCGACTTAAGTGGAAGATGAGTAATAACTTACTGGCATTTGGTTACAGTACAAAAATAACAACAACTTGTTTTATCACATTTTACGTAATTTAAATACAGTGTTGTGGTATATAGAAAAGTGAAATAAAACTTAAATAAAGTTGATTTTAAGAAAATTAAACTAACGTATAGCAAAGTACAGCAATTTTATTATAAATACACTGAATAGACCGCAATACGACTGTATAACTTAAATCATCATACTGCATTGTTTTGGTGATTCCGGTTTCTCTTTTTTTGCCAGAAAGTCATCAGACGTGTTAATCTTTCCCCTGATGTTACGTGCAACGTATACTGTATCTGCTCATAACAAATGCTGTGTCACCCAGAACAATTCTGTGTGGAACCACACTGCACCCGTCACCATGAGACATAAGTTCTGAAGTCTAATATGTCCAGTAATTACACTAGCTCTCGGTGCCCTTTAGATCAAAACACAGTAATGTTTTCACACTACTGCTTCACAGCAGAATAACTGGCCCTGCGGTGGTACCTCCTACCTACACGGATTCTTTCATACGAATTCTACCACCAGATAATATCGGTGTTAGCATACCACTGCACTTTTTATTTCGTTCGTACAGTGAATGTTATACTAATTTCAATACAGGAAACTTTATGCTATTCAAACTAAAATACTATTTACAAAGAATTATCGTCTAAAAATATTGATTCATCGCAATTCAATAACGCCCCGCTGTATTTGCGCTTTTTTAATTTTACAGATATACCTAATTGAGCTAAAGGTTTGCTGTCAATATTTTTACAAACTTTCGAGCAATCGGAATGGTAACACAAGACAATAGTTTTTTTTTTTGTAGCTTTTGATTGACGTTTAGGCAATCATTATCAATATACTACTCACTATATATCATATATATGATGTTCTCCTGGCCGATACCGACAACTTTCGAATACTGTCGGGAGCTATTTACTGCGCAGGAGATATTATAGTGCCACAAGTGCACGCGCAAACACAGAGGCACGCACTCCCGATGTAACGCTCATACTATAAGATTGAAAATATGCTAGGGTACAGTGTTAGAGACACGGGGACAATCGCCACCCGACCAAAACCAACAATTTGATTTTTTGCAAAAATGTTGCTTCAGACTGGGATTCAAACCCAGGACCCGCGACGCAGCAATCAAGTGCTCTGACAACGTCAAATAAGAAAATTAAACAAAACACCCTTCTGGTGGTTAGGATATGTATGATGAATGGATGGAATCCATGTAGGAAGGTACCAACCCAGAGCCAGTTATTCTACGGTCTGAAGGGCACTGAGAGCTAGTGTATTCTACACTTGGCACATGAGATTTAAGATCAAATGTCTCAAGGTTTCGGTCGCAGTATGGTGCCACACAGCAATATTCTGGCTGATACAACATCTGTTATGGGCAGACGTTGCACTTACCTTTAGGTGAACGTTTTACTCGTCTCGTCACTTTACATTATAATGAATATTTTGCTTACCCTGTAGAGGTATAAACGCGAGCATAAACCCGACTCCCACGACTGCCGCCCAGCTGATCTCGAGCCACATCAAGTAGGCGATGATGACGGTGGCCAGAGGCCCGATCCACAAGTAATGCAGGAAGATGATCGCCACGTCGAAGCGGTTCACGTCATTAGACAACAAGTTCACGACTTGCCCAACTGTGGTCTCTCCCAAGGCTGTTTTGGATAGCCTTAACGACTGAAAAAGAAATTCTAATTTAGAACATATTTCTATGTAAGATAGTAATGTGTTGTCACCACAAAATAATATGATACGGTTTCTCGATGTCAGTTACGACGACAGCATAACCTAGTGGTCAGAGTAGATCACTTCAGCGCCGCGAGTCCTGGGTTCGACTTCCACCCGAAGACAACATTTGTGCAAAAACAAATTTCTGTGTGGTCAACACAAACCAAATTTCACTCCGGTCCACCCTGAGACATCAGTTCTTAAGTCTCATACGCCCAGTAATTACACGAGCTACCAGTGCCCTTCAGACCGAACCATAGGTGTGTGTACTGCTTGACGGCAGAATACTGAATACACTGCACCGAAAAGTAAATAATTTGTTTATATTATACTAATTTACGCCGATAGGTGTCTAGCAGAGTAGAATATCACCTACCTATTTCTACCCAGGTACCTTAAAAGGCGTCTAAGGTATTGTACGGACAGCCTATATACTCGTACGTGCAGAATGCCATAATATGCAATACTGTCACTGCTCTTGGGAATGCAATAGGGAGTTAGAATTTCTTGAATCCTACCAAAATGGCGGCGTTACGTCCCATTTCCTGCAGGGGCGAAGATATCCCTACTGGTATGGTCTCTGCCTACCCCTTTATGGAAAAAAGGCGTAACTGTACGGATGTAATTTACTTTTTTTTCCTTTGACGGTCTCGTAGAAAATCGATAGCGAGAAATGAAAAAATACCGACTCCTGAAAGAATTCCTACGCAGGAATCCGCCTACGTACGTACCTTCACAAGGCCAGTTTTTCTACTGTTAAAGGAGAAGTGAGAAAACATTACGCTTTCAGTCCAAAGGGCACTGTCTGCTAGCGTAATAAATGGGCATGAGCTAGCAAGCTTCAAACAGTGGTGTGCAAACACTGTATTTCAATTTGAAGGGAACTGAAGCTTGCGTAAATAAAGAACATTTAAGATGTAAGAACCGATAGCTCAACTACAACTAATACATCCTTTTGTTTATTGAAGAAAGTGAAGAGAACCGCAAAACGTGTGTGAGCGGTGGTACCTACATATTCATCATTTCAGCCCACAAATAGTGACCCCCGATAGATTGTCACAAAAGTTTGCAGCTCTCAATTTGGGGGTATTTTCCCATAGTTGCCACTCTTGGCAGGCGGGTTGGCAACCGCATTTTATTTATTCAGATGTTCCAGGAAGATACTGCTGCCCATCTCCTGGTTTTTAATATTCCTCAGTCGACTTTAACGACACCCACGGGATGAGATGGGGTGACTAGATTCTCTTAAGCCTATTACCGCACAGTAATGCTACCAGCAATCGATTCAAGCTTAATATGAAGAACACCTTACAAATGTTGAAAATAATGGTTCTCGGACATTGATGTTTTATATCCGATGGAAAAAAAAAATTGTCGTATTGAATTTTTGTATTTGAATTTTTAAACTAACAACAATCCCTCACGAAATCGATTTTAAGGCCAACGAAAGATAACGTGCCTCAGCACAATTCATGTTCACATTTCAAAGAACGCAAATTAATAAATCACCATTAACATAAAGTGCATTGTCAGTAAGATTTCAGGGGTATAAAACGTTAAAATTTATTTCTTTCTGGTAAACTATAAAATAAAGTAAAATTGACGACCTCACAAGCATTTCCATGTCTATATTAATAGCAATCCGTCAAACAAAAGTACCTGACTACTACGCCGCGGGTCCTAGGTTTGAATCCCAGTCGGAGCGAGCATATTCGGGTGTTTGTGTTGTGCATGTGTAATTTATATTTGTAAAACGCACTCATATGCATCCTAGTGTAAGGCATCGTTTTTTTTTAAAGTGGACATAGGACCTCTCCCTCTCTTTTAACTCTAGCATTTTTCTAAATTGCTATTCCGCTACCTGTCGGAAGCGGTAGATTATACCGGCATTGGTCGACTCCAACAACACGCAGCTCCAATGCCGGTTGGCAGACTTCACATGTCCTCGAAATATTTCTATTACTAGGACATGCAGGTTTCCCGACGATGTTTTCCTTCACCGCTAAGCACGTAAGCACCATTCATGTCTTTGTTTAATTCATATTTACTGGTGGTAGGATTCCTATGCAAGAACCCGACAAGGTAGGTACCACCCGAGGGCCAGTTATTCTGCCGCGAAGCAGTAGTGTTCAAACATTACTGTGTTTCGGTTTAAGGGCACTGAGAGCTAGCGTAATGACTGGGCATTTGAGACTTAAGAACTGATGTCTCAGTGTGATGGGCGCAGTGTGGTGTCACACAGATGTTCTGAGTGATGCAGCATTTGTTATGGACAAACGTTGCACTTACCATCAGGTGCACGTTTTGCTCGTCTCGTCACATTTTCGAATAAAAACAAATGAATTAACTGTTCATTTGCAAGTAAAAATTATCTTTAACAAGGACAAAATCTTCCTTTGCTTTCCATACAGATCATCATAATCAAACAGAGTCTAAATATAATGATTTGGCCTTGACAACAGTGATCGACGTCACTGCCAAAAATAAACTTTTCGCAGTAGACCAACTCGCGGTTGAAGGAAAACTAATCGATGAACTTTAAACATCTACTTATAAGAATTTCCACGAATCTATTTGCGATGTCTCGAGATGTTACAATGTCGTGCGCCACAGCTATTCGACTTCCATTAAAGAATGATTTAAAAAAAAATAAACAGAGGTAAGAATAATTATTTAAAAATCGATTTATACTTTCCTCCATTATTTTATAACAATGGAAATTGATATTCTCTTGGTCGATTTCGACAGCGACGATGTTTTTTGGTTGTTTACAGATGATGACAACACTTATGCGATAAAAACGGAAGAAGTTTGGAATGTAGTGGAAATGACACGGGACACCCCCAAATACACCCAGACCAGGAATGAGACACACTTGCAAAATTCAATATCAGGGCTTCAAGTACGAGTATGTAAAAAACCAAGTTTTAAAATACTTGTATGTATTTAGCAGTATTCGGTCTCTTTTTTCTTCTATTTTCAATAACAAGAAATTACCACGAAGTCAATTAAAAAAAACAGGTTTATTTATTTTTTTAGACACTAAATTTTAAAGGGAACTATAAAAATTGTATTTAAACATTAAAAAATTGTCGTTAATCAATAAACTCGCAAAATAATTTCTAAAATGTAAGGTCTCGGTCAGGTAACGTAATAAAGTCGCAATGATAACACAACTGACCAAAAAACGAAAATAAAATATTTACTGCAATGTATTAAATATAACTATAACATTACTATTAAACATTACTTACTGTTTAAAATACTTTCGTATACGCAATAATGTGTCTTATTTGTATATACATAAAGAGGAATGGCACGAACTAGTCTAAGTAAAAGAGCTGAAGTTACGTTTACGCAGTTATGTTCCTTATATCGATATGAATAGGCAAGCAATTTACCTAACGAGTTCAAACCGTGCCACAGGCGCCCGGAATACATATATTTCGGTTTTTGAACTCGGGCTACTTTGTAAAGGAGTTCGAATGGCAAGGCCATCGGGCCACGAACTCGGAACAAGCGTCCGCCGCCGCCGTACTCGCCGGACTCGGGATTGTCAGTACGCGGCTACGCAGTAGAAATACTTTTAACACTCTTCACAACGACTGTGAAATGCCCTTAATCTCTGAACACTTTAGAGCATTATCACGACGGTTTTTCAAAAAGCCGCGGTACATTCAAACCCGCTGGTGGTTAAAGCAGCTAATTACCGACCAAACAGAAACGCGACCGAACGCAAACGTCGCCCGCGAAACGTGCTAGACGACACGGACGTCTCAGCTCTTCGTTCCTGACCACGATACCGTCAGTCACGATCCAGGCCACACTGTACACACAGTCAATAGCTTTAATATAACACGCACCACGACGCGCGACCGCCGTAGAGAGCGGCGCGCAATAGTCAATAATCACAACGCGGACACACGATTCACCCATGTTCCATCCAGGGCGGTTCTCACCGCCCAGAGTTACCGACACACAAGTCGACAGTCCGAATGGATCACCGCAGCCTCCCTCGGACGGTCATTAAAAGACTTAAAATATTTAAGATATTCGAAAACGCGAAAGCACGCAGCGAACGCGACACAGTTCGAATTTCGAGGTTTTTGTAGGAGTTTATTTATTTATTTATGTTTGGGTCAAACCAAACCTGGCCCGCGAGCACAGTATCCGATAAAGATGTAAAAGCCGAGAAGGCTTACAGCAATTACATTACCGAAAATATATATACTTTTAACACACTTGCCCTACTTTGAAGCGCAGCTCTGGTTTTAAACCTGGTAGCGTAAATACGTCTTATCCTTAACCCAGACCCGAAATTTGTGCGCTGTACAAGTGCAGGAACTAGAATGGAACGCAGGCTCGCGATAAAGGCGCCAGGTACTCTAACCACTAGACCACGGGGCCGTCAAAAAAATTAATGCCCGAAGTCGGAAGCGCAATAAACTACAATCTACGCATCCTTCCTGGAAACGTCTAAATATGTCTTTTCGTCAGAAGCACATCTAAGATATGGAGTAACAAATGCAACTATTTTTGGATGTTGCTCAACAAATATAAATTCGTTAATGCGTCCCTTCAATCAATGATCCGATTTATCTACTCATGACATCCGTAGCTACAAAGTATATTAGATACGTTAATAATTTTAGACGCCCCTGTACCATTAGGTATAAGAAAAATCAAATATATAACAAACTTTCTAAAAATATTTCCCAATGAATCCATTTTACAAACATATTCAAGTCAAACTTTCTTTCTAAAACTATTTTTAATATTCAGTACACAAGGTTTTTTGAATATTTTATTAAAATTTAAAAATATATATGTACAAAATTATGCAAATAAAACCGTAACTAATACAAAGCAGTGACATATTCGTTTTTTGTAATATGCAATCAAAACTGGAACCATCGTCAGTTGAACCAATTAGACATAAGCAAAATTATATTTAAAAGCCTGGTTTAAAGTAAATGCTAAATTATTTCGAGTAGGCGTAAAAAAGCGATATAGCAGTAACACTGCTATATCGCTTTTTTACGCCTTTATAAGGTGGTCACTATCAAAAATAATAGACATTCAATATGAATCATAAAACTCACTACTTATTTTATGACAAAGGCCCATGTATTTGAAGTATACACAGTTAGCGCAGAATGCATAGCTAATTCAACGGAAATGTAACGTCACGCAGTTCAATGAATAGTTATATAACAAGCACGTCCACAGACACATTCTACGTGACCATGCGGAAGCGTAAGAGTATAATTGACCACAATGACGAAGACATTTTCTAAAAACACGTAAAATTTTATAAACAACCGAGATAAGAGATGGAATACAAAAATTATAAAGATCGCCATTAATTAATAATAATAATAAATCTTTATTTCGGATATATTATTTTTCAATCCATATGATGTTAGTAGCTTATAAACTAGGTTCCTAAAACTAGTGTTAGAATTTCTCTAATCTAATCTTCCAAATTATATTCCGTATTAAGAATAAAGCGTATCCCTATCCTATCCATATATCCCTCTCTTAATAATCAGCTGACGGTCATGCAAAGCAAAACGTTCACCTGATGGTAAGTGCCAACTTCTGTCGATAAAAAATGCTCTGTCACCAAAACATTTGTGTAGCACCAAATTCATTATCATTAGTACAGCCTATCACTAGTCCACTACTGACCATAGGTCTCTATCATAGATTGCCACAAAAGTTAGTAGCACTCATTTTTGGGGGGAGGGGGGGGGGGGGGTTGCCTTAGTTGGCACGCTTGGGCAAACGCAGTTTATTTATTCAGATGTTCCAGAAAGATGCTGCTGCTCATCTCTTGGTTTTCGTTTTCTCTCTGTCGACTTTTACGACACCCCCGGGATGAGATGGGGTGGATGGAAAAAACGTTACGTTAATAAATGCCTATACACTCTTGCTTAGAATGTACGGGAAAACCGACGTCGGTAAAGAGATCAACTCTCTCCAACTAAAACACTTTCTTTGTACGGGTTCGGAGCACACCCAGAACCTAAAGATAAATCCATCAGTGCGTCGTGTCGTTCGATAACGAAATGGAGAATCAATGCCTATGCTGTACTAAAGGTATGGTAAGGGTATGGTCCGCGGTAGGGTTTCGGGTACACTCCCCGAATTCCCATCCATCCCATTTTTCTGTAGTATGTTACTTTTAGGCCAATAGGTGTCCGATAGACTAGAATAGCACCTACCTTTTTCCTACCGAGGTGTCGTAAGAGGCGACTAAGATATTGTGCGGGCAGCCTATATTCGTGCAGAATAACACAATAATCAGCTGTCACTATACTGTGTTCGCCGTGTGGTGGCGGCTTAAGAGAATCTACCACCCCATCTCATTCCGTGGGTGTCGTAAAAGTCGACAGAGGGAAAATGAAAACCAAAAGATGGGCAGCAGCATCATTCTGGAACATCTGAAAAAATAAACTGCGGTTGCCAACCCGCCTGCCAAGCGTGGCAACTATGGCAAATCCCCCCCAAAATGAGAGCTACAAACTTTTGTGGCAATCTGTGGGGGAGGCCTGTGTTCAGCAGTGGACTAGTGATAGGCTGAAAAGAAGAAGAAGAAGAAGACTATACTGCCGTGGGAACGCAATGGAGAGTAAGAATTTTTTGACCCGTACCACAATGGCAGCTCCGTGGTTCACCACCCGTCACGTCTCGTTTTCAGCGAGGGGGAAAAGTGGGCTACGTGGGTGGCCTCTACATACCGCTTATATGGCAAATAGACATGAAAAAAATTCTGACTGTCCGTATCGGTTTAACTTAAAAAATGTATCTATTCGTGTAAATAAAATGTACATATGTAAATTATGCATAGTGACTATAGGAATAGGAATACGAGTGTGCATGAGAAGCAAAGAACGTTTAAATAGTTATTATTATCTTGTAAACATTATCACTCAGAAAGTCTATAATGTCTGTCTTGTAGCACAGTGAAAATAGTAGTAACTCAAAACAAAGGTAGCACGTGCTTTTATACTGATCCTGTCCAGACCAGAAAACTCACAATTTGTGTTTTAGCACAAATGTTGGCTCCGGCTGGGAATCGAACCCAGGACCCGCGGCGTAGAAGTCATGTACTCCGACCACTAGGCCACGCGGTCGTCGCGGTCTTCATAAATAAAAAACATTTTAAAAAGCCAGCGTACACAGTTAAATGAAGGTCACTACAGAAATTATTTACATCGACGAGCAAAGTAAATACTACGTTTAATAATTACTTCGCTGACTCAAAATGCCTGACATTCGTTAATCGGTGACTTCCGCTATTAAACCAAGTAGATTAAAGGATCCCTATAACTTAAAACATAATGATTTGCTTTTTCTAAGCATATGAAAGTAGACATGATATTAAAAGAATTTATATTAAAATTAAAATTCTTTATTTTTCGACATAAGAAATATAAATTTCGTTTGTCATTTTTTTACACCATCGTGTCCTAATTGATATTCCTCTGACGGATAATAAGCGGGCGAAAGAAACTCCGCAGTTGTACTCTATTCGTCACTTTTTTTTATCTCAGTCAAAAAACATTATAAATATATTTACAAAAAATTGTTTCACACACTGTGATAAAATTTTAGACGAGATTCAATAATACATATACTAGTGTATTGGAAACTCCAGTAGACCGGCCTCTACAAGCAGTACCTGTTCACAAGTATGAGGCATTTGGCATCGCCCTATGCCGGTTTTGTATCCGTGTTCGGCAGCTTGTTATCCTATCGCCGATAAGATAACAAATCAATAAATATTTGCACCCACTGCAAGGCACGGGCCTACTATCCTTTTTTTAGGGCATGCGTGTTCTTTCGATGACAGACGACCGCGAGGTCTAGTGGTTAGAGTACCTGACTTCTACGTAGCGGGTCCTGGGTACGGCATCCCATCCCATCCGGAGTTTTTGTGCAGTAACACTAACTTTGTTCAGAAAATTCACACGCGCAACACGACTACATTTGAAGTAGTTGTGTTGCGCGTGTGAAATTTCTGTAAAACGCGTTCATTATACAGGACAAATCCTACTGAGAGTCATATTTTTTTTTAAAATATCATTCACAGCTCAGCACAGAATAACAATTTTAGTGGTAACGAAGTTTGGAAGCCACGTGCGTATTATAAAATCAAAGGTGAGAGACCAGGCCCCTAAATAGGTAAAAGTATTATTTAAAATATCAACGAGTTAATTGTACCGTGCGGTCTGCAACTCAGCTCACATGGCTGAGCGGTCAGCGTGCCGGACTGCTGAGTCGGAAACCATGGGTAAAAATTTTAGTCGATGCCAATATTTGTGGAATACTCAAATATCATTGTTTTTTGGATATGTTTGTACTGGTACCTCGCCCGTATCTCTGACAAAGTATTTGACTTTTTCTGTGACCTTATCGCATAAGCGCTCCGAACAAAAAAAAATTACAACAAATATGTGTATATCAGCCGTGGTCAAAATCCCTAGAGAACGTTCTTCATCATAACCATCAAAAACATTTTTATTATATTTGCTGGGTCGTTTGAAGCAATGGCAACCAACATCAGAACAAAAGAGCTACAAATAGGCTACTTATTAAATTATATCCACTACATAAATAATTTATGAAATGCACAAAATATTGTCTTCACCAAGAATACAAACCATTCCAATTCTACAAAAACATCAGATTATATCGATGTATTTATTATTAAGAAAAAACTTCGAAAGTTTTGAGTATTAAAACTAATAAAATCGTTGCTGACTTACCCTAAATGTATTCACTGATTTTACAAGATGTTTACTGAATTCGATTATACGCTATATCTATGCGAAAAGTGATTGTAAAAAAAAATCAAATTCATGTTAATAATATTGACCTTGCCTGAGCATGCTTATGTTATTCCAAATTTTGGATTTATTCTTAACACTGTCCTCTTTTATTTTGCAATGAAATCTATTAATATTTTGCAAATCTATTCCATTCTTAGTAGCAAGTCGTTCACCTAATTGCTAAATACAACGTCTGTCCATTACAGTTGAGGTGTAGCCCAGAACATTCCATTGCAAAGTTCTGTGTGAGCACCTCATAGGGCCCGCCACCTTGAGATATTGGTTCTTAAGTCACATTTATGTTCTGTGATTATACTAACTTAGAGTGCCTTTCAAATCGAAGAAGAGTAGTACTGTCACATTACTGAATAACTGGCACTAGACGGATTGCTGCATACGAGCCCTACGACGTATAACGTTCATTATCTTACTCATTAAATAGATTCTTGAGATGATTAGTCATCTTGGCGTAAAATATAGCCATCTTCCATTAGTAGTTTACAAACTTTATAGAGTAAAATCAATACTTCAATACTAATATTATAAATGCGAATGTAACTCTCTGTCCCTCTGTCTGTTTGCTAACTTTTCACGGCTCAACCGTTGAACCGACTTTAACGACGTAGTAAGGTGCAGTAGTAATCAGAGTTTATAGTCTGACCCCTTTCAAGATAATCAATCATAATCACACCTTTCGAGTCCAAGAATACTGAAGCCATCACCTTATTTGCCGACAAAATCGACTTAGCCTTTTTAGGGGGTGGTGAACCAGGTCTCCACTGTTTTGATTGTTGTTTTGTTTCCGGTGTACAGTAATGAACCCATGTTTCGTCCATAGTAACAAAACGATTCAAAAAATCATCTGCATCGGCTTCAAATAACTCCAAACAGTCGCGTGAAATAGTCAATCGCGTCCTTTTTTGTTCAACTGAAAGCAGTCGCGGAACCCACCTCGCAGACACCTTGTGGAAACCCAACTCGTTGACAATGATGTTTTGAGTTCGTTCATAAGAGATGCCTATATATATCTCGGCTATCTCTCTAATTTTTAATCTGCGGTCTCCCATTATTAAATCAAGTACTTTTTTAATATTTTCGTCAGTAGTTGACGTCGAAGGCGTTCCAGAGCGGGGTTCATCTTTCACACTCTCTCTACCACGCTTAAATTCTGCTATCCATTTTTTGACGGATGAATATGACAGAGCACAATCGCCTAATGTACTGACCATGTCATCATGGATGGCTTTTGATGATAGCCCCTTCTTATGGAGGTACTTAATGACGGCACGCTGCTCGATTTGCTCCATTCGCGGAAATTATGACCGATTACTTTGTTAATAAATTTATAAAATCACAACTAATTATCGCACACGTTTCGAACTTCACACAATGAACTAGTCTGAACTAAACTAAATAATGTGGGTAGATTTGATTTTTAGAATTGAATGGATCTGTGTTAGGCCGAGTACTTTTCAATCCACCCTCGTATTTCTACTGCAATAGGACTCACAGTTCTATGCATTATAATGATAGTCGGAAGGTATTGTGCCTTTTTATGCCAAGCGATACTCGTTTACCATTCGAGCAATCAAGACCTATTAAAGATTATAACACTGGGAAAACAAGAACGCCACCCGTGCGAATGCCGCTAGAACAAAACTTGTACAAAAGCCACTAGAGCGCGGTAACATAGACAAAAATATCGCTTACTCGAATTAAACATTGTTGGTTGTTATTAACTAATAAGTTATAACTTGTTACGAACGTCTCACTAATAATTAATCAAGTTAAAAGTTAAAAAAAATTATTGAGTTAAATTAAATACTTAAATTTAAACCGTTAATGATTACCTCCACCCAGAAACCGCGGAGTTCATATTAAAATTTAACTAACATTTAACGTCATCTATTCTTAGTTAGCCTCCACCGATTTTTAACTCGCTATTTATACACAACAATGCGAAACGACGTCAGCAATAGGGAAAATTCTGGCAAAACTATATTTAAAAAAACTTAACACTTCCTTTTGGTTTTGCCGTAGTCAGGTAATAACATTTTAAAGAAGTCCGTTCTACGTATTGCTTCGAAATTTGAACTGTGTGAGTTTATAGCCCGAAATCCTATTTAGCAACATAGTAAATTACATCCTAAAGCACTTTTGAAATTAAGGTTATCAGAGTACTTGAATGCCGGGTCTTGGGTTCGGATTCCAGTCGGAGCTAACATTTGTGCAGAAACACAAATCGTTGATTTTCGGATGTGGTAGTGATGTTCATATTAAATTTATGTGTGTAAAACGCACTGACGGAGAGACATTACCGGAGAAATCCTCGTATGGGGCAACGATTAAAAACAATGTTAACATATCCACAACAAATGTGTAATTGCTTTGTCACCACTGAAAACTAAGATGTAATGCCTTTCCTGTTATTGCGTTCTGCTCGCTCACCACACACACACACAACAGCATTTTGCTGATAATTCTACGCAAGTTTAGTTTAGGAAATACTAAAGATACAACTTATAGAAGTGGAAGTACTATTGGTGTTCATTGCAGTTTAAATACAAACTTCTCATTTAAATAGGAATAACTTCAATACAATGTCTTTTTTAAATAGTTGTTTTAAGAATTTAACCGAGACGAGCAACGCCGCCATGACTGCGGCGATGTACGGAAACGTTTTTGAATTGGCAACATAAGCAATTTGCATCATGAGAACCGCCGTGGTCTTTTATCCGGCAAAAGTTCAAGTACAACGGTGGTGCCCTTTACAGCGTTCGTCAGCTGTTAATGTTTATGAGGAAATAAGGAATAGATTGTAACCAAAAAGGGCAGTGCTTAGTATTTCTTCTGAATTATTTTTTTAGGTTTGTTTCATTTATAATTCAAACTAATACATCCTTATTTTTAAAGACATTATTATATGTTGATCCCTAACACATAAATATTTTAAAGTACCAATATTATTACAATTGAATACTCGCCAATCATACACAGTTATTTTTTTATTGGATCGGACGACAAAAGCAAATCATTCACCGGATGGTAAGTTCACCATCTGCCTATAACAAATGCTGTGTCACCCGAAACATTTTTATGTGGCACCACACTGTGGCCGTCACCCTGAGACATCAGTCGTTAAGTATCATATATCCAGTGATTACACTAGCTCACAGTGCCCTTCTAACCGAAACACATCTGATCGTTGCACACTACTGCTTCACTGCAGAATAATTGGCCCTGGGGTGGTACCTACCTAGTCGGATTCCTGCATATGAATCCCACCACCAGTAAGTTATTCAGCAGAGTAAAGTAAAAAAAAAAAAGTTTCAGCCCATCAATGTCCCACTGCTGAGAACAGGCCTCCTCACATTTCTGAGAGGGTTTTGGAGCTAGGAAGAATCCGCCACGCTGCTCCAATGCGGGTTGGCGGACTGCACATGTCTTCGAAATATTTTTAATTCTCAGACATGCAGGTTTCCTCACGATGTTTTCCTTCACCGCCGAGCACGTGGTAAATCAGCACTTAAAACTGCAATTAACAATTTTAGTGGTGCCGGCACTGGGGCTCGAACCCAGTCATGTCACACAGGGGCTATAAATACATCATCGCTGACGCGGCGTCCGAACCCTCTTCCGATCATATTTTAAAGTCGTTTAATTGTGCAAATAATTTTATTCTTTCTTTCTTTGTATACGAGATTGTGAAAAAGTTCCCCGAGTCCGTGACACATACAGCACTACAATAAAAGGCCGCAGCCGAAATTCACAAAGAAGATATCGGTACAATTCTCACCATAAAGCACATTCAATAAATATTTACAAAAAAGTGTTTTTCATTCCAGCATACTGTACTGACCTTTCTATAAATAAGAGAACAGCAAGCGACCCTGAACTTCATTCCCATGTGTAAAATCGCCATCATGTATGGGTGCACCACGAAGACGTTGAGAGCAGAGCAAAGAATCACTGCCCCCGCATATAAATAGGCTTCCCTAGGCTTCATGGTGTTCTGTTCTGGGCCATAATATTCTACCAGTTTACCCAAGAATACTGGTTGGGCTATTCTGTTGGAAAAAACGAATATATTTAAATTATTAACAATGATTATTTGAACTTATAAACTACACGATCATAAGGGTAATTAAAGAGAAGTCGCGTACAATCAGATACGTGTAAACATTGCGTGCAACAAATGACATGTACTCAACAGCCTTAATTGGACTTATTAGCAATTGTGAACATATGCTCACTCGGAATTTATAGGGTTGCCAGATTAAAGCATTTGTTTTATTTAAGTAAGCTGTTGTACAGCTCTGTCTTAAACAATGAAGCATCACCGAGTCCAAGTCATCAAGATGGCTATGAGCAGCACTAGCTAAAATATAGCCACAGCACTCTGTAATGCTACCGGACTTGAGCGATATACATTTAAAAGCCATCCCTGTGGGAAAGGTGGTAGAATACCTATGCAAGAATCCGTCTAAGTAAGTACCACCCCAGGGCCAGTTATTCTGCCGATAAGCAGTAGTGTGCAATCATTAATGTGTTTCGGCTTAAAGGGCACTGGGACATAGTGTAATTACTGATCATATGAGACTTCTGAATTGATGTCTCGGAGTGACGAGCACAGTGTGGTGACACTCAGAAATGTTTTGAACGTCACAGATCATCGTTTTTCTCGTCTCGTCACTTCGTCGAAAATAAACTAGTACCCAAGTTCGTAGAGACAAAACGCCGTTATTGTTTACTGTTTTGTTCTGTTTTTATGTACAAAACATTGTAGCGCCAAGCTACTTCTTCCACTGAGAGTGAACTCTCCGTGGTCGATATCACATAAAAAAAATTAAATACTTATTGTCAGGGGACGTTCAGCATTGCCACAATTAGCGGAGTTAATTATCTTGTCGACTCTTTTAACGCCATAAACAAATGCGGATTATTGACATTCAGCGTATTAAACGGGAAAATCAGTCATATATTGTGATTGTCCCATTAATACGCTGCATACGATCCTTTAACCACTCTTTTCCCCCAAGTCAGATCAGCAACGGGAAGGTGAAGGCGAGTCAAGTGCCTCTATGTACTATCTTTGCATTGATATCCGGTGTAGATGACAACTTGCGGTTATTAATCTGACGCATAATACGCATAGTGGGCAGAGTTTTTGACTTCTACAGCCCTGGGGATCGAATTTCAGCCAAAACCAAAACACAAATTGTTGATTTTCGGGTCTGGTTGTGTTGTGATTGTCGACGTATCTCTGACACTACTTCCCAGCCAACCTCCGATCACGTACATCGGGCACGTAGGTTAGGGAGAGTGGACGAGCTACACTCGTGGAAGAAACAGCTTCCGACGGTGTTTAAAAGTCTTCGACGTGTTTAAAAATCGGATAGAATGGCAGATTAATCGAAAAATGCCGCTGTGGTCGAGATCATCGAAGCGACCATAAGTTTATTAACAAAAAATTTTAATCGACTGCAAATATCTGTAGGCGGAGCGTTCCCTAATATTTAGAAACTGTTTTTTTATCTTAAAAATTACTAGCGATCCGCCCCGGCTTCGCACGGGTAGATAAATATTATAAACATAAATTACGAGAGGAGCAGCGCGGCGATCGGGACCGCGGCTGCTATATTTATTATAGAGCGTTTCAAAGTTCAAAATTTAAAAAAAATATAATTAAATGAACAAACCACTATTCAATTGTTTCTAGTTTACAAAAAATAAAATGAGTAGGTAGGTAATCAATAGAACTTAGTCTAATCGCGAGTAGCGCGTGCGAGCGAATGGCTGTTCGCTCACACCGCAGCATTTTTCTTACTTTTAGCATTTTTATACAAGTCGTAGCTTCCTAAACGATAGGTTCGATTCCAATAATTTAAAGAGGAAGGTTGATTAGGTACATGAGAATGTACCTAATCAACCTTGACTATAAAACTATTTAGTAGGATAAGGATTAATATTATGATACGAATGTCATCATCTTTCGATTCTACCCGTGTTTTGATTGACTAATTTGAACAAAAAGTGTTTATTGTGATTTAACTATAATAGTTAGACATATAGCCACGCGGACTTTTTTGTGAGTAACGCTGAGTAAATGTAGTACATTATTTTCTTTATCATTATTAGTTTTTGCAGCGGATGCCAAATAATGACTTTTATCAGTAAATTTTTGATACCTTGAGTTACAATTTTCGTAGGAATCTCGTTTTTTTTTTAAATTAAATACAACTCGTGGTAGTCGGTGATAACGTTGTTGTATATAGGTGAAAGAATTTTTAAAATCGGTTCAGTAGTTTTTGAGTTAAATCATTACAACCAAACATACAAAAAATCAAATCTATCCTGTTTATAATATTAGTTTAGATTAGATAAATGTTATGTCAGTTCAGCCCAACCCTAATCGCAATCATTTGGCAACCCTTCAAAAGCACCATAAATTGACAATATGATACACTCGCAAGTAGTTGCATTATTCGTGGCTTCAATATCTCGTGCGTTAACTGCAGGCAGAGTAACGGTAAACCAAAACAATTAATATGTTTTTTTAATTGAAAATCCCGTTTACATGTGTAAATAATGTTATATTATATTATTACGGCTTGTTTGGCGCAGTGGCTAAGAGATTTCTTCTGCTTTAAGGGTCGTGGGTTCGATTCCTGAACTGAACAAATATTTGTATGACCCATAGATAGTTGCTTCGGATCTGTAGATTTTTTTGCTGATTGCTGATTTTTTTTACTATATATATCTAATAAACTTTTAATAATAAGGCAATGTTTCAAAAATCTTTCAAACCCTGTTTAAATAATGTTTTAATAATGTGGCACGAGGAAAAAGTTTCACCGGCAATCAAAATTCTGACTCTACGTTGCGTTGCCACGAGCAGTATAGTGACAGATTTGTATCATCATCATCACATCACTAGTCCACTGCTGAACATAGGTCTTCCCTATAGATTGCCATAAGTTAGTAGCTCTCATTTTGAGGGGATTTCGCCATAGTTGCCACGCTTAGCAGGCTGGTTGGCATTTATTTATTCAGATGTTCCAGGAAGATGCTGCTGCTCATCTCCTGGTTTTTATTTTCCCTTTGTCCACTTTTGCGACACGCACGGTATGAAATGAGGTGCTAGATTCTCTTAAGCCGCCACCACACGGCAGCTTTGCATATTATGGTATTATTCTGCACGAATAGGCTGTCCGTACAATACCTTAGTCGCCTCTTACGACACCTCGGTAGGAAAGAGGCCACTTTCTTCTTTAAATAATGTAGGTATCGCACAAACAGCACAGGGACAAGCTTTTTTTTATTGGAGATAGTGACGAAACGAGCAAACCGTTCACCTGATGGTATGTGCAACGTCTGCCCAGAACAATTCTGTGTCCCATCACAATGAGACATCAGTTCTAAAGACTCATATGCCCAGCGATTACACTAGCTCTCAGTGCCCTTCAAACCGAAACACAGTAATGTTTGCACACTACTACTTCACGGCCGAATAACTGACTCTGCGGGTGGTCCCTACCTACCTAGATGGATATAGGAATCCTACCACCAGTAAATCAGACTTTTAGCTACATAGAAGCTGCGCTGTAAATCTTTAATGTTGCTTAATTATTGAATTTTAAAAGGAAAACTACACTTGTTTAAATAAAACAAAGGCAATTTTATGAATTCTCCGAGTTCTGTCAGATACTATGACACACAAGAGTTGTTTACGTAATCAACAACGTCATATTTAGCACCAAAAAAAGAAAAGGCAAGATAATATGCCTTTTCTTCCAGCTTTAATATTTTCATCTAAAATACCGCTTTAACCGTATTTTATATTCAACCGTATAATGCTCACGGTTCGAATCCCAACCGGAGCCAACATTTATGCTAAATCTCAAATTTTTGGTTTTTGGGGTCTGGTTGTGTTGTGATCGTCCCCGTGTTTCTGACACTTCATCCTAGCCTACCTCTTAACTTATCGCATCAGCGTTAGATCGGACGTGGATTGGTTTGGACGAGTGAATGCCTGTGTCTTCGCGTACGCTGGTGGCACTATAATATCTCCTGCGCAGTTGATAGCTCCTGACAATATTCGGAAGTTGTCGCCGTGGTCGAAATCGGCCAGGACATCATCGTCAAATTAAAAAAATAATTCTGGTCCACTTGCGGTAACCGACGACTATTGTCTATCTATATAATCGACTTCTAATAAATGCACAAATAAATTATCTCACTTCTTATCAGTTCCATTAAGTAATCGCGTGCGAGACGTCGCAAGTTGATCACGCAGTAACTTGAGACGCCTGCGCATCAACAGCTTTTCGGCTTGACTGAAGTAACCGACGAACAAACCCAGCATGCGAGGTTGTTGAATCCTAAGGAATATGGGAAAGCGGATTGGGTTAAGGGAGTGATATGATGGAGAAGTCAGGACGTGATGGAAACGTGAGTAAGTGGAAATCGGAATCTCCAACCATGTATTCTCAGTGATTTAGACCTAGTCCCGCTAGGCCCGGGCCTCCAGGCGGCAATATTTAAAGGGCGCATAAAGATCAATAATGATTGGCTTGAAGAGTAGAATTATTTTGTTAGAACTATTAAGTATGCAATGACTAAAACTTCTGGAAATGTATTGATAATATTATTACAGAAAAATTAGTGTGCTTTATCGCAAAGGGCTAAGTGCATTATTGCATTGTGCCTAGGACGCCATCTAGCTTAAATCCGCTTTTGTGTGGTCTTGGTACATTATCACGTAAAGTTCTAACTTATTAACGCATTTCATTAAGCCACACTTAAAACAGCCGTCAACCAGGAGATGGGCAGATGCCGATCTTCCTGGAACATCTGAATAAATAAACTGAGGTTGCCAATCCGCCTGCCAAGCGTGGCGACTATGGTAATATCCCCTTAAATGAGAGCTACAAACTTTTATGAAAATCTATAGGGGAGGGCTATGTTCAGCAGTAAACTAATGATAGGCTGAAATGATGATGATGACACTCAAAATAATTTATATTAAGTAAAATTATATTTTAGTTAGAGCAGTGGACTTCCAATGTTTATAAGACTAGTAAGTACTTGTATAAAACAAATCGAACGAACCCAAACATAAAGGAGCTATCTTGCTTTGTTGATAAATGCAGGTGCTTAGTGATTAGTACTCAACAAGTTTGGACCATGACGGATTAGTGTGAAGTGATTAGAGAAGAAGAGTGATTAGGATCGGGTTCAATTTTTTTGCGATGTAACCTGCGCGTCCCGCATTCACTTTCATTCGCTGCATGCACACCACCAAAAAAAAATTGAACATGCCTTTGCTTGTTTAGTGCTAGTACTGGTGGTAGGATTCCCATGCAGGAGTCCGTCTAGGTAGGTACCACTCAAGGGCCAGTTATTCTGCCGTGAAGCAGTAGTGTGAAAACATTAGTGTGTTTCGGGCAGCAAGGGCACTCAGAGATAGTAATCACTGGACATATGGGACTTGAAGACTGATGTCTCAGAGTGACGGGCGCAGAGTAGCGTCACATAGAAATGTTCTGGGTTGTTATGGGCAGACGTTGCACTTACCATCAGGTGAATGTTTTGCTCGTTTCGTCACTTTCTCAAATAAAAGAAATCATCAAACATTAAAAGTTATTTTCAAACAAATTATAACGTAAATATTTCGTTGAATTCTTGACCCGCGCATTATTTAACATTTGATTGTTTCAACGTATGAAATAAATAGACGAAAATTAACGAAGGGCATTGTGAGCTAGCGTAATCACAGGGCATATGAGACTTAAGAACTGATTGATGTCTCATTGAGGTGTCACACAAATGTTCTGGGTGACACAGCATTTATTATGGGCAGACGTTGCACTTACCATCAGGTGAACGTTTTGCTCGTTTCATCACTATACAATAAAAAAAAACTTCCGGCTCCTTCGTAAATCTCTGTAATTCATCACACTACCTTATTTATATTAGAAAAACCTTCGTGCAGGGGCTTTACTAACTTCGCAGACATAAAAAAGACAAAAAAATGATATTAAATTGGCATCTGTATCGTTTCTTAGGTAAGTGTAAATGGGCAAGCCGGTAAGGGTCGATGTAGGCTAACTTATCACAATCAGATCGAAGACGTTTTCAAGGAAAGGCCAAGTCAAAAGTACCAGTCACCTGCAAGCTTGTATGAAAGCGCACATAAAAGTAGAACAAGCGAAAGATGTATCAGGATCATAGTAAGTGGAAAGATATGGTCTCTAGCTACCCCAATGGGAAAGAGGGGTGACTGTATGTATGTATATGTATCGTTAATTTATTAGTAATTTTTACTTATTTTTTAATTATATTGAATGTACACAAACGACTTCATTATAGTTTTATCTTAATTACGTCTAGATTACACCACAGGCTATATAGCCCAAATAGGCTAACCTAGAATAGCTTGCACTGAAGTTATTTTGGGTGTTTGTACTTTTCGAGTTGCAATGTTTCAAGGCTGTTTTGTTTAAAGATCTTTGCTTTGTAGCTGTCAAAATAATTCTTAAAGCAGGTGATATTATATATATACAATAAATAATTCATTATCAAATAAGTAAACCACGATATTATAAAGAAATTAATAAGTCATTTTAAAAATACGGACAGTCCGTTACTAGGATATAAATAGTAAATTTTTTCATTGGAGCATTGTAATTGACATCCCCATGGCCTCGGGTCAGATAAGGCCCTTTAAACACGACAACTTTTTCACACGCACTTGAAGCGTGCCAGACGCAAACAAAATGATCCGCTACTGCGATACAGACGCCGCCTGTTTACCTTCACGGTCACAAATCCGTCGGTAGCAGTGTTGACGAGCGTTCGTAAAACGCGCGCAAGTGAGTAAAGGCACTTACAATAAAGTCAAATAATGGTTCCGAATGTAATCGGATATTATAGTGCCATTAGTACTACTGTAAACACACGCAATTATTTTGTCATCACCTTCCCGTATCCGATGTAACGCTTATGCTAAGTAATATGGAGGCAGCGTCAGCAGTAATTTTAGTGCTTTTTAAATATTGGCTTTAGATAAGCTTTAAACACAATACCGTGTAAACACCTTAGTTTGAACTACACCGACACGGCTGAGGCACATGATTCAGCAAACGGGCGAAATTATCGCATACATAAATTAATATAATATTAAATAAATACTACCGAAATATAATATTATTATACATTTAGTGGGGCAAGGTAATATGTAGTACTACATACGAGGGGTGATCCAAAAGTAATGATAATCAATAATAAACACAATGAATAAAATAAATAAATAAATTTATTTCTCAACATAGTCTCCTAGCAAGTCTATACATTTAGTCCATCTCTTTTCTAATCCTAAAATTCCCTTAGAAAAAAAATCTTTATCTTGACTCTCAAAAAAGTCCTCAACCGCGGCCATCACGTCGCTATCATCGTCAAATTTCTTGCCTCGGAGGTGTTCCTTGAGTCGTGGAAAGAGATAGAAGTCGCTGGGGGCTAGATCTGGTGAATAGGGGGGGTGTTCCACCAGCTCAAAGCCCGCTTCCTGAATGGCAGCCATGGCAATTGCAGCTTTGTGAACCGGTGCGTTGTCTTGATGGAACAGCACTCCAGCCCGCAGTTTGCCTCGCCTTTTCTCCTTAATAGCCTCCCGCAATCTTCTTATTTGTTCTGCATAGTAGGAGCCTGTAATAGTGGCCCCCTTTTCCAAGTAGTCCACCATGATTATTCCTTCAGCGTCCCAAAAAACAGACGCCATAACCTTCCCTGCTGAGCTTGACACTTTGAATTTCTTCGGCGTCGGTTCATCGGATCGTTTCCATGTCATCGATTGTTGTTTTGTTTCAGGATCAAAATGGTGGATCCAGGTCTCGTCCATGGTCACAAAACGTGACAAAAAATTATCCTTGTCTGCCTGGAACTTTTCGAGATTTGCTCTTGACATGTCGACTCGTTTCTTCTTTTGCTCGTCGTTTAACATTTTCGGTACCCAACGCGCGGAGACCTTTCTCATATGCAATTCGTTCGCAAGGATTCTTTGAATGCTGCCATATGAGATCCCTGTGACCTCAGCTACATGCCTGATAGTCACTCTTCGATCTTCCAATACAACTTCTTCAACTTTTTTCACATTTTCTTCAGTGAGGGACGTCGATGGGCGTCCTTCGCGGTGTTCGTCTTCCGTCGATGTTCTTCCCAACTTAAACTCCTTAGCCCAGCGTGCAACTGTGGAATATGGAGGAGAAGAGTCCCCTAATGTTTCCACCAAGTCGCTGTGTATGTCTTTGGTAGACATTTTTTTCAAGCAGAGGTATTTAATGACAGCTCTGATTTCGTGTTTTTCCATTTTGATGTTCACTCCTTGACAGTCCGTATTCAAATGAATGTAGCTCCCGGGAATCGTGGCCTATTTATATGATTTTTTTTCCCTGAACTAGTGGTTAACTGAGTAAGTGACTGAAATTTTTTTGTATTTTTGTGTGCACTAGAAATAACTGATTATCATTACTTTTGGATCACCCCTCGTATTAGCTAGCTCCACTAAATCTAATTTATATATAAAATTATAATTCCGAAATAAAATAAAGACTACAAACAGGCATCGACAAGTAATTTGTACAGATTATAAACAGTAATAATACTAGGATATATATGGTTTTTGTTAAGATATCTCAAGTATGTGGGATTCCATGTATCGTTATGAAAGACATGAACAAAGCCTCAGCCACAGCTTGTACAATAATTATATAATGGAAGGTAATTCTTTTACTCGGTATTATAATTTTAACTCGTGGGAACGCAATGGAGAGTAAGAATTTTTGACTCTTACAAAAACGGTGGCGACGTGGTTCGCCAGTTCTGCTTACCGCTTTATATGCAAAAACGGTGTGACTATATATCGTGGATAATTATATCACATCATTAGCCAGTAAACATTCTACTGGTGGATCATAGCCTATGTCTTGAAATGAAAGACGTTGTTGTTGATGTTTTACGACGTTGGGCGATCCAGTATCAGACACCCGCTACCTACGTAGGTACCACCTCAGTGCCAGCTATTCTGTCGACGAGCAATGGAGCAAAAACCACTGTATTTCAGTTTGAAGATCGCAGATTCAAATGTTTCAACTTTACAAGGCATTCGTGATATAAGAACGGAAGTCTGAAGTGATGGTGAAGAGCACAGCGCGTTGCTGCATAGAACTTTTTAACGTTAAGTTCTGGCACCGCACCATCATCATCATCAATCTGGTGACACCGCAACTTTTAAGGGCACTTACCATCAGGCGAGCGACTAGATCGTCTCGTCATTTACTTCTATTAAAAACAAAAAACTAAAAATCCCCAGTCTTCAGATGTGGCGAGAAGAGGCGGCAGATTCTCATACGCCAACACATTTACGTCGACTTACGTTTGCCGCCACGAAGACCGAGCTGTGCTTCTAGACGAGATCAAAACATTTCGGTATTCCCGCTACTCGGACCAAAATTCTAAATGTGGCCTTATAACAAGGACAATATTAATATTAAACAGATAAGTAACATTAATCTATACAACAGATTACTGCCGAAATTTGAATAGGAAGTTTTCATTAATTATCTAACACTACCTCAACACACACACACTAGTTTTTCCGCATAATAATTAATGATTCTGGCTAACGAATAGTTCAGAAAACTTAACATAAATAAACAAATAATGATTAACTAAAATACTAGTAATTGTAGAATATAACTGAAAAGCTGAAGTACATCATAAACGAAATTACTAATCACCCAAACGGCATGTTTTAATCCATAAAGGTAAATCTTTAAAGTATGTGCATTTGTCCTTATTCTTAATTGTTTACGTCTTAGAACCCATAGCGGTATTATATGAACCCGTAATAATTAGGTACACGTAGAGGTTTCGGAGCTACTAACAATGTTGAAATATTATCCATTATGGAAAGCATCTAAAATAGATGTTAGTTTCATTAATGGTATTACTCCAGTTTTATAACCGTTGATGATTTAAGAAAAAAAGTGAAAATACAGATTCCAGTCATTTGCTATACATTATTGTATATGAGCTTTTTAAGGCCCGGTGCAGTGCGAGTAATCGGAACGCGGTTGGCAATCGATAAGAATATTATTCAGATAATATCGTCTATCAAAGTACCTTATCTAATGTTACCTTATCTATAGCCATATGCTCATTTTTCACTATTATACGTACGTACAGTGCCTCGCCTATTCTCATGGGGGTAGGCAGAGACCACATCTTGCTAAAATCCTGACACACATTCGCTTCTTCTACTATCATTAGCGTTTTCATACAAGGTCGTCGGTTGATTAATTAATTAAGTGTCCCGTTTTCTTTTATGTACTGTAAAAATTATATAACAATCTCGTCTCGTTTCCCGCGAGGGATAAAGTGGGCTACGTGAGTAGCCTCTGTCTACTCCTAATCTCGAAAAATAGGTGGTGCTGGTGGTGGGTCTCTATAACGTTGCGATAATTTGCTATAATCTAATTAAAACTGGAAAAAAAAATTACGCATTACGGCTATTAGGTACTTTTTTTTTACAAACGCCGTCTCCCATTACCATCCGAATTACCAAAGGAATTGCGGGTACGCTTTTTTTTATGACTGACGGTCACTGTTAGCCCGAAGGCTTTTACAGCTTCACCAGATTGAAGAAATGATGAAAGAAAGATCTGTTTTCTTTTCTTTCTACTTACACAATGAAGATATTTTTATACAAACTTTTAAAAAAACCATAAAATTATAATTTTAGTTTCAAAAAACGTAAAAGATTATATACCCGCACTGCAGCCACCGCTAACTGTCAACGACGACAATTTATTTGTATAATTAACCTTTCCTTACGGGTGGTTAGTTTTGCTTAACTTGCATAACTTTATATAAATAATAAAAAAGCTCTTTATAATAATAAAGCTCTGCCCCTCGCTAGAAATTCGCCTGTTTCGTCAGTGCGTTTTGCAGACATAAATTCCACAAGCACAAACACCCAGATCAGGAACAAGTATCTGTGGGCCATACAAAAACCATAGCGCAGAAGCCACTGCGACAACTGGTGCCGAAAAGTATTTACACATACATACATATACGATAAGTACATACGAGCATTACTTAAGTACATATCATGAACAGCGACTAAGTTGTCCTTGACCTCATCAATTTTTCGCGGTCAGAGACATTAAAGATACAATTTTATTAACAAATTAAACAAAATATGATAATTATATTCATACAAAACATAAGCTAAGTTCATTCATCCTGTGACCGGAGACTCATTGGGGTGTTACGTAGAATTTATAATGTAAACAATAGGTAAGAATATAAGAGGGAATATTCAATAATTTAATAATCGGTGGTGATATTGTTTTTATAGGAAAACGAGTAAAACGTTCACCTGATGATAAGTATAACGTCTGCCCATAGCAAATGCTGTGTCACCCAGAACATTTCGGTGTGGCACCACACTGCGCCCGTCACTCAGTTCTAAGTCTCGTATGCCAAGTGTCAGTTTTTGAATTTAAATTTGAGCAATTATCTCGATTCCGAAATTCTTAAATTCTTTCACTGCTAAGAAGTTATAGTTTTTCAGAGGACCATACGCTCATATTGTGAATATTGTCATAATGAATATTGTATATTTGCTACTGTGCAAAATAATCCATGCAACGCGAACTATATTTTAAAAGACATAATAAATACTAATAAATAAAAGGGTATTGTCTGTAATCACAGATAACCAAAAACTGTTAAAATCTCAAAAAGTCAAAGTATCAATTGATACTATGCCTTTTTATGCTTTATGTAGTTTTTCTTATTACTATACCTATTCTACTCGTTTAATCCGATTGGAAACTCTGGTACACGTTGCATCGTAATATCTAAAAATATTATCAATTAGCAGTTTTAAAGTCGCGGGGACGTGTCCTAAATAATAAAAAAAAGTAAACTAGCAGCCTATAAATGTCCATAACGTCCATATAAATGTACAAATGGGCCTAACGGCACACCGTCAATCACGATCACAACGCAGCAGCTACTTATGTATGCTGCTATACGAGGGGCGGCTGATAAGTTCGCGACCTTAGGTACTTGGCAATGGCTCGTCATCTCACTTGTGATAGCAGTAGTTCCTACACTCATTATGGTATAATATATCCTAATCGTTATATTGAGGTCTTAAGATAATCTACCACTCCATCTCATCCCTTGGGTGTCGTTAAAGTCGACAGAGGGAAAATTAAAACCAGCAGATGGACAGCAGCATCTTCCCGGGACATCTGAATAAATAAACTGCGGTTGCCAACCCGCCTGCCAAGCGTGGCAACTATGGCAAAATCCCCCATGGATGAGAGCTACAAACTTGTGCGACAATCTATGGGGGGGGCCTATGTTCAGCAGTGGACTAGTTATAGACTGAAATGATGATAATGATGATGATTTAATTACCTGTGGAAGGACAAACATCATCGTGCTGGAAAAATCGCAATATTTGAAAACCAAGCTATAATAAAGTACCTCGTGAAGAAATTAAAGAGGCTTAAAAAAATTTGAAGACGTCTTCAATTTCTTTTAGGAATTCGTATACTATTCCTAAAATATAATATCACCGCGGAGACCTGCGACGGTTGTGACCGAGGATAATGTCGAGAAATTAGTACTTGCTAACCTAAGAATAAAATTGTAACAGACAGCAGAAGAGTGGCAGATCATAAAAAACGGATTGAAGAAATTATGAACGAGCATTTCAATATTAGAAAAATTTGTGCGCGTTGGGTACCGAAAATGATAACGCCTTTCGTCAAGCAGCGGCGACCAGTTTTGTAAATGCCATTTTGAAGAGAATGAGAAAGAATATAAATTCTTTGGGGGGTTAAAGTCACTACATGCTAAATGTTAGAAGTGTTCTTTACTTGAACCACACCACCACATAAACACCCACATTAAAAAAATTTTTGTATTAAAACCGCTCTTAACTTAGATCGCGCTTATCAGCCGACTCTCGTAAGTAGCGTTACGACGCTAGTCAGAGTAGTGTCTTTCCCCGGTAGTTCCGACCTATTAACTACGTTTTGCAGCAGCAGTCGCTGTAATCTTATAGTTATATCTACCATGTAACACAATACAATAATAATGCGATACACATAATATTTGAAAGATTTTTGGCGCCAAGTCCAAAAGTATCGTTTTTGTTTTTTATTGAATTATTATTGTGTATATTTCGAGTTTTGATATTGATAGATTACTACGAGGCAAGTTCGAACGTGTAGAAGTGATTGGAAAAAAAACAATTCTTCAGTAAAGTGAACTATTTACTGCCGATCGAATGTTGGAAGTCTTGCTCAATATTTGAAAATATTAATACTTACCTAAAAATTATATACCCTAATGTTCTACTTTCACACTGGCAAAAATATACGGCTGTTGTCATAAATAAATTAATAAACATTATTGAAAGCAATAACCAAAACTGTTTCGTTGTTTCCATTACTCTAAATCTTAAAACACAACACACAATTATTTGTCTATGTCTGAAAAACCACAACTAGATAAAGTGTATTTGTACAATGTATAAATGCGGTACCGCACTTTGTGTCTTTTGAATCATACAAGGATTCTGGAAAATTAGTCACATGAAGCCTAATTCATCAATAAACGTTTTCCTGTATAGCGTTTAACACAATTGTAGCACTGGAAACATATCCATTGTATGTACATATGTGAGGCGTGTTTCATTGAACATATTCAAAACGATATAACTTGCGGAGTAAATTACAATGTTGTGCAATGTTATGCCATATCACTTTTGATATGGCACTATTTGATATATTTTAATCAAAGTATATTTCTTAAATCGATGCATATTAAATATATTTATATAACATTTCATATGTCTTATACAATGTAGGAACGAATATTTATAAAAAAATTATAGGTTTAACATATTGAAATTAAATTTTAGGCCAATTTCTTAGTAAAGTCTGTATCTATTAATTTAATATACTTGCTAACTCCGGACATTTTGAAACTACATAAACAGTTTTGTGATGTATAAGAAAATTTCAGGAAAGTCAGTTAAATAAAGGAATTTTAATGGATCTGTTTCAGTTACATTAAAAAAAAAGAAAAAAAAATTGAATGCTTCTGCGGCTTTAGTTGACAAGAAACAGTTCATAATCGACAGTATAGTGAACGCAGAAGGCTGAGTAGGTACACATCTTACAATAGATGATACAGTTAATAAAAGCAGAAAAAATATAAAATACAAATTACATCTCATTCAAATAGTCATATTACCACTACAAATGATAATACAACAAAGACTAACTCGTTCTCTGTGTTAATTTTCATGCATGGTAAGTGCCATGGCTGCCTATAACACTTGCAGTGTCACCAGTTCTTGAAATCGCAAAGTGGTGTATGGCACTAGACTGCGTTTGTCACCCCGAGTTTCATATGATCAGTAATTTCACTAGCTACATACATAGTGCGCCTCAACCCGGAATACTTTGATGCTTATACTTGCTTTACTTATACTACTGCTTGCCGGTAGAAGTTAAAGCACTATAGTGCGAATTAAGAAAATAATTCGAAAATACACTTCTAGTTTTAAGTGTATCTGATTTTACACTAATGAGTCGGACATTTGAAGACGATATTTATAGGGATCTGTCTGCCGGAAAGAGTCAACTGACTAAGATTGAGGTCCGAAAGCGGTGGCGTCATTTCCGCTAGAGCAGATATTTTGAGTGAGATCGAGAGATTTTATGGACAACTGTGTACAGCTGTGTACAGCATTTTCTTATACATCACAAACGATGTGTACATCGTCGTATGAGCCACACACTAGTGTGAGAAACGACCCAAGAGCAAATCTCATCCGACACGACGATGATATCCCGGACGTCAGTCTGAGCAAGATTAGTATGGCTCTCAAACAGCTTAAGAATGGCAAAGAGCCGGGTGAGGATGGAATCACAGCAGAGCTTCTGAAAGCGGGTGGAAAACCGATACTAGTAGTCCTTCAGAAGCTCTTTAATTCCGTCATCCGGGGCGGCGCTACGCCGGAAGCGTGGTTGTCCTGTTCTTTAAGAAGGGCGATAACGCCCTCTTGAAGAACTATAGACCGATATCGCTTCTAAGCCGCGTCTACGTGCTGTTTTCGAGAGTCATAACGAATCGTCTCGCAAGCAGACTTGATGACTTCCAGCCTCCCGAACAAGCCGGATTCCGAAAAGGCTATAGTACCATAGACCACATACATACCCTTTGCCAGATTGTACAAAAAACCGATGAGTAAAATCTTCCGCTATGTCTAGCGTATGTGGACGTCGAAATTTGGGCGTTGCTTCAGCGGTGCCGAATTGACTGTCAGTATATCGATGTGTTGCAGTGCTTGTATACCAATGCTACGATGGCTATCCGAGTATAGAACCAGAGTAGGAAACCGATCCAATTGCAGAAAGGTGTAAGACAGGGTGATGTAATATCCCCGAAACTCTTCACCGCTGCATTGGAAAATGTTTTCAAGCTACTGGACTGGAAAGGATACGGTATAACCATCAATGGCGAATACATCACTCACCTTCGATTTGCCGACGACATAAATGGCAGAATCGCTGGAAAACCTTAGCGCTATGCTCAATGACCTCAATAGTGTCTCCCAACGGGTAGGTCTTAAGATAAACATGGACGAGACGAAGATCATGTCTAACGTCCATGTCACACCTATTGTTGGGAACACCGTTTATTGTTGGGAACACTACGATCGAAGTTGTCGACGAATATGTATACCTAGAATAGATTGTCCGACTAGGTAGGTCCAACTTCGACCAAGAGGTCAATCGACGGATCCAACTCGCCTGGGCAGCGTTCGGGAAACTGTGTCACATCTTCTCGTCGAGTAACCGACATAGCCCTAAGGATTAGCAAGCTAAAGTGGCAATGGGCCGGCCATATAGCTCGGAGAACCGATAACCGTTGGAGAAGAAAGGTTCTCGAGTGACGACCTACACGGTTTTGCAGGAAGTCGATGGATGCAGGTGGCTCAGGACCGTGTTTTGTGGCAATTTTGAGACGGTTTGAAGCCGGAAAAAGTCCGCCACGCTGCTCCAATGCGGATTGGCGGACTTCACATATCCTCGAAATATTCTTATTTCTCAGATATGCTTCAGATAAGCTTTTCTCACGATGTTTTCACCGCTGAGCACCTGGTAAATACGTACATACAGTCACGTTTTCTCCCATATAAGCTGTTGGCATATACCACATCCGTAGCCAACTTTTCGCCCCCGCGGGAAACGAGACGTCACGGGTGTCGAACGTGGTAAATCAGCAATTCAAATTTCAGAAAATTTGCCGTTTACCGGCCCGGTATCGCTCTCATGTCACTCGCGTACTCTGAAATTTAAGGCGAACGTCGGCCCCTGATCTTCCACGGCTCATTTTTTACCACATACTACTATTTACAATCTTATCCCGGCTTATCCGTCAAATCGTCTCCAGTGTTTATTATTGATTACTGTAAGTGATCAAGATACAAGATGCGTTGAGATTAGAAAGGGTCTATTTTTAGACTTGCAAATATGACAGTGTTGTTGAGAAGCTGCCGTAACAATAATTAATTACGTTTCGTCTTTCCTAAAGATTACGTTATTTTTCATTAAAAAAGGGCAATCTCATATCAAGTCTCCGTTGTTTTTGTTTTACATTAAAAGCGTAAAACGCATTATAACATATTCTGTATTATAACATCTCTGTTTTCGATCACCCCTTTTCTTGATGTGAACGACCGATTTTTCGCAGATAAGAAGGTGAAACATTACAAAATATTAGCATGCAAATGTTTAATAATAGTTATACGAGTAATATGTACGGGTTCTGTAATAATAGTTTAATGTCTAAGTGTAAACAAATTCATTAATTTATTAATATGTGTAATGTAATAAATGCCAAGTGGTGTCGGCGTCAGAAAGTGTGGTGGTGCCGTCTTATTCTTAGCACGATATGTTTGTTGTTGTATTAGATAATTTGGTTATTCAACGTTACGTAAGAGACTACGGGGGACCCCTGACAAGTTTGCGAAAAATACCTACCCTACACTATAGTTATGTGAAAGTACAATGTCGATTAAAAAATATTTCTCAAAAACTTTCCTTTTTCTCCCTAATTCTATTCTCTCCTACTCCTCTAAAAATATTTTTTTTTTTTATTCAAAATAGTCGCGTTGGTATCAACATTCGATTAGAATGTTCCTCGTTCACCGGGTGTTAAGCTCTAGATTTTTTGGTTATTTTCTTCGGTCACTGCAGTCTCACGGCATATGCCTCAGGACAAGGAATATTTTTTCGTCACTCTCGTGTTCTATTATTAATATATATTTTATGCCCTTAATCTCTGAACACTTCAGAGCATTATCACGGCGGTTTTTCGAAAAAGCCGCGGTTCATCCAAACTCAGCACTCCCTGACCACGATACGGGCAGGCACGATGCAGGCTACACTGTACACACAGTTAATAGCTTTAATATAACACGCACCACGACGCGCGACCGCCTTAGAGAGCGGCGCGCAGCAGTCGACAATCACACCGCATACACACGATACACCCGTGTTCCAGGGCGGTTCTCACCGCCCAGACTTACCGACACACAAGTCGACAGTCCGAATGGAGGCCCCCAGCCTCCCTCGGACGGTCATTTGACGACTTTAAATCATATTGAGATTTTCTAAATCGCGCAAGCACGCAGCGAACGCGACACAGTCCGAATTTCGAGTTTTTTGTAGGAGTTTATTTACTTATTTATGTTTGGGTCAAACCAAACCTTGGTAAGCGGGCCCCTGGCCCGTGAACACAGTATCCGATGAAGCTGTAAAAGCCAAAAAAGGCTAACAGCAATTACATCACCGAAATTATATATTGGATATGCCCTAGCGAGCTTATATTTATAATATCCGTAGGTACTTAACGAATCTCATGTTAAAAAATTCAATTTCTTTAACAGAGTTGAAATATATAAATTAACTAAATTATAATTAAATTATAAATTTTTATGTATATAAATTTTAAAAAATACACCAAGCTGAGGTAGGGATCAGAAAATACGTATGTAGAGGATTAGAAGTTATAAAATAAAGGAAAATTAAATTTTATTTTTAAATGTACTCACCGTATTCCACATTCCATAAAAAATAGAACAAATCCATAAAGCATACATCGAGCTGCGTATGCTTTTAATATGACTCGAAGTAAACTTGGTGTACGTTTGGCTCCCGGCGCGTGCGACTTCTTCCTCCCACAGACGAGCGAACTTGTCGCCTAAAGGACCTGGCAAAATTCAATTATTAGCCAACGTCGTACACTAACTAGACTGTTTTTACTAAGAATAATTTTAAGTCATAAGTTATATGCTAGAATTTCTCTAATGAGATACAAAAAAATCTAATAAATTTAATGTAGTTGATAGAATCAGTCGTTACTTTGCGGGAATCCATTATAACAAACGAAAGAAAGTTAATGTGCCAAGATCCGCATGCAAATTTTTAAATAGTATATATGAGGGGTAGCCAACAGGTCGATCTACGACAGCAATTTAGGCGATCGCGAACTATAATTAAAAAAATTATATAGACTATTATAGTTATGAAGAGCGGCTCATTTTTATGTATATGAATTTTTAATTCATGTACATAAATATTCGATTGCCACCCCCGGGCCAGTTATTCTGCCGTGAAGCAGTAGTGTGCAAACATTACTGTTTCGCTGTGAAGGACACTGTGAGCTAGAGTAATCGCTGGGCATATTAGACTTTAGAACTTGTGTTTCAGGGTGATGGGCGCAATGTGACACGGCGTTGCGCCCATCACCCTGAAAAATAAATAGGTAAATATTACCTACTTTTTCTTACTCGCCATTGAATTCCCACAAGCAGTATAGAGCAGTACATTGCATATTAAGGTATTATTCTGCATGAATAAAGGTTGTCCTTACAGTACCTTAGTCGCTTCTTACGACACCTCAGGTAAGAAAGAGGTAGGTGTGGTCCTATCAGCAGAAAGGACAAATAAAATTTTATATAAAGGGCATTGCACCATAACAGAACAATACATATAATTGGTTGTACTCAATTATAGTTTACATATTATATAGTTTTTGTCTTGTTTTTTTCACCTACAATCAATAAATTAATTAAATCAAGGTAATTTAATTAATAATAAAAAAAATCATAGTTTTGGCATCGAAAAAGATATTTTCAATTTAATGTTATTCTGGATGATTATTTTTTAATGTAAGAAAATGACAATACAAGCAAATTGCTCACCTACTGGTGAGTGCAATGTCTGCCCATAACAAATGCTGTGTCACCCTGAACTTTTCTGTGTGACACCACACTGCACTCATTACCCTGTGACATCAGTACTTAAGTCTAATATACTCAGTAATTACACTAGCTATCACTTGCCTATGAACTAAAATATAATGTTTGCACACTGCTGCATCACAGCAGAATGCTAAGCTAGACAGATTCCTGCATTGGAATCCTTTCATCAGTAATAAAAATAAATAATGATGATCAAATTGTAAGCAACCTATTCGTTTGAGAAACTTGAATGTTATCAGTCTGTGTATTGGGACTGACAAACTAGTTGTGCATACTGAAGCACAATATAGCAAATTGTTGTGTTCAGTATTGGTGCTGTTGCAAAATAAGTGAAGTTTAATTGTAATGTAATAGGCATTAATGAGCAAACCAGTCACCCCACCACCCTCTGACCCTGTGTGCCAGCCACCCTGATGATCTCTGTGGTCTACTGCCATCCTTGACACATTTCTGAACTCCTTCTCCGCACAAACTTTAACTATGCCAAATCTCACACTCCTCCATGCATGCAATATGCTTAATAAGGGGCAGAAAGTTTTCTCTTCACATATTAATATATAAATAAATATTGAAGTTATCACTTTGGTAGTACAAATGAAGCTATGCAATATTTTCAATCTATTTGGTACTACTTAAATTGAAACATAGATTGCATTGACTCAAAACCTGTCTTCTGAGTTGTGGGTCATCCATACAAACCCTTCTGGTCAATTTTACTTTGAACATGAATTACTGGGTCTGGGACAACAAATTGTGACTATTAATAACTAGTTACAAAATTTCAGTTGGTTAAAACATATCCAAAGACCATCATCACTACTTTACAAGGCAGGAAAACAATGTATTATGCAATCTGCATTAATGAATAGCTACACTTTGCATAAAGCGAAAATGCTGTTAAACCATTGTTTATTACATATTATCTTCTAGTTCAGTCAATAAACTTTAAGTTTTAATAACTTTAGAGATTAAAGTATCTAGTTAAAAAAAGTAACTTACTTGATGCATGTTCTTCTAATGGTTCATACAAATCCTGCTCTTCCATTTCCTTTTTGAGGCCACCCCAGAAAATTGGCAATGTCCATCTTAGTTTCAAAACAAAAACATTTTTTAATAATTTTATTCTTAATACTTACTACACAATGATAAATTATTCAAATAAAAAAACACAATAATTTAGTTGAACATGTAAAAAACAAAATCAAATCCAACACAACTCACGCAAAAGTTAATGCTGACAAAGGGTTAGTTTTTGCCCTGGGATTTGGTGGCCTGCCTCTTCTCTTAAGGGATTCCATAGTGTAGCAACCTAGAATTAAAGGCAATTTTAAAAAATATGCAAAAATATATGAGGTGCAGTAATGTGGAGGCGATGACTTAAAAAATCGGTACCGAATATTTAGTTTATTAATAAATTATTCGAAACAGTACAGTACAGTTGCAAATTGTAAATAAATATATTTACAATACAATAAGCGCTTTTAAATAACCTAACGAAATCTTAAGATGTCCTTGACAATGTGCCAAAAATCAAATAAATTATAAAATAACCAAGTTTGTTTTACTAAAAACCTCAAATTAGGAAATAATTTTAGTTGTTCTGATACATCAGTCAATTCTCATAAAACGATTAAAATATATTATAACAAATTTGAAATTATATACTCACCACTTTACTATCCACAAAACATAGAACAAGCAATATTTAAAACATATCAATCAAATTTTGCACGGCATCAGTCAGTATAAATTTACCGACAACCATAAAAAATACTATTGTTTTAGGTTTGCAAGAACTGAACTACCCGCTTAAAGTTGATGATATAAAATATTATGGTCATAAAATAACTAGCTCTTACGAATTAATATTATATAGAAGTAGAACCAGAAGCAAAAAAAGAATTTTTTAAAGACAGGTATAAAAAATTTGCTAAGAAAATGTAATTTTACAAACACAAATAGAAAAGACTGAAACCACACTCTTTGAGACTGAATACAGTGAACTAAGGATGGACGATATACATCGATGTATTAAAAACACTCGATGTAAAGTCAATCAATACATCGAACTAATCCGATGTTATGTCAATTCGTCGACATCGAGTAAACATCGATATTTTTTTATTCGATGCATCGAATGGACAAAACTGCTAGGATCCCATTGCTTCCGCGTAGAATAGAATATAATAGAATAAACGTTTACTGTGTAAATGTTCCCTATTACATAATAGCTAAATAATACATTATTTCCTGCGAAAAGAATAATTCCAAGTTTTACGATCAATGATTCCAAATGAGCTCAGCAGCGACAACCGATGTCACTATCATCGCTCCGGCTCGGCTTCACCTGTTCCTTTGTTTTTCAAGGAGGTGGGCGGTGTATACTATTATAGGGTGTTTTGGTAATCGTTTATAACGCCAGTGCCCCGCTTTCGCAACGGAGTTCGACGCTCTCTTCTGGGGAGGTACACGATCTCGCCAGCGCGAGTGTCGGGCAGCCTCGGGTTGTGTTGTCCGTGTCGGCGATACGGTTTTTGGTCGTCTATTGACTGGTCGGGCACCTGGAGATCTCTGATTTTCAGGAGCATGTCCCGATGGAGATCTGTGACTCTCAGTTGCCACGAATCCGTGTCAGCCATTTCCCATAAATGCTTTCGCGTAAGCGTCACTTTGCGAGTAGTCATCGGACCGAAAAGACAAAGTCCGCGTCGCCGTCTATTGACGAGGAGAATTTGCTCAAAGTTTATTGGTTAAGAAATATCCCTTGCCTTATCCGTTCCCTTGATATTATGACCTTTGGAGGCAGCTACAAAAGAAATTTTTGTAGATAAATATTGCACAGCTAGCAAAATTATATCTTTAGTTCGCTGCATGATTTCGAAAATTACTACAGCTGCCGTAGTAACAAAAGATGAGCAAAAATTTACTCCACAAGAGATGTCAGAAAAATGGGGTAGAATTGGGCAGCAGCAACTCCCTGAAACATCTCAATAAATAAGCAGTGGTTACCAACCCGCCTGCCAAGCGTCGCAACCTCCACTGAAACGAGAGCTACAAACTTTTGCGGCAATCCATGAGAGAAGCCTATTTTAAGCAGCAGACTAGTGATAGGCTGAAATGATGATGATGATGATGATGACATCTTAATTTGGAAAATAGTAATGAATCTGAAAAAATATTGTGAACTTACAGTTTATTTGAGAACTCCTATCGGATGACATCCAAAATCGGTCAGAAATTTGGAAAGATTATAAAACACAGTTTTTGAAATTTTATAAAATTGCCTCTAATTGTCTAACGTTGGTGGGAACATCGGTTCCATCTAATAGGTTATTTTCTCAAGAGGCACAGGCGATGATTCAACAAAGAAACCAATTGAATGGTAACAGATTAGGCAAACTTTTGTTTTTACAAGTTGTGGATAAGAAGTATTTGTATACTGAAAATACTTCATATTGAGCTCTTTAATCGATATTTGTTTAATCCTTGACCGTTCTTTTCCTCTAAAAATTTTGTCATCCGTGACATATTAATTCCTGTTTTTTTATGTACACAACATTCTTAAATAATTTGTTAAAAAGAAAACATCGAAGTATTTTCTGATATGTCGATATTACATCGATGCCACTATGCGATGCATTACATCGACAAAACGAAGTGAATAGAAGAACTATGGACAAGAAGTGTATTGTCTATGGACAAGACTGAATAAAACTTATCATTACAGTAACTACTAAAATGGGGTGAATAAGGACGAAACTGAACATACGCAGTAAACTAAGTAAATTGCGATAGAAAATATTAATATTATAAAACTGAAAATGTCATCCCGATACTTAAAAATTACATTGTAATTCTATAGTTATAAAAACTTCAATGGTCAACGAAGGCGACTAAGGCGAAACTAGAGAAAAAATGTCAAAATTGTTAACAGAAACTTAAATTTATTTTAATAACTTTTATTTACATTACTTAAAGTGAAACATCTCCGGAACTAAGTTTTTATTCCCTATTCAGAAAATTGATCACTCAAACCTAAACTGTCGACAAAATTTAGGCCCATCATATTATTTTTGATTTTTTTGTACTTCTATTCCTGTTCTTTCTATCATTTTTATCTGTATCCTTTTACTAGAACTCTCTTATTTAACAAGCAGTATCCCTACGCGCAAAAAAAAAATATATTATATATTATTAGAAATCCCTACTAAAAACTGTTTTTTCTATACTCTGACATCTGCCGTGTCGATGTAGCACAAATTTTGGAGTATTATATTTGTAATAAATTGTTTTACAATGTCGGCAAAAGAAGTGTTAGAGGTTTCGTACTCTGTAAGTGCAGCTGTTATTAGTTTTTTATCATATATACTAGAAAAAAAACATTTAAAATATTCATAAAACAAAACGTTCATTTGGTGATAAGCGCAACGTCTACCCATAACAAATGCTGTGTCACCCAAAACATTTCTGTGTGAAACCACACCACACTGCGCCAGTCACCCTGAGACATGAGTTCTTAAATCTCATATGCCCTGTGATTACGCTAGCTCTCAGTGCCCTTCAAACCGAAACACAGTAATGTTCGCACACTACTGCTTCAAGGCAGAATAACAGGCCCTGGGATGGTACCTGCCTAGACGGATTACTGCATAGGATAGGATTTAGTAGCTAAGTGTCAGGATCAAAAAAGAAGAAGAAAATGCGACACTAAAAAAAGATGAACATATACATCTATAGGATAAGCCTGGAAGAGAATGAGATAGAATACAGTATACAGTGTTATCTATTATATTTCTATTTTCGAATTCGTCCATTGGATTTCTTCGTAGATTTTGCTTTCATTAACTCAACAACAAGATCAAAAGCAGTAATTGACGATCTATTTCAATATATATTGATCAAATCCAAACCAAAGTATTTATTACCAGTTACCTGCATGTCAAAAGTGTCAACTAAGGCAAAGTCCCCACGTATAGCATTAAAACGGCCCCTAGTCTCCGGTGGTCCCGCTAGTATTGGCTACGGTAGCAGACATGATAAAGGCGGAGCAGGGGGTGCAAAGAATCTCTGGAGGAGGAGATCTTGCTAAAACCACCGACGACTGGACCTGACAAAATTCAACACAAGCACGCTGAGGACCGACGAGAACATCTTGGAGCTGTAAGAGGAGATGAGCAAGTTACGATGAGATATTATAAGATTATCTGAAGCCCCGAGGACAGGGGAGGACACGGTAATCCTTGAATCCGGTAACTTGTTCTACCACAAAAACCGGGCGACCATCTGTCACTAGGAGGTGACGGGTTTATTGTCCACAAGTCTCTCATTAACAATGTTGTCTAGATCGGGATTGAGTCGTCTAGTCGTCTAGTGTACCTTATACTCAGAATAATCAAACGGTTTTGGATATAATATATGAGGACATATCAAGAACCGTAAATTCCTTCAAAACTCACTATACGGTGTTGATGGGGAACTTTGGATATGAAAAAAGACGATGAGCTGGTAGAACCAAAGGGGCCACAGCTGGCTGACTTTATGGCGAAGTAGGGATTCTTTATAATGAAATCCTTTAAATAATAATCTACAGTAAGTGGACCTTAATGAGCCCCGACGGTTCCGCCAAAAATGAGATCGACTTCATCATGACGACTGAACGACAGCTGTTCAATGATGTCTTTGTAATCGCTAGGCTGAAAACCAGCGATCACAGAATGGTAGGAGGCACATTGAACTTGAATGTAAAGCTGAAGAGGTCACGTCTAGTGAAGTACGCTTCGTCCATCTTATGACTTTATCCAAAACCCCGAAAGCTTCCAGATGTAATTGCGAACTCGCTTTCAGTGCCTAGATGATTGCGCTACAGTGGACGATGTGAACGAGAGGCACGTGGAAACTATCAATGCGGTAGGGGCAAAGTTTTGCAAGACTCACCGCACAAAAAATATCCAGAAACTCTCCGACCAGACTCTCAATCTCATGGAGGCCAGGCGTGAAATGAGGCTGCAGTCCTAAACTGATGCGTCAGCATATCGGCAACTGAACGGACAGATTTCCAAATGTATGGGGCGATACCTAAGCAACTTCAATACAGCTCGTCTGAAATTATGATGGTGATGATGACTCGTGTCATTTGTTGGAATTGAAAACTTGGTGTCTGTATATATGTAATGTAATATATGTAGAATAAAATACAAAAAAGTTTAGAAAAACCAAAAGTGCACGTCTCATGACTTAACTTTTCTCTTGATTTAACTTTTAAGAAAAAAAATCGTATCGAGGTTCAAATATTTCGAGTCATTTCCATTTCAGATGTAAATAATAAAAAAAAAATGTTTCTGAATAACTACAAGTGCTAAAAACTTTTGATATGAAATAGGAAACCAGTAGATAAAATTCTGGACACGATAAAAAAAACCCGGTCTCGAGTTACCACGGGATAACATATTGCTGCGGCGCCCTGCAGACGGCTGTGTTATTCATGTAGTATCAGCAATATTCATATCCATTGTTTACTTTCTACATTATTTTATTTGTATAATTCATTAACCAGTCTTGACTTAGCTATAACATTGTAACATACTTGTTTAAAAAATATTAGTTTTAAAAAAAAATCCATCACCCAAACTTAATAAAAACATAACTCTCGATGAGTCAATTTTATCGGGAGTTAACGTGATCCGGACGTCCACGTGGATTTTTTTTAAACTATTTTTTTACCACCATGTCCTGTCGCTAGAGAGTATTATTGTTCTGTGACCATGTGAGAGTAACTTATTATGACACAATCTCAGTTATCAAATCATACATAATAGTAAAAGTGAAATTCATATTTGTCCTTCGCGAACATTTGTTTATTTATATTACCTGTATTAAAAAATAAATAAATTTTATTATTTTAAAAAGAGCTATGAATTATAAGCAATACTCGCTTACGATGCGAGTAATCAAGACCTAATAATGATCATAATCACTTACAATATGAAAACAACAAAGTCACTTTATAATAAATTCCTGCGAGAGACACCAGAACGATGCTATTTTTCCTTAAAATCAACGCCATCGATCCCATAAATAAGACAATAAAAAATGCTTCCAGTAAAACACTACTGAAATACAAAAACATTTATAAATATGAGACGGAAGACATCAAACAAGGTATGGAAAACAAGAAAGTTACTATACTGTTGACTTTTCTACGTTGTTGTTGTCGACCATGAAATCCTTTTATCCATTCTGTCACATTTGAAATTTGCACCTTTGGAGTGGTTCACCACATATCTTCGCGGGCGCCAGCAGTCGGTTCATATGGGGCTTGAGTGCTCACAATGGGCTGATCTTGAAACTGCTGTTCCGCAGGGCGGTATACTTTCTCCTATAGTTTTTTCTGTTTTCATAAACCAAATCCCTTCTACTTTCAATTGTTCGTACCATCTGTATGCTGATGACTTACAAATTTATGTGCATTCTAGTTTTGAAGAACGCCATAACGCCATTGGAAAATTAAACATAAACTTGAATGCTGTTAGTGACTTGTCAAAATGTTTTAGAGTTTCTGTCAATCCAATAAAATGTCAAGCTATGATTGTGGGTAGTTCCAGAATGCTGTACAAGATTAATTTATTAAATCTGCCTCCACTTTTTTATAATGGAACTATTATATCGTTTTCTAGCTCGGTTAAAAATCTTTCGGCTTTACATGGACAATACGTTAAATTGGGGGGTTCATGTCACTGGCTTTTATCCCGACTTTCAATGTTCAGAATGGGCATAGTACCAGGAGTAACATCTGAATGGCTGCATCATGTATTATTCGCTCTGGTTATGATTACGAAATAAATAAAATTTGTCAAGAATTTAGCAGACAAATAGTGATTAAAACCACAATGGTACAAAGCAGTATTTCTTCAATCCTGTTGTTTCTAAATCTTATGCTGACGTCACTAATGCCCCCATTCAACCAGAACTTGTAGTCTTTTATTAATTTCATTATTATATATATTATATTAATTATATACCTATATTATATGAAATTTCATATAAATCTTAAAAAGACGGTCTTCGCAAAGCCACGCTCCCCTACTTCCTTCCCCTTATCAGAAATGTTTTTGAATAAGGTACATTTTATTGGACAATTGGATACTATCCAGTCTAAAGCTCTTAGAATAATACGAGTAACTGGGGCCATGAAGTCTTCCCCAATTAATGCCTTACAGGTAGAATGCTGTGAGCCGCCCTTACATTTGGGAAGACAATTTTTGGCAGATATTTATTTTTCGCTTAATTCAATTTTCACATCACCCTCTTCTTTCGAAATTACAAATTCTAAATGATCTTATTGAAGCTTTCCGTTATTGGACACATAAATCACCACCATGCCTCATAAAAAGCTACCGTAAAGGACAATGGCACTCTCATACATCATTTTAGTTGGTACTCGAAAGAGGCGTCTTAAAATAAAATAAATCTTAAAAAATTAAGCATCAATTGCTGAGCCTAAATATGCAAGTTTTTTCATTAGACAAGGTCAGGAAGCGAAGAATTTTGATTTTAAATTTTTTATAGGTTATGTCCTAAGTCACATAAGATACTGACATATTACTGATCTATTTGTTGATGTTTAACATAAATTGTATTATCAGGTACAATATACCGTCGACCTAATATATTTGTTTATAATTAACCTTGGAAAATAGAATAATACGTGATACGAAATAGCTGCGATTTATTAGTTGGAAGTTCGATTGCTGCTTTTTTTCATAAATAATGTAGCATTTGCCTTAGATGCATATAATGATAGCTAGGTATAGGGTGGCGCAAAAGCAATGGCCCGATTTTGTTATATTAGTATTTAATGAAAAACAAAATTATCTAGGTAAAAAAACCGAGCCATTACTTTGCCACCCTAGACGTATATTCCTATTTTTCAAAGCTAATGCCAACACTGGCGATAAGGCCGTCTCATGGAGGCTTTCAAGCATACAATTATCGAACATAATGAGCACCCAGACTCGAAAGAATAACAAACAAAAACACTCGAAGCGGTAAAGACACGTGCTTGCCATGTGCAAGAGTCATCAATACCAAACGAAACGCCAAATCGATCGGAAGTGCAGTTGCCATTTTTGCAACGTAATACTACCAATTGCAACCAAAAGATTTTATAGTTTCAAAACTCACTTGAAAGTGTATAAGGTATCCTAAGTAAAATGAAAGAAATCTTTAAAAAATATGAGTATTCATTTTAAAATTCTTAAAAAATCTTTTAAATGCATTTTGTAAAAACGTTATTTCAAGACGCTAAAAATTTCAAAAATAATATTCTGCCAAAGTCATTTCTATCACTATCTACACGTATTCATCGCACTCCTTCTTTATCATTGTTTTGTTCTGACTTCGAGTCTTTTATAATTTCACCACGCGTAATTTATGATTTCGGTATAAATACAGATGACATAGAAGCAGATATTAAATTTAATTATAATCTAATAGCGAAGAATGGCACAACTGGCATTATATTTTTACCGATGCATCCCAGTCGTGAGTTTCAGAATGCGTAGGTGTTGGTGTGTTTCATTCCCAATCTAAAATTGTTCAAAAAATTAAAATGCCTCAAGAGACCCCGTATAATACCCGTTTTAACTACCTTCAAACAGATTAGAGAGTATTTTTGTAGGGCCATTAAATAAAACCAATTTTTTTATTTATATAAATAAACGATGCCCTACAGTAGGATTTCTCCTGTGTCGTGGGTACGTTTTTCAGACATAAATTCTACATGTACAAACCACCCAAACCCGGAACAACTATCTGTAGGCCATACAAATATATGTCCCGTGAGGGAATCGATCCCGCGCTTAGCCACTGCGCCAACCGAGCCGAGTATTAATTCATTTTAAATGAAACTAACTCAGCTTATGGTATCTTGTTTATCTCAGTTTCGTTTTAACGTATCAACAGTAGGTTGGAAATCAAAACCAGTGATAATTTTTTTCATAGTTTAGCAATGTAGGCATTTACCTAAAACACAATAGTCAAATTTTTGTATGAATTTACACAGTCCAAGAGCCGTGGTAGCTCAGGGGCTAGGAGGTCGCTTTAAAATTTGATACCGTATATCGATTATCCAACTCAAGTGAACTTGAACTGAGCGCAACTCGAGTTAGTAAATAGAGTTGACACCAACTATCTTGAAAGTGTAAATGTCAAATACAATAAAAAAAAAAAAAAAACCGACCCCTTAGTGCTCTTTATCATATTGTGAAATCATTTTATAAAAAAAAGATCAAAAATATTTTCATCTTATTTTACAGATCGATTTCTATTAAAGATGTTAAGTCTGTTAGAGTATATAATATTTATTATAATTGGAAAAACTTTATTTATATATTTTGAAATACAAAGTTGAAGCTATATAAGATTATGTGAATAAATAAATTACTTTGGTTGATTAAAAATATGTTAACGGCTTTCTTAAGGAGATACAGAACTATGGTTCTTCTCAGTGTGTTCTTCTTTTACTTGGGATGTTGTTTAACTTTAAGTTTAACCAGTATCGATTGTACTAAAACACCTTTAAAAAGTGATACACATTTAAAAAACCAGGATGAAACTTTTGGAATAACTGAATATGTTGTATTAATAGTTAGTGGTCCTAGTAATGAAGCAAAACGTGATGCTATTAGGGCTACATGGGCAAATTTTGTAAATAATATATTTATTGATAATGGTGAAATAGTATACAAGTGGAATTACACTTGGGCATCAAAACATCGCCACCAAAGTATTGTTAAATTGTACTTTGTCGTGGGAACACAGGGATTGAATCAAGTGAAAGTTGAAAAATTGGAAAGTGAACACAAGCACAGCAAAGATATGTTATTTTTGAACAATGTTGAAGATACTTATAAGAATTTGTCACTGAAAATTTTAAATGCTTTAAAATGGTTGAGTCAAAATTTAAAAGAAATGAGATATTTAATTAAATGTGATGATGATTCTTTTGTAAGAATTGATTTGATAGTCAAAAATCTTGAAGCTTTTGCTCCAAGTATGGGTGCACCAGAGATAAGCCAATTTATTGCATTAAAGGTAAGTTTTATTTACAAAAACTAAGCAAACAATACTTACATAGTCTAATGTAAGAAACTATTTTATTGTATACCTACTTGCTACATATTTGTGCTACTCTCACATTATCATTATCTCATTATAAGAGGTAAATTGTAGGTTTTGGACTTATTTATGTCTAATCCACAAATTTATATATTGGGTGTATTCTTCCCTTCCTTTCCTGGCATTTCTTAGGGCTTTTAAGAACAATAAGTTTGTTTCTTAAATTCTCATTTCATTCTTTTTTATTGTGTTTATCTGAAGTATTTACTTTACACTTATGTGTTAAAATCTTTTGATGTCCTTGAAAAGTTGTGAATGATATATATAAAAAATATTTCTTTTAAACTATGAATAGTTTTATTTCTGAATTGTACTCAATTCTTGTATATTCAACAATAGCATCATCAAGGGAGAAGTTTTGCAGGCAATGGTTAATATTATGCATGATGCTCTACAAAGCAAAGGAATGAAAATTATTGTAGATAAGAAGTAGGTAATGGTTTTTGAAAGAGAAGAAAGTATGACGGATTGCAAAGTTCTGATTGAAGGAGAAAGAGTGGACCAAGTGAAAGAGCTTGTGTACCTGGGTTCTAAGTTTACGAGAGACGGAAATGATGATGTGATATTGAGATAAGAGAATTGGCAGGAAATCAAGTGAATGGGGCTCTGCATAACTTTATGAGTAGCCAGTACTTTTGAAGAGAGGTCACATTAAAAGTACCTGCAACTGACGAGTGTGTGTGAATATGCTAATGAAAGTAGAAGAAGCTAAAGATGTGTTTCAGGATTGTAGCATGTGGAAAGATATGGTCTCTGCCTACCCCAATGGGAAAGAGGCATAACTGTATGTATGTATGTATGAAATTGCTTTACCACCCTTATACCACCCCAAGCTCATTTTCTGCATAAACGCTGCAGACGGTCAGCAAAATGATGTTTTCTAAAGTATCATTTGGAGCTGTTGCTTTTCGAGGTAATATGCTGTTCTGCAAAATGGGCCTTAGGTGTAAAACCATTTTCTTTATACACTCATCTCATTATTTCCCTTTGTGTGCTAGTTACTTTAGGACGTCGATCACATCGCCTGTGATCTTTTAGATTGCCTTCTCGTTTAATCCAAATTCGTATAGTGAAACATGAAATATTTAATTATCTTGAAATTTGATTATGACTAATGTTATATACCGATCTTTGTGAGATGGACACGCAAAATACGCGCTATACGTGGAGTTGCGGAAACCGGCCCATTGCAATCTACAATACCGATCTGTGTAATGAAATTATTTTTGCCGTTTCGGATGTATTTAATCTATAAAAAGTAAAGTAAAGTTTCAGCCTATAAATGTCCCACTGCTGAGCACAGGCCTCCTCTCATTTCTGAGAGGGTTTTGGAGCTAGGAAGAATCCGCCACGCTGCTTCAATGCGGGTAGACGGACTTCACATGTCTTCGAAATATTTTTTTTTTTTTTTTTTATTTCTCAGACATGCAGGTTTTCTCACGATGTTTTCCTTCACCGCCGAGCACGTGGTAAATAGATTATAGATTAGATTATATTATTAGAAATATAACATCTATTTCTTTTAAGGAAATTATTAAACAAAGCATACTTTCAACCTATGCTTTGATTAGCGTTCAGTCAACCAATTGCGTTCATTTAATCTAAACTAATATTATAAAGAGAAAAGATTTCATTTTTTGTGTTTGGTTGTAATGATTTAACTCAAAAACTACTGAACCGATTTTAAAATACTAAATAAAATACCTTTATACAACTACATTATTAACGACTAACATGAGTTGTATTTAATTTAAAAAAAAAAACCGAGATTCCTACGAAAATTGCTATGATGTAACTCAAGGTATCAAAAATTTACTGATAAAAGTCATTATTTGGCGTGCGCTGCAAAAACTATTAATGATAAAGAAAATAATGTACTACATTTTCATAGTACTCATCATCACTCACGAAAAAGTCCGCGAGGCTATATGTCTAACTATTATAGTTAAGTCACAATAACCGCTTTTTGTTTAAATTAGTCTTACACAAGTAGATTCCAAAGATTAATATTTGATTAATTGATGATGACATTCGTATCATAAAATTAATCCTTATTCTGCAAAATAGTTTCATAGTCAAGGTTGATTATGTACATGTAAAGTCCTCTTTAAATTATTCGAATCGGACCTATCGTTTAGCAGTTACGATAGGTATAAAAATGCTAAAAGTAAGAAAAATGTGGTGTGAGAAAACAGCCCTACGCTCGCTCGCGCTACTCGCGAATAGATTATGATCTATTAATTACTTACCTACTCATATTATTTTTTGTAAACTAGAAACAATTGTAATTTTAATTATATATTTTCTTTAAAGTATTAACCTTTCTAATATCTATCTACCCGTGCGAAGCCGGGGCGGGTCGCTAGTATATTATATACGAGGGTGGATTGAAAAGTACTCGGCCTAACACAGATCCATTCAATTCTAAAAATCAAATCTACCCACATTATTTAGTTAAGTTCAGACTAGTTCATCGTGTGAAGTTCGAAACGTGTGCGATAATTAGTTGTGATTTTATAAATTTATTAACAAAGTAATCGGTCATAATTTCCGCGAATGGAGCAAATCGAGCAGCGTGCCGTCATTAAGTACCTCCGTAAGAAGGGGCTATCATCAAAAGCCATCCATGATGACATGGTCAGTACATTAGGCGATTGTGCTCTGTCATATTCATCCGTCAAAAAATGGATAGCAGAATTTAAGCGTGGTAGAGAGAGTGTGAAAGATGAACCCCGCTCTGGAAGGCCTTCGACGTCAACTACTGACGAAAATATTAAAAAAGTACTTGATTTAATAATGGGAGACCGCAGATTAAAAATTAGAGAGATAGCCGAGATTATAGGCATCTCTTATGAACGAAATCAAAACATCATTGTCAACGAGTTGGGTTTCCACAAGGTGTCTGCGAGGTGGGTTCCGCGACTGCTTTCAATTGAACAAAAAAGGACGCGATTGACTATTTCACGCGACTGTTTGGAGTTATTTGAAGCCGATGCAGATGATTTTTTGAATCGTTTTGTTACTATGGACGAAACATGGGTTCATTACTGTACACCGGAAACAAAACAACAATCAAAACAGTGGAGAAGACCTGGTTCACCACCCCCTAAAAAGGCTAAGTCGATTTTGTCGGCAAATAAGGTGATGGCTTCAGTATTCTGGGACTCGAAAGGTGTGATTATGATTGATTATCTTGAAAGGGGTCAGACTATAAACTCTGATTACTACTGCACCTTACTACGTCGTTTACGAGAGGAAATAAAAGAAAAACGTCGAGGAATGCTCAGAAGAAAAGTCCTGTTTCATCAAGATAACGCCCGTGTTCACACGTCAGTACAGTCAATGGCTGGAATTCACAACTGTGGCTTTGAACTGTTACCGCATCCGCCGTATTCACCTGATCTGGCACCATCAGACTTCTTTCTGTTCCCTAACCTAAAAAAAGCACTTGGGAGGTCAAAGATTTTCGACAAACGACGAGGTCAAAGCAGCTGTAGACGCATATTTTGACTCTAAGGAAGAATCATTTTTTTAACGGTCTAAATGCTTGGAATGGGAGGTGGCAAAAGTGTATTGAACTTGATGGTGATAATGTAGAAAAATAAAAATATAACTGATTTAGTATGTGTTTATTTTCTTGGTTAGGCCGAGTACTTTTCAATCCACCCTCGTACTAATAATCTATTATCTTTGAGACAGGAATTTAGTCACTGTTGCCGCTCCTTGCTCTAATGCAGTAGGCGGTGCTCCTCAATACAGCCTGCATCTTGTAGATTGCTTCGGACTAATTTCCGCAACTGAACGTCTATGCGCGTATTTTGCGCCTGCATCTTCCATCGGTTTCTTTCCCTTTCTTACTAACCCTTGGTTCTTTGGTCTCCCCTGCTGAAGTGTTTGGGTTTTTATTTATATTTTATTGTATGGTATTATCTTCAGAATATGTCTTAACGTAGCTCAGGGGCTAGGCACTCGCTTTAAATTTCATAGTACGCGAGTAACCTGGGTTCGATTCCCGGTGCCGGCACTACTAAAATTGTTAATTGCAATTTTAAGTGCTGATTTGCCACGTGCTCGGCGGTGAAGGAAAACATGGTGAGGAAACCTGTATGTCTGAGGAATAAAAAATATTGAAATATTTTTCACCCACTTCTAATAAACTTCAGTTGCAATTAACATTTTTTTCAGGAAACGCTTCCCTCATATAAAGGATTATATTGGGGCTATTTTGATGGCAGAGCAAAAGTATACCTAAATGGTAAATGGCAGGAAAAGGATTGGTTCTTGTGCGATAATTATTTACCGTATGCACTTGGAGGTGGTTATGTTATTTCTCGCAGCATTGTAGACTACATAGCCAACAACACAGATTTTTTAAGGTTTGGTAGTAGTTATATCATTATGAATTTGTACTAATAAGAAAGTCCACAGTTTTCTGTTGTTGTTGTTGTCTTTAGGCAAATGAAAAAGTACTTGATTGCCAATTAAAAATATTTTTATTCTACATATATTGTAATGCTAACCACAAGCCGTATGGTGGCGGCTTTAGAGAATCTACCACCTCATCTTATCCTATGGATGTCGGAAAAGTCGAGAAAGGAAAAATTAAAACCAGAAGATGGACAGCAGCATCTTCCTGGAACAGCTGAATAAATAAACTGCGGATGCAAACCCGCCTGCCAGGTGTGGCAACTGTGGCAAAATCCCTCCCAAAATGAGAGCTACAAACTTTTATAGCAATCTATGGGAGATGCCAATGTTCTGCAGTGGACTAGTGATAGGCTGAAATGATGATGATGAACCAGAATCCTACAAAGTTTAGTAGAGAGGAGACTCAAAGCAGTGAGCATATTCCTATAAGATTAATTTGCATCAAAAAACTCAACATTCCACTGATGTGGGGAGACAGAGCCAGCCAAGTATTCAATTCCTTAGCTAGCAGATCAGAAAGCATTGACAGAAATTGCTTCAAATGTGTATGTTTATTTGCCATCCAATCTAAATTTTCATTACTCAGAAAAGTTTTTGGCTATACAATGTGTAACAGGACACACAAGTTGTAGAAGTTACTTAGAATTGAAAACTGAATCGGTTTCTTTTTATTAATAACTAGCTGAGCCCTGCGGTTTTACCCGCTTAAAAAAGCCGACCCCGATCGACGATATACATGGATGTATATCATCGTGTTTTAATCGGATTTTGGGATTTGAATTTTTTTGCGCGGAACTCTAATTTTTTATAAATTAATGTAGCTTAAGTTATCCGCTATCTGTCAGTGAAATGTGCCAGCGGACTTCATAATTTAGAGTAATAGTAGGTAAGGGGATTTTGAAAAAAAATATTCGCATCACTAAAATTGGCAATTTGAGAGCTGATTTGCTTTCATGCTTGTTGCTAAAGAAAAATGTTGTTGTACATCTGTTTGCAAGTTTAAAAAATAAAAGAAATTGAATGACTCGGAAGTCCACCAACCCGCATTTGGGTAGTGAGGTGGATTATGGCTTGATTGGCGCAGAGGATTCATGTGTGGGTGTTTGTGCACATGAAATATATGTCAGTGGCATACCCATGTGTATGCACCCACAAAACTGGAAAAAATACTACTGTAGGGCATTGTTTGTTTTAAAAAATGATAAGAAGAGAGGATGAATTAATAAAAATCACCGCAATTGATAAATTACTCTTTTATTAGGCTGATGATTATGTACTCTATGGAGAATATATTGTCTTGAAATTTGTAATAATTGCTTTACGCATTCGTTGAAAATATTCTTGCTGTATTGTATTGAACTGAACAGTATTTTCCTTTTGCATGTAGTATTTTAGTTAAAACCATTGGTCAGTAATTATATAATAATGTATTAACGCCATCTAGAGTTGAGCGTCATGTATTTGACACATTACCTTACTAATAAAAAGAAGGCCGGAAACTCAGTACACGTGACAGAAATGAAACTTATACCTATATTAAAAATTTGTTTTAATTAAAAAGAATTAACAATATTATTACTCACTGTGAAATAACTGCGTAGTATATAAACAATTATTATTTAATAGATAAATATTAAATAAGAATTCGACTACGAACTTTTATTCTCATCGCGCTCAAAGAAGTTTCCCTCGAAAGTGAAAACTTCTTTTTAATTTACTATTTAATAATAAATATTGATCGGTATTTTTTTACCAATAATTATTTTTTTACATATATTTTAACATCAATAATTCATAAGAAAAAAAGGTAAAGTAACAGCCTATAAATGGGTTTTAAAGCCAGGGAGAGTCCGCCCCGCTGCTCGGGTTGCTGTTCGGGTTGGCGGACTGACAATTAATATTAATTAAAAAAAATGTAAAATAATAAGTATAATTAAACTATTCGACCGCTTGGCCTAGTGGTCAGAGTATCTGACTACTACGCCGTGGGTCCTGGGTTCGAAATCCAGTTGGCGCCATCATAGTCGTGTTTTGCATGTGAAATTTATGTCTGATTGCACCTATGGTACAGGAGAAATCCTGATGTCAACGTTTTTTTAAAAAAAGAAAGGAAAATTTTCAGCACCATCTAGTATAACATATAATTTAAAAACGAATATTAGTTTTATACCTACTAAATAGTACAGAACTATCATGGTACGGGTTGCAGTTTCACTTGCCTTTTACACAGAATTTCACACAAACTTTTATTTTGAATGTTTTACTAATCAGTAGATTTTTCTGTTAATCAGATTATTTGCACATTATGTGAATGAAAAAGGCTATATTTTCAAGCCTCGTTTGTCATACTAGAAAGAAACTGATTTTAATCTATCAATGATTCATTGTAAGCCTGAGACTTCCTTTCAAGGGACTCATTGTAAATTTATGGCCTTACAGCATTTGGCGAGTAAGCTCTTGGTTTTGAATGGCTCTCATTCATTGTCCACGCGTTTAACACCAATTTACTACTACAAGTTTTTTTAAACCAATTAGTAGCAATAATATTCTTATAGTTTTTCTTTTAATTTCAGTTATTACAACTCAGAAGATGTTTCTATGGGTGTATGGACAGCTGCACTTAATGGAATAAACAGGGTCCATGATGTGAGATTTGATACAGAGTGGAAATCACGGGGTTGTGATGTAACAATGTTAGTGCGGCACAAGCAAATGCCAAGTGACATGTTTCAAATGTACAAGACATTAGTGCACTCTAATGGAGAAAAACTTTGCAAGACTGAAGATTTTAAGAGACGGACGTATTTGTACAACTGGAATGTATTGCCCAGCATGTGTTGTAGCAATAGGCAAAATTAATTTGTTTTGTTAAAATGCCAAATAGTTTGTTGTGATTTCTCTAGTCGGATAATAAAATGACCTTCATTGGCATAAACATAAAGAAAGAAATTGGAAGCTTTTTCTCAAAATAAGTATAGCTGAAACATTATTTCTTATCAAGAAACGCAAAAAATAACCAGATGATCTCCCTGTCACTAAATATTTGATATGGTTTTTCGTTATTAATATGACAAAGAATGTATTTTTGAATTGTGAGTTGAAATGAGAAAGCAAATTTGAAGCTTTTTATTTAATTATATCGGCAAAGATATGAACTTGGGAACACCTGTAGGTGATAGCGGTTTGGAAAGTACGAGTTAACATTTACGCAAATTAAAAATTCATATTTTAGAATAATTCTCAGGTGATAATAATTTATCAAAATAATGAATAAAAATGTGGTGGATGCTGCCAAATTACTTGTTGAGTCACAAATTCAAATATACGTTGAAAACGGAACTAAATTTTTTCCTCCAAGATTTAGACCATTTTGTAATCATTGATCCTTCATCGGATCATTGATTCCGGTGCGAAAAAACTTGTAGTCTATGGTATTATTAAGAATTAAAAATATAGAAATCATATATTGTCATTGAAAATTTTCTTACCTTTCCATCGTGATTCAATAAAAAAAATGAACAGCTACATCCCATTGCATTAATTGACACACCATAGTTATTAATTTAATATAATATTGGTTAATTAATTATTTATTAAATTGTATTGCAGTTTTAAGAACTGATTCACCACATTTATCGGCGAAGAAAAACATTGCAAATAAACATGCATGTGTTTTAGAGGTAAAAAATATTTAGATGACATTAAATTTGAAGTACACCACAACAGCAACCACGTAAATGAGGAAAATAAAACCATCTTAGAAATGAGAGGAGGTCAATTAATAGGCTGTTACTTTACCTAGGTCAACTAAATAAAACTAGAAAATGAAATAAGGTATAGTCATTTTAATCACATTTTAATGAACACAACAATAGTACTGCCTAAATTACTTTTTAATATAAATCAATCTGAAAAAAACATTGCAAGAATAAATCACTCTGTGTTGCAACATAAACTTGCTAAACTTTTTAACAATATCTTATAAATATAATAAAACAATTATGACCGAAAACCAATACCAATATTAAAAAAATGAAACATACTCTGGTTGTTTTAATTTTTTTATTGCCTTAAAATACTAGTGCATGTAGTTTTTGTCAATTTTTATATTATTTAAATAGGAAATATATAATATTTAAATATTAAGACGATTCTTTGTGAGAGATCCTCTTCAGATATAATTTTCATTGTTCCAATGTCCTTTATTCAATATAAACAGCAGTAGTATAACTTGCTTTATTACTGTCAGTAAAAGAAAGAAGAAGAATATATATAAAAAAAAACCTTTTTGCCTAGCTTTATTTGATATTTCAAGATACTGATTTAACCTTATAATTTGGGTTTCTCAATAGTATATAATCCTAATATCACATTAATAGAGGATTCTAGCAAAACATACCTTCTCAATGAGAAGTTTTGACTTTAAAATCTATGTATGTTTGATTGTTGTAAAATGTTGTTCGCGATAATTCCTCCTTAAAGTAGTCAATTGTTCTCTGAAGACCGTCTTGCAGAGTAACCTGGAACAAAAAGATTTCCTGTGAACAATCTTATGTAATGTTAACCAGGCGGGATTCAGGAGAGGAATGGGATGCATGGATCAGGTCTTTTCCTTACGAAGCATAGCCGAAAAATTCTTGACTCAAAGTCAAAAGGTCTATTGCGCATTCGTGGACTTGGAAAAGGCCTATGATAGCGTAGTGAGGACTGAATTGTGGTCGACATTGCATAAGTATGGGGTGAACGGCAGCTTGATACGAGCACTGAAATCACTCTATAAGGATTCCAGTGCTTGTGTCAGGGTAAAAAGATGTTGGACAGGGATGTGTGGCTTCGCCGTGGCTATTTAACCTATTCATAGACAATTGCTTAAAAGATTTGAAAGAGAGTGTGTTTGGATTAAGAATGAATGATTTGACCGTCAAATGCCTCCTATACGCCGTTGATCAGGTTATATTAGCATCATCGGAAGAGGAGTTGCAGGCGATGGTTAATATTATGCAAGCAAAGGAATGAAAATTAATGTAGATAAGACGAAAGTAATGGTTTTTGAAAGAGAAGAAAGTATGTCGGATTGCAAAGTTCTGATTGAAGGAGAAAGAGTGGAACAAGTGAAAGAGTTTGTGTACCTGTGTTCTAAATTTACGAGAGACGGAAAGTATGACTGTGATATTGAGAGAAGAGTATTAGCAGGAAATCAAGTGAATGGGGCTCTGCATAACTTTATGTGTAGCCAGAACGTATCTAAAAAGGCACGACTGGCTGTACATAGGGGAGTTCTGGCCCCCACACTTATGTATGGTAGTGAATGCTGGGTCTGGCAGAAGAAGCATGAAAGTAGGATTAACGCTGTGGAAATGAGAAGTTTGAGAAGTATAGCTGGAGTAACTCTGATTGACAAAGTGAGAAACAGCGTGATAAGGGAACGTTGCGGTGTGGTTGAAGATGTAGTGAAAAAGATAGAGAAAGGCATGCTTAAATGGTTTGGACACGTAGAGAGGATGAATGAAAGGAGATTGACGAAACATATTTATGAGGCAAGTGTGAATGGAAAAGCCGGTAAGGGTCGACCTAAGCGTACGCATCACAATCAGATCGGTGAACATAATGTTTTCTTTTATTTACGCGAATATTACACATTTAAATAAAACTACTTTTTTACGGATTTTATCGCGTTTAATTTTGAACTATTTTTACCCGACGTTTCGGACGCTTTAAAGCGTAAAGCGTCCGAAACGTCGGGTAGTTTTATTTAGATCGGTGAACTTTTGAGGAAAGGTCACGTTAAAAGTATCCGCAACCGACGAGCGTGTGTGAAAACGCTAATGAAAGTAGAAGAAGCTAAAGATGTGTGTCAGGATCGTAGCAAGTGGAAAGATGTGGTCTCTGCCTACCCCTATGGGAAAGAGGCGTGACTGTATGTATGTATGTATGTATGTATATATTAAACATGCTCACCATCGTGGACTTCATGTCCGTGATAGTGAGTTTGTTACCAGAGTCAGATACCTGAGGAGTCACTCTTGCTTAAATGACAACAATGACATTTTGAACTGGAAGAACCGACGTCTAGACCAAACGCTTTGTACACTTCCGCGGCACTAAGATAAAGATAAATTTCATAAAGATGAATTTCACCATATGCGGTAAAATTCTTCCGTGCGTCTTAAAAAAAGTGCGTGCGAAAATAAAGGCGACGGTTGGCGGGGCTTTACCATTATATTTGTATCAAAAATAATGACATAACCTAAAAACCTACCCCCTGAGTGTGTTTCTACTAATTCCTAGGCAGGTTTAGTGTTATGTTGGCAGCATCAGCTGCACTCTCAGGCAGTACAAATCAATTCCTCAGGTACGATTCCAATCATTAATTTATGAGCTTTATAAGTTTTAGGTGTCTGTTGATGACAAGCTTGTAAACAATTTCTACTATCCTCTTATATTCAAAATGACGGATGATTGAGTGTTATTATTTTGATCATTGTGTGGTGTGATCAGTGTTGTAGATAACGTCATAACCGCCCAGGAAAAGATTTGAAATTTGTGCTCTCCAAAACTTATTTATCTTCAAAAATCTTTGTTGTGTCATTTTACCTTCATATTATTTAACCTCCTAATGCAAAAACAAATCAAAACGAATACATTGCGAGGATTTCCGATGCAGTGTTTTGTTACCCTTGTCATTCTAACAGAGTAGTATAGATGAATTTTCTGTATGAGTGTGAAAATATATAAGTAGCACTATTTTTGTTCAGCGTAAGTTTGCAGTGAATATTTTAAATACTTTTGATTAAATATTATTTTACACGATATCTCTTGAAGTTTGCGTTCCGGGCCGCCGGCCTGCGGCAAGTTCCTGGTTACGTAACTAGTTATAATATTCTATCAAACACTTACAGGATAAGTTGAAACGAGGGACAATCACTATACTATAACTTTGTCAAACATTGGTCTATCACAATAAAAAAAAGTGTGTGCAGTTCACATGCGGTAGAAGTGAAACGTAAAGAAAACTGTGACCGCTGTGCCATATGGGCATCATAATATCTTTAAATCTTTTGTCTTACCTTAGGTGACCAATTTAAATGTTTTTTAGCTAGTGTTATATCAGGACGTCGACGCTGCGGATCGTCTTCTACTGCAGCACCCGTTGCAACTGTACTGCGACATCCGGGGACTAGATCTTTTATTATAACTGCAAATTCTGTAAATAAAAACCGATCGTACAATACATAAAATGAGTAATGTCTTATTGTCCATATACAGATAAAAATATTGTGACTGTTTGAGCCGCTGATAAAATTTTCAAAATACTCTATATTTACTACATTATTATCTCTATATTATTATCCTACTATTCCACTGTAAAACAAGAATATATTTACAGTGGAATAGTAGCATAATATAATTAAATAAAAATTGTCCAAATCAGAACTAGTATGTTGACAACTTTTTTTTTTGTAGAACTAAATGGAACTAAATAGTGTGGCGAATTAAAACAAAAACTCATGTGAGTTACTTAATTATACGATTATCAACAATAACTCGCACGATGAGTTCACTGACCCTTTCAATGTTCACTGGTAGCCCGAAGGCATTTACAGGTTCACCGGATTGAAAGGTGGCCGAGCGCTGAGGGCGCTTAGCCGCGACCTTTATAATAGGTAACTAGCGCAAAGGCCCCCGAGAGGGGACCTCGGCTTGGACTGTTACCCGGTGCGCGTAAGTAAGCTGGGCGCCCGAGAGGGCCGTACCACGGCTCGATCAGTTACTTCAATCAGGAGGACATTTTTAACATCTAATATACCACCAATTCGAAATGCGTAGAAGCTGGAGAATAAATGGCGCAAGAAACTCCAGCGACGCATCATAATTATAGATAAGGAAAAAAACCTGAAGGGCGGTATCGCGAATGATTAATTTTTAGGCTAAATGTTTGTGTGTGTGTGTGTGTGTTAGAATGTGAGAGAATTCGGTAGGGCTTGGAAATTAACTTAAGCCGAGACTACATGCTGTAACCGCATGGCTGCGGCGATCCTGTCTTCGGGCTTACCGTTGGTATCCTTGAGTGCCTTTGCAAGGGCGGAAACGTAATCGCCGTTGAAGACGGTAGCGAAGCGACCGACTAGACCTAACGACTTAGGTCGTCGACGGGTCGACTCGTGACGGGGGTGGTTGGTATGTTCGGCGAGGCCGAGTTTATGATAGACGGGGGAGTCGGTTAGTTTTTTCCATACGAAGAACAGGGGGATTGTCTGGAAAATAGTTCTGGGCGCGGGTGCTTGTCTGACAGCGGGTCTTTTGGATTTTAGAGCTTTGGGGCAGCCGAGGTAGTTGGCCGTGTTCCGCTCTATGTTACAGAGAACGTAGGAGGGTGGGCCGAAGTCTGCAATTATGGCATTGAGCTGAATTGAGGCAAAAAGCTGACATTTATGGCATTGAGAGGGAGGGCCGTTTTTGAACGGGGGTTTGATTGTTAACCTCGATAGGTTACAGCAGGTTTTCAGACTAAAAAACTTTTTGTCCGGCTAGGGAACGAACAAAGGCGATGAGCACTATGTTACAGGGCGCCTTAGTGCACCTGCTGTACATCCGTCTACGTATAAGATTGGGAGGTTGTGTGCGAGCAGGGCAGCTTTGACCTCCTTGACGGGGTTTCTTTTGGGAGGTCCTTTAAAACAACCCAAAGTAGAAGCTCATCGGCTAGGGTGTAGGTGTGGAAGTACACACCGTTTGATTGGAGGAAGCCAACAAAGGTAACAATATAAATCTGAAATGTCCAAACAAAAACATAGGCACTCTATTATCTGTACCGTAATCACAAAAGGTCACACAACTGACCTAGTAAAACTAGTTTTACAAGATAGATCTTAGCAAACATGCTTTCCATTTTGGATCCATCTTTTAGGATTGTAAATGAAATTATAAAAGAAAAGAAATATACCTTCTATTGTGTGTTCTACAGGATTTCCAATATTAACAGGCAAAGAATAACTCGATGCCATCAATGCTAGAAGTCCATCTACTAGATCTGATACATAACAAAAAGAGCGGGTCTGTTTTCCATTTCCATAAACCTGAAAAACAATTATGTTAATTTATCAAAAAATTCATCACAAATGTACTAATTGGTATGGTAATGTATTTGCGATACTAAACTGGTTGTGAAAGAAAGATATTGTTAATCAATTGTGTTATAAATATAAACAATTGTGTTTTTGCTTGTATTGTAATTAAATGTAATTTGCATAAATGATAATTGGACTAATTAAAATTGGTTTGTATGATAACAAAAGGTGGATATTTGTAAACTTACAGTAATTGTCAGGTTTTGTAATGCCTGCATAATAAAATTAGACACAACACGTCCATCAGAAACATGCATCCGTGGTCCATAAGTGTTAAATATTCTTGCAACCCTTACTGATACTTTTTCTTGCTTAGCATATGAATAAGCTAATGTTTCGGCAACTCTTTTTCCTTCATCATAACATGCGCGTGGTCCTGAAATTTGTAAATAAAATAATTACTATTGTGGCTTTATAATACATAATATATACTATTTAAATAACTAAAATTTTTGAAGAAAACATTATTATTATTACAACAAAAATAAACTAATTAGTTACTTATCAAAAATCACATGCAATCTTTTGCTGTTAAAATATAAAAACAAACTAATTTGTTACCTATTAAAGATCATATGCAACTTTTGGCTGTTAATTAATGAGGACCATTGACATGGTGCATGGCCTAAGTTCTCCTATGCCGCAGACCTTGTGTTCGAATACCAGCCAAAGTCAATAATTGTGCATAAACACAAATTGTTGGTTTTCGGGTCTGGTTGTGTTGGTATTGTTCCCATCTACCACTGCATCCTATCATACTTCCAATTTTATAGCATGACCTATAGTTACATCAGGCGTGAGTAGGTTATGATGAGTGAATGCCTTTGTGTTTCGTTGTACAAGGCACTACAATCTCCTGAGCAGTTTATAACTTCCGAGAGTATTCCAGAAGTGTTTGCCGTGGTCGAAAAGGACATCCTATACATATAGGTTAAGTATAAAAAAAAAACATCCTCTAAATGTCTATGACTGAGCATAGACCTCATTTTACTTCTGAGAGAGTTTTGAAGTGCAATGTGGTTTGGCGGACTTCATATTTCGTCAGAATTCACAGACATACCGGTTTCCTCACAATGTTTCCTTTTACCGACGAGTACATGGTAAATTAGCAATCATTGATTTTAGTGGTGCCGGCACTGGGGGTGAACCTTGGTCACTCGTATATTTATCAGTAATATAATTGAAAGCTAGCGTCTAGCCCCTAAGCTACAACAGCTCTATACAGCACATTAAGTACCTGATTATAATTTTAAATAAATGAATATTTTTTTAATAATTTTAGTTATACTAACCAATGGGATTTACATGACCCCAGTATGATTCTGGTTGAGGGTGTACCATAGGATCTCCATATACTTCTGAAGTACTGGCAATGAGAATCTTGGCCCCTACGCGTCGGGCAAGTCCTAAACAAAATATATATGTAATTGTGTTAAAATTAACATACAGTACTTCAAAATATTGAATTAATAAAATTGATTACATACCCAACATGTTGATAGTACCCAATGTGTTGGTCTTGATTGTTTTAACAGGATTTTGCATATAATGTGGTGGGCTTGCTGGACTAGCTAAGTGATAAATTTCATCTGCCTGAAAATATTAGTGATGGCAATTGTTTATGTATGTGTAGTTTTGCGTTCAAACCAGCTTATTGCAATCCATAATCAAAGACTTTAGATTGTGGAATGCAATAAGCTGGTTTTCGCAACACCACATCTATGCGCAGTATTCTATGTGTGGACTTTGAGTTATTCAAACCAAACAAGATCTTCCAGAAACCTACACAGACCCAAACAAACAGAACAGAAGAAAAAACCACTTGAAGTTCAGACCTAAAAGTATTGATTTTACTTGATTTTTCAACTGTTTCATTAAAAACAAAATTCAAGTTTATATTTGTTTCATTCCACTTAAGGTAGTGTCATGTCTTTTATGGTTGTAAGGGACACTATAAATAAAATAGATTATTTCATAAGATTCAATTATTTCAACAAAGTGATTTTACCTACCTCAACATACAAAGGATTCACAATGTCATGATGTATTATTTCAAAGTTACGGTGACCAAACCAGTGTTCTACATTGCGTTTTCTGCCAGTGAAAAAATTATCCACAACAATTACTTCATGTCCTTGTATCATCAGCACATCAACAAGGTGTGAGCCTACAAATCCAGCTCCTCCTGTAACCTAAGACATTTTTGTATCAAAAACACAATGACAGTTTATTTATAAAGTAATTATTATACATTGGGAAATAAAAATAATGTTCTAGGTGAGTTCTAAGATTCCATAAAATCAATTAAGTTATACTTACAAAAATACAATACATGCAAAAGTAATGGTTCATGCACTGTATTACATTATTGGTACTAATACTAACATGTTTATTACACTATTGACAATACAAAGGTGAAATCTGTTGCTATCCAATTTTCTATAAATTTCTAACAATGTTTAGTTACTCTAATCTAGTAGTTGTGCATAGGTATTTAAAAGTTTCAACATTCCTAAGTAATGCAAAATATGTTTGATGTAGATTAAATATCATACAATTTGTCATTCTAAGAAATTTCGAATTTTAAGAATTACCTTATTTTGATATATTCCATGATAGAATGTTTTAAATGGAAATTTCTAGCAAAAAAAAAGTAAAGTTTCAGCCTATAAATGTCCCACTACTGAGCACAGGCCTCCTCTCATTTCTGAGAGGGTTTTGGAGCTAGGAAGAATCCGCCACGCTGCTCCAATGCGGGTTGGCGGACTGTACATGTCTTCAAAATATTTTTTTAATATCTCAGACATGCAGGTTTCCTCACAATGTTTTCCTTCACCGCCGAGCACATGGTAAGTCAGCACTTAAAATTGCAATTAACAATTTTAGTGGTGCCGGCACCGGGAATCGAACCCAGGTCGCTTGCGTACTATGTAATTTAAAGCGAGCGCCTAACCCCTGAGCTACCACAGCAAATTTCTAGAAAATATTAAAATCTTTTCTAGTTTTTATTGCAAATAGATTGCACCAGGGAAGGTTTCTGTAACTCCACATCTGTACATGCATACTTTATTTCATGTACAATTTTAATTTTAAGCCTAAATTAATCTATTTGTTAAAAAAAATCTAATTAAAATTGAGAACATTAGTCACAACTTTTTTCAAATTTTCCTGTTAATAATCTCTCATTAAGTTAAAAAGTTTATGCATGAGAATTTAATGAATATTTTATATTTTACTTATATGCTGTAATAATGGAATAATTTTTTAAACTATATTTTACTGCAAAAATAGTAGCAGTAGTAGCCACAAAGAACTTAATCAGAATCTTAAACATTTCTTGGAAAAAAGGTAAGAATTTTAAAAAGAGAATATGAGGCTGAATATAAAGATTAATTCAAACAACTATATCAAAGCAAAATGTTAACTAACCAATATGCGTTTTCTTTTTTTATAACCCAAGTACTGGACTTCTGGATACTTTTGTGGTATTCTGCCTTCTAAAATTGCCATTTTTTTTTCCAACTGTTCAATCCGTGCTCTGGCTTCTTGCAGTTCTCGTTTTGTGCTATCATCAGTGGCATCTTTAGATTCCATTTTTATTTCCTTCTTTTCTCCAATGGCATATGCTGCCTTCTTTGGTATTTGGTCAAATTCTCTATAAGCTATGTCCTGGAAATCGTCATCTAGTCTTTGGTGGTGTATTTTATTTATATCATTACTATTTTTATCCTTTTTAAGAATAAGAAAAATTAAGAGTACTGCAAAATAACGTTACTATTATATTTATCATAATACTAACTTAATAAAACAATAATATTCGTTAAAGCATTTAGATTTAAATAAAAACTTTTTAAAATATAACTCAACGTAAACAAACAAGTTATAAAAGCAATAAGAATTTAGTAGGAGAATATTGTACTCACGCAATGACAAAACACATACGATGGTAATAGTCTTCCTAAATTTTAATGATTGCCTTATCATGTCTGTAAACGTTATGCTTATTTATTACAGTTTACATTGCTTTATATATTCGATGATGAATAGCACAGACAAATTTTACATTTATAAATTATTTTATCCATATAATTGTTGCAACGTCGTGCTAGTGAGAGTGGTAAAGTCGAGTTGAGTTTTGGAAAACCAACCGGCTGACAAAGTGACAGTGACTATTGAGTAACTTTGACAGTGACTGCGCATGAGCAGTAGCGATGGCGATTATTATTCAAACTAATCGAACTAGTCGATTGTTCAGTTTAGTAGATAAAAGATAACAACAATCGATATCAGTCGATATCGTCAATAGTTAGACGTCCGTGCGCTATAATTATCTTGCAGTGTGCTTAAATACAGTTAGTAGTTTGTAGATGGTTATTCCAAAAGCCATGGCGAGGAACTACTAAATCGACAATCCGTAGCATTACATGCACACTTTTCGATTCAGTCGATTGTTTTTTTTTTGCAACTATCGCCCATCGCTAATGAGCAGTAGAACTGCTGATAAAATATCGGAATGTCGGAATATCGTTATTACATTTTAGAAATATCGATATATATGAAGGATATTTTTTGGAACGATATATCGACAATTCCATATTAGGTATAACCAATAGGTCCTACCAAGGTGTCTTAAGAGGCGACTAAGGTATTGTACGAACTGCCTGTATTCGTGCAAAATAACACCATAATATGCATTGCTGTCATTACACTGCTCGTTGGATCGCAATGGGAGTAAGATTATTTTTTAACTCGAAATAAGATGGCGGCAACTTAGAAATATCTTCTCTCTCATGTTTTTTTTATTGTATAAAGTAACGAAACGAGCAAAACGTTCACCTGATAGTAAGTGCAACATCTGCCCATAACAAATGCTGTATCACGCAGAACTTTTCCGTGTGTTCCGCGTTCTTAAGTCTCATATGCCCAGTGATTACGCTAGCTCTCAGTGCCCTTCAAACCGAAACCCAGTAATGTTTGCACACTACTGCTTTATGGCAGAATAACTGGCCCGGGGATGGTACCTTCCTAGACGGATTCCTGCATAGAAATCCTGCCACCAGTAACGAAATATGCCTAAACGTGACGATTACCTGAAATTTCACGGTCTATTGTCGTTCATTTATTGAATAGCCGCCTAAGAAGTGTCATTTAAAAATATCGATATTTCTAAAATCCGATATTATAAAAATATCACAGCCCTAAGGAACAGTGAGTAGAGAAAAGTGGCGGTAGTTTTTTTTATTGAATATTGTAATTTCTGTGTATATTTTGAGTTTTTATGTTCCATATTGATAGTTCATTATGCAGCAAGTGTTCGTGAAGGTGTACAGTGATCGGAAAATTAAATTCAAGACCAAAATTGTACTTTTCGTTTTGTCTCTATCAGTCCATAAAATCTTTAGCAAAAGTCAACTATCATTTTACTGTCGATTGATATGAAGTCTATTATAATTAGATTGGCAAGTTGGCTAGATTTTGGTAGCTAAATGCTAGGATCTAAAAAGAAGAAGAACGTATAATATACTATATAGGGACTTTTGGCACCAACTCGAAAATAGGCGGTAGTGTTTTTATTGAATTTTGTAATTTCTGTTTATATTTTGAGTTTTGATTTTTAATATTGATAGTTTATTATGCAGCAAGTGCTCGTGAAAGTATAAGGTAGTAGGGAAATTCAATTCAAGACTATACTTTTCGTTTTGTCTTCATCAGTCCAGCAAATCGTCAGTAAAGGCAAACTATAATTTTACTGTCGGTCGAAATTATCTCGATTTGGTAGCTAATTGCCATGGTCAATAAAGAAGAAGAAGAACGTATAGAGAATACAGCGAAACCCGGCGCCAGACATAGTTTCAAAGATTTGAGCACTTGTTGGAAGACCTTGCACATTTACATTTGAACACATGTTGTTGCTAACAAGTGCACCTGCCAAACATTCTTTGAAAACTTATGCGCTCACGGTACTCGACCAGACGATACTACTACAGACGACCTGGACGACGATTTTGTGGACCTTGTGTGGATTTTGTGGTTATCTGTATTATTTATGTGCATTTAATTATTTATTAGATGTGCAAAATCAAAGCGTTCTAAATTCAAATGTGTGTGTAACCTGCTACACTTGCGCAAAGTCTAGTTGCATTTGCGTGCAACTAGAAAATGAAACTAGACTTTGCGCAAGTGTAGCAGGTTACACACACTTTTGAATTTAGAACGCTTTGATGTGCGCTTAAAAACCGACACGAGACGGCAAAGCGCAAATATTTGTTCAAACTTTGAACTCATAAACACCAGTGCCACACATTGCGACTTTGTTGGTATTGGCGTATTTGAAGCTATATTTGGCAAGTGTAACATCCCTCTTCAAGATGCAGGAGTATATAAGCTAGATTGTGAATGTGGTATCTCTTACATAGGGCAAACAAAAAGATCAATAAAAACTCGCGTAAAAGAACATATAGCTGATGTGAAGCATCGTCGCTCAGGAAGTCTGCAGTCTGTGACCATGTTCTGGATCAGCCCAACCATTACATCAGATTTGTTAAGTCACAAATCCTTGCAAAAGAACACCAATTCAAGGATGATTCGCGAGGCTCTTGAATTTAAAAACCATCCTAATTTCAATAAAGAAGATGGGTGTGTACCACCGGCTTGAGATCCTATCCTATCCTCCTTCCTTAATAAAATTAAATCAAAAACCAAGCACACCACTGCAAGACTTCAAGACACAGTTATATATATTTTCAGTGATGTAATTGCTGTTAGCCTTCTCGGCTTTTACAGCTTCATTCGGATACTGTGCTCGCAGGCCAGGGGCCCGCGTGCCAGGTTTGGTTTTACCCAAACATAAATAAATAATAAAAAACTCCTACAAAAACCTCGAAATTCGGACTGTGTCGCGTTCGCTACGTGCTTTCGCGATTTCGAATATCTTAAATATTTTAAGTCGTCTAATGACTGTCCGAGGGAGGCTGCGGGCGTCCATTCGGACTGTCGACTTGTGTGTCGGTAACTCTGGGCGGTGAGAACCGCCCTGGAACACGGGTGAATCGTGTGTACGCGGTGTGATTATTGACTATTGCGCGCCGCTCTCTACGGCGGTCGCGCGTCGTGGTGCGTGTTATATTAAAGCTATTGACTGTGTGTACAGTGTGGCCTGGATCGTGACTGACGGTATCGTGGTCAGGAAGAGCTGAGACGTCCGTGTCGTCTAGCATGTTTCACGGGCGACGTTTCGTTCGGTCGCGTTTTTTTTTGGTCGGTAATTTGCTGCTTTAATCACGAGCGGGTTTGAATGAACCGCGGCTTTTTCGAAAAACCGCCGAGACACAGTAAGCTCTTTTTGCGTAGATCGTACCAAAAATAATATCTCAAAGCTAAAGGTACGCCTGATTAAATAAGACATCAGGACGTCTGTCACCTTAGGCCTCCTCCACCCGTGACCATGGGTGCTGTAAAGCGCTCGAAACTTCAGGTTATAAATAAGTAGTTTAAAATAAAACGCGATAAAATACGTAAAAATCGTTTTTATTAAATGTGTAATTTTCAGTTAACATAAGAAATAATTATACAACATCAAATATCAGTAACGATAATGTAACTTTTTAACGATATGTTAATATTTATTTTAAAACCTATTCATTGAAAACAATATGCAGAGTACATGTTAAACTGAAGTTTGGACGTGAGCTTCGCTAGCTAGTCTTTCCTTGTCTTTGCTTAACTTATATCAATATAAACATAACTATGTTTGTTTCTTTTTTACTCGTAACAAAATGCAAAGCAAAGGATGCGCCGCGATTATTGTCTTACTTGTATTTATCAATTGTCCTAAAATTGTATCATCCTACAGGCAATACAGAATGTATTCCAGAGTAGATGTGTTTTAAATTTATTTTATAATCAATTTCGTATGGTTGACTAAGTGTGAGAAAATACATATTTACGTTCTATGGCACAGAATAATGTACCTAAAGCTTTAAACTATTGGATTGTTATTGCACCAGTGCTGCAGAAACAGCTCGAAGGATAAACGATGTGTATGGCGCGGGTATCGCAAAAGAAAACATGGTACGTTATTGGTTCCAACGTTTCCGATCTGGAAATTATTCCTTCAGAATAGGCCCCGTGGACGGCCGGAGACCAAAGTGGATAAAGAAGAATTAAAGATTATTGTGGAAACGGATCCGTCGCAAAACACTTAAAAGTTAGCTGCGGGCTCCGCTGTGAGTGATAAAACTGTTTTAATCCACTCGAAGCGATCAGGGAAAAAAAAAAATCTTTTCCGATGTGGCAGTCCATACCGCCTTAGAGTTTATTGATTCTCGCCCCCATAGTTTTTTTATTAAAGGGATCAGGGATCGATTAAAGGGACCTATGAGATGGCAAAAGTGCATAGATAACATTTATTTTTGTAAAATGGATCCACGATACAGGAGAAAGTTTAATTTTCAATTTGATGTATATTTTTTGTTACTTTATTTTAAACCATTTGTTTTAATCTAGTCGATAGGTGTCCGGCACAGTAGAATAGCACCTACCTTTGTCCTACCGAGATGTCGTAAGAGGCGACTATTTTACGGACCGCCTTTATTCGTGCAGAATAATTGCATAACATGCAATGCTGTCACTGTACTACTCGTGGGAACGCAATAAGGGAGTAAGAATTTTTTACTTGTTAGTCACAATTTTTTCCATAAATAAATAAACAAATAGTTACAAATAAAACTGAAGGACTTTTGGCGCCAAATTTGAATAGTGACGGTTGTGTTTTTTGTTTTTGTTACGTGTAAAAAAGTAACTTTTTATTGACGGTATAAACGCATTAGTCAATTTTTATTAAACTGCGAGGGAAAGCGGACTAATTATATATTACGAGTATATGCTTGGAAATATTTTTTATTTATCAGCTTGTCTTAGATAAGCAGATTCCGTCAGGATATTTTCTATTTCTATGATCGTCAAGCACGTAGAGTCCCCTGATGAAATGGAGATGAGAAGGGGAAATAGGTTCCATTCTAGACACGACACGGCGATTGGCCACCATATTGCCCGTATGAAATAGGAAATATGTAATAATAGCGAGATACCATAACTACTGCTCTATCAATATTCGAACGTGCTTTTGGTACTATTACTCTGTAAGTATCTAACAAAGTAAAGTAAAGTTTCAGCCTATAAGTGTCCCACAGCTGAGCACAGGCCTCCTCTCATTCCTGGGAGGGATTCCTTTGGAGCTAGGAAGAAACCGCCACGCTGCTCAAATGCGGGTTGGCGGACGGCACATGTCTTCGAAATGTTTATATTTCTCAGATATGCAGGTTTCCTCACGATGTTTTCCCTTCACTGCCGAGCACGTGGTAAAATCAGCTTAACAATTTAAAGGGTGCCGTTTTAGTGCTCCCGCAGAAAGTATGACGTCTTAAACAACATGATATGTTTTTGTAATTTAATTTTTCCAAGCACACCAAATTCATATGTAATATATACTTTGCGGAACTATGGTTTTTCATGACGTAATGTTAAAATTGTATGTTGTTTTCTGAATTTATAATTTTTATCACTGACAAATTGATTAATATTAACCAATAATAGCAATGACTAGTGTAGTAGTAGACTAAGTGTGTTCGAGGGTCGTATAAATTCGTTCCATTTGATGGAGATATTGATATTTATTTTTAGATGTACACTTAGTCAAGACAACACAGTTTTAAGTCCTGTATTTTCTTATAAACATTCTCCTCTTGCCATGATAGCCTTATCCGGTTGGTCAGAAAACAGACCATCGATTCCAGTTGCGATAAATGCTCTTATCTCTCCGTTGAGATCCCCAGTTGCAGTTTTTGATGTATCTTTGCTTCTAAACTCTGTAGGTAAAAACGTATTTTCGGCGCGAAAAGTGTACGGGTGCACTTTTAAATCTGCTGCATGGGCATCCTGAACAAAACTAGTAGGTTCACCCAAAGTGTCATCAGCATTCCGTGGAATGATATAACTTTTGTCAGGGCCGACAGCGTTGGCATAAGTGGCTACTTGCTTGAGTCCATCGGGCGTTGCCATGTCTGCGTATGTAAGTCCGGTACCAGCCGCAGCTTGATCAATAGGTTGCTGAGAAGGGTTGCTTTCGTATAATTGTAATAAGCGAAGTTTCGTAATTGATTTCAGATATTTCAAATTGTTTACTTCAAAAGACTGTATGTACACAGGAGCTGAGGCTGTAACGTAACCATTTTTATGAAAAGTTTCTACCAACAATCTTTCCATCGGCAGTCCTAAACTTTGGAAATAAGTGCTATGTTTGATTTCTGGATAAATGCCAATTGCGCGTCGTTGGCTGATCTCCAAACCTTTAACTAGATCAATAATTTCTTGGAATGTTGGAATATTGAAAGCACCGTTCATTCGGGCGTTTCCTGGTCTTGTCTCAGGTATACGTTCTACCACTCGCAGGGTTTTAAGCTCAGCGAGAGTGAAATCTTCTGTAAACCAACCGCTCATGTCATGTCCATCAATGTTTTTGGTTTTATAACGATGAGCGAATTCAGAACGTTGGGCAATGTCTGTAGTGAGACCAAGTTCGTTGTCATGTCTTGCAACCAAATGCCTATCACGAGTCATAACTAAATCTGGCTCTACATAGTCTGCTCCCATCGTTATGGCAAGAGCATAAGCGCCCAGTGTGTGTTCAGGCACATAGCCACTTGCGCCTCTGTGAGCTATCACCAGCGGTTTACAGCTGTCCTCATTTCTCTTCGGTTGCCGGTTTGAAATGTATGCCGGTTTAGATAGAACTAAACTTAAGCTGCCAACAACAGCTAAAACTTGCCATGTCCCAAAGATTTTTCTCATTTTCACGTTGCTGTCACAAAAATTACGTGTTATTAGTACAAAGAGCAACTTAATTAAAAAAAAATTATAACTAAATTTTACGAGAATGGTAACGTAATGAGTAAGTTGAAAAAATATTACATAACTTATTAATTTATTTTTCCCTTCGATAACAACTAACTTGGCAAATCGGCTTTTAAAAATAGTGGGTTTTTTAAAGTGCTGGTTAGTTCTTCAAAACAACAGCAGAGTAGAATAGCCCCTACTTCTTTCCTACCGAGGTGTCGTAAGAAGCGACTAAGGTATTGTACTGACAGCCTTCATTCGTGCAGAATAACAACATAATATGCAATGCTGTCACTATACTGCTCGTATGAACGCAATGGGAGTGAGAATTTTTTGACTCGTACTAAAATGGCGGCAAGGTGGTTCACTACCCGTCACGTTTCTTTTTGTTTCACTGGTGGTAGGATTTCTATGCAGGAATCCATCTAGATGGGTACTACCCCGAGCCAGTTGTTCTGCCCTGAAGTAGTAGTGTGCAAGCATTGCTGTGTTTCGGTTCGAAGGTCACTGAGAGCTTGCGTAGTCACTGGGCCTAAGAGACTTAAGAACTGATGTCTCTGGGTGGCACTTCCGTGTGACACCACGCTATACGGGTAGACGTTACACTTACCATCAAGTGAACGTTTTGCCCGTTTCGTCACTTTATTAAAATAAAAAAGTCTCGTTTCCCGCGAGGGTGAAAAGGGCTACGCAGTGGCTTTTGTCTACCCCTTATATGGGAAAAGGCGTATTGACTGTATGTGTGTATGCAAAACACTGTAAGCAGCAGGTATAACAAAGGGTACAGCAACAGGACGTTTAACAAGAAAGTGACACCAATTCTTTTTACGCCTTGACTTATTACTTAGCTAGTTATTAAGCCAAGGTATAGTTACATTTCATGTAGCATACATAACTGTAAACTTGTGTTATTGTATTTAATTACATTCTGACAGTAGATCACGACAAATTTTCATAAATTTTAAAACGTGACGTTACTTCTTTTAAAATGACTGGTTAAAATTGTATTGGCGACACGAATTATCATTATTGAAACAATGTTGAAAGTTTGCTATTCAGTCTTTAATTATTTGATTTAATATTACGATTTTATATTAAACGTACGTTTACGGTTTTTTCATTGATTACTTAAATACCATAATTCTATCAATAACTTTCACATTTTAATTCATCTGGTGCTCGGACAGAAAAAGGAAACAACGTTAGTACTCTCAAAACATATTTAAAAAACATAATAAAAAATATATTTCGAGAACATTTGAATTCCTTCGATTCGCGCTAAATGTGATGGAATTTCTTTTCAAAAATAAGATGTGATCTTATGTTCGGAAGAAGAATCAGCTGTAACGTCACTTTTTAACTTGTGTTGTAAAATTATACCTATGACGTATTATAAGAAAATTATGCAAACTTTTCTTCTCCACAATTTGCACAGGGACACTTACACAAACTTTATTGAATAAGGTAAAAAATGCTTACCTACTTATAGCAGTCTCTTAGTGTAGTGCTCTTCGTTAGACATACGAAGACACTTGACCACAACGCGATTAAACGGTTGCGTACAGATGCAGAGACAAATGCTTTGTTCTGATTGTAAAATGTTAAATTATAAATTTAATCAGTAAGCTTTGCGAAAGCACAAACACAGACCAATAAATAAATGTAAAAAAATCAACAAGGTTTTTTGTTAGCAAAATTGTAATTAAATTTGCGACATTTTTTAACCTGGATATCTTCGACTAATTTCAAAATAATGATAACAAAGTAAATTTATTCATCATCATCAATTCAGTCTTTCACTAGTCCACTGCTGAACATAGGCCTCCCCCGTAGATTGCCACAAAAGTATGTAGCTCTCATTTTGGGGGGTTTTTGCCATAGTTGCCACGCTTGGCAGGCGGGTTGGCAACCGCAGTTTATTTATTTAGAAGTTTCAGGAAGATGTTGCTGCCCATCTCTAGGTTCTTATTTTCTCTCTCTGCATATATTCTCTTAAGCCGCCATACTACTAAGCTAGTAAAGCAATGTACGTGAACCTTATTTGTGTGAATTTTTGTAATGTACTATGCGTTTTATAATCGTGGTTGACTTAGTGAGTCTTAATTAATTGATGTAATGTGAATAATGAAATACATTTTTCATCATTATCTTTCAGCCTATCACAAGTCCATTACGGAACATAGCCCTCCCCATTGATAACAACAAAAGTTTGTTTGTTTGCCCTCATTTTAATTTTATGGGATTTTGGCATAGTTGCCTCGCTTAGAAGGCGGGATGTCAACCACAGTTTATTTATTCAGATGTTCTAGGAAGATGCTGCTGCCCATGTACTGGTTTTCATTTACCCTCTGTTGACTTCTACAACAGCCGCGGGATGAAGTGGGGTGGTAGATTATCTTAGGGCCGCCACCACACGGTAAAATAATTAAAATATGTTCATAGTATAGTAACAGTTATTCACAATAAGAACGAGTTAGGTTAGTCGCTCTATTTTATTATAATTTTCCGGCTTTATTTTTATTATAAAAATAATGTCGGTTTCTACCCCTTTTATTAAGTCAACTCCATATTAATAGTTAAAAGGGGTAAATGTTATTTAAAATAATAGTTGATATTACACTTACTATATTATAAACAGTTTTTATTACAATTTTAAAATTGATGCGCTGCAAAGTCGAAATCTAAAAATACTTATTCATTGTCAACATACACCTCTAATACGCACAGGTACGTCTGGCTGGTCGACAAAAAGTCCATCAATTCCTGTTGCAAAAAAAGCTTTCAACTCTCCTTTAAAATCCCCTATGGCTGCCTCGGACGGATCTTTACTTCTGAATTCTGCAGGTAAGAAATTATTCTCGGCTCGGAAAGTGTATGGGTGTACTTCTAAACCCGCCTTGTGGGCGTCCTGCACGAAGCTCGTAGGTTCACCCAGTGTGTCGTCTGCTTTACGAGGGATTATGTAACGTTTTTCGGGTCCCACAGCGTGAGCATAAGTTGCAATCTCCTTGAGGCCTTCGGGCGTCGCCATGTCTTTGTAAGTTAGTCCAGTGCCGGCGACGGCCTGGTCAAAGGGTTGATTCGAAGGATTACTGCTGTACAACTGTATTAAACGAAGGCCAGTAATTTCTTTAAGTTCTTTTAAATTATTTACTTCGAAGGACTGAATGTAAACTGGAGCAGAGGCACCGACATATCCATTTGTATGAAATGCTTCTGCTAGCGGCCACTCCATTGCGAGATCTAAACGTTGGAAATGAGTGCCATGTTTGATTTCCGGATAAATACCGATAGTACGTCGTTCACTAACCTCTAAACTTTTAACTAGATCAATTATTTCTTGGAATGTAGGAATTTCAAAAGCCTCATTCATACGAGCATTGCCAGGTCTTGAGTTTGGTATACGTTCAATAGCACGAAGAGTTTTTAGCTCGGCGAGAGTGAAGTCTTCAGTGAACCAGCCACTAATTTCACGGCCGTCAACAGTTTGGGTTTTATAACGATTGGCGAATTCGGGATGTTGGGCAACGTTTGTAGTTAGCCCGAGTTCATTTTCATGCCGTGCAATCAAATGTCCGTCAGCACTCATCACAACATCAGGCTCAACGTAGTCTGCTCCCATAGTAATAGCAAGGGCATAAGCACCCAGAGTATGTTCTGGTACGTAGCCACTTGCACCTCTATGAGCAATTACCAGGGGTTTACAGCTGTCCGCGGCCCTCCTTTGTAATGTTTGCGGCAAAGAAAAACTAGGCGCGGCAGAAACAAAATTCAAGCCAATAGCAGCTGCAAGAATCCATATCGCAACGCTTCTATTGAGGCCCACCATCTTCGAATCTTACTGAAAATTAAAAAAAATGTTAGGTTAATTTATACAGTAAAGTACAGGTAGAACTCGCGCGTTGGATTTTCCTGCATTGAGTCAGAATCTTCAATATTTGGTAATATGGACAATAAAAATATCCTGTAATGCTTTTGTTTTACTTAATTCTAACATAACCCTGAAAATGTAAACTTGCATAATATCTTGAGACTTTGCACAGTCAATACGAATACTGTAAATCTTTTTTAAATTAAATTATAAATAAAAAAATATCTTAGAACTTCCGTTACGTAATATATATGACGGCGCCACATATTTGTGTTTTAATTTTCCGCAAGCTGTGAGTTGATTTAAATTTAATAAATTTAAGCTAATTTGTTCTTAAACATAAAGCTTCTTTCTCACCAACACGTAAAAAGTCCACTGTTCGATATCGAAACGTTTACCCGATGGTAAGTACAACTTCAACCCATAACAAATGCTGAAATGTTCTGTGGTGACACTGCGTCCGTTACCCTGAGACGTAAGTTAATAAATCTCGAATGCCCAGTGATTACACTAGCTCACAGTGCCTTACAAACCGAAACACAGTAAGTTTGCAGACTATTGCTTCACGGCAGAATAACTGGACCTGGGGTGGTCCTATCCAGGCGGATTCTTGTATAGGAATCCAGCAGTACTTGCAAACATCGCTATGCTTTGCAGGCACATCGGCGACCGCAGTACAGTAGACGTTGCTGCCAGTCTAGATATTCCACCATTAATCGGAGGCTATGATATTTTTCTAGCGTTTCTTTTTATTTATTTATTTATAATAGGTACACTAACAGTAAGTATATATCACATTCACACCAAAGAAGTTAAAAAGGGAATTGTTCTTATATACTAAACAAATTATAGGTATTTTGTCGTCTTTTACAACCCAAGGATGAAATGAGGTGGCAGATTTTCTAACGCTTCCAGCACAATACACAATCAGAGTAAAGCAAATATTATTTACTTACCCGAGGCTAGTTGGTTAATGTCCTGTTATGAAATATAACGAATAATCGAGTACAGACAAGGGCTTACTTTATGCAAAACGCGATTTAATCCATTTGTACAGATAAATCGATAATTGTTTCGTAAACTGATTAGTTTTATATTAGGATTATGTATTACTGTAATCTTTGTAAGGTAGCCATGCCCGCAAAATATATTCTGAGTCTAACATAGCAAAAAAGTAAGAAATAAAAATGAGCTGGTTACAGGCACAGCTAATGGGGTAATTTAATAAAGTAACATCGATTTAAAGTTTTGATGCGGCCTTGGTCCGTTAAAAGTGTTATACCGATAATGTTTCCGAAAAAACTAACATCCGTCAATGGGTGGTACTCAGATTGTAAATAACATTATCTTAATTATCAGTATTAAATTACAGTCCCGTTTGACTTATGTACTTATATGATGTGTTTAAAATCAATTTGTAAACTTACTGAAATGCATTGCAAAATTAATACAATTGTAATTTAATGTGGTATTGATACTGGGAGACCATTGCTTTATTTGCAATTCATTTATTTTTATTGCATAACTCGAAGAATAAAGGACAAAGTTCACATGCTTTTATTGTAGAAAATGATAATTTGTAGGTATAACTTATAATTAACATCGGTTTCCGAGGTATAACATACAATTAAAGAGTTCTAAAGTCATACAATAAGAGCCATACAATAAGTAGTGACAAGTCGTTAAACTAATCAACTAAGCTACTAATATTTTCATTAAGAATAAAAGCAAAGGCTTTAGTGAAATTAACAAACCTTAAAATTATATTTTAGGACAAGCACACTTTTCTTATCCAACTCTAGTATTCATACATAAAAACACTTCGACATAATATCAAAACTGACCGTGTGGGTGGGTAAGAACAGTATCCTTACTAGATAAATTACTTTCAGTGGCGTACGATATTTTCCGGACTATAAGGAGTACCTCAAGTTTAGAGATAAGAAATAATATTTTAATGTTACCTTTGAACCCTAAGACGCACCCAAAATTTGAGTCCATTTTTCTTTGTAAAAAGGCACGTCCTATAGTCCGAAAAATACGGTACCCATTTAGCCATATAATTTAACTAATAATTTTTACACCGCATACGTGTAAGTATGCATCACATTAGAGATTCATCAGATTATTTTTAAGTTAATCTAAGAACTTTTGGACTTAATTTTGGGCTATGTATAGTATTACGGTCGGGCGTGCTATGTCTACAGAGCATTAGTACTTGTACAGAGAAAATACTGCCTGCTATATATAACCTTTTTGCCCTCCGTTCTCCTATGAAGTACACAACCAGACATTACCTTCATTTTATACAGGTTATATATTTGTGACCACGACTTATATGCTTAGATTTAGAGTTCATGAAAAATCAGAAATGCTACGAACATTTGAAAAGGTTACTGAAACTGATTATGCATACAGTGACCATTTATTCAAATTCTTGGTTTATTCGGCATTATAAATATTTAGTTTACCCATTTAGGTAATTTAACACTAAGCCAAAGTTGTAAAGTTTATGGTTTGAGACATGTGGCCAATTAACAATAAATAAAGGTTGCGTAACACATAATGAAAACATTGTATAAAGAGACAGACACCTGCTATATGATTTAACATATTTTGATTCAAACTTATTATCAATAAACTATTAAAATATAAATATATGCAAATTTAAAGTTAGATTAAAACAACGTTTATATAGGAAATCCGACTGTATACATATATGTATACTTAAAGGTTGTAGTCAATATTAAATTAACCAAGATTCTTTTAATAAATCTTAAAAATAAGCAACCTAGTTCGTGACGGACCACGTAGAGTGTAGGGTTCCGTAACTCGACGGCGTTCGGTTTTGCGCTTTGAGGGACTGAGACAGACGGAGGGACTTAGGCTTTAGTATTATATTATTGTGCTATTGGTTAAGAAGTTTTTCGAGACTATCTACGAGTATATAAAAATGTTGTGATCGTCTGTTGACGGCGTTGGAGAATCCATCATCCAACACTGTCCCGCGGGTATAGTAATATTGTATTTATATGATAATCTTATGACCTACGGTAGATGGCGCAGTAACCATCACAAATATACCAGACCAAAAAAGGCCGGTAGCGGATTCTACGCTGCGAGGAGTCTGGTACATCGATCGCTTCTCCGCCTGTTTTTTAAAAATTGAAATGACTGAAAGAGTCGATTTCGAATAACATTTGAATACCCTAGAATATTACTTAAATTATAGATTGATTTAAATATTTAAATAATACTGTTTTCATAGATTTTTGCATCATATAATTTCGAATTCAAACCGACATAAGAGTTTATAATATAAGAAAAAAAAACCAGATGCTCGTAGAAAATGGGGTTATGACCCTTGGTAGTAACGGAAATCGAGAGTAGGCTCATGTTTATTATAACGGTGACAATGATGCATTAAGTACATGTGATACAATCACCTGCTTAGCTTAGACCTTGGTGTTAATGTTGAGGAAATTAAATAATGTCCTTGTTAATTTTAAATTATTTCGTACACGAGTGTACGGTTGAGATAAGACGTGAAGTATTCAGATATCGGATTTGACATTTTAAGAAAGTATACGATAAGAAGATTACATGTTACCATTGGGATCTTTTATAGTACTTTATATCAATATTGACTGAACACTATTAATAAAGATTTTTCATAAACACAGTTTTGAGCTTTGATAATAAAATTGTAATAACGTTTGTACTGAGTCATGGTACTGGGCTCCAATTACAGTGGAAGCCAATATCTGAGAAGCACTGACCATTGATTTAATCGGATTGGGTCGGTAATTGTGACTCTCCACATGTTCCAGACACTGCATCTGAACTGGTGGTATCTGGAATCGGTCAGGTCGACGTTGTCGTCATCTCAACATCTTCCTTAGGCCATTTTCGTTGTATGTCAGTAATGTCATATCGATTGTGTACAGTGCAGCTAGTTTAATAGAGAGAGCAAATATAAGCAAATTTTAAATTGTGTGTGTTAAGTTTAATTTGTTAAACACCCTATTTACAAAGTGAACGACATCAGAATATTATGGTGTATACAAATAGTGTGTTTATATTGAAAGTAGGGTAAAATTACTTAAAATTTTATATAAACTTAAACTTTTTGTAATATTTCCTCACTCATGACGGTTACTTTTAATGATTAAATTTTGTAAATCTAATTTTTAATTAATTTTTACTTCATTAAATATTTGGGTCTACATTCTAAAATTATTTTTGTAAAAAGAATTTGGTATTGGGTGAGGCTTTTGACGTTTTTTATAGAAAAAAATATACACTGGACAATTGTTGGCAACGTCGAGTAAATATTTCTTACAACATGTAGTAATCATAGCATAGGTCATCATAACGTACACGCGTCGATCGCAGGTTATCAGGGGTCAGGTTTGGTTGTTTATTCGACATCATTTTGTATTCTTCTAATTACACGACTGCCCACAGCTGTACCTTGCGCTGATTATTACTAATTATATGAATCAGCGCAAGTTACATTTGGATTGTTATTTTTTTAAATAGTTCTGTCGACGCGCACCCTCTAAGCATCGCGAGAAATTTATTAGCGATAAATTCTGTTTTATATTTTTCTTTTAAAAAGCAATGCTCTTCACTAATATTTTTTATTCTCTCTTGCATCATGGTTGCGTTTTATATACATAAATATGCACAAACATCAAGACCAAGAACAATATATGTAGGTCATACAACCGAATGGTTAATGTGCATTTTACCGTATTAAACTTATATATTAAAGTCCAGAAGTTAAATAATGATTTATATAAACATGTTGCATACTGTAACACCAAGTATACGTTCATTGACGACATTATTGTTGAATAAATGCTTTTATTAAAACCGAACACATCCCTTGAGGCACATGCACGAAGACCCCTGTGTGTTGACACAGAGATTTAATGAAATAGGGTTGTCAACTTTCGAATTTTATATAAATTTGACTACACGGCCTAATAGTTAACTAATCATATAAAATACAACGATCTATTTTAGGCAGGAATTAAGTAGTTTTTTGAAAACATTTTTGCTAGTTAATCTTGACCGATCCATTCTTATGTATGCATCCAAGATATATGAAATCCCTCCTTGAGAAACTCTGTTTACTCATAAAACTGACTGTTATCTTTCTCAATAAATTCTATTAATTTTATCACTGTGTGGAATAAATATAGATATGAATATTAACATTACAGTGATATTATCAACTGCTTGTGTGCGTATTTGTAAAGTTTTTGAGTGTGTTGTGTGTGTTTTTGTGTATGTGTTTTTTTGTCTGTAATGTAATCACGTCTTTTGATACTTCTTATATTTCTTTCTTAAGGTAATTTAAATATGTAAATCTAAAGTATAATAAAAAGGCTGTTAGAGAAAATATATATACATATTCTTAAAATTATGATGTAACTTTATTTAAGTTAGTGAATTCATTTTAACAGATGCTTGGTATGGCCAGAAAAGTCTTACTGTCTCTATGGATATAGGCTTGTCAGAATTACTTAAGACTCAGAGTTATATTTGATGTGGGTATCGGTCGGTGAGCATCAAAATTAAATGTATTCATAAGAAAAAACTGCTTAACGTTATTGTAATCATAGATAACCACGATTAGTTTGGCCTCATTTTTTCTGTGAGTTGGCAACCCCTAACCAAACGCGTTTAAAGGATCCCCGGCGTGCTATCCCTGGCGAAATTCGTTTGTTTTTTTCCACCTACCCTCGCCACTATACGATGCCTCTAATCCTCACAGATCGAATTAATAAACTTTGTCGTTAATCATTATCGTAAGCTGCGAATACGAAATTAGACGTTGATTACAGCAAGGGTGAATGGCTAAGTCGAGTTTATTAGCCCCGGAAGATTTACTGTCGTATAAAGAAGTTTATTATTTTTTGATTCAACGGATTTAGAAAAAAAATCCAATTACGTGTAACTAGTTTTAGACGTATTTAATGTTGCGTTGTAATCTTATTAAAGTTTTTTTTTTTATTAAACGCATCGACTTTGTGATATATAATTTCGGTGATGTAATTGCTGTTAGCCTTTTTTGGCTTTTACAGCTTCATCGGATACTTGACTTTGTGAAGCTACGATACTTCGGCCGTCGCCGTTGCCATCCTTGACAATTATCATTTGATAATTTATATTATTTTGCAGATTTTTAAGTTCTTTCCTAGATAAATTTGAAAATGTTATATTTATTTATAAAACGTATATTTATTTCAAAGTATGTACATAGCGCATACCAAAATGGCGGCGACGTGGTTCGCCGTCCGCCACGTCTCGTTACCCGCGGGGGCGAAAAGTTTGCTACGTTTGTGGTCTCTGCCAACCCCTTATAAGGGAAAAATGCGTGACTGTGTGTGTGTGTGCTATGTACATGCTTTTAGACCTCTTTTTCCAATTGGTAGCCTGTAGGTGTCCGGCAGAGTAGAATAGCCAAGTGAGCAATAGACAAGGGATCAGCAATCCCCGTGAATGTAGGATAATTTTCCATAAAATTTATGGCAGCTTTCACTCGAAAGGCCTATGTTCTTAAGTACACTTATAGAATGGTTGGTGACTATCACTATTTTTTCTCTTTTAAAAATTTGTTATACTACAATTTAATTATGATTTAATTATGAATAAAAAATAGCATCATTATAAAACCTTTGCTTAGAATTGTTTTTTGATGCTCACGTAACTCTGCGTGAGCTTACTTATGGAGTCATGAGACCTGAGTTCGAATGCCAGCCGAAATCTACGAGTATATTTTTCAGTTATTGTGATATTCTTGTGTTTCTAAACCTTCATCCGATATAATATAATATAAGCATATAAGCGTTACATCGGGTACTCGAAAGATGAGTAAGCCCTCTGCCATACTTATGGGCACTTTAATATTTCCTGCGCAGGTAGCATCTCCCCCCCGTAACAGGAAAATATCGCCGTGATCGAAATCGACCAGGAGTACATTTTATTAAAATATCAGATATTCTGCAATTTACTGCAGTGGTTGAGGCAAATTCAATATTCAACCCTAACTTCATTGTCGGACGATATCCCTAGAGACTATTTCAAATCTTTACCCTTGCATTTTCAGTAAGAGGGTACTAATTGTATTATTTCCCTTATGTATGAACCACTTACTTTTAATTTAATTTTTACACAAACACATAATTTTATTTTTACATGTGAGGATCATCAGAGCTACATTAAGTAATATTCACGATAAATTGAAAAAAAATCGTAGTAATTAATAAAGCCCGGTTTCAGTACTCATTTGCAATTCTTCAACTAATTCTGTTGATTTTTGAACAAACCAATAGAAATTTAAGTTGTCTTTATAACAGGTAAAAAAAGATGACTTTATTCTAAAAAATCATAAAGGTTTTGCATGCATGCCTGTAAAACATGGTGGCTGGCTCGACTTTCTAGCACATCTACTCGTATCAATTAATTGAGCCCAAGCAAGTTTTGCAGTTAACTGCCATTACGAAGATAATATAGAGAATGTATCACTTGATAATGCCTCGTTTTGAGGTGAAACACGGTCGTCTTCTCGTCTTCAGTGGTGTTTATTGCCGGCGGCTCCCGGTGGCGGTATTAGTTTTCTTGTACACGCTGTTGAGGGTGGGCGGGCGGTGCTCTTCTAAACTTGGTAATACACACCATTTTACGTTTTGCACGCGGAACTTAGCAAATTAACTTTCTCTCCTTTATTATTAGTAATATTGAGCTTTGCTCATGGTAATGCTTACAAGCGATGCACTATGAAAGAGCATTAGCGCGAATAGATTACAATTAAAAAGCAGTATTTTTAATATATATATATATACATTATGATTTCTTATATTTACGCGAACACTACACATTTAAATGAAACTTTTAATAAAAAAATTAGGATGTTTTTTAATTTCAATAGCCTTGTGAATCATCTTTGGTAAGAACCGGTGTTATTTTGCGAGGATCCTAATTTTACCAGAGAAGATGATTGGGATCCTATAATTAATAAAATTAAATCAAGGATGATTCACGAGGCTCTTGAAATTAAAAACCATCCTAATTTCAACTAAAGAAGATGGTTGTGTACCACCGGCTTGGGATTCTATAATTAATAAAATTAAATCAAAAACCAAGCATACCACTGCAAGACTTCAAGACACAGTTAGCTCTTTCTGCATAGATTGGACCACAAATAATAACTAAAAGCTGAAGTTACTCCGGGTTAACTATGACATCAGGATATTTGTCACCTCAGTCCTACCGTGACCATGGGTGCTGTAAAACACTCGAAACGTCGAGTTATACATAGTAAAATTAAACGCGATAAAATCCGTAAAATTAGTTTCATTTAAATACACACATTACATACCTATAGTCACGCCTTTTCCATATAAACAGGTAGGCAGAGGCCCCACAAGTAGCCCACTTTTCGCCTTCTTCGGAAACGAGAAGTGACGGGAGGCGAACCACGTCGCCGCCTTTTTGATAGAGTTAAAAAGTTCTTAGTCCCCATTGCTATCCCACGAGAAGTACAGTGACAGTGTTGCATAATATAGTGTTGTTCCACACGAATAAAGGCTGTCCCGTACAATACCTTAGGTGCTATTCTACTCTGCCGGCACCTATCTAATAAAGTGCAATTTATTCTATGTGTGAGCAAAACAGAATTTTGTAATTTTTCTATATTTCATGGAATTATTCAATAGTAGCGTCATAGTTCCGAATTCTAGGATATTTTAAAATATACAATTATACTAATTAGTTTCTTTCACAAAAATAAGTTAGTTGTCATAGGAGTTTATGCCATAATGCATTGTGCATATTTTTTTGTTATAACTCTGAATATTATATCAGTTTATATGTCAGATACTTATTTTGTATTATTATATTAGGAATTACAGCAGTATTGTTTCTTTTTTATTGCCTTTCTTGTAAATTAAGTTTACTTTGGCAGAGTAACAAAAAAAGATCCATAATGGCTAGCTAGTGGAGATGAAATATTTTATTCAGAAGTGATTTCGTTAAGTGGATAATGGGTGGGTTGGTCATCTCGGGCGGGGCAGACACGCCTCGCTAACATGGGATCCATTTTTCCTTTTTTTAAGCCCATTTTTGACTCTGCATCCATAAACAAACAAGTAGAAAAGACTGTGTTACCTGACAATTTAATTGTTGAAAGTCCATTTGTATATAAGTTTTAAATTCTTAATGTTACAAGATGCTACGAATAGTAATTCTTACCATTTGTTTCATGTTAGCGCGTCATGAAAAATTATTGGTTTTAAAGTCACATTTCCCATGATATTAATGTTTATTCACTTTATTATGGATAACATTTTTGAAGATATTTAATTCTTCATTAAATTTTTTTATGAATAATTTTGTTTATAATAAGTAATGCGATTGTCACGATTTACGAAATGTACGATTGCGACACTTAATATGAGTAAATGGATTTAGGTTTGTAACGTTTTATTAAATGTCACCGATTACACGTGCATCGATTATTGTAGGGAACACTACGCTCGAAGTTGACGAAGAATATGTATAGCTAGGACAGGTTGTCTGACTAGGTAGGTCCAACTTCGACCAAGAGATCAATCGACGGATCCAACTCGGCTATGCAGTGTTCGGGACCTAGACGTGGTCTTTCATTGCAGGCCGCATGAGAAAGCTCAGAGTCGTTCAGCGAGCTATTAAAAAAGCTATGCACGGTGTTTCTCTGCGACATAGAATCCATAAGGATGATATCCGCAGCAGAACTAGAGTAATTTATCGTTTATTTATTGCTCAATATCAGTAAATACATATGTTGGAACAGCCCCAGAAAGAATCACAATACTTGGGGGAAGACTTGCTGCTATTCAAGACATTATAAATATTGAGACCAATATGTTTATTATTTTATGTAACAGTAAATGCTTAAATCAAATAAATAAAATTTACAAAGCGTGCTCGCGTGTATGTGTTTGTGTGTTAGAGGTAGTGAGCGTGAGTGTGAACATAAATATGAATTTCTTTATAAGATATATAGCACCTATGCAGGAATCCGTCTAGATAGGTACCACCCCAGGGCCAGTTATTCTGCCGTGAAGCAGTATTGTGTAAACATTACTGTGTTTCGGTTTGTAGGGCACTGAGAGCTAGCGTAATCACGGGGCATATGAGACTGGGGCGCAGTGTGCTGTCACACAGAAATGTTCTGAGTTACATAGCATTTGTTATTGGCAGACGTTGCACTTAACGTCAGGTGAACGTTTGTTCTTTTCGTCACTTCAAATAAAAAAAAAACTATGTAGTATATTATAGATTATTTAACTATTTAAGATATTTTATTTTTCTTCGTAGGTAAGTGATTTTAGCTAGTTCATCGAGATGTTCTTACGATGGGATGATTTCATAGGGTAAAATGTTTAATTTTTGATTTGCAGAATTATAAATAAATGGAGATTAGGTAGTATATCCGCGCTAGGCAATATGTTTACGTCGTTTTCCGAGTTGGCCAGGATCCAATGATTTTTTTTATGCAAAAGAAATTGTTCATTGAACGAACAATTTCTCAACTGAAAAGAGGCCGCAGAATTTATGTACCTATATAGATCATAAGGTGAGTACCTATGTGGCTTAAAGTATATAGCTTTTATAAGCGACCTTTCAACTCTCTCAAGATGAAGAAATTTATTTTTAGAAGCAACATCCCACACATGAACACATTACGCGATAACCGACTGACAGCTCTAAGAATTAGTAAGCGGAAGTGGGAATAGGCCGGCCGCAATTATAGCTCGTAGAATTGATAACCGTTGGGGAAGAAAGATTCTCAAGTGGTAACCTCGCACCGGCAAACGCAGTATAGGGCGACCACGCACCACATGGAGCGCCGACCTGCATAGTTTTGCGGGAAGTCGATAGATGCAGGTGACTCAGGAGCAGGACCGTGTTTTGTGGCAATCTATGCGGGGAGGCTTATGTTCAGCAGTGGACCGTGGTAGGCTAAAATGATGATGATGATGGTGATTAAATGTCCGGCCAAATTTACCGTCATGATTTAATGTTTCGTCAGACTTTTATTTATATTTTATGTTATTTAGTATTATATTGCATAATATCTATATTTGAGTGGTTTCTCAATATCTTTAATATCTTAATTGTGTTCCCGAACCGATACATATTTTAAAATTAAAACCTTCAGCTCGATTATCAGCCTACCGCATCTTGACCCCTAATGATCTGGACGATCGACACGACCTACAACAATGAATGCGTCTAGAGTCGAAATCCTATAAAACATAAAAAACAAATCGCCGTTCAAAATAGTGATGTAGCGTATTTAATGTACTAAAATCGATTACTAAATTACCAAAATCAAAATGTGTCATTGCACAAATACGTATATCAAAACATATTTGTTGGACAAATATAAATTATCATGTATTTGTTAGCGATTAGTAACAAACAATGTAAGGAGAACAAGGCAAAAAAACATGATTCTTACCTCTGTAGATTAACTACCTTCTTAACTTTTACGTATTTTCATTACATCCGTTTTAGTAATCGCATATTCATTACATCCGAGTCATCCGTGTGCTAAAATTATAGACATATTACTATTTACTGAAGAACGCTTGACTTGAGTCGGAAAAACTAGATGAAACACATCACTTTTCGAGTGATCATTCAACCCACAAAGCCAAATTAAAATTACGTGTGATATAGGCGTGAATTAATTTGTCCGGCATTGTCCAGATATTCACGACTATTGTGATGTGCACAAAGAGTGATAATATCGCTTGAGTCGTCTGTTCGATTAAACGGATCTAATGAGAGATTTAGCTATAAACGTTTCCTGAACATGTACCGCCGTATTATTCGCGTTTATTTTGATTAGTATTCAACATTGCGTTAACAAAGCGTGTTATGCTAGTTATGACATACTTTTAAGAACTGGTTAGTAACTACTAACAAAAAAAAAATAGATATCTGATATTCTATTCAGCCACAAAATGTGAAAGATAATATAAGAATAAGAAATAAGAATAGTTCGTTTTCAGGTTTGGTTGTGTTGTGATTCTACCCTTGTCTCTGACACTGCATCATATCTTACCTCTAGTCTTATCAGATGAGCGTTACATCAGGTCCGGGTCGATTAGGACGAGTGAGTGCCTCTGTGTTTGCGCTTACATTTGTGGCACTATAATCTCAACCGCAGTTTATTTATTCAGATGTTCCCGGAAGATGCTGCTGTCCTATCTTCTGGTTTTACTTTTCCTTTTACGACACCCACGTGATGAGATGGGGTGGTAGACTCTCTTAAGCCGCTACCACACGGCCATTGTTGCCATGTCAAATCATAATATTTTTTCGTCTAAGTCGATATCGCTCAACAGAAATACTCTTCAGTAAACTTGTACCATTAGTAAGACATTATTATTAGGTTTACTCTCACGGATACGATAAGTAAACAATATTATACATATAGTGTATCGCGTTACTATGACATTTAAAAGGGACATTGCTGTTTGTGTACGTTTCGAATGCTTTAAGTTTACAGACGATGCAAAATGTCTTATTTAATTTATTATAATTATGGTTTTAAAACAATATGAGTAACTCTACATAAATATCCCTTTTGATAAAATTCTTTACGGGCCTCCAAGGCATGAAATTTGAGGATTCTAAAATACTTCATTATCCGTGACAATCGACTATCAATCATTCAAAAGCTCGCAAAACAATAATCACATTATCATTCTCCCATAATAACAAAAGTAGCCTCGAAATGCATAAAGAACCCGCTTTGTAAAGTTTATTTTTTGTGTACAAAATAAAGAATTTTTCGAGAAATATCGTCTCAAAGCAGAGCCTCGTTCGAAATCGAACAATGTTAACTTATGAGCGAACGTATTATTTATTGAAAGCAAGAAAAAAATGAATACGAAGCGGTTTGACATATTGTTAAAGGTCCTTATGAAATTATTTGCTATCACGCCATCCGAGACTTTTAGGCCTTGTTACGAAGGAGCCATCCTCAACGATACAACTGGTTGGTATAGCGTTTACAAAACGCCTGGTTTGAGCAGTAAAACAATAAAACATAATATTCGAAATATTTGGGCTGATTAATTTTAAGTTAGACTGGATTTTGTCTAAACTCCCAAGTAATTGTAACGTTTTCGTTTTAATTTCCATATAGAGTCATTTGAAATGCTATTAATAATGTTTAGAATGAATATTTCGAATTCCCAAATGTCATCCAGCTTATTAACCGCCTTCATTTTTTGTCCAAGTTTTATTTGTTTTTGGATTGAGCGTTTTGGTTTTGGCGCGGTCATTTCGATCTTTCGTTTTTTGTCTCGCATCATGTCATCTCGGAGGATGAAATATTGTTTACAGATAATTAGTTATTTTCTAATTATGTCCTTTTCTGTGAAATTAATTTATATATTATACATGAGTATTACCAATTATTTATTGTTTAAAAATACGATTAGAATAAAAGATCTGTATTTTTTTTTGTATTTCATATTATTCACTTCAATTTTAAATCTATTTAACTATATGAGTTAGTATACAATCATAATGATAGTTAAAAAAATTTGCTACATTTGTTGTTTATTTTTAGGTATTTTTAGGATACATTTATTCGTCGTTATAGTTCGCAAAAGATATCATTAAATGAATAAATTTAGATTCCAAAGCGAGTGATCGATAGATTCGTAGATCGGATCTATAGATCATATCGTGCCCGAAAATGGAATGCGTGAGTAAGACAAAATATAATTAATGATCGACCTTCGAAATTCGAATCGGTCTGGTGTAGACATGTTGGCGTCGTCGCAATAAACAAAAGGCAAAAAAGTTTTGTTTCGTATTTTGAGTTTTTTATTTATACATGTAAAACATTAGTAGATGCTCACGATTAATCATTCTTGGGTGCATTGTTGCATCTGTTGAGACGTTTTGTAGAACTCGAGGGCTATTGTTCAAGTTGGACCTCTGTGCTTTTTGATAATTAATCTTTTAATACACCACCTGTGAACTTAAATAACGGTTTGTAAAGTTTCTAATAAAGTAAAATTTTATTGGTATAGCCTCTTCGAGCACTGTTCTGACACGATTTCAGCGATCGGTGTAATAAGTCTACGCTTGACCGTCCTCCCTCTGTCCTACCTGATAGTAAGTTTCCTAGTGAGTATCCTGGACACTGGAGTTAATACGTAAAGTCGTAGAGTCGTTCATACGAGAGCCTTGGTAGCTCAGAGACTGGGCGATCGGCTTAAATTTCATAGTAACCTGAGTTCGATCCCTAGCGTCATGCGAAGTCCGCCAACCCATACCATGCGGGATTGATTTTTACGTGACTAACTCTGACTCGTACTTCCTTAAAAAATTCTCTGTCGAAACAGCTTTGTATAAAGTCGTCACTTTCTCGCAGTGAAAATTGTGTGTTGACAGTGCGTTTTACGGCAAGTGATGTTAGCATTCATACCGGTGGGATGGCGCCCACAGTACATTACGCACCGGTCTGGATAAATTAGGTCCGGCGTATTTGAAATTGTTATTCCGGCATCGGTCGCGCTCTCACTTTTCGCATGGTTCTTTTACGCGACTTATAGTAAAGTGAACTGGCAGAAATCGTCGCTTATGGAAAAAGCTTTACGGGCCCTCCAGGCGACCTTACCCTCTCTTTCTCCTTGTATTATATACGGTTGTATGGGTGTGTGCGCGTGCGAGTATCAAGATTCGAGCAGCAAGCATTGTGCGCGGTCAGCTGTTTAACCTCAATTCTAAACACGTGTAAATATTATTTTTATATAATTTATAAATCACTATTTATACTATATTTTTAATCAATGACTGTTTTCCTTTAAATAATAAATGAAATTTATAGATTTAAATCTTTATATTTCATTTTTCCTTAGATAAAATGATAAAATATAAAATACAGAAATCAGAGAGAAAGAGAAAGTGAGTTGAATAAAAGAGAGTTGCGCTGTTTGGCGTGACATAAATACACTAATATAATCAATAGACATCTATACATTAAAACACGTTTAGTGTCGAATAACCTAAGAAGCTTCGTTCCTGTTCCCCGATCACAATATTTAGTTTTGATTACATAACCTGTGGTCTATTACTCTTTCGCATTGACACGCACACACTTAAACTTACGTCACATGTACATGTTTATGATATAAACACGATACAACTTTCATAGAATTACGTATTATTAAGATGCAATTTTTTTAACCATTTATTGTAACATAAAATAAAGTGTTTTACATAATTCATTTAAAACGGTCAGGTGGATACCTGCAAACAATCATTCGCTGTTAATGCCAAAGGCACCTACACCCCGATCTCTGTCATAGGGACGATCTGTCATAGTCTCGTCCGATGTGGGCGCCGTCTTACCGTTGTTGTTCGTGGGAAAATACCATGTAACATTGTCTACCTCCATCCATTCAAAGCGTCCATAAATATGGTGTCTATTACGTCAACTTCAAAATCTTTATACATATAATTCTTCTGTGCGTGTGTATGTCATTGAACTACTACTAAACGTCTGGACCGATGTTGATGGATTTTTTGTGTGTGTTTGTGTGGTTCTCCATATGGTTTAGAGTAAGAATTAGACCCGGTAGGTGGCGCTGCGATAGAGTTCTAGGAAAATGACAAAAGTCACTCAGTATATAGTTTATCTATAATTCGAATATCGAAAAATCGTTTGCTGAATCTGTTAACAGCAGGCAAGTCAACTAGTATCTTTATAAATGTAAATAGCGATTGCCAGTAATTGTAAGGTAAGCCATACCAAGACATCCAAGTAAACGTTTAAAAATAAAAACTGAACATTTTCATTCGTTTTTTTTAATATTGTGTTTTTAATCGGATATTTCAACTACTTCCTCTTAACCGATTTTTATGAAACTTAACACACGTTGAATACTTGGCCCCATTACCAGCCCAGCCCATTACCATACAACATTATGATAATTTTAACTTTCGATTCTCAGATCTTGATGCTAAAGAGGAACTGCCTGCCCAATTATAGGGTTTGGGAATTTTAAATTAATCATTTATTGAAGCTGAAAGAAATTAAAGAAAGAATGTACTGTAATAGATACTCGTAATACGTATTTAATTTTCGTAACGGCACAATATTTAAATTGCGCATGGGTTGGCGTAGTGGCCAAGCGATTGGCTTCACAGATTCGTGGGAATCGAACCAGCGAGACTAGTCGCGGGTTCGATTACAACACGAAACAACTATAAGTGTGACTTACATGCAGTCGTTTCGCTAGGTGCAAATATGGGATATCGTTTAAAAAATATGCTAAAGCTTTCTTAATATATTTAATTAACAAGACTCAAACGTAGTAATAATTTTAGCACTTTACTGGGTGTACTTGATATACATTCATATATAGCACTTTTTCCACCTCTTTTATGTACCTGTTAGATTACAGATGGAATAGTGTTTTTTTTTGTATCTTTAAATATTTATAGTGTGATATACTACTACTACTGTATGCATGTATGTATATACTTACCTATAGTTTTGACAATATGTGAAAAGGTAGTAAAGTAATAAGTTTTTTAAGGCATTAATGTATTATTGAGTTAGTATTATTTTTCTAAGAATACTTTTAATTTATCTATTCCGAACCACTAAACTATAACATGGGTTAACTTATAGTTTAAAAAAAGAAACAAACGAATGTGCGACCACTTTTTTCACCTGACAACACCCAACGAGAGTTTTTATGAACGCCGTTATGAAAATTAAATTATAGGTTATTATTTTAATATGATAGGTGTATAAAATATTTTAAGGAGTTGTCAGTTTTAAGATTCTATCTGTGTAAAGTATTTATTCTACGAGTATTTTTACATTTTTCATCACTAACATTTCTTATTTGTTTGCTGCCAGTAATTTATTTCATACGTATTGCTTCGATGTTTTTTTATTTGCTATAGATAGTCACATCTCAAATGTAGAAATGTAATAGAAAAGATTGAAATTACCAATACAACTTTTGGTGCCAACTCGAAAAGTGACGGTGGATTGTTTTTATTGATTTATATCATTCTGATATTTCGACTTTCGTGTTGTAATGTTGATAGTGTATTATGAAGCAAGAGGTCGTTCAAGTGTACAATGACAAGAAGATTCAGTTCAAGACCGAAATCATGCTTTTAGAACTGTTTCCGTCAGTCTAAAAATCTTCAGTAAAAGTGAACTATCATTTTCTTGCTAAGCTTCTTTCAAACTATGAAGTTCTGCTACTATTTTGAAGATTAAACTTATCTCATTCGCTAGTTTTACACGTGGCGAACAGTTTACAACTATTTCCATATTAAAGCACTATTTAAATAAATAAATCATAATGTACATAACGTCGTAATTAATTTCTTGTTAAAAACATATTCAAAGACTAGCTGATGCCCGCGACTTCGTCCGCGTGGATGAATATTCTAAACCACTTATTAAAATATTAAGGGAAATATTAAAACTGCCAAGAACGAAAATAATAATGACCAACATGCAATTAAAGCCCCGCGTAACACGTCTTGGATAGACCCCTAATTTATACAGTTTTTCAGATTGTACGTGAAACTCTGAATATTTCCGAAATAAATGACATTAGATTGCTCTCTGAAAAGTCCCCTACCTGTCAATGAGTCCCGTCAAAATCAATTCAGCCGTTTCGGAGATTAGCTCGAACAAACAAACAGACAGACAAACAAAAATTTTAGATATACGTGTTCGAGTTTTGGTACCCTGCTAATTATAATTTTTTACTTTAGACGTGATGCGTTCACAAACAAAGAGACAGAAAGACAGACAATTGTAAAAATTTTAGAAATGTATTTTGTTACCTTTTTTTAGCCCCTCTCAATCGTTTATTTCGCGAAATTTTAAAATGTACAGACACGTGCAGTTTACATTTTTATTATATGTATAAATTATGTACCTATTTTTTATCTATTCAGAATTATTCTTGAAATAAAATACATATTAGTATAGCATAAAGTATAATAGTAAATTAAGTAAAAGAAATCGCTGTTATTGATATGTAATATTAAAGAGTTTCACGAAATCTTGATACTATTTAGTTTTTATTAAAAATTAACAGCGGTCTTGCGTCATATTGTCATTCATGCCATCGATGCTAATAATAAAATAAACGGCTCCATGTCCAGGTATCTACACAAATACAAAACCATAAAGATCGGATCTACAAAGAAATCAGCGACTATCAGCCTGCTGCCGCCCAGCGCCGCCGATAGATATTAACGACATTGTTTTTTTCATTACTTAAAAACTGCGGCTGTACAAAAGACGATGGTTGTATAAGATAAAGGGACTATAAATAACACTTATTTTTTTAAGTTATCATAATTATACGTGACTATATTTATACAACGAATTATTTAAATTTAAGGGTCATAGTTTTTTTGGAGAGGTAAGATTTTTTTATAACCGGCGAAGGACATCAATTATTTTAAAATCTCTTTTTATAATGATTTTGATATTAAATCTTGAATGTTCGGATATCAGAAGTCGTTATGTTTGTTTAATTATTATGAAATAAAAAGCTGTTAAGAAAAATCTGAATTTGCTGTTATTATAAGGAACGTTTTTAAGAATTTATCAAACTCTACCTGATCCATATCTGATAAAATACACCAAAAAACTGCGAAGATATGTGCTCAGAATTGAAATGTCAACGATTATAAGGGCATTCATAATCTTTACGTACTCTTACTATTAGTTATAAAAATTCGCTTCTTATAATAGATTTAATGTTATTTCATTGGAGAAGGCCCGTCCGATCCCACCGCATATCGGCCTATAAGCCTCCTCAAGGCCTTAGGCAAGATATACGAACGCCTACTTCTCGCCCGCTTAAGAGACTTCATGCAGTCTCGAGGGATCCCCATCCACGAGCAGTTTGGATTCCGTGCCAAACACTCATGTACCCAGCAGGTGCACCGCATAACGGAGCACATTCAATCCCGCTTCATACGCGGGCTTCATAACGGAGCGCTCTTCTTCGACGTGGCGAAAGCGTTCGACAAGGTCTGGCACAACGGGCTCATATACAAGTTATATGGACTGTGTCTGGACGTAATCCAGACACTATCTCTAAACGCCTCCAATCCGCAGCCCGAACCCTCGGGAACTGGTTTCGGAAATGGAGGATCGAGGTCAACCCAATCAAAAGTGCAGCCATGTACTTCTCGCGGCGCATAACGCAGCATCTCCCCACAATAGAGTTATTCGATCGTCCAATCCCCTGGGAAAAGACAGTCAAATACTTAGGCGTCCTATTAGACTCGAGACTCAGCTTCGGTCCACATATTAACCGAGTAAGGAACCGAGCGGCGTTCGTACTCGGTCGATTACATCCGTTACTAAATAAAAATAGCAAAATGTCCCTACGTAATAAAATTACACTTTACAAAGCCTGTATTCGGCCAATTATGACATACGCAAGCCCCGTATTTGCGCATGCCTCCCCGCGTCAAATTCACCGACTTCAGGTAATACAAAATCGATTCATGCGTAAAGCCACGGGAGCACCGTGGTTCGTGCGTAATGCTAACCTTCATATCGATTTAGGGCTTCCTACCATAGCCCAATATCTAAAGTTGGCCTCTCGCCGATACTTCGACTCTGCCGCCACGCACCCCAACCCACTGGTTGTCAGTGCCGCCACTTACAACCCCCTCGCGATACACCAAAACTCGACCCGCGGAAAAAGGAGACCGAGGCACGTCCTCGAGGACCCTGACGACGCGACCACTATTGCCCAAGCGCTCTACTCAACACTACACAAACACCCATTATCACCATCATACCGCCCCCGCCGTCGGCGTGGGCGTATCAGACAAAGTTATTCGCGATACCGCCGCATCTCAGGCCGGTTTTCCCCTAGCAGTAGTGTCATAAACAGAAGCGTCGCTGGAGTTTCTTGCGCCATTTCTTCTCCAGCGGAAACGCATTCCGAATTGGTGGTAAACTTATCTAATAATAATCATGGTATTAATAATTATAGTAGTAGTAATATTGCCCTCCCGATTGCAGTAACTGACCGAGCAGAGACCGGCCCCCTTGGGCACCCTCGAGTCTGTTACTCTCGCGAACAGGATGACGGTCCAAGCCGAGGTCCCCTCTCGGGGGCCCTTGCGCCAGTCATCCATAAATAAAGGTTTCGGCTAAGCGCCCTCAGCGCTATGCCACCTTTCAATCCGGCGAAGCTGTAAAAGCCTTCGGGCTAACAGTGACCATCAGTCCTAAAAAAAAAAAAAAAAAAAAAATTGGAGAAGGGGACGAGGCGAGCAACATGTTCACCTGATGGTAAGTGCAACGTACGCCCATACCAATGCTGTGTCACCCAGAATATTTCTGTGTGGCACCACACTGCGCCCGTCCCCTTGAGACCACAGTTCTTATGTCTCATATGCCCATTGATTACACTAGCTCTCAGTGCCCTTCAGACTGAAACCCAGTAATGTTTGCACACTTCTGCTTCACGGCAGAATTACTGGCAGGGTGGTACCTCTCTAGACGGATTCCTCAACAGGAATCCTACCACCAGTAAGGAAAAGCTTGGAATGCTGACTGTAAAACATCATACTATCTTTACAAAATAGGTCCTTTTCCTTTTTGAATTAAATCAGTACTTACAAAACAAACCATTCGACTTTGTATAAACTTGTCATAGACATTCTCATTGTTAATAAATTAATATATGAGAATAATAGTTCCCGGTTATCACTCTTAGCATTATACACTACGCCGTTTTACTTGATTTGCGATTTTATCAAGATATATGAAATATGGTTTTATGTCTATGAAATAATAAAAAAAGAATCTCTACAATGTTTTTGCTATTTCATACAATCACAGTTGTTTCTTAGTTTTTTTTGTGTGCAATAGATGTCTATTTTCCATAATGAGATTAATTATACTAACATCATATTAAGCATTATTACGGAAGAGTAGAATTTTATTTGTTTCTTAAAATGTAAAATGTTATTTAAAATATAACTATATATTTAAATCAGAATACAAAAGTTTCTCTTTGTGACGGCAGGCTTACGGTAGTGCTTACCGGCGTTGCTTTATTAAATCTACCCTGTAATTCATTACAGGCATCGTGTAAATTAAGTTTCAACACGGCTCGGGCTTCTTAAATTTCATTCAAAAACTTGAGAATTTATCATGAAAGTTTACGACATTTACAACGTTCTTATTAAAAAGTTATTTACGTATGATACTTCCTTACGCATATTTGTTAATAAGCAAATATATTTAACTTTCTTTCTCTTTGTTGCGTATTAAAACTGTAACGGTCCTGATTATTAAAGCTATATTTAGACTTTTACTAAAGTTGCAAATATACAGTATTCATTCCTTCATTCCTGAGATTTTTTTTAACTTTTTCTCGAACTGTTTTTGACAAACGGGTACTCAGGCCAGTAGTCAGTCCTGATTGTTTGTGGTCACTATGGGTCATCCTCACCCCTGAGGACTAAGATGTATTGCTTCATTGCCAATACTAATATTAAGTATGAATTAAAAATAAATAATCTAGTCTATAAATGAAATTATTAAAAAGTCAAGAATTTTAACCAAAACGTTATACGTATTTAAATTTCTCGAAATTTAATTTATACAGTCAACATATTGTTGATAAAAGTAAGTTGTAAGACTGTACACTAAGACGTTTTCCTTGCTCGTGGAAATGCAGGGCGGGCAGGGCGGTTGCGTGGTTGCTTAGCGACGCTCCGCGGGTGGGCGTGGCAATCGATACCACCCTTAGCTCACCCGGTCACCTTCGTCTAGGGTTGCTAAATTGTTAGGATATTGTTTTTATTAATCTTGTTATGTGATATCTAATAGTATCTGCCCGTACATTAGTAACTAATTAGGTTTAATGGTAAAGAAATATGTTTATGAATATGTCATTTTATTTTAATATTATTATGTATATTTTTTGGAATCTACAACTACAATGTAACAAAACCACAAGTTTTGTTCTCTTCGATTATAAAAACAATTTTTTTAACTGCAAATTATCAACCGCGCAGGAGGTATTATACTACCACAAGAGTACGCGCAAACACTCACTCGTCCCAACCTACCCGCGCCTTATGTAACGCTCATGCGATAAGATCAAAGGTAGATGATGATACAGTGTTAGAGACACGGTAACAATCACAACACAACCAGAGCCGAAAACTAACAATTTGGGTTTTTATGCACAAATTTTGGCTTCGGCTGGGATTCGAGCCACCATAAACAATCGCAATGTGCATCGATGGTTTAAACGCTTCCATTCTGAAATTAGATCTTAAGGAAGAGCGCCACGAACAAACGGACCAAGGTTAATAATAATGAATTAAAGGTTAGTGGAAACTAACCCATGTCAAAGTATAGCCGAGTTAGACGCTGGGTTTGATGTTAGTGATAAAGCAGTGTTGGTTCATGTTCGTTAAATCGACAAAATAAACACACTAGAAAAGTGCTTACTGTACGAACTATATGACGAACTAAAGCGACAACAACGTGACGAATTGTGCACTGTCTTATTAAACTGTCACAAAAACAATATAATTTTGAATTGCATCGTGACTTTTTATGAAAAGTGTGTCCGGTATGACAATCGTTAACGAGTTAGTTGCTGGATCTAGGAGTACTAAATTAGAAAAAGCAGCTGTATAAGTTTGGTAGCCAGTTTTAACTACTATAGTTTCTTGCGAACTTGCCAAACGATCTTTGTAGAGAACAATGATGAAAAAGAAAAGAGGAATATTGAGTGAGTGTAAAAAGAAATTAATAAGTTAATTACAAAAAAAGTAAAGTAACAGTCTATAAATGTCTCACAGCCGAGCACAGGCCTTCTCTCAATTCTGAGAGGGTTTTAGAGCCCAGAAGAGTCCACCGTGCTCCTATGTGGGTTGGCGGACTTTAGATGTCTTCAAAATATTATTTCCCAGACATGCAGGTTTTGCTCAGGATGTTTTCGTTTACTGCCGGGCACGTGGTAAATCACCACTTAAAATTGCAATTAAAAATATTAGTGATGCCGGCACCGAGAATCGAACACAGGTTACTCGCGTTCTATAATATTTAAAGCAAGCGTCAAGCCCCTGAGTTACTATGGCTTATTAACAATTTCGACTATAATGACAATCTAAATTGTTCTGTCATCTTGAAATCTGTAGTAGTAAATTTCTTAAAACGCAACCCTGAATGTAACATAATTGACATCACTTTTCGTTTCAACCAGATATGTTTTGAGAATGTAGAAGAAAGTAAAGTAAATTTATTATTGTAAAGATGAAAAGTTATTGTAATTCAAATTAACCTTTTTTTATAAAATTACTAGGTTATTATGAAATACTTTATTGTTTCAAACATCGTATTATGGTCTTAGAATATGCCATACTTAATGTTATGACTCGAATAGATGTTCTTAATGACAAACATCGGTATGTATATTTTATTTGCGTTATTTACGTAATTAATACGTATGTGATGAATACTAAGATTAAATTAATTATAAATCCACACTTCCACTTATATTTTAATTGCGAAAGTAACTCTCTCTGTCCCTCTGTTTGTTACCTTTCACGGCTCAGTCGTTGAAGAAATGTTGACAAAATACTGCACAGAGATGGCTTGCAACCTGGAGACGGAAATAGGATACTTTTCTTTTCGGCAAATCGAAAGACTTCCTATGGTATGTTTCAAAAGTCTTAATCCACGCAGACGTAGTCGCGGGCCTCATTTAGTATCATTTGGATTGGAAGGCGGCAGCGTGAAAATTACTTCGAGACGTGTTACCTAGAAACTAGTAACTGTACATCGCCTATCATTATGGTCTCGGAAGTAATAAATCTACGTCGTTGTGCGTGTTTGTAGATGGATAGTTATCTACAAAACTGTACAGTCCTCGAAACATTGACAGGAAAATTGAGAATGATATTCAATGGTTGCAGTAAAACAAAAATTGAGCTTTTTCGGGGAAGCTGAGGAGATCAAAAACAGGTCTAAAAGAGACCTCGCAGTGGCACGATTACGCGTCTTCATGTACTTCCCAAAGAACACTTAAGATGACTTATTCTAGAATATGATGTTAAAACCACATCATTCACCTCACAGTCCTGACCTATCTACCTGTGATTTTTGTTTCCTAATCTAATATGTAGTCCAATAAAAAAAAGAAAGGAATTTTCCTTTACATCGAACATTCCTTTTTAGAGTATGACCTCGGCTTGTTTGGCACAGTGGCTAAGCGATTGACTTTTGCGCTATGGGTCGCGGGTTCCCTTCCCCTGGTGGACTAATATTTATATGGCCTACATATAGTTGTTCCTGGTTTTGGTCCTTGTGTCATCATCATCATCATTTAAGCCTATCACTAGTCAACTGCTGAACATAGGTCTCCCCCATAGATTGCCCCAAAATTTTTAGCTTTCATTTTGGGAGATTTTGCCATAGTTGCTACGCTTGGCAGGCGGGTTGGGAACTGCAGTTTATTAATTCAGATGTTCCAATAATATGCTGCTGCATATCTCCTGCTTTTATTTTCCCTCTGTGGTCTCAGTCATATATAAATTTGGTCAAGTTCTGATAAGAAAATCATCAAACGTTAAAAATAAAAAAAAATAAAACCAGTTAAAACAAAAACTGATTTTAACTGGTTTTTTTTTAATTAATTCTTAAGGCGTGCGATAGAGTGGTGGATTTTCATACGCCGGCACCACACAAGAAGAAGTACACAAATCACGCAAGCATCATTTGTTTCGGAAAAAAACCTTGATTAAAACAATTAACGTTTCGAGATTCTAAACAGTTTGTGAAGTCTTTAATATCGCTGTCAAAAAGAAATTGCGTTTTCCTTCTCATTTTTGTGCGGGGGAGTGTCGGGGACAGGTTCCGTCGATACACTGTTCCTACTATTAGTGCACAAAGGTCGGCTGTCGTACGCACACACGCGGGGAGGGCGCGAATTATGAGCTGTCGTGAGCAGAGTATGCTACATGACTACCTGAGACTAATTTCGATGTTTCCCTCGTCTGATACGGGACAGGGAAATGAATACAATTTTAATAAAGGGATTCGTTCCCATTGTCGCGCCTTTCCAGTGCTGCTTTTGTAAATTTAGTACGACAAATTTTGCGAAGTAGCCCGTTTTAATTCCAAAAAAATAAATAAAATATAATCGTTATTGTATATTAAAACGTAAAAATAAAAAACATGTATTGTAAATAACTATAAATGTCGTATTGCATTTTTGAGAAGAACTTTAAAAATGGGAATATTCCGCCACTCCATTGCGAGTTGGCGGACTTCATGTTGTTGACATATTATTAAATTTTGTTATTTCTCAGACATGAAGGTTTTCTAACTATGTTTTCCTTCGCTGCCGGCCACGTGGTTAATTAACACTTAAAATAATTTAGTGGTGTGTCCTCCAGGCACCGAACCCTGGTCAAACGCATACTATAAAATATAAGGAAGGCGACGGCTTGGCGATTAAGTATTTTTGTTGTTATTTGTTTAAAATATTACCAAAGTAACTACACACAATTATAAAACACAATAAAAATATAACCACAAAACCGTTTTATAAAACAACAAAAAATCTGTCAAAACTTAGTCTTCACTATCTGTTAAAAGATAATTACTAAATAGGACTTAAACGTCAAGTGATTATTAAATACCAAAGGATTCTGAAAGTCTGCATTTGTCTGTTCAATTAATCGGAATGTGTTATGTTAGACGAAAATAATTTCATAAACAAACAAAAATTCAATCTACGTAGTTTGTTTTTAGTTAGATGGGAATGCTGTCCCGCTTTGTCTCGCCTAATTAAAACAAATCGCTTTTCTACTCTCTACAGACCTCGAGAGGTCCCCGTCCCATTCCCGACTATCCCGAAATGACAGTCCATCCATCCGAGAAATATATGAACCATAAAACCACAATTACGTTTTATAAACACTACATTTATAACTACTTTATGATTGTATTATTTATTTTATGTAATATATTTTGTTGAGGTGGAGACTTTGATTTTTTTCTAAACTGTATAATGCTTTCAAATATTTAAAATTTCTGGCGGAGTACACTCCATTAATTTATTTTATTCCTGTGGTTGTCATAATGCGGAGAGGGTTTTTTAAATATTTACTTTATTGTGTTATTTTTAATTTTGTAAATAAAATTCGAGTCTGCGTACAAGGACACTGTCTTTTTTCAATTTGTTTTCGACAAATTTTATATTATGTTTCATCGTTAATTTATTATATTGCATCACTACGCTCGTTGTAAAGGGAGATCTTAGCGGAAAATGTTTTAAAAACTCTGGTTACTATCACTTTGAAATTGAACGTATGCGTAGACGTTTCTTATGGCGTCATGCAAAAATATATAAAAATAATGTAAGCACTAAGATGCTTAAAATTACAATGTAACTCTTAAAATGTACATTACTGTATTCCTATTTATAAAGTATATAGAAATAGTCCTCTTCCATACTTAACGAGCACGAGTCAGAAGCGAAGCACGGGCCGGCGCTCGCTGGACGACGCAACGCACGGTGCCAGAGCGAGGGATGCGCCCGCACTAAATTTAAATATTTTAATCCTTAATTTAAATTTTTGACATTTTTATTTTATGTTAGTATTTGTGTAGTTCCATTTTTGACGTTATTTGTCATATTGGGGATACAGCATAGCGCGTCACTGGCGCCTTAAGGCGCGGTTTTGTCAGTATGCAGTGTAATATCCCTCTTCTATTAACCTAATTTTCTCAGGGTCCATACTTGATGTAAAATAAAAATATTTACAAATGCTTCGGGAATAGTTTTAAGCAATAACGGACAATATAATATCATCTAAACGACTTTGATGTAGAGCAGTTGACATATAAATTACGGTTTGGTGTACCTATGTAATATTTGTATTTAATTTTCTTTTATATCATTAATTATATTTTGGATTTGTCAAACGTTTGGAAGTATTTTGTATATTGATAATTTTTGTGTATTACGTAGTTAGAGAATTTAACCATAACATTATGTATAGTATAGTTAATGTAAACAATTGCTTCTTGATTGTTTAAGTAAACCTTCTCTTTACATTTACTATATAAATGTAAAACGTAAAGAATACTTTAATAGTACCTTTACCTTTCCTTACTTTAGTACTTATGAAATACCTTTGAAATATAATAGATAAAAAGATCTCTCTATGATATTAGAAGCCTCCGCAAAATCTAAGTAATCAACAATAACTTTAGCTCATTATTTTATCTGATGTTATCGTGAAAGAAATAATTAAAGGTATCAGTTATGTATTACGCGTAAAACTTTGTTTTTACATGTAAAGATAATAATCATCTGTCAACAATGTGTTTTAATTGTACTCGTAAAGCTAATAGCGTTAAGAAACGCGCTATCAAACTCATTTGTCAGTATCACCTACACATTGTGATTATGGGAACATGATGATAAGAACGATACGCTGATATGAAAGTTATAAAATATTTTTAATTTGGCATTTCAAATTAATTCATTACTAGAGGCAGTTGTAAATATAACGCAGTATTACATGCTCTTAAATCTAATGTTATGAGAGAATTTCTAAACGACTTCCAGCGCCCCATCACTCAAGCTAAGGATAACAAACTTTGTAAGGTACTCGTATGAGTTATCAAATTAGCTCTACGTATGTACTTTAATACAATATTTTAAAAGTTTTCATAATAAACTATTATAACTGCCTTTAAAAGTCCCACTACTAATCACATGCCTCCCCACATTTTGAGCGGGTTTTGAGCTGGAAAGAGTTCGCGAAACTGTTCCAGTTTGGGTTGACTTCAAATGTCGTCGAAACATTATTTATTTCTCAGACATTCAGGATTCTTTTCACCAAAGGCAACCCGTTATCAATCCACCATCACCACTCTTTTACAAAACATTTGTCTGAAGGTGTATCCCACATGACACTAAACTTTGATACGTGATTAGTGCGAGTGATAAATGCAGATGCTTAGTGATTAGTACTCAACAAGTTTGGACCATGACGGATTAGTGCGAGTGATTAAAGAAGAAGAGTGATTAGGAGTGCGTTAAATTTTTTTGCGAGTAACCACTCCCCGCGCGTCCCGCATTCACTTTCATTCGCTGCATGCACACCACCAAAAAAAATTTTATCATGCCTTTGCTTGTTTAATGCTAGTACTGGTGGTAGGATTCCTATGCAGGAATCCGTCTAGGTAGGTACCACTCCAGGGCCAGTTATTCTGCCGTGAAGCAGTAGTGTGCAAGCATTACTGTGTTTCGGTTTGAAGGGCACTGTGAGCTAGCGTAATCACTGGGCATTTGAGACTTAAGAACTGATGTCTCAAGGTGACGGGCGCAGTGCGGTGTCACACAGAAATATTCTGGGTGACACAGCATTTGTAGTGGGCGGACGTTGCACTTACCATCAGGTGAACGTGTTGCTCGTTCCGTAACTTTCCGTAACTTCATGTATGCACTAATCATTATACTAAGTAATTCGTTAAGGTTATAAGAGTCCCGTTGTTTGTAACAGTAACTAATTAAGGAGTTTATATCTTTGTTATATTGCTTCATCGCGGAAATTTAGTGTTAGGATACCTATGCAAGAATCAGTCTAGTTAGGTCATGTCAGTTATTCTGCCGTGAAGGAGTAGTGTGCGAACATTACTGTGTTACGGTTTGAAAGGCACTGAGAGCTAGTGTAATCACTGGTCATATGAGACTTAAGAGCTGATGTCTTAGGGTAACGGGCGCAGTGTGGTGCCTCACAGAAATGTTCTGGGTGACATAGCCTTAGTTATGGGCAGACGTTGCATTTACCATCAAGTGAACGTTTTGCTCGTTTTGTCACTCTATCCAAAAAAAGCATTTGGGAAAATGAAAACCAGGAGATCTTCCTGGAACATCCGAATAAATAAACTGCGGTTGCCAACAAGACTGCCAAGCTTGACTACTATGACAAAATTCCCCTAGACCGATAGCAACTAACTTTTGTGGCAATCTATGGGGGAGGCCTATGTTAAGTAGTGGACTAGTGTTAGGCTGAAACGACGACGATCTGTTGTCTGTCGATGACAGTTTGGTTTAGTGATAGCGGCATAGTACGAGTATTATACCGTTTCGTAATTTGCATTATCTATCTAAATCAAGTTATTAAATATATTTATCTTTAAGAATTGCTTTATTTAACGTAAAATGAAAACATCGATACAACAATAAAGTATGACATTTCGAAATAAATTTTAGTGTGAACATTACTAAGAAGAAATAGAAAAGTTGATAGGCGTGCTAACGTCATAATACAGAAAATAAATCGACTTTAGGCACTATAACACAGTGACGTGCCAAATAGATATTGCCACATGTAAACAAAGTATTGCCAAAAATGTTAATCCAAATCTTTATCGTATCACTAAAAAGAGGCTTAACTATTAACATAAACGTATTGACGTTTTAATTACCTATCGTTTATCTTCTAAATAATTTATTACCATTTCATTAACTTATTCGTAATACTACATTCACAACTAAGGATATTTTACATATATACGAGTATATATTAGAGTCTATTGCCCCGATCTTTTCATTTTACTATATATACTCGTACTAACAGCCTATAAATGTCCCACTGCTGAGTACAGGCCTCCTCTCATTTTTGAGAAGGCACTGTAGCTGGGAAGAGTCCACCACGCTGCTGCTGTTAGCGGACTTTACATATTCTTCAAATATTTTTATTCCTTAGATATGCAGGTTTTCTTTACCAGATGTTAAATCAGCACTTAAAATTAACCGAACAATTTTAGAGGTGCCGACACCTGATCGTATTATAATTTATAATATAGATTGTTATATTTATTCATTTCTGTTCATCTTATTCTTTATGGCCAGTTTTTCTGCCGTGAAGCAGTAGTGTGCAAACATTACTATGTTTCGGTTTGAAGGGCACTGAGAGCTAGCATAATCACTGGGCATAGGAGACTTAAGAACTGATGTCTCAGGGTGACGGTCGCATTGTGGTGTAACACTGTTGCGGGTTACACAGCATTTGTTAAGGGCAGACGTTGCACTTTCCATCAGGTGAACGTTTTGCTCGTTCCGTCACATTCTCAAATAAAAAAATATCCAAATCAAAGACATCTACACACTTTAAGCGAGTGTACATGTGTAATAGTTTCGTTTGTTTATTATCAATCGGAGGCCATCAGATTTAAAGCTGTGTGTTTAAACATTACCGTGTGTCGTTCTGAAAGGCACTGAGAGCTAGTGTAATCACTGGGCATATAAGACTTAAGAACTGATGTCTCTGGTTGACGGGTGTAGTGTGGTGCTATACAGACATGTTCTGGGTGACACAGCGTTGTTACGGGCAAACGTTGCACTTACCATCAGGTTAACGTTTTGTTCGTCTCATCACATTATCCAATAAAAAATGTTATTTCATTTTAAAACGGAGGCCATCAGATTTACCTTAGTCTTCTTTTACACTATTACTTCGTCTACTTTTACGTTACCGACGGCATAAAATGGGGCGGAAGATTCTCTAACGCCGGTACTATACGCCAAGTATCATTATAATAACTTTGTGTCCATCGCGTGGCATAGTGGTTAGAGTAACGTGACTACCACGCTGCGGGTCCTGGGTTTGAATAATAGCCGGAGTCAACATTTGTGCGTGAAAACTGTTGGTTTTCGGGTCTGGTTGTGTTGTTATTGTCCTTGTTTGTCTGACACTGCATCTTGGCCTATCTCTGATCTTATCGCCTGAGCATTACATCGGGAACGTGTAGGTTGGAACGAGTGAGTCTGTTTGCGTGCACACTTATAGCGCTATAATTTCTCCTGCGTAGTTGATAACTTCCTACATATATTCAATACTTGTCGCCGTGGTCGAAAATCAGCCAGAAGGACAACAAGCATTTTACAAGCTCTTATTTAACTTGCTTTCTTCGTACGTTTTTCTGATTAAGCTAAAAGGCATACCTGTGTAGCTTCGGTGACAGTGCAATAATATGGTACCATAGCGCTGATCTGATGATGAAGTCGGAAGTTTGCCATAGGAACTCTTTAATTAAGCAAAATAGCTCCGTCGTGTAGTGTACTATAGCTACATTTTAAGGACTCCACTGCTAGACATCGGCCTCACAAACGGAGGCTTGAAAAATATGATTGTTGTTTGAAACTAATTCAAAATTAAAGCATTTTGGCGCCGTGGTGGTGGTTATCATTATCTACCAATTATTTTATAGTAGAGGCTATGGCAAACCTAGAAGAAAAGTAGGATGTTATTAAATATACATACATACATACATAAGATCACGACTGTATCCCATAAGGGGTAGCCAGAGACTGGGCACTCACTGAAAAAAAGATGACTGCCACAATCCACGTTTCACCAAAACAATATAATGCACTTGGTGTGATAGGTGGTGAGCCCATCGCCACCATGCGCTGTTGGGTGCACAGTGCAGTTTAATTCCTTACTCGCCTTTTACGAGATCCATTGAATGAGATGGAGTGGTAGTATTCTTTTAACGAGCCGCCACCACACGGCCAAATATAGTGTCTACCTAATGTTTCCTTCCTCTTTTATTTTATTGGATAAAGTTATGAAACAAGCAAAACGTTCACCTGATGGTAAGTGCAACCTCTACCCATAACAAAAACGGTGTCATCCAGATCATTTCTGTGTGACACTACACTGCGTCCATCACCCTGAAATATTCTTCAGGTTCACGTTCTTAAGTCTCATATGCCCTGTGATTACCTTCGTTGTTGTTGCCTTAATTCTGCCAATATCTTATGTATATATTTGTATAAGGTTTCATACTTACGGTATTTAAAGAAACGTTTTTTTACTATAGACTCTGTAAACTATTTATTACGAAACAATAAACGATAGGTGTTAATATTTTGATACTTCTGGTATATTTTGGAATCCAGGAGCTAAAAGCGAAAATGTTGTCAATTATTATAACCAATAATCATAACAACTACGGATTAAATTAGTAAGATTATTATTTACCACAGATACGTTTCGGCTGTGTTAAAAGGATAATAATAGGATTATTTAAGTGTCATAAGAAAGTCCTATATAACTTAACATATGGTGTTTGGGTGAGCTACAAAACATATAAATTCGATAGAATTGAAATCATTGCTGATTCATATACTTATAATCGTTTTGGTTATTCCTGTGGCTTAGCGATTGGTGTATGCGCTACGCGTCACGGGTTCTATTGACACATAGTATCCGATGAAGTTAGTATCTGATGAAGCTGTAAAAGTCGACAAGGCTAACAGCAATTACATCACCGAAAATGTGTCTATTGCCACACAGAACAATTGTTCGGCCTACATTTGGTTGTTCTGGATCTGGATGTTTGTGTATTTTTTTTATAGGAGAGAGTGACAAGACGAGCAAAACGTCGCTTGATGGTAAGTGCAACGTATGCTAATAACAATGCAGAACATTTCTGTGTGGCACCACACTGCGCCTGGCAACCTGAGACATCAGTTCTTAAGTCTCACATGCCCAGTGATTACACGAGCTCTCAGTGCCTTTCAAGCCGAAACACAGTAATGTTTGCACACTGCTATTTCACGGCAGAATAACTGGCCCTGCAAGAATCCGTCTCGGTAGGTACCACCACCTACCGAGACGGATTCTTGCATAGAAATGCATGTGGAATTTAAATATGTTAAGCGGATCCACGATACCAAAGAAATCCTAGAGCCAAGCGACGATAATCACGAGAAAAAAAGAGAAGAATATATATAAACAAATAATGTGGCGACTGCGATTGGAATTCAAAACCATATAGGTCTTGAATTCCAATCTCAATTAAAACCGATATTGAGATTTTGGTTTTTGGGTCTGTATTTTGCAGCAGCGGTGGTGAAAAACGGTTACCCCGATTTCGACCTCCATTATTGATAGCCGCTGCTGGAACTGCATCAGAATTGGAACTGGCCACAGTGACAGTTGCATCAGGTCGTAAGAAGTCGCAGTGGATAAATCTTATACAGAACTACCAAACATTAATCTTGATTGATTTTTCGTATTACACATTGTCATTATATATCAAAAAACTATAAACGACTGAAAAGAACTAGAACTTAGTCTAAATTTATTTATTCAGAAATTATCATACTAGTTGGTTATCGAAGCTCGGAATTTAATTAAATAAATATCATTGGGATTGCGTAGTAGAAATGTCTATATTATAATAAATATATACGTAACAACAAACGTTTCAAAATTTCAAACCTCTCAGACATGACGAGGTGGCCGAGTGGTTAAGGCGTTGGACTGCTAATCCAATGTGCTCTGCACGCGTGGGTTCGAATCCCATCCTCGTCGACCAATTTTTGTTAATGTTTTTATATCAAAAATATAAAATTTTCATGTATTTATAATTTTTATTTTTATTTAAATACAGTCCGAGTTATTTATATTTTTTTTTCGAAATAATGAAATAATAAATACTTCTATTTTATAACTAAATTTTAGTCAAAAGAAGATTAAATGCACCAAAGATTTCCAAGTTCTTTATATCATTCTCCATTCGGCTTACACTTGTCTGATCTGATGTTTACATGCATTGTATTGTTTTTCAATAGTATTTCAATTTCACTTCAATTTTAGGGTTAGCAGGAGAATAAAGCAACGCAATATGTATTTTAGTTGGATTAGATAATTAATACACTAATATTTATTTAACAAACAAAAAATGTCTAAGAAAACTAATAAAAAATAAAACAATAGTAATAATTTATATACAAATTTTTACTTATGCTTTATATTTATAATTTTTCATTTCAGCCTTGCACTAGTCCACTGCTGAACATAGGGTCACATTTTGGGGGGATTTTGGCATAGCTGTCACGCTTGGCAGGCGAGTTGGCAACCTTTGTTTATTTATTCAGCTGTTCCAGGAAAACGCTGCTACCCATCTCCTAGTTTTCATTTTCCCTCTGTCGACTTTTACGACACCCACGGGATGAAATGGGGTGGTAAAATTCTCTGACGCCACCGGTTTAAATAACTATTTTTAAATTCGACTTAAAGGAAGAGATGATATTAAGTTTTTTTAAACCTGGAGTTTAAACTATGCAATTACTCAGGTTGCCAATCATAATAATATACGTACAGTCCAGTTCCTGGAACATCTGAATAAATAAACCGCGGTTGTCAACCCAACTGCCAAGCGTAGCGGCAACTAGCCAAAATACTCCCAAAATGAGAGCTACACATTTTTGTGGTAATTTGTGGGGGCGGGGGGGGGGGGGGGGGGCTATGTTCAGCAGTGGTTTAGTGATAGGCTGAAATGATGATGATGATAATGACTTACAGTTTTCTTAATTTATCAATGTAAATTTAATGACGTTAAAGCTAGGCTAAGAAAATAAAACATACCTACAACATTATTGTTAAAATCTAATTTAAGGCCTTAATGTTTTTTTTAATAAATAATATTATACCGCAATAAGTTATCTCTTTAAGACGCCTTTAATAATTATGTCGTTTAAAAAAAAATTGTTTCTACTCTATCGCTTGACGGCATTGCTGATACTTATGTACGCCGTAGGCGCAAGCGGACTATGCTAATGATGTTGTATTAAATCATCAAAACTGAATATAAAGGTAATACATTATAATACAGAGTACTAGGAATACATAGAAATATTTAATTCGGGAATGCCAGGCATCGACATTTATATATTATGTCGATTGATATATCTGTCCACTATTTGTAAAATGCCGAAATTTGATTAAGTGATACGAGTATAATCTTTTAACCTAAGTGTAACTTTGTTTTTGGTGTACATATCAAAAAGGAACAGACACATACAAAGACCTTTTCAATGAACATTATTTAGAATACATAGAAGACGATCTGTTATCAAATTTGATTTAAATACGGATTATCTGTATATATCCATTTATTTACCAAAGTAAAAAATAAAAAAAATGTCGTAACGAAAAAAATGTAAAGCTATTTTAATTATCTGTATATAGTGTAAAAATGCCGACAGCGTATTGAACAGTATAGGCAGGTACTACCGAATTTCCTTCCCTCTGTATTGGCGACGGGCGGAAGTGCGCCCCGAATCCTCGCGTTACCACTTCCCTTAGGAAGTCTATAGGACACTTCGAAAACTTTGCTTTAACTTTGTATCTAAGTACATATGCATATTGTTAAATTCTGAATTGATGAACACATTTTACTTTAGTAGTATATTTAGGCATTCAAATTGATCATAAAGATGGATAATATGAAGTTTAAAAATAAATAACGTTTATCCCTTTTAATGTTTAATCATTATTTCGGTGATAATTACAAACATATGATGGCCTCCTGGTTGATTTCAATCCACGGCGGTAAGTTCCAAATACTGTGAAGCTATCAACTGCACACAAGGTTATGGTTATAGTGCTACAAGTGTACGGACGCTGGAAGGTTAAGACGGCGCCCGATGTAAAGCTCAGGCAATACGGTCGGAGGTAGGCTGGGTTGCAGTTTCAGCGACACGAGGACATCACTAAACAACTAAACCCGAAAACTAATAATTTGTAAGAAAAGAAAGTTAATTTGCTAAGATCCGCATGCACAATATAAAATGCTGTATACATACTGTCTAGTTTTTGAAGAGCACGCCGACACTCGGCAGCTGTCGTAAATACTATATCAACTGATATTGCGTCGTTTTTTAAAGTCAAAAGGTGACGTGTTCATGACTTCGGTGGTGTGTATTGCTAGTAGTAGTGTTGTAGTGGTGGCGGTATTAGTTTGCTTATGAACGCTATTGTGGGAGGGCAAAGGCACAGACATTTACATTGAAAAGAGACCAACCATTAGTAACAAGTAATACAGTGTTTACGTAGATAAAAATATTTTTATTTATTTACTAAGAAATTCTTGCGCTGCACAGATTTTTTAATAAGTGCAAATAATTAGATGAGGCGTTGCAGTGGCGGGACACGCGTCGGCCGCGTGGCGACGCACTCGGCGTATTGTTATTCAAGTTATTTATGAATATTGTTTCGCGCAGCCGCCGACTAGATCGCAAACACGCGACCAACCACCCGTGATCTATGTCTACATGCACTTATGAACATTTAGTAATCTATATGGTTTTAGGGATTCTTCGAAAGCGGTTTGCTTTTGTATGAGCTTTATTAACTTTAGAAGATGGAGTGAATGGACGTTTCATTGGTTTTTTTTAACTATTTTTATAAAATTTAATAGACAATATTTATCATGAAGTTTTGCAAATGAAGACTTTTGACAATAGTTTACATGAATTCAAAAAAAAAAAAATTGTAAGCAGACACACCAGCACACACATTTGTTACTATCAATAAATCAATGAAAATAGATTGAAACCGAGTCTGTATTTGATTTCGCAATTTTCAAGTTTAAAACTTTATAAGCTATTTTAGCTTACGGAAACAAATCTGTTGATTAAAGAAAATACCGTGTGGCTTAAGAGAATCTACTACCCCATCTCATCCAGAAGATGCAGCATCTTCCTGAAAAATCTGAATACAAAAACTGCGGTTGTCAACCCGCCTGCCAAGCGTGGCAACTACGGTAAAATATGTAAAAATACAGCACTGACTATAGTTAGTAATTCTTGGGATGAAATATTAGTCTCATCGTAATATTTCCAAGATATTTGATTTATACGATTTTTAAGTCTATGCAAAAAAGTAGCTGACGGCCGCTTGAACTAATTAAAAGAGAGTCTTATCTATACTTATTGGCTTGTTATTGCTTTGCCGTTTCAAAAAACCCTTTTTGCAATAGCTTAAAGTAAATCTTGGCCGTGTAATAGAATCCGATCACCCTATCTTGTCCTGTGTTTGTAGTATGATAGAAAGCTCATGTTGTGTTTTGGATAAAGTGATAAAACGATGAAAACGTTCACCTGATGGTAAGTGGAACGTCTACCCCCTAAATGCTGTGTCTCTTAGAACATTTCTGTGTGACTCTACACTGCGTCCGTTACAGTGAGTTTGTGTATTAAAAGCTGACTAAGGAAAATACTGGAAAAATCTCTCAGTCTTCAATTGATGGCGGAATATCTCTATAATTAAAAAAAATATCTGGAGTCTGGCAGCAGCGTCTTAGTCAAGGAGTTTGGTATTGCGATAGCCAATTCTTCAACTAAGATTACGGAAAATCTTCGTTAGACAAACTGGAGAGAGAGCTAATTCCAACAGTGGCCTTTTTTACAGGTTGATGGACAAGAAGAAGAAAAAAGGTTATTGTGATATGGGTGATATTACCGGGTGACGCATTTCTGTCCTTTGGTCGCCGACGTAGAAAATAATGTAGGTGATTTGAGATCATACACTGTATTAAAATCGTCTGTAGATGAATTGCGCATTTTAGTATTTTTGTTAATTATTAAAACAAGCTGATGAATTGTTTATTTGGTTTTAAAGATGGAAATAAAATTACTCAATACTATCTTACATTGAATTGTCTTTTAGTTGTTGAACCGTAGAGGTTTTTACCTAAAATATTTTAAAACAATTATCTTATTTAAATAGCGTTATTAAGTCAAATCAATAATCATTACAGTAGCTTAACTAAATAATTTTTTTTAAAGTTTCCGATCGCCATTGGTTATCTGCTTTGAAATCTGACAGAAGAAGGAAGGAATAACCATGTTTAAGAACTACTATAATAAGATAAGTAATAACAATGTCAAAATGTGTGTCATTTTCTGTTGTATTTTTTTTAATACGTAGCTCAAAAATCAATGTACCATTTACTTGGAGGCGTAAAATCACAGATGATCTCCAGTTCCCCAATATTCTGTAATAAATTATGAAATACAACGTCGGCTTGAGCCTGCCGATTGATATCGGAAGTGGGGCGGGATGGCGCGGGCGTGGAGGGGAGACTTCCGCGTTCCGGCCTACTGCCCTCGCGGTCATAACTCATCATCACCACGCGGGGCGACCACCCTCTCTCGCAAGCACAAAGAAAAATAAAGATTTGTGTGAATTATATCCCCTGCGTTAGCAAAAGGGGGAAACGTCGTAAGATACAAAGATATATTCCGCGGTCATCGTTTGTCTTTTGGTTGTGTTCGGCGCCTTCGCTTGTTTTTATCTTCAGCGTGGATTCTATTTTGTATCACATATTGTGAGTTTCGTTATAGGGAACGTGACTTTATATAATGTATATTAACGTTGATGTACTCCTGGTCGGTCTGCAACCACACGGACAACTGCCCAATATTGTCGGAAGCTATCAACTGCGCAGAAAATATAATAGTAACGCGTGCAAAACGTGTAAACACAGAGCGACTCACTCTTCCCAACCTACCTGCGCCCGATGTAACGCTAATGCGATAAGATCGGAGGTAGGCAGTATAAGTATGATGCAGTGTCAGATACATAGGTACAATGTCGACAATACCCGACCCGAAATCAACAAGTTTTCGTACTTATTTTAGCTCCGGCAAGGATTTGAACCCAGGACCCAAGAGTCATCAACTCTATAGAATATTTATTATTATACATTCTATAGAGTTGCCAGTGATTTGGTCTACGTTATAAGAAGAACATTCTAAAGAGTTTCACATGAATGCATGGGTACTCGACTGGGACAAGATCGCCCTTACACTCTATAAAGTAACACCATAACTCTGCTGCGTTTCGTATAGTGAGTGACAAGAACCGTAATCTACCAAATTATTGGCAACGATGCATGGCTTCAAAATCTTAGCAATCACGACCATTCTTTCTTGGGTAAACTTGGGAGAGGCCTACGTCCAGATGTAGTTATTTGAGTTAAATACAGATGAATTCGTATAATCGATTATATCCTACCGAAAAAAAAACAACAACGTTACGCTCGAAGTTGTCGACGCATATGTATACCTAGGACAGATTGTCCGATTAAGTAGGTCCAACTCCGACCAAGAGATTAATCGAAGGATCCAACTCGGCTGGGCAGAGTTCGGAAAATTGCATCAAATTTTCTTGACGAATATATCTCAATGTCTTTAAACCAAAGTCTTCAACCATCCGTATTGTTGGTGATTACATACGGACCCGAGACGTGTTCCTACACTGCAGGCGGCATGAGAAAGCTGAGAGTCGTACAGCGAGCCATGGAAAGAGCTATGTTCAGTGTTTCTCTACAAGATAGAATCCGTAACGATGGTATCCGCAGCAGAACTACAGTAGTCGACATAGCCATAGAACCGATAACTGTTGGGGAGGAAAGGTTTTCCAGTGACAACCTCGTATCGGCAAAACGATCTGTACAGTTTTCCGGGTAGTTATCAGTCATATCGTACTGGATCAGGATCGTGTTTTTGGGAGGAGGCTAGGGTTTAGCAGTGGACTTGTGACGGGCTGATGATGATGCTTCGGTTACAAACAAGACAGGACATGTGGATGAGCATCATCTCGAAATCAGACGGGGCCTTCTGACTGACCACGGCAAAATGTTCTAGGTAGCAAATAACTGACATCCGTGCAGAATATATAAGAAAATATAAATTGAAAACTCGCAAGTGTGAGTAAAAATATGTCTTCAACATTTAATGTCCGCTAATCCGCATTAGAACCCAGAAATGATCAATTTTTCGAAGTTTGAAGGCTGTTAGTGGAGATACTTAAAGATTATGCTCAAAGATTGGAATACTTCATATCGAATTTAATAATACTGAACGGTCCAAAAATCACGATTGTCAGCGTTTCAGAATTAGATAACACACGCTGTTACCTAATAAAAGCAAATGTTATTACACTGGTAATAGTTTATCGGAAGCGTGATCTTGTGATGACAGATATCTCCTGTTCAGTCAGCGGTAAATCTATTAAGATTAGCTTACTTCTAGATTAGAAATGTCTTAGATATAAACGAATCGATATATTCCTTTGACTTATTTAAAATCGTGTGCTTTAGGTGCTAAAAAGAAAACGCGATAGGCCCATTCTGCGTGACACGAAAATATGTGAATTCAGTACTAATTAAATACATCGGAGCGTTTACGAAAACTACTTTAAATAACCCTTGAAAGAGATAATCATGATATTGCGACACGTACGTTGTAAAAACGGTAAAAGTAACAAATTAGTTAAACCGTTATATGTTTGTGTTGCTTGTTCCTTTCACATTTCCTTTAACTCATTACTAATATCAGCACGATTGCTTTTAGTAGTTTTCCATGTAGGTGTTTATAGCTGCGATGACACGTGCGAGCGATTTCGTATCGGTCGCGATAGGCGGCCGTCAAAACACTTGTTCCGATAGCGGAACAATGCGCACACCCGCCGGCTTCGCACTGCTCACTGCTATCGCTCTTCCGCACCTCTCTCATTTATATTCAGAACGCAACTGAGATATTTGTTTTTTCAATTTGGAACATATGAAGACAGATAACTTTCTTTTTTAAATTTGCTAAAGGATTTCCAGTTTTAACAGATGAAAATGAAAATGAAAATGGCTCTGTAAGGTTTTTGTCATAGCGTATTATAATTTTTATTACACAGAAACATATTATACTGTTTAGAATGTTTTTTGTGTAAAAACAATAACACGTAAAATGGTTGTTTCAGTGAAACACTTTATACCAGTAATGTTGGGTTACATTGTAATGTAATGCTTGTATGTTCCAGAGGTCAACCTACTATTCATTCTATAAACGCTGAGAAAATCAAATCATCAGAAAATCATAACATCTTCTCATCTAGTATACCTCAAATACTAGAGTCAAAAGTATTAACCAGTGCGTGTTCTCAGTGATGACAAGCGGTATCGAGGCGTGGTTCTTTATGGATAGCCCAATGAGAAAGCTCAAAAATGTTTAGCGTACTAAGGGGAGCGGTATGGTCGAAGATTCTCTGTAGAATATATAATACGAAATAAGAACATCCGAACAACAGTAGAAGTTAAGGAACCTTATAGAGGTTACTTAGCAAGGGAAGGAGTTTCTTTAGTTGCAACACCATACTGGCAAAAGTAGTGTATACCTGTTCGGTAAACTGATACGCATATATATTTAACTATTATGAACAGAGGAAACGATGAGTTGCATGACGTCAAAGTATAATAATTACGGTTGGTTATTTGTAACGGTTAGTGGAATAGTTACGAAAAGGATTTAATCTAAGAAAACGACTACTACTAAGAAGCTTTGTACATGAGATTTGTACAAATTATAGATAGTAATCCTTGGACCAACTTAGGTTCCGTCGTAATATGTTTAAATATTCGGGATCAAGGATGAAAGCAAGTCCAAAATAAAAATATATGATTATAACTAGTTTAAAATGTATACAATGGCAATTCATTAATGAATGGAAACGTTTACTTAATAACATCCAAATTAAATTGTTTTATTTATAAGAAGGGATAATTATATTCTTCAGTGGATTATTAATAATATGCAGTCGAGATAAACAACTTAGTTTTTGCCGCCTGTCAAATCACAATACGTCGAACGTAAAACACTTGACTTTAATAATTTACCGATTCTAATAAATAAAGATTTCAGTCTTTACAGAAAGAGCCCGCTCGAAAAACGACCGCCCGGGTTGCATGCATTAGAATTCTAACTCTATTGTATTTAAGCATACATTCTTTTTTGCACCTCGACCGAATATATTTGCAATTTTAGTTCCGTGGATTTATCATGGCGGTTTTTTGCGTAATGCTGTTGGACTTTCGGGTTTCTTTGGCTTGATATAATAATGAGTCTGTTTATAACTTACATATAGTTAACGGATGATGGGATGTATCTTAGGCTTACGAATTCTTTCGCTTACGAACAAAAAAAAACTGTAACAAGTTTTAAAAGACTTTAGGCGCCACCTCGAAACTTTTTATTGAATTTATTTTTCTGTATGTGTTCAACTTTGATGTTAAATATTGATAGTGTATTAAGCAGCAAGTGCGTGTGAGTATTCAGTGATTGCAAAATTCAATATTAAGCCAAAATGTGTTTTTCGTTTTGTTACCATGACCAGCTAGCTATATAGCTATCATTTTACTGTTGATTTTCTCAGAACTTTAAAATTTTGCTAATTATTATTTGAAGAATGAACCGTGAATATGCTTTTTTGACACTGGCAATAAGCTAAAAGCCGTTACCATCGATAACTAAACACTTTTAAAAGTTATTGGAACCAACAAGAAATGTGATAGTTGTGATTTTTATTGAGTTATGCCATTATTGTAATTATTGATATTGGTAGTATATTATGCAGCGAGTGCTCGTGAAAGTGTACAGTGATGTGTAAATTCAATTCAAGATTGTATTGTTGTTTCATCTAACCATTTTTTGTGAATATCGGCGTAAGTGGTAGAGTTTAAGATGGAAGAATTCTTCTTCTTTTAAATCTGGCCTCTTTCAATAAATTTTGCCAATGTCAAGTCAGTCACGAGAGCGACAAATGATAATTCATAATGTCGATCAAATGATAGTTGACTTTTCCTGAAGATTTGCTTGACTGTTGGAGTCAAAACGAAAAGTACAATTCTGGTCTTAAATTGAATTTTCCTATCACTTTACACTTTCACAAGCACTTGCTGCCATAATAAACTATCAATATTAAACATCAAAACTTAAAAATATATACAGAAATTACCAAGTTCAATGAAAACACTACCGTCACTTTTCAAGTTGACGCAAGGTTTAAACTAATTAAAAAAAAATGAACCTAATGTGTTACTTTGACACTGACCGTAAGCTTGCGACTGTTGCCATATAAACAAAAAAGTTTTTGTGAAATAGCTGTCATGAAATCGACTTTTCGACTAGCTATACCTGATAGCTTGTTGGTATTGCTACTATCCGATGAAGCTGTAAAAGCCGAGAAGGCTAACAGCAATTACATCACCGAAAATATATGTTGGTATTGAGGAGTTGGTAAATATAAACCATGTCCACCTCGTCGATTAGGACTGGTGGTAATATTCCTATGCAGGAATCCGTCTAGGTAGGTACCACCCCAGGACCAGTTATTCTGCCGTGAAGCAGTAGTGTGCAAGCATTACTGTGTTTCGGTTTTAAGGGCACTGTGAGCTAGCGTAATCACTGGGCATTTGAGACTTAAGAACTGATGTCTCAGAGTGACGGACGCAGTGTGGTGTCACACAGAAATATTCGGGACCGACGTTGCACTTACCATCAGGTGAACGTTTTGCTCGTTTAGACACTTTATACAATAAAAAAAAAGATATTTTATAATGAGTTAAGTATTAGCGTACACGCAAGTGTTTAACTCATTAGTTCTCGTCATTTCGTAAACCGATGTTACGTCATAAGAAGGTTCGCAGTTTCAGAATCATGGGAACAGTCATAATAAACCAGATATGTAAACACACAAATAGGTATACAAATTTTGTCCCTGGTTGGGACTGTGACCCAAGACACGACTGCGAACAAAGCTGATGTGGTCATCAAAGAGATTAACGACAATGATTAGAAGAATTCCTAACATTAAGCTTCCGTCCCAAAGTAGGCTACGTGTATGGCTTCTGCCTATCCCTATTTATGGAAAAAAGGTGTGACTATGTGATATGTGCATTCAGAAATGAAATTGAAGTAATACTTCTTCGCGGTAGTAATGCCATGAGTGACCAGCATAGCGGAAGGCTTGTCTTTATACTCACTCCAGCATTACAACATTTATAGGCTTAGGCTGTAAGAATGTCCATTTATTTCATACTTAAATTACAATTAATCACATGTTTCAATTTTTTGATCTTAATTTACTATTTTTAGTTCCTATTTAGCTTTTAATATATATTATTTATAACGTTCATTCTAATTTATAATTATTATTCTCGTAAGCAACTACAGTAATATTAAATACATTTTAGTATAGATTTTTACCACGAATGATGATTAAAATGCTTAAGAAGTTTTACATGTAAAGTGGCCTAAAGTTTACGCACCTAACGTTTAATATTTCTGTATTTAGTTGCATAAATACTTTCTTCAGCATGGATTCGTACTCCCAACGACTTAGATCTATATATATAAAGTATCTACTACTTTTAATGCTGAGACATACGGACGCTAATAAGTACCAACTTTTAAAAAATCATTATTCGGTGCCTTTTAAAATGTTTGTATTAAAACTAGGTATTGCAGATTAGCACATCACGGTTTGTCGTCACGTTTGTCGCACAGAATCAGTAATGGGCGAGAAGCCCATTACTGATTCTGTGTGTTCTATTACTGAATCGGGAGAACTATAACCACTGGAAATGTGTTTAACAATCAAAATAAAACTTTAGCTTAATCGTTTACAGTTGTTCACTTACTGTATAAAAAAATCCGTGCGGTAGCGGCTTAAGAGAATCTACCACCCATTGTCATCCTGAGGATCGTTAAAATCAACATAGAGAAAATAAAAATCAGGAGATGGGCAGCAGCATCTACCTGGAACATCTGAATAAATAAACTGCAACTGCCAACCCGCCTGCCAAGCGTGGCAACTATCTCAAAATCCCCTAAAATCAGACTTTCGTGGCTTTTGTTGTAGTGATAAGCTGAAATGATGATAATGATGACGATGATGTATAAAAATACGGAAGTATGTATAATGATTTTGATACGAACGAAACTGCGTGTAGTGTTTAGGACAATTTATTTTGATTGCATAGTTAGTAGGTAACTTATTTCACATGCATTGTAAACGTCTCATGTAAAAATAGAAGAGCCGTAGAGGGTTGTGGGGGCGGGGCCAGGTGTCAGTGGCAGACTGCAGATCTTATCTCGGAACGGGGTTGCGTCGGGCGCCGGCCGACGGTACCGGATTGTGATCGTTGAACCGTCTCCGTTACATTATTGTATATGCCTTTAACGATTATAGTCGAATATTGCGTTGATTGAGTCCTAGTAAAGTGTGAGAAATAATATAAATATATTATTTCACGCAGTTTACGATGCTCACGGGAAGTGAGTTAGATTCAATAACGTCCACAGAAAGCTTCAGAAAGCTGCCATTCCTTTTCTAGGACTCTGCGTGCACCATGATAGTTAACAAGCGTAATATCTTGAAAATATTTAGTGTTGTATTCGTGCTTTTGATTGATATGCATCGATTATTTTGTTGAGTTGGAACTGTTTGATTTTTTTTTGCTTGAATTTGTATGTAATCTTTATTACCTATTCTGTTTTTCCCATCACAATAGGAGTGTAGTGCTTCGGATATCGAAAGACGAAGGCAGGCGCGCAAGATAGTGCAAAACCCTCTGAGAAATGAGAGGAGACCTTGACATGATTAATTATATATTGTAATGACATTACAATATATAAATAAGTATAATTAACCACCCTATTACAACAATAAAAAATAGGAATGATGAAGTAGTACAAATTTTTGGCTTTCTGATAAGAAGTAAACTACGGATTATGAAATAACAGATAAGAAGTGACTGTACTTTTATGGAACAAGGAATTAATGAATAAACGTTTTCGTCTTGTCTTTAATATATTTTACGAATTCGTCAATTTTTATAAGAGTTAATTAAATTTTTTTAATATAAATTTTTAGTTGCATTAACTTGTAAGTCACATTTTAATGACAAATGATATTATTGCACTCGTTTTTATGTCTTCATTAACAACCTATCATGTCGCCTTAGCGTGGACACCATAAATATACCTCATTTCAGACTTTTATACCCTCAGTTATGTGTTATTTATTGCATAAAGTTTTGCTTTTGTTTGAATATATATTTGTGTTTAAGCGAACTTGTTTTTATAATTCAAGATGCATAATGAGCAGTCGTTCGCCATCTTTAATTTGGTTTCGTGGTCGAGAGCATATAAACAGACATACTTATATCAACATAAACACTTATACAATTGAGTTCAACCTAAACATTAAAATGAATTAATGAAAACACAGATTTTATGGATTCTATTAATCAAAATGGTTTTTTGGAATGTTCAGTAAATGTTTTTTGGTTTTTATTAAAATGAGTAAAAATATAAATTATTCTATTGTGTGTAAAAATATAAATTATTAATATATTGTGTGTCTATAGATATACAGGTGCCATTTGTCCATAGCGATTACGAAAACTGTAAAGAAATAGTGCATTGAATACCGCTGGAAATGTGATTCACAATTCCAAATACGAACTACTCCCCGTCCAAGGCACGGTTGCTTGAGAACATCTTGACGACGAACTTGAACGACCTATTACAATTTCAGATAGTTTTCTGACAACTGTCACGAGCAGCAATCTAGCCCGACTGATTTCTGAATTGATTTAAGAGTTGGGGAGAGTCCGCCACGCTGCTCCAATGTAGTGTGGCGGACTTCAAACTTCCTTCTACTTTCTTCCTTCACCATTGATCACGTGGTAAACCGGCACCGGCTACCACAGCTCTCGATAGTTCTATAGAAACTTCTACAGAAGATGTCACTTTAAGAAGAATAATATGCACCAGTTATTCTGCCGTCAAGCAGCAGTGTGCAAACATTACTGTATTTCGGCCGGAAGGGTACTGATAGCTAGTGTAATACGAGACTCAAGTCTTATATACCCAGTAATTCAGTTCAAACTGATTTCTTAGGGTGACGAGCGCAGTGTGATGCCCCACATAAATGTTCTGGATGACACAGTATTTGTTATAAGCAGGCGTTTCATCACGACGTCTCATCACTTCTCTACTATAAAAAAAACACCCTAATATTTGATCGATTGAAATGTTCCATGAACCTATGGTACGGGCAAAACCAGAAGATCTAATAATACATATAAAAGTTCACAAACAAATAGGTAACGTGATAAAAGTGATTAACTCACTCAGCCAATTATACTTTGTTCTGTCGAGTCAGTCTGGATCGTATCGTTGCTTAACCAATGCAATATGTTAACATATTTTTTTTTAATTTCTCCACTGGACAGTTAAAGAGGCAATTGCGAGTGCATGTGCAGGAGTGAGATTTACGAGGGGTGATCCAAAAGTAATGATAATCAATAATAAACACAATGAATAAAATAAATAAATAAATTTATTTCTCAACATAGTCTCCTAGCAAGTCTATACATTTAGTCCATCTCTTTTCTAATCCTAAAATTCCCTTAGAAAAAAAATCTTTATCTTGACTCTCAAAAAAGTCCTCAACCGCGGCCATCACGTCGCTATCATCGTCAAATTTCTTGCCTCGGAGGTGTTCCTTGAGTCGTGGAAAGAGATAGAAGTCGCTGGGGGCTAGATCTGGTGAATAGGGGGGGTGTTCCACCAGCTCAAAGCCCGCTTCCTGAATGGCAGCCATGGCAATTGCAGCTTTGTGAACCGGTGCGTTGTCTTGATGGAACAGCACTCCAGCCCGCAGTTTGCCTCGCCTTTTCTCCTTAATAGCCTCCCGCAATCTTCTTATTTGTTCTGCATAGTAGGAGCCTGTAATAGTGGCCCCCTTTTCCAAGTAGTCCACCATGATTATTCCTTCAGCGTCCCAAAAAACAGACGCCATAACCTTCCCTGCTGAGCTTGACACTTTGAATTTCTTCGGCGTCGGTTCATCGGATCGTTTCCATGTCATCGATTGTTGTTTTGTTTCAGGATCAAAATGGTGGATCCAGGTCTCGTCCATGGTCACAAAACGTGACAAAAAATTATCCTTGTCTGCCTGGAACTTTTCGAGATTTGCTCTTGACATGTCGACTCGTTTCTTCTTTTGCTCGTCGTTTAACATTTTCGGTACCCAACGCGCGGAGACCTTTCTCATATGCAATTCGTTCGCAAGGATTCTTTGAATGCTGCCATATGAGATCCCTGTGACCTCAGCTACATGCCTGATAGTCACTCTTCGATCTTCCAATACAACTTCTTCAACTTTTTTCACATTTTCTTCAGTGAGGGACGTCGATGGGCGTCCTTCGCGGTGTTCGTCTTCCGTCGATGTTCTTCCCAACTTAAACTCCTTAGCCCAGCGTGCAACTGTGGAATATGGAGGAGAAGAGTCCCCTAATGTTTCCACCAAGTCGCTGTGTATGTCTTTGGTAGACATTTTTTTCAAGCAGAGGTATTTAATGACAGCTCTGATTTCGTGTTTTTCCATTTTGATGTTCACTCCTTGACAGTCCGTATTCAAATGAATGTAGCTCCCGGGAATCGTGGCCTATTTATATGATTTTTTTTCCCTGAACTAGTGGTTAACTGAGTAAGTGACTGAAATTTTTTTGTATTTTTGTGTGCACTAGAAATAACTGATTATCATTACTTTTGGATCACCCCTCGTATAATAAGAAAACGCTCCTACCGCGCATGCACCATAAAGATCTATAAATCTTTTAAGTACTGCATCGGCCAATCCCTGTTGAGAAACGATAAATCATCCCCGCAGACAGTAAAGTCGAATCGAACACGTATACCATCTCCCTCGCACCCGCGCCTCGCAGCGCTCCCAGCATCATTTATCATTTCTTTCTCTCGTTTCTTCTCAATGATAAATTCAATTCTCTTTTGGGATATGATTGTTCTTCGTTTTGTTGTTGTGGTGTTTTATTGTGGGCACCGTCACAGAGTTAGGTTTTTCGATCAAAATGATCGCGAGAATTGGATTTCCATTTTAGATTTCGTGCCGCAAGTGATCGATCTTTGCGGCCTCAGTATTGCAACTACGAACCCGCCTGATACTTTTATTTGAAAAAAATTAAATCATTTTATACCGATCTTTGATGCAATGTAATGTTTAAGCTGAGATTGAAATTATTTTCAGAAGCGGTGTGCTAATACAGTGTTTGCTACCAAATGTTTTCTTTTTAGTCTTCTGACCAATTTATTAAAAGTAAAACTATTTTCCTACATGAATGAGTATTAGACTTCTCTAGAAAATTTGTTGCTTTTGATAAATTCCTTATGATTCTTATATAAAAAGGATATTTTGTACGCATTCCATAACACTAACTGTATGTGAAAGTATTACATTTGAGCAATAGTATAAATAAAGGCAGTTCGTGTATTATCATTAAAGTTTAAAGCTCTTGTATTTTAAATTGTATATGTTTTACCTATGTAAAATAGAAACACAAAGATTATGTAGGATCAGTCTCACATTAGTCCGAAACGGAACATGTTTCATCCATGCCATCAACATTGCCATCAAGCACGGCACGGCACATGTTTTCTCAGCAATATCCGCTCGTTCCGGATATTATCACTTAAAGAAAGAAGAAAGCCTGCTGCTGTCTCGAAGAAGAACGCAAAGTGTAATAATTCTGAAAGTTATGCAGTTTATCTGCCAAGTAAGTATATTAAGTGAATAAAATAATGCACAAAGTAACTCAATTGAAATATGCTTTCTTTATTAATTTGTTCGCTATTTACATGGCTGTAGAAAAGGACAATCAACAAATTTTAAAATTAACTTAAAATACATTCTTTTTCTTCAGTCATTTTTAAAATATAGGTACCATTTACAATCAATTTCTATCTATAATGTCGGTCCGTGAAAAAATATTTACGTTATTTTAAATATATAATAGTTATACAATTTAGAAATCGATAGTACATTTTAATAGCAACGACACAGATAGGTAATTTATAATAAAATCAATCCCTTATTTCTATTATCACTGGGCATTTTCTTAACATATTTTTACAAGTCAACTATCTAATTACCTCAAAGTTACAAATATACAATAAACGTACAACCTATCTATCGTATTTTTATTGGACTTGGGTGCTTTGGCCATACTGGTCATTATAATTTTATAAGACCTTATACTCATGTACTAATTATAATATCATTATAGTCGAATTGAAAAAACAGTAAAGAACATATAAAAGTAAGTGTAGATACGAGTACTCGTTGCAATGTGTATTTTGTTTATGATAAAACTATGGTACAGGTAATTCTTTAATAGAATATTTTCGACACTGTAACTGTTTGTACATCAGAATAGACTTATAAATTACGAAAGGCTGTCATAAATCACTGTCAACAATACAGTTGACAAAAATGTAAATTGCACAGTGTATCGGGACTAAGGACTTACAATATCTGACGAACAATACTCAATGCAAATACTTCGTCAAATATAATAAGACACTTCCCGCATACAACACTGTGTTTAGGGAAAATATACAACATGCCGTAAAGCTTTCAACTAGCGGTCTTTGTTAACAACTCTGTTGTTTTAACATATACGTACATACGTACAACACAAACTTGTAATATTAATTCCATTGTTAGCCGCAACATTGTTCACGCTTCCCAAATTAACTCTTTACTTAATGCCTGTAAAATTCTTCACGACTAACGGACGGCTGCTGTAGTTGATAAAATTTAAAAAGTTAAAAGAGACCTGACTACACGTGTTTTTTTTTCTATTAAGCGTAATGCATTTTAGAGTAGACAGCGCTTAAGTAAACTTTTCATTCCACGTTAATTGCTTCATTTAAAATTATTTAAAGTGTGGGAGTTATCGAACTTGATGATAACAAAATAAATGAAATCATAGAACATTTATTTTCATAGCGTAACTTTATATAGTTTCTATATTATCAAGCGTCGAATGAAGAGTTCCCTAAGCGCGATGTGGTCAGTACGCGGCTGCTGCACCGGAATGGTGCATCAAGTGGTGATGGTGGTAGGTCTCTTGCGTGGGACACCACCAGTCAGGTACACCGTGCGGCACCGTGGGTGCAGGTTGCTGGAATTGTGTCCAGTGTCCACCAAAGCCGAGTTTATTGTCCATCATACCGTTTCCGCCAATATTTGTTAAGTGAGGCGGTTGGTTATGATGCGGAGGTGCTGGCGGTCGCTCGTAAGGTTTCTGATCGTGGGGATTGAGGTATTTGTCATTGAGACTTTCGAGTTTGTCTGTTATGGAAGCGTGGTGATGAGGATGGTGGATAGGCGGGACTGGTGCTGCAGTAGGTGGTGGAGGGATAGGGGCTGGAGGGCTTGCTGCTCCTGCAGTCACACTGACACTGCCAGCTGATGAAGAGTCGTCACCATCACTGTCATAGCGTGGAGAGGCGTCACCAGCTGCACCATGCACCTTCATGTGTTTTCGTAAGGAAGATGGATGTGTGTATGACTTGTCGCAGCCGTGAACCCGACAATTGTAAGGCTTGTCCGATGTGTGCACGTGGGAGTGCTTCTTTCTATCGGAGGAGTTGGCGAACCGACGGTCACAGCCGGCGTATTCACATTTAAAGGGCTTCTCTCCTGTAAAGATATCACATAACATTATTGATTTAGAAAAAAAAACTATTTAGAATCAATCAACAGAAATAACCTTTCGCGCACGAATTAAAAATACATAGTTACTAGCTAATGCTCGCGCCTTCCTCCGCGTGCATTTAGGTTTTTAAATATCCCATGGGAACTCTTTGATTTTCCGGGATAAAAAGTATCCTATGTGCGTCTCCAGGATGCAAGCTATCTTTGTGCCTAATTTCATCAAGATCTGTTACGCGGTTGAACCGTGAAAAGGTAACAAACAGACAGAGGGACAGAGAGAGTTACTTTCGCATTTAAAATATTAGTATGGACTTTTAATTACAGGAATTACCGAATATTTTGTTTGTTTATAAATGTGCATAGTTAACGTTAAATATATAACTGTGCAGAGTATGTTAATTCATAATTATTATTAAAGACAGAAATAGAAAGGAAATGGGGGTAAGTAATATGTTCATTGTTATCAATGTCGACAAAAGTGCTTAACCTATTTAAAACTATTTTTAGATTAATATTTAGCTTAGTCGATACATATATAACTATTTTTTTTTGGTCTCGACTAAGTTAAACTTTAAAAACAGGTTTAAGTAATTGCGTCCTGTTTTGTGATATAAAACACAATGGTTTGTTAATTTTAAGATGACTATTTAAAATCCTTGCAGATTCCTGAAATGAAATGTCAGTTGAACAACATTTTTAATATATACTTTAAAAAGTGTTTAGAAGCCAGTAACAAAACAGTTTTTTTTTAAATAAGTATAAACTTAAAAAAATAAAAATTCTATGCCCATGAAAAGTTCCGTAAAGTAAATTTCACTATCCAAATATCCCTGAGCAACGGAACGTTAGCAAAGAAAAATAGTAATGTGTTATTTCTTTTCGTTTAACTATTCCAATTCTTTTATTATTGAAATTAATATTGAAAAGATCGAAAGCATCGAATGCAAATGTCCAATCACACTATAAATAATCAGATTTGCTCGTTGTTTAAAGTTTACGAGTATAAATAAATATTCCCAACAATTGCACGGGATACTTAACATGACCATAAATCATCTTTATAAGACGACTTTGTCACATCGCTGCAACAAAGCATAGCTGTTGTAACAATAAATAAGCTATATTGTACCTTAACACCAAGACAAAAGAAATGTTTACATTTAATATGCGATTGAGTTTTGACGTTTGGATACAAATTGGACTTCACTGAGCCGTTACGGTGACTATGATCAAAGTGAATAATTAACAGGATATTTATAATAATAGCTTAAATAGTAAAGGTGTCATGTGGTGGAGGGGTGAAGGAAACCCATCACTACATTTAATCCCGTAGGTTACAGGCGACAAAATGAATAAATAAACCAGAGAATGTCTAGAAGGATCCGTTCATTGCCACGGCAAACCATTGTCATGCGGTTGTCAGCCCGTTTGCGAAGTGCGATAACTGTAGTTATAACCCCTCCATGCCAAATAATCCGTGGCTTTATTTTAACAGTCAACTATAATGAGCTGAAATTTTAGCTTGCAATACTGAAATATACCAAAAAACGCGTTTAACAGTCACTTAAAGCTCTATACATACTAAGATCACGACTGTATCCTATAAGGGGTAGTCAGAGACTGGGCACTCACAGCAAAACAGATGACTGCCACAATCCACGTTTCACCAAAACAATATAATGCACTTGATGTGATAGGTGGTGAGCCCATCGCCACCATGCGTTGTTGGGTGCACAGTGCAGTTTAATACCTTACTCGCCTTTTACGAGATCCATTGGATGAGATGGAGTGGTAGTATTCTTTTAACGAGCCGCCACCACACGCTCTATGTGGAATGTAATATAATGATATGTTTAAAACATACACAATACAAACAAATATGCCGTAAATGTCCTCTTAGCAAAGACTAAACGAAGTAATTTAGGAAAAATTCCCAAAATATATATATTTTTAAAACGATCCTCATACTAGGATTTTAACTGCAGCGTGAGTGCGTTTTCTGACATACATTTGACATAACCAGACTCGAAAGTCGTCAATTTGTGTTTTGGCACAAATGTGGCACGAACTGAGGGCCGCCGCGAAGTAGTAGTAGTTAGGTACTTTGAGGCCACGCGGTCGTCATATGATCCAAGCTGAACTTCATTCATTGGTATATTTCACAAATAAAGCTGTCTGCTAATTTAAATTCACAGGATTGTCAACTTTACACTGCAAAATCTTTATCGCATCGAATTTGTTTCACCACAAGGTTGACACCTTTTTAATTTATTGACGTGGTCGGACTAGTACTTGTACACCTGATGGTAATTGGTCACAGCAGCTTATAAACGGCTCGGCTGAAATAATAAAGATAGGTATTTTGTCACCTCTGAAAGTACGGTTCTCTTTCCTAACCACGCGAGAAAACAATGTTATGCTGTTATTTTACTCCGGCGTTCTGTCAGTACATGGAACTATTTTTATGAATTTGCAGCCAGACCAGCAATTCGTTCACCGATGGTAAGTTCAACGACTGACCATAACAAATGTTGTGTCTACTATCGTGCGCTCGTCATCCCGAGACATAAGCTTTTCGAGTCTCATGTATCCAGTAATTACACTTGATGTTAGTGACCTTCTGGCAGAATCACAGCAGTGTTTGCACATTACTGTTTATAGTGTACACAGAGTAGTTGCTTTAAAGACAGAATAACTAGCTCAGCGGTGGTACCTAGGCGAAATTAGGTAATCCTAAAACCTGCTTCGGTTAGGTCAACCCATTTATACGCTACGGTCTGTATCTACTGCAGAGTACCTACCATGATTAAGCAAATTGCATTAGCGCGCACTCTGTTAGCTGTTAATGGTGCATTGAAGAACAGGGAGATGTTAATATACACAAAGTTCTTAGCTCTTTAAGCTAAAAAAGTGAAAAACCATTCTATTGTGTTGATAATCTTATTATTAATTTAGTTATAGATGATGTGGAGGTGGTCTTTCGCCGATTATTACTGTACACTTATCAGAATGCCAGTGGCAAGTAAGGTTCTCTTTCTCTCTCTCACCTGTTACTTAACGCTGTAAAACAGAATCTCAATTAGTGGCAAAGAGGAATTTTGTAGTAGCTATATGCCTTACAACCAGATTTTATATGCTGTGTGATTTTGGTGCTGGTCTATGGTAGAAGTTCCAAAAACTTATTTTCTGTGACTATTAATTTAAAAACGCTCCCAAAAGTAATTTTATAATTAATTACTTTACTTCTATGCATAATATTTATTAGACAAACATCGCAGGCTTAAGTGTTGTCCTTCTTCGTAAAGGCATGCCACAGTGACCACATAAAATTAGGTGATCTGTGTCCTCATTTATCATTATCCTAACCGAAGTAATGTAACGCCAAACGTCTGCAATTCTATTTTTTTGGGATGTGAGATGGCAACTGTTGTCTATAACTATCAGCAGGTAATGGGGTTAAAGTTATCTATACTTCTAGAATGCTCCATTATTGTGCTCCAAAACGTATTTATCAACATGGACCGATGGTAATACATGTTTGTATTGGCTAATATGTCCTTCTGGACGATTTCCGATTTTCGAATACGTCGAATCCGTGTCAGGAACACGAGGAAAATCATAACACAACTAGACCCGAAATATCGTATCGATACATCATATTTGTATTATATTATATAAGTATATGAAGAATATGTTATAAGTAATCTATGTTAGGTTAACCACTAGGATAGCTCGCAAAACAAATTGTTGTAGTTCGTATCTGCTATTCGATCATCTTCTAGCATTTACTAAGTTATTGGCAATTGCAGTTAATGTGGTGGGTGGGTATTCCCCTCATTATTCCAAAAACTACAAAAATCTTTGTCATCCGATCCAAAGGATGTAATCATACTTTTTACTAATAACTTAAATGTTGTTTTTGAAAGCTTAAAATTCATGAATTTATAATTTTTTTGCTCTGTATTGACAGCTTCCTACGTATTGTGGCATATTCTTCACGAGTTCACCGAATCGTACTCTATATGAATAACATTGAATAAAATATATTACAAGTAAGCAGGCGTTCCGCTAGCATGACCGTGGCACACAACAAAACACTTTTCTTTGTCATGTTTACAAATAAACCTCTTCGGTTGTAATCCCCCTTATTGTGTTTGGAACTTGAAGATCGCGTTGAGGAGGCACAGATGCTAATCTCAAGTGTCCGTTAACGCGGCAATAATAGGGCTCTTTAATAGTTCCCTTACCGCGGATTTTTGTTACTTTGTCGAATGCTGAATGAACGGATCACACATTCGACGGCTTATTCTGAATTGTGATACTTCCTTTCTTGCATTATGACATTCGCCACTAAATATTTGTGTGTACAATACATTGTAATTGAAGCTTGAAATACAAAGCTAAAGTACCTGCTCTCACGTGGGCAGAACACACCACACCAGCATATGCGATCGACATATTCCGGTTTTGGTAAATAAAAGACTAAAAAAAGGTAAAACAATTACCAAAACGATTGTCCCTTGATCTTGTTTCGCAGGGAGCGATAAAAACATCTTGGTTGGTCCCTAATGAGCTTAAGACAAGATAAAGGAGTCAAAAACATGTGTTGCCCGTCTAATTACTAATCGGGCTCTTCATCTCGTTCTTCGTCACAAAAAAGGATCGGAGACAAATACTATTAGAATATGATGGCTTATAAGCACGTGCCGTCTAAACATTTAGTGGTTTTGGAATGACATACGTTGTAACTGTAGGTACACATAAAAGTAGTAATTTTAAATATTTATACGTACAATTTAAACGCAAATCTTTAAAATAATAAAAATATTTTGGTTTTGGTTACGAACACTATGCTAGGATGATTGTCGAGGTTTGGAAGCATAAGAAAATCTGCCAACCACCCGAGACGTGGTTATCTTAAAAGTTGTCTGAAGGAAAAAACTGCACGGAAAATTTTATGGGTACCGAAAGGTAACAGAAAAGTAACCACAAAAAATGCCGGACGAAAAACACAGACCAATGACGACAGCAGACTCTAAGAGCGAGCTTAGTAAGCGTAGTGATTAAGGCAAATCCTACTTGGGAGAAGCCGATGTTCAGCAGTGATCTATTGATAGGCCGACAATTAGAGATGGTGGGATGTTTCGGTAGAGGATGTGTGACGTAAGATATTGGATCCGTAATAAGACGTAACGCTTACGTAAAAATATCGGAGAGAGAATCAGGTACACGGGACATGAGACAATGTAATCAATAATTTGTTTATTGACGTTCTCTGGAATTCGAACCTAGGCTTTGTGGCTCTTTTCACCAATTTGTAACTTCGTTTTTTTAATATATGAATGCATTTACTACATTAAAAAAATAATATATATTATTGTAATATAATGTATCTAACTAATATTAAATATTTAACTTCGGAAATAGAGAAATAATACACGTAAAAAAAAATAAGTAATAAGAAAATTAATTCACCAATTGCCCATCTCCAAAACAACAGTCGCATACTATGCGCTATACATTAGTAAAAAAATTTGACGGTAAAATAAAAGTATATGAAAAACGCATGCGGGGAATGCACATCGTGAATTCGTTGCATGCCGTCTCGGGACACGGGCTAGGGTCAGATGCTTATCTTAAACGCCTGTATCACCCACGGGAGACACTTTTTTGTAACGTTATAATCGATATGAGACGTAACATTGGGTCTTTATAAAACACGAAGTTCTTCTGTGCTTGTTTATTCGTTTGTAACTCGAAAAATAATCGACGGATTCAAAAAAGGTTTTCTTGTAAGTGAACGTTAGTCGTTTATACATAAATAAAAACAATCACGCCTTTTTCCCATTGGGGTAAGCAGAGACCACATCTTTCCACTTCCTCCTGACACACATCTTTCGCTTCTTCTACTTTCATGAGCTATTTTATACAAGTTCGTCAGTTGTACAGTTGTGTGTTTAGACGTGGACTTTCCTTAAAACGTCCTCGATTTGATCGTTATATACCTTTGCCATCGTTGACCATTACTGGCACAATCGTCTCATAAATCTGTTTCGTCAATCTGCTTTCATCGATCCTCTCTACGCGTCCAAACCAGCTAAGGCAAATGCAGCAGGGTTTGAGGTGCAAGACGTCTAGTACTGTGATGACTTATTCGCCTTCGAAGTGTGATGATTACGACAAATCTTAGCCGATGTCCAGCAAAATACGATTGACTGACTGATGAAGGTGATACTGAACTGCGAAATTCATACCCTCGTTATTTTAGTCCCTTTTTGTTTTAAATTAAATATATGAAAAGAATAATGGAATAATATAGTGAAATGCAACGTTACTTATTTCAGCAAATTGAATTACGCCTTTGTATGTTTCAGCTTGAGACTGTCTGTTGTAATGTAAGAAAATAGTGCTACCGTTCTTGGCAGACCGCCTAGTCCGAATTACTGTTCGGTGTTATATTACCAATCGTTGCTTAAGTGCATTCCGCTGTGAAAACATACTTTTTAGAAATAGCGCGAGCGATTCGAAACCCGACACATTGCAGCCTTTGCACCCAAATTGTCTGAATGGCATTAGGTGAGTTTGGAGAAAAAACAACATCGGTGTACCGGGTATCAGGTTCGCGGGAATATTACACACAGGGTCATCCTCGCGGTACGGTTTGTGTGACCAATGGATTCTATAAACTTTTTTATATACTCAATGGTTCCTAAAATAATAAGATTTTTTGTTAATTATTTTTGTATTAGTAATTAAACACTTTTAAGTATGGTCAATTAAAAATAACTTCTATAATTCTGAGCACAACATACTATAATAGCTACCCGTGATAATGGGAGTGAACAGATGGATTTATTTTAAGTAATATCGAATATTATAAACGCATCCATAATTTTATTCAATTACGATTTAGTTAAAAGTTTAAAATTACGTTCTAATAAAATCGTACTGTTAATGAATATCTTAAATAATAACAAATGGAAACCATATTACCGAAGTTTTATAGGAACTTCAACTTGCTTTATATAACGTGTAGACAAACGCTATTTTTTATTATATTATCATCATCGTCATCATTTCATCCTATCTTAGTCCACTATTGAATATAGGTCACCCCGTTGATAGAAATTTAACTTTTTATTATATACTCATATTTAATCCATATATATATATGTATATATATATATATAAAACAAAGTCGTGTTAGTTACACCATTTATAACTAAATAACGGCAGGACCGATTTTTATGATTGAATAGCAGAATAACTAACAAAGCATCGAAAAAAAGTAAATTCATTATTTCATACGTTTTCCGTATACAACGCCACCTGTAACAACGTCAAGTGACACACGACAGAAACAAAACTTACATTATTTTTTATCCATGACAGTTCTGTGACATTAAATATTTTTTCTTTCTGTCTGTCTTCTTTCATTATCATCTGGCAGATTCAACTGCGCGGTCCTTTCATTGCATACCATTGAGCTAAATGCTCCGACGAGCGCCGCTTATTACGATTTATCAGCATTTTTTTCGAGTTTTCACCAATTTTCATTCAGTTTTCGACCGTTATTGCATTTGTAAGTTAAACGGTAAGTTGCCGAAGTTGTTCACTTCGTGAGGTTATCAAATTTTGTGATTAATAATTGCTTCATTATGTCATTTTTAATTTAGTGACCAATTTTTCAGTGTTATTTACAATACTGCGAGCCAGAAGATCCAATCTTTCACATCGAAGTTGTAATGGAATTAGACTACGCATAGAATCAATCCATTGCAGATAAAAATTACATCACTCCGCGTTGCAGTGCGCCTGGAATGTTTTGGAAAGAAGTGGCGAATACGGAACAATCCAAGTGTTGTCGACCACAAAATCGTTTCCTTTCACTTTCGCTGTGATAGTTCTACCATTGTCACCGTGCGTGGTCGAGAGCAAGTGTTCAAAGCGTTATCCACGAAAATAGACAGCGGAGACTATCACTGGCAACGATGCTTATTCAATGTATCGTCGTCGATATAACTGTAGAGAATCGTTAACCGCTAGCACATCGTTAATATAATACTAAAACTTAAATGAAAAACCAAAAAAAAAGAAAATTACAAAATGAATAAATGTAATTCAGAAATCAAACTCATTGCGTCACATACCGGAACGGGCAGGACAACGTCTGCCAGGACAGCTAGTATATTGATAAAAAAGGAATAGAAAAATATTTAAAATCTAACAATTATCAATAAGATACTTGTTAAATATTCTCGAAGTGATGTTATTTTTAAATTTGTTGACACCTGTTCAAATATTTAAACGGCTGCTATGACATCACTCGTGAGTTTTAATTAGCACACTAACTGAATAACGTATTTTTAATTTCATTCGTTTAAGAACACATTGCGAAATTATTAACTCTAAAAAATTATGCTGAGTATGTTATAACTATATATAATAGTTAGTATGTTATATAATATAACGTAACGACATCGTCATTGTTTGCAGTCCGATACATACAAAAGACTATTATCATCATATCAGCCCACACCAGCCCAGTGCTGAACATAAGCCTCTCCCATAGATTGCTATAAAACACGGTCCTGAGCCACCTGCATCCATCGACTACCCGCAAAACCTTGCATATCGTCGCTCCAGTAGTGAGGGGTCGCCGCTGCGCTGTCCGGCACGAGGCTGTCACTCGAGAACCTTGCGTCGCCAAACGACCATATAAGGCCTTTCCATTGCCACTGCAGCTTACTAATCCTAAGAGCTATGTCAGTTACTATAGTTCTGCTGCGGCTTTATCTCGCAGAGAAACACCGAGCATAGCTCTTTCCATAGCTCGCTGATCGACTTTGAGCTTCCTCATGCGTCCTGCAGTGAAGGACCACGTCCTTGTTCCGTGAGTCATCGCAACACGCACTGGTATAAGCTATACTGTGGTTACAATAACAAAAATACATACAGTCACGCCTTTTTTCCATATAAGGTGTAGACAGAGGCCGTTCACGTAGCCCAGTTTTCTCTCTTGAAAACGAGAAGTGACGGGTGGCGGACCACGTCACCGCCATTTTGGTACAAGACAAAAAATTCTTACTCCCCATTGCGTTCAGTAACAGTATAGTGACAGCATTGGATATTATGGTGTTATTCTGCACGAACGAAGGCTGTCCGTACAATACCTTGGTAGCCTCTTGCGACATCTCGATAGGAAAGAGGTAGGTGCTATTCTACTCTGCCGGACACCTATCGGCTAATACAATTAAGACTGTATCTTTATTAAATCTTCAAATTTTATTTTAGCGTTTTATCAATTATTTTATTCGTGCTTTGCGGCTTCACTCGCTGTTTACTTTAAAACGTACACGTAAACGTCGTAGCGTGATGTTATATATAGCCTATAGCCTTCTTGGATAAATGAGCTATCCAAAATTAAAAGCAATTTTTCAATTCGAATCAGTAGTTCCTGAGATTAGCGCGTTTAACCAAACAAACTCTTCAGCTTTATAATATTAGTATAGATTATACTAAGTGTCAACAAGATCCATTTTATTGGTTCTTTTCAGGGATTGAAAACCGGTTCCGAATTTCGTTACGGTTCTTCATTTGGGTTCCTTTGAATGTATCAGTTTTCGGTACGGTTGCGGTTTGGATTCCGGTACAGTTTCGGTTCCAAAATACCGGTACTAACATAAGACGAAGGATAGGGAAGTGCTTGATAGTAACCTACTTATTTATTATATTTATTTATTTTACAATGCGACGCATGGTGCAATCGTACAATGACTATTTTACTGATATAGATATTTTTGCTGCCACTCCCTTTTATTATAAAAAAGAAATAAAAAATTGTTTAAAAAATAAAATATAAAAACTTAATGTAATTATTCTACGAAAAAGTATTAAGTGTAATTAAACTGGCTGATGCCCGTGACTTCGTACGAGAGTCACTTTCGCATGTATAATATTAGTGGATGGATGTGAAACTCGTTACGTGCTACTCTTAGTATTTAATATGTGGTATATGGTGTTGAATGTGCATAAACTTATTTTGTATTTATTTTAATACGTGTTAAAATAAACATTTGTACATTTGTTTGTATACCTTAATAAAATATATATATATAATATAATTTATTTATCCTTAGTTTTATTAAAAATGTCTAATGAATGTGTTTAACGTAACGTATATTATAAAATTATAGGATTTTCATTAAATACAATGTATGTACTGCTGATAAATAATTAAAAAAACTTTTTTTTTAAAGATAATTATAGTCCATATCGATTTTCTGCTGTATCATGTAACTTGGTCGTCATCGTCGCTCTTCGTTGGATTCGGTCAAATTGAAGTACCAACTACTGTGTGCTCCCGTACGGAGATTAGAACAGTTCCTCGTGAGGACAAATTTGCGGCTTTGTAAAGTTGCAAGCGACGGGCCGGCGTGGAATAATGTCCCGCTGTACTGAGCATGCCAAGCTTTTCAGAGACCAATTTGACCTTCCCTTCTCGGTGACCGCAAAACTGAACGACACTCGATATGTCAACGTCAAGGATTCCGATACTAACTGAGACAAAAACGGAAAGTTCACTCAAAATGAGGAGATACAATGAGAGGTTTCTTTTAAGCAGTAAACGCCCAAACCTGTAACTTCTGAAGATTGAATTGAACTAAATTTAGTTGGCTCCATATCGAGATTTTGTCTAACAAATTTCTACTTCCGAAACGAGTTTATAGAGGTACTTGTTCCTCGAAAATTATTGGCACAGCCGGCGTATAAGGTGTCACCACCACAGTTGTTGTCAGCATAGCAATGTAAGTTCATTCTTATGTAGAAGAAACCGTTGGGGATACAACATATCATTGATATGTATATAAACAGTTTCGCACACCGCCTTGTGCACCACCAATATTCAACACCAACATTCACAGTTTTGATGCTCCGGTTTGTAAAAAAACTCAAGAAAGCCAAAAAATGATAATATCCAGAGGAGCGCTTTGTGTCAGACCCGATCGAAGGCCCGCACTATGCCTAGACTAACTGTTAGTGACAAGCCCCTTGGTGTGAAATGCCTCCGCCTATCAATGAGTGAGTTACACCAGAAGATAATTATCAGCTGAGCGACACCGATGGAAACAGTACTGGTGATCACTAATCTGCGGGTGCACCTCCAGGTACCCGAAGAGCGGACAGTTTGCAATGGACTCAATCATTTTGGATAACAAGAAGGTAATGGCGGTAGGATTGTCGTAAGATGGATCTGAGCGGTCACCTTTTTAGGAATGTACTGCACTAAAGCAGTTTTCTAAGATGTTGGTAGCATCCCTTAGCAAGCCGATCCACTCGGACATATCTCAGGGGCCCAGCGCTCACCTTCAGTTTCAAAACCCTCTCAGTAATGAGAGGAAGGCTGAACTCAACGGTGGGACATTTATAGGCTGTTACTTTCCTTTTTACATTCATACAGTCACGCCCCCTTCCTATTGGGGTAGACAGAGACCACATATTTCCACTTGCTAAGATCCTGACACACATCTTTCGCTTCTTCTACTTTCATTAGCGTTTTCATACACGCTCGTCGGTTGCGGGTACTTTTAACGTGACCTTTCCTCAAAAGGTCGTTGGTGTGATCGTGATACGTACGCCTAGGTTTTTTTTTTTTATTGTACAAAGTGACGAAACGAGCAAAACGTTCACCTGATGGTAAGTGCAACGTCCGCCCACAACAAATGCTGTGTCTCCCAGAATATTTCTGTGTGTGTGTGTGTAGTGTGACACATCACTGCGCCCGTCAACCTGAGACATCAGTTCTTAAGTCTCAAATGCCCAGTGATTACGCTAGCTCACAGTGCCCTTCAAACCGAAACACAGTAGTGTTTGCACACTACTGCTTCACGGCAGAATAACTGGCCCTGGGGTGGTACCTACCTTGACGGATTCCTGCATAGGAATCCTACCACCAGTTAAGCCTTGACCCTTGTCGGCTTTCCCATTCACACTCGCCTCATAAATCTGTTTCGTCGATCTTCATTCATTGATCCTCTCTACGTGTCCAAACTATCTAAGTTCCTTTTTGCCGATATTCCTCACTTTGTCCATTAAAGTTACTCCAGCTATACTTCTAATCATTTACACAGCATTAATCTTACTTTCATGCTTCTTCTGCCAGATCCAGCATTCACTACGATACATAAGTGTGGGGACCAGTACCCCCCTAAGTTCAGCCAGTCGTGCCTTTTTACGTACGTTCTGGCTACTCATGAAGTTATGCATGGCATTCACTTGATTCCTTGGCAATACTCTTTTTTTAATATCACTTGTCTTGGCACCTTCATTGATATAGAAGGAGCTTTTGACAAAACTAGCTTCACCAGTATAGGCAACTCCCTCGTCAAATATGATGTGGAACCTGCCCTAATAAGCTGGATTATAAACACACTAAACAAACGAATAGTGAGGATCACAGGTGAGAGTAAAATGGCAATAATAACCAGAGGCTGCCCACAAGGTTGTGTATTATCACCGCTCTTATGGAACATAGTCGTCAATGACCTCATCACAAAACTAAATGTAAATCATTTTTATGCGATAGGGTATGCAGATGACCTAGCAATTCTAATATCAGACCACCAAGCTAGTACAGTCTGTGACCTTACACAGGCAGCGCTACACATAGTAGAACGCTGGTGCTGGGAATATGATCTAACAGTAAACCCAAACAAAGCTGAAATGGTAATGTTCACTCACAAACGATTGCTGAATACTTACCACTTACCCAGATTATTCAGCGTTAAAATACAGCTGTCATCAGAGGTAAAATACCTTGGTGTAATTCTGGACAGCAAACTAAACTGGAACAATCACATGGAAAATAAGATCAATAGCGCATGTATCACTTTTTGGCAATGTAAGAGAATGATTGGTAAACGCTGGGGTTTGTCACCGAAAATCGTTGTATGGTTGTATAAGATGATTATCCGCCCAATGATTTCCTACGGAGCAGTAGTATGGTGGCCCAGAACGAATCTTACTACTGCTAGAAACAAATTGCAAAAATGTCAGAGATTAGCGTGTTTGGCCACAACAGGATGCATGAGAACAACCCCCTCGGCAGCCCTAGAAGTCATGTTGGATCTGCCACCACTGCACCTGTATATCCAACAGAAAGCAGCTTTGGCGGCCATAAGACTAAAGACTCTGAATCTCTGGAACAACAACAACATCCCACACACCGATATACTTACAGAACTCATCGAAGAAATGCCAGTTCTACAGGCTGTGTATGACAGGATCCCCAAACAATTTGTCTTTGACAAAAAGTACAAAATACAATTACATGAGGATCATCGCACTGAAGGACTGAATCCACAAGAACTCAGGATCTTCACAGATGGCTCGGCTCGGCTCGGGGGGTTCCAACAGGTGTGCCGTGGGACCAGAGCCCATAGTCCCGCTTCCATTCAGGTATGTTCGTACGCTAGTTTGTAACCGCACTAGAAACCAACATGCACACCTCTGGACAAACCATTCAGAGTGCAGACAGACAAAAGAAGCTCTGCCTGCTATAAACAATCGCATCTCCAAGGTGCTACTCCGTCTGAAAAAGCCCCAAATTAGAATGGTTAGTAGCGCCATAACAGGACATGGATCTTTCAACAAAAATCTGTTTTCTTTAGGTGTCACGGACAGCCCTCTCTGCATGCAAGAGGATGAAACAGCGGCCCATGTCCTGCTGGACTGCCCAGTGGGCGCAGAATACCGGGCTAAGTATCTCGGTTCGCCGAGATCTCTCCCCGAGGTCGTGGGCAACACTGAAGGTTTGCTGCGGTTCCTGGAGGAGATAGGTTGGCTCGAATAAACTAATTATTCCTGCCCCAACGCAAAATACGCGCATAGACGTGGTGTTGCGGAAATCAGCCCGAAGCAATCTACAAAATAATAATATACATTTAAGCCGATATTAAAAAAAAATGATGAACACCGCTGTTGGTAGGATTCCTAGGCAGTTTTTCTGTCGTGAAGAAGTAGTGTACAAATATTACAGTGTTGCGGTCTGAAGGGCACTGGGAACTAGTGTATTTGTCAAAATAATTACTGGGCATATTTGTCTCGAAGGAACGGGCGTGGTGTGGTGCGACACACACTGGGTGTCAAGGAATTTGTTTTGGGCAGACTTTGCACTTACTACCATCAGCCGAATAATTAATAACAAATCTACATCAGTTCAAAAATAAATTTCAAGATTCAGTCATTGTATTTCTTATTTTAGGTTCTTAGAACCTAACACATTAGAAATGCATTGATTCATATACTTGTTTCATAACCATATTCGCTAAAACCAGCGAACGAAAAGTAATGATTAAAAAAAATGCTATGTCTGTGTCGCCTAACGGTATTCTAGAAAACTAAACATTCTATTTTGAAATGAATTTTGTACGGATTATATATTACCTGGGAATCATTTAGTTTTTTACTGATTTATAGTAGATTAAAAAAAAATTGAGTTGCACGAAATATTAGTGTCTTTGCAAACAAAGTAGCGGGCATAGGTTGTGTATAATAAAACCTTACACAAAAAAAACGTTTTAAAAAAAGAGAACAGAGGAATTTGATTATACATTATTACTAGAAGAATTACTATTGGCTTAAATGTTTATTGCATTGTTTTAATCGCTTAATAGTCGGCGCGGAATAGAGCACATCGACGTTAATTCAATCTCGGATAGACAGGCGGTTAATGAGCGGCCGATGACTGGCCGATCACCGACACAATCGGCCAACTTGTCGGACACGACCGCTTGATGCCCGACCCACTAAACTAATCTCTATAGTAAATTATTAACAACTCAAAATTGATTGTGTGTTTGTAACGCGCTGCACGAACTTGCTTGATACATTTAATAATTTAAAAAGGTTACTTCATTCTCGTAAAAGTTAATTTATTATAAAGATACGTTAACATAAATAGATTGATTGGAATAAAATTTATTTTATCTTTTTGCTAAAATAAGAGATGTGTTATTTTGCTTAAGTTTAATAAAATATGTTATCCACACCTATTAAAAGGTGATCTTTGCTCTTTGTTACGTAAAATGTGTCAGACCGTCCCAACGTGGCTAGCATATGTTCCTTAGTTGATTGACGACAGTTCCTCGAAATCTTATTTTCATTCGAGTATTTAAAAAGGAATTTCGTACCGAGTGTTTAATGATTTATGACCTCCTTTTATCCGAAACGTATTTCGAATTAGAAAGATATATTAATATCTTCATTTTTTCCACTTCTCGAAGAATACGGCCCTTGTCCCGAGAGTACAAAAAGAATATGCGGGGTCGGGCGGCGCATTCGGCGCCCAACGACCGTGTGACAAGGTGCTTTATGCGGACGATTATGAGCAGACCGAATAATGTTCCGATACCCGATAAATATCTGCCAACTCATACAAAAGCATCCCAATAAAAATATAATAGTAAATGCAGCAACAACACTGGCCACAAACTGCACAGTCATATCTCGCTGGTAAATACGATTAAAATGAAAATGTACAGCGTGAGAGAAAGAAACGCAGTCAGTGTTTTGGACAAAAACAAATTAAGTATGATATAACATTAAAACTTTAGACATGCACATACGTTGTCTAGTTTTGCCTATGCAAACTGTAGGATATGATTGCGACCGGTGGCTCTATGAGCGAGTACTTGAAACAGGAGCGTTGTCGAATTGCACTACTGGAAACAATATTTAATAACTATTTACAATGTGAGAGAGCCAGCTTTGGGATGTTTATGGGGTGTTATTATACCTCATATACAAAAATACTTTTGAATTCAATTAATTTCGAACGACAGAACGACAGAGAACACACAAAAATCTCGAAAGCTGTTTTTTATCGTCCCATTTTATAATTTTGTTATACAATACTATAAGAAATATATAATTACATATGTAGGAGTTATAAATTAATTTTTAAAAATTGCATGAACAAACCAGGATCGGACAAAACTTCGAGGTACTGTTATATTTCATTATGAGGTAGGATGAAATAGTATCACATTTAGATGTCTAGCCATTTTACGAGTAAATTAAACTGCCAGTGCCGTTCTTCTGGCGGAAACTGAAAATACCATTCGTCTTGCTCTGATAACTATCTGTTGAGAGTGCGCAAAAGAGACATCTCTATTTTCTATGAGGTAAAGAAATGGAAAAATACTTGGAACTAAAGTTCACGTCGGAAACGGAAATCGGGTCTTTTATGTATATTTTCTTGGAATATATTTGCACTGTTTGTTACTTTTTATTGAATAATATTCTTGATTAAACTAAACATTTAAGCGCTATTTTAAATTCAATGTTAAGGTGCTAAAATTTAATATAATTATTGCTAAAACAACTATTTCTAAAAATATAAGTTTTTTGACGGATGTTAACAGCTTATAAAATTTAGAAATATTATCTTGTGATATAGACATAAGATTTGAAATTATCAAAAATGTAGACTTGTCAGGGCTTGTCAAAACTACAGTCATTGTTTATATCTTTGCCTACTATAATGTGTACGTATCAAGGTCGATCAATAGACACCGTTATAGTTGTAAGTGACGTACAGGATAATTATTTTGAAATATGAACGTTGCTAAGAATATTAAACCCTCGGTAGGTTGTTGTCAGAATTGAGTCCCGAATTTTTTTGTTATATAAATAATATAGCACCAGACACCTGCGTTCACGAGAATAAGTACAAAACGAGAACGGGTACGCTCGTCAATCCGTACGTCAAGCGATTTGACAGCCCTTACCGGCATCATTGCTGGGTCAGAACCGAAAAAATAACCGGCACCGAGTTGGATACTCCAGGTTTTTGTTTTTAACGTTTATAAGGTTGCTACAATTTTAATTACTCACCATTCCAATCCTAGAAATTCGACGTTCCTACCTAATCCAAGAATTCCAAAATTTTATTTAAAAGAAATCTGTGTTTACTTTTTTTGTTATTCTGTATTTTTCTGTGAGGGAGATGTGTGGCGTGTGGTGATAGCTTAAGAACATTTACCACGTCATCTTATTCCGTGGGAGTCGTAAGAGTCATCTACGGAAAATGATCATGAAAAATATCATGTCTCGAAACCGGTGACGGAATAACCTTCTAGAAAATGGCTGACGAAAAATATGAGACGGGCAGCAGCGACTAAAGTGCAAGGCGTCTGGTACTACGATCACCAATACGCTTTTATCTTGTAACCGTGTGCATGTATGTTTATTGTGGAGAGCTCTGTGTGCAATAATGAACTACATATTAACAGGATTAGGATGATGAATATCTATATCTAAAAATGAATGTTTCTTTTTTTGTCCCGTATAATGCGCACGCGAAGTTTTCTAATTAGCACAAATATAAATATTAAAATAACTCCTCAGCATATAAACAATTATAAATTAATCCATTAATATAAATTAAAAATAACAAAAACGTGCACAAAAACACTGCATTCAAATTGACTCAAATTTATACTCTCATCATTGTCTATAAAGTTTGTATGATCAGAACCACAATATGAAATAAATATTTGCTATAGAACAGAATATTTTTTACTCAATATAGATAGATGTCTCTACCTATCTATACGTTTGAAATATTCATTTCAAACGTATAATAATACATTATGTAGTAAGTTAGAAGCAGCATGGTAGCGAACACCTTATTGCGAGACCTAGATTTGGGTTTGTTATTTGTTATTTTTTAGGTTATAATTTTTATATTTTATTTATTTTTTAAAACTTTTAAAGTTAATACAGAAATTTCATGCGTTTAATGTCATTGTGTTGTAAAAACGTACGTGGTGACAAAACAGTTACTGTCTCTATTTAGTCGAGCACGATAAGCTTGTGTATGTTACCAGTATCTACATTATGAACACCACTTTCTATTAACGCTATGCCTTTTAGCTGCATAATGTTGTGTAACCTCTTTATTAATCACTAAAATATGCTTCTGAAAATATAATAAATGTGGTTATAAATAATAGATCTTGTGGTCTTTTTTTTCATAACCAAAATTGCGACTCCGTAGAAATAATTAAATTCATTAGCTAGCTCTTTCAACATTATTACGTTATTAAAATAAGTTCTCAAGTAAGACTAATCTCTTCATATACTAGTATACTTCTATCTAAATGTTTACTCTGGTCTGCAATATACTTATATATTTATTATTGAATCTTGTTTAATGTTTTAACATGGTATTTTTAATTACGATAAAAAACGGATTTACAAAAAAGAGAATACCTACGGAATTTCTTTCGCCAGTTTCTAAACCGTCAGAGGAACTTCATTATGAAACGGTGGTAGATTGTAAAAAATGACGTTTGACAAACAATATTTATATTTCTTACGTCAAAAAATAACCAATTTTCATTTCTTTAGACTTTTGGGGATATTAAAATAAAAAATATTTAATTTGATTCCCGGTCAATTTTTTAAACGCCGGTATTTTTATTATCGTTAAACCAATATAGTGTTTTGGGAATAACGTGACTACCCTTGCCGTGAGGAAAAGTCGTTAAATTTTTAAATTATCATCACGAATTCATCATATCACACTTATTCTCGACTACAGAAGGTGAATTATTTCTATAAGTAGGATATTAATGGAAATAAACATTACACAATGTCATATGTGTATTTATTGTAAAAGCTCATATGTAAACTCATCATATTATTCCCTTATTCGTTGCACTAACTATAAAATAAGCCGTCAGATGGGTGAAGAAAATATCAGAGACATGCAGTCATAAAAACTTATATTATAAACCAACAATTGGTTTGTTGCAAACAAAAATGGCTGCGTTTAGAGTTCAACCTATGACCCAAGATTCGTCAGACAAATACACAGACAACAGAGCCACCCAAACTGCATCCTTTTTTGTAACCTTTAAATAAATATTCATCAGGGTGCATCAATACTGTACTTATTATTTAAAAGGCCTTCTGTTTTTGTAAGTAAGATATTAAAAAATAAAAACGGGAACTTATTGCATGTATTGAAAATCGAGATAATGTAATTCATTTCTCCAAATTAATGACGACCTTTATTAATTGTTGATGTTGGTATCACATTTCCCGGTATTAGGGTTTAACCAGCAGAAGACATTCTTAGTGATACGAAAAGGAATGTGTTTGCAAAGTATGGATATGCATACATGTAAATGTACGCAATTTAATGTATTGTATTCTCTTTTTTGTATATTTGTATTTTTTAAGATTTACATATTAATAGCTTTAGTACAAAGTGAATAAAATATATCTTTTATTATTTAAGTTCTTTGCAGGCTTTTAGAAACTTTGAAAATAGTAGTGAATTATATTTAACAATTTTAGAAATTTAATTAGCAAACACAAAATTCAAAAGAACAGTGTGAAGTTATACATTTTAAGATGTTACATAATTTATATGTATATAAGCGATTTACCACTGACTCATCACGATATGTCCGAAACTACAAGACCTATTAGAAGAATAGAAATTTAGCATAGATGTTCATTTTTCGACATGAACCCACTAAGAACGGCTTTAATCGGCTAGTTTTAAATAAAATGCTAAATAATAATTCGTTGAATAATATATTTTTTTGTGAATAGGTCAACGATCGACTAAAATCCTCACCTGGAGATCTATTTTGTAACTCTGGTAGGTTTCTTGAATGGTTTAATTTGGCGTATGGAGGTCATTCATTGATTAATGGGATCAAATGAAACCGATCACGAAGGCAACCAGAGTTACACAGTAGACCTCCTGGTTAAGTGGTCATATGGTCCAAGATGTTTAAGCCTATTTTACTCTTGCCTTCAAGAGTCCCGTGTTAAAGTGATATGTGAAGCCCGACAACGGCAGAGATCCACTTTTTTCGCTGTGCGCACCAGAAACGATAACGCGAAACGCTTTATACAGGTCCTGGGCTCGTCACCTACGTAAGCTCGAAACCTCTCCTTGAGACGTACCGTTCGTTGGTAAATTGACGGAGGAATGGGTGCAATGTATCTACGTAACTTGATTGAAAATACTGTAAAATATAAATGTTGTAACTAAGTTAAATTGATTTAAATTAGTGCTCATTTTTTAGGCTGCTTTTTGTATTTATCATTTAAATCTCCATTAAAGCTTACTTAATTGACCTTAATAAAATATATAATTTATTAAAAAAGGACATCGTTGTTTGAAGATTTAACTTCCTTTTTTTCTGGTACACATGAGTAATACGTTAAAAGAAGAGTATTTAAAAATAAACATCTCAAAGTCATAAATATCATAATTTCGCGGTGTTTGTAAGCTGTCCAATAAATCGAGTAAGAAATGTATTTGGATCGAACCGGAGCCGTGTCCACTCAACACCCACACGGCATCATGTTTCAGCCTCCGGGTGTATTTTTGGACAAACCAATATTTCCAACGAATATTAATAGGCCTTTTTTTTGTTTTTATTAGGTATTTAATTTTGAGTCGTCATGAAACGCGCCCAAGTTGATGATGATTTTTGACATTATTATGGCATTTTTGACTATTTTAAAATTAGTATTTTATTTATCATATAAATATAAGTGTGAGTCAATTTTGCATTTTTATTTCACTTTGGGCTTCTTTACTTTATGGTTACTCGTCAGTAGGTACTAACTAAAATTTTACTACATTACTAAATATATACTTATATACAGAATAGTTACTACATTACATACGCTAGGTTTCTTTTTTTTCGAACACTTGTGTGTATAATCGCATTGATTATCAAATTTCTGTTATTAAAAATAAAGAACAGTTAAAAAAAAACGTGCCACTCTACGACTTCTCCTGTATCGTGAGTTCACAAATACAAATTCCATATGCACAAACACCAAGACCCAAAAGAACAACTGTAGGCCACACAAATATTAGTTCCATGCAGGAATTGGTGAATCGCTGACATTGCATCAATCGAACCGTGGAATTTTGTTTTCGTTTTGGTAAAAAATATGCAATAATTGACTATCGCGAAATAATATATTGCTAGTTCAGTCATTGACAGCTAATATTAATACGAAATAAAAATTAATAGTGTTTTCCAGACGGATCTAGCTGGGTTCAACAAGAAACATTCGATTTGGAAAACACTTCTTATTGTCGTGTTAACATTTCGATTGTTATCTAATTCCAGTTTCAAAGATCCCATCAAGGTTTTTGGCGGTGCGGTGGAGTGTGCGGAATTCTTATTTCAAATACTTTTGACACAATGGGTCGGTGTTAAGATTTTGTTATGTGATAACTTTACGGAAATATTTATTTCTCATTGGTAATACTTGTCCGTGTGGTGGCGGCTTAAGAGAATCTACCACCTCATCTCATCCCGTGGGTGTCGTAAAAGTCGACAGAGGGTAAATATAAATCAGAAGATGGGCAGCAGCATCTCCTGGAATATCTGAATAAATAAACTGCGGTTGCCAACCCGCCTGCCAAGCGTGGCAACTATGGCAAAATCCCCTCAAAATTAGAGCTAGTAACTTTTGTAGTAATCTATGGACATACAACATTTGTGGCAATCTATGGGGGAGGCCTATGTTCAGCAGTGGACTAGTGATAGGCTGAAATGATGATGATGATGATGATCTCATCCCGTGGGTGTCGTAAAAGTCGACAGAGGGAAAATTAAAACCAGCACCTTCCTGGAACATCAGAATAAATAAACTGCGGTTGCCAACCCGCCTGCCAAGCGTGGCAACTATGGCCATTCCCCTCAAAATTAGAGCTAGTAACTTTTGTAGTAATCTATGGGGGAGGCCTATGATAGGCTGAAATGATGATGATGATGAATTCTTGTCATAAAGTTTACTTAAAGTAGTTAGTTAGTCTTAAAGTTTACTGGTCGTAGGATTCCTATGCAGGAATCCGTCTAGGTAGGTACCACCCCAGGGCCAGTTATTCTGACTGGAAGCAGAAGTGTGCAAGCATTACTGTGTTTCGGTTTGAAGGGCACTGTGAGCTAGCGTAATCACTGGGCATTTGAGACTTAAGAACTGATGTGTTAGGGTCGTCACCCTGCTGGCGCAGTGTGGTGTCACACAGAAATATTCTGAGTGACACAGCATTTGTTGTGAGCGGACGTTGCACTTACCATCAGGATGCACACGGACACATACAAAATAATGTACATTGTATAAAACTAAATTAACGGATTTTATCATATTTAATTTAACTATTTGTCCCGAAGTTTGGATTTTCAGCACCCATGTCATGGTGGGACTGCAGTGTTAAACGTCCTAATCTCATAATTGATCTTGGCTATATAATAATGATGGATGGATGAATGTAGCCTTGATTAAAAAGCTACTCCCGTTTTATAGAATTTATAGTATATATATAAGAAATCACAAAATAACGTAATCTGAAACGAATTAGTCATTCATCTAACGAATAATAAACAACCACAACCACCTCTTCATGTGCCGCATGCAACACTGAATATAAATACACCTTCATGATACGTGATAGTTAGTCTTTGAATGCCGCCGCACAAAAGTTTGATCTTGATGTCTTTTGCACCCCAACAGCAACTGTTAGACGTAAACTAGCTCAAAACTATTTTGATTCAAAGTAATTTCTCGCATAGATTCGTACTTCTGCTTAAATTTACATATTATTATCAATTATGTTTATTGGTTGGCGCATTGTAATTTATCCAACAAACTACACTCAGCGTCACAAAAATCGCACCTCTCTGAGTTTGCGCGAAAAATGGCTGTAATGGCTAGAAACGAATTATATTTATATAAATATTGGTATGTTTGAAATGGGTATTTAAATAGCTTTACATTATTAATAAAAAATCATGAAATCATTAAAACATTTATCATTATAGAGCGTCAAAAATAAACACTGTCAAATGCTCGTTAGTAAGGACGCTAGTTACACCACCTAAAAAGGGTATAAAAGGGTCGATCTGGATGAAATATGGGCCAGTCGTAATTTAGACTTTGCAACAACTCTTGAACACACGTGAACAAGTAACCCAAGTAAGAACAAGTAAAGATGGACACCAGCTCTGAAGAAGCCGCTCAAGTGATTGCCCTATTGCAGTCGGGGATGCGGCAGTGTGACGTTGCTCGACAGTTGAACCTGTCCCGTTTTTCAGTTCGACGGGTGTTCCAACGTTTTCAGCAGACTGGTGGTTATGTTAGGAAACCGGGATCTGGAAGAAAACGGTGCACATCAGAAAGAGATGACCGTTTCATTGTTACGACATCTTTACGAAACCGTTTTACAAATGCTGTTGAGTTGCATCAACAGCTTCGATCTACTCAAAGAACATCTGTGAGTGTTTCTACGATAAGAAGAAGGTTACACAAAAAGAGTTTAACAGCCCATAGACCTGCTAAAGGTCCAAAACTTACTGCACAGCATCGCAGAGATCGCCTAGAGTTTGAATCGCAATCATTGCGAGTGGACTCTAGAACAGTGGCGGACCGTAATCTTCTCTGATGAGACGAGGGTCTGTCTCTTCTACAATGACAGACGTAGAAGAGTCTACAGAAGACAGGGGGAGAGGTTCACACAACCCTGCTTTCGAAGAATCCGTCGAATACGGGGGTGGCTCGTGTATGTTTTGGGGCGGCATTTCCGTCGATGGGAAAACGGAACTTGTGTGCGTTTCCCGGACTCGGGGTGGCCGTGGGCAAGGGTCATTAAATGCTGGTCGGTACATTACTGAAATCGTGGAGGAACATGTGGTCCCGTATGCTGGTTATGTCGGTGATGGATTCATGTTAATGCATGATAATGCTCGTTGCCACACCGCGGCTATTGTACGGGATTATTTACAGGAGGTCGATATCCCTGTTATGCATTGGCCAGCACGAAGTCCAGACCTTAACCCAATAGAACATCTCTGGGATGACCTTAAAACGGCGCGTGCGAGCTCGAGATCCAGCTCCAGCCACTCTTCAAGAGCTCCAAGATGCGGCACTTGAAGAGTGGGAACAAATACCCCAAGAGGCTGTTGCGATTCTTGTAAGGTCCATGAAAGATCGCATGGAAGCCGTTATCAAGGCAAGGGGGGGTAACACTAGGTTTTAAGAACTTTTTTGTATTTATTAAGTTTTTTTTTAAATTATTAATTTGCAAATTTGTACATACCCTGTCTTTTTCTTTAATTTCTCTTTCGTCTCGTTATAAAAGTAAAATTCAATTAAAATTCCTGAAGGCTAATGAAATTACCTTTCGAATGATACCCTCAAACTACAACATTGCCATTGGCCTGTTGTGTTAAAATAGTATTTAAATATTTTTTTCGGATGTGCGATTTTTTTGACGCCGAGTGTATATGTGGAGATTTGTAATCGGCATAGTTATTAATTTATCAACAACTTTATAATTTTAAGTTTTGCTGTAAATCTTCCTAAAAGTATAAAAATAAAATAAAATAAAAAATACGCAAGTTTGATCTTAATACTTCTGCAACTATACGTAGAGAAATAACACAGTTGAATAAGTATTTCCTTCACTTAAAGTACGTCTTTAAAATTGCATCCAACGGCAATATCTTGCAGTTTGTGCCCATTCTAAAGTCTATTTCACCGAAGCAGGGATTCGTCACGTCTCCTATACATGTATTGACAGCGACAAGGTGTAAACAAAAAACAACATGAATGATTCAGTGAGACCTCCGCAGTCTCCCTACATGATCAAAGAATTTGCACAGTTAGGCACCTCAAAGAGTAAACGTTAAAGTTTTTCTTGGTGCATTGAAAACTGCTGATAGGTCATTTAATTTAATGAGGAATCTGTTACATAATATTGAATATCTTACCATATTGTAGAATATTTAAACGCGTTCAGAATCACAACCGTGACCGTGTTTATAGGTTTTAGTTTATATGTATTTTTTTATATCTAATTTAAGGATTACATTGTACATTAAACATCGTGCTCGTTTCGTCACTTTATCCAATAAAAAAAAACATCTCGTACCGTGGGTGTCTAAAAGTCTACTACCAGAAATACCAGAAAAATTACGGAATTAATAACAGACGGTGATAGGATTCTTATGCAACTGTGCCACTTCTAAAATACTCCGACCGTAGGTGAGCGGCAGCGTCTGAGATTCGCCAACCATCGTGGCGATTATGACAGATCCATCAAAATTAGGGGATGCTTATGTCCAGCAGTGGGCGTTTTACAAGCTGGTGAACATTTTACGTTAACCACTGCTACTTATAAAGAGTGTGTGTGTACTTTTTTTGTTATCATGTTTTATCTATCTATCTTCTGCGTTAATTATCTATTAATATGTAGGCAAGGCCGCTAGTAGGTACTAAAATAAATGACAATTCACATTAGCCCCAGTAGTACCTAACACTTGAAAAATTCGACGTGGTCACATCCAATGGAGCTTGTCTGCGTACATCCTGGTCGGCGTTTAGTTGCATTGCCTTTGTTATTTTAATTTAATAACCCGCAAATAAGCTTAAAATTGTAAATTAGTTTTAATAGTTTGTCTTTCAAAATATACATTCTTTAGAAATAAAAATTCTGAAACATTAAAAAATCTGAAGGCTTTTTAGATTATTAGTCCAGAAATATATTAAAATCGATCGCATTATATATTTTATATAATAATCCACAATTATGAACATTCACAATATTTATGAAAATCATAATAACAATATCTACAAAAGAAGCGACAAAAAGCAATAATGCTTGATGACATTTATAAATTTAATATACAAATAAAAACATGCAAAAATTCATAAGGCAATATAAAATACAAGACCAGGCAGTAAAGTGTCAAAAGGAATGATAGCAATAAGATATAGGAGCGTACCGGGCGTAGGCAGGGCCAGCGCTAGCGCATCCTGCGGCTTCGGAACCATTGTTACGCTGAATAGCTTACAATTTATGTTGTCCTGGTATCGTAGCTTAACACGTGGCTACAGAACATGCTTCTTTAACAATATTTTTTCAGTACATACAACGTATACCCGAGTTCGTAAAGAAAATCATGAGTACACAAAAGCTATCCTTCATAAATTTTCAAGTATTTAAGCATCTATGAAATTAGTGAAATTAGGCACTTACGTGTTATTAACTTTTACAAGACTCATAGACTGACCGACAGAAAATGTGATTCGTGGACTTGCTTTTCATTATTTTAACTATGTTCAAGAAAAAATTCCACATGACGGATTATAAATATCAGTTTCTGGAAATACAACTTTTTCGAAGTCTATTTTCAAAATCAAAACTCATTTTACTGTCAGTGTGTGAAATTTGCCTTCTAAGGCTAAGGCAAATTTCACATTTCACTTTTTTTCTGCTTTAATTAAAGCAGAAAAAAAGTTAACAAATTGTCTTTGAGCTTATTATAATAAAACTTAAAATATCACTCGCGCATACAGCTTCAAAGCAATTCACGTGAATGTATTTAATTCATTTGCAAGACGTAGCACAATCATTACATTAATGTAATTCAATTTGGACTTACGTATTTATGTAATAGATGTTAACAAAAAATACCAATAATGGATAATGTATTGAGAGAAATAGTTTCTTACCGTATACTATTTAATTCATTATTCATTAAGAGAGAACGATGCGGGTGGCAGAAATAAACTCGGTACGAAGCCACAAAAAACATACGCCAGGTTGATTTAGCCACATACAGACGGGCGGATTGGCATAAATAGATTTTTTCACGACATCCATTTTTCATTAAGAGTTTTATTCATGAAATTTGTTTTTTCAGATTATCTTCACTATTTTGTGAAAACAATTATGACAACAATGTTTTTATTACTTCTGCCACTATAATTAACTAATTGCTCAAAATAAATTACCGATTCAAGATTCGTATCGCATTAAAAAGAATCGATTCGCGTTTGTTGATGCAAGCGGTGCAACGCACGCGGTCCGAACGCGTTCTCCAAGTGGTTTAATGGCGAGATGAGGTTTTTGTCCGCACTCCGGAGCCCTGTTCGCACCATCGCTTTGACATTTAGCGAAATTTTTGAAAAATAAAAACAATTTTCACGTATTCCTGTTAAAGGAATGACCGAAGACGGTTTTTGCACCGTTGCGCTTTTTCAGGCTGTCGAGATCGAGATCGTTCGAACTGAGCATTGATAAAAAATCATTTCTGATTCGCTTTGTCATTCAAAATAAGAACTGTGAGCACTGTGTCTATACGAAAGGAGGTTTACGGCGGATAGGGTGTTGACAACACTTTGTTGTGTACGGACCAGAGAGGGGACCAGGAACAAAGCAGATAAAAAAGTAAGGCGCTTATGCTTTTATTGTCTGTGTAGGTGACAATATGACAATGTGAGGGGTAGCGAGTATTCTTAAACATCACTGTTCATGTGTGCATATGTAATCATGCGTACAACTGTATGTGTACTAAGGGGTTGATGGTACTGATAGGTGATGGATCAGCCACGCCCACCTAATAATTGCCTTTAACATGACTAATATAAAACGATGCATTATCATGATTACTTCATTTACGATCGTCTTTTTATTATGTATGTACTAATGTTAATGCAGTGTAGATAAATCATAAGAAACGATGTCATTCTATAATAAATGAACAAATTTCAATTCATATTATTATTACATTAAATCTTGGTCTGTTGAGGTGCCGAATTAAAACTGTACTACTTAAATACTTACTTTTTGGTACGCAACTTAAGCAAAATCTTAAATTATCATTATTTTACACTTATAATAAAGAAGCACTCTAATATCCTTCTAATGCACAACCTCCCTATTCTAAAGTCCGCCACGCTGCTCTAGTTCAAATTGGTTGACTTCAAAGGCGACGAAATATTTTATAATTTGTAAGGTATGCAGGTGTCCTGGTGACGTTTTACTTTAGCACGGAACACATGGTAAATCAGGACTTGAAATTGCAATTAACAGATTTAGTGGTGCCGGCACCGAGGATCGAATTCGAATCACTCGCGTGCTATGAAATTTCTGAAGCCTTGACCGCTGACCGATACGCTACTATCGGCACTAATGTTACTGTAATAAATGTTACATACATACATAAGATCACGACTGTATCCCATAAGGGGTAGACAGAGACTAGGCACTCACTGCAAAAACAGATGACTGCCACAATTCACGTTTCACCAAAACAATATAATGCACTTGGTGTGATAGGTGGTGAGCCCATCGCCAGCATGCGCTGTTGGGTGCACAGTGCAGTTTAATTCCTTACTCGCCTTTTACGAGATCCATTGGATGAGATGAAGTGGTAGTATTCTTTTAACGAGCCGCCACCACACGGTTAAATGCAACAAAAAAAATAACATTATTTAAGTGATAATGTTGCTAGTTATTTGACGAATGTTTATGGTATGGTAAGTGATCACTGCCGCATATTAACATCCGCAATACCAGAGGAATTCCGGGTACGTTGCCGGCGTTTAATAATGGAGAGGGCTCTTTTCTTGAAGGTCCTTAAGTCGTATCGTTCCGGAAAAACCGCTGCCTGCACCAGATTCCACAAAGTGGTTTTGCGTAGCAGAACATTTTTGGCAAAGCGCACAGTAGTGGAACGCCAGTCAACCAGGTATGGCGATGAAATTTAGTGCTGTGCCGCAATGTGCGATGGTGTAATTTAACAGCAGGGATTAATCCGAAGAACTCCTCGGAAGTTACGTGTTACGGAATAGAATCATAAGCAGAAATTATTAATCGTCTTTAGGACTTTTTGTAGTTGATTTTTTTCAGCAAAACTTTTTTACCGTTGCCAATAATAATCTCCGTGTTACTATTTACACAATTATAGAAACAGTAACAAAAGAAGTATTAATCTATGAGGCACATGAAATCGTTAAACTACTAATAGACTTCGATTATTTGTTCAATTATACAATAAAACTCAGACTTTCAATAAGTTGGAGCGACGTTTCCTGTAATTTTGCAAGAAGCCAATGGATGTATATGGCAGTGCTTTATGGCAATCTATGTGGGAGGCTTATGTTCAGCAGTGGACTTGTGATAGTCTGCAAAGATGATGATGATGAAATGACAGAAAGTTTTAAAGCTATTAGTCCATCTTTTCTTCTCTTTACGATGTGTGAAGTATTCAAACTTCAAAATAATATATTTGATCTGTGCGATTTTCATTATTGCCCTCTAAGCAATTCGCTCCTTGACATGGATTCTCCTGAGTTTGCTCCTTATGACGATGATTTATAGATTAGTTAGGTTGTTTAAATGAGTTTACTAATCGTAACACGCCGGGGATATTCATTACACCATGTCTGGGACATCTCTGCCCGTAAACATGCAGGAATGTGAAGATATGAGTGTGTAAAGATGGTTATAGACGTATGTATGGATGGGTATTGATTATAGGTTTCTGCGCCATAATATAATAAAGCTATGGTTTACACTCAAATTAAAAAATAATCTCCTATATTAAGTCACAAGACAAATTACTTAAAGCAATGAATAAACATCGACGCTTTGCCATAACATGTACACACTACTCGCCCATATTATTGTGACCGTTCATTTTTTATACAATCTACCAATCCGGGGCAGATGGCACGCAGCTCACATAAACACCTTTTAAAGTACGCTCGGGTATAATAGGGTTACAACATTATCATATGTGGAGATAAAATGGCTGAAATGTAACGTTCTTTCGTATTAAAAAAGAATCAAAGCTGAAGATCTAACGAAATATTTGACAATTATTATAATCATGATAGTCAAATAACATGTTTATATATCCCAAACTTGTTTATATGATGTCTTTAATGTCTGATGTCTTTAAGCTTAATTATAAACAAATATCTAGTCATACAAAATGTTCGTTCGGTGCGGGATTCAACCCGTGATACGTAGCGTTGAGTCAATCGGTTAAGCAACGCGCCAACAGAGCCGTTAAAAAAATGAATACTGTATTATTTATTTGTGTATTATGTAACGTGTAAGTAAAGATTGTAAAGTATGTATAGTTCTTTAGATTATTTAAATTTGGGCTAAAAATATCGAATAAAACGCGTTTAAAAATAGACATGTAATTATGTAAATGTAAAATACCTAAGGTTTAAATGTCAAGGTAATCAGTAACAAGTTCTTTAACTCGCATTAATTAATTCACAGGTTATCAAAAATTTAAATCAATCAAAATTTATTATAAAATTTTGATAAGCATTACGTGATTATTTTTCCAAATTACGAATGAAATTTTATTGACATATTTCGAAAAGTGTCGATTTAAAATACCTCTTCCCTAATTCGACGATCCTCGATTCGAATAATCCTCCAATAAAAATATAATGGGGGAGGGAGAAAAAAATCTACAGTTCTGAGGTCAGACTGCTTTTTTTTTTGTTTATTTATTTTGTTGTAATGGTTATTGTAATCAATAAGAATTACAACAATAAAAAATATTTAAAAAAAAGTAGTTAAACATACCAAACGTGTGTCATTCATTAGAGGTCATGAGAAGAGAGAAAAATCATGAATTACATTTTACTGTAGTAAAGAACTTAATATTATATTTTTTTAATTTTTAACGTTACATAAAGAAAATGTATAAATCAATATTTCTTTTGATTAAATAATTATAAAAAGTCATTAGTAAAAATTAACTAAATGACTTTTTAAAGTTTTAAAATTACCATTTGGACATTTCATCACTACACAGAAATTAAGTCCTTAAAATTTTACTTGTAAACATCATTTAATCTATTTAGTAACGATAACATATTTTTTGTAACATTTTAGTAGTATTTTTAGGTTGTCATGAATAATCAAATGAATATAGTAACAGTTTAATATCAAACATTATTGTATTCTTACTGAAACTGCTTCGGAACTTATAAGTAGCTGCGTCAAATGACTGAAAAGCACACATTACGCGCAGTGCACTAGCATGTTTAGTTAGCAGCAATAAACCGATGGAAGAGTGCACTCGACGGGCGCGCACAATGAACCAACCGCAGGGGCGGACGGGAAGGGTTCTTCATTGTTTGCAAAATATTTTGAAAGCGTCATTTTATACGGCATATTAGCCGAGCACTGCGTTTGATCGCCGAGGGTCGTCTTCACCGGTCGAAATCATATCATCATTACGGCATTGTACGTTGCACCCTTGTTATCACCCCAACGCTTCCGATGCACTGAGAAGTGAAGCGGTCAGAGCGAAAGAGAGCGATGATTTGCTTTTTTATTTCTACAGTTCGTATAAAAATATTTAAATATTTATGATACTACTACTTAAAAAAAAGATTCATTGAAATATTTTTTTATTCGCTATTTCATATTTTGACATAATTTACAAATACGACTACGATTTAATTACGATAGCACGTGTTCGTAATCATAATAGCAAATAAGTGTTAAAACTTATATAAATAAACCTTTACAAATGTGTTTAAGTGGAAATGAAGTAATAGCGGGTTAGTGGGCGGAATGCGCCGGCGGCGGCATGTCGAAGCCGCGGCTAAGCTCCCGACAGATTGAGCCTCGGGCCAATCTTGCTCTAAATTCCTTAAGCTATTTGACAATTATTGTTATATTTTACAACCAATTAACTATTCAAGTACAGCGGTATGAACGTTATAAGTAATTAATACAGTACTTTGTTTTGTCGTTAAATTGAGTATAAATTAATAGGCGTCCATGTTAAAGTTATTTATTTTTATGACCAAAATAATATGTTACGTAAAATGATAGAAAATAAATTTAGCTACCGAGCTTTGAGCTTCAATCACCAAGTATCGTGTGACGTTTTAAACGAGTTTATAAAAATATCAGTTTTCACAGGGGCATTCATAACATGCCATCGTAGTGAGTTGAAAAAATGAAGATAGGAAACTGAGTCATATAAAAAATATATATTCTTAATAGCAGTAACATACAAATTGTTTCATAACTGTAACTGAAAAGCAAGATTAACATAGAATATTTGCTGTATATGTTATATTTATGTGTACTTTATGAATTTGCTATTGGTATTTTTTTTTAGTTTTTTAGGAAATGGATAACAAATAGTTGTGTTATACTTTTAAATATAATATGAACTTTTAAATAACTTAGAATTGTAACCCACTTGCTTTTGAATAATTAAAGAGTAATGGTATTCGACTTCCAATTCGCTATTGTTTCGGAGACACATCAAGTTAATTTATAGCCGTCCATAAAACAATTCTTCAAACTTTGCCACAAAAACGGCAATGCTATTCAGCAGCCCGTATTAGATAACGGACGGGGACACGGGACAAACGTCTGGACGTAACGATACGAACTAGACACTAATAGTCGAAAAAAATATAATAATACCAGATGGCCACACTCTTCGATGTCGGACCATACAAATTCTTCGAACTTTTATTTAAAAATCGACATTTTAAGTTAAGTACCTTATTTTACAAAGCTATTGCGAGTGAAAGAGTCGGCATGTGTCGAAGTGAGACAGTCAAACAGGACATTTTAATTTATGACGTCTTTTTTTATTTAACTCTACACAATACCGATGGATCTTTCGACTAGTAATAAATTGAAAATGGTGTTCTAAGTTTGACTGTTTTTGTTCAGAGATGTTCATACCAAGAAACGGACTTCACAAGTCGACGGTATTATCAGCCGCCCGTTAGCTGTCGTTTGATGGGATTGTGTTACAAAGATATTCGTTGATAGCAGTTTGTTATGCTCGACGTGATTGTGTCGCATCAGTTGGAGCCGAGGCGTGCCCGACACATCGAAACAGTGGCAATCCGTGAAACCGCAACCGACACTAACCAGCCGCGGGGGGCGGTTCATTATGAATTAATGAGGATCAAAATATTTCGGCAGTCAATGAGACAATTATTTTTCACTTATGAAGTGCCTAACAAAGATGAGTCCGAAGAAAGAGATTTTAATTTTATAAAACCTAATCCGGTATTCGGCTTTATTTTACTTGTTTCATTGAAAATAAATTTAAGTAAAAAATAATATTTGTTTTTCCCTAAGCCGTATTGTGAGTGAAAAGTTATATAAACATATCAAAAATTTTGTCTTACCCGTATGCGTCCTCTTGTGTATCTTGAGATTCTCAGACCTCGCGAACACTTTTCCACAGCCGGGGAAGGGGCATGGGAAAGGCTTCTCTCCTGTGTGCACCCGAATGTGGTTCACCAGCTTGTATTTCGCCTTAAATGGCCTTCCATTTCGAGAGCAGCCTTGCCAGAAACAAGCGTGGGTCGTGCACTCGGGACCGCCCACGTGCTCTACTGTTAAGTGGGTCACGATTTCGTGCATGCTTGAGAACAGTTTGTTGCAAAGTTTCCGTGGTGGAGGTTGCTCGGGGTCGAGCCATTGGCAGCGCATGTCGCGGCGGGGCGGCGCACGCACATAGCGTAAGAAGGCATGCGGTGCGTGAGCGTGGGCGTGCGGTACCAGTGGCGGAGCGCCGCCCTGGTAATGAACTTCGCCGCGCCAGTCCCAACTCTGCTCTAACGGCTGTTGAGGGAACAACTCTCCACAGCCACCATAATCCCGCAAGTATCCCGTCTGATAAGAGTGTAGTGGGTAAGGCTGGTAGTGTGGCGGGTGATGCGGAGGCGGATGCGGCGCTGCAGCTCGGTGCTGCGCGCCTACGCCGCACCCTGGCTGCGGGGACATCTTCAACCCATATGAAGCGAGATGGGCGTGATTGGTCTCCAGAAATGCATTCATGGCGGGGGTGGCCGGCACCGGCGCATAGCCCCATTCGCCCGCCACCATCCACGCGGCGGGTACTCCCCGCTGGTGACTCTGCCGCTAATCTAGTCCTTATTCTCTGGTCGTTAGTTAGGTGTGGCAACAGCTTTATTCACATTTTTCACCGGCTTGATTGGTCTTCAGTGCTCCCGCCTGTTAATGAAGAAGATTTAAATCAAAAACACATTTAAACAGTATAGATACCTGCACATTCGTAAAACACACAACCAGACCTTACCCAAGACGATGTTAACCATCCGAAACAAATTCAAAGCCATTTCTCAAAATAATAACACACATTCGTGCACCCATAGCTGACATCGAACATTTATTTATATTATAAAAAAATCTGAGGCAGGCACTTTTGAACATTAAATTTAAACTGTGGGTAAATTTATAGGACACTTTTATACGTCTGAGACAAAAATTCCAATTGTATTCGTGTATATTTAATTTTAGTTTGTTATAGACGTACTCCAATCTCTTTTATTATTGAGGTTTAGCATCGATACTTTATTAAAATAGTTTTATGAATGATAGAACCTGTTCTACCGTGCATAACATACGACGAGGACCACATTATTTCCACAAGTCTTTTTTTATATCTTTAAGTATAATATATTTCACGGTTGTTTCACACAACTCGTGGGCATATGTTGAAATCAAAAAAGAGTAATTAAATTGTGGGGGAAATTTATATTTCATTATAAGTAATAATTCCACAATAAAGTATTTTAATGTGAGGCAAGCTTATAAGGTACGTTTTTGTTATTTAACCTTAGGTGTCAAGCTTTTTATTAGTTTTTTCAATTTAAAAAAATCTAAAAAAATTAAACACTGGTAAATGATCATCAAAGTTAATTGCCTAGATTTGTAACCTAAAACTTCACATCTTCCGACTGTTAACCAAAAGGTGTCACCGTGGTTAAAATTGGAAAGGAAGACACTAGAACCACGATCAAATACGTTTTGCAGCTTGATGCATAAAGATAATGCAAAAAAGAAATATGCACAACAAACATATTTTTTCAAAAACCGATGCCTTACACCAGGCTTGAATATATCAATTTGTGTAAACAAGTGAAATGTATATCTGTTAATCGCGGGTGCGTTTAACAGATATACATTTCACAAGCACAACCAGACCCGAAAACCAACAATTTTTCACTCGCATTTTTGTACAAACGCTGACTAAGGCTGGAATTAGAACCCAGGACGCGCAGCGTAGAAGTCAGGTGCTCTAACCGCTGAGCCATGCGGTCGAAAACACATATTATGTTACAGATAACTTCTGTCATTATTTACCTCCCCACAAATAATGTCGTACTATATAACAAAAATAGTTTTCCTCAGAACAGTATTGGATTCTGTAGCTTATATTCAGGATAATATACACCTACAGAATGTTGTTATCGATAGTATAGTAATCAAAATCATCCTATAACCGGTCCATTGCAGAACGTGGGCCTCTCCGAAGTTGAAAGGAATCCATCGTAATCCGCCCGCGGGTCCTGGGGTGTTGATTGGCCACAACAGTACTAGATGCCGTAACCACTGCCACTGACCAATTGGTCAAAGTATCTGATATCTACAAGGAGCCAATATTTCTGCAAAAACACAAATTGTGGGTTTTCGGGTCTGGTTGTGTTGATTGGCCTATCGCATGAGTGTAACATCGGATGTGTTGGGACGAGTGAGTGTGATATGTAGTTTGCGCGTACACTTGTGGCACTATATTATTTCATGCGCCACTGATAGCTTACGTCAGTATTCAGAAGTTTTCGCAGTGGTCACAAATCGACCAGGAGGAGGACATCACTATCTACCTCATCATCACATTCTTCTTTCCAATATTTAATTTTGACATCAATTTTATTACAGTAGGTAATAATAATAGTAAAGTTATTTTTATTTTAAAAGTTACGTAGAATATAAGTGTTTCTTTATTAAATGATGAAGCTTTTTTGCATTTATAATTATGTACGTTATTATGAATTTAGTAATATATTTTACTTTTGAAACAAACGTTTGCGCGTGCATCATATTTTACCTACTTCAAAAAAAGAGAAGGTTCTCAATTCATCTGAATATTTTTTTTATGAACGTTCGGTCATAACTTTTTTGATTATGAATCGATTTTAATCATTTTTGTTAGAAAGGAGATATCGTAATCACATATAGTTTGGTAAAGTTCTGTTGATGGGATCCATGACAAAATCATGAAACTGTGTTTGGAGCTGCTGCGATGAAGTTGGTTTTTTAATTAAATAATTATCATTAGTAGAGATTGCCTGAAGGTAGAACAGTTAAATCGGTTAAAATTAATAAAAAAGAAAGTTGGATAAAAGAAAAACAGAACTATAGTAACTCAAGACCGAACCGAACGCACGCCATAACTTTCATAGTCCTTGAGCAACTTGAGTTCGTTCCCTGTTCCCGGCACCGCTAAAATTGTAAACAAATGAAGTATTCTTTCACCACCGAGTTCTTAGAAATAAAGTAAATTTCCAAGATATGTGAAGCCAAACAATCCGCACTAAAGCCGCATGGCGGGACTCATCTTAGCTCCATAGCGGACATGAAACATTTATAGGCCGTAGAAAGAAAGGGTTATATATTTCCAAATATGTAATAAAATATTATAATCGATATTTACTTGTATGTAGCAAATGATATGTTATTCGCCACAGATTTGAAAATTGATTTATTAACTATTGTAAATTAAATTATTTAATTATACTGTTGTAAAGTTGTAATCGAATTTGAATTGTAACAGCGCAAGACCTTGGAATCGTAGATGTGAGATTTCTGAGTCTAAAAATGTATATCTAATGCCACGAAAACTCTTCAATTCACATTGCGGTTTGCAATTCTCATTAATACGATAAGTCATCACCGGTCCTCTTCTTACCACTTGTACGCTGATGATCTTCAGATTTATATACAATCTGTCCATAGCAATTGAAAGCACTAATGCTGATTTGACTTGTATTTGGAATTGGAGTAAAGCATATGGCTTAACTATTAATTCCACGAAAACTCAAGCCATTATCATTGGGAGTTCTAGATTAGCTGCTAAAATCGACTGGTCTAGTCTACCACCAATTATTCTCAACGGTACTCATATCCCATACAGTAGTAAGGCGAAGAATCTGGGAATATATTTTGATGCCTGTCTGACATGGACTCCGCAGATAAATGAGACTAGTAGGACAAATGTTATCTGCTTTAGGCTCTCTACGACGACTACGTAATTTCCTTCCCACTGCTACTAAAGTTGCGCTCGCTCTTTCATTACTTCTACCCATCTTTGACTACGCTAATATTACATACATACATCTTTACATTATCGAATTGCAGCTTAATAAATTTGAGCGATTTCATAAACTGTGCTTACGATTCATATTTGGACTTCGCAAATATGATCATGTGTCCGATTTTCGTAAACAGCTCAAGTGGCTTCCAATCCGTCTTCGCAGGAATACTCATATTCTTTCTGCTTTGTACTGCGTGTTCAATCCCTGCACTCCTAAATACTTGAAAGACCGCTTTCAGTATATTTCCCTCTCCCATGAACGGTTCCTTCGTTCTTCTCTCAATCTCTCCGTCCAAACTCTTATACATACCTCCTCTTTCTACAAGAAATTACGGTCAAACTGTGCGATTCTGGAATTCTTTACCCCTACACATTCGACGAGCTAGGTCTCTTTGTTCTTTAAAATTTGATTTTATGCTTCCCTTTTTTTCCATATATTTAGTCGATTGCTTTTATCTACGAATGCCTTCATCCTGCTCTGCTCTCTTCTTTATGTATTAATTACAACAATTCCAATTATAGTGGTTGTCATGAAGAAATCGCTTTCAGAGCGCTAAGGCCGCTTATTATATTTTTACAATTTTTATTTGTTTATTTTGTGCTTTTTCTGTACTTGGTGTAAAATAAATAATATATTGATTGATTGATCGATTGCGGAATAAAATGCGATCAATTATGCTGGACCAAGATGGAACGTCCTTCTAACATGGGAGAAGAAGACTGAAGAAGAAGATAAGGAGGGCTATGTGAATGGTGACAATGATAAATTATAATGAGCCTTATAAGCCTTAAAACTAAGTATAACTATATTAACACATTTTACACGGGTATTTATTTAAACAAAAATATGCATAGGGAGAGATAAAGTCTAAGGTGCGAAGTGTCTGTTACTGCGATTGCCAATCCGCCTGCCAAGCGTGACGATTACGCCAAGTTTATTGGTGGTAGGATTCCTATTCAGAAATTCGTGAAGCAGTAGTGCGCAAAGATTACTGTGTTTCCGTCTAAAGGCACTTGATAGCTAGTGCAATTTCAGGGCATATGAGACTTATGAACTGATATCTAAAGAGGACGCATTGTGGCGCCACATAGAAATCTTTTGGCATAACATTTTTTATTAGAGAGTAGAGCAGATAGTGCATGACGATTAAAAAATTATAGTAAAAAGTGATTATAAATACTGATCAATACTCGCGCAATAATTTTAGTCAGAATAATATCTTAAAACCGTACCGCTCCGTCACAGTAAGGTTTAAAATAAAACATTTAAAACTTTTCTGAAAAATTTAGAAAACATTCGCGCATACCGCAAGTCGCGGATACCAGTGACATTTTATTATAATACGTTTTCTCTCGGATTTTGAAGCGTATACGTTACCCCATTTAGTAACTGAACTATGAAATCAAGTAACTGGCTTTATTAGTCTGTGCCATACAGTTTTTAGTTATTGAAATTGTATATCTACAAAAGCACAATAATATGTTTAAATCGCTCCAGGTTTCTATTCTATGTTACGGGCTCAATTCCTAAGCTATTACATATTTGTACTGCCTTCAGGGTCTACGTGGTAGTCAGTGTATGTTCAATTTATGTCTGTGTCCTAACAATACAATACAATTTAAGTAAAAAAAAAGTAGAAGTTGATATACCAAGTCTAACATATTTGCGTAAGATCTTTCTATTACAAAATAATGAAAATACGTAATCAGTCTTTTAGCATTAATAGCGAAGATCCGTTAATTTTACTTGTCAATCAAGCTGTTACTACTAACGTAGGTGCAAGTAGATAATCGCATTATTCTCAAATAATGTTGTTTATGAATTGTTTGTGACACTTTGTCGCAGAACGAAGCGTAGAGAAACGGGCCAGGCTTACCTGGAGCCGTTAAACAATGTCATTCTTTAGATATCTATCTAATCTTTTCGTTATCTGTGGACTCCCCGCCGTGTGGCCGCTTCATCACAAAGCAACGGGTTGACAGATCTCCACAGACAGACATGGAGCTACAGAATTAAAAAAAAACTTTGGACAAACGACTCTACTCCTTAAATCCATATGTAATAAGATAGCTTAGCATTTTTAGCTGCAAATCTAACTTGGTCGTGATTTTTGCAGCTGCCCCAGGGCCGCTTTCCATAGTTTCAAGGAATTAGTTATAATCACATTAACCGCGCTATTGAGATGCGAAATAGTTACTTTAAGCCAATCTGTTTAAGGGATTTTTCGCTACAAATAACTTGAGAACGTCGCCTTAAAATATAAAGGCATTGTTATTTTCTAAATCCAATTATGGGTAATTCATGAGTTTTAAAATTATAATTGTCTCTTAACTTTTTCTACCCATCAATTTTTTTATTACAACTGAAAAAAATATTTTTCACATTTCGGATGTTTGTAGACTGTTAGTTGCATTAATTACAATTTAAAATATTCTCTTAAGCTCTTTTATTACAATGGAAAAAATAATATAATCGTCATTCGGCATGTTTTATTGACAGCATTGCAAGGTATGAAATATCTTCATCTTTGATGAATATTGTAATGAACGAACTTACCGTTACGTGTATATGTATAATTAACATTAATGCAATTCTGTTTGATTATTTAACGTAGCCAAACAAGAAAAATAAAAAACGAATGAACCTAATTCTTCTTGTAAATCAAGATTTTTTTTGCCTGCAGGAGTTATCACAGTATTATACTGTGTTAAAAATATGCACATGTTTTATGATTAGGATTTTCTTTCCATGTATATTCATAATTAGAAAATAGTATATTAATAAAATATGGCTAGTTTATAAGTTGCTTGGCAATATTTTTTTCTGTTTATATAATACTATCAACCCGTTTCGCTAGTATTACGTTTTTTTCTAATTAATCACAGCTTCCATCTTTCTTCCATTTCTTTCAATATATTTTAAATTATAACCAAACAATGTACTGTGTGACCGTCTCACACACGTTAGAGAGTTGCTACCCAATGTCCCGTAAGTGTTTTAAGGGAGAAGATGAAAGTTGACTAAGGGAAATGAAAGAAAAAAAATCATTCAATCTTTCGATAAGTGGCGCAATAACTATTTCCAAAGCGATCTCCTGATCTAAACTATCAGACCAGACCATACAGAAATAGAGACCGGTGACGGGCACAAGCGCCTAAGATGCAAGGCATCAGGTACTGCGATCGCCAATCCGCCTGTCAGGCAATTGACGAGAGGTTTATGTCCAGCAGTAGACTTTAGAATGGAAAAAATGAGTAAAAGTGTGCAAACTTATACTATTAAATTATAGGTACCATATTAAAGTACCTTTCAACAAATTATATCACCGTTTCATGTTAAGCATTGTAGAACTACTTTTTTTTTTTATTTTATCAAATAAAAAAAAAAGTTACGAGACGGGCAAAACGTTCACCTGATGGTAAGTGCAACGTCTGCCCATAACAGATGCTGTGTTACAGAATCAGAATATTTCTGTGTAGCACCACACTGCGCCCGTCACCTTGAAACATTCGTTCTTATGTCTCATATGCCCAGTGATTACGCTAGCTCACAGTGCCCTTCTGACCGAAACACAGTAATGTTTGCACACTACTGCTTCACGGCAGAATAACTGGTCCTGGGGTGGTACCTATCTGGACGGATTCCTGCATTCCGGAATTTGCATGAAGATGAATTCGATTTAAAAATATTATGTTTTCATAAAATTAAATTTTTGCAGAAACCAAACAGTTGTAACTATAAAAATTATTATCACGCTCTGATGTATTCTCTTTCTAAATATGTTATACATGGATATATGTTTGGGTCAAAACAAACCTAGAGCACAATTATCCGATTAAGCTTTAAAAGGCTAACAGCAATAACATCACCGAAAATATATTTCTAAATCTGTATCATGATGAGGCAAAAACGTAATACCTATGTATGGCGTGGTAATTATAATACTTTATGCTAATGCGAGTCCAAATGTATTTAATGCTAAAACTAAAATAATAAAAATGCGACCGTATATGCAATACTAAAACTGTTCATTGCATATCTCTCAGTGCATATCGGATAACTACAACAAAAATATATGACTTTACTTATATTCTGATTTCAAAGTAAAGTAATGAATATGAGACAATTATATTGATTGACAAAAAATAAGCTTACAGCTTATTAATGTCCCACTGCTGGGTAGAAACCACTTGAATATGACACACACACAACACAACACAACACACACAAGGAGTTTTGAAAGGGTTTCGGAGCTCCTATTACGAAATAGCGGACCCAATATAACGCTTTAATATATATTTTTTGAAACATGTAGGTTTCCTCACGATATTTTTCTTCACCGCAGAGCACGTAATAATACTTCTAGGTTTCTAAAACATTTAATTCGCGTACTATGAAATTTAAGGAGAGCGCCCGGCGCCTGCGCTACCACGGCTCTTATTTTTTTAATAATTTAACGTTACCTTGAAATAAATCAATTAACATTTTCCCTCGGTAGACTTTGTAGACGATGTAGCAAATATATAAATGGGTAGACTGACAATGGAATGTCCACGACTTCACAGAATATCAGCGTGATGTGGCCTTGTTGCTTGTTATATGGTGGTAGACTATAACTGGAGACCCAATTACCACCAACAATGCTTACCACAACAGTCCTTGATTGAGGAGGATCGTAGGTGTTTATGGACCACTTACCTTAAATTGTTGGTACTTGATGAACAGAATAGAATAGTTTTTATTTAATCAAGATTATTCTTCGTAACACCTATTGATTGTCTTGTTTTTTTACTCTTCTACTGGTTCGAAGGAAGAAGTCTCAGATGTGGGAAGAACCAGCAAGTAACCCGGCGGGCTTTTTCTTTTAAAATTACGATAATTACGTTAATGTTTATAATATACTTTTATTGACGAATGTTCAGCCACTCTGAATTACAGCAACAAATCAATTTATTTTCATGATTACTTTCTTATGGTAAACAAGATGATGAGTACAATAATAATTTCAGTCCGTATAGTCCGCTGATAAATAAAGGATTAGAGATTACTCATTACAAGTTGGTACGCTTATTATGCGAGTTTGCAACTGTTCATTCAAGAGGATACTTCTAACGCCATCGGGGTCCTCCTACCCTCTTTTTATCAGTTAACTGTTACGGTCCCGGTGATGTGGTGATGATGGTGACGATGTGCAAATAATTTTAATAATGTTATAGTTATAATGGTATACGTGTAACTACTTCGTAAAAGATCAAACTGCATACATATAACTAAATACTCGTATAAAAAGCCCATGATCAGACTTCTAGGTGTTAGAAATATTATAGCATAGTGATTCGCTTCAAAGAACAGCACTACTACTAGCTGCAAAACTGTAAAAACTTAAGTTTTGCGGAAATCGAAATTACAGTGCGTGTCAAAATAACAAAAGTACAGTGTTCACTGTACACATACTGGAATAGCCGCTTAAGAGAATCTACCACCCCATCTCATCCCGTGCGTGTTGTAAAAGTCGGCAGAGGGAAAATTAAAGCCAGAAGATGGGCAGCAGCGTCTTCCTGGAACATCAGAATAAATAAACTGCGGTTGCCAACCCGCCTGCCAAGCGTGGCAACTATGGCTAAATTCCCTCCAAAATGAGAGCTATAAACTTTTGTAGCAATCTTTGGGGAGGCCTATGTTCAGCAGTGGACTAATGATAGGCTGAAATGATGTTGATGATGGTGATACTGAAATAACGACGTTTGGTGGAATGTTGTTTTTATTGGAGAAAATGACGAAACGAACAAAACATTCATCTGATGGTAAGTGCAGCGTCTGCCCATAACAAACGTTGTGTCACCCAGAACATTTCTGTGTGACACCACACTGCTGCCGTCACGTTGAGACATCAGTTCTATAGTCTTATGCCCAGTAATTACGCTCTCAGTACAAACCGAAACACAGTAATGCTTAGTAGTTTTATCGATAATCGATTTTAATTATCCCTACCTAATTTATAGTATACGCAAAAATCTAGCGGCCTTTGTTTCGTTACAACGCTGACGTTATTAAAAAAGACAATAATTTTACACATACATACTATCCGTAGGTCATAAAATTTGTTCCTTGCGAGAATCGAACTCATGATGCTAATCGCTTATCCGCTTCGTCAACTGAGAATGAATGTAAATATTTGTATCAACATAATTAAAAATCTCAAATACTTTGAACGTAGGAATAAACTCGTAACCAATTGCTATGGAAAAAAATAATAATTACTTAAACAAATGCATGTTTAGGTTGGTCATGGTTAATAATGTAATAGTAAGATAAAATATCATTATTTCTGATCATATAACTTAAGTAAAATTAAAAAAAAAAATCGACATTAATATGTAACCTCAGGGATATTATGCTAAAGTATAGCAAAGGTTAATCCTTTGCTGTTACGATCTTACAATTTAAAAATGCATCCAAATTATTACGTACACTATTTATTTCATTGCAATGTCCGCCTGCTCTTGTTATAGGATTAACTAGTCTATAATTTTATATTATTTGACGGAATTATTTTTCTCTTCAGTCAAAACTTTTTGTATCAATCCGTCAAAGAATATTTGCTTAATTATTTAATAAAAATCTGACATCAACGCCATAGCTCCAAAAATGCTGAAGCGAATTTAAGAGTTTCATGATTTTCTCATTGATCCCATCATCAGAACGAGTGTTACCGTAATACCATTACGGTAACACTTCCCAAACAAAAAAAAATTTGTCCACATTTGACGAAAGTATCGGTGAATATACATAAAAACACAGATGAAGATAAAAGTGCCTCCTTTTTTGAAGTCGGACAAGAATAAGTTTAGTTGGTGTTACCGACGGCGTTTAATATATACTGATAGCAAATGAAAGCTCTCCATAAATTAACCGTTACATTATACTTGCAAAAGCTCTGCTATTTTTATTAAATTTCGTTTTAGTTTTTAATGTATACTAACTTTATGCTTTTATCTTTATATTTATATTACAACTATCAAACAGGCAATATTACAAATTTGTTAATATGCTGTATTGTAATGGTGTCGATAAGTGTATTTATTTAATATAAGATTTAATTTTTATTTAAGGTATTTAATTAATATTAAGAAGAATTATTTTAAATACATTTTACAGAATGTAATAAAAACAGAAAATACATAACACCTAATACATAAAGATAACACTGGCATTCCAAAAATATAAATTGTAATGAGTATTACATATTACATGTTATCATGTGGATTGTTAATGACATTTATTAAAAATAGAAATACATAACTTACCAAACGTAAAACGAAAATCCAGGCTTAGACTACACCAGGTTGGGGTAGTTTCACAATTTAGAAGTTTTATCGATCGACACAGATAACGAAAGCACTCCACTCAACCTATAAACTCTGCCAATAACGCTAAAAGTACCAAAAGAGAATGCAAAGGAGCAAATGTTATCACAGTGTTTGGCGCATCGTTATAATCTCGTTTGAATCTCGCGGCCGGTTTCGCTTGTGCGACACGATTTCCGTTGCATTGGTTCGCCGATCGTAATGTCACGCAACAATTTCGTCTTGTAAGATTGAAAGCCCTCGCGACGTGCATCCACCGACTCCGCTGAGGTTCTCAGCATGACTGCGGGCTCCCGCGATGCCGCCCCTCGCCAAAGCCGACATACTGCTTCTTAGAAATATTTTGTGAACGGGCCCGCTTCGAAGGCGCGAACGCAGCCCTACACACAACAGAAAGGGCGGGACGGCACAAACATTTTCGTCCAATGATGCCAGCGGCGATGCGGAGTCGATCCTGTACAACTATCTCTCTCAGTTATACAAGAAAAGCGTTAACATAAATGAAACACAAAACGTCGAGATTATACCAGCGATTTTAAGTAGAAAATTTCTTAGTGTAGGTGTCGTAATGTGTTCGCTTTATCAGATTTACGTTGAAAGCTCGCTGTTAGCTTTCGAGGGCGCCACATCTTGCCTCTCGTTTCCCGTTCATTGGTTTATATTGTAGTGGAATAGAGATGCCAGATCACAAGGAAATGTTAGGGCTAATGTATTTTCCTGTGGGAAGGAAAACACATGTCGTCACTTTTAATTTAATACGCGTCACGCTGAGTCCTCGTGTCTCGCTTAGTTCGCGCTACTTCAACTTCCAGAAACATTGTTATAAACTTATAAAAATATTCTGAATGATTTATATATGTACTTAAAGCTTAACTAATATCAGTATTTCTTGATAAATATATAAAAACAAGAGGTGTCATTCAGTGTCATAGTAAAAAAATATTTTTACGTAGTGGGTTTTCTATCTATTTAATTATTTTTCTAATAGAGGAAGTAAAATTATGAATTTAATAATCGTTATTATTGTTTAGATAAAATTAAAACATATCGTATAGTTAACTTATTTTAAAAAAGAATTGTCTTTCACTAAAATTTCTGCGTAAAAGTTGTTTTCATTCCAAGGCACAAAAGCGTCAATCAAAACTCATTTAGATTCTATATGTATCATCATTGTCTGCTGTGTTTCAAAAACCTTTTTCCTAATTAAATTGACGTTCCATTGAGCTTATAATTGTTAATTTGCTCGATAAAAAATATTCTGTCGCACTGCGTATACCGGCACGCCCAAGTGGGGCGGGACTTGGTATTAAAACAGATGGGGCGTAAGTCATGCTCTCGCGCATTTCTGCATTTAACGTCGATACACGCAGACGGTGCTGTGATTAATTTAATATATTTTTACTCGTATACTTCCCTCACGCAATTACTTTTTGCCATATTCGTAACGTGATCGGGATCTTATAATAAGATGATCTTTTTACCCGTGTTGTGTGTTTTATTAATTCCTTTGCGAGTAACCAGTTTCATTCTTCAAACGTTTAGGCAATCATTGTTCGATCTTGTGCAGTATACACTGTATACGTGCATATATTTTCACGACCATGTTTTTTCATGGGGTAGACTGGAGTCATTGCGTAACACATTAAAAGTTTAGGTAAATAATTTGACGACTTTGCTTAAAAACACATACGGACAAACGTAAAATTGTAAGCGGACATGATTGAATAAGATTTCAGTTTATGAAATCTAAGATTTCAGTTTAAGAAATAAGTCTATTTTTTCGCACTTATTTCTACAGACTTTAAGGATTAAGATCTAGTCTTTTTTAGTCATAAATTTATTTATTACGAAATAATGTCTGAATTTTATTATTAAGGATCATTTAGTTTTAAGTTATCATAACCTTACATAGTATTATAGTTAAAAATATGAAATGTACATTGACTTATTTATATTTTTACATTTATTAGCATATTCCTACATAATAATATACAATAGAGATTAAAAAAAAAAGAATCCGCCACGCTGCTCCAATGCGGGTAGTAAGATTATAGAGATTAACAAAGCTTAATATTAAATTTTGTTTAAATTATTTAAACTGCACTTGAGAATTCTAAATACGATATGATCGTTGTAACTTTCACGTATAAACTTTAAATATTTCTTATAAAATATACTCAAATAATAAAATTGCTGCTGTTTTTGTGTTATATGTGTGTTCATTGCATACCTCTCAGTGCATATCGGACAAAAATATACGACATAATTTATTTTCTGATTTCAAAGCAAACTTAAGAACACGAAACGGCTATTATATTGAAAAAGTAAAGTGGCAGTTTATTGATGTTCCACTTCTGAGCACAGAACCCCAGGCATGCTCATTTTTTGAGAGGGGGTTGGCGCTGGAAAGAGCGGCGCCACGCCGCCTCGATGCAGATTTCCTTACTTAGTTTTCCTTCACCCACGTGCTGTGGTCAATCAGTAATTATAGTTATACTTAATAGAATCAAACGTTACTTTGCGGAAATCCATTATAATTAAGGAAATAATGAATGCATGAATGGTAATGTGTGTATTACCAAGGTTTTCAAGAGCTTCCTAGGTAATACATACCATTTTAAAATTTTGATACTAGCAAATTAACTTTCTTTCCTTTATTAATCGGTACTTAACAATTTTAGTAATACCGACGCCGGAGATGGATTCCTGGTCACACAGGTACTAGGAAATTTAACTCAGAGTCCTAAGCTACCACAGCTTTACCAAGCGTTCACTAAAATTTATATTAATAATTATTTTAGTTAATTGTGTTTGTTACTTTTATAGAATTACAAAAGTATTACTGCCTACCTGAAGTCTGACTACTTTGATATTTGAGTCTGGATCTATTGTGACTGTCTAAGTATCTCTGATATCTACGTTCGATTTTACCCTAATCGTATTGCTTAGAGTTTAAGGTTTTCTATCACTCTGGGGATTAGAGATTCGAGTTGGTGGAGAGCGATTACATGCCTCTAAAATCTAGGAGATAATATAGACACTATAAAATAACCTGTAGAGCTATATTCGTTTTTATTGTTGTCTAAATATTACGTGCGTATCACGACTTAATAGAATAATAGAACAAACAATATAAATAGTATTTTGATTCATACACTAAATTCAATTAATAACTTAATTAAACTCCACAAAAAACTATACAACTTTACGTACAAATTTTAAAACAAAACACATTTTTTGGTTTTCGAGTATGTAAAGGAACAATGGAAATAATTCCCCCACATGTTGCCACATCGCAGATCCACATCGGGTATTTCAATAAACTAAAATAACGTTATTATTTACCCGGGTGTTTTTCGGGAGTGACGCTAGCTACAAATTACAGCGGACAATGCCTCCGCGGGACATCGACCTTATTAAACGCAGCTCACCAGATGGCCAGAGAGCCCTTCACCATAACGCGGCTCACTATAAATAATACATAACAAAAATTTGTTAAAAAAATAAAATACCGCAAAATTTTCGCACCGATTAAGAAATTTTAAATCAGAGTTATATTGATAACAGAAATTCAAACGAAAATAAAAAAGGAATTAATAGATATGTGTACGATTATGTCGAGAAAATTCAATGAACTGCAGTCCCTAATAGGTTCTCCACTAAAGTGGGTTTGGCTGTTACTTTGTTCGGTTTATAAGATGCTTATCCTCTGTTGTATTCGTTCCCGCTGTCGACGGATGATGATGATGCTTTTACGCCTCTACCGCACTGATATGGTAAAAAAAGATTTCAGTTTCTTTCTCATACGTATTTCAACAAGTCACAATATTAAAGTTGATTGTACTATAGCTATATCGTTTGTAAAGTCTGGTTAAGACTTTCCATTACGTGAATTATAGACGAATGAAAACCAAAAGATTTTCTACTCTATTATTTTCCGAATTAGTTTGAATCAGAAAGCGTAAATATTTTAAAAGGTTTTCGATTCCCCGGGAAGAAGTATTTGGCGGTAAATTGGGTTCGTTGAAGCAAAGAACAACACGCTCTACTTTTTTTATTTAGCTTCGGATTGATTCACAAAGTGTGGTATTTCGTTTAAATAGGTTGCATAGCTCTTCACCACACCGGTAGGTACTTAAAAATTTTACTTTATGGTTAGAAAAATAAGAATAGTTATCTCAATCTTACTGCGACACCTCGCTTCACTCGTGATTGAGAATGTTACGAATGCGAAAAAAATATCGTTCGCTTGTTAAAACTGCTGTAGCGATGTATAGACAGAGAACTGACATTGTTTAAAATACCATTGCCATTTCTAATTTTATAATGAAATCTATCTTTCTAAGTTTCATTATACATTTCCTAAAGTCCTAAAGTTAAACTAAGTTAAGTCCTCAAGTTAATCTTAGTTAAGTAATACTTTAGGACTTACAATATAATAGAAATAACACGCCAGCGGCACGCACACAAACAATAAAGCTACAAAATTCTTTGTAATTTTTGACGTAATGTCAGAATCAAAGCAAAAATAAGGTGTTTTGTAATGAACTACATACAAAGTTCATTCCCATGTCATGCACTTTTCAATATGAAATCATCATAAGCAAGCATAATAACTTAAAATGACACAAAAACTCATCGTTTTCTGTACGATAATGCTTATTCCTTATTTTGTTGCATTATCAGCATCATCATCAGCATCTGAGCCAGTAGTCAGTAGTCAGTATCACTAGTCCACTGCTGAACAAAGGCCTCCCTCATAGATTGTCACAAAAGCTTGTAGCTATCATTTTGGGGCATAGTTGCCACTCTTGGCAGGCAGGTTAGCTACATCACTGTTTACAGACAGAATACTGTTTTTCCAGGAAGATGCTGCTGCCCATCTCCTGGTTTTCATTTTCTCCCTTAGGATGTGATGGAAGATAAAAATAAATTTTATATGTAACTAGTACACAAGTTATTACTACATTTGTGACAAAATTATCGCTTTCTTACGAAAAATGTAATGATGTAGCTATACCGAAAGTTCTAGTACAATAACAAAGGGTAAAGCTTACCTTTCGACAAAGCTATCGAAATATGTCATTAATATCTTAAGATGAAAGATTCTGATTTTTTTATTCAGACTCAGAAATTGGAATGAATTCGATGAACAAATCTCTTAATTAGTTCATCGTAATGACAGGAAATGAATATCTATTAAATTATACTATCAATTCACTACTTGCCATGTTTGGATTTTAGTTGATTGACAGTGCATGATTCGCATTTTTATTAATTTTGCAGATAGAAAAATTGAGATATTTTCGAAAAGAGGGCCTAATAAGAAAGTTTTCATTTCCTCTTCTACGTAAATTTTATGAAATTTCTCTCTACATCATCGTCAGCTACAATGGATTTCTAATACCTAATAGTAATTAACAAAAAGGAAACCTGATGTCACCAAACGTCGTTGATGTCTTATATAGGTGCGATGACATGTAGATATTTTGTATAATTTTTGCAATCAAAGAATTTTTTTATTTAACTTTACTTCTAAGATATTAAAGTTATTTAACTCGTAAGTCATGTTCTCTTGCAAAGAAGAAATAGACCACATTATTCACATTTCGCGTGCGAGGTAAACTTGACGTTGGAAAAAGCAATCAGCAATGTAATCCATTACATAGCTTTTTTACATAGTGAAACACCTTGTTATGTGGCAATTCTCGTGAATTTAATATTCCCTCGTAAGTTTATAGTTCAATTATTGGTAATGGTTACACTTTATTGAATGTTAATTAAATACTAAATAACTATTTCAATTATTTAGTTTTTATACTCTGTTTTCCGAATTTCTATTAGAAATATCTTTCCCTTCGTGTGATAGTGAACTAACCTTATCAAATATGCCTGATCACATACATTCAGATAGTTGATAGGAATCAGCATCTAAAGTGCTAGACGTATAGTACCTACTGCGATGCGGTGCGATTACAACAAATCATATTAACATTCTATATCCGGGGTGCTCAAACTTTAACTGCTGGCGGTCTACCTCAATTGTCTACCTCTATTGTCAGACTACGATCGATCGAGTCTGAGAGGCTGCAAGTATGTGTGATGCAAGATTGTCGTCTAAGTCGTGTATCGTTGCATAGATATTACATTTATGACGACCGCGTGGCCTAGTGGTCAGAGTACCTGACTTCTAAGCCGCGGGCCCTGGGTTCGAATCCCAGCCGGAGCCAACATTTGTGCTAAATCATAAATTGTTGGTTTACGGGTCTGGTTGTGTTGTGATTGTCCACGTGTTTCTGACACTGCACCCTAGCCTACCTCCGATCTTATCGCATCAGCGTTTCATCGGGCGCGGGTAGGTTGGGACGAGTGAGTGCCTCTGTGTTTGCGCGTACACTTGTGGCACTATAATATCTCCTGCGCAGTTGATGGCTCTCGACAGTAGTCGGCAGTTGTCGCCGTGGTCGAAATCGGCTAGGAGAACATCACAGTACATTTATCTATATACATTATGATAACCGTTTGAGCACCCCTGTTCTTTGTTATTATTATTGTAAGTATCTATTTTCTGGCAGTTCTAGACATATCACGAATAACATCTCATTTCAATATTAAATTACTATTTCGCAAAGTCCAGTTATCTTCCTTAAGAAAATGGATTACTGACACTCGGATGACGCTGTGGCTCCGCGATAGGCTTCTGCGGCACGGGTCACGGGATCGATTTCAGTACGGAACAGACATTTGTATGAGCAGGATATGCTCCGGGCCTGGATGTCTGATTTACATATCGCAGTAAATGCACACATAAAGGAGGGGGAAGAATTCATAGTGTGAGGAAAAATTTTTTTTAGAAAAATTTAAGCCTGATTTTGTTTTATTAATATGTTGATTAATTAAATATGTCCCACTACCATAATCACTATGATCATTTCCGTCGACTACCGATTCGTTTGGTTACTTCTTTCGGTTCTACGAGTATACGATTAGTAAGGAAGTCGTCATTAGCGCAGGTTATATTATAGTAACATAAATATATGCGCAATCACAAAAGAACTCACTGGTACTCGATATTGGACCAAAGATCGAATGTATTGTCAGAGATGCGTAGAAAAATACGACACATCCAAATCAGAAAATCAATCATATGTACTTTGCACAAATTTTACTTTGGATGGTATTTCATTCGTGTGTTGGCGGCTCGTTAAAAGAATACTACCACTCCATCTCATCCAATGGATCTCGTAAAAGGCGAGTAAGGAATTAAACTGCACTGTGCACCCAACAGCGCATGGTGGCAATGGACTCACCACCTATCACACCAAGTGCATTATATTGTTTTGATGAAACGTGGATTGTGGCAGTCATCTGTATTTGCCGTGAGTGCCCAGTCTCTGACTACCCCTTATGGGATACAGTCGTGATCTTATGTATGTATGTTGAAACCAGGACTCACTGCTAAGTAATCGGTTAGTCCTATCCGATAAGTTATCAATTATGCTTCGATGTCGATTCGATGTCGCAAAGGCATTTGACAAAGTCTGGCACGACGGCTTGTATTACAAGTTGTATCACACTAAAGTGCCGGACAGACTCGTGCACATCATACGAGCCTTCTTGTTCCAACCGCCTATTTCGATTCCGGGTAGAGGGAACGCGCTCTTCAAGCCGCCCTCTCCGAGCGGGTGTCCCTCAGGGCTCCTGCCTCTCCCCACTCCTTTTCTCGCTATATACTAGCGATATTCCTAGAGATCCCGAAAGTCAATCTTGCGCTTTTCCTGTCCACGATACGGTCAGTCACGATCACGATCACGGTATACTGTACACACAGTTAATAGCTTTAATATAACACGCACCACGACTCGCGACCGCCGTATATAATTTCGGTAATGTAATTGCTGTTAGCCTTTTTGGCTTTTACAGCTTCATCGGATACTGTGCTCACGGGCCAGGGGTCCGCGAGCCAGGTTTGGTTTGACCCAAACATAAATACTTAAATAAACTCCTACAAACAAATCGAAATTCGGACTGTGTCGCGTTCTCAGCGTGCTAGCGTGACTTCGAATACGAATATCTCAAATGATTTTAAGTCGTCTAATGACCGTCCGAGGGAGGCTGCGGGCCTCCATTCGGACTGTCGACTTGTGTGTCGGTAACTCTGGGCGGTGAGAACCGCCCTGGAACTCGGGTGTATCGTGTCTACGCGGTGTGATTGTCGACTGCTGCGCGCCGCTCTCTACGGCGGTCGCGCGTCGTGGTGCGTGTTATATTAAAGTTATTAATTATGTGTACAGTGTAGCCTAGATCGCGACTGACTGTGTCGTGGTCAGGGAGTGCTGAGACGTCCGTGTCGTCTAGCAAACGACGTTTGCATTCGGTCGCGTTTCTATCTGGTCGGTAATTTGCTGCTTTAACCACCAGCGGGTTTGGATGAACCGCGGCTTTTTCGAAAAACCGCCGTGATAATGCTCTGAAGTGTTCAGAGATTAAGGGCATTACACAGTCGCTGTGAAGGTCTACGTTGCGTTGATACCAACCGGCTCCGGTGGCAGTTCGCAAGAATCGATTTTGAACGCTCTGTAACTTCTTTAATTGATTGCCCGTCGCGTGAGCGAAAGCGACGCAAGCATAGGTCATTACGGGTCTTATGCAAGTCTTATAGAGGCGACGCGACCGCCGTAAAGAGCGGCGCGCAGCAGTCGACAATCACACCGCGTAGACACGATACACCCGAGTTCCAGGGCGGTTCTCACCGCCCAGAGTTACCGACACACAAGTCGACAGTCCGAATGAAGGCCCGCAGCCTCCCTTGGACGGTCATTAGACGACTTAAAATCATTTGAGATATTCGAAATGGCGCAAGCACGCAGCGAACGCAACACAGTCCGAATTATTACGAGGTTTTTGTAGGATTTTATTTAAGTATTTATGTTGGGGTCAAACCAAACCTGGCACGCGGGCCCCTGGCTCGTGAGCACAGTATCCGATGAAGCTGTAAAAGCCAAAAGGGCTAACAGCAATTACATCACCGAAATTACATATCAATTATGCATTACGCGTTAATAGTGACACTTATGCATATTTTTGTTGTGCCACCGCGATACCAGTTAATCAGTACGTCAAGCAGTAGTGTGTAATCATTACTGTATTCCGGTTTGAAGGACACTGATACCTAATGTAATTAATGGGAATATAAGATTTAAGAACCGATGTCTCAGGTCGGACGAGTCAGAGATACTGTGTGGTGCACAGAAATGGTCTGGGTGACATAGTTTGTTATGGGCAGACGTTGCGCTTGCCATCAGATGAAAAATTGCATATAACTGATCACCGATGACTTACTATAGCTACATCGCCCTGTTACTACCACAAGCTGTCAACTGTGCAGTATTTTCGCCAAGGAGTGAAATCTCGTACCCACGATTGAATAGATACGCTAATCTGTCTGTCTTGAGAACATTGCAAAGGTTACTGAAAGCTCTTCTTCACCGGCGTTCATTAATGTTCCATCCATTCAGCTGTTTTCCAATTGTGTAACGTACGCACCTAATTAAATCGGGCGCGTGGAAAGCCGATCCCATGACTATTGATATCGGTTCTATGAGTTTGCCGACATAATCGGATGTGATTCAACTAAATTAGATTCGGATGCATGACGTCATCGTTTTGTTATATACTTCTACCTGTTCAGATCATTCTTGGTATTTAATGTGAACGAATTTAAGACTATGTTTTGGACCGCACTCAAAAATTCAAACTCTTTCGTTCATTAGCATCATGAGTCCCATAAAAGTCTACATAATGTCGACTCAGTTGGTGCAGTAGCTGAGCGCTTGACTATTGTGTCTGTAAAGAGCGCCCACGATACAGATACCCAGAAATTATAATTAGGGCCAATGTATAAAAAAAACACTGTAACTCAGGCGGTTCAGCAACGTTAGACGCTGCTGCCCATCACGGCTCTGGATATTTCTTTTGGCATATTTAAGATATATGTCCCGCCATCTTTCAATGGCTAAGAGATTTTTTGTATTTGATATAGCATTTGAGAGATGTACGGTAGGTAGTTTCCTGTACGCCACCACGTGTCATCGGCAGCAAAAGTTCATAAATGACTATAACATTTTAAAACATTTGTATAAACGTTTGAAAATAAGTGGAAATACTTTATCATCGACATAATAAATTGGAATGTCATATTTATAACAAATTTCATTACGTAACATCTATTTTTTCACACCTATCACCGCTTTTATCTTATCTGAACGGAGTAGAAGCAGGCTACTTTTCATTATTTTTTATTAATTAAGTAATAAAGTATAAAAAATATAGTATGTAAAAATATAGCTAAATAAAGTATACTCTACAATGAAAATATATAAAAAATAAAGCTCATACATATGTAAATTATATAAAAGTATTAATTATTTTACAACAATAAACATTCAATCAAAGCTGCTGAGATATAAATACTCGTAACTTTCATATAAACATGTTTAATTTCGCAACGTTTTGTGTTTATACAAGTTTATATACATAATAACAGAGACACATGGGCCTCCGAAGATATATTAAAAAGGCGTACTCAAGGAGCCAAATGATTACTTGATACACCGCTACATGAAAAACCATAATAATTTAACATGTCATTCGCTGAGACCAAATTGAGCAATTTATGCACGTTGGACGCCGCCTGTTCAGCATGGCATTTTAATGAACTCTAATTACAATCATACCTTTACTTTAAAAGTAGTATTTAACTTTGTTTTAGAATTACTTAAAGTTATACATATATACACCACATTGATAATGAAGGTGAAAAATTTATAAATGTTATTAAAGCTCTAAGATTTATCCAATAACATTTTTAGGAATCATTATCATATCTATATTGAATTCAACTAAATATTGAGGACGTTTAATACCTCCGCCCAACCGTGACTGTAGATGCTGAAAAACGCTCGAAACGACTTGACTAAATAGTGACGAAAAACGTAAATTTATTACGATGAAGATATTTTTGTAAAGAAAATTTCAATTCTTAATATTTACATTGTTACAGTTAAAACCACCTCAAAGGTTGATTTATTTTTAGCGAAAATATGTCTAATTGTAAGTAGCACAGCGGTCCGCAATGGTGCCCACGTGCTTGAAGTACTCAATGCCATATTTCTCCTAACATTACTGACGCCGATAAAGTATACCGCTTATAGACGCATGTACTCGTATTCATATTACGAGTATAAAGTGAAGCATAATAGACTAGATCGTTTAATTGATGCGGACTCGGTACCCACCGATTACACGATTTGTAAGTCATTATGTCGGCTCTATTATTTGGATATTTTAATCAAGACGATCGATTGGAGTGTGTAGGCATAAAAGAAGGTAATTAATAATAAGAGATCGACAGAGCGAGCCGATGTTGCCACATGCCGCAGCAAAAACCAAATGGAAATGGAACGATTCGAAACGGTATCGGAAATAAAATGATGACTATTGCGACGACTCAGCCCTTTTTGCTCTAATTTCGATTGATGTTTTTTTATCTTTTTAGTTTAAGAAAGAAAGAGTTTTCGAATACAAAAGAAAATTTAAAATAATCAGAGCCTCTCGTAGCTTTATATTTATAATTAATGAAACTTGAGTCATGACTTGATGCTTTGAGTTAGGCTAAGGGAGATTATTTACCATCAAGAAAGAACCAGCCGCATTAATACATATACAAAAAATTACCACCGACGAATGGCTGCATTTTATTTTGTTTTATTTAAAATAGAATGCAAATAAGACGTTACATAAAACTAAAATAATTAAAAAATTATCCTATTAACATGTTTTTTACTGGTACTATCAACAAAAAGAGTACGTTAATAGTTTAGGATTTAAAATTAATAGTTAGAAGAAAAAAAAAAGCTAAAAGTATGTACTAATGAATAATACTTCTTGAGTTGTCACAAGTCCCGGCCTATAAATTTATTATTCTTTCTCGACGTTCGAGTTCACTCTGGAAATGTCCTTCTATATCAGAAATATTTGTAAAATATTTTAGTCTTAAAATAGCTTTATTTATTCATAAATTCAACTAAGTATCTGGTGTCAAGCTACCTGCTATAAAATTAAGGGGTAGTGTAAGGAAAATGTCAAGTCGCCGTCTTGCTCGAAGCATAGTGTACTCGTATGTGCACAGTTAGTAATTTATGTAATAAAATTCGGTTCAATATTGGTCTAAAGTTTTCACATGGACGCAAAGGTAGCATGACAAACTTTTCGTCCTAACTAAAATGTTCTGCTGAAAGGGATCCAACAAAAACAGTGAGATATTCATTAGTATAGAAAATCTTTATTCAAAATTTTATAAAAAAATAAGGATCGTGAGAGAGGAGAGAGTCGAAAGGTGTTTGGTTGTTCTAATTAGGGAATTAAGTTACTGGTTAGACGCTTTAAGGTCTAGAGCCACATTTTGGTGACTTGACGGTGAAAGGTTATCTACGCCGGTGAAATCTAGGGTGTAGCCAAAATCACATAGAGTCCTTGTAGCTACGTCGACAAAATAAGACCTAACGGCATGACTTTGATTTTTTGGAAGACGAGTAAAGTATTTGTGTGGGATCTTCCATGTGTAGATAGATTGGCTGCCGTTTCTTTTTCATGTACCTATGCATGTATATCGAAACCTGGACAATATTAGAGGCAGTCAAATAGGGTAAGTCTAAGGTGACGATTAAGTATGTCTGCTTTTTGTTACAGTAACGATCGAACAGTGGGATACCCGAGTGGAGCGGACAAGTCGCTACCGATGGAAAGATGCAGTCAACGCTTTTAGAAGTAGGACTATATAACATAAGATATTAGTATTTAATAATTGTAAATATCGTATAACTCATTTCAATTAAATTGGAAATAATGGAAAATAGCTATTACAAAAATTCTTAAGAAAAATAATCTTTGGCAGTATAGTTTCAACGTAACTAGCGGTACGCAAACACACTGCATATTCGGATAGATCTAAATAAATACCAAACGTCACTATTTAGTCTAGCGAGTACAATAGAGACCAATTCAACCACAAGTGCGGTGGCCCAGCTAGCCGAGCGCGCCCAATCGCGCGACACTGCCGCCCACAAAAACTTTCAAAGCAACCGCACCGCCGCCGATCGGACGCGACAAATTGCCTCCATTTTCAAAATAGGCCAATCGTTTCTAAATGCACCTTAGATCTGTACTCACGAGAAAGCATGCCACGACTAATCGAACGTTTAACTGAATCGTAACTGTGTCTAATGAAATTTATAACAAATCTTCGTGTACTTTAAGTAAGTACTGTTGATTGCATTTTTGTACGAAACTATTTATAGAGCCTATGTACCCTTTAAATTGTCATTATTATCGGAGGCCTGTAAATATTAGACCTTTTCTTTGATAAGTTAAAAAGGTTACAGCACCTATCACCGCCTCAAACCTATCTAGGTATTTTACGTCTGTTATTGTAGAATATACAAAAACAGGCGTAACGTGTTTAGACAAGGAAAAAGACGTAACTGTTACAAAAGAAACACAAAACGATTACCAAAAAAAACTCTTTTTCATTTAGAATTCTTATTGGGACAGTTATAGAATAAGTTTTCTAAGTAATGTTTTGCATTCATAGTTGATTTGAGATGACATTGTTTCCGATCTTTAAGAATTTTGTCATTTTGTCATTAGTAAAAAAATTCTATCAGTTATGATCTATCATTAATACGTGAAAAAAAACTTTATACCCTTTTTAAGTATACTGCGCGCACAAAGGAGTATGTGATTTGGCAAAGAAGTTTATGCAGATGGAGTGCAGAAAGATAAAATTTATATATAATATGTGTTACAGATACATTAAATTCAATAAAAAAAGGTAATGAAATCCGGTCGAATTTCGGCCATTGGGCGACCACTAGTAACTATAATTAAACAAAAAAAACCTGACTTCCTCCTCCTACCTCTTTGAGTCATTAAAAGTCCACTGCTATAGGCCTCCCCTATTGATTCTAGGGAAAAAATCCCAAAGTTGACACGCATGGCCGGCGGGTTGGCAACCTCTATTCATTGTTTGATGTTCCAGGAAGATGTTGGTGTCCATTTCCTGTTTTAACTTTTCCGTCTGTCGACTTTTACGACACCCACGGGAAGAGCTGGGGTAGTAGATTCTCTACCAATATCAAATAAAGCATAGGCATTTAATGTCTGATTCTTCTTCTTTTAATTGCGGCCTCTCTTAAAAGATATCTGATTCTTAATAAAACATTCAAAATGTTTTTTCTTTTATGCAATATTCTCACAAACTAAACGTTAAATCTGTGCGTGCACACAATAATAGCTATTTTAATTCATCGACGTATTTAAGAAAAGGAAAACTTAAAACAAATTATCCATGCCGAAAAAAAACGACTACTTTACTTTTAGATCACTAACTAAATTTTAATGTTCATTTGTATTTGTGTATTATTTTAAACTAATGGCATTATTGTAATAATTGTAGAATTTGTATTAACAACTAATAACTAGGAAAACCTAACACATCGCTGCAAATAGTTTAATTATTAATAAACTACTAATTAACGGCATTACTATGATTTTGAATACAAATTGGTTTTAATGACTCAATATGTTATTAATAAAGCGTCCAGAGCAACCTAGCTGATAAATAAATATTAAAAATAATACATTAACAATTCTTGTAACTATACGCAACCATCATAAAGAAAGGATGTAAAAATACTATTTTTTAATATACAATACTGATCTGTCGTTTTTAATGACAATAACAACTGTATAAAGCTTAACAATGGTTAAATCAAAAAGATGGTAATTTTCAATAGTTGAATATAATTAGATAGTTACTGTAAACATTATCTAGCGTATTTCACACAAATACCCAAAATTAACTGTAATCGAGCAAAACTTTGTACTTCGGTGCGCGGGACACAAGAAGGGCAATCAGAGGTAACGGTAATCAGCGAGATCTGTGCGAGTCACTGCCAGGGAACCGATGCAGGGTATTAGGGGGTCGTTATCAAGATTGCGCCAATCAACTCTATTGAGGTGTATTATCGAATGACTTAAATAATGTACGTAAATTATTATTAGTGGCGGAGTTTTTTTTAAGATGATATATTGATTTTTATACATAATGGTAGGTTTTCTGCGTGTAAGAAAAAAGGTTGTATGAAGAATAATCTTCAAGTAAAGCGAAAGTATGTACTTTGCTTAATGGCCCCTTAAATTCAAAGTTTATTGTCACGTAGTTAGAAATATAGTAAAAAAGTTACAGCCTATAAATGTTCCATTGCTCAACACAGGCCTAGTCTCATTTCTAAGAGGGTTTCGGTACCGGGAAGAGTCCGACACGCTGCTCTGATGCGGGTTTGCAGACTTTAAATGTTTTAGAAAAAAAAATTTATCAGACATACTACATAAAATGCATACATACATACATACAGTCACGCCTTTTTCCCATAAAAGTGGTAGGCAGAGGCCACCCACGTAGCCCACTTTTCGCCCTCGCCGGAAACGTGACGTGACGGGTGGCAAACCTCGTCGCCGACGAGTCAAAAAATTCTTACTCCCCATTACGTTCCCACGAGCAGTATTGGATATTATGGAGTTATTCTGCACGAATAAAGGCTGTCCGTACAATGCCTTAGTCGCCTATTACGACACCTCGGTCAGAAAGAGGTAGGTGCTATTCTACTCTGCCGGACACCTGTCGGCTTATTTTATCAGACATGCAGGTTTAATCCCAAGATTTTCCTTCAACTTCAAGCACGTGGTAAATTAGCACTTAAAATTGCAGAACAATTTTACAGCTGAACTTAGGTCACTCACGTTCTATGAAATTTAAGGAGTGTACCCGGCCCATGAACTACAATGGCTCTGAAATATAGTGAAGTACAATTTGTAATATTGCAGATATACCAATTGCCATGTGGTGGCGGCTTACGAAAATCTGCCACCCCTTCTCGTCCCGTGGGTGTCGTAGAAGTCGACAGAGGGAAAATGAAACCAAGAGATGGGCAGCAGCACCATCCTGGAACAATCGGAATAAATAAACTGCGATTCTCAACCGGCTATGGCAAACTCCCCACAAAAATGAGAGCTTTGTGGCAAAGGGACTAACGTGTTTTGTGGCAATCTATGGGGGAGGCCTATGTTCAGCAGTGGACTAGTGATAGGCTGTTATGATGACGAGTGGTAGGATTCCTATGCAGGAATCCGTCTAGGTAGGTACCACCCCAGGGCCAGTTATATTAAAGCAGTAGTGTGCAAACATTACTGTGTTTCGTTTTGAAGATCACTGTGAACTAGCGTAATCACTGGGCATATGAGACTTAAGAACTATGTCTCAGGGTGATGGGCAAAGTGTGGTGTAACACAGAAAATTTCTTGGTGACACAGCATTTGTTATGCGCGGACGTTACACTTACCATCGGGTGAACGTTTTGTTCGTTTCATGACTTTATGCAATAAAAAAAATGAGATATAACAAAAAAAAGAAGTAGATTACTTCTGAAATTCCAAAGTTTTGGAAAAAGAATTTGAATATCAACTTGAACTTTGTTGTAATTTTTTATTGTAATTTAGTAAAGAGATGACAGAGTCGTTCTTCTAATGGTAAGCGCCATGGGTGCTCATAACAAAGCGACCGGACCGGAGAATAATCGGCACTGCAGTGGTAACTTTCTTGCCGAATTCCTGCTGAAGAACTCGCACGAATTTAAATACCCCCTATTCAACATTCGAATTCCGCTGTTTATTTATGAAGCTGTTTTACTTAGTTAACCTCAAAAATTTAAAATGATGAAAATGATTTTGAGTAATAATTCCTTAAACATTTCCTTAAAAGCATTCTTCCTTAAAAAACATGCAAATATCAATGACTATACGAAACAATAAAATTACATTAACAACATTACACTAAAAAAATATATTATAGCACTGACTGATATAATGTCACATTCCTCATTTTATTTATTTATTTAATATTTTTTATTTTAGTAACAATCATTATGTTATTTTTTTTTAACTCTTTCGCTCAATAATGAAAACGTCAGATAACTACAGAATCAGAGTTAATCCCCATGATAAAGCTCCATGAGACCGCATTTTTATATCTATCATGTTTTACCGATAGATGGTAGAATTATCTATCCGTAATCACCACAGAAAGTGCAATGGATTCTCTAAACACCACCACCACCATGTAAACATGTTATGATAATCTAAAGATACTTGGACTGCCGCGTTCACCAGTGAGCGTCTAACTACCTATAAATCACCTTTTTACTTATGGGACCTGGTTTTGAATTTGAGACAGCGAAAATTTGCGCATTACACAAATTATAGATTTATGGACAACCTCGTGGTCTGGTGGTCAGAGTACCTCACTTCCACGCCGCGGTTTTTGAGTTAGGAGTTCTACCACTACTGTGCTTCGCTCTGAATGGCACTGACAGCTAGTGTAATCACTGGGCATATGAGACTTTATCACTGATGTATTAGGGGGATTATACACATCATTTCTACTTTGCGAAGTAACAGTTGATTCTATTAATTAATATCGACACGTTACAAATTAACACAAAATGTAAACGGTGAACGTTTTTATTACTTCTTTTCAAAAAAATGGTGTTATTGGTGACAATGATTTGTATTGGAATCAAGTCAGCTGGCAAGCGTTTAATATCATATAAAATATATTTTAATGAGACAAATAAATACAGTTTTTCGACATTTACTTTCAATGTCGTTCAGGAAGCAAATACAAGTTAAGTCTATTTTAAAAACACTTATGCTTATCACGTGCGCGTGCGTTGGTTCTCTAAATCATCTATAAAAATAATTAAAATTGAAGTGTCTGTTTGTAATAACAAAATAACAGATTCTTACTCAATGCTTATGAAAGTATATACGGTACTCATAACATTGATTTTTTATTTTTGCCTGTCTCATTTTGACGGGACTTTCACTGACAGATAGCTCATATTATAGCGCTTAACTAAGGCTACTTAAATTTTAGAAACATAATTAGGGTTCCGCGCAAAAACAAAAACCCCAAAATCCGATTCAAATAGGGGAGTATATATGCATATCATCGATCGGGGTCGGCTTTATTACACGGTTGAAACCGCGGGGCACAGCTAGTATAGAATAAATACGTAGTTACATATTTTACGTTTGTATATTTTCACATAATACAGTGCTATAGAATATAAAACCAAGTGACTTCATCATCATCATATCAGCCTTTCATGGTCCACGGTTGAACATAGGCCTTCCCCATAGATTGCCGCAACAGTGGGACTTAAAGTAAATATATACATTTGATGGATTTTGACTAGGGCGGTTTTCAACGCCCAAATCGACCGACACCAGTCCACGGCCTCGGACCGTCAATAGAACTTATTTTAGGACAAGTGCAGCGTGACACTGTAATTGTATGTACAGGTATGTATGTTATTATACGCCCTGACCTGGAGCGCAAGAATGAATGAAGGTGAACTTTATTTATGTATATGTTTGGTTATTACCAGGCTAAGCTAGATAGCTGAGGTCAGAGTGGGCAGAGTACCAGGCCGAGGATCCTGGGTTCGAATCGTAGCCGGAGCCGACACATCTATAAAAAAACAAATTGTTGGTTTCCGACTCTGTGTTGTGCTTGTGAAATTTATATTTGTAAAACGCACTCACGATACACTAGAAATCTTAGTGTGGGGCGTCGTTTTTTAAAAAAAAGAACGAAGCGAAGACAGAATTTCAGGCAACAGTGCATTCCATCGGAATCTACAGGAGACAGGTCATTTGCATTTGCATGCATTTTTCATATCTGTGTATATATGGCCATAATTACATTTACTGCTATGTGAATAGTGAGCTTTTTTGCACGCTTACTAATAAATTATATAATACGTTTCAAGAAAATTTCTCTTTTCCTTTATGATGTTCCGATTGTATTTTTACAATCATTTTTTGATGTGTTAAATAAATTACTAATTTAATAGGATTATTTTATACAAGATCCGCAACAGCAACATATTTATTGGCAGGTGTAGGCAACTTGACACTTTTACATAATTCGTTATATGTGAATTCGAGTACGAAAACATTCGATATATTTTTAATAAGCTACATATTTTGACACGTCATCGTCTTTACGAACAAACCTTACGTTTTTATTACGTAGCATTATAAGTCCGCCGGTAATTGCGAATTATATTCTATTCGTTTTCTAGAGAAGTTGGTGTAATACGGTCTCGCTAGTGTTATCGTAGAAAGGCACTTATGGGTTGAGCGCGTTTTTCCCGGCGTTATGGGCGCCCCCGCGGAGCTCCGCGGGGCTCCGGCCGCCCCCACTTAACGCAATTTATTGCGCGATCCTTTAATAAATAAATAAATAACCGTGGAAAATTCGATGAAATACAACCGCGGCGCGTGCTGTGTGCCTGAGCAAAGATTACCCAAATAACGAATTTTCTTTTTACGTTACGATCATAGTTTTGTGAAATATTGTCTTAATTTCACGTAAGTTAGTTGTTTTTTTCTCCGCGGCTCTGTGACAGTCATTTATGGAATAGCATTTTTTAAATAAACTCCCGATTTTATCATCGTGTTCATCAGCTTAAAGCGTGTAAATGTTATTTAAGCACAGACAATTTTCTAATAGGCCTAATGAGCGCTGTAACTAGAGAATGTTATAAACTTATTTTAAGGAATTTTTATGTATAATACTACACCATACATTTGTAGGTGTCGTTAAAATATTGAAACTGATAATGCTAATATTCCGTTCATATAAAGTATTGTTTTGATGACTACATGCAAGTTCTCATTTTAACGGAAGTTTTCAGTTGTTTTATTTAATATATGCATCTTTGTTATACATTCACATGATTGGCTTAAACAATAGTTGATTGCTTAACATTAATCTCCCCAAACATTTCTTTTTTGGCGTAAATCTTAATAAAGGAGGAATATCGGCTTCTGGCAGACTGCTGGCATGTATGGATGTACGATGTTTATATTGCCCACAACCAGTTCCATTTTTACCCTAAGGGCACGCGGGGTACGAGATTAGGGCCCCCAACTAGACGGTAGGGGAGCCCGCAATGGCGAAATCTGGTGGTGCCGAAATCCTATGTATTTTGTATTCAATGAATCATTAAAAATACACATTGGTTTCGTAGCGAAACGCATAATTTACAACGCACAAGAAGCAATCCCCAAACAAAAGTATATAGTGTTGATATCTTTCGTGTTAGCTAAAGGACTTTAAACTGTGTGCCCAAAGGCCCCAGCAAGGCCTAAGACGGCCCTGCCCAAAACGTACGTGAACCAAAAATCTTTGCCTTAAAATTTCATATTATTAATGTTACTAATACGTTACATAGTGGACAGAGTAACTGACTTCTACGCCGCGGGTCCTGGGTTCGAATCCCAGCCGGAGCCAACATTTGTGCTAAAACACAAATTGTTGGTTTTCGGGTCAGGTTGTGTTGTGATTGTCCCCGTGTTTCTGACACTACATCCTAGCCTACCTCCGATTTTATCGCATCAGCGTTACATCGGGCGCGGGTAGGTAGGGACGAGTGAGTGCCTCCGTGTTAGCGCGCACACTTTTGGCACTATAATAGAGAGCCATCAACTGCGCAGGAGATATCTCCTGATGGCTCTCGACAGTATTCGGAAGTTGTCGCCGAGGTCGAAATCGGCTAGGAGAACATCATCATATAAAATCGCGCCGATTCGTTTGGAGAAATCGTTCATCTTAGCTCAATTGCGGATATATACACATTATTGATAAACTTAAGAGAATATTCATTACAATCGTGGCACAAACGAATCTAGTACAAAAGGCACAAACTCATTAGTAAAGCCCGACCAGGAGCGCAAGAATTAATGAAGGTGAACAATAATTTAGGGTTTAATTAAAAGTGCAGCACCCCGCAGCGCCGCCTCTGCGCCCGCTCCGACCGAATTATTATTTCTACATAATTTGTGAAAGCTGTAATTTAATAAAACTCCCTTTCCACCAGGATGACGATGCGATGAAATTACAACGTGCTAAATCAAGTACCAAAGGGTTGTTGAAGACGATTATCTTATCGCTCCATTTACGCCAATCGATCTATAAAAAACAAAAAAAAAATTGTTTATGGAAGAATGCGATGAGACGAGCAAATCGTTCACCTGATGGTAAGTGCAATATCTACCCATAACAAACGCTGTGTCACCAAGAACATTTCTGTGTCGCGCCACACTGCGCCCGGCATTATGTGACATCAGTTTTTAAGTCTCGTATGCCCAGTAATTGCACTAGCCATCAGCACTCTTCAAACCGAAACACAGTAATGTTTCCACACTACTGCTTTGCGGCATAATAACTGGCACCGCGATGATACCTACCTGAACGAATTTCTGCATAAGAATCCTACCACCAGTAAAATTATTATTTCGGCAATCATCAATACTCTATTGCATTCCGTCACAACGTCTCTCTAGCATAAACATCTACATTCATTCTTAATGAATTCGCCTCTTATAAGACAGAGATGGAATATATCGTTGTTAGTAACAGCTGTAGTTAAAAATAAATAAGTATAGTATATAGGGAGCCATGGTAGCTCAATGGCTAGGCGTTCGCTTTAAATTTCATAGTACGCGAGTGACCTGGGTTTGATTCCCAGTGCCGGCACCACTAAAATTGTTAATTGCAATTTAAAATGCTGATTTACCATGTAGCTCGGCGGTGAAGGAATACATGGTAACGAATCCGGCTTATCTAAGTTTTAAAAATATTTCGAAGACATGTAAAGTTGCCAACCATTGCAGCAGCGCCAGCTTTGAAACAGCGTTTCGGACTCTGACTCTAAAACCCTTTCAGAATAAAGAGTAAGTATGTGCTCAGCAGTTAGATATTTATAGGCTGATACTTTAGGTACAGTAATGTCGAGCCAAAAAAATAATGGATATGACTTACTTATATCAAATCGTCTGATTATAACCAAAAGCAAGCATCTTTAAAAAAAGAATTTTGAGTCACAATATTATAAAAGGTAATATTTAATAACAGAAAGAATGCGTTTAAGTTATTAACACACTCATCCTTTCATATAGTGAATAAAAATAGAAACAATTGGCATACTACAATAAATTCCTCGTGTGACAAGTAAACGTGCTTTCTCACAGGTATCGCGTTATTACGTACAACGCTTTGAACGGTGACCCCTGGCGCTAAAAGAGTGGTGATTATTTTCCAAATCACAGTCATTACGGAACCACAAAAGAGCTGATGAACAAGGGGATTTTGTAATATGAACGTTGACTGACTGAGAAACATTGTGTAGAGAGTTGTGAGACATTTTATTTTTAAATGGCGTTTGGCTTGAATAAAAATTATAATTACTTTAACATAAAATCTCTTACAATTAAACATTTATTTAATATATTTCTTTTCATAATCAGCTCCACTCTTTTAATTACTGCATAAATCGAATAGCTGTACATAAGTTGTTTAAATTTAGTTTCTCGCTTATTTTATAATTTTATTTTTGACAGGAATAATTATAATTGTTATTCATCATCATCATTCATTTCAGCCCATGTCCACTGCTGATCATAGGCTTTCCCCATATACTTCCCTGATTTTTATTAACTACTCTTATGTTGTACATGGTTTATGAATTTAATACATTTATAATAATAATAATTAAACGAAATATGAAAATTAATGTGGTATAATTCGTAACAAAATTTTTACATTATTTTTAAGTCTATTGCAAATATTTCTAAAACACTTGTTAAGTTGTAGTAGATAGTAGAGACTAGGAGAGTACTTGGATAATTTAAAGCGAAGTCTATGTTCTAAAAAATAAAACGTTTTGTGTTGTTAATTTTGGTCAATAACTAAATCTTTAATATCTTCATTTATAACGCCGTGACAATAAGGCTAAATCTTCGCTGCATTCCGCTGTAAGACCCCTCGCTACTGGAAACAATGAATGTTCAGTGAAATCGGAAACCAAACGGAAGTGCACGGACCCCCGGGATGCGGCGATTTTCTTGCGCTCGCGCACACAACACTTCTAAAAACGGGTCAACGAGCGTAATGCAGGGATCGCAAACATAAAACGAATTAAACATTATGTCATTATTTTCCTCAGATCTCTTTTTTTATATAATTAATGAAAACTAAATCACATTCAAAGAAAATAAAACTAGTTGGCAGTAGCATTCTGATAAGTTTGAAGTGAGACAATAAGAAAGATACTGCAGTATTCAAATACTGGTAAATAAATTTCCAAAGAGCCAGTCCCACACTTTCGTTTCAGAGTACAAGCTGCTACTGCTGCCATGAAATACCCTAGAGCAGAGCCTAACCGTGCCCCGAGTCCTTCGCAATACGCAATATTATGGGGACTAGGTCGTGTGATTCTCATAACTTCTAACAGAACATATTACTATAGTCATAAGTATAGAATATTAATTATTTTATATTGTTTTTAAACTTTAGTGCATATTTTGAATTTCCTAATTTGAAACCAAATCGACTTACTCTTTAGTTGTTGTAGGACTTACAATTATAGTCGTAAGAAGTTTGCATATTGTATTAATTTATAATTCAAGTTTGCAACCCCTGAAGTTTTGCAACGGCACTTGGCGTCGCTATCGGCGTAAGGCATAAAGTCAACTCCGCGACGTGTATTGTTCAAGCATATAATTATCCACCGATTCCTTTATTGTCGCGCACAAAATCAAAGAATATGCTCCGTTCATTTTCCCATGATTTTTGACTTACCTTAGAGCTTATTGTTGCTCGAGGACGGTTAAATCTTCTCACGATTTATTGCGTTTATGAGTGCTAAAATAAAAAAGGGAAGCGTAATTACATAAAAAATGAAAAATTACAATTACTATAAAACTTGACGCATAAATGTTTATTACAAACAATTAAAAAAATTACTCACACTTTCTTAAGTTATAAAAAATCTAAAAAGTTTTAAAGTATTTACTGTATTACAACGAAACAAAATCTTTATATATTTACATAAATACATAAGATCACGACTGTATCCCATAAGGGGTAGTCAGAGACTGGGCACTCACTACAAAATCAGATGTCTGCCACAATCCATGTTTCACCAAAACAATATAATGCACTTGGTGTGATAGTTGGTGAGCCCATCGCCACCATGCGCTTCTGCACAGTGCAGTTTTATTCCTTACTCGCCTTTTACGAGATCCGTTGAATGAGATGGAGTGGTAGTATTCTTTTAACGAGCCACCACCACACGGCATATATTTAAATAGAATTTTTAAATAATTCTATTATTTTATATAAAAAACAGTTACAGAACAGTTTAACAAAATAAGCATAAAATTAAGAAATAACACTATTTTCCGCATAACTTCACCTCTACTATACTTACATTTATTACATTTCACAATTCCATATGCACGGCTTCTTCGTCTTGAACGCTGATTTCTCTACGACTATTGACGTTAGTTAAACATAATAGATGCTTAACGATGTCGTTCTATTCTAAAGCAGCACTTCACGGAGTCAAGAGCGCGACGTCCATATGCTGACTTTTAAAGGACTTTTAGCAACCCCATTTCCTTTTCATTTGCGTCACGTGCGCAAAGCGAGGACTGATGATAATACCTCCTTGTCTGCTCATTTTGGCCCTCGACAATTCATTGGCTGGAAATATATTTGAATTCTGTTAATATCTGTTCTACAACTTAAAAAAACACATTTTCTTCTGGTATTTTTGTTGTACATACTGTATTACTTTATATGTAGTTAATAAAATAAATACAAATCAATTTATTTAATGTTTTCTTATATTTACGCGCAATTTAAATAAAACTACTTTTACAGATTTTATCGCGTTTAATTTAAACTATTTATAACAATTTATAACTAATTTACGTTAAACAACGTTCATCAAACGCTAACTCATTTACGTTAATCAAACGTTAAACATTAAATTACGTAATGCTCTTTATTGTATGGTAAAATAAAATGTATTTATTTTACTGGTAGTAGGATTCCTACGCAGAGATCCGTCCAGGCAGGTGTCCACCGCAGGGTCAATTATTCTGCCGTGAAGCAAACATTACTGTGTTTCGGTTAGAAGGGTACTGGGAGCTAGTATAATCACTTGGCCATGTGAGACTTTAAGAACTCTCAGAATGACCGGCTTAGTGTGCATTTTTTACGGGCAGTCATTATTATCTCGTCACTTTATATCCGAAATGCAAATTGAAAAAAAAAACATTATTACTGCTAGGGATATGAGTACCTTGAAGAGAATGGGCAGCAGGTAAGGCCAGACAGCTTTTTCAGTTTATCTATAATTTTCAATGATGACGCCCAGGGTATTTTTCGTTTTTTGTTTGTTGAATGAATACAGTATAATTATTTAGATTAAATGTTTGTTTCCACACAGAAGGACCAGATTTAAATACAATTACTAACACAAAATATCTGAGTGAGAACTAGATTACGTCGAAACACATCAGTAGTGGTCTTCTGAAGACAAATACAAATTTTATTCCAAAATATGGTCTTTTAAATGTACCACACGTTTTAGACAAGAAGACGTATGCTGCAATAAAATGTAATGATACATCTTACACTTACTTACATGCAGGTGGTAGGATTCCTATGTAGGAATTCGCCCAGGTAGGTACGAGTAATATTAACTACATTGTGTATGCTTGCAGTATGCCATGCTTAATATTATAAATGCAAAAGCAACTCTCTCTGTCCCTCTATCTGTTTGTTCACGTTTCACGGCTCCACCGTGGAACAGATCTTGACAAAATAAGGTACAGAATAGCTTGCATACTGTGGGCGGACATACAATACTTTTTTCCGGAAAATCAAAGAGTTCCCACGGTATTTCCACCTACATCCTCGCGGACGTAGTCGCAGACTTTAACTAGTAATAAATAAATCACACACAGTTGACAGCTCCTGTTTGTTTATCGGAAGATGTTCGGGGTTTTATTTCTGTAATCGTTATCACCTACACTATATACGAGTAATATTAAAATTTGCGAGTTTCGATTCATATTTGGAATATTTTCGGGAGGTACCATCGCAGTGCCGGTTATTCTGCCGTTACACAGCGGTGTTCAAAACCACTGTGGTTTGAAGGACACTGAAGCTAGTGTAATTATAAGGTGTTTGAAATTTAAGAACCGATGTCTCATGGTGTCGAGCGCTGTGTGGTCCTCCACATAATTTTCTAATGTAAAGTGTTTGAGATGTAGACGTACTGTTTCCATTTTTGAAAGACTTAATTTTCACGATGTTGTACTTTTTTTTTTATAGAATAGGGAGCAAACGAGCAGGTGGCTCACTGTGATGGTAAGTGATCACTGCCGCCCATGAACACCTACAATACCAGAGGAATAGCAGATGTGTTGCCGGTCTTTGAGAAAGGGATAGGCTCTTTTCTTGAAGGTCCCTAAGTCGTATCGGTCCGGAAAAACCGCTGGCGGCAGCACATTCCATAAAGTGCAAGTGCGTGGCAGAAAATTCCGCGAAATTAATAGCGGTCATTCTCCTTATATCCTTAAATAGCTACCTGTGTAATGTAGCTTTCATTATTGTGTCCAATCAAAAAATATTACAAAAACCGTTTCATGAAGCTAGTATGGGCTTCATTTCAAATGTTTTATTGAACGCCCATTGAAAAATACGTTAATTATAAATTTTTATTTTTATTTAAAAACTGTTTATTTCGTTCTTGAAATACAACAATTGTTAATAACAAGTCAAAAATATAAAAAAATAATTGAAAACATCGTCAATTAAAATATGTAGTTCCTATTTAATTAACCTTAGATATAATTAAATCCCTATAAGTAATTAGCGTTGCATTCTCTGTGCATACATTTGTAATTAGTATGGTTAATAGATATGTATCTGCAGGCATTGGCAAAGTAAGAAAAATAGAATAAATAGTATAAAACTATAACTTTGAACGCGTACTAGTTTTAGTTCTTGGAACTAAAAATCCTTGCTATCTATATTATAAATATTAAAGTGATTTACCACGACATCTTTTCACATCATCACAGCGCCTTTACTCTGAGACAACAGTTCTTGAGTCTCATATTCCTAGTGATTACACTAGCTCGCAGTGCCCTACAAACCGAAACACAGTAATGTTAGCACACTACTGCTTCAAGGCAGAATAACTGGCCCAGGAATGGTACCTACCTAGACGGATTCCTGCGTAGGAATCCTACCACCAGTTAAAGGTGCTGGCTTGGTATAAAACTTCAACATAACAATAACTTCCGTGCGAAGTCCGGGCAGGTCAGTTAGTCTTCTATATATCTATAAGCGTATTACCAAGTACCTATCACGATATCTCTGAAACTACATGACCTATTGACTTGAATTTGGTATACATTTTCCTTTCCCAGCATAGACTAACTAAGATAGAAGTTTACAAACATTTACTTCAAAATGGGTAAACGGGCTGTACACATTGCGCCTAGCGAAGAGGGCGCGTAACAGCTAGTATTGTACACATATACTCGTATGTAAAGTAAATATTTAATTCATTTGACGAAGTGCAGAAAGTGCACGCAAATATTAAGTAGATAGTAGGTAATAGTTAATACTGTCTCTCTCTGAGTTGCGCGAATGGAATCTTGCTTCAATTTTAAGTTGTATTGGAAAATAAGAAGTTCGACATTCCACAAAATTATGAATATATTCGTAGGTTGCTGTGTAAATTTCAAACACTGTTATATTTGTTGTATAGGTTGAACTGTTCGCTCATTTCTGTAGTAGAGTTGTATAGTATACATAAAAATAAGTAAGACCATCACGCTAACCATATAATCAAATATGCAATGTTGAATGAATTCAAAACCGTCGTTTTTTTTTCCAACAAATATAATTTGTTTGATTTGTAAAGACTGAATGGCTGGAAGTACGACTGCACGTCTCGTGCGCCTGCGACGCATTGTTTGAAGCTCGCGGGTGTCCGCCGAACCCCGCCATTTTCTCCGCAGGGTTCTGCTAAAGATCAACCATGTTAATTTAGAAGTCACCAAATGTGCCGTTAAATTTTTTGAATAGAAAAACCCTCCTCGTAAGTATAACTTACAGAATACGTAAAAATGTTATGTATTTAATTTAAAAAGTCTTTTTTCATACAAGTGTTCCAACAACTTTGGTACGATGGAATATTGACTAAATTGGGGACAGGGTTACAGAGAGTTCCGAGAGACAGGGCAGACAGAGGAACATTGTTTTCACGAGGAATATACTTCAGAAAAGTATTCAAAACGTTAATATTTTAAAAAATTACAAAGATTTACTTTTGTTTTTTTATTTTATTGTCTTATATTTTATCATCAATTTTGTAGGCAGGCCCAAAATATGGACAGATAGGATATCGTTTTAAATTTTTATTTCCGAATTGGCGCCTTAACACAACGGCGTTGCTCACGGACAATTAAAATAGATTATTTAGTTTTGAGGTTCACCATTGGAACTAATCGAAATGGACGTATCTCTGCGGGTTCCTTTTTTTAAAAAACAGTGTATTCTGAAAATGGAACCCATGGTGACAGCTGCGAACGTGCGCCTTCAATGTAGATATTTTAAACAGAAGTAGCCAAGACTTCGCTAATAAATGCAAACGGTGGTTATTTATGTATGAAAAAGATTTTTATTTTAAATTTAATTTATGTCATGATTCACATACTAAAATTTAATATAAATTACAATATAATGTTTACTCAAATAAAAAAAACCCTTCTATTATATACGCAACATTGGCCAGGCCGCTGTATGTAAGGTTGATTATTACTAAAATTTTCTTTAGTTAATTCATAATTACAAGCATTGAGATTTACATATAAATTAAAAGAATAATTACATTACTTAGTTATTATAATAACTAAAGTAAAATAATTTCCAACTTGATTTCATTAATTGTCTTTCTATTTTTACCATCCTTAGCCATAGTCATTTTCAAATTAATTTTAATGTTTTCATACTCGCCTGTCATAAAGCTGTATTTAAATATTTAAAACTCATATAACTACGATTGTTTCTATAATATACCATGGTGAGTAGTAAATTATTTTGGCTTTTTATATTTGGTTATAAAAGTGGACCCGACAAATGCTCGGGCGCAGCGGGGCCAGCGGGAGGCCAACGGTCCCCGGATCATTGCATAAATACTACAAATATCAGAACTTATTTGTATTTCAATGTGCCTACTAAATACTAAATACGAAATTAGTTATTTTTTTTATTTTAATCTTTATTTTAAATTATCATAGATATTGTTAACCTCTACGATACAATAACATTAATTAAACAGGGGAACAAGAAACCACAGTATGACTAATATTCTTTAACGTTACTGAATATTTCAATTTCACAAATTGTTATCTCGATCGGAGCTATCGACATGTTCCTATCACTGATAATATGATAATGATGCATCATACATATTTATATTTTTATGCTTTGGAACGGAAAAGGTGAAAGTAATATCAAAGTAATTTTGCAGCATGTTTATTATTGCGTGTGGTAGCGGCTTATGAGAATCTATTACCCCATTCCATGCCGTGGCTGTCGTAAAAGTTGACAGAGGGAAAATCGAAACCAGAAGATGGGCAGCGGCATCTTCCTGAAACAACTGCGGTTGCCAACCCGCCGGCCAAGCGTGTCACTATGGCAAAATCCCCCCAAAATGAGAGCAAACTGTGGCAATCATTTAGGGAGGCCTATGTTCAGCAGTGGACTAGATGGGCTGAAATGGTGGTGGTGGTGGTGGAGGTATTATTACTTCGACTGTTTTAAGAAGACTTCCGAAAGGCTATGCACAATATATGCATTGAATTTATTTAAACAGTTATCATCATTCACTCACATCACACATTCCCATCACTAATACCGATGATCACGGAGACAATCACTATTTAGATTTAGAGCGCCTAGCTTTGAGCTACCACGGTAGTACACAGAGCTTTTGAATGCAAAATTCTGAATGGCAACTCATACAGGCAGACGTAGCTCTTACTATCGAAAGTTTTGCTCGTAACGTCGCATAATTCTAATAAAAAAATTACCCTTAGTTTTTGTAGGCAGTATATTATAAAATAGCTTAAGGAAAGACGTGAACAAGTGCTGAATTGACGCAGACTCTTTGGCAGATGATATTATACTATATCAGATGGCAGATGAAATTATACCTGCCATATCCGGGGAGAGCGTTTCCTCCTACTAGTAATATTTAAATGTCATCTCAGAATCTTTCATAGCGCGATTATGGAATGTACGAGACATTTCTTGAGCTTGTCATGTGGCGACATAGATGTCGGTACATCACACTCCCCTGCTAAGACGTAGGTTAGTCGTAGGTTAGCGCGGAGAATTTGGGACGTCAGGCGATGAGTTGCAGTCTGACGATGCGGTAAAACCAGGTCTTCAGTGCGTCGAGACGCATGGTGTGCATGGAGTGTGGATGCCGTAGGAGGCAGCCTAAGGAAAGGGACTGAGAGACTCGGAAGCACGCGTTGTGCTGACAGTAGTCTGGTGCTGTGACTGCGATGGCTACCGATGACGTTGTTGCAGTGGTTCGGAGTAGCAGTCTGTTATGTATATACCGCCGGAGTCACCAGTTTGGCAGCTGATATTGCCGAGGAATGGGGTATATACCTGTTAGATCGGGTGGTCTGAGCTGGGGAGGACGTCTCCTCCTACTATTATATGTATATGGCGGTGGCTAGTGGCAGAGTGCAACCAACATTTGTGCTAAAACACAAATTGATAGTTTTCGGGTCTGGTTGTATTGTGATTGTCCACGTGGTTCTGACACTGCATCCTAGCCTACCTCCGATCTTGTCGCATCAGCGTTACATCGGGCGCGGGTAGGTTGGGACGTGCGAGTGCCTCTGTGTTTTCGCGTACACTTGTGGCACGATAATATCTCCTGCGCAGTTGATGGCTCTCGGCAGTATTCGGAAGTTGTCGCCGTTGTCGAAATCGGCTAGGAGAACATCATCATCATCATCATATAGTTCGCATCTCAGAAACTTTCATAGCGCTGATATGGAATGTACAAAATATTTATTGAGCTTCTCATGTGGCAACATAGATGTCGATGCACCTCAATTTCGATAAAAGAAATAAACTGAAATAAAACTGACGAACAATATAACTATTAGTAGCATTAATTTTATAGAGCTTCCCACACATTTGTAGTTTTAGATTTCTTGTTAGAGTCTTTACATAAATACCGACCGCAATGTACGCTGGACCGCAAAGAAAAAGGGTCGGTTAGAAAATCTTCAATATCTTCAAAAATACCTGACCTAGCTTTTTTTTTTTTTATTTCATATAAGTGACGGAACGAGCTAAACTTTCACCTGATGGTAAGTGTAACGTCTGCCCATAACAAATGCTGTGTCACCCAGAAAATTACTGTGTGACACCACAATGCGCCCGTCACCCTGAGACATCAGTTCTTAAGTCTCATATGCCCAGTGATTACGCTAGCTCACAGTGCCCTTCAAACCGAAACACAATAATGTTTGCACACTACTGCTTCACGGCAGAATAACTGGCACTGGGGTGGCACCCACCTAGACGGATTCCTGCATAGGAATCCTACCACCAGAAGTGTTAATTAAAAAACATTTTTCAAAACATATGTTGTTTCATACATACGTATGTCCACGTTTGATCAGAATTCAATATAATGGAGCAAACATGATAAACAAAGGCCATGGCGGACAAATGCACCTGAGCATGATGCAATATGATTAATAACTATATAAAATCATTTGATATTTTAAAAAGAACAAAAATTTAATTTGTCAAAAGGAGAATAATAAAAGAAGAATAATTTGAAATTGGCAATTTTAATTCCCGTGCCATTCCAAAAGGGTCAACAGTGAGCACTTTGTTACGGTTATAGTCGCAACGCTGATTTTGGCGATGATCGCACCCTATATAATACAATCACAAAACTGGTTGAATGATGAAATATAACTTCATTCGGAGTTTTTTTTTATTGTTGAAAGTGATGAAACGAGCAAAACGTTCACCTGGTGGTAAGTGCAATGTCTGCCCATAACAAATACCGTGTCACCCAGAATATTTCTGTGTGACACCTCACCGTGCCCATCACCCTGAGACATCAGTTCTTAAGTCTCATATGCCCAGTGATTACGCTAGCTCACAGTGCCCTTCAAACCGAAACACAGTAATGTTTGCACACTACTGCTTCACGGCAGAATAACAGGCCCTGGGGTGGTACCTACCTACACGGATTCCTGCATAGGAATCCTACCACCAGTAAAAGCTATATTCACAAAATACTGCGTGGACGTCAAACATGCACAAGCTTTCCTTTTAATCCATAATTATTTTATGTAAGTGATCCGGCGCGTTAAGCAGCTACCTTACATTGGTAAACTATTAACTAATGACCGCGTGACCTAATGAACAGAGTACCTAACTGCTACTCGCGGGTCCTGGGCTGGAATCCCAGACGGATCCAACTGTTGTGCAAAAACAAAATTTGTTGGCTGTCGGGTCTGGTTGTGTTTTTTTTTTATTTCATAAAGTGACAAGACGAGCAAAACGTTCACCTGATGGTAAGTGCAACGTATGCCCATAACAGACGCTGTGTTACTCAGAATATTTCTGTATAGCACCACACTGCGCCTGTCACCCTGAGACATCAGTTCTTAAGTCTCATATGCCCAGTGATTACACTAGCTCTCAGAGCCCTTCAGGCCGAAACACAATCATCGAAATCAATTATCGCAGTTTAACGCAGACATTTGAATCATATCCCATTTTAAAAAAAAACTAGTTACTATAACTGATAGTAATATAATGCTCAGAGTGTCTTATTTATAACTACACAGTGCAGAAAATACATACAATGAAAAAAAATCTATGACCGCCATGTTTAACATAAGTCTTATTTAATGTAACGTGAATTTTGCAGTGTTACATTTCTCTTAGATAATAACATTGTTACGAGTATACTCTATATAACACAACACACTTATCTAACAATAAATGATTTAAAAACTTAAAAATAAAAAAATAATGATATAAAAATAAAACTTTACTTACTAATTTAATAAAAAGTTAACAAATGTAAGTGAACGAAAATGTTTTTTGCAACCTCTCTACTAACATTAACGTTATCTCGTACACGACGAGCAGTTTTCAACTATTGGCAATCGTTAAAACAGAGTTATTCGTAAATATATGTGAAAAGTAATGTTCAGTTTCCGTAACGACGCTACAAACGCTGCAACAAATTGAACAATTAATCTTATTTTTATTGGCTACAGCCATCGTTACGAGGGCTACAAAACACATTGAATACTTGTTATATCTTTTTATCAACTTATCGCTCACACATCTTTGAACTTTACTGCTTACTGACGCGTTAGAATTAGAACACTGACGTAGAAAGTATTTTAGTTCAGATCAGACTATAGACATTTATTTAATGATAAATCATTTTCCAAAGTTGAACTACTCGTACGAATCATAAATGTGATTCATTCATGTGAATCATTCATGTTCAAGTTTCACGAAAGAATATCTATATATAGATGCTTTGAAGATGTTGCCGATAGGTGTCCGGCAGCGTAGAATAGCACTTACCTTTTTCCTACCGAGGTGTCGTAAGAGGCGACGACAAAGTTAGTGTACGGACAGCCTATAATCGTGCAGAGTAACAACATAATATGCAATGCTGTTGTGGGAACGCAATGTAACATTTTTTGAATCGTACCAAAATGACGGCGACTTTTTTCGCCACCCGTCACGTCTCGTTCACCGCGGGGGCGAAAAGTGAGATACCTGTGTGGCCTCTGCCTACCCCTTATATGGGAAAAAAGTGTGATTTTATGTATGTATGTATAAAGATGTTGTTTCCTTACTCTTGTTAAGCTATACATAATATGTCAATGACGACATTACAACATATTGCTATGAAGTTTGAACGTAAACTACTGGTGATTAACCAGAAGATGTCAACTTGCAATACGTATAATTACTTTGCAGCCACTGGGATACCACTGGACTAATGCAGGCCCTGCGACCTGACTCACATCGGTGGTCTGTATTTCTATGTCACACCAATGATATGTAGCAGACTTAAGTATAAACAATTACTATTTTCGAACTTTTAAATGCTTAAGACATTTCAATAAATTTAAGTCATTAAAAAGGCACCTGCAATTTTCTAACAGCAAGATTAAAACAAGGATTTACAATGCATTATAATTTATAAAATAATTACGAAAAATAATGATTCTTCTTTGTAAAATATCGTTGCCCTGTTTGATTTTGTAGGTAGGTATGTATATAAGTAGCACGCAGGGGAAGTAATTGCGTTCATAAATATTGCATCTCGGCAATTTATAATACGCAACGGCCCATCCATTACGCGGAGTCGTAATTCTATTTTCACCTTTACATTATTTAACAATAATCCGCGCTTCGTGGGCGTGAGATTCGACACACAAGGGCGAGAGATCGTTGTTATGTATTCGAATTATACGCAGAACAAATGATCGAACCAATGTGAACACGTACATAACAATATAATAATCGTATACATGCACGCATTTTGAATAATGTATTTTGCCATTGCCGAATTATTAAAAAAAAGCACAATTCGCAAATCGAAATGCAAATCAGTCTAAAAATAAACTCAGTGTTAATACATGAGAATTGGCAATTATATTTAGTTCTCACAGTATACCTACATATAGCTGGTAGTAGTTAGTACCTATATATAGCTGGGGTATCACAGGGGCCAGGCGCACACTTTTAATTTTATAATACATGAGTGACCTAGGTTCTCCGGTATAGGGTCCACTAAACACGCCAATTGAAATTTTAAAACCTAGCATAATAAATAAGAATTTTTTTTTATTGGATAAAGTGACAAAACGAGCAAAACGTTCGCCTGACGCTGTGTCATATATGTGCCAGAGACATCAGTTCTTAAGTCTCATATGCCCAGTGATTACGCTAGCTCTCAGTGCCTTTCAAACCGAAACACAATAACTGGCCCTGGGGTGGTACCTACCTAGACGGATTCCTGCATAGAAATTCTACCACCAGTGAAACTTATAAGTGATAAAGAAGAACATCATGAAGAAATGTCTTAGAAATAAAATAAAATACTTCGGAGACACATGAAGCCCTCGAACTTGCACGGTAGCGTGGCCGATTTTTCCGGCTTCTAAACTCTCTCAAAAACTAAAGGACGCCTGTTCCTAACACGGTGCATTAATTACTTTCATACCGATAGATCAACTTACTTGGTTCACCAGTATTTATTTTATGACCAAAAACCAAGCCCGGACTAGAAGAGCAGATCAGATGCCCGAAGGGCAAATATATAATTGCGCTATTCTTGGCGCAAAAAATATCCACTCATATGTACCTCCGAAATAATATGATGATTATGGATGGATAAAACCTATATATATCTAAATTATATTAATCTTTACACTGATGATGAGGGGTCGTAAGAGACGACTTAGGAATTGAAGAGAGCCTTTATTCGTGAATAGTAACACTATAATATGCATTGGTGTCAATATACCGCTCGTGGGAACGTAACAGGAGGTATTTTTTTTACTCTTACCAAAACGGCGGCGACGTGGTTCGCCACCCGTCCCGTCTTTTTCCCCACGAGGACGAAAAGTGGGCTACGTGTATGTCCTCTGCCTACCTGGTTCTGAATCAATCGTATTTGATTTGAATTCATAGCATTCTTTACTCTTGAAACTGACACCAGCACGCGATCGAGTGGCTCAAATCAAAAGCCATCTTGCTATTTGAAAACGATAGTAATTATATACTAGAAACAACAACTGATAAGCATAATGCCGATTCGATTACGAGATTAGCGATTATTTAAATATTAATGACAGTGCTGTCACCTACGAAAACACACACTAAGATACTGACTGACATTCACTTATGCAAACACACACTCAAAGATTCCTTCTCGTCACAGATCGAACGTGTACTCAATACGAAGTGTAGAAGAAATTTACCAATGCATTTACGGGTACAACTGTATTCTGGTTCTGCATGGATTCGAAAGATGAATTGTCTGACCGATCCAGACCTATCAGTAGTATTTACGAATTTAAGGAAATAGTCAAAAATATTTTTTACAAGAAACTTGACATATGATCATTCGTCCTCCTACATTAAAGTAAGGCTTCAACTCCACGGTATCCCTTTATTAACCTGAAATCTAATCTTCGGCGTGAATCAAACAACTTAACGCACTGTTTTCATTCTCTCAGAACTTACAAAAAAATGTGTAAAATTAAAACTACATATCATATTGTGTTCTTATTATACTTTATTTTCTAATGTTACTTACTAGAAATCCACTCATATTAATTTATACTATACACTGGAGAAATATTGTCGAATATGTATGCAAAATTTATGTATTCATATTCTATTATATATAGTAATATTATATTATATATAGAAATATTGAATTATTATTCTAATTTACATACAAATAATACGACAAAAGACCTTTATATCTGATCAGGCTTACAGAATCCTTTTCGACGTACGTTAGCAAATAATCCAGTGACAGTTTTACTGTATTCTATATATATATACATACATACTAGGACTATATGATTAAACAACAGCTTAATAAGTATATAACAAAACACAAAATCATTACCCCAGTTGGGCGGTTCAATGGGCGTGGTCTAACAAGTTCCTCCCACCAATGTGTCCTCCCCATAACTGGTCTGTAATTAAGATTTTTGCCTGGAATATGTTATTATTACATTTATAGAAGGTAACATTTTATTAAACTTTGGAAGTAATGATACATTCGCCGAGTCACATTTAAGACTAAGGTCCATGGAATTAAATATGGGAATATGGAAATATTCGAGGAAGTAAATTATTAAGACATTTTATTAAAAATAATTAATACTGTTATAAACGAAATTCGATTGTGAATTTTGTACACTGATTTTTATTAATTTAAACACAGCCTTAACGTTTTGACATACGGTAGATTTTTGAATGTTAAACTGACAGATGTTACTAAATATATTGGCTAATTTGAATATGTAAAGTAGGGGCAGGTGACAAGAATAATACTAGTGAATCTATTATTGTCACCAAAACCTTGACATGTCTGGTTATTTGCTTGGACAATAAAACTAATATGTGTAAAATCTTGAATATCATTAAGCAAGCTATTGAACTAATGATACGACTATGTACAGTTGCCTGCTCACACGACATTTTTTCCATGCAGAAATCGAAGCCACTGCGCTAACCGACCCGATTTAATTTAAGTAAACATTTTTTTTTAACAGCTGTACAAATTACAAACACTAAGTAAAATTTTCCTTAATACGATAGGACCGCCCGTTACACTTACATAATTAAATCCATATTAAATAAATCGTACAGTTTTGCGATAGTACGTATATTCTATTGGCGGTGTTGGGAGGGAATATACATTACACTGTCTCACTCATATGGATTTTACAAGCACTAACCATTTACTACATCACTTATTATAAATTTACACTTTATCTATTATATTTAATAATTTATTTATAATTGCAGATTCTTTTGTAGTCCTCTTCCCGTAAGTTATTAACTTTTTTTTTATTCGATAAAGTGTCGAGACGAGCAAAACGTTCACCTGATGGTAAGTGCAACGGTATATGCCCATAACAGATGCTGTAGTTACTTAGAATATTTCTGTGTAGTACCACACTGCGCCTGTCACCCTGAGACATAAGTTCTTAAGTCTCATATGCCCAGTGATTACGCTAGCTCACAGTGCCCTTCAGACCGAAACACAGTAATGTTTGTACACTACTGCTTCACGGCAGAATAACTGGCCCTGGGGTGGTACCTACCTAGACGGATTCCTACATACCACCATCCTTATATCTAAATATATCGCATGTTATATACACTGCGTTTTTATATTAACAAAAACACCATCACCAATATATACTTTTTAACATATTTTTTTACCCTCTGGGTTATTGCTGAAAATCAGTGCTTGTTCATTGAGCAAAGATGCACTGAGCTATGGCCTTTTTGTGTCACTGCAGCACTCGCTATCTAAGACGTCTTTGTCTCCATTAAAATTGCCCAATTTTTTTTCTTGATATTGTTTAATGTGTATTTCAATGTTTTGTCGTATTTTGGGTATAGTTGTTGTAATGTACAAATCATTGTATATATAAAATGTATCTGTGTTGTAGTGACCAAATAAACGAGTTATCTATCTATCTATACATACATGTGACTACCGAGAGGTCAGCGTAACTGACTACTGCGCTACGGATACTGTGTTCGAATCTCAGCCAGGGCCTAGCACATTTGTGCTAATACGAGTCTCGTCACTCTGGAACTGCATTCTTATCACATGAGCGTTACACGCGGCTTGTGGAGATTAAGACGGGCGTGTGTCCCTCTGTTTGCGCGTACACTGTGGCACTATAATATCTCCTGCGCAAACAGCTTTCATTAGAATTCGGAGGTTGTCGCTGTGGCCGCAAATCGGCGAAAGGAACGTCATCATATGTTCTGTCTATATACTTTATTGTTCAGAAAAACTTACATAGACGAGGACAAATTTTCCCAAGTCCATTTACCTTAAAACCCTGTTAATTACGCTAAAAAAAATTACTGTTATCTGTGAAAACTAAATGACATAAGCAAGTCACGTATGTGTAATCATGACTCTCCAGAGTACCTATATATAGTTATATACATACGAGTAAGTAACGAGTGCCATTTAACACCGAGTCATCGCCCCACTCGGGTGCAACTCTTCACTTTTAGTTGAACGGAGTGGTGGCGCGTGCGACGGCGGGAGACCGCGACGTGTGGTCCGGACCGACCGCCGAGACACGAGTACTTCACTATCAACGACTCTTCGCACTTAGTATTATATCGAGGCAGTTGAATCTTAAATGCAGCTGCTGTAACTGGAGTGTTATAAACTCTTTATATTTATTTAAAAAATATATTTTTGAGTTATGAATATATTATGCTGTACGTAGTCTAAGACGTAACTTAGATCGAATTTAGTTTCAACACTAGGATGGGTAGATGAAGTTGCAAGATGCATAAGCTGTTCACGACAACAGATTAAATATGGATTCGTACTTTAGCATCAGTATATTTTTATGAGGTCAGATCTTAGGGCTTAGTGGTGAAAGTATTCCACCAGTACCTACTACTATCAGCCTAGATTAGTCGTGAGTAGTGGATTTGAGCCAAAGCTTTTAGTTTGGCTATTAATGGTTTTCTGGCCCGGGTAAGACTCCGATTTTTCTGGGTGTACCACTTCATTAGTGGCATTCCTCGGACTTATTGGTATTGCGTAGGATGTCTATGGGATATAGAAAGTTAGGAGATAAGACGACAAGTGAGTGCGTGTATTGGTGCAGAAATTAACCTATTCCGCTTTTTATGACAATTTGTGATTGTACCCACAAGATGTTGTTGTGTTGGAAATTTACATGGCAATACATTAAATACGAGAATGCCAGAGAGGATGAGAGGCCACTTTCACGACTTATAAGTGTTGATAAATTATTTCCTAATTAACGTTAATCCGCAGTCAAACGTAACAAGTATATTTTGTCAGTTTTACAAACGAAAATGCACTTCATACATACAGTCGCGCTTTTTTCCCCATAAAGGGGTAAGCAGAGGTCACCCACATAACCCACTTTTGGACCTAGCGGGAAAACGAGACGTGACGGCTGGCGAACCACGTCGCCGCCATTTTGGTACAGGTCAAGTGACAGCATTATTTTTCACGATTATTCTGCACGAATAAAGGCTGTCCGTACAACACCTTAGTCGCTTCTTAAGACACTTCGGCAGGAAAGACGTAGGTGCTATTCTTCTCTACCGGACACCTACCGGTCAAAAGCACTTCACGCTAATTAATTGAACTCTCTGAGAATTCATTCAATACATTCCTTCAAATAATCTTATTTTATGGATAAAAGTGGCGAGGCGAGTTAATAGTTACCTGATAGTATTGTATCAAGTAATACATAGTTACCTGATGGTATTGAAAAGTATTTGTTATCAAATGCTGTGTCACCCAGAACATTTCTGTGTGAGACTATACTGAGCTCGTTACCCAGACACATCATTAAAGTAAAGTGTAATATGTCCTGTAATAACCTACACTAGCCCTTCAAACCAAACACGGTAGTAATGTTTTTACTCTATTGCTTATCGGCAGAATAACTACTCGTAACACTGCTGTGGTACCTACGTAGACGGATTCTCACACCCTACATACATCAGAATAAATCAGATATGACACCCACGGAACGAGACAGCGTGTACTCGTAGTAATTTAGAATGAGTTATCTTACGTTGCCTCTGCGAGGCATTCCCGCTAGAAAGTTATTAAGCTATTTAAAAAAAAGTTAAAGTAAAGTGGCAGCCTATAAATTTCCCACTGCTAAGAACAGATCTCTCACATTTTTTGAAAGGCATGAGTCTGCCACGCTGCTCCAATGCGAGTTAGCATATCCTCAATCATCCTCTCGTTCTATCAAATTTAAAGCGGGCGCCCGGCCCCTGAGCAACCACGGCTATAAAATGTATCTCATTTCAAATATTTTACGATCCATAATGAAACGAAAATGGCTAGCAAAAATGACGTAGGTGTTTAAGCTTTAGATAAAATAATTATCGTATCCCAATTGTTACGTTAATGACCAGTCGAACAATTGGGGAAAATCCACTTCGAATTTTTTTTTATGGTAAGTGCACCGTTTGCTCTATTACATACATACTATAACTAAAGTATACGCTAAATAATTAGATGATACCTAAATAATTTAGGTGATACATACATACATACATAAGATCACGACAGTATCCCATAAGGAGTAGTCAGAGACTGGGCACTCACTGCAAAAGCAGATGACTGCCACAATCCTCGTTTCACCAAAACAATATAATGCACTTGGTGTGATAGGCCCTATTATATATAAATACATATAATATAACGAATTCTGCGTCACCCAGAATATGTCTTTGTATCACCACATTGTGGTCCCTGAAGCATCAGTTTTTAAATCTCATTTGCCCAGTAATTACTAGCTAGCAGTAGCTTTCAGTGCCATTCAAACCAAAACAGCTATGTTTGCACACTAGTGCAATAAATGGCCCTGCTGTGGTACCTACCTAGACGGACGACCTACACAGGAATCCTACCACAAGAAAAATATATTTGACACGAGATAGTATCGTGATCATTATAAGTCAAGACGACGTCATTATTAAAGACAACATAAATATTGTATAACACGACCATTGTTATTTTCTAATCGCTTCAAAGAAATGACTGACATTATATTACGTTACGTTAAGTTTAAATTTTAAGTCGCACTGGTATCGTATTCGTAATTAGTGGCATAAATTAAAATACTTCCTGCTTCAATCTAAAAAAACAATAAATTGTTCATTAAAATAACTTATGTAAACAATTGAACTTGAAACAAAAAGATTTGTGCTTTCATACAATTATAAGAACTTAGAACAGATTTGTTCTGTCACACAAAATCAATGGCGCACAACTAAAATGTGACACTCTTTTATTTGGAAGCAAAGTGAGGACAAAGAATGCTGCGATGCGGACAATATGAGAACGGAACAATGTCTGCACCAAACGTCTTGTTTAGGAAACATTCTTTATGTGAAGTAACACAGTGAAAAACATAAGCCCACCGTGACCGGACACATCGGTCCTGAAATTAAGAACCATAAATCACTTTTCAATGACTAAACGATTGACAATAGATATCTTGGAAATGGGTCGAATGATCGTGCAGAGTTGGCAGTATTCAAGAGTTTATCCACAGACGTACTGTTAGATCTTAATTGTCCAGAATAAGTTTTTATTTAACAATGCTTAAACGGTCTGCGGCGGAAGCGTTCACTTTTCACCAGTCAATAGCTATAATATAACACGCACCACGACGCGCCACCACCGTAGAGAGCGGCGCGTAATAGTCAATAATCATACCGCACGTTTCACCCGTGTTCCAGGGCGGTTCTCACCGCCCAGAGTTACCGACACACAAGTCATCAGTCCGAATGGAGGCCCGCAGCCTCCCTCGGACGGTCATTAGACGACTTAAAATTATTTTGAGATATTCGAAATCGCGCAAGCATTCAGAGAACGCGACAGTCCGAATTTCGAGGTTTTTGTGATTTTTGTGTGAATTTCGAAACCTGGCACGCGGGCCCCTGGCCCGTGAGCACAGTATCCGATGAAGCTGTAAAAGCCAAAAAGGCTAACAGCAATTACATCACCGAAATTATATATAACTTTTTAAATATACACGAACGAAATCTTCGTTCTAACAGTACTACATAAAATCTTGATAGTACAGCATGGCATTCATTAATGTCATTGCACTGTCCTGCGGTAGGTTAGTTTAGTGCGGTAGTTTCGCATTGCGTCGATGTCCGCTGGTTACCATCAGAATTAAGTGATACGACAAAATTCTGTTCCGACCTGAAAGCCAAAAATATATGAGTTGTATTAATACGAGTATGACTAGAATTCGAACCCGGATCAGGTGACGCAAAAATCACTACATGTACTTTTGGCCTGCTACATGATTTATTTTTGGAGATCAAATAAAGTTTTCTTCACTGAGATATCGACATCTTTCGATTATTACTAAAACCTCATTTACAGGATATGTAGCGTAACTCAGGAAACGAGACGTAATGGGTGACGAACAACGTCGCCGCCATTTTGCCACATGGCGTCCCCACGAGCAATATAAGGATAGCATTGCATATCATGGCATTATTCTGCATGAGTAAAGGCTGTCCGTACAATAACTTAGTCGCCTCTTACGAAACCTCGGTAGTAAAGAGGGACACTTATCGCCTTGTGCTTGTATGCACACTAAAATTTAGTTTTACAGGCATAAATTGCACAAACATCCGTATCGGAATAATTATGTGTAGGCCATCGCAATATTTATTCCGAGCGGGAATCGCTCATAACATAGTTTGCGCAATGATGTGAGGAAAAATAGAATGGAATAATAACATACAGCATTTTGTAGGAAAACGGGTACACTATGGTTAAGTAAAACAATCACAAAATTTATTAGTATCTCATACAATAAAAAACCATAGCAGGTGACAAAGCAGACGTATTCTAGAGAAGAAAAAAATGTTTACGGCTTCTTTAATAGCTGTCATAAATAACATTTTACAAAGAGCACGCAACGATAATTTACAACCATGGGCACAGTATTCACTGACGTAAGAACAAAATGTTTGGTCACTATTCATTGTAAACAATAAATAACTATGGTAGCATTAAAAACAGACAAAAAGCTAAAGCTCACCTTTTAGTTTTCATATTAATCAAGATATTTTTTAAACCTATTGATATAATATAAAATTGATGCAACTTGAAATTCAAGACAAGTGATTAACACCGCTTGGTCACAAAATACTTGTTAAGGAAAGGGAAACCTAGAAACCTATCAATAGTGTGTGTGTGTCTCAAAAATATTTAAAATTATCGAAAAACTATATTCAAGTGTGAGTTCAGAAATTATTTATAAGTCATACATAATGAGGTTTTAATAGTTATGTAACATAATGCACGTATCAATACAGTCATGAATAAAAATTGCGCTGCGAGAGTGCAACGGCGATACTAGACCATTACATAGTAATTATAACTAAGATTTAAATTTCTTATTGCATAAAAAATCAAACACTTTGTTGATTGTTGTTGTTTTTTTTTTTAATTGGCGTGATCAGAAAGCTTTTAACCTGATAGCAAGCTCCATGCTTTGCCATATCAGTTGCAGGGAACCCAAAACTTTAAACTGCAGTCCCTTGTGACTCTAAACTGCACTCGCCACTTTGACTTCACGAGCTAATACAGTGCCCTCTAATCCGGAGCATAGTAATACTTGCCCACTTCTTGGTCAAAGTTAAAATTTCTTTATTCAAAATAGGCTTGCTTGGTCCCTATGAATGTCAAAATCTACACTGGTTCGAAAAATAGAGCTCAGAAAAGAACCGGCAAGAAATTGGGAACTTTCTTTTTTTTTAACATTATAGTATATTTAGTAGCCACATATCTTTGTCCCCTATACAATGACATAATAAGATAAAGCATATTATAAATCTATTTTATAATACGCTTTATCTATGTCTTTGTCTTTTTGACAATATTTTTGAAATCTATGTTCGATTTTTGCGTGAGTCTTTTAAAAGCGTTACATTGGGCACGGATTGGTTAGGACGATTTAGTGCCTCTGTGTTTGCGCGTACACTTGTGGACACTACAATATTTCTGCGCAGTTGACAACATCCGACAATATTCTGAAGTTGACACCTTGGTCGAAAATCGGCCAGGAAGATATCAGATATCCTTCTTACAAAATTTCTTTATTATGATTTCTGCTAGAGAAAGGTCAGATACTGGTTTTGCGTGTGAGTGGTAGTAGGTAGAGATCAGAAGGCGCCAACGTGTCTTATGCGCATTGTCTTTATCGCCCACTTTCGGTCCAGTGTTTATTTACGCAATTAGACAATTATAAATATTTTGACAAATCTCTTGAAAATTTATAACTAGCTGATACCCGCGACTTCGTCCTCGTGGATATAGATTTTTTAAATATCCCGTGGGAACTATTTGATTTAACATGTTAAAAATCCTATGTCCGTCTCCAGAGCAAAAGCTATCTTTGTGAAGCAAGGATACACCCATATTCCTGGGCGGTTCTCACCGCCCAGAGTTACCGACACACGAGTCGACAGTCCGAATGGAGGCCCGCAGCCTCCGTCGGTCGGTCATTAGACGACTTAAAATCATATTGAGATATTCTAAATCGCGCAAGCACGCGAACGTAACAGTCCGAATTTAGAGGTTATTGTAGGAGTTTATTTATGTATTTATGTTTGGGTCAAACCAAACCTGGCACGCGGGCCCCTGGCCCGTGAGCACAGTATCCGATGAAGCTGTAAAAGCCAAAAAAGACTAACAGCAATTACATCACCGAAATTATATATATCTTTGTGCCAAATTTCGTCAAGTACGGTTGAGCGGTTGATTCGTGAAAAGGTAACAAACAGACAGAGGAACAGAGAGAGTTACTTTCGTATTTATATTATTCGTATGGATATTTAGTATTTTATTATCCAGCGCAATAATTTGATGGACACGCCAACATCCTAAGTATAATCACTCGATGCTAACAAAATAATTCGAGGCGAACTATCACAAATATTAAATTTTTAATCAAAACCCAATTACATATATTTTACCGCTTCAAAGATACTCTTTCCGTACATTAAATTAATTCATTTTATTAAACATTACTTTTGATAAAACGCTTTGATCCTGGCATTATGCGATACAGTCACGAAGAAATTGAATGCGATGGACAAATTGAGGTTTGTATTGTAAAATTATTTAAAATGATTAACACGTTAAGCGAATACTCTGACCTTTCACGACGTTCATTAAAACTTTTGATCGTTTTTTGCAAAGGGACTTTTAGAAAGGAAGAAATATTTACTTGTAACACGCACACATTTCACAGACAGATTTCAAAGTTATAAAAAAATTTAGACAAAACAGATCTTTTTTAAATGTACCTACCTGTTTAGGGTGCAATGCTGCAAATAGGATTGCCACTCGGGATATGCTAGAACGTACGGTACCGTCGTATCAGCACGTTTCCAGCAATGGGCTAATATCCAGTGCTGGAAATAGTTCTCTCCTAAGAAGGCCTAATTTGCCATTATCACCAAGGTTGGCAGGCGGATTGGTAATCGGAGTACCAGACGTTGCAGCCCGTTACGGGTCTGTGTATTTTTAGTGTGGCATATTTCGAGATGGTCATACCGCCACCTGTCGGAAGCCAAGTTGTAAATATAGTTTGCATCTCAGAAACTTTTCAGCAGGGAAGTGATGTAGCGACATAGATGTCGCTACATCACTTCCCTGCTGAGACTGGAAGTATAGCGTGGATAACTTGTGAAGTCAGGCGATGATGTGCAGTCAGGCAATGAGGTGAAGCTGTTAAACCAGGTCTCCAGTGCGTTGGTATATGGAGACAGTGCTGATGCCGCAGGAGTCAGCCTGAGTAGAGAGACCGCTGTTGAGGTTCCTAAGTAGCAGAGAGACTAGGTGCTTCCTAGTTATGCCGACACTAGGCTAGTGCTGTGACTGCGATGTCTGCCGATGACGTTGTTGCTGTGGTTGGAAGAAGCTGGCTGCGTTGTTCATATCCATCGGGAGAAGTTGGCTGCGTCTTGAAATCAATATTAAAATCACGAAGCTCTATATGTCCGTCGCGTTTAATTTAAATAAACTATCGCTTTGTGACTGTATTACTGAATGCCGATCGAAGCGTTAATCAAAAGTAATGTTTAAAAAAATTAGTTATTAAAGTATACGGGTTACAGTTTCCAGGCGATGAAAAATATGGGGTCTGATTAAAAATGTAATAGATAAACTATACTAGGTGGATTGAAAAGTACTCGGCCTAACACAGATCCATTCAATTCTAAAAATCAAATCTACCCACATTATTTAGTTCAGTTCAGACTAGTTCATTGTGTGAAGTTCGAAACGTGTGCGATAATTAGTTGTGATTTTATAAATTTATTAACAAAGTAATCGGTCATAATTTCCGCGAATTGAGCAAATCGAGCAGCGTGCCGTCATTAAGTACCTCCATAAGAAGGGGCTATCATCAAAAGCCATCCATGATGACATGGTCAGTACATTAGGCGATTGTGCTCTGTCATATTCATCCGTCAAAAAATGGATAGCAGAATTTAAGCGTGGTAGAGAGAGTGTGAAAGATGAACCCCGCTCTGGAAGGCCTTCGACGTCAACTACTGACGAAAATATTAAAAAAGTACTTGATTTAATAATGGGAGACCGCAGATTAAAAATTAGAGAGATAGCCGAGATATCTATAGGCATCTCTTATGAACGAACTCAAAACATCATTGTCAACGAGTTGGGTTTCCACAAGGTGTCTGCGAGGTGGGTTCCGCGACTGCTTTCAGTTGAACAAAAAAGGACGCGATTGACTATTTCACGCGACTGTTTGGAGTTATTTGAAGCCGATGCAGATGATTTTTTGAATCGTTTTGTTACTATGGACGAAACATGGGTTCATTACTGTACACCGGAAACAAAACAACAATCAAAACAGTGGAGAAGACCTGGTTCACCACCCCCTAAAAAGGCTAAGTCGATTTTGTCGGCAAATAAGGTGATGGCTTCAGTATTCTGGGACTCGAAAGGTGTGATTATGATTGATTATCTTGAAAGGGGTCAGACTATAAACTCTGATTACTACTGCAGCTTACTACGTCGTTTACGAGAGGAAATAAAAGAAAAACGTCGAGGAATGCTCAGAAGAAAAGTCCTGTTTCATCAAGATAACGCCCGTGTTCACACGTCAGTACAGTCAATGGCTGGAATTCACAACTGTGGCTTTGAACTGTTACCGCATCCGCCGTATTCACCTGATCTGGCACCATCAGACTTCTTTCTGTTCCCTAACCTAAAAAAGCACTTGGGAGGTCAAAGATTTTCGACAAACAACGAGGTCAAAGCAACGCATATTTTGACTCTAAGGAAGAATCATTTTTTTTAACGGTCTAAATGCTTGGAAGGGGAGGTGGCAAAAGTGTATTGAACTTGATGGTGATTATGTAGAAAAATAAAAATATAACTGATTTAGTATGTGTTTATTTTCTTGGTTAGGCCGAGTACTTTTCAATCCACCCTCGTACTTGCGGCACCGAGTGTGAAGCAAGAATTTGCACGTTTTTCTACGTCTTTGTAAATTGGTGTTACTTGGTATTTTACTTTGTTTGCCTCCCTATATCAACGTCATATAAATAAAAGTATCCGAGATAGAATAATATATTTGAAGTAATCAGTACAATGAACGCCATGGCAGTTTCTATAACGATTTTCGATTGTTTTAGTACCATTGAGAATGTCTATATACCTTTGACAGTATTTTTTATGAAATGTATTAACCGCGTAGTGACTGTTCAGCGTACTTGCCTGATGTGTTGTAGGTTCTGGATATCTGGATTAAGTGTTTGTATATCAAAAATGATCCATTTTAGACAAGTGATGCGCTAAATGGTGGTGAGCGCCGTTTGGTGGCGCGAATCTATCACACCGGCTTATCGCGTGGATGTCATTAGAGTTGACTAAGAAAATCTTGGGATTTCTGACAGAAAAAGTGGCGGACCAGTATATAATTTCGGTGATGTAATTGCTGTTAGCCTTTTTTGGCTTTTACAGCTTCATCAGATCCTTACTGGCGGACCAGTGAAAGGCAGCGATAGCGATAGATATAGTGCGAGGTGTCTGGTAATACGGTTAAGACGAGTTTTCGAACGCGGTGATGTCCAGCTGTTTACCATTTACTGGCTGATGATAATGGTGATGATGATAACGTTTGAGACGACCTGAAGGGATGTTGGTGGCTCAGGAGCGTTATTGTGGAAATCTATAGAGCAGGCATATGTTCAGCAGTGGGCTTGTGATAGACTGTAATAATGAGGATGGTGATGCGAAAATATAGCGGAAAGGCTTGTAGTGAAAGAGATTATACTATAAATTCTACCCTTTTGCACCAAAAGGTTTGGTGGTAAACAACGTACTGTACCAGTACGCTGTCCACCCATAAGATCTTGGAATAGCACAGACCCAGAAAAGAAGTTTATATCGCTTTAGATCCAGTTGTCAGGTCCTGTCCATACGCAGCCTAGTGGAGAATGACGCATACGATTTATAGACGCAATAGTTTTGATCAGTCAGGGAATGTTTATAAACTAGCATGTGCCTTTACATACATACAGTCACGCCTTTCTCCCATATAAGGAGTTGGCAGAGGCCACTCACGTAGCCCACTTTCCTCCACTCTTTCGAAACGAGACTTGAAGGGGTGGCGCCATTTTGGCACGAGTCAAGACATTAGTACTCCCGAATATCCCGCAATGGTATCACAATTTTCTGCAACATTATTAATAACATAAAAAGACGACCAGCACCTTTTTGCTGGAAGTCTATGAATGCAGGTGGCTCAGGACCGTGTTTTGTGGAAATCCATGGGCCTATGTTCAGCAGTAGACTAAGACAGGCTAAATTGATGATGATAATAAATCTCTAAAAGTAAATAACAGTTATTTTATTTTACATTTCTGCATCAGATACATGACAACGTTGTATAAATAACGCTATTCACGAATGCATGTTTGACAAATAAGACTATAGACATACAAATGCAGTCCGACGCGACGGCGTCAGGCTGCTCATTATAAATCAAACCAACGATGGTATCTCATTCCTAATCACGACGATTAAACAGACGCAAGAAAGACTTCTTACTTTTTATTTTATTTTCAGCATCTTTAAGTTCGTAAAGGATTTTAATTTCTATAATCATGCAAAATCGCCCCATGTTCTTATCTCTCTTGCATATAATTTGGTATCGACATTTTTATTACGCTATGAATAACGTAAATAACTTATCATGATTAATAAAGAATATCTCTTTATTAATTCGGATGTAAAATGTATGTTCAGTTTGCTTAGTACTTTCACTTTTTTTATTGTATATAGTAAGGAAACGAGCAAAACTTTCAACTGATGGTAAGTGCCAACGTATGCCCATAACAAATGCTCTTTTACCCAGAACATTTCTGTATGACACCACACTGCGCACGACAACCTGAGACATCAGTCCTTGAGTCTCATATGCCCCGTGATTACGATAGCTGTCAGTGCCCTTCAAACCGAAACACAGTAATGGTTGCACACTACTGCTTCACGGCAGACTAACTGGCACTGGGGCGATACCTACCTAGACGGGTTCCTGCATAGGAATCCTACCACCAGATAAGACTATTAAGATTACAGAAATGACGACACATGTAAAAGGCTTATGACTTATGTGATACGCCGTGGTGTTCCCAAATATGATCCAATAGGGGTTCTGCGACAATTTTGGAAAGTAAATACACTTGTAGACGTTTTTGGATCTTCTATTTTATATCGAATGGGAGATGATAGTTAAGTTTTCCGCAAATTTTTCAGAGTTCGTGAAGTGTTCCATTGCAGAAAAAGTTTGGGAACCCCTGCGATACACTATTTAATTCGGCTATGTTGAATTCAAACACTTCGATCAGATATTTGTTAACGAATATGTAGGTATTGTAATTAACGGACCCCGATGCTCGTGATTAACGTAAACGAACGCCTCGTCTACTTCATCAAAGAGCAATTAATAAAAATTACCTCTTACATAAAACTATTAACGTCCAGCCGCGCGCGCCAACGATAAACTGATCGAAATCATCTCACATGGCGATAATAAATTAATTGTTTTATTATGTCACAAGCGAGATGCGATAAAAACCAACAAATTACTATCGAATTGAGACATCCCGCTATCCCTTTTATTAGACACGCGTAGACCTTAACGGATAACAGACGTCATAAGTCTATCGAAAAATCAAAATGGCTGAGTGTACATTTTTTTTCACCCCAGCGTGAGCTTTATGCTAATGAAGCCCGAAAACAAACATTGTTACAAGGCAAATGTGTAACATAAAATAAAAATAAATTAAATAATAAAGGGAATCGTTAAAATGGAAGAAATGCCCGTAATTTATCCACGAGTCACCTTTTAGGCATTCCGTGGATGCCTTCGCGGCGGGGTCCCGCCCGCTCTAGACGCGATCTCCAAATAAAAAGGCGCCACAAAAAGACGTATTCAATAAGCCGTTGGCCATTACGGATGTAATCGATGAGATAAATTAATAATAATGAAATTTGAAGAGATGAGAAGAGGGATAGGTTTAACTTAACTCCATGACATCGCAAATTAAATGTGTGTTTATTAAAATTGTCTTAATAGAAGAATAAAAAATATTTTAGAATGTGAAAATAAATAGCTGCTACAACTTGATTATTAAAAATGTAACAACTGTTATTTATGCATAGAGAAATATACATACACACACAATAAGAGCGTCGGCAGTCTATGGGCCAGAGGCGCCGATTTTCGACCACGGCAACAATTACCGAATACCGTTGTAACTTGGCTTGGTATTAGGTAAAGAAATCTAGTCTCTAAGGGTGTGAGGTAGCTACTCCTCCCTGCTCCCCTTGGCGACGCCCTTGATAAACCCTCTCACCCGAACACACCTCACTCATTATATACGATTATGAAAATACACACACATTTAGTATATTTTTGGAAAAAAGCCTATTCAGGAATTATTTAATTGAAACTGAACATATTTTATCCAGAGGGGGGTGGGAGGACAGTTTTTTTTTTTAATTAATTTATTTTCGTACCAAAACGGCTTTTAATAGATTAGAAAAAAATAATTCATATCCATTCTAATATTATTAATGCGAAAGTAACTCTCTGTGCCTCTGCTCACGGCTCAACCGTGGAACTGATCTTGACGATTTTCTGCAGAGATAGCTTGCGTTTTGGAGACGGACATAGGATGCTTTTTATCCCGGAAAATCAAAAAGTTCCCACGGTATATTTAAAAAACCTATATCTACGCGGACGAAATCGCGGGCATCAGCTAGTTAATGTTGTAAATGCGAAAGTAACTCTCGTTTGTTACCTTTTCACTGTTCACCCGTTGAACTGATCTAGACGAAATTCGGCAGAGATAGCTTGTAGAATGGAGACGGACAAAGGATACTTTTCATTCCGGAAATAAAAGCTCCCACTAGTATTTTTATTAAACCTAAATCCACACGGATGCAGTCGCGGGCTTCCGCCTGGTTGTTCATATATTATAACCTGGCCGATTTTAAGCTTCATCACATATTTACAAAAAGGCGTAGTCATCTGCGTAGAATGATGTCTTTCTAAGCCAATACAATAATGTTAATAACTCTCACTTTCTTATTCCTTACATTCCTGTATCCAAAATGCTATATTACTGGTGGTATGGTGAATTCCCATACAGGAATCCGTCTAGATAGGTACCACCAAACTTTGGGTCCATTATTCTGCCGTGAAAGAGTAGTGTATAAACATGACAGTATTTCGATCTGTAGGGCAATGGGCATATGAGACACCAGAGCTGATGTTTCAGGGTGACGAGCGAAGTGTGGTGCCACACAGAAATGTTCTGGGTGACAGCATCTGTTATGCGTGGACGTTGCGCTTAACATAAGGTGATTCAAAGATCGTCTCGTCACTTTCTGCTTTAAAAAAAAATACTATCAGTCAGGTTTTGAATATAGACAATTACAATACATCCGGAACCAAATTTTGGTTCAGAAATAGTACTTTGCCTAGGATTAGAATCCAGACCCCACGCAAGAACAGTTAAACGTTGCGTTCGCAGTATCCATGTGTATTTTTGAGTGTGTTTGTTGTTTGCTCAAAGACAAATGTACTTATAAGCTGATAGATCAGTTATTACAGTATCATAAACAGAAGGACACTTATAATAATCCCAATACCATAATACTTACCATTTGTCTTGCACAAATATTGGTTTAGGCTGGTATTCGAACCCACAAGTCTAGTATCAGAGGTCAGATATGCTAACTACTAAGTCAAGCATCGTCAGAATATACTAATGTGCATTTCGACACCATAAAACAATCTGCATTGTACATCCATGCATAAAATACATTTTCATATTACTTTAATGTGTGAATAAAAGGAGAGAATATAAATAAAAACCAAACGATTCTGATTCTTAATTTTTATTGGTAAATTCACATTCAAATTATTGACCATGTTGTTGGCGGATGTTACAATAATGGGATATCTACTGACAAAATTTAGTTATTATCCACTATGATACTGTATCGGTATTTCACAAAATCTATTTCTACCGCATTCGACAGCTACAATTCTTTAAAGAGTGCATAAATGCTTCAAAATTCCAGTGTCGGGAGTGAGCCAGCAATGAGACCATCGGGAAATAGATACAAGTTTATTCGAAGACACAGTTACATCATCCGTTAACGAATCCACGATACAGATCGAACAACAAAAATATTTCTATATTAATTGTCTACTCTCACATAATCACTGAGAAAAAGTATAAAATACGTGCGCGTGTCACGTCACGGTGTCATGACGCAGACGGGAACGTGTGACCATTACAATATACGCTATGAGCTTCAAACGCGAGTGTGTCTCGCGGCCGTCAGTGAAGCACGACGGGGGGACAATAGGAAACAATATTAGAAAGAGAATATTTAATACAACGACAAGGACCGAGGGCAACACGCCTGAGATTCAGCGCCCTCGGTCCGCCGCACGCATTCGTTTCTGTCGCACCGCTCCATGTGGACGAATGTAATCCTATATTTAAGTCACGGGTCAATTTGGGTTCGACTCGGTGAACGAGTTGCAGTATGAACGTTTGTTGCACGTGGGTGTTGCGGTGGCGTGTGTGGTCGCGTGCGGTGCGACGGTGTTGCGGACGGCTTACGAGTCCCACCAGTCGGGGCCTCCGCTGCCACCGCCGCCGCCGCCGCCTCCGTACGAGCCGCCGTAGTTGCCGCCGTACGAGCCGCCGCCGTATCCGAATCCTGGGTGAAAAGACAATCACATTTTTCCACTAACATTTTTAAGATAACTATATATAGTATGTTAAAGACAGGATGTAATAAGTATATTCGACAAAAAAAATACAATAAAATAAGACATAATTTAAGTGTTTTAGATATAAAGTTCATTCTTTGTTTGAAGTTCACTTAAAACCAAAACAGTAATAACAATCATAAAAATAAAAATATATAATATTTTATACCACAGTCTATATTAGGTACCAAAGTATATAATTATGTTATCACTTAATAAAGACTTTGGTGTATGTGTATGTGCAGTATGACGCAACAAAAGAGTCTGCACTCAGAATAAGTTGCAAATATCCCCAACATTCATTTAAGGCAGCCAAATGAATATATTTTTGGCTGCATTGATTATATTTATAATTATTGATACTAGTGGTCGCCCAATCATCGAATTTCGACCGTTATTCATAACTTTACACTGGTAGCAGGATTCTTGCACCACCACCCCAGGACCAGTTATTCTGCCGTAAACTGTGCTAACATTATTGTGTTTCGGTCTGAAGGGCACTGAATCTAGTGTAATCATAGGGCATAAGAGACTTAAGAACTTATGTCTCAGGGTAACGGGGGCTGTGTGGTGCCAACCGGAAATGTTCGATTTTCAGTCATATTTAGTAATCTACAAACCAGTAAAAGTAACAGCCTATAAATGTCCCACAGACCTCTTATTTCCGAGAGGGTTTTGGAGCTTAGAAGAGAACTAGTAACGTCAGAATGGTGTAAATTTCTCATAGCGATATTTTTCAGAAATTACCTCAATGGGTTTGTAATTACTGGGATACTTTAATGCGTACCCAATGGGAAAGCTTAGGTGGGTCATCATTACGGTCATTACCATCATCATTTCAGCCTATCACAAGTCTACTGCTAAACATAGGCCTCCATTATATATTTAAGGTAATTTCCTTTTTTGTTATCAACCACGTGGCCTAGTGGTCACAGTACCTGCCTTCTAGGCCGAGAGTCCCGAGTTCGTATTCAGCCGTGGTCAACATTTGTCCACTGCATGTGAAATTTATGTCTGCGAAACGCACTCACGACACAGTAACTCTAGTGTGAGGCGCCGTATTTGAACAGGAAAAAAGAAATTAGAGAAAAGGCATTCATTCAGGCTTTTCTCTATGCGTACCGGAGCCCATGGAGGAGGGTCCGGCGGAGCGCGGCGGCTGGCGCGGCTGCGTCCGGAAGTCCCTCGCGCCGAAGCCAGCGCCGTTGCCGCCGAAGCGTCCGCCGCCCGAGCGGCTGCCCGCGCGCCGCCCGCCGCCGCCCAGCCGCCCGTCCGCAGCCGTGCTCGTCAGCCAGCTGCACGAAAAACGCGCACATTCTTATCATTTTCACAACATACATAGAGTCACGCCTCTTTCCCATAGGGGTAGGCAGAGGCCACATCTTTCCACTTGCTACGATCCTGACACACATCTTTCGCTTCCTCTAGTTGCATTAGTGTTTTCATACAAGCTCGTGGGTTGCGGGTACTTTTGACGTGGCCTTTCCTTAAAACGATTTAGATCTGATCGTAATACGTTTTCCTGCGTCGACCCTTACCGGCTTGCCCATTCACACTCGCCTCATAAATATGTTTCGTCAATCTTCTTTCATCCATCCTCTCTACGTGTCCAAACCATCTAAGCATCCTTTTCTCTATCTTTGTCACTACATCTTCTACCACACCGCAACGTTCTCTTATCACGTTGTCTCTCAGTTTGTCCATCAAAGTCACTCCAGCTATACTTCTCAAACTTTTCATTTCAACAGCATTAATCTTATTTTCATTCTTTCATATCACAACACGGACGATTATGATGATGATTATCATTTTGCAATCTATACTAACATGCTCTCTCTGTCCCTCTGTTCGTTACCTTTTCACGGTAAAACCGTCTCAGGGAGACGGCCGCAGTGTGGTACCAAACAGAAATGTTCTGTGTGACAAAGCATATGTTGCAGACAGATTTTCCTATAAAAAAAATTTGATAGTGTAGCTGTAGTATATATTAGACTACTCTACTCACTTGGGCACATCCTGCTTAGCCTCGACGAGAAGCTCAACAAGATCGCGTGCCAGGCCACGGTTGGAGTCATTGAAAAAGGAGGTGGCCACACCAAGATTGCCCATACGGCCCGTACGACCAATGCGGTGCACGTACTCTTCCACGTCCGACGGCAAATCGAAATTGATCACGTGACGCACATGAGGTATGTCCAAACCTGACAAAGAATATAAAATTAGAACCTGGTTTCTACAGCTGAAGACATTAATAAGATTAGTAAATTCTAAAATTCAGCAAATCGATGTCGGGGAAACTCTTCTAATACCGCTAATTTATTTATTTTTTTAATTTAAATCCATGCAAACACTTTTAATAAATCGAATGTTTAATACCGAATTTTATTTGTACGGTTAATTTCCCTAAACTGCTGCAATGAAAGATGTCTTTAAGCTTCTGGACTGGAAAGGATACGGTATAGGACGTCAACAGATAATTGTATAAAGGAAAAGAAGAGTCAATGGAAAGGTTTTTTTTTATTTGATAAAGTGTCGAGACGAGCAACACGTTCACCTGATGGTAAGTGCAATGTTTGCCCATAACAGATGCTGTGTTACTCAGAATATTTCTGTGTAGCACCACACTGCGCCTGTCACCCTGAGATATAAAAGTCTCATATGCCCAGTGATTACGCTAGCTCTCAGTGCCCTTCAGACCGAAACACAGTAATTTTTGTACACTACTGCTTCGCGGCAGAATAACTGGCCCTGTGGTAGTACCTACCTAGACGGATTTCTGCATAGGAATCCTACCACATATTGAGGTACAGACCGAATAAAGTATTTAGTTACAGACCTCTAGCTGCCACCGCCGTGGCCACGAGTATCGGCGTCTGTCCGGAGCGGAAGCGGCGCAGCGCCTCCTCGCGCTCGCGCTGTGTGCGGTCACCGTGGATAGACGTCACCGGGTACCCCTCGCCATGTAGGTACTCCTCCAACTGATCCGCACCTGGGTTACACTTACATATTAAATGCATACATAAAGACTCGCCTTTCACCCATATAAGGGGTAGGCAGAGGCTACGCTTGTAGCCCACTTTTCGTCCCCGCGGAAAACGAGACGACGCAAGCCAAGGCGCGACCATTTTAGTACCAGTCAAAAAAAACAAGTCCGTTGCGTTCCCACGAGCAGAATAGTCACAGCATTGCATAATATGGTGTTAATCTGCACAAATAACGGCTGCCCGTACAATACCTTAGTTGTCTCTTACGACCTACCTCGGTAGGAAAGAGGTAGGTGCTATTCTACTCTGCCGGACACCTATCGGCTAAGTTCTAATCTGAACAGTACTAACGCCATCCTTAGTTCAGTTTACATATAATCACTTATATAATTATCAACAAATAATAAAAGTAGTTAACTTACAGTTCTAGACTTATATCAAATAACAAAAAATACAACAAACATTAAACGTTTTAAAAGAAAAAAAAAACAAACCCTTTTTAGTTTCCACAAAAACAAGGGTGAGTTGATCTTCTTCTGGGTTGCGTTGTAATAAATTAGAAGCATTTAGCAGGTCCAATAAAAATGAACGTTTGTGTGACTCCTCTACCCAGACAACCTAAGCAAAAAAAACTTTAATTATTTAATTGATCAATACTTCCTTAAAAAATGCTTTTGGCCAACAAACATATTGTGCAACATTTTAACATCAATACAACCGTTTACCTTCTGAGTAATATTCTCCGAAGTGGAGCCAACACGTCCAACAGCCAAGAACACGTAGTTATGCAAAAAGTCCTGCGCCAGCACTTGAATCTGCTTGGGGAAGGTAGCTGAGAACATGAGCGTCTGCCGTTCGCCAGTCTTCGGCATAGTGTGACACTCGACGATCTTGCGGATCTGCGGCTCGAAGCCCATGTCAAGCATGCGATCTGCCTCGTCGAGCACCAAGTGGCGGCAGTAGTCCAGCGCCACGCGGCCACGGGCCAGCATGTCCACGAGACGCCCGGGAGTGGCCACCAGCAGGTGGCAGCCGCGTTCCAACTCGCGCAGTTGATCGGGCACCGGGGAACCTCCGTAACTGAGATAGATAGAAATCAGATTAAGCTTTCGGTCGTATGTAAACGTGATTACAAGAATACATTTTTATATGTTAATAAAATATAGAGACTGGTTACACCAGTCTCTATATTTTTAAATTAAATCCTACCGGATTCCTATGCAGGAATCCGTCTAGGTATGTACCACCCCAGGGCCAGTTATTCTGCCGTGAAGCAGTAGTGTGCAAACATTACTGTGTTTCGGTTTGAAGGGCAATGAGAGCTAGTGTAATCACTGGGCATATGAGACTTAAGAGCTGATGTCTCAGGGTGACAATCACACCGGGTACACACGATACACCCGTGTTCCAGGGCGGTTCTCATCGCCCAGTTACCGAAACACAAGTCGACAGTCCGAATGGAGGCCCGCAGCCTACCTCGAACGGTCATTAGACTTAAAAACTTTTTAGAGATATTCTAAATCGCGCAAACACGCAGCGAACGTACGCACGAGTTTATTTATGTATTTATGTTTGGGTCAAACCAAACCTGGCACGCGGGCCCCTGGCCCGTGAGCACAGTATCCGATGAAGCTGTAAAAGCCAAAAAAGGCTAACAGCAATTACATCACCGAAATTATATATCAGGGTGACGGCTGCAGTGTGGTATCAAACAGAAATGTTCTGGGTGACGCAGCATTTGTTATGGGCAGACGTTGCACTTACCATCGCTCACTTATCATCAAGGTGAACGTTTTTCTCGTTCCGTCACTCTTATCAAATAAAAAATAAAAAAAGACAGAATAGAGAAAAGAGAGTGTAACAATAAAGGGAGAAACAATCATGCAGTCCACCTTATGGTAAGAGGTCACATAAGCTAATAGAAAATATTTTCATAATTTGATGTGTTTCGAAATGTTTTTCAAATTCGAAATGTTGTCACCGTGAAAAATCTCAGGTGGAAAGTTAGTAAGTTAATTAGTTAAAGTAATTTTCGAACACGGCGACAACTTCCGAATACTGAAAGAAGCTATAAACGTCCAACAGTATTTTACACATCATATAAAAAAACGACAAAAATATTCTACTATTTTATGGTATTATTCAATTGGCTATTCTCTATATAGGAGCTAGTTAGCCATATGTCGGAACTCATTTAAATTATAACATTGAAACTTGCCTTATTAGAATAATATTTTCTATTCATCAAACCCACTCATTTGAATACTTAATTTTACAATGATTTAATTAAAAAGTGATATGAACAGATCAACATACACAACACATGGTCGCACACGGGAACGGTAGGCGAACTTCCTAGCCTCGTCGTAAATCTGGGTGGCGAGCTCACGAGTTGGCGCCAACACCAATCCCAGTGGAAACTGCTTGCGTCGATTGAATCTGAAAATAATAATAGAAAAATAATTTATAAAACAGCGACTTTGATGGTATATATTTAAATGCTTTGATCAGTTAGTGTAAGGACTGGACATATGAGAATTAAGAACTGATGTTTAAAAGTGGGTAGCGCACTGTGGTGCCACACAATAATGTTCTGGGTGACTCAGAATTTGTTACAGGCAGATGTTGCAATTAACATCGGGTATACAACAGGATCGTCTCAACACTTTCTTCCATTAAAACAAAGGAAATATCTCTGATATTACACTGAAACAATGCAGAAACAGAAAAACATTTACCCCATATTTTTTACAGGTCCTGCTTCGTACATCTGATTGAGAATGGGCACCAGGAAGGCAGCGGTTTTGCCGGAACCCGTCTGAGCGCAAGCCATCACGTCTCTATGACCCAACACTATCGGAATGGCATACTTCTGTACCGGCGTCGGCTTGTCGTAACGAGCCATCGAAATGTTCGAACGCATTATTTCCGTCAAGTTAACATCCTCAAACTGTTAAAAAAAACACTTGCATTAGAGCAACGTAATTACAGAATAAGAGCAACAGATACCAAGATAATCATTACGATCCATATAAGTAAATGACCTCAAAATACTGGCAATTATATGTAATGTGCATATAATGCCACTTTTGATAATTTTCAATGATAAAATATGGAGTAGGCAGTGAGTTGGCAGAGTATAGAGTAAGCATCAATGAAAAAAACATCAATTAACCTTTAAAAATCAACAGGATAATAGAAAACTTAATGCCTTCTTCATTTAAACTCACGCTGGTGATGAAGTCCGGTACGTGGTCGCCGCTGGCCTCAACCGGTATATCCTCGTATTTTGAGAAGTTAATGCCTGTGTTGCCAGTGCCAAACAGGTCCAACTCCGTCCGCTCGTCGCGAGGTAGCGGGATCGTCCAGTCATTCTAAAGAAATCAAACATACAATTGTTTATGGTTTTTATTTAATTATTAGTTATAACATTGTAAAGAAAAACAATGTTGCAACATTTTGAGTCACTATAGGAGGAGTAACTTTAGTTTGGGTACCACATTAGTTACTCGTTACACAATTTAGGCAAAAATCGGTGCCAATGCTTTTATTTCCTCAAAACAAGGAGTTAGGTAAAATTTAAAATAAAAACTATTTAGAACAAAATCCTAATTCCATTATGTTGTTGTAAAAGCAGAGGCCACAAGAGTTTTCTGACATTTCTATTATTCAATTTTTATAAGACAGAAGTTATTCGATTCTTTCACTGTGCAACTGCATGGCAAATAAAAATGTATGTCAATAAGTATGTATTGTGTAATGGTAGTTACTAGCTCAGCTAAAATATCCATTACTTTGCAGTGGCCACTACAGCTAAGGATAGATGTATCTTCCATCTTCACACACACACCATAAGGGACACCTGCTATAAACAAATAATTCTAATAGGAAATCTTAACTATATGAGTAGGAAAAATTAATAATATTGTTCTGTAAGGATTAAATCAGAATATCTAAAAGAAGTCGATGGATGCAGGTGGCTCAGGACCGTGTTTTGTGGCAATCTATGGGGGAGGCCTATGTTCAACAGTGGACTATGGTAGGCTGAAATGATGATGATGATGATGATGATCTAAAAGAAAGGCACGAAGCATTGTTATAGTTATCAAGTCCTCAATGCATTCTAGAAACTAAAAAGGAACGAAAAAGATGGCTTCAGTTCTGCCCACACAAATCAAGAAAAAGTTTTTTTTTATAGGAGAAGAAAGCAAACAAGTGGCCCATGTGTAGTGCTATTTTTGAAAGTGTATGTCAGTTCTTAAAGTAGCGTCATTTCTCTCTATAAGGGTTACTTATAATAAACAGTAGTCCAAAACATTAATAGGTAAGCCGAGTCAGTACATACCTCGTCCCTGCGAGTGCTTGTACGACGCACATCATCGGAACCCCAACGCGAATTGCCGCGCTCCTCAGCGCGTGGCTCAGGCTCCTTCCAGCGGTCGTTCCGCGGCGCCGGCGGTTCGCTGTCCTCGTCGCGGCGCACGTCCCTGTCGCGACCTCCCTCGCGGCCACGCCCGCCGCGATCGTTCCACCGCTCTGACTCAGACCAGCGATCTGACTCTCCATTTTGGCTACCAGGTTCACGACCTAGGTCAGATTCTTTATCTATATTCGAGAGTATTTGGAGAAAAAAAGATTAAATTAGTGTTATTATTTTATTGTTAATATAGTTTTATTAGCGAGATACTCCTTAAATAAAAATGGTGTTACAATTAGTAAAGCAAATTGTGTACACTATGGGTTCTGTGACGATCTTCTCAATTTTACAATTGCAACAAGTGTTTATTTCTCCTACAACATAACTGCTGTATTTACAGTAAATGGGAAGATTGGTAAATTATTATATTATAAAAATATCAATTATGTCATATAAACAACAATACAGTTTTCAAAGACCTCACAATAACCAATATCAAAAGATGACAGGATTCTTGAAATATTTGTAAAAGTAAGCACATAATTTTCAATATACAGTGCATTTAGATACATAGAGGTAGCATTTTTAAATATATACTCTCAATTGTTCTAAAACATAAGGACATTCCCTTAGTCTTCAGAAAAACATATAAAATTATAAAGAGTAAAAAAATTCAGGAAATGTGATGGTATAGTGTAGTTATAATGATGAATATTCTATAATGAATCATCAATTGCATTTTGTTGTAGAATTTTAAATTATGTAATATTTAAGTAAGTAGAGGTTAAATGCCACTTACATTGTTCTGTGTTGGGCATGTAAAAGAAAAAAGTTTTAAAAAGGGACGTGCTATGTTAATATAACAATTAAATTTGAAATTTATATGCATTTTGCCATGCAATCTGTAAAAACCAGTAATAAAAAAGCCAAGCCTATGGATGTACATTTCTTTATAAAGTTCCATAGTCAAAGTTATAAAAATAAAGGTGGCCACTCAAGCATTAATTGGTATATTAAAAGTACTGTTCTTCATTTGTTTCAAATTGTTGGATAAATTGTTCCAATGTTCAGGTATTTTCTAGCATGACAATACTCAAATTTGTCTACTTAGCTGTTAAATTTTAGGGTTAGGGCAACCAAATATATGAATGAATCAAAATTGAGGAAACCAATGAACCAAATACAATGAAACCATATCTAGTGCAAGAATTGGACTTAAGATAAAATTAAAAGATAACATGACTAATTGACTGAAATTAAATGATTTGTGACTTTTTTCATTGAGCAATAAAATATTGTAAGTAGTAAAATATAGAGATTTACATACAAAATTACAACACAAATTTGAGATTTAAGATACTCAATTCTCTTATTGATTTGTAGATTGTACAACTCAATCTTAATGTTACATTTTGCATTGCAATTGTTAAACATAGCCCCTTATAAAACATAGACAGTCTTATTTACCCTGACTAGACAAAACTTGGGCTGTGCCATTTTAATGTATCTTTTATGAATCTTAAATGTTTAAAACAAACTATTGTATTAATATTTTAATGACAGTATTTGATGTCCAAATGTCAGCCCAAATTTATAAAAACCAATTCACTATAAATTGAGAAGTAATGGTGATAAGCTATGCAACATTAAGTAGACAATGAAGATATAATATAACTATGTTTATGACTGTTGAGTCATGGTCAGTGTATAATAGTGGTCAGTGGCCAAGTGGTCACAGTACCTGACTTCTACGCCGCGGGTCCTGGGTTCGAATCCCAGCTAGAGCCAATATTTGTGCTAAAACACAAATTGTTGGTATTCGGGTCTGGTTATGTTGTGATTGTCCCCGCGTTTCTGACACTGCATCCTCGACTACCTCCAATTTTATTGCATCAGCGTTACATCGGGCGCGGGTAGGATGGGAGGAGTGAGTGCCTCTGTGTTTGCTCATACATTTGTGGCACTATAATATCTCCTGCGCAGTTGATGGCCCTCGACAGTATTCGGAAGTTGTTGCCGTGGTCGAAATCGGCTAGGAGAACGTCATCATCGGTAGTGAATGAAACATAGGTTTAAGAATACAGCACCATATTCGCTAATGCTATGAAAGTACTCACCGCGGTCTCTGCGCGGAAAACGCGAGTCGTAGCCACGATCGTATTCACGGTCGCGGTCGTCGCGCCGACCACCACGGTCGTATGTCCTGGAGTTGCCTCCGTATGATGTACGTATATCTCGTGATTCACTTGGACGAGCTTCTAAGCTTTGACGCTTAGGCTCTTCCCCTACAGACAATATAAATTATTATCACCTATAGCCTATCTGTGTGTCTATAATGCCATTAGGAATAGACATATGCGGTATGATATAAAAAGAAATTGTAAATTTGTTGAATTAATTTTTACCAATGGACAACATTCTAAATATTTTCAGCACTTGAGAATGACAGCTTAAATTATAGAAACAAATGGAAAGCTTAAATACATTCCTATTTTCTTTGTATACATTAAAAATAATTAAACAAAGAAAGTAGTATTTAAATGGCATAAATTGACAAAAAGTATATATTTAATAAATACATTTACATAGAATAATCATCACAACCAATTCTAAAAAAAGTCTATCACAAGAGGATGTCACATATTTATAGTATATGTATTTATACAATGTCATTTTCTATTATCTTTTGTGACATAGTTTAGAAATCAAACTGAAATTTGATTTGTGTCCAACATAACGCTTCCTTTATAAATAACAAAGAAATCTCATTTTTAAAACTAATTTAATGATAATAAATATTTTATGTCCAGTTGGCAATTTGATTCATAATTAGTGCAAGTGATTAGTATTAAATGTGGTTCTTGCTAGTGATCAGGGGTGTGTTCTATTTTATTGAGAGTAACTGCTCCCCTAGCATCATGCCTTCACTTTCACTCACAGCATGCTCACCACTAAACAAATTTGGACATACTTTTGTTTGTTTAGTGTTCAGTGCTTCACAGATGGACACTTAATGAATATGAAAATGAGATACTGCATACATAATGCAGTATCTCATTTTTAATAATGGTGAGGTGGAACAAAGATGAATGTCTTTACAACTGTAAAGAACCTAAATACCAAAATAAATGAGTTCCTGCAGTTACAAACTAGTCTGTTCATCCATTTTTAAAGTTAGTGTTTGTTCAATGTCCAAGACTGATTTACTAATTGCAACGGCTAAACACTACTCGCACTACATGTATGCACTAATCACTCTTAATAAGCACTAATCAATAATTACCAACACTCTCAGTAATCAAAGTGCAAACTGAGCTTTAAGAAATAACAAAACATAGATATTAATTATACATAATTATGTATGTTGTCTAATATTTGATGTTTTATTAAATCTACATTTTCGAAGTATTTAATAGAGCAGCTCTATTTTATACATCTTTTAAATACAACATTATTTATACCAGGAGACTAAAACATAAGTAATAAAAAAATCCAAGATTGATTTTGTGATAAGATGGGGAAATAGAAGAAAATAAAAGTGTTTATATTGCTACTGAAAGACAAAAACCTTGAGAAGTGTTGCCCTGTAACTGCCTGCGCAGATGCGGAGGAATGTATCGGCCAGCACCCTTAGAAGCCTGAGGCTGCAAGTCCAGACCAGCAAGCTGCAACCAATAATTGTTAACATTTATTATTATAATTATAAATCAAAATAACTAGATCTCGAACGATTTATGAACTTAAGTCACTAAAGAATGTTAAAAAAAGCTGTAATGCAATTAAGATGTTTAATTTAAATAAGAAAAATTAAGTATAATGAAGTTACATGTAGTCATGAAAAAATTATGAATGAGCAACAATTCTTGAATGAGAATGTAAGTTGACATGCCAGAAATATAAATATGACGGTTTATATTACATAAAATCTCTTTATTTTCCTATGCTATAGAGAAAATATGGGAAATACATATAATTTCGAGTGTTAAATTTTTCTGCATGTTATATTTCTAAGAATGGTAAAATTGAAATTTTACGGACACTTCGATTTTACTGCAACGGGAGAAATTTTAGAAACCTTTAACTTATCACAATTATTTCAAAGAACTGCTATACCAATACATAAATGGTTAAGCCTACAAAATCAATCAGATACCAAGTCGCCATGTTGGTTATACCGAGACACGTAAGGGAAAGAATTGTAATAGGAATTCTCTAGGTGTTCTGTTATGAATTAGATGTAATATAATATTTAAAAATAAGTTTAAAAGTATTGCATCAAATAATGAAGACTAGGCAAATGAAGTGAAAATCAATATGAAGCACAAGTACATGAGGTACCGACCTGCTGCTCTAGACCTGTTCCATTTTGGTTGGTAACATTACTCATATTACTACCAAGCGGTACGTTTTTTTGGGAACTTTGCTCCAAAAATACTATTTAAACACAGTCTACAATGAATTTTGCACAAACACAAATTCACAAAATCACATGAATAAGCGACAATTTTACTTTCCGAAAATCACTTTTCATTCGTAGTTTTTGTTCTTCTTCACGGATGGGATGGGTTTTGTCTTTGCTCTATTGCTCACTCATTCATTCGATTATCGTACGTTTCGTTTTGATCAGTGTTCCCGCATTTAAAAACAACTTTAAATATCATAAACACGTGGTATTTTAGGTTTCACTTGTTTCAACATTGAGAAATTAGAAAGGAAAATACATAATATTAAACTGGGGTTTGCTATCTATATAAGGCAGTTCCGAGTAATGGCAGCGTAAGAAAATTTGCTACATTATGTCATCCCGCGTCGAGTCTATTAAGGTTAGGAGGAGATGTGCCTGGAAAATCATCTCTGGTATTGCGAATGTTGTTGGGCGGCGGTGATCATTAACCATCAGGCATTAATATTATTATATATTATTATGTTTATATTATTATATAGCATTAATATTAGAAAATATACTAATTTTACATGATTAACCGACCAAATTGTGAATTGCGTAATACGTAATATGGTTAAATAACTTACTTCGTGCCATCTGTAAATAGTTGAATTATAGTAATTGGGATTACCATCAGTTGACTAATTTTGCCACTGATAAAAGCCATTGTTTCGGTTTTCCGAGTGAACCAATTTTATAGAATCATTAATTAATATTTATTTTGAATTTTGTCCGGATTCCATATTTTTCTGCCATTTTCTACCATATTTTACTAGGCAAAATGTATGACGCCCGGGCCTCTTGACATACATTTTGTAAACGTCCTTTGTAGAAATGCAATGTATCGTTCGTGTGCGAGTCCATAGTCCGACTCGCACTTCACAGATTTCTGAGTGGCCTGTGACCACAATCTTTTTTGAGGGCTGAATCTGCGCCTGAGCGCGAGGGCCGGATGACGAAGCTCAACTCTAATTCAGTAAGCGAGTTAAGAAAAGAGTTATGCTGCGAGATATAATCCGTAACAATTATATCCACAGCAGTAATAGAGTATCCAACAAAGGATACATACATACATACATAAGATCACGACTATATCCCATAAGGGGTAGTCAGAGACTGGGAGTTCACTGCAAAAACAGATGACTGCCACAATCCACGTTTCACCAAAACAATATAATGCACTTGGTGTGATAGGTGGTGAGCCCATCGCCATCATGCGCTGTTGGGTGCACAGTGCAGTTTAATTCCTTACTCGCCTTTTACGAGATCCATTGGATGAGATGGAGCGGTAGTATTCTTTTATCGAGCCGCCACCACACGGCATAGACGCCACCATACGGCATAGCCGCCACCACACGGCAAAGGATCCAACAAAGGATCAGCAAGCTAAAATAGCAGTGGCCCGGCCATATAGCTCGTAGAACTGATAATTGTTGGGGAAGAAAGGTTCTGGAGTGGCAACCTTGTACTGGATTTTTTTTATTGAATATAGTGATGAAATCAGGTAAACTGATGGTAAGCGCAACATCTGCTCATAACAAATGCTGTGCTAAAACATTTCTGTTTGACACCACACTGCGCCCTGAGACATAATTATTTAAGTTCTTAAGTCTCATATGCCCATTGATTACACTAGCTCACAGTGCCCTTCAAACTGTTGGCACATATGCGGATTCACGCATAGGAATCTTACCACCAGTAGTAAATGTAGTGTACAGCAACCCTCATTACATGGGGCTACGACGATCGAGGCATCGATTAGTGATGGGCTGAAATGATGATGTAAATTGAAGATGTTATGTGAAGTGTGAATTTAAAAGGGTTTGCTGTTATTTCTATGTATTAATAAAAAAAATTAGGAGGAGAAAAAATTGTGTCTCTTACTGCGAAAATAATGATACTTCATTACTACTTCATTTTACTGTTCTTGTCAAACATAAAAAATCACACAATTTGATCGAGATAAACATCGTGTGCTTAACATTTTAAAACTAATTTCTTCTTAACTTAAGTTTAACATGATATTATATATAAATATATGTATATATAGATACTGTGAGGCCAAAAATATCTTTATTTATAAGGTAGAAAATAAACAGTGGTATTGTTATTAAAAGATGTAGTGTGCAAAGTATTATACTAACTAAATTCGTGGCAATTTATATAAAGAATATTAATTTAGACTGTACGATTTATTTACTTATCCCTTACATATTTTCTGTATAAATGAAAGAAGAAAAATAAAAGTTAATAATTATAAATTTATTTATTTGTATCACAAATCTTATACACACTATACTTATGAGTCTAAATAGGTGTATACAATAATTTATCGCTAAATTAACTGCTGGCACTTAAAAAAGGGAATTCCTGTGCTATAAGTACCAGCATCCTTCCAATGACACGGATAATTATGTGAATTGAGACGGTTATAAGTTAAAGTAAAGTTTGTTACAAAGTATGTTATAATAAATGTTAGATTTTATTTAACTAAACTCTTAATGTTACATAATCCGACATAAGCTCGGCAAGCATGTAGCGCGAACTAGTAAACCTTTCGCATATGAATTAGTTTATTTGTGTGTGCGTGCGTGCGTGCTGCGTGCGTGCGTGCGTGAGTGCGTGCGTGCGTGCGTGCGTGCGTGCGTGCGTGCGTGTGTGTGTGTGTGTGGGTGTTGTGTGTGAATGTGTGTTTTTGTGTATGTCTGGTACAGATGATTATTTTATTGGGAGAACATTTTCAGTTTCATCATAGCTAAGTTTTTGAAGCCATTCAGTAAGTATCTTTTTACATGTGTATTTATTTGTTCTATCAATAGCCAATATTTTGTTAACTTTATTATAAATGAAGGGACTAAAATGTTTCTTTCAATTGTTACCAATCGGTAGGCCACATCTACTGTTAATATGCGACACAAAACTTAATTGCTCATCCAGGACCACACCTAAATATTATGTAGTAACAGAGTGATTTCATTTAGTACAGTCGCACATAAGATGTCTATTAGGTATGTGGTTATGGGCAGTGATAAGGAACCTGTTTTAGTCTAATGCTATTGGTTTTTTTATACTAAAAACCAAATGTGTGGTTTTGTCTACGTTAAGAGAAAGGGTATCTGAAAGCCATTTTGTAACTTTATTTAAGCCCATTTGGGCTACTTTAAAAACTTGATCCCATGTATCTCCTGTGAATAATAACGCCGTATCGTCTGCGAATGCCAGTAGTTTGCCATATTCTAGGTCTAATTTACACATATCGTTGATATATACGAGTATTAACAGTGTAGGCCCAAGTATGCTTCATTGGGGAACTCCGTGGTCTACAGAGAGATAATTACTTACATGTTTACCAATTTTAACACACTGTTTTCGGTTTTATAAAAAACTCCGAAACAATTTCAGCTGATTTTCTCTGATTCCAACCCTTTCCGATTTAGAATTTAGCTTGGGAATAGAGACAATATCAAAGGCTTTTGCCAAATCAAGGAAGATAGGAAGACACTTTTTCCTTTATCTAACGTTACAACAATACATACATACATAGAGTCACGCCTCTTTCCCATAGGGGTAGGCAGAGACCACATCTTTCCACTTGCTACGATCCTGACACACATCTTTAGCTTCCTCTACTTTCATTAGTGTTTTCATACAAGCTCGTCGGTTGCGGGTACTTTTGACGTGGCCTTTCCTCAAAACGATTTCGATCTGATCGCAATACGTTCGCCTACGTCGACCCTTACCGGCTTGCCCATTCACACTCGCCTCATAAATCTGTTTCGTCAATCTTCTTTCATCCATCCTCTCTACGTGTCCAAACCATCTAAGCATCCCTTTCTCTATCTTTGTCACTACATCTTCTACCACACCGCAACGTTCTCTTATCACGTTGTTTCTTAGTTTGTCCATCAAAGTCACTCCAGCTATACTTCTCAAACTTTTCATTTCAACAGCATTAATCTTATTTTCATGCTTCTTCTGCCAGACCCAACATTCACTACCGTACATAAGTGTGGGGACCAGTACTCCTCTATGTACAGCCAGTCGTCCCTTTTTAGAAACATTCTGGCTGCACATAAAGTTATGCAGGGCCCCATATAATTTATTTCCTGCCAACGCTCTTCGTTCAATATCACAGTCGTACTTTCCGTCTCTCGAAAATTTTGAACCCAAATATACAAACTCTTTCACTTGTTCCACTCTTTCTCCTTCAATCAGAACTTTGCAATCCGACATACTTTCTTCTCTTTCAAAAACCATTACTTTCGTCTTATCTACATTAATTTTCATTCCTTTGCTTTGTAGAGCATCATTCATAATATTAACCATCGCCTGCAACTCCTCCTCCGATGATGCTAATATAACCTGATCATCGGCGTATAGGAGGCATTTGACGGTCAGATCATTCATTCTTAATCCAAATGCACTCTCTTTAAGATCTTTCAAGCAATTGTCTATAAATAGGTTAAACAGCCACGGTGAAGCCACACATCCCTGTCTAACACCTTTTTCGATGTTAAACCAGTCTGTGTACGCCCCGTTTACCCTGACACAGGCACTGGAATCCTTGTACAGTGATTTCAGTGCTTGTATCAAGCTGCCGTTCACCCCATATATAGACAATGTCGACCACAGTTCTTTCCTCACCACTCTGTCATAAGCCTTTTCCAAGTCTACAAATGCGCAATAGACCTTTTGACTTTGAGCCAAGAATTTTTCGGCTATGCTTCGTAAGGAAAAGACCTGATTCATGCATCCCATTCCTCTCCTGAATCCCGCTTGTACATCCCATATCTTCTCTTCAGTATCATTCATCACTCTCTTAATCAACACCTTTGCATACAGTTTGCCAACAATGCTGAGCAAGCTAATGCCTCGGTAGTTTTTGCAGTCTTGCTGCGACCCTTTTCCTTTGTAAAGTGGTACAATGACGGCCTTGCACCAGTCTCCTGGTACGACGCCGTTCCTCCAGCAAAGGTTAAAAAGGCGGTACAGCTGACTAGCTACCACGCCCTGTCCAGCTTTCAGCATCTCTACTGTAATTCTGTCATATCCTGCAGCCTTGCCTAATTTCATACTATTCAACGCTTCCACGATCTCTTCCATGCTTATATCACTTTCTTTGCAATCTTCATTCATGTCCCCGAATGGGGCCTGTACTTGCATAATTCCTTTCTCAAATAAGTTTTCAAAATATTCCTTCCATCTCTTTAGGATGTATTCCTCTCCTTTCACAATACTTCCATCCTGGTTTCTGATTTTGTCCAATTGCGAGGTTGTATTTTTACCTCTGGTCGTTCTTATGGACTTCCAGAAAAACTTTATGTTGTGTTGAAAGTCATCAGATAACCTCCTATCAAATTCATCTCTATCATTCTCTTTCTTTCTTCTCACGACCTCTTTTGCCACGACCTTTAACCTATTATACTCATTCCTTGCCTTGCTTACATCTTCATTCGTTGCCTTTTTTATTCTCTGATTGGCTCTTGTGGCTAACCAATCCAGCCAAGCCTTTTTTTTATTAGATATTGCCTTTTGCACCTCTGCACACACAGTTCTTAACTTACACCCTCTTCTTCTCTTACTTTCACCACACACTTCAATAGTAGATTCCACGATTCCTTCCTTAAACAGCTTCCATAATTCTTCAACCTCACATGCCTCATCCAACGTGTCAAACTTCTCGATAAGTTTCTTTACAAATTCTTCTCTCACACCTTTCTCTTGCAGACCCTCAACTTTTATGCGTTCTAGAACACTAATAGGTTCATGCACACGGTGCCGCCATCTCTTAAAGACACCTCTTAATCGGCTCAACACCAGAAAGTGGTCTGTGTGAATGCCGACACCGCGGAATGCCCGAGTGTCTAGGACTTTCTTTCTCAATCTTTCATCCACAATTACAAAATCAATCATACTTCTCAGGCTTCCTTCTTCTCTAGTATACAAGTGGATCTTTTTATGGTCAAACATAGTGTTCGTTACCACAAGATTCCTCTCCAAACATACTTCAAGCAGACTTTCTCCATTTTCATTCACTCTGTTATCGCCGAACCTTCCCAGCACACTTTCATATCCATCACGCTTCACTCCCACCCACCCATTAAAATCGCCTAGCATTATGATTCTTTCATTTTCGTTGCATTTATTCAAAATATCTTTCATGCTATCCCAAAACTCCTGTCTCTCACTTTGGGCTTTTGAGGAACGGTTCCAACTCGCATCTTGTGGAGCATAAACCCCTAATATGAAGATGCGAGTAAGGCCAACCTTCAACCTCACCCAGAGGAGTCTAGGGCTCACACAATCAAAGTCAGTCACACATTCATTCATTCGAGCAGAAAGATTATTCTATTATTATTATTTTATTATTATTCATTTAATATTTATTATCATATTGTTACAACAATATGATAATAAATATTAAATGAACGCCATAATGTTACTGATCTCTGCCTATATCCTAAGCCATGATGAAATTAAAACGTTGTGGTATTCTCCTTTTCGTGGTGAACTACAGCTATGGCGACGGTCATAATATATCACATAGGTTGCACTATACTATTCTTGCTTGACGTGAAAACTGCATATAATAAAAAATTGAGAACATTTCTTCATGCTCCTATAAATCTTTCTGGCATCTATCCCGGTCCATTTATAATTACCTAGTGATACTTGAATTTCGCTTTATGCGAATAAATGTCATTTTATAAGTTTTAAATTTGGTGTTAAGTTAAAATATTGAAATATGCATACGATATGTACTCATATCTTTTGAATTGTTCGCACTTCCTTGCGTGGGCGGAATGACCGGAAGCCAACGTTTGGCCTTAGTTTAAATCTCTGATATCATTATAAATCCACAATCATCGGTACGTTACTGCGCTTACCACGAACAAGTGAAAAATGTTTAAAGTTACGCTAATAATATTTGCAATACTGTCTTCAGTGTTTTCAAGATCTATAGGACCTAGATCGATAATGATCGAAGAGGTGGTCATCCCCGAACCAGATGTTATTATGAAAAGTGTGCAGTTGGACGACTCCCCTGACGTGTATAGTTTTTCTAGTGGGGAATGTCCTGATGGTTTCATGATGGACATCGCAAGAATTTGTCGGGAGGTATGGTGAATGAAGAATTAGGGCTGTGGATTTTAATATCTTCTTGTAATGTCCGTGGCAAGCGCCATATCTTGTAATTTTAAACGTTAAGAAATAAATAATGTCTAACGAAATTGACATTTTTTTATTATTGATCGAATATTTAACTTTCCTATATACATTTTATTCATATAGTAAATGTAGCCTCTGTTAGTTTTGTGTTTAGATTACTAAAGAATTTAAACTTATGACTTAAAGCGTATGGAAGAACAATAACTTAAATTTACATTAAAACAATTATTAAATACAATAGCGTTTATTGATATCTATATTGGTTCACATAAAGTTAACCTTCACGTTTTACACTTTTTCCACCGATTATCCATACTAATATTATAAATGCGAAAGTAACTCTCTGTCCCTTCTGCTTAACCAAACTTAAGGAAATTTTGCAGAGAGATAGTTGAAGTCGGACATACGGGCACAGGAAACTTTTTATCCCGGAAAATCAATTAATTCCCACGGGATTTTCCCTTTTAAATGTTTAAAAAAACCTATAGCAACGGGGACGAAGTTGCGGACACCAGCTAGTTCTTATAAACACAGTTTTTGTAATCAGAATTGTTCGTTTTCACTAACAAAAAATAAAAATTAATGTTCTTGTAAATAAGAAAATTGAATAAACACTATTAGTAGTTCTATTAGTAGTATTAGTAGTTGGTAGTACGGTCATTAGGATGAGTGTGTAGTTATGAATAGTGATTATTCTGAAGTAATATTTTATGTTTATAGACTAGAAATTTAATGTGAACAGTAGCTGTTTGTTAGTATTAGTGATGCTGTCTTCCGGGTCGATTTCCAAAACATCAAAAGTTGTTGCCATTTACAGAAACTTTTCCTTGAATGTTAGCGCAATTACAAAGACGATCGATTCGTCTTCCTCCTATTGTACGTTAAGATCAGTAGAAGGTTCATTGACCAAGGTTGTAAGGCTGCAATTTGCACAAATATTGCCTTTGCTGGCATTCGAATCCAGAATCCACATTTCTCTTGGCAGACCTCTGAACCAACAATTAGTAAAAGTATTGAAGTTGTACCGCTTAAAATAAATACGTTAATTAAAGCTTAACAGAATAGGGAACCGCACATTTAGCTTATCGTGGGGTAGACATACTTTTAGACTCATGCCGATTTCCGAAAGGCGCACAACACTGCGTTGCGTGTAAAAAAAACTTTAGATATAACCACTCAAACGTCCCGGCTACTAGAGTGGTTTGACAACTAAAGTTGTCTTATCCGCCCACCTTCTTTTTTTCGAAAAAAAAAAAAAAAACACCCTACCCTTCTTAATTAAAAAACGATTATCTCCCTCGTTACTAACGCAAACAACTTGAAAAAAATTGTGGGTAAAGCTAATTAGATATAGAATTAATAAACGTAAACACTAAACAACAGTAAATAATGTAAAGTATATAAAAAAAATATAGAAATCACAATTACAGTTGAAATCTGAGTAACATATTTTTTCTTCCTAATTTTAAGAAACATTTTGTTTCTGCATATCAAAATCATATTATTCATTCTAAAACTAGATTATATAACCTTTTTTATGATACCAGTACGTTAATACTACCGAAGTTTATTTATAGCACAAAAACGTAAACAATACACCCACTTGAAGCCTCTCAAGGTTAAAACCGGTCGAGCGGAACGGCTACCGTAATGTAAACAAACGCTCGACAGATGTTTATGTCTTTTGTTTTCATTGTATTGCGATTGTTTTATTTTCTTGAAACACTAATGTACTTAAATTAACTTACTTTAACTCTTATTTGCTTAAATCAAAGTATATATAAGGTCAGATTTATAACCTCATAAAAAAAAAAATGGCTATGTGTTTGCATGTTCATTTTATCGTAATAAAACACATTCCACGTTTGATATTTGTAAACATAATTAGATAATACTCTTGCCGATCATTTTGATATAAAACATGTTACAATTAGTTATTAATAAAACAATACTCACAGTTTTAACGGCACAATCACTTAAAATTCACTCTCACTCACTTTCACTGACTTTAACATTTTTTTCTTAATTATTTTATTACGTAGCAGTAGAATGTTTTATCCACACAAACAAAGGTAATTTATCTTAGAGCCATCTAGTAGCAACATCGTGTATCATTACGAAAGTTGTAATACTTAAAATACGAAAATAGCCGAGCGAGTTGGCGAAGCCACTCTAGTGGCCTGGACGTTTGACTGTTTTTATTTATAAACCACTCTAGTAGCCGGACGTTTTAGTGGTTATGGGATAACTTTCTATGTAAAAAAAACACAAGCAATAAAGAAACGGCGGTTACACAACTACATATCTATAGGAATTATTTACAATTCTTTGTCAAGCTTAACCCAGATATAATGTGAAGGATATTATCTTTTTAAGTCAATTTTCTTTAATTAGATACTACATATACATGGCATTCAAAAATCGTGTAAGCATAAGAAATCATTATTAGTATGACGTCTGCAGTTTAGACAAACGTGTAGAGCCCGATGGCTCAGTGGTGAGATAATAAAATAGTACACTGTTTGTCGGTTAACTACGGTACAAATTATGAATATGGCATGCGTGCGAGTGCTCCTTTATAAGTCGTTACAGCTGACACCCGCCGCGACACCGCACAGATCAGACGGTAGATGCGCCGCGTGTCGCCCGCTTTTCGTGTACCCTGCCTCTCATGTGCTGTTGAGTTAGATGACTCAACATACTCCCCCGGTTGAATCAACAGCAGTGACTGGAAGAGGGCAGATTGTATTGCAGGCTTGCCAAATGACACCATTGCATGTGCCGAAGACGGCGATCCTGATAAAGCCACGTTCAGGGATCTTTCGTTCATTAAGAAGACAAAAGTAAAATAAAAACATATCCATGAGATAATAAAGTATGTTGTTTTGAATATTCTATGCGCCGAAACTGTTACAAGCTGGTGATGTTGACGACCTTAATATGTGGATGTGGCAGCATTATGAGTGAGCACCCAATTAGGAAGTGTGCTGAAGTTAAGGGAGTAAGTATCAAGCATGTCGCCATCTCCTCACAGGTTAAATTAGTTAAGCCCAGGACTTGACCAGATGATGCTTAGTGGACCTACCTGCAGATTCCCATAATCCGCCAAAATGTGGATTATATGCAGAAATAAAAGGAAACATAATTCCAGGGTCTATACCACTGAAATGCAAGGTCTATGAAAGTAGAGCAGCCAATTCATTGACCGCGCCGATGAATGTTGTACTATTAAAGGAGAATATGATCAATGAAGCGAATCATTGCTTCGATTCTTTTTTGTTTATTTATTTACTCTTTATTGTTACACCCTCAGATTCTAAGGTAACAATGGGCGGACTTAATGCCTTTAAGCTAAGCTTTTCTGGCAGGTATAATTAGAGCACAGTAAAATAATAATTTTAAACTAAACATATATATATAAATATATATATATATATATATATATATATATATATATATATATATATATATATATATATATATATATAAGCATTTTATTAGTATACCTACGAGTGCATCCCCTTCCTTTTCGATATGCCATCACGATAGACCGGAATGTACATGTGACAAATAGCATGAGTCTGAGGTATACCTTGAATAATAATTTGCGAATAATATGGGAACTAGATGCTAGAATATGATGTTTTATGTTGTAATCATTAATTCAAGTGATTGTTCTTTTTACATTCATTAATAAATCTTTTTATATATACACGCTGTAATTTATTAAAATTGGAGTATTTTTAAAAGGATTTTCATTATATTTGTAGTATCGACATGACACTCAGGTAATTGACGCCATAAAGATGAATTTTTATATAGAAAATGTCGCCCTGACTACAATAACAAAGACAATAGCTTGTCAGCCCACAGTCCTCGTAAAGCGAGGCCTGCAGGGTTTTCAGATGACGAATTTTAGCGCCAAGAAAATCCGCCCACAGTTTTCTGCATTTCATATTGGTTTAACTACTTGTATGCCGTTAAAAGAATTAAGTACCTGATGTAGTACAGGCCTTCAAAGATGCACGAAGATAATGCAATTTATTAATTTTTTCTATGCCTTCGTTATTATGTATAATAGAAAGAATTATGTTCCCAAATTCTAACCAATCCTAATAATCACCATAAAAATTTGGTAAAACAATTTTGGGTAAACAAATCGAATAGTGTTTGTACGTGTGAGCAGTAAAATAATCCACCTCGGATGTGACGCTCCCTGTGAAAAGTTTGCGAGCGCTGCTGACCAGCTGGCGTGCAGAAGCCACCACACTGTAGTACTGTTTTTCAAATTCTTCGCGCTCTGCAAATTATCGTTCGGGACGTCCACCAACGCCTGGAGTCATTCTGTAATGCATCGTATTTTTCGTATAAGTTTTACTGCATTAAGTCAGTATTCCCTTTCAATGATCTGCAATTCACTCAATCTTTCGTAAGACTTTGAAGTGTGTAAAATGCAAAATGCGTAAGCTTAGCTTTAATTGAAGCAGGATCGTTACGTCTGACATTTGAAAAAAAATTACTAACTATAAATGAAAAAATAACAACCGAACAAAATATAGCAAGCAGTTAATAACCACTTTTACACTAAGGCTAAATAAAAGCAAAATCAGCAGACAGTACAATTGCTATTAAAATACGTAATAAACGTGCTAATAAAACTGCTTAGTCATTACTTACATTTAAGCTTGCAAAAATGTTACGAATACACCCACTAAAATTGTTATATACCCCCTAAAAGCGATGAATGTCTTATGATTTAAATATAACAGAAAAGGTTATGTATATGAATTTTTGAACATGTAGATGAATGTATGAAGAGATGAAAACAGCTTTAATAAAAGTAATGTTACGTAAATTATATTAAGTTATGCAATGAATTTGCTATATGTAATGAAATAAAACTAAAAAAATAGAATGGGAGTTATGATTATGATAATGATTTCAGAAAATGAAATAAAAGAATTAGAACGTGCAAATCACTGATGAAAACAGTGTGATTAGAATCTCTTAGAACGTTCTCAATGCACGACGACAGTCTGAGACGTGGGTTTGCTTCCAGTGAAGTTGATTTTTGTAACGTAGTCCTGATCTTACGTCCGCTTCTTGTAGCACCAGTTGGATAAAAATCGGCAGAGACGACTAATATTTCGCCATCCCAACGTCGGCACGATGATGAGTTAGCAGTTGAACAATGCAGGCAAAGACGACTTGAACCCGAAGAGTAGCTTCCGATTTGAATTTGAAAAGCCGTTCAAAATTTAAATACAATTTTTTTAAACCGTTTTATTTCCAGTGCTGGCGTAATCGATGCCTATACATAGAATAAATCTGTAAAGTAGCCCACTTTTCGCTACCGCGGGTTACGATATTTTAATCAGTGAGACATTTGAGTAACAGACAGTTTTAATATTTCTCTTAATATCTTAATAAGTGGTTCACAACATTCATAGTTCTTTCTTTTACGTCTTTCCCTTATACTTTATCTATACATATAAATAAAATTAGAGTGTATGCGTGTCTGTCTGTGATTTCACATTAAGTAAATATTTTTCTTTATCCAAACTCAAAAAAGACGTGTTTTTAAAAATCATGTCTCTGTCTGTTTGTTTGTTCGGGCTAATAACCGAAACAGCTGAACCGATTTTGGCGGGACTTTCATTGACGGGAACTTTTCAGAGAACAATCTTAGCTACTTTTATTTCAGAAATATTTAGGGTTCCTATGTAAAATCTAAAAAACTATTTTTGTTTTTTTTTCATAAAGTAACGAGACGAGCAAAACGTTCACCTGATGGTAAGTGCAACGTCTGCCCGTAACAGATGCTGTGTTACTCAGAATATTTCTGTGTAGCACCACACTGCGCCCCTCACTTTGAGACATCGGTTCTTAAGTCTCATATGCCCAGTGATTACGCTAGCTGTCAGTGCCGTTCTGACAGAAAGTTTGTACAGTAATGTTTGCGCACTACTGTTTCAGGCAGAATAACTGGCCCTGGGGTGGTACCTACCTAGGCGGATTCCTGCATAGGAGTCCTACCGCCATCCCCGCGGCTTTAATTTGCATTTTGGTCATTATTATTTTCATTCATGGCAGCCAAGTATTTCTCCTAATTCATGCTCAATATTATAAATGCGAAAGTAAGTCTCAGGGACAGACCCTCTGTCGGTTTGTTACCTTTCACGGTTCAACCACTTAACCGATCATGACGAAATTTCGCACAGAGATAGCTTGCATACTGGAGACGGATAGAGGAGAGGACAGAATTTTTATTTCATAAAATCAAACAGTTTCCACGGGATATTTCAAAAACCTATATCCACGCGGACGAAGTCGCGGGCATCAGCTTGTTCATAATATATACTATTTCATTTATAGTAGTTCATACTACATACATACTAGGTTATAATATATATTATAACTTTATTCATACAGTCCACTATTTTATTATCTCACCACTAAGCCATCCGGCTCGAAGGACCAATGTAGACCCCGATACAATATACAATATATACATATATGCCTGCATGTGTATGAATAATTTCATATATGTATGAAATTATTCATTCATTCATATGTTAATCAAATTTATTTTATGCTATTATATCTGTTACTTATAAATAAACACAAACACATTGGTATAGCTAAACTTGAGATCCGTAATGCATTTAGGATCATAACAAAATCAGCATCAGGTTTTATAGTCTGACATAAAGCTGATCTGGAGACCTTTAGGTGCAGCCGTGAAACACGCACATAGCTCATGTCTAATTTTATGCTATTTTCTTTTTTCTTCGTTTTTTTTCTTTAATTGTTTATGTTTGATTCATTTTATTTTTGTTTTATGATTGTATTCTCTTTCGTTAGTGTCTGTGTCGTCCTTTTGTGCTGTACCAATTATTGCTTTTTCTTTCTCTCTTTCTTCTTTCCAATGTGAAAAGAACATGATAAAATGGAGGGGTAGATTAAGTTGTTAAAATGTTGTGTTACTTATCAGGTCTCAAGTTGGTATTCTGTACATTAATGAATTACGAGGAATAAATGTTATGAAACTGAAAATTGATATCTTTTTTACAATTTTCTTTTAACGATAAATACATACATACATACATACATACAGTCACGCCTCTTTCCCATAGGGGTAGGCAGAGACCACATCTTTCCACTTGCTACGATCCTGACACACATCTTTAGCTTCTACTTTCATTAGCGTTTTCACACACGCTCGTCGGTTGCGGGTACTTTTAACGTGACCTTTCCTCAAAAGTTCACCGATCTGATTGTGATACGTACGCCTAGGTCGACCCTTACCGGCTTTTCCATTCACACTTGCCTCATAAATCTGTTTCGTCAATCTCCTTTCATTCATCCTCTCTACATGACCATCTAAGCATGCCTTTCTCTATCTTTTTCACTACATCTTCAACCACACCGCAACGTTCCCTTATCACGCTGTTTCTCACTTTGTCAATCAGAGTTACTCCAGCTATACTTCTCAAACTTCTCATTTCCACAGCGTTAATCCTACTTTCATGCTTCTTCTGCCAGACACAGCATTCACTACCATACATAAGTGTGGGGACCAGAACTCCCCTATGTACAGCCAGACGTGCCTTTTTAGATACGTTCTGGCTACACATAAAGTTATGCAGAGCCCCATTCACTTGATTTCCTGCTAATACTCTTCTCTCAATATCACAGTCATACTTTCCGTCTCTCGTAAATTTAGAACCCAAGTACACAAACTCTTTCACTTGTTCCACACTTTCTCCTTCAATCAGAACTTTGCAATCCAACATACTTTCTTCTCTTTCAAAAACCATTACTTTCGTCTTATCTACATTAATTTTCATTCCTTTGCTTTGTAGAGCACCATGCATAATATTAACCATCGCCTGCAACTCCTCCTCCGATGATGCTAATATAACCTGATCATCGGCGTATAGGAGGCATTTGACGGTCAAATCATTCATTCTTAATCCAAACACATTCTCTTTCAAATCTTTTAAGCAATTGTCTATGAATAGGTTAAACAGCCACGGCGAGGCCACACATCCCTGTCTAACACCTTTTTTGATGTTAAACCAGTCTGAGTAAGCACTGTTTACCCTGACACAAGCACTGGAATCCGTGAGTGATTTCAGTGCTCGTATCAAGCTGCCGTTCACCCCATACATATGCAATGTCGACCACAATTCAGTCCTCACTACCCTATCATAGGCCTTTTCCAAGTCCACGAATTCGCAATAGACCTTTTGACTTTGAGTCAAGAATTTTTCGGCTATGCTTCGTAAGGAAAAGACCTGATCCATGCATCCCATTCCTCTCCTGAATCCCGCTTGTACATCCCATATCTTCTCTTCAGTTTCATTCATCACTCTCTTAATCAAAACCTTTGCATACAGTTTGCCGACGATACTGAGCAAGCTAATGCCTCGGTAGTTTTTGCAGTCTTGCTGCGACCCTTTTCCTTTGTAAAGCGGTACGATAACGGCCTTACACCAGTCTACTGGTACGTTGCCGCTCCTCCAGCAAAGGTTAAAAAGGCGGTACAGCTGACTAGCTACCACGCCCTGTCCAGCTTTCAGCATCTCAATCGTAATTCTATCATACCCTGCAGCTTTTCCCAATTTCATACTATTCATCGCTTCCACAATCTCTTCCATACTAATATCTCTTTCATCGCAACCTTCATTCATGTCCCCAGATGGGGCCTGTGCTCGTATATATTCTTTCTCAAATAAGCTTTCGAAATATTCCTTCCATGTCTTTAAAATGCTATCCTCACCTCTCACAATACTTCCATCCTGGTTTCTGATTTTATCCAGGTCGTATTTTGACCTCTGGCTGTTCTTATGGACTTCCAGAAAAACTTAATGTTGTTCTGAAAGTCGTCAGATAACCTCCTATCAAATTCATCTCTATCATTCTCTTTCTTTCTTCTCATAACCTCTTTTGCCACACCTTTTAACCTGTTATACTCACTCCTTGCCATGCTTACGTCCTTATTCGTTGCTTTTTGTATTCTTTGATTGGCTCTTGTAGCCAAGCAGTCCAGCCAAGCTTTCTTCTTTTCGGACACTGCCTTTTGAACCTCTACACACACAGTCTTTAACTTACACCCTTTTCTTCTTTTACTTACACCACACACTTCAATAGCAACTTCCACAAATCCTTGCTTAAACGGCTTCCATACTTTTTCAACCTCACATTCCTCATTTAAAGTATCAAACTGCTTGGTCAGTTTACTAACAAATTCTTCTCTCACCTCTTTCTCTTGCAAATTCTCAACTTTTATGCGCTCTAGTACACTAATAGGTTCATGCACACGATGCCGCCATCGCTTAAAGAGCCCTCTTAGTCGGCTTAACACCAGAAAGTGATCTGTGTTGATGCCGACACCGCGGCATGCCCGAGTGTCTAGCACTTTCTTTCTCAGTCTTTCATCCACAATCACAAAATCAATCATACTTCTCAGGTTCCCTTCTTCTCTAGTATACAAGTGGATCTTTTTATGGTCAAACATTGTGTTTGTTACCACAAGATTCCACTCCAAACATACTTCAAGCAGACTTTCCCCATTTTCATTCACTCTGTCATCGCCGAACCTTCCTACCACACTCTCATAAAATCGCCTAGCATTATGATCCTTTAATTTTTGTTGCATTTGTTCAAAATATCTTTCACGCTATCCCAAAACTCTTGTCTCTCAATTTGGGCTTTTGAAGAGCGGTTCCAACTCGCATCTTGTGGAGCATAAACTGCCAATATAAAGATGCGAGTAAGGCCAACCTTCAACCTCACCCGGAGGAGTCTTGGGCTAACACATTTATAGTCAGTCACACATTCATTCATTCTAGCAGAAAGCACTACACCAACTCCCTGACAGCCTCTACTGGTTTCCGGAACTCCCGACCAATAGGCTGTGTAGGGTCCATGCGTGGTGGTGTCGCATCCTTTCCGCTTGGTCTCATTCACACAAAGAACATCAATCCGTCTTTCGCTCATCATCCCGTATACTTCTTCAATTTTATCATTCATACCTCCTCGAACATTCAGCGTAGCAAAGTGACTATCCGCATCCCACTTTTCGCCCCCACGGGAAACGAGACGTGACGGGTGGCGAACCACATCGCCGCCATTCTGGTATGAGTCTAAATTCCTACTACCCATTGCGTTCCCACGAGCAGCTAGGGAAAATGCTGTCCACCCAAACAGAGCCCCGCATGCTTGAGTAAGGCTAGCCTTATTCTGGGGTCGCCCGGTCCCAGGGCAGGTCGGCACGCTAACGACTAGGCTCGGCCCTAGCCACGCAGCCATCGGCACGGCAACCATTGGCTTGGCGGAGTGGAAGGGAAAAGGATTAGGTAGGAAATGGACTTGGGGTAGGGAATGCGGAAGTTTGAAAAGGAACGATAAGGTGTAGGATACTACTATCTCGGAAGAAACAGGCCGGGGTCGCTTACCCGGGTACCACCGTATTTGCCGGACAAGGCAAAACTAGGTTAAGTACTCCCTGGCCTGAAACGATAAATATGATGACAAATAATAAAATAGCCAATGCGGAGCAATGTATCTGTAATATTAAGTTTAACAAAAAGACAATTAAAGCAGTCTCTCGATATATTTCCAAGTGTCAAGCTGGTTGAGAATCGGGTTCGCTAATTTTATCAGCGCTTCGGAGCCAATCTTAGAGATGACGCTTTGAAAGCGTGTGATGTAGTCCACTATGACCTCCTCTATAATCCCGTTCACTATGGCGTCGATGTCTCCTCCGCCGATTGCTCCGTTTAGATCAGACTGGAATTGATTGAGAAAGTTGAAATAATTTAGTTTCAATGCATGTTTTAAGATGACTAAAACTAATTACGTTTAACAGAAACGTTCTTAATATATTATCTGTGTTTATACTGTGTGATTTGGGTATTTATTTATTTTACTTCATATACATAGTATGTACGACATGTATGTATTACATATATGAGTTGAGTCATAAGTCGTGTCACTTCGATAAATAAATTGTATGACTTTTGTTGTTTGTGTAAAGTATATACGAAAACAAAAGTAGCCAAATTTGGTTAAAAATTTCATTACAGTTCGAAAGCCCTCCTTGATTATCAATACTGGCCTTCAACCTCCGAGGCTAGTCATCACGCACAATGTTCATGTCTACCATCAGCCACTGCTTTAATTAGAGATGCTTTGAGAGTTTAGCGCAGACTTATTCACTAAATGTTGTCATATTTTATAATCCAATGGGTTTAAGTCTGGGCTGGAAGAGGGCTACTCATCGTGCCAGTCGAAGTCGATTTCATGTGTGCTAAGTCAGTTTTGCGTGCTTGCAGCTCGAAGCTGGCGCTGAATCTTTTTGATACTCAGTGTCTGTTTTCGAACATAGTTTGAGAAAGTAGTTCTACAACATTTGTAAGAATGGCATTTTGATACACAAAAACGCTATTTCACACCCTTTCCACAGAAAATCACCTCCGTTACGACTGAATACGAGACCCCAAGCCAAACCATAAATCATCATCTTCATTTCAGCCAATCACAGTCCACTGTTGAACATAGGCCTCCCCTATAAATTTTGGTGGGATTTGCCATAGTTGCCACGCTTGGCAGGCGGATTGTCAACGGCAGTTTGAAACCGTAAAAGATGAAGCATAATGCCAACGCTGTATTCTCGGGATACGCCCGCGGGCTTCTTCACTGTTGTGGGCATACGTTTTATCATTTTGTTTGACATAACCTTCTCCGAGGTTAAAAAAATTTAGTCTGAAAAAAGGATTTCGCAGTATTTATTTCCCGCGTACCGCCTTAACAAAGCTCGGGATCTTATAGGCTTATTTTTTCAGATGCTCATTAAGATAATGCCCTGTCTTTCGACGATAAGCTCGAAGTCTCAGGTTTTGATTTAGCACTCTTTTGACCGTAGTTTTGCTTAACCCTAATTGAAGGGCTAACATTTTTTGCTTGCGGACGGAATTTCGCTGTATTCGCGCCCGGATTACTCCGATGACCGCTGGTATCCTAACCGCACGAGAACGGCCGCTACTTTTCCGGTCTTCAATAGAGAATTTAGTTACGATATAAACATTTAAATAAATATATATTTATCATAATGATAACTTTATTGAAATGTACATAGTATGAACTTCAGTCATCATCATCAAATGATTATCATCATCATCATCATTTCAGCACACACTGGTGCACTCCTGAACATAGGCCTTCTCCGTGTAGTCCCCAGCGAATAATAATAAATAAATTAATATGAAAAATATACGAAGATAAATAAAATACAAAACATATACATAAGTACATACAAAATAAAATTCGCTGTACTGGAGGCTGCTGCTAGTAATTTATTTTGGTAGACAAGCTCAGGGTCTAGTAAATGAATCGTCATGTAATATGTACACTGATTTTTTACAAGCCAACAAAAGCAAACACTCCACAAGTAATGATCCTTGCCTTCTTCTAATTTTGAAGAAAGCAATGGAGCTGAGAAGAATTCTTTAGCCGTGGTAAAGTGCGAGTTGACCGCTTTTGTTGACCTTAAATTTTAAACTTCGCTAATCGTCATCAATGCAGAATTGAACAGAATGAACAATGCTTTAAACGTAATGATTTTACCTTAAAACTTGGAAGTTGAAAAGATGCACCTTCTATTCTGTCAATAATTATGGATTTCTCGTCATCGGATTGTTTTAAGAACAGCTTTCCTTGGAACTGGAATCCTTCTACCTGAAATCTGTTTTTTTTCTGATGTTTATTTATTTATTTACTCGTTATACACTCTTACATTCTGAGTGAGCTATTCTGGTAGGTGTAATTAGAGAATAGAGAATCATTTGAATCTACATAAATACATTTGCCATATACAACGTCATCTGTTATACATAATTGAAACAAAATTTAAAATATCTTGTCTGCGTGACAGGTTTGTGACAATAAATACTTTTTCTTTCGTTCTGTCGTCTTACAGCTGATTCAATTGTGCAGTCCTTTCTTTGCATACCAATGAGCTAGCTATGCAGACGGGTGCCGCGATTTATCAGCATTTTTACGAGTTTTCATCAATTTTCATTTAGTTTTCGCCCGTTATTGTTTTTGTAAGTCAAAAGGTAAGTTGCCGTTGAATATGTTCACTTTGTGAGGTTATTAAATTTGTGATTGATCAATAAGTAATTTTGAATTGTGGTCACACAATTTTCCAGTGTTATTTATAATGCCGCGAGCAAGAAGATCTTATCTTTCACATCGAAGCCGTAATGCAATTAGACCTTGCAATATTGAGAATTAATCCACTGCAGATGAAAATTACAATATTCTACGATGCTAGGCGCCTTGTTTGTTTTGGAAAGAGTGATAAGACGAGACGTTCACCTAATGTTAAGAGCAACGTCTGTCCATAACAAATGCTGTGTCACCCAGAACATTTCAGTGTGACACCACACTGCGCCCGTCACCCTGAGAAATCAGTCTGATATGCCCAGTAATTACACTAGCTCTCAGTGCTCTTCCGACTGAAACACAGTAATGTTGCACACTACTGCTTCACGGTAAAATGCTGTCTACCTAACTAGACGGATTTCTGCACAGGAATGCATCATAGTCTTAAAATCGAATTAATCAAGGATGGAAACATTGAAAATTATTTGATTTTACATTTAAATAAAGAACTACTCACTCAGCTTTCCCATTGCCATACAGTGGAATAGCATTAAACAGATTACCGTTTAGATCGTAGATTTCTGAAAATGATGAAAATGTAATAAGTTAATAGGTACCCTATCCTTTTCTTCTTCTTCAACCTATATAAAGTCCAGGTAGATCCAAGTGGTAGATCTCTACCAGGTTGGGAGAATTTTCCATAATCCTCACGATTGGTAGGTGGTTTTTTTATAGCAAACGAAGCGGCTCACCTGGTGGTAAATGATCACCACCGCCCATGAACAATACTAGAAGAACAGCGGATGCGTTGCCGGGCTTTGAAAAAGTAATAGGCTCTTTTGTTGAAAGTCCCGAAGTTGTATCGGAAAAACTGCTGGCGGGAGTAGACACTGTAAAGTGGTGTTTTTGTGGCAAAAAATTCCGCGAAACACGAAATGTAAACCATAAACCATAAATGGATTGGACCGGGAGAGAATGCCCAAAAGCATTAAGTCTGCCCTTTGTAATCATTTTTATTTTTCAATAGGGTGAATTAGCCGATAGGTGTTCGGCAGAGTAGAATAGTAGGTACCTATTTCCTACCGGGGTGTCGTAAGAGGCCTTTATTCGTGCATTATAATATTATTACATTATAACATTGCTGTCACTATACTGCTCCCCATGAGCAATGGGAGAAATTTTTTTTTACTACTACCAAAATGGCGGCGACGTGATTCGACACCCGTCACGTTTCGTTTCCCGCGATAGCGCAAAGTGGGCTCGGTGAATAAAATTTATTTTTAAGATAGGAATGGCCTTTGCCTACCCCTTATATGGGAAAAAGCTTAACTGTATGTATGAATTAAAATAAAGCATAAATAAATTAGCGACCGCAGTAACAGACCCATCGCGACCTGTCGCAGCGTCTGAGTTATTTCAGTTGGTATTGATATGTCGAAATGGTCCAAGTCCAGTGGGTCCAAGGGAGGCAAGCCAAGGGTGGCAGACCCATTGTTAATGATGTGACGAATGTATGCGACCTGTCGCCGGTTTAAATTTAGATCTAGCATAGTAGAGATAGTTATTACGCTATCTGTCGGAGGCCATAATTTTCTTGGCGTTTTTCTTAGTCGAATTTTACGACAACCACGGAATGAAATGAGGTGACAGATTTTCTGAGGCAGCAACACCACGGCAATCATCGTCGTCGTCGTTTCAGCCTATCACTAGTCCACTGCTGAACATAGGCCCGGCCATAAATTGCCACAAAAGTTAGTAGCTCTCTATTTGGGAGGATTTTGCCATAGTTGCCACGCTTGGCAGGCGGGTTGGCAACCACAATTTATTTATTCAGATGTTCGAGGAAGATGCTGCTGCCCATCTCCTGGTTATAATTTTCCCTCTGTCGACTTTTACGACACTCACGGGATGAGATGGGGTGGTAGATTCTCTTTAGCCGCTACCACACGGCACCTACTACACGGCACCTATCACACGGCACCTACCACACGGCACCTAAAACATGGCACCGCTTTTCTTAAATAACTGTAATCCCTACACTAACTTTCCCTTATGCAACAGGCTTTGTAATTATGTGCTTTGTAATTAAGTAGGAGGGGTGGTATATATTAAAGTAAAAATTTACTCACCGGTACTAACGTCAAATTTTGGCACTGAAATGTCGATATCGAAAGACAAGTCAGATAAACGAAGATAGCTTCTATGAACTATGAATCCACCGAGACCTGACGCCATGATGTTTCTGAGATCTAATTCAATGCTGCAAAAATGTGATGGATATAGAGCTAGCTATTAGTATAGCGACGACTGTCTACTGGATCTTCAGCACGGCAGGTTGGCTGGTATTATAATGGTTCTTAAGTCTTTCATACTGCATTCTTAAATTCTTCAGATGAAGCTTAAGAAATACGATCTGAATAATTCTAAAGAATCTTCCCATCCAACATGGGAAGGTATGCAATACCTGTGCAAACGCATAGCTCGTTTACAACATTTTATGGCGCTATATTATCTTCTGCTATTAACTTTGCACTTAAAAATAAACAATTTCAAATAATAAAATATTCAAAAGAAAATAAAACAGCGATTATCCTAACCGTCGCTTCTTCATTTTCTCTTTTCGGTATTGGTTTGCGTATAAGTATGCAACAACATTTTGTGGAATCTTACTTAAATTTAATTTTTTCGCTTTTGTATTTATTGATTTATTGACCATAATTAAAAAAGTAATGTAAAAATGAAAACGCTTACTAACTTAATTATTTCAGCTGGTATTGCTATGTGGAAATGGTCCAAGTCCAGTGGGTCCAAGGGAGGCAAGCCAAGGGTGGCAGACCCATTGTTAATGATTTGACGAATGTATGCGATCAGTTGCCGGATGAGTATGTTGACCAAAATGCTGCGTTCATCTGGAGTTAACTCGGCAAATGAATCTGTTGTAAAATTAAAAGACTGACTACTAGTTCTAGGCGTCTGCGTATTTTTTATGTTTTAGGAGGTGGTATAATTAGAAATTAATGTTCAATGTTAAGATTACGATATACGATATATCGAGCTGATAGGTGTCCGGCAGAGTAGAATAGCCCCTACCTTTTTCCTACGGAGGTATTGTACGAGGCAATTAAGATATTGTACGGACAGCCTTTATTCGTGCAGAATGACACTATAATATGTAATGCGATCACTATACTGCTTGTGGGAACGCAATGAGACGTCAGAACTTCTTGACTCGTACCAAAATGGCGGCGACGTGGTTCGGCACCTGTCACGACTCGTTTCCCGCGAGGCCGAAAAGTGGGCTACGTTAGTGGCCTCTGCCTACCCCTTATATGAGAAAAAGGCGTGAGTGTATGTATGGGGTAAGATTAATATCCGGTACATTGTAAAACATCGCTTTTATTCCTTCTACTTTGCCTCTTCCAAGTTGTGAAGATTTGCCGTAATTGCTACGCTCGGCAGGCAGATTGATGATTGCAGCACCAAAACCTTCACACCATAGGTGCAGCTGGCCTCATCGATCTGGATTATTTAGATTTGGCATAATATAGTTGCTGAGTCGGGATAAAAATTCTTTGCTGATGTTGCTGTTTTGTTTTTGTTTTTTAAGTAAAGTAAATTAATGCCTGTTTTTTCCGTTTACAGTAATAACAATATCTTTAAAAACAAATATTTTTTGTTAACAGTTTTATCGTTTATTAATTTCATAACTTGGTCTAGTGATAGGAACCGTAAACTGATTTAAATGTTAAAAATTTAAGTTAAGCACATTTTAATAAGAAACATATTAAGATAAAATTAAAGGAATTGTAAATTTACTTCTACTTTAACTTTTTTGCTTAATCGTAAAGACATTTATGATTATGCTGATGCGTGTTCCCGGATCTTTCCAGTAATCTTCTTTACAAGTTGGAGCGTCTTCTCAACAATTCCATTCGGTTTATGTTCGGTTTACCTCAATACTAAGTAGTTTGAAGTGCCGTCGATGTAGTATTGGAACTCTATGTATTTTTTGAAGTCAAAACCTCTTTAGAATCTTTGATTAAAACTATTTGAATTGAATTGAAACTAGATGAAAAGAAAAAGCGACACTAAAAGAAAAATACAAACATATACATCTCCAGGATTTGGCCTGTGAGAGAATGAGGTACAATACAGTATATTGGGTTTCCCATTATATTTTCGATTTCGTCCAAATCTTCGTTGTCTTCCTAGATTTTGCTCACATTAGCTCGACAACAAGATCGAAAACAGTAATTGACGCTGTTTTTCAATGATATATTGATCAAATCCAAATCAAAGCAAAGTTTGGAGTCTATATAATATGTGGAGTAACCCCTAAAATTATCCTACACCTGATACTCTGCATTCGTCTCATTCTCTCCAAGTTTAGTTTTCTAAAGGTTTTACTTCTGTTCAGAGTGAGAACTGCTCACATGTTTGTTTTTGAGACCTTTTTATTGGTTTATTTATCACAAATCAAAGCTAAAAAATTAAGCAAATATGGTATTACATACTTTTTGAATGCGTGCACAAGTGATACCGCCACCGAGAACTGTCACTAGATGCCTTCCACCATTAAAATACTGGTCTAAGTAAATTCACACCATTAAATTGAGAACACGAAAATCGATCATCAAAACTCTTTGTATTTATTTATTCACTTGACTAAAACGAGTTAATGTGATTAGGTGAAAAAAAAGAACTAAAAAGAAATAAAAAAACGATTTACCAAAGGTAACTTCTTTTCTAGATTTCGGAGCGGCAGCGACGATTGCACAGACAGCAAGGACTATTACTAACTTCATTCTGGAATTGAAGAGGCAAATTCAAATTAGATTTTAATACCAAAAAAAAAATGATTAAAAGTAGAATAACAACGTACTTCACTTGATGGTAAGTGGTCGTAGCCCATGGACACAATCATCCTTCATTAAGAATCAAGATACAGGAGCATCGGTTCTAAGTCTTAAGTTTTTTAGGTAATTTTTTATGTTGTGACTCGTCATGAGTTAATAAATAATAATATAAATAATGCTTTATTTGTCTCATTACACATACATGATGACTAAAATGATAACAAACGTAAGTAAACATACAATGAGACAAACTGGTCTGCGACTCAGGTGATTACAAAATCACCGCTGTTATTATAATAAAATAATAAGTCTAAAATAGTAAGTCTGATTAAATGTTGTGGCACGCCTATTACTGGGTATTAGGCTCCGCGCACACTATTATATTATATAAATTACTCGATACTTCCCGGAATCTGTTGCAATGCCTCTTTAAAAAAAATAGTAATTTGTTTGAAAGTATGTCCATACATACAAAGTAGACACATTAACAAATACAAATTTAATAAAAGACAATGATTTTTTGATCATTTATTTCGCGCAAGTGTACAACTATACAAAGTTTCAACTAAATCGGATGAACGGTGCACGAAAGCATAGAAAACGAACTATTATCTGAAAAAACTCGTGCGCCACCTATTGTACGTTGACGATACTATTTTAGAAATTTTCACTCAAGTGCCAAAAATAACTGTAGAAAGTTTCAACACAATCGAATGAAAGATGTGTGAACGCATGCATGACAAAAATTTATCCGATACGACTCGTGCGCCGCCTATTGCACGTTGATACTATGTCAGAAACTTTCACGCAAATGTCAACAACTATACAAAGATTCAACTCAATTTATCAGTACGAACGCATAGAAGACCAACAATTATCCGATTCGACTCGCGCGCCGCCTTCTGTAAAAACTGTACTAATTATTTAGAAACTTACAGGCGGGCGCATATCACAAAGTTTCATCGCAATCGAATGAATGGTATAGGATCGATCATCGAATGTGTAAGGAACAAACAAAGCAACATTTATTTTTATATAGTATAGATTGTAACCATACTAATTAAAAAGTAAATATGTTGACTACAGATTCTATGGCATTTTCGTTTGATGGGGTTATATGTGAATACAATATTTGACAGCACGGTTGGCGTAGTGGCTTGGGCCGATTTTAATTTGTGCTATTAAGTAAGTTGTGCTACTAAGTTTATTTATGTATTTATGTTTGGGTCAAACCAAACCTGGCACGCAGGCCCCTGGCCCGTGAGCACAATATCCGATGAAGCTGTAAAAGCCAAAAAGGCTAACAGCAATTACATCACCGAAATTATATCGATTCCCGCACGGGATTGTACCGGGGTTGATCCGGGTCTGCATGTGAAATGTGTCTATAAAACACATTGACGATACAAAAAAAAACTATAATATAGCAGAAAATAAAATAAAATTTAATAAATATTGTTTTTTTATTTACTAGTTTCTATACAAGTCGGAAATCTTTAGCGGAAAGGAAAAGAAACATCGATGCGGGCGGTATCGGGGAACACGGTCGACACGAGCGGTCCATCACAAAGACTTCTAAGATTTATTCGGTGTAGCCAGTATCTGCAGCGGAAATACGTACAACGTATGTATTTGTAATGCCTAGTAAGTAGGAGATACTTGACTTAGTTGCCTTGTCCGGCAAATACAGTAGACCGGGTAACCCAGCCTCCCGACCTACTGCTGTCTCCTCCTGCTCCTTCCGAGTATCTTTTCCTCCTTTATCCTACTTTCCTTCCTGTTCCTTCCTGTTCCTTCCTGTTCCTTCCTGTTCCTTCCTGTATCCTACTCCTTATATTTCCTTTCCCTATTCCGCATTCCATATTGCCGTGTCGATGGCTAGCTACTCGTGGAAACGCAATGGGGTGCAAGAATTTCAACTAGTACGAAAATGGCGGCGACGTGGTTCGCCACCCGTCATGTCTTGTTCCCTGCGAGGGTGAAAAATGGGCTACGGGTGTGGTCTATACATACTCGTTATTTGGGAAAAGAGGTGATTGTATGTATGTATCTATCTTTCAATTATATCACAGATAAACCTTAACATACCCTCGAGGTCATTTGAAGATAAGGCCATAATTATTGAAGGTAACAGGAACTTGATAGATAAACAATATCGAGTAACATTATCCAATATAATATTATACTTATCATAACGGTAATATCAAACAGATACATAGGAAAATACGGGATTTGTTTCAATATAGAAAGAACATTATGGATAGTTGTTGCTTTTTCGGCTTTGCATAAAAACATGTCACCACATTAAGTACATTTTAATGATATATAGGTTTGATAGGAAAGGAGTAATTTGTTTTTTATGTAAATTGTACTTAAAAATACATATTAACTGACAACATTAATCGCATCGCTTTCATTATCGGTCTGTCCCAAAGGTTATAGCCGGCTGTGTAATTTACGCTTTATAATTTTCCGAAGTTTCGTGTATAAATTTCTAGAATATAAAAGTATGGTCAAGAAACTTCTAAACCGTGAGTAAAAATAGGCGATAGCTAACAGGCAGGTCAGTTTGAAAAAAAGTGATCAATGATAATTACAAACCATTATGTTTTATAGGCCAAAATTCCTTTAACAGAAGAAAAGGGATTAATAATGCATTTGGACCGTGGACTACTAGCGACCGGACGGTATAAATGCTTCGATGAAGGTGATATCAGCAGCAGACGGTCTAGCTGGTTCTGGTTGGCCGTCGACCTTTGATGAAAATGCTTTACGCCGACAACTAAGCGTAATTCTGGATTCCTGTACGCGTGATTTGGAGAAGGCTCTTGGACAACTTTTTTACTGATGGTAAGATTCCTATACAGGAATCCGTGTAGGTAGGTACTACCCCAGGTCAGTTATTTTGCAGTGTAGTGTGCAAATATTACTGTGTTTCGGTCTGAACTGCACTGAGAGCTAGTGTAATTACTGGGACTTTCGAATTGGTGTTTCAGTGGGACGGGCGCAGTGTGGCGCCACACAGAAATGTTCTGGGTGATATAGCATTTGTTATGGGCAGACGTTGCATTTACCATCGGGTGAACGATTTGCTTGTCTCGTCACTTTATCCAATAAAAAAACCCACATTCTACCACGAATCGGTAGTTAAACCTATGGATTCGGTTATCTTAGATGGGGTCAAGATGAATCCCTCACGCTTTAACCTACGTCAACTGGATATGAAAATGGTACACGTCGCGCATTTTAAATCCCTTCCAAAAACCTGTAACCGTGAACTTAGACACCATGAAGTTATTGGGAGGTTGTGTGGCTTTTTTGTGTCACTGCATGGAGTTGTGTTTAGAATCAGGTCATAACGATGAACCTAAATTTCATCTCCGGTAACAATCTAACCCCAAACTTCTTTCTTGTTCTCGCTGCAAATGTCCAAAAATTTGCGGCATCTCGCTATGCGTCGCTGCTTTAGGTGCGAGCGTTCTCGTGAAGATCTTCCAGAATATATAAACGAATGTATCTAATACTCCAACTAATTAAGCGAGTTGTTTCTTTCTTAAACCAGTCCTCAATGAAGTTATCCTCGAATCCTATTTTTTTATTTGTTTTTATATTTTCCGCAGTGGTTGCCTCGACTGGCCATCAAGTAAATGATTGTGCCACTTGTTAGTAATGGTTTTCCCAAGGCAAGAGTTTGGGGAGGTTTTCTCTGCTTACTAGGGAATTTATTGACGGCGCAAAACTAGATTTTCTCCTTTTCTCATTTTCTTCCCTACTTCTTTAATTAACGATAGCTTAATAAATTATGATGTGAATGTTTTGATTACTTGTTTATACCTTTAATGAGTCTCGTATTTAGTCTTTTAGTCTTGATACTCTTCGACATTTGTTTGAATCTTTTCAATGAAATTAGTAAATACGTAAGTTTACGTATTCAGTAAGTGCTATGAATTTAAAGTAGTCACGTTACGCTTAATTTATCACATTCCATGATCCTTACGTTCATATTAATAATAACTGTGTTCCTTATAAATGACAATCTATTCGTATATAATTGATTTTATTAAAAAATCGACTTACCTGAATTTGTTTGCGACACAGTCTGAAAAATTACTAGTTGATGAGCTTATAAACGGAAATCAGTATAATAATCTGAACTTGACGAAACAGTGATTTATCAGACCTAATACGTCAATATGGATAGTGATAACGATCTAATTATTATCTTAATTACTTTCAATAACTGTTAAGGTACGCGGGATATTTATAAAAGCAATAATAAATTAACGAATTCAGACGTGTTATTGTCTACTTAGATATGTGAATAGATATGAATAGATATTGGCGCCCTGTCTTGCCCCTGAAGTAAAATTTTTTGCTATTGTTTCTCTGAGCTGGGAGCAAAAATATGAATATCTTTGAAATTTAGCTCGAGCTCGCTCACCCGTACGAACGAATGTTAAATAAGTTCATGAACTGCAGATGACTACAGTTCACGAGTATCACGTGGTGGTAGCTTAAGATAACCCATCACGCTATGTCATAAGAAATGTATAACGTGAATGTCATAAGAGGCTATTCAAATGGAATAAAGAAACCCGGGGGATGAACAGTTGCATTATGTTGAACTGACAACATTACGTATGCTTTGGTTGGAAATACGCTTGTCAAGTGTACGGGCTATGGTCATTAGCCCAATTTGAATAAATGCTCAAACATTTATTGAAACAAAATGAAATACGAAACTTGCGTTCGGTTTGAAATGATAATGATGATTGTACTTTTAGTTTCGTAATTTTATTTCTCTCGAACATTAAACATGTACTCTGTACAGTTTTTTTTAAATAATTATGTTATATCATCCGTTTCCGGTAATAAGAATCTATGTTTGACTCAGGCACTTATATTCAGATAGGTTAAACTATCACACAGTGATTATATTCTCTTTGGGGTAGACTGTATTATATTATTTATTTCTTATCAGTGAAATTTTCAGCAAGCAGTCAAATTGTAAAATGAAATTGTTATTGTTATGACTATTGTTGGTGGCCCTTAAAGGTTTAAGTCTGTAGTTTAATAAGCAGCTGAAGAGAATAAGATTGATAGAAGGTAAGATGTATTATAAGAGAGTGGCACCGTTATCCTAACGACGAGTGACTTGAGAACTAATGTCTCAGAGGGACTTCGCCCTGTGACACACAAATGTTCTGGGTGACACAGTATTTGATATGGGCAGAAGTTGCACTTACCACCAGGTGAACGTTTTGCTCGTTTCATCATTGTGTATAGTGTATAGGTATGAGCAAAAATGAAATTTTACAAATTGCTGAGCACACCCTCACACTCACACTAGCTATTTTTGATGATTGCTAGTTGTCAATGTGTTGGTCAAAATGTTTGGGTGCACTGTTTCGTGACTCTTACATGGAAGTATATTGCTTAATTACGTCTTCAACTGTGTTGATATTTAGCAGTGTGTTCATTAGTTTCCGATGAACAATCCTTTGTGCTTCTCTAATAATGTTGCCATTAGAGTTGTGTTAAGGACTCGAGGGCAGTATTCCGAAGGTACGTATTAAGGAAAGTTTTAATCATGTTGATCATGTTGATCATGTGATGTTCTCTTCGAATTTATATGATAGAGAGAGTTTTTATATGATTTAAAATTGTATCAATAGAAAGTACTCTTCTCTGCGCATTGTTATATAGCAGCGATCAATTACGTCATTGCTTTTTGACGACTTCATTTTTAATTAAAAAAAAATTATTAATATTTTTACATTTTTTAGTTCAACTTGAATTGTAGGCGATGCTTGATTATGATCTTTGAGACTAGCTAGAATTGTTGTATAATTAATAAAATAGCTACTGTTATGACTTAGGCAGCAGCGACAGCAGCTTTTTAAATAACTACAGCCTCTTCCAAGTTGTAAGAATTTGCCATAATTACAATGTTTGGCAGGCGGATTGGCGATCGCAGTACGAGATTCCTTTCTCTTTAGACGTTGCACACAATGTCAGTCATATACTGTACTGATATTATTAACAAGTACTGATTAATCGATAAATTTTAATTAAGAATAACAGAAACGTCGCAGTTAAATTCAAACTTGAAATTTCACTATCACCGCGCGTAAAGAATTTTTGCTTCCACAAACGGTTTGACAGATAAAATTGAACAATTAATAATAACATTTTGTTGATTTTGTGTTAATTTGTGATTTTCATTTTTTTTATCTACTCTTAAAAAGAGAAAAACAGAGCATAGCCCTTTCCATAGCGACTGACGGAGCATCTGAGTGACTTTCCCGAACGGTACCCAGTTGAGTACGATTCGTCGATCGGAAGAATTCACAGTGGAGTTAGTTATAAATGACATCACATGCGTCATACTTGTGAACAGGTGCTGTTGGTGTAGGCTGGTCTGCTCGAGTTTGCAATGCATTCATTTGTTATTAGATCTTCTTGTATAACATTTTGTCATGGAGCGTGCGTTGGTTTTCTATGAGACTGTTCTTTGTAAATTTATGATGTACATTTGACAAACATTTTTTTTTATTGGATAAAGTGATGAAACGAGCAAAACGTTCACCTGATGGTAAGTGCAACGTCTGCCCATAACAGAATATTTCTGTGTGACAACCACACTGTGCCCATACCCCTTAGACATAAGTTCTTAAGTCTCATATGCCCAGTTATTACGCTAGCTCACAGGGCCCTTCAAACCGAAACACATTTCATCATTTATTTTAAGGATATATCTAAGATGAGTCATAACGATAAGAATAGTCGGTCAGGATAGCCTGCTTAGCTGAGCAAGGAAGTGCAGATTTATTTTTAAAAGTACATTATAATTTCTTACGTTACGTATATCTATTAGTGCTTCGCTTAAGCCCTTACGTCAGAAGAAAACGAGGACATATGCTATTGAAAAATAGGAACAAAAAGAAAACTTTAATAATTAATATCACAGTATTGCCACAATGAGCCTCCATGACTCGAAGTGACTAAAGTAATGATTTAGAAATTGTGTCATATAATCTCTATGCTGCACGGAAATAAAGTGACTGAATGTGGAAAGATAGTCAGCGAGCAAGTCTTCTATCATGGCATTCAAGATGTCGTCTATGCTGCCGTCAAATTCTGTTCGAGACTGTAACGATACAGAAATTAAAAGTAAGTAACAGCTAACAGCCCAGTTCCACTGTAGGTCACAAGCCTTTCCTCCATTTTTGCTTATGCATTGTAATAATAGTATTTCACCGTTTACTATTTAAATTGTTACTGATCAGACAGTTCGGATCTGCGCACATATTCCATACGGATATAAATCTATTCTGAGTTGGGTATGATTTGCCATGGTCACCACGCTTGGTAGGCGGAGCGACGATGGTGAACACAGGCCTGGATATGTAATAGTCGAGCATGGTTATTTTGCCAAGGTATATCATTTAGTTCACTGTTACAATACCCCCGGGACGAGATGGGATGGTAGATTCGTCTTAGTCGTCATCAAATGGCAAAAAATCAGTACATAAATATTACGGTTCGGGGAATGGTCACGCTCTTGCATACTACCAGGGTAAAGTCGCAGCATAGCGCTGCTGTGTTTCAAACAGTTAGTTAGTGAGGAAAATTCGAAGACGTATACGGACAAAGAGTCCACATATTCCTCTGGATTACCAAAGGCTTAAAGCGGCATAGATTTATAAAATTCATTATTATATGAGGTTAGCTGCACTATTAACGCATATTGTTTTTATTATTAAATAATATTTTCATTTCTTTCCTTAGGCTGGCCACATATCAGCAATTTCCGAATACGTGTCGAGTACTTTAGTGAGGAAATCTTGTTGACTTGTCTGGCAAATACGCTTGCAACTTTACAAGGCGCAGGTTCGGCCCCACATGGAGTACTGTTCTCATCTTTGGGCGGGGGCACCCCAGTGCTGCCAGTGCAGTTCCTTCCTTTTGATTGTATTCAACGAAGAGGGGCTCGAATCGTCGACGACCAGGTTCTTTCCGATCGGCTTGATACACTGGCCTTGCGAAGAGATGTTGCGTCTCTTTGCATTTTTAACAGGATTTACTTCGGGGAGCGTTCCGAGGAATTGTTCGAAATAATTCCAGCCGCTGGTATTCACCATCGCACTTTGCGGCAGAACACAAAATTCCATCGTCACCACCTGGATGGTTGGCATTCGACCACAGTGCGTTTTTCGGGGAATTTTCTGCCACGCTCGACTTTATGTAATCGGCTGCCACCGGCAGTTTTTCCGGACTGATACGACTTAGGAACCTTCAAGAAAAGAGCCTATTCTTTCCTCAAAGGCCGGCAACGCACTCGCGATTCCTCTGGTATTGCGGTTGTTTATGGGCGGTGGTGATCCCTTTCCATCAGGCGAGCCACTCTCTCGTTTGCCCCCTCTCCTATAAAAAAGTGACTCCGGCCTCCCGTATTACTGGTGTCTCCTGGTGCTCCTTCTGAGATAGTGGTATACATCTTATAGTTCCTTTCTCAACTTCCACATTCGCTACCCCAAATCCATTTCCTACCAAATGCTTTTCCATTCCTCTTTGCTAAGTCAGTGGTTGCCATGTCTGCGTGACAGGGGACAACCGCGAGCCGCGTCTACGTGTTTTCGAGAGTCATTACCAATGTTCTCGCAAGCAGACTTGACGACTTCGCGCCTCCAGTACAAGCCGAATTCCGAAAAGGCTTTAGTATCATAGACCACATACATATCCTTTGCCAGATTGTACAGAAGACCGAAGAGTACAATTTCCCAATATGTCAAGCGTACCTAGACTATGAGAAAACAATTGATTCCGTCGAAAATCGTGCGGTGCCGATGCAATTGACTTTCGGTATATCGATGTGCTGCAGTGTTGGTACAGCGAAGCTACGATCGCTATCCGAGTACAGAACCAGAGTACGAAACCGATTCAACTACAGAAATGTGTAAGACAGGGCGACGTCATAGGAAATCTTCGACGTTGCATTGGAAGATGTCTTCTAGCTACTGAACTGGTAAGGATACGGTATTAACTTCGATGGCGAAAACATCACTCACCTTCAATTTGCCGAAGACATAGTTATAATAGCAGAATCGCCGGAGGGCCTTGGCACTATGCTCAATGACCTCAATAGTGTATTCCAACGGGTAGTCTTAAGATGAACATGCACAAGATGAAGATCATATCTAACGTCTATATCACACTTATACCCGTTGTTGTTGTTTACACTACGCTCGAAGTTGTCGACGAATATTTACGAAGTAGTCGACGAATATGTATACCAAGAACAGATTGTCCGACTAGGTAGGTCCAACAACGACAAGAACAACCGACAATCAATCGACAGAACCAACTCGGCTGGACAGCGTTCGGGAACTATGTCTACTACTACTATGTCACATCTTCTCGTCGAGTATACCTCAATGTCTAGAAACTAAAGTTTTTAACCAGCGTGTTTTGTCAGTGATTACATACGAAACTGAGATGGCGTGGTATTTTACTGCAGGCCCTTTGAGCAACCCCAGAGTCGCTCAGTGAGTCATGGAAAAATCTATGCCTGGAGTTTCTCTGCGAGATAAAATCCGTAACGATGATATCCGCAGTAGAACTAGAATAACCGGCATACCCAAAAGTTTAGCAAGCTGAAATAGCAATGTGCCGGCCATATAGCTTGTAGAACCGGTAACCGTTGGGGAAGAAAGGTTTTGGAATGGCAATCTCGAGCTGCACGGTTTTGCGGAATGTCTGTAGATACAGGTTTTTTATAGTATAAACTGACGAAAAGAACAAAACGTTCACCTGATGGTAAGTGCAACATCTGCCTATAACAAATGCTGTGTCAACCAGAACATTTCTGTGAGGCACCACACTGCGCCCGTCATGTAAGTCTCATATGCCCCGAGATTACACTAGCTCTCAGTGCCCTTCAAACCAAAACTCAGTAATGTTTGCACAGTAGTGCTTCACGGCAGAATAACTGGCTCTGAGTCCCAACCCAGGGACAGTTATTCTGCCGTTAGATTTCTGCATAGAAATCCACCAGTGTCTCACGACCGTGTTTTGTAGCAATCTGTTGGGGAGGCCTGTGTTCAGCAGTGGCCTAAGATGGGCTGAAATAATGATGATGATGATAATCAATGCCTCGGCGACAGCAAGGGCAGAATTTAGAGAGTTTGAGGTTAAAATAGGAATATCATTTTTCAAAATGGGAATATTATTATTTATGTTTATTGTTTCACTTTTAATTATACTCCATGTCATTTTTATTTTATCAGTTCACTTTCTTAATTTAATTTCATAAATATAATAACTTGGCCATAGTCTGTCTTTTAAATGTTTTAAAATAATTATTACATATTCTCTGGAGGTCTTACTGTGGTTATATATTCTTTCCTTGTAAAGTTCATACAACCTTTGCCTACTTCTAATTCCTTCTGTCGCCCATTCATTAAATATTTTCTGACTGTTCAAAGATAAGGTTTTATACGTAAATATGGCTTTAAATTCATTGTTTCCAATATTAAATTACTTTCCATATAAAAAGTTATTGTCGACATTATTATTAAGTATATAACATATTCCCTCATAAGTCTCAAACAATTAGTATATCTGCATACTGCGATTCTTCGGACTCCCCTTCAATATTTGTGAACACAGAACTGGTATATGTCTGCAGTTTTTACAAAGTCATAATTACATTTCAAGTCGTCTGGAGCACTCAAGGAGACACAACATGCTACTTTACCTTATCGATAATTAATTTATTATCGAACTAATTTTTTTATCGCCCATTCATCACTTTAATTTGATATTTTTGTAGTTTTTGGTTAATATACGTTTTACAGGCGTTCTTCACTCTTTTTAAAGAATTCACACTATCCATTTTAATACTTCTTATAAATTCCTAATGTTATAATTTAACCTAAACTACATAGGTCATTGGAGAATTAAGCTTGAATTTAAAGAGCCAGATATTTTTTTTGTTCAAAACAAATAAAAAAACAAATAATTTTATCATAATACATTATGATAAAATTATTCATAGATAAAATCATTGCTGATTGTGATGTTAATAATAAAAAATCAAATATAGAGAATAAGAAAAAGAACAGCTCAAAATACTGTTACTGTTTACTGAAAGCATTTTTGAAATATTTTATCAAAAAAAGAACAAAAAGTTATGTGTATTAAATCGAAATTGGAAACCTGATAAGTTCGTTAATTATTCTTATTAATCGCGTTTAGGGATACCAATCCAGCAGCGTCTTCAATCCAGATGGAATTTTGCTGGATCAACATTATTCCAACTGGATCTCGCGGTGGGACATTAATATCTTACTTTTTACTTTTTTTACACATTAGGTAGTAAATTTAAAATTGGTTCGTTTTAACACTTGAGATTTTAACTTTAAATATTAAGTTATTCAAAGTCAAAAATTTTATTTTCAATTTAGACTAGTTTAAAGTCGTTAATAGAATCAGGCGTTACTTTGCGGAAATCCATTATAATGAAGGAAGGTAAGCTACTTTGCTTTACTTGTGCACGCTACTGAGGGAGGGCGGGCGGTGCTCTTCAAAAAACTAGGTAATATACACCATTTTTATATTTTGCATGCGGATCTTTGCAAAGTAACTTACCTTCCTTGATTAGTTTAAAGTCGTTATGAATGCCAAATTCGAAAAATAAGATTTTTTCAATGCTGCATTATACATTGTCATTCCACAGGTCTTTGCTCTCTATATAATTATCTATGCTACAATATGCTATGCTTTATAGAATAATGACTTCTTTACAAGTTTTTCTAAATCTATAGCAGATTTTTACGGATTGGGATTTTATTACAAAATTTTATATATCTACTAAGAAAAGACATTCAACTTAGGTCAGATTTATATCCTACTTACAGACTGACGATGATTATTTTAATTTCAATTATTATTTATTACTTTATTCTTTATTCGTCGTGTGGTAGCGGCCTAAGAGAATCTACCACCCCATCTCATCCCGTGGGTGTCGTAAAAGTCGACAGAGGGAAAATGAAAACCAGGAGATGGGCAGCAGCATCTTGCTGGAACATCTGAATAAATAAACTGCGGTTGCCAACCCGTCTGCCAAGCGTGGCAACTATGGCAAAATCCCCCCAAAACGAGAGCTACAAACTTTTGTGGCAATCTATGAGGGAGGCCTATGTTCAGCAGTGGACTATTGATAGGCTGAAACGACGACGACGACGACTTTATTCTTATTGACGGTCTTTTTGTTCTCAACTGTTTCGGCTTTTATAGTCCTGAGGGAAACCAGCAAACAATGATGAAATAAAAATGTTTTTAAATTGTTTGACAATGAACAAACGTTCAATCCGGCTGTTAACCACAATGATGAGAATGAGGAAAGACGGCGAAAGAAGATAAATATATACTATATGTATTATACATAGGTACTAAAAGCCAAAACGGCGTAAGAAAATCTGACACCATGCCTTATCCGTATGTGCTGTAAAAGTTAAAGGAAATTGTCTGAAAGTATATATAGTGGTACAAACAACAACGTTTAAGATATATGGAGTTTGGTACTCTGCCTTAAAAATGTGGCGATTTCGGCAAATCCTCTTATCCAATCTTTTTGTCTATCCAGCTGTGGCCTCTTAACAGTGATGATGATGATATTATTTAACATTCAATAACATTTTAATATATCTTTATTCGCAGATATTTTATTACGAATTACCGATGATTATGTGTAATACATGATTGCGAAAATTAAAATGTTAAAATCTTCAGATTTCAGACGGACAGACGGAACAAGCAATGAATGATGAAAAATGCTGTGTCACCTAGAACCTTTCTGTTTGACACTATACTGCGCCCGACAGACCTGAGACATTAGTTCTTAAGTCTCAAATCCCCAGTGATTACGCTAGCTGTCACTACTGCTTCACGGCAGAACAACTGGCCCTGGGGTGGTACCTACCTGGATGGATTCGTGTATAGGAATCCTACCAGTCAAAAATGTTATAACGAATACATTTTATGTTTACTGGTGGTAGGATTACTATGCAGGAATCCATCTAGGTAGGTACCAGAAACGATGAAGCACACCGCTTCGTACGGTTTTAAGGTATGTCAACCACGTCGAAATTAAATTCATACGTGTCGCGTGAGCGATAGTTTTTTTACCATTACTAACTTTTTGCGATATTTTATCGCAAAAAATCATTTATTTAGTTACGTACGATATTTCAAGCCATTTTAGTTGTTTTTACTTTATAAATCATTCGCATTCGTATTCGTTGTTGTGGTGTGTATAAAAGTAACAGCATATAAATGCTCTGCCCCTAATTTTTGAGCGTTCACTCATTTCGGAGATTGAAAGTGTTCACTGTCCTGCTTCCAAAGGTCCTCGGTTGTTTTTTATACCTCAATAACGCAGGTTGTATTTTTTTACTGTAAAAATTTCGGTCTGTATGTATATGTATGGGATCGAACCTATGTCACTACCGTAATTTGAAATTTAAGGCGAGCGCTATAAAAACTCATGTAATAAATTTTTTAGACAGGTATTATGCTAATCACTTACCCACGGGCCTGTTAAACTATCAATTGAATGATTACAAAGTCATCATCCGAGGTGCGCTGTTTTGGCGTTTAGACATTGTAATCGCTTGGTTTCCTCATTCAAATAGAGACGTGACATAATTAATACATATAAACACTTACCACGATCTTATCTATTTCGAAGCGCGTATTTGAAAAATGTCCTATTAGTATGGATTTACCGTCGTCTGATTGTTTCAAATATATTTTGCTCCAGAATTTTAAATCGTGTACTTCAATGCTGCCTGCATAAAAATTAACAAATATGTCAACAGGCATTTAAAAAAACATTATAATAGAGTTTGATGATTATGTGTAATACATGATTGCGAAAATTAAAATGTTAAAATCTTCAGATTTCAGAGAGGTAGTGGTTAATAAATTGATTTTTTTTTATTTGATCAAAGTGACGGAACAAGCAATGAATGATGAAAAATGCTGTGTCACCTAGAACCTTTCTGTTTGACACTATACTGCGCCCGACAGACCTGAGACATTAGTTCTTAAGTCTCAAATCCCCAGTGATTACGCAAGCTGTCACTACTGCTTCACGGCAGAATAACTGGCCCTGGGGTGGTACCTACCTGGATGGATTCGTGTATAGGAATCCTACCAGTCAAAAATGTTATTACGAATACATTTTATGTTTACTGGTGGTAGGATTACTATGCAGGAATCCATCAAGGTAGGTACCAGAAACGATGAAGCACACCGCTTCGTACGGTTTTAAGGTATGTCAACCACGTCTAAATTAAATTCATACGTGTCGCGTGAGCGATAGTTTTTTTACCATTACGTTAAAAAATATACAATTGAAGGAAAAAAAATTACAGAGGCGTATGTTGGCGGCGATGGGGAGAATTTGACTAAGGCAATTTACCTAAAATCCCCGATGTTATTAGATCATAAAGGTGATGTGTCAACTAACAAAAATTATTATGTTACTGTTGGGTTGCATAAATGTTGTAAAGTTTACGAGATTAATTTTTCAAATCTTTACGCCAGTGCCATGATTTAAGTATGTTATATTTAATTCTCTTATTAATTATAATTAAAAACTATTTCCGATTATAGATTATAAAGACTTTAAGTAATTTACAATATAGACTTACCTAATTTCATTATCAGCGAAAATTATTTCTCCATTTTGAATTTCGAGTGGATCTAGAACGGGCACACCATTTTCAATACTGCCTTCTTTTATCAGCAGTCCCAGCAATCCGAAAATCTGTCTCATTACAGCATCAACTAGGAAGTGATGCATGCGGGTGCATTTTACGTTGTCGTCTGGAACAGAATAAAATCATCTACGTAGACAATATTTATAATTAACTTAAATTAAATTATAATTAACAACAGAATTTTTAAGGTAGTTTTGTTTTATTTAGATTAAAGAGATTTAATCTAAATACTTTGATAAATATTAGTTCGATTTTTTTTATACGAGTCCATTTCATCGAGTTCCATAATAAAGTTAACATTTAATGAGCAAAGATTCCGAAGTGCTGTCTCCCAAAGTAGTAACTAGTGAATTATCTATGGGAATAATAGTAGGTATTACTAAAAAAAGCACTGCTATATTGATATTGTTCAAAACAAAACAAATTCCTTTCTCAATGTAGTATTGCGGGTGTTCATGGGCAGCGGTGAGCACTTACCATCAGGTGAACCGCTTGGTCTTCCCCCTTATATAAACAATACGGAATAAAATAATAACGCCATACCATCGGCTGCATTCACAACACTAAGGAACAGTGTAAATACAAAAGTAGTTATTTTCATTTTGGCACTCAAACTATTCACTGAAAATATTCCTTTGTAGTCTTCACTGTACCAATATATATATTCACCGTACCAACTGACCCCGGTTTAATTGATTAATCTATTGGATACCGATACCGTGCTATGGTTTCGAAACCAGGATATTCTTATCCGATTCCAATCTAGGTCAGACTTCATTAAACCTAAATGATACAAACACGTATTTTTGTTTTGAGTTTTGTTTTTTTAATCGTCTTTAGTTGTAAAATTAAAAATTTATGAATGTTTTGTATACTAGTTTTATGTTTTTCAAACAAATTATTTCATACAGCACATCGTCAAATGAGATGGCTGTTTTTACGTTGCCCAATATTATGTCAAACGAACTGATCAGTGATAAAGAACAATTTAGATAGCAATTTTAGTCTACGGACTTTTGCAAGAGGAGAGAGAGAGGATACACTTAGTTTTTTCTTCGTTATATCGTAGTGAAGTATTATCACTACTAAGATGCATACAAAGTCGATTTATATGACAGGACTGTCAGGAAATTAGAGAATCCCCACAGAGCTTCCGTCTCTGTATGTACTCGTACGCATAAACAAAAATAACTAGGTAATACAAAAAAATGTTTTTCTTTGTATAGTATCTTTTCTTTTTTTCACACTTATGAGACAACACTAACGCTTCTTTTTAGCAAGCTCAGCGTAGGTAGTCCCAGTTAATCAGGGGTAATGTTCGGTATTGCACATAGAAGTTCAATCAGCTAGCTGCGGGCATGAGTCCACTGCTGAATTTATGCCAAGGAAAGGAAGATATTGTCATAGTTGCCTCGAGTTTAAATGTTTCCCTCTGTCGACTTTTACCACGCTACACGTAGATTGAAGATAAAGATGACCGTTACCTGCAGTCAGTAAAGTACTAGTATTAGATAGCAAAATTAAAATGAAATTGATTTTAATGGGGCATGTAAGACAAAATAACTGACATGTCAAAGTCCAGATTAAAAATATCCAACCATTCCGAACGAATCCGGCATGCGATTGGACGCTTATTTATATGAGTTACACAAATATTGGTATTCGCCGGTACGTTGAGTTTTACCGCCATTTATTTAACGCCGTGGATTATTCGTTTTCGCAAATGCAAAAAACGAAGTGACACACTTTGTGTCACCCAACATGATTTCTGTGTGCGAGCGTTCTCAAGTCTAATATGCCTAGTACCGGAACATAGTATTTTTTGCACACTACTGCTCGGCGGTAGACTAGCTAGCACTGCGATTGTATTTACCTAGACAGATTTCTGCATAAGAATTCTACTACCAATAATATAACTCGTCGTCGTCGTCGTTTCAGCCTATCACAAGTCCACTGCTGAACATAGGCCTCCCCCATAGAAAGCCACTAAAGTTTGTAGCTCTCATATTGGAGGGACTTTGCCATAGTTGCCACGCTTGGCAGGCGGGTTGGCAACCGCAGTTTATTTATTTAGATGTTCCAGGAAGATGCTGCTGCCCATCTCCTGGTTTTAATTTCCCTATGTCGACTTTTACGACACCCACGGGATGACATGGGGTGGTAGATTCTCTTAGGCCGCTACCACACGGCGCATAATACGAGTAATATAACTAATTTTACTCAAATATGACTTCGCCTACCTCTTTCCAATCAAGGTGTCTTAAGAGACCACTAAGGATTTGTACGGATAGCCTTTATTCGTGCAGAATAACGCCATAATATGCAATGCTGTAACTGTACTGCTCGTGGGAACGCAATGGAGTTAAGAAATTTTTGGTTCTTACCAAAATGCCGGCGACTTGGTTCGCCACCCATCACGTCTCGTTTCCCGCGGGGGCGAAGTGAATATAAAACATAATGTAAAATATGAAAAGTTGACAGCTGATAAATGAAAACCGGGAGATAGGCAGTAGCCTCTCCCGGGAAAATCTGGATATAATCGGAAGTGGTCTCCGTAGACGAAAATCGGCAGGGGGGACATCATCGTATGACAGGGAACAATAGCGATCTTCGTAAATTTCATTCGGTAGTGGTAGAACCAGAATTGATGCGTTTGAGATGTGGTGTTGGAGGAGGCTTTAGAGATTGTCGTGGACAGATTTTAGAACAAACGAGTCTATTCTGCAAGAACTAAAATTTCTTTCCGCCTCCCAAAAGTGTCCAGAATCACATTTTATCCTTTTTTGGACATGTTGCACGACATGAACCCGTTAATTTGGAGAAACAGATCCTCACGGGTAAGGGGGGGAAGCATTTAAGAGACAGAACACCCGCGAGATGGTGTAATCAAAAAAGGAAATCTGTGAGTCTTAGTCTGCACCAATCTTTACACTCCGCCAGTAACTGAAAACAGTGGGGACTATTAGTACACTCACACCCATGACGATCACAATCCCCATCTTATTGAGGGAGCGACTTAGAAGAAGATAAAAGGTAGACAACAAAAGGAATACGTTTGTTTGTGTAACACATATATTTATAATAAGTTTTGTTTTTAAGTTTTTTAAATGTTCCGCTCGATTGCAAAAGTTACTTTTTTATACTGTACGAAGTAGTTTAATTAAATTAATTTTCCCATGTCGATAAAAGCTATTGAACTACAATGGATTTCATGAGCTGTATAGGTTTCGGAGTCCTTGGCACAATTTCCTACAACGTATTAAACGGTCCAACTGTTAGCATATCGGCGCTCCCATCTTAGACTTTTGATTATAGCTACCATGGAAAGGTCACAACGTTTTAGGCATCGCCTTATTAGCAAGATGAACCGCTGAAAAAGGGCCTCAAAGTCGTTTTATCTCGTGTGTTTAAAACTACAATTATAGCCCGTGAGTCATGGTACAAGATTAACACTGTTTACACCAACATCAGTTCAATGTCGTTTCACTCCATGGCAACGCAAATGCTTTAAAGATTATAACAGAAACGAAACACTTTTAATTTTCTACGAAGAATAATAGTCATTACTTTTTTAGGCTATTTTAACCGTAAATCGTTCTGAATGCTATTGTCATGCTTTAAAAGTAATATGTAAGAAATTTTTCTCTCGTGAGTGATATTTTCGGTATACATTGCTGGAAATTTTGATAATAGCAAATAATTATATTTAAAATTAATAACCCCGATTTCAACGCAGCAGCTCCAAACATGGTTATGTGAATTTAAGAGTTTCAATATTTTCTCATGGATCCCATCATCAGAATTTAGCCAAATTTGTATGAGACCAACCTCAAGTATGGTTATACTTTGAAAAAAAAAATTGAAATAGTTTCACAAAAAATAAAAAATATTTAGTCTAATTGAGAACCACCTCCATTTTTGAGGTCGGTTAAAATAACAAGAAATGTGTAACGGAGAATTTTGTTCTATTAAAACTACTATTTAGTACTATAACTATAATTTCCTACTACGAATTAAAAATGTCAAGCCTTGTCTCAGTTAAAAGACGAAAAACGAATATGGAAACATAATTACTAATAATTGAACGGAAAATAGACACTACTAGAGCGAGTAAAAATCCGTCTAGGTAGATACCACCTCAGGGCCAGTAATTCTGCCGTGAAGCAGTGGTGTGCAAACATTACCGTGTTTCGGCTTGAAGGACACTGATCAGGTTTTGCTCGTTACGTCACTTTACATAAATAATAAAGAAATCTAGTTAATAAGTCCTTAAAGAAAAGTTCTGATCTTAGTTGATCTTCGTAATCGGAATATGCAAACCACGGAAAGTGTAGTTCTTCCGTCTCTAGCTAGCTTATAGTATAGATATTATAAGCTTCTTCTGATGAACTATTAAATTATCTTCTTGGCCTATTTTGACTACGTTACCACAAATCAACAACTTGTCAAGTGCGCCATCTGCGCATATATTATGTGGCGGATCGGCCACTAGGCACATTTTATACTGACACCATTTTCGTTCAAACCTCTTTTGTAATTTTGTAATTTTTAATCTGTTTTTGTTTTATGACATTATATTGTGGTCTTTCCGCTCAGCGATCAGAGTTGATTCTAACATTGCTTGGTAAAATGCATTATTTGTAGCTGTATTTAGATCTTTTAACTTAGAAACTGTGTCTTGTTATGTATTTACTATAACAAACTAGCCCTATATTATACAGAGAGTAGAAATCTCACGAATTTCATTTATTGGCTATCATGATCAACGTAGAACAACGAACACGGAATACGATGGGTTTTGTACCCACAATTTTATTACTTTTCCCTTTCTAATGTACATCTATGCGAAAAATTCAGTGGCATATGCAGATCCTCAGACAAGACTCAATCACAATGCAACCAGATCCGAAAACCTGTAATTTTTGTACAAGAATTGGCTTCCGCTGGCTTTTTGCGCACTTTTTTATTTTTCAATTTTGTTATTTGTCATGATCATTATAACAGGTCCACTGCTGAATATAGGCCTCGCTCGTCGCTTCATCTAGTAGAGAGCAGTCCTGTACAGTAATTTTTCCGTTCTAGTACCTAATTCTAAATTTTATTCGTAGACAAGATAGACAAGTCAATAAGTTGTATCATCTATCTACCCGTGGTAGGATTCCTATAAAGGAATCCGTCTAGGGAGGTACCACAAGGTCCAGTTATTCTGTCGTAAAGCAGTAGTGTGCAAGCATTACCGTGTTTCGATATGAAGGAATCTTTCTCTTTCTTTGTTTTTATCTTTTAAACTTAAGTTGAAATGTAGCAAATTAAACATAGAAAATTCCACATGGTAGACTGTTTTTACATTTTTTCCCGGTTATTTTTTTATTTTATATATACAATGACCGCGAATTTGTTGGCTTTTGAAGTGATGAAATAAGGCTAAAGTATAGTCCGGCCGTTGGACATAAGGAAATTTCCAAAGTAAATTTTAATACAGAAAATCAAATCAAGAAAATTTTATCTAGAAAGTAGAAAATAAATTAGTTGAACATGACAATCCAACATTAAGTCTTCTAAGCTATTTGGACCGGTTAGGCAAACATACCATGCATGGACCTATTAGGATATTGAAATTCAAAGACTTATAAATAGGTCGGTGACTGATCGTGTAAGTAGAGCATGACTGAAGGAAGTCCCAGGCAGCGTAATTAAATGACATGTGCAATACAAGCTTGTCGCTGACTTCGATTTTTACGCTTCCAATACCGTTGGATTTATATTTTCATATCAATGATAAAAGATTTGCTAAAACTTATTGATCATTAAATTTAGAAATATGAATCAATCAACTAACGAATTTATATTTTTTTTAAATTTCAAAGATTTAAACTGCAGAAAAAGGAAATGTGACGTAAAGAAAAAAGTATTAGTGATTAACTCCAAAAATAATACTTTTTATTAAAAAAATATTCAATGGAATTTATAATAACAGTACAGTAAATAAATTATAGTACAGCAGATTTTCTACTTATAAAAATTAAATTTCTTGATTTATTATAAAATACATTTTAAGACTATTTTTATGAACCAACTATGTTTTTATGAACCAACAAGAAAGTGATGTTGTTCTTCGGTGGGATATCTGTTTTTCGTTTCGTTGCGGCCTTGAACTACGTCGACCTAAGGGATTTAACGGTTTCCCTGATAATATTTTTTGGCACGATTTACTTCTTCAGTAATTAGCATAATCTTCCGTGTGTGTGTTCGTATAATATTTATGTACTGCAGTGTGGCTCTACCAGACATTAAATATAAGGAAAATGCTTTGTTATCTAAATATTTTTTTAATTAGTTACTTTTATATTACACTTTAAAAATTGCGAAATACTGGTATGTGAACTTATACATAAAAATAAATCATTTTTTTATATTAGTTACACACATCAATTTAATACATGGACCCGTCCATGTATTAAATTGATGTTAATGTAGATGTTAAGATGACGTGCACGCGTTCAAGTATTAAATAAGGGCGAAAAGTCTGCTACGTGTGTTGTCTCTGCCTACCCGTTATATGGAAAAAAAGGCGTGATTGTACGTATGTATGTATTCAATACCGGAAAGGCGATTGCCTTTAAAGGTATTTTAAAATGTTATATTTTAAAAATATATAAAAAAAACATGTAAAGCACACTGAGTTATTAACATGCATCGGTAAATACTACAAATCTTTAATGTATTGTTAATAATGTATAAGGTATTTTAAAAATCATTTCATGAACCTAGAAATTTACAATTTATTTTAAGTACACTCGTGGGTTACATTATACTGCTTGAAAACACCGTGAGAAATTATAATACCTATCATCTGTTTTCAAAACAGGGAGCCTAAATGCATTTTGTCATTTTCTGTGGGTACGACTATGTATAAACGCTACCAAATGTTTGCAAATACTTTAATAGGAATAAACTTAAACATTCCCAATTCATTGGCCAGGTACCTAATTAGTTTAATCAGAATATTTGGTGGCGTACAATCCGTGGCTCACTACTATTTATTCTCCACACACAGATTTCAATTCGTTCAGTTGTCGCGCTGACCTCAACCACGCACATGGAGTGACGTAAAAGCCCATCGATAAATTTACGTAATTTTTTTACACAGAAACATTAGCTTTTAAATTCATATTATAAAAGAATTACAGAGTTTACTTGTAATGCGAGAATGAATTTATAAACTGTGATATTGATGTTACTGGTGTTTGAATTAAAAATGATTCAAACAATGTTGCGAGTTGCAGTATTTTCTTTATTTTTTTTTTATGTAATGTTGACGATGGTGTTTGCCGCTCCCGCCCATTCAAACTGTAAGTAAAGAATTTTGGAATAAAATTGTTGTATGAAACATGTCAACAATGATGATTTGATATAAATAAATGAAAAAGGATAATGGTTTCTTATATTTATACATTAAATGAAACTAACTTTACGGATTTTATCGCGATAATTTTTTTACTATTTATAACCCGATATTTCGAGTACATTTCAGCACCCATGGTCACGACAGGACTGAGGTGTCAGACATCCTGATGTCATAGTTAATCCGGGATACCTTCAGCTTTTAATTATTATTTTTGGTCCGATCTATGCCAAATGAGCTTACAGTGTCTTGAAGTCTTTCAGTGGCATCCTTGGTTTTTAATTTATTTTTATTAATTATAGGATCCCGAGCCCGTGTTAGTACCCAACCATCTTCTCCATTAAAATTAATTTGTTTTTTATTTTCACCTCGCGAATCATCCTTGATAGGAATCGGTGTTCTTTTGCAAGGATTTGTGGTCTATCAAAACTGACGAAGTGGTTGGTATGATCCAGAATTTGGTCACAAACTGCAGTTCTTAGAGCGTCGATGTTTCACATCAGCTACATGTTTCTTTTACACTTGGCAGATAGTCAAAACTGACATATTATTCGCCGACTTGAAAAATGTACATATGGAAGATCGCTTCAAGATGTAGACTTTCTTGTCCATGACTCCTCATACATATGGTAGAACAGCAGGTACTTGCTGAACTGTGGCCAGTTTCACTCAGTTCCTGTGACGTAAGCGCAGGACCCGAAGCTTGATATCATACAAAACTTTCAAACAAAGTAATTTAAGAGTTTCGTTAAATACAAGTGTTAAATGGTAGCGCTCTTGCGTTTTGTATGCTGAATGATTGAAACAGGTTAAATTCGTTATTATTTGAATACTTTAAGAATGGGTTTTTAATAGTGCGTTAAACTTTAAAACAAATAAAAGTAACGATTAAGTTCGAGCACTTTCTAGGTGTCACAATAAAATATAACCATATATAATCTTCATCAACATCATCATAACTTCTGAACAACAAGTCCACTGCTAAAAATAGATTGCCACACAACTCGACGGGTGACTCGCTGCATCCACCGAATTATATTATATATTATTATATATTATTTCAGATACATGAAAATCCAACATTTTTAAATTACTTCTTTCCCGATGTGATATGTTCTAATAATGCTGTTCCTGTTACGAACATAATTAATTTCTAATAATTTCTCTTTTAACAATACACTGACAGCAGGCAAAGTAGATCGCGTTCGTTAAAAAAAAATTGTAACGAACGCGATCTACTTGCCTTCTTGTAGTAAAATAGGTGTCAATTATTGCCGAAGTTCTACAATTGACTTGTAATTGACCTACTGGTTATTTGGTCTATTTTTTCAGTCGATGTGATGTAAGTTACGGCTAAAATAAATGGCTAGTAGCTGGCAGTATCATAGGATGGGGGCTGGTCGCAATCATACGGTGAATGAGTACCACCGCTCAAAGGTACATTTTTCATGATCAGTGTTCAGGTTTTGGATATTTTAATATCATATAACCACAATCCCAACAGAGGTGAGCACGTGAGTCTGTAAGACGCCTATTCACTTTGTCTTGAAGATGTTCATATCATAAAAGTAAAGTAAAGTTTCAGCCTATAAATGTCCCACTACTGAGCACAGGCCTCCTCTCATTTCTGAGAGGGTTCATATCATATTCGCCTGGAAAGACCGATGCTGGCAAAGAATTCTGTTCTCTTGCTGTATTTTCCTTTTGTGTGTAATAGTACTGCGCAATGTACTAGACCGGCGCTTAATAATTTACAATATACAAGGCTAACAAAATTAGATAATCCGTAGTAAGTAAGACACCGTAACGGTCTTCGCATCAAAAACTTTAGGTGGGGAATTTTTTTTTGGCCTGCAGTGGAAGTGTTTACATTATTGTATTACTTTACGATGACATGCAAAATCAATATTTGAGCTTCGAGAATCACCAACAAACCATGTTTTAGGTAATATTTGATTCATCATTTCAGCCTATCACTTGTCCACTGCTGAACCTCCTCCCCCATAGATTACTGCAAAAGTGTGTAGTTCTCATTTTGAAAGGAAGTTTTCCATAGTTTCCACGCTTGGATTTATTCAGATGTTCCAGGAAGATGCTGCTGCCCATCTTCTGGTTTTAATTTTCCCCCTGTCGACTTTTACGACACCCAGGGGTTGAGATGGAGTGGTAGATTCTCTAAAGTCGCTACCACACGATTATTTTAAGCAATTTAAAGGATTTTCTTAATTTTTTTTTGTTTTTTTTCAGTCAATACTGTGAAGATGATATTCTTGAAAGATAATATGATTTTTAATCCAAAGTTGACTTTTAGTGTGATTAAAATAACAGATAAAAACATAGTACTGTAATTTGTAATTAGGAATATTATTTTTTATAAAAATAATTAAGAGCTATTCCTGGCATTCTTTTTCATTTAAACAAAAAAATATATTGTTAACGATTTGATGAATATAATGATGTGTGTAGTTTTTGGTTCAATTTTGTTAGCATATTTAGCGATATTACTTACTTCAGAACAACATGGATAGAAACGCCATATCGTTTCTTTCATTAATATAACAAAAATGGCAGGAATTCTTAATTACTTAACTATGTCAAGTGCTTCCTGAAACCTTAAATTATATATATATTATAAGGAAAGTAAATTTTGAAAAAGCAACTGGCATAAGATTGTGGAGCAGGCACTTAACTGGTGTCGTACGGCGACCGATGTTGATGTCCTGGTTTTTATTCCGCACCCAACAACTTCAACTCCCAGGTCTTTGTATACTACTTGTACAAGCTTGCACTAGTATTGACTATGATGCGGACGAAGCAACGGGTGGTACGAATCTTCTCAAGGTGACGAAGCTCCCGTCATGCGCAAGCGCGATTCCAATCTAGTCTAGTGCGTCCGAAAAGGATAGAGGAAGGTGCCGGTCGCGATAGAAAGGGTAAAGAGTTATCGGAAATCTAACGTTAATCAGTTTGACGCAATGCGGACAAAATATAATTTTATAATACCTTAGATATGGCGGTAACAAGTACCATAATACATTAACTGAAAATTCTGTTATAGATTCTCCTACCACATAAAAAGCTGTACTTAAAATACTTTTACTCTCGTAAATAATTCACCTCTACATTTTATACCATGACACCCCGTGGGCGTCGTTTAAGTCGACATAGGGAAGATGAAAACCAGGTGACGGGCAGTAGCATCTTCCGCCTGCCAAGCGTGGCAACTTTTGTGGCAATGTATGTGGGATGCCTATGTTAAATAGTGGACTAGTGATAGGCTGTAATGATGATGATGATGAGATCACGCAGTCGACATCAAATAATCAAGCATAGGTCTTGAGTGTTTAAAAATATTTTAAATTACAGTACGCGGGCCAATTTACACTATAAGCCACGGCCCCGAGAGCCGCAAGCACCCGTACATCGAGGTTCGCAACTCCACTTACCACGGCGCCGGACCGAGAGAGGAAGCGCGCGCCATGTGCTCCGTCAAAACCCACGAGGTTAACGCCACTGCCAACGCTACCATAACCAGGAGGCTGCATGGAGTTGTTACATCGAGTAAGTTCTAAACTAAATATTAGACGATACAGGATATATAAGTAAGCAAAGTTCCTTAGAATGCATCTTAATATAATTTTTAAAGAGTACTTCCCTTTAAAGTTTCTAGCACTCATTCATATTTTTGTTACAAAATTTTGAGGCCTATGTCCAGCAGTGGGCTTCAAATGTTGCTAGGGTTATGATTCTTCTCAAAACAAATCCAACAAGCCCAAACATGACGAATCTATCTTGCTTAGGTGAGGAGTTCCTTTGACCAACTTCCGGCTCCATCCAGCTCCATGGTACCATATTATTGCACTGTCACTGAAGGTACATAGGTGTGCCAAAATTTAACTCAATCGGATATCGGAAAGTAGGTCAAATTTGGCTTGCATTATTTGACCTTCACATACTAACTTTACATTGCAAGTTATGTAAAAGTTTTTTACAAAAGGAAGACCCTGGTGAGCGTTTGTCCTTCTGTATGATCGCGCTAATCACGAGAACCACTGAAGAAATTTACTTGCGGTTTTCACTGCTATGAAAGGCATCTCTTCAGGAATCTCCAGAAACTCTCTCTGTCCCTTAGGGCGGATTTCACCGTTGAAACTAAACGCGATCAGTTCAAGCTGAATGAAGTTTAAGCGTTTAACTGAATTCAATGCTACTGTTTGCATTTCACCAACATCAACTGAACGCGATTAAAACTAAACGCGGTTCAAATTCTGAACGCCCAATTTTCGACGTTCAGCTCTTTAAACGCAATAAAAATGTAATGTAATGTAAAAACAATAAATATTTTTAATACGTTTTGTTTATTGTTTGCATACCTATGTATGTGTCTTATGCATAAAACAGGCTGTTTGACGTCGCAAAATAATAAATACATCGAGTTTTTGTTTTATATTATGACGATATTTCACGTGAACTTCGTTTTTCTGAACGCGATCAAAATGAAGCCGGTGAATTCGGTTAGACGAAAACCGAGTTCAAATGATACATTTGAACTAAGTTCAGTAAAACGTGATTTTATTAAACTTGGTTTCCAAATCGATCGGTGAAATCGGGTCTTAGTCTGTTTGTTACTTTTTCACGGTTCAGCCGCTGAACCGATTTTGACGAACTTTGGCACAGAGATAGTTTGCATCCTGCAGACGGACATAGATTACTTTCTATCCCGGCAAATCAAATAATTCCCGCGGAATATTAAAAAAACCTATATCCACGCGGACCAAGTCGCGGGCATCAGCTATTTTACGCGGGCGATGTCGAGCCGGGTCGTTGTATATTTTATGTATTTTATGAATTTATTATTACTTTAATGAATGACTTCCAGTTTAATTGAAACAATTATGTTTGCGCAATGTTTTAGTAGGTCTCCTTTAAAAACTTGCCGTATACAGATCTTATATTAGCATAGTGTATATATCTTATATTAGCTTTATGTCGAAATTAATTCAGATCACTCGCTCAGTATAACGAACATTCTATGGACCGAAGCGTTTGTCTTTACTTAGTAGTACAATTTGTATAGAAAAATATAAGATAAAACGATTACTATAATTTTTTTGTCATTATAATTGTTAAATATTATTTTAAATAACATATGAAAATGCAATATATATATATATATATAACTACTAGCTGATGCCCGCCACTGCGTCCGCGTGGATATAGGTTTTTTAATATCGCGAGGGAACTGTATCATTTTCCGGGATAAAAAAGCTATCTCTGCGCCAAATTTGGTTAAGATCGGTTCAAGCGGTTGAGCCATGAAAAGGTAACAAACAGACAGATGGGGCAGAGAGAGTTACTTTCGCATTTTTAATTTAAGTATCGATTTTATTTGTTCATGCAACAGTTGTAAGCTTTTTACAAGTGTCCAAGTAGTAAAGTAGACCAGTCTTCAAATTAGTAGCATAACTTCAGTTTGTAAGAACATCGACATTAAAATAATAGTTCACTTTTACTGCAGTTTTGCTGGACCGATGGAAACAAAACGAAAATGACGATTTCGGTCTTTAATTACATTCTCCAGTCACAGTACACTATCACGAGCACTGCATAATTCTCTATCAATATAAAACATCAACACTCGAAATGTACACAGAATCACATAATTCAAGTGGTAATTCAATTCATAAGGTAGTGGCAGGACTGGTGGTAGGATTCCTATGCAGGAATCCGTTTAGGTAGGTTAGTTTCCCCATTGCCAGGTATTCTGCCGTGAATTAGTGGTGTCCAAACATTCATGTGTTTCAGTTTGCAGGGCATTGAGAGCTAGTGTAATTACTGGGCATATGAGACTAAAGAAATGTCTAAGGGCGGAGTAAGGTGCACAGAAATATTCTGGGTGATACAGAATCTGTTATGAGCAGACGTTGTACTTACTATCAGGTGAATTTTTTGCTCGTCTCGTCACCTTATCCAATAAAAAAACACAACTATCACGCATACTTTTCTTGTTCTTGTTTATTTTATTATGAAAATATTTTTAGTCTAGGTCATAAAGTTGCTATGTATTTATGGTAATAGTCGCAAGCTTTCTGCCTGTGACAAATTAACATACTTAAGTATAAATATACATATTTTTAAGGAATCAAATATAAATAAAAGTAAAGCTACAGCCTATAAATGTCCCACTACTGAGCGACGGTTTCCTCTCGTTTCTGAGAACGTTTCGGAGAATTGTCCGCCACGCTGATCCAATGCCGGTTGGCGGATTTCACATCTCTTCGAAATATTTTTATTCCTCAGACATGCAGGTTTCCTCACGATCTTTTCCTTCACCGTTTAGTACGCGGTAAATCATCACTTACAATAACAATTTTTGGAGGTGTCGGCACCAGGTATAGAACTCAGGTCACTCGTATTCTATTAAACTTAAGGCGAGCGCACAGCCCCTGAGCCTCTACTACCACCAGTACAAAAACTGTCTTAGAAATGAGAGGAGGATGTGCTCAGCAGTGGGATATTTATAGGCTGCTAAAGCTGCTTAGAGTTCCGTAGTTAACAACGAAAAAATAATTTTAAGGGGAGGTATCCCCTATACATAAAGTGGGGACGAATTTTTTTTCTCGTCTATCTCACGATTAAGGGATCTATGTGCGAAATATTAAGTTTTATATTGCTAATTTTTGTTAGAGTAAGTAGGAAATATGGGAAATAAACTCGCAGTGGCTAAACTAAAGTGGTCGGGTCGCGAGTACGATTTTCGCAAGGGACAACAACAAATATTTGTATGGCCAACTTGGATGGTTTTTTTTATTAGATAATGTGACGAAACGAGTAAAACATTCACCTAACACTTTGTTGCACTTACTCCTATGAAAAAAAACCAACGATACTGGAGGAATCGTGGTGAGAAAATCCGTTAATTAAAAAATTATAGAAGAGATAGAATATATCTAGTGTCTTTTTGACTGTTTCCGATAACAGCGTTTGCTGTCGAAAATCATTGCATTAACTGTATTATTTTGAGTAATAACTTAGCTTTTTATTTTGCTAATCAACAAAAAACTCCACCATCATCATAACCACTTTAAACATCGTCATTCCAGTTGAACATACAATAAGGAGTGGAAAATATAATACCTTTTTATCGAAAGGACTAAATAATAATAGGCTTCTACTTTCGTATACAATTTTGCAGTTATAATAAGGAAAAACTTTCCACCGCATAACAGAAACTGTTTCATATGCCTTTTCTTTAGATAGAAATAAATTAAAAGCAATACATTATTATTTAAATTAGTTTCCTAAATACACACCCCTAAATACAATATTTTTAATTCTTCAATTTTTTAATGTGTTTTGGAAAATAATTACCTTTCCCTTTAGTGTTATGTATGTATGTATGTATATTGTGGGCTATTTTCTATTAAATAATACATTTATCTTCAGGAGAGCTCCATACTTCTATCCAGCGGTTGGAAGTGATCATATTCGGCCAGATGCAGCAATTATGGCAGAGTTTGGATGCGTTACGAACCCAAATGGCGGGGAATACCCACATATCGTATCCTGACAGACGGACCGTAGCCTTTAGATATAAACGCAACGGTTTGTGAAAGTTCGATAAACATTGCAAAATTTCGACATTTGCGATGACATTTTTTTTTCATTTTAATGGTTGTTACTATTAAATAATGAATAATGTATAACACAGCACTGGCATATCGTTTTATATTTTTTAACTTCGAGATACGCATATATTGATAGGTTTAAAAAATCATTGACGTGACCCAAACTGTAAACTTATGCTAGTCATAGTATAATTTTTTTGTATGCATGGTTTATGACATAAAAATAAAGTTCTAAAAATAGATTTTTTTTTATTATCTTCTCATTTATTTCGTTTGATACTACATACATACATACATAAGATCACGACTGTATCCCATAAGGGGTAGTCAGAGACTGGGCACTCACTGCAAAAACAGATGACTGCCACAATCCACGTTTCACCAAAACAATATAATGCACTTGGTGTGATAGGTGGTGAGCCCATCGCCACCATCGCTGTTGGGTGCACAGTGCAGTTTAATTCCTGACTCGCCTTTTACGAGATCCATTGGATGAGATGGAGTGGTAGTATTCTTTTAACGAGCCGCCACCACACGGATAATTATATTGATACTATTGCTAACAGATATCAAATTTGCTTCACCTTTAGCAATAGGATAACAATCCTAACAACTGGAATAATCGAAAGTTCCAGTGCCGAATGGCAGCTGAAACCATTTTTATGCATTATAAATTATTGAAAGTATTGTGATTGTCGTGTGACACAGACGCCGAATGCGATTATGCAACCGTTTCCGAACGGTGAAATTTCAATAACATCGATTACAGAAAGGCGAATACTAGTATGTCGCCTGTATTTCAGAGAACGCGTAAAGCACGGTTTTAAGATTAACGAATAAGATACCGCCATGGTCGATATAGAGTTAAAGGATATTTTTTATTGGGTCGAGTTATGAAACGAGCAAAACGTTAACCTGATGGTAAGTACAACGCAACGTCTGTATAGCAAATGCTGTCTGTCTGGGTACTGTCACCCAGAACATTTCTGTGTGACATTACACTGCGCCCATCACCCTGAGACATCAGTTCTCAAGTCTCATATGCCCAGTGATTACACTAGCTCACAGTGCTCTTCAGACCGAAACACAGCAATGCTTGCACACCACTGCTTCACGGCAGTACGACTGGCCCAGGGGTGGCCCTAGACGGATTCCTGCATAGGAATCCTACCATCAGTTACCACCACATATATATTACCATATTAAAATTATAATTCTTTGGAGCATAAAGTGAGAACTTTACTTTACTTTAGGAACATAAAGTGAGAACTTTGTTATATGTCACGTAAATATAATTAATACGAAGAAATCATTTTTGGTTTAGGACAATGTGCAGTAAACATAAATCTTTTTACACCTTGATACAACTAAAACGTAGTGTTTACATTCTCCTTGAAAACAATAAGGCTATTTGAAGGCAAACCAATTTTTGTATAGAAGAAATTGAGAGAGAATTAAAATATAATTATCAGAATGATTAGACATTGTTTATTCAACATTATATTATCTTTTTTAATTTTACTTCAGGGATGCAACTTTGTTGATTAATTGTTTAAAAAAATGTCGTGAATAAAAAACCTTGGCTTGCTACTAATTCAGCCAAAAGGTATATGTCCTTTTCAGTGTCGCTAAGTTATATGCAATTAGCAACAAAAAACTTACTTTTTCTTTCTTTCTTTGGTATTCGTCGTCTCCTATCCTATTGGTGGTACGATTCCTATGCCGGAATGCGTCTAGGTATGTACCACCGCAATACCAGTGTAGTAATGTGTTTCGGCACTGAAAGCTAGAGGAATTACTGGGTATATGAGACTAAAGAACTGATGTCTCAGGGTAACGAGCGCAATGTGGTGCCACACAGAAACGTTCTGTGAGACATAGGATCTACGGGCAGACATTGCACTTATCATCAGGTATACGTTTTGCTTGTCTCGTCACTTTCTTCTACAAAAAAATGAATTTAATAATTTTTTTTAAATCATCGTCAATTGATTTATTACAAGCATCATTATTTTATGGAGTAAGAGAATCTCCAGCTTCATCTCGCCCCTGCGTGTAGGGACTACCTATGGAGGAATCCGTCTAGGTAGGTGCCCCCGTGGTGCCAGTTATTCTGCAGTCAAGCAGTAGTGTGTAAACATTACTGTATTTTGGTGTGATGTTCATTGAGAGGTAGTGTAATTTGGGCATATGAGATTTAAAAACAGATGTTTCAGGGGGACGGGCGCAGTGTGGTGGCACATTTGTTACAGGTGTTAATTTTACCATTAGTTGAAGATTTTGCTTGTCTCATCTCTTTATGTAATAAAAAAATCGTGACAACTTACAAGCTGAAGATGATTACCTAGGTCTCAATTTGTCTCTATTGATACCAGGTCTGCTTACTTTTCTGATACATATGAAGTCAAAAAGAAACGCAAAATTTTAATCAATTTCGGACAGCTATATTCATTTTCTATTAAATACATTTGATGTAACTTTCACGTACATTTTCCCATATATGTCGGTAATAAATGATATATTTTATTTTACATATGTCCTTTTTGTTATTGGATTTCGCGCTTAGGAACTGAATTAAAGAGGTCAATCATACAATAGGTTAATATTACTTTTACATAAATGTATAAATCCTGCTACTCATTCATAGTAATTATATCGTATAATATATTGCTTATAGAAGGAATTACTATAAAAAATCATCTGTGCAGTTCACACGCGGTAGAAGTGTAACATTCAGAAAACTGAACTTTGAGAGAATGAGACGAATGCAGAGTATCAGGAGTAGGATAATTGTAGGGTTTGTTTATTATAATACTGTTTCCAACTTTAAAAATGATTTTACTTTGTATTCTACATAATATATTAAATTACATACTATACAGGCTACAAGTTTTCAATTTCAACAAATGACACTAGTGGCTTATAGTAACTAAAGTATGAAATAAATGCTTTGGTTTGGATTTCATCATTTAAATGCAGCGTCAATTACTTTTTGATCTTGTTATCGAGCTACTTGGAAATCGAAGATTTGGACGAATTCGAAATTATAAATATAATAGGAAACACGGTATACTGTTCTCTGTCTTATTCTCGCGAAGGTTACATCGTATATGTTGTTTTGTCTTTGATAGTGTCGCTCTTTCGTTTCATCGTAGTTTCAAATCGATCTAAAGAACTACGGTTCTAAAGAAGTTTTCATTTTAAAAACTGCACTTTAGGTTCCTGGCTCTGCGCAGAAGGGATTTTCAGCGAACCAGTGTACATTGAAAAAAATGGCACTCAATAAGTGTTATCTAAATAAGCTATATTGAATAGAGACAGTTCTATTTCATTCTAAGCTTCTACGGTAGGTAATAAAAATGAAACGCAGAAAATATAATAAAGTTCAATTTATTAACAATTAGTAACTGAATTAATCAGCAGGTTTACTCGGTCGAGTTCGCATTAAGCGCTTGAACCCAAGCTAGTAATAACAAAGAAACAAGTGCTATAGTTAGTTACAAAAGTTATGACACCTTATATCTAAATGCCGTTATTAATAAATATTAACAAGTAAACAAATTATGTTTTTCTTACAATTAGTTCATCGGAATGTACTACTGCATCAGTATTTCGGAATGTAAGTATCAAATTTTGAAAAGCATTCTAACGCCATAATACTTCGTGTTTTTATTAATAATGGTGGACGGAATTTGTTAATTTAGCCTTCAACATAACTTTAAAGTCAACTTACTAATTTCCCGAATTGTACCTATCTATTTAACACCATAAATATACCTTCCTTAAATAATTAATACAACAGTGTTACCGTGTTTTATAAAAAATCATGGCTAACTAGTCAATGGCTCAACAAAACAAAAATATAAAGGGAAGCTAATGAAAAAAAGTAAGTTATTTTAAAAATGTTATTTACAAATTTAAATGATAAACATTTAAATATGTAATCTTATTTTGCCCGCTATTTAATATTGTATTTTCTTTCTTATTTTAAACTTATTTTTATGGTAACACTGTTATACATTATAATCGAACATTCATACACATTCTTTCCATTACACCCTGTTTTTTTTAATTTTATTATGCCGTATACTATTTGCGTATATATAAAAGTATTAAAATAGAAGGTTTTTAAAGCAAGAGAATTAAAATTTTATAGGAAAATACAATCGTTACGAAAACATAAAAATAGAGGGAAGCTGAATATGGCTGAAAGAATACAAGATTAAAGTAAGATTTAATAATAGAACTGCTAATACATATGTATATGACATTATATAGATTTTAATGTAAATGATGGCTGACTAAGTACTCTGAATACAGATGATATCAAGCTTTCTGAACGTTACAATTTAGGGGGTAGTGGATTGAAGGTATCTGCGTAGTTCCTCCTGCGTGTCGAATATCATGACGGGGAATGGTGAGCCGGGCACGTGGCGACCGGCCCAGCGCACCTCCACGCGGTAGTCGCCTGGTTCGGTGGGTGAGAACTGGAATAATGCCAATTATCACTATCGGGGAAGGCTGCGTTGCTTAGTGGGTTAATGTGTCTTTTTGCAAGCAATGGACTTTAATCTGCGGTTTTATTCGATCCCATTAACCAATGAAAGAGCTTTAGTCAGTTATTTTGGCGTAGGAAGAATTATCAAAATACATTTGAATTGAGAGCTACACATTAGGTTAGAGCAGCCCCGCTTAAGTGTGGAGTCGAATGAGTGTACTGGTTTTCGATATCACTTACGGGACCATGATATATCCTGCGCAGGTGACATACAGTTGTTAATACGACGGTTGCCGTTAAAGTATTGTGAATTGTAGACCCCTTACCGTATAAGATGAAATGGTGCTCCCTACCCCCAAACCTCTTCCAAATAATATAAAAGTAGTAGTGTTTTAATAAAATAGGCAGTCAACAATTTATTGTCCACGGTCATTTGATTCATCTTCAGAATTCGGACTCAAATTGTGACAAACAGAATCAATATGGTATCGTGTGTAAATAGACATACATTTCATATCCACAACACAAACAACAATATACATATATATACATAATATAACCAACAATTTCTGTTTTTTGCACAAATGTTGGCTCCGGCTAAGAATCGAACTCGGTACCGGCAGCGTGGAAGTCAGGTACTCTAACCACCTTGGCACGCTGTCATCAAAAAATTTTCTGCTTTACTATGGAGTGTAGAGGCAAGGGACGATTCACGAACTAGTGTCCGACAAAATGAATAGATTATGGGGTTCCAGAAATTACCGAAATGGCGCCAATGTCGCAAAAAGTATGTTCTAAAATTAGCGATATTAGATGAAGTGAAGTATGCTAGAGAAAATTACTACAATATAAAAGTAAATGTATTGAATAGTTGTTGATAAAACTACTGTATTTAAAAAGTAAATTAATAACAAAAAAAATCATTATCGAAATAGAAATATTAAGGAAACAGTGACATCTAGTTTAAAACAAATTATAATAAATATATATTTTTTGAAAATAGCGCTTTTGCGGACCGAATGGCTCTTCTTTTTCAACTTAGAAATTTTGCTACCAGTAACGCCATATTAGTTTGTCTGTATTTCCCGGACACTTTTATTACTTCGAGTCGTTCCTCGTGTGGTAGTGGCTTAAGAGAATTTCCGTCCCTTTGGTGTCATAAAAGTCGATAGAGGGAAAATGAAAACCAGGTAATAGGCAGCAGCATCTTCCTGGAGCATCTGAATAAATAAATTGTTGCCAACCCGTTATTAATTGCGTGGCAACTGTGGTAAAATGTCCTTAAAATGAGAACTACTAACGTTTGTGGCAATCTAGTGATAGGTTTAAATAATGATAGCGATAATTTTTTTTGAAAATAATGCCTTCTTTTTAAAATTTTGTTAGGGCTTTTGCTCATCTCGACTCCATTTCTCGGACACTTTTATTTTTATTACTGGTAGGAGGATTCTTATGCAGGAATCTATCTAGGTACATAAACATTACTGTGTTTCGGTTTGAAGGGCACTGCCAGCTAGTGTAATCACTGGGAATATGGGACAGTGTGTGCAGCATATCATTGTTGCCTGTACTCTCCATAACACGTACCTTGCATAGTATGGTGCGGTCCTTCTGGCTCTCGCGCTGCATCTCGACGCGGAAGGCTCCCTTGGGCCCGCGCACCCGCACGGTGAGCTGGCCGGCGCCGGCGCCGCGCGTGTCGCATAAAAAGCGCGACTGGAACGTCGCCAGCACACCCGGCTCCACACCCGGCCCGTACACGCGGACCTGCGACCATAGACAACAGTTTTTTTTTAATCTTTGTAGGCAGACTTCTTAATTAGTATATTTAAATTTCATATTTATTGTATCTTAATTATTTTCTAAATTAATTTTATTTTGTTTTATTTGACTTTGATTATTGATGGACAATTTTGTCAAGAGTCATAATTACTTAACAATAAATGCAATTTAATTCACTAATAAATTACGCGAGTAAAGGACGATACGACGCACTTAGAATTAAATTGTTGAGTAGATCTGCGCGCTTTCATACACTTGCTACTATATTTTGTACGCTTTATGTACGACCGGCTACGGTTCATTTGGCTGCGCCCGCGTCACAAGTCGGTTACTAACTAGCTCTCACGGCGAATTCACGACCGATTTTTCCTTGCCCTCTCTTACGCCCTTATATACTTATTCTTGCAATAGTTAATATTCATAATAGTTTACACTTTAGTCTGTCATCTTGTGTTTTTCATTGTTTCGTATAAACTTTATAATTTAATGTTACATATGTGAGTGTAATTTTACCGCATTACAGTTCTAATAGATGAACATTGTTACGGTATGATTTGAACACCCAGTAGGAACACCTTCTTTAAAGGTTATAGGTTTCTTATACAGCAATAACAGGTTTAATATAAATTTATACAAAATGTATGGGATTCTGCTTACTGTCTAAGGAATAAAAGATGTACTACAGTCGAAAAAATGGAATCATCAACATCACAAATATTTCGAAATATTAACGTACAAGTTAGTTGAATTTAAATAGTATACACATTCGACCCTTCAATGTAAGTAAATTTAGAATGTGGAACCATAACCACAATAGTGTATCTGTTGTGGCTATGGTTCTATATATCTATGTATAGTCTATGCCAACTTTACAAAAGTTTTTTAAACAACAATACAACTAACAACAATACAACAAACAACAACATTACAAAGGTATTTGGAACTATGATCGCCAATCAACCTTCCAGGCGTAGCGATTACGTAAAATCCTCTCCAATTTGGCGTATACTCTCTGTCACTTACATGTCATGCATTATGCAATTTTATGCATGTGGAAGCAGGACGCATGAAATCTTGTTTTGAATTATTTATTCCGTACGATATCTTATAAAGTAAAAGTGAACGTACCTTTGATGGATCCGGGGCGCCTGCAACTTTGAGCGCGAACGGGGAGCCGGGCACGTGCTCGCCAGCGAACTGTATGCTGAGGACGTGGCGGCCCGCCTCCGCCGGCTTCACGTTCAGCGTGAAGGTTCCGTCGCCGTGCTCGTACAGCTCGCAATACGCCACCTTAAGCAAATTTAATAAGTCTAATGATGATGTGACAAGTTTTTTTTTATTGTATAAAGTGATGAAACGAGCAAAACGTTCACCTGATGGTAAGTGCAACGTCTGCCCGTAACGAATGCTGTGTGACCCAGAACATTTCTGTGTGACACCTCACTGTGCCTGAGACATCAGTTCTTAAGTCTCATATGCCCTGTGATTACGCTAGCTCAAAGTGCCCTACAAACCGAAACACAGTAATGTCTGCACACTACTACTTCACGGCAGTACAACTGGCCCTGGGGTGGTACCTACCTAGACGGATTCCTGCATAGGAATCCTACCACCAGTATAGTGTGTTGGAACAACGACAAAGCAGGTTTAAAATTGGAAAGGCCCAGAAGGAATACAATATCTTAATCGTCTGTGTCCACGTAAATGGTGGTGAATAGCGCCTGAAACGTCGGGAAATAAATAATAAAGGAAAGAAAGTTTAATTTGCTAAAATCCACATGCAACATTTAAAATGCGCGTATTGTCTAGTTTGTTGAAGAGCAGCAAAAAAAGCAAAGTGATACCGCCAACGGAAGCCGCCATCAGATACCGTCCGCCACGACAATACTACCACTAGACAAAACACACCACTGAAGTTGAGAACACGACACGTTTTCACCTCAAAACGAAGCATTAGTTATATTGACTCCACGACAGTCTGTGTCGTGTTCACAACATCAGCGGTGTGTATTGCCTAGTGGTAATGTTGTAGTAGTGGAGGCTGGTGGTGGAGGGTTTCTTGTGCATGCTATTGAGGGAGGGCGGGCGATGCTGTTCAAAAACTAGCAAATTAATTTCATCTCCATTATTATAATGGAATTTCGCAAAACAACGGCTGATTCTATTAACTATGGGAAATAGAAAGTCAAAATAAATGCGTTAAAAACACCAAAATTCAGTTTTGTTAAATGTATAACATTCGCGTAAATATCAGTCGTCAGTAGTGTACCTTGTTGGGTCCGGTGCAGTGCGCGGTGAGCTCGCCGGGGCCGGCGCGCCGCGTGTCGATCCAGGAGCGCATCTCGCGCCCCACCACGCCGCCCGCCAGCCCCGCGCCGGAGCACACCACTCGCGACGCGTCGCCGCTCTCCGATCCCGTTGCCACGTTCACTGTCAGTGGACAACCTACGTGGGCAAGCCAGATATCATTACGACAGTACAAACACACGATACAGTTTCACGATTAAAAAATATTATTGTAAAGAAAGAACACTACTCTTACAGTCTGCACTAAAGTCCGGCCGCTGAGAGAATGCACATTTGACAGTACGTAGCGAATGTTCGACTAACTTTGAAGCGGCGAACACATTAAGGCCACTATTTTTGTGATTTTTTCCTACTCCGCCGTTACGAGTTTACGTCAGCAACTCGTTTTTGAAGTGATGCGCTAAAAGTATTTAGTGCCACTGTCAGTCGTTCGTCGTCGTCTAGTGGGCCCAGACTACTTTTTTCAGTATCTTCCGTTGTTAAGTTCTTTTTGAGACCCGGCTTTCTTTATGTCAAGAACATAAAAGAAAGCCGGGTCATAAAAAACTTGAGTTCCTGCTTAATATATATCCCTTGGCGCTATAAATTCTCGACTGCCTTTACCACTTTGAATTTTTGTTGTTTAAAAAAAGGAGAAACGAGACGTTAAGCCAAGAACGTGAATTTATTATTAAGCTGCAAAACTATTTCGAGCGTGTATCACTAAATGGGAAACCTTTGTTATCTGTAACCTAGGTACGCGGACGCGTCGCTCGGGCACTTGGCGTTAGTATGTGAACCGAATCAAACTTTCAACAGACAAAAGGAAAATCCTCATAAAGAGATATGATGTAATTTAATTAAATTACATCTTATATTAATCATATCATAATTGAATTATTAAGAGAAGTCAAGAAAATTGAGAATTAGCAGAACGTAGTTTTTGTAGATGAGACGTGGTTAAAATAGACAAGATGGCGACCGCGCTTCAAACGATTCAGAGTCCTATTGTGAACAATAAATACATTTCAAATTATTTTTAGTTAAGTACTCACAACGCCATTTAACCGGTTCTCGTAAGTTTATATGTCGATTATAGTATTTAATACTGTTCTTTATTGGCCATCACTAGGTATGTCAATCTGTTATATATCAAATGTGCATTCTCTCAGCGTCCGGACAATAAATAGGTAGAGAATAAGTTTGTTTGTGGGAATTAAATAGGAGTTAAATTAGATAAGTACTGGATTCATTGTGGGAATTGTTTCATAGTCGATAAGTTACATTCTAGATGGATCTCCAGGTACAAATTTCAATACTAAACATTTATAAACATTCTAGATGCCCGCGACTTCACGCGTGTGGATATATTAAATTTTCCAGGACAAAGAGATCCGATGTCTGTCTTCAGGATGCAAGTTATCTCTGTGCCAAATATTTAGGTTCAATGGTTCAGGCGTAAAAAGGTAACAAAACAGACAGAGAATTACTTTCGCATTTATAATATCAGTATAGATAATACTAAAAGTCGATCTTTAATCGTGAATAGGATATTATAAGAGAAGCATAAAAAATAACCCTCCGCTACTACAACACTACCACTAGGTAATACACACCACTGAGGTCGAGAATCCGACACGTGTTTCACCACAAAACGAGGCTTTATCAAGTGTTATTGACTGTACGACAGTCAATCGGCGAGTTTGATTGTGCACGCTATTGAGGGAGGACGGGCGGCACACACCATTTTAAATTTTGTGGAATGAAGAAAAGAAGAAATTATGTGAAACTTTATTTCCTTTATTATTAGGATTTACGCAAAGTAACGCCTGATTCTATTAACTGGCAAGTAGGTTACGACTGTTTTTTTAATAGATATACGATATAAATTGACGAAACGAGCAAAACGTTCACCTGATTGTAAGTGCAACGTCCGCCCACAACAAATGCTGTGTCACCCAGAATATTTCTGTGTGACACCACACTGCGCCCATCACCCTGAGACATCAGTTCTTAAGTGTCAAATGCCCAGTGATTACGCTAGCTCACAGTGCCCTTCAAACCGAAACACAGTAATGCTTGGACACTACTGCTTTACGGCAGAATAACTGGCCCTGGGGTGGTACCTACCTAGACGGATTCCTGCATAGGAATCCTACCACCGTAATAGGTAAAGAAAGAAATAAAGCACCCTTGACGAGACGTCCGGCCCAGAGCACGCGCAGCTGGTGGTCTCCGGCGCGGCGCGGCGTGTAGCAGGCGCGCCACAGGCCGGGCCCGGCGGCCGTCAGCGCCACCGGCACCGCGCCGCCGTCCGGCGCCGACAGCGACGCCTCGGGCGCGCCCGGCCCCGCCGCGCTGCCGTCTGCAACGTCACACCGTCACACCGCATTATACACACTGGCGCCGATCTCCCGCGTTCTGATCTTCAGTAGCCGCGTACTGACTAACCGACCTTGCGGGGGCCGCATCGCGAAACCAAACGCTCGGTCAGTCCTCTTCTCACATATTTGCCAAAATTTCATTATAACAAAAAATCTCTTTCGACCGACATTGAAAATAGTTGATTACACTGGAGATTCGCTGGACGTGTTATGGTTCTTTTCTGGAGCGGCAGTTCGAGACGAACGGTTTTGCAGCGAGGCAGCCCCCCGCGCGGAAAATCGTCACAAATGACAAAACGAGCAAAACGTTCACCTGATGGTAAGCACAACGACTGCCCATAAAAAGTGCTAGATGTTCTGAGTGACAACTCAGAACATTTCTGTGCGATAACACTGCACCGATTACCCTAAGACATTAGTTCTTAAGTCTCATATGCCCAGTGATTACACTAGCTAACAGTGCCCTTCAAACTGAAACATTAAAAGTAATGTTTGCAAACTACTGCTTCGGCAGATAACGGGCACTGGGGTGATACCTACCTAGACGGATTTTTACATAAGAATTAATTCAATTAGTTCGACAACATCGGCTGCGATTCAAACGTGGTCCATCATTGTCAAGCAACTTATGACAGTAAGTTTTAATCATTTTGATCAGATTATAAACAAGTTTTTTTGACAAACCTATGGTGAACACTGCGGGTGTGTGAGGAGCGGCGTGAGCCAAGCCCCGGCCGGCTAATGTGACCCTGTCGGCGGTGTTCCCGGACGCGATAAGCGCACGTTTCGGGGCCCCGCCCACAAGCGCTCCGTTGTACGTCAGCTCGAGCTCTTGTTCGCCGCTCACGCCCTCCGCCGCCGCCAGAGTTACAACTGCCCTTCCTGATACCGTCTCCACACCTGTGGATGCACATTTGAACTAGTGTTATTATTTTAGGCTCGCCGTGTGGTGGATTAGAGAATCTACCACAACATTTTATCCCGCGGGTGTCGTGAAAGTCGACAAAGGGAAAATTGAAACAAGAAGATGGGCAGCAGCATCGTCCTGGGACATCTGAATGAATAAAATGCGGTTGCCAACCCGCCTGCTAAGCATGGCGGCTATGGCGAAATCGCCCCAAAATGAGAGCTACTAACTTTTGTGACAATCTAAGGGGAAACCTATGTTCAGTAGTGGACTAGTGATAGGCTGAAATGATGATGAGGATGATTGTAGGCTAGCGCCAGAGTTGCGATTATGACGAAACGAGCACTAAATTGAATATAGAGCCACTGTCTACACATTGTACTAAGCTAAGTTTGTGGTAAGCGAATAATGCTACAGAAAATTCTATTAAAATGCAACAATTTTGACGGCTCGGTTGGCGCAGTGGCTAAGCCCTTGGCTACTGCGGCGCGGGTCGCGGGTTCGAATCCCGCACGGGACAAATATTTGTATGGCCTACAGATAGTTGTTCCGGGTGTGGGTGGTTTATGCATGTGGAATTTATGTCTGTAAAACGTACCCGCGACACAGGAGAAATCCTACTGTGGGGCATCGTTTTTTTAATCAAAAACAAAACAAAAAAAAATATTCTACAATCACCGACAGTCCCCATTTTTTTATACGTATAAGGATTTTTAATTATTATTTTAGAATCACAAGAAATCGCGTTGATAGAACAGTGCGGTGTGGATAGAAAAATGATCCTAACCAGTTTATATACCGTTTAAATTGGCGCGAAGTTTTTGCACACAATTCAGCAGTTTTTTAATATAAAATCGTCGATATATGACACTATAATTATACAGTCCTCAAACATCAAGTAGCGCCATGTATATTAACAAAAGGCAATTTTACTTACGTTGATGTCTACCAGCCACCAGGCACTCCAGTGTTCCAGGACCTGCATTACTAATATCCAGTACGATTTTGGAAGGAGCACGCACTCGACCGGAGTTGTCCGTTCCCCATCCTCCGACTGGAACGATCGCTGACGTGTCTATGACCTGTCGAGTCATATTTTTTTAAAAAATGTACAAAAGAGCAACACCCTCCCAAACCCAATAGTGTACAAAAGCCAATTATTGTAATTGGGTAGATTTTAAGGTCATAAACACAATTTTAAATTTGCCTTGCGGATCTTAAAGATTTTACTTTCTTTTACTACTAGCTGATACTCGCGACTTCGTGTGGAGAAAGGTTTTAAATATCCCGTGGAAACTTTGTTTTTAATTGGAGATAAAAAATATCCTATGTCAAATTTCGTCAAGATCGGTTCAGTGGAAGAACCGTGAAAAGCTAACAATCAGACAGAGGTACAGAGATAATTACTTTGGCATTTATAATATTAGTACGGATTATATGGATGATGGATTTCCGCAAAGCAACGATTGCTTCTATGAAATATAAATATATATTGTTTTAAGTTACGTGTTGATAACGTAAATATGGTACAGATACATTAAGCGGTTCTAGTTCGTTTTTATCACTTTAATATTTTATTTCGATAGATAATAGAATAACTAGCAGATATTTTTCACCGCTACAAATACAAATGACGGTTCCCGGTGGCGGTGTTAGTTTCCTTGTGTATGCTATTGTCGAAGAGATCTCATCTCGTTAGTATCATAAAAGTCGGCACAGGAAAAATTAAAACCAGGAGATAGGTAGCAACGACTTCCTGAAACATCTCAATAAATAAACTACGGTTGTGAAGCGTTGCAACTATGGCATTAGCCCCCCAAAATGTGAGCTACAAACTTTTGTCGCAACTTATGGGGCATGCCTATGTTGCAGCAGTCGACTAGTGAAATGATGCCAATGATGATGACACACCATTTTTAATTTTGCATCTGAATCCTACTAAATTAACTTTTTATTTTTTGTTAGCCTTTTTTATTATTTTAGGTTCTACTTGAATACCTAGACTAGAATATCTTTATAAAGAAAAAAATATCCGTGTTCTCTATACTTAAGTTTGTGTGGACTGAGATTGTACTTTATTGTTGAATACATTTATATATATTTTTTTTATTGGAGAAAGTGATGAATTGAGCAAAACGATCACCTGATGGTAAGTGCAACGTCTGCCCATAACAAATGCTGTGCCACCCAGAAAATTTCTGTGTGACACGTCACTGTGCCCATCACCCAGAGACATCAGTTCTTAAGTCTCATATGCCCAGTGATTGCACTAGCTCACAGTTCCCTTCAAACCGAAACACAGTAATGCTTGCACACTACTGCTTCACGGCAGAATAACTGGCCCTGGGGTGGTACCTACCTAGACGGATTCCTGCATAGGAATCGTACCACCAGTAAATATATAAGATTATCAATGATAGAAAAGGTGCAGCTCACTTTGACCGAAAATGGGCTTCCTGGTAGCGGTCCGGAGCTAGTGAATATTCTGACTTCGTAGAGCCCAACAACAAGCGGTATGTAAGCGCAGAGCCATTCGCGAGACGCTCCCGCCACAACTCTGCACTCCAGCAGACCGGAATCTGCTTCATCGTCCTTGCTTTCGGTCAGTCTCTCCACCTGTTTAAAAGACAATCTACAATCAATTGTGCATGTTGTTTGTCTGTTGTCCACGTCTAATATAACATCACCACAAGCCCGTAAACAGCTGGACTTTGGCCTCTTCCAAGGCAGGTGGTGTGTTCAAAGCCGTGTGATGGCGGCTTTATGAAAATCTATCACGTCGTGAAAGTCGACAGAGGGAAAATAAAAACCAGGAGATGGGCAGCAGCATCTTCCTGAAACATCTGAATATATAAACTGCATTTGCCAAACTGCTTGACTGGCGTGGCAACTATGGCAAAACCAGCTTGATTGAGAGCTTCAAACTTTTGTTGGCAATCTATGGGGGAGGCTTATGTTAAGCAGTGGATAAGTGATGGGCTGAGATGATGATGATGAAGGCAGGAGGATTTGTTGTAAACACCTCGCTTGACAGGCGGATTGATGAAGTCTAAATTAAATTATTTTCAATGCTAGACATCGGTAATCGGGTACTATTTGTGTAACCTGTCGTTGTGCGTACCTGCACGGTGGGCGTGGCGTCGTCAGCGCAGTGTATGGTGAAGGCGGCCTCCTTGCCGACGTGCGCGTGCGCCAGGCCGGTGCCCGAGCAGCGCGCCGCGGTGCTGCTGCGACCGCTCAGCACGCCGAGCGACACCGGGCTGCCGATTACCGGGGCACCTGGAAACAATTATCTATTAATAGCAACCAGCCCTGACTTCGTACGGGTGCAATTTACTAATGAAGAATATGAGAAGTGCGCATAGTACAAAATATTTCATAACATCTCTCTATCTCCAGAACTGCTAATCGTAACCTTTTTAATTGAGATTTTAATACGAAATTCCATCCAAATTTCCGACTTTTCCGGTGGATTTTCTAAAAATTTTCTTTAACATAACACTTGTCCTGACAACCTGCGTTGGCCCGGGTCGAGATTGCCACTCCAGAACCTTTCTTTCCGACCTTTGCCACTTCAGCTTGCCAATCCTTACGGCTTTGTCGGGTAATCTAGTTCTGCTGCGGATATCATCGTTACGGATTTTATGTAGTCGAGAAACTTCTAGATTGATCGACCGATCAATCTGTCCTAGGAATACATATTCGTCGACAACTTCGAGTATAGATGATGTTAGACATGATCTTCCTCTCGTCCATGTTCATCTTAAGATAGATAAAAATTATAGTTCCTACGTTTCCTCATAACGTGCAGTCAAAATCGTCATAACCAACCAACACAAAGAAATAATTCAAATTTATTCTCATTGTGTTACGAGTTTTTCTTGAAAACTATTGGAGTTATTTGCTTCGATATTTATGCTATGAATCACTTATAGGGTACTTACTATTGGCACAGTAAATATATATAAGCAATACAGAAACTAGGCCCATTTTTAAGGCCAAGTTAATACCTACTTTCCATGGGAGCATTAATTCACGAGTCACTCTTAATTTTTTGTAAAAATGCAAAAGTTATTTTTAATTATTAATTAATACATTTAATTGTTATCTATAATGATGAAATAATTTCATAACATTATTTGGCTTCTATGATGATGAAATACTCGAATGAATGAACTAATTTACAAATAAAATTAGGTAAAAATATCAACATTTAAGAAGTATTTATTCTTCCTAATTATAAATATATATGCCACTTTGCCCTAAAGATAACGCTTCCTACTGTTAGAATGTATTATTTTGACATGGTAGGGGGCATACGACCACGGCTATCCTCTTAACATCACTATGAATATGTATTAAATACCTTAAAATATTATGCGTGTAAGTTTTTATGTAAAAGACGGTAAATATTGAATAGGTTGTTCATAACAATTTCAGATGAGATGATGAGTAGAGCTTCTTTGTAGAGCGTGATTTTTCAGTAGTCGAATTTTAGTTTTTGAACTTACTATTTTTTATATTAATCATTTTTATAGTATCAAGTTATGATGGTAAATAACGATGTATCAAGATAAACGCTAAACGTAACCAATCATCTCGAGGCGGCATCCGCGACTGACAGCACTGCGATGTCCGGTTAGATTATTGTTGAGGCGAGAGTTCGTTTCGAACGTTTGAACGTAGTTTTGTTCGTACGTACGTACGTTTGTACCTACTTTAAAATATGTACTGCTACTGGTCTAAGTTAATCTTTGTTTCATTGTATGTTCTGGATTTTCATTAATTCTAATATTCGCGAGCACAGCGTGTTGAAAAATGAACTGAAAATAAGGCGTTACCTCTTTTTTTTCAGTTTTTTTTTTCAACATGCTGTGACTGTGTTTCACGAGGTAATTAGTTATTGAGATACAAAATTGTATCTCTTTAAATTGATTTGACCAGACTTACCTCCGTATGTGATGTAGATGCGGTAGTGTGCGGGCACTGTAGGCCTCAGTCGTACTCGGTACGTGTGTCCGTCCTCGCGCACGTCGACCGGCATGCGTACTCGTCGCTCGCCCATCGCTTCGCATACTACTTCCAATTCGCCCACACCGGCGTCTTTAGTGTCGACTGAGGATAAAAGTATTATTACTAGCTAAACAGTGCTAATATTTCGCAAAATATCTTGATCATGAAATGATGGCGCCGCCTACGATATTTAAATAATGTAAACAACTCCAACCGACAGCAGTCGTGTATGTTAGTTGAACAGATTGTCAACAGATGGTTTGTACAATTAAATTAATTAATTCATATTCATGCAATTTTATTAACGAAAATATAAATTTTAAGACAAACAATTATTTTTAGCCATTAGAGGTTTTTGATACAGTCTTTAAAGAGATATTTCATACCGACAAAAACACCTTTGAGAAATAATATATATAGATAGTTTGACATAATACACAGATTATTAATCCATTTAAACTTTCCTTTTTTTCCAAATATTCCATTTTGAATAGTCTGTATAGATCTATGATTCTCTAGTAGATTAAAGTACGAGTAAGTAAGTAGATTAAAATAGTTACCTGTAAAGTTGATTGGAGTTTGCGCTATAATATTTCCAGTAGGAAGACCAGACACGATTACTTTGTTAGGATCGAATGATTCACAGGTGAATGGACTTCCCAGTGACAGATTTTGAAAGATGTAACACCTCTGTAGAAAAGAAAATGAAGGTCTGTTGTTAAAGTGTTCTGGTTGAGTTGACCTAGCTAAGCTTGCTGAACGTACGTTATCGCATGACACTTCTGGTCCATCTTTACCGGATTCAGAAGTATAATTTTTAGCGAATTTTTATATAATTTTTTTTATATATAAAGAGTTGCTAATGGTTTTTCATGAACTCGGAATGATAGAAATGGATGAGTAGAAACAAAAAATAAAAAAACATTTCCAATTCAACTAAGTATGTAAGTATTGCTAATATCCACTACTGTTCGTATATGAAGGCATAGTGACCGTGTTAATTATATAGTAGTAGATAGTATTAAAATCTTCATCGCCTTGACATTCCATAGGATATCTTACAGTGATCGGATAAACTGATTCGTAAGCTGGCTTTATGTAAATACTAACGCCACCATAGTGCAAACTGATAAGTAGAAATATGTAACCCGCAGATCTTAGAAAATTAACGGTTTTCTTTTCAATTAAAAATTATAGCAGGTAATGAAAGATAACTATAGTAAAAATAAAACAGGCGACATCTTCGAGTCATTATGCTGGTGGTACGATTCTTACGCAGGAATCCATCTAGGTAAGTACCACCACAGGGCCAGTTATTCTGCCGTGGAGGAGTAGACTGCAAATATTACTGTTCAATGTTCTGGTGACAGAGCATTATGGGCAGACGTTGTACTTACTGCTTACTTACTTAATATTACTGTGTCTTTATTACAACTACACTTTTGTGTTATATGTCTGAGACATTTAAAATATCTTTAGTTTTTTTGCTTTTCTATTATTTTATGACATGCATAAATTTAAACTGTCTGACAGCTGCTCTTAGGTTTTATATTAGTGGTGCCGACAGAATAACAGCGCTGCGGCAATTTTGCTGTAGCATAATGCTGAGTCGGGTACTTTTCGTTGCTGCAATTTAATATAAATTTTAATACTTTTTATTGTTAATTTCTTGTTTTTTATGTGTTTGTATTGAGCGTAGCAACGAATAAAGTTATTTTATTTCTTTCTTTCTTTCTTTCTTTCTGTTTCGTTCTGAACGGCACTGATAGCTAGTGTAATGACTGGGTATATGAGACTTAAGAACTGATGTCTCAGAGGGACGGCCGCAATGTGGTGCCACACAGAAATGTTGTGAGTGAGCGTTTGTTATGGGCAAATGTTGCACTTACTATTAGGTGAACGTTTCGCTCGTCTCGATATTTTCTCTTATAAAAAAATTATAATCGTGACTTACCGATAGTACTTTGTCCGACATCAGTAATAGTGAACTCAGCCTGCAGCATCCCTGACTTGGTCTGGTAGCAGCGGACAGGCAGCGCACGCGAGCCCGGCCCCGATACGACCACGTCGAACTCACGGGCAGGTCGACCCAATGTATCAATGCTGAAGGATGACACTTTGCCTATTTGCGCCTGATATAAGCCTAAACCTGACGCGGCTACCTGTAAACGGTACAATATTTTAGTAACAGTTTTTATTAAAACAGATTGAACATTGTGTTGCCACATGTTCAAAAATCGGTGGATAGTTGACATTCACGCGACATCGCAATTTCAAAGCCACCACTCTACGTTTATGAATTATTTTACAGTAACGATTTATAAATACAAAATTATTATATTTTACGTGAAGCCATGAAATATTAAAATTCTGCAAATTTACACGATAATGTACTTTTTTAAAAACTAGTGAAGATTTGCTAATAGACGACACGTCGACGCACGTCGACAGCACGTCGACTAGCGGCGGGTCGACGAGTAACGGGCGCCCCGCTCCCCAGCGGCGCGAGGTTAGTACGCGGTGCAGTCGGTCCACCCACCTCCTATCCGTGGTGCGCGGGCAGCACGTCGGCGAGTAACAAGCGACCCGTTCCACAGCAGTGCGAGATTATTACGCTGTGGATTTGGCCCACCCACTTCTTGTCCGTGGTGCACGGGCAGTACGTCGACGGGTGACGAGCGCCCCGCTCCACAGCAGCGCGTGGTTAGTACGCGGTGCAGTCGGCCCACTCACCTCCTGTCCGTGGTGTGCGGGCAGTACGTCGACGAGCAGAGGGTCGCGCGCCACGGGCGCCCCGCTCCACAGCAGCGCGTGGTTAGTACGCGGTGCAGTCGGCCCACTCACCTCCTGTCCGTGGTGTGCGGGCAGTACGTCGACGAGCAGAGGGTCGCGCGCCACGGGCGCCCCGCTCCACAGCAGCGCGACGCGGTGCGGCGCAGCCCGCGCCGGGTGCCACAGCAGCTCCTTGGCGCGCGCCGCCCCGCCTCCGTACCGAGTGCGGCACCGTCTGCCCGCCGCATGTCACGCGCCCGGATAAACGTCCCGTTGCCGGCGTTGCTTGTGCTCACTATGCGCAACAAACACTTTGTAAGGTGGTACTTATTGCAAGTCTGGTTAATTGCTACAATGCTTAATCGCAAATAGTTTTTATCGACACAAAAACTAATTGCAATAAAGCAACTTATAAACCATAATAGAACTCACAGTATAATGAAAAGATTTATAATTAAATAATTTATTTAAAGCCTTTTTGTTACTCACCAGTTACTAATGCAGGTCGATGGGCGACAGCATCGCCAATGGATAATACTTTAACAGCAGAAGCATCAAGAGCCTCGACTTCTGCTAACGGCCCTCTACTACTTCTGACGACATATCTTCCCACACGACTAGCTGGGAACGTAAGTAGGCCAGAGTCTTCCAGATTTATGTCTGCTACTCGGGTGCCAGTTGGAGATATTACTTCCACATCCGATAGGTTTTCATCAATTTCTACTGATGCTACTCCACCTATAACAATATTGCTTTGCATTTATAAAATTATCCAGCTCGAAGGACCGTTTCCAAATCAGAAATATATTTTAATAACTTTTATTAAGGCAGTACAGCAAATATCGACTCTCGTTTTTTTGGAAATATATGTATACAAAATAATGCTTATTTACGTGTCAAAACATGTTGTTTTGATGACAAATTCAAAAGTTCAGGGTACAGGTACCACATCAGGTGTCACAAGTATTTACGCATACCTCGAAGTATTTATTCATCTTCGCCATGCATTAACTTATGCAATGTGCTTAAACGTAGTTTGTTGCGCAAATATTTGCTTTAGTCGGGACACGAAATAAATACTCACAATAAAGCTAACAGGTATGCTAATCTGGGAGCGGTTAGAAAAATTAAACAAGTTAATGTATAATCACTTTGATGTTGTATACCTATTTGCACGTAAGTAAGAGGCTCGTTGACTCGGCACACGAAGGGGCTACCGGGAACGGGCTGCTCGTTAAAGGTGACAGAGACGCGGTGCGGTTCTCGTGATACTGGCACGAATGTCACATCATACAGGCCGCGTGCTACCGCAACGACCTTTAGTAAACAGATTATACAATTGAAGAACGATTTTAAATCATACATACGAGTATATTCTTCTTGTGTTATATTTTTTAATATTGATATTTGTTACACAAACAAATTTTAGGTTATCATACAAAAATCTACCTCTGCTTTAACAGTTGTGGATGGCGTCGAGACGACAAGCTCGAGAGTGCCCTCCCCCGCACCAGCTGCGTCTACGCTGAACGTTACCGGTTTGCCCACTTCAACACCTCGCTCCTCTTCCGCACCCTCCTCCAGATTAAGTCCTTCTAGGGTTCCCTCTAATTCTGAAACAATAAAGCGTAAGCAATTATTCGAAAGCAGTTACGATTGTTTAGTCGAATAGAAGTGACGAGCTTAGAGAAAGAAGAGAGAAAGAGAACGTATAGTTAAACAAGTACAACTAACCAATTCGGTGTTATGTCACTAATATATTTTTTGGGGGTGTATAATCGGAGAAAACAGCATCGATATTACCACCAGGTCCTAGGCCGGAGACACGTACGCGTCGCACGTCGTACACGTTGCACGTGAAAGGCGAGCCGGGCACGTGGCGGCCGGCGCACGTCACCTGCACGCTGTGGCGACCCACCGCCTCGGGCGTATACGACGCCGTGTAGCGCCCATCGCCGGTAGCCGTGACACGCGTCCGCACCGTACTGCCGCCCGGGCCCGTCACGTACACTGTTGGCTCGCCCGCTGCAAAGAGGGATCAAGTTAGCTTAGAGTGTGATGATTGCGCCACTGTCCATATCCTCCGTAAATCTGGCGGGGCCGCACCGTTAATGCGGTAGTGGTGGGGGATTTTTAGGGTTCCGTTTTTACTACGAAACCCTAAAACGTTGCAACAACCAGCACCTGTTTATCCGTCAAGTATTTGAATCGGTATATAGTATTAAGCGAGTTTCGTCATAATATTATTAAAGTTAATAGTACTTCACCTCTGTTATGGTTATGTATATAGGTAATAGGTTGTGTAACTTACAAGCGATTTTCTTCAAATAGTGGTCTAATAAACATAGTTTTTTCATTATTCGACTAACAACACTACGTAACTTTCAACATATATAAAACTTTTCACGGTAACTTTATTAATAGCACCGCGACGTACCACTATGGATTGGCTAATGCAATAAAGTATTTACGAATCGAATCGTTATTTGTAAACATTCGAAGCCAAAACAGAAACAATGGTTAGTATTTTGTAAACAAGCGTACAATATTATAGCCGCATTGTAAATTATAGCGTCAAATGGATTGTTTAAATGTTAATTAAATGTAAGCAGAAACTGAAAATGACGTATTTTGGTCGATGATGTTTCCTTCCATCTGTTAAGATGTAAATGTATATAAGTATTTTTTTGAGTATTTGATATGTTCATATCGCCGTCTATCGGAAGCTACTACCATTTTAATCTTTTATTCCGACCTCCTTTTCTTGACCCTACGTAGTCATGAGTGAAGGAAAACCAAGGAAAACCTTTGAATCTTATCACAACAATATAAGGTTCAAAAGCACATGAGGCTGGATTCGGTGGTACACGGTCGATTAACGACAGTCGTGGCAAGGCGATGGGGATTCTTATTGTCATTAGACTTTTAGTTGTCTATTTCTATTCTGTACAATGGAACGCACTGTGGAGGCCGTTGAGGTGTATCTCCGCGGCGAGGCGCGCGGAAAACTTATTTCATTTACGGCGAGTGAAGTGGTGTTCGAGTATAGGAGCCAATAGCGGCGTGTGTAAACGCACTGAGGAAACCAGTGAGGTGTATCACCGCGGGCAGTTAACGCGGTTGGCTTACGATATTCATGGCAAGGGATGAGGTGTCCGAGTGTATGACGCCACAATGGCATATGCATACTTACTGTGGAGGCTAGTAAGGTGTATTTCGGCGGCAGGGCGTGTGGGCGGAGGTGAGTTGGGGGTCGGGAGCGCGTTTGACTTACGTCATTTACGGCAAGCGTTCGTGTTCGTCTCTATTAGACGACAATTCCGGGTGCATACGTACTGTGGAAGCCGGTGAGGTGTATCTCGGCGGGCAGGGCGCGCGGCGCGGAAGCGAGGCCGGGGCCGGTGGCAGGCGGGCGGTTGACATACGTCATTTACGGCAAGCGTTAAGTATTGGTATCTATTAGACGACAATTCCGGGTGCATACGTACTGTGGAAGCCGGTGAGGTGTATCTCGGCGGGCAGGGCGCGCGGCGCGGAGGCGAGGCCGGGGCCGGTGGCGCGCGCGTCGGGCGCTGCGGGCGGCGCGGACACGGTGCACGAGAACGGCGAGCCCGGCACCGCGTGCCCGTTGAACCGCACCGACAGCGTGTGCACTGCCGCCTCCACCGGCTTAAAGTTAACCTAGAGAAATGGGCATACATTTTTTTATTGGATCAAGTGACGAAACGAGCAAATCGTTCATCTCATGGTGAGTGCAACGTTTGCCCATAACAAATGCTGTGTCACCCAGAATGATTTGTGTGATTTTTCGTATAGTGTGATAAGCACTGAAGATCATTTCACTGGCAATAAGGCATTTGGATCCTGAGGAGCAACGCATATCTTGCATTTCTTGATTCTACATCGGGAATTAATGTATCTATTATATATTCTACAGCAGGAATTAATCGTCTGTTGGTCACAGGTAGTTCCCATTACATGTAATCTGATTGAAAACCGTTAGTCGTTGCCGTGACAAAATCAACTAGAGTGGCATCGTCATTATCTTTATCTGAAATTGCACAAACGATGACCCAGAAGGGGTACGGCACTGTGCATTTCCGTCCTCCATTACGATACTTACATATTACTAAATAGATTATAATTTTAATAGCATACCTTAAATCTCGCGTTGCCTTCGCTCTGTACGTAATTCGGAACATTTCTGCCGTTTACGGCGACGATTATTTCTAAGTTGCCAGCACCTGTGAGAAAAAGATCATTACATCTAAATTGGTATACTACCAATAAACTATTACATAATTTGTGTACTAGGACAGTGCTTCCCTACCTTTTTTCTTTCCCGTACCCCTTAATAAAACTTTTCATTTATGAGTACCCCTCCCCAGACAACTCCATACTATACTCCTAAAAATCAGGGGCTAGGCGCTCGCTTTTAATTTCATAGTACGCGAGTGACCTGGGTCCGATTCCCGGTGCCCGGCACCACTAAAATTGTTAATTGCAATTTTAAGTGCTGACTTACCACGTGCTCGGCGGTGAAGGAAAACATCGTGAGGAAACCTGCATGTCTGAGAAATTAAAAAATATTTCAGACATGTGAAGTCCGCCAACCCGCATTGGAGCAGCGTGGCGAATTCTTCCTAGCTCCATAACCCTCTCAGAAATGAGAGGAGGCCTGTGCTCAGTAGTGGGACATTTATAGGCTGAAACTTTACTTTTTTTATAAGTTAACTGTTTTAACTTCTCAGTATTTCCGCCATTACCAATGCAATTTTTCACGTACTCCCAATGGGACGCCGCGTACCCCCAGGGGTACGCGTACCACAGGTTGGGAATCGCTGTACTAGGAAAACACAAAATATTTAAAACTGAACCTTACGCAACTGAGCCGTGGTAGCTCAGGGGCCAGGCGCTCGCTTTAAATTTTAAAAGTACGCGAGTGACCTGGGTTCGATTCCCGGTGCCGGCACCACTAAATTTGTTAATTGCAATTTAAAGTGCTGACTTACCACGTGCTCGGTGGTGAAGGAAAACATCGTGAGGAAACCTGCATGTCTGAGAAATTAAAAATATTTCGAAGACATGTGAAGTCCGCCAACCCGAATTGGAGCAGAGTGGCGGATTTTTCCTAGCTCCAAAACCCTCTCAGAAATGAGAGGAGGCCTGTGCTCAGTGGTGAGACGACATTTATAGGCTGAAACTTTACTTACTTACGCAACTTAATTATGGTTATTTGTCATGACTTACCGGCATGTGATGCGTTGATAGTGAATGAGACTGGTCTTCCAACGACTCCCGGCGAAATATCTGTGACGGACACCCGTGCTGCACTGTACGCTTTGACTAGAAAGGGGCTACCTTCTACGTGCCCGCCCATCGTGCCTGCACGCACCTAAGAATACGGACAGACAGAAGTTTATTTAAATATATTATGATTTATAAAAAATTTAATCTATATTACATCTACAGAGTTGATGTCATCATCATTAATCTTTAAGAAGTCCACTGTTGGACATAGGTCTTTCTCAAATTGGGAAAATTTACCATAATCCAAAGCCATGAGTGACGGATAGCATAGGGATAGCGGACGCCTGCATGCGTCTTGCGTCATCTGTCCATTCTGTCTGGTCTTTAAAGTACCATATTTGAAATGGTTATTCTAATTTCTAATATCTGTCAGAGGCCATGAGATCTTTAAGGATCTAAATTTATCTTTGGATTTACAGTAAATAATGCTAAGGGGCAGGTATTTTAAACATAACATATATAAAATAACAGTCAAAGTTCCGTTTTATTTATTTTAATGGATTTATTACGACTACGATTTTATTCATCGTCTCTTACTCACCTCAATGCTGTGATCGCCCACATCCACTGGTACGAAAGATATGGTGTATCTCTTACTAGCTTCATTCTCTCCCACCGTCTCTTCTGCTGAAACCTAAATCAAGACGTCGTAAATGTAACCAAATTTGTCTGACAAATTATCGATATTTTTTTTGTTATAACGTTAGAAGAACTTTAGACATAAAGACAAAATCATTCTTTCAGAACCTGTCACAAGTTTTAAGCACTAAAGAACTATGTTTAAATTTCATACATAAATGTAATTCACAATCGAGAATAAAATTTGAATGCTCTATAATCATTGCTTATTGAAATTATCTGGAACAGATTAGAAGTAGTATTTTCTGCGATTAAATACAATAAGTATCATTTTTCTTTCCTCTTTTTATAACTAGACTTTTTATAACTACTTTATTTGGACCAAAATTTTGTGATATGCCTCATATCAATAACAGTTTTTGGACAGTCTTTTTAGAAAATATAGCGTATAGATTGACACAAATATGAAATGGAGATATGAACACACCTGCACAGGAACGGGCCTTCGTGCTGGTCCCAGCACCTCGACGTGCGGCGAGGCGGGCGAGTCAACGCTGAAGGTGTACGCATCGCCCACCGACACCTTGTCGGGCGACTCGCCCGAGCCCGCGCCGATTACGCGCGCCGGCGCAGAAATGTGACACACGAACGGACTGCCTGCGGAGTTCATATTTTTTTTAATGGAAGAAAGTGACGAGACGGCTAGATCGCCCGTAATAAATGCTGTTTCATCCAATTTCTGTGTGGCATCGCATTGCTGTCGTCACTCTAGATAGAGACTTCAATTCGTAAGTCTCCTATGTCCAGTAATTACAAACACATCCAGTGCCGTTCAGACCGAAACACAATCACAGTAAAGTTTGCACACTACTGCTTCACGGCTAAATAGCTGGCAGAACTACGGTGGTACCTGACTGAACGGACATATGCATAGGGATTCTACCACCAGTGACATTGACATGAATTCACCGGCCTACTAGTACCAGGCTTGTCCTAAGTGAAAAGTCTTTATCGCCACGTTTAGCTGCCAAAATGCTGATCACTTTTTTATAGGAGAGTGAGGAAACGAGCAAGCCCACTTGATGGGTCACTTGATGGTCCCAATTCTACTAAACCAGCCATTGAAAATTTAGCAGCATAGGAAAATAGCAACAATCGTTATAGAATGATAACGGCATGATAATAGTATGGTATCATGATGGTTTTTCCTATAAAATAGCAGAATTTGGACCCTGATGAATTGCGGGTGTGTTGCCGGGCCTTAACGAATGTAGTAGATTCCTTTCTTAAAGATCTTTAAGTCGTATCGGTTCGGGAAAATCACAGACTGCAACAGATTCCATAAAGTGCGCGGCAGAAAATTCCTTGAAAAGGATATTATAGGCGTGGTATATTTGATGGTTGAATTAATACTAAGATCTGACTATGCAAATACTGCTATGAAGGCATGTACTTGTATGGCAACATAAATAACCTTCCGTAGCACTGAACTAAAGAAAATAAAAGATAAAGAGAGTTAAGAAGAGAACAAAAAAAGACTGGATGCATGAGTATTGTGCTATATAACGGGAATTGGGAGAGATCTCTTTCCAGTCGCATGGGTTTAACCTAGCCAGGCCTGGCTTACGTAGTCAAACAAAAAATAAAGTTACCAACACAACCTTAAAAAACCCAATGCATTTTTGTCCCCACATGATATTGCGCACATATCTTATTACCAAAGAAACTATTCCGACTGTGAAAGAAACATTTAAATAGACTCAATTGTCAACACTGTCTCTGTAGTGATACTAATGTTCTAAAAATAAATAAATAAAATGTGTTCTAAAAACATTAATATTTCGATGTTTCAAGTAAAACAATTTTAATAGGTTCATGTCGAGTTTCCATGCTTCTGCCCACTCTGTGCAGTAGACTGCTGAAGCATGACGAGGAATCGAATAATATTTTTTATTTTCATTAACAATTACTTGAATTGTGTCTGAAATAGAATAACATAATAATTTTCTAATTTATACAATCAAAGACAAAATAATCCGATTTATAATTATCAAAAAAAATGTGAAGCCGGTAATACAAAATAATGTAAATAAATTAAATGTTGGTCCTCGTTATACACGAAATTTCATTAACAGAATAAAAGCAGCCATTAAAGAGAAATTATTTCAATTCCTTTCTGAATAAACGGTAACTATCTATAGATCTCATATCAGTAGGTATAGTAGCATTTGTTAAGCAGCCTGACTCAGTTTAGGGCAAAAGAAGATATTGATGTTTTTTTTTTATAGAATAGGAAGCAAACGAGCAGGTGGCTCACGTGATGGTAAGTGATCACCGCCGCCCATGAACACCTACAATACCAGAGGAATAGCAGATGCGTATGTATTTCTTTCTTGTCTCCAGTTTCAATCGCACGGTTAGTATACCCTATCGTTTAAAATGATCTTAGCGGGAATTCCCACTGGGGTACTCGTACGATAGTTCTGATTGACCGTTGCTGTGTATATAAGAAGGGCTGCTAAACAAAAGACGAACCGGGCACGTGGTCTCCATTGAAGCGCAACTCCACTGTGTGCGGGCGCGGGTCGCGCGGCGTGAAGCTGATCGCGTACGTGTGAGCTCCCTGAGCCGCTGCCGCGGTGGGAACGCGTCCTCCATTCACAGTCACCTCCAAGTTGCCGGGCCCCGCCGCCATTGTTTCCACTGCAACAACGTAACAATTCACTTGAAGAGCTTGCAGACAGTTGTATATATGCGCAACTAGAGAAACTATTACAGAACATTCAATAAAACTAATTTTACGGATTTCATCGCGTTAAATTTTTAAAACTATTTATTTATAACCTGACGTTTTTCGAGCGCACTTAACTGCACCCATGGACACGGGGGGACTGTGGTGTCAGGTGTGAGCTTTACAGCTGAAGGTGCCCGGGAGCTAAATATGACATCAGGATATCTGTCACCTCAGTCCCCCCGCCCCGACCGTGAGTGTCGTAAAGGGCACGAAACGTCCGTGTTATAAATAGTTTAAAATTAAACGCGATGAAATGTTTCTCAAAGTTTACGTTATGAGAGCTGAGTCGCTAGCTCGTGATGTGCAACAAACTTGTTGATGCTCTTTGTGACTGCATTATCTTTGATTTAAATAAAAAATCTCATTTGCTTCTATCAAGATTTTATTTTCAAAAATGGATTCGCAGTCTGAGTAATTGCATCGTCATCATCATCATTTCAGCCTATCATTAGTCCACTGCTGAACATAGGTCCTCCCCCATAGATCGCCAGAAAGTTTGTTAGCTCTCATTTTGGAGATATTTTGCCATAGTTGCCACGCTTGGCAGCTGGGTTGGCAACCACAATTTATGTATTCAGATATTCCAGGAAGATGCTGCTGCCCATCTCCTGGTTTTGTTTTCCCTCGGTCGACTTTTACGACACCTTCGGGGTGAGATGGGGTGGTAGATTCTGTATAAGCCGCTACAACACGGCGACTGAGTAATTTAGTAACAAGTATTTTGGGGCTATAAGTATGACAAACCCTGGAGTAGTCTCAGTTGTACATTCCAGGGGTTGTTTGTCACCACCTTTAAGTTTAATCCTAAACAATTTACTGTAGGACAAGTTTCGAGTTGTTGTATTCGAGTGTTCTTAGTTCAACTTCCATCCTTTTAGGCTAAAATGCACACCATTTTGAACCTCGTCACCATCCTAAATTAGGTGTGATTTTGATCTAACGTTCGTTTGTTTACAACAAAACATGAGTAAGGGTTAGTTCTGTGTGAATCAAATAGAAAATTTACTTTCTTATTTTTTATCTATAAAAAAGTAAGGCTATTTTAATAATCTTAGTGGTCATCCGAGTAAAAAATATGACCTATTATTTTGATTAAGCAATATACATTCTTTGATCAGCATCATAGCGCGTCGTTACAGACGTGGATTATCGGATTATTCTAATTCGAAGCTAATATTTATACTATGTAATCTTAATAAATGTAATCCAGTCTACTAAGGTCTGGCCTGGATGTATTTTTCGCTGAGGAAAGGTGAAGACAAGAGTTTGCGCTTCTACCAACAAATTTTATATCCTGCACAGAAAACCAATCTCTAGTAATTAACGTGCAGCTGACGCCGTCGTCTTAACAACCTGAACGTAGGAATATATAGCTATTTTATATAGGTGCGTCGTTGCACGGTGAATTTGGTCATTCGTTATATTGAAATTATTGTTTTATTTATAGAACTACTTGTGGTGTAAGTTTCTTACCCAAAAATGTGACAGGTTTTCCCACAGTTCCATGTGCAACATCCTTGACTCGAATTGCTGTGACATCGTAGACCTAATAAACAAAAGTATTGTTAAGGAACTGAAAGTAGAAGGAAAGAAAAGTAAAATTATTTTTTAATTTAGAATTAGCAGTCAAATTATAAAATCCGATATCAAGCGTACCTACTTGTATAAATGTCACCATCTATCTGTTCATTTTTGTTTTAAAAAACGATGACACTAGGATTTCTTCCTATAACGTGGGTGGATTGTACAGACATAAATTTCACATGCACAACACAACCGCGCCCGGCAATGAACAATTTGTGTTTTTGTACAAATTTTGGCTCTTGCTGAGATTTGTACCCATGACCGTAGCGGCGTAGAATTTAGGTACTAGTTTCTCTGACCACTAGGCTTCGGCCAGAAATCGACGTTCGATCGGCCACTGCCCGTTGGTTTTTTTATGTATAATAGCACGATAGGTACAAACCTTTAAATGGAATGGACTGGCAGGAATAGGCACGGAGTCGACGAGTACATTAAGGCGATGTTCGCCGACTGCGCGTGGCACGAACTCTGCGCGGAATACGGCCGGACCCGCCGCCGCAACAGCCGCCGGCACTGACGCTCCATTTGGACCTACGGCCCCGCACTCAGGCTCAGCTCTCCGCCACGCCCTAACTTCACTACCACCTACCCCCACTATTGCCCCATTTGCTCCCCTCCCTAAGCCAGTTAGCTCTGGAGCTACACCTAACTATCCCCATTATAAAGAACTATTCACCCTCCTACTTCTATATCGAAGTATCTATAACAACCCTCATTTTACCTTTATGAATGTTAGAAGTTAGGGCGAAGCGGATGAGCTTAATAATTGAAAACAACTTATATGTTACGTCACCGTTATTTAACTTCATATAATAAATTAAAAAAAATTGATATTTCATCATTAATGATTTTATTAAAAATGTTCATCGATTTTTCATTTGTCATTCCTTACCCTAGGTTAGTAATGATTAAACTTTTGAAGACATACAAATAAAAAGTACGACTGCGTGCATTTAAGAAGTAACTTAAGTTAAAAGATATTGTTAAATTGGGTGGATGTTGTTAGAACAGCAAAAGCAAGTGAGATAAACTAAAAATTCTAATGTTTAAAACTCTAATTTTAGTTCTCCATTGTGAACAACTAGCCCCCTTTATACAGAACTTGGTCACAATTTTGTTAATCTCATTCAGTAATTTTTTTATGTTCTTTTCATTTATACCACCCTGCAAAGAAACAATGTATTTCTAAAAGATGTGTTATAGGTATAAGTGTCGAGGAGGTAAGACTTTATTTTGAAATATCAGGCCTCCCCATAGATAGCCAAAGAATTGTAGCTCTCAATTTGGGTGACTTTGCCATAGTTGCCATGCTTGGCAGGCAGTTTGGCAACTGCAGTCTATTTATTGAGCTGTTCCAGGAAGTTGCTGCTGCCCATCTCCTGGTTTTCATTTTCCCTCAGTCGACTTTTACGACATCCACGGGATGAGATAGGGTGGTAGATTCTCTTAAGCCGCCACCACACGGCGCTTTTGAAATATAAGTTATTTTATTTACTTTTATATGTTAACATAACTTATCTGCATTGATGGATGTCTTTTGTTTTTTATTACTATTATGTCTACTGATTGCTGTAAGTACATTAATATGAACTAAATTTCAATCCTAAATTAAATTCGGAAAAATTTAAGATTTGTTTTGAAATTACTTAATTTGTTACCACTATGCTATAAAGTGTTTACTGTTAAATAGGAAAGCGTCAACTAAGGAAGTCACGTAAAAAGACTTATGATAAATATAGATTAAAGTTGCAAAAAAATAGTACATACTAATTTAAGCCACACAAATAACTATCACTGTTCCCCGTTGTACCAATCTCACATAAAATTTTAAGAAAAAATTAAAGATAACATTCTCCTATCGTTTTAGGTAATCAGTGTGTAATGTTATGAAAATCTCACAAAGAAGTGAAGAACGAAACAGATAGTAAACAGTCAAAACTTTTATGATTTTTGTTTGAAAATCGGTTATCTACAATACACTCATTACAATAGACAATTTAGTAGTTACCTCGCTTTAAATTAGCTTTTTTACTGTATAATAGCGATTTTCTGATCTTAAATATTAAAAGCTATTACTCTTTGCTTCCAATACAACCACGAAGTTTCATGTATTAAAACTTATTGGAATAAAATCCTAGCTGATCAAGTATTCACAATAATATGGGACTTACCCTCAACATTGACTTCAATTTGGTCAAGCGTGGCTGTAGGGTGGTGCAAAGTCAATGCGGCAGGCCTATGCAGTGGCACAGGACCTGGTAGTGTGACTCGTGCCCCCCCACCACCCCCTTCCGCTACAGCCACTATGAGAGGACATCCAGGGACACGCATCTGTTTAGACGAATTAATATTATATTGGAGCTTAGAATTATTAATCTAGATCAGAAACAATAAAAATTAGGAACATTTTTGATAGTTTTAATCATTATCAAGTTTAAGAGACACATCAATGTAATTCTCATCCATGTTGTTCTGATAGATGTAGGGTTATTTTATTCGACAAAGTGAGTAAAACTTTCTCCTGATGGTAAGTGCAATTTCTGCCCATAACAAATGCTGTGTCACCCAGAACATTTCTGTGTGGCACCACAGTGCGTTCGTCACTTGTGAGACATCAGTTGTTAAGCCTCATATGCCCAGTAATTACACTAGCTCTCAGTGCCCTTCACATCAAAACATAGCAATGTTTGAACACTCTGCTTCACAGCAGAACAACTGGCCTGTAGATGGTACCTACCCAGACGGATTCCCAAACATTAAACAGTAGGAATGCTACCGACAGTATATTCAAATGGTTCTGGTTGTAGGTAGTAGTTCAAACTGACCTTATTAAAAGACACATTGACAATGTGTTCACATGCTTCTGTAGGAGTAAATGAAACTGTAAACCGGGCATTTCCCTGAAAACATAAAATTCAGCAAATTACTGATTCTGTACACAAATTTATTACTTTTAACTAATGAAATAGTAGTGAGGTAAATATAGTAAAATTTCATTCACCTGCGGATGGACTTGAGTAGGTATATTTAAGCCTCTTGCAGCTACAGTGATTTCAAGATTGCCCTCACCAGCTTGCGCTGCATCTACTGCCAATTGTACTGGCACCCCTACCCGTGCTGATGCGCCACCACTCACGCTTACCAGCTTTCCATCATATGCTTTACAAACAAATGGTGTTCCCTAGAAATGCCAAAAATTATTTTATTACTTAAAATAAAAATTAAAGCTTGGAATTTGCATTAAAATAATATGAACCATTAAAATTCATAATATTATTATATTTAAATCAAAATTAAAGTTTACTATATTTTAAAAAAACATTGCAACATACATAAATTATTAATAATATAAAATGTAAATGACTTATTTATATATTATGAAACAAAGTTAAGTAAAAGTGCTAGAAGTTCACAGTACTCTATAACTCTTAACATACTTTTATTATGCTTAACTTGTACATAAATAAGTTTGTAAATGAATCTAGGGAGTCAATTTTGACATACTCTTTATTTTTTAACCATTCACTTATATGCCTTAAGTTTTATAGTATGCAAGCAACCAGGATTTGATCCCAGGTGCATGTACATATAAAATTGTTCTTTGTTTTATGTTGTTTAACTATGAAGGAAAATTTTGTGAGGAAACCTGCATGTCAGAGGAATTAATTAGGAACATTTCATGGTCATATGAAGTCCGCCAACTGGCATTGAATTAGCATAGCAATTACTTCCCAACTTTAAAGCTCTCTCAAATCTGAGAAAAGGTCTGTGGTCAGCACTGGCACATTTCATAGGCTGTTACTTTACTTTTATATTAATAGCTTTTATAAGTTTAATCTTAATATGTAGCTTTGCATACAAAGCTAAATTTTAAGATTTTATACTTGAATGTATTACTCACAGGTATTGGTTGATTATTATAATGTGCTGTAAGAGTATGTGGGCCAACATTCTTGGGTGTAAAGCTGGCTACTAATCCAGATGCCGCATCACCAGTGAGTCGAACAGGTACATCTCCTCGAGGCCCTCTAACTACAACTGTCAGCTCTCCACCACCTGAGCCCTCCACTCTTACTGAACATGATGCTATCTCTCCCACTGGTATTAACTCTGTAATAAAAAAAAATCATTAAGTAACAGTCAATTTAAACAGAAAATTAGAAGTATTTCTATTTGAAATGATGGATAATTTATTGAAACCCCTTTAAATAGAATTCAATTTTACATAAGAATATTGACAAAATTCTTTTGACTGCTAAATATTTTAAACTTAACATGTTTTTGTAGTTGTTAGGTCAAAGTTAGCTGGCAGTTTTGCAATTAGCCCGATCCAAACGTAAGTTACGAAAAGACTGTTTTCCTTACAGACATTGAAGTTTTAATTACAATCACTTTATGTAAAACTACCTCCTGCTAACTATCAAATCGGCCAAAAAAAACTCGGGAAGTATGTAGGTCCTCATCAATAAAACACAAAATAAAAGAAAACTAAGAACTTTCTGTTGTTTAATTAAATTAATAAATTCGAGATGTTTGATATTAATGTAATGTAAACAAAGTAATGTCACTGTCAAAATCGTATTTTTCAAGAGCGATAAACCTCTGGAGTCAGGACAATTATATTTGTCATTAGAGAAGAACACAATAATTCCATTAGTCCAATATATATTTAGTAAAATTGAACTATCATTTTACTGTCGATGTTATTGAAAACTTCAAACTTCAAAGTAGATAATTTCAATCTTCACATTAGAGTGAAGATTGAAATTATCTACTTTGACACTGGCAAAAAGCTTTTGACTGTTGCCATAAATAAATAAACAATTTAAAAAATACATTCACCGCCCCCGCGAGAAACGAGACGTAACGGGTGGCGAACTACGTCGCCGCCATTTTGGTATAAAAACATTTCTTACTTCCAATTTGCGTACTCGCGAGCAGTAAGGTGACAGCATTGCATATTATGTTGTTATTCTGGACAAATAAAGGCTGTCCGTACAATACAATACAGACAATGACAAGCAATTTAAATGTATACAAATAAATGAAATTGAAGTGTCGGTCTGTGATTTCGCAACTAAAACCACTAAGACTTTCTTAATCTCATATGGTTATTTCAAGAAAAAGAAAACTCAACATGTGGATTAAAATTTTTGTCTTTCTGTCTTTTAGTTTTCCCCGGTCTTGTCGGTCTTGTGTTGAATCGATTTTGGCGGAACTAACATTGGCAGATAGTATTATATATATTAAAACATATACACAGTCACGCCTTTTTTCCACATAAAGGATAGGCAGAGCTTACACATGTAGCCACTATTCGTCTCCGCGGAAAACGATACGTGACGGGTGGCGAACCACGTCGCCGCCATTTTGGTACGAGACAAAAAAAACTGACTCCGTTGCGTTCCCACGAGCAGTATAGTGACAGCATTGCGTATTATGATGTTGTACTGCACGAATAAAGGCTGTCCGTACAATAACTTAGTCGCCTCTTGCGACACCTTCGTAGGAAAGAGGTAGGTGCTATTCTACTCTGCGGTACCCCTATCAGCCTATATATATAAAAGTTGTTGGTTATAAACTTTAAAATCAAACATAGCCGAGAAGGGCCGAATTGTAAAAGCTCCTTTTACGCGAGAGAAACCGCGGGACGCGTCTATCTAAAGAAGTAGTTAATAATATTATATTTTTACGTCTTTATTTTAACCTACTACAAATAAAGCTGGGGAATTTGTATGTTTGAACGCGCTAATCTAAAGAAATACTCATCAGATTTGATGCGTTTGATAACTCGTTCAGCCGTGGGGTGACGGCTCGTTATAAGAATACTACCACTCCATCTCATCCAATGGATCTCATAAAAGGCGAGAAAGGAATTAAACTGCACTGTGCACCCAACAGCGCATGGTGGCGATGGGCTCACCACCTATCACACCAAGTGCATTATATTGTTTTGGTGAAACGTGGATTGTGGCAGTCATCTGTTTTTGCAGTGAGTGCCCAGTCGCTGACTACCCCTTATGGGATACAGTCGTGATCTTATGTATGTATGTATGTATGATAACTCGTTTCTTTAGACATGGCTATAATACGTCATGCTATTACATTATGGTAGTATACGCGGAGAACCGAACATTACCGCGATGGGCCAAACTGTGATGCTCAGATTAGGGAGCTGTAATACCGTATGGCGCAATGGTGGTCGGGTTATTTTACGCGGGTGAAACCACGGGGCATAGCTAGTAAAAATAAATTGGAATGCTCTGTAGGTTACTGGGGCTTGGTTCGATAGGAATAATCGATTTTATTACATCCATTAAAATAAAATATATTAATTATTCAACCACATTGCTATAGCTAAATTTGACATCCGCAGTGCACTTAGATTCGAGATGAAAATCAGACCTATTGGTTTGGGAGACCTATTGGTTTAGCCATGAGACACGCATATTGTATATGTCTACTTTTATGTTATTTTTTTAATTATTTATTGTAATTATTAGTATTTTTTTTATGGATTTTTTTATATTTATATATTAAATTTATTAAATTAAATTTAAAGTTTTTCAACGGTCAGTAGCAGAGAAATATCAAAATAAAAAAAGAAAACGGCGCTGTACCGAGCAATGTGTACAGTAATAGAGGATAGATGCTATACTTTATTAATGTTACCTTGAAACAAAATATAACAAAAACGCTTTATCGTCGGCGTCTAACTCTCTGCTGGACAGATGCCTCGCCCAAGTTGACTACTAATTAGGTTCTATATTATACACTACCATATTATTAAAAGTGGACAAAATTGTATAGCTAAAACAATTATAAAACATATGGCAAAACAATATTTAAAACCTTTAGCTTAGTAATGTTTGTGCGTGTAAAGATTCAAATAACATTTTTTATATATTTGATAATTTTATATTTATTATTAAACTATTTAATATTTTGTCGAGTCGAAATAAAATAAAAATTATATATATATATATATATATATATATATTGTGTATTAATAAATGTTGATATTTTTTTTAACAAAACTAAAACACTAGAATTAAGCAGCACATAGTAGGACAACATTTTCATATCATATACTTCTAAAATCAAAAAGTAATAGTAAAATCAAAAAAAGTTTGTAAATTGGCTGTAAAGAAATTAATTTTTGTAAGGGTTTTACGGAAGCCTGAAAGATTCCGCCACGTTGCTTCAATACGGATTGACGGACTTCACGTGTCGTCAAAATACTTTAATTCCTCGGATTTGCAGGCTTTATTTAATTCCTCACGATGTTTTAATCTCTGCACGAGGAAAACCTTCACCGGCACCGGGAACAGAACTCAGGTTACTCAAGTAATATAAAATTTTCGGCGCTGTCTGCACTTACCCGAAGTCTTAATTAGGATCCTAACTAAGACTACGGAATACTAAAGCCGTGAATATAATATGTGATAATAAAAACTTTCACATGAGTAAATAAACATTTTGTAACATTATTTTATTGTCATTGTCATTGTTGAATGTTTATGTTTATGCTCTTATACGGTATTTGACTACATGCAGTCAATATAAATAAAGTTACCGATTTGTGATGTATCTATAGTGACTCTCTGTGCAGGTGCGACGTCAAAAATGAACGGTGATGAGGGTACTGGCTCTCCGTTGAACTTGATGTCCACGCGGTGCGGGGTAGGAGTTTCAGGCCTCCAAAACACGAGACATCGACCTCCACCTACGACCTGTTAAAAAGAAAAGAGTTTTAAGCTTCTTTAGTTCATTAACTTGTTTTCATAACGTTGCCCCACGTTACGATTTCAGCTGTGTCATGGGTTTGTTTTACAGACATAAGTTGCATATACACAAAAACCTAGAGCCGTAACAACTACCATACATACAAATACTAGTCCCGTGCAGGAATCCAACCCGCGAGTCATAGCGCAGAAGACAACTAATTGTAAATTGAGTCAAAAAGCACGCACGATATACACCTTAAAATGTACAAAAAAAATTTAATTGTGTGCCTTGAAGCAACAAACATAAAATTGTGAAGATTAAATTGTATATAATAAATAGGGTTCTAAGTAATTATTAATATAATGACGTAATTCGGATTCCGAACTTGATCCCTACTTAAGTTTAATTCAATTAAATTTGAAGCTTACCTGTACATGATTAGGGACTTCACCCTCATTTATAGAGATTTCTAATTGCCCTTCTCCGGCAGCGCTGGCATCCACTGAAAACAAAACACGAATCATTTTATTTATATATTCTTTTACCAGTATGAGTTTTTGATTAGTTGTTACCTCAGTGTACAATATTTTTTCGGAAATGGATATTTATCATTGGAAAATAGAAAAATGAGTGCAGTCATTAAATGTTTCCGTTTGATTTTTCTACTAAAAGCGTTGAGAACCGTACTGGTCGGCCATTGGCCTCGGCTATTGTTTCAATCTATACCTTGAAATTTAGTAGGCTACTTAGCTAACGTAGCTTTGGCTGCCGCGAATGTTAGCAGTCGCCAAAAGGTAACCGGTTGAGTTCCTAAGAAAAATTTGGCAGTAAGTAAAAGAGATCCGGAAACTTCAATTAGAAAATTTGGGTTAACTTGACCCTGATATGGAAAGTCATGAAAGCAAGGTATGGAAAAGTCGACTTATTCGCCAGATAGGAATTTCAAAGTTTTTGTGATCTTTAGCAAAATTATGTTCTCTGTATTCAGTTATAGGATTGAATATTATTTACAAATATGAAACAATAATAGGACGCACATGCATAGTTATACGACGCATTGTGTGGGATTATACGCAAGCCAAAGAAAAAAAATTAAAAAGATATGAAAAGATGGTAAGGAAAATTGTTCTTTGACGAAGTCATGTGCGCTATAGAGGTGTTTTTGGGACTAGAGGCTTTCTTGGAACTGCTTTCAAAACACTTCTGGAAGGTGTATTATTTATTAAGAATACAATTAATGTGAAGTATGCCGTACAATTTTATAGAATTCGTCCCAACTGTGTGGGCGATAAGCGATGTTGATTTACATGTACGTAAATGTAATATTGGTTTACTAGTTAACGTACTAACGCAATGTCAGAGATATTTGGTCAGTCATAGTTTGATGGTCACGGCGGTATCGGTTAATAAGAGTATGTCATCTGTGCAGGCCATACGATGTCATTTTTGACAACGGCGACAACTACCAAATACTATCGGAAGTTATCAACTGTGCAGGATATATTACAGTGCCACAAGTGTATGCGCAAACACCGGGGACACTTTCTTGTCTCAACCTACCCGTGCCGGATGCAACGTTCATGCGATAAGATCGGTTGTGCGCTAGAATCTGTATTCTACACTGTTGATGATTTGACACTGTTGTCAGAGACACAAAGACAATCACAATACAACCAGACCCGAAAACCAACAATTTATGATTTTGCACGAATGTTGGGCTCCGGCTGGGATTCGAACCCAACACCCGTGGCGTGATAGTCAGATGCTCTAACGACTAGGCCACGCGGTCGTCAAATAATACTGCTGTAAGTGTAAATTCAAACACAAACACTCAGTTGTCTTCCCATTCCCGTATCAGATGTTACGAATGAGATCGGTAAAAGGTGATTAGTGTGCTAATTCATCCATGGCACGATAACCAATGAGTTATGTGACGTATAAATATCGATTTTAGGCTACGATTCGAATTCAATACCTGCGGCCTATATAGCAGCTATACTCAAAGTTAATCGACATAATCTTACTATACGATTATGAGCAAAATGCAGGAAAATATCATTTTTGTAATAAATTGTTTTTCTATTGGAAAAAGTGACGATGGGAAAAACGTCCACCTGTAGTGCAACGTCTGCCTATAACAAATGGTGTTTCACCCAGAACATGTGACACCACACTGCGCCCGTCACACTGAAAATTACTTCTCAAGTCTCATATGCCCAGTGATTGTTAACACAGTAATGTTTGCACACTACTGCTTCACGCCAGTATAACTGATCCTGCGGTGGTACCTATCTAGACGAAATAGATAGGAATCCTAGCACCAGTAAATCATAAAATCGCAAAATTGCTAGCGGCGAATTCAAAATTAATTTAAATCCAAACCCATTAAGATAACCCATTGATATAAAAACTACGTTGTTCTCATTAAGCTGTTTTACGTATAAACTGTTTTAGTCCGCTTTACAGTACTGCTTTATTCTATCTTTTCTAATTCGGGTCGTATATTTCCTGAGTTTACACTTTGTGGTTCCACTCTCCAACTTCCTCAATTTTACTTAGATAGGCGTTAAGTAACAGGAGCGGTTCAATTGGACAAGTTTACCTCTAAACTGGCACTGTTGTCCAACTACGGCATTGCCAACGTCTGTTACTTTGATTAGGCTCGAGTCGTACACTTTAGCTACCAACGGCCCGGCGGCTAACTTGTCCTCTGCGATTGAAACCTGGAAATACATGAATTAAAAGTGAGTAAAGTTTTTTTGATTAATTATTTAAATAAACACAAAATAATGGTATTAAAATTAGAAAGTATTTGAGAACTTTATATAATGAAGATATCGCTTAGTTTAAAATGTAAAACACCATAAATATTAACATACCTAATTGGTTGAGTTCTTGACAAGTGATTGTTATGTAATCAAAGGACATATGTTAATTTTATCAAGGCGTGAGGTATTGTTTTCTTTATATTATGATCTAATATATCACTAACAACCTACACAATCTATATTGAATAAATTTATTTTATAGTTTTGCAAATAAATTGAAAAAAAATCAAACATAATATTTTCTTTTGTTAGTTAATCGGTAAAATAATTATGCCCGGTAATTTACCTTTTAACGTAAAAGGTAAGTGAGAGGTCATTTCTTTATAACGATTGGGTTATATAGGAGTTCAATTTTGAGAAACGTTGGTGCGCCGTCATCGTAGAGGTCTCCGAATCTTGTCGCAGTCACCATTCGAAATCTTTATGTTGGTACTCGTACTTTACGTTGGTATTTTCAGAGAGTGTTCCTTCGTTGGAATTCAGGCGACAGTGAAGATGATAATTATCAAGACCACAGGAGTAATTTGCAAGATCTTCAAGACCATAAAACTAACAGGAATAGTTAAATAATAGAGCATGCGTATTAACAGATACATTTCATTTTCAGAGAGAGCAGCTTTTACGTTATAAGCGTTATGTAAATGCTGCTAAAAAGGATAATTTGAGGAATGCTCATACAACTTGTTAGACTTTTGATTGAAATAATGCGTAAAACTATTGAAAGCTATTGTACGGAAGTATTCCATGCGGGGTCGGATGTTTGTGCACGACTTGTTTGATCCACGTGTGGCCTGTGGCCTGTGGTCTGGTCTTTGGAGCTAATGTTGTAATGTTGTATTGTGATAAAATACTCGACTTTAATTTAATATTAAACCTTAATATAAATAGTAACTTGTTTTATTTTCATCCAGTTATCGTTATCTAATAAGTAACAAGTAAATTATCGTAAAACATTTCAATTGTTGGCTTTTAAATGGCGCTACTCACCCTAACGAATGAGGAAATAAAAAATCTGTCGTAGAAAACTTTTAAGTTTATACAAACAAAGCGGTAGATTTATGCTATCCGTTGTGTGCGTTTTTTCGCTTTGACGGGCCGTTTGTTTCGACGGAAATAGCAGCCGGACATATCACGATAGGACTGGGAGCCGGAGTGTTCACACCATACACTGATAAAAATCCGTTGAATTCACTCTGCCGTGGAACAGTATCCGTTCAAAATCCCGGGCCCATATTATTCTGACGCTTCTTAGTCTGAGTAGCATCGTTACATATTATAAATTGCTTAACCACAAACACTTTCGATTGTTGTAATAGCCTGTCAAAACAGACGACCATTGTGGAAGAACTTACTATAACAGCGATCCGAATTAAAAACAAGTCGTCACGATGTAAAAATATGATTAAAAGCGAAAATAGTCCTTATAGTTCTTACTATAGCAGAAAGTGACGATACCAGTAAAACGTTCGTCATGATGGTAAGTTCATCAGCTGCCCATAACAAATTACTGTCACTCTATTATTTTATTATATTTCTGTGTGACACCACACTGCGCCCGTCACCCTGAGACATCAGTTCTTAAGTCTCAAATGCCAAATGCCAATTACACTACCTCTCAGTGCCCGTCAGACCAAAACACAATAATGTTCGCACACTGCTGTTTCACGTTGCAATAACTTGCCCTGCGGTAAGCAGAAACCTACCTAGATGTTGGATGTTTTTAAATTAAAATTCGATTGAAGAAATGTTCACAAATATGATAAGGGTGCGGACATTTGGTGTGCTCGGATAGTGAGAAAGTACTTAGTTGATATTTATGAAGCATCATAGAGAGGTATGGGTTAGTAATGGCAGGAAATTTGTATTTTTAATTTATATTATAACACATTCCTAGTCGTCGTCACTATTAAACGAGTCATTAACCATTATGTACGACACATTAACAAAAAATCTAGTTGTGGGTTTAGATATGTACGTGGGAGAACCTTATGTCTAACAGTGGATTATCAACAGGCTGATCACGATGTTTGTCAGAGAATATCGTTTTTTGTTACTTCTCACTATTAGTCAGTTATCACGGAATGTGTATATACAAAAATAAATTATTTAAAAGTTAAACGTTAATATAAAGTATAAAGAATATTCTCTCTCATTATTAAAAAGTATTTCAATTTGTTTCTTCATTTGTTTTATTTGACTTTGACTTTTAAATATTAGGAACGCAACACTTCCGTCATAACGTCATTTGGTATTCAGGGGCTACATATGGCAAGGGTTTTATATAATGACTTAAATACGAGCTTTTAATAAAAGTTTGTTAATATTTAATTAGTTGTTTATTATATAATATTAATTAAATAGTATTTTGAATTCGCAATGAGTCTAAAACATTTCACGTACTTGTAACACAACTCAACAAGTGTTATGAAGTGTATGTTACGTTATGAAGGCGGAATTATTAAAAGAATCAAGCATAGCTTTCCGCCTTTAGAAGAAACTAACATTTATAAAAATTATTCACAATATTTGTAAATATGTGACAACCCTAAAAACTAACGTCAGTGACTATGATATTACATTTCGAGCTTTGGATTTTACGATTCCCCATTGGATAATAATTTCCTATTCTATATCAGACTACGGAAGGTAATTTTGGTTCGCGTTGTCAATAATTTAATTTATTCGCTTTGATAAAAGCAGTAAGTTGCATTTGTCATTGATTATTCCACTTTCTAGATTTGCGTGTATTTCGCAAAACTACTACTGTAGACTGTGACATATAATGTTGTAAAAAAAGGTTTTGCCTTTAGATCACATTTATATATTATTTATAGATTAGATTATTATTGGGCGTTTGGTGCATAATTAAAACGAGATTACTTAAGTTTTAAATCAAAATATCTGACACGTTCTAAAATAATAGTTATCCCATTATATTTATTCTAAAATCTCGCTAAGTTTGTGTAGACTTGTAAGAATTATTATCGATCATAATTTTTGACTTTGCCGTGAGAATTTAGTTTAGAATGGGTATTATGGGGATGTCTCTATATTTCGTATATACCTAACATATTCATATGTTAGAAATTTAAATAAAAATTAATAAATTTAATTGAGCACATTATGAAGAATAAATTATATCTGACTTACATCGATCAGGTGTGTGCCGACCTCTTCTGGTGTGAATTCGATACGATAGACACCCGGTCTTTCGGCTACGTCAAGCACACGTGCTGTCACAGGACGCCTGGATGGAGCGGTCACCGTTACTCCAACCTGCAAAGATACGAGAATATTAAAGAATAAATATTAAAACATTTACAAGAGTCGGGCTCTGACATACTTTTCAGTAGTTAAACAACTTAGGAAACTAGCATGTCTGATGAAAAAATGTTTCGGGAACAACAAGTCCACCAATATGCACTGCACTAAAGTGCCGGGATATTTCCCACTGTATTGCTCTTCCTTATTTCCTCTTCCTTTTTAAAACCCATTTTAATTAAAGACAAAGGATATGACACCGATGCCAATATTTCTTCTTTGTCTTTGGGATCCTTCAAACCATGAAATTTTCTAAACCTCTTTTCTAGGCGTTCAAAAAAACTATATTTCATCTCATTAATTTATTGATGTTGACAAAAATTAAAAAGTATTTTGCATTTTGCAAATACAAGACTTTGGATATATCCTAAAATAATTTTTGAATTTCAAATAATTTTCAAAATTCCTTTTTAAAAAAAATATTTAAATACAAAATGGAAACTGGTATTTAGTATTTTGCATTTCAAATACTAGTATTTTAAAAATGAATCATCTCTGCTTATAAGGCTGTTATTTTGTTTTGTCATATTTTGAAGGACCTCCAGAATCCAGGTACGACTAGCGGTGATCGTGGTCTCTTTCATAGTTATTGGATCTAAAGATATTATAGTTGAAGTTTCTATCACTGAAGAGCACGTGGTAAATGTCTAATAAAAATAAATAACGTATTCGGGTCGCGGGTTCGTTTCCCGCGCGGAAGAAGACGTAAAAGCTACTATTTGTATGACTATGTAAGTTTCGTCATTGTGAAATGTGTGTCTGATGTTTGTAAGCAAACCAACGATACACGAGAAAATCGGGTGATGGACCCAGTATTTTTTTATACGTCGGATTGTTCAATATGACGTACTACGTATCTACTTAAAATATTTCACAAATTATGAACAGCCATTATTAACATTACGTTTAAATAATAGTGTTATGGAGAATAATATTTATTTAACTTGGTACAAGCAACTCCCGTCATACAGAAAATATGCAAATAATAATTTATTACACACGATCCAAGGAGCGAGGGCGCGAAAGGAAAAAAGGTAATATTCTGTAGCGATAGTAATATTGGATGGGAACATATAGATATATTGTCCTCACTCTAGTTGTCATCATCTATCATTCGAATATTTACAGTACTATCTGAAAAGGATGAGTGATGTATTCGCAACTAGTAGAAAAGGTTACCGAAAAACTGTCACTGCGAAATATCCATTTCTCATGACAAAATAAGTATTTGGAATGTGATGAGTTTGCAAACTGTATTATTTAAGCATAGCAATCAAGTGAAAAGTTAGTCAGACTGAATGTTTCGTTAAACTTAATTTATGATCTTCAGACACAGGCGATGAACATGCACACATACAGATTCATACATATGGAGCGACATCTATGTCGCCACAGCTTAATATCTCATACATTCCATAATCGCGATATGAAAGTTTCTGAGATTTAATTAAAATTGATTTTTACGGAGAAGGATGTCCTGCCGTGACCATGACCATGGACGCTGTAAAGCAGTCGAAACGTCTGGTTATAAATAGTTCAAAATAAAACGCGATAAAATCCGTAAACATTACTTTTATTCAAATGTTTAGTATTCCCGTTATTCTTTTTTTCCTTGGCAATATCATCCGCTAAACACACACACATAAGTTTGTGAGCGCGCTATAACGCACACGTACGCACACTCTAACACATCCTCTAATGTTGGTATCTACACACACAAATAAAATACTCACTCACACACAATATAGACTTGAAAATATTAATTATTATTATACCTATTACTTATTATTTGCAGACAAAAATTATTTTTAGATGTTCTTTTTTCAATTACAAAGGGGTTGCGTAATCTACTTAACCTAAGCCTTTTGGGCTATGCCATTTATTGGGAAGAAAAAAATCCTCTATAGATACCCATAGAGGATTTTAGCGGCTGTATAATGTTGTAATCTTTTAAATAAATAAAATAGTTATTATTTATTATATTATTGTAAAGATGACAATATGAAATCGAGGTAGGAATAGAGGAAAGAATTGCCAATAAATCTTTAACGCGCACCGTCGAAGCAAAAGCCGAAGGTGCTAAGGCTTTTAGCGCTCATGTGAGGATAAATCGTGGTAATAATATGACACCCACTTTGACTTTATAGGCGGTCGTAGTCATCAGCGGTAAGGAGATTGAGTGAATTTCTACATTCAATACGAGTATTGCATGGTTATTCAGTGTCATGCCAATTTAAAAAAAAATAAGCCTATAAATTCTAATATTGATTTCTGATATTTATGCAAATGTTAATACATTGAATAAAAATAAATTGAGGGATATTATCATTTAATTTACTTTCTTTTATCCGATCTTACAAGCGCTTTGCAGCATTGTTGGTCACGAGGATACTGAGCTGACTGTCGTCCTGATGACATTAATTTAAAATAATTAACTTGATGTGTCCTCAATGCCGATTTTCGACGGAGCTTTCGAGCTTTCGAGGAAGCTACTGACTGCGCTGGAGATATTATAGTGCCAGAGGTTTTTTTTATAAGAGAATGTAATGAGACGAGCAAAACGTTCACCAGATTGTAAGTGCAACATCTGCCCATAACAAATGTTGTGTCACCCAGAACATTTCTGTGTTGCACCACATAGCGCCAGTGTGCATCATAGATAGGTTAGTTAGGTTAGGTCAGTTCTTAAGTCTCATATGTCCAGTAATTACACTCTCTCTCAGTGCTCTTCAGACCGAACACAGTAATACTGCACACTGCTACTTCACGGCAAAATAGCTGGCCCTCCTGCGCGTACACCTATCCATCTAGGTAGGTACCCTACCTAGACGGATAGGTGTACGCGCAAACAGAGGTACTCACTCGTCCTAGCCTACCCGCACTAGATATAGCATCATAGGATAGGTTCGAGGGTAGGCTAGGATGCAATGTCAGAGACACGGAGACAGTCACTACAGAACAAAACCAACAATTTGTATTTTTATACAAACGTTGAATCCCCTTGGTATTCCAAGTCAGGTTTGCCAGTACTCGTAATGCTTACTAAGCATCGCGGTCGTAATTAAAAGCTGAAGGTGTCTATAAATTCTGATTTAGTAATTTTTTATCGGATAAAGTCATGAAACGAGCAAAACGTTCACTGGTAAGTGCAACGTCTGCCCATAACAAATGCTGTGTCACCCAGAACTTTTCCGTGTGACAACTCACTGTGCCCATCACCCTGATACATCAGTTCTTAAGTCTCATATGCCCAGTGATTACACTAGCTCTCAGTGTCCCTTCAAACCGAAACACAGTAATGTTTGCACACTACTACTTCACGGGAGAATAACTGGCACTGGCTCCTTACGTAGACGGATTCCTACCACCAGACCAGTCCCTGCATAGGACATCCTACCACCAGAAAATTTAAAATAAGCAAAAACTCAATATGTAACTATCAAAAATGATTCGTCGAAATCCCAACGCAGGGCAGTCGAGTTAGCGACCACAGTTGCAGAAACATTACACCTTTGACCCTGCTTCCTGTCATTGGTTTGGATAATTTAGGTTTGGCATATTTGAGTAGGTATTATATTCATTTTGCTCATTTTAAATTCACGGGATAGCTTCGAAAATGCTACTTTATTAATACTGTATTTTGTGGTGTAATCAAAATCTTTGGAAACGTGCCACACGTATATACAAATTTTTAGTGGAATATCTATGGCCGTCGGGACGAACAGAGCATGAATATGACAGCGCATTAAGTTTAGTGTCAACTTGCTCATAAATGTTAAATAGTGGTAATATTTTTTTATGTTTTCAAAGCTTTTTCATCCTTGACACTGTGATTCAGAAAAGTGTACAAATGTAACCAATAACGTAACTCTACGAGATAAAGGTCATTAACCTATTTCTATAAGTATTTAAACGTACTAGAAATAAAAAAGTGTCATTTACAATACTATATAGCTTTAATATTTTTTATACAATTTTATTCGCGGTAAATGGTATTCGGCAGAGTAGAATAGCACCTATCTCTTTCCTACCGAGGTATCGTAAGAGGCGACTTAGGTATTATACGATCAGTCTTTAATCGTGCAAAATAAAACCATAATATGCAATGCTGTCCATGTATTGCGCGTGGTAACGACATAGTGAGTAAGAATTTTTTTGACTTGTACCAAAATGGCGGCGACGTGGTTTCCCACCCGTCACGTGTGATAGCGGTTTAAGAGAATCTACCACCCATCCCATCCCGTGGGTGTCCGAAAAGTCGACAGAGGGAAATTAACACGAGGAGATGGGCAGCGGCAGCAACAGCTAATTAAATGAAAGTCAGCTACGATTATAAGTAATGGGTCATCGTAATTTAATAGGTTAAGTTGTCTTGATTGATCACGACGATTAAGTTGATAAGTTGTTGGTTAAGTAAACCAATATGTTTGATGAATGTGGAAGAAAAGTATTAGAATTCTAAAATTTCTTAATTTTGGTCTACCCAGAGGTATGTAATAAATAACCAAAGACATTTAAAATTTGTATCTTCATGATGTAACAATCTATTTGTTCAAATGTTTGATACGTAATTTTATTTAAATACAATCGCACTTTGCTTTATAATTGAGGAACAACCACAAACACAAATTACAACGGACGTTTAATAGTTGGTAGTAAACCGGTTTAACAGCTCATGCCTCTTACCTCATTCTTGCTGAACGTGGGCGCTCCCGGCGACGTGGATATCTCAAAGACGGCCGGCACTCGCGCGGGAATGAGCCTCGTGGGCTCGCCTCCGCCGCCGCCCGCCGGCCCCGCCATAACCTCGACCTTCCACGGAGACCCTGTCAGAACAAATGTGCCATTTAGCCATTTAAAAAATATATTGCAACACTGTAGGATTTCTCCTGTATTGCCTGTGCGTTTTACAGACATAAATTCCACATGCAAAAACACCCAGACCTGGAGAAGTAAGATAAGTTACACGTTTCAATGAATAAAGGATAGCGAAGGCATGAAGAGAAATATTTGGAAAGGAAGGCTATTTTAAGTCGCAAACTATTATTATTTTCGATAGAGTACGAGATAAAATAGCATGTAAATGCTATAACTTGATAAGCTCAAGGACCCGTAAAAATGTTCACTTCGATAATTAACTAGCAGTGCCCCGGGGTTTCACTCGCCGTTTAAATTATAAGAAATCGCTCTAAGGGTCGTAGCGTGATGTTACATAGCATATAGTATTCCTCGATAAATGGGCTATCCAACAGTAAAATAATTTTTCAATTCGAACCAGTAGTTCCTGAGATTAATGCGTTTAACCAAACAAAGTATTCACCTTTATAATATTAGTATGGGTTAGCTAGTGCTTAACTACGATCCCTACTGATGGTAAGTGGCTAAATATGTATAGTCATTATTCCTATGCTGGAATCCCTCTAGGTAGGTACCATCGCAGTGACAGCTATTCTGCCGTGACGCATATGAGACATAAGAACAGACGTCTTAACCTGCCGAGTACAGTGCGGTGTTCATACAGAACTGTGATGAGTAAACGTTGCCTCAAACATCAGGTAAAAGTTTTTTCTTTTTAACGCTTATATAACTTTCTGTATTATTATACAATACATGTTAGATTTTCTTATAAGCAAAACATGTTACACGAAGTAGGCTACTACATTAATATAGTTTCAATAGAGAGTTTTCTTATGCCAAGTAACCCTAGGAAGATAGTACGAGTAGAATACAACGTAATGCTTTGATTTGAAGAGTTCTTTGACTAGTTATTGGGTACATGAGACTTAATAACTGATGCCTCGGGGCGATAAGCACAGTGCCATGAAGGATTTTACATTCTGAACGACACCGAAAACTTTTTAGGCAGAGCATTTACCATTAGGTGAACATGTTCACGTTACATACTCAAAAAAAAAATCCTTAATATAATACGCGTATTCGCGTGCAACAATCTATCAAAATGACGATTCATTTTAAACGCTAGGTTGGGTGTGTGGTTTCCCTAAGTACAATAATTGACAATTTATGTAAACAACATAACGCTGAATACCTTCATCGTAGTAAGTTAAATATTTTATATTTTAACGTTACTCGAAAATATTGATATTGATAGTTCACAGTAGTTTAAGTTGAATACTAAAGTTACTGTATATGCTTTAATCACAATCTAGATATTTTAATGTACTGTAAACTAGGTCGTTTGGTACGTTGCATTCGAACATAAAAAATACATCATCATTTCTGGCGCCGTGACTCCCTTAAATAAGCGGGAAAAAATATATTTAAAAAAAATATTTTTTTTAAACATTTAAATATCGCACATGTAGTACGAGTATGTTAGTAAATGCGCCTGATCCTGGGTTTTTTCGTAGAACATGCATTATAACGTACATTTAAAGTTTATATAAACAGAGCCTGTTACAGCGTTGAAAGATTAACGTTATTTTTATTGTATTCACACGGTTGTTTATGGCGCCAAAAATATATATTTCCTTTGTTCTATTAAGACGATGTCTCAGTTCTTCTCGACTCTTTCAATTTATCACTTAAGTAATTATGTGGGAAAAAGGATACTTTTTTACGAGCATTTTTTTTATTTCTTAATTAAACCTAATATTTGTTGTATTTTGTTATGTTGGATATTGATGATTATATATATATATATATATACCATCTGTAACAGGCTCTGTTGAACAATTCAGAATTAGATATCGCGTGGGTCAGCTAGTCCAAAAAAGAGACGTAAAAACGCAATTACCTCAATACTAAAAATGCTGAGAACCAGACAAAGTCTTACAATTTATAGAATACTAATAATGATTGTCCGTACGTAGGAGTCAAACGTAACGTGTCGTTACGTAGGAGTCCGTCTAGATAGGTACCACTTCAGGTCTGTTACTCTGCCGTAAAGCAGACATTACAGTGTTTCTGGTCTGAAGGACACTGATAGCTGGTGTAATCACTGGGCACTTAGGAGACTTAAGAACTGATGTCTCAGGTTGACGGGCGCAGTGTGGTGCACAGAAATGCCCAGGGTGACACAGCATTTGCTGTGGGTAGACATGGCACTTACCATCTGGTGAGCGTTTTGCTCCTCACGTCACTTTATCCTATTAAAAAATAGCAACAGTTATACCAATTTTTGTGACACATAATTTTTTAAACATTTTACATCACATACGAATTTATATGCCATTATTAGACAGCAGCCGCCGCCGTGTGGTGGCGGCTTCACAGAATCTACTACCCCATCTCAACCCGTGGGTGTCGTAAAACACTACACTAGGGTGACCCTGAGACATTAGTTCTTAAGTCTCATATGCCCAGTGATTACCCTAGCTCACAGTGCCTTTCAAACCGAAACAGTGTTTACACACTACTGCTTCACAGCAGAATAACTGGCCCCGGGGTGGTACCGACATAGACGGATTCCTGCATAGGAATGAGTGTCGCCACTACGGAACACTTCCAGTGTAATCGACCACAAAATCGTTACCTTTCACCTTCGTTGTGATATTTCTACCGATATGACAGTGCAAGGACGACGGCAAAAGTGCCAAAAAAGAAAGTTTCAAAAGGTGGCGCTGTGATTGAGTGACTGTAAAGTTTCATGCTTAGATGTAATTCAGAAATGGAACTCATCGCGACACATTTCAGAACGGGCAGGACAACGTCTGCCGGTCCAGACGTCGTCCTGCCCGTTCCGATGTGACCTTGGATATATATAGTTAGATAATGTATGGTCAGAGTAACTGACTTCTACGCCGCGGGTCCTGGGTTCGAATCCCAGCCGGAGCCAACATTTGTGCTAAAACACAAATTGTTAGTTTTTGGGTCTTGTTGTGTTGTGATTGTCCCCGTGTTTCTGACACTGCATCCTAGCCTACCTCCGATTTTATCGCATCAGCGTTACATCGGGCGCGGGTAGGTTAGGACGAGTGAGTGCCTCTGTGTTTGCGCGTACACTTGTGGCAGTATCATATCTAGACGGATCCCTGCATTCAAATAAAATAGAATAAAAAACTGATGATGAGAAACTTTTATTTAGAAAGCCTATATAATTTTTTCTGGCTTTCTAAATAAAAGTTCTGGAAAAGTTCTACAACGCCTGTACATAACAAATACGGTCCACTGTATCCATTTTGGGCAACTCGACTCATCACAACTCTCATAAAAAAAATATGTAAAAAACGATAACTCAGAAACGAAAGACTCGTATATTCTACGCATTTGAGAAAGTAGATGAATAAGTTTTTATATGATAAGAAAATCGACAAACTGAAACTCAAAAGACCTAACCTGATAAATAACTATGCTTTATATGATTAATGTACGAGTATTGATTGTTTAGTTAAGTAAGAATAAAAGTAGTGACAATTTTTGAAGCTGCTTTCTCTTAAAAAACTTACAGCTAAAACAAAATTGCAGCTTTTAAGTTAGCCGACTTGTTTTATTTTTAACAGACTTCAAAAAAGGAGGAAGTTCTCAATTAGCCAATATTTCTTTTTTTTAAATGAATCTTTCGAAATGATGGCAACATTTGCCCTTCTGCCTGATTTTGAGCACGGTGACAGTGATAGTGCATAAATCATATATAAACGGGATGTTGTATGTACGGGAGGGTGGTCGAATTGTAAGTAAATATTAGCACAATTTATACAAAACCACTTACTCGTACGTACACGCATTCGATGTAATGTTTATTTATAAGATCGGAGAAAAGAATAGATGCATTATCAGAGACACGGGGCTATAACAACACATTCAGTTCCAAATACTTTTAATTTTTGTGTTGTATAAAAATTGGCAGATAGATATATAATTTCGGTGATGTAATTGCTGTTAGCCTTTTTTGGCTTTTGCAGCTTCATCGGATACTGTGCGCACGGGCCAGGGGCCCGCGTGCCAGGTTTGGTTTGACCCAAACATAAATACATAAATAAACTCCTACAATAACCTCGAAATTCGGACTGTCGCGTTCGCTGCATGCTTGCGCGATTTAGAATATCTGTAAAAGGTTTTTAAGTTTTTTAAGGCAGGTAGAGCTAACCATTAGCAGCGAGGGTGTACAGTATGTTAAAATACTTACATTTCGCACTTCTTGGAAATCGCCACACTTAATATTTATTGTTTTGACAAGCCGACCGAACCTCGACTAATTTGTTTTTAATACATAATGTCATTATAAATAAATAAAATATTGATAGTTATTATATCAATAAACGACTTTTGCAATAGAAATTATTCTAGCGCTAAAATCGTCTGTGAGGGGAGTCGGTCCCCTATACGTAACCGAACTTTATTGTATGCGATTTGTAACTCGATGTTTACATAGAAAACATTCTAAACTGTAAATATATTAAGAATTTTGTAGCAAATTAAATATCTAATAGTCGATGAAACAATCTCAATGAGAAGAAATAGCTGTTATAAGATTCAAAAGATATAGGTGGTAGGATTCCTATGCAGAAATCCGGCCACCTAGACGGATGACCACCCCAGTGCCAGTTATTCAGTAGTGAAGCAGTAGTGTGCAAACATTACTGTGTTTCGGTTTGAAGGGCACTGAGAGCTAGCGTAACCACTGGGCATACGAAACTTAAGAACTAATGTCTCAAGGTGACGGTCGCAGTGCGGTGTCACTCAGAAATGGTCTTGGTTTTTATGAACTTTTTGTTCGTTCCGTCACTTTAACCAATTACAAAATAATAAAAGAAGTAAAACCAATTAGAAGCTTAGGATGGCTGAATATTGTAATGTAAATGGTGTGGTGTGAATGGTGTTTTACGTTTAAAATTGGCTATATGAATGCACTAACATTCTTAAAAAATATACTTTCGCGCTTGTAAAAGTTAAGTTAATTGCTACGTACGAGTACAGTAATTGGTTTCTATTACGAAATCAGATTTATAGTTATTGACGACATCATATCGGAGTTGTAATCCATTATGTAGAACAACCGCAATGCATGTAGTAAACAAATGTTGTGGTGTAAGATGAACTGCTTGATTGCGAGTTGTTTGTCTTCAACAATAATTAATGAACCTGAAGATGTAACGAGTTTATGCAAAGCGCATTAAGAACAATTTGTGAGTATTGGATATGTAATTTTAGTAGTAGATTCTTATGCAGGAATTCGTCTAGGTAGACCCCAGTGCCAGTTATTCTGGCCAGAAGCAGAAGAGTGCAAACATTACTGTTTCGACCTGAGAGTCACTGATAGCTAGTGTAATCACTGGACCTCTGAGACTTAAGAAGTGATGTCTTAGGGTGAGGAGCGCAGTGTGGTGTCACACATAAATATTCTGGGTGACGCAGCATTTGTTATGGTAAGTACGTTGCACTTACCATCAGTTGAACGTTTTGCTCGTTTCGTCACCTTATACAATAAAAAACCATGAGCTGATAAATTTGCGCGTCTTTTTTAGCGGTTCGAATAAAAAAAATTGGTTAGTTCTGTTGTGATTGCGTCCGTATCTCTGACTCTGCATCCCAGCCCAGCCTCCCTCCGATATATAACGCGTTATGTCGGGCGCCGGTAGGTTAGGACGAGTGAGTGCTCTCTATTGTGTGTACTCTTGTACAATAAATTGCATATAAATTCTCCTGCACTGTTGATAGCTTCCATTAGTAATCGAAAGTTGTTGTCTTGTTGTGTAAATCGGCCAGGAGGACATCATTCGTTCGCAAGTTCAATAGCATATATTAAATTATTAATACGTAATTATGACTGAACCTTCATTCTTTAACTTATAACTTTGAGTGGGAGGCCTAACGGAATTTCCGTCTTATCTCTAGAATACCATAACATGCGATTCTGTTACCATACTGCTCCTGGGAAAGCATTTTTTTATGTTCTCGTACTAAAATGACAACGACGTGGTTCGCCACCAGTCACGTCCCGTTCCACGCGAGGGCGAAAAGTTGGCTTCGGTTGTGGTCTCTGCCTACCCCTTACAGGAAAAGGAAGTGACTGTATATAGGTTTCTCTTTTGAAACAGTTACGGACATAAGATAAGATACGTTGTAAAAAATCTGACTGCATGTTTTAACGTTATTGATTTTTCAAAGGATATATAGAACAGGTAAATATAATGTAATCACAAAAGTTAAATAACGAGTTTACCTGCGCAATAAAAATACCGTACGTACATACTCGTATGTAGTTTCATAAAAAAATCTTTGTAAGCGTTCTTGCATAATGAAGTAGGTTTACGAATACTGTGGAACAGAATAATTTGAAAAGTACAAGCGGAATTTAAATAAGTGATGTGCGTAGCTAGGTTATCTTACTTGGCCGTTCCCAGTGCGGGCCGCTGACGCCTCTGCCCTACTAGTTTCGCCACGTACATAACTGTACACGATATTCATTACCACATTCTTGATGTATTTTTAGTATTACCGCCATCTTGTCCTTGGGGGTTTTAATATAATGCAAGAATGTATGTACGTCTAACATGTGGCAATTAAGGACACGAATGGAACCAGATGTTTTTTTTTTTGTTATAATTATTTTAACATTTACCATTAAAAATCTAGCTTTAGTTGTTTATGAAGTGAGGTCTGGCATTTAGTTATGAATTAAACATGATATTTTTGAGACGAATTGGGAGATCGACAGAAAGATTGAGAAGGCGTGAGCGTGGGTGTCATTGCGGACATTATTAAATAGAAAACGTCTTTCATCACTAGTCCACTGCTGAACATAGCGTCTACCACCTACTAAAAAAAAATATTATGTTGAACTTGTGTTATGCTCGAGCAGAGATTAAAACTTAGGTGAACTGAAAACAAAATGAAATCATTCACGCGCAGATGTACTTAAATGTATAACAAAATCACAGAGGAAGTAATGAAATCATTTGTAGGGAGAAAAAAAATGTAATTTATGTAATGTAAAAGCAAACTCTTCTTAGGAAGGCTTAGTATAGAACGGACCAATACTTGAGGACAAATAAAAGTTAAAGGAAATCCGAAATAAATTCTTTCTGCCCTAGTCATCCGTTGCCTTTTGTACGACTTACTATAATTTATTGTAATTAATTTCATTCCGGTACTTACAGGTTTTTTATGTTCACAGGAACTTTAATAAATACTTACTTTATTAATAACTAGCGAAAGCCAGCAACTACGTCCGCGTGGATTTTCCAGAAAAAAAGTATCCTATGTCCGTCTTCGGGATGCAAGCTATCTCTGTGCCGAATTTCCGCAAGATCGGTTCAACTGTTGATCCGTGTAAAGGTAACAAACAGACAGAGGGGCAGAAAGTTTTCACATTTATAAAATTTGTTTGTATGGATAGTTATAGTTTATTAAATATATTTTTGCGATATATTTTTTTGTGTGAATTTCTGAGAAGTGTCTTTTGTCCGTATCCTATATTAAGTCAATATTTGACAATAAATTTCAATGGAATTTGACACTGTTTTTGACGTAACTCCGACACTAGGGATCATCCTTCTTCCAACGTAATTGCCATAGCGTTACATCGGATATGAATGGGTGAACATTAGTCAATGTCGCTGTGTTTGCGCAAAACGCTTACAGCAGCTGGCCATATCCTGCTGTATTGGAAACCTTGGAATATGCTGTTGAGGTCAAAATGAACTTATAGGAACCATAATCAGTTACCTAATAAAGTAACGTAGTTACAAGCTTACATTTTTAAGGTGAAAGACGTTGGATATTCAGAATAATCAGTAATCATAATCAGTGATAAATTAATTTCATCTTTTCATCATTATAATTTCTTTAAGTACTTTGAATAATTAATAACCTATATTTACATAATTTTTAATTTTAAGCCTTAGTCGTTTTTATGTTACATTATTATTTCAACTTATCAAAATTATAATTTTTTATTAGATAAATGGATTTTAATAAATGTTTTTTTTTAAGAAATATGTTACGAGACTAGGCAATCGTTTCCCCCATGGTAGTGTAACGTCTACCCACAGCAATGGTTGCGTCACCCATTACATTCAAAATATGATAATGAACGAAAGTGGTGGCGGTATTGAAGACTATATCCCTCTTATTGATCCCCTGTCAAAAAAAGTCAACTAGGGGAATGCTAGGAAAATCTTATAACCGTCGTTTGATGGCATAATAACTATCAGTTATGCTAGGCCTTAATTATGCAGACTCGTGACTCAGCTGCATCAATGGTGCGAAGTATCTATGGAGTAAGGACCTATTTGCCTTGTACGCCAAATCCGGTAGTGTACCAGGTATGGGACCTAGGTTTCCGAAGCTACTGCCGTCTCCTCCTGTTCTTTTCGAGATGTGGTATTCTACACCTTATAGTTCCATTCCCAACTTGACATTTCCCTACCACATGCACAATTTCTACCTAATCCTTTTTCATTCCTCTCCGCCAAGCCAGTGCTTGCAGTGGTCATGGGAACTAAATGAGGAGCAAGAATTTCAATTCGTAAAAAATGGCGACGATGAGGTTCGCTACTCGTCACGTCTCGTATCCTGCGGGGGCGAAAAGTGGTCTACGGATAGTGTCTCCCTACCCCTTATACGGAAAAAAGGCGTTTACAGGGAACTGAACAAGAAAAAGAACAAAGTATAGGTTTACTATAGATGGTCGGGTAGGTAATATGTCTTGTAGATATCTCGTTTTTGTCTCTTTTTATCTTACTAATATAATAAAATTGGAGAGTTAGTATGTTTGAACGTTTTAGCGCGTCTTAGAAAATACTAATGAAATTTGCGTTAGACAGTACGTTCATTGAGAAAGGTTCTATGCTACCTTCTATGGCCGCAAGCTAAAACCGGGCATTACCGATTAGGACCGAACTGTGAAAGCTTAGGCCAGTGTAATTTTTTTGACTCGAGACCGCCCGAGAAGGCCGAACCACGGCTCGATCAGTTCATCGGGAGGTTTTTAAACATCAAATTTTACCACCAATTCGAAATGCGTAGAAGCTCGAGAAGAAATGGCGCAAGAAACTCCAGCGACACTTCTTATCATAATTACAGAAAAGGAAAACCAGCCTGAAGGGCGGTATCGCGAATGATTAATTTGTATGCTACAATGATTGTGTAGATGTGTGTGTATTAGAATGTGAGACAGTCACGAAGAGTTAAATTGACGGCACTTTTAACCAGTAGGACTATTAGGCTTGGATATTGAGCCGAGGCTACATGCTGGTACCGCATTGCTGCAGCGATCCTGTCCTCCCTGAGTGTCTTTGCGAAGGCGGAAGCGACAGACTAAACCTAGTTTTATCCATACGGAGGGCAGAGGTTTTGTCTGGAAGACGGTTCTGGGCGCGGGTGTTTGCTGGCCTGGGGTCGTTTAGATTTCGGCGCCTTGGGGCAGCCGAGGTAGTTGGCGATGTGGCTCTCTGTGTTACAGAGAATACAGGAGGGTGAGCCGAAGTCTGCTAACAAAATATGTCCTTTGGTCTAAGACAGTCGGTGGTGATCACTGACCCATAGATAAAACACTATGTACTCAACATTGTGTATTATCTAGGGGTCATTGAGGTACCATGCCGGTTTATTTTACACGGGTGGGGATAGTTAGTTATTTATATAGGGTTATAGAGTAATCTAAATGCGTTATAAACAAGACGCAACGTTCTTGGTAATAAAATAACTTGTATCATGCCGCTCGCCCACGAGAAGTAACGGTAAAGCCGCATAAGCAATTCCTACAACGTATCATTAAGTTGCTTCAATAAAAAATAGTCGTTATCTATTTAGTCACGAGCAGTTACACGATAGATTAAGCTGTAATTGATTGCGTTAATCGATTTTAAATGAAACCAATTGAGTCTAAAAAGCAGATATATCTTATTATATAATGCTACCGAATACTAATTACGTTATATAATACACAGTTAAATAAATTTTTCAAATAAAAAAACATGTTTTTTTTTCATTCCACGTTTCAGTTTCATTGATGTTTCTAAATGTTGTATTTCATTATAATTTTACGAAAAAACCCTAACTCACCTTTTTAGTCACATTAAGAGATGATGTTACGTTGAAACATTATTCATCTAAAAAGTTGGGCCCAAAATAACCTTAGCCATTAATAAAATAAATTAGGAACTGTGGTTTCACTATACAACGGATTTTTTCAATAAAATGTTAATTTAAATAAAAGCTTTATAGCATTGCTGTTTTTTTTAATTTATTTAATTCTAATTTGTTCCTAACGAGGCTATGATTAATAGTCGTAAAACAATATACATTCTGGTAAATATATGTAAAGTGGACTCAAAATGCTTAGACTATCGTATCGACGACTAATAAAAATTAGTTCGACATGGTTCTAACAGTAACAGTGCGGTAAAGTTCAGTTGACCTGTTGGCATTTCAGACCAGCTTTTACTGACATGGTTGAATATCGTTAAGACTGTTAACGATAAAAAGTACAGATGTACTATATTTATGCCACTTTGGATATTAAATCATTGACTTAACTATTATAATTGTGTGAGTGATGCAACGAACTTACCCTAAGTTAAGTACGCATAACCTAAAAGTAGATAACGCGCTTCGTACTCGAGGTTAGAAACTAACTAAATAATTTAAAATAATATATTTTAATGTAATAGTAGATAACATGTAGTGTGTACATTAGTAGTGTACTTAACACAATTTAGCGACGCTTTAGTCTTTCTCCACTCTGCGGTTTAAATATTGCACTTGGGTACTATACTAGTCGCGAAGTATGCGAAGTAATGTAATTGGACAGATCGCTATATTAATATGAAATATAAAAATAATTTTAGCAAGACTGGTGTTGGGCATCAGCTTATAATCAATCTACCTGTCAAGAGTGGCGTTTATAGCAAAACCTTCAAACATGGCCTATGTCCATCAGTGGATTTCTTACGGGCTGATAATAATTAATTAAAACGTTTTTTTTCCACAATTTTTCAATAGTTATAAATATGTTAAATCCTATAATGAGTCAACTGTAGTCAATTTGTTTTTAAAAAACGATGGCATTCACGAATTTTCTCTTGTCCTACGTACGATATACTTTACATAGATTGAACATGCATAAACACTGATAGATAGATACTGAAAAATTATCTACTACTACCACACAAATAATTGTCCCGTGGGCAAATCTAAATTGCAACCTATAGCGGGGAAGCAAATCTCATAACCACTGCACCAACCGGATCGACAAATATTACAAAAAATGAAATACGTATTTCATAATTAAAGTAAGTTTACTTAGGAGAAAGTGACGAGACGAGCAAAACGTTCACCTGATGGTAAGTGAGTGCAACGTCCGCCCCCACAACATATGCCGTGTCATTAAGAATATTTCTGCATGGCACCACACTGCGCCCGTCATCCTTAGGCATCCAGTTCTCAAGTCTCATACGCACAGTAAACCTGCTTAGAAATCCTACCACTGGTAGTTGGATTTCATTCACACAGAAATGTTTTGGGTGACACATCACTTGTTATGGGCAGATGTTGCACTTACAATCAGGTGAACGATTTGCTCGTACTTGTTTCCATACAAACAAAAGTTGGTTATACAATACTAGGCAATCACCAGCACTAAAGCGCCTATATCAAAATGTTACGAAATACTATTAAATCGAAAGTTCTATCACTGCTGTTAATAATCAGAGTATCGTAAAATCTTATTACTTGACTGAACTTGCCACGCTTGTAATCGATAGCGATAGCTGGGTAGCGTTCATTGTTCTATTTAAATACCAACACGCTCGATATTATTAAATAATTTTTTCGATAGCGTATTGTGTAAAGAATTTTTATGGAGAAACGTTGGAAGTTGCGTTCTAATCTAAAACTGTAAGTCATAAGTTAGTGCATGAAATATGAATATTGTCCGTGATTTATTTTTACTCAGATGCGAAGGCAAAAGACAATCACTGAAATTACGAGAATGCGCAATATTTCAATCCACACGTATAGCTCAAGATACATAGTATAAAATAATAAGCGATGTACTAGGTTAGCAGAATTCTAAAAGGCGAACAGAAAACGTCTGTTATAACAGTTTCAAACTTCGATAATATTTAGAAGAGATTGAAGAAGAATATAAAACTTAGACGAAAGCTTTTCCCCATCACATTACTGTAACGACACAAGATAACGGGCATTGAGTGGTAGAGTCGCTTGGAGGTGGTTATTCACTGTAGTCATTATGTAAAAACATTTCATCTGTTTACATAAAGAGTTTTTAATTAAACTAAGTTTACGGATTTTATCAAAACCGTACCATGTTCTGCCGTAAGACACAGTAAGCTCATTCTGAGTAGATCGGACCAAAAATTATAATTAAAAAATTAAAGTACTCCTTGCTAACTACACCATTCGGACGTCTTTCACCATTACCTCCCGTCAGCCTGTCATCTCCCGTGACCATGGGTGCTGTAAAGCGCTCGAAACGTCGGTTTATAAATAGTAAAAATTACTTAAATTCGTGTTAATATAAGGAAATCATCCATACTATACTATATCCACGCGGATGAAGTCGTGGGCATCAAGCTAGTTTTTTATATATAAAGTAATATAAGTATCAATTAGTAGTATAAGAACAACAATATAACAAGTAATATAAGAAACAAGCCGGTAATTGTCCTACTGTTGATCACAAGACCTCACTCATTTTGATGGTATTTTGGAGCTATTAACTATCGAAAAGCTAACTATTCAATAGTTCGCCGCACTGTACCATTGCGAGTCCAATGAGTGGGGGCTTCTCATTTTTGTTTAGAAGGTTTTGGAGCTTAGAAGAGTCCGCTCTGCTTTAGTGCAGGATGACAGACTTCACATATAGTCAAATTTATTTTATTATTTCTCAGCAATGTCGATGTTTACATGTGTATGATGTAAATCAGTATTTAAATCGGCTATTAACAACTTTAGTGGTTCCGGTACCGGGGATCGAAACCAGGCCACTCGAGTACCTACTATGAAAGGCGTCCGCCCGGCCCCGAGATGCCACGGCTCTTAAAAAAAGTAGTATAAGTTACTAAACAACTTTAAAATGTATTCTGCTGCGAGCGTGGGAGATTTGCAGCGATTGTACAAATATTATATATGATTAATGTCTATAAAAAGCCAAATCTCATCAGGTAACCCATACTTCCATATAATATAAATGCGAAAGTAACTCTGTCTATCCCTCCGTCTGTTTATTCCCTTTTCACGGTCCAACCGTTGAACCGATCTTGACGAAAATCGGCATAGAGTTTAATTGCATCTTGGAGACGGACATAGGATACTTTTTATTTCGAAAATCAATTCAGAGTTCTCACGGTATTTTAAAAAAACCTAAATCCACGCGAACGCTGTCGCGGGCTTCAACTAGTAACAAATAAAATGTATACTACGTCATTTGTCGATGGTAATGACACTGAAGTTTCTTACGTGTTGCTGTATCCATTGTATTCTTAATTATTGTCGATAAGCACACGCTGTTAGATCCCAAGTTGTTCTCAGAGAGCATTAGCTAGCAATAAGTACGTATTATAACTCACTTTTAAAAACATATGTTTTAACTTGCAACTAAGTTTTCCAAGTAATTTCAGATGTTGAAAGTTTATAGAATAACCTGCTATTGCTCAAACTATGTTAAATGTTACTAAGGAATTTCCGTTCTACTTATATAATTATATAATAAATACATTACACTACTTGCATATAGTTTTCTGTATATAATTAACAGCACAGGGTTTTTTTAAGTTTTACGTATATGTACATAGGAATTTTATTAAGGATAAAGTTTCTTAACGAATTATGAAAACCATAAAACATATAAAACTTATATAACGAAATCCTATGTTGTATAATGTTTATTTACCTATTTTTATAGCTATCTGAAATGTAATGACCCCCGTAGTTTATTATTTTTTAAATTATTCTACTTTTTTTTTTTTTAGGACTGATGGTCACTGTTAGCCCGAAGGCTTTTACAGCTTCGCCGGATTGAAAGGTGGCATAGCGCTGAGGGCGCTTAGCCGAAACCTTTATTTATGGATGACTGGCGCAAGGGCCCCCGAAAGGGGACCTCGGCTTGGACCGTCATCCTGTTCGCGAGAGTAACAGACTCGAGGGTGCCCAAGGGGGCCGGTCTCGGCTCGGTCAGTTACTGCAATCGGGAGGGTAATATTACTACTACTATAATTATTAATACCATGATTATTATTAGATAAGTTTACCACCAATTCGGAATGCGTTTCCGCTGGAGAAGAAATGGCGCAAGAAACTCCAGCGACGCTTCTGTTTATGACACTACTGCTAGGGGAGAACCGGCCTGAGATGCCGCGGTATCGCGAATAACTTTGTCTGATACGCCCACGCCGACGGCGGGGGCGGTATGATGGTGATAATGGGTGTTTGTGTAGTGTTGAGTAGAGCGCTTGGGCAATAGTGGTCGCGTCGTCAGGGTCCTCGAGGACGTGTCTCGGTCTCCTTTTTCCGCGGGTCGAGTTTTGGTGTATCGCGAGGGGGTTGTAAGTGGCGGCACTGACAACCAGTGGGTTGGGGTGCGTGGCGGCAGAGTCGAAGTATCGGCGAGAGGCCAACTTTAGATATTGGGCTATGGTAGGAAGCCCTAAATCGATATGAAGGTTAGCATTACGCACGAACCACGGTGCTCCTGTGGCTTTACGCATGAATCGATTTTGTATTACCTGAAGTCGGTGAATTTGACGCGGGGAGGCATGCGCAAAAACGGGGCTTGCGTATGTCATAATTGGCCGTATACAGGCTTTGTAAAGTGTAATTTTATTACGTAGGGACATTTTGCTATTTTTATTTAGTAACGGATGTAATCGACCGAGGACGAACGCCGCTCGGTTCCTTACTCGGTTAATATGTGGACCGAAGCTGAGTCTCGAGTCTAATAGGACGCCTAAGTATTTGGCTGTCTTTTCCCAGGGGATTGGACGATCGAATAACTCTATGGTGGGGAGATGCTGCGTTATGCGCCGCGAGAAGTACATGGCTGCACTTTTGATTGGGTTGACCTCGATCCTCCATTTCCGAAACCAGTTCCCGAGGGTTCGGGCTGCGGATTGGAGGCGTTTAGAGATAGTGTCTGGATTACGTCCAGACACATATAGGCAGGTATCATCTGCAAAGAGGGCGAGTTCGACGCCGCTGGTGTGCGGTATGTCGTTCGTGAAAAGGGTGTAGAGCACGGGACCTAGGACTGAGCCTTGTGGTACGCCGGCTAGGATGGGATGTGATTCGGATGGCACCCCCTCGACGCGGTAGCGGAAGGTTCGACTGCGTAAGAAATCTCGTATGATGAGTACGAGGCGATCTGGCACACCGAGTCCATATAACTTGTATATGAGCCCGTTGTGCCAGACCTTGTCGAACGCTTTCGCCACGTCGAAGAAGAGCGCTCCGGTATGAAGCCCGCGTATGAAGCGGGATTGAATGTGCTCCGTTATGCGGTGCACCTGCTGGGTACATGAGTGTTTGGCACGGAATCCAAACTGCTCGTGGATGGGGATCCCTCGAGACTGCATGAAGTCTCTTAAGCGGGCGAGAAGTAGGCGTTCGTATATCTTGCCTAAGGCCTTGAGGAGGCTTATAGGCCGATATGCGGTGGGATCGGACGGGTGTTTAGAGGGCTTTAGAATCCCTACGACCTCTGCTTCTTTCCAGGTGTTCGGAAAGATTGCGTTGGCCAGAGCTGCGTTGTAGATTAATACCAATAGCTGAATGATGGTAGTAGGCAGGAGCTTAACTACTTTGTTAGTGATACCATCGGGACCGGGAGATTTCCTCGGACGGAGGTTTTTAATAATAGACTCTACTTCGGTGCTGTTAACCGGCGGTATGGAATCGCGGAGCGGTTGAGAAGCCTTCCGATCGACCTCGCTGTCGACTAACGCGACGTGGGCGGAGTCGACCGGTAAGGTGCTTGGGGAGCATTGAGATTTTAGGCTGTCAGCTAGACATTCTGCCTTTTCTTCGTCTAGGAAGGCAGGCGGTTGGTTGGGTCGTACTAAAGGGGGCATTGGACGGGATGTGCCTCCTTTTAGTGATTTTGGAAGTCGCCAGAAGGCGAGGTGAGACGGTTCGATGTTAATGAGACTGTTATCCCACCGATCGTTTCTGAGCTCCTGCATACGTATTCGGACCTCACGTTGCAGGGTGCGTAGTGTTGTTCTATTGCTGACGGTAGGATATAAGTCGTGAGCGCGAGTGGCTGCGTTCTTGCGCCTCATTAGGTCTCTAATGTCGTTAGGCAGGATCCAGCGGTGGTCGTCCGCCACTGGGACCTGTCTCGAGGAATCCTCGACGACAGTTTGGATGTGCCTAGTGAGTGCATGAGCCGCAAGGTTCGTGTCACTGACTGAATTGATGGTGGATGGTATCGCATCAAGGTGCGGATAAGTTTGCTTAAGTTTTTCGGCTAGCTTTTGCCAGTCGACTACTGTTTTTTTGGGTGGAGAGGCTTGGACGGAAGGTCCTAGCCGAAGTAGAACGGGGCGGTGATCAGATGTTAGTTCGTGGATCACCTCTATATCGCGGATGGCGAGATTTATGTTGCTAAGGATGGCTATGTCAAGCACATCCGGCGTGTGTCCCAGTGTAAGCGGGAAGTGGGTCGGTATTGTAGGCGCCAGGACATCGAAGTCGAGGAGGTCGACTAGCGAGTCTAGGGCCACCCCACGCGGGTTGGTTGTTATTGAGTTCCACCGGGTGTGCTTGCTATTAAAGTCACCGGCAAGGATAGTTGAGCTCCCGAGGGAGAGAAGTGCTTTGAAGTCGCTGCGTGTGATTTTGGCGTCATTTCTACATGGTAAGTAGACAGACGCGATAGTAATGGGGGAGTGGCCGGTCATGGCTAGCTGACAGACCGATGCTTCAAGATGGCTGAGTGGCGGTGTGACGACTGGTACGCAGTGCAAGGACTTTTTGTAGTAGATAAGAGTGCCGCCTTTCGCAGCGGTAACTCTATCGTTCCGAATGATGTTGTAATTTGCGATTTTGGGATCGCGAGTGTGTGGTTTCAAAAAAGTCTCTTGCACGAGTAGTACGTCGACTTGGTGATCGCGAACGAAATTGAAGATTTCGTCGCGCTGGTTTTTTAAGCCGTTAGCGTTAAAAAACGCTACGTTTAGGGAGCGCGGTTTCTCTCTGCCGTTGTGAGTCATTTTTATGCCCTAAAATTGACTATAGCGTTTATGACGCTTTGGTACCGCACCGCCGCGGCGATCCTCTCATTAGGATTATTGTTGGTGTTTCGGAGAGCCGTGGCGAGGCCTGTAATGTCGGCACCGTTGAAAGCGGTGGCGAAGCGACAGACGAGGTCTAGATCGCTCTCTGCGACCGGTCGGCTTGCGACGGGTGCGACTGGTGCGACCTGTGAAGGTGCCGGTATGTTCCGCGTGATCGCGACCGGAAGAGAATTATTCTACGCTTAATTTTATTTGTGATAACAACTGACGAAAGTATTTGACCTGATGGTATGTGCTACCTTCACCAATAATTAATAAGTTGTCACCGTTGCCGTACTATGTGACACCACTCTACGTTCGTTAGCATGAGAAATCTGTAGTTGAGTGTCTTATGCTCAGTTATTTCACCAGCAACAGGTCTAAACCTAAACGCTGTAACACTCGGACACTACTATGTGGTGACGGAATAACTGGCACTGAGGTGGTACCACCGCTGGTATGGCGGACGACTGCGTAACATTCCTGCCATCAGTTAAAGTGCTTTCTTATAAAAATACGAAGGTGTAAAATACGTCCACGTATTTTTTTAACTTTTTAATTTTTTAACTTACCTACTTTTCTTTATTTTAATATGTAAAGTATTATTTTAATGTCTTCTCCTTTCAGTCACTTAGATTTATACTTTGTTTGTAAAGTTTATATAAAATAACTTCTTTGCATCTTACAAAGGGTTTTTTTACCTGCACTTTGTAGCGTTTACTAAATACCCTTTGAAATGTTTTTCCAAGAAAGCGGAGGTAAGGCACGTAGTTTACCGTGAGAAGAAAGACTTAATGTCTTTCTTTGTACTGAATTCCAGTGAAATATGCGTCACTTATTGTAATTTCCAATATATTTATTAATTTTAAATAGATTTCTAGACATCCATTATGATGGATCTTCTTGTTTATTAATGTCTCCTTTTTTAAATTCGAAATAGCGCCAGTCCAAATTAAAAGTTTTAGTGGTATGGAGATACCAATATAAATTTCTTAGTATCTTTTGTTTCAGTGGACCTATTGTAAGGGCTTGTAGTACTTTCTTCTTCTGTTTCAACAGTCCACTGTTATACATAGGCCTCTCCCAAAAAGAAGAAGTACGGAGGATTTACATTTACATTCGTACATTCGTTAGCTCGTCTGACGCAGTAGCTGTGAGATTATCTTTTGCGCTATTGGTGTCAGACTCGGTTCCAGCGCGGAAAAATTATTTACATGGCTCATAGTGATTAGAGTGTTTCCACAATTAATATATTTATATCTGTAATACATTTTTTCTTAAAAATAAAGACTGAATACGCATGGTTGGGATTGTTAATTCGTATGCACCTAAGGATAAGTACGGAAAGTTGTAATAAGTCATCACAAAATTTAAAAAAGCAGGACTATATTAATCATAAGGCCTGTTGCTTAAATCCTCTTTGTACTATTTTTTTAATAAGAGAATGTGATGAGAAGTGCAAAATCTTGATGGCAAGCGCAACGTCTGCCCATAACAAATACTGTGTCACCCAACATTTCTGTGTGGCACCACACTGCCCTCGTCTCACTGAGATATCAGATCTTAAGTCTCATATGCCCAGTAATAACAATAGCTGTCAGTGTCATAGAAATAGAAACATAATAAATTAAAAAATTGTTAAGGAATCTTGAAATACGAACAATCACTATTAGTATTCTATCCTGCCAACAGTAAACAAAACCTATACTGTCTTATACAATAATAATGTTACCTGGTTGGTCGTTTCACTGTGTATTTTGTTCGTTATCACATAATTATACTAATATTTTAAACGCGAAATTAACTCTCTCTGTCCATCTCTCTGTTTGTTACCTTTTCACGGCTTAACCGTTGAACTGATCTAGACGAAATTCAGCAAAGAGATAGCTTGTATCCATGATACGGAATAAAAAGTATCCTGTGATACGTTTTATTCCGGAAATTCATACGGTATTCTACAGTATTTAAAAAACAAAAACCTAAACCCACGCGTACGTATTCGTCGTCGTTTCAGCCTATCAATAGTCCACTGCTGAACATAGGCCTCCCCCATAGATTGCCACAAAAGTTTGTAGCTCTCGTTTTGGGGGGTATATTGCCATAGTTGCCACGCTTGGCAGACGGGTTGGCAACCGCAGTTTATTTATTCAGATGTTCCAGCAAGATGCTGCTGCCCATCTCCTGGTTTACATTTTCCCTCTGTCGACTTTTACGAGACCCACGGGATGAGATGGGGTGGTAGATTCTCTTAGGCCGATACCACACGGCAACGGCCTTTTGAACTTTGACGCTTCAATCAAATACTACCATTCGAAAATTCGTCAAATAAAACTTACTTTTAAATATTTTATATAATTGAATTTAAAATTTAAAGAAAATGTCTGCCTTAATTCATGAGAAGGTATGGTTGGAGAAAACTGCCTATAACGATGCAGAAAAGAACTACTATGAATCTTTATCTAAGGTTCAAACCACACCAGTCTTAACAGGGAATTCTTCTCTAGCCAGTGAAGTGGCCAAGGCAAGGCAACATATCAAAAACTCCCTTGAATGTATGGATAGTGTAGCTACATTAGCCGGTGTCCCCAATACGGAACTATTCAATAAATTAAACAGCTTAGAAAAAGAGAACACCAACTTAAAGAACGCAATTGATGATTTGCGCAAGTTGGTACTCGGTCTCCAAGCTAGAGTAGAAACATTAGAGACAGGCACACAAAAAACCACAAAAACAGAGGTGCCAAAAGCCACAGCAGCTCCTAATGCAGAAGATTCAGATGATAGAGTTGACTTATTTGGGTCTGATGATGAAGAAGAAAGTGCAGATGCTGCAAAGCTGAGGGAAGAACGTCTTGCAGCTTACAATGCTAAGAAAGCTAAAAAACCCGTCCTTATTGCAAAATCAAACATAATTTTGGATGTGAAACCTTGGGATGACGAAACAGATATGGCAGCAATGGAACAATCAGTAAGAACAATAAGCACAGATGGTCTTCTGTGGGGTGCAGCCAAACTTGAACCTCTTGCATTTGGCGTACGTATTACAATTCATCAATATCAAACATAAAAAGAAATATAATCTGGTCGGTCCGTTGGCCACAAGGATTTACTTGTAGCAGAGTTCATTAATTGTCAAGCAAGCGTTTTTTTATATTTACTATGCAGTACTTACATATATTAATAAAACAACTATTACGTTTTCGATAACATGCGAGTCAAAGTCAGTAAAGAAATTGCGAGGACATTCTATATCATTTTGCGATGAACTACGTTGGTTAGTACGTTTTTTATTTGCACTGTTTGTTGACCTTCTTACTGAGAAACGCATTCAACGGTTCATTCCACGTACAAATGCAATGGTCGAAAAATCAATGAAATTTACTGAATACTAGCCCAGCAACCTCAATGGTATGCAATGCAACAACTCCGGAGAATCAGCTGTAAGAGGATAATGAAAGAAGAAAAATTTATGAGAAAATGAATTTTCTTAATAATTTTTATTTTCGTGATTGTTTTTGATGTTTTAATAGTTATTCTGCTATTCGTGGCGGAGACGAACCCAACAAATCCAACATCATAAAAATTAGTCCAGCCGTTCTTAAGTTAAATTTTTTCGACTTATGATTTCTTTTTAAACTTAAGTGTTAAGTTATTTAAGATATTTCCGGTTTAATTTGGGTTTTAAGTCTTGTTTTTACTCTTTTTGTCTATTTTGTTAAAATATTTTACTTTTCATATACAAGAAGTAAACTTGATAATATGATTCTTATTACTTCAGCAAACCATTGAAATCCACGGATGTCTGTTAATTTGATCTTAGTTATAGATCTTGATCTATCTCACATAGATCACATCTTTCAAGAAATAGACTAAAACAAAATAGAATATAAATTAGATTTTCTTCATTTATTGAGACGGGTCTCAATAAATGCACGGGACGGTGACGGGGACGGGTCCCGGGACTGCATTACTCCACTAAAATAGATATTTTATTACTACCCATTTTTTTTGTTATGTTTTAAATAATGCTCGAAATACGATAAAATCACTAGAATTTCATTCAACGAAAACATTAAATTAAAAAAAAAAATTGTTCTATGATACTTAATTCGGGACGACACGTTAGGTGCTTAGTGAAGTGTAGTGAATTATTTCTGCGAAGTCTGTCGAGTGCGGTGCGTGACCGGCTCTAGACGGCCTCCATTTATCCTTTGATAAGGCCACACAAGACCGATACTTTCACAGCTTTGATAATACACGTGACTGCTGAATATTGAATTTGTAAAGGAGCTCAATTGTTATGCAGCGTAATAAATACTTAGTATTTTGAAACTTATTATTTTGCATCGTAAGATATGAGTTTCAATTATCGAGCTTAATTTTTTTCTCAACCTCTCCACCGTTTTGTTATGAGGTTTGTTTACGGAGAAGAAAATCCGCAGGTATCTTCTTTTTTGGAATTCTTTTTTTATCATAGTCAAAAAAATTAACAAATTTAAAAATAATAGTTATATAAACAACCGAAGTACGCTGACCAACAAAGGCATGACAAGGCTCATTCATTCGCATTCATTCTATTTTCCCTTTTATAATTTTGATGAAAGTTATGCCACTAATTTTTTCTTGGCGTTCAGCATTTTAAATTGATTTTTAGCTTTTGAGCTCTGAGTTCCGAATTGTAAGCTTTAATTTGAATTAAAGTAACATTATTTAAAAATATATACGTCTTTTAGCTATTAGATTTTTTATTAATTACTTCCATTATCGATTAGTTACTTCCTGAGCGTTTTCTTAAAAGGAAGTACTTTTTAAGGCACGAAGTTAAAAAAGATGTTGTAACTTTAAATCTTATAGCACTGACTTGTAATTGAAAAGCAAAAATTACATGGTTTCAGAGCGTTGGAAAAATACCTGACTGAAAAATCAGAGACCCATAACGGGCAGCCGTTAACTCTGGTGGTCGATCCTAAACCCTATGCCCTAGGTAGGTACCACCGCAGTGGCTAGTATTCTGCCGCTGAAGCAGTAGTACGCAAACATTGCTGTATTTCGGTCTGAAGGGATATCTTGATAGCTAGTGTGATTCCAAGTTAGGATTAGGATAAGGCTAGGACATATGGGTCTTAAGAACCGATGTCTCAGGTTGACGAGCGTAGTGTGGATGCTATACAGAACTATTCTGACTGACACATAATTTATTATTGGCTGATTGACTTGTTGTTGAACAATTTACTCGTGTCTACTTTCGTGCGTTCGTACTTTCGCGCGTTTAAAAAATCGTCTAAGGCGCGAGGCGTTGCCAATTTGCCAGCCAGGCGTTTGATTTCTGCAAATCCTCCTTTCTTGGAGATCTCAGTCCTTCAGTGGACTACTGATAGGCTGAAATGATAATGATATTGAAAACTGAGATGACGAATTTCATTACGTTTAATTTTAACTATTTATAACCCGACGTTTCGAGCGCTTTACAGCACCCATGGTCACGGGTGACTGAAGTGACAGAGGTCCTGACGTCATTGTTAACAAGGGGTACCTTCAGCTTATTAGTGACATAAATAGATAAAAGGTTTTACATAATGACTATAGTGAACAACATCCATCAAGCAACGCTACCGCTTAATAACTTTTATGTTAAGTCGATACAAGAGACAGACAGATTGACAGAGGGAAATTGAAAAGCAGGAGATAGACAGCAGCATCTCCCTGGAAACATCTGAATAAATAAACTGTGGTTGCCAACCCGCCTGCCCAGCCTGGCAACTACGGCAAAACCCCCCAAAGTGAGTGCAACAAACTTTTGTGGCAAACTCTGGGCGAGACCTATGTTCAGCAGTGGACAAGTGATAGGCCGAAATGATGATCACCATCATTTTTAGTTTTTTATTTATTCGATCAACAAATGCCTTTAGACTGAAGATGTGGTGTCGTTAAAATAAGTAAAAATGTGAGTCGCCATTCATAGTAAGGTTACGTCATCTAGAGAATTCCTGTCTATCATTTTAATCGTGTTTCGTTCTACAGACTATAATGATGCTTTTAAAAGATCGCTAATTGTTTTTATGATTCATCGATGCGTAGCAGTACGTATAATAGGAATTGGAACTGGAACTAAATGAAAATGCTAGAGTAACCATAGCGGAATTGAATGTATTATTACAATTGTTTAATATTATAGTTCTGTATATATTAAATATTACTTACATTATTTAGTTTTTATTTAATTAATTGTTAATTTTGCAATTATTTTATTGAATTATTATTATACTAGTATAAAGGCAATGCGATGCAGTTTCCTTCGATAGGTAATGTATACTTCCGCAATTCTGCGCAATATATATCTTATGTAATAAGACAGGTAATATGAGTGCGAGATGATTAAATGTTGTACGTAAGCTCCAGTAATCTGAGCTGTCATTTGAAAATATTATATGTATGAATATGTAATGCCATTTAAATTCACAGTATTAATAGAACACAAAAATAATAAAAACAGTTATTTGCCAATAGGGTAAACAAAAAGTGCCGCCTAGTCGATTCTTCTCAAACTCATTACCGTTCGTTTTGAAGGGCACTGAATGTTAGTGTAATTAATGTTAGTGCATATGAAACTTAAGAACTGATGTCTCTGTGTGACGAACGTGTGGTGTCACACAGAAGTATTCCAAGGTTTTCGCAGCATTTGTTTATGGGCAGACGTTGAACTTACCTTCTTGAACTATTTGCACGTACCGTCAGTTTCTTCTATAAAAACCTATTGCATATAGTAATGAATATAATAAACTTAGGTCACTGTAAATCTGTATTCGTTTGCAAACAAGTATTTGCATTAGCAATCAAGTTACAGTCAAAAAAACAGACTAAAATCATCTCAGCGACCAATTTTATAATTGTTTCAAGGCACCTATTGTCTAACATGGCAATTTATTTGAAGGTTAGATATTTTCACACGATTAATGTTGAAAAGTCGTTGTAGACTAGGTGCCGGGCGCTTGCTTTTGCTTTATATTACGTGATTGTGATTTGGGTTCTATCCCTGGTACCATCACTACCAATATTGTTAGTTAAGCCTAATTTACTAACTTTGACTCGTCTTGGCTTCAAAGCTTTCTCAAAAATGATAGAAGGCCTGTGCTCAGCAGTGGGACCTTATAAAGTTTAAGTGGGACATTAAATACTGTTTATTTATGGTGTAACCTAATAAAGGCATTTTAATCGATATCTAACTAGTATATATTGTAATCGATAAAAATTATATGCATCTACTGAAACAATTGACATCTTTATTATCGTCGTATAAATATAAACGTGTTATACTGACAATCTTATATTTAGCGCAAATTCTTTTTACGTCATACATAAACGTGAAAAATACTGTAATTATATTTTTTTAAATATATGCCATTACTTATTTATATGTTGTTACCGATGCACTGTTTCTTTTTCTTATTCATATTACTTTACAGATGATATAAGTAGGTGAAAAATCTAGATTAACGTGGTATGTGCTACAAATAAAGTTTCTTTCTTATTATCCATAATAATATTATAAATGCAAAAGTAACTCTCACTGTCCCTCTGTTTGTTACCTTTTCACGGTTCATCGGCTGTACCAATCTTGACGAAATTTGGCATAGACATAGCTTGCATCCTGGAGACAGACATAGAATATTTTTTCTCCCAGAAATTCAAATAGTTCCCACGCGATATTTAAACATATATCTACGCGGAATGACGTACGCCGGCATCAGCAGTCGAATATAAATTAAATAACTAGTTCTCGTAAGCTGTTTAGCTATTTCCCAATATTCATATCAATACGCTAACCAACATGCATAACCCATATATTGAATAATTTATATCATCATACACCACAGAATAGCGGATATACAAATAATTGCGTATAGACATGATCAATTAGAAATTTATTCGCCAAATTAAGGCAATTCCTTGAATTAAATGCTAGAATTAATTGCAGTTTTAAAACTAGTTTTTCCGCAGTGTTTCGAAAGCCGAGGCAATGCAGTTTTTAACCTGTTCTTTGCAGGTGTCGTACAGTGAGTTTATAACTGCTCTCATATAAGTATCGCCTACTAGTGAGAACTTTAAAAAAAAGTGTCTCACACTAGAATTTCTTCGGCACCGTGAGTGCGTTTTACAGGCATAATTTTCACATGCTGAATGCAATGATACCCGAAAATTTATGATTTTGCACAAATGTTAGTTCTAGCTGGAATTCGAGCCCAGAGCCTGCGGCGTAGAAGTCAGGTCAGTCAGTTGAAGTCTGACCACTGGGTCAAGCGTTCGTCACCGTTAGTTGCAATAAAAAATAGTGAAAAGTTCCTTCGTTCCTCTTCTTTTTAAGAAGGCAACACTGTAAGATAGGTAGTATTATTACTATTAGATAATATTAGAGTGGTAAAGTGTTAGTGCAATGTATTTATTGATTTGATGTGCTTTCGATATATTTAAGCCGACAGGTAGGAGCTATTCTACTCTGCCGACAGGTCTGGCAGAGTAGAATAGCTCCTACCTCTTTCCTACCGAGATGTTGTAAGAGACGACTGAGGTATTGTACGGACTATCTTTATTTATGCAGAACAACACCATAATATGCAATGCTGTCACTATACTGCTCGTGGAAACGCAACGGGGAGTAAAATTTTTTTTAACTCGTACCAAAATGGCGGCGACGTGGTACGCCTCCCACCACGTCTCGTTTCCCGCGGGAGCGAAATGTGGACTGTACGTGTTGTCTCTGCCTACCCCTCATATGGGAAAAAATCGTGATTTGTATATATTTATGTATGTAGATAAATTTCATAGGTAATAACCCCTTAAGTGTTGTAGTAATGTACAATATCTATTTACTTGGTCGCCGTGTGGTGGCGGAGTTCTGAATTTGCCACACCATTTCTTACCATATATATCAAGTTCATAACTTGATATATATGGTAAGAACCATATATATCAAGTTCATAACTTGATATATATGGTAAGAACATTACACAAGAACAACAGACATTATAAATGAAATAGTATTAATTATAAGTCAAGTAGTGTTAATTATAATACTTGTAGTGTTTTTTTTACATTGTGGGGCAAATATATAAAACAAAATAGACAAAAATTCGTAGACAAAAAGTGATATTTGTTTTTGGGATTATGTCTTTTAGCGTACCTACGTTACAAGAGAAATCCTAGTCTGAAGGTAACGCTTCACTGATGAAAAAAAAATGAAATAGTAAATTAATAAATGTTTTGTGTGATAGGGACGACGAGACCCATTCTGTAATTGGAGTTTAAAGAATGTGTCGTCGCTAAGGTCAGTTCAAGTGAAAAGGTATACCGTGAAAACTAAAACCTTATATTTATCGAGTGTAATCCGATGCCCGCGAGAAACAATACGACCAACAGGAGTTAACTACGAAAGGAAGTTTCAAGCCTCTTTTAAACAAACACGTCAACCGCCGACCGATGCGGTTTATGTTTTTAGCTTCACGTCGTTACGTAATAAGAAAGTCTACGTTTTCTACAAAACATGTTTGAATATTCAAGTTATGAACGTATACTGGCATTTCGTTCTATTTTCGCATACACTCCGTTAAATACTTTCGCCGACTGACATTCATAAATGGGAGTAATTTTATCTCACCTAATAACTTACTTATTCTATTAAGTTTACGTAATGAATTAATTTAACGAACACAGGACTTAAATCTCAAAAAAGCATGTCCATTAGTAAGCGGAGAAGGTGATGAAATTATCAATGCATAAATTAGCGAAAAAATATAGAAAGTGAAATATGAATATACAATTGACTTTTATGTAACTTTTTAATTTCATGTCTGAAAGCTTAGATATTTTTTTTTCATGTCCAAATTATATTTTTATTCGCATCGTAATATTGTAATAATCCTAGGTAACATGTACAATGAGTGTGATTAAGAATCGTTTATTCTGCATTTTTTGTTACATTGCTTCTTTACCGGTCACGCAACATTGGATGCACAGAACGATGTAGATGAAGCGAGTCGTAAAAAGTTTATATCCGTTATAATAGTTGAACATTATTAGGAATTACTGGCCATTAACCTCCGTAGTTTTCAGAGGATTTTGTATCATTATCATAAATATAAAATAGAGAGGGGGAGAGAGTCCTTACAAAAGAGTTCAACGAACGTGACTGCTTTGTTCGTATGCAGTGATGCGAAACAATGGGTTAATTCAGGACGTCTCCGTGACTGCTTTTTAGAAAAAAAAGCGACTCAATAAATGAATACTAAAGGTCTAAATGAGAAATCACTGTAGACTGTAGTATTTTACAAATGCTTACAGTCGTTTAGTCTTTAAATAATTATTTTCTATAAAAGTGTTTATGACATAAGCATTGATTGTAATTTTCTTAAATATATTATAATAAAATTGAATTTCATACAATGTTTATGACACAATCATAATAATAAATGAATTAATTACTAAGCATAAGTATTAATTCGACAAGGTAGACATTTAAGTTATTTAACTAATGCTGGTATCGGGTAGCTATTATACATAAACTAGGCAATCATTTCGCATTCCAGTCATCGTGCCAATGCTAATTTACATAATTATCATTATGATCGTATTATTAACAATACCATCCTACAATATCAAAGTTATGTCGAATGCTTTATCGTAAGTAAAATTATGTGCTACTGTTATAATATTCTTCAAGTTATATAGGGTAGTGTTATACTTTACGGCTTATAAATATCGCGATGGCAAATATAGATTTGTATACGTTTGTGTTTGTATCTAACCGTAACATGAAAGGTTATAGTTTGTATTAACTATTTAATAAAATATAAGTGAATACAGGCGGATGCGAGAACTCTGTATGCAAATATACTTACTTATTGAGGGCGAGCGGACCTCCGGAGGCACAGGCTAGCTCCCTCGACGACAGCTATCTAGGGCACTGTACTGACGTGTGTCGCAAAGAAATCACAACAATAACACTTTCGGAAAACACTCACTACACCATAAATGTGATACTGTTCTAAGAACGGGCACCTCGCAGCTCAACTGTTCTTATTGAACAAAAGAACAGAGAGGCAATTAATATGTGCTCGTGTTATATTTTAATACGTATGCGGAAGAAAACGCGACGGAATTGCATTTTGGAGGCTTGGAGGCGACGCCTCATTCGAATGCGAGTGCGACTAAAATGTCAGCGGCGGTGCGCAAGCGGCGACTCGCCCGCGCCCAGCTGCGTGACGTCATTTTGGTATTCAAAATGGCGTCGTGGAATTCGAGAGCCTACTTGTACTGACGGTAATAGCGGTTGGTATTGCGCTAAAACCCTTGATCGTAAGGTTTTAAATTTAGAAATAATCTTCAATTCATTATAATAATATAATGAAAGAAAATTATTGGTAGAATCTTTAGTCAAAGCTACTTATTAAATATTGCCTCGAAGTTGGTAGTGGCATTTAAAAATTCCGGTATTATTTAAATTGCTTAATTTTATAATATAAACATTTTACATTCTGGATTATTATACGAAGCATAAATAATTCTAACAATAGGTGAATTGTGTGGTATTGGAATTACACTCCTTTCACTGAAATGAATGAGACAGAAAGATGTTGTATTCATTCCAATGGATGAACCATCTAATAGTCGAAATAGGGCAACCAATAAAGTTTTTGTGCTTACAAAAACTTTATTGGTTCAAAACAATTAAAGAAATATACTATAATAAACTGTAGATCCCGATTTCCGATAGGCTTTTTTTGTTATTTTGAGGAAAACAATCGTCCACTATAGGACGATTGTTTTATTTATAATTTATTATAATGTCAATTTTGATACTTACGTACGTACGTACTGAGTGAAGAAGCTTCACATCATTCAAAAATAAATTAAAAATTAAAATACATTTTGACAAACCGCGTAACCTTTCTTATTGATGAAAGTGACGAGGCGAGCAAATCATTAACCTGATGTTAAGTGCAACATCTGCCCATAACAAATATTGTGTTAACCAGTACATTTCTGTGTGGCACTACACTACGCTTGTCACCTTGAGACATCAGTTCTTATGTCTCATATGCCCAGTAATTACATTTACTAATAGTGCCCTTCAGACCGAAACACCGTAATGTATGCATGTCACAGCTTGACGGCAGAATAACTGGTACTTTGGTGGAATCTTAATATCAGTAAAATTCATTACAGAACAACACAAATTGTTGGTCTTGTAGTGAATTGTGTGTATATAGGTGTGATAGGACGAGTGCCTCGGTGTTTGCATGTACTCTTGTGATATAATAATATCTCATGCACAGTTGACAGTATTCGGAAGTAGTCGCCGTGGTCAAAAATCATTTAGTAGGACATAATGCATATCAACCCATATTTATCAGAAATTAAAAACTGATTGTGGTCATTGAAGCATTAAAGCCGACGAAGTCTTGTAGACTGTCGCAGACAGTTTTTATTTTTTTTAATAAGAAGAAAGTGACAATACGAACAAAATGTTCACCTGATGGTATATGCAACCACAACAAATACCGTGTCACCCAGAACATGTCTGTGTGCATACTGCGCTCCTCACCTTGAGACATCTGTTCTCGTCTATAGTAAGTCTCATATGCCCCGTAATTACTCTAGCTTTCAGTGCCCTTCAGACCGAAACATTGTAATGTTTGCACAATGCTGCTTCGCAGAATATCTGGCCCTGCGGCGGTACCTACCTCGACAAATTCCTGCATGGATCTCCTACTACCAGAACGATGTAGAGGAAAAATTGTGAAGATCTCACAATATTGTAAAAAAATTGTGCACTGTTTATAGCGTCGTACGTCCATTTATCGATGAGATCTAGGTTTAGTAGAAAACTATTAAGGGATTTAATAATAATAATTTGCAAATGCGTACATAATGTGAAGAAAAAACTATGTTTTACTTACTATACAATTACAGTGAATACTCACCTTTGACGTGTGAAATACGCAGTTAGGGAGAATATCTGAGACTACTCCCTACAGGCCCGAACCCCATAGTCATTAAAGGCGGTATTCAAAATTTTGAATACATTATACCTCCATCTACTAATTAAGTTATAACTACTTTTTACTTTTGGCTTCCCGTTGCAAAACGAATTTACTCGTAGATTGCCCTTTAACAATGGTCGAGATTTAAATCTAAACTAAGCCTGAGACCCTACCAGCGGAAACGATTATATCATAGTTTTTATTTGGGCGACAACGCACCTATGTCATGATTGTTCATCAAGGATGGGTTTTCGGGTACCATAGACACAGTAAACATTATTAAAAACGAAGCCCCACAGTAGGATTTCTCCTGTGTCGTGGGTGCGTTTTACAGACATAAATTCCACATGCACAAACACCCAGACCCGGAACAACTATATGTAGGCAATACAAATATTTGTCCCGTGCGGGAATCGAACCCGCGACCCGCGGCGCAGAATAGGAAAGAATAGGTCCACTGTTGAAGATAGGTCTCCCCCACAGATTGCCACTAAACACGGTACTCAGCCAGCTGCATACATCTATTTCCCGCAAAATCGTGCAGGTCGTCGTTTGCCGCTACGAGGTAGCCATTCCATAACAATTAACCGAGACGTGCAGGTCCTTCACTGCAGGCCGCATGAGAAAGCTCAGAGTCGCTCCGCGAGGTATGGAAAGAGCGATTACCTTTACTGTGAGAAAATTGAATGCTAAGTTTTCTATCACCCAACAGCTACAATAAATGCATGCCTATGTTATTGTTATGCGGCCACAAAATAATTAAAATTTGACTATAACAGTTTACTCAAAGCAATTATTTTAAAGCAATTATTTAAAAGCACTACACATGAAGTTCATGTACTTATATGGGGATAAATGTAGTCACTATTCAGATTTAGTGAACGTGCAATAATAATCAGTATTTGAATAGTGCAATAATAATTAGTATAGGAATAGTGCAATAATAATTAGTATAGGAATAGTGCAATATTAATTTGGTTAAACAACAATTCCAGAACGAGGGCATTTTCACTGTCATCGTCATGGCATACAATATGAAATTAATAATAGGACACGCGTATGTTCCCGGTTTCTTTCCGTATTTAGTAAAAAATATATTAAGCATTATGATATGAAATATTTGTAGAATATAAATGACCACGTCTTTCTTAATCGCACTACGATATTAGCTCATACTTGGTCTGTTTGTACTATACATTGGAATTTTCCAATGCTTGCCGCATAGCCAGATTTTCGGCAGCTCCTGATTTGCGTAGATCGTCGCGTCCTCCAGCGGGAGAGGTGTTTTTCATTTGCTTTATGGATTATTTCAACTTTCTGCTAGTACACAATAGCATACAGCTCATCAAGATCGTCCTAGATTGCTACTCTCAATTGAATACTCGGAAGTTATGTTGGTAATTTGGTTCTCTGACGGATTACCTTGTTACGAATCTTATCCGCAATGTCGAAGCTCAAAGTCGCCAAGCGAGCTATGGAAAAAGCTATGCTCGGTGTTTCTCTGCGATTTAAAATCCTTAACGTTGGTATCCCGCAGTAGAACTAGCGTAACGGACATAGCGCTAAAGATTAGTAAGATGAAGTGGCAATGGGCCGGCTATAAAGCTCGTAGAACCGATAGCCGTTGGTGAAGAAATGTTTTGAAGCGGCAACCTCGTACCGACGACCTGCACGGTTTTGTGGAGAGTTGATGGATACAAGTTGCTCAGGAGCGTGTTATGTTGCAATCTATCTGGGAGACCCTATAGGTCTATAGGTCATATATAGGAGTGCAACAGTGGAATTAAATGGGCTGAAATGATGAATGTTATCCTGTAGACAAAGCTTACGTGTACCTATTTGTATTGTTCTCAGGAAGACTATATCTATTTCTTTGTACCAATGTCATGTACAGTCAAGTCGTAAAAATTTTAAAAGTATTTCATGTTGTTTTGAAATGACTATATAGTCATTTGTCTCTTGTTTTAAAGAAAAAATCAATTAATAATAATTACTTCTCATTTCTACCCAGTATATGTACATGCTAGTCATTTAGAGTGGATGTATCTTATTAAAATTGATATAACATATGTATATCTATAATTATAGTCTATGTATCTAATCTGAACACTGTGACGTTGTGTAAATTCACTACTTTTTTCCTTTTGGCAGCATGTATTCCATTGAATACTAGATGCAGTTACAGTAAACATATACCAGATAATCAGATATTTTCATGATTTTGTAGATATGATGACAGCGACGACAGTTTAGGAATATAATAAAAAATAGCTATTGCTCTGAACTATACACAAATATCAATGAGTAACATATTCTGTAATATCTTTTTGCATTGTGATAAATCAGGATTGCATAAAATATTGTTTGGAATTTTGTTGATTGCATAATAATCTATGATGACAAAACTTGTTGTTTGTAATATAAGGCAGAGCATACAAGTCGTAATTAGTATCCAAAATAGTAAGAAAAAATATGTCACGATTTTTAGACATTGAGACAAGTTCGGATGCGTGTGTTTTACTTTTTGAACAGAAATTTTAAATTAAAGCTTCTATAAAATTATGATGCTTTCGTAACTGGAAACAGTTGAAGAACTAACGATGATATTAAACATAAAAATAAAGGATTACCTTTTATTATGACTAAGTCAATGGTTGATGAGAGCTATGCTTCATTAAGCTCAGAGCTATGGTCCAAGATGGTAAGCATGTAAAACGTGAAGTTATTATTTGCAACAAAGTTAATCGTGTCTATATCAACATTTCTTTATTTTTTAAACCAATCACAGTTATACTCGTAGTAAACGGATTATAGTTTAAGGTAGATCACATTTTTAGTTCTAAATAGTAACCGGGTATGAGAAATGATTCAAATGAATTTTCGTCGCAAATTACCATTGTCAGCGTGGCACATAGGTGTGCCGCCATGTGAACAAGGTCGAGGTATACATAAATTGTGTTTGGGATACTCAGCAGTCCGCCCACTCCCACCGTCTGCGGATTCCCATTGAAATGTCTTTAGAAAAATATCGTTCAATGACATACCATAAAATATTCGAGTTATTAACCTTCTGGAATAGTTGACGTCATTGTAAATTAGGTGCAGCCTAGTTTTTTGCAAGAAATTATAAATCACCTTTATTTTTTAACATTATCTTTAAAAAACAACGCCGTGGAATAATTGTTGTTACGAATTCTATTTTGTTATTGCTTTTCATTTACTTCCTGAATTCACGAACATTTCGAAAACTTTTGATTTGCTTTGCTTTGCTTTGGTTCCGTTAATTATTTACATAATAAGCTGGTTAAAGGTAATACAAAAAGTACACTTAAATTAGCTTATATTTATGATTTTTAATCATTGCAACGGGAAGTGTGACAAATTATCGGTAAATTAGATATCAATGTAGAACAAAAACAACAACAGCTTTAAGGGCGGATGTAACCCTTGAACCTAAACGCGATTAGTTCAAGAAAAACGAAGTTTAAGCGTTTAACTGAGTTCAATGCTACAGTTTGCATTTACATCAAATTTCCCACAATTTTCGACGTTGAGCTCTCTAAACGCGTTTAGAGAGCTGTCATTGTCAATTGCACAACTATGTAAACACAAAAATTATTTTTAATTCGTATTATTTATTGTTTGCATACTTATGTAACCTATGCATAAAAACAGGCTGTTTGATGTCGCAAAATACGAAATAAATCGTCTTTTTGTTTAAGATTGTGACGATATTTCATGTAAACTTCGTTTTTCTAAACGCGATCAAAATGGAGTCGGTGAAATCGGTTATACGAAAACCGAGATCAAATGATACATTTGAACTCAGTTAAGCAAAACGCGGTTACTTGGTTATCGGCGGTAAACTTGGTTTCCAAAGCAATCGGTGAAATCGGGTCTTAGTAATCCGAATCGAACCTTACCTTTAGTTACCTTATTAAGATTTGCGTATTTTTCGTTCTGAGTTATAGAATCTAAAAAAAAAGAGAACCATCGTTGCTAATTTCAGGTTCTTTTTAGCCGATAAAAACTAGAAGCCAAAGCCGTTGTTTCCGTGTGGTGGCGGCTTACGAGAATCTACCACCGACCGACAGTGGAAAAATTAAAGCCAGCCCATCACAGCAGCATCTTCCTGGAACATCTGAATAAATAAAATGCGGTTGTCAACCCGCCTGCCAAGCGTGGCAACTATGGCAAAATCCCCCCAAAAAGAGAGCTATAAACTTTCTTTTTTTTGGCTATTTTTGGCGGAGGCCTAGGAGGCAGTGGACTAGTGATGGGCTGAAGGGCATGATGATGATGATGAAAGCCTAGGTTAAAATAAAACAATTTTATTAATGTTTGGCTTTACTCAAGCTCTTAAGAACGACTATCCGATGAAGCTGTAAAAGCCGAGAAGGCTAACAGCAATAACATCACGGAAAATATATAAGAACGACTGATTTCACAAAAGATTTGAAAATACCTTTAGACCCTTAGCTTTTTCGCCTACAATATAAGAGTTTTTTTTATTACTATTACAATTTAATTTTAAGTCGGCGTAAGAAATTACTTGCATCATCATTCATAAACATATTCAAATTGGAATCCGTCAATGTAGAAACCATCCCAGGGCCAGTTATTCTGCCGTGAAGCAGTAGTGTGCAAACATTACTGTGTTTCGGTTTAAAGGGCACTGAGAGCTAGCGTGATCACTGGGCATATGAGACTTAAGAACTCATGTGTCAGGGTGACGGGTGCAGTGTGGTGTCACACGGAAATGTTCTGGGTGACACAGCATTTGTTATGGGCAGACGTTGCACTTACCATCAGGTGAACGCTTTGCTCGTTTCGTCACTTTATCAAATAAATAAAAGTCAAACGTTCTTCTTGCACCAAAATATTTAGCGTGCAAAATACCTTTAACGGCTCGTCAACGTTAAATATCCTGTAGACCAGATTTTACGCTGCTAAACGCGTTTAGTGAACTATCATCTGACATTATGGTGTATATTTATTTTTAGTTCGAATTGAGATTATTTTGAAATGAATATGTATTTTATGATTTATTTTCTAACGATGGTGAAGAAATTGTAAAATATTAAGGTAAAAGGTATTCAGTTACTGTGCGAAAAGTTTTGTAATGTTTGTCGCTTTGCTTTTATAAAATCAGTGTTTTGACTCGACGATACGAATGAATTTTTTATCGAATACTTTATTATTAAATCCCTCACTTTTGGTTACAATGGCCGGAATTAATGCCTTGTGGCATTCTTTACCAGTCAATCTTGAAGTTCTTCTTTCGGGGGAAGTAGAGAAAAAATGTCGGCAGATGCAAAACTAAATTAAAATTACTGTTAATAGTAAAATCTTTAAATATGCAAAAACATAGACATTATGCGTATAAGTAAACATACATACAAATATAAATATTTAATGAAAGAGAAGTAAAATTCGTCAGATCTTGTTACGCGTCAATTATATTTGAGAATATTTTCTGCTCTTCCATAGTTTACTTTTATTTAGTCATTTGGTGCTCTACGAGATCCTATTACGGCGCGGGCTTCCTTTTGGTTAAAAAAAACTCACAACAAAAACAACAACAAATAAACCATTAACTCCGCGCATATACTGCTTTAATGGTTCTATGCCAAGCGAAGCGAAACGTCAATATAATGACTTTCGTTTCATACACGTACACTTTTTGAATATATTTTCCGTTTTGTAATATAATTTTTGGTTTTCTATGAGACAAACAGAACGTAGGGAACTAACTGGTTTACCGACATGGAAATTTCATCTAACTATATTTACATTTCACACGGCCACGCCTGGTACAAGACAACCCTGAATGCGTTTAAGCTAAATCAGTTTATGGTATTAAAACACATTTAAGTAAATAAATTTTAAAATTATTTAAATAAGAATTACAATTCACGTAAAGAATATTATAAAACAAACACTCAGTCTGTGTATAGTGACAATATCTAAAATTCGAGTCTAATTCGATTAAAAAAATCAGACCGACATGTGACAGAAGTGAAACTTATATTTTTATTAAAATTCGATTAACTCACTCACTCACTGTAAAATGACTGCTCAGTTTTGTAAAATAAAAGCCTATAAATATCCCACTGCTGAGCACAGGCCTCCTCTCATTTATGAGAGGGTTTTGGAGCCGGGAAGAGCCCCGCCACACTGTTCCAATGCGGGTTGGCGGACTGCTCAGTATATAAACAATTATTATTTAATTGATAAATATTAATTAAGAATAACAGAAACGTTACACTAAAACGCTACACTCAAATTCAATTTTGAAATTTTACTCATTCCGTCTAAAGATGTTTCACTTCAAAAAACACGTGACTATTTTATTGTATATTCTGTTTTTAACGTTATGATTTTTTTTTAATAAATAGAGGAAAAAGGTTAATTGTTTTCATCGAATATAATTATGTGTAAAAGTATTTGCTAATAATCTAACGTATGGTGTGCAACCACAGCCGGTCACTTGCTTTCATATTCATAATTCACGAGCGACCTGGGTTTGATCACTGGTCAAGCCCAGGTGCCGCTTAAAGGATTATCAGACTGACAGAAATTTTCCTGACATGTTTGGAATTTGAGGGTCCAAATTCCAAACATGTCAGGAAAATCAGGCAAACAGTAAAAACTGAAATTGCCAGGAATTAAATTGAAAGGTCAAAATACAAGTAATAAACATTTTTTTTTGTTTTTACTATTCTGGTAACAAAAAATAAAGTAATCAAACCTTCAGTTTGATAAAATAATTAATGTAAATGCGTGATGCGCGAGATTGTAAAATTAGATCTGGTGTGCCGTGTGGTGGCGGCGTAAGACCACCACATCTCGTCCCATGGGTATCGTAGAAGTCGACACATGGAAAATTAAACCAGAAGATGGGCAGCAGCATCTTCCTGGAATATCTTTATGAAACATCTTTGGTTGTCAACCCGACTGCCAAGCGAGGCAACTATGGCAAATCCCACCCAAATGAGAATCTATGGAGGAGGTCTATGTTCAGTGGACTAAGATGGGTTGAAATGATGATCTTGTAACCCTAATCACATCGGACGTTGCGATTCAAAATACGTAGAAGCACTGTTATGGACGGACGTGGTACTTACCATCAGGTGAACGAAACGTTTTGATCACATAATTTCACAAAATTTGAAATTACAGTATGAAGCTCTTTAAACTGAAAAACTGAGTTAACTTTTGTAGTAAGCGATATGATGAAATAATGTTATAAGTAAAATCTGATGACTGGTATTGTAGGCTAGTTTCGAAATAATTCATGCCTCTCTTAAAACTAAAATCACGTGCCTTCGCTGTGGGGTGTGTGACTAAAAACTTTTAATAATATGCCACCGTTTTAGGCATATTATTAAAAGTTTTCAATTTTCTAATCAGTTAAAGCTTTTTTTGTGAAAACGATAACATCTGGATTTCTCCTCTACCGTAAATACGTTTTACGGACACAAATTTCACATGCACTACACATCCAGACCAGAAAACCAACGATTGATGTTTTTGCATAAATGTTTCCGACTGGGATTTCAACGCTAGACTCGCGGCGTATTAGTCAGGTTTTCGAACCACTACCATTACTCCACGCGGTCATAGTATATGTACGTATGTTGCCATAATACGCATATAGTGCGTAAGACAGACAAGGCTGAGCCACCGGCTTATTGCAGAATTCCGTAATTAGAAATAATGAAAGTCAACGTCTCGGTAAAGCGTCGTGAACGTTAGCTTTACACTTTCTTGACGACTTGATGCGGCAATGACAGTTTCTTTTTAGAGAACGGATGTAATAGTACCGAATTATACGCCTCATGAAAACTCGTCACAAAACGCTTTCTATGTAATATACTAGCACGAAGGTGAATTTGAATTTCTAGCGTAATTCTTTTTAGTCGTAATATCATTATATCGCTACGACGGTGTTGTGCCACACTGCTTATATAATGTTTTTCTCTTACGTAAAATACATTATAAATCACCATTTTTTTATTAAAACGTTATTTAAAATATTTTATTGTATTCTTGACATGTCAATGGCCAGTCAATATTTTATTTATAATTGTAAAGGTTGTAAGAAAGTAATAAAAACCAGTACATTTGTTCGTTTATCGTTTTCACCGATTATTACTCGTATTTTCGTTGACTTCCCTCATTAGATTGCTTGTTAGCTTACAGTAAATTTGGATATCTAATTTTAACTGCGGCGAAAGTTGCGGTTAGTTTTCAGGACACAAATGTGTTTTTAACTGGATGGTTAACCATAATATGTTGGTTTCCATTTAGAAATCAGGTGCATGGTTTCATTTAATTGTCATCCAAACCGATGGGATATTGTAACCAAAAAATCATATGTATCATTGATGTTTTAATTTCCCAAATACAAGGTGACCAATATGAGATATGAGAGTTCTTCCCCAGATATACGTTTTAAGTTATTATTCTTCTTATATAATGTAGACATCTCTGTTTGTAACGTAATCAACAAAAATTATATATTTTTTAATTTAACTGTTCAATGATGGAATGTGGGTTGAGAGGACTATATGGTCAATATTTTTATTTCGTGGTAGGATTCCTATGCAGGAATCCGACTAGGTAGGTACCACCCCAAGGCCAGTTATTCTGCCGTGAAGCAGTAGTGTGCAAGCATTACTGTGTTTCGGTTTGAAGGGCACTGTGAACTAGCGTAATCACTGGGCATATGATATGAGACTTAAGAACTGATGTCTCGGGGTGACGGGCGCATTGTGGTGTCACATTTTTCTGGGTGACACAGCATTTATTATGGGCAGACGTTACACTGACCATCAGGTCATTTCGTGACTTTATACAATAAAAAAAAACTTTGAGTCAAAGATTTGAGCTGAAAGTGATGTATATATCACGATGTCGGTTTAGTGCATAAATGTGCCCGATGTCTATCTGGCCGTTCCTCAAATTTTACCGCATAAAATATTACATTGGATACGGGATTTGGATATCGTATATCATTTTCATGTGTAAATCACGGCAATTGTTATGTGAAAATGTGACAGCTAAGTGCAAAAAGTGTAGATTACAATCAATTTATAATATTTATTTCATCAACATCACCATCATCATTTTAGCCTATCACTAGTCCACTGCTGAACATAGCCCCCATAGATTCCAACGAAAGTTTGTAGCTCTCATTTAAGAGGGATTTTGCCATAGTTGCCACGTTTGTTTATTTAGATTTTCCAGGAAGATGCTGCTGCCCATCTCCTCGTTTTCATTTTCCCTCTGTCGACTTTTATGACACCCACGGGATGATGATGAGGTGGTAGATTATCTTAGGCCGCTACCACACGACGTAAGAGTATCGAATATGTGTTTACCAGTTATATATATACTTATACAACAGATATAGATATATATATATATATATATATATATATATATATATATATACAACAGATAACAAAATGTATGGATATTTTCGTAAATTGGTAAGTCATTTTCAACTCTATTTTATTACCGATTCAACAGAAACTGCCTAAATTCTGGGAAGAACCAGTAAGTAAAATAACAAAGATAAAAAAAAAAAAACAAAATAGAGGATACCTACGGAGTTTCTTTCGCCTGTTTCTTCTCCGTCAGACGAACCTCATTACGAAACGGTGGAAGATTGTAAAAAATGACGTTTGACAAACAGAATTTATATTTCTTACGTTGAAGAATAAACTATTTTCATTTCATTTCATTTCACACAGCGATTATTTTTTAATTGTGATACATTGCAGAACGAAAGGAACAGAAAGAACCGATAAATTAAAAACAAATATAGTCCCTGGTATGCGACGGTTGCAGTACAAAGTGAAACAAGGTACAATATAGATTCGCTCTATGCGAGCGCAGCGGAGGAATCATTTCGCAACGAATGTCGCAAACTGTTTTTTTTAAACGATTTCAAAAAAAGAAGTTTCTATATTCGACGTATTTGTTTCAATAAACGAATATCTGTTTGTTGTTTTACACTTTTGAAACAAATATACCAAATTTCGAAGATTTATATTTATCCGAGAATATCTTAGAATTTACTAAATCCTTTTTATGAAACTGCCTGCATTAGTTTTGGTAATAACTACTGTACCAATTTTGGCGATTCAGCGTGACCTTAGTTAATTATTAATGATTATTATCTTATTGAAGATCGCGTAATGAATCAACAATATCAGTTTAGGAGTGATTAGCTGATTTTGGTTGCTTATTATATGACGTTTAAAGTTTTTTTTCTTACACTCAACGATCACAACTATTCTCCGCGGTTTCAACCCGCGTCAAATAAGCCCACCACGTGATTGCGAGGTACCTCACTGACCTGAGAATTCACTGTTTGATCCTTCTCGCTAATGTTCTGTTCTCAGTGTGAGGCACTTTAATTTTTATAGCCTAGAATACTCAATAAATGGACCATTTAACGCAAACATATTTTTAGTAGTTCAATAGATAAGCGCGTTCAAACGTAAAAACTCCCCAGCTTTATTATAGATATAAGGTAAATATGTAAACAAAAGAACTATGAATTTACTTAACCTCTTTTTTATAAGATATCAAGAGAACTAAAATAATTATGACCTAAATGTACAGTCTGCATAATTTGCTAAAAAAAGACCCGTCAAAATTGAAAAGCCGTTTCCCAAAATTAGCCCGTATAAACAAACAGACAGACAAGAATTTTAAAAGCATTATATGAGATAAAGAAAAAGTCTTTATTGCGAAATCACAGAAAGACATTTCAATTTTATTTATTTATATAGATTATGTTCTTTTTGTTTTCGAACGACGATGTGCAGTATAACTGGTTCAAGTGCAACGGGTGCAGTTGGAGTTACATCACTGTGAGATGACACTGCGAAAGTAATTGGAAACGTTGCATGCAGATAGTAGAAAAATACGTTTAATTTCAGGAGCAATGTCGAACTTCAATTTGTAGAAGGGAACAAAGAAATACTTCGATTGTCAGATGTTTGATAAATTGATGAGACTGACGACAGCGGTATCACATTAAGCTAAAGCGAAACTAAACAAGGATTATGTATTTAAATTGAGATTGTTCTTTTATCAAGTAAAGTAGCAAACGACTCGGTTGGCGCAGTGCCTAAGCGATTAGCTTCAGCGCTATGGATCGCGGGGCCGATTCCCGCACGGGACCAATAATTGTATAGCTTACAGATAGGTGTTCCGGGTTTGAGCGTTTGTGCATCTGGTATTTTCGTCAGTAAAATGCAACCACAATGCGGGAGAAATTCTAGTGTGGGGCAGCGTAAAAGTAAAATATTATTCAAAACTTACATATAAAACATAATAAAATACATTTTTTATATCGTTAAATAGTGTTGATTAATATTTTATTTTATACAATTGTTATTTAGTTTAATAATTTTATCATTACGGTCCATCACAAGTTCACAGGAGAACAAAGGCTTCTCCCGTAGATTAATATAAAACAAAATATGTCCCTGATGTTTATTCTCCCACATCCATCGACTTATACCAAAATTTAACAGGTTGACGACTATATAACGGGGAGTCGTTCTACCCTAGTGTTGCTGCAATAAAATCGTCATTCTTCCTTTCTTCTCTAATGACTATTGATTAAGCTATGTGTAAGCTAAGAAAAGTTATTTACGAATATATAGTCCTGCAGTGAAGAAATAAAATCTTCACTATTCCAAATATCATTAAATATTATTTTTAACTAGTCTATGTATTTTAGTAGCTTAGGTTGCCAACTATATATTTCTTTACATCCTGTTCTCAAATAAATATACAAGGTTTTCGTGGTACTTTATTTTAAGAAACAAAATGTAGGATAGTGTAAATTTTATATACTAGGTAAATATTTAAAGGTTATAAAACGACATTCGTATCAAACTAACCTGGAACATGTTCATCGTTGAAAGTGACTCGAACCGAGTGCGGGTGCGTTATTCGCGGCGTGAAGGAAGCGACGTACCGGTTGCCACCGAGCGGCCGCACCGAGCTTGCCACTAAGGCGCCATTGCCACCAGAGACTTCCAGTTCCAGTTGACCGGGCCCCGCTGAGCTGCCTTCCACTATTTAATTTTGTAATTATATAAATAAAATTGTACCTAATTGCGACAATCGAGCACACAGTCTACATGATGATGAATGCTCAATACGTTTAACCTGTGCGACGTGCATTGGAATCCTTTTTGTGTCAAAGGCGCTCGTCATCGTGAGACATCTTCTGTTAAAAGATGCCTCACACTAGAATTTTACTTAAGTTGTAAGTGCGCTATACAGACACACACTCAAAAAACGACCAGACCCAAAAACCAACAATTTGTGTTTTTCCACAAATATGGGCTCCGGCTGGGATGCGGGCACAGAACGTACACCTTAAGTATAATATTCCCAGTAATTATTATTCTAGCTCCAAAGCCCTTCAAACCGAAAAACAACTTTTGTTAATACACTACTGCTTGACGGCAGAATAAGTAGCTCTGGTGGTACCTACTTAGGCGGATTACTACGCAGGAATCCTACCAGAGTTGTAGCCTGCGTTTTTAATTCTTATCATTCACCGTATGAAAGTGAGAGTTCTCTGTGAGGGCTTTGTCGTAACCCGTTCGAGGCTATTACAGAAGGTATTAAATAATATTTTGTTTTTACTGGTGGTACGACTTCAATTAGTTTCAGAATTCAAATTAAAAAATACTTAACGCAAGTATTTAAAATACTAAATATTTTCAAGTCGCGAAATATAAAATACATACAGAATCTCTCATCGTGACAGCCTCCCCCAAAGATACGAGCCACAAAATTTTGTAGCTCTCATTTTGGAGGGACCTTTGAATGCAATAAATTGCCGTAAGTAATATTAAAAAATTCCTCAGCGTTAAATATTTCAAATACCAATTACAAATAACATTTTTAGGAAGTAATTGAAAGACAAATACCAAATATGTATTTGTATTTTAAACACGTACTTCAGTTACAAGTAATTCAAATACTGCCCAGTCCTGGTGCCCTACCACCACAGTGCTAGTTGTTCTGACACCAAATAGAAGTTTGCAAGCTTTACTGTGGTTGAAGTGCACAGTTGCTAGTGAAATTATTGGGCATATGTGACTAAATATCTGACCTCTAAAAGTACAGCGCAGTACACACAATACTTTACAGTTCCTAGTACTGGATGACAATGCAACTTTTATGGGCTTGTGTTGCACCTACGATCAGCTTAACGAGCTGCTCGTCTCGTCTTGTAATATCAAAAAAGTGTTAAGTACTCGTATTATTATACTCGTGTTAATATATGAGCTATAGGTGTTACACAGTAAAATCTTTGTATATAAATAAAAATCAATTGCCGCAAGATCACATAACTTGAGAACGGCTCCACCTATTTGGCTGATTTTTTTGTCGGGTTCGTTATTGTCCGGAGTTTTGTATGAAAGAAAAGTTTTGAAAAATCCACAGGTAAAGTCGGAAATTTGGATGTTTTTTTTGTATTACAATCTCAATAAAAAATGAGACGTTCAGGATAGTTCTGTACATGAAGACATGTTATAAAACTTACTTTTTTGGTTGATGGTACAAAAATAATGCTGTTTTTAATAAACATAATTTTACGTGTCAACCAATAAAGTACAATTGAAAATATAGTACAGTGCAAGTAGTGCATTAGTAATTATACGTACATACGTAAGTATATGTATGTTTAAGTTATAAATAGGATTGTAAATTGTCAAATAAGATTTTATAAGAAATTGTCTCGATCGAGCTTTACAAAACTTTCATTTACTTACCTATAAACTCAACAGGTTGGCCTACAATTCCTTTGTAAGTCGGTTTAATTATTATTCCTTTGGCACCTCTATTGTTTTCCCTTTGAAATGGTCTGTAACAAGAGGAAATAATTGTTTAATTGCTTAGTTAAAATGAGCCGTGGTAGCTCAGGGGCTAGGCGCTCGCTTTTAATTTCATAGTACGGGAGTGACCTGGGTTCGATTCCCGGTGCCGGCACCACTAAAATTGTTGATTGCAATTTTAAGTGCTGACTTACCACGTGCTCGGCGGTGAAGGAAAACATCGTGAGGAAACCTGCATGTCTGAGAAATTAAAAATATTTCGAAGACATGTGAAGTCCGCCAACCCGCATTGGAGCAGCGTGGCGGATTCTTTCTAGCTCCATAACCCTCTCAGAAATGAGAGGAGGCCTGTGCTCAGTAGTGGGACATTTATAGGCTGAAACTTTACTTTACTTACTTTTTAGTTAAAGTAAACCTTAATCGATTGCTCTGTGTAAATTAATGACGAATGTTATTAAATTGTTACCTCCTAAAAAGGTGACAATTACCGACTGTTCCTCTAGATGTACAGTAATATAGCTATCCTTCGATTTGCACGGTTTATAAATTTGTCTTTTACATGTTTTCTAATAAAAATATTTATTTTGATTGTTTTGAATTATACCGTGTATTAATAAAAAGAGTATAATATTAACTATTCTATAAAGAACTAAGCAAATAAATAACTTACTAATAAACTAATGATTAACTAAGTTTTTTACTAAGTTTCTAATAGAGGCATTTTTAATAAAAAAACCTTTTTAAAAATAAATTAAAAACTGCACGCATTAAATATCTCTAAAAATAATGAAATGGATTTCTTTAAATATATTTTTTAGAAAGAATTCATCCGTGTAAATGAAAAATAAATATTTTTTGAATAAATTTTTCGAACAATTCTTTTTTAAAGACATTGGTCATTGTCACTGTTTAATCATCATAGAAGTGTCAGTGATGCCAACTTTCAGGCAACCTTAGAGCCAGTCGATTCAGATAATGACATCTATAAAAATCATGTTTATAAATAACGCTTACTAAAAAATGCAATATAGTGTAAACACTTTAGTGTAAATAGAAACTTGAATGTTTTATATTTAAAAAATAAACCAAACGCATCGACGGAAACACAACTAGATACTATTATATTACTAGATAAATTGTGCAACACTACTTCATTTCAAAGGTTTTCAATTTAATTTATATTGCTTTAAGAACATAGCAGCGAAGTGAGATCGAAACGCTCTCTAAAAATGAAATAACTAGACCATTAAATAAAATATAGAGCTCTAGAGCGGAAGAGACGTGTTGTCTCGGCGCTATAAATTTTCCAATCCGTACCTGCTGTTAGGAATTTTTAGAGTCCCTTACAGAGATGCCACTAAAAATAGATTTCATTTTTTTTAAATGCTAAATTTTTAAACAAAATAACTAACATTGCTTAAGAAAACCTACTTTATAGTTTAGAGCCCCCGGTCAGTCGTTTCAAGAATCGCAGAGGTTTCTTCAGCATCACCGAGGCCTTATCTGATCCCCTAAGAGCTATGGTTGCTACAAACTGTGTCGGGAAAGTTGCCCACCACCGAACAAGTTTGTGGTGCCTGCGAAATAACTTCCCCCAGGCCCAAAGACCTAGCGTGGCCCAGGCATGGCGCTCGCTTTAAATTTCGTTATACTTGAGTGACCTGAGTTCGATTCCCCGTGAAGGCACCTTTTTAATTGTACCTCTTGTTCAGAGGGTGAAGGAAAACATCGTAAGGCATTTGCATGTCGAAGATACAAAAATATTTCGGGGGCCTGTGAATTTCGCCAACCCCCATTAGGGCATCGTGGCGTACTCTTCCCGGATCCAAACTGTCTCAGAAATGAGAGAAGGCCTGTGCTCAACAATAAAAAAAATGATGGCTGTTACTTTAAAAATGTTTATTATTCTTGACTTGACTTTCAGAACACAAATTCTGGTTGAAGATTGTTCTTTATGACGTAACTTCAGAGAAGGCCAATATTCAGCAGTGGATTATAGACGCGATGTAACTTTATGGTAATATTTAAGAGCGTATATATTTTCGGTGTATTACGAAAATTATATTATCACATTATTTTTTATTTTCTTCACAAACAGAAAATCACTACAAAAAGTACAGTCTTAAAAAAAAGAAGTGTTCGTAAAAATCCTACGATTGTATAAGAGATGTTCTTCTTCGGGTAGGAACGATTGTTGACTATCTAAAGATAATCTATATGTTTGTGCAGTTACTAACAGCAATATACTTTAAGCACTTATGCTTCGAGATGTTAGCTTCTTAATATAACATTCTAGGAGTCAACGCTATATAGAAACTAACATTTATAATAAAAGCAACGCCAATATATACATTTTTTCAGTGTTAAATGTTCATTTTTAGTAGATTAAAAAAATATTATTAATATTGTTATAATTCGTAGTAAATACTCGGCCAACGAAGCCTTTTTGGAGGTTTTTGAAGTTTGTTTTAAAACTGAGATGTCCACTGAAGATCTTGAAGATAATATGTGCCAGGACACTGTTCCTTTATTTATATGTAAAATAAAATTCGTACCTGAAACTTGCATGCGCAGCGTCTGTTTCAGAAAGGGCCCCCCCGGTCGGGTCGCGGGGGGGCCTATTGGATAAAAAAGACGGCTGCTGTTGTGGTTTCTCCTCCACTGTGCTATACGAGGAGTCACGTACCACGTACGAGCTCTCGTGAACTTCGCGCTTACTGTATTCCTGCTATAATAAACACAATATATTGTTTGTGCATTTAATTTTATCTTTAATAAATGGTACATGAATTAAGAGTTAATACAAATAAAGATCAGTTTTCTTCAAATGTTAAAGAAATTTGTGTGCACTATACACCAAAGCAGTGTGGTGGCGGCTCGATAAAAGAATACTACCACTCCATCTCATCCAATGGATCTCGTAAAAGGCGAGTAAGGAATTAAACTGCACTCTGCACCCAACAGCTCATGGTGGCGATGGGCTCACCACCTATCACATTATATTGTTTTGGTGAAACGTGGATTGTGGCAGTTATCTGTTTTTGCAGTGAGTACCCAGTCTCTGACTACCCCTTATGGGATACAGTCGTGATCTTATGTATGTATGTATACACCAAAGCAACCTTTTCTTTCTTATTTTTTAAAACGTTGCTCCACTGCTGGATTCGGATTTGTTGGTAGGTTTTGCAGATAAATTTCCAACACACAAACACCGAGATCATGAACTATAATCTATAAGCTATGGAAATATCTGTTCTCTTCAGGAATCAAATCCTCAAACTATAAAATAGAGGCCGATCGTTCAGTTACTCCATTAATTAGGCTTGATAACTTAGTTTTACTTTTATCGTAATATCTCAGAAGTTTTAGGATTTACATGAATTTAAAAGTCCTTAGAACTAAGTCGAGAGCCAACATGTATGAAATAAATAGAGGTTTCAACTTATTATTTGATGGCAAATCCCATTACTTTAAGCGAGCAATTCTGGTATGTAATTGATTTCTCAGAAATGTCTTTAACGATTTCGATGAAATTTTGCATATTGTCTAGTTTAAATTATGTATGTAAATAACTATTTTTGAAAATGAATATAAAAAACTCGGAAGATATTGGGAGAAGCTCGGTCGCTTAGGTAATTAATGGTATATTACGTTACGTTGGTATAAATGACGTATTAATTTTTTTCCTTTATTTTGTTTACATCATTATAATAGGCGTGGTAGCTGTGATAGAAAATCCATCCCTCCGTCTCATCCCATGGGTGTCTTAAGAGTCAACTAAAGGAGAGTTATGGAAATTCTTGTAGCTTTCAGGTGGTGCAGTAATCATTTATGATTATTACACCATCATTATGTGTTTTTGGTCTAGCATCAAGCTTGTCAGCAAGTTACTTTCGAGTCTTCTGTTGGCGCAGTGGCTTCAGTGATACCAGTCGCGGGTTCAGTTCCCATATGTGACAAATATTTTTATGATTATTCATATTATTTCATAAATATTCATATTATTTCTGTAAATTATCGTAAAACCTTTTTAAAAAAAGTCCCGACTCATACACAATTAGTTTTAACTATCTCAAAAAATGCATAATAACATATTTAAAGTTAATTTATATTTCAAAGTGGCAAGCGGTGAAATCTGTGTCTCCGTGAAACTCAGTGAATACAACATAAATAGGAAAAGCGAACCTAATAAGAATGTTAACTAACGGATGAAACGGAATACTGACTAATGGGCGAGACAATGGAAGTAACTTTGTCATTGTAGAAACTTACGTAGAAGTAGAAGTTAAAGTACAAAGTGATGAGAAGAGATCAGTAATCACGATACTTCCGTTCCGTTTCTGCAAGCTTAGCTTCATTATTAAATTAAACAGGAGTGAATAGTACAAACAAATTAATCGAAAATTATATATGTATCTCTGTAGACTAATTTTTTTTCATACTTATTATTATTCTTGTAACGTACTTTATTATATAAGCAGAAATTATTCTGCTATTTCATTTGATATTGTGACGTCGCGTTTTTATATGAAAGATTTTTGACAGATTTTTTTAAGCAGTAGAAAAAGGTAAGGTAATTTGTTTTATTAAAAGGAAAAATGGCCATAACATATAATCAATATTTTTTTTAATGTCTTTTGTCACCAATTTGCACTCTATTCCCACAGGAACATCAAAGTTTATAATTTGTATCTGAACTACAACTACATATTCATAATCCATCCATACTAATATTATAAATGTGAAAGTAACTCTTTCTGTCCCCCTGTCTGTTTGTTACCTTTTCACGGCTCAAACGTTGCACCGATCTAGGCGACATTCGGAACAAAGATAGCTTGGAACCAGGAGATAGAATATGTACTTTTATTCCGGAAATTAAAAAAATTGCAACGGAATTTTTAAAAAACCTAAATCCACGCGCGGACATTGTTGCGGGCTTCAGCTAGTCCAAATAAAAACAAAAATGAAATTTTATACCATTCCAATGTAGATGAAAGTTTTTAATATCGGCGTTTATTGTAGGGGACAGGAAACTTAATAGAAAAGTTAATTAGTAAATAGTGGACACTCACTCGACTAGTGTACGTTTCGGAATCGTGATCGTCTGCCAACCGATCGAGTTGTTGGTTGAATGTGTCGCGCGAGTAATCGCTGAATCGGTTTAATTGTGTGTTGCGTTGCGTTTCGCGGTCCAATGTGTTTTGGCCGGGGCGACGCTCCGATGGGCCGCTCGCAGGGTCTAGGCTGTGTAAAAAGTGTTTGAAAAAAAGGTTAAAACGCGCACACGCTACAGCTGCGCCGAGCGGTTTATTTGCGAGACCACTTCAAACTGTTTTTTTTTATTAGAGGCAGTACTAACAGTCATTGTCATTATGATTATTTCAGTCCATCACTAATCCACTACTGAACATAAAGTACACACATTTTCCGGGGATTTTGCCAAAGTTGCCTGCTTAGCAGGCGGGTCGGCAACCCCAGTTTATTTCTTCAGATGTTCCAGGAAGATGCTGCTTTTTCTTGTTTTCCGGATCTTCTGGTTTTACATGATGATTTCTTAAATTACACGCAAATACCGCACATTTAAGTTTTATTTCAATGTTCTGGTTTTAATTTTCCTTCTGTCAACTTTTACCGACCACGGGATGAGATTCTCTTTAGCCACCACACGGAATAGTAGTAACGTCTAATAATTCTCCCGCTGCTCGGACAAGCTTCCTCTTATTGTTGAGTAGATTTTTGAGTTGGAAAGAGTCCGCTACGCTGCATACGTAGCTGCTACGCAGTATGGTTGACGATCTTCGCACAAGTAGTCGCCTATTTTTCAATTTTTATGTAGGTTTCCTCATGATCTTTGACGCACGAGGACAGGGTAAATTACAACTTGTTATTGTAATTAACAATTTCGGTAATGCCGGCAATCGAGAATAACTCAGGTCACAAGCTTACTATGAAATTGAAGGCGAGCTATTTCTTATGAATAGTATATATGTATAATAAAAGTCAATTTAAAAATGTTTGTTGGCTTTATAAATCAAGATTCAAGCAACGTTTTGAATCTGTTTTTACTATTGTGTACTGAGTTTTTTAAGTTTTTGTAGATGAACAATTAGTACTTAGATTATTAAGCTATTGTCATGAATATTGTAACAAAGACAGATAACCAACACTAGTATTGGTATATGCATATTTTTGTTTCCAAATAATCATACCAACAAGCGTGTAGATAAAAATAAAGATTTTTCCACACATTTTTTATCTTTTAACAATCAGATTTAGACAAATTTTCGATATTCTAGATCATAGTGGTGGGCAACATCTTAGGAAAGTCACTTAGAAGGCTTTATGATTTTTATAAGAAATTTAAATAATTACATGAAAAAACATGAAAGATTTCTCGTTAAGTTAAGTTAGTTAAAAAGTCTCCGTTGTGGAAGACAATATCAGTGCCTAAATATTAAAGTATAGGTAGGGACGTTAACTTTTTTCAGGAGATAGGTAGTATTAGAAATGAAGAAAAATATTGCTTAAAACATAGTATTTTTAAACCAAACTGAAAAAGTAAGTATTCAAATTTTATTTTAACTCTCATCTTATATTTTTTTAAATTTTTGATTACTTTGCTGTAATTTCTAGAAAAGTTTCATATAACATCAATGAAAAGCTAAAGGTTATAAATGCATATTCCAGAAATAGGTAAAATACTAATTTTTTTTCAGTATATAGAGCAAAATAAAGCGCAATACAGTATAGTACGGGTGACAACTCTAAGTATAAAGTTTTACAGAAAAGTATACAATCAAAAAGCGAAATGAAAGGGGACTTATGAGTACTAGTGTAATTTTAAATATACGAAATCCTTATTTAGTTTATATGTCAATTTATATTACTAAATAATAACAATTTTCGTTATAAAACATTAAGATATTATAACGCACCTGTTGGAGCTAAGCATTTGCCTTGTTTTTTCTACAGCATCCCATGAATCTTTTCTACCAAGGTACGACTTTCCACCAGGATCATTGTTATCTATCGCACCTGACATAATTCACTTAATTAATTTAAAAATTAAAACGTTGAAAAAATTCATCACATATAATTAATAATTGTCTACGACAAAGTCAAGAAAATACATACTTGGGCTGGTAAAGCCTCGAACACGGTCCGTTTCCAAGGACGAAAGAGGGCTACTTTGATCAAGGTTTTCTTGTGATCCACCATATGAACTGTAAATTTTATAATTAGAGCGTTTTTCTACGACCCGCTTCGTAGATGTTACCGGGCTGTATCGTTCTATGGGACTGCTTACCCTGAAAATAAAACCAATATTTTATTTCTATAGTTTTTAATTTATCCGAATAAGTCTCTTTATATGTTATTTATAATTTTATCCTAAATGCTGTAAATGACCGCAACGTGGTAAAATAAATTGCATCCATGAGTTCTAGCCAACCAGAAAAAGCAAACAGTGGTCAGTTAAATGGACGCCGTTTCTATTTAAAAATTCGTACTGTGAATTTTGTATAGAAAATTTATACTACGATATAACTAGGATAAATTCAGAACACAAATGAAGTAACTAAAATGTATCAATATCGTTTTAAGGTCAATTTCAGTTACATTTCTTGGTTTGTAGATCAATGTGAAGCTCGACATATTTTTATTAAGATAATCATATTGATATCAAGATATAAACAACAAAGTTTTTAAATATTAAAAACTGTGTATTGGTCAGAGAATTATTTATGTCTAAGGATGACTGAATGATATCAAATAAAAAAAATAATATCATCGGATCAGATCGATTTGAGTTTTAGAATTATAGAAATTATTTGTCATAAGAAATTAATTTTTTGACGACCGCGTGGCCGAGTGGTTACCGTACCTGACTTCTATGCCGCGGGTCCTAGGTTCGAATCCCAGCCAGAGCCAATATTTGTGCAAAACACAAATTGTTCGTTTTCAGGCCTGGTGTTGTGCATGTGAAAAACATGTCTTAAAACATGATATAGGAGAAATCCTACTGAGGCATCGTTTTTTTTAATTAAAAATTTAGAAACAAACACCTGCGTAATTATATCACAAATTATTTTATATTCATATAAGGCATTTCTGAGTATAATACATACCTATTATTTGGACTAGTCGTCCTATTTAAAGGGCTGTCCTTCCTTGTTAAAGGGCTTGCTGTTCGTCCGATTGGACTTGTCGCTCTATAGGGACTACTAGCTCTGTAAGGACTGCTCGCTCTGAACGGACTGCTCGATCTATTGACATCCAGGCGAGAACTGTTCCCTAAATGTTTCGACGTTATTGGACTGGCAGTTCTGTTTCTTGGACTCTCAGATTCATATCTGGTATAACCTTCCTTTTTATTGTTTGTCGAGGACGAATAAGAATCGATCACGTCATAACTTCTTTCTTTGATGTCCGAGCCAAAGGAGGACTTGTAATAATCGGTGGATTCACGTGCCTCGTCTCGACGGTCTATCGAACTCGTGTTTCGTTTTGCGTCGTATGTGTTGAATTGATTATGTGGACTTTCCGAACGTAGCCGTGTTACTGCAAAAACGGCGACAGGAATCAGTATATGTATTTTACACATACATCGCACTACTTTTACAGAACTGTTTTAACTCAATAAGTATAAGATTACAAAATCGATGGTGATAGTTCCTATGCAGGAATCCGTCTAGGTAGGTACCCCAGGACCAGTTATTCTGCCGTGAAGCAGTAGTGTGCAAACATTTACGTGTTTCGGTTTGAACGGCACTGAGACCTAGTGTAATCACTGGGCATATGAGACTAAAGAACTGATGTCTGGTGTCACACAGAAATATTCTAGGTAGCACAGCATTTGTTATGGGCAGACGTTGCACTTACCATTAGGTTAACGTTTTGCTCGTTTCGTCACATTATGCAATAAAAAAATGATTCTCATTCCCTGTTTAAGGTTTCTACTCAGTAAAAAAAAAGTCTTTTGACGCTATTGGCTGCTTCTTTAAATTTCTTAATAAACTGTTTAGATGACGCGTTAAATTTGATAAACAAAAATTTTTTGATTTTTTTTTGAGTTACTACAGTTTTGTATTAGCAGTGTGATGTATTTTAATAGATTATAATCTATCTGGTTCCCTTGTGTGGATAAATAAGTCTGTATGTAATTTAAAAAATTTGTGTCAGAACATATGCATGAAATAAATTTGGTTAAATTATGTGAGAGAAATTTTCATTAGTGCTTCTATGAACAAATACGTATTACACTTCATTTGTTTTTTACTACTAAAATAACTTTTTTCGTGAATACTAACACAGCCATAAATTTGTCATTTGAATTGAAATAGTTTATGTACCAACGAATGTACAAGCTTATTTGATTGAAAAAACTTTATTGGGAAATTGTCAGTTGATTTTGTTTTACACACATTGGTAAAATTTAATACGCTTTTATTTGCGCGACTACGCCGAAAGGTGTCCGGCAGAGTAGATTAGCATCTCCTCCTCCCCCTCCACCTCTTTCCTACCGAGGTGTCGTCAGAGGCGACTAATTTATTCTACGGACAGCTTTTGTTAGTGCAGAACAACACCAAAATATGCAGTGCTGTCACTATACTGCTCGTGAAAACGCAATCGGGAGTACGAATGTTTTTTTTTGACTTTTTGAAATGGCGTCGACGTGGTTCGCCACCCGTCACGTCTCGTTTCTCACGGGGGCGAAAAGTGGGCTATATGTGACGCCTCTGCTTACCCCTTATATGGAAAAAAGGCGTGTATGTATGTATGTACGACCTTTAATTACCGTAAAAAAATGCAACTTTATGTTACCCCAGATGTTGATTTACTTGAACTTTTGAATATATTTGAAGACCCGATGACAATATAATAATTTGATGACAATAATTTGACACGTCCTGATGGATAACGTCATCAGCTCGTTATGAAACTCCTTAATGGTCTTTTTTTAAAACTGAGCGTATATGTAGTAAAAAAATATATAAAATAAAAGAAATGATTTCTTTACCTGGACTGGATATTCTGGCGTACGAAGGACTAGAGCTGTCGCGAGGTTTTTTTGATCTCGATCCCACTCTAAATATATGCGGTGAGCCGTGAACATCGTAACCGTTAAAGTAGATGTAAAGCTGAGAAACGTTAGCATTTAATTAAAACACTTACCAAGGGTTGAATTATCGACATTTTACAGTAATAAATTTACCCTGTGTTTCCCAGGAGCTTTAGGCATAAATGTGGCACGATATCTCGTTTTGGAGAGTTTCTCCAATGCGCACATCACGCTTCGTTTGTCGTGAACAATATCTAGTTGCAAGTCGCCTTTGACACCGCATCCGCTTGTATCTAACTCAAATGAGTGAGGTTTCAATGGTTCAGCTCCTTCCAGTGCACCGGGGCTTAGCCTTACTCCCGCGGGGTCAAATACTTCGCAGGTGAAAGGACCACCCTGAAAAATAGATAATATTACAAGTCCAATTTCATTCGAGTCAATTTCGTTAGGTTGTACGATTACCTTATAATATTGAAGTGTTATAAAACTACATTAATATTTTTTTTTTAAATTGATTACAAAATTATATTTAACTAGCGACTCGCTCCGGCTTTGCACTAGTGCAATTTAGTAAATGAGAAGTGCGCTTAGCAAAAAAAATATATAGCATGTTATACACTCAGCGTCACAAAAATCGCACCTCTCTGAGTTTGCGCGAAAAATGGCTGTAATGGCTAGAAACTAATTATATTTATATAAATATTGGTATTTTTGAAATGGGTATTTGAATAGCTTTACATTATTAATAAAAAAATCATGAAATCATTAAAACATTTATCATTATAGAGCGTCAAAAATAAACACTGTCAAATGCTCGTTAGTAAGGACGCTAGTTACACCACCTAAAAAGGGTATAAAAGGGTCGATCTGGATGAAATATGGGCCAGTCGGACACCAGCTCTGAAGAAGCCGCTCAAGTGATTGCCCTATTGCAGTCGGGGATGCGGCAGTGTGACGTTGCTCGACAGTTGAACCTGTCCCGTTTTTCAGTTCGACGGGTGTTCCAACGTTTTCAGCAGACTGGTGGTTATGTTAGAAAACCGGGATCTGGAAGAACGGTGCACATCAGAAAGAGATGACCGTTTCATCGTTACGACATCTTTACGAAACCGTTTTACAAATGCTGTTGAGTTGCAACAACAGCTTCGATCAACTCGGAGAACATCTGTGAGTGTTTCTACGATAAGAAGAAGGTTACACGAAAAGAGTTTAACAGCCCATAGACCTGCTAAAGGTCCAAAACTTACTGCACAGCATCGCAGAGATCGCCTAGAGTTTGCTCGCAATCATTGCGAGTGGACTCTGGAACAGTGGCGGACCGTACTCTTCTCTGATGAGACGAGGGTCTGTTTCTTCTGCAATGACAGACGTAGAAGGGTCTACAGAAGACAGGGGGAGAGGTTCACACAACCTTGCTTCGAAGAATCTGTCGAATACGGGGGTGGCTCGTGTATGTTTTGGGGCGGCATTTCCGTCGACGGGAAAACGGAACTTGTGTGCGTTTCCCGGACTCGGGGTGGCCGTGGGCAAGGATCATTAAATGCTGGTCGGTACATTACTGAAATCCTGGAGGAACATGTGGTCCCGAATGCTGGTTATGTCGGTGATGGATTCATGTTAATGCATGATAATGCTCGTTGCCACACCGCGGCTATTGTACGGGATTATTTACAGGAGGTCGATATCCCTGTTATGCATTGGCCAGCACGAAGTCCAGACCTTAACCCAATAGAACATCTCTGGGATGACCTAAAACGGCGCGTGCTCGAGATCCAGGTCCAGCCACTCTTCAAGAGCTCCAAGATGCGGTACTTGAAGAGTGGGAACAAATACCCCGGCTGTTAGGTAGGCTGTTGCGATCCTTGTAAGGTCCATGAAAGATCGCATGGAAGCCGTTATCAAGGCAAGGGGGGGTAACACTAGGTTTTAAGAACTTTTTTGTATTTATTAAGTTTTTTTTTTAATTATTAATTTGCAAATTTGTACATACCCTGTCTTTTTCTTTAATTTCTCTTTCGCCTCGTTATAAAAGTAAAATTCAATTAAAATTCCTGAAAGCTAATGAAATTACCTTTCGAATGATACCCTCAGACCACAACATTGCCATTGGCCTGTTGTGTTAAAATAGTATTTAAATTATTTTTTTCGGATGTGCGATTTTTTTGACGCCGTGTATATATTATATTTTTTATAACATGTATTTATCTTTTTTTTTCTTTGTTGTCACGAAAACAAGCGACAGCGGAACTGTCAAACTGAACGTCACTATTTCTTTATTGAGATTTTGAAACAAAAATACTATCCATTTTGAGAAGAACTGATACTCGTATGTCTCAGGGTGACAGGCGCAGTGTAGTGTCACACAGAAATGTGTCTAGCATTTGTTATGGGTTGTCGTTGCACTTTACATCAGGTGTGACGTTTTGCTCGTTTCGTCACTATGTCCAATAAAAAAAATCCAAATTTTCTACTATTTAGATGCATTTTTCAAAAAAAATCTTTATTATAAAACATATGATATATAAAAATAGCCAAATCAGTCGAGTATTTTTAATGTGATGATCTTTCATACTTGCGGCAATTGATTTTTATTTATAAAGAGGAAGAAGATAGATTTCGCTGATTTTATCGAATAATGTTTTACCTGAATATGTTTGCCTTTGTATGTGATTGCTATAGTCCAAGTTCCAGCTTCATCAGGTTCAAAGGTGGCACTGGAAGCGGTGGTACCAGGGGCTGATTGTGGAGGATGACGAGGCTCCAGAGGTACAGCGCGACCACTCGGCGAATGTGCTGTGACATCAATATCTTCTCTCCTTGGAGCTCCTGTTATGCCAAATATAGGTAAATATAATTATACAAGTAAAATGTAGATAGAATATTTACCACAAAATATTAATAAGCAAAATAATTCCAAATAGTTGCTATTGATTTTCTTTGTAACATAGTTATGTTTGCTAACAGTTTTCAGCAAACCTGTATTTTGGTGTGCAATAAGCTTATATATGTTTCAAAACCTGAAGCCAATATTTGTACTTCACATTACCACTCTTGCGGTACATTCAATCCGCCTATATGCTAAATAATTAAATAAACCGTGGTAACTCGCCTTAAATTTCATAGTACGAAAGTGACCTGAGTTCAATCCCGGTACCTGCACCTCTGAAATTGTTATTTTAATTGTTGGTTTACGACGTGCTCAGCGGTGAAGGACAACATCGCGAGGAAACCTGCATGTCTGATGAATGAAAATGTTTTTCGATGATGCGTGAAGTCCGCCAACTCGCAAAGCAGCGTGGCAGACTTTTCCCAGGTCCGAAAATCCTCTTAGAGATTAAAGGAGGCCTGTGCAGTAGGACATTTATAGGCTGTAACTGTATACATTTTGTCATGTATGTAAAGTTAAATAAACCCAAAGAAGCTAATACTCAAAGTACTAAAATATACTTTTTAGTGTTGTAACCACGTCGCCGTAACTGGATACAACGACGATACCACTGTCTGCTGCTAAAAAGCATCTGGAGCCAAGATTCTCAAAGTAACACATATAGACTTTCGAGGGCCGACTTCGACTCAATGTAGGTGTTCAAGTCAATGAAAAAAGGAATTGGGGCCACGTGGAAGTTAATAAGTGTAAAATTCTAAGGCAAGCAAATAGGCTAAGTAAAACGGAAAATATATGATTATATTTTGATATATTATATACCTGTAGCACTGACAAGTACTTCCACAATGCTTCCAGCAGCACACGGTGCCATTCCGGGAGGCGGTACAGTTACCAATCTTGGCAGAACTCTAAAGAAATATTTGCCATCGACCCTGTAAATAATTCAGAAAAAAAATGAATTGATGTAAAAGTAATTTTGGGTTCCACATTATCAATTGAAAAAACATGTGCTTGTTGCACAAGCATTTACTTCTACAATGGCGGGTGGAAAACGATTTGCTAATATCTTAATATTGATGTACTAATAAATGACGCAATACCGGACGCAATTTTATGAAAATATTCTTCGACATATATATATTAAGTCTCATTAGTTTTTCATCTTTCCTATGATCGGAGAAGAAAGAAGCGAAAGAAATTTTACAAAATGAACATAAAATTAAGGCTATATACAGCCTCATATATAAGTGTATCAGAGCTCATTTACAGGGTCATTCGTAATATACTATACATCCCGGCAGGCTGGTCTTAGGAACGATGTGTATATGCCTCAAAAATATAATGAGCCTCGTAGCGTGATACTTGTAGGAGATATCTCGACTTAAAGAATTTGCTTAAAACTCACAGGTGACTACCCTGTTATACAGCTGAACGAGGCAATGAACTCATAAATTTAATTGGACGTTTTTCCATTGAGTACCCATCGGAAGAACTCGCAAGTATTAGGATAACATGAAGCTTAAGGAAATCTGCTTCGACGTAAATCTATTAGTATGACGCCGTAGTAGGGTAACATAAATTAAATGGAGAAGAAAAAGTATTTTGAATTTGTCTGGTTCGGGGCAACGACTTTCTAAGTTAGGGCGATCCTAACTAAGAAAGTCGTTGCCCCGAAAGTGTACATGTAAAGTTTTACAAAACAAATAATTTTAAAGTTTTGTATAGACATTTTTAGTATTGTCATTAAAGCTTCACCGTTGTGTTTATCAGATCAAAGTGGCATGGGTAGATATCGGGATATTAGGCTCATATCACTCATATCAGCTGACGACAGAGGGCTGAATTGTTAAAGTGGACAATATTTCTCTTGCTCATGCTTGTTGGTCATTGGGGATAGTGATATACTCGTAGATATAAAATGAAAGAAGAATATATTGGCAAAGTGATTCCTGATATTCATACAAAATTACACATCTGCATTTACTTGCTGATATGTAGTAAGTTAGTAACCAACTGTTACTGTTAGTAAACAAAACTTAATACGCAAAAAGAGACTGGCAATATAATGCATTAGTAAAAATCTTACCTAATGTCATCAACTGTGAGAACTATCTCATGCATTCCAGCGTGTTCTGGTATAAATTCTCCAGCTCCTCTTGAGTCCAATTTCAGTCTTGATTCTTGTTCTAACGGATTTATTATTGAAACTTTAACGTCAGATATCGATAGTTCATTGGAAATACTTTCCACCTTAATGTATGTCTGAAAATATATCAATAAGTGATATTAGAACCTCTGATTAAGTCATTACTGTTAAAAATAATTTTAAAAATAGTATATTATAACTAAAAGACTATATTAATATAAGTAACTAAAATACTATATTGTATTTTTTATGAATCGATACTTAGTTTCTTTTAAATGCATCAGCTCAGTAAGCCCTATGCTTTCCACATAGACTGCTTGATCCTAAACCTTACTATTCAACGACTTTCGGAAAAAAGAGATACTCGTAGAATCCTTCTCATCCCGTGGGTGTCGTAAAAGTCGTCAGAGGGAAAATTATAACTTTTGTGGCAATCTATGGAGGAGGTTTGTGTTCAGCAGTGGACTAGAGATAGACTGAAATGATGATGATGTTGATTCGTCGTAATACTTACTGGTTCCCCAACTCTACCAGAAGTGGAGTCAAGAGCGACTCGCAGCATATCGTGGACTGGAGGTCTCGGTGGTACGTTACGGAATTGATTAGCCCATGCCATTACACCCAAATGTTCCACATCGTTTTGGCTCATATCACGTGCGGAGAGAACAGGTTGGACTCCTAAAATTTTTAACAACATTAAAAATAAGTTCCTCTCCTTTCCTCTTTCTACGAGATTCTCCTAAATATATTTTTATTTTATTTTATTCGAGAGATCGACAGCTTACAATTTTGTCTTAGTCTAAGGTGCATAGTATTACAACATAGCCATTAACAGATTTCTACATCAGTTTATATAGCTGCAAGAGAACGCCGACAAGTCAAATAAATAAAGTAAAACTTTAACATTTTAAACAATAGCAATAAAAAAAATATATAAGCTCAAGCCAAGTCAATCCAGTAATATTATCTTATCCTTCGCTAAGTAAAATGGAAATGACTTCCTTATTAAACGTGATCTTAGGGACAAAAAAGATATCCACGGCATAAAAAAGTTTATTATAGGTGTTAGGTAATCGTGTGAGAACAGGATTTTGATCGTAATTAGTAAAATGATATAGGATATAGGAGTCAACTACTTCATTTTTATGTTACTTTTATCAAGAAGTGAATTTTATTTTTAACAGGTGGTGAGGTTACTAACTGCCACTTCAGAGCCAGTTACTTTACTATCCAAAACGGTTGTACTGTTAAGTTCTGGGTTCACCCCAACTATTAAGACAGGTGTGACTCTTATCATCTGTTAAACGATTTACTCGTCTCGGTACTTATTTCAATAGAAAAAAATCATCAATCAGTTTTTTTCTTTAAATTGAATCAATATTATTTAAGACGGGTTTAAACAGCAACGTTTTGTAGGTTTTACTTTAAAGCATTCGTAAAGATTCTCTTATGCGTTAACCACACTTTTAAGACTTGATGGTAGTAAATACTACTTATACAAGGTTGATAATTTTTTTAAACAACAAGTTAATCGAAGAAATACTGTAGAATATCTGAGAAGAAAGGTTCAATTTTATATTACGGCAGTAGATCGATTGAAATAATATTATCATAATTTAAAACGGAGCTCAAACACTAAAAGTATGAGCACTAGAAAATTTTAAAATTATTATGTCTAACTCCCACTCTACTCTGTTATAATGAATAATACCACTACTTGCTACCTTGGCACTTTTTAATGCAATGAAATTTTTTCATTGCTTATATTTTTTTTGAAGAAAGTGATTTATCTTTTTTTATGCCTATCTATGAACTTAATGAGAAAGTTAGATAAATATAAAATTATAAAATACTTTAATAAAGATTACGATCAAAGTAAGGATAACATACCAATTTTCTTGGCGGCATCAATGGCTTGTTGGTTATTTTCTTCCCAACGCGCCGGATCGCGACGAAGCCTACTCGGTGGTGGTGCTGGACCGCCCATAGTTCGGACCAACTCATTAGCTACTCTTCCATCGTTCCAGTCTGTCTGTTAGTAGTAAGTTCTTCATTAGTTATATGTTCATTTCTTATATTAATGCGAATATTACACATTTAATGACGACCGCTTGGCCTAGTCGAAAAATAACACGATTTTTACGCCGCGGGTCCCTGAATACACTACAATTTTAGTGGTGCCGGCACCGGGAATCGAACCAATGTCACTATGAAATTTAAAGCGAGCGCCTAGCTCCTTAGCTACCACGGCTCTAATCGTATTAAGCGTAAAACTTTGTGACAAAATTGAAGGAAATATCAAAGACAGGTACAAGAGCCAAAACATAGACTTCAGCTAGAAATAAGTGTCCGGCAGAGTAGAATAGCTCCTACCTCTTTCCTACCGAGGTGTTGTAAGAGGCGGCGTACGGACAGCCTTTGTTCGTGCAGAACAACACCAAAATATGCAACGCTGTCTCTATACTGCTCGTGGAAACGCAATGGGGAGTAAGAAGGTTTTTTTTACTCGTACCAAAATGGCGCTGATGTGGTTCGCCACGTCTCGTTTCTCACGGGGGTGAAAATTGGGCTACGTGTTTCGCCTCTGCCTACCCCTTATATGGAAAAAGGTATGACTGTGTATGTATGTATGTATAAAGTTGTAATACCATTCCCCGACACTTGTTGTTAGCCTCTATAAAATTAATAGCTTCAAAAATAAACGTAGTTTTTTGTATAAATACTGGCTTCCGAAGACTTTAATCTACATAAGTTTAATTATGATTTAATAGTGTTAGCCTTTCTTTTGTTTTTACAACCGAAAGATTTATACATAATGGGCACAGTTACTCCGCTATAACACTTAATCGTCTAATGCTTTTCTACGAAACTTTCTAAGTAACCTTTTAAAGTTACTTTTGTACATCCTATTAACTTCATTTAGGAAAAAATAATAAACCACCGTTAATGGTCAGCTTGGTATTTACATATAAGTGTTCTAACAAAAAGCCTAGTTGCAGTTAGATACTGGCTATATGTAACATATAAATGGATTTGTACGATCGAAGAGGCACCACGCTCTCTCAGAATACCAGCGTAAACGTATACATCGCGTTGTGTGTGTTTATGTCTATGTATGTAAATATCTTATTCCTCATTGGTGACAACGCACATAGATATCTTAACAGGGATGTAGCTGGGCCATATAAACTGCTTACCATCAGGCGAACTGAGTACTCGTTTGACTCAATTTCCGTAAAATAAAACGTACTCTTGAATATGTAGAATACTAGCTGATGCCTGCGACCTTGTTCGCGTGGATATAGGTTTTTTAAATATCCCGTGCCGAACTATTTGAAGTTCATCAAAATCAGTTCAGCGGTTGAATCGTGAAAAGATAACAAATAGGCAGAGGGACAGTGAGAGTTGCATTCGCATTTATAATATTAGTATGGATAACACATACTGTAAAATTGGTTACGCCTCTCTCCAGCTTCGAGTTGACCCATTCTAATGTGGCGCGAAACCCAGGCGAGTCCGGTTTCATGAAGTAGGACAAGTATGTCATGCCAGATAGTTCGTCTAGCCATGGTGACGCCAAGTACTCTGGTTCCAGAACCATTGGGACTTCAAACTCGCGGTAGGCTAGTTTCATAGCACGGCGACAATTCTCTATTGCTTCATGGCGATCTGTGAAAGGAGGTTTTTTTATTATTTTGAATAATAATATCATATAGACATATTTAATTTAATCGTTGAAGTTTATGGCACCTTAAAAAAAAGCTGTTGCGTTAATTTTTAGATTGTTAAAGAATTATATTTATTTTTATTTACATTTCGTTATCGTTATATTACTCTTACGTTTATTATTTTTACAGTAAGTCGTCCTTAGACTATAAAAAATATTATTATCACGCACCGCAGTTAAATTAGATTAGCGTGATGGTCTTAATTTAGTCACATTAGTTATTTATCGATCGTGAAATTTAAATTCCTTGGACTACTTTTATCATTGTCTTTATAAACTTTGTGTTAACTTCATCTTAAATTCTTCTACAATCAACATCATCATTATTACTGAAGACATTTACTGACAGTTAATTATAGCAGAGATTTCCATTTTGAATGTACATGTGTTAATTCATAAATAATTCATGTCACCGACACATGCAAATGCTTTTGCATCGATACTGAAAGAGTAATCCACCTATAATTGACATCAAAAACAATTATACACCGACCGCTGTTTAATTAGGATGATTAATTCAAATTCATTAATACTGAACGCCGCTCTCAATCAGCAAATAACTTGTCGAACATTTGTACCACGTCGCAGAGATATCAAATACTCGTATGTATTTGGGTTGTTGTTTTAAACGTATACTTACTGAGTTCGCGCCAATGCGGGAATACGCCTGGTTTGCAATAGTCGAGGAGAGCCGATAGGAGAACCCCGCTATTCCAATCCGTTGTCAAATTGCTGACTCGACACTCGGGTAAAGCTGCTTGTAACCACGATAACATCAGTTTTCTGTAAACAAAGATCGAGAATAGAACTAAAATGGTCGACTGCACTTGTGAATCAGCCTTGCACCGTATTTAGTCGAAACTAAGTCGAATTTTACTATTTCGATTGCGCGCGAAATGGGTTCACGAGCGATAAGTAACTCAAGATTTGAACGGAATTCAAGAGACGTTTGTTTAGTATCCATAAATTTGTAATATGAGTATGTAAATTTGGAGATATAGCAATCAGACGTAGTCTGTGTTAGTATAAATATTTTAGCAGTGATTTAGAGAATGAAATTGCTTTACACTATAAAATAAGAAATGTTTCATGAATTTCTAGAAAGTTTAAAAAAAAGTAAACATATTTCGAAAACTTAAAGATACGGTTTGTGTTTCACGTTCAGTTTTTAATTAACTTTACAAAAATAACTGCGCTGGCACTGTTTCCCGTAATTCGTATTTCAAATTGCTCTTATTTTTATGTATTAAGTAGTTACGCTATGTTCGTGCATAGAAGGTAGATAATAACCAGTTGAATAAAAACTGGCATAAAACATAATTTTCACAATCATTTTATGCTATGTTTAGGACAAAAACCGGCATGCGTATTTATATTTTTTTATTTAAGAAGTCTACTGCATAGACAAAATGAATAAACGTAAAACACGACTATTGGAATAACATTTTGTCAAACGGTTTAGGAAAAGTCCTCATTAGCTAACAGTGACAAGCAGGTTTACTGGCAACTTTAGGGATACGTAGTAAAAACGGAACCCTTATAATTCCGTCCTGTCCGTCTGCTTGTATGTTACAGCCATTTTACTTCGAGACTATTGGCACTATATATATGAAATTTCGAAGTAGGTTAGGCAGTTTTATGAACTGCTAAGCAATGATGTAGTGAAATTAAGAAAAAAATATTGTGGTGGCAAACAATCTATACAATGATAAATAAATTCAGTACACATAAGCGTTTGAGTTATTGTTAGTAGGTAGAAGTTTTTAAGTAAATATTTTATTAAGGTCAATAGTTGGTTATTTAAGCCCTTCTAAAGTTGTAAAAAGTGTGTTTCCCCTCTAACTTTTTAACTGTGGAAATTTCTAATTTTTAAGGCAATTTAAAACACTTTCAATGAAATTTACTTTGAGTGAGATACATCGTGGAGTTTTTACGATATGGAATATATACGGTTACAAGCTATTCCCCACTCCGGAAACCTTCACTGTGGGGCCCTTCACGCACTTGGCTTTTTTAATTTAATCATTTTGATTACTGGATAGTATTTGTAGTTTACATTACTTAAATATTTCTTTGTTTTTTAACTCACGTACAGAAGGAAAATAAAGTTACAGCATTATGTTTAATTGTTTTTTAATACTTAAAAAGTAGTAGTTTTTACGACGTCTTGTTTGGATTGAGACATTTGAAAGTTTGTATTTATCTATGTATATAAGTTTATGATTGTAGCATACAAGATGGTACTCTGTGTAAACGTAGGCCAGTTTATTAAACGACTTATTACCAACGGCTGTTCTTTAACTGCTTGCTCCCAACTATAATACATACAAGTGGCGACGAGGAAATTTCGAAACTTACGGGAACTTAATTGACTTGCGGCGATATATTATCGTAATGGCACAAGGAGTTATTGGTGGAAATTTATCGTAATATAGTCTTCCAGTGGTCAAGACTAGGGCTCCTCCTAGTTTAGTACTGGATGACGTGTTTTCTATTGGATAAAGTGACGAGACAAGCAAAACGTTCCCCTGGTGGTACGAGTAAGTGCAACGTCTGCCCATAAAAAATGCTGCGTCACCCAGAACATTTCTGTCTAACAAAACACTCCGCCCGTCAACCTAAAACATCAGTTCTTAAGTCTAATTTGCCCAGTGATTACGCTAGCTCTCCTTGCCTTTCAAACTGAGACACAGTAATGTTCGCACACTACTGATTCTCGGCAGAATAACTGGCCCCAGGTAAGTATCACCCCAGGGTGATGCTTACCTAGACGGATTCCTGCATGGCAAATGAGTTTTCAGAGCAACAGTTAAGTCGGGTACTGAGATAATCTAAGATCGAACATCGCTCCCCAGTCTTGTAAAGTTGGAAGCGTGTAATATAGGCTTACGGACACAGGATTAAGATGCTACGATGAAACTTAGTAAAAGATGATGAAGAAAGTGAAGTAATTTAACATATTCACAATATAATTGAGTTTATAACTCAATTATATTGTGAATATGTTACAACGGAGGTTTTCCGACTTTTGTAACGAAGGTAAAGTACTTATTATGCAATATAATTTTTTTATCTAAAAGAGCTAAAAAAAGTTATTAAATTCTTTTTGAAGTCGGTAGAATTTTTGCGCTTTTTTTGGTTGTAATTTAGATATGTATCCGTTTTATTATATTAGTGGAGGCAAACACGCAAGCGTCTCACCTCATGGTAAGTGATCACCGCCACTTTTGGTTTTATCATCTTTGTTGAGATTCGTTTAACCACAAACGTAGAGGTTACTATATAAGAAAAGAAAAGTCGCGCATACCATTAAGTTTTAATGTCTTTAAATACATTTATCTATTATTTTTATTTTTTCGCATAGCCCGTGTAATGCAAGCTTCCAATGCCCATTGGAAGGAGGTGCCCCTTGGTAATTTTGAAAAAGCATGAACAAAAAATCTGAAAATTAGAGATAAAATAGCTAAGTTAAAAAGTTTTAATAATGTGTGGCAACTGGCATAAACATGTACGTGTTCATAATCGAAATCTAAATAATACTGTACAGATTTAAGGATAATTCATCGAAATTAGAGCTTTAGTTTTAGTATAATTATAATGCATCAATTGTTAAAGTACGGTCATGATAATTATGTTATATGCTGATGGGTAAAAAAGTAGAAAACAAATTGTAATCTGCGAAATGAGGTTATAATATTTATTTTAATAAGCTATCGGGAAAGCCTTTGTCGTGAAATTCGTGTCTATAATTTTAAATTTATCCTGTTGGATAAGCTTTTGATATGCTTATGTAAAATCTCCCACACCGAGAAATACACATTATAAAGTGATTTGTCGGAAATTCTTAATATGACTGTGAAAGCAAATCGCCAATGTTATATTAGCATGTATTGCAATCGTTAGATATGACCAAGCGCGCTCACGCAGGCGTGGCGCGCTAATTGCTCGGATACTCGTTTCGAGATGTGGACCTAAAAGGCAACGTTTACAAATAAAGCCGGTGTTACAAAATGTTCGTGTTTAGAGCGAAAATACAGTCCATTCATAGAAAATTTGACCTGTTTGTACAAGTGTGACACGATTGCTCAATTTGCAATTACTTTATATATTTGTTTTAATATTCTCCTTTTGATAACTTTAGAAAAAATATGTACTTTCAGCCATTAGCTGAAATTCGACCGTCATTCATTAATTTCTTTTATTAAATTTAATGTATTTTTAATACATATAAAGTTTAGCTTTCTGCTCTCCTTCTTCATATGATTTTTATGCCAAAATCTCACAAGCCTCCGTGAGCTCAATATGCTTAAAAAGGGGTACAACATTTATATAGATTTTCTTGTCGTTTCACAGATATACATTTAAAAGAAAATACAATAGGGTAATCATGAAATTTAAAGCTTTTTTTTATTGTATAAAGTGACGAAACTAGCAAAACGTTTACCAGATGGCAAGTGCAACGTCTGCCCACAACAAACGCTATGTTACCCAGAAAATTTCTGTGTGACGTCACACTGCGCCCGTCACCCTGAGATATCAGTTCTGAATTCTCATATGCCCAGTGATTACGCTAGCTCTCAGTGCCTTTCAAACCGAAACACAGTAATGTTTGTACACTACTGCTTCACAGCAGAATAACTGGCCCTGGGATGGTACTGTATAGGAATCCTACCACCAGTGAAGCTAACGATATAAAGCTATTTCTGTAATTTTTATTGTTATTAAGAAATGATACCAGAAAGTCATATGCCTTTTGGTAAGTGCCACGCCTATTATTTACAGTTGTGTTATAATGCATCAATATGTGTTAAGGACAGACGCTACCAATAACAGTTACAGTGGTCGTAGTCGTAGTAGTCATTCCTATGTAGGAATCCGTCTAGGTAGGTACCACCCCCGGGCTAGTTATTCTGCCGAGAATCAGTAGTGTAAAAACATTGCTGTATTTCTGTTTAAAGGGCACTGAGAGCAATTGTAATCACTGGGCATATGTATCGTAAGAACTGATGTTTTAGGGTGACTCTGCCTGACACATTATTTGTTATAGGCAGACGTTGCACTTACCATCAGGTGAACGTTTTGCCCATTTATTTCATATTCACTTTATCCAATAAAAAAAACTGAACGCGTTAATACATAATATTGCTTCGTGCCAGAGTAACTAGGTCCCGTGGTGGTGCTTAGAGGGACTCTTCAACAGGAACTCTACCACCAACTTTCATACTTATTACTCTGCGACTATTGAGAAAATACTTTGAAACATAAATTTAGTGAAGGAAGGTAAGTTACTTTGCTAAGATCCGCATGCAAAATATAAAAATGGTGTATATTACCTAGTTTTTTGAAGAGCACCGCCCGCCCTCCCTCAGTAGCGTGCACAAGCAAACTAACACCGCCACCAGGAACCGCCACCAGGTACCCTCCACCAACCACTACAATACTACCACTAGATAATATACACCACTGAAGTCGAGAACATGACACGTGTTTCGCCCCAAAACGAGGCATTATCAAGCGGCGGTAAGCTAGATAATATACACCATTTTTATATTTTGCATGCGGATCTTAGCAAAGTAACTTACCTTCCTTCATTATAATGGATTTCCGCAAAGTAACCCCTGATTCTATTAACTACATAAATTTAGCTTAAAACTGGAAATGTTAATTTTACTACTTGATTATTAAAGTGTGTGTGGTTATAGCTAATGACTTACCTTGGTGGAAATTTGCTTCGGCCGATTTGATAGCGTACTATAAGCGACCATATTAATCCTAATATCAGTTTCAGATTTCCATTTACGATATCGACGTTACCTGCAACCGAATTAAAGTGAAAATTGTAGTTTTCAACAGAACAAATTAAGATTTAGTGAAGATCAAAACTTTAATCACCAGTGTACAAATAACATCACCTAAATTAACAAGACATTTTAGGGATAGGTTTTTCTTTTATTCCGTCTTACACGGAATCTTATCAAATTTTATATGTTCCGCTGCACGACACAGGGTTCTTATCCTTGCCGTAACATGTGCCGGGGCATATCCCATCTCTATGCCAAACAACGAATTGATGAGCCTTACTCAGCTTTGAGTTTCATTTAATTTTTGTCAGATTTCCTTACGTTTTTCACTGCTCAGAACACTACGTCCTGTAGAAGTAATCATTGCAGACTTTTTCGGGATTACCGTATTTTTCGGACTATAAGACGCGCCTTTTAACAAAGAAAAAATGGACTCCAATTTTGGGTACGTCTATGGTCGAAGGAACCATTAAAATATTTTCTATAATAAGCCATCTCTAAATTTGATGTAGCCGTGGTAGCTCAGGGGCTAGGCGCTCGCTTTTAATTTCATAGTACGCGAGCGACCTGGGTTCAATTCCCGGTGCCGGCACCACTAAAATTGTTCATTGCAATTTTAAGTCCTGATTTACCACGCACTAAACGGTGAAGGAAAACATCGTGAGGAAACCAGCATGTCTGAGAAATAATTTCGAAGACATGTGCACTCCGCCAACCCGCATTGGAGCAGCGTGGCGGATCCTTCTTAGCTCCAAAACCCTCTCAGAAATGAGAGGATGCCTGTGCTCAGCAGTGGGACATTAATAGGCTGAAACTTTACTTTACTTTACTAAATTTGAGGTACTCCTTATAGTCTGAAAAATACTGTACATCGGGATAGGAACTCGGTGTAGTAGTCGTAGTGCGAAAGATTTCAACATGTAAATGTGGTATAAGAAACGACATTGCCACGGCTCTCATATTAGTGAAATGAATTCAATATCAAATCCTCCTCCCCCTCTATGAATAATATATATGTTTATAACAAGGTCGACGCAAAGTTATTTCTGTGATATTATTTTTTTCTAAATACTCATTAAGAAAATATGAAAATTTCATTTAAAAGCAAAAAGTGCAGTGCTTTCTTTAAAGTTAAACAGTAGTTATCCCGTCCCGCGGGTAATAAGTTCAACATTAAAAAAAATTAGAACACAGAGTTATAAAGTTAGTTTTTCCCTTAGCTATAAAAGCAACGTAAAGCTTGGTTGGTTATTTTTAAATAAAAACGACGATGCAGAGAGTATGCGGCCAAACCTCCCGCAGAGCACGTGATCGACAAAGTGAATTAAATGCTTGCGTAATGCTCCAAGTTACTCAGAAATTTATAACGAACTATTTTCATTGTTTTTGTCACTGAAAAATATTTTTTCTGTATTCGAAATAATATTATGTTAAACCAATTCACTTACAATATACATCTCAATAACATTGAATGTTACAAGTTGATTGATTACTAGGAAAGTCTTTCATTATCATTACACTTTTGGCTGATCGGATACTGTTGAAATCATTTTATTATATGATCCAAAGACATTTTTTTTAATCATTCACATGTTTTATTTTATTTCTTTGAACCAAAAACTTGAAATTAAAAGAATAATTTTTTTTAAAAAGCGAATAATGTCTGTATCAAACAAACGAGTGTAACTATTCTTGATAACCTTTGTGAGTAATTTTACCGACGCGTTGGCTTTGAATAAGCTATTGTTAGTGTTTTCCCATGACGAATTGGTTAACTTAGTCATATTAAAGCGCGCTCACCTATATTGACTAGCTTAACGCCATCATCCTCAATTGCCTGTAGAGCAGTGGTGACGTTCTCTAATCGGTGGTGTTGGTTAGTTGGGTTTTTACTCCATCCTTTTAGACGCCTGCCCTGCAATGCTTCGACCAGTGCACATAAAACTGTGCCGTCTCGTAGGTCCTCTACTAAATCAATTACCTGTGTTTAAAAAAAAAATTTTGTTTTATTTTCTTGGTCTACTATATTATTTTGTATTTTTATATGTAATGTGTATAATATTCAAAAAAATAGGCGCTTTTTTAGACTAGTATAGTTACATAAATTTTTTTAGACAATTCAATGTGAATTACATAGAAACTCATAACTCTACTTAAGTTAGTATAAATACGGTATGAACTATGAATTTAATTATATTGTTTTTGACTGTGTCTGAAGTAATTTGTAATAATTTCAATATTAATAAATAATTTCTTTATCCCCGGTAGCCCTAAAACTTTTAAATTTATTTCGAATTAATTGAAACTCTTTTAATATTTTAAATTTCTAGTTACAACTTTGTTATTTAAATAATTTATTACGCGTATATTGTGTACCTTAATATTCATTGGCTTTAGAGTCTCATTGACCCAGTTTCTAAACGTGTTAGCTTGGATTTCAACCCAAAGGTCTTCATGACCCTTAATCGCCATTCCTTTTGCAGCGGTTCCTTCAGGGCTGCGTGCTGCAAGGCCCGCTTGAGTGATGCGACCTGCGGAACCATCGGCCGAATGAGCACGCACGCCCTGGTGCGTTACTCGCATTTCCTCCATCTTGATTAGCGTTAATTATACACGAAAAAACGATTTAAAATTTGTTCTTGTCTTTTCAATCTCCGACACGTCGTATTTCACCGTCATCTGAAAGAGAAAAAAAATCTTTGAATATTCACATATTTGAATTTATTTTTTTATTTATTTTGCTTCATCGTTTTATTTCTGAATTGGAATCGCCGTGAATAGGGTCCGGACCCTTGTTTTGAATTTTGTAGTTAGCGGATAACCTAGGATAGATTACTGGTGCCGGCACCACTAAAACTGTAAATAGCAATTTTATATGTTTATTTACCTCGAGGTGGAACCGTTTCTTCTAAGATCTCTGAACCCTTTGAAAAATGAAAGCCTATGCTCAGGAACAGGCTATTTGGGATAGGCTGTTACTTTTATTACCTTTAATGACCGCGTGGCCTAGTGGTTAACGTACGTGACTTCTACGCCGCGGATCATGGGTTCGAATCCCAGCCGGACCCAACATTTGCATTTTGTGCAAAAACACAAATAGTAGGTTTTCGGCTCTGGTTATCTTGTGCATATGAAATATGTATGTAAACGCACCCACGATATAGGAGAAATCCTACTTTGAAGCATTGTTTTTTTATTAAAAAACCTTTACTTACACTCTTTTCTTAATACATTTTTAATATGCGACACTTTCATATAAAAATGTATTCAGATTCACTTCCATGTCTTATTTATCCATGTATTATAGCATACATGCATTTGACCTTTCTTCTGATATTATATTATACATTGGGTACCGCTATGTGTGGCATTTTGACTCTAACATATTCCGCACAGAGGACAACTTCTAGATGTATTTAAAAAAAAAACATTTAGATCAACAGATGTCATTAGGTAGGTCATTAGGTAGTTATTAATGAGCCGAATCTTTATCTAAAACGATAATACATGTTTCAAAGTATCGCTTGTGAAAACCGGCAAAAATAAAATGTTCAATCAATACTCACAAAAATCTTAATGTTAGGAAAAACAGCTTCCAATATCATCTACAAGACTATTAACGAAGCAAAAAACCCTATAATAGGAGTACTCGTCCCCTTCCTCTTTTGCGACCTTCAAAGTAATACACGAATCGTGATGCGCGTTAGTGTCAACGGAACTCTTCTAAGAGTTTTAAACAGATTGATGACGTATTGTCAATTAAGCCGTGATTTATGAGGTTTTCGAACCTTTTTTAGAGCACTCTGAAAGAGGTATGAAATTTTCAATAGCCAGATGCGAAATGAAGATTATACTGACGTGATTGAATACTTTGATGTCGTTAAAAGTTTGTTAAAAAACTATTAGTGGGATGGAAATTCGATTAGTATTCTTACTTATAAATTGGGTAAGTATACCCTTTAGATTACATAACACACATTTCAGTAATTTGTACCAGTAATCGATATATTTTTAAATGTGAAACAAGCATACAACGTCTGCCCATAACAAAACATTCAACTCATTTCTATTACATTTATCCGAATAACATTTCTAGTTCAGTTATATCATCATCATCAACTTACGCTAGCTCATGGCAGTACACAGGCCTCTCCCAAGACGCACCACTGAGCCTGAACCTTTTGCACGTTTCATGCATTTTTTTACATAATACTAATTAAACCTAATTTTACAACGTAGATCGTCGCTCCATCTCGCTTGATCTCGCCAAGGGCCGTCCCACACTACGTTTACCCAATCGCAGTCCACTGTAGGACGCGCTGACTCCAGTTGTGTTCACCTCAGAGACTAATGTGACCAGCTCTTTGCCCGTTTAGCTTGCAAACACGGAAGGCTAAATCGGTGATCATGGTTCTCCGCCAGACTTCTTAATAACGAATCTTATCCACCAGAGAAATCCCGAACAAGACTCTTGCCAGTACTCTCTGAGCTTTTGTAGTCACAATGTAAGTGTGCCCACGTTTCTGTGCCATAACGCAAGACTGTCGTTTTCAGGCTTTGCTCTATTGTTGTATAACATTTTTTTTCATTGTTGAGTATGATAATACATTTAATAGTAAAATATTATAGTCACATAATAATTTAATTAACTTAAGTAACCTAATAGAATCAAGAGCATCAAATTTAAATTGTTATTTAATTGTCAAATTAAAAAATAATTTCCCATCCAAATCGTTAAATAGATTGTTAACTTTAAGTCATTTTAATGTATTTAAATTACGTAGGAGCACGTACAAGGGTCGCAATAGTTTATAAGGATGTATACAGTTAGGTTGCTTAAGTTTTAAAGCGGTTTATAACTTGATACGTATCTGTTATTTCTTGTAATATGTGCTTAGCTTCTGCTTCTCCATCTAGTATTTTTTTGGAATTTGCGCCGATTAATGATACTTTATGATCAAGAGATTAATTAAGATGTGATTGTAATATCTATAATATTCCTGTAGCTATGTGAACATATAGAGCCCGCGCGATCAAATTCACAGGGATTTTAAATAAAAAAGAGTTATTTAGTAATTGTTATCTTTCTTAAAAAATACAGTATATTTCAGATGTTTTCTTTTCATATTATGAGAAAACATTTGTAAATATTGGCTTTATTGAAAAAAATAGGAAACGATTTTGACAGCTTCCGGCATATACCGAAAACTGTCATCTAAGCAAGATATTTAACGCAGAAGTCTGTCTCTAAAAATACACACCTTTTCGTATACAATAAAATAACAATCGTAAAGGTTGAGCGAGATTTTTAAGACAGTATGAGAGGCAAAGATATCATCATCATCATCATCATTTCAGCCTATCAATAGTCCACTGCTGAACCCTATGTTCACCCTGCCTCCCCCATAGACTATATAACACTGTCCTAAGCCACCTGCATCCCTCAACTTTCTACCATACCGATAGATAGGCACAGATATTCACAAATTTTCCGTTCAATGGAAGACATATAATTTGTTACCTCAACCGGGACTGATGAAAACGTCGGAAACTATAGTTGTTCCTAGTAAAAATCTATAAAAATCTATCTATGTATTGAGTTAAAAAAACCTAGTGGAGTGATAAATAAAATTAATAAATAATGTTAGTAGAATATTCCACAGACAATATAAATGTATCTCTTTTCGATATACGGAACTTCATAACTCTAATATCATATCGAACATTATGGTCACCTAAATGTCAAAAAAAATTAACATTGTGAGTCCTTGTTATGAAGTCATCCATCATTTTTTGGCTTTGCACTGATTTGAATAAACGTAAAGTAATATGTGCGAATACATTATAAACTAGTACAAAAAGTTTTAGTTTGGTTTTATTGTATCGATGATAAAAAAGGTTAAATTATTTAGAATAATATATTATGTATATTACTGGCATGTAATAGTGTCCCGGTTTGTAAAATAGTTTCCTGTCTCCGAATTTTCCGTTTTTTAAATGAAAATGGTTATTACTGAAAAAGTTGATTTATACGCGAGAATATTGCAGGTCCGTAATTTCAAACAAATTGTTCTTTTGGCTCAAATTAAGTACTATGTAGTAGTAGTAGCAGTTATGGGCAGATGTTATACTTACCATAAGGTGTACGTTTTGGTCGTTTCTTCACTGATCGCAAAACGTTCACTTGATGGTAAGTAAAACGTCTGCCAATAACAAATGCAGTGTCACCCAGAACACTTCTATGTGGCACCACATTTCGCACGTCACTCTGAGATATCAGTTCTTCAGTCTCATATGTCCAGTGATTACACTAGCTCGCAGTGCCCTTCAGACCGAAACACAGTAATATCTGCACTCTTCTCGGCAGAATAACTGGCCCTTGGGTGGTTCCAACGTAGACAGATCCCTGGATAGAAATCCTACCACCAGTTATAACACAAGTTTTTATTTTCACTAAGTTTTTTTTTAGGGGTCTAAGCTAAATTTTTCGTACATTTATTTATTTTATTGTCAGCTACTGTACGGAATATTACTTGGATTAGGCTTCGCTTGGAACTATTCATTAGTCAAAACCTTAGATAACATTAAATGTCTTTAAAACTGTTGAAGTATGATGCCCGTAAAGTTATTGCGCGAAGAACTGATATGGATACTTCAAAGCCCAGCCTTGTCAAAGCTAAGTGTCATCACCCAGCATCTCATCACCGTTTTAAAATAGAAATAATGGTAGCTTATTCTCAATATTCTTTATTTCTTAAAAAAATCGATGATCTCCCGAATAGTAGTAACATTATACATCTAGTTATATTATAGCGTTTTACGCATATTACGCTGTAGGCCATACAATTATTTGTCTGTGTGGGAATTGCACCACTGCGCCAAATAAGTCATACTCGTATAAAAAAATATAATAATTTTTTCCATCAGGACATACTTTTAATTTTCTCTACGGGCGAGTTTAGTACGTATTTTGATAATACTCGCAGTTTGAACCGAAATTAATTTACATATAATATATTTGATAGTATTTTTTATTTTTGTTTAGTTTTACACTCGTATTTTTTTATTATATTTGGAGTGATTGCACGCAGTAGTACCTTTGTTTATTTTGTTTATCGATTATTGGGCAACCAATGAAACGTAATTATCAGAATGACATTTATCTTATATATCCGTGTGGGTCGTGCTGACTTTAAATTAGTCAGTCATTATATGTTAATGTTTTATATATTATTATAGAGAATGGTTTGTGGGCAGATTACTTGCTACCGCAACGACAGAGCGTCACTTCTATTTTAGTCGTTCATGATCGTGACTTATGTCATTGTTGAAGTACAACCTTCAACAATGTGAGAAAAATTGTTACGCTGTAACATTTGCATTTAAATGAAGGAATTTATGTCAGATCTTAATTATTCATTTTGCGATCTAGTGTCATCAGGTAAACAAAATGATTCATTCTATCTACATTGCCCTTACTTAGACCACGTTGCGGTTTCCCTTTGTGTTTAGCCTTATTTGAATATTGTCCACATCTGTATGACATCTCAAGTTACACACGACAATACGACCGGGAAGTATATGTGTATATGGAAGTAGACTTACAATTTTTTTTTAAGTTTTGGTTTGTTGTTGGTGGCAGGAAGTGTGGCCATTAAGGGTTCTGGTCTTAAACTGGTCTTTGGGGTGGTGCAATAGGAATTTTATTTAGAGTTTAATATTATTATGAAATATAGAATATACATGTACCACTGCTGAGCACAGGCCTTCTCTCATTTCTGAGAGTGTTTTTGTTGTTTTAAGTGCTGATTTACCACGTGAGAGCGGTGAACGATAAAGTGAGGAAACCTGCTTGTCTGAAAAATAAAAAAATCGAAGACTGTGATGTCAATAGAATAGAACAGAATAGAGTAGGAAAATAATAGAATGTAAAGTCCGCCAACCCGTATTGGAGCGGCGTGGTGGACTTTTCCCGCCTGCAAAACTGTCGCAGAAATGTGAGGAGGCCGGTGCTCAGCACTGGGATATTTATAGAATGTAATTTACTTTTTCCGCTAAAAAAATTAATGACGTCCATAAAAAAAGTCGAATTTTTTTACAACATATATTTATTTTTATTATCTTCGTATATTTCCACTTATAAATAAGCTTTTGCTTCAAAAATCTACCTGATTAAAGCAATGCAATGCGGTGCACAACCGATGGCGGAAAATCCATACGAATTTGCCGAGCCCAAATCCCACCATCTAGATAAGGTATTCAAGGTAATCGAGTAACAATTTTTGTTACATTTAAAGCAAAAAATACTAATATTGGTTGAAAATGTTTTTATTAATAAAGTGTAGGATTTCTGAGATCTCATGGAAAAAATTTCATTACTGCAACTTAAATCGAAACAACCAATATTTAGTGATAGGCCTGCCTTGCAGTAGAACTATTTCAATAGCGTTTCATTTTATAAAAAAATGATGATGGGTACCATTCATATGTAAAGTATATTTTATGACAAAGGCACGTTTATTTTTGTTAGTATTGATTTCACACCCGAATAAATTGTACTGTATTTATCTCATTACTATAAAGTTACATTTTATGTGTATGTACTGAAAGGTTTGTACTCGTACTCAAGGGAAATGACTCGCGTTTATCCTCAAAAGCCGATATTCCGTGAGAGATTTTTTTCAAAACGTCGCAGTTCAAATAGCTATTTTTATTTAAACCATCTTTTTTCAATTGTACTTTGACAGCTGCCACAACACAAAGTTTCATCAAAGATCTCTAAAAGGTAAGGGACATACAGTGTCCCTCGGGCTCTTACTACTGATCTTGATAGGATATGCCATTCTACCCAACGTGATTTCCTTAAAAAGTTTCTAATATCGCGACATGATTATGACGTACATTGGCAGGCGTTTAGGGACATTCTTTAACTTGATACAAAACTTATGAAGGTGAAAAAAGGCATGCATTCTTTTTATAAACAAAGACACGAGAGTTATTTCAATTTCTGTATATAATCTGTATTAAGGGTTTACTTATCCAAGTTTACCTTAAGATTGGAAAGAGTATTAAATTACTTTACGTCTACTTCTACGATAGTTTTGATGGTCAACATTAAAATTTATGAAGACCTAGTACATATATTATTGAAGAAGATTGATGTTTATCTGTGAACTACAATGAGTTGAGATTACGTTGTATAAATCATTAAAATAAATGTACCACGTTACAAATTTGCGTAACTTACAGGATAAAGTATTAGTGAATATTTATAATTCTGCAGCGTCGACTAAAAATTTCAAGTTTTTACTTTTATATTATGAATTCTATATTAAAATGTTTGAAGTACTTAGATGCAGCTCAAGTAAAGTGTAGGTCAATGATCAATAAATTAAGCTCATAGATTATAGAATAAGTATAAAGAAATCGGAACTCATGTTGCTTATTTAAAAATAGGTTCTTAATTAAAAATATATATATTTAGAATACTTTGACATTAGCTAAAAGTCTGCGAGTTTTTTTAATGGAAGAAAGTGATGAGACGAGCATACTGTTCACCTGCTGGTAAGTGCAATGTCGGCCAATAACAAATGCTGCGTCACTCAGTATATTCCACACTGGGCTCGTCACCTTAACACATTTTCTTAAATCATTTGCCCAGCAATGACACTAGGTATCAGTGCCTTTCAGACCGCAACATAGTAATGTTTGTACAGTTCTGCTTAAAGGCAGAATAACTGGCACTATAGATATGTGTATGGACGGATTCTGAATAGGCATCCTACCGCCAGTATTTTTTTTATTATAAATAAATAAATATAAATATTGTAAACTAGCTGCGTCCCGCGGTTTCACTCGCGTAAAAACTGCCGACTTCGTAGGTGAGTCGTACGTTCGGCCATTCTCGGTAATGTTCCAACGGACAGCATTTGATTATTATTTATTTAAATAAGGTAAAGAAATAAATATGTAATTCTGTGTTTAAGTTTAAAATTCAAAATTACTTAATAGCTTAAAAAAACATTTTGCGAGGCATGAGGCATATTATCTAATTTATTAGATTTCAAGTTCTTTTGCAAATCTATGTCATAGCAGCGTGAAGCTCGAGGTTCGTTCGTGAAATAAATTGTATGCATAACTGCTAGACAAGTTTATTATGTGAGGTGTAAACAAGACGGTCGATATTATCAATTTCTTTCAAAGAAGTTGAAGAAAACAAAATCGTATATCCCATGACTTATAAGTGTATAGTTGCGATAGATACGATAATTGCAAAATTCAATGTCATTGAATGGTCGAAATGATGTTGATAATATTTGGCTGACGCAAATATGAGCATGTTTACTTTTTCCGTAGTCAGCTGAAGTGGTTGCCAATATGCTTTCACCAGAATGCTACCTCGTATTTTTTTTTCTGTTCAATTCTTTATATATATTTTATCTTAAAGAACGCTTTGAATTTCTAGAATATTCTCACCCACGAGGTTGTCTCGAAGAAATTGCTTTCAGTGATAAGACCACCCGTTTTACTGCCTTAAACTTAAAGTGTACATTTGTATTTTATAAAAAAAGGGCTCAATTACGATCCCATCTGATGGTAAGTGGCGATGTAGTTCTGGATGGTAAATGCACTAGCTGTACTAATGAACTAGCTACAATAAACGCCTGTTTTCGAGACTAATAAACAAGTGAGGATCACCAATTAGCCTCTTGGCTCGTCTCCCCACTGAGTTTAAGGCTGTCATTTAATATTTGGGAGCTCTAGCCCATATGTGGCAGCAGTACTCTACAGCCAACCGGACCTGAGCTTTATACAGGTTTAGAAGCTATCTCAGAGTAAAGTACCGCTCCACTTTTGAGAGGACTCCCAACTTTCTTGCAGCTGCTTTCATCCTAAACTCAATGAACCGCCTAAAGTTAAGGTTCGACTGCTAAGAAGTGAAGGCGGTCGATGTATTTCAGAGATACTTTCTGAAAAATACGAGGAGGGATCAAAAAGTAGAGAGAACGACATACTCCTTGGTAAGAAAAAAAATAAATATAGCTCAAATACATATTTGTAATATTAATAAAGAAAAAAAATCTTAGATTCTCTTTGTTTTTTTCTAAATGTAGTAATTTGTTTGCTTCGTGTCGGAACGTGTTCTCGAAAATCGAGAAAAATGAAGTAGGAGCCGTTATTAAATACCTCTCTTTAAAAAAGTTAACGACGCAAGAGATTCATTGCATTTGGAGGCAACATAAGGAGAGTCTGCTTCGCCGTATTCCACTATCGCAAGGTGGGCTTCTCAATTTTGAGTAGGGAGAACGAGCACGGAAGACGAACATCGTTGCGGTCGTCCATCGACGTCAGTCATTCAAGAAAATGTTGCGAAAATCGAGAACATTTTATTGAGCGATCGAAGAATTACCATCCGATACCTAATTCAAGAAACGGGCATTTCATATGGAAGTATTCAATCCACATTGAAACAATCTTTCAATATGAGAAAAGTCTCCGCAAGGTGGGATGGATGGGCCGAGAATGTTAACCGACAGTCAGAAACCAAATCGACTTGACATTTCGAAGATATTGTTGGACCAGTTTCAAGAAGATTCTTAAAACTTTCGAATTTCGAAACATGGGTCCATCATTTTGATCCCGAGACAAAACAGCAATCTTCGCAATGGAAACGGCCCTTAATCACCGACCCCGAAGAAGTTTCGTGCCGTGGCATCGGCTGGCAAGTTATAGCCTCAATATTTTGGGACTCAGAAGGGATATTGTTGATTGATTACTTGGAGCGTGTAACCACTATTACAGGCCAATATTATGCGGCTTTAATTCCCAAATTGAGGAATGCCATCAAAGAGAAAAGGAGAAGGAAACTTCGAAGAAGCGTGCTATTACCCACCCGCGCGCAGGTCGGCAGTTGCGATGGCTGCCATTCAGCAAGCTGGCTTCGAATTGATTGACCACCATCTTTATTCACCAGATCTGGCGCCTAACGATTATCTGTTTTCCAACTTGACGCTGGAAAATAGTTAATGACTGTTTTCATTAATAAATAAATAATAATAATAATACTTAATCATGTTGTTTCCAGCTATTTTTATATATTCTTTATTGCGACGTAATGAAACCGCACCGTTTATGAAGAGATTAAGAACTGGTGATGAAAAGTGGATCGCGTACGACAAAAACGTGCGAAAAAGGTCGTGGTCAAAGGTCGGTCAGGCTTCACAGACTGTGATAAAATCCGGGTTAACCCGCAATAAGGTGATGCTGTGTGTATGGTAGGATTGGAAGGGAGTTGTTCATTATTAGCTTTTCTCCCTGGCAGAACCGTCGATTGAGATCCTCTACTGCTAACAACTGATGAGAATAAAGCAAGAAGTTGAGAGGAAGCGGCCGGCATTGATCAATAGGAAGGGTGTGATCTTTCATGACGACAACATTAGACCACACATATCTTTAGCCACTCAGCAACAATTAGGAGAGTTTGGCTGGGAGTTGTTAATGCATCCACCATATAGCCCTGACTTTTGCACCTTCAGATTTCCACCCGTTTCGGTCTCTTCAGAATTCTTTAGGTAGTGTCAGGTTAACATCAAGAGAGGACTGCCTAAACTACTTGTCGCGTTTGTTTGCTGAGAAGTCCTTAATTTTCTACAGCAACGGGATCATATCACTACCTTCAAGATGGCAAAAAAGTCATCGAAAAAAATGGCTCATATATACTGTAATTAAATGTAAATAATTTTGAAAAAAAAAGTCTTGATTTTTCTATAAAATGCGAAGATACTTATTTCCTAGCCTATTATCTTTATTTGCTAAACGTCAGTTTTATTCAAAAGTTGAAAGAAAAATAGTGAATTGTTTTACATTCCGTAATCATCCCATGGTTCTCAAAAAGAAAATTATTTGATTTTTGATTAAAAAATCAAATAATTTTCTTTTTTATGTAAAACGTCTTTAAAATAACCTGCGATGGCATAAAATGTGCACTTTAACTTTTTAGAAACAAAACTTAGTAGACCATAAAGCGTAATAAAAATAAACGTGGATCATGAGAATGTCCGTTCACCATTGTATTCACTAAGTAAGTACAAAAAACTTATTAGTACTTCAAATGTAACTAACTGTATTTAGTTGCGTACATATATCACAATATACAATATACATGCGCAACTAAATACAGTCTTGCTGTGTGTTGGCGGTGTTAATTAAGATACCTACGTCCAAGTGTTGTCAGCTTAATGACAATATTTAAGGTAAGCAGAGATCACATGGTTTATGACCTTTAATGTGTAGCAAATCGCGTTGCGAAGGTAAAAGGAAGGAAGTCTGCTTTTTGTATCCAATGTATAATTGGTCATTATTTAATGTCACGCTTACTAATGAGCCACACAATGAGTACACAAATAAGAACAACAAAGAAATCAAATCTGTGAGAATTCTTCTACGTAGTCATTTAAGGATCACGTGACTACGAAACTTCATGTTGAATCGTGGGCTCATCGTAGCTGTAGACAATATACGTGTGACGTTATTAGTTTTCGGGCATACGTTTGTTATTATTATTCTGTCTGCTAATAGTTGATTGTGCCGTCCCTCCGATTTAATCGAAAAAGTGTAACACAGAGTACGGGCAAGGAAAACCAAAATTATCTTATATACATATTTGCGCTAATACTTGTAAAATATTATAATAGACGAAATTGTTTGAACATCATAATAGCTCCTGTTTTGTTTATATTATTAATATTAGTTAAAATGAATATGTAAGAATAATGTTAAAAATTGAGTATTCTAACGTTATAAACTTTACATGCAAATGGTTTTCATTAATTAAGAGAGTTGTATTGTAAATTTATACTATAAATAACACTGGAACTACTTCTGACTTGAAATGAAAACCTTTTAAACACAAAACAGTTAAATATAAAGCGGATTACAAGGAAAACAAATTCTCAATGCATGTTTTATTTTAAAAAAAAATTTTTTTGAAGCAATTGCTTTAAAAACTTATATTTACAAACGCCAAAGTAGAATCCTCAAAAGTAAGTAATATAAGCAAAATACATTTTGTTATACGAGTATATTATTTTTGTAAAAAATATGTTGCTCTTGCTTTATTAAGACCCCGTTATTTTTATAGTGTGTGAGTTTAAATGAGGTAGGCGTAATACATATATATTATTATAATAATTATAAGTTTATTTAGTACTAGCGATCCGCCCAGCTTCGCACGGGTAGACAGATGTTAGAAAGTAAATTAGTACTTTATTTGGACAAATAGAACATTATCAATTCCTTACACTAATACTCTTTGTAGCGACTATTCTCATCGGCGGCTCTGCAGCTGGTCAGATAAGATTACGTTATTTTACCAAAATAATGTCACATACAGAGACACCGCGGCCTCTGTATTTTTTAAAGAGCGTTTTAAAGTTAAGTAAAATAAAATATTTAATTAAAATTACAAACCACTATTCAATTGTATCCAGTTTACAAAAAATAATATGTTTAGGTAACTAATTAATAGATCTTAGTCTATTCGCGAGTAGCGCGGGCGAGCGTAGGGCTGTTCGCTCACACCGCGGCATTTTTCTTACGAGTACTTTTAGCATTTTTATACCTGTCGTAACTTCTAAACGACAGGTCCGATTCGAATAATTTAGAGAGGACTTTACATGTACATAATAATAACAACCTTGACTATGAAACTATTTTGTAGGATAAGGATTAATATAATGATGCGGATGTCATCATCTTTCGTTTCTACCCGTGTTTTGATAGACTTATTTGAACAAAAAGCAGTTATTGTGACTTAACTATAATAGTTAGACATATAGCCTCCCGGACTTTTTTGTGAGTAATGATGAGTACTATGAAAATGTAGTACATTATTTCCTTTAGCATTGATTGTTTTTGCGCACGCCAAATAATGAAATATCAGTAAATTTTTGATACCTTGAGTTACATAATAGCAATTTTCGTAAGAATATTGTTTTTTTTTTTAAATTAAATACAACTCATATTAGTCGGTGATAATGTAGTTGTTTAAAGGTGATTTTTTTTTAATATCGGTTCAGTAGTTTAGTTTTTGGTTTCAGTAGTTTTTGAGTTAAATCATTATAACCAAACATACAAAAAATCAAATCTTAGCCTAAAACTTAATTTGATACACACATATACGTATTTCATTGTTGTAACAGAATAATAATTATTAAAAACGTATCATGAACAGATATACCAAATCAATATCTTTTGGCAAGTTTTAATTATTTAGCATTCACGAAATAATTAAAACGTTATTTTTAACGTACGAAACTAACTCCTCTGTTTCTCCGTCTGTTTGTTACCTGTTCACGGCTCAAACGTTGAATCGATCTTGACGAAATTCGGACACAGAGATACCTTGCGTCCTGCAGACGGACCACAGGATACTTTATTCCGGAAAATCAAGGAGTTCGCACGGTATTTTCAAAGTTTCAGCTAATTTTATATAAATATTATTTTGGGCAAAAGATCGTCCAAAAGTTTATTTAAATCTCTTAAGCGGTTCTCAGGAGTATCTCATGCATAATAATGAGTAAAACACAAAAATTAAAGCTGAGCCACCTGGTTTTGAAATAATATTTTTCTTAAAGCTAAACTTAATTTCGAAAACTCTATTTTTATTTGTTTATCTCAGTTTTAGAAATTAACTTATGCTGTTATGTGTGATGAGATTTTTTATTTTTGTTATAGTTTGGTCTACCGCATGAGGACTATCATGTCATTCGAACCGGAACACGGCAACAGATGTAACGTTATTTTGCGGTTTAGAGGCGGTTAGAGTGCTATCTCACTTATCATCTTCTAGAGGTATATAGATATATCATCGAGAAATATATCGACATGTCAAATACATTTTTAATAACAGCTTGCTATCTTACCGTTCTTAGAACGAATGTTTTAATTTTAAAAGTTTTCTTGTATAAATTCGTTTCTCCTCAACGAGAAAACTTATGTATTCTGTATATGAATATGTAGTCTTCTTGATGTATTTGTTCTGTTAAAGACATTATTTTGTTTATTATTATTACCACTGCTATGCTTCTTAAATATTAAAGTTACTATATTTTTTGCAAACATAACACTCGCCTTTGTCTTGCTTACGATATTATTAAAACACCAGAGTTTTTTAATATGCGTTGTGAAAACAAGATAAACAACGCAGCTCTTGAAAGTAACGATGGTTAGTGAGGGTTAAACGTTTTGCTCATGTCATCTAAACTCTGTTGTCCTTAGTATTATTACCCCCCTTTTTCTCTTATAACGGAGAGATGTAGATAATGCAAAAGTTTTGATTGTATATGCATATAATAAAAGTAAATATATTAAAATTTAGACTTTATAGGCTTTTGTTTCACGAATACCATTCTTTCGCAAATTCTGTACCGAAAAAGTTTTTAAGATTGAAGCGTTTCCGTCATGCAATTTGTGTCTGTCAAACGAAGCAACAATACAGTATAAATCCTCGTATCGTTCTATTACTGGTGGTAGGATTCCTATGCAGGAATCCGTCTAGGTAGGTACCACCCCAGGACCAGTTACTCTGCCGTGAAGCAGTAGTTTGCAAACATTACTGTGTTTCGGTTTGAAGGGCACTGTGAGCTAGTGTAATCACAGGGCGTATGAGACTTAAGAACTTATGTCCCAGGGTGATGGGCACAGTGTGGTGTCACACAGAAATTTTCTGAGTGACACAGCATTTGTTACGGGCAGACGTTTCACTTACCATCAGGTGAACGTTTTTCTCGCTTCAACACTTTATCCAATAAAAAAATATATAATGAAAACTCCTTTTTTATCTAACGGTTCAGAATTTGTAATAGAGTACACTACCCACCTGATTGTAAATAAGTTATAGTTACCTATAGCCATCAACATCCATTCTCGATAAAATTAAAAAATAAATTAACAACGACGAAGACTAAGAACTCTTACTGCCAGATTTATTTATTAAACAACGTTGTTGATTTTTCATAATAAAACATTTTATATAAATAATGCAGAATTAACTTATACATGTGAAAAGAGTCAAATCGGCGCTAAATTTATTGTATAATGTTATTTTTAACGAGCGACTGCCTAACGATGTGCTTCGTGCTCCGCTGCCTCCAATAATGTGCGAAACCATCGATGTAGAAATATCTGTCTGTACATATGTGCATGCATGTACATACCGTTCGTATATAAAATTACTCACATTTTCTTTTATTACAAATATTGTAATCAGATATAATTTTATACATGGAAATAAAATGCATCACTTGGTGTATTTTCCACGTAAGTCTTACGTCATCGGCCACTGTACGATAAAAATAAATATTAGCAGAATCCACAGCATGTGCAAACCACAGAGTGGTTGTTAACCTTTCTGTGGTTATTAAAAAACGTGGTATATATTTATCACAACGGTTACTACCGACGATTGGTTTATTTTTGAGGGTATCCTACGTTGACCTGAAATAATATATTATACACATATATATATATACACACACAATATATATATATATATATATATGTATGTATATATATATATATATATATATATTTGTATAAAAATATATCGTAAGAGTATTTCGTTAGTTATCGTATTTCCTATAATAGTAAATTTTTTTATTATTATTATTTCTAGAATTCTTGATCCCTTTTCCTATACCCCCATAGGTAAAAAAGATTACAGAACTTGGTCTCTTTTAGCGTAAAAAAACGCAATGAGAAGCTATTTGCATTCCACTTGACGTTTTTTCTTTTAACTCATAGCCGGAAACCGGTTTCCGTCATTCGCTTGCATGTTTTTACGGTTAAGTTATAAGTTCAACTTATATATTCATAGCTAAACAACAATATATAGCGAACACATTTTAGATAACTTTAATTTTGAAATCTTATGTATCTAGGTAGGTAGCAGACACTAGCAAGTAATTTTTTGTTATGTGCCTAAAAATATATTCAAACACTTTGGTCTGTGACGTTACTTGACAAACATTCGAGTCATATACAAACATATTGGTTAAACCGCGCAATAGTCTTAACTATTATTCACTTTTTCCTAGATATTGCGTACACCACTCAATACAAATTTTGAGTGGTAATTAAGAATACTTTTGACCAAAAAATCTTTTGGTGTCTTTGTTTTTTGTCCTTTTTTAGCTATTTCTTATTGTGTTATTTGTTCAAATGTTTATTTTAATATCCTATATATTTTTATTATAACTCAATTATTAATGCAACCTTACGACACGTGTTTTTAGGTGGAGTGCGATCGTGACACAGGATGATGTCATTAACGAATCACCTTAAAATCTTTGTCACCTTATGACATGATTCCCAAATTATGTTTAAGGCTCTGTTGATACATTATTAAAGTTTTATCATACCAAACCTAAACCGGTTGTACGCTTTCCTAGTAGAGTCATTCACAAGTTTTGATTCACCTGTCAGACGGACCATTACGAACTCTATCAGTGACCCATATTAGGTCATATAAGAAATTATATTGGTCATTTAGTCGATGAGCGTTGTTGTAACTTAGCTGCGAGCTCGGACCTGTAAATGCCCTTGCAATGCCTACTCACAGAAAATCAGTGCAAATTTGCAATTTCACTGTTTACCTTATTTCGGTCTGTTTATCCAGATATCACTAATGTTTGTTTAGTCACTTCGTTAATTTATCACTTATACTGCACGACGTTTGTTATTTTGACACAAGAATGTACGTGGTGCTAGCGTATGACCGCTGGCAGGCGCGAGCGAGGCACTGAACGTGAAGTACGTATGATGAAGGCAGGTTGCGCGGGAGTCTCCCCCTTCCCCTCCCGCGGCAAGGCTGCCCCGGCGTCGCAATAGCATTCCATCTGTGACGATAACGTGCCCATTTATGTCTTTGGACATGGCTGACGGCCATGTCGACCATATGGTGTCTCAGGCACGGTGTCATTATGTTTTTCAACGGAACACACAATAATAGTAAAATTACACATAAATGTATCCAACGGAACGCATGGGTTATTCGCTTAATAGTTCTGGGCTTGCCTTTGCAGAACGAATTGCAAGAAATAATCGGCCGCCACTTTTCATTACTATTTTATCCTTTGCGAAATATTCGAAATTGATGATCTCTATTAACTTTCAAAATAGTTCAAATCAGATTCCAAATAACCGACATTTTAGAAGAATCTGATTTTTACATGTACACTATCGATTTTTTGAAAACAAAGAATGCATGCGGTCAATAAAGGCAAAATTTAGAAGAACATTCAATATAGACTGAATCCAGAACAAGGAACCTCTTGGTAACAAAATTACTGATAAAGATCGCAAGAAAAAATATGAAAGCAGGTTGAGCTTCTTCTAGAAGAGGTCGTTCTTTCCTAACGGTTTGTAGTTCTACGAGCAATATGGCCGGTCAATTTCTATTATCTGATTCCCCAAACACCTCAAATAACATAATAACACACGATTGCTCTTGATTCTTGCTGGTTTCCGACTACGGCGTCTTCTTTCACTGTCATAGATATGTCATTTTGGCGTAAGTATAAGTGCAACAGAAACATCGCATCTTTATCATCACGTATCCGTATTAAGGCTTTTGCGATATGATCGGACTGAGGCTTGAATGTACGATATTAAATTCGAAAATCAATAACTTATTTTTTTAGGAATATTATTTTGGCTAGAATTTGGATCCAAGACTGAACAAGAATCCGTTGAATCACGTGACTACTTTTTACAGGAGTATGTTAATATGTAGGGATTGTTTTTTTTTTATAGGAACAAGTGACGAGACAAGCAAAACGTTCACCTGATGGCGAGTGCAACGTCCGCCCATATAAAATGTTGTGTGACCCAGAACATTTCTGTGTGGTGTCACGCTCCGCCCGTCATCTTAAGACACAAGTTCTTAAGTCTCAGATGCCCAGTAATTACGTTAGCTCTCAGTGCCCCTTAAACCGAAACACAGTAATGTTTGTCCACTTCTGCTCACGGCAGTAAAACTGGTACCTACCTAGACAGATTTCTGGATACAAATCCTACCACCAGCTAATATATACAACGTTATTCATAATTGGTATAACATCCCAGCACCTACCCATGCTACTTTGATCTGATAAACACAACGGTGAAACTTTAATGACAAAATTGAATACTAAAAATATCCAAACAAAACTTTAAAATTATTTGTTTTGTAAAACTTAAAGCGACCGTAACTCAGAAAGTAGTTGCCCCGAACCAGACAAATTCAAAATACGATTTCTTCTCCATTTAATTTATGTTACCCTGCTACGGGGTCATACTCACAGATTTACTTCGTAACAGATTTCCTTAAGCTTCATGTTATCATAGTACTTGCGAGATCTTTTGAGGGCAGTTCAATCGGAAAACGCCCAAGTACCTATGAGTTTTAAACAAAGTCTTGAAGTCGACATACCTCCTACAGGTATCACGCTACGAGGCTCAATATATTTTGGGGCGTATATATATTTTCGGTGATGTAATTGCTGTCAGCCTTCTCGGCTTTTACAGCTTCATCGGATACTGTGCTCGCGGGCCAGGGGCCCGCGTGCCAGGGGCCCGCGTGCCAGGTTTGGTTTGACCCAAACATAAATAAATAAATAAAAACTCCTACAAAAACCTCGAAGTTCGGACTGTGTCGCGTTCGTTGCGTGCTTTGGCGATTTCGAAAATCTTAAATATTTTAAGTCGTCTAATGACCGTCCGAAGGAGGCTGCGCGCGTCTATTCGGACTGTCGACTTGTGTGTCGGTAACTCTGGGCGGTGAGAACCGCCCTTGAACACGGGTGAATCTTGTGTACGCGGTGTGATTATTGACTATTGCGCGCCGCTCTCTACGGCGGTCGCGCGTCGTGGTGCGTGTTATATTAAAGCTATTGACTGTATGTACAGTGTGACCTGGATCGTGACTGACAGTATCGTGGTCAGGAAGAGCTGAGACGTCCGTGTCGTCTAGCACGTTTCGCGGGCGACGTTTGCGTTCGGTCGCGTTTCTGTTTGGTCGGTAATTTGCTGCTTTAACCACCAGCGGGTTTGAATGAACCGCTTTTTCGAAAAACCGCCGTGATAATTCTCTGAAGTGTTCAGAGATTAAGGGCATTTCACAGTCGCTGTGAAGATCTACATTGCGTTGATACCAACCGGCTCAAGTGGCAGTTCGCAAGAATCGATTTTGAACGCTCTGTAACTTCTTTAATTGATTGCCCGTCGCGTGAGCGAAAGCGACGCAAGCATAGTCCATTACGGGTCTTTTGCAAGTCTTATAGAGGCGAAGTTTGTGTTATAAGCACATTTTGCTTGAAGAGCAAGTTAATGGGTATAGACGGCTTGAGATAAAAGCCGCTCTATTTCGAACGTTTTTTATGTGTGCAGCGAACGACATCGCTGCGTCTAAAGTGACCCCGAGGTATTTGACGCTCTTTTCCCAGGGAATAGGGCGTCCGAACAGGGTGATCGTGCCTAGCTGATTGTTGCCGATTGGGTGACATCGTCTAGCGGGCTTTGGTGTGCCCCTCGAGAAGTATATCGCTACACTTTTCTCGGGGTTTACCTCTATTCTCCATTTGCGGAACCATTCGCCTAGGCGATCGGCTGCGTCTTGGAGTTGAATCGTTATGCGGCCCTTGTGCTTGTCGAAATAGTACAGGGCCGTGTCATCTGCGAAAAGCGCAAGATTGACTTTCGGGTCTCGCTAGTGTACAGCGAGAAAAGGAGTGGGGAGAGGCAGGAGCCCTGAGAGACACCCGCTCGGAGAGGGCGGCTTGAGGAGCGCGTTCCCTCTACCCGGAAGCGAAATAATATGGGGCATATACAATTGTTCTAAGCCCAGCCTGCCGGGATGTATAGGACATTACGAATGACCCTGTATATTGTATGTTAGCCTTTTAATTCTAATCCTAATGTAGCTCTCCAATATTGATAAATGATGATGTCCTGCTAGACGATTATCGACTACAGCAATAACTCTTGAATACTGTTGGAAACTATACATAGTGCCTACACTTTGACATAGTTTCCAAGGTATAATACTTCTACAAAAGTACGCGCAAAAATAGAGGCACTCATTCGTGGCAAAGTTCATGCAATAAGATCTAAGGTTGACGAGCATGAGGGTCAAAGGCACGAATACAACGACGGCACAACCATACTCGAACACAAATAATTTGTAACTGCAGAAACTGTCGCTCCGGTTGGGATTCGAACCGTGGGCACGTTTCGTTATAGTTAGATACTCGGAGTAGAATAGCACCTAACTATTACCTGCCGAGGTGTCCTAAGAGTTGACTAAGGTATTGTACGGACAGCTTCATTCGTGAGAATAATAGTATATGCAATGCTGTCCCTATACTGCTCGTGGGAACGCAATGGGTAGTAAGAATTTTTTCACTCGTACCAAAATGGAGGCGACGTGGTTTGCCACCCGTTACGTCTCGTTTCCCGCGGGGGCTAAAAGTGGGCAACGGGTGTGGTCTCTGCCTACCCCTTATATGGGAAATAAAGTGATTGTATGTATGTATATAAAAGTAACAAGTAGCAATCACATGTACTGTCTTGAGTTGTATTAAAAAAATAGCTGTTACGAGCTCTCTCCGCCGGGCATAGTGCGTCCAGCCCGATAACCCATTTAAGAATTAATGTTCATGGAATCCGTTCTTAATTAATGTCTATATCGAGAAAGGAATATGTATGGCAAATTTCAAGTCTCGTCTTTCCGGAGGTATTGTGATGAGTCAGTGGTAAATCACTTATATATACATACACACACACACACACACACACACATATATATATATATATATATATTAATTAAGGATAAGCTGGCGATGATATCACGCTAGCTAACCAACTAAGATTATACTCGTACATATATTTTGGTTAATAACTCTACGCAGTATATGGTATGGTACTAACAGTATTAGCGCACGATAAAAGCATATGTGATTAGATCGGAGGAAGGGTTTAGATGCAGTGTCATTGACACGGTAGGTCACAATACGACAAGGCACCAAAGTCCAATACAATGTAGTGTATTCCATAAATATTAGATTCGTCTGGGTCTGGCGATTGAGCTAGCAAAAAAATAACATAATAATTTCAAATAAACTTTTAAAGAAAAATAATCTTATAACCTTATCTATATTCATAGTCTATCAACTAAAATTTAAATTTACGTATTGAAAGAAAAAAAGTGAATTTGCTAATATGCAGCCGAGCTGTCTGTTGTCAAGTCAATATCACTTGGTAATGCCTCGTTCTGAGGTGAAGCACGTGTCGTGTTTTCGATTTAAGTGGTGTGTATTGCCTAGTGGTAGTGCTATAGTGGTGGAGGGTATCTGGAGGTGGTTCCCGGTGGCGATATTAGTTTATTTGTCCACGCTATTGTAGGAGGGCGGCCGGTGCTCTCAAAAACTAGGTTATACTCCATCTTAAATTTCATGCCCATCTTAGCAAATTAACTTTATTTCTTTCATTATAATGGATTTCTGCAATTTAACGCCTGGTTCTATTAGTTTTTTTTATTGTAAAAATAACGCGAATTGCAAAAACGTTCACCTGATAGTAAGTTCAACGTCTGCCTATAAACAAATGCTGTATTACTCAGAACACTTCTGAGTCGCATCACGCTGCGTCCATCTCCTTAAGACATCAGTTTTTAAGTCTCATATGCCCAGTGATTACACTAGCTATAAGTGCCCTCAAACTGAAACACAGTAATGTTTGCACATAGTTATGCTAAATAGTTTGCACATACTAATGCTGTAAATTCTTGGCAGAATAATTGTCCCTGGGGACCACCCAGTAGGTACCAACCTACCTACATGGATTCCTGTATAGATCCTTATACATACGAGTATCTTATTGTTGAACATAGGGATCTCTTAAGGGTATCAAGTATGTATACTTGAGTAGGTTATTACGCCATCTATCGGAGATCAGAAGAACTTTCTGATGTCACAGTCGACATTTATTACATGGCTTTTATAAGACGATATGGGTTTGTATACGAGGAATGTATTTTTCATCGTAACTCAAGTTATATTGTACACTTAAAATAAACACGGAACCGTATATAGCCACTAAAACTAACACTTATAAAGGAAACAAACGTATATATTTTGTTTATTATTTATCACATCTTCCTAACAAGGATTCGGTGTATGTCAAGGGAGAGAAAATGTTTAGGTAATTTATGTGGGCATAAATTATTAATGTACAGACCGCTACGAGTGCGTGCTATCTACGGAAGAGTTTAATTGGATTCAAGGGTTGCCGGAGGTTTATTTGATGCGGGTTCGGTGGAGCGTGACCCTTTTGTGTTTGACGATTTTTGTCGATTTTTAATTCTTCGGCAGTCACGATGAATATAAATTGTAGAACATGTACATTAATTCTGACTGCCGATGATCTTGGACGAATAAAAAAAAGTGAGCGGACTTCACTGTCCTTAAAATATTTGTCACAGATGCTGGCTTCGTCACAGTTGAGCACGTGATAAATCAGCACTTAAAATTGTAGTATATTTATGTTTAGTTATGTGTGGTGGCGGCTTAATAGAATCTATTATCCCATCTCATCCCTGGGTGTAGTAAAAGTCGACAGAGGGAAATGAAAACTAGGAGATGGGCAGCAGCATCTTCTCGAAACATTTTAATAAATAAGCTGCGGTTGCCAACCCGCCTGCCAAGCGTGGAAACTATGTCAAAATCCCCTAAAATGAGAGCTACAAACTTTTGTGACAATCTATGAGGGGGGCCTATGTTCAGCAGTGGACTAGTGATAGGCTGAAATGATGATCATGATGATAATTTCATCTTGTTTTGCAGCCTCTGAATAGTTTGCTGATGGAAATAGGTCCCTCTCAATGGGTGAATTTGCCATTATCATCAACAATTAGCTGGCGGATTGGCAATCTCGGGACCTGGTGCCTCGCACCTTAAACCTGGCATATTTAAAATTCTGTTTCTCTGCGAGATATAATCCGTATTGATGATATAATCCTCAGCAGAACTGGAGTAAGCAACATAACCCTAAGGATTAGCAATTGAAGCGGTGAGAAGCCGGCGATTAAGCTGGTAGAACCGATAACCGTGGGGTAAACCTAGTACCGTCAAACACAGAGTAGCGTGAGTTTTTTTCCGACATCTTTTTTTATACAATAGGGGGCAAACGAGCAGGTGGCTCACGTGATGGTAAGTGACCACCGCCGTCCATAAATATCTGCAATAACAGAGGAATAGCAGATGCGTTGCCGGCCTTGGAGAAATTAATAGGCTCTTTTCTTGAAGGTCCATAACTTATATCGGTCCGGAAAAACCGCTGCCGGCAGCACATTCCATAAAGTGCAAGTGCGTGACAGAAAATTCCGCGAAAAACGCACTGTGCTGGAATACCAACCATCTTCTGTTTGTCGACTTGTACGAGTACAAATTCCACTGGATAAGATTTTTTAACGGGAGCAGCTTTACTTACGCCGCCACCGCTTGGAACAATAATTTAAGGTCAGAGTAGCAGATTAATGCGCCACGAATCCTCAATTCGAATCCTGGGCGAAGCCAATATTATAAATATAAATTGTTATCTTTCGGATCTGGCTGTGTTATGATTTTCCCCGTGTCTCTGAAACTACCCTAGCTTATCTTCGATCATTTCATACGTCGGGTGCCAATAACTAAGGACGAGTGAGAGTCTCATTGTTTTCGCGTACACTTGTGGCACTATAATTTCCCCTGTGCAGTTGATAGTTTCCGATAGTATTCGGAGGCCGTGAACGATAATCGGTCAGGATGACATCATTATTATTTTAATTCTCGAGATAGTAATTTTAGATTATTGATTAGTAATGAGAAGGAAATTTATGATTGTTTTTTTTTTATTGTAGAAAGTAATGAAACGAGCAAAACGTTCACCTGATGGTAAGTGCAACGTCTGCCCATAACAAATGCTGTGTCACCCAGAAAATGAGTTACACCACACTGCGCCCATCACCCTGAGACATAAGTTCTTAAGTCTCATATGCCCAGTGATTACGCTAGCTCACAGTGCCCTTCAAACCGAAACACAGTAATGTATGCATACTACTGCTTCACGGTAGAGTAACTGGCCCTGGGGTGGTATCTACCTAGACGGACTCCTGCATAGGAATCCTACCACCAGTAGTAGAGATAAAAGGTCACGAACAAAATTTCTGTTTTAATGTTTATGAAATGTAACTGTACATGTATATGTACTATAGACTCGTATGATTAAATTCCCCTAGGCAACAAAAGTGACAAGCATGTGAACCGTGGAAGATTTTAAGGAAAAGGTAAGCTTGGAATGCCCTTACTCGTGAATAAATTTGAATGAATGAACAGAGGGCATAGCAACATTTGGCCTACAGGTGTTGCCAACTCTATCGTGTCATAAAATTCAAGAGCACTTTCATTCAAACTTTATGAAAATTTTCCATTATTTTGCTCAGTTTGAATATTCATAATTCCAGGTCGCAGTTAAAACGTTTGATGAAATATTTTTTGATAACTGAAAAAATAAATTATTGTGTGAATGCTTTATTGTTTCGTTACATATATTAAATACGTACACATATTTTTTTATTAAATATTATGATGAGACGATATATCGTTCACCTGACGGTAAGTGCAACGTCTGCTCATAACAAATGCTGTGTAACCCATAACATTTCTATGTGGAAGCACACTGCGCTCATCACTCTGAGAAATCCGTTTTTAAATCTCATATGCCCAGTAATATCAAATCGAACCACAATAATATTTGCACACTACTGCTTCACAGCAGAATAACTGGCTGTGTGGTGGTTTACGATAAATTTACATTTAAGACGTGTTATTAAAGATGCGAATAATATAAAATTATTGGTTTGTGAAAATTATAGAGTGGATTATAAATGTAATGTATCGGAATGACTATTTGTAATTTATCGCTATATTTTAGTTGATTTGATAGTTTATAACACATAAAGAGTCCGATTTCTTTACATATTTAATATAAGACTGTTTTTTAATTTATTTATTGATTGTGGTAAATTTAATCCTATTTACGTCTAGTATTTATTTCTCACAAATCGAAACAATCGTATTTCCATTGTATCCCGTGTAACAGCATATGTACAACGTATTATTTAAGTTCTTAAATAGCTTAGAAATTCTATAACGACGTCGTTGTCCGCTAGAAGCTACGTGATTCGTTTAGTAAAGCACTCGGTAAGCTGTCGCAATGGATAGTGACTATCAGCGCCTGGGTTTAAATGTTTTAGTACAATACAAATTATCTGCCACGTGTTTTAAAGAACTTATTGTATAATATTGGTATTTATTGACCGTACTGATAGAAGATTGGTTAAACTAATTCTTTCGGGTAAGCATTTGTTTCTCTACCCACTGCATTTATAGTGTCTATGTGTGCGGCCTGCTTTAGTAGTTCTCGAGTTAAATACAGACAGATAGCCAAAATCATCATCATCATATTAGCCTATCACTTGTCCACTGCTAAACATAGACGTCCCCCATAGATTGCTACAAAGATTGTAGCTTTAATTTTGGGGGGATTTCGCCATAGTTGCCACGCTTGACAGGCGGGTTGGCAGCCGCAGTTTATTCATTTTGATGTTAAAGGAAGATGCTGCTGCTATTTTTAATTTCAAGCCAAAATAGGATGTTGAAATAATATGATAGACGCTACGTGGCTCGGTGGTCAAGGATAAGGGAATAAAGACCAGACCGTTTCGCTGGTACTACGCTTAGTAGTGCGACGCTGGCTCAGTTCTTGGAATCCGGAGATGATGATCCAAATTATGGAGCGAATCGGAGGTTCCCGGTTCAATGATTAGTTTATTTTTTATTTAGATAAAAATATTTATTTGAAATTACAATTTGATGTATTATATGTGGTTGACAAAATTTGTGTCGCTTGTTAGACGTTGAGAAAATGAGATGCTTCTCCTGAGGCTTCTTACAAGAGCTTCCTTCACGATTTTGTTACGTAGAAGTTTACTATAATATGTCCCGCATAGATGACAATATATCCTTATTTACCAGAAGATGCTATCGTGGTCGTTGTATTATGGCGTACCTACTCGTATAATATGTACTAAAAATGTCAAAACGATTACGATTATGATTTCTAAAATATAAGCTGGGAACCAAAAAGGCATTTTCTTTCACCGGTCTTCAGGCTTTCCACCGGTTAAGTAAACGACCGACCGTAAAGTTGAACAACATTTGTGCAAATCACAAATGGTTGGTTTTCGGATCTGGTTATGTTCTGCATGTGAAATATATGTCTAAAAACGCATCCGCGATACAGGAGAAATCTTGCTGTGGAGAATCGTTGTTTTTTAAAAAAAATTGTTTTAAATATTTTTACAGATAACTTGGTTACTATATGGTTATTAACTTATATTTTATGCATATTGTATAATACGATAATCAATTTTGGTTAAGCCTGAGGGTTAATGTAGCGTGGGTGTAAACCGAAACTGCCGGCAACGTTAGCAAACAAAATTAATATCGGTTAAATGAGTAGTCTGTTATATTTTAAGGCACTTGTAAAGTTTACCTTAGAATTACTTATTCAAGATTCATTATGAGCAAAATGGCTGCAACTCAACAGAAAATGCATGTAACGGAATAAAAAAAACTTTGACTTATTCAAAGCTTTTAGCTGCAAAAACTGTCTTTCGTTGTTTAGATTGTTTCACAAGATTTGCTTTGATTCCTATATATTTGTTATTTTCCTTGATATATTCTTTCCGGTCAAGAATATATTCTTTTGTAGGTTAGTAGTTATGAAACTCTGTTTTGATATATAGAAAGTCGGCATTCCGCGGCAAGAAAAGTAAAATACAGAGTGTTTTCAATTTTACGCAGCTTGTTAGGCACTTTTCTTTAGATTCAATAACACATAGAATCCCATATACTTTTACAATTTTTAAAAAACTTTCACAAACTAAAGTAGGCTAAAATTGCAATTAGAATAATTTAATACTATTATTTTACACACTATCCTACTTTGATTTCATTGAATTATTCCAAGTACAGTGTGAGGTCTCTATCCACGGGGATAATTATTCATATTATTTCTAATTACTAAATTAATTATATATATGTCGAAACAGAAGACCCAGGGTTATTTTAGGGGGAGCAGTACTACTGTCCCCATTAGACAAGGGTTCAGTTGTACTGTCTTTCTCTTGATCCATTGCAAAGAAACGCCCTCATATATCACTTACTAATGATTTATTTATTACAGATTTATATTTCTCACAACATTTTACAATTTATTTAAAGTAGTTAGCGTAGTAGCTTAACAAACGCTTGCCAAATACTCAACCTTCACCGGCAAGCGTTAAAAACACAAGTTAACTAGGTTGTCGTTAACACCCTTTTTTATATTACTATTGTACAGGCCAAGCAGCCAAAAATCCTCCCCACCACTCAATATCAATCTTAACATAATTAGTAATAGATTTATAAAAGTTAGCGATATAGGGCACCCCATAAATTTCGATAACCAAATGCTGGTGTGACAAAATAATTTGACAAGGTGACGGAGGAATTAAGATCACGTTGTTCACTGGGCGCTTTCACAGCGAAACCTCAAGTGGCCGATACAAGCCCTTTAAACAAAAACTTTTAACTTTTAACAAAATGAAAGATTTACAAATAAATAATACTCGTGTGATAAAATAATTTAAAAGGCGACGAAGTAGTTAAGATTACGTTGGTAAGGAGCGCTTTCTCAGCGACACCTCTTAACAAAAGTGGCCAATACAAGGCGGTTATTGTAAACTGTTAAATGATTTAATTACAAAGGAATTCTTATGTGATAGAAATATTTAAATGGTGATGAAGGAATTGACCACGTCGGTTGAGAGTGCTCTCACGGCGACATATATAATCGGTTCTAGGATAACGAAGTCGAGAATAAAGTATACACAAGAGAAATTTGAAAATGCTATAACAGCAATCAGAAATGGCTTCAGCGACCACATAGTTTTATTTTGTACGATGGGAATTAGGAAGAAAATGCATCGGAATTAGGTGCCTCTGAATTTTTTCATATTTAATTTAATTTATATTTAAATCACGATTTAATAGGCCAATTTTTAGACTATTTCAAGAGTAATAATAATTATGCTAAAAATAATATATTCTTCACCATACATACATACACTCTCGCCTCTTTCCCACAATCAGCCGGCTTTCCTATTCACACTTGCCTCATAAATCTGTTTCGTAAATCTCCTTTCATTCATCCTCTCTACGTGTCCAAACCAACTAAGCAACCCTTTCTCTATCTTTTTCACTACATCTTCAACCACACCGCAACGTTCCCTTAACACGCTGTTTCTCACTTTGTCTATCAGAGTTACTCCAGCTATACTTCTCAAACTTCTCATTTCCACAGCGATAATCTTACTTTCATGCTTCTTCTGCCAGACCCAGCATTCACTACCATACATAAGTGTGCGGGGACCAGAACCCCCTTATGTACAGACAGTCGTGCCTTTTTTCGATTTCATTTCGAGTTTTGGTGAAAACCACGCAAAAATAGGTGCGTTTACCTTATGAGTCGATTATGGGACAAGCAAGGTGAAAACCTGGCCATGCAAGAGGACCGCCTTCTTGAAATCTGGAGAAGGATCTTATCAATTTAAGCCGTTAATAAATGCTCTATACATTAGAAAATATGCAAAATGTTGATGAATTGAAGTTAAACGTTTTGATAATAATATTTCAGTTATTATTTACACAGTTTTGTTTGCTGTGCATTTGTTTTATTTTTATCACGAATACTTTTCATGAAAGTTATTCTTCTTCTGCTGGATGTGGGTTTCTCTCAAGAAGGGAGGACTTGCATTAATCACCACTTCTGGTAGGTGATTTAGCGATCGCAGTATCAGATACCTCTCACTGTAGACGCAACCATTACTGGTTTGTGTTCTACAGTCTGATATTTTTCGAGAAGGTTACTCCGCCGTTTTTCGGAAGGCATTAGATATTCCTGGCAATTACCTTGTAGATTTTTACTACACTCACGGGATGAGATATGGTAGTAGATTTTCTTCTTGGGTTACATGGCACACCATTTATTATTAATATAATACTTCAATCACAAATTATAAAAGCAATCTGGCACAATTATTTGAGTTGAGTTTCTTTTTTTGCTTTCATATGTATTTAAAAGCCGCAATGTTAATTTCATTAAATCAGGAGACAACGCAGATTGTTGACCCTAATAGCTTTAATGCTTTACTGTCATCCTGTCAGGGTTAATATATGATAAAAGCTATAGGTAAACCATACATAGTTAATTTAAAAGGCGATGCAATATATTTATTATTTATTTACATCTTACCTGGCTAATAAATATGTAGTTTATATTCTGTACAAAAAAAAAAACAGATTGAAATCTTTTGAATAATAAAGACTGCTAAAATTTCAGGTAAATTAGACAACTATATGGTTTAATGTATTAATTTTGGGCTGCAGCAGCATACATTTTCATTAAATTTATTTCTCCGCATTGATATACATTTTGTAAATCAATGTTTCCTTGGTATTATAATCCGTGTTCGTTTCTTTCGTTTAAAACAAAAGATTCTTAGCTATATTCACATAAATATTAGAGTAAGAGAATCATCAAATGTGGGAGGTATCAGTAATCCGCCTGCCATGCGGATGGCGATTGTGACAAAGACTCTTAAGAGTGAACCATATGACCCGCTGGTGACTTTTGTGAGGCAAAAGAAATCCACCATCCATTTTTTAATTTAAATAAGCCACGATACGAGGAAAGTATTTGTTATAGACAGCCGTTGCACTTAAGTAACGTCTGCCCATAACAAATGCTCCGACACTAAACATATCTGGGTGGCACCGCACCGCACTCGTGACCCTGAGACATCAGTTCTTTAGGCTCATAAGCCCTTCAGACTGAAACGCATTTAGCTTTTCATACTACTGCTTTCCTACGATACCACTAGTGAATAAATATTATTGTATAACTTCAAAACATCACATACATAAAGTATTTGTTTTTTATTTATTATTTTTATTATTCTCCGGCCGCTTCGAAAAGTATTCTACAATATTTTTCGTGTCAAAATTAACCTCTATGCCAAATTTGATTGAAATCTCTTTAGCCGTTTGTGCGTGATCGAATGACAAACAAACACACAAACTTTCACATTTATTATATACTAGCTGATACCCGCGGCTTCGCCCGCGCAAGAAAGTGAATATGCAATCCCTCAGGAACCATCAAATTTTTCCTGTGATTAAAAGTTAGTTAAATCAATCTAAATAACTATATTTTTCTCCGGCTCCCAAACTGTCTGCATACCAAAAATTATGTCTATCGGTCACTCCGTTGAAGCGTGAAAGAAGGACAAGCAAACCAACAAACCAATAAACAACCAACACACTTTCCGATTTATAATATGTGAAGGATAAATATATATTATAAAATATATCAAATAATAAATATATGTAATGAATATTTTAAGGAATAAGGATTATGTCTATATTTAAGAGTTTAGAACTGATCATTAGTTGACTAAATAAAATATAGAATAGTTGAATTAGTGTTAATGACGTTGCTGGCACGAAGTCGTGCCGCGTCGTCTAGTGGTCAGAGACCCGTACCTGACTTCTACGCCGCGGGTCCTGGGTTCGAATCCCAGCCATGATCAACATTTATGCAAAATTGATGTCTGTAAAACGCACTAAAAGGAGTTTTTTCATTTCAGCCTATAACTAGTCCACTACTGGACATAGGCCTCCCCCATAGATTGCCTCAAAGCACGGTCCAGAGCTACTTGCATACATCTCCCGTAAAATAGTGCAGATCGTAGTTCATGTAAGGGGGAGTTCGGCGCTTCATCTATTTTGCGATCGTTCTACACTGCACCTCCCTGTACGTGGCTACCATTGGATAACCTTTATTCACTAACTGTAATCGGTTCTACGACCTACATAGCCGGCTCATTGCCATACACTCCTTAAGACTACGGCGATGTCAGAAGCAGAGTAGTCCTGCTACGGATTATCTCGCAGAAAAACACCGAACCCTTTCCATAATCCACTAAGCAACTTTACGTAAGCTTACTCATAAAGCCCACAGTGAAACACCACATCGTGGTTCTATATGTCATCACTGGCAACATGTTGACCCGAATATTGCCCGGCCGATTTGTATTCGTGGGTTGACCTTTTAGTCATTCTTAGTCATTAGTCATTATTCCATCTTTTCTAGACAATAAAATGAAGAATTTATGTAAATTTGTTTCATATTAGTTATAAATTATAAATTTGTATCCAAATAAATGATCATGAATTGATCATTTCAACACTCTTTGATTTGCATATGAGAATAATAATAAATTTAAAAACTCCATGTTTTGTGTCATGTCTTCAACTTAGTCTTATTATTTTAGGATAACGAAATCGTTACTTAGCGACTAGCGTACCAGCCAGCATGAGTTCAAACCCTAGCGGCTCACCTGATGGCAAGTGATCACCGTTGCCTACGAACATACCGTAATACCAGAGGAATTCCGAGTGCGTAGCCGGCCTTTGAGAAAGGACTAGGCTCTTTTCTTGAAGGTCCTTAAGTGGTAGCAGTCCGGAAAAACCGCTGGCGGTAGCAGATCTCACAAAGTGGTGGGCGTGGCAGAAAATTTCTGGCACAGTGCTAGAATTCCAGTCATCCAGGTGTTGCCGAATACAACATACGAATTATTGTCTTTGGTAAATGTTCCCAGTCTCTGATACTCCTTCCAATTCTTCCTCCCTTTCACTTTATCACGGGGTGTAGAAGACGAGTAAATGTTTCTTTCTCTGTTCGCTTATAACTATGGCATTATAACGGTGGTCGAAATCAGTCAGAAGTGTCATATACCACATATGTGATATACCGCGGATGTGGCGCGGTGCATCGCCACACAGCAGCTGTTAGTTCCCCAAGATTGGGGACACATTTGAAAGGGCCCAGCCTAACGTTTTTTGTATGGTTGGTTTATTATTAGCCAAATAGTGGACAAGAGAGAAGCGCGCGCTCGCCGTGGAGCCGAATTTTTCTAACCTCAACTCTCAGTGAGACGAATTCTTCATGAAGATTTGGAATTCCATCCATAAAAGCTGATGATGGCAAATTTCCATGTCTCTGTTGGTCGAACGTTTGGGGGGAACTTCGTATCACTTTAAGGGGTGATTTGGAGTGGCTAGCTCGCTCACCAGATTTAGCGCCCTGTGATTTTTATGAGAACGTCTTAAATCCTTGGTGTATACCAATCCTCCGAAAACCATGGATGAGCTGAAGAACAATATTCGTGCTGCTATCGCCAAGATCGACGTAGGCTGGACAAAGTGGACTAAAACCTCAAATCCGACTTTCCCAATGTATTGAGCAGAACTAAGGCTACGTTCAAGATATCATTTTCAAAATACCATGAAAAACAAACTTTAAATTCACCACTATGTAAAATAGAATTAAAATGATGTCTCCAATACTTATTGCTTTATCATTTTTTTTAAATAAACTAGATCATTCTTTCTTTATATCAACGCACCACAATATTACAATACAAATTAATCAGTGAAGGTTCACTCTATACTATATTACTCAATACTCAATTATTAGATGTCATTATAATTCCATATTAACTATTTAAACTAAAATAACATACCGTAACATCTATAATATTAAACTCTTTTTCTGTAGAAAAAAAATGGATTTTTTTTAAATTACTTCTAATGATGCACATTCTATTTGATGTATGCATACTTTTTTATTTAATGCATACTTTTCCGTTCTTTTCATAATTTATTAGTGAAACGAAGCCAACGCCGTCGGGAGCCCTTCATAAATTATAAATAAGCTTAATTTATAGTTGCTGTAAAAATTGTTTTAATTGAGTCGTTAAAAAAACAATTTCCGTCTTTTCAACTGAATTATTTTCAAAATATATGTAAAAACTTTTTTTTTATTATTGGATTAATTGACGAAACGGGGAAAACGTTCTCCTGATGTTCAGCGTAAGTGCAACGTCTGCCGATAACAAATGCTGTGTCTCTCAGAACATTTCTGTGTGACACCACATTGCGACCGTCACCCTGAGACATCAGCTCTTAAGTCTCATATGCCTAGTGATTACGCTAGCTTTCAGTGCCCTTCAAACCGAAATACAGTAATGTTTGCACACTACTGCTTCACAGCAGAATAACTGGCCAGGGGTGGTACCTACCTAGATGGATTCCTGCATAGAACTCGTACCACCAGTAACAAACAAAGTTACGCCAAAATACTACTGCCAAAAATTTGGTACATTTTTTGCCGGTGTTGAAGTCGAATAAATATAAATAATCGAAAAGCTAAAAAATCGAAGTAACCATGGTTTTGGAAAAGTGATAGGTACGGTGTTTTGTTTGGCGACAGCTTCCAAATACTGTCGGAAGCTATCAACTTCACCAACTATCTGCACATGATGTAACGCTCATGGGATAAGATCAAAGATAAGCTAAGACGCAATGTGGGATACGCGGCATCAATCTAAACATAATCAATCCCAAAAATCAACAATTTCTATCTTTGCACAAACTCCAGCTGGAATTCGAACCCAGAACCCGCGGTGTAGAAATCAGATACCACTACACAACGCGATTTTCATGAATTAATAGAATAAATTGCAATGTGTGCTTATTTACTCATTTGGTGGCCGATTTTGTTGTTTTTCACTAAATCCTAGGAAGAAAGTTATAGAGCACAAGTTATTATTAAAACTTCTAGCTACTTTTCATTGTTCAATTGCAGTTTTTTGAGAGTCAACAGCCAACACGTATTTTTTATGTAATCTAAATATTCACAATAATAGTATAGGTATAGAGTGATTTAAGGTTAACCTATACTATAATTTAAACTTTATATTCAAAATTAATGGAGTTCTCGAATCCTCACATTAAAGGAACTTGATGAGTCATCCATTCTACTAAATTATAGGTCAAGACGCACTTGATCGAACCTCTAATCAAGAAAACCCATGTGCCTTAGGTCTGAAGGGTACATATAGCCAGTATAATCACTGGGTACATGAGAGTTAAGAACTAATGTCAGAGGTTGACAAGCAAAATGTCGGACCATACAGAAATGTACTGGGTGACATAGCATTTGTTATGGGCAGACGTTGCACTTATTATCAGGCGAACGTTTCTGCTCGTCTGATCTCTTCTATAAAAGAAGGTCGCCATGACAATACAATGCTTGCTAAGAATTGTCAAATTATGGTATTATTTTTTTATTTTATAATTTAAGTATTTTATTCCTATGACACACATTCTAAGTATGGGTGATTAACGAAATCCACCTGATACTTATTGGTTGTTGTAGTCCATAAACACATTCATACCGATTAAGAATCTAAATATGGGTGCATTGTCCCCATCAAGTAATATGATGGTAATAGACATGTGTAGCTCTATAGTCAACCGGTTTACTGTTCCGAAACATCGATATGATCCGAATGTTCCGGTACAAATGTCTCATTTGAAACTCTCATTTCATCTACCAGGCGGTCAGTGACACTAATATTCGTATCCTATGAACCAAAGGCGAGCCGTTTGTTGCCTCTGATTATTCTGTTCCAAATGATATATCACGGATCCGGAACTTAGCATTGTTCCGGATGCAACTGTTACAATCTCACTAAAGACATACTTTTGTCACGTCAAGATGGCAGGTCTCGTTGTTAGACCCCGTTACTTATCATATGGAACGTGGCAGCCTAACGCTGCTACTTTACGATGGCATTCATTTCCTTTAAAGCGTGGCGTAAAATGTATGTAAATTGTAGCAGCATCTACTGTGCAACTGTAGAGCTATACTATAGTAGGTGTAGTGCAGCTCCACAGATATAGCTTTAATATTGGCTATCGTAAGTGGTTCGTTACGTAAGTCGCTATAATTCGTAGAAAGGACGTAATAGAGCTACAAAACAATCTGTAGTGTAGCTCTACCACGCCTTTGTGGACTATTAAAAGGTTTTTTAAGAGCCTCTCATATCTATCTAACTTGTAAAGAAACCGCTTAAATATCCCACTATGATGTAACATTATATATTTAACGTATTTTTAAATTTTTAATACAGGTACGCCCAACGTACGGTATTAGGCGTGGACTAGTTACTAGGTTTGGACTTGTTCCTTATGAAAATATCGATCCCGTGACGTAAAAATATAAGAAAATTCTGTTTTTTTGTTTTACAAAAGTTTTAGCTGCTACATAGTGTATTGCTAATTAACTTTACATTTCGCTAAAGAGGAAAAGAGTACTGCAGTTTTGAAGTTAATCACTTTTGGATTGTCAACAAAGTCAGGCGACGACGGAGCTAGTTTGACTAGTAAAATACGTCACCATTCATAGTACATATAAAATACAGAACTTTATTGTTTCATAACTTAAATTAGAGAATGAAATTTTTATTCTTTCAGTTCATTTATTAAATTAAGCTAGCCTTAAAGTTCTGACGCAGATGTTACTCGCACATATTTGTTATACTTTGAATAAATTAATTCAGTAAGAATATATGCTTCAGTATGAAGTCAATAAATGTAATATCGTTAGAAATACAAAGTTTATAATGTATGTGATAAAAAATAAAGAAAATACAAAACCTTTATTTTTGTAACCAATACCCTAGTAAAAGTATATAAAAAGCTAGCAGCCATTCTTTAAAACAAAATCGTTAGTAGTAACAGCACAAATGACAGGAAAACATCTAGTATCAATAAAGCAATCCATTAACAATCTTTCTTATATTGTCCGAAGAGTACAAAAATTAGTAATTATAAATAGTTAACAGCAATTTGTCTTTAACAGTAGCTGAGACGGCAGTTTGTACATAAAAGAAAGATATTTTAATGCATAATCTTTGAATTAGCAAATGTAGTTGTATCTATCTTTTAAGTGATTTCAACGCATATAAGAGTAAGACATATAAAAATTCTGAACCGATATAATCCATTCTTCTTTTTTTCTCCTGCAAAAAGTCCACTGCTGGTCATAAAGCCTTTTCTTGTTAAAAAAATTAATTTAATCGTCTCGCTTGGTAGTCAGATCGACGATTATAGTTCCAGACACTTAGCACTTTAGACTCTGCTGCCTGTCACCTGTCCAGATCATTTAGATAGGGAATAATTGTGATGGTTATTCCGCTTCCAATCGGAGATAGCTTGCATCCTGGAGACGGTAACACGACGGTACACAGTAAGCAGTGTGCAGACATAACTGTGTTTCGGTTTGAAGGGCACTGAGAGCTAGGTTAATCACTAGGCACATGAGACTTAAGAACTGATGCCTCAGGATGACGAGCGCAGAGGTGCCTCATAGAAATGTCCTGGGTGACAAAGCATTGGTTCTGGGCTGCTGAATGACTTTCTCTCTCCCTTCAGTAAAGATTCAATGAAATACAGACAATAAATAACGCATATAACTTATTTTAGTAGATTTCCAAATTACAGCTTTACATGTTATAGATAAATGGGCTGAAAATCCACACACAAAAATAGGACACAAGCATTAAGTTATTTGCTACACACCGAGCTAATACCAAATTTCAGAAGTATAAAAATAATCTGACTAGAAAGTCAAGAGTTCAACCAATGTTGTATAATATTCAGTACATTCTTATCTGGCGGATGACATTATAAAAACGGTTTTAGAAGTTATAGTTAAAAATTAGTTGTATATATATATACATATATATTTAGGCATGGTAATACTTATGGTATTTGAAATAAATGCTTAAATGCTCGCTGTATTCGTGAAAGTTTAAGGTACACAGAAAAAAGAGCGACACGATTAGGTCTCTATATACTAAATAAGATTAGCGATAACTAAACTACAAGAGCTAAACTAGAGATATAAGGTGAGGGGTCAATAATTAGACATGTGCTTGTGTCGTATTTTCTATCTGTTATAATCGCAATAGAAATTTCTTAAGCGTCGAAAATATTACTTAATCATCACACATAGAAAATACATTGGTGGTACGAATATATCAAATCAATAGTTATTATATCAAATATATTTAAATTTTCCATTTTCAAATTAACAACTTCTTCGCATTGCATATTTGTTTTTGTTTACCGTGTGGTGGTGGCTTAAGAGAATCTACCACCCTAGCTCATCCCGTGGGTGTCGTAAAAGTCGACAGAGGGAAAATGAAAACCAGGAGATGGGCAGCAGCATATTCCTGGAACATCTGAATAAATAAACTGCGGTTGCCAACCCGACTGCCAAGCCTAGCGACTATGGCAAAATCCTCCCTAAAATGAGAGCTACGAACTTTCGTGGCAATCAATGGCGGAGGCCTATGCTCCGCAGTGAACTTGTGACAGGCTGAAGTGATGATGATGACTGATTCAATTGCTGCCATACACATTTGTTTCTCTGTCTAGGCAGCGACTGCGCTAGAATTGCCTAAACCTAACAAATTCGTATATCGGTTGACATATTGCTTTTACCCACGCTAAAATGCTGGGAGATGGTTCACAGCAACACTCAGTACTCATTCTTCGCAGTCTGTACTCTAAACCTGTTGACGACGCGGATGAATGTCCAAAAAATCAAACAAAAAAATCAAAAAGCGGTTTTAAATTCGATAGAAATATGAAAATCATGTTTAAATAGGAAAAAACGGGAAAGTATATATATATATAATTTCGCTGATGTAATTGCTAGCCTTTTTTCCTTTTACAGCTTCATCAGATACGGATCAAGTTATATCTCAAATGATTTTAAGTCGTCTAATGACCGTCCGAAGGAGGCTGCGGGCCTCGATTCGGACTGTCGACTTGTGTGTCGGTAACTCTGGGCGGTGTTATTGTCGACTGCTGCGCGCCGCTCTCTACGGCGGTCGCGCGTCGTGGTGCTATTGAAGTGTGTGATATTGAAGCTATTAACTGTGTGCACAGTGTAGCCTGGATCGTGTCTAAGCACTCCCTGACCACGATACGGTCGTGGTCAGGGAGTGCTTAGACGTCCGTGTCGCCTAGCAGGTTTCGCGGGCGACGTTTGCGTACGGTCGCGTTGTCTATCTGGTCGGTAATTTGCTGTTTTAACCACCAGCGGGTTTGGATGAACCGCGGCTTTTTCGAAAAACCGACGTGGTAACTCTCTGAAGTAATCAGAGATTAAGGGCATTTCACAGTCGCTAGAAGGTCTACGTTGTGTAAATACCAACCGGCTCCGGTGGCACTTCGCAAAAATCGTTTTTGAACGCTCTGTAACTTCTTTAATTGATTGGCCGTCGCGTGAGCGTCAGCGACGCAAGCATAGGCCATTACGGGTCTTATGCAAGTCTTATAGAGGCGAAGTTTGTGTCTTAAGCACATTTTGCTTGAAGAGCAAGTTAATGGATATAGTCGGCTTGAGATAAAAGCCGCTCTATTTTGAACGTTTTTTATGTGTGCAGCAAACCATATCGCTGCGTCTTAAGTGACCCCGAGGTATTTGAGGCTCTTTACCCATGAAGAGGGCGTCCGAACAGGGTGAGCATGCCTAGCTGATTGTTGCCGATTGTGTGAAGTCGTCTAGCGGGCTTTGGCGTGCCCCTCAAGAAGTATATCGCTAAACTTTTCTCGGGGTTTACCTTGGCTTATCGGCTGCGGCTTGTAGACGAATCGTTATACGGCCCTTAGCGTTGGAATAGTACAGGGCCGTGTCATCTGCGAAAAGAGCTAGATTGACTTTCGGGTTTTTGGGAATATCGCTAGTGTATAGCGAGAAAAGGAGCACGGACAGGGCGGCTTGAAGAGCGCGTTCCCTCTACACGGAAGCGAAATAGGCGGTTAGACAAGAAGGCTCGTATGATGTTCACGAGTCTGTCCGGCATTTTAGAGTGATACAACTTGTAATACAAGCCGTCGTGCCAGACTTTGTCAAATGCCTTTGCGACATCGACTGTGCCGACAGGCTTAGGGCGGTCGTAGAAGTTCTCTTAAATGTGCTTCCGTCCGTGTTCGGGGCGAAAGCCGAACTGCTCATCGGAAAGAATGTTATTAGTAAGAACATAGTCTTTTAATCGACTGAGTATAATTCGCTCATAAATCTTAGCCATCGAGTTGAGGAGACTCATTGGGCGATAATTGGACGGAATGTATAGGCTTGCCTAGGGTTTGTTAGGCTTCGGAATGCCTATAACGTCGATTTCCTTCCAGGTGTCCGGGAAGGAGCAGCTGGAGAGGAGCTCGTTAAAAATAATAACTAACAGAACGGGAAAGTATCCTGCTCGGGTCATCGCCTGTGCCCCCGAAGGGGGCGCCGGGTAACTGTCCGGAGTCGACGCTCCTCTCAGTAGTGTCAAGTCGCCGCGTAAAGTAAGTATACGCGGGGCTTTGGAGTTGTTAAAATAAAAATTAAAAACAAGGGTAGTTTGCCAAAAAGTGTGGCCGGACAAGTACTAGGGATGTGGTCACAAACCTTAGTGGGTAATATCTTAATGATATTCCCAAAGTCGCTGACATTAGTCTCCGAGCCAGGCCGTCCTCTTACGAGGATTGCCCGGCCGAGTGACCCGCCTGCGACAGTGGGTTGGGATATTCCTTATCTTAGTTGACTTCCGAGCTGAGGTTTGTGAGTATCCCGAGCGACCTAGCCTTGGTTGTTAAGCAAACAGGCTATGCCGCTCAGGATGATAGGCACGGGATTGGTGCCGGTCTGGATTGCCTTGAGGACGTCATTGAGGATCGTGATCGCTGCAGATAACGTTGCAGCGTTATCCGATCCCAACGACGTCGAAGGCAGAGCAGTGTCTGTGGGTGCTGTGGCAACCGACACGCTTGCTGTTGGGCAAGACGCTGGTGCCACCTTAGGCTTCGCTTTCTTCTTCTTCTTCTTTTTAGAAGAAGAAGAGGTTGTACCGGTTGGTTGTGGGGGAGGGTCCCTCGGGCGAGGCAGGTTCGCCGGAGCCATGAGAGTCGCCTGGTCTTGGTCAGCCTCGATGGTGTTGGGCTGGACCAGTTGGCCGCGAGTGGATGGTGCCGTAAGCGCCGATGTGCCCGCCTTACGATTGCGTACTTCCCTCCTGTAGACAGGACACAGTGCGCTATTCGCAGTGTGCCCCTGGCCACAGTTGGCGCACGTAGGCGGGTCTTCTCTTGGACGGGGACAATCTTTGGCAGGATGGTTCTCCCCGCACCGCACACACGCCATAGGGCGGTGGCAGCAGTGGGAGGAGTGCCTAAACTGCTGGCACCGATGACATTGTGCCAGCCCCTTCCTGCCTCTCCATGCCTCTATCCGGACTCCAGGCATGTAGAGCAGCTCGTCAATATAATATATCTTGCTTAGGATATCCTCCGTCCTCCGGAATTGGGCGAAGAATATGCATCCGGGGCGTCCTTGGCGCGCCCGGATTTGGCGGATAAACTCGGGTTCGAATCCGAGGGATTTGAAGGCATCTGCGATGTCTTCTGGAGCCGTGTCCAGGGGCAATCCCCGTATTGCGACCTTCACTCCACGGTCAGTCGGAAGCGAGTACGAGAACCACGATAGGCCCTCGTCCCGCTCGAGTTTGGACAGGTACCTCTGCAGGTACCTGTACTCCTCCTCCGACTCCGGGAGGAAGCGAATGCCCCTGCCAAAAGGGCGGGCATTGGGGCGTCTGCCTAGGTCCCGCACCATTGCAGTAAAGTGCTTCGCCCAGTTGGGGAATTTCTCCACTACAATGGGCGGGTATCGGACTTTACGCGGGGGTCTGCTCTGTTCCTGCCCAGGGCCCAGGTGGTGTTGGGCCAGGCCGCTGCACTCGTCGCAGCTTGCGCATACGACGGTGCAGGCACAGGGGCAGGGGCAGGGACAGGAGGGACAGCAGGTTTTGTTGGCGTTGAACCAGTCCGTTGGGCCGAAGAGACCAACGGATAGGAAAACGGCGGAGGAGTGGGGGCCCGCGGCGCACCTTGCGGCACAGCCGCCGGCGGAGCTCGTGGGGATTTCGGGCATCGGTACTTGTCCGGCTGCCGGAATAATCCGGGGTAGAGGTGGACGCACAGGGCGCGACACGCCTTTAGGGGGCAGCGCTGAAGGCGTGCCACGTGACGTGGAGGGCGCTGATGCCCTCTCCTGAGTGGGAGCGACTTGTGTCGGTTTGGGAGTGGCCAATCTGGGTAGCCGTGAAGCGGCTATGCGGGGGTCCCTTTGAGGGAGAGGTACGGGCGCAGGATGTTACAGGTGTGTCTGATGGTGCATACTCATCTGCTTCCGTCGGCGCTGGGAATGTGTAGGCCGGGCGGGCGGGCGGGCGTGCGGGCTCAGTGGCCACACTAGCGCCCTGGCGCGCCGCCTTGTCCTCACACAGCTTCTTGGGATCCTGGGTTTCTTCGTCATCGCTTTGCGGGCATCTGAGCCGCTTGGACACTTCGCTGCCCCGCTCGAACAGCTCGTCCAAGATACGAATGTCCTTGTCGGTGGTGGGGGCTCGTGCCACGTGGAATTGCTTGTATTGTGCGGTCAATTCCGCAATTTTCTTTTTGGCGTTCTCGGGGTTGATGAGACCTAGCGCGCTCATGCGCCTGGTCATCACCAATTCGCAGTAAACTTGCGACTTTGGCGATAGGTCAGCGATGGTGGATTCTTTGGAAGAATCCTCTGATTCCCCCTCGCTGCTGCTATCGTCGTCGCTGTCGACCTCGGACTGAGGCGAAGTGGCTGGCGTGGTGGTGGTGGTGGCAGTCGTGGTAGCCGCTGGTGACGCGGCTGGAGACGCAGGCTCTTCAATGATGGATAGTGTCGCCGACGGTTTGGGGGGCGTTCCGCCCTCCATGGCGACTCAGGGAGTCGTCTGCCCCGCGACCAACGCGTCTCCCACGGGAGAACCGCTCGCGCCTCGCCCCCTTGAAGGGGGAGGCGGAGTGGCGCCGTGGGGACCCGGAAAAAGTTGCGTGAAGTAGATGCGTGCGCCTTGCCTCCGAAGAGGACAAGGGTAGCGTTTAACAGGTGTCTAAAATAGACACCTGCAAACGCCGAAGAGAAAAATGGTCCGTGCGGAGTGGTGTCTGCTAACAAACTGAGGTGTTAACAGCTCGACGGCTCGGCGGATCCACGGGAAAGTAGATTTTGGTAGCCGGTATTCGTGCAACTACGGTTTAGCACATAGCGAGGGTTAAATCAAGCTTTGTGTTATGTTATGTACTAAGTTGAAATTCTTGGATATGGCTTTTGAAGCCTTTAGACGGTCCCAGAAGACTTTTTTGATGTGTTACGTAAACGTAGAACGTAGAATATAGTCGAAAATAGCAAATTTACGTAAAATAGAACGATTGTATGGAAATTATATAGAAAAATGTTAATAAAGTTATGTTTCTCTTAAAAGTTAAGTGTTTTCTGAAGTGAATCATGTTTAGAAGATATACATTGTATTTGATATTGTCGGCTCGGTTGGCGCAGTGGCTAAGCCCTTGGCTACTGCGCCGCGGGTCGCGGGTTCGATTCCCGCACGGGACAAATATTTGTATGGCCTACAAATACTTGTTCCGGATCTGGGTGTTTGTGCATGTGGAATTTATGTCTGTAAAACGCACCCACGACTCAGGAGAAATCCTACAGTGGGGCATCGTTTTATTAAATATAAATATATATATATTAATATTTAGAGAATAATGTAGAACAGAAAATAGCAGAAATTTGTGTTTAGAAATGTCTGGAATTTTCACAGTTTATTTAAGATATAAACTAACTCTGTATATAGATAGCCTATATGATGAATGTTGTGTAAGTACAATACATGTAACGTTATTTAAATATGTAAACTTCGCCGCTGTAAGTGGTAGGGTTTAATAAATAAAGAAAATATAATGGGAGTGCGATAGTAAAAAATGTAAAGTAGAAAAATAAGGTCAAGTTCGAGCCGGTAGGTAAAAAAGGAAAATGTATATTCATGACATCAGATAGCAAGATACAAGCAGTCATCAAGAAACCAAGACGGGAAGAAGTAATAGTGCCTACTCTGTGAAATGGGAAGAATATAAGAAAACTATATGAAGAAATATAAGAAGAAATTATTATGAAGAGATAGGGAGTAAGTGAAATACGTCTTTCATTTAAACATAAAACCCTATCAGCTCTCGTAATTATCGAAGGCGCAAACTTGGAAATAATACACGAAGAATTTCCTTGTTTGTTTATTGTTTCAAATAACAAATACAGTCCACTCGCTTCACAAATTCCAATCCAAACGCAAAACAAAAATGTTGGTGCACCCACGTCATACCACCTCCCCCCTGGGACGGTCGTGAGGTGTGCCAATAAAACCATTACTATTGACTTATAGGCGCCTAGTTCATGATTTTAAGTTATATGTCGTTCATGGTTTATATTAAGTCGCCTTAGTTTAAATGTGGACGTAGAAGATGTTAATGTTAATAAATTAATTCACTGGTGTGAAGTCAGCTGTACTTTTTTATTTATTTGTCTGAAAAATTAAATTGAAACGAATCTGAAAAATCTCAAAAAATATACACAATCTTCATAAATGACGTCATAGAAGCTCGCCGCCACGTAACGAGTAGCTTTGCCCCCGCACATGACGAACACTGAGCGCTCTGAATAATACATCACGATACGCTTTTATCTTCGCAACGTGAAATGTTCACTGAGTTATGACTTATGAAAGATCAAATTCAATAGTAAATAAACACATGGTGCAAGTATTGGGGATTAATGTGATTTTTGAGTATTTAAGGAACCAGATGGGGTGGTGGATGATTTTACGCCGCTACAGTATAGCGAACTAGACATATATACTATTTGTTTATTTTGAAGGTAAATACATTCCATTTATATACGCCTCATCAGAAAACACATCTTTTTAGTTCTGTAACCAATGGAAGAGGTAGTTCCTATAAAATAAAATCAATTAATCAGAAGTATTGTTGTTTTTTATTGGGTAAAATGACAAGACGAGCAAAACGTTCACCTGGTGGTATATGCAACGTATGCCCATTTACATATCCATATATACATAACAAATGCTGTGTCACCCAGAATATTTCTGTGTGGCACCAGACTGCATCCGTCACCCTCAGACATCAGTCTGATATGCCCAGTAATTACACTAGTTCTCAGTGTCCTTCCCGCTTCAAACCGAAACCTAGTAATATTTGCCGTGAAGCAGTAGTGCTTCGTGGCAGAATAACTGGCCTGGGGTGGTACCTACCTAGACGGATTCCTGCATAGAAATCCTATCACCAGTAATAATAATGTTACAACTGCGGAGAATCGAATTTTGTAATTTTTGTCGTATCATAAGTGACAGGAGTTCATAGTCGTCGTAGTCCTAGAAGTCGCGAAGGCTTGATCTGATCTTAGATGTTAACTACTCGTATGATTTATTAAAGTAGGAATACGAAGAGTCTATAGTCATTAGGGGTTACAAGTAGAATTACTTTATAATTAAGCGGCGTTGTTATTTTCCTATTAAGATAAACACAACTAAGTAGTATAAAAGCACTTCTGTAATTATTATCTACTTTATTTATTTCACTAATGTTGTAAAGAGATTTTATTTTTTTATTTGATTTCTGGGACTCACGTAAAAATCTGCTTCCATTGAATACAAATTATAATAATACGATATCTAAAAATTCCCGGAATGCCATACGCTATATACTATCTATTATTATTGATTAGTTGTCAATAAAGACGAGTAGCTAAAGAAAATCCGTCGAATATAACGTGACAATCCCAGGTAAAACTAGTATAACTAGAATTTTTTAATTATTTATATATAAAATAAACATAAATTCACACAATCGTCATCAAAATAAGCATCATTGTCATTATAACCATTTTCTGTCGATAAATTTGTCTTTTACGGTTTATAATTTGGATGCAAGTTTAAGACAGAATGACAAAATGACAGAAATACTAATTTAACTCATTTTAATTGTGCTCTCATTAATCGATCTCATGTAATTGCTCACTGAAAGAGAACGGAGGCGGTAAATCGAGGGAATATTACTAATTCAGAAAGACGGCGGTAACAAATACTGTACGCAGATATACATCAAACATTATTATAGCCGACATAGCTTCCTCTAGCTACAAACAAACCTTGTATTCTCCAACAGACAGGCAGAACTAAAATATGTCATAACAAACACAGTGTGTGGGCAACACAGCGAATGGGTAACACTATGATAGGCTTCTGAAATCACAGTTATCGCCAATCCGCCGACAAAGCGGAGCGATTACGGCAATTCTCCCTACTTAAAGTGGACTGCAGTTGGTTGATGCTTGTTACCATCCCAATTGTAATTCATCAATCGTTCGGCGAATAACATTCAGTATTATTATTCAACATCAAATGTATTATTAAGTTATTTAAAAAAATATTGAAAAATATTGGTATTAAATAATTCGTTTTAAATATCTCTAATCACCATATAACACAAAATTAGTTGTTTGAAACAATCAAAATTAGTTTACTGAATATAAGGAAAAAATAACTTGATGATTACTTTTGAATAGTTAGAAAGTGAAGAGACGGCAAAGGTTTACGTAGCAATATTTTTTTTTGTTTAAACAAGGTGTTAGGTAAACAAGCCAGAAGCGGGTGAAAGTACCCATCAATACAAGTAATTTGTACTTTGAGGTCAAATACGAAAGCCGAAAATGTTCTATACAGGAATCCGTCTGGGTGGATACCACCGCATGGCCCGTGATTTCGCCGCTTACGGAAAGAGGTAGGTGCTATTCTACTCTGCCGGATACTGTGAAACAGTGTGCTGATAGGTGTAATTTATACTGTGAAATCTGCTGATTTTATTAGACCATTGATAAGAGCTTTAAAAGTACTTTGAGATGGACATAAAATATATTTTTAGATTTTTTACACACTTCATATTACGACAACGTTATAGCGTCATTAGTTTCCGTCGACCGTGTCATAGCAGTATAAGATAATCAGCTACCTTGTCTGTTTTCTCCTCGTTTGTTGTGGGTGCCGCCAGAGTCGACCAAGGGAAATATATATCTGGAAAATATCATGGCTACCGACAAGCAGCGGAATTGCTAATTTACATTTACATTTTCTCGAAAAGTGTCAGACTAAAGTCCACAGACCGGTGACGGGCAGTTGCAGTCGGACAGACTCAGAGTTACTTACACATGTTACTAAATGCCAAAGCAATACTAGATAAGAAACGTTAGAGTATATGCGAGAGAAAAGTGAATAAACTTTAAAATATTTATTTGTATATTGTAAGCAATACTAGATGAGAAACTTTAGAGCATATGCCTGAGAAAAGTAAATAAACTTTAAAATAATTATTTGTATATTCTAGAATTACTGGCGACGCGTCGGAGGCGATTTCAAACTAACGGCTAAGCTAGAATAGCGCAATCAGGTACTTTGACGGCTTTCTTTTACATATCGAAGTTACTGTAACAGACCTGTAAAGGTCTTAATTTTGTCGTCTTTTCCTTACTTAAAGATGTAAAGAATCACAATAACAATAAAACAATTTTTCATTGTATAACGTTAGAGTTCCTTTTAATTAAATATGGTAGGTGGTTTATCACTTTACACAACTATAAGAATCATTACTTAGCTAAGGGTATGAAAATGAATAAAAGGAAAAAAACTGCACTGTGCAATAGCGCATGGTGGCGATGGGTTCACCACCTATCACACCAAGTGCATTTTATTGTTTTGGTGAAACGTGGATTGTGGCAGTCATCTGCTTTTGCAGTGAGTGCCCAGTCTCTGACTACCCCTTATGGGATACAGTCGTGATCTTATGTATGTATGAAAATGAATAATAAATACATGAAATGCAGAGTTGACTAAGTTCTTACTAAGTGTACCTACTATAACACGATGCGTTTTAAGCCTGGCATGCACTTTCTGAGTATGTTCTAGTCCAATGGTTTTGGTAAATATGGTTTTCTATGCTGCTTATACATATGCATATGCTGCCTATACAAGTTATTTTTGGTGCCTCTTGTATATGGAAAGAAGGATGATACAGAGAATTATAATGAGAATTTTAAGTTTTGAAAAGGTTTAATTAATACATTATTTAGTTTTATTTATATTTTTTATATAAATAATATATCTTTATTTTTCACTTGTTCGATGGCGTTGATAATATATTTAAATTCGTTAAACACATAAAATGATGTTTTCGAATATAAATAACATAGTTAAATTGAAAATGGCGCAACTCCAGATGGAATTGAGTTTCCGTTTTTAGTGGGAGCAGGTGAAACAGTTCAAGGAGAAAATTTTTCAATAAATGAAAAATAGAATTGGTTTACGACAGGTAACGGCATATGTGTTTTATACTTGAATGAAAATTGAATTTATTGCACGATGGAGGCTACAATGTAGGTATTTTATATCAGTTAGCCACGATGAGATAACCTACGCTAAAATATTATAGAAAATACAAATGTAAAAATAGTGTTTTAAATAAGTTTACCGTAAATTTTTAATAATATTTGGTTAAATCTGAATAAATTTATCTGAAAATGAAATGGAATCTATTCTTTTCCTCTTTTCGATGCGAGCATCTACTTCTTAAAAAACTACTAAAGCTGGTAATATGACATTGTCACAAAATATAAATAGTGACCCTGAAATAGATTTTAGACAGTATGTGACGCAAATTGTTCATCTTTCAGACACAATTTCTTCCAGAACTTTAAAATGCAACGACAGTGATACACTTAACTCTCATATTCTGAATCATTTTAATAGCTACATTGCGCTCCTTATCGATAAAATTGTTTACAATTTGAAATTAGTGAATGACTGTATATTTTTAATATTTTGACAATGCTATCAGTACAAAAGCAAACGTTGCAGCACGAAGGGAGTTCGAAATCAAACATTTTAGTGTAAAGTGATCTAAAGTAAGTAACCTTTAACTAGCGGTCTTTATAAGAATCTTGAAGGAAGTTGGCATTACTAATGAATTCATAAAATTATAAAAAAATACGCTTCTCAATTAATATTTTGCGGTATTTTTTTGTAATACGCATCTTAATCTCATTATGACAGACAGTCAACACTAGTAAAGTTAATCATTTAACTAAATTATCTGAAAAATACATAAGTTGAAATTGGATCTCTTAGTAAGTTTCATTAAACTATCTGTAATTTAATTATTTTTGTTAACGTGAAAAACAACTGTATTTGCTTAACGAAAAATGTTACATCGTCTATTAAGTGACCAAATATCTTGAATAAGTACGATTTATATATGAAAGTTTAATAAATATTAGTACATCATAATAGGCACAAAAAAGCAGTTAACAAATATCGTGAAAATAAGGAGTCAAAGCATTCACAGCCATTTATATTATTTAATTTTTACCGTCTAGGTAATAGTTAAAACTCAGTGTTTGCTTATTGAGCAAAAGCACACTGACCTATGGCCTTTTGTGACACTGCAGAACACGTCATCAGTCATCTTTACTTCTTTTTACTCAATATTTTTTCTTCATGTATGGTTGTGTTTGTAGGGTTTTGGCAAGCATTCTTGTAATGTAACTTTTATTTACGTTAATTGTATCGGTGTTGCAAGTAAGATCAATGTCAAATATGAACAATTTTCATAACTCAATATAAAAAGTTTAGGTTTTCATCAGTGTAGGTTCTGTACCGTTTTTATTCAGTATACATTTGAAAACCGGAGACCGCGACGAAACTAAGCTCCCTAACGCTGATTTGAAGCATTCTACGCTTAAAAGATCCAGGGCGATAGGCCTCTGTGATACGGGTCTTTTTTCTTATACTACCGTAGAGCACATGAAAGTCAACGACGCGATTTGGACGTTTCAATGCGCCTAAACTTCACGCGCCGCGTCGTACATAAGTTTTTAATTGTTACCCATGGCGTCCCATATACGAATAATTAAACCTCGTTCTCTGTCTCATATTTTAACGCAAACGGTCTTAAGACGCAGTTAGTTGAAGTCGCGAACTTTCTTCGTGATCATGACATCGACGTTATGCTAGTGCAAGACACTTTCTTAAAACCTAGTATGCGCGATCATAAGATAGCCAATTACAAAATAATCTGTAATGACAGAGCGACCGCGAAAGGTGGCACTCTGATTTACTATAAAAAGTTCTTGCACTGTATCCCGCTCGATACACCCGACTTAATTAATATAGAAGCTTCCGCGTTTAGTTCAGCAATGACCGGCCACAGGCCGCTTGTACTAGCATCACTATACCTCTCGCAATCCAGACAAATATTAGAGTCAGATTTAAAATCTCTATTAGATTTAGGTCGTTCTGTTATACTTGCCGGAGACTTGAACAGCAAGCACGGCAGTTGGAATTCCAACGTTAATAACACGAACGGTAATAAACTGTACGACATAGCAGAGCCTTTACATAAACGTTATAGCTCCTGATACCCCAACCAGAGTACCGACGCAATTACATCAGCAGCCGGATATTCTAGAAGTAGCAATTATTAAGGACGTGAACTTAGCAATAGACTCTATAGTTACGCTTCACGAACTTGAGTCGGACCACCGTACGGTAATTTTTAAGCTGGGCCAGGAAATGGTGAGGTCACTCAGACCAAAACCATTGTGGACTGGCGAACCCGTGGAGCAGTCAAACTCGAGGCTACGAGCTCAGCACTTAGACGAAATTCCTAATCTATATCAATCTATCATCAATCTATCGACGTGCCAGAGGTTTTTTTTATAGTATAAAGTGACGAAACGAGCAAAATGTTCACCTGATGGTAAGTGCAACGTCCGCCCACAACAAATGCTGTGTCACCCAGAGTATTTCTGTGTGACACCACACTGCGCCCGGAGACATCAGTTCTTAAGTCTCAAATGCCCAGTGATTACGCTAGCTCACAGTGCCCTTCAAACCGAAACACAGTGATGCTTGCACAATACTGCTTCACGGCAGAGTAACTTGCCCTGGGGTGGTACCGAACTAGACGGATTCCTGCATAGGAATCGTAATCGGGTAGCCCGCCGAGCGATAAAATCTCTAACGACTCATCTCAAAACAGCCGTCGGAGAATCCTCACGGATGGTTACGGTGTCGAGCGATCTACGGTGTAACCTGCCGGCGGACCTCCGACGCCTGATTAGAGAAAAGAATAGCGCAGCTAAAGCGCTCGATAGATATAGAACCGACGCAAATAGACTCAGACTGCGCCTCCTACAAAGGGATGTTAAAGAGCGCTTATCTGAGTATAATCAAGACAGCTGGGACACTGTGCTTGGAGAAATCGAGCCGTCGCACACTGCCTACTGGCAGTTGGCACGATCCCTCAAAGCAGAGCAAATCTCACCCATGCCTCCGCTCATTAGATCACTCGACAACTCGCTCGCCTTCGACGACAGCGAAAACGCCGAATGCCTCGCAGACAGCCTAGAGAGCCAATGCACTCTGTCTCTCGCGCCTGCGGATCCCGACCACTCGATCTACTCGAGTCGAAGTCTACTCAACTCGATGTCTAAGATTTATGAGCGAATTATATTAGTCGACTAAAAGACTATGTTCTTACTAATAACATTCTACCAGACGAGCAGTTCGGCTTTCGGCCCGAACATTCGTATACTCATCAAGTGCACCTTAACGGAGCACATTTTAGAGAACTTCTACGAAGTTCGATTACTGAGTATATGAGACTTAAGAACTGATATCACAGGGTGGAATAGAACCTACCTCTTTCCTACCGATTAAGGTACGGACAGCCTTAATTCGTGCAGAATAACACCATAACATGCAATGCTGTCACTGCTCGTGTAAACGCAATGGGGAGTAAGAACTTTTTGTGGTTCGCCTCCCGTCACGTCCCGTTTCAGTGGCATCTGCCTACCCGTTATAAGGAAAAAAGCGTGACGGTATGTATCTCAGGGTGACGATCACAGTGTGGTGCCGCACAGAAATGTTCTGGGTGACACAGCATTTGTTATGATAAATGAGCTAGACGACACGGACGTCTCAGCAGTCCCTGACCACGATACGGGTAGTCACGGTCCAGGCTACACTGTACACACAGTTAATAGCTTTAATATAACACGCACCATGACGCGCGACCGCCGTAGAGAGCGGCGCGTAGCAGTCGACAATCACACCGCGTACACACCATACACCCGTGTACCAGGGCGGTTCTTACCGCCCAGAGTTACCGACACACAAGTCGACAGTCCGAATGGAGGCCCGCAGCCTCCCTCGGACGGTCATTAGACGACTTAAAATGATATTGAGATATTCTAAATCGTGCAAGCAAGCAGCGAACGTGACAGTCCGACTTTCGAGGTTACTGTAGGAGTTTATTTATGTATTTAGTATTTCAGCTTATGTATTTCATTATTTATGTTTTTCAGCTGTAACACAAGTCTGTGCCCTAGCACGGCTGCTAAAGACTTGTAATGTGATACATTAGGATTTGATTAGATCACTTTCGGTCGGCTCGGTTGGCGCAGTGGTTAAGGGTTTGACATCTGCGCCGCGGGTCGCGTGTTCGATTCCCGCACGGGACCAATATTTGTATGACCTACAGATAGTTGTTCCGGTATGGGTGTTTGTGCATGTGGAATTTATGTATGTAAAACGCACCCACGACATAGGAGAAATCCTACTGTGGGCATCGTTTTTTTTTAAAAAAAAAAACAAATATTCATTTTTGGTAAAATTGTTCTATGTATAATTCATCATTATCTTTGGTTTAATAAATTATTATATTTATGTTTGGGTCAAACCAAACCTGGCACGCGGGCCCCTGGCCCGTGAGCACAGTATCCGATGAAGCTGTAAAAGCCAAAAAAGGCTAACAGCAATTACATCACCGAAATTATATTTGTTATGAGCAGACGTTGCACTTATCATCAGGTGAACATTTTGCTCGTTTCGTCACTTTCTCCTATAAAAAAAGTATACAAGTGACTTGGGTTCGATTCTCGGTCCTTGTATAACGTAGAAAGGTATATTTTTAGATTTGTGTTAGAAATTTGTAAGATAGATGGCGCTGTGGCTTTTTACATCGCGATATGGTTTCGCTTGTTTCGGATGTATAAGGTCAACGACCTTTTGTAGCAAATTTATCTTATTCGTAGCAGTAAACTATTGATCAAGTATATTAATTAGTTTTATTGCTAACGCGACCTCCTAGTATCCAATTGGGATCATATTGATCATTGGTTCTTCGAGCCGGATCACGGCAGGTGTCGCTTTACGTAATTCCGTTTGGAATTACACCATTCCCGCACTAGAAGGAGCAGTGGATCGCTGTTCAGGTGCGCAAGCAGCTTACTAGTGCCAGCAGCGGAGTTCGTGCTGGACAGTTTGCAGACAACATCAAGAGGTGGCGTTGTCAGGAGCATCTTACGAAGGAGGCGTGTGGTGAATGAAGTAGGCAGCGAAGGAAAAAGGTGGAGCCAAGGAGGTCGTACTGCGTCGAGGAGTCCCCAAGATCAGAGGAAGGAAGCACACAAGTAAAGTAAGCAAGAAAGATATAAAAGTGGAAGTGAAGTGCAGTGGATTATGAACCGTAAGTTATTTTTACATTTGTAACGCTTATCGAAGTAGCTGTAATTAGTCAAAGGAATTTCAACTCTAGTTTTAAAGTAAATTTAACTTTCAAAGTTTTTTCTTGATTTAGTGTATTAGTTAGTAATTATAATTTGTAAAGTAGTGTTAGAACTTAGAATAGTTTCTTTAAAACGGTTGAGACGGGGGGAACCTATGCCCAAATTCAATTAGAGTAGTTTGTTTTAATTTAGACTTAGAATATTTTGTGAAATTTTATCGTGTTTGTAGAATAGCGATTAAAAAATATAATACTAGTAATTTTAAAGTGTAATTTAGTAAATTATGGAGTCTTTAGTGAATTTTCAAAATGATGCATCACATCGAATTCAGAAAGCATATGTTAATTACAAAAAGTGTTCCAAAGATAGACTAAGTGCTGAATACATTCAAAGTAGGTTAGATGCTCTTGAGCAAGTATGGGAAAAGTTTTTGAACGGTCATAAGGAATTGATACAGACAGTAGAGTCAAAAGACCTTAATAAATCTAGTTACATTACGACGGATGTTTACGAATTAACTGAAGAGAGTTATATAAATTATAAAAGTAAATTAAAAATAGATTTGTTAAGTTTTAAGAGTGTAGAGAAAGTTACTACTAAGCACGGTCAATTCACTCATTCAGATTCGGACGTATCAAAAAACGTAATGAAATTACCTAAAATTAGTATTCCAGTTTTTTCTGGAAAGTACACGGAATGGATATCGTTTAGAGATTTATTCACATCCATGATTCATAATAACAAAACTTTGGATAAGGTTCAAAAGTTACATTTTTTAAAAGGTTATCTGTCCGGAGAAGCAGAACAATTGTTACGTAATATTCCGATAGCGGAAAATAATTATGAAAGATGTTGGTCTATGTTAGATGCAAGGTATAACAATAAAAAGTATCTTTCACAATGTATTTTAAAGAGGTTTTTAAGTCAAAAAAGTGCAATCGTTGAGTCCGCTGTTTATCTGAAAGAGTTGATTGACACGTCGACGGACTGTTTAAATGCATTAAAAAATCTAGATATTGATATTTCAACTTGGGATATAATTGTTATACACATATTAACTTTGAAGTTGGATAGTGAGTCGCGTAAACAATGGGAATTAAACGTGGCAAGTAATATTCCGTCGGATAAATTGCCGACTTTTAGTCAATTTCAAGAATTTATAACCAATAGATTTAGAGCTCTCGAATTTGTGGATAACAGAGTGGTTTCCAAGTCTCAACAACCTTACGCTAGTAAGCAGCGGAGTTTACATATTACTGGTGCATCACAAGATCTTCAATGTACAGTTTGTAAGGGAAATCATAAACTGTCTTCTTGCAAAAAGTTTATTGATCTGGATAGTGAATCTCGGCGAGAATTTGTGAGAAGTAATGGTATTTGCTTTAATTGTTTGGGTTCTAATCATGCGGCCAAATTCTGCCGAAATCCTGTTAAGTGTCAAGTTTGTAAACGGCATCACCACTCTTTGTTGCATCCGAAAATTGCACCAAATAGCAACATAGCAATGTCTAGCGAGCCAAAAGAGAAAAGAGATGTACAAGAATTAATAGTATCAACAGCCGCTATCCCAAATCAATCGGTTTTATTAGCGACTGCATTAGTTAACACTGAAGGAAAAAATGGAGGTATTCATACACTAAGAGCTTTACTAGATCAAGGGTCTCAAGCTTCTTTTGTGACGGAAGCAATAGTTCAATTATTAAAATTAAAGAAAATTCCTGTTAAAAGCCAGGTATCCGGTTTGGCTGGAAGTAAAACTGTAAAATCAAGTTCAGTTGTACAGCTAAAGTCTAAAATCTCTTGTAGAACCCAGTATTGAAATAAAAGTCAAAGCTCATGTTTTGACATCAATTACTTCTATTCTTCCGGGACGGAAAGTAAAAGACATGGAATGGTTAAAAAGCCATCAGGTCAAGTTAGCTGATCCTCAATATTTCAGACCAAATAAAATCGATATTTTATTAGGTGCTGAGGTTTACAGTCAAATATTGAAGGGTGAAATTTTAAAAGATCCTTCTGGATTTGTTGTAGCTCAATCAACTTCCTTAGGTTGGATTGTTTCAGGTTTGGTTAGTTCTTCTACGTCTTCTAAGGTCGTTGTGATGCATGCTGAAACAGAAGAAAATAATTTATTAAAAAGGTTTTGGGAAATTGAAAATGAGCCTGCTTACGAGTCTGAAAGGATACTTACCGAGGAAGAGGTGAGGTGCGAGGAGTTTTTTGTAAAAACTACACAACGAGACGCTGAAGGCAGATATGTTGTTAGACTTCCATTTCGAAGTGATAAACCTAAATGTGTAGAGGGTAAATCTAGAGACATAGCTTTGAAAAGATTTTTTGCTTTGGAAAGAAAATTGGCAAGAAATGAAAATTTATCGAAAGAATATAAAAAGATTTTTGATGAGTACTTACGGTTAAATCTAATGGCACCTGTAAAGAAAGAAGAAATAAATAAAAACAGTGTATACTTACCTTATCATGAAGTAATTCGAGAGGATAAAGACACGACCAAAGTGAGAGTAGTGATGGATGCATCAAATAAAGGATGTAATGGTGTATCTCTAAATGACGATTTAATGGTGGGAGCAACATTACAAATGGATCTGCGGCATATAATTTTGCGATGGCGAATACATCCCATAGTGTTACTTGCAGATATAGTAAAAATGTATTGTCAAATAAAGGTAGAAGACAACGACACTAATTTTCAACGTATATTGTGGCGCGATAGACCTGAAAAGGATATTACAGACTTCAAAATGTTAAGAGTTACCTTTGGTACATCGTGTGCCCCATACTTAGCCGTAAGATGTTTAATGCAAGTTGCCGTCGATGAAGGTCAGCAATATCCACTTGCAGCTGAACGAGTTCTGAAAGACTTTTATATGGACGATCTACTAACGGGATGTAACACTGTGCAAGAAGGGATAAAAATATATTCCGAAATGGTGGAGCTGTTGGGAAAGGCTAAATTTAATTTACGAAAGTGGACTAGTAATAGTAATGAACTGTTAACACAAATAAAGGAAAGAGAAAATAATATGGAACATGATTCACAGAAAAACATAAGCATAAAACTAGATTCAACAATTAAAGCATTAGGACTTACTTGGAACCGTAACAATGACTGCTTTAGATATAAGGTCAAACTTCCGGAGATGAGACAACCTATAACAAAAAGAAAAATATTAGCAGACATCTCTAGGTTGTTCGATCCATTAGGATGGGTAGCACCAGCAATTATTAAGGCAAAAATATTAATACAAAAGCTTTGGTTGGAAGGAATTGGATGGGATGAGGAAGTATCAGAAAAAAACTGTAAAGAATGGACAACTTACCGAGAAGAACTGGAGATTTTGGAGCAAGTACACTTACCTCGATGGCTTGGATTAAAATCAGGAGTAAAAAATGCAGAACTTCATGGGTTCTGTGATGCTTCTCGCTTGGCCTATGCAGCTGTTGTATACATCCGGTTCTTGGATGGAGACGGGAAAATACATATTGCTTTACTAACTGCAAAGACAAAAGTTGCACCCATCAAACAGGTCTCTATACCCCGCTTGGAATTGTGCGGGGCGGTGCTTTTGTCGAAACTACTAGCTGAAGTGGGTAAAGTGATGAATATTTCCGAGAAAAAATGGCATGCGTGGTCAGATTCCACTGTAACGCTCGCATGGATAAATAGTCACCCAAGCAAATGGAAGACATTCGTAGCTAACAGAGTGTCTAAAATCTTGGATACGATAGAACCCCATCAGTGGTATTACATACAGTCGAAGCAGAATCCAGCTGATGGTGCTTCAAGAGGCCTTTGTCCTTCCGAATTAGTAAAATCTTCAATATGGTTCACTGGTCCTGAGTTTCTTAAAGAAAAGGAAATAAGAAAGAAAAGGTCAAATGATCTTGTAACTGACATGGAGGAAATAAAAGTTCATAAGCTAACTGTCAGCGAAGAAAATTTATGGGAAAGATTTTCAACACTTACCAGACTTCTAAGAGTATTAGCCTATTGTAGACGTTTTTTGAACTTGCTTAAGCCAAAAAACGAAAGACACTATAACAACATACTTACTAGTAAAGAAATTGAAGAAACGTTAGATATAGTTCTTAAAAAATATCAGTGGGAACATTTTGAAGAAGAAATTAGGGCAATAGAGAAAAAAGAAAAGCTTAAAAAAAATAGTACAATTGGTTCTCTGAGTCCGTTTCTAGATCAAAAGAAGATTTTGCGTGTAGGAGGAAGACTCCAGCACTCTATTTTACCCGAAGAAAGAAAACACCAAATTTTAATTCCAAAAAAAGGAGTTATAACAAAACTGTTGATTGACGAAGCACATAAAAGAACATTACATGGTGGACCACAGATTATGTTAGGCTATTTGTTTTCAAAATATTGGATAATAGGTGCTAAACAAATGGTAAAACTTCATATGCGCAAATGTACAGTTTGTGTAAAAAACGCTGCTTCTTTCAGAAACCAGCGCATGGGAGAATTGCCTGCAGTGAGAGTAGTTCCTAATCGGCCTTTTAAAAGTAGCGGTGTTGATTACGCCGGACCCATCAATGTAAGGACAGCAAAGGGGCGTGGACATCGGTCATATAAAGGCTACATATGTCTGTTTGTTTGCATGGCAACACGAGCTGTACATATTGAAGTTGTAAGTGATCTGACTTCTCAAGGGTTTTTAGCAGCTTTTCGGCGGTTTGTAGCAAGACGGGGGCACTGCTCTGACCTATACAGCGATAACGCAACAAATTTCGTAGGTGCGTCTCGCGAACTTCAGAATTTGCTGGCATCGGAAAATTCTAAGATACGTGCTGAGATAATGGAAAGCTTAGCTACAGATAATACATCATGGCATTTTATTCCACCACGTGCACCAAATTTTGGTGGTCTTTGGGAAGCTGCCATAAAATCCACTAAATTTCACCTGAAACGTGTCATAGGTAATTCAACGTTGACCTACGAGGAACTGTCTACTTTATTGTCTCAAGTAGAGGCGTGTTTAAACTCTCGACCATTGTCTAGAATCGATTCAGATGTAAATGAAATAAACATTTTGACTCCAGGGCATTTTTTGGTAGGAGAGCCGCTAATTACGGCTCCAGATAATAATTATGAAAGTTCGCATATTTCAAATTTGCGACGTTGGCAGCTTACACAACGTATGTTGCAGGATTTTTGGCGTCGTTGGTCGCATGATTACCTCATTAAATTCCAACACAGATACAAATGGAAAGACCAAATTACTGAGCCTAAGGAAGGAGACATAGTCCTAATAAAGGAGGATGATTTACCGCCGACTAAATGGCTGTTGGGTAGAATTGTTGCAAAACATCCTGGGGCTGATAGTATTACTAGAGTAGTCACGATTAAAACAAAAAATTCTTTAATTAAGCGTCCAACTTCAAAGTTATGCATTCTACCTGTAGCAGAATGAGGGAAGAATAAAACTGTTAGTCTTAAGTACATTTTTTATATTGTTTTAATTTATGTTTAGTCTCTACTTTTATCAGCCAACAGATGTTGTAAAAATATATTGTTTTTTTTTTGTGTTAAATTTATTTATTATTTAGGGTGGACACATTTTTTTGTTTTGTCAAACTCATTTAAAAGGACAAGTTAAACCTTGTCCTTGGGGGCCGCTATGTATAACGTAGAAAGGTATATTTTTAGATTTGTGTTAGAAATTTGTAAGATAGATGGCGCTGTGGCTTTTTACATCGCGATATGGTTTCGCTTGTTTCGGATGTATACGGTCAACGACCTTTTGTAGCAAATTTATCTTATTCGTAGCAGTAAACTATTGATCAAGTATATTAATTAGTTTTATTGCTAACGCGACCTCCTAGTATCCAATTGGGATCATATTGATCAGTCCTAACCGAGTGCAGCAACAGTGCTAACTTATCTCGTATTAAACGGTGAAAGAAAACATTCGCCTCGCCTCGCCTAAAATTAATTTGTCCTAAATGCTTTGTTAAGAGATTTTAAAATCGCTATAAAAATTGAGAAGCATGTTTTTTCCAGACATCTTTATTCAACATCCTTCATAACTAACAAGAGATTAAATCTAAGTGTATTCTTAGCAACGGTGTCCGTACGTATTTTATGTTAGCTTGTACATAAAATATAGAAAAGATTGCCGTTTCATAATTAACTCAACTCGTGTTGGCTATCTGCCACTTTGAGCTTAAAGAAAATTTACTGGTTCAAACACGAACGCGACTTCCTCTCGGGACGTGCTGAAAAAAGTTTCATAATTTTAGAAGATAATTCGGTAGACACAAAATACCTTTTTATTCGAATATTTCTCATTAATTTAACTATTTATGTCTTGGGATAAAACTCTTAGAAAGTAACATCAACAGTATCATCATCATTTCAACCTATCACTAGTCCACTGCTGAATATATGCCTCCCCCATAGATTGCCCCCAAAGTTGTTAGCTCTCATTTTGGGGGTATTTTGCCGTAGTTGCATCGCTTGGCAGGCGGGTTGGTCCGCGTTGAACCGCAGTTTATTTATTCAGATGTTTTAGGAAGAAGCTGCTGCCTATCTCCTGGTTTTCATTTTCCCTCTATCGACATTTACTGCACCCACGGGATGAGACGGGTTGGTTGATTCTCTTAAGTCATCACTATTAAACCTCCTCATTTTTCAAAGACTTTTGGAGGATAAAAGAGTACACCTGTAGGTAGGTGATTGGGATAGGTAATTTTTAAATTCTTGGGACATACAGGTTTCTTCAAAATGTTTTCTTTCACCGTCAAATACGTGGTAAATAACTGCATAAATAACTGCACTGGTGCCAGAACACACTGCGCCCGTCACCCTATGACATCAGTTCTCAAGTCCCATATTTTTACACTCAGTAATTACACTTGCTCTCAGATGAAAACACAGTAATGTATGCACACTACTGTTTTACGGTATAATAACTGGCACTGGTGCTGGGTGTCCTGTCCCTAGGCTGCCAGGCTCTGATGAAATAGAATCTATATATAATTTATCTAGTAATATAGTCCTATTCACATATTCTCTCTTATTATTTTTGACTTCAAGGTTAAATTGCTTTAACACAACTATAGTTTTTAATGCCTGCTGAAATTACTCTTATTGTCTACCTATAAATAATATGTTCATACATTTTACCGTGATGTAAATCTGTGACCATACAGAGTTAGCAGTAAGCCACCATAAGCTTATAGAAAATTTACTGTCCACAAAAATTTGCCTCGCACGATCGTGAAAATCTCTTGGGACGCATTTGTTACATAAAATTTCTGAGTATCAGTAATTAATATGTAACACTACTCGTAATGTTTACAATGTTTAAAAAAAAGGTTAAAGAAAAGGATAAAGAAAAAAAGGTAGGAAGATTTTTATGGTTTATTTAATAACCAAATCTTTACGCAACGCTTAATTTCCGAGAAGCACAGTTTTCTTTGAACAACATATTTCTGGTGATAGGATTTCTATGCAGGAATCAATGCAGGTCTAGGTCCCACCGCAGTGCTAGTATGCTTCTGTCAAGCAAAGCCTTATTAAAAACTAAATTAAAAGACAGTCAAAAAATCGGTCAATGGCGTATCGGGTCACGCGCAGTGTAGGGTTCGCACGCGCAATGCCTCCTGAAATTACTCTTGTAGTCTACTTATAAATAATATGTACATACATTTTACCGTGATGTAAATCTGTGACCATACAGAGTTAGCAGTAAGCCACCATAAGCTTATAGTAATTCTATGCGTTCAATTTGAGGCAGTTAAGGGCTTAAATATTTATCATAATATTTTGAGGAAAAGGCCAGTCAAATATAATATAATATATATATACGAGTATATATCATCATCAGCCTGCGGCAGTCCACTGCTGGACATAGGCCTCTCTCAATAGGCGCCATTTAGCCCGATCTTCGGCTTCACGCATCCAGTTGCTGCCAGCCGCCTTGCGCAGATCGTCGCACCATCTAGCCAGGGGACGCCCCACACTACGTTTGCCTAAACGTGGTCTCCACTCCAGGATTCGCTTACTCCAACAGTAGCTTCTGCGACAGATGTGTCCAGCCCACTGCCACTTCAGTCTACAAACTTGAAAGGCTATGTCGGTGACTTTAATTCTCCGGCGGATTTCTTCATTTCGAATCTTATCCACCAGAGAAACCCCGAGCATAGCTCTTTCTATTGCTCTCTGAGTGACTTTGAGCTTGTGGAGCAGTCGTACCGTCTGTGTCCACGTTTCGGCACCATAGGTGAGTACAGGCAGAACACACTGTTCGAAGACTTTCGTCTTCAGGCTTTGTGGTATGGGCGACGAGAAAACCTGACGAAGCTTCCCAAATGCTGCCCAGCCCAGTTCAAGTCAGTCCTGAACAACTTCGAGAGTTTCGCCATTGACGATATTGGAGCTGGTATGACGAGGTCGTTGAACATGACTTTCAAAGGCTTTCTCATAGTTCACAAACTTGTCTTCTGTATAATCTGCCTCACTGTGTGAATGTGGTCTATGGTGCCAAAGCCTCCCCGAAAACCGGCCTGCTCCGGAGGTTTGAAGTCGTCAAGCTTTCGCGCAAGTCGATTCGTGATGACCCTCGAGAATAACTTATAGACGTGATTCAGGAGAGAGATGGGGCGATAGTTTTTAAGTTGGGTCTTGTCTCCTTTTTTATGAAACAGGACTGTAATTCTCCACGCCTCGGGAGTTCTCCCATTTTGTAAGACGGAGTTGAAAATCTTAAGGAGCTCTGTTAACAAGGGTTATCCCCCTGCCTTTAAGAGCTCCGTCGTAACGCCGTCTTCGCCTGGGGCTCTTCCATTTTTAAGTTGCCCAAGGGCCAGCTCGATCTCGTCTAGACATAAATCTGGCAGCTCGTCGGTATAGTGGCGGGTCAGGGTGGCTCTGGGATCGTCGCTTTCAGGGTCAGGACATTGTTTGTGGGGAGCATATAGTCTACCGTAGTAGTCTTCAATCTCAGTGAGAACTTCGCATTTCGACGTCAGGAACTTGCCATCATCGGTCTTCAACTTAACTAGGCGGCTTCTCCCAAGCTGCTGTGAGAAAACTTTAGGACCTCTGTTCCGCTTTATTGCCTCCCGAATACGAAGCGCATTAGAGCGTCGTAGGTCCCGCCGCACAGATTTCCTTACGAGCCTGGTGAGTGCCGCCTGTTCTGATGGCAAAGATGTTGTTGCCTCACGTCTCCTCTTCATGAACTGGAGTGTCTCGACTGAGAACTTAGACTTTCGGCCCGTCTGCTGCCTACCACAAAATCTGATTCCCTCATCCCTTAAGATGTTAACCACGCTCTTAAGGTCCTCGTCAATGTCCTCGATGGGTTCCAGGGCATCGAATCGATTTTTTAGTTCCAATTGGAAACGTTGGGAGCCTGCAACGGTTTGGAGCGTATTCGGTCGGAAGCGTGGACTTCATTAGACGGGTTCTCTCAAGCTTAAAATCAATATTCAGAGTGCCTCGGACCAGTTGGTGATCGCTTCCAGTGTTAAACCTGTTGATCACTGAGACATCTCTGAATATGTGCCTTTTGTCCGTCATAATGAAGTCAATCTCATTTTTTGTCACGTTGTCGGGGCTTCGCCAGGTCCACTTCCTGTGGGGCTTTTTCTGAAAAAATGAGTTCATCAAATAGAGCCCCTCCCGTTCGAGGAAGTTTACCAGCATTTGCCCCCTGTGATTCCTACCTCCAAATCCGTGCGGCCCCATAATCGATTCCACGCCCGTATGTTTACCCACCTTGGCGTTAAAGTCCCCCATGACAATATTGTAGTGGGCCTTTGTGGTGTTGTGTAAGGCCCTGGCTATATCTTCGTACATAGCTTCGACTTCTTCATCCGAGTGTGTCGAGGTTAGTACATAAACTTGTACAATCTTAAGAGAACATCTCTCAGTCAGCTTAAGCACAAGATATGCTACTCTGGTCGACACATTGGAGATTTCGAGAATGCTGTCACTGAGTACCCTGTTGACGAGAAAACCTACTCCGCCTTGGGAAAGGCTGTCTCCCTCCCGAAAGTAGAGGAGATGACCCGAAAGTAGAGGAGATGACCCGATTGTAGAGTAATGAGTGTCCTATCCCTCTCTGCGGACTTCACTTAGCCGTACGACGTGCCATCGTATTCTATGCAGCTCTTCTTCGAGTTCGTAGAGATTCGCGTCTTGCCGCAGAATTCGTCTATTGTACGTCGCCAGGTCTAATGTTTTGCGGCAGCCTGTCTTCACCCGGGGATTCTTAGCACCCCCTGCCCCATCGTAACCATAACCGCCACCTTGGTTAAGAATAGTGGGGCGACCGGGAACTGGGGGCCGTGAGAATTTGCCATTCATTGGGAGGATGTGCCCATAATCGCCACGCTGGGCAAGCGAGTTGGCGATCGCAGTGTCAGACATCTCGCACCTGTAACGCTGCGTCCCGTTACCGGTCTGGATATTTTAGATCCGACAATATTGAGATGGTTATTCCGCCATCTATCGGTATCCAGGGATCTTTTATGGCATTTCCCTCTGTCGGTTTCTACGACACCCAAGGGAAGAGAGGGGTGGCAGATTTCTGAGGCCGCTACCACACGGCGATGTGATGTGAATGTTATATATATATATATATATATATATATATATATACATATGACATTTCAATTTTGATTTTGATTTTTTTAACGTAGATTAAATAATTTTTTATGGTTCTAAAGTACCTCATAAATGAGAAGTGATATTAAACAACATTCGGAAAAGTTAATACTTAAAAAATCATATACTCAAGTAAGACTTCGGTTCACTGATCATTAGTGAAAGAAATTAAAAACAAACATATTTTTGTCAAGTCGAGTTTACCTTGTTTCTTGTATGTATTTTAATGTATTTACCACGTGCTCAGCAGGGAACGGAAACATCGTGAGGAAACCATAATGTCCGAGGAATTAAAAATATTTCGAAGACATAATATGAAGTCCGCCAACCAGCACTGAAGCATGGCGAACTTTTATCGGTTCCGAAATACTCTCAGAAAAGAGAGAAGGCCTGTGCCCAGCAGTGAGACATTTATAAGCTGTTATTTATGCATTTCTTTACCAATTTAAAAACTTTTTCTTCATCTGCCTGTGAAAAGTCCAGAGCTGGTATGCTGGACATAGGACCCTCCCAAAATTTCCCAAGGAGGATTTACTCGCTGTGCCAGATTTGAGATTGCAGTACATTTCGCATTATAAACGCTACTGCCCGTCAGCAGTCTGGATAACTTAGATCTGGCATAACTGTGATGGATATTCCGCTATCAATTAAAGGACATCATGACATTTTTATGAAATTTCCTTTAGTCTACCTTTACGATACCCACGGGATGAAATATAGTGCCAGATTCTCTAACTCCGCCACCGCACGGTCAATTAAAAACTAGTACGAGGAGTCTTTCTCGTACTGTTTATTCCTTATGAAAATGTTTTATTGAAAAAAGTTTGATAATTTTAATATTAACCATATTTTCATTCCTTATCATCTTTGTTTTTAACTTGATAAATAATATTATTATTACATGACTTGTCCGTTTTAAAGTAGTCGTAATATCTACTGGGTGACCTAGTGGGTAGAGTGACTGTCTTCTTCTTACGGTTTCGTAGTCAAAAAGGAACCCTCGACATGGAGGAAGTTTCGACATGTCCGTCAGTCCGGAACTTAATTTTTTTATTAAATCAGTAACCATTAATTTTGTATTAAAAATGTAAACTTAAATAAAATTAAACCTTCTATGCAAACGCTAGGAAAATAACGATTTTTAAAATTATCATTAGATGTCAATATTATAGAAATATACGAAATAATATCAGATAGCGAGCTCGTTCGGCTCGCGCATTATCTGTTCTTTATTTAGTGTTCATTTGTATCATTTCTATGTGTATCATCATTTATAATACATATTGTGCAGCGAGCTAAAATTATTTAATATATCTGCAAACAACAATTGCCTGAGAGAAAACATCTTTACAATATTTTTTATGCCTTTTGTCTAAGGTCCTTAGGCATGCCCTATAACGTTGCTCTCTAGTTCCTGACAAATAGTGTTCCGTATCGTCTTATACAACTGTCTACGTCCGTTGACACCTTTCGCAGTCAGGGGTTTATGTCTTATTTAAGCTCACCTACATGCGAACACTTCCATTTCTTTTGTGTCTAAATATATTAAAATTCAAAAAATGTTACAAACATAATGCATACGTAAATCATTTAAATCATTAAGTGATTTTGAGTATGGAGCTCGTTCATAAGCTACTCGTTACGTTAGGATTTAAGAAATGCGTCGCAGATGTTTCTAAATATTGTTATTCAAGAGAATTGTGTATGGGGGAGCTTATGAGGCGTAAGAAATCTTATGGTGTTGAAAATAAAAAGGTTGAATGGAGTTAAAAGAAACGAGAAGACTGGACAACGGAGCATAATAACATTATATTTTTTGTATTACATACAATTTGTTTTCTAGAAAGTTTAAGAACATAAAGAGTATGAATTAAAATTAAAGTTTTCTAGTAAAGAAGGCTGGTATTCTAACTTTATTTATCTGTAACTTAAAATTTCAGAAAAATTAAAGCCGAACCTTTTAATAGGAAAACTTTGAAAAACATTAACATATTTTAAAAATAGACGATGTTTAAATAAAAAAAAAACACACACATATTATTTACCTAAATTCTAATTCCTACATTTTACAGAATTATAACAGTGGTTAGCGGCGTAATTTCAATAGGCTTACGTATTATCCTTGATAGGAATCGGTGTTATTTTGCAAGGATTTGTAGTCTATCAAATCAAATGTAATGGTTAGGATGATATTCTGGATCATCCTAACCCAGCGTCGATGCTTCACATCAGCTATATGTTCTTTTACTCGCGTTTTTATTTATCTTTTTGTTTGCTCTAAATAGGTGTTAGAGAGACCACACTCACGATCCAGTTTGTATACTTCTGCATCTTGTAGAGGGATGTCACACTTGACAGATGGTGGATGTCCGTGACTCCTCTGACATAGGTTAGGAGAGCAGGTACATGCTCGACTTTGGCCGGATTCACTCAATCACTGCGACGTAGGCGCGGAACCCGAAACTTGTTGTCGTGCATTACTTCCTTGATATGCTAAATCTCGGTGGGCAGGTGTTTCCTGTCACATATTTCTTTTGCTGTCTGGTGATTTCCCCACGGTAGCCAACTGTAATGGATGTTGATGAGATTCACGGTTTAAATACCTGTTGGTATAGTTTTTTTTCTATACATAGTGAGACTCAAGGTGTTTTATGGATTCCGAATTACTAAAATATCTAGAGAAGCTTAAGAGTAATTTGTCTCTAGCTCCATTGTGATTTTTTTTTATTAGATAAAGTGATGAAACGAGCAAAACGTTCACCTGATGGTAAGTGCAACGTCTGCCCATATCAAAAATCATTATTAATAAAATTAAATAAAAAATCAAGCATACCACTACAAAATAAAAAGCACCTGAAAATCGGTTCATAAATAGTATAAAAAAAGACGATAAACCGATAAAAATTTAGTTTTATTAAATGTGTAGTATTCGCGTAAATATAAGAAATCATTATAGTAATTATTTGTTTTCCCTTAAATATCTGTTTCTTTCGGGAATTGAACCCGCGCCTGTTAGTAATTCACTTCTGGAAATAGGCCTCTCCCGAGAAGGGTGGATTTGCTGTAATCGCTACGCTTGGCAGACAGATTCTTTATCGCAATACCAGTGTATTGTAACGGTTTCTATTCCTGGTAATTATTACGAAGAATGAAATAGGAAATTATCTGCTTTTTCAACCTTCGGTGCTTCCTTGCGTTATTAGGTTACTGTCAGTGGTAACGCCAACTATTGGCTCTTTTATTTTTCTATTGTAACCACATCTATCCCGTCCTTCTCCCGCACGCACCTTACATCATAAGAGTTTGCCGTACCGTCGCTAGTCTCGGAATAATGGCCGCTGAAAAGATACGTAAAGGCAACGTCTACCCATAACAAATGCTATGTCGCCCAGAAAATTTCTGTGTGACACTACACTGTGCCCGTCGCCCTGAGACATCAGTTCTTAAGTCTCATATGTCCAGTGATTACGCTATCTCTCAGTGTCCTTCAAACCGAAACACAGTAATGTTTGCACACTACTGCTTCACGGCAGAATAACTGGCCCTTGGGTGGTACCTACCTAGATGGATTTCTTCATAGGAATCCTTACACCAGTAAAATGTTTGTTTCCGGAATTTAAGTAAATATTTCCGGAATAGCCTGGGGATACAATGTATATAATCCAGTTTCTTTAAAGCCGCGTGTAATATTATTATGAGTCACGCATCTGGAGCAGACGATCGAAAGAATAATATTAAATCGTGCCTTAGTGAGTTCCTTGTCTTGATTTTATTCCAAAAATTACTTATTACTTATTAAGACTTCGGTATCCCATTGGTGTCCATTTAGTGGTCTTCAAATGACCGATAGACTACTTTGACGAGGGGCTGGAGTTCATGAGTAGTGTTCGACGGTAAACAGGATACAGCCGAGCGAATCTGCAACGTCGACGATGGCCAAGTCTAAATGACATGCTGCCCCATCAAATATCAAAACGCACTTTCCAGAACTTTTGAACCTGACTAGATACTTTAAAAATTCTTTGTAAAGTACATTGGTCATATACCCTATCATAACCATCATCCACAATCCATCATAAACTGTATCTTAGTCACTACGTCTCTTACCACACTACAACATTGCCTTATCACGCTGTTCCTCACTTTTTCTATCAAAGTCACTCTGTTTCTCAACTATTTCATTCATTTTCATAGCATAAATCATTCACAGCATTAATCTTACTTTCATGACTCTTCTGCCAGACTCAAAATTCACTACAATACATGAGAGGTTATTACTCTACATATAGAGAGAGAAATAATACAGAAATATAGTACGTAGCAGTACATAGCGTACAAAGGCAATAACAGATACATCGTAGATGTTACGGTAACACAAGTAAATTAGAAGCAATTTATGGAATAACGATAAATTTGGAACCGCACCGAAGCATGTTTTATCCCCTTGCGAATAGGAGTAAGCAGGTGACACTAATCGGAATCCACGACACGCCTATAAGGGCCTTGTAGAATTCTATTACGGTAAAGTGCAATTGCGATTAACGGTAAAAGAATTCCACTTTGAAGAATTACATTTTGAAGAATTCTTTTGATAAAAACATATTACAAAAAAAATAACTAAAGATTGGAATGATAAAGACAACGAATTTGTAATCAATGTTTCCCATGGAATATATTCAAGAATCAGAAGTTTTAGTTCAAAATATGGGATCTAAATATCAGGATCAGAGAATTAGAATTGATTTTAATTTACCATTTCAATATCACAATATACACACATATTCACTTAAAAAATAAATCGACCTCCCTAAATATACCAGTTTTATGGTTTATATTCACGTTCCAAATTAAAATTAGTTAATTTAAATGGTTTTGAGAATAAATACGTGTTAAATAACTCTCATTTATTACTCCTGTAAGCACACAGCTAAATATAGGCTTCTTTCAAGTTGGGAGAATTGGCAGGGATCACCACGCCTATTAGGCGGATTGGCGTTCGCAGTGCCGGTTCGCACTTCACGTTTCCCTTTTCTTTATTTTATATGCCCCACACTAAGACTTCTCATATATTGGGGATACGTTTTACAGACATAAATTTCACTTGCACATCACAACCAGATCCGAAAACCAACCTTTTGTATTTGCACAAATGTTGACTTCGAACCCAGGACTAGGTTGTTCCTGGTGCCCGTACTCTGCGTTTGCCGGTATGAGGCTGCCACTCCAAAACCTTACTTCCTTAACGGTTACCGGATCTACGACGGTTATGCGGCCAGCTTGCCACTTCAGTTCGCGTATCCTCAGGGTTATATTGGTTACTCTAGTTCTGCTGCGGATATCATCGTTACGGATTGTATCTCGCAGAGAAACATCAAGCTTAGCTCGATAACCCATAGAATGCTGACCGACATTGAGCTTCCTTATGCGGCCTGCAGCGAAGGACTACGTTTCGATTCCGTATATATCATCACTGGTCACACTCACCCCGATTGTACCCCTCCCGATTGCAGTAACTGACCGAGCCGAGGCCGGCCCCCTTGGGCACCCTCGAGTCGGTTACTCACGCGAACAGGATGACGGTCCAAGCCGAGGTCCCCTCTTGGGGGCCCTTGCGCCAGTCATCCATAAATAAAGGTTTCGGCTAAGCGCCCTCAGCGCTATGCCACCTTTCAATCCGGCGAAGCTGTAAAAGCCTTCGGGCTAACAGTGACCATCAGTCCTAAAAAAAAAAAAAAAACTCACTGTTTGACTTTTGTTTTGAGAAGATGTTACGCAGTTTCCTGGGCGCTGCCTAGGCGAGTTTGATCTGTCGATTGAACACCAAAGTTTTGTTTTTTATGTGAAATTATGCATACCGGATTTCCTTCATAGTTTGCGGACGTAAGTCTGCCGGCGTGACTACACACATTATTATATCTTAAATTCTTATTGATGATGGTTGAATTACAGTCAGTTACATTTATTAATTATTTGACGTCTGTTACCCATAGTTAAAATACAGTGTTCAACTGATCCTATTATAAACACCTAAAGCCTATAAAATTACAGAAATTAATTGTTGTTGTTGTAGCCGCTCTTCTTTGTATGTTTGCAAAAGATCATCTACGTCTATGTCACGTTCGTCCATAATCAATAACCTTCAATACAAGAAGTTATTAGTACAAATGAAGTTACGTTTTAAAATACATGTAGAGTAGTATAAGATATACACTACTTATTTACATTATACATACAATCGGTACTGCAACTGGGCACCCTCTCATTTTTAAGGCATTTAGAGTTAGTTATAGTCCGATAGGCAACTACAGTCAGATTGGCAAACCACGAGTAATATGTTTTCGAAATATGTTTATTTTATATGCATGAATGTTTAATCACGATCTTCGCAGAGCACTTAAAATTACAACTAACAATTTTAGAGGCGTCGTTGGCACCGAGGATCAAATTCAGGTCACCAGCGCATTAAATACTATGAAATTCAAGTCGCGAATCCGAGCCCTGTTCTATTGCGGCTGACAATTGTAAATGTAAATACCAAAAGAGAATGCTGATGTTTACAAATTATAATATTTTTTAAGAAAGTAAAATCGTTTCACTTAATTAGGTAAAGGCTCTTTGTTATTTTGTATTGTTACATAGCTGAAACCAAAATCGTACCAGCGTCATTATTTGTTTTCTAGTTTGAGCTGCAGTAGTAGATGTTTTCTTTTGTTTCGATGTTGGCGTTTATCTATAATAATAATCAAGCTGAAAAGTCTGTTTTTTTTTTTGTTCAAACGCGCTAATCTCTGGTATAAGTCGCTAATCTCGGATTTGAAAAATTCCTTTTGCGTTTGATAGCTCAATTCTGGAGGAAGATTATAGGCTACTTAACATAACGCTACGACCTTTCGAGCGATTTCTTTTAAATGAAACGGCGAATGAAACCGCGGGGCAGAACTAGTCTTATATAAATCTAGACCATCCTTAATGTAACTATAAAACTAAGTCTTGATACAGAATTATTGATTTCATTTAATTTTTAATTTATTAACATCTTTCCGTGATGTTCTTATCTGGTTTTTTTTCGTGAAATATTAGCAGTTGGTGTCACTGTTCCTAAAGCTCCATTGTGATTAATAGCTTTGTTGTTAAGAAACTTATCGTCCTATTTCTGCCACCTCGTTCAATCTCTTATCGATTTGGTATTAATCACTCAAAGTATTCTAAAAGGCAGTTTTAACGAGAATGAATTTAACTGAACGGCTTATAATATTTATAGAATGTCAACATGTTTAAAAATTTCATTACAAGACTCCTGTATTTATAAAAAAAGAGACTAAAAATCGAAAAAAAAGGAGAAATCAAAATATTTTTTTTATTGGAAATAGTGACGAGACGAGCAAAACCTTCACCTGATGGTAAGTGCAACGTTTGCCCATAACAAATACGGCGTCACCCAGAACATCTGTGTGACACCACACTGCGCCCGTCACCTTGAGACATAAGTTCTTAAGTCTCATATGCCCAGTGATTACGCTAGCTCTTAGTGCCCTTCAAACCGAAACAGTAATGTTTGAACACTACTGCTTCACGGCAGAATAACTGTACATGGGGTGGTACCTACCTAGACGGATTCCTGCATAGGAATCCTGCCACCAGTACAAACTAACCAGTACAACGCTAAGTTATTATTAAAAGACGCTTACTAAGGAACACACTTTTTTTAATTTTAGTGTGTTTATTTTAACTAACTAAAATGCTAAGGAAACGAAATTTTAAAGTGATATTTTTTGTTACATTACATTGCAGCCTTATAATTGTTTATTAGTTTGTTGTTAAGAGTTTAAAATTTAAAATTATACATTATGCATGTATTTATTGTGAAATATAAAAAAAGAAAAAAGTATGTACATTGTAAAAATCGGAACACCCACGGCACATATTAGAATGTAGTATATATTCTGTTTTATTAATTGAGTTTCGTTGACAGCCATAAAGTTACTAATAAACACTACGAGTATTTATAACATAATTCTTTTTTCTTTTTTTTTTTTCAAATGCTCCACAGTTAGAGTTCACCTGTATCGTTAGAACTTTTTACAGACTAAAATTTTACATGCAAAAGGTTGCGTTGTAAGTTCCGAAAACCATCGATTGGTATTTTTGACCAAGGACATTGAAGTCACGTAAACTAAATATTAGTTCACACTGTCGTCATATTCTGATTTACACTTTAATGTCTTTTTCTTTTTTTTAAATCATGTAAAAGCAACAAAAAAATACAGCAGCATTACCATAACTGTTTTCTCAAACTTCGTGCAGCCGCACAATTTTAATAGGAGATCCATTAGAGCCCAGGCCGCAGACCGCGATGCAAATGTTGTCAATTTGTCAGCAACTCGCCTCAATGAGCTAATGACTCTACTAGACAGCGCAGAAAATACACAATTTCGTAATAAAGGGGAAATTATTTGCCGTATCTATATTACACATTATGATTTTAGTATAAGCAATAATTTCAGAATAAAATAAGCGTATTATTTTTATTAAAGTAATCTTCTTCGGCTACTAGGCTACTACGACGATTTAGTCCCACGGTCATCACAAAAGACAAAGACATAGCAGAAAAAGCTTGCACGCTGGAGCTATCATTATCTGAAATATTGCACACCTAAAATACTCAGACTGGTCACGCGAATTAAGGTCAAAGCCGTGAGATGTTTTTACAGCGAAGTCCAATCGCCACGATTACGAAAAATCCTTTCAGAGAGATTAATGATAATTAATGTAACGCCATTATGACTACCCCAAGGTGTGTATAATTTGTGGCAATAATAATTATTACATATAAAAATATATTACATTTAATTCATAAAAACATTGCGTAATCTTAAGCGTAATGATATATATGATATATGAAGTACAACAAGGTTTAGGTGCTGATTTTTTGGAAAGGTTTTGAATGGTTGCTATACAAAAATAAAATTCAAAAATTATTGGAAAATAGCAATGTATAAAATGTAAGCTTAAAACCTTTGAACAGATAACTTTCGTTTTTGTTATAATAATAAAAATGAATATTAATGAATAATACTCGTATCATTGTTTGAATATTTATATTATGCAATAAAAAAGAATTAGAAATTATTTTCAATGATGTTACCCTGTACGCTTTTCGACCTCAGCGACAACTCATGAATACTGTCGGAATGTATCAACTGAGCAGGAGATATGATAGTGCCCCAAGTATCCTGCGCAAACACAGCTGCACACACTAATCCCAACCTACTCGTGCCCGATGTAACGCTTATTCGATAAGATCAAAGGTAGGCTACGATGCGGTGTCAGAGACACAAGCACAATTACAACACAACCAGACCCGAAAACAAACAATTTGTGTTTATGCAAAAATGTTTCGAACCCAGAACCCTTAAACATCTATAATTGGAAATAAATTATCTACATCGCTTTAATTTATTAGCTTATTAATATATATTTTATAGATTACAAATATTTTCAAGCCGACATGTTAAGAAACCTCCAGAGACAGACGAGATGACAATTGTCTAACGATACCTTTACAGTATTAATATGTTTCAGTCCGAGGGAACTGATAGCTAGGCTACGAGACTTTAGAATCGATGACTCAGGGTGACGAGTGAAGTGTGGTATCACCCAGAAGTGTTGTGTGTGACACAGCATTTGTTTTGACCAGACGACGCTTGATTATAAATGCAACCTCTGCCGCATTTATCATCAAGTTCACATTTGCTCGTCTCGTCACTTTCTCTAATAAAAAAAAATAAGTCTGCTAAAGTATTACACGAATCTACTATAAATCTAATAAAAGATAAAGGTGAGAAAGTACCTACGGCACTGTAATATTTCCTGTGCAGTTTACTGCCATATGAGACTTAAGAACTGATGTCTAAAGATGACGGGCGCAGTGTGGAGCCACACAGAAATGTTCTGGGTGACACCACATTGGTTATTCGGAGGACGTTGCACTTATCATCAAGTAAATGATTTCCTCATCTGGTCACTTTATTCCGTAAAGAAAAAAAATAGAAAATAACTTACGTCTCAAAGTGACGTAGTTCTGGGCGACAATACAATTGTTAAGGGCAGGCGAGGCATTCACCTGATGGCCCTCATCATTAGTTTAATGTCTCGTTACTTATAATAAATATATTTTTACGTATTTTATAGCGTTCAATTTTTAATTATTTATTAAAACCGTGAAACTAGTTTTATTTAAGGTATAATATTCTCGTTATTATAAGAAAACGCCTCGTTACTTACCTTACTAGTCTCGTTACTTAATATCATAAATAAAAAAGTAGCGCGGGCGCACAAGATACAGAAGTGAATCTTAATAATATAAGAAATTAGATAATAATATTAGAAATTAATAAAGTTAAAATAAATAAACAGGAATTAATAAAAATATTACTCATTCTAAAATAACTACACAGTATATAAAAAAAATATTAATTAACCGATAAATATTAATTAAGAATAATAGAAACGTGGCATAAAAACGCTACACTCAAATTCGACCTAGAAATTTTACTAGCGCCCAAAGAAGTTTTACTTCGAAGAATCGTTTATGTACATCGATTATCATCACATGCGAGATACCTGCCGCATAAAGCTCCAAATCGACGAAATTCCAAAGGAATTACGTATAAACCAAAAATTAGTTTTGGGTCGAACCGTCATTAACAGGGACGTAGACGGAAGCGTACATAAAGGGACGAATCGGAAGTATTTTGCTGACAAAGCTTTCTTGTCAATGGTGATGCTTTAGTCAACGTCAAATACGACAATTTAATAAATTTCTAATAAAACAGTTTATTTTTTCCTCAACATAGATTATTTATATAATATTTTTGGAGAACTTTATACTTTCCTATATACGTGGACTGTTTTATACCTTTACTTATTATGTTTTGAAGGAAAAAATAACTTATTTTTTTATATAAATTAACGGCGATACAAATACAGTTAACCAAAACGTTTTCGAAGTTATGGTTTATCATAATTTATTTTAACGCAAATTTGTTTATTATTTCCGGACAAACTTTAAAAGGAGGGGCCCGTGTTCGAGCTCGAGATTGATAACTTGCGGAATGGCAAACGAATACAATTACTAGTCTGTAGGTATTCTATAGGTTACATTTTGGGAGTTTATACATTAAATAAAGAAAGAAACATATTTATTTGACCAACACACAACATTAATAGATATAATAAAAAGTAGTATATAAAATGTGACAAACTTTATAGTGCGATGTCAAAGAGGATCCCGCCTCTGTGATAATCTGTGGTAATCTGTGGTACCCCACAGCACTGATTTTCAGTCGGTTCCATTATTGACCCCGCGAACAAGCGGACATAGACCAAATGGAAATTAAAACTTAATTATTATTAAAGATAAAAATTAAAAGTAATTTGCATACACATCACGAAATAAAAAATAAAACATAAAAATTCCCTGAAAAGGAAGATATTGTGCACACGAAATTTAACGATACAGTGATTAGTATAAATATCACTTAACTTACTTGTACTGTTGGGATTCCAACAAGTACAACTTCATATGTCTACTAAATGTTTTTACTGTTTGCACTTTCCTGAGTGGCGGTGGAAGGTCATTCCAACACTTGGACGCTGCAAATCTGAAACTACCGCGAAACACAGCAGTTTTATGTTTGGGTAACAAAATCAAGTAGGATGATATACATGTGAGCATTAAAACTGTAAGCCCAATGGTTTTATTATAAAGATAAACAGGATACGGAGATCTTATTACCAAATAGCAAAGTGGCCAAGTGTAAGTGTCTTCTCGCGGACATTTTTAACATATTTGCATTATTAATTACATTTAAGGTATGAACCATAATCCCCATTTTGCCATCAAACGATGCGACGGTACAGATGAATTACATCTTCACGTGATGGACGGGCCATGGGCTCGGACAAAGCGTTTTGCTTCTTGATTTTGGTTGAGCACGAGAAAGAGTAACTATAAAGTTATTACTGGTTGTAGGATTCCTATGCAGGATTCCGTCTAGGTAGGTACCACTCCAAGGCCAGTGATTCTGTCGTGAAGCAGTAGTGTGCAAACCTTACTGTGTTTCGGTTTGAAGGGCACTGAGAGCTAGCGTAATCACTAGGCCTAGGGCACAGTACCTATAGTGTCACACAGAAATGTTCTGAGTGACACAGCGTTTGTTATGGGCAGTTACAACTTAGCTTACTATTTACAACCAGTCGACAAAAAATGATATATATAAAAAAGTATTAGAGGTAAATTATACATGAATGTACACAAATGTTATGACTTTGCCGGGTGGCTTTCCGCATACCGGGTCCACCTTTACGCCAAGGTCCCGGGCTAGCCCTGGGACCTTGCTTCACATGTCATGAGGTTAACGATTTAAGGTATGTCAGACACAATGATCTATTTCTCGAATTTTCCTTAGAAACGACCAGACAAGACAGGGTAGTGGATTCTCTTACGCCACGTACCTGATTGCTTAGTCATGGTAGGACCATGATGCTTCGAAGTCGACTATAGCTACGTGTTGATACTGCATAGCTACGGCGATTCTATTCTCGGGCTTACCGTTAGTATCCCTGAGTGCCTTTGCGAGGTCGGAAACATCATCGCCATGGGAGACGGCGTACGAAGCGGCAGACTATCCTTAGTCGCTTTCGTCGAAGGGACGACTTGCGACGTAAGCGACAGGTGTATTCGGTGAAGCAGAGTTACTTATGGACGCGGGGCCGGGAGTTTCCTCCATACGGAGGGTTGGAACTAGAAGGACAGTTATCGGTGCAGATACTTGTCTGACTGCAGGTATTTTCGATTTTGGCGCTTCGGAACAACAGAGGCAGTTGGCCGTGTGGTCCGCTGTATTTCAAAGAATACAGGCAGGTGGGGCGAAGTTGGCGAGGAGAGATTAATTCTTTGGTCTGGGACAATCTATGGTGGCGTGATCGCCTAGGTATTTTACGCACCTAGCTCGTGCGTAACAATTTCCTGAAGAATGGCTTAATATAGATATAAAGCTGACTTTTATGGCATTGAGAGGGAGGGTCGTTTTTAAGAGAGGGTTCTATGGAGGGCCCCGAAAGGTTGCAGTAACTTTTAGATTATATCTATTTGCCTGCTGTGGGGCGCTCAAGGGCGACGAGCAACATGTTGTAGAGTGCCCTTGTGTGCCCACTGTACATCCGGTGTACGGATATGAGATACTCGACTGGAATTTCTTTTGGGAGGTTCTTCAGAACCACTGCAAGTGTAGGTTTCGAAGTACACACTGATGAATTAAAGGTCACTAGTTACCTTGACCACCTCAAGGGTCATATGTTTCAAGCTGGATCTTGATGCTGTCCGTGCTAGACATAGCGTTAAATTTGATGTTATTGGACAAGGCCGAAGAGACTTGTGACCATTTATCTTTCGCCTGAATAAAAATAGGCGGCTGGCTATTTTCATATTGAGCGAAGCGGAGGCTTGCTTTGAGGCAGCGGAAGCTTGTTGTGTTATGACTTGGGCTTATTGTTGAGGATTGCCTTGAGCCGGCAATGGCTTGTTTTCAGTCGACAGGAGCTTGCTGTGAGGCATCTTGGGCATTGCCGTGAGGCGACGGTGGCTTGTCGTTGTACGACGGAAACTTTGCTGTAAGGCAGCAGAGATTGTCCGTGAGGCGGCGGAAGCTTGCCGAGAGGTGTCTGGGGCTTATCGTGAAGGGCAGCGGCTTGCTTTCACAAGGCGGCCATTTGCTTGTTTAGCGGCTCCATTAGGCCATCGAGTGTGAGTTTAATCCTAGAACCTTGGGACCTGTTCAGAGATCAAAAAGGGGTTTTGCAAAACTGTCTGGTTTCGGGGAAGCTTTTCGCTTCTGTTTTACTTTTCTACAAGCGTGAAGGCTGTGTTCTCAGAGGACTAAGGAGATTCGCACTCCATTTCGGAGCAAGAGAACGACGTCGATGATTCGTATTCAGATGGCGTCGAGGCCCTAGAGGGCCCTAGAGGGAGGCCTGGATAGCGCCTCACACGCAGAGGCGAATGACGCAGCTGGCGGTCGTGAGAGAGCGGAATAATTCCGGTTGCGTTTGCTAACGTGTCCATCTTTCCTGTCGTCTTTCTTTTCCTTATCATGTTTCCTACTGGGACGTGGCCGCCGGTAGGATGTCGGGTCGGTGCGACCTAACTTCCCTCCCTGTCGGGTGTAAATAGGGAGGATGGATGCCTAGATGTGTATCCCTAGTGCGTCCAAGTGTGAACCTTATTTTGCACACTTTTGGGTGCGTGCTTAAAAATAATTAAACTACGCTCGGACTTTATAAATTTGCTTGCGGATAATTTTTTTTTTTTCGATTGCTACTATTGTAAAATCCTATTGTTGCAGATTAATTAAATATTGTGCCATTGTTAACAGATAATTTTAGAATTAAATTTTATTAAGTTCGTTGTTTATCAGGTTACGTAACATTCCACATGTTAGTTTAAAAAAATCATTTAAAAAGTATACCATTTTATTTACTATAATACTCGCGATATGACATGAAGATAGATACAGTATAGCTTGCAGTCATAATATACAGCTTGATGAACTATTTTATACCTACACATTGTTAACAGACCTTTCAAAAATTACATTAGATTAAAACTCCTTCATGAAAAACGAAATCATCTGATAATTTATATTGAATTATTTGATAAGTAGATGAACATGAAATTTTATTCATAATTAGACTTAATAGCTGTTTCATTCCTGAAAGGTTTAGAGTGTTCGTAATTACTTTTTAAAAGTATTTTCTATTCATCGTCAAAGTAAAATACATTAACGTAGTAGATAACATATTTATTTATTTATTTTTTAGGTAATCCAACAGCGATTTACAGAACAGTTTATATACACCAGTAAACAATTAAATATGGCCAAATGAAGATTACACAAATAGTCAAATATTTTTGTCACAAACATTGTGTTTAACTAACAATTCTTGTGATTTATGTGTATTGGTATGTGTAATAATTGGTATTTTAAAATATGACTAGAGTTTAGAAAATTAGATACTTTAGGATTTTATTTTATTTATACTAAAGGAACATCATTGTTATGTAAACGTGTTCAGGTATACATTATGTTGTACCAATTTGGACTGAGGGTACATATTTTTGGTTAGTCGGAAGTTGTTAACGCAGTATATCCTGCTTATAGATTCGTATGGACAATTGCCGGCGGAGGCGTGAAGTGTCGGCGTTAGAGACTGTCGGTCCATTTCTTCCCGTGAGCATTGTAAAAGTCGACTTAGGAAATTCCAGGAAAATCTTTTGTCCTCTTATTGATGTCGGAATATCCATCCCAATTATGCCAGACCATAATTATTCAGACTGGTGACGGGGGCACCTACGTCAAAGTGTCTGGTACTGAGATCGCCAATTCGTATGTCAAGCTTGGTGATTACAGCAAATCCTCTTAAATGTTGGGAGAGGCCGTTTATTTTTTACAGGCTGAAAAAGAAGGAGTACGAAAATTAGGAATATATTGTAGAAAAAAAGTTCATTTGATGCAAAATATAAAATGGTCTATATTATCTAGTTTTTGAAGAGCGTCGCCCGCCCTCCCACAGCATCGTGGACAAGCAAACTAACAAACCAGCATTGGGAACCGCCTCCAGATACCCCCCCTCTACTCCTGCTCTTCAAAAACTAGAGATTATACGCCATTTTATATTTTACACGCGGATCTCAGCAATTGAACTTCATAATGGTTTCCGCAAAGTAACGCCAGATTCTATTAGCTATAACAATATATTGCACAAGTATTGGCCTCGTCAAGGAATCGAATTCAGAACTCATGACTCCCCGGGCATGTAGTCCGCTGTCTTCTAATCGTAATTATTAATGTGTGTAGGATATATTCCCACGAAAAACAACATTCAAATTTACCACGGGAAACCCACAAACATACGCATTTTATAAATTTCCATTATCGGAACAGCTTGCGAAAAATGTTACCTGTATTAATCGTACTGTTATTATCAATTTCAAAGCGATATCAGCATTTATTTAGCTTTGCGTATTTTACAAGCGACCTGGTTTCCGCAATGCGGCGAAAAGCTGCACCTTTTTATGTTGATAGTATTTTTAGTCTTTGTTAAAAATGCACAGTATTTGGTTCATACATTGGTGGTACATTTTAAAAACTAGACTTACACTATTAACGTATTCTCTACGAACGCTTTTCTCTTATAAATTAATCTTCGTTTTTTTATTGGATTAAGTAACGAGACGAGCAGAACGTTCACCTGATGGTTAGTGCAACGTCCACCCACAACAAATGCTGTGCTACCCAGAATAATCTTCGTTTCTTAACGCAATTCGTATTATTTGATAACTTTTTCCGTTATTAATTAATAAGACTCGCAAATCATTCACCTGATGGTACATGACAAGCTTGTCAATGCAGTATCACCAAGACCTTTAAATTGTAAAGTGTTGTCTAGCGCTACACTGAGCTCATCACGTTGAGAAGTCAGTTATTTAGTCTTATGTACCCAGAAATTTTACTAGCTGCTGTGTTTTCTAACTGAAACACAGTAATGCTTGCACATTACTGCTTCACGGCAGAATAACCGGCACGGTGATACCTACATAGACGGACACCTGCATAGAAGTCCTACCATCAGTGAAAGTAGTAAAAGTGTTTCTAATATCAACACACGTGTTTAGTACCATTAGCATAGTCGTAACAGTTACATTTTTTGTAGATCTGAAACAAGAATGAATGAATGAATGAAAATGGAATGAATTAGGATTTCAGTAACATTGAATTGTAGCAACCACTTAATTTTTATCCTAGCTTTTTACTGGTGGTAGGAAGGTAGGTACGACCGCAGGGGTCATTATTCTGCCGTGAAGCAGTAGTGTACAAACATTACTGTGTTTCGGTCTGAAGGACACTGAGAGCCAGTGTAATTACTGGGAATATACGACTAAGGAACTGATGTCTCAAGAGGGATGAGTGCAGTGTCGTGCCACACAGAAATGTTCTGGCTTACTATCAGGTAAAACGTTCAGTTTTGCACGTCTCATCACTTTCTCCTATAAAATAATACTAAAGACCTTCATTACAACATTTTTTATGATGCCCTAACAATATTCTGTAAGTTTCACTGGTTATAAACACACTATTTACTTCGTAAGGACTTCACGAAAAACTTTTCTAAAAATAAAATATTTTACCAATAGTATATTACTGCAGTCTAATCTATTGATCCATATGAAAGTGATATTTTCTAATATAAAACTCATAACTTAAGATAACAGTAGACATAAAAAGGTCAGAAATACAAGAACTCTGAAGAGCGTAATTAAAAATATACGCTTAGCTGATAATTTATCTTCAGATTCTTTACCGCCACCAAAGTGATAATTGTTGTACAGAATTTTAAAAGACTTATTAATACTTTTTATGAACTTTATCACTAATGACTAAACCAAAAAGATATAAAAAGTAGAAGTATTTAAATAAGATAAAGTATAAGTAGTTAACCTGAATGACTTTTAAAAATAAAATAACGCGTAATTGTTCAGAGGATTATATAATTGTTTCTGACTGCTCCTGATTGGGTGGGCTCGACCGGGAAAGTCCCTCATAGACTAGCGACGTCTAGTAGAATCGAATAATCACCAGCCGAGCGACCTCGTCGGAAACCGTACTTTCGATCACTAATCAGCTGGTACTTCTCTAGGTACCTCAATAGCAAGAGCTGACAGTTGACAATGGAGTCCATTATTTTTAGCGTTCGCCTATTTTAGGGATCGGTGTTTAGGTATCCATGAGTTTGGGACGACTCCTAGAGATTAGAAGTGCCAGGAAAGGTCACGTTAGAACCTCACTCATAAATGGGCAGAGCTAGTCGAGACCAAGGGAGGCGCTGGCAGTTAGTTTGGATATAGCGAAGAGCTTCTACCGAAGCTGTATTCCCGAGGGCTTCTCGAGAAATTATGCAATTGGGCCATCAGTTTTCTTCAAGTCGGAGTCACTAAGGTCGGTGCATCCTCAGACTCCATTTATGTGAATGTTGTTGCTCCATAAGGCTGCGTGCTATGTCCATAAGGCTGTATTCAAAACTCTTCGTTTTCTCCATATCAATGATATGTTGCAAATTAGTAACATTTATTGCTATGCATATGACAGTACCGGTGATGCTTTATACACCGGCCCTGTTAATATTTCTCGGGTATACGTCGCACATAGCACCGACTTAAATTAGTTTAATTCAACTAGCTAGCTAAAAAGAAACCCTTCGTCGTATCTCCTAATTTTGAGGTATTTAATTTGTAAACTTTAATACTACGGCAGGGATCTTTTATCTTCCTACCTCACCAATAAAGATAGAAAAGTAGCGATCAAAGGTGTTATGTTATTGGATTCTCTAGTAAAAACGAGTGTTCCATAGGGATCGATTCTTGGTCCGTTTCTGTTCTTCGTTTACATTAATGATGTACCACATTTGATACAAAATGTTTCCGGGATATACTATTTGCCGATGACACCTAATTGTCATTTAAAGTTAACTGAAAAGACTTAATGCCGGAACAGCCCAATCAAACTCTAAATATTGTTTCCAAATATGTGTGTATTTTACGTGTGGTAGCGGCTTAAGATAGTCTACCACCCCATTTCATCCCGTGGGTGTCGTAAAAGTCGACATAAGGATAATAAAAACCAGGAGATTGGCAGCAGCATCTTCCTGAGACATCTGAATAAATAAACTGCAGTTGCCAACCCCGCCTAGCGTGGCAACTACAGCAAAATCCCCCCAAAAGAGATCTACAAAATTTTGTGGCAATCTATGGGGAGGACTAGATAGGCTGAAATTATGATGATGATAGTTTATATTAAATTTAACGATTACGAAACAAGATATTTATGGATAATTTAACTTTTAGCAAAAAAAAAACCTACGTACTAGAAAAAAATATTCCACGTAATACTGAATTTTAATTGGTTAACAAAATAACTAAAGAACCTGATGTAACCCTAAGGATTAGCAAGCAGAAGTGGTAAGAGGGCCAGCCATTTTGCTTAAAACCGATAACCGTTAAGGAAGAAGACGAGTGGCAGCCGCAGCAGACGAGTACCGACAAACGCAATGTAGGATGTCACCCCACGACGATTTACACGGTTTTGAGGGAAGTCTATTTTCAGCTATGGACCTGTAATGGGATGTAATGATGATGATGATGATGATGATGAACAAAATATCATTTGATAATGACTCGTTTTAAGGTCAAACACGTGTAGTGGTTCTCCACTTTAGTTAATGTATATTGCCTAGTGGTAGTGTTGTAGTGGTGGAGGGTATCTGGTAGTGATTTCGTATGGCGGTCTTGATTTGCCTGTAGGGTAGTGAGGGAGGGGAAGAGAGGCTCTTCAAAAAGTAGGTAATATACACCATTTTATATTTTGCATGCGTTTCTTAGCACTTCCTTTCCTTCATTTGTAATATTAAAGGTAAACTGTCGATATTTATTTAATGGAACTTATAATTTTATTGGAAAGGCATAGTCATTGTCGGCTTAAGTCAAAGAGCGGAAAACAACATTTCGCTAAACAAATATTTTTATGAGTAATTGTCTTTAAGTGCTCTTTACAATATTTTTTTTTTAAAACCCTTACAGAAAATATATTGTAAAGAAGTTTCTGTAAACATACCCTTCACGTTGGTGGACATAAAGGGTATCTGGTGGCGGTGTTAGTTTGCTTGTACCATAACATGTAGCACCCTACTGAGGGAGGACGGGCTATGCTCTTCAACAACTAGGTAATGTACACCATTTTATATTTTACATGCGGATCTTAGCAAATTTAGTTCCTTTCTTACATTCAGTCTGAATCCGTAAGACTTAAGATCTGATATCTCAGGGAGACGGGCGCAATATAATGTCATACAGAAATGTTGTGGGTGACACAGCATTTGTTATAGCCAAGAAGAGTGAGAGACAAACAAAACGTTCACATGAGGGCTGTATGGTGCACGTGCAGTGTCTTACCATCAGGTGACCGTTTTGCTTGTCTCGTCACTTTCACCTATGAAAAAAGATCTATTTGTGTCTTACGCTGCTATATGGTAACACGGTTACTATTTTATCTTTTTCTAGTAATCTGGCTTTGGTTATATTGTCAAGTATTATAAATACCTACTGGGTGTTGATGGTGCCGTTAGCTATAACATAAGAATTCTAGTATTTAATAGTTGGCAGTGTGCCACTGCAAGCTTTGAGATAATTAACTACCCACAAAGAATTAGCTATGCTACTACGCGCCACTTTTTCAGAATATACCATAAAGTTAAATATTTTAAACCTTTATACAAGGAAGAGTTGTAATAAAGGACCACGGTGACCATTAGGGTCACAGTGTCTTAATATAAAGCGATAACAATATCACGGATTTTATCGCGTTTAATATTTTACTATTTATAACCCGACGTTTCGGGCGCTTTACAGCTCCCATGGTCACGGGGGGACTGAGGTGACAGTTGTCCCAATGTCATAGTTACCCCGGAGTACCTTCAGCTTTTAATTATTATTTTTAGTCCGATCTACGCAGAAAGAGCTTACTGTGTCTTGAAGCCTTGCAGTGGTATGCTTGGTTTTTGATTTAATTTTATTAATAATAGGATCCCAAGCCGGTGGTAATACCCAACCATCTTCCCTATTGAAATTAGGATGTTTTTTAATTTCAATAGCCTCGCGAATCATCCTTGGTAGGAATCGGTGTTCTTTTGCAAGGATCTTCGATCGAAGATCGATAAAAACCCGCGTAAAAGAACACATAGCTGACGTGAAGCATAGTCGTTCTAGGAAGTCTGCAGTCTGTGACCATGTTCTGGATCATCCCAACCATTACATCAGATTTGATAGACCACAAATCCTTGCAAAAGAACACCGATTCCTACCAAGGATGATTCGCGAGGCTATTGAAATTAAAAAACATCCTAATTTCAATAGGGAAGATGGTTGGGTATTACCACCGGCTTGGGATCCTATTATTAATAAAATTAAATCAAAAACCAAGCATACCACTGCAAGGCTTCAAGACACAGTAAGCTCTTTCTGCGTAGATCGGACTAAAAATAATAATTAAAAGCTGAAGGTACTCCGGGGTAACTATGACATTGGGACAACTGTCACCTCAGTCCCCCCGTGACCATGGGAGCTGTAAAGCGCCCGAAACGTCGGGTTATAAATAGTAAAATATTAAAACGCGATAAAATCCGTAAAAATTAGTTTCATTTAAACGATAACAATATCGCCATAACGACTGGTTAGTCACACAATTCACCACCCGAATTACGTAAAGCATACTTTGATTATTTTCTGCGTATCCAGAAATAGAATCAAAATACATAAAAGGGGACTTCTATTTGCAAAACAAATTAAAGAAAGTTAATAAATCGTTTAATAAGATGCCAGCTTCTTTTTTTACCAAGTCATTTCATTAGAACACAATTGTTTGAAAACCAAATAACGATTACTGAACTATAACATATTAACAGTAGTTAGTTTTTTTAATGAATGGTTTTAGCATGGAACTAATAATAAGTAAGGATAATCCTTACTTATTACTAGTTACATGATTTTAGTAAAAGAGAAGTATTAATAGCGTATAATATGTACAATATTATTATTTGCTCTCGAAATCAGACCCCGATATTTTCCCATTGTATCTGTTATTAGTAATATGTGCTCGCCGACAACAGCCACGTCCCCGATGGCAATGCGGTCATATTTCGTCGTGTAGCTTAAATTCAGTTTATGTGTTCATTCAGTCGACAAACTCTAATAGTACTTATAAATGTGACTACGTAAGGTATGATATTGGTTGTTAATACGGAGTGATAGGAATATTAATTAACTCATCATCAGATTTTCTTTTGGGATGGATGTGACAAAACGATACCAGCTGCTGTGTCACCCAGAACATTTAATTGAAAATTCTGTGCGCAGCCCAGTGTTGTACCAACCAAACTGCGCTCGTCAACCATGATACATCTCGACGTTTCTTATTCCTTGTAACTACACAAGCTTACAGGGATCTTAAGATTGAAATTCAATAATGTTTGCATAGTACAGCTTGCTGCTATGTCCAGCAGGATATTTACATGCTGTGATTACTTTACTTCTTTTTTAATTATTGTTAGGCATAAGTTTGTTTATTTAAAAGTAGTTAAGCTACAGATACTGCATAAGAATCACATTGCTAGAAGTTCGTGGCACTTTTTGTACTTTGTGTTAGCAACATGTGCTTATATTGTACAATTATACATTAAATAAAATTGACTGTTGGTTCTACATCACATATCATCTTCTCTTCAAGGTTTGCTGGAAGAAAACTCTTTAAGAGTTAAGCTTGCCTTTGCACATTTATTACTTAGTACATATACATAGTGTACATAAATAATAAATAAATAAAATAAATAAATGTTCTAGCCTCCATTTCCTATAATATATTGAAGTATGAATATGCATACATTTTTGGCGAATGATATTGCCAATGAAAAGGGGAGCTTCGCGCCAGATAGGGTGGTCTAATCTGGGGAGGACAGCTTCTCGGTAATATTTAGATGTTTTATATATAGTTCGCATCTCAGAAAAATTTCATAGCGCAATTTTGAAATGTATGAAATATTTCTTGAGCTTCTCATCATGTGGCGAATTAGATGTCGCTACATGACTCCCCTGCTGAGACTGGAAGTCGTAGGTTAGCGTGGAGAACTTTTGACGTCAGGCAATGAGGTGCACAGCGTTGCTGTGAACCTGTCTCCAGGGTCTTCAGTGCGTTGAGGCATATGGAGACAATGTTGATGCTGCAGGAGTGCAGTGCTGAGAGACTAGGAAGCATGCGTTGTGCCGACAGTAGTCTTGGTGCTGTGACTGCGATAGCTGCCGATAACGTTGATGCTTTGTGGTTCGCAGAAACTGGTTGCGATGTTCAAACCGGGGTCACGATTTTGACGGATGATAGCTACCCGCCAGATCAGGTTGTCTAATCTGGGGAGGACGTCTCCTCCTCATAGTAATATTTAGATTTTGTATATATAGTTCGCATCTCAGAAAACTTTCATAGCGCGATTATGGAATGTATGAAATATTTCTTGAGCTGCTCATGTCGCTACACATTTAAAAATCTGTAAACATGACCATGATATTAATTTAAACGCTTAACATAAAAGTACAATTTAGTAGTCTCTGTCAGATAGCGAATTAACCATCTCAAATATGCTTGAAACTAAATACTTTATAAATGGAAGAAAGTTGCGAGATGAATAAATCGGTCACCTGATGGTAAGTGCAACGCATAAAATATTATGCATTGCACTTTCCCTTAATCTTACCATCAAATAAACTGTGTCACCCAGAACTGTATGAGCACCGCACGGCGCTCGTTACCCTAAGACTTCAGTTCTTTAGTCTCATACGCCCAGTATTTACGAGTATATCTATCCAGTAAGCTTTACTAGTGATAACATGAAATGTTCAGTAGAGGCCGCAATTTCCAATCTACTAGTCATAGTTTCCTGGTTTGCAGCAATAGAGTGTAGTAAGTTTAAAAATAACAAGTTTTACTTAAATCTGAATCTTAACACAATTCTGATATTTCAGCAATACTTAAAATATACACAATTTTTATTTTCCTGAACCTTATGCCTATTGTTTACTTCTTATTGTGAATATTTGTTACATATAATAATGGAATTATCTCTAAAATGATCCAGATTGTGTATTTTGGGTTCGGCCTCGAGCGCTGTTTCTGACGTGTAGCTCAATTAAGTTACTATTGTTAGCAAAATTAATAACTCCCTTCGTTTTGTAAACTGTATTAATTGTCCAAAGCAAGGATTTTGAGTAATAGAAAGTAATGGGCCTTTTTGTTAAAATCAATGTACTAGTGCACAAGTGAATCTTAAAATACTTAAAAGTGTTTTTTTTATTTAATATGTTATATTTAGACTGTAATAATAAAACACTGTAATTGGTGATCGCGTGGCTTAGTGGTCAGATTGCCTGACTTCTATGTTTCATTTGTAAATCAGTACAATATTAGACGCATTGCGCCTTGGACGCTGCTGCCGCTAACGGTCCGTGTTTTTCAGTATAGTATTTATAATTAAGTTGCTTATTCCAACATCGATCACAAGCCATGCGATTTTCCAGGTATTTCCTCAGTCGTCGTTTACGATACTCATAGGATGAAACTGGCAAGTACATTTTCGTATACTGCCACCACTTGGCTAGTAATTACATTATCTGTCATGAATACTCTCTATCTCAATACATGACAGCCAATTTCTCTTGATACTACTACTTTTTAATCTTACTAATACCGGCACAATTAGCGGAACGTTAAAAAAGGCAGAGTATAGAAATAACAACGTGCATATTAAAACAAATAATAATCCGACATGAAGTAACAATCTGACAATTTAACATCAACTTTAAGAAGTTTTTAATTAAATTTATAAAAAAAAAAACAAAAAAAACACCTTTTCTCTATTTTGTGGGAACACAAACAATGTTGTAAATTAAAGAGTACTAAGATTTTAATATTTAATAAATGAAAGACTAATAACGTGTGTTTCCCCCTTATGCTCTAACGTTTCCATCCTTCTGGGCATGCTGCGAATTATCTATTGTATCTTGGGACAAGTTCTGCCACTCTTCAAGTAATGCGTTTTGCAGTTCTATCAGGTTGTAGGGGGGGGGGGGTGGTATACTAGATTTAACAATTTTCTTTAACAAGTCCCGAGTCCCCGGTCCAACATCCGGGGATCTTGCTGCCCACTGCATCACTATTATACTCACATGGTTTAGATATGCTTCGACTGAGCGAGCACTGCGAGCCTGAGCATTATCCTACATCAGAATAAAGCCGTCATTATTATAGGGGGCAAATGGCACAACGTGTTCTTCTAAAATATCCCTGATGTATCTATCAGCAGTCATATTTCCTCCATCGACATCGACTAACTACACTCATCAGTGAAAAGTACGCACCGCCATTGGTTTATGTCCCAAAAACGATGTTCGCGTGCAAAGTTTAACCGATGAAAACGATGGTTTCTCTCAAGTTTTGGAGTTTTGGCCGGTACATACGAACCTATGCCCACTTCTTCAAATCTACTGCGAACTGTACGCTCGCTCACTCGCACTCCTCGCACTCGCGCTCGACTTCAAGCTCAATTCGGGCTTGCACAGCCGTTACTCGCGTATTCCTGCGAGCTCGAAGTTGTAGAAAACGGTCATCCCTCCTCGAAGTGCACTTTTTCAACCAGTCAGTCAACAGGTACCGTCCAAAACTGTGATGAATCGTTGAAATTGATTGCTGCAGTCTGCCGGCTCTATAGCCTATATCTGTAGGCATTTCATCTGCCTTTATAATCTCTGGTGGTGTTAAATCGGGCATCTGTACTTTATTTCAACTAATGTGCCTATTATTGACACAAAAAAAACACTTTTACTAATATATTCAATTCTCCTCAGACCGAGCTCGAACCACTAACAAATCAGTATTGCCAGGAAACAGAAGCAAATCGCTGAAAAAAAATGCCTGTCGCTTTATGTTTTAAATTGAAGTTCTAAATAAAAAGGTGACATTACTGGCCAGTCTCTTATGAAATTTTATGAAAAATATGTTTATTTTGTGTTCCGCTAATGGTACCGCTGTGTTATATTATAAACGTGAAAGTTTGGATGTTTTGATGTTTGTTAGTCAATCACAAAAAAACGGTTGAACGAGTTTGGATGAATTATAGCCCTCAGGTAGTTTATAACCTGGATTAACACATATGACACATATTTTATATCAATAAATGACATGGCTTAACGACTGCTATCAATTTATGTTAAAACTTACATCTTGAGGCAAGACGGATGGACGTTACGTTCGGCTTTAATTTGCATTTTGGTCATTTTTATTTTAGTTCACGGCACTTTAAATATTTCTACTTAAGTTATTAAGATCTTAATAAGTCGCTAAGAAGCATAGTTATTTATTTTACGTCTTTACCTTACTAATAAAAAAAAATAAGTTTTTGTATGTAATTTCGGAATAAAGATCTCATATGGTAATTTGCAGTGTTTAATTTTACATGGTTTAAAATTCCATGACTCAGAAATTCAGGGCAAACTAGCACCGAATCTGTGCTCTGTGCTGACCGATAATATGGAAAGCGAAACGAGCAACAATTTGTATTATTACACAAATGTTTATTTCGGCTGGGATTCGAACCCAGGACCCCCGGCGTAGAAGTCAGATACCCTGACCACTAGGCCACGCGGTGTAAGCTAACGAGTCTTCTGACTAGTAATTACCAAGAATTGTCAATAAGGACAAGTCATTTCAAGCGCTGTATAACTAAGCACTCTAAACCAAGTACTAGTTTATACGTAACCGGCTTAAGTACCTTCCGAAAGATGATACCGCTTGAGACTAAATGCTACTCAAAGCTTAAGCTTGTTTTAAACTGTAATAAACGTGTAAATCTGCACCCGTTGAAAATAAGGTTTCCCTGAGAAGAACCGGCATGAAACCATAGAGTCGTTTTTTCCACTGACGTCCCATTATGGTGACGTCTCATTATGCTATTTACAACTTGTATTATTTAATGACCTATTGTAGTTGCAAATGTGGTTGTCGATTCATTAGTTTATCGTGCCAATCATTTAACCTTGACAATCGTTTATGCTATCCACACGCCAGAACGCTGCGAACGCCTTATTGCACGGATTTTTTTTAAACCTATGTAACATTTAAATACGTTTAAAAACCTTTTATAACCTAAATTATATGTTAAAATTTTATAAATAATTCATCTAATATATGTCATGCCATAATTATTAAATAATGAGGTGAGGAAATTACTATATAATTAAACAGCTATCTGCTACGAAAATGTGTGAAATTGCAATTTTCGTTAAGTTAGTTAATACGAAGTTTATACAAAGTGTCGGTAACAGTCGAAGTTGATTATTCTGTAAGTTTGTTGATTGTTACTTCGGCACCTTCACCGCTTACATAATGCTCTCTTGCGGAAAGTTTCTGCAATAGGTCGAAACCTTTCTTTTTTGTGAATTATTGCTAGATGGGATGATGAATTGGTTATTAGTTAGTTTACTTAAAAATATTTTGTCTTGATTTGTTTACAAAGTATAAAACTACACAAAGCGTAAATTGTGCGCTATTTATAAAACTATGCGATTTGTTTACGAGACTTCGGGAAACATACTGGAATATAGTGCGTTTATTTACCCTCATTATAACAGACAAATTTCTACATTATTATTACCTCATTATTACAGTGCTAACAACACATTCGTCTTCATTTATATCTTTAACATGATTACGTCTTTTATTCTGTGAAAGAAATATTATTTCAACTATATAATTTATTACTTGCATTGGCCGGCTGCAAAAGCGACTTCTTGATTAATTGCTATATCAATAAAAATTGATGTCAAACTTTTGTATCCCATCTTACAACTATGCTTTTTAAATAATGATTATAATTACAGTCGTAAACGGACAACATATTCTTTATTGAATTACTATATTGAAGTACTCAATACTTTATTGCATTCCAATAATTTTAATGGACACTGTTGAGCACAGAAATATAAGAAGGATTCAAAGTAAATTCTGTAAAATGTTTATATTAGTATGTGTTTAAATAAGCCATGCAGTAGTGCACATCCTTTATCTTATATAGTACTAAACGATTCTTACGGTTGAATATTTGCTTAATCACAAAACAATCATTATTTGTATATTTTGTAGGTTTTATTCACGCCTCCAGCTTCGCTTCTTTTTTTGTATTTGATTTAAGCGTAGTGAGTTATGTGGAACAAGGACTCAGTAAGTAGCAGAGAGGCATTCTTATCTAGTCTTAATTGGTTACAACGTTTCGTCATCTATATTCTTCATTTTTTTCTTCATCATGTTTAGAAGCCAACCGCTATTCACTTTTACATTAAATTTAAATTTTAAGTTTTCTTTCCGTAATTGATGTGAGCAGCGCGCACGATGTCATAGTCAGATTCTCTTTTGATAGAACCTTCAGTCCAGGACTTCTGGAAGCGATTCAGAACTTACTAATTATATGTATATTATATAAGTGTATGTAAGTACGTGTAATGTTTATTTCTGGTAAAAATTATTTATTTTAGTTCTTTAGGCGGTAAAAAAACCTGAATGTCTGAGAAATGACAATATTTTAACGACTGTGGCTAACCTGACCGCAGTAGCGTGGCGAACTCTTTACCGCGCCATAACCTTCTCAATAATAAGAGGAAACTTGGGCTCAGTAGTGGTACATTGAATTATGAAACGAATCTGAATTAAATTTTTCTTCTCTCCTTTTTAAAGGGTTACTTTTATCTGTGCGTGGGATGTTTTAATATCATATTAACCTTTATTTATAATAGTGTAACAAAGGCTATCATAAAAATGGTGCTAGCTTAATTTATTAAAAACTTAATTTATATAACACCGCAAGTACAGTTGTTATGATTAACGAGAGGAGTCTGCTAAGGCAGTCTGCAGTAGCGACTGCCCCTTGATTAATTGCAGCAGCCGTGAGAGGACTATTGCTGGTAGTTTTTATACTTTTGTTCTGGGTTTACGCACCCACCGTTCATATCGTATTAAATTCTCTCACAATAGTATGACCGTTGTCGTTTATATTGCTGAATTTGTTCCTTTCATTTATGGGATATTGCCATATATTAATAAGTTAGGTGGCGGGTTTGCAGTCGCAGTTTATTTATTTGAATTTTATTTCACTTTACTTATATATTGATTGAATTAATCTTGTCTAAGATTTGAACATGGAGCGTGCTTTGGTTTTCCTTGAGACTATTCTTATAAATTTAATTATAATGTATTTTTGACTGAGATAAAAAAGGATTTACAAAAAAGAGGATACTTACGTAGTTTCTTTCGCATGTTTCTTCTCCATCAGAGGAACTTCATTACGAAACGGCGGTAGATTGGAAAAAAATTACGTTTGACAAACGAAATTTATATTTCTTACGTCGAAAATAAATAATTTTCATTTCATTTCATCTCATGGGAGGCCTCTACAGCCCGAGATGGGGCGGTAGCTTTTATTTTTTTGGATAATATATCGTTCGACCCGAGTAGGATACCCGGTATAAAGTGGGAATAAAGTTTAAGATGGTGGCGACAATGGCCAAGAAAATATCTATACTCATACTTTTAAGAGTTCCATGTTATATTGATCTTGTAGGAGTGTAATATAAATCGTTGTCTTTTGTGCCTTCGTTTCTGGCGGAAGATTCGGAAATGCTTCTTTATCTCTCTCATTTATTGTATATTCATCTTGGTATCCCATATTTTTTTGTTAAATTTAGTAAGTTCAAAGTGATCAATTTTAATATCTGTTATCTAATTTTTCTAAAGAAAACTAAATATGAAACGTATTCCTTATATATACATATCCCGTGGGAAAATGCAACACCACTCAACCCTTCCTACTATAACATATCTTTAATTTAGCTGGAGTACCCCGAGAGAGTGGTGCGATTTTTGTAGGCAGTAAATTTATTTCAAGCTCGCTGTGGCAAACAGCCAACGAAATTATAATTATTGTTATCTGTTTTCTTTGTAAAGCACACAAGTAAATTTAATGTATCATGGGTGGTACAGACAAAAATTGCACAGACACAAACACCCAGAACCGGAATAACCAACAACCTTACGGTCATCCAAACATTTGTTTCGTGCGGAAATCGAACCCTATCTGTCAAAGTATAAGACAATAGCGACAAAGGACCGTGGTAACTTAGGGACCGGGCGCTTTCCATAAGTAGGTGATCGATTACCTGTTCTGACACCTCTAAACACTTTCTCACTTGCTTCATCATCATCATCATTTCAGCCCATCTCTAGTCCACTTTTGAACATAGGTCTACCCCATAAATTGCTATAAAAGTTTGTAGCTCTCATTTAAAGGGGATTTTGCCACAGTTACCACGCTTGGCAGGCGGGTTGGCAACCACAGTTTGTTTATTGAGATGCTTCAGGAAGATGCTGCTGGCTATCAGAACGGGTCAACCACGACTTATCTGTATTCAAAATGCAATCGTTGTCATGTTTCATGGTAAATTTCAAACTAGGCGTGTGATTTAGGATTAGAGATGAACGATGCGTAAGTAAAATAAGTAACAAGTATTTTAGAATAGAAGAGAGGGGGTTGGCGCATAGATTCGAAATATTTTAATACCTCACGCGTGCAAATTTTCTGACAATGTTTCCCTCCACCGACGAGCATGTGGTAAATCAGTACTTAAAATGAAAAACAATTTTGAAGTTGCCGTCACGAGGATCGCACCCAGGCCACTCGCGTGCTATAAAATAATTTAAGAAGAGCGTCCGGCCTCTTAGGTACCATCGCTCGAATATACGAGACCGAAAACGTTGCAAGCTGTTGAGGGGCAGCAATGTCTAAGATGCGAGCACTGGCAGAGCTACTGTGAGACTTCCCTCTCGATTTAGCTCCTTTCCAGCTTATTTTTCGTTAAATGATTAAAAACAAGTTGAAGTCGGGCAGTGCAAGAAGAACGGAACAATCACGACTTATCTGAATTCAAAATGCAAAAGTTTTCATGTTGCTCCCGGTTTATCTTGGTCCCGGAACTACTGTTCACACTTGACTTAAATTTCTTAATAGGAGTGTGATTTGGATTCGATCATGGTACCGGTCGAAGTAAGCGAAAACAGAACAGGGAAAAATATTCGAAATACATAAAATCCGCGATCGAAGGTCTCCGCGTGGCGGACTCGGGGTACGTTGCGCGCACAGAGGAAGACCGTGTTGGAGAACGCGTCGTGTTTCGGCGCACCTTGTTGGTGCAGTGGTGTCCTCTCTTTCTCTCTCGAGGGAGAAAGAGAGCTGTCAACTGCCGGCGTAAGCAGCCGGGGTCGAATGGGGCCGCGAATACATGCGCAAGTGTTCCCGTGGCCCTGCTAACATGCAGCGAAGGCAGAGAGACAGTGGTTTTAGTCGGTGCAAGTCCGACATAACCTGCATAGGATCCTACATTTACGTATACTGGTACATTGGCGATTAGTAAGATAATGTTTTTTTTTAATTTTATTATCATTTTTTATAACGCAGTTAATATGAATCTCGATATGGTAACGAAATCAACTAAATTTCAACACGTTGGCTAGTGGCGAAATCCATCACTCCACCTGATCCCTTGGGTGAATTAGGCCTTACTTTACCGAAATCCATTATGATAAAGGAAGGATATGAAGTTAATTAACTCCTTAGTTAATAAGCAAATTAACTTTGTTTCTTTTATTTTATCAGCGATTGTTTTTTGCGCAATGAGTCGCGGGTTCGATTCCCGCAATATATTTCTATGACCTACTGATAGTTGTTCCGGAGACTTGTGCATGTGCAATTTATGACTTTAAACTCACCCACGTTAAAAAAAAGGTTTTAGTTCTATTCGAGCATATAGGGCAGTTAAATATCAAGCATTTTATAACCTTATTTACGGAGCTTCTTCAGGTTTATTTCTTGCCTATACCGCAAAGTTTGAATACAAAAGTCTTTAACAATTGCACCCGGTCTCTAATTACCTAAGTTGCAGAAAAGTGGTGATAGGTACGGTGCAACTACTGCTACTACTCTACAATCAAAAAAAGTCGTTGAGAAAGAGATGTAAAAAGCTATGCTCAGGGTTTTTTTATGGAAGAGCGAGCAAACGAGCAGGTGGCTCACGTGATGGTAAGTGGTCACCGCTCTCGATTAACATCTCCAATACCAGAGAAATAGCAGATGCGTTGCCAGCCTTTGAAAAAGGTTAGTTTTGTTTTTTTTTTGTTTCGAACTTTTACTTTGATGGTTGTCATTCTTAGTTAAGAAATCTGCAGTGGCAATCCAGGTCACCGGCTATACGATTCCGTGTTTGCAAATATAAGTGAAAATTGTCTGGTTCCGTCTGCAGAAGCAGTGACCATCGCTGGAGTAACTGAGTTCTACAGTATAGAATGTAGTGTGGAACGTGCCTTAGATAGACAGAACGGCTGCTCCTGGCTAATGATGAATGATCAGACATTAATTATTACGCGTAATTGTTTAATTTTTGTTCTATAAGAATAGCGAAACAATTATTTTGTCTAATTAGTAAGAGTATTTAGTAAGAGCAATCAACATTTGCAGCTCTGACTATCCCTTTTATGAACATCACGTAATAGTGAGGTTATGGTGGCGGCTCTGTTAAAAGAATACTACCACTCCATCTCATCCAATGGATCTCGTAAAAGGCGAGTAAGGAATTAAACTGCACTGTGCACCCAACAGCGCATGGTGGCAATGGGCTCACCACCTATCACACCAAATGCATTTTATTGTTTTGGTGAAACGTGGATTGTGGCAGTCATCTGTATTTGCAGTGAGTGTCCCAGTCTCTGACTACCCCTTATGGAATACAGTCGTGATTTTATGTATGTATTAAATTCATTACATATTATATTAATACTGTTTAGTTACACAGTATCCTAACTAATTATTCAAACATGATACTGCTGCCCATCTCCTGGTTCGAAATTTTCCTCTGACGACTTTTACGACGCCCACGGGAACGCGATGGGATGGGGTGGTAGATTCTCTGAAGCCGCCACCAAACGGCAACAGTTTTTTCAGTTAAACCAAATTAACCATTATGAATAATCATCACAGCGTGCAAGTATTAGCTAAAAAATAAATAAAATTAAATGCGTTTTGTTTTTTAATTTAAAAAACAACAATCGTTTCGAAAAAAGGTGTAATGCAAAATGTGCTTTCTTTTCAATTTCGAGTATCCCTATAAACATATTTAGTTACCAACGTAAACATACAACACAAACGTAAACGTACGCTGCGTGCGATTTAGTTTGCTTTAGTCCTTTTTTCACTGTCCAAAGGAGGTGGAATAAAGTGCAGTTATTTATTAAAATGTATATTCAAAAATTATATATATATATATATATATTTAATATATATATATTAAATAAAATTAAAAAAAAAACATTCACCTGATAGTAAGTGTCCGGCTATAACAAATGCTATGTCACCCAGAACACTTCTGTGTGAAACCTGACTGCGCCCGTCACCCGCAAACATCTTTTTTCCTCTTTCTTAAGTTTATAAGTCCGATATGCCCAGTGATTACGCTTGCTCTCAGTTCCCATCAAACCGAAACACTGTAATGTTTGGACACTACTGCTTCACGGCAGAATAACTGGCCCTGAGGTGGCACCCACCTAGACAGATTCCTGCATATAAATCCTACCACCAGTCTGCTCAAATAAATGAGTTCTTGAACATTTAAAGATTTAATCGCAGAGAATATTGTTTTAATCGGTACGTCACAGCTATCGAAAGTTATGCAAATAAAAAATAGTTCCATCCTTTACATTGTCATCATTTGCAAGAAAATAAATACATATATCTGTATCCTATATTGCGAAAAGCTGTGTGCCGCGGTTTCACCGGCGTAAAATAAGCCGTGCATGTGATTGCGCCGTACGGCGCAGTATCTCGCTGACCTAAGCATTTACTGTTCGGCCCTTTACTGCCCGTGAAGCTCCTTAATGCCGTAGCATGCAGTTTTATAACCTATAAACTTTCTCAATAAACGGGCTATCGAATGCATAAATAATTGTTCAAATCTGATTACTATTTCATGAGATTAGCGCGTTGAAACATACGAGTACAAACTCTCCAGCTTTATTATAGGAGTGAAATAAGAGAAGATTGTTTATCATATTCGAAACGAATGTAAAATACAGTATCGTCATGTAAGTCATGGAGAAATTATTTGAAATTGGGAAATGCACCAACGACACAGGAGAAATCCCAGTGCCTCACTTCAACGTTTGGTTGTAATTATCACTCAGCAATTTAACGCGTTAAATTCATCACGCAATGAAACTACGTAACGGACTGTTCACGGCTACAAACCCCTCTCGGTAATTAATCCACCAGTGGGTTACTCTTATACCACGGTTCAGTTTAAGTAGGTAGGTTTAATATGAAAGAAGTATTGCGTTGATGGTTACGTAGTATTTTTGCATTATAAATTAATTGTAGTTTGTTATAAAAAGCCGGTAGTTTCTTACAATTTAAGAAACTATAGAAGTAGTAAGATTTGTTCCATACGTGTGAATATATTATTCATACCTTTCTGCGGTCACTAGCCTTTTTTTTACGCAGCGTCGAGCTACCGCGGGTCTCTTTATGACACCATTTGCTGAGATTGCTTGGAAGTAGGTAAATCTCGTTGAAATCCCTTGAAATGAATAAAATACCTCGATCTATAAATAAGTAAATGAATTGCACTTCGTCTGGTGATAGTCTTAATAATTGAGTAACCGATCATTATTAGTTATGTTAAATTGAAATTCGAAAACATAAGATTACATTTCATGTAATACCCCCTGCTTCGAACAGAAATTATTGTTAGAGTCTGTACAGAGAAAAAGATCACCAGCCGTTTACATATTTAGGAGGCAATGCAGTTGGTAAAAAAAATTTTACTAATTTAATTGAAACCTTATTTAACTGGAAATCAAGTACCTCTCTCCTTTTCATCAAATGTGGTGGCAAAATCTGCCATCCCATTTCATTCGAGGAAATCAAATTACCTCCGATAGATGGTGATATAACCATCTTATTTATACCGACTTAAATTACGGGCGGCAGCATCTAAGATGCGGACTGTCTGGTTTTCAGATCGCCGATTCGACTTCCGAGCTTAGCGGTTTCGGTTAACGGTCTTAACTTGGAAGTGGCCAGCGCGTACTAATGACAGATGATTTTTTACAGGCTAATGAAGAAAAATAAAAAGTCGGTCGCCAACCCGTCTGCCAAGCGTGGCAACCAAATATCCCCCGACAATGAGAGCTACAAACTTTTGTGGCTATCTATGGGGGAGGCCTATGTTCAGCAGTGGACTTGTGATAGGCTGAAACGACGGTCCCGATCTCGCCGACTGCCAGTTTGGCTTCAGACGGGAGCGTTCGACCGTAGACGCGGTCTTGGGCGTCAGCTCCCTGTCGGAGCAGGCTGTGTCCCGGGGAGGCGTGGGGTTGGCGATAAGTCTCGATATCGTCAACGCCTTCAATTCCATTCCCTTGGACGCGATTAAGGGGGGACTAGCACATCATCAAGTCCCCCCTTACCTGCGAGGCGTTATCGCGGACTAATTGCGCGACAGGTACATGGACAAAGACGGTAGGAGAATCCGGAGGGAGATCCAGTGCGGTGTTCCGCAGGGGTCGGTGTTGGGCCCGTTGCTGTGGAACATCGCCTACGATGCAGTCCTGCGTGTCGATCTTTCCGCTGGTGTAAGCGTCATCTGCATAGCAGATGACACACTGGTGGTCGCCAGCGGAAATACCTTCGAGAGGACCAAGGAGCTCGCCGAGCTTGGGGCGGAAGTCGTCGTCGCCAAAATCCACGAGTTGGGACTGGAGATAGCCCCTCACAAGACCGAGGCGCTATGGTTCCACAAATTGCCACGCAGCAAGGAACCTCCCGACTCGTGCGTCCGAGAAGGTGGGTCTGAAGTCAGAGTGGGCCGGTATATGAAATACCTGGGCCTGCATCTGGATAGTCGCTGGGGCTTTCGAAGAACACTTCGAGCGCCTAGTCCCCCGGATCGAGAGGGTAGCGGGTGCCATGCACAGACTGCTGCCCAATCTCGGGGAGCCGAGGGAGGAAGTCCGCCGCCTCTATGCGGGAGTAGTACGATCCGTAGCCTTGTACGGGGTGCCCGTATGGGCAAAAAGGCTAGCCATCCGACGCTGTAGAATAAAACTCTTCAGTGTCCAGCGGAGGATGGCCATACGGATCGTACGAGAATACCGCACGGTATCTTTTGAGGCGGCGACCGTCCTGGCTCGCTTTCCGCCGCTGGACATACTGGCGGACATGGATGCGAGGGTGTATCACCGGATTCTCACCCTCCGCCAGAGCAGTGGCAGCGTGCCAGATGAGGCGCTCGAGTCCATCAAACGGCAGGAACGACAGAGCGCATTGGCGACGTGGCGTGCTCGGCTCCGCGAGGAGCAATATGCACGCAAACGCGTCGTCAGAGTAGTCCTGCCGGTCTTCTAGGCCTGGATGCAGCGACGAGGAGGAAGACTCACCTACAGACTGACACAGATAATTACCGGGCACGGCTGCTTCGGTGATTATCTGTGTAAGATCGGACGCGAGGCGACGGCGAACTGCTTTCACTGCGGTGGAAGGGACCAGGACTCCGCATCCCACACCCTTTCGGTGTGCCCAGCTTGGGAGTCGGAGCGGAGTATCCTGGTCAGCCATATCGGGCGGAACCTCTCCCTGCCAGCAGTAGTGTCAGCTATGCTGAGCGGGGACACGGCGTGGAGGGCCGTAGCCAATTTCTGTGACACCGTGATGGTCCAGAAGGAGGCTGCCGAGAGGGATCGAGAGAGGACCGATCCCTCTCGGAGACGACGCCGCCGAGGCATCGGCGGGCCTCGTCACGGCCCTCCCTATCAGAAATGGTGATCCCCTACCAGACACTGGGCCTTCGGTGTCGCGGGCAATCGGGATAGGGGACCCGAACGCCCAGTAAAGCGACACCGGGGAGGACGATGACTCGAAGTGGTCTCGGGTCATCGTGATAGCACCGAGAGAGTGCTGGGGGCAGTGAGGACTGCCCCCGGGTCGGGCTATTGATATAGCGAAGCGTTAGAGGGGCACGGTTGCGTTCCGAACGGAGATCCCGTGACCCCTCTAAAGCGCTGATGGAGACCACCGTGGGGTTTTAGTCGGTAAGAGTCCGACATAACCCGGCTGCCCCCCTGGCCAGTCGGGTATCCATGCAGGATTTCCCCACGTAAAAAAAAAATAGGCTGAAACGACGACGACGCCGACGACTAAGAAAAAGTAAAGTGTAATTGACCGCTTGCCTAGTTGTGAGGTTAGTAGTAGTTTAAATCTCAGCCGGAAGCAACATAAACACAAGTTGAGCCACGATACAGAAGAAATGTAATCTATGGGAACGTATTTAAAAAAAATGTACATCGCATCTATCAATCTTTGAGCTGAAATTAACATTTTGAAATATCTTAATAAGTATATAATCTTGATTTAGCATTTGTTATTATGCTATGCTATGACAGAGAATGTCACGCGAAATGCGAAAGACAGCGCTACAATGTTTTTTAAATGCTTAAGACCGATCGTCGCCATCACAGGCCGCACCAGTCGCACCTGTCGCGTGCCGACCGGTCGTCGAAAGCGATCTAGACTTAGTCTGTCGCTTCGCCACCGCCTTCAACGGAGCCGACATCACAGCTCTCGCCACGGCTCTCCGGAATACCAACAATAATCCCAGTGAGAGGATCGCCGCTACGATGCGCTATTAAAGCGTGATTAACGCTATTGTAAATTTTAGGGCTTAAAAATGACTCACATAGGCAGAGAGAAACCGCGCTCCCTTAACGTAGCATTTTTTAACGCTAACGGTATACAAAACCAACGCGATGAAATCTTCAATTTCACTCGCGACCACCAAGTCGACGTACTACTCGTGCAAGAGACTTTTTTGAAACCGCACACTCGCGATCCCAAAATCGCAAATTACAACATCATTCGGAACGATAGAGTTACCGCTGCGAAAGGCGGCACTCTTATCTACTACAAAAAGTCCTTGCACTGCGTACCAGTCGTCACACCGCCACTCAGCCATCTTGAAGCATCGGTCTGTCAGCTAGCCATGACCGGCCATCCCCCCATTATTATCGCGTCTGTCTACTTACCATGTAGAAATGACGCCAAAATCACACGCGGCTATCCTTGCCGGCGACTTTAATAGCAAGCACACCCGGTGGAACTCAATAACAACCAACCCGCGTGGGGTGGCCCTAGACTCGCTAGTCGACCTCCTCGACTTCGACGTCCTGGCGCCTACAATACCGACCCACTTCCCGCATACACTGGGACACACGCCGGATGTGCTTGACATAGCTATTCTTAGCAACATAAATCTTTCCATCCGCGATATAGAGGTGATCCACGAACTAACATCTGATAACCGCCCCGTTCTACTTCGGCTAGGACCTTCCGTCTAAGCCTCACCACCCAAAAAAACAGTAGTCGACTGGCAAAAGCTAGCCGAAAAACTTAAACAAACTTCTCCGCACCTTGATGCGATTTCATCAACCATCAATTCAGTCGGTGACACGAACCTTGCGGCTCATACACTCACTAGGCACATCCAAACTGTCGTCGAGGATTCCTCGAGACAGGTCCCAGTGGCGGACGACCACCGCTGGGTCCTGCCTAACGACATTAGAGACCTAATGAGGCGCAAGAACGCAGCTACTCGCGCTCACGACTTATATCCTACCGTCAGCAATAGAACAACACTACGCACCCTGCAACGTGAGGTCCGAACACGTATGCAGGAGCTCAGAAACGATCGGTGGGATAACAGTCTCATTAACATCGAACCGTCTCACCTCGCCTTCTGGCGACTTCCAAAATCACTAAAAGGAGGCCCATCCCGTTCAATGCTCCCTTTAGTACAACCCAACCAACCGCCTGCCTTCCTAGACGAAGAAAAGGCAGAATGTCTAGCTGACAGCCTAAAAACTCAATGCTTCCCAAGCATCTTACCGGTCGACTCCGCCCACGTCGCGTTAGTCGATAGCGAGGTCGATCGGAAGACTTCTCAACCGCTCCGCGATTCCATACCGCCGGTTAACAGCACCGAAGTAGAGTCTATTATTAAAAACCTCCGTCCGAGGAAATCTCCCGGTCCGGATGGTATCACTAACAAAGTTGTTAAGCTCCTGCCTACTACCATCATTCAGCTATTGGTATTAATCTACAATTCAGCACTGGCCAACGCAATCTTTCCGAACATCTGGAAAGAAGCAGAGATCGTAGGTATTCTAAAGCCCTCTAAACAACCGTCCGATCCCACCGCATATCGGCCTATAAGCCTCCTCAAGGCTTTAGGCAAGATATACGAACGCCTACTTCTCGCCCGCTTAAGAGACTTCATGCAGTCTCGAGGGATCCCCATCCACGAGCTGTTTGGATTCCGTGCCAAACACTCATGTACCCAGCAGGTGCACCGCATAACGGAGCACATTCAATCCCGCTTCATACTCGGGCTTCATACCGGAGCGCTCTTCTTCGACGTGGCGAAAGCGTTCGACAAGGCCTGGCACAACGGGCTCATATAGAAGTTATATGGACTCGGTGTGCCAGATCGCCTCGTACTCGTCATACGAGATTTCTTACGCAGTCGAACCTTCCGCTACCGCGTCGAGGGGGTGCGATCCGAATCACATCCCATCCTAGCCGGCGTACCACAAGGCTCAGTCCTAGGTCCCGTGCTCTACACCCTTTTCAGGAACGACATACCGCACACCAGCGGCTAGGATGTGGACCGAAGCTGAGTCTCGGGTCTAATAGGACGCCTATGTATTTGACTGTCTTTTCCCAGGGGATTGGACGATCGAATAACTCTATGGTGGGGAGATGAGGCGTAATGCGCCGCGAGAAGTACATGGCTGCACTTTTGATGGGGTTGACCTCGATCCTCCATTTCCGAAACCAGTTCCCGAGGGTTCGGGCTGCGGATTGGAGGCGTTTAGAGATAGTGTCTGGATTACGTCCAGACACATAGAGGCAGGTATCATCTGCGAAGAGGGCGAGTTCGACGCCGCTGGTGTGCGGTATGTCGTTCGTGAAAAGGGTGTAGAGCACGGGACCTAGGACTGAGACTTGTGGTACGCTGGCTAGGATGGGATGTGATTCGGATCGCACTACCTCGACGCGGTAGCGGAAGGTTCGACTGCTAAAGAAATCTCGTATGATGAGTACGAGGCGATCTGGCATACCGAGTCCATATAACTTGTATATGAGCCCGTTGTGCCAGACCTTGTCGAACGCTTTCGCCACGTCGAAGAAGAGCGCTCCGGTATGAAGCCCGCGTATGAAGCGGGATTGAATGTGCTCCGTTATGCGGTGCACCTGCTAGGTACATGAGTGTTTGGCACGGAATCCAAACTGCTCGTGGATGGGGATCCCTCGAGACTGCATGAAGTCTCTTAAGCGAGCGAGAAGTAGGCGTTCGTATATCTTGCCTAAGGCCTAGAGGAGGCTTATAGGCCGATATACGGTGGGATCGGACGGGTGTTTAGAGGGCTTTAGAATTCTTACGACCTCTGCTTCTTTCCAGATGTTCGGAAAGATTGCGTTGGCCAGAGCTGAATTGTAGATTAATACCAATAGCTGAATGATGGTAGTAGGCAGGAGCTTAACTACTTTGTTAGTGATACCATCGGGACCGGGAGATTTCCTCGGACGGAGGTTTTTAATAATAGACTCTACTTCGGTGCTGTTAACCGGCGGTATGGAATCGCGGAGCGGTTGAGAAGCCTTCCGATCGACCTCGCTGTCGACTAACGCGACGTGGGCGGAGTCGACCGGTAAGGTGCTTGGGGAGCATTGAGATTTTAGGCTGTCAGCTAGACATTCTGCCTTTTCTTCGTCTAGGAAGGCAGGCGGTTGGTTGGGTCGTACTAAAGGGGGCATTGAACGGGATGTGCCTCCTTTTAGTGATTTTGGAAGTCGCCAGAAGGCGAGGTTTGTCAGTGCCGCCACATACAACCCCCTCGCGATACACCAAAACTCGACCCGCGGAAAAAGGAGACCGAGGCACGTCCTCGAGGACCCTGACGACGCGACCACTAGGGCCCAAGCGCTCTACTCAACACTACACAAACACACATTATCACCATCATACCGCCCCCGCCGTCGCCGTGGGCGTATCAGACAAAGTTATTCGCGATACCGCCGCATCTCAGGCCGGTTCTCCCCTAGCAGTAGTGTCATAAGCAGAAGCGTCGCTGGAGTTTCTTGCGCCATTTCTTCTCCAGCGGAAACGCATTCCAAATTGGTGGTAAACCTATCTAATAATAATCATGGCATTAGTAATGATAGTAGTAGTAATATTGCCCTCCCGATTGCAGTAACTGACCGAGCCGGCCGGCCCCCTTGGGCACCCTCGAGTCTGTTACTCTCGCGAACAGGGTGACGCCCTCAGCGCTATGCCACCTTTCAATCCGGCGAAGCTGTAAAAGCCTTCGGGCTAACAGTTACCATCAGTCCTAAAAAAAAAAGTTAAGACCGAATAGTTGTCTAATAAAATGTTATTTTCAGATTATCTGAAAACATTAGCATTCTGCGGCTTTAATTTTAGTCACACCACTTTTTTAATACTCTAAGCTTCTCGCCTAATATTAAATCATCCGCAAATAAATAAAACATTTTTATATTTTATCTATGCCTATTCATTCAACTTGAAACCCAGCTTTTTTTTAGTTTGTGTAATAAGTGGGAATGTTATTTCATCGAACACACCACTAAAGTTTGTATAGACATCTTCTTATTTTCGATTATAGATAATCGAAAATATCGATTTGTTTAATAAAGTTGTAAAGGTATGAATAGTGAAATGGGGCTATATTCAAAGATACATTTATTCTCCTTTCTACTTTAGAGGAAAAATTTAAAAATATAAATTAAGATTTCTGACAAAAAATAACTGACAATTTCGTACATCATGGCTGCATTTTTAGGTTAAGCAATTAAGCAACGTAATCATTTTCGTCAATCAATTTATAAAGTCGCCATTGTGATCAAACTAGGATATTTATTTGAAAGAACGTTGCATACAGGATTATAAAGATTTTTTTTTACATTTACTTCATAAAACTAATTAGAAACATTTATTAGCAGTATTAAGGTGTATAACAAATAAGCTTGCAAAAATAACAAAAGTTATGCGAAATAACACCTTTATATATAAAACATTTCAAAACAATCCTATTTAGTAAAAGTAAAAGAGTTAAAATTACTTTCAATGACATCAACAATTAAAGTGATTTGACATAGATTATATGTATATTTCATTATCATCATTTCAACCTATCACTAGTCCACTGCTGAACATAGGCCTCCCACACAGATTGCCACAAAAGTTTGTAGCTCTCATTTTCGGGGATTATTCCATGGTTGCCACGATTGGCAACCGCAGTTTATTTATTGAGATGTTCCAGGAAGATGCTGCTGCCCATTACCTGTATATTTATATTAAAGTTATTTAGTATCATTCTATGAAATATATTAAAAGTATACTAAAGTTTTTTCAAATATTTGCTTATTAACACTATGTCCAACTGTGTTTTAAAAACTTTAAATCATTTATTGACACAAAATCTTAGCCGTGTTATTACTATATTAAGCTGTCTACTAAATTTAGGTCTTTTTTTTATTGTATAAAGTGACGATACGAGCAAAACGTTCACCTGATGGTAAGTGCAACGTCCGCCCACAACAAATGCTTTGTCACCCGGAATATTTCTGTGTGACACCACACTTCGCCCAGTGATTACGCTAGCTCACAGTGCCCTTCAAACCGAAACACAGTAATGCTTGCACACTACTGCTTCACGGCAGAATAACTGCCCCTGGGGTGGTACCCACCTAGACGCCAGATTAGCAAGTATCCCAAGGAATTTTGGTATCAAATAAAATTAAGTTGTATATGATTGATTACATTTGATTCACTTACTCTGCCGTCATGCAGTGGTGTGCAAATATTCCTATGGTTCGGTCTGAAGGACACTGGTAGGCTTAAAAACTGATGTCTCAGGGTGACAAGCACCAGTTTGTTGCCGCAAAGTAATATTTTCTGTGGCACAGCATTTGTTGCGGACAGACGTTGCACTTAGCATCAGGTACGGCTTACTCGTCTCGTCACTTACTTCAATAATCTCTAATTTTTATAGTTAGCCTTTACGACACCCGTGGTAAAGTATACGCCTTTGTAATATTTCTGCGGGATATGATATGCGAAAAAATTAATGAGTATATTATTTAATGCAGTAATACGAAAACTCTGACTTTTTTGAGAAGACGTTCAAAAGAACGTGGAAAGTGAAGGAGATTTAAACCATAATTCAGTTGAGTTTCTGTTTCCTTTCATTCAAATTTAAAAGGTTTTCATATATCAAAGCCTTAATGATCATAAGAAACTTTTTCATCTACAAAATGGTCGTAAAGATAACTTTTCCAATGAATGCGTACTTAAAGTTGCTTCGTCTTCTATTATCCCTATTTAAGGCAAGAAGTATTTAATATTTTTTTTATAAATCCAGTATCACAGTATTTAGTTCACTCATTTATAAATTACTCGCTGATACCCGTGACTTCGTCCGCGTGGATATAGGTTTTTTAAATATCTTGCGGGAACTGTTTGATTTTCCGGGATAAAAGTATTCTATGGCCGTCTCCAGGATGCAAGCATCTCTGTTTCAAATTTCGTCAAGATCGATGCAGCGGTTGAACCGTGAAAAGGTAACAAACATAGAGGGACAGAGAGAGTTACTTTAGCATTTATTATTTTAGTGGGGATGTGTAAAATCACTTGATCAAAACTTATTACTTACGAGTACTATAGTATTACGTTTTGCTGTCAGGAACTATTTTACTACAGGTGATAGGATTTCTATTCAGGAATCCGTTTAGGTTACTGGCCAGGGGTAGTACCCAGGCCAGTTATTCTGCCGTGAAGCATTAGTGTGCTAATATTACTGTGTTCTTTAGGGCATTGAGAGCTAGTCTGATGACTAGTCATATGAGACTAAAGAGCCGATGTCTCTGGTTGACGGGCACAGTTTCGTGCCACACAAAAATGTTCTGGTGACACAGCATTTGTTATGGGCAGACGTTGAACTTACCACCATGTGAACGTTTTGCTCGTATCGTCACTTTATCTTACAAAACTAAATACTTTTTAAAAAATTACACACGAGTATCTCAGTATCAATACGCAATATACAGTAACTGCAGTAGAGTGTTCATGCCATTCAGTCATAAAGGTTTCTTCAATAAAAGCCATAGGTACGTACTGGTACTGGTGGTAGGATTCCTATGCAGAAATCCATCTAGGTAGGTACGACCCCTGGGCCAGTTATCCTGCCGTGAAGCAGTAGTGTGCAAACATTACTGTGTTTCGGTTTGAAGGACTCTGTGAGCTAGCGTAATCACTAGGCATATGAGACTTAAGAACTGATGTCTCAGGGCGACAGGCGCAGTGTAATGTCACACAGAAATATTATGGGTGACATAGCATTTGTTATTGGTAAACTTTGCACTTTACATCAGGTGAACATTTAGCTCGTTTCGTAGCTCTATCCAATAAAAAAAAAACTAAATTCATTAAACTTAGTAACAAAATTATTGCATAATCTAATTAACCTAAACAAATCGACCATTTTAAAATTCTAACATAAATATGTACTGCCGAGGCAGTCGGCACGGTCAGCCAGCACTGCCCGCGGCTTGCACGATATTGAATAATATTAATTTTTACTTACTTACTTATGCTTTTATATTGTATGCAATATTTGGTGTTTCTGTCTTGTTATTGGTTCTCTTTGTATGTAGTGCTGTTGCGAACGTAAGCAATTTCGCAGATTTTTTTTGTTACATGCATATGTAATGTTATTGTACATTAATTAATTAATAAGTATTTGATACTTCTCTAGAGCTGTTTTTTTATTTAATATTTGGTTTTGTAAACGAAGACACTAAAAGTTTTTTTAACACTTTGTAAAAAACTTTACACAAATTCTCTACTATCAGGACAAAAAAGGTGTGGTCACTATCCAATTCGCAGTACGTGTTGCCGAAATACGTTGGGCTTATCATTTGCATACAGTGAATGTCATATTTATTATAAGGCGACACCTTAAAATATTTTATGACACTTCTTTTTATTTCAAATTAAATTGGTACCGTCAGCGCAGTGGCTATCAACTATTGGCTTCTGCCTTGTGGGCCGCGTGTTTGATTCTCGCATGAGACAAATATTTGTATGCTCCATTTGTTCCGGATCTCGGTTTTCATGCACGTGCAATTTGTCTGTCAAAAGCACTACTGCACTGGAGCTATTGCAGATAATAGAATCGTATTTAAAAAAAATCGAAAAACTGACGTTAGATACGATGTTATGCAAAAAAAAATCGCCATCCTTTACTCCATGCAAAAGATAAAGAGTTTTAATAGTTTCTGGTTTTTAAAGCGTAATTTGAAAAAAATATAGTATATTAATTTTATTTATTTATAGCTACATATTGATTCTACATCCCAGATGAACATATTATTTTATTTATTATTATTGTGTAAAAAGTAAAGTAAAGATTCAGCTTATAAATGTCCCACTGCTGAGCACAGGCCTCCTCTCATTTCTGAGAGGGTTTTGGAGCTGGGAATCCGCCACGCTGCTCCAATGCGGGTTGGCGGACTTCACATGTCTTAGAAATATTTTTTATTTCTCCGACATGCAGGTTTCCTCACGATGTTTTCCTTCACCGCCGAGCACGTGGTAAATCAGCACTTAAAATAACAATTTTTAGAGGTGCCGGCACCGGGGATAGAATCCAGGTCACTCGTGTACTTTGAAATTTAAAGCGAGCGCCTAGTCCCTGAGCTACCACGGCTCTTATTGTGTAACACCTAAAAATAATAGGCGAACTTATTGCCTTGCCTTCCCTGCCAGTCAACCCTTGCCTGATTGTGCAAAAAAGTAACAGCGTATAAATGTCCCACTGCTGCGTACAGCCTCCTGTCATTTTTGAAACGGTTTAGAGCAGGGAAAAGTCCGACTCGCTGCCTCAATCCGTGTGGCAGGAATAAAATATTCTATTATATAAAAAAAGACGCTACTACAATTTTAATTACGTACTTATATATATATATATATATATATATATATATATAATATAAAAATGCATAAACTTATATATATGTGTATGCTAACTCTATATATACAAGGTCACATCGGAACGGGCAGGGCTGGCGTCTGGACCGGCAGACGTTGTCCTGCCTGTTCTGAAATGTGTCGCGATGAGTTTCATTTCTGAATGACATTTATAAAACAGTCAGTATAAAACTTTACAGTCACTCGATCACAGCGCCACCTTTTGAAATTTTCTTTTTTTGGTACTTTTGCCGTCGTCCATGCACTGTCATATCGGTAGAACTATCACAACGAAAGTGAAAGGTAACGATTTTTTGGATCGACTACACCGGAAGTGTTCCGTAGTGGCGACACTCATTCCTATGCAGGAATCCGTCTAGGTTGGTACCACCCTCAGGGCCAGTTATTCTGCCGTGAAGCAGTAGTGTGCAAACATTACTGTGTTTCGGTTTGAAGGGCACTGTGAGCTAGCGTAGCGTAATCACTGGGCATATGAGACTTAAGAACTTATGTCTCAGGATGATGGGCAGAGTGTGGTGTGCACACAGAAATTTTCTGGGAAACACAGAATTAGTTATGGGCAGGCGTTGTATTTACCATCAGGTAACGTTTGGCTCTTTTCAACACTTTATACAATCAAAAAAAAACATTCAAGACGCATTGCAACGTGGAGTATTGTAATTTTATTCTACAATGGTTGACTCTCAATAATGCGAAGTCTAATTGCATTACGGCTCCGATGTGAAAGATTACTTCAATAACTGAATGCAAAATGGGTAAACACTCTATAAATCTATAATAATAAATCAATAAAAAATACTTATTTTGCTATGAGCAAGTATAATACATACCCGTACTTTTTATTGCAAAATAACTTGATGAAATCAAGAACAGTTCCACGTTTATTTTCTGAACGTAAAAATCTTTTCTAAGCTTCTAATAAAAACCAGCTATAGCACCTTACCTGTGAGGGGACATAAAAATTCAATTAACTGACGGCAGCTAGAGAGCTTTCAATGACCAATGGCTTCGTTAAGGCTTGATTTGAAAGCTTTAATATTTTTCAACAGACTAAGCAATTTTCATTAACCGTCTCATGGATATACATACTCGTATATGTACGTACAAATCAATTATTTAACTCTATTAATTACAAAGACTATACAAAAAACTAAAGTAGTTCAGGGGCCTTTACTTTCATAATTTATTTATTTATTTATTTAAACTTTATTTGCACAAAAGTGTACAAAAAGGGGGACTTAATGCCTAGAGGCATTCTCTACCAGTCTACCTTTGGGTTGAGCAGAGAACATATTATTATTACCTACAACATAATGTCCTTTTTCGATTGAATTGTCACTGGAATGAAACAAAAACTTAATATCGTTTTTGGAATTTGCGACACATATTTAATATAATATTACAAGAGGGAAGAAATTTTCTTCTCCAAATTTTGACAGATAGTTTTAATATGGGAATAACTATATCCAATCTATTCGATATTAGTACGTTCACTGTCGAAATCGAGCCCTGATATTTGAAATTGTTATGAGATTGATCTAGAATTTCCCTTAGTCAACTTTTACGACTCTTTGTGGGTACACGAACACTTACGGCACTGTAATTTATCCTGAGTTGGTGAGATAAGGTTACTAACAAGAAGACTGTCAGCACAGAAATTGGCCGAGATGGCATCATATGGGAAACTTTACTGGTGGTAGGATTCCAAAACAGGCATCTGTCTAGGTAGTAACCACCACAGCGCCAGTTGTTCTGCAGTCCAGCAGTAGTGTGCAAACATTATTGCATAGAGTGCACGTAGCGCTAGTGTATTTACTGGACATATGAGATTTAAGGACTGATGTCTCAGGGTGACGAGCGCAGTGTGGTGCAAAACAGAAAGGTTCTGGGTGACAGCATTTGTTGCAGATGTTACTCTATCCATCAGGTGAACGACTTGCTCGTCTCGTCACATTTTTTCCTAAAAAAATCAACCTCCTTAAAGTATATAAAACAGGATAATTAATTTAGAACGATTTTTTTTAGTTATTTGGTTTATAAAATATGACGCTGAAGATTAGCTGCCTTTGTTTTTAGATATTTTTCTGTTTCAAAATTAGTATATTTTATTAGAGCGTGAAATATAGCTGAATAGGTTATTAGATATTCATTTAACTTTTCTGATTAAGGTCAGGATATATCTTAACGTGAAATATATAATATAAAGAATTTTCTTTAAAAAAAAATAAGGGAAAATATCGTATATCGTAATAGTGTATTTAAGTATTATGGTGTGAAAATGGCGCTGCCGGAAGATGTTAACATCCTTCGACAGGCGGTACTCTATATTACAGTTAAGAAACATTTTATTTATTTTTACGCGTATTAACTTCAATCGCGTATTGCTACGTTGAGTATATCTGACTTGTAAAATTATACTTACTTACTACGAAGTATTTTAAAACGATATTATTTAATGTAACGATAACATAACAGATACATTCGTTTTACGTTCATTCTCTTTTTATATTTGTTTTTTTTTAACAAATGGGCTAACGGAATAGGCGTTATGCTTTGTGGCATTTACTATCAGTAAATCGTAGGTTATAATCAAATACTGCCGCCGTGTGATGGCGGGTTCATAAAACCGTCATCCTATTTTATCCCGTGGATGAAGTAAAAGTCGACAAAGGGAAATGGCAAGAAAATTTCCTGACCGTTGGTAGCTGAATAATCATCTCAATTGTGCCAGAAATTTTTTTCATGGGGAAATGCATACATGCATACGCATACCCGCTTTCACAGTTACGTCGAACTTGCCACCGACTAAAACCCCAAGGTGTTCCGCCTTCGCCGCATGTTGGTAAGTTGGCACCTTCGCGACCCAACAACTGCGGCCGCGTAACATCGGCTGCCACTTCTCGGGAAAGGATAACTCCTCTCCTCTCCTCTTCCTAGTAGGCGCGCCAGACCACTCGACGCGTCTTCCAACACGGCCTTCCCTTTGTGTACGCAACGGACACCCTGCATCCGTCGGAGGCCACGGGGCCATGAAACTTGCACTCGAAAGCACCAACCTTCCCGACCTCGGCAGCGGTTCTGGTCTGTGGCTCCGCCGCCGACCATATTTCGGCACGGCCAATTGTGCCAACCCTAAATTATGACCTGGACAGGCAGCGTCGTCTATGATGCGAAGTGTCTGGTACTGCGATTACTAATTCAATTCTATCAACTTAGGAAAAAGCCTACGTCCAGTAGTGGATATTAACAGGTTATACATGCATAAACACCCAGACGCGGAACTGCTATCTGTAGACCTTAATATTGAAACTGAATCCGCGTTATGTAACGCAAAAGTCAATCGCTTTGCCACTGTGCAATTGAGTTGCGTAAGTATTGTTTATAGTTTTCCTGACATCTTTGCACCACAAGATTTTACGATTTATGAACAGAAGGTGTCATGTGCGTAGGATATAATGGAAGCAAACTCGATTTTACCTTCCCGAAATAAGAAAGAAGGGGCAAAAGGCGCACACAATTTTTGTTTATAACTTTTCAGGAATTTTAAACTGCTTGTAGTTGTATATTATTTAATATAATTTATAACTGTTACTGTATTGGAAAAAATTAAATAATAAATCTGAGTTTACTTTTATGAATAATGTAGATCATTTATCCACAAACTGATGCTGCTGGTGGTAGTATTCCTATGAAGGAATCCGTGTAGGTAGAAGACCACTGTAGTGTCTGTTATTCTGCTGTGCCGGTTTGAAGGGCACTGAGAGCTTGTGTAATGACTGGGCACATGAGACTTAAGAAGTGACGTTTCAGAGTAACGAGTGCAATGCGGTGACACACAGTAATGTTTTGGGTGTCACAGAATTTGTAACAGAAATTGCAGTTACTCGGCACTATTCCCTAAAAACAATAATATTGAAACTTGTAAGAGATATTTTACTGTGTAAGAGTCACACAATGTGCTTTCCTCTGCATAATAAATGCTAAGTCAACATCTTGTGTCGGTTTCAGTATATAGCAAAAAGGCATTTTGTTGTAACCGTTAACGAAATATTACATTTGCCGATTCGACCCAAACTTCGCCCGAGAAACAAAGTTAGTATAATACATGCAAGACAAGACTTTGAATATATTGAGGGATACTGAATTGTATTTTAAATCCAGTTAAAACACTGGTGGTAGGATTCCTATGCGGGAATCCGTCTAGGTAGGTACCACCCCAGGGCCAGTTATTCTGCCGTGAAGCAGTAGTGTGCAAGCATTGCTGTGTTTCGGTTTGAAGGGCACTGAGAGCTAGCGCAATCACTGGGCATATGAGACTTAAGAACTGATGTCTCAGGCTGACGGGCGCATTGTGGTGTCACACTGTTCTGGGTGACATAGCATTTGTTATGGGCAGATGTTGCACTTACCATCAGGTGAACGTTTTGCTCGTTCTGTCACTTTATCAAATAATAAAAAAAATTGGACTTGTTGGTTGAGGTTTCTAATGAAGCTTGTTTACAAGTTTATTTCATTTGCTTTCTTCGTGTGTCTTTCCGGTTCAAATCTTGTAAGTCAAATTTGACCTAATTTCCGATTTCCGATTGAGCTAAAATTTCCCATATCTACTTAGTTTCGGCGGTAATGCAATAATGTGGTGCCATGGAGCTGGTCTGACGATGGAGCCGTAAGTTGGCCATAAAGAAATAGTCTGTAAATGTCCCACTGCAGAGTGCGGGCCTTCCCACACATGTTTTGGAGCCGGGAAGAGTCCGCCACGCTGCTCCAATGCGGGTTGGCGATTGCTTATATATGTATACCTCAAAAACTTTAAATAGCTCTTCTTCTTCGTTTCTTTTAAATAAGCGTTGCCTACACTATTATTTCACCTGTCAAATTATTCACCTGTTAAAAAATTTACAGACATAATTTGCACATACAGAAACACCCAGAAACTATCTATAGGCCATAATAATATACCTATAGTGCAGAAGCCAATTGCTTAACCACTTTACCAACCACGACACACTGCCAACACTTAAACTTTATCTATTTAATGAAGTAATAACCAAATATAATACGAAATAGAATTGATAAACCTTACAATTCTAATTATAAACCTTACTGTCACCATTATGTTGTTTTTTAATTTATCTATATTATATAGCAATCAATTGGCAATATTGTACAGAAGTCAGTACAAAATATATACCCTGTGGCGTAACTGTGCCATCAATGTACTGCAAAAAAATATTAAAATTGCGATAGCTTTCCCGTTTCTTTGTAACTTTCTGCTAACGACATATACTTAATTAGTTTTGTAACTTATTAACCTTAAAACGACAACAGGCTTCATTAAACTCCACGTCACAAGCATGACCGGACGGCAAGTCAGCTTAATATTACGAGCTTATTAAAAAAAAATCGCAGTGTCGCTCACTCTCTTGTAATAGCCAATATAACACAAAGTAAAAGCTGCAGACCTCTTTTTCCGAGATGGTTACAGATTTTACAATCGATTCTTTTACGACGCCGTAAGTACTTTAAAGAATAATACTAATATATATAATAATAAAATAATTATAAGACATTTTCATAATTTAACATCGTACATTTAGTACAGGCCGGTATATTCCTAAAACGAGTAATAGATATTTAAAAGGTCTAAATAAGAAATGTGGTAATGAACTTGCATTGAAATATATGAGGAAGAAAATAAATATAAGCTTCATTACTGTCTGAAATGGAAAAAAAACTTCTTGCTAAAAGCTATCAGTTCTGTTATGTTTCACAGTTATATCTAAGTCCTACTGAGTGAAAATAGCGCTGTCGGAAGATGTTTCACATCCGACGGAAACCGAGACTCTGAAGTCAACTTTGAAAACATTTTGTGTAGTTTTGTACCTGTTTATTTCCATTAGTATTTATCTAAAATGAAAAATAATAATAATGATTTCTTATATTTACGCGAATATATTACACGGATGGGTGCTGCAAAGCGCACGAAACTTCGATACACAGAAATGTTTTGGGTGCCGCAGCATTAGTTATGGGCAGACGTTGAACTTACCATCAGGTGAACGTTTTGCTCGTCTCGTCACTTAATCCTATAAAATATCATCATCATTATCAGTCCGGCTTCTCTTGAGAACCCTCCCTTCTTGCCAGTGGAGGATCAGTGATCGCAGTACCAGACGCCGCAAACTTTTTACATTTTTCAAGATTATTTTTCCATTTGTAGAAAGCCATGAAATTTCCCATGCATATGTCTTAGTCGACCCTTACAATACCCACGGAATAACATACATATATTTTTAAATAATCTTATCGTTATAAAATTTGTTAGTTGCATTATTCAAAAGCCTATAGTGATAATATGACGGCTTATTTCCTTTTGATAACACGCGCTATTAACGTCTTAGATATTAATAATGCGTACCATCAAAAGAAATTGGGAATTGTATTGAATTTCGGTAACTTTGGAAAACGCTTAATGTATATATTATAAGCTTAAGCATGTTAAGTAAGTTTTACACAACAACAAGCTACGTCGCCAACGTCATAGGAACCGAATGAAACCGGCCACAGTCGAGCGTGTACCTGTTGTTCTGCCATATGTTTGAGGAGTCACAGACAAGATTGGCTATATCTTGAAGCGGGCTTCCATAGGAACATTTTTCAAGCCGTCGAAGAAGATAAGTCAGTTTTTACAATCTGTCTAATGTAATGTCCCATAGTATGCAGAAGTATACCAGCTAGATTGTAAATGTGATCTCTCTTACATACGAGTAGGACAAACAAAAAGATCTGTAAAACCCCGCGTAAAAGAATACATAGCTGACGTGAAGCATCGTCGCTCTAGGAAGTCTGCAATATGTAACCATATTCTGGATCACCCCAACCATTACACTGTGTTTGTTATGTGTAGACGTTGCCCCTACCATCAGGTGAACGTTTTGCTCGTTTCATAAATTTATTTAAAAAAAAATCACTACTAATTCTGCGCTACGGATCCTGAGATCTTTTGCAGCACGGGACAAATAGTTATATGGGCTACAGATTTGTTCCGGGTCCTGATGTCTGTGCATGTCCAATTTATATCACACATTTACGGGAAAGGAGAAATCTTACTTGTTCTCTGCTCTTGTCCTATGCTCAGTGTGTATTATGAGTTACATTGTGAGCGTCAAATAACCTTATTCCTGTCTTTCTTCCTTTCTTCTAATTGGATGAGATAACGGTGATATTTTTGTGCATCTTCAAATCTATTTAAACACATTTCATAATAAATATACATATATAAAAAAAAACTGTTTATAACTTTACTGAAAGTTAAATGAATTTGTATAATAAGTAGTAACGCAGTAAAAGTTAAAATTAGAATTTATGCTGCAGGAAAGCTCAAAAATAATATTGAATTTAATTAATCATTTAAAGGCGATGTTGCAGTTTAAAATCTTTTTAGAACAGGTTAAAATTTTAACAGATTTATATACTTACTATTTCCATAACAATATTTTTTTTTGTAGATATGCACCATTTCTATAAACTATTTTACATTATACCTTTTGTAATGATTTCTTATATTTACGCGAACACTACACATTTAAATGAAACTAATTTTACGGATTTTATCGCGTTTAATTTTGTTATTTATAACCCGACAACCGTGACCATGGGTGCTGTAAAGCACTCGAAACATCGGGTTATAAATAACAAAATTAAACGCGATAAAATCCGTACAATTAGTTTCATTTAAATTATACATTTTGTGTTATTTCTTTAGTGGTTTTTTTCGTACTCGGTTAACTTTCGACAAAATAAGGATTAAGATCAATAACAGTTTTAAAATTAATAAAAGAACGACACGCGGTCGCTCAGGTTTTAACTTTCAACCGAAACCATCCGAACCATTTTTTTTGTACCGAGCATTAGTATGCCTGGTACAAAATGGTTTGGTTTTGTGCAACATTGTTAAGTGTCTCTGCATCATATTCATCATCATCATCATTTCAGCCTATCACTAGTCCACTGCTGAACATAGGCCCTCATAAATAGCCCCAAAAGTTTTTAGCTCTCATTTTAGGGGATTTTGCCATATTTGCCGCGCTTGGCAGACGGGTTGGCAGCCGCAGTTAATTTATTGAGATATTTCAGGAAGATGCTGCTGCCCATCTCATGGGCTCATTTCATTTTCCCTCTGTCGACTTTTACGGGATGAAATGGGGTGGCAGATTCTCTTAAGCCGCCACCACACGGCGGCTGCATCTTATTACTACTTCGATATTGCGTACGTTACGTTACACAGTACGTTATATATAATTCAAAACGTTAACTTATCCATCGTGAGTGCGTCTGTGGTTTCGATAATACTTTCTAGACTGTATAATACCTTTAATGTAATATATACTGCGTAGATAAAACCTCTGGCAGTTAACCCGAATATTTTCGTTATAAAATGAAATATTATAAACACACAGGGCATCATCGAATATTATTCGTTCATTTTCATTGACGAAAATGGTCACTTGGTTTTCAATTAAATTGCTTTTAATATTTCTAATGTAATTGGTTGTTAAAACTGGAAAATGAGATTATTAATTATTGCCATTGATTAGTCAACCAGCTATTAGCTACTATAAATTTAACATAAATGCCTACGAAAATTGTGCTGCGCTCTGTCGCACCACTTCTCCGGGAAACACTAGCTAAATTAAAGTAAAGTTAGGAAGGGTTGAGAAAAGAGGGTGCTCCACCCTGCATTCTATTGGGAAGGGGGCAGGGCTACGTTGCAGTGTAATGGGGCTCCCTGGCCATAGTGGGCTGCTGCGTCTCTAACAACGTCGTAACAAGTCCCTCGACGACTACGAGGAGTACCTGGACGAGGTGGCAGATTGCATCCGCGGGTGCCTACTGTGCAATACGACCAATGGACGGGCCATTGATCGTCTTGGGGTGACTTCAACGCCCATTCCAGGGAGTGGGGGAACTCCCGAGACGATCCAAAGGGAGAGACTGTACCGGAGTGGGCGGCTGGACTGGACCTCCGACTAGTTAATCGGGGCGGGTATGCACATGCGTACGATGGCAGGGGGAGTCGGTCGTGGATCTCACTTGGGGGAGAGTGACCACATTCGATGTTGCATTTCGCCGACCTGATGGAAGCTCCAGCCGCCGAGTAGGCAGCCCCCTGCGTCACTGATGTCTCAAGCGACTAGATCGAGACAAGATTGAAGCCGCCGCCATCGTCGCGGCATAGCTAGAAACAGAGGAAGAGGTTCCGTCCGATCCTGAAAAGGAAGCAAACTGGTTCCGAGCAAATTTGCGATACATCGATGCCTCGGACCGGACGCCCCAAGCACAGGGCGGTGTACTGGTGGTCGGCAGAAATCGCGCGACTTCGCGCGATCTGTTTGTGGTGCCGTCTCCAATACTAGATCCCGAAGGAGAAGGCGAGCTCCGGCTGCAGAGACAGCCTGTCTCGACGGGGCTTACCGAGCGGCTACTACGGCTGCGTTGCAGGTTGCAATCGCAAACGCCAGATCTCGGTCCTGGGATGAGCTCCTGGAGGGACTCAAGGAGAATCCGTGGGGGTGTCCATACAGAATGGTGTTGGGTAAACTTCATTCATGGTCGCCTGCGGTGACGGAGACTCTAGATCTAGATCAGACGGTAAGTGAAACGTCGGCTCATAACAAATGGTGTGTCACCCAGAATATTTCTAGTGTAGAACCACACTGTGCCCGTCGCCCTGAGGCATCAGTTCTTAAGTCTCGTATGCCGAACAATTATGCTTAGCTATCAGTGCCCTTCAGACCGACACACAGTATTGTTGGCACAATACTGTTTCACGGCAGAATAATTGGTCTTGCGGTAGTCCTTAGGGATAGACGCATTCCTGTATGGGAATCCTACTTTGTACATCAGTAATGTGATGTCTCCCCCCTGGCCGATTTTCGACCACGGTGACGACTACCGAATACTTCAGAAGTTACAAATTGCGCAGGAGATATTATAGTGCCACAAGTGTACGCGCAAATCTTCCCGTGCCCGATGTAACGCTTGTGCAATAAGATAGAAGGTAGGCTAGAAATGTCAGAGACACAACGACAATGACAACACAACCAGATCCGAAAACCAACAAATTGTGTTTTTGGAAAAATGTTGACTCCGGCTGGGCGCCTGCGGCGTAGTAGACAAATACTACATACATACATACAGTTGCGCTTTTTTCTCATATAAGGGGTAGACAGAGCCTCTCACATAGCCCACTTTTCGCCATCGCGGGAAACGAGACGTGACTGGGTGGTGAACCAAGTCGCTGCCATATTGGTACGAGTCAATACCTTAGTCGCCTCTTACGATACCACGATAGGACAGAGGTTGCTGCTATTCTACTATACCGGTGTGTCTCAGAGGGACGGGTAATGTGTTGTGCCACAAATAACTTTTTGCGTGACACAGCATATGCCGACGTTACACTTTCCTTCAGGTAAAATTTTTCTACACCTTGTCACCATCTTCTATGAAAAATATTGTAGACAATAGCGAAGTATTATTCAGTAGTACATATGCTATATAGCATTATACGATTTATAAGAATTAATTGCTGCATGTGTCATGACACTGGACCACGCGTAACCAATAACGAAGTGATACTTTAAGGGGAGATCCTTCTAAACATCATCAAGAAATCTTCCACCTTCAAACCGTTGAGAAAAACCCTGTTTTTGTAATATTCCTTGTTTAATATATTTAAAAAGGTTGCTTTTTATTTTGAAGTACTCATAAGAATCAATAATGATATCTGATGATGAAAACACCAACATCTTTTTATTACAAAAAGTAATTGTAATTTACACGGAATTGAAAACAGTGATTAATAAGTGTCCAAACAAACACATCGTCCGCTCACTTGTTCTTACTTTTCGATCGTCTGTGTGGCATCCACGCGACGCCTTACGCTATGCACACGCAATTCCCACTTCGTGAAGCGAAAACATAAAAAGAAAGTAACAGCCTATAAATTTCTCACTGAGTTTTGGAGAAAAGCGGGAAAAGCCTGCCACGCTGCTCCATCAAAATCTTTTTATTTATTTATTTTTATAAGCAGAATAACATAGACAAGTAGTGATTAAAAGAGTTGTATGATGACATCGTGGTTTATGTAGTTATATATAAATAAATTGTTGATGGCTAACAGTACTTTGTACTTTTAGCCATCAACAATTTATTTACCTTTTGTACTTTGTAGTGTACTTTCAGAAAAAAGAAGATAAGACAATGGAGAATATAATAATAATAAATAAGAATAGAAGGAGAAAACAATTCAAAATTCTTTAATTATTTAATAGTTAATACTATTTAAATATTTCCTTCTTATTGGTAATTAATGACGATATTTATTTAAAACCATGTTTATTATGTGTTTTAACCAAGCCAGATTTCTCAGACTCAGACTTGCAAGGTTTACTTATGATCCTTTCTTGCACCGCAGTGCTAGTTATTATGTCGTTAAGCTGCAGTGTGCAAATATAACTTTGTTTTGGTCTATAGGCATCTATAGGCATTGCTAGATAGTGTAATTACTGTGCAAATGAGATTTGCGAGTAAACACGGATGTCGCTGCATCGTCACTTACTCCCGTAAAAAAACTGCTTAAATTACAATTAAGAATTTTAGTGGTGCCGGCGCCGGGAATCTAACCCAGACTTTAGGCAACCACGACTCTACTAAGACTAAGTATTATCATCATTTCAGTATCACTAGTCCACTGATGAACAAAGGCCTCCCTCACAGATTGAACGAGAAAAGCTTGTACGTCTAATTTTGAGAAGATTTTGCCATAGTTGGCAGGCGGGTTGGCAGTTTATTTATTCAGATGTTCCAGAAAGATGCTGCCGCCTATCTCCAGGTTTTTATTTTCCCTCTGTCGACTTTTACGACACCCATGAGATGAGATGGGGTGGCAGATTTTCTTAAGCCGCCACCTAAGTATGCGAGGTGCCTAAAGTTTAACCAAAACCATGAACATCCGTGCACCCAATAATACATGAGAAACTACATTAACATTTTCTACGTAGAAATCTAGAACCGGACATCTTTTTCAAGCCAATGGTAGTTCAAACCTGTAGCACTAGTCTTTCAAGTGCTAGGTACTTCAAGTTTGGAGTATAGTGAATCACGTAGCTTATAGTGAACGTTAACGTGCCTAGGATGTATTAGGATTCAATAAATAAGACTGAATTCAAAGGAAAAGAGTTAAAAAAAACTGCAGAAATAATACAAATGGACGATAATTTTCTTAAGGTTATGTATGTAAAATTTTATTAAACTATGACTAACAGTTATTATTTTTATTAATTATTAATAACCTGAAAGTATGTTCACGGTGAAGGAAAACACCTTGAGGAAACCTGCATGTCTGAGGAATGAATATATTTCGACGACATGTGAAGTCCGTCAACCCGAATTGGAACAGCGTGGCGAACTCGTCCCGTCTAAAAAACCGTCTCAGAAATAAGAGGAAGCCAGTGTTTACCATTAAGGCATTTTTAACCTGTTACCTTACTTTACGGTATGTGTAATTTTTTGTAGTCAAATGAATGACATAACAGTCAGAGCCTGTATGCATAAATATCAAAAAAAAATAAAGTTTATAAGTGTAGAGCCATCACTTATTTGAAGATGCCGCGAGTCGTGGTTTCGATTCCCGCTCGGGACAAATATTTGTATGGCCTACAGATAGTTGTTCCGGGTCTGTGTGGTTTGTGCATGTGGAATTTATGTCGGTAAAACGTACCCACGACACACGAGAAATCCTACTGTGGAGAATCGATTTTTTTTAAAGAAAAGAAAATAAAGAAATAAAAGATATATCAACAAAGAAAAAATATACAAAACTACTGGCGATAATTCTCTCACGGCTGCTGCAATCAATCAAGTGGCAGTCGCTATTGCAGACTGCCACGGCAAACTGTACTCGTAAATCATAACGACTGTACTTGCGGCGTCCTAGACGTTAAGTTTTCAATAGTTATTGAATATAAATTATTTTGTGTTTTTGTGTTGAAATAAACAATATGTTGTACAATATGTTGAAATACACAAAAACGTTTTACGTAGTTTGTATTGTCTAAATAAGTCTACAAAGAAAAACTTTTAGAACACATGATAAACTACATATAACAATTATCCGCTAAATATTCACCAATGTAAGATTCCTTAACATATTAGTAGGGAGAGTGAAATTCAAACACCAGACTTATTTCTGTTCCGACAATTTTAATTTTTCATAATGAAAAAATCCACTCAGATGGAAAACTAAGCCCTACACTAACAGATACATGACATTTACAAGACAAGAAGTAGCATTTACTATCAAGCTACGAGTATCATATGTGGCTAACATTTTAGCGAATTAACGATCAAGATCTAGTTCGAAATATCGCTTGAGTACCCGTCCAAAGAAAATGCTTTTTATTTTGATTACAATATTTGCAAATGATTTGTTTACCGTGGAATGACCAAAATACTGTCACGGATTATACCTGCCAATAGTTCTGTGTGGGAATACTTGCAGAAGTTATTATATTATTATTATTATACATATGGATAACGGTTTTTTCGAACTCGATTAAAATATAAGTAGTTATTTCATAATGGGGTTATCTAGGGATGAAGAGTTATTGCATTTTTATATAAATGCAAAAAATTACAACTTCACATAATAAATAGAAATACATACGGTACGATAAAATGCATGGCAGATATATAAAGAAAACTGCGAAAAGGCCGTTATATATTTAATTGCTCTATAATTGTTCTGCGACGAAAGAGGCTCCTTCCGACACAGCACTTGTTATGGGCGGACGTTGCACTTACTATCAGGTGAATGGTTAGCTCGTTTCGTCACTTTATACAATAAAAAAAGATAGTTAATTGAATCAGGCGTAACTTTGCGGAAACCCATTATAATGAAGGAAAAAAAGTTAATTTGCTAAAATCCGCATGCAAAATAGAAAGTGGTGTATATTAACTAGTTTTGAAGAGCTTCGCACGCCGTCCCACAGTAGCGTGCACGAGCAAACTAACACCGCCAACGGGAACCGGAAGTGACTGTGGGCTGACTCGGCGGCTGACGTAGAGTCAATATCACTTGATAATGGCTTGTTTTGAGGTGAAACACGTATTGTGGTCTCGCCTTCAGTGGTGTATATTGCTTAGTGGTAGTGTTATAGTGGTGGAGGGTATCTGGTAGCGGTTCCCGGTGGCAGTGTTATTTTGCTCATGCACGATACTGTGGGCGGGCGGGCGGAGCTCTTCAAAAGTAGGTTATATACAAATTAACTTTATTTCCTTCATAAAATAAAAGTTTTTAAAAAAAAATAACGTTAAGTACATATTATGTTATTCTTATTTATAAAAAGTGAAGTATTCTTTTCCTATTCTTTTCTATATCACACATTTACACATTTTATGTATGGAACAAAAAAATCGAATGTCTATGTACAAAGCTTAAATTGAAAAAAACTTCTCTTTTTAAGTCACTCTTAATACGCATTCATCGTTGTTAGCGCTTTCAAAAGTATCGTTCCGGAACAAAAGGGCCTCAGTTTCAAAATGAAGTGCTTTGACTTTTTTACGAATATTAGATTATTTATGTTGAACTAACTCACATAGTGTGGTACTATGTAAATGTCAATTAAATTATGAAAGAACCTAAATAGTTACTCGGTTGTGATATTACAAGCCCTTTTAGGTGTTTTTTTTTATTATTAAGCATGAAAAAATCGAATCAGTTTAAGCAACTGCGAAATGCTTATGAATAAAAAATACAAAGCCTATTTTACAAATTGGAGTGTCTAGGTTGTGACGCGTCTGATACTGCGAACTGCTTACCCGTGTGCTTATTATCGAAAATCCCAGGGACAATATGGAGCCGACACTAAATCCTACATTAAATGAAATCAAAATCTTTTTATTAGTGCTATGTATATATCCTTCATACCATTTTACAGCGTAACTTTTATAATTCTATAAACTATCTAAACAACAATGATAAAATTTAAAACACTTTTCTAATTCTCGCAAATTACGCTCAATCATGAAGTCAGCTAATCTCTTTTTTCTTCCTCTTGGAGCAACTCACTCAATTTTTTAACAACTGACTTATGGATCGATTTAATCATTACATCTTCTCTTAATAATGTCGCGAGCCGTAGCCAATTTCCGGCCTCTGGTTTTTCGCATTGTAAATATTCAACTTTTACGTTGATACGTTGTCGAATACCAATTAATTACTAATCCCTAAACTCTTGTAAGGGGTTCACAATGTTTATTTATCAAAATATCTAATACAAGGAGATTTTTATTCCGCACTGTAAGATTTACATTAAATTAATAAAACCCATTACAAGATATCGCTTCCCCAACATTTTTGTTTAATAAAAAATGTGGGGAAGGCATACGGCAACCCGCCGTGTGCGGTGAGCGCCGTCCATCTCAAGCGCTCCCCCCGACACAGACAAGAAGTCGCGAACAAGGACCGTCTCTGGTTGACTGTAGAAAATGCCATATAGCATTAAGTCGGCCGTTGGTACAGTTAGTTCAATAAAGTGAAAATACCGATTATTGTTTTGATTACTAAGGATTGAGACAGCTTTATTTTCAATACTTATCTCAATAAATTAGGTCTAAGTTGGTTGAATTTTAAAATAATTAAACAAAAGTAAGAAGCTGGGAGCAAACTCGGACCGGTGTTTATGTATTACAAATTGATCAAAGATTGTTTAAATGTGTATTTATAACGACGAAGATAAAATTTGTTAGTATTAAAAAAAAATAAGCCATCTTGACAGCCATCTGATATCAGACATCCTTTACAATACGAAGCAAATTGAATGCCCTGATTTTTGAGCTTACGCAGGTTAATTTTAACAAATAAATTATATTAATATACATATATAATTTATACTATTATATTTATTTATATTTGCCACTTTTCAAAGTGTTATATAAATAATAAAGTAAAGCGGGGTGGGACGTAACCTTGTCCAATAGACAAATAACTAATTGGACTTAGTCCCGACAGAAAGCATCTACAAATTATTAACATTGGTCAGCAAATACCGCCGGTTAACAGCACCGAAGTAGAGTCTATTATTAAAAACCTCCGTCCGAGGAAATCTCCCGGTCCCGATGGTATCACTAACAAAGTAGTTAAGCTCCTGCCTACTACCATCATTCAGCTATTGGTATTAATCTACAACGCAGCTCTGGCCAACGCAATCTTTCCGAACACCTGGAAAGAAGCAGAGGTCGTAGGGATTCTAAAGCCCTCTAAACACCCGTCCGATCCCACCGCATATCGGCCTATAAGCCTCCTCAAGGCCTTAGGCAAGATATACGAACGCCTACTTCTCGCCCGCTTAAGAGACTTCATGCAGTCTCGAGGGATCCCCATCCACGAGCAGTTTGGATTCCGTGCCAAACACTCATGTACCCAGCAGGTGCACCGCATAACGGAGCACATTCAATCCCGCTTCATACGCGGGCTTCATACCGGAGCGCTCTTCTTCGACGTGGCGAAAGCGTTCGACAAGGTCTGGCACAACGGGCTCATATACAAGTTATATGGACTCGGTGTGCCAGATCGCCTCGTACTCATCATACGAGATTTCTTACGCAGTCGAACCTTCCGCTACCGCGTCGAGGGGGTGCGATCCGAATCACATCCCATCCTAGCCGGCGTACCACAAGGCTCAGTCCTAGGTCCCGTGCTCTACACCCTTTTCACGAACGACATACCGCACACCAGCGGCGTCGAACTCGCCCTCTTCGCAGATGATACCTGCCTATATGTGTCTGGACGTAATCCAGACACTATCTCTAAACGCCTCCAATCCGCAGCCCGAACCCTCGGGAACTGGTTTCGGAAATGGAGGATCGAGGTCAACCCAATCAAAAGTGCAGCCATGTACTTCTCGCGGCGCATAACGCAGCATCTCCCCACAATAGAGTTATTCGATCGTCCAATCCCCTGGGAAAAGACAGTCAAATACTTAGGCGTCCTATTAGACTCGAGACTCAGCTTCGGTCCACATATTAACCGAGTAAGGAACCGAGCGGCGTTCGTACTCGGTCGATTACATCCGTTACTAAATAAAAATAGCAAAATGTCCCTACGTAATAAAATTACACTTTACAAAGCCTGTATTCGGCCAATTATGACATACGCAAGCCCCGTATTTGCGCATGCCTCCCCGCGTCAAATTCACCGACTTCAGGTAATACAAAATCGATTCATGCGTAAAGCCACGGGAGCACCGTGGTTCGTGCGTAATGCTAACCTTCATATCGATTTAGGGCTTCCTACCATAGCCCAATATCTAAAGTTGGCCTCTCGCCGATACTTCGACTCTGCCGCCACGCACCCCAACCCACTGGTTGTCAGTGCCGCCACTTACAACCCCCTCGCGATACACCAAAACTCGACCCGCGGAAAAAGGAGACCGAGGCACGTCCTCGAGGACCCTGACGACGCGACCACTATTGCCCAAGCGCTCTACTCAACACTACACAAACACCCATTATCACCATCATACCGCCCCCGCCGTCGGCGTGGGCGTATCAGACAAAGTTATTCGCGATACCGCCGCATCTCAGGCCGGTTTTCCCCTAGCAGTAGTGTCATAAACAGAAGCGTCGCTGGAGTTTCTTGCGCCATTTCTTCTCCAGCGGAAACGCATTCCGAATTGGTGGTAAACTTATCTAATAATAATCATGGTATTAATAATTATAGTAGTAGTAATATTGCCCTCCCGATTGCAGTAACTGACCGAGCCGAGACCGGCCCCCTTGGGCACCCTCGAGTCTGTTACTCTCGCGAACAGGATGACGGTCCAAGCCGAGGTCCCCTCTCGGGGGCCCTTGCGCCAGTCATCCATAAATAAAGGTTTCGGCTAAGCGCCCTCAGCGCTATGCCACCTTTCAATCCGGCGAAGCTGTAAAAGCCTTCGGGCTAACAGTGACCATCAGTCCTAAAAAAAAAAAAAAAAAAAAAGGACAGCAAAACAACATTTACACTGCAAAAGCTAATTACAAAGTAAAGGATTTTGCAAGTGTAAATTATTTATTTTAGTTTTATAATTTTATTCAACTAGCCTTATTTTACTACTTTAATTTTATTTTTATGTCATCAACGGTATTAAATGTATTAAAGGAATACTGCGACAAACGTAGTCTTCATTTTATCTAAATATCACCAAAGATTACAAATTTACATTTCGAATGTTTCGAATTCAAATGTTCTTAAAAAAAGTTTAATATAGTTAAATAATCGTTTATATTTATAAATGCAATTTCCAATTTCATATTTCTGTTTGCATATAAAATAAATTTCGTAATTTGCTTTCGGTCCATATCGTATACGATATTAATGAGTGCAAAAATATCAACAACAGACACTTCTACCTATTGTCATCTTGCATTACGAAGTATCAAATAATCAACAGTATGGCTGATGAAAAACTGTTTCTGTTTCCACTTAATATTTGTCACTTTAATAAACTGACTCCGATTGACGTTGAACAGTTTTGTTGTTTTGCTAATTTTATTATAATACATCATCATCATCGCTTCACCCCATCACCAGTCCACTGTTTTTAGGCCTATTCTATAGATTGCCACAAAGGTTTGTAGCTTATTTTGTGGGAGATCCTGCCATGGTTGCCACGCTAGGCGGGCGGGATTTTCCTGGAAGATGCTACTGCCCATCTCCTAGTTTTCATTTGCACTCTATCGACTTTTACGACACCCACGGGATGAGATGGGATGGTAGATTCTCTTACGCCGCCACCACACGGCTTTGTTTTTATTAATACTCATAAAAATAAAAATTTAATCTCGATCTAGTTCTCAATGAATATTTAGTGTTATGGTAATGGCTGTTGTAATGGTATGTCTCAGGGCAACGGGTGCAGGGTGATGCCACCTAGAAATGGTTTGAGTGACAGTAGTATATTTTTATGCTTTTACCAACAGTGAACGTTTTGCACTTCTCGTCACTTCCTCTATAAAAGAAGATTCCTACATCCGTCATTGTAAAATGATAATTACACTGTAATTGTAGAAGTTAGGATTTTGTGAAACTGTTGGCTAGTGTAATTACAGGGCATTTGGGACTTAACAACTAATGTTTCAGGGCGACAGGCGCTGTGTGTTGCCACACGGAAATATTCTGGATGACGCAGCATTAGTTATGGGCAAGCGTTGCACTTACCATTAGTTAAACGTTGTGCTCGTCCCGTCAATTTCTTCTAAAAACTCAAAAGGTGAGCAGGCGAATGGCGGTCACAGTACCGGACTCCACGTTTGTTGGGTTGCAACCAGCCGCCGTTGTATTATCGATATAGTATTTCATAAAAATAGGTATTCCCTTACTCGGCCCTTATCACAGTCACGGAATGCGACAGGGTGGATGATTATTTTATGATACATACATACAGTCACGCCTTTTTCCCATATGAGGGGTAGGCAGAGGCCACAGAGAGGAGAAACGTGTCATGACGGGTGGCTAACCACGTCGCCACCATTTTATACGATGTCAAAAAAAATCTTACTCCTCATTGCTTTCTCACAAGCAATATAGTGACAGCACTGCATATTATATTGTGTTATTCTGCACGAATATAGACTGTCTGTATAATACCTTAGTCGCCTCTTGCAACACCTCAGTAGGAAAGAGATAGCACCTATCTGCCCAACACCTATCGGCGAAAAATTTAAGTAACTAGAGAATCCTACCGTAATATACTACCTTAAATACATTTAGAGTTTAAAATATAAAAACAATTATTCATAATACCTAGAAAGTGAAAAAAAAAAACGACAAAAGTACATGAATTCAAAAAAACCTGAGGAAAGAAAAAAGAGCTGTCTTAATCACGTAATTCAAACCAGATAAGTCTAGCTAAAAAGGAAGATTTTAAAAAAGAAAACTTAGAGAAAATGTAGCGACATAAGCCTGAAAATTATATTTTAATTGAAATAATATTAAATACCACGTGGTCCGTGGTCTATTAGTCGAAGCATCTGACTACTGCGTCGCGGGTTCTGGGGTCTAATCCCATAATGGCACTGTAGATGTCTATAGCTACAGACAAATCCAGTGTACATCTGTCCTTTATGAAGAATCAAAATGAAGATTTGTTGTCACTGAAGACTATTCTGGAATGCCCATTGGGTCTTCGGTTCTATTTTTATGGAAGCGATAAGACAAGCGAGTTGTTCACTTAGTAGTAAGTGCTACGCCGGCCCATAACAGTTGCGGTGGAACCCAATAGCAATTGTGTTCCCGCTCTGCGGTCGTCTGCGTATTCAATTTTTCGAGGTGGTTGCGTAAATGTTCATAATTGTGTTTTTAGACAAATGTTGCCTACGGCTGGGATTCGAACTCAGAACCCGCGGCGTGGTAGTGAGGTTCTCTAACCACTAGGCCACGAGTTCGTCAAAAAAAAGAACGCCAATGTCGTCACCATGACACGTGTCTGTGATATAAAATCAGACATCACAATAAATATGATAGGTACTGCGTGTGTTGTATTATTTAATTTACTACGACATGATATAAAGCCTCTAGATTCAACACCTTAATTATGTTATACGCGTATATTGACCGGTACCTTAGACGATTTTTACGACAACCTCGTGATGACTGGTTTTATTTTTGTAGAATTTGTTTGAATCTGTAGATTGTTGTGTGAATTTTATGGAAGAAAGTCATCCAGAGGCTAATTTTGTATCCTAATGTATTAAACTCTTAGCAACCTGCTCAGTGTGGCAATTTGATCAATGACGCCTAATATGACAAAAAAATGGAAGAGGCTTATTCTCAGCAGCGAAGTATCACTAGGTAATTGATATTAGTTTAATGAAAATAAATTATACAAATTACAACTTAGTTAAAATTTATATTAATTTGGATTAAAAAATATTTTGATATGGGCCGTATTGGGCATATGGTTAAGAAGGAGCCGAGCCCATATGTTAAATTAAGGTACTTAAATAACTTCAGTGCCGATTTACTAGATGTTTGGAGGTGAAAGAAAACATCAAATTATTTCTAGGACATGTAAAGGCCGCACACTCGCATTAGAACAGCGTGACGGACTCTTTCCGGCTCCAAAACCCTCTTAAAGCAGACTAGCCTCTACAAACGGCACCTGTTCACAAGTATTACGCATGTGGCAGCTTTGTAGCCAGTACAAATAAGCAGATGCTTACGAATATATTTATACGGTGTCATTCATACAGTTGATTTTCTCGCCTTCGAATTTGCCTATCCCCAAGTTGAGAAGATTTTGTTCCCTAGACGCTGCTGCCTGTCCTCAATCTGAATAATATATATGAATGTAGGTCTAGCTAATTGGAGACGGTTAATCCGCCTCAGTCGGGCCACGATTTATTTTTCGAAATTTACCTTAACCGACTTCAATACAGACTTTATGAGATGAAATGGTGGATCCCTTTACGCAGTCACGCTACAGTAAATATTGGACCCTGTGACAATGACAAAACTACGGCTAGATAGAGATCATTGTTAATATTATAAAGATGACACAAGCAACATAACGCGATATTATTAGCCTGAAATTAAGATCAAAGTATTCATCACATATAATTTTAACAGTTGCATTAGAACGCTACACAATACAATTTTAACGCCTGATCTGTTATCTAAAAACTAGTTATTTTAGGTTCAAGCTTCCTAAGTCAGCATTTTTTTTTAAATAACTTTGTAGACTTTATATCTGTCTCATATAGGTATAGGTTAAACAGCATTACCATAGTTAACATTAACACTACCCATAAAAGTTAATTAACATGAACACAGAGAAGTAAGCTAACCAACCATTCAATTGAAATTCCACTCCCTTTTGAAACGAGTCCCGTTTGATGCAAAACGTTTTATTCAGAAGCGCCTACAACGAGAATACGTTTTAAAAGTGACTTTAAAATAGTGTTGTTTTTTCGGTGCCAAAAACGCCCATGTTGACAACGATTTTGAATTTTACTATTTGTTTCAATTTATAGGTTTGAAAACTCAACGATAGGTCGAGCAAACACTGCTAATTTATATAAATATAAAATAATAACGGACTGTTGTAAATTTGCAGTCGTTAGCATTTGATGTTTTATAAAATGTACAGTAACTGCCTTTAAGTGATTTTGGGTCCAGAAAGGGTCCTCCGGCACTCTGCTCCAATATAGGTTATCGGACTTCAAATATCTTCCAAAAATTCTGATTCTTCAAACATAATAGAGTGCCAGCAGCGGAAATCGATCTAAATATGTACATTATCGCTGACATTTAAATGCATATAAAAGTAGGGACATATATTATATATAAGTTTTCCCTAGAACAAATATAAAAACTTTAATCGACATAGTTTAATAACGACACGGTTAGAATGTTATAGTTCTGTTAACACACGAACCCTTCTGCATTCCGTATACTCCACAGTTTAAGTTTCTGCCTGATCACAAAATTTTAGAACAATGTTCATACATCAAGAATGTTACGAGTATAATGTATTAACATTTGTAGGCTGATATGAAAAATCACTGCCTTTGCCACCGCTTCATTAAGAAAAGATTTAGGCGTCTATTTTTCACAGTTAATATTTACTGTCGGGTAATATCGGTAAATAGTTACTGTGAAAAATAAACGCCTAATGCTGGGTCGGATGTATCTACGTGGTTTTTTGTAGAGCCCTGACAGAGGGCGCTGATGAACTGTACCGAGGCATTTTCCCTTTTAGTGATAATAACTAGTGTAACTACTAGTGGGTAATAGCCGTTTAGTGGTGCTGAGTCCTCATTTATTCCGCCGCCCTCAGCGTGGACCAGCCGGCCGGATAGAACCATGTTGTGGGAGGTTCAATCAACTAACCAGCCAGCATGCAACTGATGTTTTATTCATTGCGCCGTAGCTTAAAGATCCGGCACAGTCAGGGTTCGAGTTTGTCATATTTAATCTTGGCCATATGATGCACCATAACGTTGCGTATTATATCTGTAGCACACACATCTCTACGTCTTTGTCAAACAACTAGTATCTGTCATGTGTGTCAGTATTATATGAAATGAATAAAATAAAACTCTATTGTTTCCCTAAATGATTGCCACAAACACTATTCTGAATAATTTGTTGACTTCCAACACAGCTGGACAGTTAATTGCTTATTTTAGTGGGGGTTGCGGTACGAGGTTACTACTTGGAATATTATACACTGTTAAACCATTTTCGTCCACATTGAAATGTATTAAAACATACCTAAGTTCTTATAACTATTGAAATTAGAAAAATATATTGTTTACTGCACTGATGAAACATAAAATAATGGAGTCATTTTTGTAATACTTTGCTCATTGTACTCATTACGGCAATATTTAATACATACAACATTAAACGTTGCTTTAAGGTAAATGACAAAAGAAATTTTTGGTTTTTTCAATAATATTTTTGACAAAAAATGTAGAGATACAGCAAAAATTGGTATTTCTATTATTGATGAGATAAGAATTCCTATGCAGTAATCTGCCTAGGTAAGTACTACCACAGTGACAATTATTCTGCTGTCAATCAGTAGTGTGCAAACATTACCGTTTTTGGTCTGAAGGACTTAATAACTGATATCTCAGGGTGATGAGCGTAGTGCAAAAGAAACGCTGTATCACCCAGAACACACATAAAAAGTCTATGTGATACAGAATTTGTTATGGGCAGACGTATATCGCACCGAACTCCATCTGTTTACGTATTTTCCTTTCAATTATCTTTAGTGGAGGAGAAAGATAGAGGCAAGCTGATATCACGTGGTCGATAATTGTCGTCGTCGTTTCAGCCTCGATAACATACAAGAAATTAGGGAACAGTCTGTACCTCAAGAACTTATAGTTTAGTGAAAATATATTATATAATATTAGTAATGTCTAATGGACAGATGGGCAGTGATGTCAATTATTCGGAACTCAGTCTGCAGTCATGCCTGTTTGACTAAATGAGAGCAGGTGTGGTAAATACTGTAAAATATTCTATCTATTGAGTGGCCGACTGCTGTTTAAACCCCAACTGAAGCCAATATTTTTATATTTTCTTTCATTATTGTATTCTCTTTCCTTTAAGCTGGGAAAAAAAAATAAAGTTCTTAACAATGAAAATCTAAAACATATTGCCAATTATAAATGAACCTGCTTGAATTACAAAGTAAATACAAAAAGTTCTTCTATGTGGCAGAGAAGATAAACTAAAAATGAAAGCCTACTGAAAACCATTGCTGTAGGCCAGAGACTATTTCTACTTTTATGAAGTTGCATTTTAAATCACTGCAAAAACCTAGCGGCAGAAAGATTACTTTGAGATTTTATTTATAATTTTCTATTAATTATCGATAAACATAGATAAGTACTTGCATTTTTTCTTATCATTTAAATTTAATGGGTTATAAATAAACATCGACGTGTGGTGGCGGCTTAAGAGAACCTAACACCCCATTTTATCTCGTGAGTGTCGTAAAAGTCGACAGAGGGAAAATAGACAAAACAAATAAAAACAGGAGATGGGCAGCACAATCTTCCTGGAATATCTGAATAAACTGCGGTTGCCAACCTGTCTGCCAAGCGTGGCAACTATGGCAAAATCCCTCCAAATGAGAGCTACAAACTTTTGTAGCAATCTATGGGGGAGGTCTATGTTCAGCAGTGGACTAGTACAGGCTGAAATGATGATGATGATGAAATAAACATTATTTTAATTTGATTATGCTTTTTAATGAAACCTATATAAATTGTATTTAATATCTTCTATTATTTTATAGCCCTTTCTACTAAAGTAGGAGTATTGACACGCGAAATAAAATTTTTAGATTTTTTTTTTGTTTTGGTACGCCAATAAAGTATAACTTCTTACTTCACACCTTTTTCCCATAAAGTTTATGGGGAAAAGGCGTGACTGTAACTACGTACATAAGTATACGCATACGTTTTTTTTCTGTTTTCTGTTTATCAGTAAAATAAGCTTAAGAGCTACTAAAAGCCTTTAAATTATATAAAATGACTATTTAAAAAAGTTCTAATGGAAGTGAAAAACAAATTCCAGTTTAAAGTCTAAGCTTCTACAAAATAGAAAAGAAAAAGTGTTCTAGAAAGGAAAAGAAAAGGACCTGTCCTTTTTATCTTTTCTTATAAACAATAATTCTTATTTTTTTTTTAATAAACAACGGTTAATAAAATAAATTATAAATCATCCAAGTAATGGCAACATTTATAATAAACCTTATGAAGTGCTCACAATTTATATTAATTTCCCCTTCAGAAAGCTTACTAATATTATGTGCTTTAATACTTCTACTTAAGAAACCTTTTTGTTTTAGGCAACATTTCATAAAATATAATTAGACATTTTTATACTGTTAATGTATTTTTACAATTTTCTTCACGTTCCGTAACATTTTTATTGTTTTCTGTGGAAAAAAAAACGTTGTTTTCTCTTTCAAATTTCCGTCATGTTTTAAATTATAAACTCCGTAATCTGTGGGATTTTCTATATTCTCAAATGCATGACATGTTTCTCATTTATACTTTTTTGAGATTTAGATAACTCTCCACGCCGCCGCAAAATGTAATTAATCGCTACATTTTCTTATATTATATTCATAAGCTAAAAATTAGTCACTGATCCGAGTAAAGTTTACTTGTTTCCTTTTTAGTGCAGTATATACATAGTTGACCCGCATTAGAGCAGCGTGGCGGACTCTGCAGTGGGACATTTATAGGCTGTTACTTTACGTCGATATAGTTTTTGAATGGATGAAATTTTATGAGAGTAAAGAGGCTGCATAGTTTTTTTTTTGAAGCGAATGGGATTTTTTCTATGACAATTTTAATGGTTTTTCTTATTTAATATGTTTTTACACTAAGTCAAATTTACTTATTAATTTATTATTTTTGGTCCGATCTACGCAGTATGAGTTTACTATGTCTTGAAATCTTGCAGTAGTATGCTTCGTTTTGATTCAATTTTATTAATTTTAAGATTCCAAGCCGGTGGCAGAACCCAAACATCTTCTCCATTGAAATTAGGCTGTTTTTTTTAATTTCAATAGCCTCTCGAAACAACCTTGGCAGGAATCGGTGCTCTTTTACAAGCATTTGTGGCCAACCAAAACGGAATGAATGGTTGGGATGATCCAGAACATGACACAGACTGCAATCTTCCTGGAGCGTCGAATGCGAAGCAGCTGTGTGTTCCTTACAAAAACGAAGCATACTACACCAAGACATCAAGACACAGTAAGCTTATTCTGCGTGGATCGTTAACCATGATATCAGAACGTGAAATATCTCGTCCTACTTTGACCATGGGTGATGTAATGCGCTTATAAATATGCGGTTATAAATAGTTAAATTAAACGCTATAAAATATGAAAACTTAGTTTTATTAAATAACATTCGTTTAAATATAAGAAAACATTATTCATTATTGTCTGTTATACTATCTCGTTATTGTCAGTTATAGGGAAGTTTTCTTGTGGATGCAGTAATAAAAGAAGCTGACAAACACTACTTGGTTGGCCAACTTGCTGTAGCAGGTAATAAATTATATTGTTGGAAAAATATTATGATGTTCGGAATAAAAAGTTTTAATTGCATGTAGTAGCATAGACAAGAAATACAACAGTGTCCTACATTATTAGGGGAAAATGGAAGAGGTTTCATTGACCAAAGCGTACATATAGTACAAAGTGTACTCATGACTTGTGTATTTTTAGGATTCCCTACCTCTGAATGAAAAAACGGAACCCATAATAACATCACTCTCTCATCTGTTTCTATACTACTATCCGTCTGTCACAATCATCTTACCCTGAATCTACTCGACCGATCAATTTGAAATTTGGTATACATATGAATGACTGTAACCCAAACACGGACGTGTAACGTAAATAAATGAATTTTAAATATAGGGGCACTTCTGGAAGGTAAATTAGAATATTTAAAAAAATATTTTCGAAACTACATGTATACCGTGTGACATATCAAATAAAAGGGCTTATTGTGAGATCTCAAATAATTTTCATAATAATTTTAAATATTTTTAAAGTTACATAAAAATTGACCATTGACCACCCTTATCTCCGAAACTTCATTTAGAAAAATTACGGACAATAGTTCTTTACATATAGATTGCAAGAAACCCTATAAGAAGTCCATGGCTTTAAAATAACATTATATAATTCTCAATGTATGTGCGTACAAACTACTCCACGTATTCAACAAAAGACAATAAAGGAGAATTGAGCAATTTTTTTTTTCTAGAAGAGAGGCAAACGAGCAAGCGGCGCATACGATGTTAAATGATCACCGCCGCTCATGAACATCCGAAATATCAGAGGAACTACGGGTGTGTAGCCGGCTTTTTTAAAAAAAATAGGCTCTTTTGCTAAGTCGTCGTATGTGGATGGAATTTTAAATTATGCCGCAAGGTGCGATTGTGGCTAATATAATAATTCGTTATTATCGGATCGGATTAATTTTGCTGGAACTGGATTAATCCGAACAATTTTTCGGAACATTGCCCTTAGATCCGCTCTTCGTTGAATGCGGCGTTGAATAGATAGAGCTGGCAGTGCAATATGAAGCAAAACTTGAGCCATATAAAGCTGCAAGCTGCAAGCTTTTTAGAGTCAAATTAGGGAATAGGAAAAAAGAAACTATTTCTTTCTAAAAGGCAGTAAACGCACTCGTGATTCCTCTTGTATATCGGATATTTATAGGAGGCGGTGATCACTTATCATCAAGTGAGCCATTTGCTCGTTTGCTCCTCTCCTATAAAAAAATTGGCCTTATCATTCAGGTGACAGCTGAACTGAATGTCACTTGATATGTCAATGCCAGGGAATCCGATACTGGCTGTGCCTCAACAAGGGCAGTTTATTTATGGTAAACCCGAAACCTGGATTACCTTAAACCAGGTAACCATAGGGTTAAATTGGACTAAATTTAGTCGAACCCAAACCAAAATTTTGTGTAACACAATCTCGATTTTTTAACATAAGTTTGTTCCGGCACACTTCGACGTGTTCCCGAGAAATATTCCCACGACCGGAAATATATAGAAATATTCCAATGCTATCGTCTGCATAGCAATTAATGCTACTAATTTGCAACATATCATTGAAACAGGGTTGATGATAACACTCAGCCCAGTGGAACACCAGCATTCCGAGCATGCATCGTCAACTACGATCTTGATTCTCCAGCCTGTGAGAAAACTGGTGACTTAATTACATAATTTCTCGCGAAGCCCATAGGAAGGGGGCTTCAAGCGCTATGTGCCAGACTTTTTTTAGTTGCCGCAAACAAATTTGGGTCAGATTTGACATAACATGGTAGGTATACAATGTACGGAATCCTCTCCTCGCGAGTTAAACTCGCACTTGTCTTTTTTTAATTTTAGCATTATTGTAGAAAAAAAAATAGTATTTATTATGAAGTCGAGAATTCTAGTATCTGTTTGGTCGTTAATAATTTCATGAAAATAACTGTGTTGTAATTTATTAAAATCGTAAGACGAACCAGTTTGACCATATCTTTGATTACAATCAGCGCAGGTAAGCTCGTATATCCCACTACGTTGTTTAGAGAAAACTTTGTCCTTATTGTTTAAAATGTAACGTTTTTAACGTAGGGGGAAAATAAAATCGATTAATATAATAAATGAGGGGCAACCGAAAATACTCGGATGACTGGGTAAAAAGTTTACTGGACTACACTAAATAACTATAGAATTTTATAAAAATACTTCACGCCAGTAGAAGGTATCAAGTAAAATGTTACCTTGACAATATTTACCATCTGGAAAGACGAATTAGGCCGGAATCTAAAGTAAATAATTTTGTGGGACCAGTAAGCGTAGTCTTATTAAAGAGATATTATGTTAGAGGTAGAGCTATAGTGCGCAAAAATTGAGTTCACCAATAGCATGAATTGATTTATCTGGATAATTAGTCGAAATAAAAGTTTTTTTTTCTTCATTGCACAAATAACTATGCAAAATCATATGTAGTGTCGATAAAATTATAAATATGGAGTAACGAGCAGTGCTTAATCTACCACCGAGAACATATAATAGTAGCAAAACTTAACCCAAATAGTCTAAACATAATTCGAAACTGCTCGTTTCGCTTTCCATTTACCATTATGTTCCAGCGAACCAGCGTACGAAGCACCAATTTAGTGCAAGTTTACCCTATATCCCTAAGCCGTGGTAGTTCAGTAGCGTATGTGTTGACTTTTCTAGAACGTTGATGCCTATACTACAATATGTAAATCCAATAGTTAAGGAAAGCATTGTGTAGATGCATGTCCAATAAAAATAATATTCAAATATTATGCATGTTATGTTCAAGAACCCACGACCAAGCCACATTGTGTTGATGCAATATTCCATTACAGTCTCGCAATACTAGTAATACTACTAATACCAATACTACTAATGCCATTTTCGAAATCAATACTAAAACGAAAAACTTTAAAGAAAAACTGTTTTTGTGTACACCAAAATTTATCCTTTGGAATTCATTAATTGAAGATTTGTGTTTAATTATTATATTGATAAGTACAATATGTTATTTATAATTTTATGATATTAATTTATAGCTATAGAGGTAGGTCGTAGAAAAATACGTAGTAAGGCTAACTTTTCCTTAAATATTTTAATCTATTTTCGAAGCCGGTTATTGAATTCTAACCCTCATCGAAATGCATGCAATGTGTTGTTTTACACTTGATAATATCTAGGAGGGCTGTACTCTTCATAAATTAGTAATGTAAACCTTTTAAACTTTTTTTCATGCAGATCTTAGCAAATTAACTTCCTTTCCCTATTATAATGGGATACAGCAAAGTAACGCCTGATACTATTAACTATTTATATACTTTAATTCTATTGTGCAAATATATTGATTAAAAAGCAAACATATACCTTTCTGTTTCTCCATGATGTCATTCAAGTCCAAATACTTATTTTCCGCAATTGAAACTGCTTACACAATGGTATAAGTTATTCATTTTGCTAATAACAATAGTAGCAAACTCTATTAAACTACACGTCAGGAACACCGGTCGACGTCAAACCCGAAATATTATTCGTTATAAATAAATTAAACTTGATAAATTTTAGGCTGTTATATTATTTTTTATAATTTAACAACGATAGGCCAATGGGCTTAAGATTGGGTTATTATTGTATATTTCGTGTAAACGTATTTCCTTTTAACATATTTTTATACTGTGATAAATAAATGTTGGTATTGAGTTTTCATCGAGGTCTCGGGAGAGCCTCAACAGCACTATGACGGCGTTATTATGTTGTACTCGGAGCGCATTATAGGTTTTCTGTGTATAGCTGACCCCACCTATATATGTGTATAGCAGGCCGCACGTGTATGATGTCTGTCAAAATGCTTTAAAAAGTGTTGCTTTAACATCTAAAGTGCACCGTAGCTCTCCTTTCCATTTCTATGCCAATCTATCTGTCATATTTGAGAGGAGTTAGAGCTTGAGCTTCCAAAAATGACCTCGAAATATGTTTATTTCTCGGACATGCAGTTTCTCTCACGATGTTTTCTTTCAGCGTTGACCACGAGGGGAGCACTTAAAATTGCATAACAATTTTAGGGGTGCCGGCATCGGGGACCGAACTCAGGTCACTCGCGTCCTATGAATCTTAAAGCGAGCACTGGGCAACTGTATAAAAAAGTAAAGTAATTATGACACTGCTCAACACAGACATCTCTTCATTTATAAATGGGTTTTTTGAGCAGAGAAGTGTCCGCCATGCAGCTCTAGTGCAGATTCGCAAACTTCACATGTCATATGTTTATTATTTCTTACACATTCGAACTAACTTAGTATTGCATATCAATTTTAGAGATGCCAACCGAAAAAAAGCGAGCCCGGCCTTTGAACTACAACGGCTCTCTGTAGATCAAACAAATTTTGTTCTGTGGAGGAATCTATCACGCCACTTACATCTCAGAAACTAATCGCTTAGCCACTGCGCTAACCGAAGTGATAATGACAATAAAATGCGATAATCATTATGTCGCTGACCATAAATTTTTAAATTAGGTGTGGTAGTATATATTATTTAAATTAATTACATTACAATGCTATTTATAAAATGTAGTAAATTAACCCTTGCAAGTTTATTTGAAATCGCAGCCGTATAAACTTATTTCGTAGCAACGCCACCGGCGATAGCTCTGTTGTCAATAAGTGTATGTATTGTATGTGCAATGAGAACAAATTGGATACGTTACATTCGATACATTTTGTTTAGGTTATATATCGATATTTGTTTGATATAAATGCAAAACAAGCTACTACAAGGTAAAAGAAGTAACTTGGTACAATATATTTACATAACAATGAAATTGTTACTTATGATGAAACCGCTTGTGGTTATGTTATGTTGAAATTCCCCAGATCAATTTTGGTGGCGGCGACATTTAACATAGCTTTCAAAAGCGCATGGTATTGATGTTTTTCAATGTTTTTCAAATACGCTCACAACTTCCGAATACTGTCGAAAACTGTCAATTGCGTAGGAGCGCAATCATAGAGGCACTCGCTTATCCTAACCCACTTAGTCCTGATATAATTCTTGTGCGATTAAATCGATAGTTTAATTAATCAGGTTACTCTGCAGAAAACCATTGTAACAAAAGAAAGTTAATTTACTAAGATCCGCATGCAAAATAAAAAATTGTGTTTTTGTGATTAAATGATGTCAGTGACATGAAGATAAGACAACATAACAAAAATCGGATATAGTTAGATCCGATTATTTTTATCAATATTGGCTGAGACTCAAACTAAGAATACGCGGCGTAGAAGTAGGGTATGATATATTGTAGAGCAAAAAGTATTAGCACAATCACAGAATCACTAAATCGTTACATTCATTCCCAAAACTTTTGTATACTGCACAAAATGTTAGCATCTAATCAGCTTCGAATCCTAAACTAAGCAGATAGATATGATGACAGTTGCTATCGTATTTAATACTACTTTGACTGCAATACTTCTGCAGCGGGTTGAGTATAATGAAGAACGGGATCACTTAAAAACCTTTATCAACACAATCTACCAGTGGAAAGGTTACGCTAATTTCTTAACATATATTGCCTTTAAAACTTATACTTTACATAGTAAATAAAATATTTGTGGTAACACCCACGATAACATCCCTGCGATTTTTTTTAATTATATATGTCAATAAAAGTATAAAAACCGCAGATTTTTTATTTTTTTATTTGACCAGACTAAACTAAGACCCACCCGTAGCGTAGTCACATTAATTACAATTTTTTTAATGGAAGAAAGTGTCGAGACGAAAAATTGTTTTTCACCTAAGAACGAGTCTATGTACTAAAAACATTTGTGTAGCTCCACACTGCGCTTGTCACCGTGAGACATCAGTTCTTAAGTATCATATGCCCAAAAATCACGCTAACCGACCGAAGGCGACCCTTCAGTCCGAAACACAATAATGTTTTCACACTACTACTCGGATTCTTGCATGTCATTTTCATTTTCTTTCTTCTTAATATTGTTATTCATTTTTTATTGCTGTAAAAGTAGCAGCCTAGTAGTAAACATAGCATACTTGACTTTTCATATTAAAAAAATATTTACTTGCTAGATTCTGAAGCAGTGGTGCGCTGTAGATAAGCTAAATTTTTGTAGCCAGTTAATTTTCTCAAAGCTTACAGTGGCAAGCAGCCAACTATCAAATGCTACTAGAAATCTTATGTTACATCTAATAGCACCGAGTAAATTGAATACACTTTTTAACTGCCTTCAAAAAAAGGGGAAGTTCTCAATTCGTCGAAATCTTTTTTTTAATGTATGTTCAGTGACAACTGTTTGCCACATGGACCTATTTTGATGTCACATATAATTTTGGTCAAGTTTGAGGATAGGATCCATGAGAAAATTATCAATTTTTTTAATTCGCATACATTTTAATTAACATTTAAATGCATACATGCATGCAGTAAACATTTTAATGCATGATCAATGGTGAATAATTCTATTCCACGCGAACTGATTTCGATAGTTATTTCTAAAAATTTAGGAATTATTTTTTAAATGAGGCACTTCAAAGGTCTCTCGGAAAGGATCTCATGGAAATTTGGTCAAAATCTGATGATGCGATCATGACAAAATAACAGAACTCTTCATTTTTAAAACCAAATTTATACTGGCATGGATGTACGCAAAAACATATTTGTAATTTTTTTATTAATTCTATTCAACAATATTTATGTATTTGTCATTTTATATTTTTGATGTTGAACCTGAACCAATCGAATTCTTGCTTTTATTCGTGAGATATCATTCTCTGAGATATCAAGGGATATTTCCAAAAAACAAAAATGGTAAGGATTTTTTGATGTATTTTAGAAACACTGCGCCGAATTTTTTGGTTCGAAGGTTTTTGGATGAAATAATTAACAACGCTCATATCAATTAATTCATTAACGTCACCACCACACTGCGAATCATTGGTATAAACCGATATATAAAGTGCAATTAATAATGATACATCCGTGCAATATATTGTCGGGAGATGGTGGTGTTGGAAAGTCTGCCATCCCATTTCATACCTTGGGTACGAGTATCATAAAAGTAAAGGGAATTTTGCCATTACATTCTCCAGGCCAACGATTGATAGCGGAATAACCATTTCAGTTATGCCAGACTTAAATTATCCGGGCGGGTGACGGACAAGAGTCAAAGGTGCGAAGTTCTGGTACTGAGATGGCGAATCCGCCAGCTAAGATTAGCCGTGGTTATGGTAAATCTTCCCAACTTGGGAAAGGCCTATGTCCAGTAGTTGACTTTTTACAAGCTAACAAAAAAAAAAGGTTTCGGAAAAATTGAGAATGTCACATTTTGTCAAAGATGATGATGTCCTTTGGAAGATTTCCGACCATGGCGACAATTTTCGAATACTGTTGGAAGCCATCAACTATGAAGGAGATATTAAAATGTACACTCAAACATAGGGTCCGTCCTACCCTACCCGCACCCCTAGATACAACATAACCAAAATCTAAAAAGTAAAAAAATCTTTAAATAAAAATTATTTACATGAAAAACGCACTAATAAAATATTTTCTACTTATAACTTATAGCTAATCTATAAATAAAGTTACACATCCAATAAAAAGAATGTTTTGAAAATCCATAATAATCTCACATTGTTTAGTTAATCATAATCACACCCACGATAATTCTGACATCAAAACGATTGTTATGACGTTATGATTCATCAAATGAATAGAACATTACCATTGATTTCGAATTTTAGCTGAGAGAGGTAATATGACCGCATTGCCTCCAGGGACGTTACCAATATCGGCGGACGTATATTACTAATAATAGATGCAGTGCTAACAGATTGATGTTTTTAATTTGTTTTGCGTGAAAGTTGAGAAGTTGTTATATAATTGTCGATATTGAACGGAATTTGTTTATTTTTAACACGCTTTTATTAGCTTGTTTTGTATATATGTATGTAACTAACAAGTTAATAACAAAATCTTTTAATTTACTCGTAATTTCCAGAAGTCCGAATAATTAAGTAATAAAACTAAAAAATAATCAAAACATTAGTAATTAAATTTTGCTCACGTGTTATGGATCGATTTCATACTATAATGTCATGCCTATGATCTGATATTCACACCAGGATCATCAGTTCCAAAGTACTGAAAACACACTTATACTAATATTAATATGATTATTACGCATGAATCAATCAGTGCAAGTTGTCTTTAATGATTCGTGCGGTTTTAATGCTAGCCGTATACGGTACCAGTGTTTTACACGTGGTAAAGCTTCTCTACAGGTATGCTGGCTGTAGCCCATAGACGGATCAGCTCGGACAGGGAAGGTTTTGCTCTAAGAGAATACTATAGTAAATTTGCAGAATACCAAATTACTGGTGGTATGTCCTATGTATGAAAGGAATTAGCCGAGGTAAGTACCACCGTAGTGCTAGTTATTCCGTCAAGCAGTGTTGCGCAAACACCACAGTGTTTCGGTTTAAAGGACACTGAAGCTAGTATAATTACCGCGCATATGAGATTTAAGAACGGATGTCTCATGATGAAGATCGCAGGGAGGTGCTACACATAATTTTCTAGCACTAAGTTTATCTTTTTTCTCCCGTTTCCTGAATAGGAACCCTAGTACTAGTAAGGCGTCGCAAGAGTTGCCTCTTCGTTTCATCCCGTGGGTAACTTAAAAGCCGGTAAAAATAAATAATCTACACCGGTGACGAGTAGCAGCATCTAATATGGGAGCGCTTGGCACTGCGGTTTCCAAACTGCCTGTCAAGTGTGGCAATTATGGTAAACTCACCAAACTTAGAAGAGGCGTTTTCCCAGCTAGCGGTCTATATGTAAAGACTGCTCCTGAAGATAACGATAAATTACCGAGATAGATTAGACATTTTTATAGAAGAGGGGGCAAACGGCATACCTGATGGTAAGTGATCACTGGCGCCCATAAACATCCGCAATACAAGGACCTGCACGAATTTACTGACCACGAAAGCATTGCCGCCCTTTGGGTAAGGAAAAGACTATTCTCTTGAAGGTCCCCAAATCGTATTGGTTCGGAAACTCCGCTGGCGGCAGGAAATTCAACAGAGTGGTCATGAATGGCAGAAAATTCCTGGAAAATCGCACAGTGGTGGAATTCCTGGCATCAATGTGATTTTAATTAACATTGTAACATAAAATAAATATAAGCTTCAGAATGATAACGTTTTTTTTAAAAGTAATCAAGTAAGTAGATTTAATTGACCTAGCTTATTCGCCTTTTCTTGAAAATATTACAAAGAAATTATGACCAAAAGTTAATACGTTCTAAAAAATAACTTTTTAAAGCTTTCATAGCTTCTAAGAAACGATGTGCGTCAAACGCGTAACTTCAAAGCGAACTGGAATTTCTAATGAATAGTTAGCTAACATTTCTACCTCTTAAGCAGGTCTAAATTCCTTTGGAAGATATTCTCCACAATTATTCTGGTACTCACTCATCAGTTATAATATACATTTTCAAAAATTATTATGATTTTGGACGAGATATGTAATCAAAATAAGGATTGTTAAGATCGATATTAGTCACAAATAATGGATATATTTAAATACCTAATATTATACCTAGTAATGCAATGCAGAAAGAGCATATTAGATAAAAGATTGAGAAAGAGAAATAAACGAAAATAAAATTATTTCAAAAGTTGACCCGACAGAACCTACAGAAAATTACCTAAATTTACTAAATATCGTCCTATATTCTATCTATTTTGCCATTATTTTCTAAAGTCCTTAGAGCGTCTTGTCTACAATCAACTCTGTGCCTTCCTTTGCAATAATTATCTTTTAAATTCTCTGCAATCTGGTTTTCGCCCAGGACATAGCACCGTCAAAGCCTTAGTCAATATTACGAATGATATTAGAGCAGGAACGGAAAATGGAAACTAACTCTCCCATCATTGCTAGATTTTAGTAATGCTTTTAATACTTTTGATTTCGCCGTCTTACTGGGTAAACTTAGCTCTCTTAACATAACTCCGACGATGATTGATTGGTTTCGAAGTTATCTGTCAGGGCGCCGTCAAACGTATAAGCTTTAAGGATACATTTTCTCTCGTATCAATACAAATGCTGATGTTTCACAGGGTGTCGTATTTACTACTTTGCTGTTTACTATTTTCATTAATTCTATTTCCACTGAACTTATTTCAACCTACCGCCTTTATGCAGATAATCTTCAAATTTACAGGCTTCCCTTAGTAACATGATGGCAGCTATTAATGTTTTGAATGAAGATCTAGCGCGGATTTCTGATTGGAGCAAAGCTTATGGTCTAAAGGTTAATTAAAGGCCAAGTTTATAATAATAGGTAGTGTAAAGATGCTTGCAAAGTGTACTTCTCTTCAAATTACCCAAGTTGTTTAAGATGGAAATATAATTAAGATAACCGATAATGTTGCGAATTGCTTGCGAATATTAAACGATAAAACATTATCATTGGATTCTCAGCTACAGGAAGTTAGTCGCAAAATATTTGCTTTTGCTAGATCCTTAAGAAGATTGAGGATGTTTCTGCCTACTGTCAATGAGGTTGCTCTTGCACAGTCTCTTCCTCTCCCAATTCTCGCAGATGCAGATGTCAGCTATCTTGATCTCACCGAAAAGCCACTTGATAAGCTAGAGCGACTACAAAACTTCTGTATAAATGTCATATTCGGCTTATGCAAATATGATCATGTTTCGTTTTTCCGTAATAAGCTCAAGTGTCAGCTACTTCCATTTGACCGCATTCAACGGAGAGCGGCTCGAATCGTCGACGACCATGTTCTATCAGATCGGCTTGATCCACTGGCTTTGCGAAGAGATGTTGCATCCCTTTGCATTTTTTATAAGATCTACCATGGGGAGTGTTCCGAAGAATTGTTCGGATTAATTCCAGCCGCTGATTTTCACCATCGCACATTGCGGCATAGCGCGAAATGTCATCGTCACCACCTTGATGGTTGGCATTCCAGCACAGTGCGTTTTTCGCGCAATTTTCTGCCCTGCACAAGCACCATATGGAATCTGCTGCCGCCAGCGGTTTTTCCGGACCGATACGACTTAGGGACCTTCAAGAAAAGAGCCTATTCCTTCCTCAAAGGCCGGCAATGCATCTGCTATTCCTCTGGTATTGTAGATGTTCATGGGCGGCGGTGATCACTTACCATCAGGTGAGCCGCTTGCTCGTTTGCCTCCTCTAACATAAAAAAAAAAAAAAAAAAAAGCGGTTCCCAATTCGCTTTTGCAGGAATGCTCATATTCTTTCTCTTCTATACAATGTGCTGTTCAATGGTTTATATCCCTCTTACCTTAGGGAACGCTTCGAGTTCCTTGACGATTCTCACCCACCAGTTTTGAGATCATCAGAAAATTTAAAACTGTAAGTTCCTGCACATGGTACAAATTTTCAGTAACGGTCGTTTTATGTACAAGCTGTCCGCTTGTGGAATGCCCTGGATCCATCAGTAAGACGTGCTCAGTCTTTGCCTGTATTTAAAAAGCTAATAAAGAATCACTATCTTTCTCTTTGATTCGATACAAGCCTTCATCTGTTTATTTGTGTATTTATTTATATATTTATTATATTTATACACTCCACACAACATGAATAAGACCAGTATATTTCTTTAAATAACATTAGAAATTTACGAAAACGATGGCATTAATGTAACGCTAAATATTTCTTTTTTGTATACAGTGCAGATTATTACATTTTGTTGCGCAATTGTTTGCGTGGTCGCATCCAATGTAAAATTCGTGCTGGTAGCTGTGAGTCGCTTGAATACGACCAGTAGTATCCTAGTAGTATCCTGCTGGTGTACAAGAGAAGGTGCGCAGGCGTGTGACATTGAGGTGTGCTCAGTATGCTCAAACACTAAAAAAAAATATAAAAAAAATATTTAAACATCAGTTTGATTTCAATATGGTTAAAAAAATGTTTGATTACAGTAGAACAAGAGATCATGAAATTTTGCATGAATAAAAGTTATTAAGAAAAATTGAGCGGTCGCATCAGGCAGTGAGTAAATTTCTTGACGAATCTGAAAATTACAGTAGACGTTTTAAAGGACGGACAAATTTGCCATTACAGAAAGAGAACGAAAAATGTTTACCTTGATGGGCCCGATGGCTTTTCTTATTATTTTCACGACTTGCGAATAAGTGAATTGGTTTTGTCTCGACAGCGTTCAGAATTTAGGCCGAGAACAGCATAAAAGCTTTAAACGCATTAAAGCTTTAAAGGTGGACAGAAGTCTCCAACATACATTGCAATATTGGAAAAAGAAAATGAAAAGTTTACGAAGGTTAATGGTTTTCAAGATTTTATTTTCCAGCATGATAATGCAGTATATTAATTTAGCACATGCCGTACAAACATGGTTTAAAAAACATCGTTTGAATGTTTTGCAACGGCCATCGAATTCACCAGACCTTAAATCATGGAGAACGTTTGAGGCTTCCTTGTAAAGTCTATCATTATTCATCTCTACAAACTTCATGTAATTATAAATAAAGATTAAAGTTATCTCCTCTTTACAAACTATTAAGACTAAAACCTAGATCTCTGTAAAATCCCTTGACAAAAAGACAAGACGAATAATATGAAGAAAATTTTTATTTACAACATCGGCCTGCAAATGAGAATATATATTAAACATTTCTTACAATCTTCAATGATAACGGAACTTGTATTTAGGTTCTTTTCGGTATTGTTTTCATTTCAGTTAGTTTAATCCCTTCACAAAAAGATACGAGACGAGTTTATGCATTAATATGTACGCGGTAACGAATATAGGGAAGATGAAGAAGCAACATCACACCTATGCACTTTGTTTCTTCATCGGTTATTTAATTTACCGATAACCATAGTGTTTTTTATGTTTGTTACCTCAGAACTTCGTCATTTACAGACCGATTTGAAAAATTATTCTTTTATTAGAAACAAGACATCGTAAGAGTGGTCTTATATACTCCGATTGCAAATCTGCTTGTCAAACGTAATGATTATGACAAATTCTCTCTTAGTAGTAGTGACATATATCCTGCCATATTTACTAATAGGAAGATAATGATAATTATGATTTTGATGATGGCGCTGATGGCGTTAAAACTTGTCTATGTATAATTATTTTGATAAGCTTATTCATGTCATATTTGTGACAATATACGAAAGGTAACATAGCATAATTTAAAGTAATGCCTCGTTTTAAGGTGAAACATGTGTCGTTGTTTATTGCCTAGTGGTAGTGTTGTAGCTCTGGAAGATTACGATCACCGGTGACGGTATTAGTCACAGAGTACTTTTTAATATACTGAAAGTATTAGTGTACTTGTGCTATTGTTCGGTCGGTCGGTGCTCTTCAAAAACTAGGTAACATAGACAAATTTATTTTTGGCATGCGCATCTTGTAGTTAGTCTACTGGGTTTTATAAGATGAACACTATCGTAGTCAAATATGACTACCTAAAACTATAGTGCAAAATGAAATCAATATGTGATCAGATCAGTGATCAAATTTTTCAATGAAATGCGACCCGAGACTATGAACTTAATATATAACTTACTTATTATTTACTTTCTTGTATTCCTCGTCCCTCATTGTTGCGAAAACCATCTAAAGAAACCGCAGACATAACAAATGCGGCTCATTTGTACCTGCTACTCCACAATTTGCAGCGATTATTTCGATGCCCCTTTCTCATACAAAAATGACTGCGACAAATTTATCCATTATTTAACAATATCGCAACTACGAGTTGCTGATAATATGTATCTAATAACAAATAAAAAGGGACGAAAGTGGTACAGGAAGTTTTTAATTGATAATATTTTAAATGTAAATAAAAGAAGATTATTTTTAACCTAAGGCGTGTCACAATAATAAAATAGTTTAGTTTTTGACCCGTTTTCAGACCTGAAACTTCTCTTTTCAAACTACGACTAATTTAGAAACTAGGGATATGAAATTATGTTATCATTTCAGGTAAATTTAAAACGTTAACATCTAAGCTTCTATTTGTTATTACATTAATTTATAGGAATGTAACTGTTTCTAAACAGTTACGTTCCTATAAATTAATGTACACATGTATAATTGTTTAAGATTTTTTTCCGTAAGGTTTGGTTTTTTTTTTTTTTTTTTGGTTAGCCACCCGTCATGACACGTTTCTCCTCTCTGTGGCCTCTGCCTACCCCTCATATGGGAAAAAGGCGTGACTGTATGTATGTATCATAAAATAATCATCCACCCTGTCGCATTCCGTGACTGTGATAAGGGCCGAGTAAGGGAATACCTATTTTTATGAAATACTATATCGATAATACAACGGCGGCTGGTTGCAACCAACGCCATTCGCCTGCTCACCTTTTGAGTTTTTAGAAGAAATTGACGGGACGAGCACAACGTTTAACTAATGGTAAGTGCAACGCTTGCCCATAACTAATGCTTCGTCATCCAGAATATTTCCGTGTGGCAACACACAGCGCCTGTCGCCCTGAAACATTAGTTGTTAAGTCCCAAATGCCCTGTAATTACACTAGCCAACAGTTTCACAAAATCCTAACTTCTACAATTACAGTGTAATTATCATTTTTCAATGACGGATGTAGGAATCTTCTTTTATAGAGAAAGTGACGAGAAGTGCAAAACGTTCACCTGTTGGTAAAAGCATAAAAATATACTACTGTCACTCAAACCATTTCTAGGTGGCATCACCCTGCACCCGTTGCCCTGAGATATACCATTACAACAGCCATTACCATAACACTAAATATTCATTGAGAACAAGATCGAGATTAAATTTTTATTGTTATGAGTATTAATAAAAACAAAGCCGTGTGGTGGCGGCGTAAGAGAATCTACCATCCCATCTCATCCCGTGGGTGTCGTAAAAGTCGATAGAGTGCAAATGAAAACTACGAGATGGGCAGTAGCATCTTCCAGGAAAATCCCGCCCGCCTAGCGTGGCAACCATGGCAGGATCTCCCACAAAATAAGCTACAAACCTTTGTGGCAATCTATAGAATAGGCCTATGTTAAACAGTGGACTGGTGATGGGCTGAAGCGATGATGATGATGTATTATAATAAAATTAGCAAAACAACAAAACTGTTCAACGTCAATCGGAGTCAGTTTATTAAAGTGACAAATATTAAGTGGAAACAGAAACAGTTTTTCATCAGCTATACTGTTGATTATTTGATATTTTCGTAATGCAAGATGACAATAGGTAGAAGTGTCTGTTGTTGATATTTTTGCACTCATTAATATCGTATACGATATGGACCGAAAGCAAATTTCGAAATTTATTTTATATGCAAACAGAAATATGAAATTGGAAATTGCATTTATAAATATAAACGATTATTTAACTATATTAAACTTTTTTTAAGAACATTCGAATTCGAAACATTCGAAATGTAAATTTGAAATCTTTGGTGATATTTAGATAAAATGAAGACTACGTTTGTCGCAGTATTCCTTTAATACATTTAATACCGTTGATGACATAAAAATAAAATTAAAGTAGTAAAATAAGGCTAGTTGAATAAAATTATAAAACTAAAATAAATAATTTACACTTGCAAAATCCTTTACTTTGTAATTAGCTTTTGCAGTGTAAATGTTGTTTTGCTGTCCTTTTTTTTTTTTTTTTTTTTTTAGGACTGATGGTCACTGTTAGCCCGAAGGCTTTTACAGCTTCGCCGGATTGAAAGGTGGCATAGCGCTGAGGGCGCTTAGCCGAAACCTTTATTTATGGATGACTGGCGCAAGGGCCCCCGAGAGGGGACCTCGGCTTGGACCGTCATCCTGTTCGCGAGAGTAACAGACTCGAGGGTGCCCAAGGGGGCCGGTCTCGGCTCGGTCAGTTACTGCAATCGGGAGGGCAATATTACTACTACTATAATTATTAATACCATGATTATTATTAGATAAGTTTACCACCAATTCGGAATGCGTTTCCGCTGGAGAAGAAATGGCGCAAGAAACTCCAGCGACGCTTCTGTTTATGACACTACTGCTAGGGGAAAACCGGCCTGAGATGCGGCGGTATCGCGAATAACTTTGTCTGATACGCCCACGCCGACGGCGGGGGCGGTATGATGGTGATAATGGGTGTTTGTGTAGTGTTGAGTAGAGCGCTTGGGCAATAGTGGTCGCGTCGTCAGGGTCCTCGAGGACGTGCCTCGGTCTCCTTTTTCCGCGGGTCGAGTTTTGGTGTATCGCGAGGGGGTTGTAAGTGGCGGCACTGACAACCAGTGGGTTGGGGTGCGTGGCGGCAGAGTCGAAGTATCGGCGAGAGGCCAACTTTAGATATTGGGCTATGGTAGGAAGCCCTAAATCGATATGAAGGTTAGCATTACGCACGAACCACGGTGCTCCCGTGGCTTTACGCATGAATCGATTTTGTATTACCTGAAGTCGGTGAATTTGACGCGGGGAGGCATGCGCAAATACGGGGCTTGCGTATGTCATAATTGGCCGAATACAGGCTTTGTAAAGTGTAATTTTATTACGTAGGGACATTTTGCTATTTTTATTTAGTAACGGATGTAATCGACCGAGTACGAACGCCGCTCGGTTCCTTACTCGGTTAATATGTGGACCGAAGCTGAGTCTCGAGTCTAATAGGACGCCTAAGTATTTGACTGTCTTTTCCCAGGGGATTGGACGATCGAATAACTCTATTGTGGGGAGATGCTGCGTTATGCGCCGCGAGAAGTACATGGCTGCACTTTTGATTGGGTTGACCTCGATCCTCCATTTCCGAAACCAGTTCCCGAGGGTTCGGGCTGCGGATTGGAGGCGTTTAGAGATAGTGTCTGGATTACGTCCAGACACATATAGGCAGGTATCATCTGCGAAGAGGGCGAGTTCGACGCCGCTGGTGTGCGGTATGTCGTTCGTGAAAAGGGTGTAGAGCACGGGACCTAGGACTGAGCCTTGTGGTACGCCGGCTAGGATGGGATGTGATTCGGATCGCACCCCCTCGACGCGGTAGCGGAAGGTTCGACTGCGTAAGAAATCTCGTATGATGAGTACGAGGCGATCTGGCACACCGAGTCCATATAACTTGTATATGAGCCCGTTGTGCCAGACCTTGTCGAACGCTTTCGCCACGTCGAAGAAGAGCGCTCCGGTATGAAGCCCGCGTATGAAGCGGGATTGAATGTGCTCCGTTATGCGGTGCACCTGCTGGGTACATGAGTGTTTGGCACGGAATCCAAACTGCTCGTGGATGGGGATCCCTCGAGACTGCATGAAGTCTCTTAAGCGGGCGAGAAGTAGGCGTTCGTATATCTTGCCTAAGGCCTTGAGGAGGCTTATAGGCCGATATGCGGTGGGATCGGACGGGTGTTTAGAGGGCTTTAGAATCCCTACGACCTCTGCTTCTTTCCAGGTGTTCGGAAAGATTGCGTTGGCCAGAGCTGCGTTGTAGATTAATACCAATAGCTGAATGATGGTAGTAGGCAGGAGCTTAACTACTTTGTTAGTGATACCATCGGGACCGGGAGATTTCCTCGGACGGAGGTTTTTAATAATAGACTCTACTTCGGTGCTGTTAACCGGCGGTATGGAATCGCGGAGCGGTTGAGAAGCCCTCCGATCGACCTCGCTGTCGACTAACGCGACGTGGGCGGAGTCGACCGGTAAGGTGCTTGGGGAGCATTGAGATTTTAGGCTGTCAGCTAGACATTCTGCCTTTTCTTCGTCTAGGAAGGCAGGCGGTTGGTTGGGTCGTACTAAAGGGGGCATTGAACGGGATGTGCCTCCTTTTAGTGATTTTGGAAGTCGCCAGAAGGCGAGGTGAGACGGTTCGATGTTAATGAGATTGTTATCCCACCGATCGTTTCTGAGCTCCTGCATACGTATTCGGACCTCACGTTGCAGGGTGCGTAGTGTTGTTCTATTGCTGACGGTAGGATATAAGTCGTGAGCGCGAGTGGCTGCGTTCTTGCGCCTCATTAGGTCTCTAATGTCGTTAGGCAGGATCCAGCGGTGGTCGTCCGCCACTGGGACCTGTCTCGAGGAATCCTCGACGACAGTTTGGATGTGCCTAGTGAGTGCATGAGCCGCAAGGTTCGTGTCACTGACTGAATTGATGGTGGATGGAATCGCATCAAGGTGCGGAGAAGTTTGCTTAAGTTTTTCGGCTAGCTTTTGCCAGTCGACTACTGTTTTTTTGGGTGGTGAGGCTTGGACGGAAGGTCCTAGCCGAAGTAGAACGGGGCGGTGATCAGATGTTAGTTCGTGGATCACCTCTATATCGCGGATGGCGAGATTTATGTTGCTAAGGATGGCTATGTCAAGCACATCCGGCGTGTGTCCCAGTGTATGCGGGAAGTGGGTCGGTATTGTAGGCGCCAGGACGTCGAAGTCGAGGAGGTCGACTAGCGAGTCTAGGGCCACCCCACGCGGGTTGGTTGTTATTGAGTTCCACCGGGTGTGCTTGCTATTAAAGTCACCGGCAAGGATAGTTGAGCTCCCGAGGGAGAGAAGTGCTTCGAAGTCGCTGCGTGTGATTTTGGCGTCATTTCTACATGGTAAGTAGACAGACGCGATAGTAATGGGGGAGTGGCCGGTCATGGCTAGCTGACAGACCGATGCTTCAAGATGGCTGAGTGGCGGTGTGACGACTGGTACGCAGTGCAAGGACTTTTTGTAGTAGATAAGAGTGCCGCCTTTCGCAGCAGTAACTCTATCGTTCCGAATGATGTTGTAATTTGCGATTTTGGGATCGCGAGTGTGTGGTTTCAAAAAAGTCTCTTGCACGAGTAGTACGTCGACTTGGTGATCGCGAACGAAATTGAAGATTTCGTCGCGCTGGTTTTTTAAGCCGTTAGCGTTAAAAAACGCTACGTTTAGGGAGCGCGGTTTCTCTCTGCCGTTGTGAGTCATTTTTATGCCCTAAAATTGACTATAGCGTTTATGACGCTTTGGTACCGCACCGCCGCGGCGATCCTCTCATTAGGATTATTGTTGGTGTTTCGGAGAGCCGTGGCGAGGGCTGTAATGTCGGCACCGTTGAAAGCGGTGGCGAAGCGACAGACGAGGTCTAGATCGCTCTCTGCGACCGGTCGGCTTGCGACGGGTGCGACTGGTGCGACCTGTGAAGGTGCCGGTATGTTCCGCGTGATCGCGACCGGAGGAGGCGCGTTTGAAGTTGCGCGGGTCGGAAGTGGCCTCCATACAGAGGGTGGTGGGGGAGGTACTATGTACCTTTGTGTTTGGGCCTGTTTAGCCGCAGGCCTTTTAAGTTTTGGGGCCTTCGGGCAGCCGAGGTAGTTGGCCGTGTGACCTTCTGCGTTACATAGTACGCAGGCAGGCGGGCCGAAGGAGGCTAACAGAGCTTTGTCCTTTGGACGAGGACAGTCTGCTGTGGCGTGATCGCCTAGGCACTTGACGCACCTGGGGCGGGCGTAGCAATTTCTTGCTGAGTGGCCGTACAATTGGCACTTATGGCATTGGCCGGGAGGGCCGTTTTTGTGTGGGGCCTCAACTGAGAGCCCCGAAAGGTTGCAGCAGGTCCGCAGATTAAATATCTGCTTCCCTGCCGGGGAGCGGTCAAGTGCGACTAGCACCATGTTATAGGGCACCTTAGTGCGCCCGCTGTACATGCGGTGTACAGCGACGACGGGGAGGTTTTGCGCGATGAGGTCTTTTTTGACCTCTTCCGCGCTGATTTCCTTGGGTAGGTTCTTGAGAACCACCCTTAGTTGCCGCTCATCGGCTGGAGTGTATGTGTGGAAGTATACACCTTTTTCCGACAGGTAACGTGTTACCTGGCGGTAGACCTCAGTGGTCTCCACCTGTAATTTAATGCCGTTTGAGGTAGAAACGGCAGTATATTTTAACCTGGACATGGCCGATGTGAGCTCTTGCCATCTGTCCAGAGCCCGAATGAAGATAGGCGGTGGCCGCCGAGAGTGTGCAGCGAACTGCGAAGGATTGCGCGGGGCAGCGGGGGCCTGCTGTGAAGCGGCGGGGGTCTGCTGTGAAGCAGCGGGGGCCTGCTGTGAAGCAGCGGGGGCCTGCTGTGAAGCAGCGGGGGCCTGCTGTGAAGCAGCGGGGGTCTCTTCGGAGGCTACAGGGGCGACCTGCGGTTGCGGGATAGGCGTGCTATCACTGGCTTTGGCAGCCTTGGCGTGGCTATCGGGCGTCGGTGAGGCGCGCTTCTTGCGCTTCTTTTTTGATTTCTGCACTTGCAGAAAACCAATGTCGTCGCCGGTGTCGCGGGGGTCCTCGGGTGCCGAGGGAGAATCGAACTCCATTTCGGAGCCCGAGGACGAGGCCCTAGAGGGGGGCCTAGATAGCGCCTCAAAAGCTGAGGCTACTGACGGCAGAGCGGTTAGTAGCGACCGGAGTAATTCCGGTTGCTCCGCCTGGGCCGCTAAGAGTGCGTTAACTAACGCCTCCGACATACTTTTCCTTCTCTTTTTTCCTACGGGGAAGTGGCCGCCGGTGGGATGCCGGGGTGTGTGGCCTAACTTCCCTCCCTGCCGGGTATAGGCAGGGAGGATGAATGCCTAGGTGTGTAGCCCTAGTGCGTCCTCGTGTGGATCTTATTTTGCACACTCGGGTGTGTGCTTACAACTAATTACAACTACGCGTGGACTTTTGAGTCGGTCGAGTAAACCCACATTGACTAGGGCACTACCCAAGGCCAATTTCTGTGGGTTTCTTCCGATTGCGCGTTTCCCAGATGGGGAACCGCGGGCGTACGGGGCTAGCCTACACTAGTTTCGTTGTCACCGTTAGGTATCCGCTAGTGTAACCACAACAGGTGGATTCGCAAATGACGTGGAAACAATTCTGGGAAATTAGTACAATACAACGAAAGTCGCCTTGACTAATTCCCGGAAGGGTTGGGCGCAGGTAGCTGCACGCTTCGATCGGATTACCGGAGCGGGTCGTAGCGGGGCGCAATGCGACCGTCTGGCGTCGAGCGTCGAGTGCAACTGTAAGGTTTGGTATAAGACAATTTAGTATCCAACACGTAAGACGCAACTTAGAAAATAAACAAACGGGGTAGAGAAGCAACATCTCTATGAATAAATCTTTATACAGGTATCAAGTTGACATATTACAGTAGGAAATTATTACATTGGTATATTGAAGGGCTTTCTAAACTACCTTAATGCACTACCAGTAAGATGGACTCTATGAAACAAATGTCGTTAATTATCAATATTTCTGCCATATACCACCAATTTAACGAATTGTTGCCACTGGAGGAGATTCGTTTAACTGTTCTGTATAGAATAAAAAAAGTTTAGAATATTTTTTTTATTTTATCTTTTGAGCGTGGATTAGTTCCAAGCACGTTTCTCGGAAAGTGTAGTATTGAAATGTGATTTTTTGTACACTTTAGTATGTAACTGTAATTTTAACTTTAAAAATATACTCAATAAAATATTAACAGACATTTATTTGTAGAAATCTTTTACAGTTAAGGGTGAGCAACAAAATACATTTATTAAGATCCATATCCAAATAATTTTTTAATTTTACAATATAAACTTAGCAAAAAATAATGTATCTCCTGTTACTCCTACATATATCTTAAGAATCAAAATTTTCCTTTATTCTTTTTTGATTAAATATCAAGTAGGAATATATCTCTACACTTCGTGGTTTCCGAGAAAATGCTGTCCGAACAAACGGCTTAATGTCGTAAGCTTCTTATACTACTCTAACATTTGTGACAAATAATGCAACTGCTGCAGTTCCCGTGCACGTGATAAAACAAACTTGGATTTAAAAAAATATAATAAATTGTGGCTAATGCTACGGGTACTTTTAATAGAAATTTATTTTTTATTTATTAAATTATATATTGAATATTTTATCTTATAAGATTAGTCGATGTCCATTTGTATCTTCGATGTACGAAGTTTCTCAACCCTATTAAGTTAAAATAATTAATAAAGCTTTTGATTTCGTTAATATTACTGCGTAAATTAAAAATTACAACATAATTTGCTGAACGTAAACATTGTGAAGCTTAACTCGACGAAGCGTATGTTTTTAATTGCCATCTTCAGAGTTGGTTACTGTTTTTTTTTTGTTTCCGACCTATTTCATATCGAATGGTAATGAAAATTCTACTCGTAAGTAATAAATTTCCGATAGACCGTGTTAATTAAACATTTCAATGTAGTTAAATTGAAATTTTAATTTTAATTTATGACACTAATGCATTTTTATTTGAATTGTAAAGAAACAAAACAGTATATTACAAAACTTAATATTTATGAAACAGTAATAACTCTAAATTACAGTATTAGCTCCAAATAAGAACCGTGTTAACCGTGTGAATCGTAAGGGCCTAAGAGAATCTACCACCCCATCCCATCCCGTGGGGGTCGTAAAAGTCGACAGAGAAAAATTAAAACCAGGAGATGGGTAGCAGCATCTTCCTGGAACATCTGAATAAATAAACTGCGGTTGCCAACCCCCTGCCAAGCGTCTATGGCAAAATCCCTCCAATATGAGAGCTACAAACTTTTGTGGCTATCGATGGGGGAGGCCTATGTTCAGCAGTAGACTTGTGATAGGCTGAAACGACGAAGAACACTGAATTGTCTACTAACATACTTAAAAAGAGAAATGGGAAATTATTTTATTTTCAAAATGTTATACATTTACAATTACAACTGAGAGCATTTTAGGGCCTAATAATTTTAGAAAGTATGTTTTTATCCATAAAATATGAAACATTCCTTGGTAAAAGTTACATGTTTCTTTTCCTTTTAGTTTATTTAAATTACAATAGAAATACACAGAAAAGTGTAACCGATCAGTAAACGATGGCCCGTAATTTATATAAAATGTTTACTAATTTTTAATGATAACTTTTCTTGTTCCAGACCAGTTTAAATTGAACAACTGTTTCGCCTAGTGGTCTTAGTACCTGACTTCTATTCCGCGGGTCCTGGATTCAAATGTAATAAAAGCAGCCGATTCATGTCCTAGAAATGCATTCACGATTCAGGAGAAAAATTATACTGCGAGGCACAATTTAAAAAAAAAAAAAACATTTAAATGTCACAAATTTTATTACTCGTATTTGATTGAAATCAACTTCCTTATTCTAAACACGCAGGATACAAAAGAGAACATATGTAGTTAATAGTAAATAACTACGATTATAAGCGAAGCGATTTCGACAGAGTAACAAAAGAGAATGTAAACAATACGCTAACATTTTTACATAAGATTTGATTGTAGTAATTTTCAATAAGTTTGCTTACGGTCAACTATTAAGAGTGTTTATATTTAAAGCATTTACATACAGTTTTACTTGATTAAATTTTAAGAACCGTTCAATCATATAAACCCTTATTGGCATAAGCGATGAGAGGAGTGAGAGATTATCTCATTACTTTTGCACTGAACAGAGCGTTTTCGTGAAGAATATTGCTTCTAAGCATATGTTATTAGTCATGATCGATAACGTAAGCTGATTGCAATTTGGAATTGTTAAGAGTAGTAAAATGAAAAGAAAAATCCATAAGCTTTCCACTGCTGATTACTGATAATTTTAAAAGATTTTTTTTAAAAGGAGTTGAAGACGCAATGATAATTTTACAACATTCAGCGGTTATTTATGTATTCAATTTTCTATATTCTTTTGACTGTAGGGTAAAATAAACACACTATGGACATTATTTCCGACGTATGACTTAGCTAAGAACATGTTTATGCAACAAACATAATATGCGAATTGTGGAATACATTCTATAGATTTAATAATATATGAGTGTAGTATTTAACCGCTTTTCGAGTAACTGTAGACTATCTAAAATTTAGTTAGTTATAGAAGTTAAAACACTTCCGTGCAATGTATTGGTTTTCGTGAATGGATTTATAGTAATTCTCCTCTCTGATGCTATATCTGAACCTTCCCCCGATCTAATCAGATTTTTTGCATAGAATATACATTTTGCAATAATAATAGTAATATTATTGGCAGCAACAGAAATACCACGGAAAATAGTAATAATCCAACACAACAGTATACCTGCGTAAATTAGTTTTTTTTCGTTCGTTACGTTCTGCAATACTGAACAACAGAACAGAACATCATTCAGGTAAAATTTATACAAAGTCAAATAGAGTCACAGTCAAAGTAATGGATTTGATTCGTTGCAGTGTAGTATTTATTACTGTCCCCAAGTCGTCAATTTTGAATTATTGCTGTTTACTATACAACCTCTATGAAGATTCTTGACATAAAAAAACTTATTTTATTGCGAAAATCTTCGAAATCTCTCTTATCTTTCTTTGCAAAAGACTCGAACTTGCGACGTTTTGCAGTTCCATACAAATATTATAAATGCAAAAGTAACTCTCTCTGCTCCTCTGTCTGTTTGTTACCTTTTCACGGTTCAACCGCTGAACCGACTTTGACGAAATTTGGCACAGAGATAGCTTGCATCATGGAGCCGGACATAAAATACTTTTTATCCCGGAAAATCAAACAGTTACCACGGGAAATTTTAAAACCTGTATCCACGCGGACAAAGTCGCGGGCATCAGCTAGTTCTAATATAAACGAAATATATCAACATGTAATTAAGACAAAAAACTCTTTTTTTAAAAATGTTGCTCCACATGAGGAGTTCTCCAGTTTCGTGGGTACGTTTTTCAGGCATTAACTTCACATGCGCCAGGAATTGGGTCAAATTAGTTGTCTAAAATTAAATAAATAATTACTATTCATTTCATCTTTTTTTAAATATAAAGACAGTCTGGCTTTAAAATACGACCACATGTACCTAAGTGACTATGTAAGTTCTAAGACAAAAAAATTAAGCAATACCTTGAAAATTATAGAATTAGGAACTTCTACTTAGTTAATTACATCGACTGAAGCAGATTTGTATACATCAACGTTTGATTATATTTGTGATCTGGATTATCATTATGCTAAACCATGGAATTACGGTAATACTATTGGAAGCATATTTTCAGAAACATGCCTAAATTTCGAGGAACATGTCAGACCTAAAATACACAGAACGGATGACGGGCAGCAATATATACGGATAGCAATAACGTTGCGAGGCGTAAGGTGCTGTGACCGCTAATCTGCTAATCATTGCGATTGCGGCACTACGCCCAGCAGTGGATTATGAAGAAGTGGATTGAGAAACATTTTTTAAGAATCATTGAGTTTACTTGCAATTTTCATAAAGCATTTAAATTCAAAGGTAATTGTTTAATTCTCATATGTATTGTATTTCCAGGTTAGATATTACTACTGATTTCAATAATCTTAGTATATAGGTGTGGTAAGAATAAAAAAATATACATATTTTATTAGCCACATATTTAGCAATATATCTTGCAAAGTTTAATTGAAGATCGGATCGGATATAATTGCGTCAAACAGAACTGTAAAAAATATTATTTTATTAAAAGCGTATGCTTAAAATTTTGTTAGTCAAACTCAAATTTCGATCACGTACTATATTTAAACCACTTGATATAAGGAACATCTTCTATTTCAAGTATTGAAATTAAATTTTAAATTTCAAAAATGTTTTCATAAAACTCGATTTAATTGTATATTATATACTACAAAAGTATACATAAAAAAGAACAGTTTTTTTACGAGCAACCGGCTTGATTACTTGTTACCTGACTATAACCGAGTCATACTACATACGGCGAGTCACATTACAAACGGCGATATTCCGAATTCTGTTGCTTAAACGGAGTTGCTTAATATTGATTTTATATAGCAAATCAAAACCTGGAGCTGATTAAATAATCATTAATGTCTCTTAGTACTAGAGAGTAAACAGTAAGTTATTCTTAATTCTATCCGTGGTTTGTACTATTTACGAATTAGTGATTTAGCGTCATAGACATATTGTTTTAGAGAATATAGAAACCACAGTTTCATTAAGAATGCACTTGATTGCTACTAAACTGACTTTATTCTCTATCGGGGGAGGCCATTGTAAATTTGACTATATTCATAATATAGTTACAAAAACATTAGGCTAGTAACCTAATTTTTTGTACCAAAGTACAAGGAAAACCATAAATGTAAAAACGGTACGTTACCGTAAATGTAAAACATCGGTCAACGTTTGGGTAATGCTAATTTCACTATATTTATTGCTACCGAAACAAAACATACTTGTATTTTGGGAACATCCCAAGCGGTGTCTATTCACTTTGGCAACAACTTTCCGGTGAGTGTGCCAAAATTTTGTTCCTGTTTCAACTTTGAATAATTCAACGTGGTTAAGGAAACACCACATTGTATTTAGTATTCACTCGGAATCTTTATTGAACTCAAGTCGAATCGTGTAAATGGAATTTAATAGTAACTGACTTGTACAGACTCAAATAGGATATTCGAATTTGATTAATGTTTTACGATGGGGAGTCAGAGCAACGAGCTGGAGTCGGACGGGCGAGGGCTAATAAATGCATCTGTGTTGTCGATGACACTTACTGCACTATAATCAATTATGCGCATATGATAACTTCTGGTATTGATCAGACGATATCCGTGTGATTTAATGTATATCGCATGAACCAGTGGTTAGAATATGCCTACGTTGTAAGGAATTTCCGATCTTGGTTACATTTTGTCTATGACATTACATTCTAAGCTAGTGATGATTTTATTGACGAATAATTAGCATTATCAGACAATGTCAATAAGATTTTTTAAATCAGTTAAAACGTTATAGTGGAAATAAAAGTTGATGTTCAATGAGCGGTGTTATAATTTGATTTTTTATGCAATGACATATCCGTATAAAACAAACAACCTCTCAAAAATTAAAAACATTGCTACTCATTCCACAATCAATTTAGTTTTATTATTAAATAAGCTTCGATTTAAATTCAAATTCCGAACCCAGGATTAATTACGCCTGTGAACTAATCATACAGCCATGATTGTCTTCGACCCTTTACACAGATTAAATCGATTTTTTATGTAATTAATCCATACTAATATTATAAATGCGAAAGTAACACCCTTTGACCCTCTGTCTGTTTGTTACCTTTTCACGGCCCAACCGAATTGATCTTGACGAAATTCGGCTTAAAAATAGCTTGCATGATTGAAACCGCAATTGGATAATACTTTTCCGGAAAATCAAAGAGTTTCTTGGGTATTTTATAGAAACCTGAATTCACGCGGGCATAGCCGCGGGCTTCAGCTCTATAATATTCAAATTTGAACTTTTGGCGCCAGATCAAGAAGTGACGGTTGTGGTTTTTTATTTAATTTTGCAATTTATGTGTATATTTAGAGTTTTGATGTTAAATATTGACAGTTATACATTATACAGCAAATGCTCGTTAAAGTATGGATGTGATTAGAATTAAATTGAATTTAAGACTGAATCTCGTGCAATCGTGCTTGTTTCGGCTGCATCAGTCCCATCAAAACTTTAGTAAAAGTGATCTATCATTAATCATTTATTGTCAATGTTGTTGTAAATTTTGGATTATTGCTACCTGTTTCATAATTCATATTTTACTTATTCCTAAAAATATTTTTTTTTCTGAATAATGATGAAAAATATCTGAAAAGGAGATATATCATACCGCCACCTTTGAAAAATAATAATTACTTGATGATTCCCTTCGGTGGAATATCTTACCTCTTAAGTATAAAGTCAGAATTTCTGAATTTAAGAGCCAACTTAACTTGAGACTGATACAATTTTTCATTTTAGCTACATTAAATTCCTCACAAAGTAATTTTGAAAGATTTTTCATGCAGTACTTTTAATAAAATGCTACGATAGCACCTTACCGGTGAGGGGACTCATAAAAATTCAATTAAGTGCTGCCAGCCGGGCGCTTGCGGATACCAATCGATTACCCTTCACACATAAGCCTAAATATTTCTGTAAGAAAAAAAAACTGTATCTGTATTTTTTCATATTGTATGGGCTTGATTCTGTACGTAAGCAATATTTATTTATGCTAGGGTTGTTATTTATAGTGTTAAAGTTAAAATGGGCATTACTATCCTAACTAATGAATTATACTAATTTAAACTTTTTTTGTATTTATGGTACGTAAGCTTTCAGCCAGTCTCAAAATACTCAGATATAGTAACGTTTAGCCTACAAATTGCCACCTGCCGAGCATAGGCCCCCTATCCTCCTATGAGGCTTAATAATTGATGTCTCCGGGCACTGAGGGCAGTGTTGTGTCACATAGAAATTATTATGGGCAGACGTTGCACTTACCGTCAGGTCAACGATTTCTAACAACGAAGTCTCTTCACTATATTATTTAAAAATAAAATAAAAGTTCTGGGATATTGGAGATGAATATTCCGCCATCAATCGGAGGCCGCTAGAATTCACCGACATATCCTCTAGACGACTTTTACTACACCCACCGGACAAGACAGAGTGATAGTCTCTTATGCTATCACCACACGGCAAAACGAGCAATTATTTCAAAATTTAAAACATATAACCCATATCAAAAGTCAAAACAGAACTTCCTTTTTTTGAACAATTACATAGAAAATGGAATATAACTTTATTACTCCTTTTAACGACTGGCCATTATTCGTCGACGGTTCTAAAAACTTATTTCTGTTACGCTCGTCCCTATTCTTAGTCTGTAAGTAATACCTTATTTAGGTTTCCCATTGTAAGTTTATTCGTCAGTAATTACTTCCCATCATTGCGGGTTCAGTAGAAAATAACAACTTTAATTGAAATATTTATATATTGAAAATAGTACTTTCTTTCACATATCCAAGTACGTTTAGCCTGTAGGATATACACATAGTCTATAATGATTTCTTATATTTACGCGAACACTACACATTTAAATGAAACTAATTTTACGGATTTTATCGCGTTTAATTTTATACTATTTATAACCCGACGTTTCGAGTGCTTTACAGCACCCATGGTCACGGGGGGACTGAGGTGACAGATGTCCTGATGTCATAGTTAACCCGGAGTACCTTCAGCTTTTAATTATTTTTTGTGGTCCGATCTACGCAGAAAGAGCTAACTGTGTCTTGAAGTCTTGCAGTGGTATGCTTGGTTTTTGACTTAATTTTATTAATTATAGGATCCCAAGCTGGTGGTAATACCCAACCATCTTCTCTATTAAAATTAGGATGTTTTTTAATTTCAATAGCCTCGCGAATCATCCTTGGTAGGAATCGGTGTTCTTTTGCGAGGATTTGTGGTTTATCAAATCTGATGTAATGGTTGGGATGATCCAGAACATGGTCACAGACTGCAGACTTCCTGGGGCGGCGATGCTTCACATCAGCTATATGTTCTTTTACGCGGGTTTTTACTGATCTTTTTGTTTGCCCTATGTAAGAGAGACCACATTCACAATCCAGCTTGTATACTCCTGCATCTTGTAGAGGGATGTTACACTTGACAGATGGTAAAAATTGACTTATCTTCTTCGGCGGCTTGGGATGATCCAGAACATGGTCAAGATGGAGAAGATAAGTCAATTTTTACCATCTGTCAAGTGTAACATCCCTCTACAAGATGCAGGAGTATACAAGCTGGATTGTGAATGTGGTCTCTCTTACATAGGGCAAACAAAAAGATCAGTAAAAACCCGCGTAAAAGAACATATAGCTGATGTGAAGCATCGCCGCCCCAGGAAGTCTGCAGTCTGTGACCATGTTCTGGATCATCCCAACCATTACATCAGATTTGATAAACCACAAATCCTCGCAAAAGAACACCGATTCCTACCAAGGATGATTCGCGAGGCTATTGAAATTAAAAAACATCCTAATTTTAATAGAGAAGATGGTTGGGTATTACCACCAGCTTGGGATCCTATAATTAATAAAATTAAGTCAAAAACCAAGCATACCACTGCAAGACTTCAAGACACAGTTAGCTCTTTCTGCGTAGATCGGACCACAAAAAATAATTAAAAGCTGAAGGTACTCCGGGTTAACTATGACATCAGGACATCTGTCACCTCAGTCCCCCCGTGACCATGGGTGCTGTAAAGCACTCGAAACGTCGGGTTATAAATAGTATAAAATTAAACGCGATAAAATCCGTAAAATTAGTTTTATTTAAATACACATAGTCTAATGAGAAAAAAATCCTAAAATCTAAAAACAAGAGCAAAATCTCAACAGGGTTTTTTGACTCGTATTAAATGCAGCGATGTCGTTTCCTACTGGGGCGAAAATTGGGCTACGGGTGTGTTCTCTACCTAGCCCTTATGTGGGAAAAAGGCGCGACTGTATGTTACAAAATGTTATAAACTCAACTAGAAACAACATTTATTTTATTTTATCTTCTTTATCAGCCTCGTAATAGACTGCTGGACATAGGCCTTTCCCAAGGAGGGAGGAGACGCTTCTCTCCTTAGACGCTCGTCACCGCTCTGTATTGGGCAGATTTTCTTACGCCGCCAGCACATGGCTTTGGATAGGCTTCCTTTTCTTAAAGGACAGGCGGTGCTTTTCTAAAAGTAGGTAATATAAACCACCATTTTATATTTTGCATGGGTCTTCCCAAATTTACTTTTTTTCCTATATTATTGTTGGGACATCTATGTCAATTTTATACATGAGAAGCTCAATAATCATCTTCAATTCAGCCTATCACTAGTCCACTGCTTAACAAAGGCCTACCTCATAGAGCGCCACAAAAGTTTGTAACTATAATTTTTGGGGGATTTTGCCATAGTTGCCTCGCTTGGCAGGCGGGTTGGCAACCGCAGTTTATTTATTCAGATGTTCCAGGAAGACGCGGCTGCCCGTCCCTTGGTTTTAAAATTTTAATTTTCCCTCTGTTAACTTTTACGACGCCCACGGGATGAGATGGGGTGGCAGATTTTCTTAAGCCGCCACTACACGGCCAGAGAATCTCAATAAATATCTCATATCCTCATAATCGCGCTATGGAAGTTGGACGAGACATCCTCCCCAGATCAGACCACCCGATCTGGCGGTTATCTACCTTTATCCTTGACAATATAACCTGAAAAATTATAATAGATTTCCACATAGTAACGACTGACTTTATTAATATATTTTTTTATTACGATACATTGGCTTTCATTAATTAAGTGTTCAAGTTTGATTAAACAACTGATATGCTTTTCAGGATGGTCTCTCTAAAGTTTTGTTTTTTTTTTGACTGAGATCATTGTTATCCCGAAGGCTTTCACAGCGTCACCGGATTGACTCTCTAAAGTATTTTTGAAGTCAAGTATGTTCTGGATTTACCTTACAAGGGAATATCTTTGTAGTATCACTAATTAAAGTATCAACGTACTTTTGCAGAACAGGTACATATCTAATGTAGGCCGCGAAGAATAGTAACATTTGAATATTACGACGCGTGAAACAGTACAAGAAGAAGTGATTCAGGAAATTTATAACTTTGAACCAGTACATTTTAAATCAAATGCGCACGCCATTATATTTTAAAGGAAATTTATAAGAAATATTTTACAGTTACTTGGGCGTTTATAAGCTTTAATTCTGTACTTTTACTCCAAGACTTTTACATTTTCAAAACATACTGAAAAAAGCTAAATCTACTTTTTAATAAAACTAACTTTATGGATAGTTTAAAAATTAAACACAACAATGTTTAATTTTTAAACTATTATAACCTGACGTTTCGAGCGCTTTACAGCACCCATGGTCACGGAAGGACTGAGGTGACAGATGTCCTGATGTAATAGTTAATCCAGGGGTACCTTCAGCTTTTAATTATTAGGATCGCAAGCCGGTTGTAGTACCTAACCATCTTCTCTTTTGAAATTAAGATGTTTTTTTTAATTTCAACTGCCTCGCGAATCATCCTTGGTAGGAATTGGTTTTCTTTTGCAAGGATTTGTGGTTTACCAAATCTGATGATCCAGAACGTGGTCACAGACTGCAGGCTTCCTAGAGCGACGATGCTTCACATCAGCTATATGTTCTTTTACGCTGGTTGTATTGATATTTTTGTTTGCCTATGTAAGAGAGACGACCACATTCACAATCTAGCTTGTACACTACAGCATCTAGTAGCGGGATGTTACACTTGACAGATGGTAGAAACTGACTTATCTTCTTCGGCGGCTTGAAAAACGTTCTTATGGATGCTCGCTTCAAGATATATCAAGCCTTGTCCGTGATTCCTCTGATATAAGGTAGAACAGCAGGTCGGATGTGACCGGTTTCATTCGGTCGTTGCGATGTAGGCACGGAGCCCGAAGCTTGTTGTCCTGCAAAACTTGCTTGACATGCTGAAGCTCAATGGCCAGGTGTTTCCTGTATCAGATCCCTCGTGCTCTCTGAGATAAAGATTTTACCACGATAGCTAACTATGATGGATGGTGGTGAGAGTCACCGTCACATACCGCTTGTAGAATCTTGTATTTTCAAGAGAAGAACCGAGGGCTTTCTCTTCAATATCTTACATGAATATGTCGGCAACCGTAGTGCTTGAAAGCGCTCGAAACCTAATATTAGCGTAAATATAATAAATCATTATGTAAATCTACTTATATAATTTTTTGCCGAGATAACAAATTTTGTCTTCGCTTCAAATAACCATTTCAAATCAATGTTCTTAATTGATAACTAACGTTATCATTATCACCATCGGCCTGCTGTAATACTTATCTGCTAAATGTAGGCCTCTTCCAAAAAGGGAGGATATGCCATAATCACCCATCCTTGGCAGGTAAATTGGATGTACGCAGTACCTCGCCGGATTCCTCGCACGTTAGACGCTGCTGCCCGTCACTGGTCGGTGTATCGGTCAGCATCATCAAATTTTTCATGTATATGATCAGTAGTAATCAACTTAAAACTTTTAAGTTACACTATTCTACTTAGACTAAAATCGTTAAGAACTGATATTCTGCAGAAGGATATTAGTTGATAATGCATGCTATTTGGTAAATGTTACAATTGCAAACAATACAACTGAGGTGCTCTGTAATAGCACCTGTTACCCATAAAATATAATGAATACTTGCAAGTGATGTGTATTGGTTAAATTCAATTGTGACTCTCTTATATCTTTTTACAAATGTCACTTGTGCTGGTCACACAAAATTATTTATTTTAGAAGTATGATGATTTAAAGCATTATCAAGGTGTTAAATAACGTTTTTATAGAACCTACGTTTGGTTTATACTTTTAATATTTTACTTACTACTAATACTTACATTAGTAATAACATCATGATAACCTATAAAGAGTACGTTACTGGACATAATGTAATAACTTAGTTTGAGGATTCACGTAATCCGTAAACACGATACTTGGCGGGCAGATTGACAATCTTAGTATCTGATACCTCTTTAAACACTAATTCCCGTAATTCTTTATACGAGTAGGTTGGATATTTTTAACATGGTTACTCTGCCATTTATTAGACAAGGCCATTTATATAACCTAGGAAAAGCAACAGGGTGATCGATTATTTCATGCCCCTATCATTTTGTTTTTAGCAAATGCAAAATTGAGTAATAATAGAGTTTATTTTTTTAATTATTAAATATATCATTTGAAATTACTTAAAAATTAATGCTATTAATTTCTATGCATTAACGTGAGAGAAAACAGTATTTATGATAATGGTGGCGAATTCGCTCAGGCCGATACAATGAATGAAAAAATCATATGCAAAGACACAAAGACTATAAAGAAAGGCTTAACAGTGAGATTCAAACTATAAGCCCTTGACTCCTTGGCCCTTTACATTAACCGATGAACTGCGATCGTCAAAGAATTTGAATAGTCTCTGTATGTAAGGTTACTTTACATTACTTATACTGATATTGCGAGTTATGATATGCACCGAAAATAAGAATACAATAATTTATATCGAACTTATTACGCACTAGCGATCCGCCCCGGCTTCGCACGGGTAGATAGAGATTAGAAAGATAAATTAGTACTTTATTTGGACAAATACAACAACTACAATTCCTTACACTAACATTTTTTGTAGCGACTATTCTCATCGGCGGCTCTGCAGCTGGTCAGATTACGTTATTTTCCCAAAATAATATTTTATTTATGGGAACATAAGCCAAGAAATATAGCCAATATTTGATGTCGTGGTAGCAAAATAAAACAATCGCTCTCGACCGTTGTGCAAAGGGAGCCGCGCACCTTGAAGAGGCCCAAGTGGCATGAAGCCGGGCGGCGGCGCGGCGTTCGAGAGACACCGCGATGGGTGTATTTTTTATACAGCGTTTCAAAGTTTTAATTTAAAAAAATATTTATAATTTAAATTACAAACCACTATTCAATTATAATATAAGTAGGTAAGTAATTAGATCTTAGTCGCGAGAAGCGCGGGCGAGAGTACGGGTGTTCGCTCACACCGCGGCATTTTTCTTACTTTTAGCATTTTTATACCTGTCGTAACTTCTAAACGACAGGTCCGATTCGAATAATTTAGAGAGAACTTTACATGTACATAATCAACCTTGACTATGAAACTATTTTGTAGGATAAGGATTAATATCATGATGCGGATGTCATCATCTTTCGTTTCTACCCGTGTTTTGATAGACTTATTTGAACAAAAAGCAAGTCACAATAACCGCTAAAAAATTATATAAAAAATTCATGTGTCAATATCATATATCAAATGTTTTGTTAGTAATGATGAGTAATATGAAAATGTAGTACACTTTTGTTTTTTATCCTAAATAGTTTTTGCAGCGCACGCCAAATAATGACTTTTATCAGTAAATTTTTGATACCTTGGGTTACATCATAGCAATTTTCGTAGGAATCTCGTTTTTTTAAATGTTAGTCGGTGATAATGTAGTTGTATATAGGTGAAAGAATTTTTAAAATCGGTTTAATAGTTTTTGAGTTAAATCATTACAACCAAACATACAAAAAATCTAATCTTTCCTCTTTATAATGTAAGTTATATAGGTTAAGTAAAATCGAAAATTACGTTTTTTTATATACCAACAGACGAATTAAAATCTTTGGACCTAATAGTAAGAATACGATTAAAACCTGTTCTAAGTCACAAGTTTACAACACATAACTGCACGGGACAGGACATGACACGACAACGTGACAGCACAGGCGTGACGGGACGCGTTGTTAAGAAACATATTATTACTCTCTTTTTGCCTTCTTTTTTGAATTACTGCACGTAACGTTTTATTGCAATATGCAATAATTTATAGTATATTTCTTATAATATTGAAAATGGAGAATAACCTAAAAGTTTTTTGTGAAATTATTACAAAAAATTTGCACGTACACCACTAGTTAAAGGGTCTAACCGGGTTTTCAAATGAAATCTGCACCTTTTAGCGTCTTTGTTGACTTTGGTATATTGGTAACCAATTATCAAACCCTAGGGGTTATACAATAAGGATTGCAACCCCTAACTCCAAAATCACTTTTCTACGAAACTATGATAGATATTTGAATTAAGCCGAAGCGACATGGAAGCTACTAATTAGAATTACATTGGATATTTTTTTCATAATTTTCAAAATTCATACTAATAATATAAATGCGAAAGTAACTCTCTCTGTCCCTCTGTCTGTTTGTTACCTTTTTACGGTTCCAAAGCTGAATCGATCGTGATGAAATTTGGCACAGAGATAGTTTGCATCCTAGAGACGGACACAGAATTTTTATCCCAGAAAATCAAATAGTTCCCACGGGACCCTATATCCACGCGGACACAGTCGTTGGCATCAACTAGTATACTATAAAGCAGCAAAAATAAAATTTAGTATAATTTGAGAAAGATCACTAAGGACGTCAACTAATTTACTTACCAACATTTAGTCATCTTTGTTTTTAGTTTGGGTTCTAAGCTAAAATAATCGGTTACATTTATCGTTATTTTATTTAACTCCAAGATAATTTATAAATATTTTGAATAATTTGAGAAAGATCACCCAGAGCGTAATTTAATTCATTTACCAATGTTTAGTCATCTAGGTATTCTGTTTGGATTCCAAGTCAAAATATTCGGTTGAATTCCCAAACAAAGCTGAACCCAATGGATAACATCGCTGAACGCCGACAGTTGAAACTGTAACGTGATTCTCATAAAATAGATTATACATTCTAAAAACTGGAAATGTACGAGTAGACCCGACTACTGAAAACGAAGTATAGATTATAAAGTCTTCAGGGATGATGGTGTACAATATATAAATAATATATCTTGTTTCCCGTCGTGGATGAATTCAGGTAGATATAGATCACCCTTACAACTTCTCATCACTTCTTCGCTGATTGTTCCTGGATTGGAATCCCAGACGTAGCTAACCTTTCTGCTAAAATACAAATAATTGGCTTTCGAGTCTAGTATACTAAATTTAGTTTACCGTTAAAAAACCCTTTGTCGTATCTTCTCATTTCGGCAGCACTTCCCTTGTTATCTCAACCAGAATCGGAATATTTCGCTCCGCGTTACCCCACCCCGGTTCTTTCCGATCGGTTTCATCCATTTGATCTTTCCGATCAGTTTCCTATCGGTTTCGCTATGCAAAGAGATGTTGCATCTCTTTGCATTTTTTCTAGGATCTACCACGGGGGTGTTCCGAGGAATTGGTCAGATTATTTCCAGCCGCTTGTTGTTGCAATGAGCAGTGGTAAAAACCGTCGTAAAAAATGTACTTAGTTCTTACATATTATTTTGTAGGAGGTAAAAAGAGTTTGGATTCGTTAAGAGAAAAAAACAATCCCTAAACTATAGAAACATAAATGCGGGCGTTGTTATTATCAAATTACCAAACTCTTCATACATACTTATGTTAAGTGCAGGATTCTTTTTGTTAGGCGTGCCTACTAATGTAATTTTATAAATCTTCATTCCTTACATTCAGCATTAAACGCTTTGTTGTAAGCTTGCGCTGCGCCGAAAACCCCTTTAATTAATTAGTGATGTCAACCGATTCTACAATCTCGGCTGTTCCTGTTTGTGTAATCTTGGAAACAATTTCGTGTATCCTTGCCTAAAATTTCTTTGGCCAAAAATTGTTATTGTTTTCTGGGCATGTGAGACTTAGGAACTCATGTCTCAGGGTGATGGGCGCAGTGTGGTGTCACACAGAAATTTTCTGGGTGACACAGCATTTGTTATGGGCAGACGTTTCACTTTCCATCGGGTGACGTTTTGCTCGTTTCATCACTTGATACAATAAAAGAAAAACATATTTCGGTAATATTTACTAATTTTATTGTCAATGAAGCATATCATTTTTACGAGGGGAATAAATTATAATAATATCATCATCAGTCTATTGAAAGTTTACTGCTAGACATAGACCTTTCCCAAGAAGAGAGGATTTGCCGTAATCACCACTTGCGGTTGGAACTTTTCGCTATCTGTCGGAAGCTATGAGAAGGTATTTCCCCTTGTTGATTATTGCGGCACCCACGGGATGAGAGACAGTGGCAGATTAGTGTGCGCTACCACCGAATGTCATATTATTGTAATTTATATGCAACGACCGCGTAGCCTTGTGGTCAGAGTACCTGTCTTCCACGCCTGGGTTCGAATCCCAGCCGGAACCAGCGTTTAGGCAAGACACGGACTGTTAGTTTTCTGTCCGTACAATATCTTCGTAACCTCGGTTGAAATGAGGTAGGTGCTATTCTACTCTGCCAGACACCTATCGGCTAATGCTTCATAAATAAGAGAGAGAGAGAGTTTCGCATAAAAATAAAAATACAAAATGTTTTATCGAAATATCGTTCATATAGTAAACCCTTGTCAAACTTTTCGAAACAAACAACCCTAATTTCGCATAAATAAAAAATTGTAATAATATTAAAAACGAATTCCGGCCACGGCTTAGAGGTAAGGAAATAAATTATTAGAGAGGTCGATGTCGCTTAATCTCAAATTTTTTTTTTTTTTTAACAAGAACATATTTTTATCGAGAACGATTGAAAGGACATTCTGATACTTATGAAGATATTTATCAGGTGAAATGAAATGTTTTAATATCGTACTTAATGTTCAATGTGTGAAATCATTGCAAAAACAGTTGGCCTAGTCGTGTTCAGCTAGCTAATCAAGCCTACTCGGAAATCTGTCAGCGACACTTCCGTGCATCTCTATACGTAAAATAATAGTATGTAATAACGCTTCTCCCTTCGTTGCATTTTTACTTCCACGTTTGAAGTCTACAAATACGAAGACATTGGGAGACGTATTACGCCTATTGACTTTTTCTGACACTTTCATTATAATTGAGCTTTCATTCGCTATCATCATATTATACACTTCTTAAAATTGCCCTCCGTCACATTTTTGTATACTTTAACGACACCACTCTACATAATATTGTTTTTGAACATCAGTTAACTCTTGCGCTATTACGCGTCGACGCATCGACACATCACCCAAATCATTTGATAGGCTTTAAAGCAAAAGAACACCGATTCGTACTTAGTATGATTCGTGAGGCTATTGAAATTAAAAAACATCCTAATTTCAATAGAGAAACTGGTTGGGATAGTACAACCGGCTTTGGATTCTATTATTAATAAAATCAAATCAAAAACCAAGCATACCACTGCAAAACTTCAAGACACAGTAAGCTCATTTTACATAGATCGGACCAAAAATGATAATTAAAAGGTGAAGGTACTCCGAATTTACTGTGACATCAGGACATCTGTCACCTCAGTCGCCTTGTGACCATGGGTGCAGTAAAGCGCTCGAAACATCGGGTTATAAATAAATACAGTATCTCTGTCAGGAATGATTTGTACTTTAACAATTATGTCTTGATAACCGGTATTGAGCTCACACATGCTTGATCTTCTATCTATATTTCCTAAGTTATTTTTTGCTTAATATTTTTTGAAAGCACTTTGGGGCAAGAGTTTTTTTTTATATATGTTTTTATGTAAGAAAGTGACGAGACGAGTAAATCATTCTCTTGACGGTAAGTGCAACGTCTCTCCATCACAAATGCTGTAGAACCAGGAACATTTCGGATGCGTTCATCACCACATGTAATTACAGTAGCTATCAGTACCTTTGAACCGAAACTTAGTAATGTTTACACAATACTCCTTCACGAAATAATAACTGCACTGCATTACGATAGTACCTGCCTAGACAGATTCCTGCATGGGCATCCTGCAACCAGTAAAAGTATAATGCAATAAGTACCACTTGTCTATTGTTCATGACCGCTTGGTCTAGTGGTCAGAGTACCTAACTTCTTCGACGCTGGTCTAGAGTTCGGATATTTGTGCTAAACCACAAATTGTTGGTTTTCGGGTCCGGTTTTGTTTTGATTGTCCCCGTGTTGCTGACACTGCAACCTAGCCTACCTCCTATCATATTGCATGAGCGTTACATCGGGCGAGGTTAGATTGGGACGAGAGCCTCTGTGCTTGCGCGTATACTTGTGTCACTATGACATCTCCTGTGCAGTTGATAGCTCCCGATAATATTCGGAAATTGTCCCCGTGGTCGAAATTGGTCAGGAGGCTATCATCTATTGCCCAAAAACTGAAAAATAGAATGCATCTCAACTATTGTCTCTAAATTCAGTAGAGATTATTACTTTACTTAATTTTTTTTAGGTTAATTTTGTTTTTATATCTTTAGTATTGGTCTTTAAAAAATTAATGGGTAGTGCTCCAGAAACCAAGATAATGGCAGCAGCATCTTCCTGGAAGATCTGAATTAATAAACTGCGGTTGCAACCCGTCCGCCAAGCGTGGCAACTATGGCAAAATCCCTTCAAGATAAGAGCTACGAACTTTGGTGACAATTATGGGGGAGAGGCCTATGTTCAGCAGTGATAGGCTGAAGCGATGATGATGATTCTATACATCATGCAAAGCCTATATGTAATTAAATAATTACACTCACGCGTTTCAGAATTTCACATAATTCCAACTCTTTCAAAAAGGTAAAATCGTACAACGACGTCGAGAGATTACTTAAAACCACGCGTAAAGGTAAAAAGATTCGTCAAATAATGCTTGGCGCAGTGATTAAGTCGCGTCTGACTCGGAATTGGCTATTCCGGATCTGGGTTTTTTTTGTGCATACATACAGTCACGCCTTTTCCTATATGAGGTGTGGGCAGAAGCCATTTAAATAGCCCACTTTTCGCCCTAGCGGGAAACGAGACTTGACGGGTGGCAAACCAGGTTGCCGCCATTTTGGTACGATTCAAGAAATTCTTACTCCCTAATGCGTTCCCACGAGTCGTATACTGACAGCTTTACATATTATGATGTTAATCTGCACGAAAAAAGGCTGTCAGTACAATACCTTAGTCGCGCCTGTCGACTTCTCGGTAGGAAAGAGGTAGATACTGTTCTTCTCTGTCGAACACCTTTTTTTGATGTGTAGATTATACATTTAAACTTAAAAAAAAACATGCACTAGGATCCAATATCGTGAGGACGTTCTACAGACCTAAATTTCACATGCACAATACAACATTATTATCATCATCATGAGCCTTTATCAATCCACTGCTGAAAACAGGTAATTAAATAAGAGCGCCAGCACTCGCCGTCCTCCGCCTTCCGCATCTACCTGAACTTTGTGTACTCTGACCACTAGGCCCCACTATATACATATTTATACTTGTGCGACCTGTTTAGTTAGTTTTAAAACGTTTTGAAGATTTTCTAAATTTAAAACAACGTTTTGTCTTTCCATTAACTTGTTATTTTTAAACTTATCGGTGCCCTTTGTAGCATTGTTCAGTAAAGAAATGATCAATTATGTTTAGCAAAGAGATCTATCTTGTTTTGGTGCCGTATTAGAAGCCCCAAATTCAGTTATAACGTATTCTTCCAACGTTTCATTCTTCATACGATACAACATCGTTTGTTTACCTTTTCTCAATTTCTTGTTTAATCGACTGATAATTTCTTGTGAACGAGAACCACAAATTTGCCGGAAAACCAAGAACAGCTATTCCCGAAAAAAAAAACTTTAGTATCTTTACAAGTTTTCAGTAATGGTGGACTTTCTTTAAGAGGAGGCAAACGAGCAAGGGCTGCTCGTTTGCCTAACTTAATGGTTTACCACTTAATGGTAAGTTGATCCGCCACCCGTTAAAATCCACAATACAAGAGGAATTGCGGGTGCGTTGCCAGCCTTCGAGAAAGGAGTAGGCTCTTTTCTTGAAGGTTCCCAAAAGTTAATCGGAAGAACTGTGGAAGGAATGTATCACTCTATATTCAATACCCACATTTGGATTATGGGTGCTGCGCGCTCGAAACTTCGCGGCGGTATTAACTGAAAATAAAATTTTATATAATTTATCGTATTTAAATTACATTAAATGAAAAATATATAACTTTATTGTACACCATAATCAAAAGTAACAAAAATGAAAATTATAAAATAAATAAAAGATACTATGGGCGGCCTTATCGCTAAGACGACGTATTAAGCAATGACAGATAGTGTTCAGAAACCAGGGTTTAAATGAAACTAAGTTTACGGATTTTATTAAGCGGAGTTTTTAAATGGAGAGTTTCAGAGAAGCGCATGGATCGAGGTTTCGAGAGATATAGAAACTCGAAACGTTGCTTAACCCTATACTTGGCAAGATTTTTTTTTCGGAAATGTTGTATTATTATAGTTTATGTGTTCTTAGGTGTTCATTGGTGACGGAAAAAAAAATAAAAAAAACATCGGCTCATTAAATAAGGTTTTATTGAGCGTATCACATAGGGCACACTGCCAGATTTACAACAATCAACCTCAGAAAATCTGTGTATCACATTAGTGACACCGCCAGGTTTACAATAACGTCAAAATATATTTTTTTAACGAAAACCAAACTAAATATCACATTCTAACGTAAGATTACATAAACTGAAATAATAAAAATGTTAATTTTTTATGTTCTGCACACAAATAATCAACAATTTGACAGCCTTTATCTTTATAAATCTGAGATATCGGTCAAATATTATCTACATCCTAGATGATAGGCGCGACAGATACAACCTAAATTGCATTCCTGACAAAAAAGTCTGCCCTCTGATGGATGCTATTGTTGGATAATGAGCAATATTGTCATAACGAAGAGCTTTCAGTCTGTGAGAAGTACGGCAAATATTAGCAATGACCTCCGAACGGCGTACGATATAGAGCAATCAGCATATTTGCTAAGTCAACCCCGCCCATGTTGGTATTATATTCTTTGATAAAATTTGGGTAACTCACTAGCACTTTCATGTCCTCTTCTTTCTCGTACCGATTCACGGTCTGTACAGGATTTGCGTCAACAAATGTTCTTGCAGTATTAACATTTTATAACAACAATCTTTTTTTGTTGCATACAACTTGGCGTGAGACCCTCTGCCTTTTTTCTATAGGTTTTTATCCGTCGGTAATTAAGTAAGGTTTTCCTCTCCTCACAGCCTGTTAGCTTAGATTGTTCCCAATGCGAAAAAAATGGAGTAGCTAGGCGGGCTGGCGAATATATTTCGCTAAAACTACAACTACTTTTAATACTAAGCCTAAGCTATTCTCTTAATCTGTAAATAATTGAGTACTGAATGTATTGTCACCTCCAGAGATCAGGAAATTGTATACGATTCCAGAAGCCCCAGCGCCAACTGATACTTTGAAACCCCACTTTTTAGGTTTATTTTTTATGTACTGTCTGCTACTATTGCCTGGTTGTACAGGCTGTCTGCTCTAGTTCCCTTATGCGGTATCTCCATCTCATCGTTACTAAATCGTGGCTCTTCTTCTGTTTGCAGATAGTTTTCACGAATCCTTTGAAGAAGAGGCCTCACTTTGTAATATCTGCCACCGTCATCTTTTAAATTATCATTAAAATGTAAACACCTTCGCAGCAACTGGAACCTCTTCAGGGGCATTATTTCAGCTACTTTATCATATTTCATATTTTTGCACCAATATTTTGAGTAAGCGAGCATTTTTGTGATCGATATAAATAAAATCTGACTGTCACTACGCCCCGCGGCCTGGGAACAAGCACTACGACTTGACGAACTCTATTTTTCTGCTGCTGACTAAGCTGATTATGCACCTGTGATAGCAAAATAAAAAATAATCATATGTGTACAAATCAAGCAATGTCGCAAATTTGATACATATCTAAAAAAATGTAGAATGTTGGTTATCTGGCAATGTAGCATATTTAACACACTCGGAAAAATCGGCGTTTCAGATGTGTTTATAACACATTTCAGTGCACGAAAAAACCTTTTCTGAAAAGCAAATATTGTTACCTATTCGTAGCAAACCACTTTCGAACAAAATTAGGTCAAAATATACTAAAACAATATTATTTTTATATATATATTTTCGGTGATGTGATCGCTGTTAGCCTTTTGGCTTTTACAGCTTCATCGGATGCTGTGCACGCGGGCCCGGGGCCCGCGTGCCAGGTTTGGTTTGACCCAAAACATAGATACATAAATATAAACTCCTACTAAACATCTAAGTTCGGACCGTTGCGTTCGCTAGCGTGCTTGCGCTACAGTGAATATCTCCATAAATTTATTATATGAAGTCATCTAATGACCGTCCGAGGGAGACTGCGGGCCTCCGTTCGGACTGTCGACTTGTGTGTCGGAAACTCTGGGCGGTGAGAACCGCCCTGGAACACGGGTGTATCTGGTGTACGCGGTGTTATTTACGATAGCTGCGCGCCGCTCTCTACGGCGGTCGCGCGACGTTGTGCGTGTGATGTTGAAACTATTAACTGTGTGTACAGTGTTGTTCGGATCGTGGCTGACCGTATCGTGGTCAGGGAGTGCTGAGACGTCCGTGTCGTCTAGCACATTTCGCGGTCGACGTTTGCGTTCGGTCGCGTTTTTGTCGGATCGATAATTCGCTGCTTTAACCACCAGCGGGTTTGGATGAACCGCGGCTTTTTCGAAAAACCGCCGTGATACTTCTCTGAAGTGTTCAGAGAGTAAGGGCATTTCACAGTCGCTGTGAAGGTCGACATTGCGTTGGTACCAGCCGGCTCCGGTGGCCCTTCGCAATAATCTATTTTGCACCGTCTGCAATTTCTTTATATGATTGCCCGTCGCGTGTGCGAACGCGACGCATGCATAGGCCATTACGGGTCTAATGCATGTCTTGTAGAGGCGAAGTTTGTGTCTTAAGCACATTTTGCTTGAAGAGCAAGTTAACGGATATAGACGGCTTGCGATAAAAGCCGCCCTGTTACGCACGTTCTTAATGTGATCAGCGAACGACATCGCTGCGTCTAACGTGACCCCGAGGTATTTGACGCTCTTTTCCCAGGGAATAGGGCGTCCGAACAGGGTGATCGAGCCTAGCTGATTGTTGCCGATTGTGTGGTAACGTCTAGCTGGCTTAGGCGTGCCCCTCGAGAAGTATATTGCTACACTTTTCTCGGGGTTAACCTCTATTCTCCATTTCCGGAACCATTCGCCTAGGCGATCGGCTGCGGCTTGGAGCTGAATCGTTATGCGGCCCTTGTGCTTATCGGAATAATACAGGGCCGTGTCATCTGCGAAAAGCGCAAGTAAAAAAGATTGACTTTAGGGTCTTTTGGTATATCGCTAGTGTATAGCGAGAACAGGAGTGGGGAGAGGCAAGACCCCTGAGGGACACCCGCACGGAGAGGGCGGCTTGAGGAGCGCGTTCCCTCTACCCGGAATCGAAATAGGCGATTGGACAAGAAGGCTCGTATGATGTTCACGAGTCTGTCCGGCACTTTTGTGTGATACAGCTTGTAATACAAGCCGTCGTGCCAGACTTTGTCGAATGCCTTTGCGACATCGAAAAATAAGGCCCCTGTGCCTACTGGCTTAGGGCGGTCGTGAAAGTTTTCTAATATGTGCTCCGTTAGGCGGTGCACTTGATGGGTACACGAGTGTTCGGGGCGAAAGCCGAACTGCTCGTCTGGAAGGATGTTATTATTAAGGACGTAGTCTTTTAATCGACTAAGGATTATTCGCTCATAAATCTTGGCCATCGAGTTGAGGAGACTTATTGGGCGATAATTGGACGGGATGTTCTTCGGCTTGTGAGGCTTCGGAATACCTATAACGTCCGCTTCCTTCCAGTCGTCCGGGAAGGAGCAGCTGGAGAGGAGCGCGTTGAAAATACTGACTAGCAGGCACAATAGCGGCGTAGTTAGACATTTGATCACCCTGTTGTTTATGCCATCGAGGCCGGGCGCGGATCGGTTTTTAAGATTTTTAACAATCTTCGTGACTTCGTCGAGAGTCACTGGAGTCAGTGGTTCGCCCACTGGTGGTATGGCAGCCCTGCGTTCGAGTTCCGCGGCCACCTGCTGCAGGTGGTCGGGATCCGCAGGCGCGAGAGACGGAGTGCATTGGCTCTCTAGACTGTCTGCAAGGCATTCGGCTTTTTCGCTGTCGTCGAAGGCGAGCGAGTTGTCGTTCGATCTAATAAGTGGCGGCATGGGTGAGACCGGCTCTGCTTTGAGAGATCGTGCCAACTGCCAGTAGGCAGTGTGCGACGGCTCGATTTCTCCAAGCATAGTGTCCCAGCTGTCTTTAGTGTACTCAGATAAGCGCTCTTTAACATCCCTTTGTAGGAGGCGCAGTCTGAGTCTATTTGCGTCTGTTCTATATCTGTCGTGCGCTTTGGCCGCACGGTTCTTTTCTCTAATCAGGCGTCGGAGGTCTGCCGGTAGATTACAGCGTCGATCGCTCGACACCGTAACCGTCCGGGAGGATTCTCCGACGACTGTTTTGAGATGACTTGAGAATGATTTTATCGCTCGAAAGGCTACCTCTGGCGAGTCGATAATATCTGGTATTTCATCCAAGTGCTGGGAGCTCGTAGCCTCGAGTTTGACCCCGAGGGTACGCCAGTCCACAATGGTTTTGGTCTGTGTGACCTCACCATTTGGCCGGCCCAGCTTAAAAATGACCGGACGGTGGTCCGACTCAAGTTCGTGAAGCGTAACTATAGAGTCTATTTCTAAGTTCACGTCCTTGATAATGGCTACATCGAGAGTGTCCGGCTGCTGATTTAACTGCGTCGGAACTCTGGTTGGTGTTTCGGGAGCTATAACGTTTACGTTATGGCTCTCCGCTAATCTGTACAGTATATTACCGTTCGTGTTATTTACGTTGGAATTCCAACTGCCGTGCTTGCTGTTCAAGTCTCCGGCGAGAATAACAGAACGGCCTAAATCTAGTAGGGATTTTAGGTCTGATTCTAATAATTGTTTGGATGGCGAGAGGTAGACTGATGCTAGTACAAGCGGCCTATGGCCGGTCATTGCTAACCTACACGCGGAAGTTTCTATATTAACTAAGTCGGGTGTATCGAGCGCGATACAGTGCAAGGACTTTTTATAGTAGATCAGAGTGCCGCCTTTCGCGGTCGCTCTGTCATTTCGGATGCATTTGTAATTGGCAATCTTTGGATCGCGCATACTAGGTTTTAAGAAAGTCTCTTGCACTAGCATAACGTCGATGTCGTGGTCATGAAGGAAATTCGCGACTTCAACTAACTGCGTCTTAAGACCGTTTGCGTTAAAATACGAGACAGTCAGAGAGCGTGGTTTAATCCTACCTATATGGGACGCCATTGGTAACAATTAAAAATTTTATATACGACGCGGCGCGTGATGTTTAGGCGCATTGAAACGTCCAAATCGCGTCGATGATGTTCATGTGCTCTACGGTAGCCATGAGTCGGTCTTGAGGAGACTTTGCTTCGCGGATTTTGCGTGCTAAAGTTGAAAGTTCGGCAACATTTATGCTGCGCATGAAGCCGCAAATTAGTGAGAAATCTGCGGCGAAATTTGACGAGCCCTGTATTTTGGGCGTTGCGATTTGAGGCGCGGGCCGTGAGGCGGCTGCGCTCTTTTGCGTCATGGGCAACGGTTTTGTCCATGCGTTAGTCGCCGGCGCGGCGCTCTGGCTTTTGCTCTGCCCGGTAGTCCCGTCAGCGGGACCGGGTTTCGCTGCGGCCGGAGCGGGCGCGGGCGTTTGTTTAGGCGCGGGTTTAGTCGCGGGCTTAGGTGTTTGTTTAGGAGCGGGTGTTTGAGGCTGTGTGGCCCCGGGGCCCTTCCTACGGCCGTTCTTCTTGCCTCCCCTGCGCTTTGTACTCCTCGGCGCTCTGTTACACCCGCGGTAATTCGCGGGGTGTCCCAGCTCGCCGCAGAGTATGCAGCTTGGGGGCTCTTGCGCTTCTGGCGTGCGAGCGCAATCCTGGGTGCCGTGATCCCCGAGGCATTTTACGCAACGAGGGCGGGCGAAACAATTTCGGGCAGAGTGTCCGTACACCTGGCATCTGTGGCACTGGCCAATGATGCCCCTGTTGCGGGGTGCCTCAATAGAAAGGCCTGAAAGGCCGCAAATCGTCTTAATGTTAAAGACCTGCTTGCCTTCTGGAGTTAATTCCAGTATGGCTAGGATCAGGTCGTACGACTTCTTATTGTGTGGGTGATGCATCCGATGCACCTCCAACACAGGTATGTTCTGTGACTTAAGGTCACTAAGTATGTGGCTAGTCTCCAATTCCTTGGGCAGGCCCCTGATGACTACGCGGAGCCTACGTTCTTCCGCGAGCGAGTAAGTGTGGAAACTTATATTGTTTCCACGCAAATGGCTGGTGACGGCCCTAAAGTCGCTGACTGTGCTTAGGTATACGCGGATACCTTGCACTGCCGTCTGCGCCTTCGGGCACACAATTTTCTTGTTTGTCATCCAAAGTGACAGATTGTTCCATTGCGTTTTATCCTGTAGGATAATTGGCGGAGGAGCTTTATTTAATTGGGCCGCGGGATGCGCGGGCAGAGACTTTTCAATAGTCTTGCGTGTGTTTGACACGCCCTTCTTGGCCGGGTTCCGTGAAGCGGTATCCGAGTTAGGCTCGGAGTCCCCTTTCGCGGCGCGTTTTTTCGCTTTGCGCACGACGACGGTGAAGCCGTCGTCGTGAGCACTTCGGGATTTTTCGCAATCCATGTCGGATCCCTCGTCCGAAAGGGCCGCGGGCCCAACAATGGATTGCGATTCCCGGAAGGGAAGCGCAGGTGTGTCTGATGTTTTATTACACCCCTTAGCGGGCGTTTTATTGCCCACAGGTGCATTTTTAACTGACGATGCCGACACGGTCGGCACGGTCTTTTTATGGCCGGTGATTACTCCTACCATTGTCTCGCACACAGGTGCGGATGCGTCATCGTGCGCAGGTGTCGGTACGGCGGATTCTAAGGCCGGCGATGCCGGGCCTTCGGAGTCGAAAGCTGGTTCGCGACTCCTTGGCTGGATTGTTGCGTTCGGAAGGACCGCTTCTACGTCGTCAGACTCCAGTAGGTATGACCTAAACTGGGCCCAGATTTCGGGGTGCGCGAGGCGCAGAAATTCGTCAAGACGCGCTAAAACAATGTCGTATTATTTTTACCTTGCGATGCGCAGACGCCTTCAACCAGTCCGTCATCTTGCGTTCTACTACTGTTTTAGTGTTAGCCAGTAACTAAAAAATATTTTTGATAAAATCTTGATAGTATTTCCGAGCATACGATATCAAAAAAAAATATTAAAAATACGTTTCGAAATCTCTATAGATTTTTGGAAAGTCCAACGTATCCAATCATAAACTGTGCCAAGAATAGGGTTAAGGCAAATCGGAGAGGAAGGAATAAAAAGGATGGTGTAGAGAAGAGAAAGGATGTGTGCATTCCGACGAAGGCGCATAGGTAACCATTTGAGCGTAATACGATATTCAGAAACATGATCATATTTGAGAAGGCCAAATATGAAACGGATGGAAAAATTTTGGAGCCGCTCAAGCTTATTAAGTTGGTCTTCGGTTAAATCGGGATAGCAGGCATCAGCGTAGTCGAGAATTGGAAGCAACAGTGATTACGCGAGCGTAATTTTGGTGGAAGTTGGAAGGAAGTTTCGCAGCCGTTTCAGAGAGGTAGCTGCAGCAAAGGTCTTTCGGCTTACCGCTGCCAATTTAGGTCCCCACGATAGCTGCCTATCCATAACCGCACCCAAGTTTTTCACAGCTTCACTAATTTTATGACAGTTTCACATTCGGAAGGCAGCCCCAGTCAACCTTGGCAATCATCCTTGAGCTGCCTATAACTATGACCTGAGTTTTGCTGGCATTTACTTTCAGGCCATAAGACTTGCTCCATTCAAGTATGCGTTGCAGATTTACATTAGTGCAAGTAATGGCTTAGCACAGACGCTCAACGGGAGCCTGCGTGTAGATTTGTAAATCATCTGCCTAGAGGTGGTAGGAAGAAGATAATTGATTGGAGAGATAGAGTAAATGAGGTTTGCAAAAGAATAGGAGATAAAACTCCGCCCTGAGGTACGCCGGCATACAGTTGACACCAAGAAGATAGTTACATATAAGAAATCATGGCCGTGTGGTAGCGGCCAGAGAATCTACCACCCCATCTCATACCACAAGTGTCGTAAAAGTCGACACAGGAAAAATTAAAACCAGAAGATGGGCAGCAGCATCTTCTTGGAACATCTGAATAAATAAACTGCAGTTGCCAACCCTGCCTGCCAAGTGTGACAACTATGGCAAAATCCCCCCAAAATGAGAGCTACTAACTTTTGTGGGAAACTATTGGAGAGGCCTATCTTCAGCAGTGGACTAGGCTGAAGTGATGATGATAACGAAATCATTATAAAACTTGATGTACCTATATCTATATACATATCTTTTATTTCAAGTCTGCCTTTACTGACGCTGGGTTTTGCCGAATACTTGTATGACCTCAACTACATGTGAGCATTGGCAAATTGTCCTGCGTAACTTCGGTCGGTGGACCTAAAGGACGGATGTTTTGCTTTAAGCTACGGTCCTTTCTTCGAATTTACGTCCCTTTTCGAGAGGGAACGCGTTCTTTGCATAACTCTAATAAGTATTTGTTTTCTGAGAAACACTTAAAAGGAACTATTTGCTGTACAAACACAACGTTATTATTAATCATAATATGGCAGAGTTTAATCATGTTACAAACATTTAACAAGTATAATATATCTGTTGTTCTAAGACAAGGTTTATGGTGCATTAGATGATCAAGGAAGACTGTCGTGAGTTAGTAGAAGGTTCGTTTGTATTTTTGTATACAACATTTTGGTTTATATTATATGTATTCTCTATTACAGTTACAATATGTTTTTCCTTCATATAATATAAAAACTATTTTTTTCTCTTATTATTCCGTTATTACATTGTGCTCAATAAGGATAAATTTGTATAAATTAATTTTCTTTTTCGATATTGACATCACAAGTTATGAATATTGAAACAGAGAAAGTAAGGAAAATTGCGAACAAAATACTTTATTTAATATTTTGCAAATTGATATGTAACTTTATGAATACATTTATTTAATTTTATGAAACGATCTTTATACCTACATTTTATTTTTCAATATTACGTATTCTTTATTGACCATCTATACGAAATAATAAAATTGAAGTTTTTGTCTGTGGTGTCGCAATAAAGACTTTTACTTAATCTCATATGGTAATTTGCAGAATACAGTAACTGAAACGCGCGTTTGTCTGTCCGTCTGTCTGTTTGTTTGTCTGAGCTAATCTCCGTAATAGCTAAATCGACTTTCATTGGCATTGGATTGGCCGGTTAAGCTACGGCGTTAAAGTGCCGCAAGCTAAAAATAGAACGTAACCTAGAAGAGCCGAACAGTGATTTCTCAGGTTAGGGAGGTACAATGCCGTACAGCGCCATCATGTGTTGACTTTATTTTGTGCAGGTGAAACCGCGGGAACAGATAGTATACAATAAAGAAATGCGTAATTAACGCCGTGGTCGAAAATCAATCAGTCTTACATCTCATCAATTATGGACTATTAAGGTAACCTAAATTACTACGACTGAATTGACCATTACTTAACAGTAGACACTGATAACAGTAGGGACTGTTACCTCGAAGACTTTTACAGCTTCGCCCGGTTTGAAAAGACGGCGCTTAGCCGGAACCTTTGTTATGAACCTTACCAGCGCAAGAGCTCCCGTGAGGGAACCTCGGCTTGGACCGTTACCAGGTTCAAAAAATAAGACCCGCTCAGAGAAGAACGAGCAAGAAACTCTGGGAACTTTATTTTTTTCATTGCTATATTACATAGTGTCATTTATAAATTACATCATAAATTTAGTAGCCAAGGGGCTTGCAAGTGCACAGTACGAGTTATTTCCACACATCTTTGTCCTCTTTTCGCTTTTTCTTATAATGTTTTTTGACAAGTTTTTTGAAATCTGTGTCCGATTTTTATGGCACATTTTTAGTATAAAATTTTATAGATTTACCAATAAAAGACTTTCTAGTTAGTCCTCTAGCGTGTCCCCTCGACCCATTCTACAGGATACGATCACTTTTTAGTTAAATAAATTCATGTTCTTCGTACATACATAATATTTTCAAAAATAAACAACGACGGAAGTGTCAAAATATTAGTCTGCTTAAACAGTTCTCGTAACGACTCGCGAGGTCCCTAGTAAGATTGCCCGAAACGCTTGTTTTTGCAAAAACAAAAACAGATATTGTTTCCAATCCAGCAGCGGATCCCCACAATAATATGCCGTAGGACATAATACTGTAAAAGTATGAAAAATATACTAATTTAGCTATAGCTTCATCAATGAGTCCCTATTTATAGCAAAAATGCCAGAACTTAATTTCGGAGCTTTTTTTCAATATTAACTGTCCACTGTAACTTGGAATCATCAGCGATTCCAAAAATACAGTTGAATTTTTAGAATTATGGAAATAAACGAAGAACAGAAATCGACGGAGGACTGATCCCTAAGGAACACAACATTTTGCATGCACTACACATCCTGATGATAACACCGTTGATGAATTCTTCATGCTTTCTATTTGTAAGATAGGAAGATAAATAATCCAGTGCGGCTTCACCAAAGCCACAGTATTGATGTTTACTTTTAAATTATATATTAAATAGTATATAATAGTATATTAAATTATTATGTTTCACACAGTCAAATACCTTTGAGAGATCACAAAACACACCGACTGAGTCATGAAAATTTTCCCAGGCTTGTAGAACATATGAAGCTAGTTTAACATCGGGATTAGTCGTTGACCTACCCTTTTTAATGCTGAATTTCTTGCCATTTAAAATTTTATATTTACTAAAATGAACAACAGATTTAGCATTTTTTTTAAATATTTTACTTAAAGCTGGCAACACAAAAATAGGACGATAAGGAGTAGAAATTTGTGTGCTACCCGATCTTAAACTTGTACAACCTTACTATGTTTCATCAGTTCAGGGAAGGCACCAAAGTCCACACGCACATAGAGATTATAAATCATCGCCAATATTGGGGGCAATATCCCCCCAGAAATCTTCTGTTTTCTTTTTACTTAATTTCGTAAATGTTTTTACGATAACTGTAGGTCTAATGTGATTCAAAAGAAAGTTGGGAATGTCAATACGAGTATTTACATGTTCCCTTAGATATGACTCTGCAACTACAGCACTTCTTTAGTAGTTTGAGCAGGTACATTTGAAAAATCTTCATGAAACTTACTCGTATTTATAACTTTGCATTTATCTGTTACTACATTTTCATTTAATTTCAAAGCAAAGCCTTCTTTTACAGTATTATGCCTGCCAATTTCTAAATTAATTATATTGCACGTGTCTTTACTTTTATATGATGAAAATTTAATTTTATAGCTTAAGAAATCATCTTGGCTTTCATACAAACGTTTAAAAATACTGTTTAAAAAACTGATGAAATTATACATTGGATGTAAGAGATCTTTTACCATACTCGTAGATATCATTTAAATTGGCTCTACTCTTTCTGGTCGCAAACGAAAAGACCTTATGGATATGAAGGTCTTTTCGTTTGCGACTTTTCGGCAATGCAAACATGGTCAATTAAATCTTGGTATTATAACAATATAAGATATGATAAAGATGTGCCTATCACTGAGTCTGGTAAAATTTGTGCAAACATTTGAGGCTGGGGTTACCTCCAAATGCAACGTCTCTGTGTCATATTAATACCTTAGACAACGTCACATTGCCGACCTCCCGGAACGTTTATTCAGAAAATGAACTTCCCCAATTTTAATATTTACAGTACAATAGTCGATTACATCGGCAAGGTTTACCCGCGACATGTTCCCAATACATTCGGCTGATACCGTAGCCTTCAATATCGCCTGATATAAACCCAATAAAAAATCTTTGGGGACTTATAGTGCAACGACGGAATCACCGCAATGAGTGAACAAGAGATGCCCTTGAATGTGATAACTGAACCTTTGCTATTCCAAAGTTGAAATTTTTTCCTGCTTGAGTTACATAGCTTAACATGATTTATTACATTTGACGCAACCTTACATTTTAAATGCAATTATACTAAATATAAAACGAATGTTATAATAATTCAAGAATCAGAAATACGTGCTTTAATATATGTTCAAGTTTAATTTTAAAAATATATTTTCAAGAGAGAGTCATTTCCCTTATGTCCCCCATTTAGAGCCACTGCTAATTTACATATTTATCATTTCTCACAATACAGATTTTGTTATTGTGGGAATATATTGTAAGCAGTATTATTTCAGCGTAGCACTTAAAACTAAATAAATTTCTTTAGACATATATCGAAAAATCCATTTATTCAGTTTACTTAAATAAAAATTCATGTGAAATCGTTTAGTGCAATTCATTAAGCTTCATGTTATCCTAGTACTTGCGAGTTCTTTCGATGGCAATTAAATTTATGAGTTCATTGCCTCGATCAGCTATGTAACAGGGTAGTTACCCATGAGTTTTAAGCAAATTCTTTAATTCGACATATCTCCTACAGGTATCACGCACGCTACGAGGCTCATTATATTTTTTGTGGGATAAACACATTGCCCCTAAGCCCAGCTTGCCGGGATGTATAGGACATTACGAATGACCCCATATAGTGAGTGCGTTTTACAGACATAAATTGCACATGTATCCAAATATATCTGTAAAACAACTACGAGTATCTTGTAGGCCATACAAATCGTTTTTCCGTGCGGGAATCAAACCCGCGACCCATAGGACTGCGCTGACCGAGTCGATTTATTGTAATAATGTGTACTTTGGCCGATTTTCGATTTTCGACGATTTCAAAACATCGTGAGGAAACCTGCATGTCTGAGGAATAAAAAATTATTGTTTTTTTTTACTTCGAAGACATGTGCAGTCTGCCAACCCGCATTAGAGCATCATGGCGGATTCTTCTTAGCTCCTAAACCCACTCAGAAATGTCTAAATCGATTCTTGCGAACTACCACCGAAGCCGGTTGGTATCAACGCAATGTAGATCTTCACAGCGACTGTGAAATGCCCTTAATCTCTGAACACTTCAGAGAATTATCACGGCGGTTTTTCGAAAAAGCCGCGGTTCATTCAAACCCGCTGGTGGTTAAAGCAGCAAATTACCGACCAAACAGAAACGCGACCGAACGCAAACGTCGCCCGCGAAACGTGCTAGACGACACGGACGTCTCAGCTCTTCCTGACCACGATACTGTCAGTCACGATCCAGGCCACACTGTACACACAGTCAATAGCTTTAATATAACACGCACCACGCGCGACCGCCGTAGAGAGCGGCGCGCAATAGTCAATAATCACATCGCGTACACAAGATTCACCCGTGTTCCAGGGCGGTTCTCACCGCCCAGAGTTACCGACACACAAGTCGACAGTCCGAATGGACGCGCGCAGCCTCCTTCGGACGGTCAGTAGACGACTTAAAATGTTTAAGATTTTCGAAATCGCGAAAGCACGCAGCGAACGCGACACAGTCCGAACTTCGAGGTTTTGGTAGGAGTTTTTATTTATTTATTTATGTTTGGGTCAAACCAAACCTGGCACGCGGGCCCCTGGCCCGCGAGCACAGTATCCGATGAAGCTGTAAAAGCCGAGAAGGCTAACAGCAATTACATCACCGAAAATATATATACTCAGAAAGAGCAGAGCCTGTGCTCAGCAGTGGGACATTTATAGGCTGAAACATTACACATTACATTACATTTTTAACAGTGTGTTTATAAGTAAACATTTTTTTTTGCATTACTTTTTGTGATTATTATTCATTGCATAAGAGAACCAAATAAAATTTACTTTCAATTTTGCATGCAAATCGTTGGAAATTAACTAGTATTACCTCAATGTTTATTCGTATAATAAAATTACCTGAAAAGACGACAGAAAATGTAGTACAAAACTACGAAAAAAAGGCTCCCCTTCTTAATGCTCCATGATTTGCAGAAACAGTCAAACACCTTTAAAGAACAATTGTAAAACAAAGCTTCACTGCACATCTTATTTTTAGTTTTTACGTGCAGATGTTATTATTAACAAATTAATATAACGACAACTTTAATTAATAATTCCACATTTCTATTGCATTGCTTTTAGAAGTTTCTCTTAACACACCTAACAATCGCTACGTAACTCGAACAATAAACTTTTAACTGTCTTTAGTATAGTGCTAAGGTTCACAAACACAAAGCAATGTACGAGTAACAAGGTTTTTGAAACCTACTCCCAGATGTTGCTCAATAATATAGGGAGCTATAAAATACATTATTACAACTCTTGGTTTAATATATAAGTATAGTCTCAGTTATCTTTATTTTTGGAATTGTATCATAAATAGCTCTGTCAAATTATATTGTCTTTTTAACTTCTCATTAATTTTAACTATCTATATGCCGGATTTCGTCAAGATCAGTTGAGCCAGAGGGACGGAGGGGCAGATAGAGTATAAGATACTTTTGCATTTAAAGTATTAGTATGGAAGTGTGGATAGTATGGATACGAAAAACAAACAAAATTATCAAACTTTTTAACTATGAAGTTTGATAATCATCATCTTTACGAGACAATGTTTCTATAAAATACTATCCTGCTAAAACATGGATTCAGAATTTGTAATATTGAGATTTTATTAACAATTATATTTCCCTTCTAAATAGCAGTTTTGTATGTAATCATGGATAAAGTGATCAAAAAGGTTCGTATCTAAATTCGGCGGTATTAGTTTACTTTTAAGCAACGTTTTTGAAACACTTAAGTGCACAAAGCATCATGGGGATTGTTGTGGTAAAATTGTAATGTTGCTTTAATGTATTTTGACCACAGTTACATTTAGGTATAGCTACCAAGAGCTATCATTTAACGTTACACCGCTGAAATGCGGAAGCACTTAGTGCTCCCGTCTTCCTTTATCCAATGAAACGGTTGATCAATACATTCAACGATATACTCGTAGATACATATGGATACAATGTTAAACACATGGATATTTACAACTGGATACTTTTTTAGGTTAATAGGGATGACAAAGAAGCAATGTCTTTTTGCTAGTGTGTGTTTTACTGCTTGAGTGTCTTTCGACTTTCTAGATTTGACTTTTTTGACGTGTCGAAACTTAAATTTTACCCTTTGATATGTTCGAAGAGGATAAAGGCAGAGTTTAAGTTTGATAAAGTATTGCTTAAGACAAAGTACTGCCAAGTAACTGCACCTTGCACCTTGTCGTAAGTGTGGATTTGGGAAATATTTTTTATCTTAACTGTAGTCTACTAAAATGAAAATCTTAGAATCTAGAATACATTCAAGTAGCTCCAGACTGCTTAAGCTGGAAATCTAAACATAAAGTTGATAGTAAACAGATTAAATTTCCAATACCTTATCTCCTCAAAACTTTAGAGCAAGCTTCAGCATTACACCGGACTCCAACTCTTGGGACTTTAACATTCGCCTAACAAAGAAAATGCTCTCTACATCTACTCGTAGACAGCTTGAGTAACTTCTTCATAAAACATGTCCGTAACGTCATCATTATTGACAATATGAGTCTATCTGTCTATTCTATCTAATTATGTGAAAATATTTTTGCTCACAAGTAGTAGTAGTAGTAGTAATAGCCTATAAATGTCCCACAGCTGACCAACCTCCTCTAATTTCTGAGAGTGTTTTGGAGCTGGGAATAGTCCGCCACGCTGCTCCAATGCGGGTTCGCGGACTTCCCATATCCTCTAAATATATCTATTACTCGGAGATGCAGGTTTCCTCACGATGTTTTCCTTCACCGCTTAGCACGTGGTAAATCAGCACTTAAAATTGTAGAACAAATTTAGAGGTGCTGGGCACCGCAGATAGAACCTAGGTTACTCGCGTACTATGAAATTAAAGGTGAGCACCAGGCCCCTCAGCTACCACGGCTTGCTCACAAAACCAACACCAAATCTCATAAGCTCCTTGGTAGAAGTGTTGTGTTTCCAAAATAACGTATTTTTACCACTATGTTTAATTAGCTTTTTCTCTTTCACATTAGTCGTACTAACCAAATCTTCACTATATCATCAGAGTTCACGTAATAGTGCAGAGGTATTCTGCTTGAGATAAAGACTATATACACAATCAAGAAAATTATATAAATTCCGAGCACCAAATACAAGTAATTACAATTATTTAACCATTTTACAACAACAAAACTTTATGTGTTATTCCGATCTCCAAGCAGACGACATACAGCGATGAGAAGACAGACGGAGCGTGCAAGTTATCGAAGTGTACTAGTTAAGTACGAGTATAGAGATCTTTCAGCGTGTTAGTCCCTTACCCGGCTGAGCGTGAGAAACCGTATTTTGATATTAAAATATTTGTTCTTAAAGTTTTCAATTAATTTAAATATCTAGTTAATTTTGTTTAATTATTTGTTTAAACCTTTAATTTGTCCTACGTATAAATTCTAGCATCAGCTTACCAGATATAATCGAGATAAACTGATAGAAAATAAGCGATCCTACGTAGAATGAAGTCGAAAAAAAATTAAATTAAGGCTGTTAGTCCCTAACCTAGTTTATTAAAGGCAGATATTTTAAACCTTTAAGATTATTTAAAAATATAATTCCAGCTCTATTCCATGTTTTTACATCATACTATGCCTGAAATTTTAAATTAAATGACAAAAAATATGGTCGATGGGGGTGTAGTTTAATCAAATCGAAAATAAAATCTAGAAGAATCTGCAAAAATCAAATCTATCATCAATCATAGGCAATGAGTAACAAAGCATCTATACTGTTGTTCATTGAATATATGTTCTGTCATTGTAAATTACAAAATTTGAAATATCTTATTTATGTCCATATGCACGATAGTATTGCCTACAGCAATCATTTTATTTATAAGGGACCTAAAGAAAACACTCTCAGCAACGATGTCCTTACTAACTTAAACCTTGATAAATATAAAATGCTTCATACAATCTAAATATTAAATACTATTGCCTGTATTAGAAATAACTACACTGCAATGTTTATACAGTGCCGGGAGAATGTTTATACAGAGTACGCCTGCTCCAATACGATAGTCGATCATCGCAATTCAAAAGTCGTTCAAATTTTTATAGGTAGCAGCTTAAATGAACCTACGCCCCACCTCATCCCATGGGAGTCGTAAAAGTCGACAGAGGGAAAAACCAGGAGACAGCATCTTCCTGGAACATCTAAATGAATAATCTGCGGTTGCCAACCCACCTGCCAAGCGTGGAAACCATGGCAAAATCCGCCCAAAATGAGAGATACTAACTTTTGTGGCAATCTATGGGAGAGGCCTATGTTCAGCAGTGGACTAGTGATAGGCTTAAATGATGATGATGGTGCAGATTTCCACACAACATTTTACTTTACTTTTTTTACATTGTAATTACAAAACTTAAAACTGCAATTAACAATTTCGCAGTAACGGCACTGGTTATCGAAACCTAGTTACTCGCGGGCTACTGAAATTCAAGGCGACGGTACGGTTTCTGCGCCACCAGTAATAGTGAAAATTAATTTAGTAATTTAAAATATTTCACAGATTTTATTTTATCATAACAAATTAATAGTAATGGTATTTCGCTGAATTTCCATTTGTCATTTGAAACTTAACCAAACCATTTGTATTTTCGATGCACTCAGATTGCAAGCGCTTCTGAAGCTCCTGAAGGATTGTTTTTCCTCTTAAATAATGATATTTAGAATAGTCCGCAATCCATTCATTTAATCGTAACGTAACGAGCGGCTTATAGGAAAGCTTCATAGTTACAATTTCTTATTTGTTTTTTGTTCTTATTTTATCGTCGTCGTCGACGTCGTTTCAGCCTATTACAAAGCCACTGCTGAACATAGGCCTCCCCCATAGATAGCCAAAAGTTTGTAGCTCTCATTTTGGAGGGATTTTGCCACAGTTGCTACGCTTGTCAGGCAGGTTGGCAACCGCAGTTTATTTATTCAGATATTCCAGAAAGATGCTGCTGCCCATCTTCTGATTTTCATTTCCCTCTGTCGACTTTTACGACACCCCCAGGTTGAGATGGGGTGGTAGATTCTCTTAAACCGCCACCACACGGCATATTTTATATAATATTTTATTTGTATCATGTTTTGCATTTTATAAGATTGTTTTAGCAAATGGTTCCAGACCTTTTTCTTATGAAAGAAAGAGGAAAATATATCTGGTGGTAATTGTATCAACTGCCCACAAAACCGAAACACAGTAATATTTGCACATTACTGCTTGACGGCAGAATAACTGGCACTGCGGTGACCTAAACGGATTCCATTAAATAACATACCTAATTTCATGACAAATATATTGCAAACTAAATCTCAGCCTATATCGTAGTGTACCAAATATCAAAGCGTTTGAACAAATATACTTCCAAGCAAGTGCTGAACTTGACTGAACAAACCAACAAACACACAACAATACTAGCACCGTGATCGTTTTATAGTCGTATGACGGATCTTTATTCCTAAGAGCCGTAAGCTGTCTAATTAATTATAAGATCCACATAACGAATGATTCATGATCAAATTTCAATACTCGTAACTATGAATCACTTTACTTTTGATATACGAGTACATAAATAACGGCGACCTTATAGTTTATAAATACATGCTAATGTACAATATCTCTTCACTTTTTCCTTTTTTATTAGAAGTAAATGACGAGACGAGGAAGTTGTTCACCCACAGATAATGCGTGCGCCTGCCCGTAACTCTTGCTGTGTCGCCTAGATCTTTGCAGTGGAAAGTTCTGTGTAGTACCTCACTGCGCTCGTCACCATGAGACATTGGGTTCTTAAGTCTAATATATCCTGTTAATAACAATAGCTTCAGCGTCCTTTAAACCGAAATACAGTGGTGTTTGCGTACACCTGCTCATAACAGTTTTCCCATAACAGGTGTAAACGACTACTTAAATGCAGAATCGCCTAGTAAAAGTATAAAGCTATAAATGCCATTTCTCTATTGTTCAATAACTGCATTGGAAATTAACTTCAATTGGGACCACATCAGTAATCTACTTTTCGCCCCCTCGGGAAACGAAACGGGTCTTTGGTGACGAACCACGTCGCTGTCATTTTGGTAAGGGTTGAATTATTGTTCCTCATTGCGTTTCCACTAGATTTTGAACAAAATATTTAATTCTCTTGGCATCCTGCGCACCTATTTCGCGTTTCCGTAAAATATACAATTAATTGTGTTCTTACACTATAATAAATTTAACACAAATATCATATGTGTTAGTGTGAGTGAGTGAGTTCCTATGTCCATACTCCTGTAATCAATTATTTTTATATAAACGAACTAACCAATTCGAATGAAAAACAGTCGTTGTACTGTCCAAATTAAAGAAAAACCTAAACATTCATTAATAAGATAATAAGAGACGGAAACGAAATATTACAACATTTTCGACAATTTTTTAACAATAAAAGTAAATGAAACGTTAAAAGTAGTTTAAACATTATAAATAAAATATAAATAAAAAATCTGAACTTGTTCGCTGACGAATATCATTAACATTAGAATATAAGCGTTCAATAATCGCAAACTGAATGGCTTACGTCGCTCATATACGGAAATGAGTTGCATGCATATTTTAAGCCAACTTACCCTGAGATTATTCGAAAGCCACAGAAGCATCAGTAAATCCCTCTTAATGAATGAAAAAGTCACATCACGCAAATCGTGATTCACTTGTCTTTTATTAATTACTTCTTATTATATCTATATCAGGATATTACATCCTGATATAAATATAAGAGACTTAATAGAAATGAAAATCTGTTTTTTACTCAAAAACTTCGTAAAGAGAAATAGTTTTGAACACCACCACATGTGTTTTTAAGGATATACGAGGATGACATATGACGATGAAAACGATAATGACGATTTACAACAACAGTATAAATTTGGAATAAAACTAAATTTACAGATTTCGTCACGTTTAATTTTAGTGTGTAGGCATTTCTCAACGTTTCGAGCGCTGTGCAAAAACTAGATTACAAGAGAACCCACCGCGATTAAATCCGTAAAAAGGCTGAATTTTTATTTGCATTTCATATGATTTTATAGTTGAAGTTATACTTCTTTTGGCTCGTTTAGTAGAGGGTAAAATTGAGAGCTGCGTGCACAGCCTGATACGGAAGTGCAACATGATGAAGTTAGCCATCAATAATAAATAACAATGTATATTCCACGGACACAAAAGAAAGCAGACTTAACATTAATTTACACCTACATGGCCTCAAATAAATAATGTTTGTACCTCTTTCTCTCTAATAGAAAATAATGATTTCCCATCATTTTTACGCATTCGTTATGACAAGCACACAGATAAAATTGAGACCGTGGCAGATACCATCTCGATAAGCGACAAATAAGCGAAATATAGTATCACTCCAATAAACACCCTCCGTGTTTAAAGTTAAAAATAATATGCAAAATTTTACTAAAACGTCATGATGAAGTGCAGTAACTTGATGTGTTGCAATGCAATACAGGAAAATTGTAATCATGATTTACGAAAGTAAGGTGTCATGGAATATTATTTGCATCGTTTGTATTGCGAATAATGGTACTGAATGACAAGATGGTGTAGTACAATATTCTATTTCGTAATTAAAAAACCTATATGAACCGGTATTTTGTATTAGCAGTTTCTATGCATCATTTTCCTAAGGCTGGCTATCCTAACGAAGCGAGACCTCCTAACTTATGGTTGACGGTTTTGTCCGAGAAAACAAAACTTATATTAAATAATAATGGATTATATCAATTAATGTATATGTGAAAGAAAATTTCTTTGAAAAATAAAAGTGACTCAATGTTGGGAGCATGCTTCCTGCAACAATTATCCCACCCACAGAACACAATTTATGTTCTGTGATCTCACCATTAATCTATGTTAGTATATTACATAAAATTTTCTTCATACTTTTCAGGGTAAATCAAGTCTGACGCAATTCCAATTGTTACCAATGTAAAACACATTACGCTCTTATTTGGAATTTTGAAATAATTCACGTTTAGCCGGTGTACTATAGCGCCAGTTATTCTGCCGTGAATCAGAAAATATTTAAATTATTTCATGCAAACGCTTAGGCTATCTGATGTCATCTTATATCAAGAACCGAAAACAATTTGTGTGTTGAACGCTCGAACCCTTGTGCGGAATTGCACAGACGAAATTACATTTCCATAGATATGTACATTTACGTTGATTCTAGATACACTATAATTCCTGAAAATCATGAAATCAACTTGAGCTTTTCCCAAGCTTGAAGAATTTGCCAACACTTGAGAGGTTGATTGGCGATTGAAGCAAACACTTCGCACGTTGACGCTGCTTTCCGTCACATGTGCAAGACATATTCGGGAACATTATAAATTAGTCGATTTTTACGACACATCTGGAATGGGGACCAACATTATCTTACTTTGTTGAAGTTAAGTATAACTTGAACAAGAAGTAAGATAATGTTTTGACGCTTTAAGAGTAAACAACTAACGAAAATTAGACAGTACGAAGTTGGACATCTAAGAAAATTAAATGTATATGTTACTTTAGCTTTAATGTTACCCCATAAGCAGATATAGATAATATAATGTTTAACTCAATTCATAAATATTTGTGGCCATTATAAGTTAATACGTTATAATTCATAACGGGTTTTAATTACAAGACAAAAAAACTTGTGGAATATAGAGGGTATTTTACTGTATTCATTATGTACGAAAATCTAATGAAAAATGCACAAAAATATTATTATTATGAAGTATCAAAAGGCTTATTGACAATGGTTGCTGTCTGCGAAACTTAATGCTACAGGACTACTGTCGTTTACCAGATGGATCACACTTGCTAGCATTTACGCGTATTTGGATTTGCTAACAGGAACTCGTAATATCAATAGTACATCAAGCGTTACTTACATAATATCGCACAATACCGGCTTTACATTAAACTAATTAATAGTTCATTCATTACAGTCAGTTCATTATCGGTGCAATTCATTCTTTAATTACTGTATTCGGTTTCACTGACCGTTTAGTAGATACCGGAAGAAGTCTATGGCATCGACTACGCACAAGACTTTGTTGCTTAAATACTAAAATTCTAGTAAACACTCAAGAGATTCCATTTGCTTAAATAAGAAATAATTTGAACAAGTTTTTATAGCTAGGATAGAATGTTTTTTTAAGATATTATATTTATATAAAAAAAACGATCGTGTCTCTGTTCCGATTTTGCGTCAATCCACAAAAAAACAAAAACACTCGTTCTCGCGCTCTGGTGCAGAACGGACCTATTTTTGACCGCGCTCCATGCGCAATCAAGCTCAAAAATCATACTCGTTATGGACAGTTGTCTGTAAACGCCCGTTGTCACAGTTGTGGATAGTGGCCAACACCCGCTCCCGTAGCGGTGTGTCTGGTTATTCTTCTTCGTGCGTGCCTTCATCTATCGTGTCCCTCGAAGTGGAAGTGTTGTGCTTCGTGGTGTTGTGCGAACGTGAAAGTTGCGCGAGAGCGTTCCTGTATTGCGTCGGCTTGCTGGTGAAAACCGTGAGTAGAGTGCATACACATATCTCGCCTCAGAGGCGGCTTTGTATTTTTGTGTCCGCTTGTTGCACTAGGCAACAGCCAGGTACACACCCTCGCGCACCTAAGGCGTAAGGCATTAGGTGACGTAAATATAGCACACACCTCCCTGCTCACGTAGGGAGAATATTTTGCATTTGTGTACACACCGCCTCTCGAACCATCGAAATGGCGACACCCCGTGCCCCCGCGCCGGAGTTTGTACATCTCGCGGAGTTTTTACGCGCCGCGCACCCCGAGATCTGGGCGCAGTTTCACGCCCATTGCGTTATGTCGGAGGAAATCTCTGGAATCCGTCCAGACACCCAAAATCTGCTTAGGAGTCGCGTAGCAACGTTTGACTCCGACAGCCCGTCATCGCCAGCTGTAGAGCCGGCCACGCCGACACCTGCGCAAGATGACGCATCCGCACCTGTGTGCGAAACAATGCCAGGCGTAATCGCCGGCAATAAAAAGACCGTGCCGACCGTGTCGGCATTGTCAGTAAAGAACGCACCTGCAGGCAATAAAACCGCCGCTAATGGGTGCAATAAAACACCAAGCACACCTGCGCTTCCCTTCCGGGAATCGCAATCCGTTGTTGGGCCCGCGGCCCTTTCGGACGAGGGATCCGACATGGATTGCGAGGAATCCGGAAATGCGCACGACGACGGCTTCACCGTCGTCGCGCGCAAAGCAAAGAAACGCGCCGCGAAAACGGATTCCGAGCCTAACTCGGACACCGCATCGCCGTCCGCCTCACGGAACCCGGCCAAAAAGGGCGTGTCCAACAGCCGCAAGACTATTGAAAAGTCTCTGCCCGCGCATCCCGCAGCCCAACCAAACAAAGCTCCTCCGCCGATAATCCTACAGGATAAGGCGAAATGGAACGACTTGTCATTGTGGATGACAAACAAGAAAATTGTGTGCCCGAAGGCGCAGACGGCAGTGCAAGGTATCCGCGTATACCTAAGCACAGTCAGCGATTTCAGGGCCGTCACCAGCCATTTGCGTGGAAACAATATAAGTTTCCACACGTACTCACTCGCGGAAGAACGAAGACTCCGCGTAGTCATTAGGGGCCTGCCTAAAGAATTAGAGACTAGCCACATTCTCAGTGACCTTAAGTCACAAGACATACCTGTGTTGGAGGTGCATCGTATGCATCACCCACACAATAAGAAGTCGTACGACCTGATCCTAGCCATACTGGAATTAACTCCAGAAGGCAAGCAGGTCTTTAACATTAAGACGATTTGCGGCCTTTCAGGCCTTTCTATTGAAGCACCCCGCAACAGGGGCATCATTGGCCAGTGCCACAGATGCCAACTGTACGGACACTCTGCCCGAAATTGTTTCGCCCGCCCTCGTTGCGTAAAATGCCTCGGGGATCACGGCACCCAGGATTGCGCTCGCACGCCAGAAGCGCAAGAGCCCCCAAGCTGCATACTCTGCGGTGAGCTGGGACACCCCGCGAATTACCGCGGGTGTAACAGAGCGCCGAGGAGTACAAAGCGCAGGGGAGCCAAGAAGAACGGCCGTAGGAAGGGCCCCGGGGCCACACAGCCCCAAACACCCGCTCCTAAACAAACACCCAAGCCCGCGACTAAACCCGCGCCTAAACAAACGCCCGCGCCCGCTCCGGCCGCAGCGAAACCCGGTCCCGCTGACGGGACTACCGGGCAGAGCAAAAGCCAGAGCGCCGCGCCGGCGACTAACGCATGGACAAAACCATTGCCCATGACGCAAAAGAGCGCAGCCGCCTCACGGCCCGCGCCTCAAATCGCAACGCCCAAAATACAGGGCTCGTCAAATTTCGCCGCAGATTTCTCGCTAATTTGCGGCTTCATGCGCAGCATAAATGTTGCCGAACTTTCGACTTTAGCACGCAAAATCCGCGAAGCAAAGTCTCCTCAAGACCGACTCATGGCTACCGTAGAGCACATGAACGTCATCGACGCGATTTGGACGTATCAATGCGCCTAAACATCACGCGCCGCGTCGAAAATAAAATTTTTAATTGTTACCAATGGCGTCCCATAAAGGTAGGATTAAACCACGCTCTCTGACTGTCTCGTATTTTAACGCAAACGGTCTTAAGACGCAGTTAGTTGAAGTCGCGAATTTCCTTCGTGACCACGACATCGACGTTATGCTAGTGCAAGAGACTTTCTTAAAACCTAGTATGCGCGATCCAAAGATTGCCAATTACAAATGCATCCGTAATGACAGAGCGACCGCGAAAGGCGGCACTCTGATCTACTATAAAAAGTCCTTGCACTGTATCGCGCTCGATACACCCGACTTAGTTAATATAGAAACTTCCGCGTGTAGGTTAGCAATGACCGGCCATAGGCCGCTTGTACTAGCATCAGTCTACCTCTCGCCATCCAAACAATTATTAGAATCAGACCTAAAATCCCTACTAGATTTAGGCCGTTCTGTTATTCTCGCCGGAGACTTGAACAGCAAGCACGGCAGTTGGAATTCCAACGCAAATAACACAAACGGTAATATACTGTACAGATTAGCGGAGAGCCATAACGTAAACGTTATAGCTCCCGAAACACCAACCAGAGTTCCGACGCAGTTAAATCAGCAGCCGGACACTCTCGATGTAGCCATTATTAAGGACGTGAACTTAGAAATAGACTCTATAGTTACGCTTCACGAACTTGAGTCGGACCACCGTCCGGTCATTTTTAAGCTGGGCCGGCCAAATGGTGAGGTCACACAGACCAAAACCATTGTGGACTGGCGTACCCTCGGGGTCAAACTCGAGGCTACGAGCTCCCAGCACTTGGATGAAATACCAGATATTATCGACTCGCCAGAGGTAGCCTGTCGAGCGATAAAATCATTCTCAGGTCATCTCAAAACAGTCGTCGGAGAATCCTCCCGGACGGTTACGGTGTCGAGCGATCGACGCTGCAATCTACCGGCGGACCTCCGACGCCTGATTAGAGAAAAGAACCGTGCGGCCAAAGCGCACGACAGATATAGAACAGACGCGAATAGACTCAGACTGCGCCTCCTACAAAGGGATGTTAAAGAGCGCTTATCTGAGTACACTAAAGATAGCTGGGACACTATGCTTGGAGAAATCGAGCCGTCGCACACTGCCTACTGGCAGTTGGCACGGTCTCTCAAAGCAGAGCCGATCTCACCCATGCCGCCACTTATTAGATCGAACGACAACTCGCTCGCCTTCGACGACAGCGAAAAAGCCGAATGCCTTGCAGACAGTCTAGAGAGCCAATGCACTCCGTCTCTCGCGCCTGCGGATCCCGACCACCTGCAGCAGGTGGCCGCGGAACTCGAACGCAGGGCTGCCATACCACCAGTGGGCGAACCACTGACTCCAGTGACTCTCGACGAAGTCACGAAGATTGTTAAAAATCTTAAAAACCGATCCGCGCCCGGCCTCGATGGCATAAACAACAGGGTGATCAAATGTCTAACTACGCCGCTATTGTGTCTGTTAGTCAGTATTTTCAACGCGCTCCTCTCCAGCTGCTCCTTCCCGGACGACTGGAAGGAAGCGGACGTTATAGGTATTCCGAAGCCTCACAAGCCGAAGAACATCCCGTCCAATTATCGCCCAATAAGTCTCCTCAACTCGATGGCCAAGATTTATGAGCGAATAATCCTTAGTCGATTAAAAGACTACGTCCTTAATAATAACATCCTTCCAGACGAGCAGTTCGGCTTTCGCCCCGAACACTCGTGTACCCATCAAGTGCACCGCCTAACGGAGCACATATTAGAAAACTTTCACGACCGCCCTAAGCCAGTAGGCACAGGGGCCTTATTTTTCGATGTCGCAAAGGCATTCGACAAAGTCTGGCACGACGGCTTGTATTACAAGTTGTATCACACAAAAGTGCCGGACAGACTCGTGAACATCATACGAGCCTTCTTGTCCAATCGCCTATTTCGCTTCCGGGTAGAGGGAACGCGCTCCTCAAGCCGCCCTCTCCGTGCGGGTGTCCCTCAGGGCTCCTGCCTCTCTCCACTCCTTTTTTCGCTATACACTAGCGATATACCTAAAGACCCTAAAGTCAATCTTGCGCTTTTCGCAGATGACACGGCCCTGTATTATTCCGATAAGCACAAGGGCCGCATAACGATTCAGCTCCAAGCCGCAGCCGATCGCCTAGGCGAATGGTTCCGGAAATGGAGAATAGAGGTTAACCCCGAGAAAAGTGTAGCAATATACTTCTCGAGGGGCACGCCCAAGCCAGCTAGACGTTACCACACAATCGGCAACAATCAGCTAGGCTCGATCACCCTGTTCGGACGCCCTATTCCCTGGGAAAAGAGCGTCAAATACCTCGGGGTCACGTTAGACGCAGCGATGTCGTTCGCTGCTCACATTAAGAACGTGCGTAACAGGGCGGCTTTTATCGCAAGCCGTCTTTACCCGTTAACTTGCTCTTCAAGCAAAATGTGCTTAAGACACAAACTTCGCCTCTACAAGACATGCATTAGACCCGTAATGTCCTATGCATGCGTCGCGTTCGCACACGCGACGGGCAATCATATAAAGAAATTGCGGGCGGTGCAAAACAGATTCTTACGAAGTGCCACCGGAGCCGGCTGGTACCAACGCAATGTCGACCTTCACAGCGACTGTGAAATGCCCGTACTCTCTGAACACTTCAGAGAAGTATCACGGCGGTTTTTCGAAAAAGCCGCGGTTCATCCAAACCCGCTGGTGGTTAAAGCAGCTAATTATCGATGTAATAAAAACGCGACCGAACGCAAACGTCGACCGCAAAATGTGCTAGACGACACGGACGTCTCAGCACTCCCTGACCACGATACGGTCAGCCACGATCCGAACAACACTGTACACACAGTTAATAGTTTCAACATCACACGCACAACGTCGCGCGACCGCCGTAGAGAGCGGCGCGCAGCTATCGTCCATAACACCGCGTACACCAGATACACCCGTGTTCCAGGGCGGTTCTCACCGCCCAGAGTTTCCGACACACAAGTCGACAGTCCGAACGGAGGCCCGCAGTCTCCCTCGGACGGTCATTAGATGACTTCATATAATAAATTTATGGAGATATTCACTGTAGCGCAAGCACGCTAGCGAACGCAACGGTCCGAACTTAGATGTTTAGTAGGAGTCAATATTTATGTATATATGTTTTGGGTCAAACCAAACCTGGCACGCGGGCCCCGGGCCCGCGAGCACAGCATCCGATGAAGCTGTAAAAGCCAAAAGCCTAACAGCGATCACATCACCGAAAATATAGATAGCGTCAATCCAATGACTTAAACTTGTAGTTGCATGTAAACGATATCGTTCTTGGTGACGTCATTCACTGGGTCATTTTCAAGATCGGGTATAAGGAATATTATTTTCTATAATAAAATAAAAAAAAAATCATTGTAAGTATCTGTGGTGCGTGAGAAATAGTAAATTGTTTCCATTTACATCCTGAAAGACTTTTTTACAAAATGAACAACATTTGGGCTAGCGCGTTATCTAATATTAAATGCCAATTTCCTTTTTATTTTGCTACTTTGAGCGGTTTTATGTTTTTACGGCTCAAACCTTCTCCGACTTCGCTTACTTTCTGACAATTCCAAAGTAATTACCAAGTCATTTGCCGCTCGACTTCAGGCGAACACTGTAATAGGTTTTTGCACCACACAGAAAAAACGTCTGGTTGTTATAATTTCTTAGATCTAATTTTACATTATTTTGTTGATGACTAGTAAAACTAACAATTAAAAATTATCCTTAAAAATATTGCCACTGCAATGTAATGGAGCTGTTTTTTTATTATAAATGTTTATAAATTCTATAAATTCTTTAAAGTCTGCATTTATGAAATTGTTTTCTTTGTATAGGAGAAAGGACGAGACAAGCAAAACGTTTACCAGATCATTTCTGTGTTGACCACATTGCGGCCGACACCTCTGAGACATCAGTTCTTAAATCTCATCGTCATCATCACTTCAGCCCATCACTAGTCCACTGTCTTATCTTCAGTAGCCATACTGCGTGGCCTAGTGGTCAGAGTACCTGACTTCTAAGCCGCGGGTCCTGGGTTCGAATCCCAGCCGGAGCCAACATTTGTGCTAAAACATAAATTGTTGGTTTTCGGGTCTGGTTGTTGTGATTGTCCCCGTGTTTCTGACACTGCATCCTAGCCTACCTCCGATCTTATCGCATCAGCGTTACATCGGCCGCGGGTAGGTTGGGACGAGTGAGTGCCTCTGTGTTTGCGCGTACACTTGTGGCACTATAATATCTGCTGCGCAGTTGATGGCTCTCGACAGTAGTCGGCAGTTGTCACCGTGGTCGAAATCGGCTAGGAGAACATCATCAGCCATACGTCCAGAATTTTGACCAAATTGGTGGTAGTGTTATCTTAATCGACAATAAAACAGCGCTTTTGAGTTATTTCATGCAAAATATAATTTTACTATGGAACCATAACGGCTTTGCGGTGTTTTCTCCTTTGAATCAATCAATTATTTCAAAGAAATAACATTTACAATAACATTAAATACCCGTAACCACTTTTTACTAATAAGAATCGAGAATTACTGGTGGTAGGATTCCTATGCAGGAATCCGTCTAGGTAGGTACCACCCCAGGGCCAGTTATTCTGCCGTGAAGCAGTAGTGTGCAAACATTACTGTGTTTCGGTTTGAAGGGCACTGCGAGCTAGCGTAATCACTGGGCATATGAGACTTAAGAACTGATGTCTCAGGGTGACGGGCGCAGTGTGGTGTCACACAGTAATTTTCTGGGTGACACAGCATTTGTTATGGGCAGACGTTGCACTTACCATCAGGTGAACGTTTTGCTCGTTCCGTCACTTTAATTAAATAAAAAAAAATCGATATCATTACCACAGAGACGTAACATGTTAATTTTTTCGACTGGTGATACTGTTGCGTTTGAGTTGACGCTGCTGCTCGTCACCGGCCTGGATAATTTATATCCAACGTTTTTGAAATGATTATTCTGCCATTTGTCGGAGATCATGAAATTATTCTGGGACATTCCTTAATCGACTTTTATGACATCAATCAAAAGAAGACATGTGATGGTAAATTTCATAACGGCTTACAAATGATTAATTTCTCAATAAGGAATAAACTAAAGATGTCTTTGTAAAGTATGTTTATTACTTTAAAACCATTTATAAATTTTAATCTTAATGCATTTTGAAGTACATATTTTTAACAATGTTATTTATTTAGTTAGTATAATTAGTTTTGCGCCACGTGTTTATTTACAATTGAATTTCATCTTTCATAACACAGAGAACTTTTCACGTTGCGAAGGTAAAAGCGTATCATGTATTATTCAGAGCGCTCAGTGTTCGTCGTGTGCGGGGGCAAAGCCGCTCGTTATGTGGCGGCGAGCTTCTATGACGTCATTTAAAGAGATTGTGTACATTTTTTGCGAACTTCAGATTCGTTTCAGATACATTAAACGTATAAACATAAGTAGTGCTTAAACACAAGCTATTTTAAATTGATGGTGATTGATTTCTATAAAAACTTGATTTAAACGTTCACATTTAGAATGGAATAAAAAATATTTTTATACACATATCGTCGTTTCAGCCAACACTAGCCCACTGCTGAACATAGGCCTCCCCCAAAGATTGCCACAAAAGTTTGTAGCTCTCGTTTTGGGGGTATTTTGCCATAGTTGCCACGCTTGGCAGGCGGGTTGGCAACCGCAGTTTACTTATTCGGATGTTCCAGGACTATGCTGCTGCCCATCTCCTTGTTTTCATTTTCCCTCTGTTGTTTTTTACGACACCCACGGGATAAGATGGGGTGGTAGTTTCTCTTAAGCCGTTACCACACGAGGATTATATACATATACAGAAACGTAATTATGGTGATAACATAACAATATTATCACCCCATAAGTTTCAATCATTACATCATATTTTTTTTAAAATATGTCCCACTCTATAGTTTCTGCTGTACAGTTGCTGCTCTTTAAAGACATAAATTCCACACGCAAAATCACTCAAACCCGGGACAACGTATAGAAACGCCATACAAATATTAGTCCCATACGGGAATCGAACCCGCACAGAAGCCAGTCAGCAATCGAGCTGTTGTTAAAATTTATTTACTCATTCCTTAGGCATTTTCGTAAGTTAAACGAAACCCCTACTGAAAATAATCAATGACTCTTGTTATGAATAAAAAACTTTTTGCTTGAAGAATCCAGAATTATACACAGCAATTAAAAAATAAAAGTTGGTCAAAAATTTTTAGGCAATGGAGGCTACAAACTTTGGGAAGTGGTTACACAAAATATTTTTTTCATAGAATCGAGAACTGATCTACGTCCAAGGGATCATTTCAGACAGTCTTCGTCTTAATCTCGATCTAAGTTACCCACAGCTGAGCACAGGAATCCCCACATTTTTGAGAAGGCTTCGGAGCCGAGAATAGCTCGAATGGGTTGACGCAGTTCACACGAAATATTTTTATTCCTCGGACTAGATTCCTCACGACGGTTTCCTTGACCCTTTCTGAGCGTGGTAAATCTTTTTTGATTGTTGAAGTGCTGGCACCAGTGATCGGACCCAGGTCACTTGTGTACTATTAATTTAAATGCGTGCGCCCAGTGCCTGAGCTATCACAGCTACCTCAGCTGAATATTTATATGGTTGTGGTGGCTTAACAGAATCTACCACCCCATCACATCCCGTGGGTGTCGTAAAAGTCGACAGAGGGGAAATGATATCAGCAGCATCATCTTGGAACATCTGAATAACAAAACTGCGGTTGTCAACCCGCCTACAAGCATGGCAACTATGGCAAAATGCCTCCAAAATGAGAGCTACAAACATTTGTGGCAATCTATGTGGAGGGCTATGTTCAGCAGTGGACTAGTGATAGGCTTAAATGATGATGATGGTCGATTTTCGACCACGGCAGTAACTTCCGAATACTATCGGAGGCTATTATATATTAACTGCGCAAGAGATATTATAGTCCCACAAGTGTACGCCACAACACAGATACACTCACTGGTCATTCGATGAAATCGCGGGTAGGCTAGGTTGCAGTGTCAGAGACATAGCGACAATCACAACAGACGCAAACCCGAAAATCAACAATTTGTATTTTTGCACAAATGTTAGCTTGAATGGAATTCAAACCCAGTCGTATACTTCTATAGCAATGTACAGTAATGTTCGCACACTTCTGTGTTTCAGTCTGAACGACACTATCATTTAGTGTAATTACTGAACATAAGTGATTTAAGAACTGATGTCTCAAAAAGACGTGCACAGTGTGGTGTTTTACATGTATGTTTTGGGTGACACAGCATTCGTTATAGAGATACGTTGCTCGCCTCATGACTTTATATCATTAAAAAAAAACTTTTTTATTTTATTTTACTTAAGCTTTTAATGCATTATACAAACTCGTATACACCTTTAATAACATTGGATCTTGATCTGCAGGTGTAGTATTCAAGGTTTCAAATTGTATACAATTTATAATTTATTTTTTTAATAAAAGCCTTTGTTAGCAACAACACATAATATACAGCTAATTCACTGTATATTTACACTAAAGCGAAAAACCTATTACTGCTTTCGTCTTAAAGTTAGATGGCAAATTACTTGGTAATTACTTTTGAATTGTCAGTAGAGCTGTCAAGCGACGCTGGCGGTAGTTTAACTACTAAAGACAAAAAACTGCATATTACTGCATAGTACTGCAAATTAGAAATAGTAAATAGGCATGTGTACTTATTGACATTTTCAGTTTATGAATTATAAAAAGATTTTTCATTCATGTAGTTTTTATATTATTAGATACCTTGAAATTACTGGATCACGGGATTAATACATTGTAAATGAACTTATTTCACTTTAGGTTTGAACGTATAGGAGCATAAAAATATATGAAATTAAAATACAACGCTCATGTTTGAGCCATTATTCAGTAAAATACAATTTCCAATTACGTAAGAACCGTACTAGCTCAGTCAGTGTCTAAGACAAATTACAGGATTAAACAAATTGTTTTACACGGCGCATATGTCAGATCATCCCAAACAGATCCCTGTTGTCTATGAATTCCTTGAACAAATTAGTTATTTTCTTTCATTTTGTTTAGCTTTAGTAACTTTTTTTGTTGTAAACGAACATCCCTCTATAAGATGCAAAAGTATACAAGCTGGATTACTAATGTGGTCTCTCTTACCTATGTATATGAGCATATCTTGCTCTATAGCAAACAAAAAGATCAGTAAAACCCACGTAAAAGAACATATAGCTAATGTGAAGCATCGCCGCTCTAGGAAGTCTGCTGTCTGTGATCATGTTCTGGATCATCTCAACCATTACATCAGATTTGATAAACCAGAAATCCTCGCAAAATAACACCCAGTCCTACCAAGAATAATTCGCGAGGCGAGGCGAGAAGATGATTGGGTACTACCACCAGCTTGGGATCCTATGATTAATAAAATTAAATCAAAAACCAAGCATCAAGACACAGCTGTTTCTGCGTAGATCGGACCAAAAATGACATCAGGACATCTGTCATCTCAGTCCTCCAGTGACCATGGGTGGTGTAGTGTGCTGTGTGTGGGTTGAGGACGAAAGTAAAATAGAAGTATTACTTTTTATTTTATAAAGGACAAAAGTAAATATATTTTACCATCGTGCTCATTCCCTTCCCTTCATTTGTTATCTTTCATCAGCGTATCCATTTGAGGTACGGCAAACTAAATTGCATTAATAAAGTTTTATTTATATTTATTACAATGCCATACTATATATATATATATCAAAATATTAGTGTCCTCTGCCTGATTTTTTATTATAATTTAACATAAACTTTTATATACTCGTATATGTAATAGACAACTATCATACACGTAAATGTTATGTTTACGCCATTTGAGTACCATATTATTATGTACATATACACATTCTTCTAGTCCAAGGTCAATATCCAAGAAAATCTCAGTTCACTCTGTAATAAAGAATGCATCACAAGGATCAATTTCTATCAAAACTATTTACGAACTTCCAACTTATGGAGGCATGTCTACAAACAATTTGCATAGCTACCATAAACGTCGCTTCCTGCTGTTAAAGTACTTTATTTGTGCACATACAAATTTGTCGACAATAAAAGTTAATGGGACTAGTCGAGGCTGAAGACAGATGAAAGCTATCTAATTTTTTCTATTACAGGCTATTTTCTAAGGAACTTGAGGTATATCCAGGAAAATATAATTATAATAAACAATCGCCTTAGAATTTCGTGAAATAAATAGACGGATGTGTCAATTTTTTTAGTAAAACCTGCTACGGGGTAAATAAACCTTCAGCCACAACTTTAAACAGTGACTGCTGGACATAGGACTCTCCCAATTGGAACGATTTTCCGTTATCGCCACTCTAGGCAAGTCAATGTAATAGAACGGACTGTTCTTTAAGATTAGCATATTGTCAAAATCTCACAACTGACATTAAGTGACAGTTGTCATGTCATGGTTGGAGTTATCTCTCTGCCCAACCATCTTGTATCGAACGGATGTGCCCAATTATGAAATATTAAGATAAACAATACATGTGAAAAGTAAAAGAAAATAAAGGATGGAAGACCACTACAATATATTTTATTAACGTCAATCTAGACGTCAATACAGTGAATTGGCGACCGCAGCACGAGAAACCATGCATTAATTTGGATAATCTAGGTCTGGCACATTTGTTTTTTTGAAAAAAGTGACGAAATAAGCAAATTGCTCGCCTGATTGCAACGAGTGCAACGTCTCCCCATAACAAATGCTGTGTCACCCAGAACATTTCTGCGTCGGTGCACCCAGTGTCGTGAAGTGTCACCCTAAGACATCAGTTCTTAAGTCTCATATGCACAATGATTACGCTAACTCTTAGTGCCCCTTAAACCGAAACACAGTAATATTTGCACACTACTGCTTCACGGCAGAATAACTGGCCCTGAGGTGGAACTTACTTAGACGGAATCCTACATAGGAATCCTACAACTATATGGACAGATAAGTGTCAAAGTTTTTTCACGGGTTTTTTGTATTTAGATTGTATTAAAAATGCAGTTATATCATTTAATTATAGTTCTTAGCATGTTTTATTCCTAAATTAGGCCAACGTTTAACTGCAAATTTACCTGTTGGTACGCTGCAGTCTAAGATGGAGAGCTCGTAAGCCTAAAGAAAGCCTAATCATTTCATTTACCTCAATATAATAACACCTATGTCTTCGATTTACGTAGCTGGGCCCGTGAAATCTAGACAAAGGCTGAGAGTAGATCTGATACTTACTTCAGAATCGTAATCATCAGCCTTCTTTAAATTGGTTTAAGTAAGACGATAAACGAGGACACAGGGCACCTGATTATGGATTATTTAGTGTGACCTTTTTAGACATCAAAGTCTGTGGCTGTTTCCATTCTCCATTTGATACATAGCAGTCACACTTTACCCTAGTATTATAAGCACGGTCCTTCCTCGGTCGGTCCATATAACAAAAACATAGGTACAGCATATATTATTTAAATCTCTTTTAAATTGGAACAGTTAGAATCTGAAGCTAGTGTAATTAAAAACTGATATCCCAGGGTGACGAGCGCAACGTGGTGTTACACAGAAATATGCTGGGTGACATACCATTTGAAATTAGCAGAAGTTATACAACATCAAGTGAACGTTTTGCTCGTGTTCTCAGTTTCGTTAGGTACTATAAAAAAATCGACAATAGCACTATCATGCGCCGTATACCTGAGAGAGTCACAATAAAAACTCAATTTTTAATTTATGCAATAAAATATGCAAGTTTCATAAATAAAAAAGAAACCTAAAAACTTGAAATATTGTTTTTTTTCTTATTTGCAGTACAAAGTTTATAACCAGCCTGGAACTGTCACTGATTAAGAAATAAGAATGTAAATTAAGAAAAATATTTGAGTTATTTGCATTGCTAATATTTTCATCTAATTGTAAACGAGATCGAATAATTAATTCGAAATTTGTATTTAAGCATCGCAGAATTTTAAAACGGTAATTGTGAGCCGCGTGGTAACGGCTTAAAAGTATCTACCCCATCTCATCCCGTGGATGTTGTAACAATCGACAGAGGGAAAACTAAAACCTTTAGGTGGATCATCTTCCTGGAACATGTGACCAAATAAACTGCAGTTGCCAACCCGCCTGCCAACTATGACAAAATCCCCCAAAATGAGATGAAACATAAGTAATTTGTTAGCTATTACCTAACTTTTAAAGAGCACCGCCCACCGTAGCGTACACAAAATAATAACGCCACCGGCACTACAACTAGGCAATACACACCATTGAAGTGGTGAAGTATCAGCATCTTCCTGGAACATCTGAATAAATAAACTGCGGTCGCCAACCCGCCTGCCGGGCGTGGCAACTGTGGCAAAACTCTCTCAAAATGTGACCTACAAACTTTTGTGGGAATCTATGTGCGATGAATATGTTTATTATATAGTATATTAGTTATAGGCCGAAATAATAATAAAAAATTGTACCTCTTCTGGTCCGATAAAAGTTTCTGTTAATTTAATACAAATATCCCTTACATCGCTTAAATAAATACTAATATGGAAATCAGGAACGAGTGCTGAGCTCGGATTAGAAATGAACGCGGAATAAAATATTAAAGGAGTGACTCTACCTGAAAGTGTTTTTGCTTCTTGATTTGTTCTATTTAGGAAACCACAGACACGTTTTCTCCGAATTTAATGAATCAGAACGGTTTAATGGTTGAGCCGTGAAAGGTAACAAACATAGAGGAGGTAGACAGAGGTACAGAGAGAGTTACTTTCGCATTTATAATATTAGTATTGATATTTATACACTTTATTAGTATACTTAAGATTTAAATGTCTTTTAACCGATTTCTCATTTATAGACTTAAATTTCACATGCCAACACAACGAACAGAACGCACAGAAAACCAACCATTTGTGTTTTTGAACATACCAGTATATTGGCTCCGGCTGTGGTCCGAACCCTGGGCCCCGGCGTAGAAGATAGTTACGAGAAATCGAAAGAAAAATCTAACGAAACCAGAATAACGAAAAAGGTTTCTGTGACCAGAAACGCACTAACGTTGACTAACTACAAACGATACATATCAAGCAATGGTCTTAGTATACTAATAGCATCTTGGATATGCTATATCATAAAATGCTTTGGACTATGATCGTCGATTATTTCCACGGGGGCGAAAAGTGGGCTACATGTGTAGCCTCTGCCTGCCCGTTACATAAGAAAAAGGCGTGACTATATGTATGTATGTACTAAAAATATAACGGTACAGATTTAGTCGCAAAGCAATCAAACATTTTGAATATTCCTGCCGATTATCCTCGATGCTAATCGGAACATCGATTATCCGGAAACCATAGAAATATTTTTGATGAAAGAACCGGAAATTTAAAATTATTGAGTCAATCCACGTAAATTGTAAAGAATCGTGAACCAATACAATGGAGAATTTTATCACCCAATGACACAGTAGTTAGAATATTTTTTACCCATAGAAAAATTTTTAGGAGGAAGTGGCTAGACGAGCAAAACGTTCACCGGATAGTAAGTGCGACGTCCGCCCATAAAAAATGCTGTGTCACCCACAAAATTTCTGTGTTACACAATAAATCGCCCGTCCCCCTGAAACGTCATTTCTTAAATCTCATATAGTAATAACACTAGCTACCAATGCCCTTCAATCTGACAGACAGTAATGTCTACACACAGTGCTTTACGGCCAAATAACTAGACACGCGGTGGTACTTACCAAGATACCGGATCCCTTTACCGGAATCCTACCACTATTAGCTTTCGGATTAGGGTTCATTGTGGCCACATAAATCTTTCTCGAATCGTTATGCATAGAATTCTCTCCACTGAAAATCCGAAGTATTAAATGCAACTGGTGAGACTTGCAGCACTATCATATATCCACTATACCTATATTATTTTGGGCATTATTCGGAAAATAGCCATATTAGCTTTATTATATGGAACGCAACTATCCCAAACTTTTAACAAAATATTATATTTACTGCTCTTTGTTTGATTATTTAAAGAGACTAACAATTAAAATACGGATTCGGCCTAATTTCTATATCTTGATTAGAACTATAAATGAAGCCAAACTTTTATTTACTCTTGTAAGGTTAAGACTCCATGCAAATCGGTTTTAATATCAATAACGATTATTTAGCTTTTTAAATATCCCGTGAAAAATATTTAATTTTCTGGGATAAAAAGTCCTATATCCTCCAGGATGCAAGCTATGTCTGTGCCTAATTTCGTCAAGATTGGTTCAGCGGTTGTACCGTGAAAAGATAACAAACAAACACAGGGACAGAGAGAGTTACTTTCGCATTTATAATGTTAATATGTATAAGTATATTAGTATGGATTTTTAAATCCAAGAAAACGGGTATGAGATATTTTTAATGGACGAAAGTGTCGAGACTAGCAAATCGTTCACCTGATGGTAAGTGCTATGTCCGCCCATAACAAATACAGTGTCACCTAGAATCTTTTTGCGGCACCACACTACGCTCGTCACCCTGAGACATCAGCTCTTTAGTCTCATATATGATTACAGTAGCTATCAGTGCCCTACAAACCGAAACATATTAATGTTAGTACACCACTACTTGACGGCAGACTAACTAGAACTGCGATGGTACCTACGTAGACGGATTTTACGGCATAGAAATCCTACCACCAGTAAACTGTTCTACCTTACCTGTCGTAAAAGGTAATGACGTCGGTGATAACCTTGTTGACATAAAAATGCAAAATACGAAAAATTATTTGAATTTTGAGTAATAAATAATTAAATTTAACACTTTTTTTTGTAGTATAAAAAAGGCTTAGCTCTGAGAATGTAAAATGGTAAGAAGATCTACAAGTTACAATTTCATTTACGAGTATAACAGATAAGGACATTCCGAAGAAAGCAGAATATGAGATAATTATTAAGAAGATAATTATATACTTATAATTAATGAGGAGTGGAATGTTACTAAGTGCTGTTCAATCAATGCACTGCTGAAAAGCAGAAAGAAAATAAGTATTTCTGCGAATACGGATAGAATGCCACTGGAACTGATTCGGAGACGTGATCACGTGTCATCATCGTGTTAACGTTACATCCGCACTCAGCTAATGTGACGTTAGTAAAAAAAAAGTGTTTGTAGATTGTTTAGAACTGCAGAGTATGCTAATACATTATACTTATAATTAACACTTCATTAGAGAGTTAAATCAAAAACTTACACTCGATTATCGTAATCTTTTTATTAACAATAAAATTAATCATGTGCGATACATATTTTAGGTTTCCAGTTTACTCGCAGTCCTCCTTTGAAGAGATTCAGAAACATGTCCCAGCTTTCTTTTAAACCATGCAATCGCCGCATTTTAATGTAAATGTCAACACAAGAACTTATTGTGTTCATCAAAAAATTAATTTTCAAATGGTTTTGGTCTCCTGCCACGAGCAGGAACCTTCAGCTGCCTGATAAGACGTATCCCAAATAATCAAATACCTATACAGTTATATGATGAAAAGCACTTGCGTTTTCGTTTAATTATATTTAATTGCAGAACGCACTTCTCTTACCAATTTATAATCGAGAAATATGTAAGAAGAAAAATTTATGGAATATATGTAACAATAAATAAATTTTTATTTACAGATAAAAATTGGATCCCCTATCTATTATATTTTTGGGCGTTTCAAGAAATAAAGCCATCGATTAAATTATTACTAGAAATATTTGCCTAAAACAACCCAATATATTCACGCATTTGACAATTGATCTGGGTTTGCGTTTATGAATATGATAGTTTATTAAGCTGTTAATAACAAATACAATATCAATGAAAAATACAATACCGCCATCAAAATCTCGATCCTAGCCCTTGTACATGTCCCGTCGGGTCACTCGTGGCACATAAAAAAATGTTCCATTGAAAAACATTATCTTATAAATACGTATCATAGACAGTATTTACAAATCTCTTATTTTTAAATAATTTTAATCGTTCTTACATTTTGGTACCATTTTCATTTTATTTTATCAGATCATATTCATAAATATAAATGATGAGAACCAAATAACGTCTACAAAAGCTTCACCAATAAATACCACCTAAATGCAAAATTGTTGCACAACGTGATATATAAATTTTTGACAATTTATAATGAATTTAAGTACAAAACTCTCTTCGGTTGATTAATATTTTTACATTAAAACATTTTTATCTACTTAAATCTTATTTGGCAGTAGTGATTTTGAATTTACCAAACTGTTGTTAGTGTCAGTTTTACGCTACCTTTCTTAATACATAGGTAATAATAAACCATTTTATATAAGAAATTACAATATTCTATGGTCGTTTTATTTGTCAGAACAACTGATTCCGAAAGAAATAACTTCTTTTTTAAGAATATACGCATATTAACATATCAATTTTTTTAAAGAAAGGTCTACCTATTCCCTTATCTGATGATGAGTTGTAAACATGGGGAAGTGTGGTGATAATTTACAAGGATTGGAATGTATTTACTGAAGTCTTCTGGGATTTAACTATAATTAAAGCTCAAATTTAGTAGGTAAGAAAGTATCTGTCCCTTTATATGTAGTAAAATATAAAACAAAACTATAAAATCTCCACCGCTAATGATTTTGGCATAGTCGTTTGGCACGTAGTACAATATCTGAATACAAATTGGCACATGACATATTTTGTACACATAGTTCTAATAACTGTGTTACAGTGAAGACAGTGTAACAATCGCAAAATGAGAAAATGAAAATTATTTTAAATTTATAATAAATAGTCCACATTTAGCTCTCCAATTCGTTATGACGAACCTTAATAATTTGAACAACAAAAACTTTATCTTTTACATAGACACACTTTATGTACAACAAACTTAGTATGTTAAGAATGTTGATATACGCTAAAGTGCATTTGCACGAAACATACACATTGTATAAACGGAGATTGCGCAGGCGCTTACGATACGCCTGGCCATCAGCACTCCGAGCACTCCACACCCTCGATGTACTTAAACGATATTAGATTAAAGATAATATTGTCTGGGCAAAATCTCACTCCACGAACACTCGTCAATTATTAGCGAGTTGTATATACTAAGTATATGTATATAAATTTTGATAAAGTTAATTCGTATTTAAATATTCTGTAATAATATTAATTCATCATAAAAACACTTCAACAGAGTCATACGTGCATTCACAACTTTGTTACTGGGGATATTTTTCACAAAACTAGTGCAATTTCATCGACACTTGCTTGTTGTCATCAACGCTTAATTTTGCGTCAAGTAATGTCTTGTGTCAATACACTGCGGAAAGGCGAGGCATGGGTATGGGCGAGAACACACGAGGACGTTGCAAGGCGCGCCGTTAAATAATGCTCTCACGATTCCGCTCATTTTCCTCTTGCGAACTTAATGAGCTGCCCCCGCAGATTTGCATTTCAATCTCTTGCAACCTATTATAATAACAATAAAGATATCAGTTTTAACGATACTTACACAAATGATCTAGATATATTTTAATAATAGGTTAGAATTCTCTTTTCATATTTATCTACAATTGTTAAATTTATAAAATATGTATAAAAATGTTACTACCTCTATTTTAATATTTTAAGGATGTATGTAACAGAAGTGTTCAAAAAATCGAATATAGTATTTAAGTTTCTCTTTTTCTTTCAAATATATTGTAATATACACGTAAATAACTGGTACATATGAATTTCTAATGCAAACCTCTGATCGACTTCCCACTGCTGCTGGCTGAGTTTAGCGGACATTGCGGCGTTTTCTGTCTCTACTGTATAAAGACGCTCGCGTAATCTTTTGATCTCGCACTCGAGCACCTCGTGCGAGTCGAGGAGAACGCGAGGTGCGGTGCTACCGGCCGCGACGCTGCCGCCTCCAACTGCACTGCTTCGAGCACTCGATGCACATGACGCTACGGGGGATGCTACGCGTAGGGGGCTTACTGACGAACTGACAAAAAAGGAATATTATGAACCAATCCAGTTAACTTATAGTCTAATGTTATTTTATAAAAAAATCATAGATTATGAATCATTATTATCATTACTACCTATAGCAACTCCACTATTAAATTTAGGCCACCCGTTTAAAGTAAACTACATATATCGATCAACTTCTTATAAATAGCACCTGTAGTGCGGGTCTTTCTACAGTGTCGTTATATGGTACTATACTACCCATAAACCTACCTTACTAAGCGATTGTCGGTTTTTTATGTGACCGGCCTATTGCCATTTCCTCTTATTGGTTATTTTATTTAAAGTCAAAGTGAAAGCCAAAGTTTTTAGGCTTCTTAAAGTAGTTATGAACCAGTTGTAAAACCCAGTTACCAGCTCATTGATAACTTATTAACACTGTTTAAATTACTACAGTATATTATAAGTCTATGGTTTAAATTGCCTTATTATTATTATTAACCAGGGAGCTTGCAAAAGCAGAGCAAGAGTTATTACCACCCATTTTTCTTTTTTCTTCTATTATTAACAATTCCCCACATTAGGGTTTCTCTTGTATAGTGGGTATGTTTTTACAGACATACAATTCGTATGCCCAACACTTAAACGTAAGCTACATTTATTTCTCTTCTGCAAATGTTGTCATTGGAAATTCAATTTTCAATATTTTAAATTTTATTCTAAATTACAAACGATGATGATGTCGGTACTGTAAAGTATATGATGAAGTACGAAGTATATAATATGTAATTTTACCTATAAAGCTGGTCCCGGTAAGAAGGCGGGTGTGAAGAATGCAATGGTGGAGGCATCGGAGCGGGCGGAAGATGCATATCCTCTATTGGAACGCGACCACTTGTCTCTACCAGTCCTGGAGTTGACTGGCATCGCCCCATTGCCACTATAAGATATGAGAATTAACCGCAATTGTTAAATCGGTGCACATATATTTGTACCAAATATTTCAGAAATAAAATAATTGCAAAAGATTTGATGGCAATTTTAAGCAACTGTGGTTCTTCGTTTAATATATTTCAATTAATTTGAAACATATGCCTTTGAATATAGATGTTACATTAAGATGACTACCTTTCTCTAGTGGAGCTTTTTTATATTTTTCAAGTCTCTTGACAGCAATCGCTTCGAGGCGAACCCTGGCAGCAGGGTACTCCTTGAGGACGTCCCACATGTCCTTCTTGCTGAGCACGAAGAGATCGGAGTAACCCACGGAACGCACCGACGCTGTCCGCCGGTTGCCTGTCGACGTGTCATCCACACACTCCGTGCCAACCGGTGCTCGGCCAAAAACATCTCATGCAATGTTCCGACTTTATTAAATTTACCAATTAAAAAGATTTAAAATTTAACTTCAATTTTGATTTAAGTAAAAGCCAGAACAGTACACAAGTAATGTATTAAGGAGCGCCGAACGCACCAGTAGCTAATGGGTAAGAGAGGATGAGCTTTCCTTTAAACACATACACTAAGCTTAAGAAGAAGAAAAAGAAAGATGTGAACCAACGTTACGTATAAAAATAAGTCAATAAATTCGAATACAAAACAGATCAGGATTTGAGACAAATATAATAATAAACCTTAAATGAACTAAAAGAAGCCACTTCTATTGGATTGTCAGTAAGTGCTCAATTACAAAGCGTTCCAGGTAGAAAAGATATGTAAAAACTTAACTATTCTTTCATAAAGGTACTAAGCATTTCTACTCATTTTAATGCCTATTTTTGACGATAATAATAAAAACTAAAATAATTATTCTGATTTAAGTGACTGTATAGCTAAAGTTCTTAAATGTAAATCTGAAAATATAGAACATGTCACATTATTGGGATATCATGCACCAAGAGGTCACGCCAAATATATGAAGTATTCGGGGAGGATGCAAAGCGATCGGGGACACTGCCTTCAATACATCCAAAGGAGATGAAACAATTATGCAAAGGAAATATGACGCTAAAAGCTACTAATCCTCAAAAGATACTGAAATAGACACTACTGTAATGGAAAGAAATAAAATTAACAACTAATCTTACCATACACTATCAGTTGGTTTATTAAACAAATATTTCTACAACGATCTTTCAATTGGCACAGAAAGAATACTGAACTACATACAAAATGAAAGGAAAATACTAAAATGCTAACAGCTTTCATAAAAATTAAAAGAAATGTAGAAGCGTTTCCTAGTAACAACTCCATTAATAAACGTGTTAGCGCTTTTCTTTTTCCAGATTACTACTTTTAGAAGATCATCCTAATGGTAGCAAGTAGGCAGAAGGAGCGCTAACAATCGTTCAAGTATGATGTCCCAGAACCTGTTGGTAGCGTCGCGGCCGCTCCCTCGGCCTGACTGCAGCGTCTCCTCGAAACGTTTGCGTTTGCGTTTGCTTTTCAAAACTTTTCAAGAAATAATAAAATAGAATAACAATGGCGTGGCGTCTCGGGCCGTGGCGATATTTACCAAGTTGTTTACCTGCCGTGCCCATGTTCAGAATGGAAATTTCGCCAAAATAAGAACCCGCTTTGAGTGTAGCTAACACCGTTTTTCCGTTGTCGCCTACCACCTGCAGTTTACCGCGATTCACTATGTACATTTCCTTCCCAACTTCCCCTGAGGACAATGTAGAAAATATTAAAATTGTAAAATAATTCCCATGTTTATAATTCTTAATTTATTTCATGATGTGAAAACTTCTTTAGCATCGATGTGATTTGAAACTCAATGAAACGAAATAGATACACTAAAATGAGACAAATGTATACATATTTAGGATTTAGCCTGCGAAAGAATAAGATAGAGGAGAGTATACAGTGTTTCCTGTTATATTTTTTTTTGCGAGTTCGTCCAAATCTTCGGTGTTTTCGTAGATTTTGCTCTCATTAACTAAACAACAGAATCAAAAACAGTAATTGACGTATTTCAATAATATATTGATGAAATCCAAACCAAAGCATTTATTTCATACTTTAGTTACTATAAGCCACTCGTGTCATTTATTGAAATTGAAAACTTGGAATCTGTATAATATGTAATGATATTACATTAATATATATGAAATGTAAAATAATTTTTAAACTTATAACAATATTAAAATCAACTAGCTGATGCCCGTTTCGTCAAGATAGCTTCAGCGGTTGAACCGTGAAAAGGTAACAAATAGACAGAGGAACAGAGGGAGTTACTTTTATAATATTAGTATGGATAAACCCTACAATTATCCTACTCCCGGTAATCTGCATTCGTCTCATTCTCTCGAAATTTAGTTTTCTGAAGGTTTCACTTCTACAGCGAGAACTGTTTAGTTTCTTGATTAATTTTTAAAGAAACGAAATATCGCAGACTTGGTTTCTATAAGTTTGTTGTATGTAATATGTACAGTTGTTTTCATTTACTTTTTTTCTTATCTAAGATTAATTACCTTTCCTGCAAATATAATCGCCTGGCGAGAATAGCACCGGTCGAAGTCTAAGTACTAGCTCGCACAAAAATCCAGCCTCGGTGTTTTGAAAAATCTCCACCCTACGGAAAAATATATTAATACTCGTTAAAGTGGAAATGGTTTACATAATGCTTATGTATCTAATGAAATATATAGACTTCCCAGACGTTTAACTCGTTTGGAGGTTATAAATTTTTCCTTTCAAGTTTTAGATGTAATGAGAGTATTCCTGCTCGTGGGAACGCAATGGGGGTAAGGATTTTTTGACTCGTACCAAAATGGCAGCGACGTGGTTCGCCACTCGCCATGTCTCGTTCCCCGCGAGGGCGAAAAGTGGGCTACATGATTGGCCTCTGCCTACCTGTTATATGGGAAAGAGGCATGATGGTATGTACGTATGTGAGAGTTTTCAGTCTCCATTAGATACGAGAACGACCTGACTACAAAATCACTATTGTTCAAGTAAAACAAATGTAAAAGTTGTTATTGCATTCTTAGTATATTTACGTTGCGCGTTAGAAAGATTAGGTGCCAAGGATAATAGTAGATACCCGCTATTTATTTCATTAAACTATGCCCCACAGCATCGTGAATTGTGTATGGATTTCTACTGTATCATGGGTAGTTTTTACAAACATAAATTTCACATGAACGGCACAACAATTGTGTTTTTGCAGGACCCGTGGCGTAATAGTTAGGTAGGTACTTTAACCACCAAATTGATTCCCGGATCAGCGACTGCGACTGTAACTGATCTGGGAACGACGCCTTATTAGATCCGTTCTTTAGATCTTGAATATGTACGTATATTCAGCGTCAATGAAACTTTAATAACGCGATCCAAGCGCATGAGCAGTTTCTTGAGCTTCTCAAGTAGAAACATAAATGTCACTACGGGTTTTTTTTATTAAAGAAATTGACGAGACGAGCGAATCGTTCACTTGATGGTGCAATGTCTGCCAATAACAAATGCCGTGTCACCCAGAAGATATTTGTGTACAACACACTGCGCCCGTCTCCCTAAGACATCAGTTCTTAAGTTTCTTATGCCCGTTAATTACACCAGCTATCAGTACCCTTCAAACCAAAACACAGTAATTTTTAAGCGCTATTGCTTCACGGCGGAATAAGTAGTCACTCGGTTATATGTAACGAATGCCTGCCTAAACGAACTACTGCATAGAAATCCTAACACCAGAAATAACATATCGCAAAACTAGGCAATAATATAACAAAATGACATTCAAGAACAGGTGTAAATATTTAAAGTAACATCCTAGCAACCCACTGCTGGACGTACGCCTCTTATGGAACTAGGCAACCACGCCATGCTTTTTCAGTGCGGGATAACAAACTTCTCGTGTCCTCGAAGCTGCTTATCTAATGAATAATAATAATAACAATTCCTAATGCTAAGTATGAAGTCACAAAATCTGAGTTAAATAATGTACAAACGTTATCTCGACATTTTCAGTCTTCCGTAATGTTTTACACTTGATGGGACTTTACGTAGCAAATAGAATCAATAGTAAGTGCTCAGACCGTGAAAATATACACTACTTAATATGTTAATAAATGTAAATTTGCACATATATTAAATCTAATGTTTTTTATTATTTCAGGTTTGTCATTACTTTAAATCTTATGTATTTTCATTAAATAATACACTCGGATTAATCAAAAGTTTTGATAAATTTGTTTTTGTGAGAATTGAGGAACGACCGCGTGACTTAGTGGTAAGAGTACTTAACTACTGTAGTTGTGATAATCACCGTGGCTCTGTCACTGCATTCTATAGGCACTATAATATCTAATTCATAGCTGATTTCTTTCAGTATTCGGAAGTTATCAGGGTTCGAAAAACGCCAGGAGGATGTTTAAATTATTTTGTGAGAATGTAAGAGTTATTTATAATTATTAATTACATCGATCATAACATTTCCCACATTAATACAAGTTAGCGAAAAAATAAAAGCGAGCTATTTGGAGACAAAAAATTACGTTTCACATAAACGAACACTTTTGCATAATTCATGGACGTAAAAAGCGAATGTTTCTGTTTTTAATTATACAACACGGGATATTAAGCTTGAACTGGCACTCCTACGCTGCATAAATGAGGACTTGTACTCAGGCTCTCGGCGTCTAGTCGTTACCTACAAAAATATTTTATATTCCTTTTTAATCCGCGGATTCGTCTGTGTAGAATCGGAGAAACCTAAACTCGGATTTTTTTTATAGAAGAGGATACAAACAAGCAAGCGGCTCACTTGATAATAAGTGGTCACTATCGCCCAAGAACATCCGCAATACCAAATAAATTGCGGGTGCGTTGCCGGACATTGAGAAAGGCCTATTGTTGGTAGGATTTCTATGCAGGAATCCGTCAAGGTAGGTTCCACCCTAGGGCCAGTTATTCTGCCGTGAAACAGTAGTGTGCAACATTACTGTGTTTTGGTTTAAAGGGCACTGAGAGGACTATTACACAGGCCATTTTAGACTTAAGAACTAATGTCTCAGGGTAACGGGCGCAGTGTGGTGCCACACAGAAATGTTCTAGGTGACAGAGTATTTGTTATGAGTAGACGTTGCACTTACAATCAGGTTGACATTTTGCTCGATTTGTCACTTTCTCCTATTAAAAAAATTACGACTGACTGAATCTTCTGTATATAATCTGTATGTAAATAAAATAATCTGAATCGGTGTAACCATCTTGAGAAAAACCAGAACTAACTACACCGACTCGCAGCCCGCTTTTCGCCCCCGCGTAAAACGAGACGTGACGGGTGACGAATCATGTCGCCGCCATTTTGGTACGAGTCTTACTCTTGGAACGAGTTTTTTATGTATAAAATTTTCATATATTCGTATGGGTATGGGAAGGCCATACTCGATGTAACGCTTATGCAATACGATCGCAGGAATGGTTAATAATAGAACAAAAGTATTGAGACCCGAAAATCAATGATATTATTGATTTACGGATTTCATTGTTAAAAAATTAAACGCGATAAAATCCGTTAAATTAATAAAACTACTTTTACGGATTTTATCGCGTTGTTTTTTAAACTATTTATAACCCGACGTTTCGAGTACTTTACAGCACCCATGGTCACGGGGGGGGTACGCGCTAAACGCGATAAAATCCGTAAAAGTAGTTTTATTTAATGTGTAATATTCGCGTAAATATAACAAATCTGTTAAATTAGTTTCATTAAATCAATGATATTAATCAATCTGCTGCATTTGGTAAGCAGACATGTGCCATGCAGTCCTCAACAGAATACAAATTGCTGACGTTTAATATTGTAATCAAATCACTTAACATGTTATAAAGTTGATCGAACTGCACTACAAGCGATGTAATCCACTTTATATGCTTCTGTTTAAATTGATTCTACAACATGAATATAGTTTAACTTATTTGATTTTAGAATTTTTACGAAAAAGGAGTTAACTAAAGTTTGAAGGTGGTTTTGTTAGGCAAAAAAACTGATACAACTGGACGGAAAACAATAATTAAAAAACATATTATGTATTATTTTATAATATAATGATAGATTATGTTATTAATAAAAGTTATTTATTGAATACAAAACAAAAATGACGCAATACTTGTATTAAATAAATAAACGAAATTACCTGCGTCTATTAATTTAACATAATTAAATGGTTAAAAATACAAAAGGAAAGTGTTAAATAACGTGATAAAAAATGATGAAAAATCTTATAAAAGAACATAGAATATACATATTTTAGAAGAGAGCTCTTGTGAAAAAAACAAACCTCTTCAACGTGTCAAGATGGACGTTGATGGCAATTTCCGCCTTGAGTTTGTCGGGGAGGCAGGAGACAGCCTTTTCCTCGTCGGAGCACTTTTGTGTGAGCCAAAGATAATCGAACCATTTTATCACTTTCACTTGCAAATGTGTTGGTACTCGCCTCATGCGCATGTATGTCTTCACGCCATCCAATTTCGCTGCAACAACAGTATATATACAATTTAATAAATTAACGATCGCGTTGCTCAGTATTCAACATTCCTTAAATTTTCGTGGGCCCTGGATTCAAACTCCAGCTCAAGCCAATAACTGTGCAACACAGATGCTATTAGTTTTCGAGCATTTCCGTATTGTGGTAGTCTAGTGTCTATAACATTTCATCACCCTACTTTTAATCTAATCGCAAATAAGTTTTATCGGGTCCGGGGAGGTGCAAATGAGTGAGTGCCTTTACTTCGTGCAAATGCTTAATAATATATGATACAGATGTGATATCATCTGGCAATTAACTGAAATATTTCGCCATTTTCTAAATCGGCCAAGAGGAGATCATCACAGAATTAGCCGGTAATTAGCTAAAAAAAAACGATGCCGGCACTGGTGATCGAACCCAAATGCTCCAGCGTGCTATAAAATTAAAGGCGAATGTCTGACCTAGAAGTGGGACACTAATATGCAATTACTTTACTATACAGTACAAAAATGTCGCTGCCGACGAAATCGGCAATGAGAACATCATCATTAAAATCGACTCAACACGATGTGCTCATTAAGACAAAATCTATGAACATCTTTGATAGCTTTTATTATTATTGTGTCGTACCTTATATTTGTTGAACAACTAAGAAATTTTAGGAGATAGCTCTACTATAAATTCCTTTTTAGCTACAATTCAGTATTAGTTCAATGATATTTAGAGCGCACAGATTCGTGTTCAAACTGCATGCAGTTTGAAAAGTTATTTCGAGGCCTACTAAGTATTATTTTGTAGCGTATAGAGATAATATTCTAGCGTGCAATGAATTGAAGAAACTTAACATGTTATATTATAGGAGACCAAGCTAAATGAAATACTATGTAGGTAATAAAGAATTTAGTAAACTATAAAATAAAGTATTCAAGAAAAAGAAAACTTACAAATTCGGTTGTATTTATATATTCGGTTACCTTCCCCTTGTTGCATAGAATTATTGTGAGAAATGTTTCTAGATGCCTTTTTGTTTAGTGGATTGATGTTATTATAACCAGAAGAAAATAATACATGCTAATCGTAGCAATTTTAGAAAAAGTCAACTAGGTACAGACACAGTATATCGAATCGTCCAGATTGGTTCCTTCACATAAACAGACTTCTTCATAATACTAAAAAAAGAAGACTCTGCTTTTAAATTAAGTGGTAATGTAGTAAAAGATAAATACAAAGTTGAAAATGAGTTAATAAAAAAGTTTTTTATAATTTACCTGCTGAAACTACTAAACATTTGCAGTCAAGTGCCGTAGTTTCAAAGCCTTATCTAAGGGAGCATGTAGTAGAGAAATTTCTTCTAATTACCGTCCTATTACTGTGTTGCCAGCTTTTAGTAAAATATTTGAAAAAATGGTTGATCGTTTTAGTAAATAAAAAATTTTAAATGACAAGCAGTTCGGCTTTAGAAAAGGTAGGTCAACGACTAATACCGGTGTTAAACTAGCCTCATATGTTCTTCAAGCCTGGTAAGATTTTCATGAGTCAAATATATTATACAGTCGGTGTGTTTTGTGATCTCTCAAAGACATTTGACTGCGTGAAACATAAAAATGTAATATGTAAACTTTAATACTAATACTATTAAAATTAATGACCTACCATATTTGGTTGAATCTACATCATTGTTGTTTAAAGTTAACCGAAATGACTTAACGCTGGAACAGCCCAATGAAACTCAAACTAGAAGATTTTTTTTCCAAATGGTTTGCGGCAAACAATTTAGTTTTAAATGCAGGCAAAACAAAATGTTTACACTTTGAAATGTCTAAGTCGGCGCATAATATTTATATTAATTTACAGAATTCTAATCTAACGTTTGAAAATTCAACCTTGTTGTTGTATTCCTTGGGATCACTATTGACTCCAAGTTACAGTGGGATTGAAAAAAATAGCTCCGACATTAAGTTCTGCCATTTTTGCAATAAGAAAGATTAGACAGCTGACTGAGGAAGCTACAGCTAAATTAGTATATTTTACATACTTCCAACAGTATTATGCCCAATGGCGTATTACTATGGGAATCCGCAGCTGGATTGGAAACAATATTTATTTTTCAAAAACAAGCATTTCGGGCAATCTTGAACTTGGGAGATCCCAAGTTCAAGATTGAAGATAGCGAGTCGCTACGAGAACTATTCAGGGAGACTAATATTTTGACACTTCAGTCGTTTATTATTGAAAATATTAGTTAGTACGTACGGAAAAGCCTCGGTAGCTGAGGGACTGGGCGTTTGCTTTAAATTTCATAGTACGCGAGTGACCTGGGTTCGATTCCCAGTGCCAGCACCACTAAAATTGTTAGTTGCAATTTTAAGTGCTGATTTACCACGTGCTCGGCGGTGAAGGAAAACATCGTGAGGAAACCTGCATTTCTGAGAAATAAAAATATATTTCGACGACATGTGAAGTCCGCCAACCCGCATTGGAGTAGCGTGGTGGATTCTTCCCAGCTCCAAAAACCCTCTCGGAAATGAGAGAAGGCCTGCACTCAGCAGTGGGACATTTAAAGGCTGTAACTTTACTTTTTTTTGCTTATGACGTGTAATGAAGAATATATAAATCTGCTATAGAATTATGGAACACCTAAATTATCCAGACTAATGACGAGCGTCATGGCACCTGAAACACTGCATATTTAAGGTACCATGAAAATCCTTCTCTCCCAACTTTTGGCCCAATTCCTTCAGTGAACTTTTTACAGGCTTACGGACAAGTAGAAGATTATGTTATGCCCGCATGTGCAGGACACAAAATTAAGAAATGATGAATTGACAAGAGTCATAATTTATAACAAATCCAGACTCAAAGTGTATACACATGATAGGAGACAAATAATGTATGTTAAATGGCCAGAAGAACGTTTTATTCCAGATTAATTTACAAAAAATATCGAATTAGTTTTCATTCTGTAGTAGTCATAGAGTTAGAATTTTATCAAATAGTTTCAGGGAGTTGGAGCTTATTAATTGTGGCACGCCAACTGCCCCAAGAATTAGGTAGAAATCGTCAGTGAGTATGCTAATCTATTTTTATTCAAGGTCATAACTATGTATTAAGATATGGAAATGCCGTTGCAGATGAAAATTCTTGTAGATTTAAATCAAACAGATTTTAAAAGCTCAGAGCTTAATTTGAGTTAGCATTCATGGAACAACCTCCAATGAATCGAAACTCATGCTCCAGCTACATACCATAATCTAAAATATGTATTAATAGAAGAATGAATAAAAATGGATCTGTTATCTGTTACTTTACCTTAAAGCACAAAGCTATGTACAACTATGTGCAACTTCATCGGAAATCTCATCTAAAGTAGCATTAACCTCTGAAAGGTAATTTACCTCATGGATAAATCTATTTTGGTATCAATTTTATTACTGAATAGGAAATTTCACGAGACATGGTGACATCTGAATTCCAATGTTAAGTAATTCATGCTTAATCTTATCTGTCGTCGCACATAAATTAGTTCTAGTTTAAGTGCCTTATGTCAAGTATGCTGCATTTAATATTCAAGACATAAGTATTATAATGGATGACACTAATAAATACGCTTTGACTACTTATTTAACACTACGCATATATGCTGCTGTATCTTAGGGCATAACTATTTTCTGTTCTGGTACTGATATCAAAAATATACCGCCTATCACAAAACCGTATCATAAGTAATAGCGAAAACGCAGAAAAATGAATCCGTCTTCACCTTCGCGTAGTTGATATATGTATATGCTTCCTTAACGAGATATTACGTTTAATCATATATAATATCTTCATTTATTTATTTATTTATTTAAACTTTATTATACAACTTAATTAAAAGGGTAACAATGGGCGGACTTAATATCTCCCAGTCAACCCGTGGGCGTAGAGAATGTTGTTAAGGGTGCAATATACCTTGCAATATTATCTTGAATAACAAACCGAAGTTAATAACAAAACATAAAAACATAAAATTAAAAATTATTATGATACTCGTATAATATACATAAATAATTGTAAATAATTTATTCCAACCGTTTGTCCCATATTATAGCGAAGTCCACTTTCCTGCTCTTCTTTCCCACTTTTCTCACGCCTCGTCAAGGTCTGCATTACCTTGATGGATCCCTTCTGTGCCCGCGATGGAATTCCTCACTCTTCCTCACCGCCGTTGTTATTGTTATGAAGGAACGAGCACATTTCGTACCCTGAGACTCCACTATATGGTGTCTCGAGGCACACAGTCAAAAGCCTTTTCAATGTCAAGAATTGCAACGTAAAGGGGCCTTTCTTTCGCTCTGTGTTATTTAGCAATTATGGCCACGGCAACTGTCGATAAGCCTGATAAAAAGCTGTACTGATTTTTGGAGAATTAGCATTCCATACGTAGCCGGCTATCTACGTCTGTCTCATACAACTTCATAGCGTAGCACTCATCCTCGAAGCATCCGGTATTGACGCTGATTCCCGCATCACCCAAACACTTCAGGCTTCTATAGGAATGCTATTATTTTAAGATATCGGTATCGTTATACAGCAGCTTCAGCATTTTTAATCTAACAAAATTTTGGTTAGCCGATAGGTGTCCGGCAAAGTACAATAGCACCTACCTCTTTCCTACCGAGGTAAGAGGTAAGTAAGAGGTTTTGTACGGAAAGCCTTTATTCGTGCAGAATAATACCAGAATCTGCATTGGAAAGCCGTGGTAGCTCAGGGGCTGAACGCTCGATTTAAATGTCATCGCGAATGACCTGGGTTCGATTCCCGGTGCCGGCACCACAAAAAATTTTAAATGCCGATTTACCAAGTGCTCGGCGGTGAAGGAAAACATCATAAAGAATCCTGCATGTCTGAGGAATAATAAATATTTCGAAGACATGTGCAGTTCGCCAACCCGCATTGGAGCAGCGTGGCGGACTCTCCCGACTCTCCCCGTCAAAAACCCTATCAGGAATTAGAGGAGGCCTGTCCTCAGAAGTGGGACATTTAAATGATGTTACTTTATTTTTTTACTTTACTGCAATGCTGCCACTATACTGCTCGTAAAAACGCAATGGCGAGTAAGATTTTTGACTCGTATCAAAGTGGTCCGCCAACCGTCACGTCTCGTTTCCCGCAAGGTCGAAAAGTGGGCTACGGGCGTGGTCCCTGCCTACCCCTTATACGGGAAAAAGGCGTGACTGTAAGTATGTATTTAAAATCTTTGGTAGTCTGATTGCATGTTTATGTTAGCAGTAACGGTTTTCTTTTCTAAGAAGTTATAAAGAGCTTTTGTGGCTTTCAATCTTTCCACAGCGACTACTTTTCTGACTTCTTTCTTACTTGCTTTATACATCTGTCTATCTTCATCTCATCCATCTTAGTGAATTGCCACGTCTTGAACGCCCATTTCTTTTTTCGCAGGGCTGTTTGTACTGGTTCACTCCATTCTTTTTGGCATGAATTTTCCATTTTTTGTGCGCTTTGACATTTTGATCAGTGCCTTCAAATATCCGTGCCATAATATATCATAAAAACTGCGTTCATCTCGTCATCAATATCCTCTAAGATATTTAGGTCTAACTCTAGGTCTGGCTCTGTTTTTTTCTATTCGTCAAGTAGTTTTCGAGGTGTTCTTAACTGATAGCTATTTCCGAACCATGACAACTGCATTGCGATTATGTGAACATCAACTTGTATCCTACCCCTTTATTACGAGTGCTAAAACCTTGACATCTGTTTTTTGGAGACATATTATTTATTCGGTGGTGCTTGAATAAGTCTGCCAGCTCATTTGTCCTTTTTGTAAGTGTACCAACATTCGAAGTAGCGAAGCGGACCTTCTTGTCGCTTTCCAGGACTAGCTTCTTTAGTCGGACCTCATCTTGATCCGATAACCCTAGCACAGCGTTTTGCGGCTGCGGCCCCCCACGATATTCCTTTTGCAACCTCTACATCTTTTCTTCTGATTTTACTGTTTTGGATTTATTAAGTGAGTGCCGATTGTCATGGATACAGGAAAACCCGCGAATCATTGGTGTTAGTTAGTTGGCCTACATAAAACAGAATCTGGTTTCGACCACCAGAGCCTATTCCGTTATCTAGTAAGGAGCATTACGGCAACCGCCAAAGCTGTAGCCGGCAGCTATTCATACGAACCACCGGCGCGAGCAGGTAAGGATGATAGTTCAGCCGGATTAGATCAAAGTCTCATATATTTTATTTCAATTATTTTTTTATCTTTATTATTAACCGATAGATATCCGGCACAGTTAGAATAGCACCTACCTTTTTCCTACCATGATGTCGTAAAAGGCGACGGTAAGGTATGAACAGCCTAAATTCGTGCAGAATAACACTACAACATCCAGTGCTGCCACTATACTCGTATATAGGAAGAATTTTTTTGACTTGTACAAAAATGGCGGTGACGTAGTTCGCCACCCGTCACGTCTCGTTTCTCGCGGGGGCGAAATGTGGAATATGTGTGTGGTCTCTGCCTACCCCTTATATGGGAATAAGGCGTGACTGTAAAAAGGCGTGTATGCATGTGTGTATTAGCCTCTTTATGTGGACTATAAACACGGTATACGGATTGACGATCGCAGTACTAAACATAATGCACATTAAACGCTGCTGCCTATCTCCAGTCTGGATAACTTAGGCCTGGCATATTTGCTGATAGATATAGACTGAAATTATGATGATGATATTATTTGAGAGGTTATTCCGCAATCGGTTGTAAGCCATGAGATTTTTCTGGAATTCCTATTTGTTTCATTGAACGTAGTGTAACATGGGGTGGTAGGTTATACTTACGCTGTTGAAATCATTAATTATTATCATCATCATTACAGGTCATAACAAATCCACTGTTGAACATAGGTTTCCTTAATAAATTACGTTATTTATAAAAAAAAATACGCAAATTATAATGAAAGTCATTTGTCAGTCAGTGGACTAGTTATGAGCTGTAGTGACTATGAGCTGTAGTGTATAACAAACGAAAAACTTAAGTAATTATCACCATTTCATTAAAATGCTCTCGTTTTATAAAAATAAAACTTCAGCGTAGAGTCCCTACAATTTATTAAATACGGTGGTTATCAATGGACTCCGTCGCTATTTACACAAACAACGCGGGCGTTAATTAAGCCTGAAAAAGTGGACAATGCACTAACTAGCGCTTTTTCTGTAGCGGTGTGTATTTAAAGGTCATGCCAGCTATTTCGTATTTAATATATAATGTAGATAAACAAATTAACTATCAAAGAAGTTTAACACAGTTTTTTATTTTTAGATATTATATTTATATTCTTTATTGCAACCCTTATATGTAAAATAAATGACAAAAAAGTAAATTGGAAAAAAAGATACACTAAGAGTGAGCAATGGGCGGTCTTATCTTCCAGATAACCGCTGGATGGACATGATACTCGTATCAAGAACAATGAAAAAGTCGAGAGCGTCGCCATGGAAAACAATTTTTTTTTTAATATGATAAAAATATATCTATTTTTACGGGTTGGTGTGTAACTTTTTTATTTACTTTTATCAAAAGCACAAAATGTTATTTTTTAATGAAACAAACAATTATTAAAATATAATTGTGTCATCATGTAAGATTGACCGCCATTTATTAGGCGAAATGCAGCTTTTTCACATTCCTCCAATGCGGCGGGTTAAAAATACGTATTTTTAACCGACTTTGAAATTAATTCTGAGTTCGTCAGAATATTTTTTATTTGTATTTCTATATTTCTTATGTATATACGGGCATAATTTCTTTGTTTATGTAACGATTTTAATAATTATTTTATAAGTTTTAATCAATTTGTTAGAAAAGGAGTATCACAAGGGTGGTTTCATATAAATTTGGTCAAGTTCTGATGATGGGATCCATAAGAAAATCATGAAACTCTTAAATTCACATAAGCATGTTTGTAGCTTCTGCGTCGAAGTCGGTTTTTTGATCAAATAATTATAATAGACCTTTTTACATGTTATATTTTATTTTATTTCTTTAACGTTTTTACATGTTATATTTACCTGGTGGTAAAAGTGGGAAATTAAAAAATCAAAAGTCATAAAACTATTATGGATTAACTCAATACAAATAAGGTGATGTATGTATAAGTTAAAATTACCTATATTATTGTGTAGTGACGATAACATCATTAGTGAAGGCGCTACGTGACACTATTGACATGGAATTAGGCACAGATTAATGATACCCAGTGGGTAACTTAGTGTTTGCTTCATGGTTATATATCATAATTTTAGTAAATTCATATTCATATGTATATCTCATTTTTATGAATTTACTAAAATTATAAAGTCCGAACAAACTCGTCGTCATCATTATCATTTCAGCCAATAACTAGTCCACTGCTGAACGTAGGCCTCCCGCACTAATAGCCACAAAACATTGTACTTCTAATTTTGGAGGGATTTTGACATAGTTGCCACGCTTGGCAATCGCAGCTTATTCATTCAGATGTTCCTGGAAGATGCTGCTGCCAATCTACTGATTTTTATTTTCCCTATGTCGACTTTTACCACCCACGGATACATGATACCGTATCATCATCATCATTTTAGACTATAAGTAGTCCACTGCTGAACATACGCCGCTCCCATAAATTGCAACAAAAGTTTGTTGCTCTCATTTTTGGGTTTTTTTTTCATAGTTGCGACGTTTCACAGGTGGGTTGGTAACCGCAGTTTATTTATTCAGATGTTCCGGGAGGATGCTGCTGCCCATCTCCTGGTTTAATTTTTCCCTCTGTCGACTTTTACAACACCCACGGGATGAGAGTTGCAGATTCTCTTAAGCACACTTAGCCACCACACGGCGATCACGTTTCACAGTATACTGTCAACATTTATAGCTTATTCACAATGCTACATTATTCATAATTTTCTAAAATATTAAACTCTAGTCGTAGAAATTGCATCACAATTTTAGCACAATAACACACGATATAAGTACTACACGATACTAGTTACTGCATCATTGTCTTGATACTAATATGCAACACCCACATAAATATGCAATAAATAAACAAGGAAATTTAACCAACGATAACCTTCGCTTCAACCGAATTAGACAAAATAGAGTGGGATCTTAACCAAGGGACGTTATATAAAATTCTACGACCAACAACACGACTTTGTTCATACAAGTTCAAAGCAAGCACTAGTAACCACGTTGATTGCGTCGCTACGACAACACTACTCGTCCAACAATTTGAATATAAACTAGGTGGTTACTGCAAGAGCTTCTGATCCGCGCCATGTTTACATTTCGCCTGTCTCCACTGACAATTTCTCCTCATGGTACGTTCGACGTACGTCGTCGTTAACAACTGCTCGATTCGACATTGATTAACATAACGTCATGCTGATCTACGAATATTTTGCCTAGAGCTAAATTCCATTAAACATTGGAACAGGATAGACGTGCAGCTCGTATTCCGGATTTTCCGATCCGTTGTAAACTCAGGGCTGGTTGATTTTTGTAGTATGCCAGTAACTTGGGCTCGATCCTCGATATCGGATTATTTAGTTACAGTTTCAAGTGCTGATTTACCACGTGCTCGGCGGTGAAGGGAAAATCGTGAGACCGCCCCGCTGCACCAATGCGAGACATGTTTAATCTCGCATTGGAGCAACGTGTCGGACTCTTGCCGGCTCCAAAACCCTCCCAGAAATGACATGAAGCCTGTGTTCAGCAGTGAGACTTTTAAAGGCTGCTGTTTTATGATATTTTACTTTACTTTTTTCCAATCATTAGCGAAACAGTACGAGACTAGATTTTGGGTCAATGTAATTGATTAAAGTCCATTCTAACCAATGAATCAATAACACCTCCTATCATTATAATAATAAGTTCCTTTTAAGTTCAACTATTACAGCATAGAACAAAGAAATTTTATCTGCATGTACTGTGTGGTCTAGTGGTACAGAGTACCTAAATCTCTTGGGTACCTAAACGTCTTGGGTGGGAATCCTAGCCGGAGCCAACATTTGTGCAAAACTGCGAACCGTTGTTTATCGGGTCTGGTTGAGTTGTCCCCGTGAAAGTATGTAAAAACATTTCCACGATTCATGAGAAATCTTGTTTTTTCTAACAATAAGAAAAAATATTTGAAATGCTTCTAATTTTTTTCAAACAATTTACCACCATTACCCTTATATGAGAAAAAGGTGTGACTTTATGTATGTAGCATTTCATGTAGCATACCCTAATATTAAATATATATTATTCCGACTTGGCTATTCACTGGTTTCATCAAAGCAAATACGAGTATTAGAGCAACACACGAAATGTCGGTTTCCGGCTATGGATCTATTGTGACTGTTCAGTGTTTTAGACACAACGTTCGAAATTTACTCATATCGTATTCATGTTTCATTCCCTCACGTAATAACAATGCTGAATTAATAATGGAATCAGGCGTTACTTTGCCCAAATCCATTATAGTAAAAAAACCGCGTGGTGGCGGCATAAAAGGATCTAGCATCCCATCTCATCCCGTGGGTGTCGTAAAAATCGACAAAGGGAAAATTAAAACCAGAAGATCAGCAGCAGCATCTTTCTGGAACATTTGCAATCAGGCAAAATCTCCATCATAAATGAGAGCTACAAACGTCTGTGGCGATCTATGGGGCAGGCGGAAGTTCAGCAGTGAACTTGTGATGGGCTGAAATGAAAAGAAATGAAATATAGGTAATTTAGCTTAGCTTAAAGAAACTACCTAACTTTTGAGAACACCGCCCACAATAGCGTGCACAAACAAAGCAATACTGCCACCGCCACTACAACGAGGCAATACACTCCACTGAAGTAGTGAAGCATCAGCATCTTCCTGGGACATCTGAATAAATATACTGCGTTTGCCAACCCGCCTGCCAAGCGTGGCAACTAACTAATGTTACTGAACCTCTTCTTAATGACCTACTTTTTATAAAAAATTGCGCTAAGCCAATACGCAATTAAGATCTAAAAATAGAACTGGAACAGTGGCATCGGTTCGAAGAATATCGTGGGTCATGAATTCCGATCCCAGGTGGAGCCAATATTGTTATAGCATACAAATGATTGGTTTACTGATCTGAATGTGTTGTGAGCACCTCGCTGACGAACATCAGACATGACCAGGCCAACACGAGTAAGTGCCGTATTGTATTAAAGACGACGTTATTGTTCAAACGAGCTTTGACCTTAGTAATTTTTTTTGTAATTGTATAAAGTGACGAAACGAACAAAACGTTCACCTGATGGTAAGTGCAACGTCCGCCCACAACAAATGCTGTGTCACCCATAATATTTCTATGTGACACCACACTGCGCCCATCACCCTGAGAGATCAGTTCTTATGTCTCAAATGCCCAGTGATTACGCTAGCTCACAGTACCCTTCAAACCGAAACACAGTAATGCTTGCACACTACTGCTTCACGGCAGAATAACTGGCCCTTGGGTGGTACCTACCTAGACGGATTCCTGCATAGGAATCCTACCACCAGAATTAGACCAGTTAATGTATGTATGCATATAAATTAAAGTAAATAAAAACAATCTATCAACACCATTTAGTCATATGATACAGTGTCATACTCGTGTTAACCACAATTCTATTACTATCATGAACCATTTCTTAGTAGAAAATTGAATGCGGAGTTAGTGTGATTAGCGATATTAATTAAAAGCATTGCTAGTGCCCATTAAAAAAAGTATCACGCATGGTTAAGTGTATAATAACTCGTTTTACGAATTTCCTGGGAAACCTTAGAAAGAAAAATCACCTGAAATAATCGAATTGAGAAACGATAATAAACGCGATATAAGACTCATATAAGACACTTTTTCAGTTACAACGTGACACTATATTTTTAAAATATGTTCTAATTTAATATAGAAGGTAATTTTTTTGAAGCAACACATCAATGTATTTATTAATAGCTAGCCATAATACACAAAAGTTATTTTGGAAACTTACAGCAAAACTGAAAAAAATATATTTTAAAGATCGTCAGTGATGAAACTGGCTAAGTCACATTATACATTAACTGTACAGTACGTGCTGAACGCGATATATGACATTGTTGACATTGTTTGTTGTGGCGATGGCAGCGGTGTGTGACCGCCGGGCGAGTAGATCAATTATTGTCGAATTGCTAGGCTCGGGCGACGGGCGTACGGCGCGGTGGCTGTGCGGATCGATGGCGGACGCGCGGGACGCTCCGCTCCCGCTGGGATGGGGCGCGGCGCCCGACTTTCGCCGAGCTATTTATAGCATTCAAGCCGCTGACCTATTTCGCTGCAGCGCCACCGAGGAAGGTCACGGATTCAGCCTGCTCTCTGCCGTCGCGGCGCCATTGTCTTTTCAACCGTGCTGCAGTGCTAATTAAAGTTGTTGACACTCTGCCGGTCTTTCTGCGTTTATAATACCTTATCCTTTCACCGAACTGATTATAGAGGAACTGCTATTAGTGTAATTTTTTAATGTTAAAGTTCATAAATTATTCGAAATTCGTAAAATCTGAAGTACCCTTAAGCTGTAGAATTGCCGTGTGTCAATGCAATTGTAATTCGGAATTCGTTTTGTTGAGGACGAGGATTTTCAGGGGACAAACGGACAGGTCACGTACCGGGACGTGTTAGCACGTTCACCTGCTTAGCGGCTTAATGTGACTACCACATCTCTCCGTGAACACTTACGGATAACTTAGATAGTAGCCTCTTTTAAGCCCTGTTAAATGACAGCACTATCCATTAGTTCACAGATTAAATCGAAATGTTTTTTTTAAACTCTTAAAACGTTTTTAATTATTGGTATAGGCTATAAGGTTTTTTAAACATAATTTATTTGTTCTTTATTTACTTCTAATCTTTACTTTTCCAAACATCCTTCCTCTCTTATGTTTCTCAGTATATAGTAATAGGATGATATAACGACGCTTGTTACTGACATAAAACTGCTCGTTACTGAAGGGAAAGTTTTATTTTCGTAAGCAGTAACAGTAATTTGCACTTCGCAACTTTTCGCTATCAACATCTAAATGGCCCACATAGGTAATGCTTTACGCGGATCATTAATATATTAATTTCATTCCTAAACCGGTTTCTAAAGGTTAAGAGTTCTAATGACTAACGCTTTTAGCGGTTATTAAATTTTAACTTCTTTTATTTTAATTTTCTTGTACTTGTCGATCATTTTAAAAAATATCATAGATAAAACTGATATACAAAAAATGTATACATATGATAGACAATCAATGTTTACGCATATAATGATATAAAGAATTAAAGTGACCTTACCTTGAAATTCCTTTCTTGCCGTGCTTACGGAAGTGACGATGTTGGCTACATGCCCCAGCACCGTGGCGAAGAGTAGCAGCCCAAATAGTAGTTGAGCAATCACAAAAACGTACTCTCCTTTACTACGGGGTCGTGGTAAGTCACCTGCGTTAAAATGTTATGTTACGTAATTAGAAAGAGAGATTTTATTCGCTACCGCAATACAACATTCGCTGGACTATAATGAAAATTATAAATCAAGACACGTATACACTGGCTTGCGTCAACGAACGGCATCCGACTCAGCGTAATGCTGTAGCAGTGTTGCCATAGCTACAGCGCTGTTATTCTGTCGGCGTAACAGGTTTACCGAACGACACCCGGCCTTTTTTCTTATTATTTAAAATATAACATTAATAAAGAAAGAAAAATGTCTAATATTTTTTTTTATAATATGCAACGCAGGGCCAGTTATTCTGCCATTCAGCAGTAGTGTGCAAACTTAACATATAAGACTTAAAAACTAATGTCTCATAGTACGAGCGCAGTGTGGTCCCATTCAGAAATGTTCTGGGTGACACGGCATTCGTTATGGGCAGACGTTGCACTTACCATCAGGTTACCGTTTTGCACGTTTCGTCACGATCTACAAAAAAATACGCCAGATAAATACGCCACGCTGCTCCAATTGGGATTAGCGGATTTCACGTGTCTGTTCTTATTCCTCAGACATGCGGGTTTTTTCACTACGTTTTACTTCACCACTGAGCGTGGTATATCATTACTTAAAATTGCTACACAATTTTAGAAGTGCCGGCACCGGGGATCGAACCGAGGTCACTCGCGTAACATAAAATTTAATGCGAGAGCCCGCCGACTTAATTATCACGGCTACTTCAACTGAATACTTATAAATATGTCCTGAACGATTTTAGAGGTGTTAGGCAAAGGGGCTCTAACTCAGGTCACTGGCGTATTCTAGTGTACACACATAATTATAGCAAATATTTTTTTTTATGAATGGCGTTGTTTACAACTAATAAAAGCATAATATAAGAACATTCTTATCATTAATCTTTTACTATGTCTTATAATACAAAACGTTACAATACATAAGCGCCTTGAACAAAAATATAACGAGATTACAAACATCCGTGATTTTATTATATGAAAAAAATTGTAATTACTGCACTTTACCACGGCTATTGTATGTAATGTTTCAAAATAATTCTAATCCCAGTTTGAATGTAAACATAATCGAAGATTAAAAACTATATTACAGAATATTTGGATATTCTACAAATTTAACAACTTCAATTTCAAACGTCCTGTAATTTAAACAGCAGGTAAATTATTCCAGTCCCCAGTAACGCAGGGCTCTGTGAAATTTATTTTCAAACGCAATACAATTCAAATATCTACTTAAAATGGAATCAAGTCGCAAATTACATTAATAATACATGAATATAAAATCACTTCTGAAATCTAAATTAACATTAAACACGGTAATAGTTTCAATGCTAGCATTTATTATTTATAATACCACAAATTTCTTAAGAAAGAGAATCGATAATTTATTTCTTTAAACAAAAGTTAATTATCTTGATAGGGTTTTGAAGGTTTATCGAATTGGATTGTAACAATATTAAAATAAACTTTACATTACGAATAGAATGAGGCACTTAGAAATTTTATAATATAAAACTTTTTATAATATATATTATTTGTTAATAGGTATTTCTTGCTTTTTCATATAGGTAAACGAACCATATAGATCATGCTATATATTTTTAATTTGTGGCGGATACATTTTTCAAGCTAATCAATTGACTTTATACCCGGACAAAACAAAACCTGTAAATTACATTAATTATTATAAATAAGCTATGCTGATTTCAATTTTAAAAATCGTTTTCATTTTAAGAATTAGATTCGGAGGAATTTAAGTAATAAATATATTCGCGAAGTTTCCGTCACAGAAAACAATTATTGTTCTCCTTATTACTTACAAATGACTTAAAAATATTTACAAATCCGTAGTATAATAAAGAATGCTTAGAGTAAGTTACAAGATTAAGTTTTTACATCAATTTTAGCATAAATGGATAACACAGATTCCCGCAGTATGTTAACGCTTACCTAAGCAATGTAAGTGATGACGAGTTGCTACTTTGTAATACAAAATCCGTTAAATAGTTTAATCACCGTTGACGGGAGAATGATCATGCTTTTATTATGTATATATAAATATAAACAAGAAAGGTACTCAAATAGATAACAAAATTACACTTTTAAAAGAAAGTGAAGTTGCCAATTAAAATGTTTAAAACGGCAAAACTGATTTAACGATGCTCTTTTTACAGACGGGGCGATCCATAAAACTTTCTTCGAGAAAATAATGTTTTGCTTCGTCTTTATCGCCTAAAGCTCATAAACCTATTCAGATAGAACCGAATACAGATGTGTATTTACGTACAGCGGGTGACCTTTCATGTCCATGACCGATGGCATTTACGAACTTAGCCTGGATATTGACCCCATTAATGTTCATTACACAATGACCATTGAACATGCTTAAATTCGTAGAACTATTCTTCGTTAAACTGTTTTCACTATTTATAATACTGTCATTCCGCCAATCTTCATTTATTATTTCATCTTAAATATTAAAAAACTTGTGTAATATGCATACACTTTAAAAAAAAAATACAAACTAGTGAAATATTCCATAACAATAACGAGAGATGCATAACAGTCATTGTGCAAACATTACAGTATTCCGGTTGGAAAAGCCGGGGTACCAGTGAAATTATTGGGAATAAGAGACTAAATAACTGTCGTCACAAGGCGATGAGCGCAGTCCAGTGCCTATAGGAGACCTATACTGTGTACCTAGGACTGTGCAAGTCAAAGTTCTGGGACATAAGAATTAATTTTTATAACGTTGCCTAGTGGTGAATAAATTGTCGTAACTAATATAAACTGTAAACAGTTTTTTTTTACTTCAGTGATTTAAAAGCCGCCTTAAGTCCACGGTTCAGATGTTGATTTAAGTCTAAAATCTAATATGAAAATGTTAATTACATTCAAATAACTAACTCCTGTAAAAAAAGAACCTGTTTGCTGGAGTTTTTTCAATACATTAGTTAATGGTCGTCAAGAAGAGAATATCAAGAAGATCATATTTTATAATATATTCCGATATGTGTTTTATTGTTACGCAGAAAGTATAATAATAAATTTCTGGATATATGCCAGACATCACCGCATGAATTGATTCGACGTAGAAGCATACAATAACCAAAATCAATTACTCAGCGCCAGAATTTCCAGCACGATTCGTAAGCAGTTTATAAAGCTGTTCCCTCAAACACAAAAACAAACGGAGACCTTTGAAATGTGTGAAATCTACAGAATGGAAAAATAAGTTGAAACGAATAAAGAATTGATGAAATTTGTAAAGAGAACAGAAACTTTTGAGTGACAATAAAAAATGGTCGTGGGGAAATAGGTAATTTAATTAGACACGACTATTTCAACAATATCATAATAGAATGAAGAGTAGAAGATTAAAGAGGACGAAGAAGATCTAGAAGAGATTATTATTTCAAGTTCCCATGACACTTGAACGTTACCAACGCAAGCTGTACCAGCAGTCAAGTTTTTATTCAGTGAGTACAAACAGAAATATATTTATTATGACGTACTCTCCTGCTCAACAACGCCAGATAACGTATGTTGGTTAAGCGGTAATCCAATGCTCTTGCCATATGTCTACTTAGCGTCGCATCAAGCCCGAATTATCTTGCTCTCATACAAAGCAACTTACAAATAAGAACTCAACGTATTATTATTTTTATTATTAGAGATTACAACACGCAAGTGAGGAATAGATAATGTTATGTTGTATTGAAACCTAAATGTTGACGATTACAAAATTGAAAAGCGCAAGGCTCTTAAATCGAAGAAAAACTTAGTGGACACTAGAAATCGAAAAAGCCTCTTGCCACGTAATTCAGCTGTCATGTTCTGTGGGTGTACCCGACGTCCAGTACATAACATTGAAAAAACGCAAAATTTTATAATAACTTCATAAATATCGTTGCCGTATTTCATAATATGTCAAAAACATTAAAGAATAGTAAACTCAAAATTCGATAAGGTGGGTGAACTACATACTGGACAATGCGGTAACCCTTTGTGAAGGAAATGTATTGAAACCACCGGAACAGACGTCGGTTATCGTTGTTGTGTGAAGCGGTCAGATTTCAAAACATTTCTTAATTTTATGTTTGTTATTGTTTTAATAACAGTGAATTAATTGTTAGAGCATTTAAATTTTTCTTAATTTTTTTTTTGATACACATAGCCAAGAAGGTCAGGATTCTTGAAGTGGGTTTAGATGTTTACAAGAAGTGTTTAACAACCGCGTAGATTACAGGTTCGAATTATCCGAATTCAATATTACATGTATAAAGTAAAAAGTAAATTAAAGTTTCAGCCTATAAATGTCCCACTGCTGACCACAGGCCTCCTCTCATTTCTGAGAGGGTTTTGGAGCTAGGAAGAATCCGCCACGCTGCTCCAATGCGGGTTGGCGGACTGCACATGTCCTTGAAATATTTCTATTCCTCGGACATGCAGGTTTCCTCACGATGTTTTCCTTCACCGCTAAGTACGCTATAAATCAGCACTTAAAATTGTAGAACAATATTAGAGGTGCTGGCGCCGGGGATCGAACCCAGGTTACACGCTTACTAAGAAAATTAAGGCGAGCACCAGGCCCCTGAGCTACCACGGCTCTATGCATGGCATGTCTAGCTCTCCTCGGGAAGTCCAACAATAGTTGGACATGAGATTTGAATTTGATTGTTAATATTCTGAACCTATACTATGCCATTAACTGGTCAGTACAAAATTAATTACATGTACAACACAAATTATTAATTTGCGGTTCTTGTTGCATTGTGATTGACCCATATTTTCGACATAGCTTCTGGCCATTTTTGCGATGCTATCTGCTGGTAGGATTCCTATGCAGGAATCCGTCTAGGTAGGTATCACACCAGGGACAGTAATTCTGCCGTGAAGCAGTAGTGTGCAAGCATTGCTGTGTTTCGGTTTGAAGGGCACTGTAAGATAGCGTAATCACTGGGCATCTGAGACTTAAGAACTGATGTCTCAGGATGACGGGCGCAGTGTGGTGTCACATAGAAATATTCTGGGTGACACAGCATTTGTTGTGGGCGGACGTTGCACTTACCATCAGGTTAACGTTTCGCTCGTTTCGTCACTTTATACAATAAAAAAAAAATTACTAAGGAAGGTTGAAGCTCGTTTGAACAATAACGTCGTCTTTAATACAATGCGGCACATACTCGTGTTGGCCTGGTCATGTCTGATGTTCGTCAGCGAGGTGCTCACAACACATTCAGATCAGTAAACCAATCATTTGTATGCTACTCGTATAACAATATTGGCTCCACCTGGGAAAAAAAAAAACAAACAACACAGTGGTGTTATTGTGCTACTCTACACTGATATTCCGTAAAAATTACTTGTCGACATAGCCGAATTTGCCAGCCCTACTGTGGTGTAGTAGTACCACCTAAAATTGTTTTATGAGTTATACTTTCTCATCATAATATTTTCTATATAATGATGATCATTCAGTGGTGTAGTATTCATATGCAGGAATTCGTCTAGGTAGGTGCCAGTTCTGCCTATAAACATTACTGTGTTTCGGTCTGATGGACACTGTAAGCTGGCGAATTTACATGGCAGAAGGGACTAAGACTGAAGAGCGGATTCAATTTCCTTCACTACACATAAAGACACAATAACAAAAAAATTGTTTTCAAAAATATTAACTTCATCTCGGGCATGACGAAGACCCTAAAGATTCACTCAGCGCTAAGCTACGCAACCTCAGCATGGTTTTCCGTTAATCTGTGAATGTACAGCATTTTCTGTTCATTATTAATTTCGTATATGGTAATACGTACATAGAATACAACCAATATTTATGTTACTACAAATTAAGCCGTACAGTATTTCACTTGGCTTATACAAACAAGCTCAACACATATGAAGGGAGGTGTCAATTTATTGGATCGTAATATTATAATTGGACCGCCAAATAAAAACTCGTTGGACCGATAAACGAATAATGTGCAGGTTCTTGTTAACACGATAACAACGCACAGATTGTGTATACGTAAGTGAAACACTAGATAGATAAATGTCGAGGGAAAAATACTGAGTTCGCTACGGTTTTATTCGTCGGGATCAATGTCAGATTATGTCTCGCCTACGTGGAGTAATTTATAACTGTACGTACTTAAGGTTGTATTGAAAAGAATAACTTTTATTTTCATCGGTTATTAGCGATAATGAGTTTTCGTTATACATTTTATACACGGAACTAATTTTATACAAACCTAACTTATGACAATAGTACAAGAATGTCAACTGTTAGGAACATAGTAAATAGGTAATGTAAGATATCCGATCAAAATTTATACATAAACAAAATTATAAATTAAGTGAAAACACAAGACTTGCAAGAATGCAAATATTTTATGTATAAAAAGTAAATGTCCCACTGCTGAGCACAGGTCTCCTCTTATTTTTGAGAAGAATTTTATGTATGTCTTTAATTAAATATAATAGAAGTGTCCGTTTACGATTTCAAAACATATTGGACATTCAGTTTCATAGTAATATCTCTAAACTGTACATGAACAGAGCCCCGAGCAGCAATCGTATATGTATACAAAACTACACTATATATTTTAACACATCTATCAGTACCCTAATCAATTTTATGTCAATAAACACTCATCGAACTATAATTTTAACGTAACTCAGTATGATAAGCAATGAAATATATTAGATGTGTGAACTCGCACAATGGAAAGAAAGAGGGAGTTGGAAGATAGATCACCTCTCAAGCGATGACAGCGTCGTCGGGGTCGCCAAACATAGATCCATTCCCGCAACATTATATTTTAATACAGAATATTACATCAATACTTGTAAAAAATACGCTAAAGTAAATGTTAAAAATAAAATATACATTCAATTTTTTTCTAATCTTTGTTTGCGTGGAAATTAAAATTCATATAAACCCGGACCTTTTAAATATTACAGTGAAACCAATACAAGATAGTCATATAGTTACTTTCTATAATCTGATTATCGCATTTCAATAACCGCTTATGTGACCTGAAACCGGTGCGGGACAACACTTAATGATGTATTAACAGATCGTAGATCTCACTGAAAATTGCATTTAAAAGGCGTCGATCGTATAAAATTTAAAAAAGTATTCCAAGAATTCTATACATCTTGTTGGATGGGGAGCCATTTAAGCTTAGCACGGTTGAAGCAATACCACGTACTACTAAGTAGAACTACTAACGTAGACCAAAAATTAAACGGACACAGTTATTAAACAAACGATGTAATTTTCACGCTTATAGTAAAGCAGAATTTCTAGAATTATTTAGTAAAGTAAATATAAAATATTAAATTATCAAAACATACCACGAGCATTCTTAAATAACTAGTTATTTAAATAGTTAATTAAAAGTCAGGCAAAATGTTAGCCACAGTCTGACTCATAGAACCAAATTGCATGAGAATAACAATAAGCTGAAGCGACAATGAGCCGACCAAATAGCTCGTAGAACCGATAACTGTTGGATAACTTTTCGAGTGGCAACCTCGTACCGGCGAAAGCAGAGACTAGATGGAGCAACGACCTGCATGCTTTTGTGGAAAGTTGATTGATGCATGTGGCTTAGACCGTATTTTGATGCAATCTATGGGGGAGGCTTATGTTCAACTGTGGACTTGTAAAGGACTGAAATGATGATAAGCAGTAACTTCTCTTGCGTTTTAAATGATGTGACGTTTGATATGATGCAAAAAATGCAGCCTGCAGATTGAAATACCCACCTCATCAATCCAATGTTATATTATCATCGTCTGAATGATGTATGAATAGCTCCCCCGTACGAAGGGGGCAGTATGGTGGTTTGCACAAAAAGAGGCTACTATATTCATTCATCATCATCATCATCCCGAAGCAGTCCACTACTGGAAATGCAATTGAGGAAAATTAACGCCACTTAGCTCGACTTTAGACTCCAAAATAAGCATATATCGGCTTTAATTTACTTTTCTTTCAGTAATCGACTTTATGAGGTGTTTTAATATGCGACAGTGAAAGTGAGCCATTAAGGCTTATTGCGGGTGTTACATTTGGCAAGCTTTCTGCCTAAAACGATCTCCGATAAAGTGCCTGTAACACCTTTTTATCATACTCGTTAAGGGCATTATCCATCGTTAGCATTGCGTGAGTAACTTACACATCACCAAATAAACAGAATATTTTTTTTAGTATTCCAATTCTCATTATAAAACTCAGTGCCTTCAAATGTATAAAACATGACTTTAAAAAATGTATGATTATACTAAAAACTTGCTCACTAAAAAAGGTAAAACTTACTGAAATGAGTTACATTACCTAGATAAATATAAAAATTATTAAAAAGGTACACTATTTTATATTAATGTTTAGTTAAAACGATTCTCATGGACATGCGAAATTTTAATTTCTAGAAGAAAATGTTTCTCAGTGTACAATAAAGTTTTTCCTTTTTTCTACAGAATTAGAATTAAAACTGTAATCACTTCTTCATACACATGTTACGCATATAATATTACTTCTTACATTTCATTTTGCTTGAATATGTCTAACGATTTCTTATGTTACGTTCTTATGTTTCTTGTGTTGCGAATACTACTGATTTAATAAAACGTTATTTAATAATGACATTAGTGGGATATTTATCAGGATTTCTTTAATTTCTATATATATAAAATCATAATTAAAAATTAAACTGGATACGACGTAGAATCCAACTGGTCAAAGTATATAACAGACAGGAAATCAATAAATCCAGTCCGGGATTTAAGTATCGCTTATAGTCTTACGAAATAATACCACAATGGGAACATTTAAAAAGATATATCTTCCACCATAGGACAGTCAGTTTGATTGTCTAGATTTATGTTAAGCTACCAATCCCGTAGATGCAATAAATGTAATTTGTATGCTTTACGACGTAAAAAAACCTCATAAATTTATGACAGTCGTAATAAGAAATGCCTAGATAACAAAATAACTGCTTTATTTGCAATTTATATTTAATGAATTAGCGTAACATTATATTTGTTTAATAAAACATGTTAATTTATATTGTTTTAGGAGCAAAGAATCTTAAAGTTGAAGTAGTATTATAAAATAATTTATTATAAATTTATGTGAGTTATCTATACAAATAAATAAAATTGAAGTGTCTGTTTGAAATAACAAAATAACAGCTTTTTACTCAATGCTTATGAAAATATACACGGTACAAAGAAAAACAATTTTTTAAATTGTTGTCTGTCTGTTTGTTCCGGTTAATCTCCGAAACGGCTGGACCGATTTTGACGAGACTTTCACTGACAGATAGCCGATAACTTAGGCTATTATAGCGGGCAACTTAGGCTACTTTAATTTAAGAAAAATAATTAGGGTTCCGCGCAAATAAAATAAAACCCCAAAATCGATTCAAAAGTACGAGTATATATGTATAGCATCGATCGGGGTCGGCTGTTTTAAGCGGGTGAAACTGCGGGACACAGCTAGTAATCATATAAAATAATAATTAATTATTTTATAAGCCAATCGGTGTTGATTTCTTTTTAATGTAAACATCTGCCACAACGTGTCATTACTCCCTGGTTTGACTGGCAGAGAATGCCAAACAGGGATTAAGTCCGCGTATTGTATTCCTTTTTTCGTGAACAATAAAGCATAAATAAACAAGATGTCACAAAGGTAGATTTCGGTCAGCAGCATATTGACATTACACAACTCTTCTCTAGTCGATAGACTAGAATATCACCTACCTCTTTCCTACCGAGGTGTGTTTCCTATGTGGCGACTAAGGTATTATACGGACAGCCTTTTTTCGTGCAGTATAACACCATAAAATACACTGCTGTCACTATACTGCTCGTGGGAACGTAATGGAGAGTAAAGTTTAGACTCGTACATATATGGCGGCGACATGGTTCGCCACCCGTCACGTCTCGTTTCCCGCGTGGCCCAAAAGTGGGCTGCGGTTGTAGTCTCTGCCTACCCCTTATAAGGAACAATAGACGTGATTGTATGTATGTATGAATGTAACTCTTCTTAAGCTTAACAAACACAGAGCGGGTGTAGTGTTTATATGGTTTTTATGGTTTTTACTATTTAGTAACCGTAGTCTTTTTATGGATGAAACTGACGAGACGAGCAAATGCTGTGTCACGCACATTTCTGTGTGGTTCGACACTGCGCTCGTGACCCTGAGACGTCAATTCTCAAATCTCATAAGCCCAGTGATTACACTAGCTCTCCCTGCCCTTCAAACCGAAACACACTAGCCCTGGGATGGTACCTACCTAGACTAACTCCAGCGTAAGAATCCTACAACTAGTAATTTGAAAACAACTGCTTGGCGAAAGAATAACTTTGACTATGGTGGTATCTGGATGGATTCTAGCAAAAGCCTCCTATTATCAGTAAAAAAATATTACTTAACCGTGTAATGCTGAAAAGTATATTCTTGTATAGATAAACGTATATTTTCAATTTTAATATTAATAATATATCCAGGCATTTAGCTCAAATACGTATTGCGACTTTCTTTTAGTGACTAAACAACTGACACAATGCGAATAAAAATCTTTCGCTACCTTCAATATCTGAAGTCCATTAGGTTTCCTTTCATCCCTCGCCTCTCAGCATATCGAACTAATTGTATAGCTTTCGCTAACATTGGTTTACCCCGATTTGTAGGTTTATATCTTTCGGCTCTCCTTTCCTCATATCGATTGTTGCATTTAATAATAAAATATTTAAGAATAAGTGATGATGTCGTCCTAGCCGATTCGACCAGGGTGACAACTTCCGAATTCTGTCAAAATCTACCGTTTGCGAAGGAGGTATTATAGAGCCACAAGTGTAAAGCGAAGACTCAGTGGCACTCACTCGTTCCAACCTACCCGCGTCCGTAGTAACGGTCATGTGATAAGATCGGAGATAGACCAGAATCGATGAACAAACGTACAATCTGTGTTTTGGCACATATTGTTGGTTCTGGCTGGGATTCGAACCCAAGACCCGCAACGTAGAAACCTGATCACTCTATGACCACTAGGCCACGTCGTTATGTATTTATTATATAGATAGGTACATACCTATCTATTAAAATTGGCAAATAGTAAACCGGAGTGCACCAATATAAAACTTGCTTAACTAAGGGAATGTTTCTGCGCTGTAAATACGAATTCCCTCTGGATTAGGTACTAGCTATTATTTGTGCCCTTGGGCACAATCAGACAAAAAGTTACCCCTCGTCTGACATATTTATTATAGTTTTTTGATGTTGTTTTTGCCATTATATAGATGAATTATTTTAAAAGATTTTAATTTATTTATTAATGAGTGAATTCAACTACTGAGCTATAGGGATGTTTAATAATCGTATTTTAACGATAAGAAAGTTATAAACACAAACGAGGCCGCGAGCAACGGCTAACATATTATATATTCAAAGGCGTAAACACAATGAAAATTGTTAAAAATATTTATTATATCGATATACGAAAATCACTTTTAAATATTATCGTGTCGCACGCCGTTCACGAGACTTTATTTGTACTGTATTAGCAATATAAATAAGCGCTATCTTTCCTGCAATTATCTCCCCTATTTACGGGCGGAAAATGTCGACCTCCGGCAAAGCTACGCTGCCTGTATCGAGTAGGGTGGGAGAGTCACGCAGTTTATTATTAATTCTGCTAATTATTGTAAGTAACTTTACCTGCGATCTAATTAAGGATGATAATATGAGCAAAGATCTACGTAAGCGGTTTCGCGTCGTATTTACACTTCTAACTAATAATTTAGTATGAATTTCATACTCGCACGTTCATTTCGTGTTTTTTATATATATTTTATAGGAGAAAGTAAAAAGACGAGCAAAATGTTCATCTGATGCTAAATGGAACATATACGAAATATGTTGATATAATATTTATATCAACATATTTCGAAGTTCTATAACAATGTAACTGTATTTATTTAATCTGTCTAAAACTGGACGGAATAAGCCTAACTTAAATTATATTGGGCAGGGCACGTGACTTGGATGGGCCTTAAAACGTAGGCGAAGATTACAACCTTCTGGCCAAAGGACGGAAAACTGCAATAATAATAAAATGTATGATAATAAATATTATTATGATCCATTGAGAAAACATTGATTAAGCCTATATAAATTATACCATGTTTGGTCCGAATATATAAGTCCTGAATAAACAGCGTTTTCTCAAAATACACAAAAGAGTGTTTTGAATTTTAAAATTATATTGTTCTTTTTAGTATTTTTCAACAAAATTTTTAATGTTCACCCTAGTGTGAACTATAATATTAAAACATTCAGTTTTTTGCCCTAAGACTTTTATAAAAAGATTTTAAGATTTACTTAGAAGATCAGGTAAGATTTTAAATCTGTATTTCTAGTCCCAAGCCAGAATGACAAAAGACCTTCGTCTTGGCGGAGAAATGAAAAAGAAAAAGGTGCCTGCCATAAAAAGGTTAATGCCGAAACTCGAGCAGCAGTTAACTACCCTGAACACCTGTACGGACCCATCTGTAGTAATTGTGTTAGTGGCCATAAAGTCAAAAATTAGCTAATAGAATCCTAGTTACTTTGAGGAAATCCACAAAGGGAAGGAAAGATCCGCATGCGAATTATTTTTTTGATTTTGACACAGTTGCCACGCTTGGCAGGCGGATTGGCAACCGCAGTTTATTTATTCAGATGTTTCAGGAAGAGCCCATGTCCTGGTTTTCATTTTCCCTCTGTCGACTTTTACGACACCCCCGGGATGAGATGGGGTGGTAGATTTTCTTGAGCCGCAACCACACGGGAAAGTTTTTGTTTAGTTATTAGTTTACTTGAACAAGCTATTGTGAGAGGACGGGCGGTACTTTCCAAAAACTAAAAAAAATGTATTACACATATTTTTTAGAGTTTCGTAGTAAAAACGGAACTCGTCTTGTCCGACTGTCTATATGTCACAGGCATTTTACTTGGAATGCGAATCTTTCCAACTTAACTGTTTCTTTCCTTTGTCAAAAATTGCTTCAGTTCTGAAATACTGAAGTAGAGGAAGAGAGAGAGTGAAAGATCATAGCATCACATTTACATAAACTTCGTTATTTGTTCGGGTACATGGTTCAGTTTAAATTTTAATATACATTTAAATGAAATTATTCATTAAAAGCTGCGTCACGACGTCGTTATACGCGAATTTTGATGAATATGTTACAACATAATGAAATGGTGTCACGTAATCTGTGCAGCTATCAAGTTTAACGGCAGCCGCTTCGGGCTTGCGCTAACGAGAGATCCTCGAGAAAATAATGGCAATTTCCACGAGTACACAATTTTCAGGTCGAATTGAAAGCACGTGTATGGATTTCGACATTGTGTACCTTCTTGTGATAATTAACATGATGACAAATTTGTAACACTATATACAGAAAGATGTTTTAACTACCCCTAAATATTATAATGTTTAATTAAAACATGAAACAAGCTTTTGGCATTTTCTCCTCTTTACGAAATATAAAAATGAAACTACATAAATATAGTCAAGCCTTTTTCCCAAATAAGGGGTAGGCAGAGGCCACTCACATAGCCCACTTTTCGCCCTTGCGGGTAACGAAACGTGACGGGCAGCAAAGCAACGTCAACGCCATTTTGGTGCGAGTTAAAAAATCCTACTACCCGCTGCGTTCCCACGAGCAGTACAGTGACAGCATTGAATATTATGGTGTTATTCTGCATGAACAAAGGCTGTTCGTACAATACCTTAGTCGCCTCTTACGACACCTCGGCGGGAAAGAGGTAGGTGCTATTCTACTTTGCCGGACACCTATCAGCACAGCAGCAAATGAAACTAATATTATTTATACAATACTTTGTTGACACTGAGATAAGGAACAACATTAAATTAGGTAATATAATAATTATACTAGGCGTTATAACTTTCTTGTACTGGTAGAGGGCATCTGGCAGCGATTTCCGGTGGCGGTATAAGTTTTCTTTTCTACTCTATTGTGGTAGGACGGGTAGGGCTCTTCAAAAACTAGGTATTACTTTGTTTCTCTCCATTATTGAACGTTAAATTGATAAGAATTTACATGATTTGTATTATACTATACCTAAGCCAATTACTCTCGCCACCAGGAACAGCTACCAAATTCCCACACAAAAGAGACGTGTTCAAAAGGAATCAATTATTTTTACTAACGCAGACAAAATAAAGTTCTAGTGAAAACTCGCCGCGTGTCATTTGTAACTGTAACGAGCTTAAAGACAAATGAAATATCCAATGCAAAACATTATACGATGTATTTCAACACATATAGAAGCTTTCGACGCAACAAGATGTAACTCGTTCACGCTTCAGTTACGGCCTTTTGTTCCATCCACCTACTTATTTATAATCTTTCAATAGGAATCCTTATGGTCTAAGTGAACAACTTTTGGAAGAACGAAATTTTGATTGAAATTTCTCCAATAATTTGGCTCGGCTACCGTGCGCGGTTCGGACAGCGAATAAGCGATTCACTTCTGCGCTTAAGAAAAAAGCTAATGCAACCACTACATTTTTTCTCCACGCCCTGGGCTGATTGCGAGGAAATGCACAATGCGTTAGATCATTTAGAATCTCATTTTTCAATAAGGTGAAAATATATATACAATTCTCCACAGCAAATGGTGCAAAAAAAAGTCATTTGCGAATATAGTCTAGCAATCCGTCATTTTAATGATATATTATTTTATTATACAATTTGTAGCACTGTTTGTACTTTTGATATGTATTGCTTAAAATAAGCATGCTACAGCTGGTTTTTCTTATCACATACACTACAAAAGTAATTTTAGAAGTATCATCGCAATATAAAATAATCTCCAAATTCAAAAAAGGTAGTCCCACATTAAAAAAAACCTTTTTAATGTATTCCAATTCTAAAAAACTTAATCTTAGGACTACGGAATACAGAGCATCTTTGATGTTAATCGTATGAAATTTAAGCTGAAATGGTTATGTTATGACAGAACCTTGCACACTATAAGCAAATACGTTTGGAGATTTCTCATCGGAATTTAATTATGCGAGAGCTATATCTCTCAACAGCTACTAGTTGCATTGAATGTTAATTAATTTGATTTAAATTTACCTTACAAGCTAATTTATTTTCCCATTTCTATTAATAGTAATTGAGCTCTATAACTCAATACATTATCTACTTAGGAATCAATAAAACCCCAGCGTAACATTATTTCCTTATGGTCGAAATTCGTTTTAAGACGATAATATATTTGTAACACATATTATATAAAAATTTTAGGTCTCTCAACTCCACCATATAAACTTTAACTATGCGAAATCTCACACTTCTCCGTGCGCGCAATGTGCTTAGAAAGTAAAACTTTTGAACACGTATCTTCACGTATTAATATATAGATATTTTCATTAATATTATTCTTGGCACATACACAAGTAACAAAGTAAGTTACTTCTAACATACAACTTTTCTGTTCTCTAGAACCACCTGTTTATACCGCATACGCTTTCACAGGTTAATTCAGGGTTCACGTTGTTAAGGATAAAACCAACATTTGCTAATACTACACCGTACTTGTTTGAAGTAACCCTGAATTTATAATAAGCTAAGGTACATTTTCCGGCAACACAGTAAATATACTATTTATATCGAATAAAAACATCAAAGTTGGAAATGAACTTACCTATGGTGGTAAGAGCCAACGTACACCAGTAATAACTCTGAAGATACTGTTTCACCACATCAGCCGTTTCAGTATCATGATACACCCAGTTTTTACTACCGAATCCATTGTTTTTATATATTATATGGTACAAGCACCCGTTCCAATGGAATATCACTAATAAATAATGAATTAAACTGGTCGATCTAAATAGATTAGGATAGTTCGTATGACGTTCCGTGCGATCCATAAACGCCCAGAAACGGTAAATCTTGACGAGTCGAAAAGAACGCAAGATGGAGTTGAACCCGATGGAAAGGTAAAGGAAGTCGAGCGGCAACAAGCACAAACAGTCAATGTAGAATGTGGTGGAGTTCATATAGTGCGCTCGTAACTTTGCCGAGTCTGTTTGTAACACACCATCTTCCAGGTAACCAGTTCGAAAATGAAACAAAATATCCGCAAGATAAAGAAAATCCGAAAAATAATCCAAGCAGAACCACACTATTAACGTTTCACCTGAAACAAAAATAATTTATATAAGCATAGTGAATTTATACATAAAAACAATATTTATTTTTCCAGGACAGAGAAACTAAAGTGTTTGAGGTGCCTAAAGTAATTTGTGGCTCGAATCAAAACTTTTTCAGTCATGCCTCAAAAGTTAGGGTTGATTCTGAAGAATAATTTAAAAAGAACCGCCACTAAGATAATTTTTGGAAAAAAATTTGCAAATGTCAGTGTAAATAAAACAATACAAAACACTGTGGTAAAACATCGGAGCTTATTTTACAAAGTATAACATTGTCTTCAGCCTCAAGACATTTAACTCAGAAAAGCTATTTAGGTAAGTAATTTAATTCTCAGCGGAACAAGTTGAGGAAACTATGCGCACACTGCACTAAGTCGTTGCAACCTGATCGTTGCCACTAATCTAGGTTACTACTCGTATCTTAAGTGGAGACGTCTTTTGCATGAGATCTAGAGTCAAAATTGGATTTTTATCTACTTAACGTTATCTTCCAACTTCACCGGCTGATGAAATTTTCTAACTATCATCCTTTCTAGTAACATGGTAAAAAGATATATTTAAGGTAATTTGTGTTTTTAGTTAAAAAAATAGTGTAATTTATATTTAACATATGACAATAATGATATCGACTCTATTATGAAAATTGTGCAAAACGGATACAAACAATAAATTTAAATAAAGAAATGTGATATACAGTAAATTATATGTTACAAATAAATGAAATAAACATACCATTGATCTCCTGAAAGGCGAACCTATACACGATGACCCATAAATTGTAGAGAAAGGCGAGGGAAACAACCATGGACCAATAGTAGCAAAGCCGGCCAGCAGGGTCGAACACGAAGGACCAGTGAGGCCCAGAGCGTAACCGCCCACTAGTGTACGTCGACCTTCTCCTCAGGCCCCCTCTGCTTCCACTGTACAAAATAATACAGTAAAAACAACAAAGTTATACTCAAACAATACTAGCACTCAAACTTTGCGTATGCATTGAATTTAATCTACAGTAGTTTTGTTAATCTGCTTTCTGAGTTACTCTATGTGCTATAACGAACTAGTTTGTGCTAGATTAAATAGACAACTTTTTGATACAAACTCATTTAAACTGAAAACATATTAGTTAGTACGCAAAAGTTTTAATAAATCAGGTAAAAGCACAAACAAAGCAACTCTTTGATGTTTAACATTTTCACCTCACATTTAAAAAAAAGGTTAAATAACCATTTAAGTAGCAAATTCAGTGCTAAAATTAAAGTTCATGGATATAAATTATTTAATTAAATTTACTATTACACTTCAAAAAATAATTACAAATAATTGAAACATTGAAAAACCTCTCGTTGATATCAAAGAAATGCATTTAGTAAAGCCAATAAACATCTCATTGCTGAACACAGGCCTCCTTTCTTTATTTAGAAAGTTGTTCACCAAGTGCGGCTTGGGGGACTTTTTTTAATTGGAGAAATAGACGAGCAATACGTTCACCTGATGGAAAGTGCAAAGTCTGTCCATAACAAATGCTAGGTCATCCAGAACTTTTCTGTGTGACACCACACTGCGCCCGTCACCCTGTGACATCAGTTCTTAAGTGTGCCCAATGATTATACTAGCTCGCAGTATCCTTCAAACCGAAACACAGTAATGCTTGCACACTACTACTTCTCGGCAGACTAACTACTTTTAAAATTATTTTAAATGTCAGTTATGAAATGATATAAAGATATTGATACCTAATAAGTTAATAAAATCAGTATACGTAATTAGATTTCAATGATTCTGTTTTCTTTTCAATTTCTGATTGGCTTCGTACGCATGATCGAATGGAATGGTTCATTTGTTATTATGTGTACATATTTTCATGAGATATCGGGCAATCAATTTCATTGGGACGTGACTTTTAGAAGGGAGCTTCGTGAAGCAAATACCTACATTGTCCAAAAACAACATACCTCTTACATAAGTCTTTTTTTAACACGATGCCCCACAGTAGGATTTCTCCTGTATCGTGGGTACGTTTTACAGACATAAATTCCACATGCACAAACCACCCAGACCCGGAACAACTATCTGTAGGCCATACAAATATTTGTCCCGTGCGGGAATCGAACCCTCGACCCGCGACGCAGAAGCCAAGGGCTTAGCCACTGCGCCAACCGAGCCGTCAAAAGTGAATAAGTGAATAAGTTTTTATAACCAAAAATTTCTTTCTAAAGCTGTGTATTGGTGATTGCTTATTTCTGCATGTAAATATAAAGATGTACGAATATGTATGTATGTATAAATATCACATCCGTCTACAGTCAGAAATATTTATAAATTTCTAATCAGCCAAACATTATAAGTATTCCGCGTGGCCTAGTCGTCAGAGTACCTACTTCTACGCCGCGGGTCCTGGGTTCGAATCCCAGCCGGAGCCAAAATTTGTGCTAAAACACAAATTGTTGGTTTTCGGGTCTGGTTGAGTTGTGTTTGTCCCGTGTTTCTGACACTGCATCCTAGCCTACCGCCGATCTTATCGCATCATCGTTACATCGGTCGCGGGTAGGTTGGGACGAGTGAGTGCCTCTGTGTTTGCGCGTACACTTGTGGCAGTATAATATCTCCTGCGCAGTTGTTGGCTCTCGACGGTATTCGGAAGTTGTCGCCGTGGTCGAAATCGGCTAGGAGAACATCATCATCATAAGTATTTTGTTAATTTAATCAAAAGCTTAGACAATTATGAAGACCACGTCAAATACACTTATTTATATGCAAGAAGTAACTATGCTCGTAAATAAATAGGCACGCGTTCTTTTTCCCCATCTTCAAAGTAAAGCATGGGTTTTAGAAAAGATGCAGTCTTTTTACGCAGAACAACAAAATGTATTCAGAAACGATATCGATAACTTATTTGATTTATAAATATTGGCTTCGGCTGTCCTTTAAGGATAGGTCTCAGCAGCAGATAAGTGCCATAATAGCCGTTGTACCATTTGTCTGTGTATATGTAATAGTAAAATAGCTAACGTTTGCTATTAATCGAATGTGTGTTTTTGTTTATTTTGACAATTTCAGTGAAAAATTCATTCAAGTCATTATCGTTCCGAACATCGTTAAGAATCTTAACTAATAAAAAATTATATTTTTATAAAATAATAAACACTATTGTGTACTAAATAATATGTTTCTCAACCACTAAAGCTTGTACTGGGAGATGGTTCATGACAATAGTCGAATGGCAGGCTCGTACCTGTGACGCAATACCTACGTTAGATCAAAAGCATAGCGTCATGTATGTTTTATATTTCAAAAAAATGTGCGAAGACATCCCGTCTTAATGTAATAGTAAAATGCATATCAAAAATTGTAAAAATATTTTCGTTTGAGATTTATTTCAATTTAAAGTAGCGTCTATTTAATACATAATATATTACATAATACATAACATACCTAATATATATTTTTTTCAATATTAAGATATACTTTTTGAAAGCGTAAGAAAATAGTTACATAACCTATCCGATTAAACGAATAGATAATCAAATAACGTTTAAATAGTTCTGCGTCTAAATTATTGAATCCGTATCTAACACCTGTGCTCAAGCAGCAAGGCTCTCGGGCCTGTATATCCAATTAATCTCACGGAAACTCGACGGAAGCAGCCTCGCCACTAGATTGTGGTGGCAGCAATGCCAGATTCATTATCTAAGACAAGTGCAGTTTCAATAGGTTTATGATTTGCATTCCCTATAGAAACTCTGATTAAATGATATGTGTTTCTGTTAGTTAATACGTATGTTAAGAACATAATGAAATGAAAATTATTTATTCTCCAACGTAAGAAATATAAATTTCGGTTGTAATTTTGTTATATTACTTCCGAGTTTGATATTTCTAACAAAAAAATAATTCCTGCAACACGTCAGAACACGTATAAATTTATTATAAGGGAATGTGTTTTGAATTTAAAAATGAATGCTATAAAGAATTACATTTACATGAAAACAAGTTAAGATGTAATAAAAAAAAGACTTACTGAACAATTTTGTAAACAGATTCCGATATCAAAATATTATTAAGCTTCGAAAAATGGCAGTAGCTATTTTTGCAATTGGCACGCAGTTTTCTTTTCAGACAATATTGAATTGTTTTCAGACAATATTGAACATGACATTATCACTGCGATTTTTATCGTGCCTCCAAAATTGTAACAATTGCAGGCGGACTGTAACGAGTCGAGCTAGTGTAAACACTAGGCATATGCGACTTAAGAAGTGAAGTCTCAGGGGGTCGGACACTGTGTGGTACGACAGCATTTACAGAAATGTTTTGGGTGGGTGACACAGCATTTGTTATGGGCAGACGTTGCTCTTACTATCAGATGAACGTTTTACTCGTCTCGTCACACACAACTAATTTTAAGTGCCACGCCTACTATTTACATGTGCAAAATCACACTGATTTAAAACTAGAAGTTTTTTTGCCACATATACTTTAGGACAGTGACGGAAGTCCTCGTTGCCACACTGCTATTATATATGGTATTAAAGAAAAAGCGTAACCATTCTTCATTCATGCTGATCCGTTAACATAACGATAATGATTCCAGTATATAGAGGCAGCATTACCACGGTTCTGCCAATTAAAGCAAATTGAATGTGGTATTGATGCAACAAGTATAATACGAGCCAGAATTAAAGCTCCTTGTTCCTTTAAAAGTAATGTCGTATACTCCACGACTGCTCTAAAGAGGTTTTGAAATTCCCATGCATTTGAAGAAAATTATTCTTAGAGTGGCTCGGTGGACGCAGCAGCTAAGCGATTGGCTTTTGCGCTATAGGTCGTGGTTCCGTTTCCTTCTCCATCAATCCGTTTCAAACGCCATGTTTTCAATAGTCGTTAAGACTACTTAAGAATTGTCACTTTTTTTAATTTTACTTATTTTGTTACGCGTTTAAAATATAAATTATAATTTTAAAATGCACTTTAGGAAAATCTATTTGTAAAGGAAAATGTTATTTAAACGAGCATTTTCAGCTATGCTAAATTGCGGCTATCGTTTACAAATTAACACCAATTTCAAATAAATACGCACGCAGTCAGTGCTGACCGTCATTCAATATAACACTTAATTAGTGTGATACACATTTTCAGAACAGTATTAATTACATCCCAAATTGGTGATGGCATTTGAGCAATGAGCTCTTTGCTACACGAGACAATGTCTCCACATGGGCAGACGTTGTACTTTCTATTAGGAGAGCGATTCCTTGTTCTGCCATAGGAAATTCTTAAACTTTCGTTGTCACAAGAGCCATATTTTTTTATAAATAAACATTGGAATTTTAAGAAAAATATAACTTCCAACATCAAACACATAATTCCTAATGACTTTACTTTTCTTGTAGCTCACATTTTGGAACATTCTAAGGAATCAGAACCAGAACCAGAAAAAAAAAAAAAAAAAAAAAAAAAAAAAGAAGATCTCAAGACCAAGCGCGCAAGATTCATAACATCTTTGAATTTCTTGAAGAGATGCAGAGACCATGATCTCATTCCTACGTGTGTCAAAATATCAGCTAAAAAGGACATTCGAGGAAGCGCGAAGATCCTAAGCCAGGCAAGTAAAAAGTTGCTAAGGACGGTAATTCAGCAAAAACGTACCGATCTACACACCATAAATACGGCCATAGACAATTCATCCAGTGAATTAAAATCTATCTTAACGACATTTGATTTTAACAATTGCATTGAAACTTTAAATAAGCGCGAAACAACTAAATATAATGAATGCAAAAATAAACATATAGATAAATACCAAAAATTAACGAACAAATTAAATGTCAAATACAAATCTCAACGTATGAACGGAAAGTTACCGCTGACAACAGACAAAGATCATAGACTACGCGCGGTCTATAATCTGTCAAAACAAACACTGGATGAACCAACATTAAACGTATTATCGAAAGGAATGAATTTCGCAATAACACCGCGAAAAATCCCGTACGAAGAAATTATCTGTAGTGTCGAAGATTGTCTGTATAAAAATAATATCGGTAAGGAAGATTTGGAGGCCATGCGTCAAGACATTTCGTCTATGTTACGTCGAAGTTCAGTGCCCAAACTAAATCTTCCCAAAGACGAATTTAAAGCGTTGAACAACTTACGGAACAGACCGGAACTCACGATCCTCCGCGCGGATAAAGGAAACGCTACGGTAGTAATGGATACGTCAGATTATAATTTTAAAATTGAACAACTTTTGTCGGAAGAAAATATTTATAAAAGGTTAAATCAGACCCAACCGCGAACACGCTGAAAACAACCAGCGAGCTAGCAAAGAAATACTCCGAAAAATTGAATCTGGACGTAAATTCGGTAATACCATCATGTGCCAAACCACCGAAGTTGTATGGGTTACCTAAAATACACAAACCAAATGCTCCATTACGTCCAATAGTGAGCCAGATCGATTCACCAACTTATAGATTGGCTCAGCATGTAGCGAAAATACTCTCACCGCTCAGAGGACACACAAGAGCACACACAAAGGATTCATACCATTTTGTCAGTGAGATTAAAGACCTACATCTTACTGACAATGAAACTATGGTCAGTTTTGATGTCCAGTCGCTATTCACATGCCTACCTGTAGAAGACTGCATCTCAATTGTATCCAGGAAGCTAGCGGAGAACAACATGCCAGCAGAATATGCAGAACTACTTAGACATTGCCTTACATCTGGCTATCTATTGTGGAAGGAACAGTACTACAAGCAAGTAGATGGTGTGGCGATGGGCTCTCCAGTATCTCCCATTGTCGCCGACATTTTCATGGAAGACTTTGAGGAGAAAGCCCTCCGTACTTCTCCTGTAAATCCAAGATTCTACAAGCGGTATGTAGATGATACTTTCACAATTTTACCATCGCATAAAGTAACTGCATTTCTAGACCACCTTAACTCCCTAAACTCTAAAATTCAATTTACAATGGAGTTAGAGGCAAATAACTCTTTAGCTTTTCTGGATGTGTTAGTAATTCGGAATCCTAATAACACCTTGTGTCACACTGTGTATAGAAAAAAGACCCATACAAATAGGTATTTAAATGGTGAATCTCTCCACCATCCTTCACAGTTAGCTACCGTGGGTAAATCTTTGTTTCAGAGAGCACAAGGGATCTGTGACAGTAAACACCTGGCCGCCGAGCTTCAGCATGTCAAGCAAGTTTTGCAAGACAACAAGCTTCGGGTTCCGCGCCTTCGTCGCAGTGACCGAGTGAAGCCGGCCACAGTCGAGCGTGTACCTGCTGTTCTTCCATATGTCAGAGGAGTCACGGACAAGATTGGCTATATCTTGAAGCGAGCTTCTATAAGAACATTTTTCAAGCCGCCGAAGAAGATAAGTCAGTTTTTACCATCTGTCAAGTGTAACATCCCTCTACAAGATGCAGGAGTATACAAGCTGGATTGTGAATGTGGTCTCTCTTACATAGGGCAAACTAAAAGATCCATTAAAACCCGCGTTAAAGAACACATAGCTGATGTGAAGCATCGACGCTCTAGGAAGTCTGCAGTCTGTGACCATGTTCTGGATCATCCCAACCATTACATCAGATTTGATAGACCACAAATCCTTGCAAAAGAACACCGATTCCTACCAAGGATGATTCGCGAGGCTATTGAAATTAAAAAACATCCTAATTTCAATAGGGAAGATGGTTGGGTATTACCACCGGCTTGGGATCCTATTATTAATAAAATTAAATCAAAAACCAAGCATACCACTGCAAGGCTTCAAGACACAGTAAGCTCTTTCTGCGTAGATCGGACTACAAATAATAATTAAAAGCTGAAGGTACTCCGGGTTAACTATGACATCGGGACAACTGTCACCTCAGTCCCCCCGTGACCATGGGTGCTGTAAAGCGTCCGAAACGTCGGGTAAAAAATAGTTCAAAAATTAAACGCGATAAAATCCGTAAAAAAGTAGTTTTATTTAAACAGATTTTTTCTGATAAAATAGGCAATTAGACTAATGAGCCCCTAATGGAAACTATTCTTCTTACTTTTACAACATTATAGAAATTGCCAATGTGCTTCTGGCCACGTTAAGTCGTGTTAGAAAAATTCGATTTAGAGCAAAGCGGCAAAATTGCGAAAGGGAGCTAACTACAGATGTTATCGACGCGTTATATAAAATGCACTAAAATTAAAGAATATGAACAGTTTTGAATGCAACTGATAAAATATAATGATTCTTTTTGAAATTACATCGGTTTATATCTCAGGGTAATTATAAATATACCCATCTTCATAGTTTGAGCGACTTTCATGGACCAGTCACAATGCCACGTTTCGGTTCATCACGAATAGAACACACTGCTTTAATATTTTTATGTACAAAATTTGCAGTATCAGCAACAAGACGATGATAATAAGACGTAACTTCTCTTATCTAAATACCTTTCTCGAAGTTATTCCTGTCCAACTACAAAGTTTGCTTACGGTTGCGGTAGCCTTGAATAACTTCTAGAGCGGTCACATTTTCAACAGTAACCAATGCTATGATAACATGGCTGTTGAAAATCATTTTGTTACTACCCAAATTCATTTGAGGAGCAGTGCACTGTGCTGATGAGCATTTGCTGAAGTTCCTGCAACTATTCTGCCAGAATAACAATGTCGTCAGCGGATTGTAGGTGCAAGATGGCTAACCATTGACATTAATGCTCGTTCCTATATTTTTATACAGTTGCAGGGAAATAATGTTACTCAGTCCATTTCTCAATTCAATTGAATATGACTTGTGCGTTCTGTTCATTATGTCGTGTGGTTCCGAACATGACACAGCGACGTATCGATAATTAATCTTCTTACATTGTAAACCACCCATAGTAGTCAAGATTCAAATACAATTCTTCTCAGAGTAAACAGTAACAAGACAACGGGGCTGATTAATACTTTTCTGTCCACGCATAATGTGAAACGTCACTTTGTTCATGTAGTCTCTCTTTAAGTAGCCACTTTTACCAGAAGTAATAAATAATTCACCACTCAAGTTTTTAGTTGTGTCTTATTTTATTAAAAAGAATACTTTATTGCTCTTATTCTCTGCGCCTGTGAAGTATTCTCGTTATGTAAAACGCAATTAAAGAGTTTTTATAGGATATATTAAAGAAACTCACCCTCTGCTTTGAAAGGTCAATTGAGATTCCATCTTCACTTGGGAATTTTTATTTTTAGTTATCTGCGGGCTAGCTTAATCACCTCGGAACTTATATCTCGAAGTAGACCGATTAAGTGGAAGCTTTTTGTGGCTCCAAGATTCTTATCAATATGGTTCAGGACATGGCAGTTATGATACATTCAATTGGCTAAAGAATTTCTTAATCTTAACAAGAATCTTCAGCTTAATCGGACTGTAATCTTATTTCTTAGCGATTATATGAAGACTTTACATCCCCGGTTCAGTTTACCTTTTTTCAGAATTTTGAAAACATAAACATGTACATTGTTGGCTGAGATGTCGCAGTGATTAAGCGATTGGCTACTGTGCTATAGGTAGCGGATTCAATTCTCCCACGAGACAAATATTTATTCCAAGAGACATGCTTTGTGTTGGAAGTTCGCGGGTCTTACTAAAACTGTCTATCGAATAGGTGCCAATTCTGAAATTTTGGAGACAATCATAAATATATTACTAAATCCACAATTACTGGGGTACAGACAAAATTTAATTTATAGATTTCAATGTGTTCTTGCTACTTTCTCCACATGGACTAGAAGTTCACGTAACTTCAGAAACTATTGTGACGTAATCAATGTTACTGACATTGATTACGACACAATATCTTTATCTTTATCTAATCTTTGATTTCGAAGCTAAAATTTGTAAACGTACGTACTGAAACTAGATCTTTAGTAAGTAAGAAAATTTCAAATACGTTTATTATGAGATATATTTTTTTTTGTATAAAGTGATGAAACGAGCAAAACGCTCACCTGATGGTAAGTGCAACGTCTGCCTATAACAAATGCTGTGTCACCCAGAAAATTTCTTTGTGACACCACACTGTGCCCATTACCCCGAGACATAGGTTCTTAAGTCTCATTTATGCCCAGTGATTATGCTAGCTCAGAGTGCCCTTCAAACCGAAACACATTAATGTTTGCACACTACTGCTTCACGGCAGACTAACTGGCCCTGGGGCGGTACCTACCTAGTCGGATTCCTGTATAGGAATCCTACCATTACCAAATTTACAGTGTTAATTTACTTTATTTTCCCAATTTTTCGAGTACTTTACAGCACCCAAAGTCTCGTATTAACTATGACATCAGGACATCTAACACCTCACCACGTTGAGTGCTGCAAAGCACTCGTTACCTTTGCAAGAATCCATCTGAGGAAGTACCACCCCACGACCAGTTATTCTGCCGCGAAGCAGTAGTGTGCAAACTTTACGTTACGTTTTAGTGTTTCGGTTAGAAAGGCACTAAGAGATATCGTAATCACTGTCTCAGGGTTGACGGGTGCAGTTTGGTGTCACACAGAAATGTTCTGGATGATTTTTTATGCATTTGCATTCGTTATGGGTAGACGTTGTACTCCGTCTAACTCTGGTCCGTCTCTCCGTGTATGATCAAAATAATACCCGCTTTAGGAAGTTGTTACGAGAGCATTTATTTAAGACTACGGATAATGTTGTTTTTTGATTACTTTCACAAAGTTATATCATTCATTAATAGGTACCATCACGTACATATTTATATAAAAATGTATGGATATGTGTGTATATATACATGAATATTTAAGCGTATGTTCATATTTGTGTGATTTTATTTTGACATAATGTATATGTATTATGTATTACTAATTATTTATTTGCACGTAAGTATGTATCTTGAGTATTTTATGTAATTGTATTTATATTATTTTATTTTAAGTTTAATAAAATTGATATATTTTTAGTGTAAACACCGGCCGCAATGTGTCACTACCTCCTGGATTGACAGGCAGAGAATGCCAACAGGCATTAAGTCCGCCCATTGTTGTACCTTTTTTGGTGAAAATAACAAATAAATAAGTGCTACTTTAGTAAACTACATTGAATAAAAATATTCTATTAATTCCTACATAAAGCGATCATGTACCTGTCAGTGCCATTGCAATGCGGCGTTGCAAGGTGATTGTGTGAGTGGTGCGGTGCGGGCGTGGCAGGTGTATGCGGCGTGTGCGGCGTAATCCACCCACTCAGCAGCGGCGCCTCTCCGCTGGCACCCAACAATTTTAATCTGCACAATTAAAACAATATTAGTTTATAATTTGTATATAGCCGAAGAAGCTCAAAGGATTAGCGCTAAAATTGTTTTTCAGTGCTGATTTACCACGTCCTCAGCAGTAAAGGAAAACATTTTGAGGAAATCTGCATTTCCGAGGATTAAAAATATTCCGAAGACATGTGAAGTTTGCCAACCCGCACTGAAGCAGCGCAGGGATCTTTTCTTTGCTCCATAAACTCTCTCAGAAATGAGAATAGGCCTGTGCTCAGCAGTGGGATATTTATAGGCAGCAACTTTACATTCATTTTATATAAATCCCGGAACAGATGGGTAACGAAATGTAAATTATAAAATACACCAACAAAAATATACGAATTAGTTGGGACTCACCACAAAAAACGCGCAATGTATTAAAATATACAAAGAGGCTGGATACGCTTACAGTAACCCTTTCTTCAACAACAATTGGTTTTAATAAAGATGGTTCTAGTATTTATACTTTGCAAAGCATTTTTAATTAATGAGATTTTCTTAAAAAGGGTTTATTTCAAATTTATTTAAAATTAAATTTGAAAAGGGATTGTGTCAAAATAAACACAGTGTAATCATTTCCAAAATTGATACATGGCACATAAATAAAGAAAATAAACCTGTTCTGCAGATTTTAGCGATGACATATATATGACAGCAAAAATTTCAAACAAAACTTAGTTAAACTTGGTAAAAAACAATCAAAAATTTGCTCAATGAAGTTGATACAGATAGGAAAACCATTTTTACGGAATTCAAAAAGGAATAATAGTTAGAAGTCCAATCGCTTTAGTGGCATACGAGGGGCTATAGTTTGAAATCGGTTTTCTCATTGCTACGTCGCTACTCTGAAATCCAAAGAAACAGCCCACTGAGCTGTCGTACCGTAAAATGAGATATAAACCGCTCAAAAATGTGATCGGTTCTTTTGGAGCGACGTCGATACGCATCCTATATAAAGAATTCATCGGCTTAACGTAGCCGAAGCGAAATGATAGATTTGAGGGGTGACACGTTCGCTAAAAGAGATCGAAGTGATTTTGTGGACGTTAACAGCTTCTGTAATCTTCGCAAGAATTACTAAAATATTGCTTTAATATTGTACATCCGATACTTCGTTAGAAATTCTAATAACACAGTGATAAGTAAAAAAATGTTTTGTGGCCTATAATTTAAAATCATTGCCTCATTAAATTCTTATTAAGCTGTTACATGAGTAAAAATGACACAAAAAAGAAGTGGATTATTTAAGAATATACAATAATTACAAAAAATATTCAATAACATTTGTTACATCACTTAGTACAATGAATATACTCGTAGCTAATTTGCAGATATTCAGTCTTAAAATGTTACAATATTTTTTTTTACCCACACAAATCGTATTCAAGTTAAAGAAGTTAAATTATAGTACAACTTGGTATATATTATACATATCTTAAATTATATAGTATTAAATCAGAGTACTTTAGAAGTGCTAAAGTAATATGATTGTTTTTAATTTACGTATTCTAATTATTCACTCTTACTGTATGAAAGCGGAAACTCATCAATCCACTTATGATTAAGGTGGTACTTGAGCTAAGGGCCCTTCTTCCACAGCAAACAAGGGACAGGTCCTCGAACCACTCTACCGCTGCCTTAATGGAGACACTGCACGTTAAACATGCCGCGTTAAGAAAATTGATACCTTCCGAAAAGACTTCACCTTCATATTGTAAGGAAAAGGCTTTTACGATTACAAAAATTTAACGATATTTAACAGTTTATTTTCTTACATTTTTAAAGCACATATTTACGCAACACTTTAAGATGTTCATTTCTCCAAATGGCAACACATTTGAGTTTAGAGAACGGTAATAGAGCATTCAATTTTACAACATTAAATTTTCTGATAGCAATTTTCTGTTGAACATTTTGAAAACAAATATTCTCTGTATAACTTTGCATGAAGAGAACACAACGCTAGCGACTAATATTTTAATCTATAGTTAAAAAAATGTTTTATTATTCTCTGTGAAATTTCTTAGCTCTACGACTTTTGTTTTGTTCTAATGCAAAGGTTTTTGTATTTTTTTTACTACAATTGGTTCCAACTTAGAGCTGCTAACGTTTCGTAATTACTGTGAAATAAAATTAATTGCAAAAAAAATATACTAAATGTCATTCTTATTGTCACTAAGTATTTAGATAAATGAGTTCGTAACCCGCTAAAGTTGAAAGTGTTATAAGCGCGATATATCTTTTTTTATTGCTTGTCGCAGAATAATAGATTCCAGTTCGGCGACAGTGAGTTGTGCTACTGTGCCAGCTGCCTTGATTACTTATTGCGGCTTTTTCATATCTATCTAACATTTGAGTGCAATACGTAGTCGTATGTTTACGATATATTACATACAGTCTATTCATTTTGTAATTCCAGACAATGCTTTCGGATGTCTAAAATATCGAATATTTTACCTCAAAAAATAAAGATATTTGCGACACCATAATAATATCGTCATATAAACCCTCATTACCGGATTTATAGACAAATCTCGTAAGAAAGGTTGACATTTTTTTTGTACATGTTACGAGTATAGACGTTATACCTCGCATCAGTGTATACTCATTGTATACAGGTGTTTTGAAATTAATATATTCAAGATAAAACATAAAGCTAAGACATGGCCTAAAGGCGATCGGGATGAGGGTACAACGATAGAGGGACTAGAGATTAATGCGACCCTCTTGACAGTTAAGGTACTACACGTAGCGCTTAAGAGGGCCCGAAATTTGATATACGAGTATGTCACAAAACGTCACATCGCTGGTATTAACTTAACACCAAATATAATGCAAAAAAAAACATACAATAACGTGTGTAACTTACATACTTTTATTTATTAATTTTAACTTAATTTTATTTTAGAATATTTTTATATTATAAAAATAATTCTTCATTAAAAAAAATATATTAAATTGTTCCACAATTTTTCACGATGTTAAATATTCGTTGAACACACGTATTTCTAAGAGGGTCCATGCTAATATATCATGCAAATCGTTAACATACATCAATAACTTAGATAGAACCAATTTTAAATAATTAATTCATAATCAATAATGAGTTCATGCTGTTACACAAAAACTTTGAAATTGATATATTTAGTACCTTAAATAGTCTTGCTAATAATGTTTCAAATGATCCCCTCTCGCAAGTTTGTGTGAAAATATTTAAACGGGTTAAAAATTAAAAGAGAGATAATAGTTAATATTTTTTTCTACAGACTCATGGTGTACTATTATGCGATTTAACTGCCATAGATGCACTAAAACAAAATCTTAGATAAACATAACTAAGTCGGCTAGATTTGCTCAGCGGCGAGGTAAATGACTTCTGCGCTATCAGTTGCGGATTCGATTCCCGCATGGGTCATATATATTTGAAGAGCCTACAGGTAGTTTTATCCAGTCTGGGTGTTCGTGTATGTGCAATTTGTTTCTTAATACTCACAAGTAAACACACAATACAAGTGAAATCCAAGTGTGTTTTAAAACGGTAGTGAAAAATCTACCAAAACAAGGTATTTTGATATTTTGTAGGAGAAAGAGACGATCAAATCGTTCACCTTATGGCAAATGCAACGTTTGCCCATAACGGATACTGTGTCATCCAGAATACTTCTGCACCACACTGCGCTCGTCTCTCTAAGACGTTAGTTCGCCTGTCTCATCTTACACTAGCTGTCAGTGCTCTGCAAATCGAAACAGTAACTTTTGCACGCTGCTGCTTCACGGCAGAATAACTGGCACTGTGGTGGTATCCACTTAGACGGATTCCTGCATAGGAATCCTACCACCAGTAAAAAAGTATTCAGTCAAGCTCATCGATCTTTAAAATCTTACTTAACATTTCATCGTAATAGTTTTCGAAAACGCTGAAAAGAATTATTAAAGAAGTGGGGTATTAAATATGTTTCAATGTTATATTCCAAGCGAAATAGCTATATCCAATATTAATTCACAGAATAACTTGCATACTTCTAACTCGAGTTTCAAAAGGAAGGAGTTACATGTAACTACTAATATTTGTGAATTTCGTGCAGCTGGAAATTAAAGTGCATTACATATACGAGTACGTAACATCAAATGTGCTTAATGTGCTTAATGTGTTGATTATTAAGGCACTGCTAAGTATTTAGCATATATGTGTATATACTGACGTACTTTGAACAATATTTACACCTATTCTTACATGAAACGTTGTAACAAACGTGGATTTAATAGGCAAAAATCTTCTGTTTTCATTTCGTTTATTTATGTTACAGCTTTCTATAAAAGGTAAATTGTTATAATGAATGGGTATGAGATCTTCTACGTAATAGAGAAAAAGTCTTGACATACTAGTTCAGGAGTGACGTCACTACAATTTAAGACAATTTATAATCTTATAGTAATTATTATTTTGTATGTAAGCATAAAAACAAGGGAAAGACAAAGAGAGGAGTTGATAAGTGTATGTTTTCTCACCTAGCTTTGTGTGAGCGTCGAGAGCGCGAGGAGAGGTCGAGCTCGCTGGCGGCGGAGCACGCGGTACCGGCCTGCAGCGAGCCGCGCGACCCGCCCAGCCGCCGCGAACTCAGCCGGCACGTCATCATTTCTGCACACAAACACATTATTAGAGATCATAACCGATTCATTATTTAAAAAATGTATATACTTACATATTTTGGAACATACATGTGTACTATCTGATGCCCGCAACTTCGTCCGCACGGAAAGGTTTTTAAATATCCCGCGGGAACTATTTGATTTTCCGGGATAAAAAGTATGCTATGTCCGTCTCCAGGATGCAAGATATCTCTGTGCCAAATTTCTTCAACAGCGGTTCAGTGGTTAAACCGTGAAAAGGTAACAAACAGACAGAGGGACAGAGAGAGCTTTTGCATTTATAATATTAGTATGGGCTTTCCTATTGAGGAGTCGTAAGAGGCGACTAAGGTTTTGTACGGACAGCCTTTGTTTGTGCAGAAGAACACCATAATATGCAATATATGTATAATATGTATTATTATATATAATATACTGCTCGTGGGAACGCAATGGGAGTAAGAATTACTGACACTTTAAATTTTAAATTTCAATTATTGACACTCCTACCATAATGACAAACGTACCGGCAACGAAGTTCGCCACGCGTCAAGTCTCTTATCCGGCGAGGGCGAAAAGTGGGCTAATAGGCTAGTGGGTGTAATGAATACGGCAAAGAAGGATAAAGAAAGGCTATTTCGCCTCCGGATCTCAGACAAAACAAAATATTATGCTTTATAAGATAACTGCTGTTACATCACCCTTTTCAGGATTAAGGGAGACACTACAACATCTTTTTTAGTAAACTGGCTCCGAAGCAATCGTAGCGAAGTAAGTGCAAGCGTAGAGAATCTACCACCCCATCTCAAACCGTAGGTGTAGTATAAGTCGACAGAGGGAAAATGAAAACCAGGAGATGGGCAGCAGCATCTTCCTGAAACATCTGAATAAATAAACTGCGGTTGCCAATCCGTCTGCCAAGCGTGTCAACTATGACAAAATCCCCCCAAAACGAGAGCTACAGACTTTTGTGGCAATCTATGGAGGAGGCCTTTATTCAGCAGTGGACTATTGATAGGCTGAAACGACGAACGACGACGACGATGTTCGCGACGGCACATTTACATCTTGATTCTTTATCGAGAATGGATGTTGTTTTCTATGAGCCACGGTGACCACTAACCGTCCACACTATTGCTCGTTGCCACTCTTACTTACTTATAGGCTATTTACAAAAGTAAATAACAGCTCATGAATGCTCCACTGCTGAGCACAGGCCTCGTCTCATTTTTGAAAGGGTTTTGAAGCTGGGAAGTGTCCGCCACGCTCCAATGCAGGATGGAGAACTTCACATGTCTCCAAAATATTTTATTTCTCAGGCTTCCTCGTGATGTTTTCCTTCGCCGCTGATCAAGTAGTAAATAAGCACTTAAAATTGCAGAATAATTTTAGAGGTGCCGGCACCAGAGATCGAACTCAGGTCACTAGCGTTCTATGAAATTTTAAAGAGACCACCCAGCCTCTGAGCTACCACGTCTCTTTACCCTTAGCTACATAAATAAAAACTTCGTTATTCAGTAATACGATTTCTCCGTTGATGTAAACACGATAATTTTATCTTAATTTTTATGCCAGATATGGCTTTTGCTTTAAATGTGTATGTGGTAGGTGTAACGACAGATTACACGCGAATTATTAAATGACAATGTCAACACGACAAGTAATTTAGCGGCTATTGGAAAACAAATTAATAATAATTATAGACGACTAAAATCATAACTCTACTTTGGATTTGCCATAATCGTGTTAAAAGGCATATCATATCAAATGCAATTACTAATGAGGCTATTAAAGTGAAATTATCCCATTTTAGTTCAAAACCCTCATGCAATTGAAAGCAATCGATGATATGAAACGTTTAGGATATTCTGACGTATTCACAATTCAAATTAAAATGGTATTTAGAGCACTCACTGTTTCAAGATATAGAGTTTTCTGTTATTGCCGTCCGGACGCGGCGTTAAAGTTTCGAGGCCGCTAAAAATACAATCGCCAGCCTATCTGCCAAGCGAGGCAAATACTTCGAATTTTCAGGACTTGGTAAAGTCTTGTTAAGACTTCTTAGAAGCTCATGGTTATATTACTTTCATTTTAATTGGAAATTATAAGTTTTGTTTTCTTAGTTTTATGATCAATTTTTTTTTATTGGAGACAAAAGTGACAAGACTATCAAAATGTTCATCTGATGATAAGTGCAACGTCCGTCCATAACGATGCCGCGTCACTCCCAATAATTCTGTGCGGGACCCTGCGCCCGTCCCCCTGAGACTTCAGTTCTTAAGTGTCATATGTCCAGTGATTACGCCTGCTCTCAGTGCTCTTCAAACCGAAATACAGTGATGTTTGCTCTAGTGAGCAGTAGTCTGCATCACGGCAGAATAACTGGCCCTGGGGTGGTACCTACCTAGACGAATTCCTGCATAGGAATCCTACCACCAGTAAGTAACTTAATAAAGTAATCATAAAATCTTTCTCTTTAAAAAAACATTTTATTTTATATATTGAGTTGTTTCCTTTTGTTAAATTATTTTGCGTTAATAATCAATAAAAAGAGTCAGGTTAATGATACATGTACTTATATATTAAATGAATATAACAAAATCGTTTTTGGCATTTATGATATACAGGTCAAAAAAGTAAAAAATACTTTATTACGCGCAACAAACGAAGCTAAATAAAAGAAAACTAAAGAAGACAGTGAAGGTGAGCCATCATGCGAAATAAGCAAAATGAATAAATCGAATGAATTCTATTGTTACGGACTTGTCCTTTCATAAACCTTTGACTACATTTTTGCTCTCTGTGGAGCTCTCTTAAAGTTTCGATCCAACTTACTAGACAGAAAGAAACTTCTACATCTCTATTCTATGACAACATTTTAAAAGAGTCGGAATGGGAATGAAAATGAATGAAAAGGCTATTTATTCAGCCACTGCCGTTAATTTGATATGCAGAGCTACGAGAAGTATTTAATGAATATCTCAATGATTTGTATAAACAAACAAGGGGTTTTAATTTTAAATAATTTTTACCGTGATAATAATTGAAATGAAAATGTAAACACTCTAATAGTTTATATATTAGGTGCGGAACGTAACGTCGTATATTCGAATACGTTTTACTACTAAATAAACAACTCTAGCGCAATCTTCTTAGTTGAATTCCGATGTTAGAAAGATTTGAGAGAGATTATTAAACGGAATGACGACAGAGATTTTTGTGTATTTATGATTAATTACCTAATTGAGTTTATCTTGCATACTTCCACAGTATTATGTCCTATGGCGTATTACAGTAGGGATCCGCGGCCGGTCTAGAAACTACATATATGCATTTTGCAAACCTGGCTACCAAATGTGTGATATTGTAATTAAATCATGTATTTTATTATATACATGACATTATGTAATGTGACATTTAAAAAACAATATTGACCCAGAGTTTCTCGACGGTTCTTCTCTGAGAAGGTATATTTTGAATCGGTGTAGATTTTGACATTCATGAGAGCCTAAACTAAATAAATAAATTTTTATTTTGACTTAGACAACATCCCTAGTTTTCGGTTTCAGCTTTAAGCTTATACCAACACAACCCTATAAAATTAATTTAAAGTTAATTTATAAATGTCATTAAAAATGCATGACAGCCGTCGAGTTGAGACCACGATCCTCATCTAGAGTGTACATAACTCGACAAAGCCTAGATGTGAGGTTATACGCGTGTCGTGATCTCGACTTCGGTGGTGTAGTAGTATTGCGAAGGTAGCGGACATCTAGTTCTGGTTGCCGTGGTGAATTTATTTGTACACGTTAGTGTGGAACGGCAGGAATTGAACTTAAAAAACTAGGTAATACACCATTTTTAATATTGGGTGCAGATCTTAGCGAATTAACTATATATTTCTCTCCTTTGTTGTAATGAATCTCCTCAAAGGAACACTTGATTCTATTAAATATCCCAAAAATGCTCACTTTAAATTATCAATTATTGTAAAACAAATTCTTTAGTAGAGGTCTTCTATTTCCTACGGGGGGCTAACTGTAATGATGAAAATTATGAATTGTCTAGGCCTAGATCCATACAATTAGAGAACTATTAAAAAATAAAAGCTGCTAGAAAGTACCATCTTAACTAGCCTCAACGTCTTTTGCCGACAGTTTAGGTTACTGTTACGAATATTTTTAAGACATCAAAGTCTTAAAACGGTATTTTCTTCCACTATAACAACACCTGACTGGAAGCGGAACGAATGAGCAGCAAGTTTTAACAACTAGAGACAAAGTACGGTCAGCGCGATACGCATCTGTGGCCTGACGTCACAAGCGTATGTATGTAAATAGACTTGTACGTGGATTGTTCACAGTAGGCACCAGGCAGTGATTTTGGTAAATTTTAATAGTCATGTTTCGTCGCAGTGCGGAAATCGACGTGTTGTTGCGATCCCGCCTACTTAAAGTACGTTACAGTTCCATTTACATGCGCAACAGCTTACATCCAAATTTGATAAAAACCGGAAGGCCAATGAGATTAGATTGATTAGAAAGTAAACATATCCTTATCACTAAACAAATGATACATACATAGTGTATACAGTGTGTTTGGTAGTAAATCTTTATTTGTTTATCTATTAACATTGTAATTAAGCTTTTGAGGTGAAATTCAATGTAAAAAGTAACATCTTATAAATATCATATATCAATATAGGGGTTTTGTAGCAGGGATGAGTCCATTACGCGGCTCCAGTGCTGGTTGGCGACTTCACGTCGTCGAAATATTTGTTATTTCTCAGACATGCAAATTTCATCACGATATTTTCTTTCTACCGCCGAGCATGTGGTAAATTAGCACTGAAAATAGCTATTAACAATTTTAGTAGTGTTAGCACCGGGGATCAAACCCAGGTTTCTCGCCCTTTATTGTATCGTTGCCTCTCATAAGAATTTCTCTTCTATTGTAAAGACATAAAACTTCTTATCTACAGATATAAATTTCACATTCACAACACAACTACACCCGAAAACTAATTGTTGGCATGCGGGGGTCGATTAGATCGAATGCGTGCATCTCTGTTTGCGCGTACACTGGTGGCGATTATCTATTGCAGCATTGATCTCTATTAACATTGTTCGGAAGTTATCGCCTTAGTATAAAGTCGATCCAATGGATATCATATTTATTTCTTTTTTTAATGAAAGAACCTTGCCTTTCACAGACATAAAATGCGCATACACCAGAAACAACTGTTTGAAGGAGTGGCAATACAAATATTTATCCTGCACAAGAATCTAACGTGCTAGCCACGCGTCACTCGAACTGGCAATTCAATAATCAAAGATAGGAAAAACTATTATATACTTCACTTGACCGATCTGAATGTTAAAAGTAAACTGTTAAAAGATAACGAATAAAAGAAAATTAAATCGTCTGAGTAGGCAAAGACGTGCGATACACTTCAAGATAATGTCAACCAGGTAAAATACGCCCTGTTTTATTGGGTATAAGGAATGAATATTATTTCAGTCGCCATTTCTCGAGAAAATTTATGTGTGACGAGTTGGAAATATCTTACTCACGAATGTCGAATTCAGAGAGTACACCAATATAAAGACAAAAGGCCGTAAGAAAACAGTACAGAATGCACGCATTGAAGAATATTATTCTATCTCCTTAAACTTCTCTAATTTTGTTTATAGTAAAATCTTTCTGATCACTGGTTATCTTTCCCGCTTTACTTCTATTTATTACCAATAAGAGATATTTAAATACATAATATACAAAATTTCATCAAATTCGTTAGACAGATTATAGTCCACTGTTGAATATCGGCCTCCCTCAAAATTGCCTATACGCCATAGCACTTACCGAGCAATTAACCTTAGTGTGATGATGTTTTGCAAAAAAAAACCGCCGCTGCCTATCCCCAGTTTTTGTACGAAAATTCATATGATATTATCTTAATTACAAATAGTATTTAAGCAGTTCGCAAGATTATTTAAAGTATCATGAGCCGATTACGAGCATGCTCACGCTGCCGGAAGCATGTCGCACTGCGACGCAACTTATCATTAAAATTTACAACTATCTTTAACGCACTACGATATCCATTTCAGTAACCATTATGTCATTTACAATTGTTTTATAGTATTAATATGTTTTTTAAAACGTGTGAGTACAGGTAACATAAATAATGCAGAATTAGTTAACTAGTTTTTTTTAATGTGGATGCATTTGACATATATTGCACGTTATTAAACACCCGAAACAACTCAATAGCTTGACCATAGCCGAGCATTCTGTCAGGCATAGTTTTATGAGCGTGCCATAACTTCTGAAACACTAATTAGCAATTGAAGAATTCTTTCATTATTTTCACGTGATAAAGCTCTACGTGCCCTGTGGTCGCGGCTTAAGAGAATCTACCACCCCATCTCGTCCCCTGGGTGTCGTAAAAGTCGACAAAAGGGATATGGAAACCTGGAGATGGGCAGCAGCATCTTCCTGAAACATCTGAATAAATAAACTGGGTTGCCAACCCGCCTGCCAAGCTAACAACTACGGCGAAATCCCCCCTAAAAGAGAGCTACAAATTTTTGTGGCACTAGGAGGCCTGTGTTCAGTAGTGGACTAACGATAGGCTGAAATGATGATGATGATGAAGCTCTACGAGTAAGGATTCTTATAGATACTTACCTATCACTATATCATCATTATTATTAATGACAGCAAACGCCCAATAATCCCTAGATCTCATTATAATTATTGTACATAATTATATTCATGGTCATTGGCGGTTAAAAGACATGTGATATATATATATATCTAATGTCTTATAATATATATACATATTAAAAAAACTGTAGTAACTTCCAGAAAAAGCCAGTAAATACAAGGGAAATTGGATTTTAAGCCTTATCATATAGAAATTTTATCATATAGCCGATAGGTGTCCGGCAGAGTAGAATAGCACCTACCTCTTTCCTACCAAGGTGTCGTAAGAGGCTACTAAGACATTGTACGGACAGCTATTATTCGTGCAGAATAACACTGTCACTGTGTGTGCAATGCAATGCTGTCACTATAATGCTCGTATGAACGCAATGCGGAGTAAGAATTTTTTGACTCGTACCAAAATGGCGGCAACGCGGTTCGCCCCCTGTCACGTCTCGTTTCTCGCGAGGGCGGAAAGTGGATTACGTGAGTGGATTCCGCCTACCATTTATATGGGAAAGAGGCGTGACTTTATGTATATTCATGTATGTATATAGTTTCAACGACAAATATTATTGCTTTTTCCTGTTCCATGACCACCAGTTACTAATTTACGAGGACACTTATCTGATACCGTAAAGATACGGCCTTTACGGTGTCAGATAAGTGTCCTCGTCAGTGCGAAAAACTTAATTACCAACTTGTAATAACTTGGGAGTATTCTTACTCCTAATTTTCTGAATGCCATGCAAAGCTTTAATATTCGTCTAGATTAAGTTCGTTTTAGCGAGCCCGCATTTCCTTCAAATCGTAATGTTTTAACATCAGCTTCAGTGAAATCCGGTTTGCAGTTAACGGGGTAGCGTAACTACGTGAAGAAGAGATGATTTATGAGCGGTATCTTATTTTCACTAATTAGTTAAGACTTCCGGCGAGTAGCCGAGACTTGAGCACCGAAAGCTTGTGATTATAACGTAAATATTTAAAGGTGGCTATGCTAATGATATAATGTGAATGCTCATTTTCGGCGGGAAAAGTGTAAGTTTCTAACTAATGGTAGGATCCCGATGCAGAGAACTTATTGAGTAAGGATATGAAAATATTAATATCCTTGAATAGTTCTCCAGGCGTCTCGCGAGGACCCAAGTTATAGATTGCCCACAAATGCTTGTGTTTGCAAAATGAATTGCATGCATTCGTTATGGACAGACGTTGCATTTACAATGGCTTCCCCGTTATTTTTTATAAAAAAACCTGTCTGATGCACCACACTAGGATTTCTCCTAGGTCGTGGGTGCGTTTGACAGTCATACATTTCACATGCACGACAGAATCTGTTCCGAGAACTAACAATGTATGTTTTTGCACAATTGTTTGCTCGTGCTGGTCTTCGAACCCAGGACCTGCTGTGTAGGATTCCATTACTTTAGGCGCTCGCTAATTTCACAGTACGCAAGTGACCTGGGTTCGAATTCCAATGCCGACACCACTAAAATTTTTAATTTCAGTTTTAAGAGCTGATTTACCACGTGCTCGGCGGTGAAGGAAAACATCGTGAGGAAACCAGCATGTTCCGAGAAATAAAAAATATTTCAAAGACATGTGAACTCCGCCAACCCGCATTGGAGCAGCGTGGCGGATTCTTCCTATCTCCAAAACCCTCTCAGAAATGAGAGGAGGCCTGTGCTCAGTTGTGGGACATTTATAGGCTGTTACTTTACTTTTACTTTACTCATCCCAAGTAGGCACTAAGGCCCCACAGTCGTCAATTGTAACTGTATTAGTTATAACCTATAACCTTGTCGAAAACAAAGCTATCCCTAAGTAAAAACAAATTAACAACATTTGCGCCGTAGTGATAAAATTATATATATGTAAAAAAATATTTTTATTTTTATTTACAAGTTGACTCGGTTGAAGCAGTGACTAAGCGACTGGTTTATACGCTTCCGGTCGCGGTTCGATTCCCGCACGGATAATTGTATAACCCAACAAATAGTTCTTCTGGGTGTGAGTTTGAAATTTACGTATGTAGAACGCACCCACAATACAGGTGAAATCCTAGTGGGGGCATAGTTATATAAAACAAATATAAACGTTTATGTTATATATTATGTGTAAATGGAGCATATTTATGAATACTACGCATTTAAATGAAACTAATTTTAAGGATTTCATCGCGTTTAATTATACTATTTATAGCCCGACGTTTCGAGTGCTCGCTCATTTAAATATGTAGTGTTCGCGTAAATATAAGGAATAAAATGCAATTCATCGCAGTGCCATTAGTTTACGTAAAAAAAATAAAACGTCTGTAAAATCATGAAAACTATAAGCACCGAAGCAAAAGTTCCAGTTCGCTTTGTGTTCGATGGTGCGTAAACTAAACGTCGGCAAACTGGGTTGTCAAAAATGTCTGAACACAACTCCGTAGAGTAACTATAAGTTGGTAGACTAGCTTATTTCATTAATACAATAGTCCAGTTAATTAACTTTATTAATGGCTTACATTCGATTATTAGATACATTAAATTAGATTTATTTTGAAGGGTATTTTGCTATCAACAAAACAATACAGAAGTTTTTTTTTTATTTGATAAAGAGTTGAGACGAGCAAAATGATCACCTGATGGTTAGTGCAACGTTTGCCTTTAACAGATGCTGCGTTTTTCAGAGCGAAACACAGTAATGTTTGCACACTACTGCTTCACGGCAGAATAACTGGCCCTGAGTTGGTACCTACCTAGACGGATTCCTGCGTAGGAATCCTACCACCCCAGGCCAGGTTTCGGTTTGAAGGGGACTGTGAGCTAGCGTAATCACTGGGCATATGAGACTTAAGAACCTATGTCTCAGGGTGATGGGCATAGTGTGACGTCACACAGAAATTTTCTGGGTGACACAGCATTTGTTATGGGCAGACGTTGCACTTACCATCCAGTGAGCGTTTTGCTGGTTTCATCACTTTATACAATAAAAAAAAATATCATTATCGTCATCATTATCCATTGTAGTCCACTACTGTACATAGGCCTTACCCATAGATTGCCACAAAATTCAGTCCCGAGCCACCTGCATGCATGCACTTTCCGCAAAACTGAGCAGATCATCGCTCTATCTAGTGGGGGGTTGCTTAGTGGCACGAGGTTGCCACTCCAGACCACTCCAGACCTTTCATCAACAACGGTTACCGGTTATCATATTAAGTTATTTTTATCGCATTAAGACTAATTATACAATTAAATGAGATATTTGAATGTTTTGCAATACGAAAATATAACATTTATCTTTACAGATGATCGTCATTTGGGAAATCAGACCATTAACAATAACTTTCAAAAATGATTATTGAGATCTTAATTTTAAATTTATACCAATATTACATTATTTTTTATTAACCGCCTAACACAAAATACATTTCATTAATAGTGAGCGATCCATTAAAAATACACAAAACTGTAAAAATCTTTTCTCAAAGCTTAGTAGCGGCAAAATAACAGTAATAAGTGCCTTTTTGAAATTCGAATAGTACATAGCTTGTGTTCATTCCGCACACGTCATCCCATGGGTCGTTGTTAATCTCGGTTGGAATTAACGAGATATTATACTTCGGTTTTCAGAATACTTGACAACCCTATGAACCCCGCAAAGTCGGGCCCGTCAGTCCGTTTTCTCATTGTAATTTATTCCTTAATATTGTTTCCAATAATGGATTTTATTCGCTTCTTTTTAATTATTATGCTGTTATTGTGAGCAAAAACAAAAACAACTAAATTTGCATCAATAACGTTTATGACCCGGTAATTTGTTTGAAGCTTTATTTGTTTATTCTTCGCCTAATTTTCTTCCCCACCATCGATCGATTTGATTAAGAGAATCTACCACCCCATCTCAACCCGTGGGTGTCGTAAAAGTCGACAGAGGGAAAATTTAAACCAGAAGATGGGCAGCAGTATCTTCCTGGAACATCAGAATGGATCAGAATGGATGAATCTGGAAACGTTTCTTTTGCTACCTCGAAGGTTTCTTATAAAATAAGGTTAATAAGACTCTGCACATATTTAATCTAACATTGCTGATGTATATATGTATATATGTATATGTATATATATATATATATGTGTGTGTGTGTGTGTGTGTGTGTACATATATATATATATATATATATATATACATATATATTCTTTTTTTCTTCTTCTTTCTTTTCTTTTCATGTTTATTATAAAAAATGTTAATATAAAAATTAGTACATGTCGTTCTTCTGCCACTGCTACCGCGACACCACACCTTACATACTGTGTAATTGTATGCTGTTGTTAAGTACACGAGTACATGTACTTAACAACAGCATACAATTACACAAACGCAGACACACAGACACACACTGACACACACATACACACGTACGCACACACAATTAAATTATACTAACACTACCTTATATAATCTTAAGCAAGAGTTAATGCACAATATATAAACATTTAAATTATTGTAATGTCTACCTAGGGGCGGAGACATGGTGTCCTAAAATACAGGCGCAAAGCCTAGTTGAGGCACCAGCCTCTCACAGTTTTCGAATGTTTAATACTTTTAAAAACCATTTGAATGTGCCCGTGCCGTGAACCGTTGGAATGTGGGAAGAAAATAAATAAAAAAATATTATTATTATTATACATTGTGATACTAAACATGTGCCGTTATAGTAGTAGCCATGCTGTAGCCATTCTGTAGCCCTGCCCATGCAGGGCACTTGAACATAAATATTTCGAGGATATATTAAGTCGACCAAATAGCATTACAGACTCTTTTTGGATATAAAACCCTTTTTAGAAATTTAAAGAATCCTATGCCCTTTTTAAAGGCTTTTTATTTTAATTACTAATATTATGCATGATGACAGGCGTCATCATGCATAATATGAAGAGCCGTGGTAGCTCAGGGGCTAGGCGCTCGCTTTTAATTTCATAGTACGCGAGTGACCTGGGTTCGATTCCCGGTGCCGGCACCACTAAAATTGTTAATTGCAATTTTAAGTGCTGACTTACCACGTGCTCGGCGGTGAAGGAAAACATCGTGAGGAAACCTGCATGTCTGAGAAATTAAAAATATTTCAAAGACATGTGAAGTCCGCCAACCCGCATTGGAGCAGCGTGGCGGATTCTTCCTAGCTCTAAAACCCTCTCAGAAATGAGAGGAGGCCTGTGCTCAGTAGTGGGATATTTATAGGCTGGAACTTTATGCATGATGAATCAACGATCTGTAAAAGCTGTATAAATCACGATTAAAAAAATTCATATTTAATTAATGCATGCAAATGTGATGGAAATGCGCAACAGCATCTTCCTGGAAGATCGGAATAAATAAACTGCGTTTGTCAATCCAACCAAGCGTGGCAAATATGGCAAAAACCCCCAATTGAAGGCTACAACTAACGTATAGATCGTCATTACCAATTTGTCTTTTTTGTCTTTTATATACTAAATAAACTATTTTAGTAAAAACAAAGAACGACTAATCATTTTTTATCGTCATAATCGCTGCACCTGTCTAGATATTTAAGACCTGTCATAATTGAGATGGATGGATGGATGGTGTCACTATTCTATTGTCGACCAAAGATATTTTTAGCATATCGCTTTTATGACACATAAAACGGGAGATGGGATGGATTGTCCTAGTTAATAGGTAAACGAAATTTCATTATACATCAATTTTGGTCAATTTACGTGGTCCTTCCTATTAACCTCTGACGAAGCCATAACTGCTCTTCAACTCAAGCATCCTTAGATTTATAAAAAATAAAATAAAATGTAGGATATATACGGAGTTTCTTTCGCCTGTTTCTTCACCGTCAGAGGAACCTCATTACGAAACGGTGGTAGATTGTAAAAGAATGACTGAAACGAAATTTATATTTCTTATTCATTCCATGTTGCCCGAAAACAATTTAAAAACCTTTTTTTTTTTCAAGTTACGTAATGTAAAGGCATGCATTGCAGACGGGTTGGCGATCGCAGTACCTGGCACTTTAGAGACTGCTGCCCTTAATCAGTCTGAATAATTAAAGTACATACATACTATGCTACATAGTTATTCTGCCATCTGCCAGAGACATAAGTTTCCATTCTTTTCGTCGACATTTCGAAACAAATAGAACAAAAGTGACTGGGGGATTCTAGCGAAGTAATTTTAATTACATTTATCTAATATAAACCAGTTTCCTTACATTAAAATAAGCCCAAAAATAGCAGAATCGGAACCAAATATTAGACAAGTAATTGGTCTATGTACGTTGTGTAGTAGTTATGAAGTATCCGAGGAAGCTGTAAAAGCCGAGAAGGCTAACAGCAATTACATCACCGAAAATATATATAGTAGTTATGAATACAGCCTTTCTATATTTCTTTTCTTTCAATAGTTATAAGAGTATTTTAGTCGTATTGTTCTTTAAAACACTGTTATATAATTTTTCTTTACCTTATTTTAAACGACGTTGGTGTAGAAAATGAAAAACTATTCAAAATGGTGTAGGAACAATACATTGTTACAACTGGTAATCAAAGACATACTTCCATCGACCTATTCATTATTACCAGCTTTCTACCGTAAGATAGCAACAATTTAATTAGTTCCATTAATTCATTCGACGGAGACAACGTCAGGCCCAACGCAAGCAAGCCCATAGCAATTAATTGTCAAGTATCATCTGAGAATACTTGAAGAGAAATATCTTATTATAGTGGCCTTTTAATGAAGAGTAGGGCTCTCAGATATAACTTTGTGATTTAGAATTAATTATATAAGCACAAGGCACATGCTTAACGTTTTACAAGTATTCTGAAAATTAAATTAAATTAAATTTAAAAAAGCTTTGTTATGTTTTGAAAAATAATAAAATATATGCAAATGATAAATAAGTTATATTTGCAGCAAGCTGTCATTATTTAAGAACGATAAAAAGTCTAATCGATAAGTAATAAAACTCTGACATACTTTGCAAAAAATTTCAGTTTACAGAACTCTCCACGACGAAAATCTTTTCAGTAGTGGCAATTTTTTTTAATTATACTGAAAGGTTAATTTATTAATTATTTTTACTTCGGTAATGGTACCAAAACAATACCTATTTTATTTTATTACGTTGAAATGTATTAATAACATTTGCTGGAAAGTTGCACTATTTATTACGTTGCGTAATCCTCATATTTATATTCCTCTTAATAAATTTAACTTACAACAGCTCCCGTAATATTGTAGCCGAAAAAAGAGATACGCTTAGGAAATTAGTAAGAATATATACATAAATAAATGTGGACATTAATAGCAAAATGTTACATACGATAATTATGTTATGACCCAAATGAGAGCATGCTATTAAAGGCTTTTGCTGCCTGGTAGAGTCCGTGACGCAACTCCAGTATGGTTTGGCGTTGGTTGCAATTCGTCGATTTTTTTTTAGTCATGCAACTTTTTCACGTTTTTTCATTAATCGTCGAGCACGTTTTACATAACACTTAAAACTGTAAATAACAGTTTTAGTGACGCAAGATCTGCCACCCCATCTCATCCCGTAGCTGTCGTAAAACACGACAGATCGAAAAAGAAAACCAGGAGATGGGCAGCAGCATCTTCCTGTAACATCTGAATAAATAAACTGCGTTTGACAACATGCCCGCCAAGCGTGGCAACTATGGCAAAATTCCCATAAAATTAGAGAGCCAAATTTTTTGGCATCCATGAGGAGGCCTACGTTCAGGAATGGACTAATGATAGGCTAAAATAAAGATGATGATGAAGATGATAGTCTGAAAAATAAAACGCCGATAGGGATTTTTCCATTACTATGACTTTTCACATATATCAAAATCAATATAAATATCAAAATAACCAGAGACTAGTAGAAATAAAGAACTTCTATTTTAATTGAAAATAGAAACATAGTTATTTGAAAACCACATGTTATTAACAACTGACTTATGAAATATGACCTAACGGCTCGAAATTTCCTGGAAAATAATAAACTAAAAAGTATTACTTCCGTAAATGAAATAACACGAAAATAATCTATTTATCAAAAACTGTTTAAGATTCAAACCTAATCACACAAGGTAAAATATCAATAAATTTAATTTATCTGCAGTAACCGGATTATAACGAAATATTATTTGATTTACCGTACCGTTACAACTATTATACATCAAATGATTAACAAAAATAAATTAAGTGCAGAAAGAAAGAGTTAAATCACAATAATTATGAATTTTATAAATTTTTAGCATCAGACAAAGATAAAAACTGGTGGTACTGGTGGTACTGGTGGTAGGATTCCTATGCGGGAATCCGTCTAGGTAGGTATCACCCCAGCGCTAGTTATTCTGCCGTGAAGCAGTAGTATGCAAACATTACTGTGTTTCGGTGTGAAGAGCACTAAGAGCTAGCGTAATCACTCTGCATATGAGACTTAAGAACTGATGTCTCAAGGTGACGGGCGCAGCGTCGTGTCACACAGTAATTTTTTGGGTGACACAGCATTTGTTATGGGCAGACGTTACACTTACCATCAGGTGAACGTTTTGCTCGTTCCGTCACTTTTATGAAATAAAAAAAAATATGTTTACGAAAGTGTTATACATTGAAATTTTTAATAAATTATCTAATTTACGTAATATTATTAACTCCGTGATGGATATCCAAAAAATTAAAACTCATCGCTCGAGGAAAGATGACGACCTAATCAAATTTCGCGCAAGTTCGAGAAAGTTCTCGACAAGTTCTCAGATTCAATTAGTAGATACGCGGTCTCGCGTCTGTCGCCTGCGCGGCCCGTTTTCCAACCACGCTACCTTCTCGGTAGCACTCGATTGTACGTCTACAGAGACTACGAGTATAAGCAACTAGCGCAAACATTTCAATTTTGTATTATAACTTTGCATACTAGTTTGCTTCGTTATGACAAGTTATAAATTTAAAAATATACATTTCCATAAATATTAATATGGTATATAATTTAAAAAACACTCTCGAACCTCAGTTATGTTTTGGGAAAAGGAATATGCGCAGTGCTACATCTACGAGTACAAGCGAATATATCAACTTTAAAATCTGCTTAATATATTGTATTTACTTTGACGTTCTTATTCTTCAAAGTTTTAAATTCCCTTTCAAAATAACTTATAAATTCTGTATTTATATAACGAATAATTCAATGAAATCTATTCTAGTAATTTCAACACATTATATTTTCCTTTCGTTCGAAATATTACACAGTAATCATTTGTAAACCGATAGATTTCCGGTAGAATAGAATAGCACCTGACTCTTACCTACAGAGGTATCGTAAGAGGCGACTAAGGCGAGTACGGACAGCGATTATTTGTGCACATTAACACCATAATATGCAATGCTGTCACTATACTGCTCGTGGGAACGCAATGGGGAGTAAGAAGTTTTGGACTCGTACTAAAATGGCGGCGACGTAGTTCGCCACCCGTCACGTCTCATTTCCCACGAGAGCGAAAAGTGGCCTACGTGTATATCCCTTTAGGGGAAAATGGCTTGGCTATATGTATGAATATCAAATTGTAAAACTCCAATTGATAATAAATGCAATTATGAAATATCATCATCATTGCACCTTTTACTAATCCACTACAAAGCATACGCCTTATCATAAAATGCCAACAAGCTCAATTCTGACCCATCTTAATCCAGCAGCTTCCAACAAACTTCGTAAGGTCGCTTAATCATGTGCTTTGCTAAGTATATTTACGAGAGCTACATTTCTATTTCAATTTACTGTGAGCAAGTAATTACTGGTGGTAGGATTCCTGTGCAGAATACGTCTAGGTAGGTACAACCCCAGGGCCAGTTATTCTGCCGTGAAGCAGTAGGGTGTAAACATTACTGTGTTTTAGTTTGAAGGGCACTGAGATCTAACGTAATCACTGGGCATATAAGACTTAAGAACTGATGTTTTTCCAAAAATAAAATATCGAAATTGGTCATGAGAATATTGTCATCATAATAAGTTGAATATATATATATATATATATTAATCAGTATTTACCTTGCCAGTGAGGTCATTAATACATTATTTCATGATATTATTGTTTATTAATAAAAACTTAAAAGAAATGAATTGTGAATATTACTTTTATTTAGAATAAATGATAACAATTTATATATCATGTCATATAAATAAATGATTTTCTCTTTAATCTAAAAATAAGTAACTAAATACATTTCTATGATTTTTAGAATTGTCTGTCTGTATGTAAATTTTTTGTTCAAGACCGATTGTGTTCGGTTCATTCTACAAAAAGTTATGAGTATTTGAAGTTTACAAATTTGTTCAATAGTGGCGATGAATCAATTGAGTGTACATTTAAATCTAATCTAAGAAATGGCTAATGTATGATAAGGTATGTAAAATAAGGTTCTATTGTACTAACACCTGAACCTGGAACACAGCAAATTAATAATATTATATTTTCTTACAAAGAATACAAAGTACAATAGTTAAATAGATGTCACCAAAAGATGGTTACGCGCAGATATAATTTGCATTTTGGTCATCATTATTTTCGTTCATAGCAGTGTAAATACATACATATATACATACATATAATCGCCAGTCTGTCTGTGAATTCGTAATAAGGATTTTTTCTTTATCTTATATTGTAATTTGCTGGATACCAGAACTCAAAAACACGTATTTTTAAAAATGTTGTCTCTCTGTCTATTTGTTTGTCCGAGCTAATCACCGAAACGGCTGAATCGATTTTGGCATGACTTTCATTGGTGGGGACTTTTCAGAGAGCAATCTTAGCTTACTTTATCACAACACTGTCTTAGCTACTTAATATTACAGAAATATTTAGGGTTCCTGCGTAAAATCAGAAAAACTATACAAATTAGGAGCTATCCGGACGGCTTTAATTTACATTTTGGTCATCATTATTTTCGTTACACACTACATCTGACATTGAATCTGACTTATGTGACAACATCAGAAGGGCACTGAGCGCTAGTGTAATTACTGGGCAGATCTCAGGGTGCAGCGCGATTTGTGATGCCACACAGAATTGTTCTGAGTGACAAAGCATTTGTTAGCGGCAGACGTTGCACGTATCATCGGGTGAACGTTTGGCTCGTTCAGTTTCTTCAAAAAAAATATTAATGGAAATTGGTCATCAGAGCATTATCGTCATCATAAGTTTAGTGTATGTATATGTATTAATCAGTATTTGCCTTGCCAGTTACGTCATTAATATATAATTTAATTCATTGTATATATTATTATTAGTATTGCCGTGTGGTGGCGGCTAAAGAGAATCTACCACCTCATCACATACCGTGGGTGTCGTAAAAGTCGACAGAGGGAAAATGAAAACCAGGAAATGAGCAGCAGCATCTTCCTGGAACATCTGAATAAATAAACTGCTGTTGCCAAGCCTGTCAACTATGGCAAAACCCCTTCCAAAATGAGAGCTGCAAACTTTTGCGGCAATCTATGGAGGAGGAATCTATGGACTATGTTAGCAGTGGACTAGTGATCGGCTGATATGATGATGATGATGATGATGATGATATAGTCGATAGATATTTCTTTACGTAAATAACTTACGATATTTATTTACCAGCGCTACGGACTTTTTAGAATTATGCTGAACTGGAGACTTATTTTATTTTTTATTTGTATCAAATAAATATTTCTTTATTTCAATAATATCTTAACTAGTTTATCACGATCTTACGCCCATTAATCCAATTAAAGTGACTTAGTATATCCTAGTATATTGTATTAACTGAGCAGTAAGTCCTTAAAGTATTTTCTCAGATAGTACAATATTAAATTTAATTGTTTGTAAGCATCCAGATAAACAGAATACGTTTAATTTCGAGACCTGTGACTATCACCTAGCGACTCATTACCGGCAACGATACACACAGGTAATCAACGAATGGAACCTTGTATGATATTTATGCGGATGGCATATTACTCCCTCGATGCGATTCTTCGCAGACGTTAATATTAAAAAAGAGAAGTCACAAATCACCCTCCGTCGCCCAATTCAATTGGAAAAAATGTTCGCGGGTGATCTTAACATGACCCCGTCATTTGTCATTTACGCTATCTGCTTCTTAGCTCAGCTTAACGTTTTATATATAAATCAAACTTTAGCGAAATCCAGATGAGATAGTACATTAAGAAGGTTTTCTTCTTAATGTACTATCTCATCTGGACGCAATGCCGTATATTTCTGTTTTATTCCCAGTGCCAGCACCTCTAAAATTGTTCTGCAATTTAGTGTTGATTTACCACGTCCTCACCAATGTAGGAACACATCGCGAGGAAACCTGCGAGTATTATATATTCGGAGTAGCTAAGCCATTGGTTCCTGTGTTACGGTTCGCCAGTTTGATTCCTTCACGCGACAAATATTTGTACGGCCTAGAGACAGTTGTTCCTGGTCTGGATGTTTTGGTATGTGTAATTTATGCCTGTAACCACACCCTCGGTGTAGGAGAAACGCTACTGTTGAGACAAAGTTTTTAATGGAAAAAATCTTTTTAATCTGTATATAATCATCGCGATTAACCTCTAGTAGAATCCACTACTGAACATAACCCTATCACAAGTTGGTAAGCGTTGCCGCAATAGGCACGTTTAGCAAGCTAATCGGTGCTCACAGTACCAGACTCATCACCACTCCGGATAATTTCACTCTGGCGTTTTTAAGATGATTATTCTGTCGTATATCAGAGACCAAAAATTTGAGTACAACATAAAAAATTGTTTTCTCTTCCAACGTATTGAATAAACAAATAAAAGAATATAAAAGTGTAGAACTTGTCAATGTACAACAGTTACACCTGTTACTCGACGTCATATTTCATGAATGTCTCTTACGTACGAACCGAATGTGTGCCGAATGAATATTCCGTGAAAAATTTTCATTTTCATCAATTTCTGTTACAGTGAAATATAACGCTTCCGGCCCTAGATAGATTCAAACGCAAAGTAAATTTTATGGGCACATTTTATTTTGCAAGTCCTATAACGAATACCACGATGAAAATGTTATCTTTTTTCTTCAATTATATTAGTAGTGATCCACTTTCTAAACGCAGTCACACACTAAATTCCATTATTACATTGTAATCAAAGGATGACAAAATTTAAAAAATATATGTAAACTACTTTTACAAAAGAAAAACAATTTTAATTACATTTGTTAAGGATCGGTATATTCATTTGTTACAACATTTTTGTTGTTGTATACAAGGATATATATTAATTTCATCATTTAAGCCTACATTAGTCCACTGCTGAATATAGGCCTCCCTCATTGATTGCCACAAAAGCTTGTAGCTCTAATTTTGGGGGGATTTTGCCATAGTTGTCACGAGAGCGGGCATATATGTTCTGGGAAGATGTTGCTGTAATAGTTGTAAGTAAATAGTTAAATCTCTGTAAATTCATTACTTTTTTACTATTTTTACAGAGAAAAATTTGTAAAAGTCGCATGAGTACATTTTTTCTTTTTACTAGCATTTTTCATGACAAAAATATATACACAATTTATAATAAAATCACTGTATTTTTAATTGTTTATTCTCTTTATTACATACTTACATACATACAGTCACGCCTTTTTCCCATAGCAAAGGGTAGGCAGAGGTTCACGTAAACCACTTTTCGCCCTCGCGGGAAACGAGTACGTGACGGGTGGCGAACCACGTCGCCGCCATTTTGTTACGAGTCAAAAAATTCTTATTCCCCATTGCGTTCCCACGAGCAGTATAGTGGTAGCATTGCATGTTATGGTGTTATTCTGCACGAATTAAGGCTGTCGCTTAGTCGCCACTTATGACACCTTCACAGAAAAGAGGTAGATAAAATGACGTTCAATGAGTGTTAAGTAAATGATTTATATTGAATAAAACATATTCTATTCTATTCTACTCTGCAGGTCACCTGTCGACATACCTACCTACCGACGACTTATCTCTTTATTGCACACATTTAACAACGATACGTTTATATGCTCATTGTATTTGTGCAATAGGTGGATTAAGGTCACGAATCAGCAATGAGTTCGAGGCAAACCTCTGGTAAAGGATATTGATTTAATTGCACAAAAAAAGAAGGAATTGTTACTCAATATATTCAGTAAATAGAAGTAAAATACAAATATACAATATATAATATAATTAAAATATACTATGTAAATATTTAGAAATAGTAATATATGTTATATGCGTACATAGACAAACTCATCGGAGTGAAGTACGTTTCTAGCCACACAAAATATCCTACGTAAACTGTTGATTTATATAGTAATATTTAGTTCGTTTTTTGAATGACTCAATACTTTGACCCTTTCTGATGATTCGTCATTATAATTTCAAATCGTGAAAATCCACATGCTGAACATAGACCTCACCGTATAGGTTGCCACAAGATGTGGTCCTGAGCCACCTGCATCCATCGAGTTCCCATGAAAACGCGTAGGTTGCTACACTGTGTTTGCCGGTACGAGGTTGACATCCATTGCCACGTCGGCTTGCTGATCATTATGCCGATGTCGGTTACTCCTGTTCTGCTGCGGATATCATCGTTACAGACTATATCTCGAGTAGAAACATCGTTATAAATAATAAAAGCTACTTTCACAGCATTACAGTCTTAACACCGAAGGAGTAATTTTTTTTTAGTAAAGTTATCAGCCAGCTTAGAATATCCAATGGACGAATAGTTATGATCTCCGCCCAAAAACTCAATCTTTTCACAAATCTAGAGACAGACTGAGTAGTCCGATTGGAAAAAGTCTAATTGGAAGCCATCTGAGCTTAGCGTAAAACTCGGAAACATGAAATTAGACCATAGCCGTAAATGATCCTTATAGCGAAATTTTGAAGGCCCTCGAGTTTATTTTACTGCTTTTTTTAATATTAGGGCAACAGCTTCGGCATAATCAGAAATAGGAAGTAACATGGATTTTGCTAGTAAAATTCTATTCGGGATAGGTAATAGATAGAGATATTGTAAATATATTTTTGACCTGACTCTATACATGCAATGACCCCGAAGGAGTCTGATCAATATGTAATCCCAGGTCTTTCAGAGATTCATTGAAGGGTATGCAATACTTCTCGATAAAGCATGTAAAGTAAATCTTCAATGGATACTTTACATTTAAGTATTCATTGTGCATTAAAATTGTTAAGAATAATATGGTACTTGTCATAGTAACGCGCTAATGAGTAATGACCTCATCGTGTTATAACTGGCTACGAAAGCTACGATATATCGATGTGAAGACATACTCGTAGTATACACAACGAATATATTTTTTTGGGGGACTTTCTCATTAAATGTCTTTAAATATTGTCTTGTTTCGTTTCGTTACATTTATTATCATACCGTACCGTAGAACATAAACGCCTATATTGGAAACCAAGGGGATAACAGTGGTAATCCTATGTACCAGTAATATCGTCGCAATTCTCGTCACTCCTACACTCGTCACCATACAAACATCAACGTTACGCTTCTACTTTACATTGTATTCCATTGTACAGATAAAATATTGTATTCCAGTCCAGGAGATCGTGATCCGCTTTACGCCCTACAGTGAGTATTTAGTATGTAGATATATCGTGGCCCTACCAGATGTAAAAAAATATTATGCTTTACTACTAATAAATAAAATGCTTTATCTGAAATAAATTTGATCTCGAAGTAACGAACAGTCAACCGTCCCCTTTAATTAATACCATTTAATATGTATTTATTTAATATGTCGTATTCTATATACGAAAGCAATATTTTTATTTCTAGACTGTGAGTTTATGACGACTTCGTCTTTGAGAAGTTTTGTAATATCTCACCTTAACGCTACGAGAGATCCCAATATTCTGTTCCCTACCTTTATATGAGGACGTGATTATAATCTACTATTTCATTGTACTTTTCCTATAAATCATAGTAGTCAGTAACAATATCGATAGTAATATCTATCGGTTTCTCCTAGATATGTGTCGCAAAGACACTCAGCTTCTTCTGCGATAAACGGACAAATGTTTGTGCAGTTAGTAGACTGGATAACGTTGATTACAAGTCTATTAACTAAGAGAAAGAACAGAAGATGTCTGACATGACATATATAAGTTGCAAAACTAGCAATATAGCTATAAGTAACTCACCTCTCAATCTAAATTATTTACTAGGTTTTGTAGATACTACGTTTATAGGAGATATCGACAAAACGAGTTAATGTTTCACCTAATATGCAACGTCTGCCCATAGGAAATACTGTGTCACGCATAATATTTCTGTGAGTCGCCACACTGCAATCGTCACCCTGAGAGATCAGTTTACAGGTTATAGCTTATTAGACCCACCCGACACCCGACCAGCACCATCTCGTCGCACGGTGTCCACTCGTTATCAACAGGTGGTCCACGGGTGATGCCGCATTGTTAACCAGTAAACTAAGTTTAGATAACGAGTGGACATTGCGTTGTCCGCAAATAGATGAGTAGTTTGTCAGGCATCACGTGTGTATCATTATGTCTAACTTTACAAACTGGCTCTCATAGCGTGCTTGATGAAGAAGCTCCGTGAGTGGAGTGACTCGCGGACAGCCGCACTACTCATTCGGGACCTGCGCGTGTTCAACGCAAACGTGCCAGCGACGGGTGGTCACCGAGTGGTCCACTTAGCCGTGATCAGCCCGCGGGCGAGGCGCTCCGGAGTTGTAGTGAGCGTGTACCCATAGTACTCCATACAAAGAATACCAACTGCTCGAGACGAGGCGGTGCTGGTCAGGTGTTGGGTGGCTCTAATAAGCTATGACCTTAAGTCTCATAAGTCGTATACATTGTACTGATATCTAAGAAAATTTTAAATCATTTAAAGAAAAAAATATCACAGTATCGGAATAAGGAATGTCACAGATATTATGAAAAAGTTGCTCGTAAAACTTTTACTTGTCCTCCACGGACACACGATGGTATGTATTAAATGGGTGTCATATGTAACTGAGTGCTTCGAGGCAGAAATATTAAGTGCGACAATTTTACTCAAACGGCCCTGTAACTATTCATTCGTGAACACTGAACGGACGCAATTGATTCGAGAACATGGAAATAAATAAAAGATATACTAACTTCAAAAATATGTTTTACTATTTATATTTTATCTTTTAATATTTGACTTACTTTTTGAACTAATGTCCGTCTCCTAGGTTAAATGGTATCTACAAAGGCATAACGTTCTATTCTTAACCGATAACCTAATTGAAACGCTAAGGAACTCTCTCCTTATTTCTGTTCGTATTTCTAAGATAAATGGACGATGAACACATTATCCAGTTTAGCTTGCAAGTCGACGTGCTTATGACTGAACTGACTGGATAGATTATCAGCATATTCCAGATTGTCTAATTAGTCTGTCAACTCTTTGTTCGCGTCGCTCGCTGTTATTAACTATTACATTCAGGGCGATTAGGATCTGTAGGGACAAGAGAAGACAGTTTTGTCTAACACCATTATCCTTTACACGCAGTAAGGAAATCATACAAATGTATAAAACTAGCTAACCCGAGCGAATATTTGGCACAGTATCATGATCATGAACTGATGGCGCACTCTACCTTTTTTAAAGAATGTAAACAATGTCAGCTGAAGAGATTGTCAACACATGGCACTTTCTACAATTAAATTAATTAAAATCATACTTTTTATTTAGTTTTATATTAATGTTAAGACAATTACTTATTTTCGTTATGAGAGGGAAAAATAATCTTTAAAATGGCGTATCAAAAACATTAAGTTTGATACAGTATTAAGGGAGATATTTCATACCGACAAAAAACACCTTTAAGAAATAATTTATATGGATAGACGAACATTTTTTTTGTAGAACAGAGAGGATTTCACTCGAAAATCGCTAAAGATATTGACATGAATGTTACATAGTTAATAGATAATTACTCTGGTGCCAACTTTAACTATGTTTCATTGTGTTTGTGTCACCGGTTCTGAAGTTATGAATATTTATTCAATAATATTCCACAGAACCATATAATATTCTAATATAATAAGATATCTATTAAATAATAAATAATCTATATTCCTAAGAAATATATAATATATCCTTATATAATATATTATGTATTTGGTTTTCCAGGACAAAAGGTAGCATATGTAGAAGAAGAAGAAGAAGAAGAAAGAAATAAGAAGAATAAAGAAGAAGAAGAAAGAGAGCTATCTCTGTGCGAAATTTCGTCAAGATCAATTCAGCGGTTCCGCCGTGAAAAGTTAATAAACGGACATAGAGAGTTAATTTCGCATTTATAACATTAGTATGGATTACCTTGGCATGTTGAAAACTGTCCACACAAACGAAGTCGCGAGTACACCTAGTTGTAAATAAATCAAATAGGTTACAATTTTTTAATTATTATATTTTCATGAAGTCGACCTACGAAACTTTTATATGAAAAACGAAGGTCCAAACCAATATTCGTTTTTCTTTATAAGTAGTTATAATTATAATATACCAAAGTTAATTTCAATTATTAAAATGTAAATCACCGCGATCACCCTTTTCTAAGAGCAGCTTACCGTGTTACTTATAACCACTACAAATCACTTCTATAAATTGTAGACTTTGGCACTTTTGGATATTGAATTAGACGTTGCCGTGTCGTGGCGGCTTTAGACAATCTACCACCCCATCTCATCACGTGGGTATCGTAAAAGTCGATAGAGAGAAAACGAAAACCAGGAAATTGGCTGCGGCATCCTCCTGGAACATATGAATAAGTAAACTGCGGTAGCCGCCCCGCCTGCCAAGCGTGGCAACTATAGCAATGTCCCCCCAAAATAAGAGTTACAAACTTACGTGTTTTGTAGCAATCTATGTGGGAAGCCTATGTTCGCCAGTGGACTATCATAAAACCCCTAAAATTCCATAATTTACTGGGCATTTTCGACTTAAGAAATCGATTTCTCAGAGTGACGGGCACAGTCTAGTGTCACACAAATTTTCTGCGTAACACAGCATTTGTTATGAGCGTAAGTTGCACTAACACAACCAATTTAATTTTTAAACATGGTATAAATCGACTACAGACTGGTTAAATGAATGTACGATAACTTGATTTATTACAAAAAAACTATGTGTGAAAGTTTTCAGTGCCTTGAAAGGAAACCGACTATAGAGTCAGCTGATGATAATGTTCAGTGGAGTTCATTCATGCACTAGGCATGGACAGCTCAGAAGGTATACTGTTTGCAGATTAATTAGTTATGACCGATTTAAATCCAAAAATCACACCGTGTGAGAAGATATCATGATGTGTCAGTGGTAAATCGTTTATACGGGGATATATTATATACATTATTATACATATTAATCTTAAAAATATATTTAGACAATTCGCTACATAACGTAATAAACAGTTTAAAATCAAAATTAGGTTTTTTTTACACTTTTTTATAGATTTTTGTAGTATGTCGGGAGAAATCCATATAACTTGCTGCCGCTATTAAAGCTTTTCTAGACTTGCGAGAGCGAAAGTTGTGTTTTAGATTTTTGACAAAACTGTTATTTAAAAAAATTAAAAAGCCTAAATTTGTAATTTTTTTTTCAAACTTATTTTACAAGTCCATGAAAAGCGGTTGTAAGTCTTGAAACTTTTTTTTAGATATACGAATACATTGTTTTATCTCTTGTTGCTATTTTTGGTATAATTACTGGTCCCAACTGACCTTGCAATAAATGATTAATACTACTTAATCCGGCGGATACAACGAGGCGGGGCAGCGTTCGGAAAACTGCGTCAATTTTTCTCGTCGAGTATACCTCAAAGTCTTAAAACGAAGTCTTAACTCAAAGTCTCTTTAACCAGTGCGTGTTGTCAGTGTAGATCGTTTTTCAGAGAAAGTAAAAAAAGACCATAAGATTTAAATAATGAAGATTAGAATATTGATTCTACCTATAGCTATATGGGTGACCCATTTCCAATTTATCTTGCTGGTCCTAAGGGTTATCACGGTTGATCTAGTACTACTGCAGATATCATCGTTACAGATTCTACCTCACATAAAAACACTATAGCTGTTTCCAATAAACATATATGTACAGGAAAATAAAATAACAGTAAAATAATAATCCGTATTATTCGCATGCCAAACGCGTAGCATTCACTATATGATACAATAATTAAATTGGATGCGACGGTCAGCGTTCATAATCCTCGTTATAGGCACAAATCATTTCAGTTTCGTAATTGATTTTCATAGCGACGATTACTATCGCTATAGAATATAACAGCTATTGCAATTGGCTGTACGTAGATTATGACATGATTGAAGTGAAGAACATTGCAACCGGTCAGAAATATTATGATCTCTTCGAGTTCAATTGCGCTTTGCGCTTCAAATTCGCTTCATAAATAATGTATATTAAATAGTTTAAAATACTTTTAACAGATCATTTAAAAAGTAAATTTGAAAATAACATTAATTTAATGGAAAGATAGATTACTAGTGTCAGATGACAAATGCTGTGTTCTACATTAATATTTTAGTACAATATTTTTGTTTTCTTTTATTTACGCGAATACTACACATTTAAATAAAACTACTTTTTACGGATTTTAGCGAGTGTAATAAAGCGACCGTCGTTTCCATGGTCATGGAGGGAATGAGATGACAGTTGTCCCGATGTCATCAATCGTCGTCATCAAATATCGGGTTATAAATAGTTTTAAATTAAACGCGATCAAATCCGTAAAATGTAGTTTTATTTAAATACTATCTTTTTTTTAAATATCATTTAATTACTTGAGTACTAAATCGAGTTACTATTTCAAGTTTATTCTACATAATGACTATCACAGTTCGTGCCAAACTGCTTATGATGTCTCTCCTAACCTGGAAGCCAGGGATCGTCTTTTAATTCCCATCAATTACTCTTGAAATTCCGAAACATACAAAACCAGCTAGGATTCAACATCCATCCTTAAAATAACCCTCCGGCATTCGTAATTTATATAGTCAGTAGAGGAGAATTTTGCAACTTATGAATAAAAAATCTATTTACAAGGGGCAATCCCAGAACAACACAAGATAGAATTATTTTAATTTTATTTTATAATCTTTCTGATTAGTTCGATTAAGCAGTTTTTTTTATGTAAAAAAACATTGTATTGAATTCATTCACTTTCGCATTGAAAGATTTGTATAGGTAAGACTCAACCGATAAAGTTCGCTCAAATAACGAGCACGTATTGAGACATTGAACGTTTCGTCACGTAGCCACACATCGACTATCCGTGGCGCCATTATGCTGATGCCGAGCGATATGAAAGACACGTCTCAACGTGATCCGCTCGGCGAGCTCACGTTCATATTCAACAGAGTTCACATCTTTATCGCATTTGAAAACAAATAAATCGATGCTTCGTGTGCTTTAAGCATCTAGGAATACAGCGACCTCCTTGACAGTCAACTCGTTCCGCAGATTACCAATTCGCAACGGACAATAACGTATTGTTTGACGAAACGAACGAATTTATTCAAGTCGGATTCTTAAAAAGAAATTATTGATTTTTAACTCGTTCCCGAAGTTTTCGCTGTGGATCTGGAGCTAAGCGGTGTAAGTTTTTCAATACAATTTTTAGAATAAAGTTTGTCTTACCTGCCTTTTTTGTGATTTCGTTAAATGGCAGGATTTCTTTAACTCGTCGACTCGGTTAGCGCAATGGCTAAGCGATGTGCGCTTTTGATCACGGCTTCGATTCCCGCAACGAACAAATATTTGTATTGCTTACAGACGGGTGTCTGGATTACGTATGTTACCGCAGGTGATTTTAACGACACCGAAGTCGGAGACTGGAGTTTCGGTGTGTGTCGGCTATGGTATCATCATCGTCATCATCGCTGCTCATAAATATATTTAATAAAATTATCTGGTGCTAACGATGCCAACCTTGCCTGTTTTTCTGCAGGAGTGCCAATGCTTTCAGCTTCATTTGCTGATTTAATTTTTACTGTTGGTAGGATTCCTATGCAGGAATCCGTCTAGAAAGATACCACCCCAGGACCAGTTATTCTGCCGTGAATCAGTAGTGTGCAAACATTACTCTTTTTCGGTTTGAAGGGCAGCTAGCGTAATCACTATCATATGACACTTAAGAACTGATGTCACAGGGTGACGGGCGCAGTGTGGAGCCACACATAAATGTTCTGAGTGACACAAGCATTTTTTATAAGCAGACGTTGCACTTACCATCAGGTCAACGATTTGCTCGTCTCGTCACTTTATCAAATAAAGAAAAAAAATGCGGTGTCGGAGAAACGGGGACAATCACAACCCATTCAGACCCGAAACCAATATTACCAATAATTTGTGTCTTTGCACAAATGTTGGTTCCGGCTAGGATTCGAACCCAGGACTCGCAGTTTATGAGTCGAGTATTCACGTCGACGTATATGATGTACTTATAACATAAACTCAGTTATGGTTTTTTTACTAAGGAAAATTGCTAAGATTCGCTTCGCTTCCGATATATTTAGATTTTGCAATTTTGCATGGCATGGATCTTAGCAAATTAACTGTTTCCTTATTATAATGGATTTCCGTAAACTGATTCTTACTAGCTATATTTTTTTTATTACAAAACTCAGACCTAAATTTCAAGGAACTTATTGCTTAGCTGTATTGCGAGTATCGGTATCTAATAAAATTATATTCGTCACGCTACACACTCGAAAATTTAAACAAAAAGTCATAAATTCAGTCACGCACTTTTCCCATATAAGGGGTAGGCAGAGGCCACACACGCCGCCCAGTTTTCGCCCTCCCGGGAAACGAAAGGTGACGGGTTTGGAACCACTGTACGATTCAATAAATTTTACTCCTCATTGCGTTCACGAGTAATATAGTGACTGCATTGTATATTATGGTGTTATTCTGCACGAATAAAGGCTGTCCGTGCAACACCTTAGTCGCCTCTTACGACACTTCGGCAGGAAAGAGGTAGGTTTTATTCCACCTATCGACTCAAAAATAAACGTCAGTTATTATATAAATTACAAATTGAAAGAAATATTCTTAATGAAGGAAAGAAAGTTAATTTGCTTTCCGCATGCAAATTAACTTTCTTTCTTTTTATACTGGATTTCCGCAAAGTAACGCCTGACTCTATTAACTATAAAATTATTCTTATTATTTAAACATTCAATCGAATTGACTTAATTAACATGGTGAAATTAAATCCTTTCTGAATAATAACGCTTCTCTGGAAAGTAACGCGGAATCTCTGAAAATAATTAATCAAGCTCCAGGGCAACCCACGTAGATTTACGAGTAACCTCGAATCATCCGCGCTCTTACCCCCGCACAACACTACTCATCAATTACTTAAGAACAAACGACTTGGAGGCCTGTAAATTAAACTATTCCGCTAAATTAAACCTACACTATTAAAGACACCTCGCATGACCGACATCGCATTATGAAACAAAAGTATTCCTACTACTCGTAACACCGACTCGAGGAATTTTTTATTTTAAATAAATTAATTTATTTCCATTTTTTAGTCCAAACATTTTTCAATCATAATTCAATCATTTTACAATAAATGGAATCAACAACAATGAAAGCACATAAGCTTTACATTTTACATTTTTATTTACATGTATATTGATTTCGAATAGCTGATCGATATCTTATGGTTTCGAGCGCACTGTGCCTGTGTGACACCGCAATTGTTATGGTCAAACGTCGCACTTACCATCAGGTGAAAGACTTGCTGGTCTCGTCACATACTTCCATAAAAAAGCACAAGAGAGAATATATGAGATAATAAGACCTCTACCTATGAGACTGTGCCGGCTGGCGCCGAGGCTGGGCGCGGGCGGCGAGCCGGCCGCACGCAGCGCGCCGAGCGCGCCGCCGCCACCGCCGCCGCCCAGAGGGCCGCCCTCCAGTGCGCCTACTAACAAGCGCAACACTGATATCAAACTAAATAAAAACAAACATTTAATTCAGAGATCATTTTTTCCTTGCATTCAAAACTTAGTCGAATGCATATTTAATTATTTGCAGCCCATGAGTAGGACATTTACCAGTTATTTATTTACACATCAAATGAGACAATAAATAATGTGGTATTTTCGGACAGTTGAAAGCTGAATTTGTGGAAATGCTTATTTTTATTGATATTTAATGAAATTAGGAGGTCAGTTAAAGGTTTAATTCCTAAATTGGCTTCACTTGAGCCAGATTCGTCATACTTTTAACATAATGTATTCCGATTAAAATAGATTGTTGAATACTGGCCTTTCCCATAGATGAAGAGCATGTGTTTTTTCATTTGCTTCAAAATCAGAAAGTAATTAAGATAAGAATTCGGCTTGTGAAACTACAAAGGTTCGCGTTTGTATGTTGAACTAACATCTAGCTGATGACTAGACTACTAGGAGCTAGCTAGCTACTTATTCTGCTATTGTTACACGTTCCATTTTAGTGATTATCAGTAGATGGTCACCAGTATGTTCAAGTAAATACAAATTACTATACATGGATAAGATAACCGAATTAATCGATAGTTTTACTAGGATGATTTCTTTTCGATAGGTAAATTGGTCAAGCAGTAGTGTGGAAGCCTTACTGTGTTTCGGTTTGAAGGGCACTGTGAGCTAGCGTAATCACTGGGCATTTGAGACTTAAGAACTGATGTCTCTGGGTGACGGGCGCAGTGTAGTGTCACACAGTAATTTTCTGGGTGACACACCCGTTTTTGTGTGGGCGGACGTTGCACTTACCATCAGGTGAACGTTTTGCTATATAATCCGCAATAGTAATATTATAAGGGAAGGAACTATATACCTTCATTAAAGCAAAATTCTGTTCAAAAATCAACCACTACCTACGTGTCACTGTTGAAATAGTTCATTATACATATGCATATGCATAATGAACTATTCGAAGATAGTATATATTAAAGAATATAAAACAACATAACTACGTTATTACTTATCACGGAAAGACTGTGTATAAACATTTAATATGTACACATCGATCGCTAAATGACGACGAAAATAGAACAGGGAAATTGATAGGTCCTTCCAATCTCCCATAAAGTGTCGATGATAAGGGCTCAAGATATAGCGGGCCATCGATGTGTGCGAATGAGACGCCGGGGACTCATCGTCTTGCTTTATGTCCTGTAATGCGACGAGTCTTCGGATAGCACACAATCACACTTATAACGTAGATATAAACATGTTAAAGCAATCACTAAATGTTTATTTAGTACCGCGTCGTTTTCTGTACTGTAAATTTTACTAAATCATTTTTGTATTATGTACAAAGAAAACGTCAAGAACAGCGACGGTTGACTCTATTCCGGAAGTTTTTTTATATTAAAGTAATCCTTTCACTAACTGTTTGTGTACTTTAAAATAAATAATACTGTTTGTAAGGACCGTGACATGCACACAATATATTTTTGGGGAAGTAAGGATCTTAGTAAGTAGTATTAGTAGTTCACTTTTTATTGAATAAAGTGACGAGAGGAGCAAAACGTTCACCTGGTGGTAAGTAGCAACGTCTGCTTATAACAGATACTGTGTCACCCAGAACATTTCTGTGTGAATGAATGTGGCGCCACATTGCGCTCGGCACCCTGACACATCAGTTTATAAGTCTCATGTGACCAGTGATTACACTAGCTCTCAGTGCCTTTCAGACCGAAACACAGTAATATTTGCACGCTACTGCTTCACGGCAGAATAACTGTTACTGGAGGGTACCTACCTAGACGGATTCCAGCATAGCTACCACTATATACCTTCATCGATCTTTAATGAAGTAGCAAGATTTAATGCTGTGTCACTACTGATGACTAAGATGGAATGCGTCGTGGCTGGTCGAGGCAAATTATCGAGTTTCTGTTCTTCATCTGTCACTATACTAAATGCAATAGCAGGTTAGCAGCGGCTTGAAGTTTCGGTCTATCAAAAAAGTTCTCAAGATAAGCGTTGCCTTAAAATAATACCATTAACGGACACTATATAAAGCCTCGCCATTAAATTATGGTACAATAATACCTCATTTCATAATATTTATGTAATATTACGAGAACATCGTCAGCGGTTTATTTCCAAAAATTCCAGTACTCTGTTTTTATGACCCATGTTAACCGAATTTATTACTGTAATTTTTCCACTTTACTGTACCTATATTTGGAGTGTAAGTTGGGGAAAATATGGACATTTTTTTGTCACTGTTTGGGTAACAAATGGATGAAATCAAGCCTTACATTACACTATACTGTGGCCGACCCGTGGTTAAAAAAAAATACTCTGAATAAAAATTCTGCTTTATTTTATTATAGATATTATTCTCTTTTCATTATTTATTATTTTACTCTATTTAATGAAATATATAAATGTGACCATAGTTATTCGTGTTTAGTAGAAGATTTATTTTAAATGTGCGACTGATTAAACCAGAAGCATCATCCATGAGATAATGAATTCTTCTATCGACCTGTAGGCGGTTTTAAAAGATACGAGGCAGCATACCCACAAAAAGCATCTTACTTTGATTGCCAACCCACTCGCCAAGCGAGGCAACTATAACAATAACCAGTAATCGTACATGTATAGAAAATAGGCGTATCTTTTTTGTCTAACTGTGTTCGAGCGGTCTTAACTCGACAACTAAAAGCTATTGACTTGAACTTTACATAGGCTACAGATAATAAATATATATAATAATAGGAATCACTTAAACAAATACGATTTAATATATATTGTTAACTTAATTATGTTGAATCGTATTTATTTCATAGGCGCCGAAGTTATGATATTTTTTTCCATAATATTCTAGTATTCTAGTATTCCATAATATCTATGGAATGGTAGCAGAACCCTCGCGTATTGATAACTTTGTCATAGGCCGCCATCCATGATGTATGTCTATCGGAAAACACTACGAGTAATTGACTATTGGACTTAAATTGTCAAGATGAAGTTGCTTTTGAATAAGAATTTATTCAGCACCATTTCCGTCGATTCTCAAATAATTGTAATATATATTTGTACATCAATTAGATTATTTTTAATAGCCTGTTTAACCAAATCCAAAACTCCTCGCGAATGACTGGTGGGACTCCGATATAGGAAATCGTCTCGGTAAGTTTTGGTTTGAAGGAGTCTGATAGCTAGCTTAGTGATAATTACTGGACATATGAGACTTAAGAACTGATGCCTCAGGGTGACGAGCGTGATAGTTATTATGGAATTTCGTGTAATATTATATTAGTAATCCTTAAATTAATTAATAAAATGTGGGTAACTCTGTTTAAATGTATATTTATTATTGTTATAACCTTTTAAGCTCAGTGTAGTGCCACAGCATTTATTAGGCAGCACTTTCCAATAAGTAAACGATTTGATTGTCTCGTCATTTCCTTCTATTAAAATTAATGTTAGTTTTTCCAAAATGTCCACTTTATCTTATTTTTGAAGAGCTTAATACATTTTTTTACCCAAAGGTGTAGGTGTATATGTATTATGATTTTATAGTTTGTATATGTGTGTACACAATACATAATCAACTTTCCACTCATGACTCCTTAATATCGTTATCTGATAAATAAATGAATGAATCCCACCATAGTGAACGAATGAATGAATATACCAGTATTAAGTTATATAAAAAAAATTAAAAGTCTATAATCCGCCCACAGCTGGCGAAGGCCTCCTTCCATGTATCTGGGAAGGTTTTAGTGCCAGGTAATGTCTCATACTCAACTCTGTACTCAGGGCAGGTTGGCGGACTTGACAAGCTAAAATATTTTTTATTTGTCAGGCATAACATCGCACTAAACATGACCTATGTGAATGCAAATGAAATATAACAAAAAAATGTATTGTATTTAGCATCCAATGAAATGCCGCAATGATTGACAACGATGTCATTCAACTGTTGTTTAAATTAACGAAAGATTGCATTAGTAGCTAAACAATATTTTAAATAAGGTTTTAAGAAGTCAGGTATTAATTCTTTAAATATTTTTATGCCTACATATTTTCAAAAATGATCTTGAACAAATAAACACCACTGTTATTCGGGACAAGCTCTGTCTGTGTGTAGATAATCCACCTGCAAATACTTGTTGTATGCCAATATAATGTTTATGGATGATTTTTTATACAACCAGTCTAGACAGAGTTTTTTACAACTTTCTTTCACTAAACATCTTCGAGGGTAATGTGCTCTATGTTGGATCTCATTGGTAACTTTCTCCAGGTGAGATTCATAATTTTACATTGCATTATTCCAAAATTAATAATACCACTAAAAAGTATCGTTAACGTTTATCAGAAGAAAAAAATATAATGATATATAATGACTCTTGAATTATTGTAAATAATGAAACAAAGACGGTTTGTCGAATTGCGTTTCTCTGTAAAAACAAAAGAAACAACATTTAAAGCCTTTATTTCAGGTATTTTTATATTTTAACAAATATAGAAAATATTATGTTAAAAAAATGTCGCTACTGTCAGTTTTGACATAGCAAATACAAAATTAAGAAAAGCGGCCGTATATAAATGAAGTGGCTTTCTTTACAAATATTAAACTTCCAGTTATTCCGCCGCATAACAGTAGTGTGCAAACATTACTTTTGGATGGCACAGTAAGCTAGTATAATTACAGGGCTTACTTAAGAAATAATGTCTCAGGGCGACGAGCGCACTGTCGTGCCGCACAGAACTTTGCAATAGGATTTCTGGGTGAAACTGCAACTGCTACGCGCGAAAGTTGCACTTGCTATCAAGTGAACGATTTCCACGTCTCGTCACTTTTTTCCATTTAAAAAAAGAAGTACTAATCAATTTCGCCTCCCCGAATGGAGTTACGTATAGTTTAATCATTTATGTCGACTGACTACAGTTTTACGTTTACAATTTGGATTAAAAATTAATGAGAATAATAATATCACTTCCTTTAATTATTATTATAATAACTCTCGTAGTCTACCGAAAAGTTTTTTTTTTACATAGCAAGTGACCTGGGTCCGATCCCCGGAGCTCGCCAAAACATTTTTAACTGCGATTTTGAGAGCTGCTTTATCATATGTGCTCAACCGTGAAGGAAAACCTCGTGAGGAAAACTGTATATTTAAAAAATAAAAAATAATTTTAAAAAATATGTGAAAATCGGCGGAGTGGAGAAACGTAGCAGATTCCATACAGCCCCAAAAATCTTTTAAAAAATAAGAGTAGTTCTGTGCCATGCAGTCATACATTTATGAAGTTACTCGTAAATTTTATTAAGATATTATTTTAGATTGCAGTAAAGAGTTAAAATAGGTATCAGTATTTTATGGTAGTGAAGTAAGAATAATATCGTGCTTGGAAGTTCTGAGGCCGTATTCTTTAGGTATAAATGCACAGGGCATAAAGGCATCAAGATCCGGCGTAGTATGTACCTACCCTTATATAATATCGCTCTCTTCGGCGCATTTTATGCAATAGGCTTTTTAATTTTACTCAAAAACTTAATAAAATATATTTATAAGTAATAAACAATTTTTAACTATGGCGTATTCTTAAAAATTGTATAACTTTATCCCGTGGGTATCGTGAAAGACGACTAAGAAGAAATACCAGATCAATCTCACGTCTCCCGACAGATGGTAGAATTAATGTTATGCTAGATTTGAAATATAAAAAAGTAAAGTAACTGCTTATAAATGACCCACTGCTGAGCACAGGTCCTATTTCTGAGAATGTTTTGCAGTCGGGTAGAGTCCGCCACGCGGCTCCAATATCGGTTTCAGATATGCTAGACCTAAATTATTCCGACCGGTGACAGCAGCATTCATTGTGCAGGGAATCTAGTATCGCGTTCGTTAATCCGTCTGCGAAGCTCAGCGACTATGGCGGATCCTCTCAACTTGGAAGCGGCCTTATTTCAGCAGTGGGCTGTTCAGAGGATGATGATGATACTGCTTAAATATTTTAACTGGTCTAAAATCTAACTTCATTTATTTTCCATCTGTCTAAAAAACTACTGAAGACATTTGATTAAAATTTGAACACTGTTTTATTATACGAGTACTTCATTAAAAATTCGTATAGACAAACAGTAAATCTTTATTTTGGACCATATTTTTTTTCGATCCATGTGATGTTAGTAGTTAACAAACTAGGTTCTTAAAAACTAGTGGTAGTATGTACATATAACTATTTTTACAAATTATATTGTTTTTTTTTTATTTGGTTCATTACATGTGCCTCTCTGGCTACATGTACTCCTGCCCAGCGACTAACAAATTGTCTATCTGTTTTGTTGGGAAAGATACCCAGGATGCCGTTGGTACTACCCCGAAACCTCAACAACATTGAGGCAGCTCGCTTATGCAAGATGGCGTAGAAGTCATCAATCCTAACTTGAGGAAACATACCTGATGTACTGCGGCATCGGCGCATCCCCAACAAAATCCTTAGCGCGTTATTATGAAGAACACGAAGTAAATTGAAGGCCCGCTACATATACTTGGTCAACAGCTGCACGACTAGAATCTCAGGCAATATGCTATGTTAAGAGTCATTTTCACTTCTTTAGTACATCGTGTAAGCCTGCGGGCAGACACATTGCATGGACCCGCCAATACCCTACGTTCCCTTTCAATGTCGTTATTGTCTACGAAACGCTCTGTGACCTACATATTTTTTTATTATTTGTGATAAAGCGACAAAACGAGCAAAACGTCCACCCGATGGTAAGAGCTACGTCTGCCCAAAACAAATGCTGTATCACCCAAAACATTCCTGTGTGCATCAGTTCTTTAGTCTCATATATCCAGTGATTACACTAGCCATCAGTGCCCTTCAGACCGAAACACAATAATGTTTGCACACTACTGCTTCACGGGAAAATAACTGGCCCTGGGGTAGTATCCACCAAGACGGAATTCTGCATTGGAATCGTACCACCACGTACCGAGGTTTTTGCATTGGGATACTATATGTAATGGTGTGCCTTTCAAAATTACAAGGTGTGTGTACATAGGTAATTTATTTGGTGCCTTAAATACCATAAATTCACTCTTCATCATCATCATCATTTCAGTCTATCTCAAGTCCTCTGCCGAACATCCCCCAGAGATAGCCACAAAAATTTGTATTTCACATTTTGGACGAATTTGCAATAGTTGTCACGCATGGCAGCCGGGTTAGCAAACGCAGTTTATTTATACAGATGTTCCAGAAAGATGCTGCTGTCTATCTACTCGTTTTCATTTTCCCTCTGGCGACTTTTATGACACCCACGGGATGAGATGGGGGTGGTAGATTCTCTTAGGCCGCCACCTTACTTCACTCTTAGCATGCATTATGCCTCATTATACCTCAGACCATGCACCTCCACATATAACCCTAAATAAATAGTAGCATACCGCCAGTGCTTTTACCGCGTTTTGTCTATTGGTATCAACTATTAACTTTTATCTTTTTTTTTATTTTAATCTTTTAATTTTTCGTTAGTCAGCTCGGAGCAGTGGTTAAGCTCTTGGCTTCTACTCTTATCATAATGATAGCCGATAGGTGTCCGGCAGAGTAGAATAGCACCTACCTATTTCCCACCGAGGTGGCGTAAGAGGCGACTAAGTTATTTTACGGACGGATTATTTGTGCAGAATAACACCATAATATGTAATGCTGTCACTATACTGCTCGTAACAAAATGGCGCCGACGTGGTTCGCCACCCGTCACGTCTCGTTTCCCGCAGGGCGAAAACTGGGCTACGTGAGGGGCCTCTGCTTACCCATTATATGGGAAAAAGGAATGAGTGTATGTATCTATGTACTTTCAGCGTTTATAAAATTTTAAATCAATCTATTTTGTATCTATATTTATATTTATAAGCGATTTACCACTGACTCATCACAATATTGGCATACTAATTCCTTTCCCGGCAGAAAGGAGTAAATTATTTTAAAATCTGTTCTTGGTGAATGAACAGATTTTTAAATAATTTACTCCTAAATGTGACATTACCTCCAATGACAGAAATGTAACCTTTTTTTAAGAAATAAAGAAAGGAATCCGATCAAAGCAATAATACCAACGAAATCGTAATAAAACTCGTTCGTTATTTTATAAAAGCTAACAGTTTTTCGGTGCATCTCCCGTATACAGGTAAGATCGACCAGCGACTATAGAGTTTGGGTTGTGGTTATTTAGACAGGTAACAGGTAGTAAAGGTGTATAAAATAGTACCTAAAATTCGTTAAATTATAAAGTTCAATTTTTTTAAATTTTGTTTGGGATCACTTAAGAAATCTCGTCATCCATTGCCGGACACTTATGAAAGTCGCTACCCCCTGCCAGACACCCCTAAACTTTAATAAAATACAATTATACTTTCGTTATAGTATAAAAGCTAAGTTTCATCTATGTTACTTGGGGACCTAAAAAAGTGTCACCTTAATAGCCGGACAGTTTTGATGGTTTTTACATCTTGCCAGACAAATTGAAAGTCCGCTGTAGGTGCGAGCGCGAATGCTTAGTTGATTACGATCTTTTAAAATATCCAATAAAAAAAAATATTACGTTCATAGCCATGTTATATAAAGTAAAAAATGTTATTTTAATATCATACAATACAAAAAAAGTATTATTACAAGTAAAAAAAAATATTTAATAGATTTTATAAATTTCATCATTGTCGTCGATATTTTCATTTTCTTCGTCATTACTCCTCCAGTCGATGGCATGATCGTCGTCAATATCGCCTTCATTGTCAGTTTCTGAAACAAAAAGGGAGTTTATACAATTATGAATTATTAAAAAGTTATAAGACAAATATAATATAAGACAATGTACACTGGTGCAGATTTTCTTAGTTTTATTTTTTTAAATCTTTTTGATATTATCTCAGTCGTTCCATAATTTTAGGTTTTACATTTACATAATGGACATTACATAATGGAACTAGCAAAATAACCATTCCCACTAGTCCTATATGGTACAATTCTATAGTACTGGGAATGAACCAACAGGTCGCGAGTTCGATTCCTTCAGATAGCTGTTCCGGGTCTGGGTTTCTGTGCATGTGTAATTATGTCTGTACAACGCAACTTGACGCAGTAGAAATCCTATTGTGTTTCAACGGTTTTTTGAAAAAGAAAAGAAAGAAAAGAGAGTGTAACAAGAATATTCACCCACAGCCATACACAGTGTTATTATAAAAAAATGCTAATAAAACCGACTTATGTATAGAAAGCAAATATATGTAAAGCAAATCATTATACAAATGCTATTAAAGTTTATTTATTTTCGTAAAAATAAATTAAATATATAATTGTAAGCTATGAAATAATACCCATATTGCAATATAATCATTTCACAGTAAAACTTACCGTAAACTGCAAGTCATTGCAAGCTCTGCATCTCAGTCCGTTGAATTTCAAAGCGTCCCATAATGCCGACCAATAAATTTATGACTTAATAGTTCACGATGAAAGTGGATCGTTGGATGCCCGACTTCCGATTATTTTGTCGTCTCTATAATGTCTTCGGAAACAGCCACATTTTCCGATGAACATAAAATATTTTTTTATCGGTTACAGCTTGTCAAAAGCAGAGGATAAATAACCGTACGTCATCGAGCACTTTTTTATTGCCCTACGAAGATTAAATATGTCCAAATCATATTCATACAAAAACACATACATACATACATACATAAGATCACGACTATCCCATAAGGGGTAGTCAGAGACTGGGCACTCACTGCAAAAACAGATGACGGCCACAATTCACGTTTCACCAAAACAATATAATGCACTTGGTGTGATAGGTGGTGAGCCCATCGCCACCATGCGCTGTTGGGTGCACAGTGCAGTTTAATTCCTTACTCGCCTTTTACGAGATCCATTGGATGAGATGGAGTGGTAGTATTCTTTTAACGAGCCGCCACCACACGGCTACAAAAACACTTCCGTATTATTTTATAATGTATATTATACATAGAAAAAGATTTTTAAAACATTAATCGCATATATACATACAGAAAAAGAATACACAATAGGTACATTGAAATATGTGAAATATCGTCTAAATATACAGATACATAGATAACATAGCTTCTACTAGATTAGTCTAGTCTTCAATCAATAAACTATTGTGTTTAAGATGTACTCATCATAAACACAATAGTTTTCACTAAAATCCATAACTATACAAAAAAAAATCGACCTAATTTGTGAGAACTGACGCTACAAACGTACTCTTTATGTAATGAATTAAGGATGAACTACAAGTTGCGTAACGCACAATAACAATAACCCGTTACGACTGTTTCGTAAATGAGCGTCCACTATCCGAGATGAATATACATAGTTTGTAGTTTAACAAACGTAACTTAAGCCTTTATTGCAAATTTAGTGTCCGACTTGTCATCCAAGTTTATTATTGAGTTACAGCAAACATTCACGTTGCTTAGCTTTGACTTTATTGTGCAATCAATATTCAAGGCTTTGATTATACATTAATGACAATTAATACTATTAATAATACAATGCATATTAATAACCTATCACAGTGTATTAAAATGTCAAGCAAAGAAAGGTTTAGTAAGTTGCGGATGCACGAGAATTCGTCGCCTTCATCTCTCCCCAAGAGGCAATAAAGTCATTTAAGTAAATCGAGATTTTATTGAACTAAGTTTATGAAGCAGCATTTCTATAGCAGGTCTGCTGTAACAAGCAGAAATGCGAAAAAAGAATTATGAGTAGGAACTATATTTTTACGAATACACAAAAAAGATAACGTTATAGTAGCTTCAAATTTCTTTGAACAACTTCGTTAACGTCTTTTTCGTTAATCTAATTATTGGCGTAGGTATGCTATTTAAATCAACACACCAAATGGGAATATAACAAAGAAACATTATAATAAGGACAAAGCATATTATTAGTGAATACAAATTCCGAATTTGGAAGCGCGCCAAGGGCTTTTAAAAGAAATAAGTTAATACGTAACACTCTTACGTAGTTACTACCAACGATGGAGCGAAGCTTTGAGAAATAGTTTCAATTTATGCAGTGATTACGTCGTGGCAAAAGTCGATCTCGTTGCAATATTTAATGGATATCTAAAATTAAGTTGAACGTTGGCGCATTCGAAGCGGACGTCAATCATATCCGGGGCCAGCGCGGAACAGTTGATTAAAATATAAATTACAAACTGACATTTCGACGAGTCGTTGCTCCTGATAGTCAAGAGTTGGTTCCAACCTTTGGTCAATTGAAACGTCGTAAGTAAAGGCTTGAGTAATATATCGCAGTCAGATTTTGGACGCTTGTGCATTTTTCGTGCAATTGTTTAGCATTAGCGACAAATGCACGAAAAATGAAGAAATGGAGTAGAAGAATTTTCCACTGTATCTCTTGAATTTTTAACACCTCATTTTTCAACAGTGCCACTACTGATTCTTTAAATGTCATGTTATTTTCAAATTTAAAACAAAATAGGAAAAAGAATTCAAAGTAGCTTAAAGCAAATAAAATATGTGTAGGCAGTTTGGCGATCGCAGTAACATCCATCTCGCAACTGAGATACATCTGTTCTTCACTGGTCTGCATAATATAAGTCTGGCATTTGAGATGGCTACTCTGCCCCCATTTGCCACACAAGGAGAAATCCACGGGGCATTTTTTTTAATTCACTACTGATTAGCTATTATCCACCAAGAGAGACAAAACTTCTATTCAGAATTTGGACAAAATCCACTCGATAGTCAAAATAGATTTCCGCGTTATAAACGAGACGATTCCACACATGATCGCCACGCTTGGTGATTTCAGTACCAAACTACTCGCGCTTTGGACCTGCAGGTTAGTTCAGGGATGTTTGAGAATGTCATTCCGTTTATGTCGGAGGCTTTTACATTTTTTGGCATTTCCCTTTAGTCAACTTTTACGACATCGGCGCAATAATGATTGAAGAAAATTTTCTCGAAAGTTAACTCGACTTCATTTGATAGATTATTACACTATTAAGCTGTTTAGCATATTACGAGTACCATATGATAATTTAAAAGAAGTAAACTAAAATTTCAAAAGAATAAGTGATTTTTGATTGACCTTTAGCCGACCACAACATTTTGCCGTCTCTACAAGGAGTTATCAGTGTTTACGAAGCACTCACTCGTCTGTCAGTATGTGATGAAACAATTCCACTTTTCCAACCAACAGAAGATTCCAATGTATGGCATTATGGCATTAACAAAAAGAAAGGGAAAGAAAATTTTTGTGTTTGTGTTGTGTTGATTAAAGAACGTAAGTAACGGAAGTTTTACGTGTTGAACGTAAAACACACACAGAGTGAGACACACAGCCACTAAAATACTATTTAAATGTCCCACTACAAGGACAGGTGTTCTCTTATTTTCAGAGAATTTTGGAGGCGCGTAGATTCCGCTAGCTCTATCAGCTCAACCAGTACAGGTTGGCAGACTTTACACGCCGTTGAAATATTTATTATTTCTCAGACAAGTTTGTTTCCTCGCGATGTTTTCACTTGTCGTTGGCGAGTACGTGGTAAATCAATACATAAAATTTCTATTAACAATTTTGGTCTATCTAATCTCTTTTATTCCCTTTTTCTTTACCTTTACTTTAAACGCTTGTTCATCTCTGTAGAAACAGGTTTTTACAAGGTAATTTTTCTACGACGAAAAAAAATATTCATTAGTTACGGCCAAGTATAAAATGAATTCACTTTTTTAAGTAAAATCCTTAAGGTTTGATCTTCTTCTCTGATTCTTCTTAATCTTCTTACTGCTTATAGAGCTGTCCTTAACATTTTGCAGTTGACGTTTTGATAATTATTTAAAGGACAAATTGAGGGTAGTAATCATATAACATGAGTAGGTGTAAAGGTTAACTTACTTCCGAAAATAAACTTTACCTTTCTAAAATAAACTTTCCATGAAGGTAAAAGGCATAATCTCGAAAAGGTCTATATCTATTTTACGATTAGGAGTGTACTCTCGATGGTAGAAGTCGTAAACATGTGTGCTTTACGAGATCTTGTCCGTAATATATGAAGCCTCGCGAAATGCTTTTGGAACATCATCCGAATCCATTATATTACAATTACGAGTATGTCTCCTGGCTTAATAATGGTTAAAAATATAAAACAAAGAAAATAATTTTAAACTTTTTTTTTGTGGAATTTTGTTTTTGTATATGTTCTTCTTCTTCTGTTATTCTTAATTAATATTTATCTACTATTACTAATAATAATTGTTTATATATGAGCAGTTATTTTACAATGAGTAATGATTTTGTTAATTCATATTTATTTCACTTTATTTTAATAAAATTTCTTAATATAAATATACTGAGTTCGCACGCTCTTTTTTTAATTTAAATACACTCAAAATAGCTAAATCCTCGTAATTTGATCCTTTTAATATTCTTGCCATAGGAATAATGTTCGTCATTACCGCCTATTGCTTGTCCACTGCTAAACCGGTTATACCGCCTTCGTAGACTGCTACGAAACATGTTCTTGATAAAAAACCATTTATCGACTTCCCGCAAAATTTGGCACCCCGAGATGCTTTTCCACAACGGTTCTTCAAGTCTACAGTTCAGTCACATTGTCACTTCAGTTTACTGAAACTATTAGTCGTTAAATACTTATATTAAAGACAGTTTATGAAAAAATTATAACGTATGGGCTAAGTACACCATATTAACTTGAAACCAAACAAGATTTACACATAATTAGGCAATAAACATGCATAATTAAACTAAATTTTATTTAAAATTAACTAAAATAATACATAAATATTACAATTTAAAATATCATTATTATTTAATTCAATTCGTCAAATTAAAATGTTAACCTAACATACACACTTAATTACAATTTAAATTTATATTTATGAAAGCTAAGCTTATAACTGCATCTTTCAATTTAAATTAAATTCTAAGTTACACCTATGCTACTGATTGCAGTCGGAAAAGAAATATTTTCTTTGTCTCCGTTCGCATGACGTCAATCGATCATTCTAGACCCGCGCGAGGTATCGACTACGGTCATTTCATCGGGCTACCATTCTGCGCACCACTTTCTGAGATACACACGGGTCTGCTTCCGTTTGTCGTGCCGTACGTCTTTTGGCTGCAATACTACAATGTCCGATTGCAAATTTAAATATAACATATATTAATGTGTAGTGATATTATTATGTAGTAAGTTTTAATTATAACTTCACCCCATATTGGGGTCCAAGAGTCGAGTTCCAAGGTTTGAATGCAAAGTTTCGAGTCCTAGGTTTGAATCCGAGAGTCGAGTTCCGATTTCGACACCAAGTTTGGTCCAGCCACGTCATAATAATCCTACGGTGCTAACTGAACAACAGACAGCCGACCGTGACGTTGCGTGTTCCTTTCATCACCTGCGTCCCTTCAACGTCGCTAGAAACCCGTCGGGACCGACATCCCTCGTGCCTCGTGCCTCGTGCCACAGGGGAGTACCGGAGTACGTCAGCAGAAAGTAAGGTTTGGCGTTGACAAGGGTAGTTTCCTTTTTTCTCCACGAACACCCTAAAATGTCACGGATACCCTATGTACCCTTACCATTTATTTATATAGTTTATTGATCTATTTTTATCCATTAGTATGAACACCGCCGTCTTTATTTGTTAAATTTCAGTTTTTGTGCATCCAAAGGTTGCCTGGAAGAGATCGCTTTTAGTGATATTATACCCATAATACTTATAAGTTGTATTTTTATTTCCTTTTTAAATTTTTAATTATGGAGTACAATAAAGTTATATTTATTTTAATTTACTAGTGACTGACGCGCTATGGATGCATTGTGCTACAATCGAGTGACTTTTTTTAATGAGGATCCTTGAGGACTAACAAAAGACAACATACTCAGAATAAAGCTTAAAGGAAGTATCAATGGGGTTAAGCTTTCCAATATAGACCATCGATATATGATGGGAGGGGGCGGAGGGCTACCCCCCTGTGCCATTCCCACCCTGCGGAACCCCATGGTTATGGAGATATTCATGGTTAAAGTTTTAAGGTTAGAATAGCGCTATATATTAGTAGCGGGGAAGTGGGGGGGGGGGGGATTAGAAGCGGGGAGTTCGTGCTCCGGCGCTCAGTGGCAGCTCCGGCGCTGCGGGATGAGCAGTCTCTCCGCCCTAGCGTAGGAAAGCGCGGCACCTGAGCTCGCCTTCGCAGCTTCGGCTTTTTTGGTCGCCTTCGGCGATCAGCCTCAACCGCTACGACGATCTCGGTGCCTGCGCTTCCCTACGGCGGGCGGGCACTGCTCTCCTTCTGCGCCTCCGAGCTCTTAAATACACTCTAGGGGAAGGGCAGACAAGACCACGTGGATAGTGGGGTGCTCTGATTCGTTTTTGGGTACTTTTTGTATATTAAGTAAATAAGTAAGTAAACACTTGGTATCGCGTAGGTATCAATACTTTCAAAATTTTCGGAACCCTACACTAATTGAAACGAATTACGACTAATTGAATCAAATTTATTTTGTAATTGCGTGTCATTTGCCAATTTGTATGAAAAGTAAAAAAAATGTATCTCATGAACCGTAAGTTTCCGCAACCTAAAACTTTGCAAAACGCTTTCTTTTAGTGAGTACTATCTACAAAAAAAAAATATGAGCATTTAAATCAATGGTCCATATTGGAAAGTTTATCCTATCAATGGTATCTAAGGTTCAACCTCTTCTAATATCTTTCTGCTTGGCGAATATATATTAAATATATTCTTAAAAAAAAAGTAAAGTTTCTGCCGATAAATGTCCCACCGCCGAGCACGTGGTAATTCACCACTTAAAATTTCAATTAACAATTTTATTGGTGCGGGCACCGGGAATCGAACCCAGGTCACTCGCGTACTATGAAATTTAAAGCGAGCGCCTAATACCTTGTTATTTTTTTTAAATAATTTCTTTGATTTCTTATTTTGATCACGCTTTAAGGCCGCGACATTACAGAGCGTGAAAAATTTGGTACAGTTTCCAGAGAGAAACCCAGCCGAATTAGATTCTTCAATTGACCGAATATAAAATTTACCTATATGCTATGCATGTTATCTTTTACTACTTCGACGGCAGTTTTAAAAACAACTTAAGACAATCTTTGTGTAGGTATTAAAATAAACATGGATAAAATATGATCTTCGTTTTATCCATGTTCATTTTAATACCTTCCCGTTATGAGACTCTTTTGAGATTGAGATCCTCCACCGATTCGACAATAATGACATTGTCGTCGGCAAATTACAGGACTTCTGTATTAGCCATTGATGTTTATACGCCAATGGATCTATGAAAAGCTTCTGAGAATTAATATCTTATGGTGTGTGCCTCATATATCTCTACGCCATATTCGTTGTGTATCTTAAAATGATTCCACGTAACCTGAAAAAACGCAAATATAATGTGGAATATCAATTTAATTGACAATCATAACTACATGACTTTATACAAAACACCCTTGAAGGTTAGGCAGGAATAATTAATGTACGTTCCCGCGGAACGACCCTAGGCTCCACATTTAAATATAGAAACCATGTTATGTCATACCCAACATGGTGGTCTAATTGTTCAAGTTAAGTAACTACGAGTAAAAACTATGCAACAAAGAAGACGAAGTAAATTGCAATAATTCAGAGTTACTGTAAACACATACTTTCATCCGATTCTAATTGTTTATACGATGTTTTTATAGTTTTATGAATTTCCTTTAATTGAAATCTTTTTATCCAGGTTTAGACTAAACTTTTCCGTAGTGGAATTTGAGCAGTGACTACATTAATTTATACATTACAGGAGACGGTATAACAATGAGCATAAAATAAATTACATAGGTTCCTACCTTTCTATTAAATATAAAATGTATTTATAAGCTGATGAATAATTTGAAAATATCTAAATGAAAATATTAGCTAGTTAATTACAATAAAAAGCATAAGTAAAGGTAAAACTTATTATATCTTTTATTTCTCTGACTGAACGTCCAATATTTAAGAATGTTTCTTAAATAAAAAAAATTAAAAAAATTTAGATGGAAGAACAACAATGTAAAATGTAACAATGGATGTTTTCGATCTTAACTTGTATTCTTTGTTAACGATGATTACTTGTTGTGTACAATGCATACCTAGTGTATAATAACATCGCTGTGGTTATGGTGGCACAAGAGAATCCATCTTTCCAACTTTTCTTTATAGGAGAAAATGACGAGAAGAGTAAAACGCACCACATTGCCCCGTCCCCTTGTGACATCAGTTCTTGAATCTCATATGCCCACTAGCTGACAATACCCTTCAGACCGAAACACAGTAATCTTTGCACACAGTTTGCACAGTAACGAAACAATATAACGACAGAATAACTGCCCTTGTGGTGGTACCTACCTAGACGGATTCCTGACTAGAATTGGATTCTACCAATAGCTAAATTTCGTGGGTAGTTTTCCTTAGGACATAATATTCAAACCGGTGAAGGGGAACTGCAAAAAAGGCTAAAGTCAAAATGTTTTTTATCCTTCATGAATAAATGAAATTTAAGCTTTAAATAAATTATATTTAAATAAATATTAAATTAATATAATTACAAATAAATATAATTTATTTAAAGCTTTAACTTTCATTTATTCATATAGGATAAAAAACATTTTGACTTTGATTTTCAATAACTACTTCATTCTTCGTTTCTGTGTAGTTAAGTCAGTTTACATGGTCTATAAGCCCATTTTCAAACAAAATATAACAAGTTGACGAAAGAGATAAAGATTATGAAGAAAAAGCTGTTGAAATAAACTTGTATATCTGTACGTAATTAAATCACTAACCGCTAAGCTTCGGTCGCCTGAAGATAGTATAAATACACAGAAACAGCCCTTTTCATACACAGTAAGGATATACAGGATTAAGAACCCTGATTACGTAAATGAATGAACGAAATGTTTTTAGTATAGTCCGTTTTATTTTTTTATGTTTTATTAAGTCCAGTATCTCTACTAGCGTGTTAAATCTTTTCTTAAGTACCTTTTTTTAAATTCTGCTGTTACATCGAGACTCGTTTCGTCTAGATGATCCATCAAACTAAATTCAGATATTTACTACAGCTTTTATATATTTACATTGATGATTTTTTTAAATGTGCATTTTTTAGTATTACATTGCCGAGAAGAAGCGAGTATTTATAAATATATCGGGGATCTCATTTCTTATACATGTACGACCTCGTGGTCCAGTGGTCAGAGTACTTGACTGCTACTATATTAAAGAATACATGGATAATGATACCACCTGGGAATGAGGTGATCGCTGCCAAACTATTTCTACATCTTTAAAATACTGCAATGTTACATTATTTTTAAAATGACTTTAAAGAAAAAAAAGCCCGCTGGGTTTCTTACTGGTACCTACCAGGACAGAGGCTTTTTTTGCGAACCAGTGTATTCGCAAAAAAAAGAAAAAAAAATGACTTTCATTAAGTATTACGTAAATAATATTTGTTAAATAAAAAATATTCTATTCTATTCTACTGTCTTGGGTCGTTCGTGGTTCGTGGTTAAGACGCATTTACGATATAGGAAGAATCCTTTTTTGTGGCATCGTGTTAAGAAAAATGTGCCTTATGCCTATTACTGGATAATAGGGAACCTCCGTTATTAAACCTATCTGTGGTATGTCAAACTTAAGTAAAACTAAAACTTATCTAAAGAGGCGTCTAACCAAAGCGACAAAGGAATGAGGTGTCTGGTAGTGCTGTCGCCAATCCCCCTGCCGAGTTAGCACAACTTTTGACAAATCCTTACTTATCGTTCTAGTAATTGGTGCAAGTACTTATCTAATAATAACTTTGGCATCGACTTAAACATTACCCTGATACGTAACAAATACGAATAACCACAACGTCCTTTGCAAATATCAAGTTACCCGCTGCTTATACGTTGGAGACCTTTTAACGAAACAACTACTTAATCTGTTATTTTCTTAGATAAATACTTTTATTTATTCACGAATGTTCATTACTTAATTACGTCAAGTGTCCATTAATGGGTTAGTTGGGTCCTTTGTCGAATAAAATTCAAGCATACTAACAACTAACATCTTTTAAAATATTATTTCGCTTTTGTTATTTTATTGAATTAACCACAATTCTTCCATAATGTGGTAGGCAGTGACCACACCTGTAGTTGCAATTCAAAACTATAAATTTCTTTTTCTTTCATGCATAGGCATTGCTGATTTTTTTTTAATATGAGGGTGGCAAACAAGCCACACTTTCAGCAGAAAATATCCAAACATCGATATTTTCTTATAAAATTATCGATATATATGGTCGAATATACATCAATTTCGATTTATATTTTTAACTCAACTCTGGTTTCGTATTTAATGTTATTAGATAGTCCCTGCATGCTCCACGCACCTTGTCTATTTTAAAAAATTCCCCCACAATCTTCATCAAATCGAATATAACCAATGAATGCATTAGTCAACGAAAAAACAAGCAACCAATAATCATGCTTGACACAAATTGACGATATATCGAAATATCGATATTTCTCACTCGATAATTCAGTATCGATATGAGATACGATAAATATCAATGTTTTTTTCACTCACTTGCCCATCCCTAGCAACATTTACATTTCTTAAAGTAGTTATTATGTGGCATAGTAGACTCGTTGAATAATCAGTTAAAGGTCATCACTGAAGACACAGAGGAAAGCCTTGTTGCCATTAATTGGGGTTTCGCTCTCGTCACTTACCTTACGAAACGGCTCTGCTGTGCTTGTGCAATATAACGGACGAAGGTAAAACATTTATACCTAAAAGATATACAATTTTACTGAAAACTGTTTTTCGTGTCATTTCCAAGTCACATACAATTTGCATTACATAAACGTATTACGTAACTCAAAGTTGGAGCAGCAAAGGGACGCAGAATTCGCGATGTAAATAATAAAAATAAGTTATTTAAGCGCTCTATCGAATTCAACGCAACTTTATCATGTCTCTAGAGGTGAGCATACCAACTTTTTGTATTATGCCTCTCCGTTTAAAGTTGCGCTTTCACAGCTGGTCATCAAGGGAGCGTTTGAAACTTTACAGCGAAGGCAGTTTTACAGCGTTTGAGCCTATTGTGTACGTTACTAATTGGACCAAAAGTCATTTCATTACAAGTGTATACACGGGGGGTGGTATCGAAACGTAAAACATTGAGACAATAAATGTAGAAAATAATTAACAAAAACATCAGTTCATTAGTGCTATTTATAACAAAAACGTATTTTCTTAATACAATGTAATGTATATTTGTTTTGTTTTTTTATTATATATTTTTATTATATATTAGTTGATTTTAGGAAAGGCCAAGAAAAAACAAATAATTACCAGGGTTGAAAGCTTTTCAACTTTAACTAAAAGATGAAGTTGAGGTCCAAATCTTAATGTCGTTAAAAAAATATAAAAATGCTTCAACCAGTTACTTGTTATATCAACTGTACTTATTATTCAACCTAGAGGGGCACAGTCGATCATTATTATAATAAGTTTCTGTCTACTACTTTGTATTTTTTCTTTAAGCCTTAATATTCAAATCAATTTAATATTTTAAAAATAACAATGCCAAGCCTTAAAGATATGAGCCGATTGACATATTTATAACAAAAATTAACTTAGAAATCCAATAATTCTTAAATAAAGTTCGCGAATCCTCAGATAAATATCGGGATTAATTTTGTACTTTTCTCCAATGCAAAGTCAAACGTAATGCGAAAAGTTTTATGAATTGATTATCAAGACGCGAAAGTGATTTTATTGTATTACTCAAAGTTGTGTGCTTGATAAAGCTCCCCGGAGTGGAAGGACTCGGGCTGGTGACTAAGTTTTGTAGACATAATTCGGTATCTTCGACCCTTATAACCAAGTTTCCGAATTAGAACAATCAATCGCGCGTCAGGAACACGGACCGTTCTCGTTTGCGATCATAAATATTCTTCGGTTATTCTGATCAAACATAAGCCGTCATCGTTGCTAAAATGAATAATAAGAAATCGGATTTAAATGTTCTTAGCGATATAACTCCCAATTTTTATTTTTTTTTACCAAAGCTCAAATGAGTTTTCACTTGTATAAGTCACTGTGGCCTTAAAATGTACCTTGGATGAAATATGTTTATTTAGAGAGAATGGAGAGGAAACATACGACGAGACGTAAAAATCGTTCACTTTTTTTAATGCATGAAAGTCACGAAACGTGCAAATCGTTCACCTGATGGTGTTTGTAACATCTGCCCATAACAATTGCGGTGACACACAGTAAATTCAATTGCAAACTTCTGTGTTCACACTTTTCTCACCACACTGAGATATTAGTTATTTAGTCTGATATGCCCTGTATTTACACTAGGTTACAATGTATTTAAAACCGAAACACGGTAATGTTTGCACACTACTGTTTTACAACAGAATAACTGGCACACGGTGGTACCTACCTAGACGGATTCCTACCACCACTAGACATAAGTGCGTTGTCACTCCTGAGGAGTATGTTTAAGAAACTCGTTGTCAGTAAGAGAGAATCTACCAACCCATCCCATCCCTTGCGTGTCGTAAAAGTTCGACAGAGGGAAAATAAACCAGGAGATGGGCAGCAGCATCTTCCTGGACCATCTGAATAAATAAACTGCGGTTACAACCCGCCTGCCAAGCGTGGCAACTATGGCAAACTCCCTCCAATATGAGAGCTACAAACTTTTGTGGCTATCTATCGAGGAGGCCTATGTTCAGCAGTGGACTTGCGATAGGCTGAAACGACGACGACGACGACGAACTCATCACGCGAAACGCAGTAGCGGTATCCTGCTACTTTACGTATTCAGCGAATCCCAGAACCCATCGCTAGGTAACCACCGCAGGAGTAGGCAAATCGGAGTTTTTTTTTGGCTTTGCCGTGTGGTGGCGGCTCGTTAAAAGAATACTACCACTCCGTCTCATCCAATGGATGTCGTAAAAGGCGAGTAAGGAATTAAACTGCACTGTGCACCCAGCAGCGCATGGTAGCGATGGGCTCACCTATCACACCAAGTGCATTATATTGTTTTGGTGAAACGTGGATTGTGGCAGTCATCTGTTTTTGCAGTGAGTACCCAGTCTCTGACTACCCCTTATGGGATACAGTCGTGATCTTATGTATGTAAGTATTTATCTAAACGTAGTGCAGAACGCCCCTTGGAACTACTATCTGCGTAAAACGCCTGCCAGCAATTGAAAATCGGGCCAACTGACGTCTGCATCAAGTAATGGACTGCCGCAGACTGATGATAGTCCTACCTTAGTCGAGCCGATTTATTTACAACGTGGCTCTATCTATATTTCTATTAATGGTAATTTTTGCCAATTTGTAATGTGTGCCAATTATTCTGCCGCCAAGCAGTAGTGTGCAAACATTACTGTGTTTCGGTTTGGAGGGCTCTGACAGCTAATGTAATTACTGGGCATATGAGACTCAGGGTGACGAGCGTAGGGTTGTGCTACAGAGAAATGTTCTGGGTGACACAGCATTTGTTATGTTCAGACGTTGCACTTACAATCATGTGAACGATTTGCTCGTCTCGTCAATTTCTTCCAATAAAAAAAATCGTGCAGTGAATATATCAGTCCATCCCTTGTCGTGGGTACCGTGAAGTTGACTGAGCGAATCGTATAGCTTCTCACAGACGGCAGTATAACTACGAGTATCTCAGAAATGCTAGACCGAATTAATAGGACCGGTAACGGTAAACGGTAACTGCTAAGATGCGAGGTGTCTGACAACGTAATTGCCAATTCACCAGGATTATGACACATAATCCCATTGGGCCAATGTCTATAAGGGAAATAACCCTGAGACATCAATTTTTAAGTCTCATATGCCCAGTGATTACATTAGCTCTCAGTGCCAGACTAAAACACGGTAATGTTTCCACATCTAGACGGATTCCTCCACAGGAATACAAGAAAAAGTAACCCTTATTCCATTGTCTTTGGACGCATAATGACCTGTTATAATATTTGGAAAACAAAAAAATGTACGGGCCGATAACGTTGTCTTTATAGTTATAAATTATTATATTTTAACATGAAAAATATTTTATTATTTATTCATTATCCTAATAATTTATATTATATATAGATTGCAATAGGTAATCAATTTCAATCTCCAATTAGTAAAGTAACCCGTCGGCTTAAGAATTTCCGTTCAAAATCTCCGGGACAAAATTATTAATAAAGACCTTTTAATTGAGCATATTTGCCTTTTAAATTACATCATAGCTCGCTTCCAGCTGCAAAAATTCACTTTCATCTCGCTCTTGTTGTTGAGAAAAATTATTCTCTTTGACTATGCACTTATTAGTAAATTTTAAACATAATATTTATTAAATCTTCTTGTGGCTCATATGAATACTTTATCTATGCGAAAATCCAATCAACAAGATATGGCTAAGATATAGCAAATGTTTTAGTCATTTTTTTTTAAAAGTGGATAAAATTAATTCTCAATAATTTTAAAAAGGACTCATCAATATTTTTTTGAACTTGTACATATTTTCTGTTACCTAAGCGTTAAAAGCTTTATCGTCTTAGTGTTATAAATTCAAAAATTATATTATAACGAATTATTTATATTTGTACATTCCACAATTTTTAATTTTAAGTTTTTTACTGTATAAGATTTAATTTAGATCGAAATGGATCAAACGACAATTGCACCCCTGTTTGCTTGCATTTTTTTGATATGTCACTTTGGGTATCGTTGACTTTCCTTGGAACTTTGAACGAAACTTTTTTAAAGATTATATATTTTTTTCTCAAAAGAATATTAGTCAAAAACTTTGATAAACTTCGTGATATGGAAGGACGAAATATTCTAGTTGTCAAATGTGCCATAAAATTTAAGGCGGTGGAAGAAATATTAAAAATTACGCGCCGTTTTCGTTCGCGGGTTTCAACGAGTGAAAAGTGTGTGTGCAGCATATTGGGTTTAAATATAGAAAAGGTATGTAAAACAAGTTATTTTTGGCTTCTAAAGATGAAATGTATATTCAGCTGATCTTTTTTCATATAATTTCGTTATTCCATTTAGTTTTTTTTTAACTAAAATAGGCAATATCACGGATAATTGTAAAACTTGTCCGATTTTGGGTAACTTTTAAAAGTTCAAAGATACCTAAGGGCAATTTTATAGTCTATAGGTAACATCGATATGAGGTTGGTGCTTCTTAATTGCTGCTTCTTAATTAATATATTTCTACTATGTTATTGCAGACTTATAGACTTATACGAATCACAATCAGATTAAAGACGTTTTAAGAAAAGGCCACGTCAAAAGTACTCGCAACCGACGAGCTACTACTTTCATTAGCGCTTTCATACAGAAAGCGCTAATGAAAGTACGAGTAGAAGAAGCAAAAGATGTGTGTCGGGATCGTAGCAAGTGTGGTCACTGCCTACCCTAATTGGAAAGAGGCGTGACTGTATGTATGTATGTTATTAGAGGTGGATAAATTGCCATGATAATCAAAAGTGACTAAGCTGGGGGTACAAGACTATGAAGTTAAATCAATTTACACCTTAGATACTTTAGAGGAGAGACCCTAAGTAAAATCAGATTGGGTACTTTAACAAGGATAAAGCTCCAAAACAATACAAAATACCACTTACCAATAAAGCAGAAGTATACTATGAGTGTTGGTCTGGTCTACTAGTAACGCTGTCAAAATCTTAAGAAGACCTTTTAAAGTCTAAATTTAATGATCATAAAACAAAAATTAATAACTTCGAAGAACGAACACTTGTTGTTGAGTATGTTGTAGGTTGAGACGGCACACAAAAAACCATCAAAGCCACAAACAATATTGAAAAAGAGCAGCCAGATGATTTTAGACACGGTAAGTTTTGTATCTTCAATGCTGAAGGTAGTTAATCCCCAGGATGCATCCAAAAAGAATGCACAAAGAATGTTATTGCAAAAAAATTATTTAGGAGTGAAAGATATGTTATAAAAAAAGATAACGTTATTTCTAACATAAAAGAAAATCAGATTAGAAGAAAACACCAGAATTTTTTCATAGAAGATTACATTTTTTAATGGAATGGAGCGACTTATTTTTTTAACCTGATGTAAGTAGTTCATTAGTAATCTTTTACTAAATGAACAATTTTATTTTTAGGTTTGATTTTTAATAAATATCTCTGGTAATAAAAAAATAGTTTGCGTATTCCGTTTTTTTATTCCCGTAGGTAGCTAATATTTGGTAATGGTATCCCAATGCGAGTGGTATAAGTTGTTGAATACTATGAGCCAGTGAAAAACGATTTTTTCTGTATACTCAATTCAAAGATACCCAAAAGTCACGGTAACTTTGAATGGTCACTAAAGCGCCTTTATCTCTAAAAATATAGTTAATAGAATCAGGCGTTACTTTGCGGAAATCCATTATAATGAAGGAAGGTAAGTTACTTTGCTAAGATCCGCATGCAAACTAGTTTTTTGAAGAGCACTACGACGGCGGCCGTCTGTCGTAGAGTCTATGACGCTTGATAATGCCTCGTTTTGGGGCGAAACACGTGTCGTGTTCTCGACTTCAGTGGTGTATATTATCTAGTGGTGGTATTGTAGTGGTTGGTGGAGGGTACCTGGTGGCGGTGTTAGTTTGCTTGTGCATGCTACTGAGGGAGGGCGGGCGGAATTTTCTGCCACGCACTTGCACTTTATGGAATGTTCTGCCGTCAGCGGTTTTTCCGGACCGATACGACTTAGGGACCTTCAAGAAAAGAGCCTATTCCTTTCTCAAAGGCCGGCAACGCATCTCTGGTATTGTAGGTGTTCATGGGCGGCGGTGATCACTTACCATCACGTGAGCCACCTGCTCGTTTGCCTCCAATTCTATAAAAAAAAAAAAAAAAATATACACCATTTTTATATTTTGCATGCAGATCTTAGCAAAGTAACTTACCTTCCTTCATTCTAAAAATATAATTAAAATTATAATTTTAATATTTTTTTCTAAATCTGGGTATGAAAGAACACTCATTAACCAATGAAACCTATTTTGATCAATACTTTTTTATTTTAATATCTGTAAAAATCTGTGAAATGTGTTCAGAGATACCCAAAATGATGTTACTTGAACAGAATTATTTAGATATAAACTGTATATATTAAAATTGTGCAACTACCCAACATTATTAGGACACTGAAAAAAAACCGTCGTAGCTCTGGAGCGGACGCTCCTCTTCAAATTCATAGTACACGAGCGTTCTGGTGTTTAATCCCCGGTGTTAATAAAATTGTTATTTGCAATTATAAATACCGATACACGACGCGCGCGGCAATGAAACAAAACGTTCAGAGAAAGCGTGCATGTCTGGGGTATAAAAATATTTCAGGGACATTTGAACTATAGAGCCCGGATTGAATCAACGTATCGTTTCTCGGCTTTAAAAACCTCTCGTAATTGATAGGCCTATGCCCAGCAGTGGGAAATATAAAAAAAATAAAAGAAACCCAGAAATGTATAATTATTATTATTTACTTAATGTGTGGTGACCTTTTACATGTACAAATAAATTAAATTGAAGTGTCTGTTTGAAATAAAAAAAAAACAGTTTTTTAACTCAATGCTTATGAAAGTATATACGGTACTTAAAAGAAAAAAACAATTTTTAATTTATTGTCCGTCTGTCTGTCAGTTTGTTCCGGCTAAACTCGAAAACGGCTGGAGCGATTATGACAGGACTTTCTTTCTTTCACTTTCTTTCAGGTAAAATAATGAGAAGTATATATGTATATCATCGATCGGGGCGGCTCTTCTACGCGGGTGAAATCGCTGTGCGCAGCTAATTTAAAATAAGTATGTTACATAAAGATAATTATTAAGTAAGATATGTTAATTAAGCACAATTAAGAGTCGCACGCTTCAACATAAGACCCGTTTTAATTTAAGTAATTAGCTTTATTCGTCTATTTTTAGTCATTAAGTGTACGACAATGTAAAATTTTAAAACTGTCTAACCTTTAATATTCCTAGTCATATATTAACATCTATTTTTTCATTCTCTTAAATGAGAGTAACGATTTATACATTTCCTTAATCTCATATTCCCAGTGTAATTAACACTAGCTATCAGAGCCCTTCATTTGTGCTAAAATACAAATTGTTGGTTTTCGGGTCTGATTGTGATTGTTATCGTGTTTCTGACACAGCGTCCTAGCCTACCTTCAATCTTATCGCAGGAGCGTTACAAGAGCACGAGCAGGTTAGGACGATTGAGTGCCTCTGTGTTTGCGGGTACACTTGTCGCACTATACTTTCTCCTGCGCAGTTAATAGCTTCCGACAGTATTCGATGGTTTTCGCCGTGGTCGAAATTTGGAAGAAATCATTAAGAACTTACTATATAAATTTTAGCTGCGCAAAAATCATATACAGACACAAACACGATCGCTAGTCCTCACGATACATACATTTTTCAATGATACGAGAATACTCGTAAAAAATTTATGCGGCACTGTCAAATCCATGAGACTGTCAAAAAGTTCCCGACCGAAAAATAAAAGAATTGCGTATTGCAGATTACACATAGTTTATTTATTAAATCCCGGGTTCAAACTCTAGTAGTGTGAACTTGGGATCCCTGGTGCTGTAAGCAAGCACACCAAATGGTTCGTTAATCTACGATTACATTGAAAATGTCAGACAACGTTGAAAGTAATTCATCTCCTGCAGCCATTTAAGAAACTAACTGAAAAGACAAATAAACTAACGGGGCTTTCCGATAGATCGAATTGAATAAAAAGGCCAAGCAACTTTAACGGAGAGCTTTTCTTTGTGCTGCTGTTCAATAAAGGCAAAGCACACTGATTCTATAAACGATTTGTTACTGTTGTTGTGTGATTCTATATCCTTTGAAGAAAAAGATTTGGGAATGTTTTCAATATTAAAAATTCTTTTTTTTTATAGGAGAAAGTAACGAGACGAGCATAACGTTTACCTGATGGCAAATACAACGTCTGCCCATAAAAAATGTCACCCAAAACATTTCTGAGTTGTACTTCACTGCGCCAGTCACCCTGACACATCAGTTCTTCAGTCTCATATGCCCAGTGATTACGGCTTTCGGCTCTCAGTGCCCTTCAGACCGAAGTTTAATTGTTTTTTTTTTTAATATATTAAACTATAATACAAAAATAACGTAATGTTAGCCGTGTTGTGGTGAAGTCTAGGATCTGCCACCACATTTGTTCCTGTGGATCGTAAATGTCAACAAAAGGAAATGCTAGAAAAAATTCATGATCTAGACCGGCTAAGGGCGGCAGCTTTTAAAGTGCGAAATGTCTGGTACTCCTACTGCCAATCCACCTGCCAAGCGTGGTGATTAAGGCTAATCCTACTTTCTCGGAAAAGGTCTATGTCAGTAGTGGACTATTAAGTTGCTGACGATGACAGTAAGCTTACTTGCAGATGAATTCTATGTAAAAGTATTTTTTAATAGAAGAGCAAACGAGCAAACGGCTCGTCTGATGTTAAGTCATAACCGCCATGAAAATCCGCAATTCCATAGGAATGGGGGTGTGTTGCCGGCCTTTAAGAAAGAAATAGTCTCTCTTCCCTGAAAGTCCCTAAGTCGTATCGGTCCAGAAAAGCCGCTGGGACAATAAATTCCCCAGAGTGGTCGTGTGTGGCAGAGCGCAGTGGTGGATTGCCACCCTAAGAGGAGACGTTGTACGATGGTGAAACTTTCTACTAAAATGAACGAGTTTCGCTTATTATTTGTTATAATAAAAAATATTATTAGATTTGTTTTTTGACACAAATACCGAAAGACACGTATCAAATATCTAAAAGTCATGCAAATATTTATCCAGCGCGAAACTTAAGTCGTTAAAATTGAGGTCCAAGAAATGTCACTAGTACGGCATAATTTTGTGGAACTTGTAATAAGCACTATTTCATTATCTACTAAATATTAGTGAATGAAAGTATGTCATAATTATATGTTGCGCATATGTGTCATAATTATATGTTATAATCATATGAAACTTCTATAAATAACTTGAAGATATCGCGGTTATCTAAACTCAAACAGGAGGACATATTTATCATTACAATAACAAGTTTTAAATATAAATAAATCCGATGGTACGATCCGAGTTATACTCCTGAAGCAATCATCTGCGCTACATTTAAATAGTTATTTGTCACCGTTTTTCTTTTACCAGTAAGTCACTTATTTGATTCGAAAAAAAGTAAAAGAGAACGCAATATTATGAATTTAGTCGTTTTAAAATTGAGTCTCGGCAATAGTTCGATTCCTTGAATAAAGTAGATACACATTTTCTTTTGGTGACTAAATGCCATTACAAATAGCCCAAGCACTTATGACCTAAAATTAAAAATAACTTCTTAAATGATATTCATCTAAGTCCAATACCCGTGAATGTGGCGCTCGTGGTGCGATCGGCTAGGTCGGGGCGGGCCGGCACGCCGCCGCCCGCATGCTATCAGCTGGTGGGCGCGGCCATCTTGCCACCGGGTGCCTCCGCTCACCGCCCTGCACCTGACAACAGATAAAATATGAATTACGGAGCCAGCGCTACTGTGCTTAGAAACATTTATCCGATGAAGCTGTAAAAGCCGAGAAGGCTAACAGCAATTACATCACCGAAAATATTAGAAACATAGATTTTTCGATTTAGATAGAATTATAATATCTTTTCAAGATTTTGTGAAGACCTAACTTGAAAACCTACTTGTTATTTAACGACACAAAAACAATTTTCATTCAGTTTAAGAATTGATGAAAAAACATATCAATATTCTTTTAACAATAAAATAATTTAGTTTTTTGTTAAAAGAATATTGTTATGTTTAATACACTGACTTAAATTGTTTTTGTTGCTTTTGTACTTATACATTTGTAATAAAAATTAATAATTACACGATTAAATCCTAAAAAAGTGATAACACTAGAAATTCTAAAACAGAGACAAGTTTCGCCTAACATCACATGATAAGGCTTCTGTGTCTGAACTAGATAAAAATATATCTGTACAAATGTATTCACTAAAACAGTTAACATTTTATCTCTTTTTACGTGAGTGCCGTTATTAATAAGGAATTAAATTTAATTATTGTTTAATTCCAGAAACAATGTAGCTGACAATGTCTTTTAATCCTTAGTTACAGCAATAATAACTTTGAAAAACTTGTTTGTTGTTAACTGTATGATGAATATTACTTCGTAGTGTATTTAAAATATGTGAAAAGACCAAGACTTAAAAGATTTTAACCAATGCGGAAAGTAGAGCAGCTGAGTGAGTTTCGGCTTCGGCTGGAGTTAGCACTGAAAACCCATAACTGTTTACAGAAGTAGTTACACTATCATTGCCACGCAGATATTCATATGAACCTACATAATAAAAGATAGGTGTCAATAAATGTCTTACTGGACATTCACTTCCACCAGTCATGCGTCCTCCATCACGTTCCTTCAGTGCGAGTTGTCATACTCTATTCAATAGAAAGTTGTCCCATGCTAGAACTTCTCCTTTATTGTGTGCGCGTGTACGGATAAACTGCAAAGCAAAAGTTCTCAAAAATTTTTTTTTCCCTACGCGCACGTCGAGAGAAACTCTTTTCCTTCAGTTCCGAGCGTGTGGAAGTCAGCATTTAAAATTTAACTTAATAATTAAATGCTCCTAGTGTCGGGTTTAGACGCGGCATGTTTTCTTTCCAAAATACATAACTAGTAGACATAATGCTTGTACTCGTATCACAAAGAATTAGACTAAGTACTACATACTTTAATGGTCTCTATCATCTTTGTTTCTAAATATAGATATGAGAGATATACAACAGTAGTAGATAAGTAAGAGAGCAAAGTGACATACTTTCGAACCTACTCATATCTTTAAAGAGTAATGGTAAAACAAATCTTATTGAAATGTTCTTTAATACAGCCGTGTAGCGTAATGAAATCTGCATCGCATGGATGTTGTAGGTCGACTAAAGGAAATGACTAGAAAATTTCGTGGCTTTCGTTAATTGGCGGCAAAAACATTTTGAAAAATTACAAACCGAAATTATACATACCGGTGATGAGCAGGAACGTCTAAGGCCTACCCCACAACGTTCATACTAACTAGAAGAATTTGATTTTCGCCTGCGCTTTCTTTGTGGGGGAGGCTTGAGATAGAAGGAGTTTGGGTACTGCAAACACCTATCCTTTAGTCAGCGTGGTGATTAAGGAATATCATCTTTACTTGGCAGAGGTTTATGTGTGTGTGGAGTATTTACAATTTGGTGATTAACATTCTTACATAAACAAAATAAATATTAATCATGACTTTACTGTCATCTAGTAAGAATTGTTCCAGTAGCCATCTATAGATATATGTTGTGGATATATTAATACAATAAAACGAAATAAAATGTAAAATGAAAAATACTCGAACCAAAATAGAGCGCTTCGAACAAAATCTAATATTACAATCTTTATCTCAGAAACTCATTTTCCTTGTACATAAAATATTATAAAGAACTGTGTCGTCTTATTTTAGCTTTATGTACACAATTTACATAGTCAAGAATAGCCATTGGCGCTGTCATCCCGTACAAGTGCACTAGATCTAAAACGGGAGAAACGAGCCGCAGGCCGATCGATACCTATTTATAATTACGATCACAACTTTATCTACACGTTCTTTCCTTTTGAATAATACCTTGCGGGACTACTTCCAGTCCTTCGGTATAATATCGAGTAAAAACAGTTATTTACAATTAAATTACTTAAATTGCTGCATTGTACTCTAAAATACATTACAACAGCGCTTGCATCACGTATCTCTTATGGCAAGATTATGGTTTTCTTTACAGAACACGAATAAAATCCCAACAAAAAATATTTTTATTATTAAATAATCATTTTGTTAAATACTAACATTGCGTTTTTAAGCTTTGTATGCTTTTGAGTTTGGGTCAGGGGTTTACGTTTTTAAGTAAGACTTAATTTTAAAAGAAACAAATTCGTCCGCTGACCCGCACTAGATCAGCGTGGTGCAATCGACCCGACTCTATTAACTTTTCATAAATGAGAGGATGACTGTGCCCTGCTGAGGGATATTTAAGACACCAGGATTTCCCCTGTATCATTGAGGTGTTTTACAGACATACATTGCACATGCACAAACACCCAGATCCGGAATAACTATGTATAAGTAGACCATACAAAAATGACCGTTCGGTTATCGAATCCACAACCCCATAGTGCAGAAGCTAATCGCTTAGACAATGCGCCAACTGAGCCGATTCATTAGTTGTTACTTTCCTTCAGTGTATCGCGAATGTTCCCGACAATCAATGTTTTTTTATACGTATCTTGAATAGAAGTTCATCTTCATTTTATATAATTACCAATTCAGTTTCATTATCCTGTATATATGACGTAACGTAATATTATATTGGCAATAATCTGCTAATGAACTTTGCTAAAAAAATCCTGAACCCATTACATACTTCCCGCATTGTTCATGATAGAGTCGCTTTATCGGGTTGTTGCACGTGCGACTATGTATTATCGTATCTCTTACTAACAGTATTAAATACAAAGTCATAATTTCTTAATCAACTTATGCTTGTTTTAAGCTTTTATGAATCCAAAATCTACTCTAGGGTCTTTTTTTCAATGCCATATTACATATTACACAAAGATTACATATTACTTATGGAGTAGGATGGAATTCCTCTGCGTAGAACGTAGTGTAAGAAACACTACGTCTGCCATTATGAGATTATCACAAAGTAACTTTCTTTTTTTCAACTTTGGTCGCTTTAATTTTATATACTTAATGAGTGTGCCAATTACGTAGATCAACTACAGAAATTGATACAATTGCGGATTCTACTACGCAAATAGCTTTATGCATAGACCTCTCCGTAGCACTCTGAATAAAGCGATGCGGCTATATAGCAGAGTTCCTTTAAATTAGAATGCTTTAAAGCAGAACCGCTTTGAATAGCAAAATCGATGCATGATATATATGCTATTCTGCTGTCCAGGATTTCGCCGACGGTTAGAAGTCGTCGTTTGTCGTTTCAGCCTATCACAAGTCCACTGCTGAACATAGGCCTCTCCCAAAGATAGCTACAAAAGTTTGCAGCTCTCATATTGGAGGGATTTTGCCATAGTTGCCGCGCTTGGCAGGCGGGTTGGCGACAGCAGTTTATTTATTCAGATGTTCCAGGAAGATCCTGCTGCCCATCTCCTGGTTTTAATTTCCCTCTGTCGACTTTTACGACACCCACGGGATGGGATAGGGTGGTAGATTCGCTTAGGCCGCTACCACACGACGGCGATTAGAAGTAGAGTTATACAAATCTTGCATTGGTTGAGTTAAGCACAAATAATAACTTTTTGTTACTGTAATATTTTAATGTTTAATGAGGTAATAACATCACATAGCGAATATCTGTCGATTTGATCATTCTTAGTTAAATTAATGGAGCACGCTTTAGACGATAAAGTGCTTAAATGAACTCTTCAAGGTCTAGTATATTTTAAATAAAAATCCAAAGAAAATGCAATTTCGCAAAGAGAAACAGTACGCTATCGTTGTTGACGTAACAAGAGTCCACGAACCTACACAATGCAGTATTATTTTTTATTCCGAAGCGTTCAAAATTTCCAACATGTCGTCCGCAGCTGAGTGCCGCGTGCGACACTCCGCGCTTATTCCCGCTTTTGTTGCCCGTGACGCACATTCATTTCAAAAATGTTTCGGTTGTTCAGGCTGTCTGTCAATATGACGAAGAATTTCTGTTATATCGCGTTGCCTTCTGCAGAAATTATTTGATTGTTTTCGCAGATATTTCACAGTACGATAATCCAACCCAATCAAAAACAGATTATAAATAACAAGAACAAATAGATTTTTGAGGTGGTAGGATTCCTATTTAAGAATCCGTCTAAATAGGTACCACCCCAAAGCCAGGGTTATTCTGCCGTGAATCAGTAGTGTGCAAACATTACTGTGTTTCGGTTTGAAGGACACTGTAAGCAAGCGTAATCACTGGGCATATGAGACTTAGAACTGATGTCTCAGGGTCACGGGCGCAGTGTGGTGTCACATAGAAATTTTCTGGGTAACACAGCATTTGTTATGGGCAGACGTTGCACTTACCATCAGGTATACGTTTTGCTCACGTCTCTCACGTCAATTTCTCTTATAAAAAAATCAGTTACTACGTCTCATATGCCCAGTAATAACACTAACTCTTGTGACCTTCCGACCAAAAAACAGTAATGTTTACCTAAACGGAGTCTTGCTTAGGAAGCCTACTTTTTTTATTTGATAAAGTGACGAAACGAGCAAAACGTTCACCTGATGGTAAGTGCAACGTCTGCCCATAACAAATGCTGTGTCACCCGGAATATTTCTGAGTGACACCACACTGCGCCCGTCACCCTGAGACATCAGTTCTTAGTCTCATATGCCCAGTGATTACGCTTGCTTACAGTGTCCTTCAAACCGAAACACAGTAATGTTTGCACACTACTGATTCACGGCAGAATAACCCCGGCCTTGGGGTTGTACCTATTTAGACGGATTCCTACATAGGAATCCTACCACCTCAAAAATCTATTTACTATCAGTTGCTATATGCTATGCGAAGTATTTAAAAACAATTACACAGCCATTTCAGTAGCTTAATAATATTTCATGACTGCTTTATTAACTTTTTCAACCAACAGTACTTTACATTACTATACTTTATTGTCAAACAAATGTGCATTTGTTGTATGTATCAGCAAACATCAAAGTATACATAAACGAAAGATTGCTCAATCTCATCAGAAATGGTCAAATTACTCTCCGTTAACGTTGGCCTACGCTCATCATCGAATATTCCATTTATATAACAGGCTTATGGAAGCGCCGTTAGCACACCTTTCTCGCTCGCCTAAAAGCTTTTTCACAATCCACTAAACTATCTGCAGTTTAACCTCAGGCACGTCTGCCTAATACTGGCAGTTGTTTTAAAGCGAAATTCATCATCGTATAAATACAGAATACAGACAGAAGCACGAGTTTTTTTTTCGATAACAGTATTTTTGTTTTTATTCTCTCCTCTACTCGTTTATACATACTTACATACAGTCACACCTTTTTCACATATAAGGGATATGCAGAGACCTGTAGCCCACTTTTCGAACCCTATTGGCTGGCATATTTAAGACAGTTATTCTGCCATCTAGCGGAGGCTATGAATTAGTTTCTTGTATTTTCCTTAGTTTTACGTAACCCACGGGATGTGATGGAATAGTAAATTCATTCGCCGTGCGGTTAAAAATATAGGTCTAAATTATTATCTTATTGATGGATAATTTCTACTTCAACAATAAAGTATATATATAAATATATTAGCCGTGGGGTGGCGGCTCGTTAAAAGAATACAACCACTCCATCTCATCCAATGGATCTCGTAAAAGGCGAGTAAGGAATTAAACTGCACTGTGCACCCAACAGTGCATGGTGGCGATGGGCTCACCACCTATCACATCAAGTGCATTATATTGTTTTGGTGAAACGTGGATGGTGGCAGTCATCTGTTTTTGCAGTGAGTGCACAGTCTCTGACTACCCCTTATGGGATACAGTCGTGATCTTATGTATGTATGTATGTATAAATATTGTCACTGATATTATACAAGCTATAATATTATCTATACTTTGTATGTCTTAAAAAAATAATTACATTTGATAAAAAAATCAACGGAAAACTTTCTGTTAATGAGAGCGAAAGACTACATATAAAAGTGTAAAGGCACTCTAATATTTGTTTTAAATAAATTTGATGAAGTCCAAGTCTACGTAAAAAAAACAAAACAAAATTGGTTTAAAAGGAATGTCATATTATTTTTGGCCTTATAGCTAATTATAGTAATACTACAATTTATAGTAATACTGATTGTATTACTATAAATTGTCTGAGACGTCACAGTGCAAATCAATCAAAATATAATTTATCAAATGCTTCCACTATTGTCCGGGTTTCAATATCACAATGATACAGTTATCCACTTCATTGCAACATCATTGATTAAGACCATTGATAACTTATTGCGCAATTCGGAGCGGAATTAACGATTAAACTCTGTTGCTATTTTAGATTACGGCTCATTCGGTATGCTAACCAGAAGTCCCTATTCTGCCTCACGGTTTATTTTAGAACAACAGATATATTTACGATCTGGAATTGTGACAGTCTGCTTTCCAGACTTCTATTGAACTGCGCTCCGTGACTTGCTTAACCTGACATCAGACATCTGAGAGCATGTCGAAGACCGGTTTTGTTTTTCATATACCAAGCACTTTATATACCCTAGTAAATTCTACCCACGCCATATAGATTAAAAATAAAATAAAGAAAGTAATGCAGGAAAACCTTCTTTTATAAAAATAAAAAAGAGATCCAAGGAACTGTTTGAAGGAGCTTTGGACAGTAAAATACTAAATGATACCTTCTTCTTACCTTTCCCAGACAGTTCGTTGACATGTTTTTCCTTCTATTAAAACAATTCATTAGGAAATTGACCTGATGACAGCAAGAAATGTTGCATTTTAAATGTAATCGCTATTTTACAACATACAAATAGGGCCTATAGAAAAGCATAAATTCATATTTAACTATTACCCAAAGTCAATCGTACTAAGCAAATTGTTAATAACACAAAAATAGAAGAAAAAGAATTTCTTAATATACAGACTAGAAACATGTCCGTGCTATATTATTTTGTTTTGAAACAACTAAAATGATAATATGCCCAGTCAAAAACAACATAGGGATACTGTGTTCGCTTATAAAGTTAGTTTTTAAACCAAAAAAGCTTGTTACGACCGTTCCTATGGTAAGACCATGGCACAATATCAACGTCATTTGGCTCGCCTCTCAGTCATATATTAAGTCGTAGACCTTTTTTGTCCCCGTTACAGTCGCTATTCGCATAGTTTTTGCATTTTTTTAATAAAAAATGTAAAAAACATGCGAATAGCCTTTTGAAATGTTTTGAATAATTGGCTTAATTGTTTATTACACTGTTTAAGTTATTGTCTAAAATCGAAACCATCAAACGGCTTTCTAAGCAATAATCAACAAATAAAGAAGCATTCAATATTTTAAAAAAACGTTTTTCAGACGTTAAATACCATTTATTAAATTTAAATATTGCTTTTTCTCAAGTTTATTTTATTTTATAATAGATTTTTAATAGTAGAAAGGTTGGCAAACGAGCGCATCTCAATGGTAAGTGGTTCAATGAAGGTGCGTCTGAAGACACTCCTCAGGATTATGCCACTAAAACGGTTTCCGGTTTTCTTCACTTACAATACATATAATAAATCATTTCACTAGTGTCAGGATTCATATACAGGAATCCGTCATGGTAGGTACCATCGTAGTGCCAGTTATTCTGCCGCGAAGCAGTAATCTGTAAACATAACTGTGTTTTGGTTTGAAAGGTACTGATAATAACTAGTGTAAGTACTGGACATACGAGACTTATGAACTGATTTTCTGTGTGGCTGTATAGTGCCACACAGAAATTTTGGGTAATATAGCTTTTGTTATGTGCAGACATTGCACTTCCTATTAGGTTAACATTGAGCTTATTCTGTGAGGGCATGATACTTCAAGGAACGAGCCAGCTCATTAAGGCGCATTTAGTATCTACTACAAAAAGGAAACGAAATAAAAATAATTTAGATTGTGTAGCTTTTATGATGGTGAAGTGAATTTATCAACATAAAAAAAGAGAAGAAATCTGAATTAGTTATCTAAAAAAATTCTTCGTTTGTATTCGGCACAGTATTTCATAATGTGTTGATGCCATAAAAGGTTTCACAATATTCGTTCAAAACAGTTGACTAACATGTAACATCACCACATAAAATATTTTTTAAGCTTCGAACGCAATACAAAACAAAGGAGCACATAAAAATATTGCTTTAGTTGGAAGTCAGAAGCCGTCTTTACATATAAAATACGTTTATTCAAATGTTTAATACATTTTATAGACACTTATATAAAAGAGATTAGATATACAAGTACCTTAGCCGATATTACGGAAAAAATGAATAAAATGTCTATGTTATTAGTTAAAATATGATAATTGTTGAATTATATGAACAACGATATTAATTAAAATACATAAAAATTACCTCAAAAAAACTGACCGTAAAAACGGCACGACATACTCTTATGTATGTTTCGATGAATTACTTAAAACAATTTGGTTTATTTGGTTTTGATGAGAACAGCATATCAATAAAAGCAAACACATAAAATTAAAGATGCTTCTTTTTTTCTTGTCTTCTTATTTCATATGTTAATATTTATATCAATTACTTGCATCAATAAATGTTCAAATACGTCATAAAATACGTAACTTCAGTGTCTAGCTTCAATCACATTAAATCGTCGCCACCTGTTACATAGCAAATAAGTACCTTTATGTTCTACGGGTCTCAAAATTCGATAATATAACGAAATACACCATTCAAGGATAAATATGGGCACTTTCTTAGTATTGTTGAAATTACAACAGTGAAATTTGGCAACGTTTTAATTTTGATCATAGACAAGAACGCACGTGCGCGACTCTCCCTAACGGGGAAGAGGTTAAAATACAAAGAAAGTGTCCACACTAACTACTTTCATTATATATTTTTTCATGATTCAATCGCAAGACAAACTGCAGAAAATCATTACCGAATAGCGCATTGACAAATCGCAATACACAACGGATCGACTTACACATGGGTTCACGGTCGCAGCTCCTTTACATCGCGCCACAATCGCCGGTCCCGGGAATCGTTTCACTGAGCTACGGATTAAAAGGGCACATACACTGCGCGTTATATTGGCACGGGCCGCTGTCGAGAGTGTGTAAAACGTATCACTGATGGTTCACGGAGCTATACACGAGGGCGTGTTCACGCGGTACGGTCGCGGTGTTCGCGGTTCGGGTGTCGCACAGTCGCAACGGGGCGATCCGGTGCGAAACAAGCGCTCGCACTGGGCCAGCGCCGACACACGACAGCCCCCGTCGCAATGACGAAACGGCCGGGTACGCGCGCGCGCCCTGCGTTGCAGCCCCCCGAACCTGCCCGAGCGAGAGCGAAGTCCCGCGAGCCGGGGGTGAACAAACCCGCCACACTTCTCCTTCTAACACAGTGATGAGGTTAAAAAGGATTTTAGACTTTCACAGAACATTTCACGGTTCGATCGTTTACTACTTCGAGCGTTTTCGAAACCTAGACTACGCCGCAGTCATAGTGCTGTCGGTAACAAGCTCCAAAATCAGAGCTCATCGGAATAAGTAAAATTAATGTTACAATGCTGTCTATCATTGTTGAGTTAAACAAAAAAAATCAAATTGGTGCCTTTGTCTAAACTTTAGTACTGTAAGACTTAACTGTGTAAAATGAAAATGTCTCTATGCATAAACAGCTTTAAGCCCAATCGAAAAAATGTTTGTCAAACAGCCAAACTGTTACGACACAGACTTTAAAAACTATTTCGCATTTAATATTGTGTCAATTCTTGGAATTCTATTTTACCAAAGATATTTCTCATTAATATATTAAACTGACATAAAATTAGCATAACAAAATATTACCTTGTACCTTTGAACAGTTTATATTATTTATACGCTATAAAATAGCTCGAAGCTGATTGAAAACGATTAAAACGGTGCAAATTGATATCCCTGGGAAAACGGCAGATGACGCGGACCGAGCAAAAACACCTCCGCTGTGCCGAAACCGAGCCAGTTTCTCTAGAACTTTCATTTTAACTTAGGCAAATATGTATATATTTTGCATGCAGATACCGTTTTAAACGACTCAAAAGCATAGTTGTCGAATTTTTTTTGTACCGGTGTTTCGGTTAAATTTTGTTTAAGCGCACTTCTTCGGTAGATACCTGTCGGTGTTATTGAATAGATATCTTCTAGTAGTAAATAATGTGTGTCCCTCTCCTATTCCCGTTATTTCTATACTGTTTTACTAAGAAACGTAAATAGCCGTTTTAGTAGCGCATGGTGTGAACTCGACATAAAAGTTATTTCAGATATGAAAGCTTTTCGAGTTACCTTCATAAAACTGCGATATTTTGAGATGATTGCTAAAGAACAAAGTTATTTCAATTAGTCTAATAAGTACATACATGCTTGTAGATGAACGATAAAAAAGACGTTTACTATTTAAATTAGTTAATAAACACTAATTCCGTAAGAAATGCAATTTTGTTATACAACCATGAAACGCGCAGCAAACAAAATAAGATTGGATGAAGTGACAACTTAAACTTGAAGAGTTTATTTCGCTCTATACAAGATCTGAGTCATTTTAAGCGCTCACTTCTATATAGATTTATACCAAAGAGCAAAATAATTGTGCCTTTCTGGTCTTCAGAGTGATTATTTCTTTACTGCATGTATTTACTATTTTCCTATTTAGAACTATATCTTACAACTCGGAAAGGAAATTTCTCTACCGCAAAGAGAAAACTCGTTTATCAACCTTAACAATTTTATAAAGCAAAGTCAAAGTAACGTATAAACTAACTTGCTGAAAGATTTTTTCTTGATAATATTTTATAGTTCACTGCTGATCATACTCGTACTATATCCTTTCTTGGATGAAGATCTCATAATAAATACTGATTTATATGTATATTAATTACAATCAGATTTGTTAATTAATATATGAGTTAGTTAACTTGGGTTCTATGTTCACAAGTGATGTAATCAGGTGAATAGTATACTGCACACTTTTAAGGATGGTCGACCGTTAAATCGACCAATAAATACAAATAAGTAATCCTGACATACTACTCGTATGACATCATCTGCACGTGTACGTCCCTGACGGATACGTGTGGAGACGGCGGCGATCGCGGCAGTTAATGATGCCGCGCAGTAGAACGAACTTACTGCGTCAAACGCCTCTGACGCGTGCTCTGTGAGTGCTGGATATGACAGACGAAAGATGAAAGCAGAATTAATGCTATATTGATCAGTGATAATAAAATATGTGGAACAGTGTGATAAAAGATTGTTGTAGAGAAATACGATAAAACATCAAGAGGTGAGAAAAGTGTCTTAAGGTGGTTTGAGCATTTAAAGATGATGTACAAAAAGAGGTTGAAAAACTAGTCACCTGGACTAGTGCGGATAAAAAAATTGGAAAGAATAATTCTTTGTAAACTATACTAGAATCAAATGTGGAAGTTCTTTGCCAAAGCCAGACCAGCAAGCCGTTCATCAGGTGTTAATTGCCATGCCAGCCTATAAGATTTTTTATTTGCAATGTCAGACAGAATTTTTTTATTTCGAAGTCCTGGCTCTGCATTGTGGTCGTCACTCTAAGACGTTTATCACTTGGTCTCATATCATAGTCACAGTCCAGTAATCTTACTAACTTCTAGGGGGATACATATGTAATTTACAAACAGTAGTACAATAAAAGCATAATATTTTTTTTATTATTAATAGTGACGAAACGAGTAAAACGTTCACCTGTGGGTAAGTGCAACGTCTGCCCATAACAAATGCTGTGTTACCCAGAACATTTCTGTGTGACCCCACACTAGACTCGTCTCCCTGAGACATCAGTACTTAGGTCTCATATGCCCATATTACGCTGGCTCTCAGTGCCGTTCAAACCGAAACACAGTAATGTTTGCACACTATTATTTAAAAAAGTAGTGTTGATTGATGTTGATTTTACATGCTACAATATTGCAAAATTATATATTAGTTTACAGTTATCACAGCACAGCTACGACGTTTGTGCTACATCGTAGCGTTCTACATCGTAACGTGCTACATCGTAACGTGCTACGACGTGATATGCTACGATGAAGCGAGTAAAAACGTAGCGCGCTATTCGTTAAAATATATTTAAGACAATATATTTTCGGGGTTCTTGAGCAACTATGACTACTAGAAACAAATGCCTCAGCCGCTTTAAAATAAAAAAACAAGATTTAGTCTGCTGCAAACTACGACTTTGTAATCCACTAATCTAAGCCACTGTATCTGTACATTCGGGTTCTCGCATTGAAAAGCTACCACCATTTCAGGTGCTTGGTATTTTTTACAGCCTAGTCGCTAAAAATATTTTTCGCGGTATGCAGAATGCTGATTATATTATGAATTGAGATATTATTAATGTGTTTGTTTGTTGAATTGAAATGAAATACGATTATTCTCTGACGTACAAAATTCAGATTTCGTATGTCAAATGTAATTTTTTACAATCTATCACAGTTTTTTTGAGATTCCTCTGTTCGAACAAAAAAACATGCGAAAGAAACTCCGCATATATCATCTTTTTAGTAATGTGTTTAAATGACCATTTAATGGCCAATTATTTTAGGTATAAATTTTCGCATTTTGGCGAGCTAAATTCGTGCGTCTCTCTGCCTCTTCATAAAAATTCAGCCGTATCGCAACGAGAAGGAATAAAACAACGGCAATGTCGTTAAAGATGATTAAAAAATTAACTTTAGCAATACAATGAAAGTTTACAGTATAAAGGTGAGGAAATAAAAAGTAGATCGTTTAAATGTTCTCTTTTATTTCTACGCTTAACTGAAATAACCGTTTACCACACTGGAAGTTTAGCGAAGTTTTCTAGTACCTACTCAATCAACTCGCTTCTACCTCCTTTACGGCATACTTCGACAAACTATCGTAAAATTTTATTGTTTTTACACCCAAGCAATAAGTGGATTCTTTCCAGTTTAAATTTTATTTCCTGACGGCCTGGCCAGTATGAAATTATAAGTAAAGAAATATTTAGCGCTTCAGAGAGGTTATTAAATAGAACGTGGTATGTATAGTCTATGCAATTTTCTTAACAATTTTAAAAGTAATACGGACGACTTATAAAACACCCGTTTTAACAAGATTTTAAATTATGTCTATTAAAAAGGGTTTTTCGGAATAATGGATAGGCTGCTCACATAAATAATAATAATAATATAACGTCTATAAATAAACCGAGGTATTTAATACACGTCATTGCGATATAGGATCAGATTATTAAGACTTTCGTAGATGCATCCAAAATCCTAAAGGGCGGCACCTTCGACATCTGTCGAGCTCGATAGATGTTCGAAAATCTATGTATGTGGATAATAAAATGCAAATTTGAAAGAAGAAGTTTCTGTGTGATACTTGGTAAGCTGTTATTTGTTTTTCTTTTACTTGTTCCCAATCTTCTTATTTTTGAATTATATTAAAATATTTATATTAAAAGATTTCACAGTGTCATTAATACCTAACGACGTTAATTATAATATAAGTACAAGCAGGGCTTGGAACTTAGCTCCCAAGTCTCTCTGCAATGACTTTCAAGGGCATCTCTTGTTCTCTCATTGCGGTGATTACATCGTTGCACCATAAGTCTCCAAATATTTTCAATAGGGTTTAAATCAGGTGATTTTCAAGGCCACGGTATCAGCCAAACGTATATAATCGACAGTTTTTTTTTTCGTTAAAAAAACGATGCCCCTCAGTAAGATTTCTCCTGTGTCGTGGGTACGTTTTACAGACATAAATTCCACATACACAAAGACCCAGACCCGAAACAACTACATGTAGGCCATACAAGTATTTGTTCCGTGCGGGAATCGAACCCGCGACCCGTGAAGCCAAGGGCTTAGCCACTGCGCCAACCGAGCCGACAAATTGACTTGTAAATAGGAAAATTTGGAGTAGCTCATTTTTTGGGTAAACGTTCCGAACTGTTGCATAGTTGTATAGTCGGCGAAGACAGAGCCGACATCCACTCACAAATGTTTGCACTTATTGGTAGAATACCAGACTCAGTGCTCTACTAAATACTACAGATCTTCATCATATCTTGTATTGTTATAACGCCAGAGATTTAATCGACCATGTTAGCTAGATTTAAAGAGCTTTTCGTCTGCAAATATTGTGGTTGACCAATCGAAATTTAAGAACTCCCCGGCAAAATTGAACCGAGCTGCTTTATGAGCATCAGTCAAATATTTTATTTAGCATATCGTCTGTAGTGCAGCCCCATACTGTGCAAATGCCGGCAAATAGTCTCAGCACTAATGTCAAATAGTTCTGCAAAATTGGGCCGTAGGGGTAAAACCGTTTTTTTCATACGCATGTCTCATTATTTCCCTGTGCGCGCTCGTTATTTTAGGATATCGACTGCTTCGCCTTCTCGTGTAATTCAAATACGTACGGCGAAACGTAATATATTTAATTCTCACGAAATTTGACTTCTGTTACATCCCGATCTATGTAATGAAACTATTTCTGCGGTTTCGGTAATATTTAAATTACTTATCATTTAAGAATTTAGTGGTTCATCTAGACGTTTTCTTTCGAATGTAAGCGCGTATAAAAATATTAACACCTACGATAATATTCGATTATATAACACTGCAGGGCTCAGGTGTCTTGTTTTTGAGTGAGTTATAGAGCAGCTAAGATTTGTCTAATTGCAGTATAAGTATAGTTGACTTCACACTCCTTGAAACATTTTTATTCCACAGACACGTTTTCCAACGCCGTTTTCAGTTATCAACTAGCACGTGGTAAATCATCACTTATAGTGCTTGTTGACTATTCTAGTTATGTATAAAATCGAGCTCAGGTTGCTTGCACACCATGAGATTTGTGACCAGCGTCTTCCGCTTAAGCAATCATGGCATATCACGGCTGAACACACTCTTTCCGAAGAGTTAAACTTTAATTTAATAAAGGCACGCCATATTGAATTTAATGTGACGTCATGCAAAGACGCATAGCATCAAAATGTATTAAATAGAAACTATGAGAGAACGAATACACTCCTTTGGCTTTGCCTTTTGTTGCATAACATGCATTCTCCTGATACTTTTATTAAAAAAAAACAATTTACTGTTTTACCATTTACTTTACCTAATCACAAAAATATATTCTAAATTCCTATTGCAGAACTTTATTCCAGTAGTATTTACAACCTCCACTAAGGCGACCGCTGGATCTAGCGGTCAGAGTACCTGACTTCTATGCCGCGGGTCCTGGCTTCGAAACCCAGCCAGAGCCAATATTTGAGCAAAAAAATTTTAATTTTCGGGTTGGATGGTGAAGTGCATGTGAAATGTGTGCCTGTAAAAGCACTCACATACAGGATAAATCTTAGATAGGAAATGACAAAACGGTAGAGATTCTGAAGTAGTATTACTACTGTTTCTATATTTACGGTTTTTATTTTTATTTATTCAACACTATTCAAACTTATTTATTTATTTATTTATTTATTTACACTTTATTGTACAAACTGTACAAACGGCGGACTTAATGCCATATGGCATTTTCTACCAGTCAACCAGAAAGTTAGTGGGAAAAGCGTGTACGGCGGTGGGCAGGGGCGAAAAACATACACAAGTGAAAAAAAGATACATATATTTACATATACTTAGATATATGAATAAACACACACTCATGTACACACTCATGTACACACACACACACACACACATACATATATATATATATATATATACACATATATATATGAATAACTATATATAAAGAACAGTATACTAAACAAAAATATACAAAGTAATATACGGATATGATATATGTAATAAAAAAAATCAAATTAAGTGTCCGATGAGCTCAAATAGTGCAATTTCAGCTTATTTTTAAAAGACCACTTGTTCGGAGATTTCCTTATATTTAAAGGAAGCGCATTCCAGAGTCGGGCCGCTGTTACAGCAAAGGAGTTAGAGAGAAAACCAGTGCGGTGAGGGAGAATTTGGAGTATGAGATTGTCATGAGACCGAAGATTGCGTTCATGGGAGGAACCCAAGTATTGAAATTTAGATTTTAAATACTCTGGGGCAAATGGATCATTAAGTATTGTGAATAGAGTGCAGAGAATTCTAAATTCTCTCCGTTGCGGAATGCTCAACCATTTCAGTTGAGAACGATAATGAGATATATGGTCATACTTACGAAGACCGAAAACGAAACGGATACAATTGTTGAGTATTCGATCCAATTTGCTGAGAATTTCAAGATTTGCATCTAAGTAGCTCACATCAGCATAATCAAAAATGGGAAATATAAGGGACTGAATAAGCAGTTTTTTCGTACAAGATGGTAAAAAGTTTTTAAATCTATACAATTGCCTCAGAGTACCGTAGGCTTTACGACTAATTTCCTCTACCTGAACGCGCCAGGTAAGGGAACAATTTAATATTAGTCCCAAGTCCTTAACATGAGCGCTATACGAAATCATCTGGTTATCATAAATCAGAGGATTTAACGTAGTATAATTAAGTTTACCTAATTGGCGTTTGCTACCTAAGACTAAGGCTTGGCATTTGTTAGGATTGACCGTGATACTGTATCTATTTGACCAATCACGAATTTTAATTAGGTCCAAGTTAATTAAGGCTACGGCATCATCTATATCGGCAACTCGGGCAATCAATTAAAGAAGTTACAGAGCGTTCAAAATCGATTCTTGCGAACTGCCACCGGAGCCGGTTGGTATCAACGCAATGTAGATCTTCACAGCGACTGTGAAATGCCTTTAATCTCTGAACACTTTAGAGAATTATCACGGCGGTTTTTCGAAAAAGCCGCGGTTCATTCAAACCCGCTGGTGGTTAAAGCAGCAAATTACCGACCAAACAGAAACGCGACCGAACGCAAACGTCGCCCGCGAAACGTGCTAGACGACACGGACGTCTCAGCTCTTCCTGACCACGATACTGTCAGTCACGATCCAAGCCACACTGTACACACAGTCAATAGCTTTAATATAACACGCACCACGACGCGCGACCGCCGTAGAGAGCGGCGCGCAATAGTCAATAATCACATCGCGTACACAAGATTCACCCGTGTTCCAGGGCGGTTCTCACCGCCCAGAGTTACCGACACACAAGTCGACAGTCCGAATGGACGCGCGCAGCCTCCTTCGGACGGTCAGTAGACGACTTAAAATGTTTAAGATTTTCGAAATCGCGAAAGCACGCAGCGAACGCGACACAGTCCGAACTTCGAGGGTTTTGTGGGAGTTTTTATTTATTTATTTATTTATGTTTGGGTCAAACTAAACCTGGCACACGGGCCCCTGGCCCGCGAGCACAGTATCCGATGAAGCTGTAAAAGCCGAGACGGCTAACAGCAATTACATCACCGAAAATATATATATCGGCAACATCGGCTTGAGCATAAAGTTGCAAATCATCAGCATACAGATGGTAAGAGGAAGAAAGATTGGTCGTGATCATATTAATAAAAATAGAAAAAAGTAATGGAGAAAGAATTCCGCCTTGTGGAACACCAGTGGTCAAGTCGCACCAATCGGAAAGCATACCGTCAACGCGCACCGCCTGCTGGCGACCATGAAGATATGAAGATAACCAATTCCGCGCTGAGGAAGAAAACCCTATGTGAGACAAGGTGGCAAGAAGAATATCATGATCAACAGTATTAAATGCGTTAGAAAAATCAATTAAAACCAACACCGTTAACCTTCCAAGCTCCATGCCATCACGCACATCTTCGGTGATTTTTAAAAGAGCCGTTGTAGTGCTATGTCCCGGCCGAAACCCAGATTGATATTGATTTAAGAGGTTATTTTCAGATAAGTAGGTTCGCATCTGTTTATGCGCTATAGCTTCTAAAATTTTAGATAAAAATGGTAAGATGGAAATAGGCCGAAAATGATTCAGAGTACTGGGCATAGATGTTTTTGGAAGAGGTAGAACGTAAGCCCTCTGCCAACATAGAGGAAATTCCCCAGTAAGTAATGAGCGGTTTATAATAAGAGTTAATATAGGTAGAATATTGTCAATGACATACGAAATCATAGAGCGGCCTATGTTGTCGTAACCTACAGCCTTTGATTTTATTTTATTAAATATTCTTAAAACATCACCAACAACCTCAGCAACAGAAGAAAAAGAGAACGAGTCAGTATGCGATGATGACATGGAAGTTAAATCCGAAATAGATTTTAACTTAATATGAGTCGGGAGACAAGTAGATGAAGAAAAATGAATATTTAGATCATGTAGCGAAAAAGTGTCTGAATTTATTAGTGTTTTATTTTTACTGAAACCAAGAGAGTTAATAAACTTCCATGCCTCTGACTGCGAAGAATTAATTAAAATATCATGAAAATACCGGCGTTTAGCTGACCTCACCATCTGATTGCAACGATTTCTAGCTTTTTTGAAAGCTAACCAGTATTGAGCACTACGGCAGGATTTGTATGATACAAAAGCTCTGATACGCCTAATCATTGCCAAACGAACGTCATTGGTGATCCAAGGCGCTGGAGGGCGTTTAATTTGAACTTCACGCTCAGGCGCGTGAATATCGTATATATGAAGTAATTTTGAATTAAAATCCATAACCATTTCATTAACTGTATTTGCGTTTAATAACGAGGACCATTCGATGGCAGACACATCATTATTAAGGTTATTTAAGTTTAATCGAGCATAACTGCGTAATTTAATTTTTTTTGCCATTCTTTTAGGGGGTCTTAGTTTGTACGAGAGAAAGATCAAGTCATGATGCGAAAAACCAGAGGCCGGAAATTGGCCATGGATCGCGACTTTATCAAGAGAAGATGTAATGATTAAATAGATCCATGAGTCATTGGTTAAAAAATTTTAGTGCTCCAAGAGGAAGAATGAAGATAATAGATAATAGAAGATAATTAATAGAGAAGATGGGTGGGTATTACCACCAGCTTGGGATCCTAATCTATATTAAAAACATTAAATTATAAACCAAGCATACCATGAAAGAATTCAAAACACAGAAAGCTTATTTTTCTTAGATTAAACCAAAAATAAAAATTGATAGTTAGAGGACATCAGGACACTTCGGTCCTTTTGTTTTTATATTTTTTTTCTATTGTAATCACACCTAACTCGTCCTTATCCCGCACGCACCTTAGATCATAAATGGCTAAGATTTGTCGTCGACTCGCTAGGTGGCCGCTTGAAAGATAATTTCGCACGAGACGTGCGTAAATTTATTATTATTTGTGATGTGTTCACGTTGAAACTTTACTAAGTGTAAGAGAGAGCAGCTTCCAAGGACTTGTTTGAAGAAAAGTTGAAGCGATAGATTCAGCTTCCCATTCGTGCTTCCTACTCTCTCAAATACAAGATTTACTTCCATTAACCCTTAAATACGGACTGTATTAGAATTCTCCGCTGCTTAGGTTAAGTCGAATAGGAATCCTACCACTAGTAGGTACATATTTAAAATACATACATACATACATAAGATCACGACTGTATCCCATACGGGGTAGTCAGAGACTTGCCCAGTCACTGCAAACAGATGACTGCCACAATCCACGTTTCACCAAAACAATATAATGCACTTGGTGTGATAGGTGGTGAGTTAACAACTTCAAAAAATGTAGACAGCCGAAAATACTCAGACTCAGTGATGGCCACAGCATATAAAATGCGAGATGTCTGCTATGGCTATCGCCAAACCGTCTGCCATTCGTGGTAATTACGAAAAATAATATTAGTTGTCCAATAGCGGAATATTCACAGATTTAGAGGAGCAAGCTCTTCTTTTGTTGGATTTGTATCTTAATAATAGGATTAAAATGCTTAAAATTAATGGTTACAACATCAATGGGTTTCACATGTACCTTACCTTATAAACTCTGTTCGGCTGCGTACGCTGTTAGAAGGATTCATGAAAATTCTGATATAGAGCCACTGCGAAGCTGGTTTTATTTAATTATATTTACACCATAATGTCCCGTGCTATTATGCGGCTGTTGTAAATATTATTTTTACTTTTCAGAAAAGAGCATTTCGCGCAGTTTACAATATGCGCTCCCGTAATTCGGTAAGGGAACTGTTTGATTTATTATGATTATGAATGTGTTTGGGAAATTTACTTATTTTTTAGAAATTTAAACTCAGTATTTACCAGTAAAGCAAGGAAGTATGCCACTATACATTAGTATCTATCGAATGAACAGTTCGGGAAAGTAATTTTACTGCAATTATACATAAATAATGAATATGATTTTCACATCCTACAATGTATGACACGTCTTTTCATCTTCTACACTGCAACTTTGTATACCTTTCAATAACCCCCGGGTATGCTAATTACCGCAACAAGTTTTCCCTCATCAAAGAGCGCATTCCAAATGCGCTAAAAACTATTTTAGCTTGAATTGTAGACAAAGTAGTGAAATACGAATACAGATAGAAAATAATTAAAAGACAAGTGTCAAATTCAAGATACTACTTTACTGAACCATTTTTATCGAGTAGAATTCTAACTCCATATACTTTCTGACACTATGTCTGTCTGTAACTGTTTCTTAAACAGTTACAAATAGAAAAATACCGACATGTTTTTGTCGGTATGAAATATCTCCCATAGCACTGTTACAAAATTAATGTGTTCAATCCATTTTGAAGAACATTTTTTCCTCTGATGAAGAAAAATAAGTAAATGTATCAAAATTAAATTATACTTATAGTCGTCCAAAATGATCTTTAAAATTATTTAATAAAAGTATAAAAACCAATTATAAAGTTATATTTGTAATATAAATTGTTTTAATAACGACGAAATTACTAAGTAATTGTGACATGTTCGTGTATTGAATATATGTAATTAATTCAATAACTCAGAAAGTATAGTAAAGTACTCTAAGAATAAATATAATTATTTTCCTTGGAATACATTAATGGTAAGAACCCATATACAAAGTTAGATCAAAATACGAGCACCTTAATTTTCCATCCATCAAACCGGCGGAGGCACATACTCAGTCTTACTAATGCAGGTCTTTGAGGATTTTGGAGGTCGTGACTGAGGACCGAAGTAAAGTTGCATTATACGAAAGTCTCATAGTATGATCATATGTTTGCAAGGTCTATAATGTACAAACAATTATATAAAAGGTTTCTAAGATGTTAAAGCATTATTATGATAGTTCAAAGATCTGAGTTCAATTATATACTTTTATAAGGATACGGGTTCCTGAGCTACCACGGCTCCTGGCAGTGGCGGAATATATTTATAAACGAGACTTGACGGGTGGCGAACCACGTCGCCGCCATTTTTGGTACGATTCAAAAACATCTTACTCCGCATTGCGTTCACACGAGCAGTGTGTAGTGACAGCTCTTCGTATTATGGTGTTACTCTGCACGAATAAAGGCTGCCCGTACAATACCTTAGTGGCCTCTTAAAACACCTCATTTGGAAAGAGGTAGGTGCTATTCTACTCTGTCAGACACCTTTCGATCTTATTTTATTTCAGATGCAAAGTATAACTCCAATTAATTAAAACTGTACGTGAGAAGTAAGCCTTAACAAAATAAAAAGATAATGTGGAAATGTTATATACTTGTGGTTTATAATATATGCAAACTCATATATGAAAGGAAAAATCTTCTATTAAATTACAACATAAATAAAAAAAGAATTACATTAAGTACGAATATAACAATGACATCGCTAGGAATGAGAGTTCGTAATATTTTGAAGAATTTGAATAAAACACTTAAATATGTTGGTTAAAAACATTTTTTAAGTACAAATGGGATCAGTTTACTTTTTTGGCCATAAGGCGAAAAGTTCGCCAGTTCTTTTGTAACAACGGCGCTCAGAGTTGTTAAAGTAAGTGTCCTCTTTTCCTTAGCGTTCTTGTTTTCTAACTCATTTTGTTGAAAAGAAATGCCCGTAAATGTGTATCACCTGTCATCTTTATTAAACATGCAATCCAACTGACATATTAAATAATAAAATTACACGTGTGATATTTTCTTGTTCAATGTATTACTCCGATAATTATTAACTCGGACAATATAGAAGAGGTTGTATCACAAATATTTCATACGATATCATAAACTATATACATTTTGTTTAGTTTATGATATCGATTACGGACTGACAAACAATTATTAAGTACCATGGGTGCTGTAAAGCACTCGAAACGTCGGGTTAAAAATAGGAAACAATTAAACGCGATAAAATCCGTAAAATTAGTTTCATTTCAATTATTATGAAGTTTGTTTAGTGACCAGTAGTTTTAGGGATTTCTCGGATTGACAAGTATACACCAGAGAAGGCGGAAGCAGTAGACAGTGCTCCAATATTATTTGATTAATTATTCCTGGTGTATTACCGTGTGGTGGCGGCGTAATAGAATATACTCCAACTCATCCTGTGGGTGACGTTTAAGTCGACAGAGGGAAAATAAAAACCAGAAGAAGGGTGACTGGCGCAGTGAGGTGCCACACAGAAATGTTCTAGGTGACACAGAATTTGTTATGGGCACACGTTGCACTTACTATCAGGTGAAGGCTACGCTCGTCTCGTCACTTATCCAATAAAAAAAGCTACATACTTTTGTGGCAGTCTATAGGGGAGGCCTATGTTCAGCAGTGACTAGTGATAGCCGGAAATGATGGTTATGATGTTGAAGTATTCTTTGTTAATCCCTGTAAAAGGATCACAATAAATACAAAATACAGGATGAAAATGCTTCCATATTCCATATTTTGAAAATCCATCAAATGGCGATCGTCGTGGCCGGCAAACGCCGCATTATAGAATAGATTAGAATAGAACAGAAACAACATTTATTCAACACAAGTACACATAAAACAAACAAATGAAGAAAAATGATAAAAATAAGAACAAAAATCGGTTGACATCATTTGCTGTGTAAGAATAATCCCACAGAGCGCTGATTTTCAGCCAAAAAAACTGTAATAACTTAAAAAATACTTTTAAGTTGTTTAAAGGTACCCACGCAAAGCATAGTTACTATAATCCATATTAATATTATAAATGCCAAATGAACTCCCTCTGTCCCTCTGTCTTTTTGTTACCAACCGCTGAACCGATCTTAACTAAATTTGCCACAGAGATAGCTTGCATTCTGGAAACGGACATAAAATACTTTTCATCTAGGAAAATTAAATAGTTACCACGGGATATTTAAAAAACCTAGATCTACGCAGACAACGACGCGGCCATCAGCTAGTAAATACATATATTCAAAATTCAACAATAACATATAAAACGTAATAAAGTACACATAATTTTATTGGATATTTTGTTTAATAGATTGTAGTGAGTGGAATGCGATTTACATTAATTTCGTATAGTAATGAAACTCAGCAAATAAATCAGAAAACTTAAGAAATTTAAAATAGAATAATGATCAATGAAGTGCAATGTATCATATAATACGAGGGTAAATTGAAAAGTACTCGGCCTAACACAGATCCATTCAATTCTAAAAATCAAATCTACCCACATTATTTAGTTCAGTTCAGACTAGTTCATTGTGTGAAGTTCGAAACGTGTGCGATAATTAGTTGTGATTTTATAAATTTATTAACAAAGTAATCGGTCATAATTTCCGCGAATGGAGCAAATCGAGCAGCGTGCCGTCATTAAGTACCTCCATAAGAAGGGGCTATCATCAAAAGCCATCCATGATGACATGGTCAGTACATTAGGCGATTGTGCTCTGTCATATTCATCCGTCAAAAAATTGATAGCAGAATTTAAGCGTGGTAGAGAGAGTGTGAAAGATGAACCCCGCTCTGGAAGGCCTTGGACGTCAACTACTGACGAAAATATTAAAAAAGTACTTGATTTAATACTGGGAGACCGCAGATTAAAAATTAGAGAGATAGCCGAGATTATAGGCATCTCTTATGAACGAACTCAAAACATCATTGTCAACGAGTTGGATTTCCACAAGGTGTCTGCGAGGTGGGTTCCGCGACTGCTTTCAGTTGAACAAAAAAGGACGCGATTGACTATTTCACGCGACTGCTTGGAGTTATTTGAAGCCGATGCAGATGATTTTTTGAATCGTTTTGTTACTATGGACGAAACATGGGTTCATTACTGTACACCGGAAACAAAACAACAATCAAAACAGTGGAGAAGACCTGGTTCACCACCCCCTGAAAAGGCTAAGTCGATTTTGTCTAACCAAGGCCTAACCAAGAAAATAAACACATACTAAATCAGTTATATTTTTATTTTTCTACATAATCACCATCAAGTTCAATACACTTTTGCCACCTCCCCTTCCAAGCATTTAGACCGTTAAAAAAAAAATGATTCTTCCTTAGAGTCAAAATATGCGTCTACAGCTGCTTTGACCTCGTCGTTTGTCGAAAATCTTTGACCTCCCAAGTGCTTTTTTAGGTTAGGGAACAGAAAGAAGTCACAAAAATCGCACCTCTCTGAGTTTGCGCGGAAAATGGCTGTAATGGCTAAAAACGAATTATATTTATGTAAATATTGGTATGTTTGAAATCGGTATTTGAATAGCTTTACATTATTAATAAAAAAATCATGAAATGATTAAAACATTAAAACATTTATCATTATAGAGCGTCAAAAATAAACACTGTCAAATGCTCGTTAGTAAGGACGCTAGTTACACCACCTAAAAAGGGTATAAAAGGGTCGATCTGGATGAAATATGGGCCAGTCGTAATTTAGACTTTGCAGTGAACACACGTGAACAAGTAACCCAAGTAAGAACAAGTAAAGATGGACACCAGCTCTGAAGAAGCCGCTCAAGTGATTGCCCTATTGCAGTCGGGGATGCGGCAGTGTGACGTTGCTCGACAGTTGAACCTGTCCCGTTTTTCAGTTCGACGGGTGTTCCAACGTTTTCAGCAGACTGGTGGTTATGTTAGAAAACCGGGATCTGGAAGAAAACGGTGCACATCAGAAAGAGATGACCGTTTCATCGTTACGACATCTTTACGAAACCGTTTTACAAATGCTGTTGAGTTGCAACAACAGCTTCGATCAACTCGGAGAACATCTGTGAGTGTTTCTACGATAAGAAGAAGGTTACACGAAAAGAGTTTAACAGCCCATAGACCTGCTAAAGGTCCAAAACTTACTGCACAGCATCGCAGAGATCGCCTAGAGTTTGCTCGCAATCATTGCGAGTGGACTCTAGAACAGTGGCGGACCGTACTCTTCTCTGATGAGACGAGGGTCTGTCTCTTCTGCAATGACAGACGTAGAAGGGTCTACAGAAGACAGGGGGAGAGGTTCACACAACCCTGCTTCGAAGAATCCGTCGAATACGGGGGTGGCTCGTGTATGTTTTGGGGCGGCATTTCCGTCGACGGGAAAACGGAACTTGTGTGCGTTTCCCGGACTCGGGGTGGCCGTGGGCAAGGGTCATTAAATGCTGGTCGGTACATTACTGAAATCCTGGAGGAACATGTGGTCCCGTATGCTGGTTATGTCGGTGATGGATTCATGTTAATGCATGATAATGCTCGTTGCCACACCGCGGCTATTGTACGGGATTATTTACAGGAGGTCGATATCCCTGTTATGCATTGGCCAGCACGAAGTCCAGACCTTAACCCAATAGAACATCTCTGGGATGACCTAAAACGGCGCGTGCGAGCTCGAGATCCAGCTCCAGCCACTCTTCAAGAGCTCCAAGATGCGGTACTTGAAGAGTGGGAACAAATACCCCAAGAGGCTGTTGCGATCCTTGTAAGGTCCATGAAAGATCGCATGGAAGCCGTTATCAAGGCAAGGGGGGTAACACTAGGTTTTAAGAACTTTTTTGTATTTATTAAGTTTTTTTTAAATTATTAATTTGCAAATTTGTACATACCCTGTCTTTTTCTTTAATTTCTCTTTCGTCTCGTTATAAAAGTAAAATTCAATTAAAATTCCTGAAAGCTAATGAAATTACCTTTCGAATGATACCCTCAAACCACAACATTGCCATTGGCCTGTTGTGTTAAAATAGTATTAAAATTATTTGTGCGATTTTTTTGACGCCGAGTGTATTACTAACTATTACTACTTACTATTTAAAATACTTTCGTATACGAAATTATTTGTATATACGTAAGGAGGAATGGCACTAACTAGTCTAAGTAAAAGAGCTGAAGTTACGAATTAGCTTAACGTTTACGCAGTTATGTTTTTTTTTTATTTAATAAAAGTGACAGAACGAGCCAAGCGTTCACCTGATGGTAAGTGCAACGTCTGCCTATAACAAATGCTATGTCACCCAGAACAGTGTGACACCACAATGCGCCCGTCACCCTGAGACGTCAATTCTTAAGTCTCATATGCCCAGTGATTACGCTAGCTCACAGTGCCCTTCAAACCGAAACACAGTAATGTTTGCACACTACTGCTTCACGGCAGAATAACTGGGACTGGGGTGGTACCTACCTAGACGGATTCCTGCATAGGAATCCTACCACCAGTAAATGTTCCTTATAACGCTGTGAATAGGCCAGCCATTTCCCTAACGAGTACCAAACGAACCACAGGCGCCGGAAATACATATATTTCAATTCGTGAATTCGGGCCACTTCGTAAGGACGTACGAACGGCACGGCCACCGAGCCCCGAACTCGGAACAAACGTCCGCCGCCCTCGTACTCGCGGACCGCGGATTATAAGTACGCGGCTACTAAGTAAGTATCAGTAGAAATAGTTTCAACGCACTTGCAAGTATTTCTTGACCGTACCAGGGCGCCCTACTTTGAAACCCTGGTTTTTAAAACCTGGTAGCGTAAATACGTCTCATCCCTAGCGCACGGGTTCAATTGGTTGACCGAATAACAGAAGGAAAAACATTATCGTGTTATGATGCTCCTACCATTTCGAACTCAGCCGATGTTATAATTCGGCTAAGTGCACCATTTTCCATTATTTAAAGTGACGTTCAAAATATTCCCTAAAACATATTTTAAGTTAGAATCGCACACAGCTATTTCTTTTGGAAAAAGGCATGTGGGGAAAATTCTGAACGAGCACGACAATCTTGGCGAAGCAACACGATTCCTCAAAAGAAGTAGGGCTTCATAGGCAGAAAGTTTATTTAAATGTGTCTAACATTCGTGAGACAGGTGCTTCGCCTTTAGCAGAACTGTTACACCGTCAAGAAATGTAAGTGCACGTAACAACACGAATTTATCTTTATTTAACTTCTTTTAGCGTACAACATGTGCCTGAATACGTGAAAAACTTGTGTACATTTTGGTTGCAAGGGTAAAATTAAGTCAGTTTTTCAATATTCACCCCTAATACAAAGTTTTAAAACTCGAGAATAAACGTGAATTCTCTTAATTCGTAGTGTTGCACTGTTATATTTCACCCAGGGTAGACGTTATCCTGAACGACTACTGGTAAGATGTGGCTGTTATACATGACTTTTATTAAATTTTAATTAATACTCCGACCTACACGTCAAGATCGTAAATTTGAATTTCCATCATTTCTTGCCGATTTAATGAAATAACGGCGATTGCATTTGCCTAAATCGAGTGCTTTCATAACACGACTGCAGGGACTGGTCTCCAATGTTTTATATAACAACACTTTTTAGCCATAATAAATGACTTTCCTACCTGTATAATGGCTACTAGTTACGTCTAATACTCATCGCCAGTTTGGAACTTATTAAATTAACCATTTTTACGGTTCATTTTAACCCTACTTGATGTTGTGTACATCATCTTAATGAATGGAGGAACGTGATAAGTCAACCTTAGGCCGATGGTAATCCGTTTTGCACCAAAATTGTCTTCGGCTGTGACAAACCCGGTAGCTGAGCCTCAGAGTGCAGTAAATATATGCAGTGTCGCCCTTTACCCATATAAGAGGTAGGCAGAGGCCACACCCGTAGTCCACTTTTCGCCCCCGCAGGGAACGTCGTCCACGTCGCTGCCATTTTGGTACGTATCAAAAAATTCTTACTCCCCATTGTGATCGCACGAGCAGTATAGTGACAGCATTGCGTATTATGGTATTATTCTGCAAGAATAAAGGAGGACAGCCTTTACTCGTGCACGTGCTTCATTCGAGTTAGACGTGCGGGATGATTGAGGGAGCATGCTGAGAATTTGCGAAATAATCAACCAAGGATTTAGTAATAGACTTAAAACAATTGTAGAACGAAACATGGAATTTGAAAAGAAAATATTAAAAAATTACAGCTCTTGAAGTGTGGTCCCTCAATTCTCGGGCAATCAACGGGCAGATCTCGGAAAGTATATTAAAATTGCAATTAATGTTATTACAGATATTTAGAAAACAATTTGTTAAGCTCATTTACATAACAGGTCACAAAGCGAAATAGATTAAAAAAAAAACAAAATTACTAAGCTCTGAAAAACTAAACTAAAGACATATTATTTTAATGAAAATTATTCTATTAACACAATAAAATCTACTTAATCCTTAGTAGATTATTTCGCAAATTCTCAGTATGGTCCCTCTATCCTCACGCACATGTCCTTAGTCGCCTCTTCCGACATCTCGGTAGGAAAGAGGTAGGTGCTATTCTACTCTGCCGGACACCTATCGGCATACCAGTACATATTGTACGTCATAAACATCATATTAACAACCGCACGGCCTAGTAGTCAGAGAATCTGACTGCTGTTTCGCGGATCCAGGGATCGAGTGAAAGTCGGAGCAAATAATTTTTCTCGTGTCTCTGACACTGCTTCCTAGCCTATACCTCCAATATTATCGCATGAGCATTACATCGGGCGCGGGTAGGTAAGGTGACTCCCAACATTATTCTGGTGTTATGGCTGGGTCGAAAATCGGCCAAAAGGATAAATTGGACATAAAACATCATAATATATTTACTAGTGATAATGAAAAGCCTGGAATTATTTTAGATATTATATTAAAAGCTATTAACTGAACGCTACAAATAAACATCGGGTAAGCTATAATCAACGGTTACGTCACAATCCACGTTTACTACACTAGTCGATTTATATTCAAGTGACATTTCGAATGCATCACAGTGATCTGTCAATTTATCAAAGAAATAACTTGTATTCACTTTAGATGTCGATAAACGTTTCGATACATTTATAGGAAAATTGCTTTTTCTCACTGGGCTACTCTTTGGAGTAGAGCAATTATTTTGAATAAAGTTCTTCTGTAAAATAGATTGCCTACATAATATTTTTTTATTCTCAAAAACAAGTTTAACTAAATTTCTGTTCACAGTCGCTGTTTTAATGCTAGGGGCTCTAGTCACTATCTGATCCACTATATCTGACAGATCACTATCATTGATATCTTCTTCGCTTCCATTAAAAAAACTGAAATTTTCTTTAATTAATTCTGTTTCAACATTATTGGATACAGCAAGTTGTTTAGGACTCATCGACTCTTTATTACACGATTGATCATCATAGCATAGATCGCTTAATGATTTCATTATACTGCACTTTCGTTTTTTACTTACTATGTAACTTTCTACTGTGTTTTTTTTCTTAGCATTATTTCTTAATTTTCTTTTCAATTTATTCACACATACGCTAACTCGCGCTTTACTTGAATTAAGTTCTGTTATATTAAGACTTAATCTTTTCAATGAACTATTAATTGCTTCTATAACATCAACCTCATTTTTCTTCTTATTGTATTTTCTTTTCGGTTTATTGGGATCTTGATTCCCTTTGTTCTTCTTTTCCCTAGTTTTCTTAACTTTCGCTGGCTTCTTTATTGATTCCTCATATGATATAACCAAATCTGGATAATATTTTCGCATCAAGTCTTGTCGTTCGATTGACGTCCAAACTTGTGTCTGATCCTCGCCGTCTGTTTAGAAAATATTTTTTATAACATATGATAATATTATGATAACTAAATAATAATAAAGCCTTTTGACTGCCAGCCAAGAGATATCCGCACTCGATATTCTGAGGGAATATTTTTACTAAATAAAATAAATCATATAACAATTGATCCATTTACAGAGCTTTAAAATATGGCAATTATTTTACACCGGCTAATTGAAAAACCGGGTACTGGTATATCACTGTTCAAATGGCATAAACCGCCTCTTTTCTTCTCATCTAGAGCTAGACTATTTATCGTACAAGAGAAACAATGGTACTCAGAAACTAGAATTACAATGTTAATAGTTTTAATGTATTAACTTTTCTAGATAGTCCTTCACTTAATATCTCCATGTAACGTATTATTATCACGCGGGCAAGAACAGCTTTCGCTAAAAAGTTCCATCGGTTTTAATAATGCCAGATTGCATAATAAAGCAAATAAACTTCATCACGTTGTCAATCTAAAAAAAAAATTAAAACGAACGCTTCCGATTGGCTGTTACGAGTACAACTTGGTTATGAAAAAAAACGGAACAAATGAATCAACCATACATAGAGAAATATATACACACACACACACATATTTACACACATTTAGTGCATTTTGGGAAAAAAAACCTATCCAAGAAATTATTTAATTAAGACGCATGAACATGTTTCATCTAAAAGGGAGAGCTAAGAGTACAATACCACAGAGTATCTTAGTTTGGGCTCTAGTCTCCCACAAATAAAAGTAGACTACTCTTATCTTTTAACACAATTGTTTAACACGATGAAGGATCCATGTATTATTTGAGAGAGATCTAAATAAATATATTTTTTAATTTATAAGCAATACCACCAAAAACTGCCGTGTGGTGACTGACGGCGTATGAACATCAGCGACACATCTCGAGTGGATAGGTGCCAAAGTTGATTGTTGATGAAAAGTTGACTAAGGAAATTGTCATGGTTTCAGACAGATGGTGGCATAACCATATCGAAACAAGCCTGACCCAAAATACACGGAACGGTGACGAGCAGCAGCTTCTATCGTTTTTTATAGAGAGCAAACGGGTCACCTGATGCGATTACGGGTGCGCTGCCGGCCTTTGAGAAAGTCATAAGCTTTTTTTGAAGGTAAAGCAAGGTATCTGGTAACGCGTTCGCCAATCCGCCTGCCCAGCATGGCGATTACGGCAAAACATTCCTTCTTAGGAGAGGTCTATGTCTAGCAGTGGGCTATTGTGTAGTGGATGATCACAACCACTAATAATAACACCAAACAAATAATAACGGATACCAACCTTCGAACTGATCGTCTGGAATGAGACCATCATACTCGCCACTTATATCGTCCCACAACACTTCGTAACTAGGAACACCTGCAATGACTTGATTAATTAGTTTGCGGTTAGGGTGTTTTAATCCATTTCTTTTATTTAAAGCAAAACTCCTAGCAGAAATGTTAAGTTAAATGACACTCTAGGTTCAATGCAATAAAGCGCCCTAGGCCTATTGCGATGAAGCGACCTAGACCCATGTTTTTTCTTCCTTATGCGCCCTTTTAATATTACCGCCTAAGGCCCAGGCCTAAGCCTAAATAAATTACTGACTCTTAATAACCGTTTTAACATATTTCACATGTAGTAACACTGCCTAAAATTGCCTTGAAACAGAAGTTTCTATTTTATTTTAAACTAACCTCTAGGATTTCTTTTCTTCTTAATAGCTTTTGGCCTAATTTTTCTAGATGTGACTTTATCCTGAAGATGCCATTTTGTAAGTATTGGTAAGAATTTTTCCACACAATACCGTTCACTCCAGTCTAATTTATTCGTCATTAATTTCTGGAAAGAATACCAAATTAGAATGTGGAAATATATCCCCGAACACTTAGAATATTCAGGAAGTAGTGAGACAAAAGGTAAACAAACAGCATTTTAATACTACCAAGTTATAGAGTATAGTCCTAACATTTTCCATTGAATTGTGACGTTTTGTCACATCTTTATTATATCTTCCATTTTTTACACTCTCACTTTATTATATCTATATCCATCTTTACTATCCATCAACTTGTTGATATGAGAGTACTGTTTCCAGCTAATCATTTTTAATTCTTGTTATTCCATTGTTACTTTTACTGTTTTTGCCCGTCCTGCTCCCCTATTGTTACGCTACTGTAGTCTATTCAATTCAGCCGATTTCAACTGCGGTAACATCTTTCGGTTAACAACTATATGATTCACTTACACATCCAGTATCCGATAAAACGTTTATGCGAAGAGACTGAAACGAGAGTCGAATACAGTGTTTGCACCACAAGAAAAACCCTGAACTGGAACTTAGTATTGGATTTCTCAAAGGTATTTTTGTCGGTTCTACATATATCTCTTAACACATCACAAAAAAAAATTCCTTAAAAAGTTTATATGTAAAAGTTCTGATGTGGTAACACCATAAAATTCACATCGAAGATTATAAAATTTACAAAAACAAATATTTTCATTCTGTGCAAGTCTAAAATCGACCGTTCCTTAATCAAACGCATCTGACACTGTTCGATACAGCTCATTATAACAATTATATAATATAGGACAGTGCGTGTCTCCTCACCATTATTTTAATGTTTCTTTTTTTCTATTCTCAAAAAAAGAAATATTTGACATTATCTAAGGCAACGCCAACCAATAGGTTAATCGAATAAAACAGAGGTGATCAAAATTATTGATTTAAAACGTTTTTTTGAAGATTATTCATCAAAATTAATAGATTTTTATTTAACGGAAAAACATTACATTACCTACAATCTTGTAAAATGGAGGAATAAATTAGACCAAAATTCTTAACATACAATAACATTCCTAGAACATAATCAATACATTAATAATGCGTCACAAAAAGCGTCACCAGTATTGAATCGCGAAATAAAAAAAAACGTAGCTTTGAAACCAGTAAATATTTTGAAGTAAACATTATCTCGTTTACTCTAGTAGTGCACTACATGCATGCATGAGCAAGCAACATGTCATATTAATGTCGATTTGATAGTGATGAAGATATTATTTGCAGTAACAAGTGGTGCTGCCTACCATATGAAAAAGTTCCCTAAAAGATATTTATTTTAGGTAGATTTCATTACGTTTTTTTTAAAATACAAATAAATTTATTTAAAATAAAAACATTTATGCTCAATATATTTTTGTATACATATACATCATAGCTTTTCACAACACAAAACTTAGGGCGGTCCTACGATCGGAGACGTGTGGAGTTTTTAATTTGAATAAACACATTAAAAATTAATGGAAATAAATTAAAATATTACTGCACATCCTATTTTTTGAATTAGGTTAAAAATAATCAATATACTTTTTTTATTTTTTTATCACCATTTCAGCCTTTCACTAGTCCACTACTCAACATAGGCTTCCCCCATAGATTGCTATCAAAGTTTGCAGGTCTCATTTTGGGGGGAATTTTACCATAGTTGCCACGCTTGGCAGGCGGGTTGGCCTTATATAAACCGCAGTTTATTTATTCAGATGTTCCAGGAAAATGCTGCTGCCCATCTTCTGGTTTTTATTTTCCCTTTGTCGACTTTTACGACACCCACGGGTTGAGATAGGGTGGTAGATTGTCTTAAGCCGCTTTTATTGGAGTGACGAAACGAGCCAAAAGTTCACCCGTTGCAAAGTTTGGCAATAACAAACGCTGTGTCAATAAGAACATTTCTGTGTGACACCACACTGCGCCCGTCACCATGAGACATCAGTTCTTAAGTCTCATAAGCCCAGTGATTACACTAGCTCACAATGCCCTTCAAACCGAAACACAGTATGTACACTATAATGTTTGCACACTACTGTTTCACGGCAGAATAACTGGCCCTGGGGTGGTATCTACCTAGAAGGATTCCCGCATAGGAATCATACCACCAGTAAAATAAATATAGAAAATACAAAATTAAACGCGTGTACTATCACTTTTTGAATCAATTTTGTGTTTTTTGAAGTTTTTAAAGCTTGCAGGTAACCTACAACGTTAAAACAAAACGTATTTTTACAGCATAGGTGACTAATGAATTTTTTTAATTCATTCAATCTCCTAAAGAGACGGGAAAACCAAACAATGATTTTTACTGGCAGCACTGGCCCTGAAGTAAGTATATTGGATATTATTAACACACAAACAATAAAATTGCGCATAATAATAGGTCCCCTTGCCTTATAGTTTTCTTTTAAAACCATGAATCGCACTCTTCACCACCCATTATTTGTATTTTTAAATCATTACGTGTCATCAGGCCGACGTCATGTCGGCCACCAAAAAACATTTACGACTTAAGTTGGCTGTGGCCTTATGTTAAATGACAAGGCGTTTGAGCGATTATTGCCAATCTAGTGTAACATATATATCAATGAATTAATCACTCAAATACGTACCACAAATTGTATTAAACTCGGTACTGGAGTTTTCAGACTGTCCAGATTGATATCATCGTTGGTTGCGTTCAAAAACTCCTTCATAACCTTTGGGTCAGGGAAGGGCATTCCACACGATACGGCTCTCGCACGTAAAGACAATTCTCTTTTCACTTCTGCTACTTTCGCCCTGAAGCCGAGGAAATGCAATTAAACGCATAAAACCACTCTTAATCCAGCATATTAATCCTAGGGGCAAGAAAAAGCAAAGACATGAGGTGGGGAGGTCTCACTATCACTAATGCATTGTAAAATATTGCATAGCATATTTCACTTATGCTGTTAAAGTTTGTTCGAATCCAATTTTCTTTAAATGTAATAGAAAGTAGGTACTCTTATTTGGGATTAGAAGTATAGTAGAATGTTTTGCGTATGTTAACGTCATACAATTTGTTATTTTATGAAATTTTGCATTGAAATTTCTATTTATCTATCTTCTATATAAATAAAAAAACGATTGCCGCACGTATGAAAGACCATCACTTGACAACGGCTTCACCGATTTGGCTGATTTTTTTGTTCTGTTCGAAATTGTCAGGATAAAATTTGCATGAAAGAATCCACCGAAAAAGACGGAAATTTGGATGGTGTTTTTGAATTCAAATCTAAATAAAGAGTGACGTTCAGTTTCAAAATTATGGAAAACGAGACATGTTATAATAAATAGAAATGGACTAGTCCCATCATTTAACCGGTCTCGGGATTGTATTTTGGATTGTGGGTTTGACCTTTTTGGTATGACCCGCGACGCCAGGCATTTTGTATAACCCAAACTATTTTAACTAGTACAAATAAGTAAGCAATTACTTTTTGTTATTTTATTTACTTTTATGAATTTTGTGTAAGTCAAAATATATTAGTTTCTTTTGCTTTGTTCTCGCCGACATTCTAACAAGCACAATACACGATATGCTGACAGTGGAATATTATAACATTGAGTCTCACTTGTGTCCCTTGTCCTCGCAGCCGCGATGCGTAGCGCACACGGGACAGCCATTCTTAGCGTGTGTGCGTCCGACGTGCCCGCAGCGATCGCAACGCCCCGGTAGAGACACCCACCGGGACTGCTCTTCATACTGCTGTGGTTCGCTCACCCAGGATAGTAACCTGTATAAAGAAACCAGACTGATGATAATGAAACGTTTTAAGCAAAATGTGGCGTTGTAGAACGTGTTGGAATCATAAATATTTGCTTTAACACGTCATCGGATCGGCTCGACCGGGAAAGGATGACGCTCCCACAGAATCATCAGAGATAATTAGCAGCATAAAATTAATAGCATAATGTTATGTAACATAGGCCAAGGGACGGGTACAGGAGCTCCGATCTTTTTTTTAAATTACTGACAATCTAATATTATTATCTAGGAAGAATCGTAATCAATTAACAATCTATTACAGTGACCACATACTATCTGTGCTCTGCCAGGCTTTTTGCTGTTTGTAACACAGTTAATAGTAGTAACATTTTACATCACTTGGTAATCTCTCGTTGTGAGGCGGAACGGAAGTCATGTTCTCAACGTTGGTGGTGTGCGTTGCCTAATACATACAATCACGCCTTTTTGCCATTTAAGGGTAGGCAGAGACCACACCCGTAGCCCACTTTTCACCCCTGCGGGAACCGAGACGTGACGCGTGGCGAACCACGTCGCCGCAATTTTGGTAAGAGTCAAAAAGTATAGTGACATACACTATATGACTGGTGGTAGGACTCCTATGCAGGAATCTGTCTAGGTAGGTACCACCCCAGGGCCAGTTATTCAGCCGTGAAGCAGTAGTGTGCAAGCATTACTGTGTTTCGGTTTGAAGGGCACTGTGAGCTAGCTTAATCACTGGGCATTTGAGACTTAAGAACTGATGTCTCAGGGTGATGGGCGCAGTGTGGTGTCACACAAAAATATTCTGGGTGACACAGCATTTGTTGTGGGCGGACGTTGAAGTTACCATCAGGTGAACGTTTCGCTCGTTTCGTCACTTTATACAATAAAAAAAAAGATAGTACTACCGCCGGCTTGGAACCACCACTGCAAGACTGCAAGAACTTTAATGAAACAAGACGACGTAATGGATTTATTCACGCCGTCAATAAACAGACTTTAAGAACCGTTCGTATTAAGTTTCAGAGCTTATATTTACTTGACATTTTGCTAAAAGCCCGCAATCTTACCTGTGTATAACTTGTTCTTCAGAAACCGTATGTAAAAAAGATACCGCGGTGTTTATTGAGGACCCACAAGCGCCCACTCCATAATCACAACCGCATAGCAGAGCAAGAGCCACCATCTTCTTGCGACCAAATCCTTTAAAAAGAAAATTTAATGAAATATAACACAGCCGTATATTTAATCTCACTTCTAACCACTAAGCCACGCGGTCGTGTGTATTGTTATAATGTATTGTATCCTGTAAGTTAAATTTATCATAATAATTACAATCAATGCAATTGATTGTACCTTGGTCTTAGTGACACAAAAACGTTCGATAAAGCATAATTGTTAATCATAAATGCGAAAGTGTGTCTGTCACTCTGTCTGTTTGTTACATTTTCACAGTTCAACCGATCTCAACGAAATTTAGCAGAGAGATAGCATGCATCCAGGAGACGGAGAAAGGATACCTTTTTTATCCCGGAAAATAACTTTAATTTACGCGAACGACATCGTGGGCATCAGTTAGTAATTTATAAGATTTCTGTAGCGGGAAAGGGAGAAAACTTTCACAGTAACAATGATCATACCATTCGGTGATCACCGCTGGTTTTCCCCCTAGTCAATATAGATTCATTGAACCGTCACCACATGGTCGGCATAATGGAGCAAATGTCACTTTTTTAAATCATGGGAGTCTAGGTAGGTAGGGTCAGTCACCCCAGGGCCAGTTGTTCTGCCGTGAAGAAGTAGTGTGTAAGCATTACAGTATTTCGGATTGAAGGGCACTGTGAGCTAGTGTAATCACTAGGCATATGAGACTGAAGAGCTGATCTCGGGTGATTGGCGCAGTGTGGTATCAGAAATGTTCTGGGTTCTGGCTGTCAGACTGAACTTTACACAATATTTTTTTTTAATAAATCAAGTTCACTTTTTGAGAGACCACTATAAAATAATTAGTTTATCATATAGTCTAAGAGGTCTTCTCCAATGAAGTCATGCCCCGATGGGTTCCATTGAGCCATACTTGAGCCCACTGTATTTTATTTTAAGGTTAATTTTATGTATAGTGGATTTTTTAGAAATTAATTCCGGCAGAGTAGAATAGCACCTACCTCTTTCCTACCCAATTATCGTAAGAGGAAGCAGAATGATACCATAGTATGCAATGCTGTAACTATACTGCTCGTGGGAACGATATGGGGTAACGTGGTTTAGCACCCGTCAAGTCATGTTTGCCGCGGGGGCTACGGGGTGCTACGGGTGCCTACCCCTTATGGGAAAAAGGCGTGACTGTACATATGTATATAAAATATTCTCATACATTTCCTCTACTCCACATCCTGTGGACGATAAACTCGACATCTTAATTCAGACGGTCGCACATCTGGTTTGACGACCGCGTGGCCTAGTGGTCAGAGTACCTGACTTCTAAGCCGCGGGTCCTGGGTTCGAAATCCCAGCCGGAGCCAACATTTGTGCTAAAACATAAATTGTTGGGTTTCGGGTCTGGTTGTGTTGTTATTGTTCCCCGTGTTTCTGACACTGCATCTTAGCCTACCTCCGATCTTATCGCATCAGCGTTACATCGGGCGAAGGGCGTTGAGAGCTAGTGTAATTACAGTGCATTTCAGACTTAAGAACTGATGTCGCAAAGCGACGGTGACAGTGTGTTGCCACATAGAAATGTTCTGGGTGAGGCAGACAGACGTTGGTTGCACTTAGCATCAGGTGAACAATTTGCTCGTCTCGTCACTTTATCCTATAAAAAAGGAACAGACGGGAAAGGCACAAATTACGACACTAATATATCATATTGTTTCATTAAATACTAAAACAAGAAATGTTCAAAATGTTTATCATCAAAACCTATGAAAAGAGCCTAAAATTATTATAGATAAAAAAATATAATCGTCTATTATACTCGTATTTTATGCCGTGACCGCCTGCTACAAACATACGAGGGGTGATCCAAAAGTAATGATAATCAATAATAAACACAATGAATAAAATAAATAAATAAATTTATTTCTCAACATAGTCTCCTAGCAAGTCTATACATTTAGTCCATCTCTTTTCTAATCCTAAAATTCCCTTAGAAAAAAAATCTTTATCTTGACTCTCAAAAAAGTCCTCAACCGCGGCCATCACGTCGCTATCATCGTCAAATTTCTTGCCTCGGAGGTGTTCCTTGAGTCGTGGAAAGAGATAGAAGTCGCTGGGGGCTAGATCTGGTGAATAGGGGGGGTGTTCCACCAGCTCAAAGCCCGCTTCCTGAATGGCAGCCATGGCAATTGCAGCTTTGTGAACCGGTGCGTTGTCTTGATGGAACAGCACTCCAGCCCGCAGTTTGCCTCGCCTTTTCTCCTTAATAGCCTCCCGCAATCTTCTTATTTGTTCTGCATAGTAGGAGCCTGTAATAGTGGCCCCCTTTTCCAAGTAGTCCACCATGATTATTCCTTCAGCGTCCCAAAAAACAGACGCCATAACCTTCCCTGCTGAGCTTGACACTTTGAATTTCTTCGGCGTCGGTTCATCGGATCGTTTCCATGTCATCGATTGTTGTTTTGTTTCAGGATCAAAATGGTGGATCCAGGTCTCGTCCATGGTCACAAAACGTGACAAAAAATTATCCTTGTCTGCCTGGAACTTTTCGAGATTTGCTCTTGACATGTCGACTCGTTTCTTCTTTTGCTCGTCGTTTAACATTTTCGGTACCCAACGCGCGGAGACCTTTCTCATATGCAATTCGTTCGCAAGGATTCTTTGAATGCTGCCATATGAGATCCCTGTGACCTCAGCTACATGCCTGATAGTCACTCTTCGATCTTCCAATACAACTTCTTCAACTTTTTTCACATTTTCTTCAGTGAGGGACGTCGATGGGCGTCCTTCGCGGTGTTCGTCTTCCGTCGATGTTCTTCCCAACTTAAACTCCTTAGCCCAGCGTGCAACTGTGGAATATGGAGGAGAAGAGTCCCCTAATGTTTCCACCAAGTCGCTGTGTATGTCTTTGGTAGACATTTTTTTCAAGCAGAGGTATTTAATGACAGCTCTGATTTCGTGTTTTTCCATTTTGATGTTCACTCCTTGACAGTCCGTATTCAAATGAATGTAGCTCCCGGGAATCGTGGCCTATTTATATGATTTTTTTTCCCTGAACTAGTGGTTAACTGAGTAAGTGACTGAAATTTTTTTGTATTTTTGTGTGCACTAGAAATAACTGATTATCATTACTTTTGGATCACCCCTCGTATCCATCACTTATCCTCATTGTAAGGATTGGAAAGGAACTTCTTATTTAAAAGTGGAAAATTTCGCTGAAAATTAAGTCGACAAAAATGATCATAATAAAGTAAAATGCCCAATATCACACATTTACTTGCCGTTACTACTAAACATAATATCAGCATCATAGCAATCGACGGAGCCCTGCATGGCACCACCTCCGGCCGAGTTGGACACACTGAAGTTGCGATATACGCGTCGAGCGCCATACGCGAAGCAGTCAGAGTCTTGCGATATAACTGCATCCACAACCTATTTAATAAATTGTACTTTAATATAACAAGAAAAAAGATATTCTTCATTTTTTATACACAAATGATCACTGTTTAGAAATTTGCGTGTAATGAAATGAAATGAGCTTTTTTTATAGAAGAGGTTTTCAATACTTTAATGTCAAAGAAAATATTGATTTATCCTGACAGTTTTTATTATTGTAAAGATGAATGTAACCTGGGAAGTTAAGATTCCATATTAAGGCTAACTAAGTTTCTCAAAATTTGTTTAACGTTTACAAAATTTTTTACGAAAATATTATTTTAATAATTAAATACAAACACCTTGAGAATTTAACATGGCACATGTAGCTTCAGCTTCACCCCTTCCTTTTACACACTGGACACCCAAGCAATTCAAAAGGGACTCGCACTGAAAAATTAATAAGTGAATTTTGTATTACAGTAATGATTAATTTTAATAATTATTAATTAGAGTGGACAACACAGAAGATGGGAATGGAACAGGCAAATAAAATAATGATAGTGTAACAAAAATGCATGGCCTTATATCAAAGACTAAGGATAATAATACATATGGGCTATGAAGCAGTCTAGACAGAGAATGTTGGAAGTGCTTGGCGAGGAAGCAAACCCTACTGGAGTCACTTGTATGGGACCGAAGTTAAAGAATAAAGAGTTGTTGTGTGGTGTGAAGTCAATATTATTATTAAGGCATTTATTCATTGAGTAACACATTATTAGGTATTGCACAATATAAAATAAATACTATTATAAGCCCATTATGGTAAACAACAAATGTGCTGTTATAAAATGTGCCGTCATCCAAAATAAATAAAGAATTGAGTTATCATCCATTTCACATGGTTTTTATATAGAGGAATTCAAATTCTGACCGTCTATGTATTCAGTGATCACATAATTATTTTAAAAGTTATTAATGTAAAGTATTTAGTAATAGATTCTCTTTTTTAGCAACTAAACCAATTTTAAGCTATAGCTTTTAGATATTAAAAATAATTACAAGAGATGGTAAATATGTTGATCCTGACAAATGATTAGTTTAACATGATGAATTTCCTTGTATCTTTAATAGGCATAAATTGCATATGGATATTTTAACCATGGTAGAAAACATAATAAAACTGATAATAATATCACAAGAACATGGGAGTGAGATAGTATAAAACCTATCAAGCACATACAAATAAAGAGATAATATACTGCTGTATCAAGACCACAGACAACAATGGGTAGTCTAACAAAAAAAAGTTCCACTGCACACAAACCAAAAATCTAATTCATTATATACAATAAATACCATAAAAATTACAAATGCTATGGTTCCTGTACAGGAATCAGTCTAGATAGATAGCAATGCAGAGTCAGTTATTCTCCCATCAAGCAGCGGTGTGGAAACACCAGTATTTAGGTATAAAACAGTAGTGTAATTACAGGTCTGCCATGAATGGAAATATTACAAATATCTCTTTATACCTCTTTAAGAACATTTCTAAATCTTCTACGGCCAACATCAGGTTTGTTTGATGTTTTGCCAGATTGTGGTGGCGCACCTCGAAACTGTACAGCATTTCGAGCTGCCATAACATCTCTTTTTAGCTCAGGAGCATCTCCTTCAAGCACAAATATTGGCTTAATATCAGCCAATAAAAGATATATTGTTCTGAAAAACAAATTCCTGAAACGAAATTCAAAAATATTACTATTCTCTATTCCAATGCTTAAATATGTACTAATGCTCATTCCAAGAATAAACAAAAGTTAAATAAAGATCAAATTCTACACATACAATGGTTACAAGGAAAACATGTGAATATGTATGAAGATAAGGACAATGTTTCAAATATACAACTTTTAAAGCTGAGCTAGTCATTATTACTTAAATGAATTCTATAAAATTAATATTAACACCTTAGATATAGCTTTGGTTGTATATGATATTCAGTAACATTTTGACTGTCACAAACCCATCCTGATAAATCTATGGCAAGTGTTTCACCTTGTATCTAGAAATAAAAGTGAACCTTAAATTTTATGTTAAAATGAAAAACAGTCTTACACAAAAAATAAGAATGTAAAGATAAATTATCTGAATTTTACTTCGTGCAAAGACTTCTTTTCACAGTAAGGAGCCAATACATTCCATAAACCTTTTATACCCATTGCAAACTAATTTAAAATAAAAATAATTTAGCGTTAAAATACAAAATGGATTATTATTATGTTGTCAATATCAATGCATATAAAAATTATAATTTTGGAGTTTATTTCAAATTCTAAAGCCGAATTTTCTTAGTATCAAGTAAAAATCATCATAGAATAAAGGTAAATAATTATTAATCTTATTTTTTAAATGTTAACAATTTGAATTTGAAATTCGAATTATTTGATGTTTGACATTGGCATAAATGAAATGAAAGAGCAAACCACAGACAGACTACTAGGCATGAGCGATACAAAACGTACATAGATAGAATATCTATATATCGGTACAAAAACCGATATCTATGTATTGGACGGCACTAACTAGATATTGGATATTAAAATATATGGTATAACGTTTGTTGGATACTCAGAGCGCTTTACTATAGTTTGGGTATGGGACGGTACGGTACTCCGGCCGATGTTGATATTCGAATTGGACCGAGTACGCGCGAATGTAAGCAAGGGTACTGGGTACTTGAGACATAGAAGTAGATTGGCATATGCTTATTTAAACCTTCTTGTTAACGAAATAAGGTTTTTAGTTTAAAGAGATCAAATATTTTTCTAAACACTTGTTACTTACCTTTTATAGAAATTTCAAAGGATTTTAAATCATATTTCGTGCGATATAAATTCACTTCTGCATCAGATTTATTGGATTTTACTTAATATGACCTCACATTTTCGTGTAAGTGGTAACCTTTTGTAATTGAGTAAATTTTACTTAATTCTTTGATTTTTATGTTATATTATTATTACGGCCACTTCCGTTCCATGTGAATGAATATTTATTTATAAAAATCGTAATATTAGTTTTATTTAAATGTGTAGTATTCGCGTAAGTATAAGAAATCAATTTATAAATTTACGTATCACGAAATGAACTTAAACGCCTTCATTACATACCTTAATTATTGTAAATGTGGACACACGTATAAACTATCTTAGTTAATTTATTATATACGTAATGTAGTCATTCCTAAGCCTGATAAAAGTAGTAAGTAAAGTTCAATTTACTGATTTTGATTATTAAAAATATTATATGAACGAGTAGGCGCGATATACCTACTAAGTAAAAATAATTCAGTAACGAAGCAATCGAAACATAATATTTTACGACGATATCCAAATATCATGCCGAAGTTTGTGCACTTCGTAGCGAATTACTGATACGAAATACCGTAACCAAAATCAAAACGTTAAAAATCCATATCAGTACATTTCACCCAATATATAGATATTGAAATATATAGATACAATATCTGATATTCAAAACCGATACATGGATACGGTTCGGTACGCCGTCAAAGCGATATTACCCACCGCTACAGACTACCACAGAGTACATTGCAGACTACTGAGAGGATACTACAAAGAGTATATAAGTAGGATACTACGCCGTAGAAGGAGGATAGCCAACTCTGTCTCAGCACTACGCAATTTTTTTTTTAATTTTAGAAACGATGCCCCTAAGTAGGATTTCTCCTGTGTCGTGGGTGCGTTTTACAGACATTAATTCCCCATGTACAAACACCCAGACCCGGAACAACTATATGTTGGCCATACAAATATTTGTTCCGTGCGGGAATAGAAACCACGACCCGCGGCGCAGAAGCCAAGGTCTTAGCCACTGCGCCAACCAAGCCGACAACGCTGTAATTGAATAATCGATGACAAACATGATCGGTTATAATCGACTATGATGTGCAGAAGCGATCATGATCGGTTACTCTCGAAATGCATTACTTCTTATTTTAAATTCTCTTTAACTAGTTTTCACTGCCTCTAAAGACAATATAAGTTTGTTTTGTGAAGTGAAATTTCTTTAGGCGCATTAAGAGTAAAATTTCAAGGTTGAATTCGAGTGCAACGTTTCTGTTATTCTAAATAAATTTTTATTAATTAATTAATGATTATATATATACTAAACAGTTATTATACAATAAGTGAAATTTTTGTTAATTCATGTTAATTTATTTTTATTTTAATCCAGTTACTGATATAGGCATTCAAGTGTACTGAGTTGCACGCGCCATTTTTTTTCCTTAACACTACTGACAATATTAATTAATACTGAGATAATTAACTTCCGCATGAGGAAGCTCAAATTTGCTCAACGAGCTGTGGAAAGGGCTATACACGGAATTTCTCTGCATGATAAAATCCGTAACGATGATATCCGCAGCAGAACTAGAGTAACCGACATATTATTAGGGATTAAAAAGCTGAAGTGACAATGGGCCGCCCATATAGATCGTAGAACGTGTTGGGATAGAAAAGTTCTCGAGTTGCAACCTCATGCGGGTTGATGATGATAACTATGAGATAATTAATCTGAGTCAAACAATTAAATAAATCTTATAAGATTTTAACCAAGACGTTAATTAACTTTGGAATATTTATGATGCTTATATAACAATACGCTGAGGATTAAGATCAAAAGGTAATAATATATATACACAATTGAATTGTCTTTCTTCCTTACGTTCATGGTTCATTCAAATGTCAATTGGATTTGACATGACCATATAGAAATAGGTTTGTTTTGAATGTATTTTGAAATTTGAACAGTAGGTATGATTTACATTATCTCATTAAAATACACAAATCTTGTCATACAAGAATTGGTTAATGATAAGGAATTGAGATAGCATGACCTATGACGACATATTCTAAATTAATTCCACGTATAGTATGAACCTTCATTATCGTGTATTTTGTTTGATCAGTTAATGAATAGATAGTATTGTACATTGTCTTTGCTACACGATATAAATCGAGAGAAAATAAATTTAAGCAGTAATATAGCGTTTTTATTTACTATGCACAATTTAAGACAGTTGTTGAAAATTCGGTAAGTTTAAGGAAATCATGCTGTAAAGGTTACAAAAATAGGAATCGACCGTTACATCAATTTTTCTTTTACAGAAACTCTTTAACTACTCAATATGGGTTGAGATACAACTACGCTAAGGTCAAAACAGACCTGCACCACAGAAACATTGACAAAGTTTTAATTGCGAACCGTGGAGAAATTGCTTGTAGGGTGATGCGAACAGCAAAGAAGTTAGGAATACAAACTGTAGCAGTGTATTCTGATGCTGATAAAAATGCTATGCATGTGGAAATGGTATTTCTACTGTTAATGTTTCCTTATTTATAATCATAAATATGGATAATTTAAAAAAAATGAATAATTACTATTAGATAAATAACGTAAATCTAAATATATAGCTAAGTAACCAGGGGTTTCATATAAAAAAAAATATTTTACAGGCTGATGAATCATACCATATTGGGCCTGCTCCATCTACACAAAGTTATCTTAATGCAACAAAAATATTAGAAGTTGCAAAGAAATCTAACAGCCAAGCTATTCATCCTGGTTATGGCTTTCTTTCTGAAAATGTGGAATTCTGTGAGAAATGTGCAAATGAAGGGGTTATTTTTATTGGGCCTCCTGCTTCTGCTATAAGAGATATGGGTATAAAGAGGTAAGTTCATAACTTATAAAATTTCTCTTACATAAAATGTATTTAGATCTCCATATACTTTCCATGGGTGTCATAAAAGTCTACTCAGGGAAAAACTAAATTTAGTTCCCACAACCAGGGCAGCCAGTCTAAACCAGAATCCTAACTTTTGGGTAAAGTAAAATTGTGTAAGAAGGCCAGGTACCTCAGCTTATTAAAGATTTTAGTTTTAAAACATCATTTTATGTAAATCCAGGCTTTTTTAAACTTTTTTATCTAATTGTATGAGCTTCTAATGAAATAATAACAAAGGTTAAAGAATCAGTCTCCTTTATCATGCAGTTCAAAACCAAAATTAAACTCTACACCTAACAAAAGGCAGACAGTCCGGACACTGTCTAATTTGGTTGGACTCTGTTTGCATCCAAAAAGACTTACTATATCCTGCTTTATCAGGATGCCTAGCAACCCTTCCTATTACAGATGGCAAAATAATAATTTCATATTGCCATAGCCTAAGATGTAATATGACTGTTACTACAATGTCCTATCTGCCCAACAAGTGTGGCAACAAATGCAAATTAATTATAAAAACAGCTCTGCTTAAACTGCACTATCATTTCCTGGACATATCGGTGTCAAGCAAAAAAACCCATGGTCTCAAAACTACACTGTAAAACTAGGAGAGATAGGGAATGCTGTTGGTGAAAAAAGATTAACAGACATTCAATTCATTGTATATTTGACTTGTCACAGCACAGTTCTTTCATCTTTAGCCAATAATCTTGGATCAATGGACTCAGTACCACCATATTTAAAGTACAACTGAAGATTATTATGACAAACAGACAAGAAGCATAGGTTAGAAGTTGGTAAGAGGTTGAATATGTCCAAAACTACTTTTATTTGGTAACAATTAGTCCTCCCAATAGTGTTAAGATAAGAATATTGCAAGTTGCACTGAGGAGACCTAAAGAGCTCTATGTTCCTAGATTATATTAAAGGCGAACTTCCACTAAGCTTAAAAAAAAACTTGGGTTTGTACATTCTCCCTTTACTAAAGTTTGGTGCCTAGATTTGGACAACAAGACATCAGAAGCCAGCTTATGTCAGGTTGCATGTCGGATAAATTATGTGCCAAACACTCCATGGAGTGGCCCAGATAGAGATGGCAAGACAAGCTGGTCACTTTTTTTACCAACTGGACCTAGGGACTTTGGACCGTGCAAGTGAAGTAGATTATGGAGGCCTTGCCAACTTCCATGCAGTGGGTCACAACTGGCTGAAAATAATATTAATCATGTTTGTATTACTCTTCCAATATCTTTAACATTCCATACACATAAGTACGATTCCCATGCAGAAATCCATCTAGGTAGGTACCACCGCAGGGCCAGTTATTCTGCCGTGAAACAGTAATGTGCAAAAATAAGAGTGTCCTGAAGGGCACTGATAGCTAGTGTAATCACTAGGCATATGAGACTTAAGAACTGATGTCTGAGGGGGATGGGCGCAGTGTATAGCCACAAAGAAATATTCTGGTTGATAAAGCATGTTATGGGCAGACATTACACTTTCCATCAGGTGAATGTTTTATCATCTCTTATAGAATAAACAAATATAGAGTAACTAACTAATTCTTACACCCATTAATAAGAAAATCAAATTACAGCACATCAAAAGCTATAATGTCAAATGCAGGTGTGCCAATAGTAAAAGGCTACCATGGTGAAGATCAAAGTATTGAAAGGTTACAAGCTGAAGCAAACAAGATTGGTTTTCCTTTAATGATTAAAGCAGTCCGTGGAGGAGGTGGAAAGGTAATAATGTGGTCAGGTCTTAAAGCAATAAATTGTCAATAAACTTATGTAATTATTTTTTTGTTCCACATTATCTGCTTAAGATCTGTTTGAGGTCAAATGTAATAATTTTTGATGACTTAGCAATCAAAATAACATGCCTACTGGACACAAGTTCTGGGTTTGGGTCTCAACTAAAGAAGGCTTGATGACTTGTCAAGTCCACCAAGAGTAGGGCCGCATGGCAATAATTTCTATATATAAAACATGTTAAACAAAATTTCAGGGTATGAGAATAGCAATGACTGAAGGCGAATTTTTGTCACAATTAGAGTCTGCAAAGAGGGAATCCTTGAAGTCTTTTGGTGATGAAAGTATGCTGTTGGAGCAATACATTACAGATCCTAGACATGTAGAGGTCCAGGTAAGAAAGATTTTTATTCTGAGTTTGCTAAAGTTACATACTCCAAAAGGTTCAGCAATATTCATACTATAGTCTTTACTATTAACACTTTTTCGAGAAGAGGTAGATTAGAGTAGATAGTTCGCAGACCTCTCGAAAATGAGTACGTATATAACGCGGGGGTGCTAAAAAAAGCAAATGGACAGTATATATTTGATGTTCTGTTATGATTGATATTCGATGAGAGCGAAGACCTGATTTTTATATACCTGTATTTGTAAAATAAAAAGGCTATTTACACCATATACAAGGAAGTGCAATCCCCTCTATCTCTACTTAAGTGAAAACTCTATCGCAAAAAGTCCTCTCTTCTACTGAAAACTACTTTATTTCATCATGTCAGCCTATCACTATTCCACTGCCAAACATTGGCCTCCACCATAGATTGCAACAAAAGTTTGTAACTCACATTTTGGGGGATTTTGCCATAGTTGCCACGCTTTGGTCCAAGATCCAGGTTCCAGATGCTGGTTTTACGACACCCACGGGATGAGATGGGTGGTAGATTCTCTTAAGCCACATATGGGCATATGAGACTTAAGAACTGATATCTCAGAATGGCAGGCGCATTGTGGTGCCACAACACAGACATTTTCTGGTTTACACGGCTTTTGTTATGGGAGACATTGCACTTATCATAAAGTCAACGTTTGGTCGACTCTTCACGTTATCCAATAATATTTTTTTTTTAAAACGATGCTCCACAGTAGGATTTCTCATGTGTCGTGGGTACGTTTTACAGACATAAATTCCACATGCACAAACCACCCAGACCCGGAACAACTATCTGTAGGCCATACAAATATTCGTCCCGTGCGGGAATCAAACCCGCGACCCGCGGCGCAGAAACCAAGGGCTTAGCCACTGCGCCAACCGACCCGAATTAAGGGAGGATTTTGTGTTTGATCGCCATGTGTTTTGGCGGGCGGATTGGAGATCATAATAGCAAAAGCCACAGACCTTGCTTGCTTAGACTATCTTGGTCGTCTCCGGTATTTGTATTACAGACCTGAGTTTTTATGAGAAGCTATGACTTTCTCCAGAAGATTCTTTTACGATTTGTTTCAATCATCATGCTGGGCAGGCGGATTGGTGATTAATTAAATGGTGATTAAGACCTTAACTACTTTCAATTTGGCATTTTATCTTCGGTCCGAGGAGCGGCAACACACCTTGATTGGTTCCCCGTGATCTGGTAGGTTAAAAGGTGGATTGTGTACTAGTTGGCCAGAGGCTAGTGGTCAGACTACCTGACGTCTACGCCGCGGGTCCTGGGTTCGAATCCCAGCCGGAGCCAACATGTGTGCTAAAACACAAATTGTTGGTTTTCGGGTCTGGTTGTAATGTGTTTGTCCCCGTGTTTCTGACACTGCATCCTAGCCTACCTGTCTTATCGCATCAGAGTTACATCGGGCGCGGGTAGGTTGGGACGAGTGAGTGCCTCTGTGTTTGCGCGTACACTTGTACACTTGTGGCACTATAACATCTCCTGCGCAGTTGATGGCTCTCGACATTAGGATTCGGAAGTTGTCGCCCTGGTCGAAATCGGCTAGGAGAACATCATTAAGTAAGTGATGAGACACGCAAATTGTTTACCTGGGAGAAGTTCTACATCTGCCTATAACAAATGCTGTGCCACCACACTGCGCTCGTCACCCAGAGACATCAGTTCTTAAGTCTCATAGGCCTAGTAATTGCACTATCAGTGCCCTTCAAATTGAAACACAGCATTGCTTCCACACTGCTTGACGGTAGAATACTTGGCACTGCGGTGGTACCTAGACGGATTTCTGCATGGATTCTTATGTTTAATAAAACTACTTTTACGGATTTTATCGCGTTCAATTTTATAAACCGACGTTTTGAGTACTTTACAGCACCCATGGTCACGGGGGAACTGAGGTGACAGATGTCCCGATGTCATAGTTAATCCCTTAAAGGTACCCCCCTTCAGCTTTTAATTATTATTTTTGGTCCGATCTACTCAAAATGAGCTTACAGTGTCTTGAAGTCTTGCGGTGGTATGCTTGCTTTAATAGGGATTAGTAGACAATGCCACTAGTAGACTCAAGTGCTGTATACTCACTTTTACTCACTTTTAAATTCGACTACTGTATATTCACTTTTAAATAGATTTTTATTTTTAGGTATTTGCAGACATGTATGGCAACGCAGTACATTTATTTGAAAGAGATTGCTCTGTACAAAGGCGTCATCAGAAAATTATTGAAGAGGCACCGGCGGTATGATTTATTTTTTATTAAGAAATCCTGTTTACTAAATCTGTTATAATGTTGAAAAATAACTTGTTGGCCTTACATAATCAAAATATACAAAGGTATTTGCTTAAATAGTAATTCAAAATGATGGAATTTATGACCATTTTATTTTTAGCCAGGATTATCAGAGGACACCCGACGGGCGCTAGGCGAGGCGGCTGTACGGGCGGCTAAAGCTGTAGGTTATGTCGGGGCGGGTACTGTAGAGTTCATATTGCACCGTGTCACTCACGACTTTCACTTCATGGAGATGAACACAAGGCTTCAGGTTGAGCACCCCATCACTGAAATGATTACTGGTACATATTTGTGCAATGCATGTCATTAATCAGTACTTTGAATAACTGCTTAATCATCTATACCATTAAGTTCATTTTACAATATTTTGTTTGGGATATAAAAGCTCCAGAGTAGTAGTCCGATTCGAAAATAATAATTAAAAGTAGTTAAAATCTTATAATTCTTTTCTTTTACTCTTAATATCTTTAAATACAAAAAAATTAAACAAACTGGTATAATAAAAATATTAAAACAGCAAAATAAAAGCAAAACATTACAGTAAAACATACTAAAAGGCCAGGGCTTTTTTCAGACCTGGTCTGAACAGCATAGCCTGAAAATAAAACTATTTATTTCAATAGCATAAATTCACACAGAGGACGTGACGACCAAGCGGTCTTTGCTCTACTCAACAATAAACCCAAAGCAATATAGACCCACACATTAAATTAATTGCTTCCGATCGACGTTTATATCCATTAGCACTTATACAAATAGGGTCCATCACTACAAATTAGTACTTCTCATTTTCAGGCACTGATCTTGTAGAATGGCAGCTAAAAGTGGCAGCGGGAGTACCATTGCCATTGAGGCAAGAGGACATCGTGAGACGCGGCCACGCGGTCGAATGCCGCATCTACGCCGAAGAGCCACGCGCCGGATTTCTTCCGCGAGCTGGCACCCTGCATCGGTTGACACAACCTACACCCGAAGAGTTCGTGCGGGTGAAAAAGCAATCATACATCATCACTAACAATAAAACTATAGAATATGTCATGCTCACTCTAATGTTTCTCTGTTTGTGGCGGCTTAGGGAGGGCGATGGCTACCACATGCGGCATACTTGTGAACAGGTGCTGTTTGTTTGCTGGTCTGCTCGAGTTTGCAATACACTTGAGAGTATATATGTATTATTATTAAAACTGTTTGAATTATTTCATTTCATGGAGCGTGCTTCGATTGTCTATGAGACTATTCTTTGTAAATTTATATATAATGTTTTATGACAGACAAAACACGGACACTCACAACACAACCAGACCCAAAAACAAAAATGTGTTTTTTAACACTATGGTTCGCTCCGGCTGGAATTTGACCCGCGGCGTAAAAGTCAGGTAGTCAGGTCAGTCAAGTGCGAACATTACTATCTCTGTCTATAAAGCAGTCATAACTAGTACAATTACCGAGCATATGTGTGGTCTGAGTGAGACTGCATTTTTTATGGGCAAACGTTGCACTTACAGTGAACGAGTCACTTTTGTTCATAAAATGAAAACATTACATTTTTAGGAATTTTCGAGATTTTTCTAGCGTTTTTTAGTCGACTTTATGTTTAAAAATGAATTGTTGTTACGTAAACAAAATATTCGAAGGTGTTTGGTTAAATAGTAAATCAATATGTAAGAATTTATGACGATTTTATTTTTTGGACAGGATTATCGGAGGACACCTGACGGGCGCTAGGCGAGACGGCTGTACGTACCCTTGTACTCGTGTCAGTGGACTAAGAAACGCACAGGGTACGATAAGGGGCCATGGATAGTCTAAGGACTAGACCGCACAGTGTACATTATTCGTCTAATCTTTGTTTCGATTATTTAGGCGTGCTTCACCGATATAAACATTCTGTTCATACCGGGCATCTTTGGGTACGTCGAATAGATAGATGTGGTGTGTGTGAACTATAAAGGCTGTTTCCGTCTATGGCGGTACAAACCAAGGAATATATAATGCGCTTAAAACACTAAAGTGTATGTTTACCGCAACAAAAGCAATCCTACCGCAATTTTTGAACGTTAAATACGCGACAAATTAAATTGATTTTCTTGTTAGTGTCCGGCTGTGTAGGACCAACTTTAAACTGTTCTGTAATCCGGGCGTATAAGGAATACTGCTATCACCTCCTTTTACTTCGTACAATATTTTTGATTAGTGACTCATTATTGGTGATAGTTCTTTATACTGTCAAGTTATTTTTATATATATTTTTCGTTATTACGAAACAGGTTGAGACAGGCGTGCGTGAAGGTCAAGAAGTTTCGGTTCACTATGACCCTATGATCGCGAAGCTTGTGGTGTGGGGACAGGACCGCACCGAAGCCTTAGCCAAAACTAGAAGAAAACTTTCCGAGTATCAAGTAAGTATTGTGTGTGTATCACATTTTCTTTTATTTCGTTTTGGTACATAAACGGTTAACAAACCATATTTACAAACAAGAGAGTAGTCTAAATTATACAATTAGAACATAATAAATTTGCTAACCAATGTACACACTCATTAACCAATTTTTTTTAATATATAGTAGACAACGTCTAAATTTGTAGAAAATATTCTCAATCATAGTTTATTTTAAAAAATATTGTTTTTGTATACAAATGAGTTTTGATGAAAGATGTCAAGTTCGGTACTGATGCCGTTCTAAAGTCGGCACATACGATAAAGCTGATTGTTATATATTATTAATTGAAAGTGGAATTTTAAATAGTGTAGGGTTTCTGGGGTTCTGGGGTTGCTGGGGTCACTGATAACATAAGACAAGCTGGGAAATAAGAAAGTAACTGTGATGGTGCTCGTAGAGTTACGTACGTACGTACTCGTACCATCACGTATACATTTATATACAAATGTGTGTATATTTGTATGTATATATTAATATTTATATGTGATTCGATCGCTCATCGTTTTATTTTTACATCATAACTTATAATTTTATGTATTTTATATTATTAAGTATTTATTTGAACGTAAGTATGTATCTTGAGTATTTCATGTAATTGTATTTATATTTAGTTATGTTAAATTTAAGATTTAAAATATTGTTTTTTAAAGTTTAAAAAAAAATTTAGTGTTTAAAATTTGATTATACTGGCAGAGAATGCCAACAGGCATTAAGTCCGCCCATTGTATCCCTTTTTTGGTTTTGGTGTTTTTTTTATGCAGTACAATTTTATGCAGTAGGCTAAGATCCGTAACATAACTTAAGTACATATAAATGCAATACTATAGAAATTAAAATGTCTGAGACGATCCTCCTGCTCGGAATTAAGATTTGATTAAGAATTGCACTTAGCTATTATAGCTTTAGTATTAGCTTTCTATTATTTTTTATAATGGTTTCCGCAAAGTAAAAAGTTTAACTTCTCCTGGAACAGTATCGTTCCCCTCAACAACGTCTCGGTTGTCGATATTTTTTGGCCGCTCGAACTGACTTCCAGAATGATCTCTTTCCAAGGCTATATCTCATCAGCGAGTGATTTATTAGGACTAAAGCTTGATATAATCATAACGAGTTGCCTATTAAGATGACACTGATTAAATAATTCTACTACACCCAACCCTTTCATACCGCGATCTTTGAAACTTACACTCGTAAATATCCCTGTTACTAACTTTTTCTGTCTTCGAAAATTCTTAATGGCTCTGGAATTATATACATTTATTAAGTATGTGCGAAGCAACGAGTAAAGCTGATACTAAATTTCTTTTTTTTTTGTATAATTCAGGTAGCCGGCTTAGAAACAAACGTGAATTTCTTGCTGCGCCTCAGTGGTGCCAGTGCTTTCGTGGCGGGAGACGTGCACACCGCATTTATACCACAGCACGAGCGGGAACTCTTCCCCGACACCGAACTTGTGCTCGACGAGCAGCGCGCAATACAGGCCGCTCTTGGATATGTGAGTTTTTTGAGAAATAACTATTGTATTTCAAACTAAGACAAAGATATGTTAGCATTTGCCTTGAATAATAAGACTTATGATAGTCACATTTAATGAACTTGCTGTGCTCCAGTTATAAGTAATTAGATTGCAGATTCCAACGGATCGGTTTCTGCAATTCCTCGTCCATGCGCGTATATATCGATTATCAGTAATTAATAAGATCATCTAAGGCGTGTTTTTAATGTCTCATCATAATGGGAGCCTTTATGGCAACTGTAGGAGAAAGCCTCCTCTTCAGATGTTGAAGTTTGTCGCAGTTGACACGTTTGGCAGCATGGTTGAAAACCACAACAATAAGATTTAACACAGACATAAGAGAAGCAAACTAAATATATCGATCAGAAATACCTGGCAATTTTATAACATACAAAAATTACTCACATTCATTCTAAAGTCAGGACCGTATTTGGAAATATACTTTAAGCCAGCCATATATGTTCGTTTTCCTGACAGATTCCGAATTGACTGAAAATATTTATATTCAAAAAATTTAATAGTTATTGTTTTATGAAGGAAATGTAAATTTTGTTTATTTTTAAATAATAGACTTTTAAATAATTTCTTACAGATATCCGGTTTGATTAAGGGATATGCATTCATTTTACATTCAAATACAATTTAACAATGGAATTTATTAATAAATACAAATGGTGGTAATTTTGTTCCATCACACAATACTTTCGGAAATCATAACTAGGTACGTCCTTTGAGCGGAAAACACCTATATGTTTCGCGAATTAGGTCTGCTTCTCTTATGTCTGTGAGATTTAAGAAGAAAGCTGCCTGTTTCCTGGAATTCTTCTGACGGTAATAGTGAAATATTTCTTCCAGCTAATTAATTCACAAAGAGCCACCTGTGCGAACGACACATGGAAAGGAATATCAGTAGCACCGAACTCTTTCAGGCCGAACTATCAGCTGCGTAAATCTATTAATTTCAAATTCGATGATAAAGGTAATATTCCACAAAAACTTTTTTATCATCTCAGAACATTAGACTTACGTACATTTTATATGTAATTTAAATTTAGAGGTAAACAAGACCAAAAGTGTGTGTAATTCAAGTTTTTAGTTAAATTTTACATTTCTCGTAATGCGTTGTTTATCTAACATAGGTAAAGGTAAGTAACAACTTGACGTCTCACTGCTGAGGCGGGCCTCCGTTCCTTTTTGTGAGGGTTTTGAAGACGGGAATACGCCACGCTGCTTCAGTGCGAGTTAACGGAAGTCACATGTCGAAATATTTTTGTATCGTATCTTCTTTGGGCGCGATGAGAGTAAAATGGCACGGAGAAATTTTAAGGAAGCGTTTTCTTGCAACGTTTCTGTTATCTATATAATATTATTTCTCAAAGGTGTTTTTTGTCGTTATAAAATATCTCCCTTAATACTTTACCAATATTAATGTTTGATACGCCATTTTGAAGATTATTTATCCATATAATGACGAAAAAGTCTTAAAATTAATGATCTCGATTAATTTTTTTTTAATATTGAATTAATTAATTAAATTGTAAAAAGCGCCATCTGTTGACAATTTTTTCACCTAACCTTCATGACAGCTGTCAGTAGGAGTTGTTGACATTCTTCAAAGAAAGTAGATAGCGCCATCTATACATGATCAAGATACTGTGCAAATTTTTCGCACGGATTAGCTAGTTATCTATTAGTTAATAATTGATCATATACTTTATTGTTTTGTTAGATACGATGTGTCTCTCACGATGTTTCTTTACCGTTGAGCACGTGGATCAGCACATAAAATTGCTATTCACAAATTTAGTGGTACCCCTTTTTAAAGTATTACCTTTTTGATAATATGTTACAAATACGTTAAATGTAATGAAAGAAAACATTACTTATTTACGTACATACTGAAAAAGTCAATCACATGTCTGGCGTTTGTTTACATTCATATTGCCAAATGTCAAACACATAATAGTCTGTGTTGAAACAGTCGGACAGAGTAGAGATTATCGCCATGGAATTTTAAAATGTTGCCCACAAATAATTACTCAAACCTCAATAACGTTCAAACTTAGCATTTGTATGAATTACTAGCTGATGCCCGTGACTTCGTCCGCGTGGATATAGGTTTTTTTTGTAAATATTTCACTAGGAAAATTTGATTTTTCGGAATAAAGTATCCTTTATCCGTCTTCAGAACGCACTATCTCTTTGCAAAATTTCATCAAGATCGGTTCAGCGGTTGAACCGTGAAAAGGTAACAAACAGACAGAGGGACAGAGAGAGTTACTTTCGCATTTATAATATTAGTACAGATGGTCAAATTTCGACCACAAGGCGATTACTAGTATTTATAATTATGCTTTTTTGTCCGAATTTATTGACGTTGGCTTCGTAACGTGTTTTTAACATCAATATTTTTTTTACACATGAATGTTCCTTTTACAATAAGGCAATTAACTTTGTTTAAATCTAACATTAAAATTTTGCGAGGCACATTATTAAAAATTCTTGTTTCAGACGTCAAAGTAAATATCGAATACGAAAGCATCCCTAACATGTACAAAGTTCAAGTTAACGACGGAGAATGGAAACAAGTTGAGGCATCCCTAAAGTCCGCGGGCAACGGACTACGTTTGATCACTAAAGTCGACGATAAGACCACTAACGTCGGCTTTCTGACATATGATCAGGAAGTGCACATATATGATGAGGTAAGCTTTTTTTTAGGACTGAGGTTACTGTTAGCCCGAAGGCTTTCACAGCTATCATTGGATTGGATGGTGACCGAGCGCTGTGGGCGCTTATCCGAAACCTTTATTTATGGCTGAGCATCGCAAGGGCCCGGCGGGGACCTCGGCTTGAACCGTCATGTACCTGACTCGAGCTTACTTCATTCGGAAGAGTTATTTACACTATTATCTGATTTATTTACATTTACTGAAATACTGCTTACTGAATACTTTCTAAGATATAGCGTAAGAAACTCCAGCGGATTGTTTGATACGGCCTTGCAGACAGCGGGAGTGGAATGATGGTATTGGTGATGAGCGTAATTTTGAGTACAGTGCTTGGGCCCTAGTGGTCACGTCGTCCGTATCATCGAGGACGAGCCTCGGTCTCCTATTTCCGCGAGTCGATTGTTGGTGTAACAAGATGTGGTTGTATTTGGCGGCACTCACTACCAGTGGGTTGGGGTGCGTGACGACAGAGACGAAATATCGGCGGGAGGCCAACTCTATTGACTTATTGAGCTATTGTTTGAAGCTCAAAATCGATATGGAGGTTTATATCACGCAGCTTCCATGGGGAGCACCGTGGTTCTCCTTGTACATGACCCGATTTTGGATGAGAACCTGGAGTCGGTGAATGTGACGCGGGGAGACAAGTTCAAATACGGGGCTTGCGAATGTCGTGATTGGTTGAGACAAGCAGGTCAAGTGAGGTAGTGGTTGGTTATTATACAAAAACGGAGATACGTTCCACGTAATGCCACGTAAACAGTGGAAGAAAATAATAAAAGAAAATTCACTCTTTTATGAAGTGATTAGGGATGGGGGAGAGGGGGGATGTTTGTAATAGGTAAGATGCATTAGTAAATCATGGCGTAACGACTCCGTGTACTGTGCGAAAAATGACAAGGGATGCTTCTATTGGCATTTTTGTTCATAGTTCGTTTAGGCTTACTTTGTGACAATCTTTTACTGGTGGTAGGATTCTCATGCAGGAATCCGTCTAGGTAAATACCACCGCAGGGCTTGTTATTCTGCCGAGAAGTATTAATGTGCTAACATTACTGTATTTCGGTCTAAAAGGCACCGAGAGCTAGTGTAACTACTACTAAAGACTTAAGAACTGATCTAGTTCATCAGTTTTTTCAGTGTCTATGAAAAAAATATTTCCATCTATCCGTTTAAGATTTCTAACTCAAAAAAAATGGTCTTTGGCGCTCTCTATTGGTTGCTTCATATTTCTTGAAAACAATTTTGGTCACGCTTAGATAGTATGTTTAATACACAAAAAAGATTAAAACAAATTTTTGAATTTTTTTTATTAACTACGGCTATTATTAGCAGTGCTATTTCTAATTTTTGGGAACTTTTTGTATTAGCTCTTGTTAGTCTCCTGTGTGTTTAGATACTTTCGATTATTATATGGCATTTACTAAAAGTATACATTCCTATTCATCGCCAGAACGGACAAACTGCGGTGCATCTCCCACGACCCAAGTACCAGACGTTAACAAACGGCGACGCTGCCTCTTCCGCCAATAGCGCGAGTTCACCAACACCCGGCGTCTTGGAGAAGATACTCGTCGAAAAAGGAGATAAAGTAGGAAGATTATTTTCGATCAAAACGATTATGTTCTAGATCTATAATGCAATTTGTTATTGGTTGTAGTTTGTAAGTAAATAAGCTGTATTGTAGGGAAAGACTTCCCCTTTCACAGACAGCATCAGCGTATGCTCGGTTGTCTCCTGGGTAAGCGACTGGCTTCTCCGATATGGGTCGCCGGTCAGACTCCCTCACGGGACAGATATTTGTATTTATTAATTATGAGGAAAAGTTACATTTGTTTATATTGCACATGGAATAACATTAACCATTCACAAGTTTCCAGAAATAAGGTAAGAGTTGTATATTTATATTTACGAATACGTATAGAACAATATAGGTTACCTATTATTTAAGAAGATCGAATGTTATACATCATTACTACATTACTGGTGGTAGGATTCCTATGCAGGAATCCGTCTAAGTAGGTACCACCCCAGGGCCAGTTATTCTGCCGTGAAGCAGTAGTGTGCAAACACTGCTGTGTTTCGGTTTGAAGGGCACTGTGAGCTAGCGCAATCACTGGGCATATGAGACTTAAGAACCCATGTCTCAGGGTGATGGGCACGGTGAGGTGTCACACAGAAATTTTCTGGGTGACACAGCATTTCTTATGGCCAGACGTTCCACTTACTATCAGGTAAACGTTTTGCTCGTTTCATCACTTTATGCTAAAAAAATAAATAAAAAAAAATCATTGTAACATTCTAGAAGCTCGGCCGCCAAAATTCGTTTCAGTTGATTAATAGCGGTAGAGAATAAATCCACGTCAGTATGGTCGCTTATGGAATTACAGAGTCTGCAAGTGCGAACAAAGTAAGAATTCTACCTATAATTCGACCCCACCAATGGCACGTACAACCTAAGCTTATGATTTATTTCTGCTGTTGACTGTGCGCGGAACGACGAGCTTGAGGTGTTCAAGAAGTTCCCTTTTTTTATTTGATAAAGTGACGAGACGAGCAAAACGTTCACCAGATGCTAAGCGCAACGTCAGCCCATAACAGATGCTATGTTACTCAGAACATTTCTGTGTAGCACACACTGCGCCCGTCACCCTGAGACATTAGTTCTTAAGTCTCGTATGCCCAGTGATTAAGCTAGCTCTCAGTGCCCTTCAGACCGAAACACAGTAATGTTTGCACGCTACTGCTTCACGGCAGAATAACTGGCCCTAGGGTGGTACCTAGACAGATTCCTGCATAGGAATCCTACCACCTTGAGTCTACACTGCATTAATAATCTTTGATATGTCTGCGAGTTTATAGTGGTAGTAAGTGTTGTCTTATGCATCGCAATTTATATGTACTATCATAAACTTTGATCTAGTGTTCTAAGTATATCATGAAACATTTTTGAATTGACTCCAAACGTTTATTATGAACAGCATACCGCGGATTCCACGAAATAGTTGTTCCTCTTGTGAGTGTTTGTGCGAGTTTATTTTGTTTAAAACACCCACGAATACACACACATACAGAAGATATCATAAGGTGGGGCCATAATTAAATAAAAACGTGCAGTTCACACGCGGTAGAAGTGAAGCGTTCCGAAAACTAAACTTCGAGAGAATGATATGAAGGTAGAATATCAGGAGTAGGATAATTGTAGGGTTTATTTATTATAATATTGTTACCAAGTTTGAAAATTATTTCATATTTTATTCTACATATTACATAACAAATTATACAGACTCCAAGTTTTCAATTTCAATGAATGGCATGAGTGGCTATGGTAACTAAATAAATAAAGTTTAAATAGGACTTTTGGCGCCAACTCGAAAAAGAGCAGTAGAGTTTTTATTTAATTTTGTAATTTCTGTATATATATGGAGTTTTGATGTTTGATAATGATAATTTATAATGCAGCAAGTGCTCCTGAAATTGTACAGTGATTGGAAAATTGAATTCAAGACCAGAATTGTGCTTTTCGTTTTGTCTCCATCAGTCCAGCAAATCTTCAGTAAAAGTCAACTATCGATTTACTGTTGATCATAATTTTGAAGTCTTGCTGCTGGAAGATTGTGTACTCTGATATGTTACTTGACACTGGAATAAAGTTTATGACTGTTTCCATTAACATACATACATAAGATCACGACTGTATCCCATAAGGGGTAGTCAGAGACTAGGTACTCACTGCAAAAGCAGATGACTGTCACAATCCACGTTTCACCAAAACAATATAATGCACTTGGTGTGATAGGTGGTGAGCCCATCGCCACCATGCGCTACTGGGTGCACAGTGCAGTTCCTTACTCGCCTTTTACGAGATCCATTAGATGAAATGGAGTGGTAGTATTCTTTTAACGAGCCGCCACCACACGAAACTAGAAATATCCATTATCGTAAATAAACGCGATAGTAATTGGCTATTGCGATTACTTACCAACAGATATCTGACTAAATATGTATACTTTTTCGGAGCACATAAAGAACAGCTGAATACCCCGATGGAAACTATTTTGATTAAATCATTTTCTTATCATAAATCCGTATGGCTGGGTTGTCTTCTCTTTTCAAGATACTATTGACACATTCGATCGATGGACATTTCATATTTTCTATGGAACAAAGTGACAAGACAAATCATTCACTACATGGTAATTGCAACGTTAACTCATATCTGTTGCTGTGTCACCTAGAACATTCAATTCTCTCAGATTAAAGATACTGCTTTCGACTCTTACTGATCGAGAGAGTGGCTCTTATATATCTTTGCACCATTTTTTACTTCGCTGTAATGTAGCCTACATTGATGATTTTTTTTTTGGGTCACCGGAATGTCCTTGATCTATAGTTCCAATTATAAGTTAAAATAGTTTTGTTTGTACTGTGCTGCCGGTACTAAATTTTATAAAGAATGCAATGCTGTCAATAAGATTTATCATGTAATAGTTATTTTCTTTAGCTGCCTTTAAACAGCACCCGACTGCTACGTCGCAGGTACCGTGTTCGAATCTCAGCCGAAGACTACATTTGTGCACTTTGTTTGTTGGTTACCGGGTCTAGTTGTACTATGATTCTCTGACACTGCAGCCTAACCTACCTCCGATCTTATTGCATGACCATTAAATCAGGTGCTACACGCAATTTAGAACGAATCAGTGTTTGTGCGTATTTGTGGCATTATAATATCTCCTGCGCTATTCGGATCGGATAATATTCGGAAGTTGTCGCCGTGCTCGAAAATCAGCCAGGAGGATATCATAGGCCTCTTACAGTGGAAGGATTTGCCATAACCTCATCTATGATGTTCACTGCTGCACGAAACCGGTCTGGATAATTTGTGTGATATATTTGAGATAGTTATTTCGCCATCTGTCGCATGATACGTCGGTTGTACTGACCCTTTCCCTTAGTCGAGTTTCTCGATATTACCGGAACAAGAGTAAGAGAAGAGAAGAGAGTCGCAGATTGTCTTTCCAAAAGTGAGCTATGACGAGCAGTGAACTTACAAACAGTGGGAGATGAGGATTTTTTTTTGAAAAAAGTGATGTAACGAGCAGAACGTAACCAAACGTACCTGATGCTGTGTGCAACGTCTGCCCATAGCAAATGCTGCATTACCCAGAACATTTCTGTTGGACACCGCACTGCGCCTATCACCTGAGACATCGGTTCTTAAGTATCAATCCCTGAGACATCAGTTCTTATGTCTCACATTCACACACATGGCATTCATAGGGAGCATGCTCTCAATCGGCGGCTGACATTACGTTTGGTGTGCACGCGGCCTTAGCTTAGGTACTGAAGTATCGATCTGTTATTAATATATAATAATTTGTATCTGTTCTGTACTGTATTATTTCATCATCATCATGTTTCGGAATAAATAAAAATTGACAGTCAATACTTGATGTCGTAGGTTGTAAAGGGTCAACCACTCTTCGTCGTGATAGCTATGAAGATGGAGTACGTGGTGCGTTCGCCGCGGGACGGCGTCGTGACGTCAGTTGCCGCAGTCAAACAAGGCGACGCCGTCGGCAAGGGCGCCCAGATCGTAGTACTTGAAGGAGACAACTGAATTGATTATGAATCTTAATTTTAGACATATCACTTATAACGAATCTATACCGTGCTGTAATGTAGGATTTTTAATACAAAGTTATATACTCGTAATTGAATAGATTTATATGTAAGACATAGAAAAGTATTAAAATGGAATGGAAAATTTCTCCATTTTTTTTTTGTATATTTGTGTATCTCAGCTAGAGCCTATTTCATGTCAGTAATATGTTTTTAACTTTCTTATTCATATATCATATACATGTTTCGTTATTTTATCACTGTCTGTACCACTTACTTCTTGTAAGTATCTATAATTTTGACAATGTGTCTTGTTTAATCTCCTTAAGAATAAAAGTACAATGTTATGCATTTAAGTTTTTACTATATTAATGTTTTTTATATAAAGTGTTTTCTTAAAAAAATACAAAGTGAACACAATTTTTAATTTATTTATACTGTATTTTTATTACATGAAATTTATAAAATTTCTTTATATTATATAGTACTTTATACTAATATTTTGTATTATTTTTGAAAAATCAAAATAATATTGTACTTTGTCGCTGTATGATGCCAAATATGATGATGTAACAGGTTACATCTGTTCTCGTGTATACTGTAGATTGACTATAGTTTTTGAAAAAGAGATCAAATTGATTAAAAAAATAGACAATATTCTAATAAATAATTGATATTCTAATAGATTGTAAAACCCCACACTCCAGAAAATTATTATAATTTTATGAAACAAATTTGTTCTCAACGAAGCATACATACATTGTGTAAAGTAAAAAATAAACTTTGGTGTCGATGATACAAATCGACCACATATTTACTGCTTTAAAAAATAATAATATCTCTGCTATAATTGTTTAAAGCTGAAGATGAAAGTTACAGCTTTCAGATATCTTTCGTTTTCTTTTTGTTCATAGTTAAGGTCGAGTTTTACACTGGAAACGTGCCTGATGGTAAGCGGTGCGACTTAGATAACTTGTTCACAGTTTGCTTGAGAGAAGCTTAATGACTCTCCTTGAAGAGTCAATGTTCTATCGGCTTGGAAAAAAATACTCTCTATAAAGAGATCACTTTCTGTACGTACCAAAACGACATCACAAATTGCTTTGTGCATGTCTGAGTTACTTCACAAATAAAAAGATTTTTTTCTGGTCGCCTTGTCGACGGATAGTAAAAGGGAGAAACCATAGAGTCCTCTTGCACCTACCAGAAGTCCGAAAATTTACTCTGCAGAAAATCCACTGACATCGGTAGGTATTTAGAGACGCACGTAAATGCCTACCCCATTGCTTCTCTCTTCTTTAACAAACTAAATCATTAAAGTCTTGCCACTGACAAACAAGAGTCACTGTCACAGTTTTGTATTAGTAAACCGACGTATCGTAACCGTGGTATCTTGTATACTAGAGACGCTGCTGCTTCTGGATCTAGAAAACAACTAAATATAGAATGTATAAACGGCCAGGTAACGAGGTAAATAATTTTCAGAAATATAAAGATATTATGATTACTTTAAAGCCTAAAAATATCGATAGCAAAGTGATAGTTTCCGTTTACTGGAGATTTGTTGGACTGATAAAGACGAACCGGAATGTACGATCTCCACAGTCGTGTATTGAATTGGCCAATCACTAAACATGTTTACGGGAACTTGCAGCATACTAAGCTGTCGGTATAAAAAATTTAAACCCCAAAATATAGTTAAAAATAAGAAAATTTAATTAAAAAGTAGTAATTTTGAATTCGGCACCAAAAAATCTTGGGTAATCGCCAGTGACCACCTATTGTGTGCTCGTTTGTTCATTTGTTGCAAAGGTAACTTAAATATTAAAACGTTTTAAAAATCTAACGAAGCAGTAAGAACAAAATAATACGTTACGATCAGGTGGGATCGTAGTGAAACTACTGCACTGCAAACTAGTGCAGTTTAATTATTTAAAAAAAATATTATGCGTGTAAATTTGTTCATAGATTTACTTGTCTAGTCGCGGGCTACAGATCTTCAAGCTCTAATATTAGTGCCAGAAGACTATTAGCAATAACATCTCCAAAAATGTAGTTATAAGGCAAATTTCAAATAAAAAAATTGCTTGTTGACGATTTTTTATAAGAATATATTTATATAACAAAGAGTGTATAATGACTCTGCTTCAAAATATGTTTGTATTTTTGGTACGTACCGAACGTCGCTAAGATCGAAACCGGCTATGAACACATTATGTTACAAACCTTCCTAAATAAATACTACATTATAATGCTTAGAGCGTTTTCACGTTGTCCAGTATAATATCGGTATCGGGTTCCGATACGCTAACGGGCCACGTAAAATGTATGAAATATATCGGATCTCATATAGTGCCCGATAATATGAAATACCTAGTTTATACATTTTACATTCTCTTAATCGTATCTGAACCAGAAACCTGTGTCGTGTCGGACAATGTGAAAACTCTCTTACTAATATATAGTACTCGTAAATCTTCTAAACGTTTTCATTTTTAAAAAAGTATATTTTAATATATACTCTGTAATATGCACACATAATACAGGAGAAATCTCCTGGAATCACTATTGATTCCAAGTTACAGTGAGGAGCACACATTGAAAACATAGCTCAATTTAGTTATGCTATTTTTGCCATAAGAAAGATTAGATAGCTGACTGATGAAGCTACAGCTAAATTAGTATATTATGCATACTTCCACAGTATTTATCTGAGGGTAGGATTCCTATGCAGGAATCCGTCTAGGTAGGCATCACCTCAGACCAGTTATTCTGCCGTGAAGCAGTAGTGTGTAAGCATTACTGTGTTTTGGTTTAAAGGGAACGCGAGTATCCGATGAATCTGTAAAAGCCAAAAAAGGCTAACAGCAATTACATCACCGAAATTATATAAGGGAACGTGAAAACGCTGTGAGCTAGCGTAATCACTGGGCATTTGAAACTTATGTCTCAGGTTGACGGGCGCAGTGTGGTGTCACACAGAAATATTCTGGGTGACACAGCATTTGTTGTAGGCGGACGTTGCACTTACCATAAGGTGATCGTTTTGCTCATGTCGCTTTATACAATAAAAAAAAAAGTATTATTTCCTATGGCGTATTAGTGCAGCTGGATTGGAAACAATATTTATTTTGCAATAACAAGCATTTCGGGCAATCTATAACATGGGATCTCGCGAGTCACGAAAACGAAAACTATTAGACTAATATTTTGAAGGAAGGTAAGTTAGCAAAGTAACTTACTTTCCTTCATTATAATGGATTTCCGCAAAGTAACGCCTGATTCTATTGACTAATATTTTGACACTTTCGTCGTTATTTATTCTTGATAATATATGTATGTACCTACGGCAAAACATTAACTTATTAAATAAAAAAAATATTTTATCCTGTAGAATGGGTCGAGAATGTATCCTCTAGCGGCTAGCGGTTTAGCGGCTATGTTTAGGTTACTAAAAGTAGACAAGTCTTTTCTTAGTAGATTTATAAATTTTTATAATAAAACTCCTAAAAATGTAACACAAAAATCGGAGATAGATTTTAAAAAACTTGTCAAGAAGACATTATTAGATAAATCGTATTATAAAATAGATAATTATATAGAGGACAAAGATGTATGGAAATAACTCATACTCTGCACTTGCAAACCCCCTGGCTACTACATTTATGATGTAGTAATCAATTTTATGTAAGATATAAATGACATTATGTAATATGGTATTGAAGAAAAAAAAGACTCCCAGTGTTTCTTGCCGGTTCTTCTCTGAGAAGGACATTTTTTGAACCGGTGTAGATTTTGACGTTCATAAGAGCTTCAAACAAGCCTAAATTAAATAAAGAAATTTTGACTTTGACTTTTGAGTAACTAACTCCAGGGTGCCCAAGGGGCCTCGTCTCGGTTAATTTCTTCAATCGGGTGGTGTGGGGGGTTTTGTTTCATAATCATGCAATTATACATAAAGGGTAATACGGTACTCGGGATACGGAAAGTGACAGATGCCAGAAAGACGAGTGATCAATGATGACACTCAGATGCGCTAACATATTTAAAGAAGTTTGAGCCGAACCTTTTTGGCTTTTATAGCTTCATCGGATTCAGGGCTCATGGGTACGAACAAGCATAAATACATACCACCAACTTGGTTAGTTGAATACTCTAAGATTACGACTGATCTAAACTATACTCTATGTTTCACTCGTCTGCTCAAATATGGCTAAAACAATTGACTTGTGTCCATAGTTTTGTTAACCTGAAGATGTCGTCGTTGTTGAAATTGGCTGGAATATTATCATCATACACTTCTTCATACCTTTTATCGAAATATTCAGCTCTTTAGGACCTCCTTGTAAAGTTCGTAAACTAAATTAAGTGTTCTTTATCTTTTTTTTTTAATACAAACAGATATTATACGAAAAATGAAAAATATGTGCCTGTCAGCTAATTTAGATTTTTTACATTTTTTGTTTATATATTCAATACTTTTGTAAAACTAAGAACTATAGTTTTAATAACAAATCCGATATTTAAAAAATATCGCAAAAAAATATTTTACAACAATATCTTTTTTCATTCCTTCGTAATCAAATTTTTTAGGACCTACGTATAGCTAGGGCGAGTCACTATTCAAACATTAAATTTGAAATTTTAAAATACTTAGTAGCAATTAATGTAAATAATATAACTAAAAGCAAATTTTGAGCATTTACTTCATGGGGGGCGTAGCTCAGATGGTAGAGCGCTCGCTTAGCATGCGAGAGGTACCGGGATCGATACCCGGCGCCTCCAAATTGTTTTTTACGTAACTTTTTTGTATTCATTTAATATAGTGTTTTTTACATTTTTTAGATGTTGGATGACACTTTAGATATTTTTTGTTTTATATTAATGTTCATTACGTAACTTAATAGTATTAATTTGATTAAACATTCAGATATTTTTGTACTTGAGATGCCGTAATAATTTTCAAACTGTATTATTTCAAAAGTAATGGAAATACAATTTGATTTTATTTAAAGAATGTTCCAAATGTTATTTTTTTTATATGAATTTGTCAGTATGAACGTTCTTTTATTTACTGCTATTATTTTATTATTATTACTATTTATTTACGAATCTTTTATTTACTCAATTTAATGTATTGTAACATATATTTTACATAAATTTTAGTTTGTTCTTCTTCAAACTTACTGAATTGTAAGCACAGTTCAGTTACAAACTTAAACTGTGCCAAATTTCACACTCCTCCGTGCGCGCAATATACTTAAAAGGGTGTACAAAGTTTTTTTCAATATATGGATAATTAGCTGATGCCCGCGAGTTCGTCCGCGTGGAGTTACGTTTTTCGAATATCCCGTGGGGACTGTTTTATATTCCGGGATAAAAAGTATCCTTTGTTCGTCTGCAGGTTGCAAGCTATCTCAATGCCAAATTTTGTCAAGATCGGTTCAACGATCGAGCCGTGAAAAGGTAACAAACAGACAAAGGGACAGAGAGAGTTACATTCGCATTTATAATATTAGTATGAATTAAAAAACAAATTTTGCATAGTGTTGAATCAAATACATTTTATTTATGGTAATAATAGATTTACGAAAATTTGAATTTTTATAACACTTTCACCTGTGAAAATTTTCATTTAGACCTGTGAAAATACACAACGTTCCAGGTAATTCGTTGTTGATAAAGATAAATTAAAAATTGCTCTAATTTGGGCAATGTCGAATAATTATCTTTTATAGGGATGTTTGGTATAATTTTAACAATACAATAGACATTTCCAATTTTGTCGGTTACTTGGTAACCAACGAACTACCTAATCGCCACATAGAAACTGCCGAAACGGTTAGATCTACTAAGCAATTTACGCATTTTAATAATGACACAACTATTTTACATGTTTCAAATTATCATCATGCATGATCTGGGAAGAACGTCTCCTACCAGAAACCTTTAGATGTTGTAACCTCTTGTACAGTTCGCATCTCAGAAACTTTAATATCGTAATGTTGAACGTATGACGTATATGGGGTGTGATGGCGCTACATCACTCCCCCGTTGAGATCGGGAGTCGTAATGAGCGTGGAGATCTTGAGACGTCAAGGGATGTTGTGCTCTTTGGCCGTACGGTTGAGACCGTGTCCAGTTGATCTGTGCGTCGAGACATATGGAGATGGTGTTAATGCCGAAGTAGTCAGCCTGAAAAAAGGGGTCGACGTTGAAGATCCTCAGTGGCTGAGAGTCTAGGAATCACGCGTTGTGCCGATGCTGTGGCTGCGATGGCTGCCGATGACGTTGTTGCTGTGGTTGAGAGAAGCTATCTGCATTATACATATCTCGTTGGGTTCTCCAGTAAAGCTTCTCATGAGGCGAGATAGGTGTCGCCACATCATCAAACTGATGCAAGATTCTGTTGTTGAATGGTAAGGTACTGCAAGGTACTGGCTTTTCGCTTGAAATGTACCTTAAGATTGGGCAATACAGCCACAATAATTCAATCTACGTGTCCGTGCTGTTTGTCGTTAAGAAGTTCCGTTATCCGCCTTCATAGTCCAAGTTCAGTCAAGTCCAGCGCGTCTTTGACCATAGTTAGCTACCTACTTTGTTCTGTGATGGTTATAAACATACATCTATAACTATACATTTTTTATTTGGTTTTGAGGAGTTGCCTGGTTTATCCAGTCCAATACCAATGACGCTTGGAGCTATACTGAACGCAAGTAAATTAAACATATTTTTTAACAAAATAGATTGTTAAAAAATTTGTTTAATTTAGGTTAATTTATACTGAAGGCAGCAATTTATACTGCAAGGTTATCGCAGATAACAGCAAATTGTAAAGGTGATAATCATCAACTTTGCTCAATACATCACACGAGCGCACTAAGTTATTGATATTCATATTGCTTACTACTAAATCTAAAAGTTATTGGTAACTAAGTAAGCAGATGCCTAAGATTCACCACTCTTGCATTTCCTATTTATGCCGCGAGAGTTAAAATCACCCCCTATCAGATATTCTCAGATAATTTCTAGTATTTTTTGGTGTTCAAGAACGAAAAAGGTATAATAACGGTAAAATGTAAATTTATGGTGCGAGACTCTGGTACTGCGAAGGCTAATCCGCCTGCCAAGCGTCGTGTACGTAAACCTACTTGGAAAAGTCCTATGTCCAGCACTGTTTGCGGACAAGAATTGTGTAAATAAATTTGCATACGTACACACATATAGTCACGCCTTTTTCCCGTATGAAGGGGTAGGCAGAGGCCACACACGTAGCCCACTCTTTGCCTTCGTGGGAAACGAGACGTGACGGACACAACACCGCCATTTTGGTAAGAGTCATAAAATTTCTTACTTTCTTACCCATTGCGTTCACACGAGCAGTATATATATTTTTGGTGATGTAATTGCTGTTAGCCTTCTCGGCTTTTACAGCTTCATCGGATACTGTGCAAATCTTAAATATTTTAAGTCATCTAATGACCGTCCGAGGGAGGCTGCGCGCGTCCATTCGGACTGTCGACTTGTGTGTCGGTAACTCTGGGCGGTGAGAACCGCCCTGGAACACGGGTGAATCGTGTTGTGGATCGTGACTGACGTTATCGTGGTCAGGGAGTGCTGAGACGTCCGTGTCGTCTAGCATATTTCGCGGGCGACGTTTGCGTTCGGTCGCGTTTCTGTTTGGTCGGTAATTTGCTGCTTTAACCACCAGCGGGTTCGAATGAACCGCGGCTTTTTCGAAAAACCGCCGTGATTATTCTCTGAAGTGTTCAGAGATTAAGGGCATTTCACAGTCGCTGTGAAGGTCTACGTTGCGTTGATACCAACCGGCTCCGGTGGCAGTTCGCAAGAATCGATTTTAAACGCTCTGTAACTTCTTTAATTGATTGCCCGTCGCGTGAGCGAAAGCGACGCAAGCATAGTCCATTACGGGTCTTATGCAAGTCTTAAAGAGGCGAAGTTTGTGTCTTAAGCACATTTTGCTTGAGGAGCAAGTTAATGGGTATAGACGGCTTCAGATAAAAGCCGCTCTATTGCGTATATTTTTAATGTGTGTAGCGAACGACATCGCTGCGTCTAAAGTGACCCCGAGGTATTTGACGATTCCCAGGGAATAGGGCGTCCGAACAGGGTGATCGTGCCTAGCTGATTGTTGCCGATTGGGTGACATCGTCTAGCGGGCTTTGGTCGAGCAGTATAGTGACATCATAGCACAATATGGTATGAAAAATAAATAAATTTGATAGTCTTTTAATAACATTGCTGTGTTTCGGTTTGAAGGGCACTGAGAGCTAGCGTAATCGCTGGGCATATGAGACTTAAGAACTGATGTCTCAGGGAGAGGGGCGCATTGTGGTGTCACACAGCAATGTTCTGAGTGATACAGCATTTGTTATGGGCAGACGTTGCACTTACCATCAGGTGAAGGTTTTGCTCGTTCCGTCACTTTTATTAAATAAAAAAAAAACGAATGCTGTCAATCAATTTAATGCAAAAGTTTTAAATGTAAAGACTATACTCGATAACATTGTGTGATATTATAATACAATATAAAAGACATATATACGGGAACATATATCAGAAAAAACTAAAAGTATCATAACTATCGCGGTTTTTCTTAATCGCGGTGCCTTATCATAGCTGTGGTTACGACAACAGATACGGTACGCCTCCCACTGTGCTATTTCTATCGTTACCTCGTTGCCCGTTATTAACTGCCACATTTGTAGAATGTGAATATCGCCTAAATAATAATTGATGTCATATAAAATGTATATATACCACGTCTAATTCTTAAATGATATCAATTATTATTTAATTCAATTATGGTTATCTGCAAGTACGGCATAACTATACAAAATCTGATATCTGACATTGAATTTGTTCCCAGCAGTAGCCGTTGTGACTTGACGTTAAAATTGCTAGAAAAACAGCTTAGCAAAGTAACAGCCTATTGATGTCCCACTGCTGAGCACAGTCCTCCTCTTATTTCTGAAAGTATTTTTAGAGCCGGGAAGAGTCCGCCACGCTGCTCCAACGGGGGTTGGCGGACTTCACATGTCTTCAGAATATTTTTATTGTCAGACGTGCATGCATGAGAAAACCTCACGATGTTTTCCTTCACCACTGAACACGTGGTAAATCAGCACTTAAAATTGCTGGACAATTTTAGAGGTGCCGGCACCGGGGATCATACTCGGGTCACTCGCGTACTACTCGTATGAAATTGAAAGCGAGCGCCAGGCCCCTGGGCTTCCACGGCTCTAAATAAACAACTTACTAAAACGATATTTTTTGGACAAATCTGGTCTGTTTTAACATCTTACTATAGAACATAGACCTTACATAAGGAAAGGTCCCTATGAAAACATATAGAAGTGCAGTGCGCAACTCCATAACGAGCTACCGGACTACGTGTTTTAGAAATATTATTTTCGCGTGTGGTTGCGGAATTAGAAAACCGATCATCCCATTTCGTACCGTAAGCATATTAAAGTCGACAAAGGGAAATATGTAAGAAACATTTGGTATCTGGCAGAATGAAAAATTAACGAGTTAAACACTTTTCATACGAGGGGTGATCCAAAAGTAATGATAATCAATAATAAACACAATGAATAAAATAAATAAATAAATTTATTTCTCAACATAGTCTCCTAGCAAGTCTATACATTTAGTCCATCTCTTTTCTAATCCTAAAATTCCCTTAGAAAAAAAATCTTTATCTTGACTCTCAAAAAAGTCCTCAACCGCGGCCATCACGTCGCTATCATCGTCAAATTTCTTGCCTCGGAGGTGTTCCTTGAGTCGTGGAAAGAGATAGAAGTCGCTGGGGGCTAGATCTGGTGAATAGGGGGGGTGTTCCACCAGCTCAAAGCCCGCTTCCTGAATGGCAGCCATGGCAATTGCAGCTTTGTGAACCGGTGCGTTGTCTTGATGGAACAGCACTCCAGCCCGCAGTTTGCCTCGCCTTTTCTCCTTAATAGCCTCCCGCAATCTTCTTATTTGTTCTGCATAGTAGGAGCCTGTAATAGTGGCCCCCTTTTCCAAGTAGTCCACCATGATTATTCCTTCAGCGTCCCAAAAAACAGACGCCATAACCTTCCCTGCTGAGCTTGACACTTTGAATTTCTTCGGCGTCGGTTCATCGGATCGTTTCCATGTCATCGATTGTTGTTTTGTTTCAGGATCAAAATGGTGGATCCAGGTCTCGTCCATGGTCACAAAACGTGACAAAAAATTATCCTTGTCTGCCTGGAACTTTTCGAGATTTGCTCTTGACATGTCGACTCGTTTCTTCTTTTGCTCGTCGTTTAACATTTTCGGTACCCAACGCGCGGAGACCTTTCTCATATGCAATTCGTTCGCAAGGATTCTTTGAATGCTGCCATATGAGATCCCTGTGACCTCAGCTACATGCCTGATAGTCACTCTTCGATCTTCCAATACAACTTCTTCAACTTTTTTCACATTTTCTTCAGTGAGGGACGTCGATGGGCGTCCTTCGCGGTGTTCGTCTTCCGTCGATGTTCTTCCCAACTTAAACTCCTTAGCCCAGCGTGCAACTGTGGAATATGGAGGAGAAGAGTCCCCTAATGTTTCCACCAAGTCGCTGTGTATGTCTTTGGTAGACTTTTAAGCAGAGGTATTAATGACATTCTGATTGTGTTTTCCATTTGATGTTCACTCCTTGACAGTCGATCAATGAATGTACTCCCGGATCGTGGCCTATTATATGATTTTTTTCCAGACTATGTAATGAGTAAGTGACTGAAATTTTTGTATTTTTGTGCACTAGAATAACTCATACTTTGGATACCCCTCTACGTTCGATTTTATTCATGTCTAAGAACTTCTTCGTAAATAATAGTTGTAGATATCCATTTGTGCTATCTCAAATAATTCTTCTGATATAATGTTAATCTACCCCTCTATGGAATCATGCTTTCATGGCAAAAATCATATTTTTGTTACAAGTTTTTAATTTCGAGTCAAATGTTGCTAGGTCTATAGTACCAATCAATACAAATCCACCGAGCCTAAACATGCTGGAGCTATCTTGTTTAGTCGAAGAGTTCCTATAGCCAACTTCCGGCTCTATCATCAGACAATCTCTGTGGTACCATATAATTGCATTTTCATCCGATTTCCATATGAGTATAAATTTTAAGCTCAATCGTAAAACGGGAAGTGGGTCAAATTTAACTTGAAAGATTTGATTACTCACAGACAGACACCGGGACAGGTGAAACTAGAATAAAACAGTTACAGAATGTAGTATTTCATTGCTATCACGTAACTGACATAACGGTCCACGCTTTCAACGTTTGTTCTTTTTTACAGAGTGACAAAGTCTGTCTGTAATGTGTTAAAATATACAAAAACTGTAATAACTTCCACCGGGTTTGACTGCAACGTGAAAGGTACACGGCCCTTTACGTGGCGATTACGTTTAATTCTCCCAACTTATGAGAGAGGCCGCGTATGTCCATATATATATCTATAACCTTTTTCTCCTCTTAACTTTGTACATCCTTCTGATAATTTAAAACATCTTATCATTAAACGTTATCACGTTTAAAGGTGCCTTTGATTGTTTAAATATAGTGAAAGTTATACAATTTACTGTTTCACATGGAAAGAATAGTATCCGTAGGTACCTTTCTATTAAAATTTATGATTAATTTAGAATTGTTTACTAAATGTGATTTGAATTACAGTATGCTGGTTAATGTTTGTGACGTCATTGAACGGCATGTTTAGGCGACGCGACCCACCGTTCCTTTTACATAACAGCGTTATGTTATTGAACTCGATATGAAATGTAAAATATATTAATATAATTCCGACCACGTATAATCGAATAGTACAAAATATTCTTTGCCTACTCTGCTAGTACTCTACAATCTCGATCTTTTAAACTTTTAAGTCACTTTTTAAAATACTGCCCGTTGCCCACACTGGGAGTCCCGTATCGTGGGTACGATTTTGGATATCAGTTCCTCATTCAAAAACACCCAAATTCGGAACAACTATCCGTAAGTCATTCAAAAATTTATTCCATGCGGAAATCAAAGCCTGGACCTGTAAGCAGAAGTCAGTCGTGTAACCACTGCGCCAACTGAGCCCCTTAAGGTTTCAAGGTTGAAATAAAATATTTTTGATGTATTTGTCCAAAATTATTAGTTATTTATTAGGTTACTCTGCTTTCATGTCTTTTATGGGTTGGGTAGAGTTTCAGAACCTATTTTAGGGATTATTTTACACCATTATTACTTAAAAAAAATTTTAACATATAATTTTATTACATGTCGTTTTATTGTTTGGTTTATTGGTTTTACATACAACACAAAATATTATTGTAAAACTTTGTTACGTAACTAATTGGGAGCCTCACTTCAGTTTTTGTATGTATCTATATTGTACAATTTTAATTTTATTAATGTAATTCAAAATATAAGCAACGAAGCGGGGACATGAGAAGATTGATAGCCTCCGGAAGTGTATTTCTACACTTCCTTACCACGGAGAGTTTTTTTAATTTGTTTTTTTTGTTCATGTCCAATTTCAATCTGTACAACGCACCTATCTACGATGCAGGAAAAATACTGGCGCGTAAGTATTTAAAAAAAAGCAATTTTATGATTCCTTCAAGCCGATTTATTATGACTAATGGCCCAATAGTCGTACCGTACTGGCGACCGTAATCTATTAATTTTTTTATTAAAATTGAATGTATTTGTAACACTGTGTTCTGTGTCTTGTGTTGGTAATCCTGTTGTAATTGTGTTGGTAAATAAATAAATAAACACCTATTGTATATAATATACACAAATACTATATTATACACCTACATTTAGGCTTTCTACACTTTATTCCACATAAACTTTAACTATGCCTAATAATCTCACACTCCTCCGCGCGCAATGTGCTTAAAAAGGGGTACAATATTTTCAATATATAATATATCCAAACCCTCAAATCAATAATTTGACTTTAGCGATAAATGGTGACTGTCGAACCAGAGTCATCTAAAAAGTTTTATTTATTTATTTATTTATATAATTTGGAACGTCAACAGTACACACATTATATCCTATAAATTCTATCCTATAAATTCAGTTACATAATAAAGTCTGATGTGCATACCAATTACAGACGAACACATCACTTACTACAAATAGTTGTTACCTTATAACAATAAAACAATTAAGTAAAGTGTAAATGAGAACCTGATAAGTTATACAAAAAGAAAAAAAATTACTATCCATAAAAACGTAAAAAAAAAAAAAAAAAATAAAACTAAGCGGACGCCAGGAATGATTTCGAGATCATACGTTTAAACTCATTATAAGAATTTTGGAAGATGTCAATGTCGCGGTTTTTGCTTTGTAATGAGTTATATTCCCTGCATATTCTTACTATAAATTACTTACTATAAACTATAAGTTTTCTATTGTTTTAAAAAGTTCGCCTCTATAAGACTTGCATAAGACCCGTAATGGCATATGCTTGCGTCGCTTTCGCTCACGCGACGGGCAATCAATTAAAGAAGTTACTGAGCGTTCAAAATCGATTCTTGCGAACTGCCTCCGGAGCCGGTTGGTATCAACGCACCGTAGACCTTCACAGCGACTGTGAAATGCCCTTAATCTCTGAACACTTCCGAGCATTATCACGGCGGTTTTTCGAAAAAGCTGCGGTTCATGCAAACCCGCTGGTGGTTAAAGCAGCAAATTACCAGACAGAAACGCGACCATACGAAAACGTCGCCCGCGAAACGTGCTAGACGACACGGGCGTCTCAGCACTCCCTGACCACGATACGGTCAGTCACGATCCAGGCTACACTGTACACACAGTTAATAGCTTTAATATAACACGCACCACGACTCGCGACTGCCGTAGAGAGCGGCGCGCAGCAGTCGACAATCACACCGCGTACACACGATACACCCGTGTTCCAGGGCGGTTCTCACCGCCCAGAGTTACCGACACACAAGTCGACAGTCCGAATGGAGGCCCGCAGCCTCCCTCGGATGGTCATTAGACGACTCAAAATCATTTGAGATATTCGAAATCGCGCAATGCGGCAGCGAACGCGACACAGTCCGAATTTCGATGTTTTTGTAGGAGTTTATTTAAGCGAAGGCGAAGGCGAAAAGTGGGCTACAAAATATATAATAAACTAGCTTAACTCTGCCTCGCGTTGCTGTGGCTAAATGGTAAGGAAAAAAAAAGACAAAACGTAATATTTTAATATGTTTAATTTGACAACAGAACTGCAACAGAAATATAAATCACCTATGGCACAGAATATATTTAATTCTCCGTCGAATACGCCCTCGCCTTCAAATATGAATATGGACTTCACAGCAGAAATCTACAATAAGGGTTAATAACGATTGAAGATTTGTGCTTGGAAATCGCGCATAAAGTTTTCAATCAATCCGGCTCTATGAGAATTTTGTCCTTTGAGTTTGAAAGTTGGCATGAATTGATCTGTTACGATTTCTGCAGCGAACGACGTTATTTGAAATCATGAGTTGTATTTCCTTGTGTTTTGTAAGAAATGGTTTGATTCAGCAGTATATCCATACCATTCGTCTCTCCATTAAACTTCATAGCCTTGCAATGAGGACACACTTTAGTCATAGTGCCAATGACAACATGCTGGCTCAAACTATTAATCAACAGCTGCTCGATTGTAATCGAGTGATTGCAGATCATGGAGTTCGTCTTTTAGCTATTCTCAGCCTATCGCGTTCAGGAAATAGATCTGAAGCTGCAGAAGGCGATCGCTGGGCTCGTAACCGCGCATCATCAAGTCTGACTGCACATCACTCTGCTGCTTTCTTGGGACGTATTTGAGCCATTCTTTGTTTTTTTCGCTCCCGCCCGTTCTTCCACACTTTGATTTGCAAATACTCGCCGCACTGCTTCCGCTTCGCGAGTTTGAATTTCTTCTAGGCATTACTGTAATTAGCTAAAATATATTTCAATAAGTTATGAGAAAAATCGCTCTATCTCTGAAAATATCGATTGGGTCTCCTGATTTAATAAAAACTTGCGCGGATATGAATACAACGTTGTGTAAAAATTTCGAAACGATCGGTAAAGATCTTTAGTAGATTTGCGTTTTTAAACAAACAAACATTAAATTTTTATATTAACAATGTTGATTAACACAATCATTTTAAATTTTATTAATAACTATTAGTTAAACTATAAATTACAAAAGTCATTCTCATCACTTTATTCTTATACATTGTCTGAAAGCTTATAACTAGATAACAGATTTGAAAATAATTTCTTAAGTTTAATATTTCTCAATATTTCTCTCAATATTTCTCTTCATTTTCATACTATGATACTCGTACCTCCAGGGCGATTTTCGACTACTGCGACAACTTCCGAAGCTATCAACTGCGTAGGAGATATTACAGTGCCACGAGTGTGCGCGAAAAAACAGAGTCAGTCAGCCAGTCCCACTCCCAACCTACCCGCGCCTGATATAACGTTTATCGATAAGGTAGGAGGAAGGCTAGGAGGCAGTGTCAGAGAAACGAAGGCAATCACAAGCAACCAGACTCTACAACTACAATCAAAAATTAGTGTGTTGTTGGCTGCGGCTGGGATTTACAACCAAGTCCCGCGACATGCTGTCTCATAATAATTTGCTAACCAAGCTACTTAATCAATAAAAAAATATTGACTAAATTTGCAAAACAAATATAATGTCGATAATTTTTATTACAAACATACATTCACGCCTTTTATTAAGGAAATCAAATCGTTTTCAATGACAAGTTGCATAGAAAAAAAAATAGACTCGATATCCATACGAGGCGGTGATTCCTATAATAAGATAAAATTATAGAGTTGCAGGTTTAATTAGACTTTAAAGGCAATCAGATACATTTCAGATAGATTAAGATTTTTTTATAATTAATAAAGTTTTTCTTTAACCCGTTTGATTCAGCGCTTTATAAAATAGCTTAAAGTAAGCCGTTCGTTGTATTAAAAAAAATACTAATTTATTAAATACAACGCTGTTACAGATAAACCTGCCTATTAATATTTGTTATTACTTTGAGGTTTTGTTACCTGACCCGCCCACCCTTCGATACTGGTTTGTTGACGTTTTTTGTTAACATTCCCACAACAGCTGATCGGCACAACAAATCCATGTGATCGTCTACAGGCTGCCCTATTGGTTGTCCCAAAACCCCTGTTTGTGTATGAAAGAGAATACACTTGATTTGAGTCTGTTTCGAAATATTTTCTTTAAGTAATATAGTAGTAGTAATCCATAAAATTGGCTGGTGAAGAAAAGTTTGCTTCTTTTTTAATAATTATTTTAAGTAAAATTAGGCTTTTTTTGTTTTATGTGGCTACACAATTTTACACTTCCCAAGACTTTAGGAACATTATTCCTTAGGGGTAATATATAGGGGTAATATAATTCCTTAGAGTAATGATCCGGTGCATCTTTCACAACTAATTTCTGTAGTAAAGTACCTCGGTAGCTATAGCGGAACTAGTATAAAATGAAATAACGCACGACCCCATACTTCCCAATACATTTTAGTATAAGTCACGGAAATTAGTATTTTTTTTTAAATTTAACGATCCTACACTATAATCACATTAGCAAGTTTTATTAATTTTAATTAACATGCAAAGGAAGACCGGCTTTAACTAATGGATGTAATTAATGATAAAAAATTTCTAATGTTGTTGGTCACCTCTAACTTGAATGCATTATAAGTTCGCTGTTTTTTGCATGTTCGCTGTTTTAAAGTAGCTCAAGCGCAAGTTGTCATTAATTAATTAAAAACATATTTCTTTTATACGTATATATTACTTTTTATATATATATCACACAGAATATTTTTAATAATACAAAGGTTATATATAAATTAACATTTTTTATAATAATAAATAAAATTGATTAATGTATTCAATATTTATGTACGTAAGCACTATAATTAAAAAAGTTATTTTTTATTATTTTATTCAATTTTTTCATTTACATCATTTAAGTGCTATAAAATGGGACTACTCTTTGACTGTAGCGCCTCATAATACGAGTAGATACAAAATCTGGGTTAATTATTTAAATTTTTAAAATATTTTAAATTAATTATTTAAATTTTTTAATTTTTTAAATCTTATAAATTTAGCTTAACACCGTGTTTTGCGAGATAGCCTTGCGCAGTTTACCTCATGTTCGGCACTGAATGCAAAAACATCGTGAGGAAACCTGCATTTTTTTTTATTTAATAAAAGTGACGGAACGAGCAAAGCGTTCACCTGATGGTAAGTGCAACGTCTGCCCATAACAAATGCTATGTCACCCAGAACAGTGTGACACCATAATGCGCCCGTCACCCTGAGACATAAGCTCATATGCCCAATGGTTACGCTAGCTCACAGTGCCATTCAAACCGAAACACAGTAATGTTTGCACACTACTGCTTCACGGCAGAATAACTGGCACAGGGGTGGTACCTACTTAGACGGATTCCTGCATAGGAATCCTACCACCAGTAAATGCATGCCAGAGTAATAAAAATATTTCAAGGACATGTGGTCCGCCTAGCTGTAATGGAGCGGCATGGTGGACTAATCCCGGCTTCCCAAAAACCTTTTCAAAAATGAGTGGAGGCTTGTTTTCAGCAGTAGGAAATTTATGAGCTGTTACTTTCATTTAACGATCGTAGAACCAATCGACAGCCATCGACACTAGTCGGCATGATTTAGGATTGGTATAATGGGATGATTATTCCAACAGCTATAGAAAACCAAAAAGATTTTTCAGATATTCCTCTTAGCAGACTTGAATGTACCCCACAAGATGAGATAGGAAATTAGATTCTCTTACGCCGCCGACACGCGGTATATTAAATTTCAATGTATTTGTGTAATCACGATAAGCCTACAGAAACTTTCATAACGTTTAAGGTCGTTACTGTTCTGTTTTTATTTCGCAACACTTAACATTTTTAAGAAAGATCACGTCCGCGAAAAAATCACGTTTTATAATAGCATTAAAAACAATTGAAGCACGTTTCAGTCGTAGTTCTTCTAAAGCAACCTTTTACTGTGTATTAATATGCTAAATACACACGCAATTTTACCTTTATCAAATATTTTGATTCTTTAATTTCCTTGAGATGCACATGTATTTCTAAAACAGGAATAGAATAATATTACAATTCATTGAAGGCATTGGTCAAGGGATTTTACAATTATAATTTAAGCCGTATGCGCAATGCCATTTCGATTTCACTCCACACGTGCTTAGGTTCATAGAACATGCGGAACATGAAACCGGCACCACGGTTATGTTTTTTGTTATCGTTTTGACTTGTGAGCCAAATCCCTTTTACTGTAATCCTTTCGTTCCGATAAATTCATCAACCTCTTAACAGTCTGGAGCAGGAGTTCCATGTAGGAATCCTTACACTTCGCACATGCGATGCTACTGCTCGTCACTGATCTTAATTAATTAGGCCCAGCATATTTGAGATGGTTAATCCGCCATCTTATCAAAAGATCCCGTACATGATCTCGTACATAGGTGGGCCTGCTTGACTAGGGAATGACTATGTTCTCAAATTATACCCATTGGTACTACGTCACTCTTCACAGTAGGTATGGTTGTTAAGCTTAGACAGTTATTGGCAACGGGGCATCATACTTCACAAGGATAATCCAAAAGGCCAATACACCACACCTTTTAATAGTTCATGGAGGATGTACATAAAATAAGAACATTAATTTTAGTAAACATAGTATGATGTGCTCAATAACGAGGTTTTCGTGTTAAGCACTTGCTATACGTCTATTACAAATAGGTGTTAATTACTATGTGGTCACTGTCACGCTGGTATTCGAAATATTCTGCTAGTTAGTGTTACCATGTATTCTGATTCTGAAATAATCTAGGACTTTTCATGGAGACGGTTTAAAAAAGTAGTTTTATTTGTAACAAAAGGGCAGGTATTCGATGATTCAGTAGTATACATTAATTTAATTAACTCGATAAACTTTTGATATAGTATTTACAATACGGCGAGAGATATGTTTCATCGGGCGTTTTACATAATTCCGTAAATGGAACGAATTCCGTAAATTTCTTCCGTATTAGTATACTGCAATAAGTTACTTTAATTCTGTTTTATTCCTCTAGATCAATAGTAAATTCTGCTGGAACAATGGTCATGGTTTCTTTTTGAATAATTTTAAAAGTCCAAAATAAAACAAGTTTATTACGTTTTAGAATACTGTACCTTACACATGGACGGTGCTTGTTTAGCAACTAGCTTGTTAAGAGTTAAACTGTCATTTTCTGTCGTTAACAAAGTTGTTAAAATACAATTAACATTGTGCTGCAACCAAAATGTCTATTCAAATTTATATTTTAATACATATTTTGGCACGTATCGTTTTTTTTCTCATTACAAACATTACTGAATTCAAACGAAAGTCAAATTATCGTGTTACCAAAATTAACGTGTGCCCATTACTATAAATTTTAATATTTAGTCAGTATTATTACAACAAAACATATGTAATCTAAAATTTCTTTGGAAAATATGTAATAATGTTATAGTAAGTTTTTTCACTACATTGGTTGCCAGTTTTGGTTCAGACGTGAAAATTCAGATTGACGTCTTACATTATATTATGAGTCTTACATTATATTGGAGTGATTATTACCAAATAGATTCGTTATCAACGAAAAAGTAATGTAGTAGCAATCGGTACACTGTTTCTACCTATTGATAAAAACGATAAAATTTTGATAAGTTCGTCAACGATTCTCATACCTAGGTGTCTCAAAAAAATATTCATCTACTTGGTGACGAGGTTTTGTTAAATAATCTTTAGTCCCTTTAAATACTGTCAACCTTGATCTGATCACGACAAATAAATATAGATTTGACAATGTGTTGCGTTGTATATACATGTTTAATAGAACAGAACAAATCTACAGGTTTAATAGAACAATAAGATTTTTTTTTCATTATTGTGAATTACAATATTGTTAGTATAGTGGGTATAAAATAAAAAGAGGTTTTTAAGCTGAAATACTGAAAATCGCTTCAGTTAATTTTAAGATTGAAGGTCTTTATTGTTATATCGGAATTTAATTTGAGGTGTTTAGATGTTTTGTACTAATTATTCAATTTGTGCGTACGCATAACGAGGTCACCTTAATAGTGTTGCATAAGTGGGGTGCATCTGCTTGACATTTGAATCGACCCCGAATCCGAATAGAAACTGTGTCACGAATTAGCCGGCAAGAGGGCACCGGCGGCGGGCAGTGGCGAGGTGCGTTGTGCAATCCCGTTAGCGCTGCGTCCACTCCACGTGCGAGCCGGCGCGCCCCAATGTCGGGCGTGGGCGCCGCCCGGACACCACTCACCGCCCGCTCTAAATAGCGAGCCCGCCCGAACTGCCGCGGCGGCTCGACGCTAGCCGAACGCCGCTCTCGCTCGCACTCTGCACGCACACCGTGCTTCTTTCCTTCCCGAGAACAGCTGAGTATCAAAACAAAGAAGCGAGACGGACGGTCTCCGCTCCCGCTCGCCGGCCGGCCGGTGTCGCACCGTACGCACGCCAGTTCTCGTCTGAACCGTGTCTATTGTGGTCGTTCGTTGCTTGCGTGCAAAGTTTATCGCCGCGTAAGGATTTTCCTTTGTCCCGATCTTCGAGGACCTTGCCCTCGTATTATGTTTCCGTGCGAGAGTCGCGATCAGCTTCGGCCCACGGAAGAGCCGAACCGCGTCCAGCGTACGGAATCGCGTCGAAATTCTCGCAATTTCCCGAAATTCTGTGACGGATACCCAACGAAACGCGTACGCCGGGCGGTTTGAAATTTTTAAGTGAACCTGTGAGAGAAAATAGAGTGTGGACAACCGAACCCCGTTCGTTGTGCGTGCAGTGCGATCGCACCTAAGCCCAAGAGGACTGTTACCATTATGTCGACCGGCAAACGGCTCGCGAAGCGGTCCATCATAGGGACGCGCGTCGCGGCGCTTGGTGAGGACGGACTATACTATTCGGGAATGATTCAGGCGGTGAAGACGCCGGCGCCGTTCCCGGAGAACAACAACTGTATTAACCTAACGCCGAACACACGGTACACGGTACGATTCGATGGTGGCAAAGTGAGCCGCGAGTACCGAGACGCGGAGCTCATCGGGCCCGGTTTCCGCGGGCTTGCTGGCGTGCGTCTTCAGCCCGGCCAGCGAGTCTTCCTTACCTACAATGGCCGCGAAGTGCGGGCTGATGTGCTCTGCCACGACTACAAATCTGACGAGCTGCGCGTTCAAGTGCACGCGCCTGCTGCTGAGGTTAGCACGGTTTATTAAATATCATAAATAAAATATATTTAAAAAAAGAGAAGGAAGTAAAAATCATAAATTTAGCGTAACATGTTCGAAATCGAAACGTAGTCCACGTTGAACTCTAAATTATATTAAAATTTATGTAAGTAAAAGATTTCAACGACAAGTACTCTACACTAGAGTTTAACATGAATATTAAGTCCACTGCTGAGCTAAGATCGTCCCCATAAACTCATGAAGTTTGGCCCTTAGCTACCGGCACCCATCGCGATGTTGTACACAATAAAGTTGTATATTTAGTGTTTAAACATTGAACTCTATCGTGTTGCAAAACTTATCTACGATTTTAATTGGTATCGTCCGATACGGCGATTGGCTCGTTAGCACCAATGTTGACATTGGTGCAACACTGTACGAAGACAAAGGCTGTCAGTGCAGGGGCGCTGCGAGCTATTGACCCGGCCGCACGTGCAGCGCGCAGCACGACGAAGCGCTAACACGCAGCGCGCATTACGCAGCTATCAAAGTGCAACTGCATGATGCCGCTTATCGCACTAAAATTGCTCTTATTACATTTGAGCTATTATGCAGAAACATTGACAATCTCTTTCTGTTCTAAATTTCTACATCCTGTTACTTAAAGTGCATTAATTTGAAACCTCTTATGTTGCTTGGTTTATCCCCTTATGGCTATTGTCTTATAAGGAAACCGACGTAGAGAAAACCCATAGCAAAGCAACTGATAAATCTCGGTAAATAACATGATTTGTTTATATGAATTACGTAAGCGCCGGCAAAATACACACGTTTACCGGCAAACAGTTAACTGTCGTGTCACGACAATCCACGTTTAACGTCACTGTACCACGAGTATTTCGAATAGCTAATAACATGTTTCACAGAAACATTTATCGATTCTTTTCACGTCATTCATAACACTACTATGATTTTAGATATGCTAATGAAAAGTAAATAGTCCATTATTGAAAAATTACTATGATAAAGAGTATTTATAAGCGGTAGAAAGTCTAGTCACTAGTAGCCTGGTCGTCGCTAAAAATACAACAATTTCCTGTAAATTTAACCTTATAAATTACTACGAAAAATAAGTTACTTTTGTAACAATAGAATCAAGTTTGTACAAATCATCTTTAGAATGTTTTCCTAAGTAATATTAATTCGTGAAATCTACAATTACTGGTTAATGCCTCAAACCTTTAATTAATGTAATTTAGATTAAGCTTGGCATTTATAATCCGAGAGGTTTATAAAGTCTTCCTATGGAATGCAAATGGCAATATATAAAAAGTAGTAATAGCCTGATTCGTTTTTGGATTCGGCCTTGGTACTTCCGGGAGAGTTATAAGTCACTAGATTTTATACCATTAGGTTTACTTGACTGAGCGTGGCCTGACATGGGTATGCAGTAACAAATAATATAATAAAACACAATTCGACATAAGGCCAGACCTACGTCAGCAACATAAGACCAGCTCACGCAACTCGTCCTCGTACGCTCTGAGAAACACGCGCGCTCGAAATTCGGTCGCACTCGGCACCGTTACTACAAACAACTGTACATAATTGGACTAAGATTTTCCCCCGCGCTTACGCGTAAAGCGATATGAATTTCTTCGGCTCGAGTCATTTCTGTGAAGTAACTAATATTTATACTATTAATAGCCAAAATTCCCAGTCATTTCTATTTTCAGTCTTGAATAATAAGATTTGAAAGTTATTAAATAATATAATTAAATTTCGTGCTATAATCCCTGTAACACATTTTTATTCGGTAATAGCCTTGTAATAGCGTAATGCTCGCAAAGTTGCAATCTTTGCTACTAAACTTTTCTTTTTGTAATTATAAACGTGAAACAATGTACATATATTTAATCTTTATTCAATATTTTATATATATATATACCACTGCTTTAGATTGAAATAGCAGACAACTATATCGTCATCATACACTATTTTTAAAAATATCCAACGCGTTAAAAACATGTTTGTCTTAAACGGCGGCCGGCCGGCGCGGAGCTCCGCATCCCGCTTTAACCTTATCGCCCGCTAATTACACCACAAATTATATTTTATATTCCACAACTACAATATGTTTGAGTCAATCATATTGTACAAGATCGACCGCCATTCGCTTTATTTAAACATCCATCACTTTCGATTATTTGATAAGCTGTCGACTGACCGTGACACGTTTTATGTATCAAAATTGAAATAGAAACGTAAATTTAATATTGTTTGATAAGATATGAACAAGCTCTAGGTCATTTGTAAGTTTATACACATATTTGGTCTTAGAAAATATTTTGTATTATGTATGTATACGTGCAAATTCCGAGTTTGTTGCAGTGTCAGCTAAACCAATATGATATATTAAAAGGTTGTTAAAAAGTAAGTTTTGATAGTGTATACTTTTTTATTGAATTATCTTCTATAACGTTCTGAACGATTTCCTGTTATTGTTACTTTGATGCAATAAAACACATGCGCAGTGTATCATTGCAAAAACTCTCGACGAGGAAACTGGCGAGCGGCGCCGGACGGCCTTGCATGCGTACACACTATGACGTCGCACGCTGTGGCAAAGTGACGTGCCAACCACTGGCTATCGCTCATTCACGGCCACACTCCAACTCTTCCAACGAGGTCGAAATGTCGAACAGTTACAGAAATTATCAATAAGAGCATCAGTAGTGACCTACAAATAAATTTTGATATTGAAATATTTGAAGGCTGCTAAATTTAGGCAAAAATCCAAATTAATTATTGTTTACTATCCCGAAATGCGTGAATTGGTAATAAAAAAACAAAGGTCAATGCGCACTTTGTTTACATTGATGCCGCGCTTGTGCCAGATAAATGCTACTGCCGGCACAGATAGGTAACGCAGTTTACGTCACTACTAGTGTCAGTCGTCGCTTACATGAAAACAAGTTAATATGATAACATACTAACGTTATTTACTTCACTGGAGCTCCAAACTGCGCATATAGTAATTGCTTCTTTAATCTCAAGTACGTATACAATCCAAATTAATGTTATAAATGCGAAAGTAACTCTCTGTCCGTTTGTCTGTTTGTTATCTTTTCAAGGCTCAATCGCTAAACCGATTTTGACGAAATTTGGCACACAGATATCTTGAAGTCAGACTTCGGATATTTATTATCCTGGAAAATGAAATAGTTCCCACGGGTTATTATTTTTTATATGCACGCTGACGAAGCCGTGGGCATTACTATTTTATATACGCAACATTAAAGCATATGAATATTGCATTTTCTTAATGATCTGTTTGATCAACCCGTACATTAAAATTTTTATAATAAATAAAAGATTTTACAATCATAGCCGAAAACGTAATTATTTGTCAGTTTCTGGTTATTATGGAAGAAGTTTGAACATTCCAACATGTTATGAATACATACTAGTATTAACTACTTGAATACATACTAGTATAACTCTCTCTGTCCTTCTGTCTGTTTATTACCTTTTCACGGCTCAACCGTTGAACCGATCTGAACCGATATTAACGAAATTCTACACGAAGATAGCTTGCGTCCCGGAGACGGACATTTTATTCTGGAAAATCAAAGAGTTGCCACGGTATTTTTAAAAAACCTAAATCCTCGCGAACGTATTCGCGGGTACTTGTATGTACTTCATAGAACAGGCTAGAACTTAATAAAATTTAAGATGCAACATAATAAGTACATCTGTCTGCCACAAAAACAAAATACTAACGCTGATATTGAACGCGATGTACGTATTGGAAATTACGGCGGCCCCAACATTTTCTAAGGAAATGATTATCTGCAGTGACGTGGTATTCCCCGGCGGCGCCGCACAACAGACTAACGTCATACGTAATTTACACAGTTTTACTCGACAAATGACGGCAAAACACTCACGCTACGCGGATTCGGCTCAATCGAACTGGCTGACTCACACGGCTCTGCTAAATGTTTAAAAACAGTCGCGAGCCATTTTTACAACCACAACGAAACAACGTATATATATATATATATATATACACATGTAAGATGATCTTAATAAATAATAGCAACAGCTGGAAAACAAAAGGCGTTCTCATTTTTTTTATATTTAATGTATATACAAATAAAACCGATTTACAACAAACAACGGTTCAACCTTGAAAAGGTAATAAACAGACAAAGGGACAGAGAGAGTTACTTTCGCATTTATAACATAAGTATTGATTATCCCATAATTATTGGGAAAGAAAAATCTAAATTTTTACCAACAATAATATACACTATCGATAAGAATATTAATGTCACAATTATGCAATTTATCGATCATAAATTATAATTTTCAATATAAGACGAGATTATATTGCCAAAATGTGTTTTCTTTAGTACAAAGTACCGGCGATTATTATAACATGTCGGGCAAAAAGGTATAAAAATAAATTTAGAGTGCGCGGCCAAGAAATAGGGTCGCCGGCAGGCCCGGAACCGTGTAACGGTATTCATTACAAAATCGCGTCAAGAAGTATTTTCGCTTGCTCGCGGCGCCGCCCGAACCGTTAGCCGCAGTGGCAGTGCGGCCCATCAGCCAACCTCACTGGCCCCCGAGTTAAGTAGAACAAACCGCTAATGTCCAGCAAATTGATCTTTCCCAGAAATAACGCCACGTCCGACCAAATTCTTACATTAAGTGTTAATCCTTTTATTGTATTTCTTATTTACTGAGGTACACGTATCAACCAACGTTCGAAGTTGGCTACTTCAAGTTACGTAAACTGTATGATTTCCCTGCATTTGCAATCGTGCCTTTCGTTTGCTGAGGTCGTAAACGGAACGGCCCGATTGGCCGCGGCCGCCTAGCCACGCCAAGCCCGCGTCGAGTGTGAAAGTGCCACCACGTTCGTTGGCCATGTACCGTTTTGGATTCACTTACTTTTACACAATACATTGTTGCGGCCTTAACAACCAGACCGTGTTTCAGTCACGACAATAAAAATAACTAAGTGATAATAGATATATATGAATACTTATCTTACAAATTGGTTTTAAATGTATTGAGACGTACGCCCTAAGTAAAAACAGTTCATAAAATAATGATAGTTTTTTTTTTTCGACAACTTTCTCGGCTACCCGACTTGACGGAGATTGATTCATACCCCATGTAATCAAAGTATCATATGTAAACAAATTAAATTATTTTATTAAAAATATGAGATGTGGTGATTGCTGCCAAGCTATATATAATAAAAATACTAATTTTATCATTAAATTAAACAATCCTATGCATCATGAATGCACGTGTGTTCTTCAAGAAGTATCGTGAAGGCAAACAATCGTATCTTGCAATAACGTTGTAATTAATATCGCATTTGTAGCATACGCCGGCGAAAACATTTGTCATTCAAAAGTAAGTTATACATGCGCTTAACTATTTTTCAGTCCACTTGCATTTTTTCTTCAGCATGTTGAAAACACTGTGATGGTGTTCGTCGTTGCGTGGAGTGATCGCATGACTACTCAATCAATACAATATCTCCTGTGTTACATAGGCTTTACTTCATCTTTCTATCACAAAATGAAGAAATAAACCAAGCATTAAGTCTTATTTGTTTTGTAGTGGAGGTATAAGAGAATTCGTCACAAGGCTTCTAACAAAGGGCGGAATAACCACCTCAAATATAAGTAAAAGTAAAGTAACAGCCTATAATGTCCCACTGCTAAGTGTAGGCCTCCTCTCATGTCTAAGAATGTTTGCGAGCCGAGAAGAAACTGCCACGTTGCTCCAATGCAGGGTGGCCGCCTGAAATATTTGAAATATTTATTTTTCTCAGGCATGCAAGAGTCCTCACGATGTTATCCTTCACCGCTGAGCATTGGTAAGTCAGACCACACAACTGCACAGAGGTCTCCCTCACATGTCATCGCAAATATGCTAGACCTCAATTAACCAGATCGGAAACAGGCGGCAGTGTCTTATATACGAGGTGTATGGTACTTTGTTGACGCTTGAGTATCTTAACACGGAGACAAGAAATATTTAAAAATATTAATGGGACAATCTTAAAAAGAGACTTAAATAAAGGCTAAAATTAACTTTTTAGTAATGTCCTTTTGGTTTACATTTCACCTGTACAAGCTTTTTGGACAAGCATGTAACGGTTGCTTTGTATAAAGCAAAAAGAGGATCTTGAACTAATTTATCACATCATGTTAAATACTGAACGTATTGAAATGCAATTTACAAGTTTCCCCTTCGATAATATCTAGTTGTACGTGACTTTTTTGTCGATGTTTACGCGTAAACGGAACTGGCGAGTAATAAACGGCCATTGGCGAAGAAACCATGGGAAGAGAAAACGGTGGTTCGCTCTTGATATTACCTTGCGCGTGTTACTTGTAGACACGTTATAATTATCCTTCATGGACTGTTCTAAAAGAACTATTGTTTGCTTTTAAAGAACTATTGTTTGCTTTTAAAGAACAATTACATTAACTATCAAGAACCGTGAAAATATATAGCGATTTCATAACTAGCTTGCAAAGAAAATGTTTGTTCAAGTCACTACTTTTAAAATGTTCATGCCGAACCGATGAAGTGGATCTGCATTTGTATAAAAAAAATCATGAAAAAATTCAATTAAAGTAGTCACATCTTGCACTGAAGTTTTATAATATAATAATGCATCTAGTAACCTGTCTACTTTCTTGTATTTCTTTCGTAACAACTCAAGTGACGTTCGCTCTTTGCTCAATGACACAGTTTCTATATAAATCAAGGTTGATAAGATAAAACTGGCGGCTCGTTGACATTTTCGTTTGTACAAGACATGAGATAACAACACATAGTTAACGTGGAGCCATTGCCGCAACTAGTGTTGTCTCATTCAAAAGCGGTAAACCCGGTTTAAGTTATTTATTAGACGTGATAATTGAAAATTAGATTTCTTTTCTTCCTACTGTAATTATGTTTATATTTATATAATCATTGGTGCATCTGTTAATGATCGTGTAACTTTTGAAAGACTTGACCGATTGAGATCATATTTAGACAATTGTATTTGGTATTTATTTTGTCGAGACCATAGTTCATAGCTAGGATCCGATAGATAGCGCTGTAGTCAATTTATTAACTAATTCTATATTTATGGATTAAAATAACTCAAAATAATAACAGAAAGCACAAAATCTGATCCCGATAGATAGCGCTGTGGTTGACTTCGTTACAAAAAGTTTCTCACTTAAATGTAATTGAGAAATCAAGCTTTGCAAGGAAAGAGCAGAACAACGTCTGCCGGGCAAATTAGTATGTTGTAAATTATTAAGCAATTAAATTTAAAGAGTTACTCTTTCCTTTTTTCTATTGTTAACATAAATAGGTCAGTTACATTTGCGTTTTTTTTAAATAAAATTAAATCAATTCTAAACTTAGTCAATTGTATATGTAATGAGGAATTTTTTACTAAGATTTACTTTACGTTGTTCAGAAATATTAAACATTATACGAAACATAAAGCATATTTTGATCGTTTTAATGTCATATCATAAATTTAATTCAATTTCTGTTACTGACAATATATGTTCATATTATTATATGTATGTGGACATATTAATATATATATATTTTATTGGTGTTATATATTATAAAGTGATGAAACGAGCAAAACGGTCACTTGATGGTAAGTGCAACGTCTGCACATAACAAATGCTGTGTCACCCAGAATTCTGTGCGAAACCACACTGTGCCCATCACCCTGAGACATAAGTTATTAAGTCTCATATGTCCAGTGATTACGCTAGCTCACAGTACCCTTCAAATCGAAACATAGTAATGTTTGAACTCTACTGCTTCACGGCAGAATAACTGGCACTGGGGTGGTACCTCCCTAGACGGATTCCTGCATAGGCAATAAATAAAGAAATGAAATAGTTCAATTGACACTCATACATGCATACATACATACAAACACGCTTTTTTCCCTTATAAGGGGTGGGCAGAAACTACATCTGTAGTCCATATCCTTAATCAATGAACACTAATACATATACATATAGTGTATAAGACATATAATAAAGACCTTTTTTTCTGTTATGTTTCACAAATGTGTATATGTGTTGGCAATACTGAATATTATATTCTTCTCTAGGCAACGTTTCCATTGCTTAGTGCGGAATAACTTGCTTAATATATTCGACCCACATTCAGTACCGAAACTGCGAGATGATTGACCATTTAATGATGTCAGAAAACCGTTATCAATTTAAAATGTTACATCTATGTCGTTTGTTTTCGTATTAGTGACTTCCTGATAACAAAAGCCTAACATTTTTGCAATAAAAATTCCAATCAATTAATAGCTTTTTAAAAGTTAAAATTTTTTATGTTGTGTTCACTGCATAATTCTCTGAAACATTTAATATTTAAACGACTGCCAATTATTTTCATCTAATTGTCCTCCTACAAGTCCGCGGAGAAGGCAAGGCCGGCCCTTTGTGGGTGACCTCACTGTACTCACCTTGGAATAGTTTCATGAATCATATACATAGAGTCGTCTAAATACTTGGCAAAATCACGATGAATAGGTCGAGCTTCAAACTAAACTCTACATTGTTAGACTCACGCAATGAGGAACGATATGTGCATTGTTCAGAGGAAAATAATGAAAATCATGTCATTCAATACTGCTGCGATACGGCGTTGTGACTTTTCCAGTGGTTAAAACTGGGCGATCGGAACTTCGTACTAAGTAGTGATGTCACTCAGTGGCGCAAAATAACTCGTTTCAGATTTTGACTTAACAGTACTAACACATCAGAGTGGTTAACCACGCAGGCGGATGTCGCCGCAGTACCTACCGAATGTGTTTTAGTGAGGGGCCATCGTTTAATCACGTTTGTATCCCCCCTACCTACTTACGTACGGTTTTAGTCTCCCCCCCCCCCCCACACACACACGATAAAATACACATCATTATCACATTACTCCCCCCTCCCCTTACGTGATTAATCGTGATTTTTCTGACCCCCCTCCCCCTTCCAGCCTCACGTGATTAATCGAAATTTGTAAATTATTGTTACTTTAACTGCCTCTGCTTGTTAAGCAAGCTTGTAATACATTTACTATATCATTAAAGTGCACACGAAGTTCACTAATCCACTCTTTATACATTAATGTGGAGATCAAAGTTATTCTAACAAACGGGAGGCGGTGCGGGCGCGCGCCTCTCCGGCACGGTGACCCACTGACCTAGAAATTCTGATATTGAACCGGCGACGACGCATCACCCGTATTCGAAACCCGACCTCCACTTGCGTTTTCCTTTTTCGTGACATGGAAACATCGGCCCGTAACAGTGACTCGAATTTTCGCCATGCCGACGAATTTAATGCTCTCTTTAATTTCAACCGTATTGATAATCGTGACCGCGTTCGTTAATTAATCATTGTTTAATTACTGTAGCCGTGTGGTGGCGGCTTAAGAGAATCTACCACCCCACCTCATCCCGTGGGTGTCGTAAAAGTCGACAGAGGGAAAATTAAAACCAGTCGATAGTGGGCAGCAGCATCATCCTGGAACATCTGAATCAATTAACTGTATTTGCTAACCCGCCCGCCAAGAGTGACAACTATGGCAAAAGCCCCCAAAAATGAAAGTTACAAGCTTTTGTGGCAATCTATAGGGGAGACCTACGTTCAGTAGTGGACTATTCATAAAATAAACTGACAGGTTTTGCAATGTCAAGTTAAATGTTAGTCATAAATACAGCGTCGCCATCAGGTCAACAGAGTAACGGTATTATTGACTGTGCGTATGTTGCGTTTGTGCGCCGCGAACAGGTTCTCCATATCCGTTATCAACTAGTAACACAGGGCGCGATGTGCCCAGTCCGTTTTTGGGTCAGACTGGGTCACGACGCCTGCGTGCTCGCTATCCGACCTCCCGATCGTATTTAACGCTATTTCGATATCTAAGAATAGAGAGGCGGCCATGCTTGCAGGCATCTCAAGGTGAAACGCACACTTTTCTAAGCGTCGTACACAAATGATGAGATTATGGCATCGAATTGAGTCGTGTGTCGAAACTACAGCGGCCACGTCCTTGCGCAGATTTCTCGTTATTTACGTAACGTTGCAGAAACAATGTTAAACTTTATAATATACGTGCATTTCAAGTGCGGTACGCGCTGCCTCTCGCAGCGTGAAAAGAGAGCAGTAGATGTTTCCCGTGACGTCACAGTCTCGTCGCACCTACGCCAAATAACGCTCACGCCGACGCGTCTTGACGTTGATTCAGAAATTGCTATTACTCTACGATATGACGTCATTTCAATCTAAGTGTACCGTACAAACGTCACCGGAGTCACCTTTCTAACAACCGTGACAAGTTTGCGCTACAGCCTTGCATCATCATCGTCAGCGCTGGACGACAATAATTTCCTTATAACGACAGCCGCTGACCCACATAGCATAATTAATTTATTGTACTACAAAGTTTTATAACAGTATTTAGTAAAGGAGTTTTTTATACGTTTAAAAAACGCCACTACTATCACTACCACACACGGTTTTAAAGATTTTCACTGAAGATTATTAATATTCTTATCAATTTTTCGAAATAAATGAAACTAGTTCACCAAGGAAATACATGTCATGGTTCAGAGTAGGATCGTGACCCGTGTGGACTATGTCAGTGCCAAAAAGGCCACCTAGCTTCGACCTGTAGAGTCGATAAGTATGAACCAGAGCGAGACCTAGTTTCACTCAGACACAAGGTCCATCAGCAAGCGTAAAATATTATCTAATTTGCACATTTAAGTGCTTCTGCTTATTTCGCAGAAAGCCCCGATGCACGCCTGGCTGAGTCTTTCCTCGTTAATTTAGCAATGCGAGATCATACTTTTTCTCCGTATTTAACAAATGAAATGGTCACTTCAAGGAGAATGGTAGCAATAAAAACGCTTATTACATTTTGACTTAAATACAATGTAGGTCACAGACTTTTGGGGCAAGGTTGGCGTTGCAAGTGGCGGGGAGCGCGGTAGGGCTGCCTCGCGCCCACTTCAACCGCATCCGCTTTGCAACCGGCGCGGCGTTGGTATTCACAAATCATACAAGGTCGGGCCAATCGATTGCTCAGTGTAACCGTACACATCCGATTACAATCGCAAATCCTAACGATTGAGAACGAACTGAATCTGGTAAATCGAACTTGACTTGACCGTTATGAATAATTCACACTTAATCGTATTAAAACTGTTAAATGCTTTTAATACTTTTTATACGTTTAATAATATTTGATAAAGTTTCCCACGCTATTATAAGTATAACATAAACATTGTTACATAACTATTTAAACCTAATGGCCGTTGTAATTTTATCGAATTTTATATTTCATTAAAACTTTAAATTTTTAAATCATTTCTGGTTTCGAGGACAAAAAACTTTTCATAAAGTATTTTGCTAAAGTTTTCTAAAAAGTCAAACATATTACTCTATTTATATGTATAAAAAATATAAAATACTATCAAAATTTTATTTAAGTAACAAAACATCGAAACTTAAATAAGTATATAGAGTAATCAGACACAGCTGATTAGAAGTTAACCAAAGGTTCATTACAGGCATGGTTTATGTCAATAGTTAGGTCTAATACGAGTAGTTGCGGAATTATTGACCTATTTGCTGGTGCACGGACGCCCATTGCCAACCGAATTGCTTATGCATGCGTGTCTTTGTAACTTCGACTGCAGGCTCGGTAATCGGTAAGTATGTGAACTATATCGACCAATATTTTTATCCATATGATAATGAAACGCAAATACTCTCTGAGGTATTACTTATTTCCTAAACATTTCTCTTTTTTATGGTAAACCTTTAAAGAGCTTTATTTAAATAAGATATTAGCTAGAATTACATTATTCATGTAAAACACATCTTTACTTAACTTATTCACAGTTCCAATCCTAAAAATATTATGAACCCACTATACTTCCTTGGTAGTCGAAACCTCTATGTGGGACTTGTAGTGTCTGTATATACTACCTGATTTTAATAACCCACAGAATACTACATTTCATTAATTTAATACGATGGTCACCGTGGCCACATTCAATGTTAAAAAGACATATGTAAAAATTATTTTACGATTATTGCGGTTTGAGACTAATACTGCTGTCAAAAGGGCGCCAACTCCGTAGATTCTAACCTCATTCTGTGGTGTATTTTGGGAAACTTGAACGGGAACAGATAAAAAACTAATATTCAACGGCAATGTTAGGTAATTTGTACATAACATAGTTGTAACAAAGCAATACATATTTGCGATAGATATAATGAAAATCCATTAAACATGCTGAAGGATGAATTGTAACCGAGCGCAAAAATCTCATTGAATTTTTTTGAGCTTGTTTATTTAACAATTGTCAATTAAAAGTAAGCATTGTAATCCGAATATCTGAACTGTTAGCGCATCGAAACTTTCCTAATTTTATATAAGATAACATTTTCTAGTTTCTATTGCATATTATCGGTTATTTTTATCGTGTAAGCCACTTATTGCAAGCTAAAGTAGCCTGGTGAAGCTTGTTATCGGTCATATTGACTCTGATACCAACTTCATTGTTTTCTATAATACTAAAGAAACGCATATTAAGTGCATTGTCCTCTTACAGAGTTGCCAGCAACTGCAGAGTCGGATATTCACATTATGTGTTCACCTGTAAAACTAATTCAGAATTTATTTGCTTAAAACATATTTCTGACCGTGTGGTGACGGTGGTCTAAAGAAACTATACTTAAATTTAAGCTTTTAATAAATAAATTTAAAAAACACAATACTTTAGAATTATTTATTTGTTTTCTATTTAATTGTACTAAAATCAAGATAATAAAGCTTATTTCTAAGGCGTCGCTATATTGCAATATTGACACAGCGCTGTCCCATTGTATCTTTTGTCCATGAGATTTTATATATGAACTAGTTGACACCCGCGACTTCGTCCGCGTGGAAAAAGGTATTTTAAACATCCCGTGTGAACTATTTTATTTTCCGGGATAAAAATTATCCTATGTCCGTTCTCAGTATGCAAGCTATCTCTGTGCCAAATTTCGTCAAGAAATGCTAGCTATATCGGTTTATCGGTTGAACCGTGAAAAGGTAACAAACAGACAGAGGGACAGAGAGATTTACTTTCGCATTTATATATTAGTATGGATATCATTAAAAATACTGCAAAAATTATAATATGTATTCTGCTAAGGTCTTGCGACCAATTTTTTTATCTTTATAATAAAATAGTTTTCGTAAAGCAATACCTACTAAGTATTCGAACCTAGGACCTGCGGCGTAGTGGTCAGGTACTCTGCTACTAGGCCACGCGTTAACTTTATTGCATCAGTGACGTAACATATGTTATTGTTTAGACTGTCTGTATTATCATGGAGCTATGAGGAAGTATGAGCCATGGTAGCTCAGGGGCCGGGCGCTCGTCTTATATTTATAAGTACGCGAGTGACGTAAGTTCAATCCCCAGTTGCGGGACCTCTAAAATTGTTCTGCAATTTTAAGTGCTATTTAACCACGTGTTCAGTGGTGAAGGAAAACACCGTGAGGAAACCTGCATGTCTAAGGAATAAAAAAATATTTCGAGGACATGTGAAGTCCACCCATCCGCATTGGAGCAACGGCCCCTTCCCGGCTCCAAAACCTTCTCATAAATAAGAGGAAACCTGTGCTCAGAAATGGCACATTTATAAGCTTTTATGAGGAAGTATCGAAAGAGACTGGGATATGTACGAGTAGCTCTATCATTAGTTCTAAAGCATGCCATTAGCACGATTCCATCGCACTCCGATGTTAGTAACAGAAACAATTCTTTTAGTGTGGTCTTACATTATAATATAAATAATTTGCACTGTATATAAAATTATTTGCAATTGACCATATTTTAATTACTTACTCCACGCTAGTATTTCTCCTATATCGCGGAGTTAACAGACAAAACATTCTCCTGCACAAAAACCTATACCTGGAACAATCATCTGTTAGGTCATGCAATAATTTTGTGCGGAGATCGAACCCACATCCCGTATAACGCAATGCGAAAAATCGCTGCAATTGTTATACAATTATCAGTTAATGTGAATACTGTTGTGATTTAATTTATATTACGATAAATATCAAAATGTTATTCCGTACAAATAAACGGATGTAATAAGTAACACAACAATTGTTGGTAATGACTACCACGCACTTCATTTTCATATTACAATAATAACCGGTAACGACGCTTCAAACTAATCTTCTAAGCTTTGCTTAATTTTATAATAATGCTAAAATTACGATGTCAATATTATACTTAATAATATAATTAATTGTTCCATTGATCTAATGGTATAATAACTGCGTAGTATTTATCGATTATCGTGTCAAAGTCATTCTGCAACTTTCACTGGCGCAGCGGCCAAGTTTCGCCAGCGAATGGGCGATTATGCAACAGTTGTCACTTTTTACATAACACGCTGTCGATGGCGGGCAAAAACGTTAAAGAATCCGTACGGAACTTAAGCTGATTCCCAATCAGTTGTCGTTAATTAATCGGTTTTACTCATTACAGCCAGTTCAGTTTAGAACAATTTATATAATGTTTAGTTTTCATTGCTTTATAAACGGAACTTTATAAAATACTTATCGTTCAAATTAAGTGTATTTGTTTTAATAGTTATAGGTATAAATTAAACTTAATTACAGATATAAGGTAAAGTAGAAAGTAAATGGTGTTAATATTGTGCTGACAAAAATATTAAAAGATGGTGTATGTAGAATTTATTTAGTTACAATTTCGCTCGTTACGTTCTAGTGGGACTGAAACGTCCTTGTCAATGAATATCCTCCTCTTGTTGTTACACAGAAATATAATAAACAACAACACACCAAGCCAAAACATGTTAAATGGCAACATTATTAGATTCAGATACAAGAAATGGCCTTAAAGAGACATAGGTATGCATAATGTTTACTCATTAGAACCACTTTCATTGTTCCGGCAGCGAGTGAGGGGCCGCGTCCGTGCACCAAATCACGTAAAAGTGAAAGTATCCATGATGTGATCACCGCTCAGCGCACGTTCACTCGTCAGCGAAACCCATGCGCACGACCGAGTGCGCTGTTAGATTCCATCTTAAAAGTCTTTATTCGACTCTAGCGTATTTGAAACTGGGTCATCTTGACGCTTCGGATTCATTATTTGAATGAAAATTACAAACGGCGGCATTGTTGTCGTGTCTCGAAAGTAAAATAAATTTCACAAGAAGTGTCGTGTTAGTAATTCTTTTCGGTTTAGCATTTAAATATCATTGTGTAACGAACAGCGTCAGAAAGGCTAAATGCAACTATTGTTATAACTGTTCTTAAATTCACTTTTCTATTTTTAACAAAATTATTAAGTTTTTAGTGTTTCTTTAAAATTTCTTTTATACACATATTTTGTCATAAAAAAAGTAATAATTCTAATTCCTCACGGGATTTCCTTTCTATCTTGAAGAACATAGGAAATAATCTTTATTTCTCTTGTTGATCTTTTAATAAACACTTTGAAAGAACAATATGAAATAATTTCGTAATTAACTTTTCATCGAAGAGGTCAAGGCGAACTATATGATAGAGCCTAAAACCAAGCCCCGCTTAAGTAGGCTATATTATATATTGCAGTCGTATCATGAGAGAAACGCACTGCGCGCTCGCTTTTATTATGTTAATCACGCAATCATTGGCGTAGAAGGAAGCCCGAGACGAAAACGCAACCAATGTCATCCACTTGATGTTCATTGCACATGTTAGCTGAGACCGCGACACAGTGACTGCCTTTATTAATATACGACATTTCCTTGGGTCAAATATATTAATATCACTTTAAACTATATTTAAAAGAGACATAAACATTGGAATTTCTAGGAAATTGTATTTTTAAATGTTAAGCCGAACACATTTTTTTTTCAACAATTGGTTTAATAGAGTACCGACGTGAATAAAACAACACCATTTCTTCAAATATATAATGAATGACTCTATGTAGGAATTATCAAAATACGAGTATCTTTATTTTTTCTACTTTTTATTTAAATAAAGTCGCGCCGCACTAGGACTTCTGCTGTATCGTGGATGCGTTTAGAGACATAAATTTCACACGCACAAATGCCCGGAACCGGCACTATACAATCTGTTGGTCATACGAATATTTTTCCATGGGGGATTCCAAACCGCGACTCTTACTGCGGAAGCCAATCGTTTTGTTACTTTGCCAACCGGGTCAGTACTGCTTTATAGACATGTGATAACATTGTGTTTGATAATGTTATTATAATTTAGCACTACATCTGATCTTTAACTGCATAAATTATTAGGCTGACATGTAAACAAAAGATACCACATAAATAACAAACTTGGGCCAACCATTGAATAGTTCACCAGTGCATAAAACAAAGTTTGTGACACGGAACGCATCTCGCTCCAGTTCTAGCTGCGCTAGGTCATGACGTCACCTCCACGGACCGCACGAAGGTCGGCCATATCGATCTCGAACACACCCGCTATTCGTTCCGCCGCCTTACATAATCTCATACATGACTCGTATATAACATATTAATTGCATAAGCGTTACTGCAATTAAAAAATAATAATTATGCACTTAGATAACCTGCATCACTTTTAATACTTACTTTTTTACTTTAATACTGAAATTATCTATTTTTATATTTATACACGCTGAGATCTGTGCAACAATTCTTACAAGAAGAAAAATATTACAAAATCCATACTAATATTATAAATGCAAAAGTAACTATCTGTCCCCCTGTCCGTTTGTTACCTTTTCACGAGTCAACCGCTGAACCTGACGAAATATGGCATAGAGACAGCGTGCCTCCTGGAGTCGGCCATAGGACACTTTTAATCCCAGAAAATAAAATAGTTCCCACGAGATATTTAAAAAACCATAATCCCACGCGGACGAAGTCTAATTCCTCGACGCGGACAAAGTCGTCAGCATCAAGCATAGAAGGCATCAGCTAGTTCATTATAAGATAGTAAACAAAATCTTTTAATATTTAAACATAAAAAAAACCAGTCTTCAGCTGCAATTAGGTCTCTCCTAAAGAGCTTCTACGGATATCAGGGTTAGATTGGCCACGCTTGGCAGACAGATTGACGTTAGTAATTGACTTTATTGCAGACACCTTAGACGCTGCTGCGCTTCTTAGTCTGGATATATTTGGCTTATTGGAGAGGATTATTCCGCCGTTTGATGGATAAATCATCGTGTGCAGTCAACATGGAAATTTTTAAACTCGATTAGTTTTTATTTAGATATTTTTAATGTATGTAAATTAAGTACAGAGTCACTGGTGGTAGGATTTTTATGCAGAAAATCGTCTAGGTAGGTACTACCGCAGGGCCAGTTACACTACCCTGAAGCAGTATTGTGCAAACGTTACTGTGTTTCGGTCTGAAGGGCACTCAGAGCTAGTGTAATTACTAGACATATGAGACTTAAGAACTAATATCTCAGAGTGACGGGCGCTGTGTGGTGCCGTACAGAAACGTTCTGGTCGACACAGCATTTGTTATGGACAGACGTTGCACTTAACACCAGGTGAACTTTTTTTCACTTTATCTCATATAAAAAAAACGCGTTTATCTGATATTAAGTTATGCCAGTGATGTGACTGCCAGTAACAGTTGCGGTGTAATCCAGAACTTTGCATTGGAAAGCTCACCGAAAGCACCGCACTGCGCTCGTCGTCATGAGACATCGATGTTTAAATCTCATATAATTAAATTCGATTAAATGCCCTCGAAATTGAAACACGGGTATGTTTGCACACCACGGCTTGAAGGCAAGAACTAGCACGGCTGTTTTACCTACCTGGACCGATTCCTGTATAACACTCCTACAATAAGTAAAAAACACATTTTTTTTTCTTTTCAATGTTTGCACCGTCAGTTGCATGTTATCTCTACTTAGCCTTATGGTTGCCTGGGAGAGAATGCCTTCAGACATTAAGTCCGCCTGTACCATTTCTGTGCATAGAAGTTTTAATATTTAAATATTATTGTAGTACAATTTGTAATATGGATTAAAAGTTATCAGATTTTTGTGTCAGCATTTTCTTTAATCACTTGCACAAAAATTCGAAAATTTCACATTGAGATATTGTTACAATTCTCTAATCTATTAAAAAAAACGATAACATTACAACTCATTTTCACCACGTATCGCAAAATGTCATATGTTTCGTCAAGAAATAACAGATTTTTAGGGTTTTATTAAATAAACCACAAACCATCCACTATGAAAACCCTTAAAACATCGAATACTCTTAGCTGGTAATATTGTTATTTTAATATATATTTATATTTTATTTTCTGTCTCTTTCGTCTAGGCGCCAATCGAGCTGAAGAAGAGACTGGATGAAATAAGACTGCTGGAGTCGCGGAAATCCGCGAGGTTAGCCGATGTAGACACAGATTTCGCGAGGCTGGCAGACATGGCCGGCGACCGCCGACGTGCCTCCGCCACTATCGAAGTGCCAGTACATCACATACAGGGGTAAGAATGTAATCCATAGTAATCTTAATTATTATAATTATAATCATCATCATTTCAGCCTATCACTAGTCCACTGCTGAACTTAGGCCCCCTAATGGATTGCCACAAAAGTTTGTAGCTCTAATTTTAGGAGATTTTGCTATAGTTGGGCAGTTATAGCGGGTTGGCAACTGCAGTTTATTTATTCAGATGTTCCAGGAAGATGCTGCTGCCCATTTCCTGGTTTTCATTTTACCTCTGTTGACTTTTACGACACCCACGGCGATATAGTGGTAGATTCTTTTAAGCCGCCACCACACGGGATTATTACGCGATTATATTAAACAAATAAGTGCAAAAGACAAAGAGTAAAGATTTGGCATAATTGTTACTATGATTTTGTCTAAGCTCACAAAAAAAACAATAAGTAAATTCTGCTCCAACTTCCAGAGCTTACTTAATTAACGAAACAAATAAGAAGTTGTGTGTTGTATTAAGGAAGTGTGACAGCGTTGATTTCATATTAATCCCAGTTGAGCATAAGTTTTTAATTATTATAATGTATTTATACAACTTTAGTATATGATTAACTACTTTTCTTACTAAATAAAACAAACTCTTTTTAAATTTTTAACAATTCTGTAAACTTTGAGATTCATTTTGGGAAAGTGTATGCCTGTCACTTCACTTTATTCCAAGCGATCCATCGTTTCGATCTCACGGAATTTTTCCATTATGACGAATTAAAAATATCATGTATATAGATGATATCAACATCTTTCTCATTAGTTCAACAGATCGACAACTTTTAAAATCTATACTTTTAATTAAAACTTTTAAAATAATAAACATGTCGTTTGTGTAATAAAAGACAAAGCGCATAATTTAGTTTGTGAATACACTATTTCATACGAACTGACATATTTTTGTTGTGCATATTAATAAATTAAGAATTTCAGTACACGATCAGTTTTATTTAAACAAGCTATACCCACGACTTTTTTCGCGTGGAAACAGTTTTAAATAGGTAGGGGCTCGGTTGGCGCAGTGGCTAAGCCCCTGGCTTCTGCACCGCGGGTCGCGGGTTCGATTCCCGAACGAGACAAATATTTGTATGGCCTACAGATAGTTGTTCCGGGTCTGGGTGATTTGTACACGTTGAGTTTATGTCTGTAAAACGTACCCACGACAGGAGAAATCCTACTGTTGGCCTTTACGAAAAAAAAAGTTCTGCTATTATACCATAGATAGCGTTGTGAGGAATATTATCGGAAGAAATGTTAAAGAAATTGATACCTTCGGAACCGGTGAAACAAACACAATGAAACAGTTTAATTTGGTTCCAGAGTTATTATCTATAACCGGTCTACAAGTCATTTTATTACTTTAGTAGTCCTTGAGAGAATATATATATAAATATATATACAATAAAGATAATGCGTAGAATATGAATCTATTTGCCGTTGACGAAGAAACTATTCAAAGTATAGAAGTATAATCAGTTTGAATATAGGCCGTGTGACATGGCCTGAGCGAACATCGACGAAATGGAGTCAGGCGCGGGCGAACGTTGCGAAATCAGCATCGAGCGTTAGAAACTGGATGGAAGTGTTACCGCGGAGTACGGGCGTGTCCTTGTCACACTTGCCTACATTCTACGCCCGCCGCCCGAGCCTCGCGCCTCGCCCGGCAGGGACTGACAATGCAACACTGTGAGAGCGATTAGAAAATTCCTACAGATCGATGCGATTAAGTACCGTAATTTCATGAACAACTCAGAACATAAAATATGGCATTCTAAAAGAATCTGTAAACACTTGCTGTAAAATATCCTCTGCAAAACTGTTTTCATATGCTAAAGCTGAACAAACGCTTTGCTTATTAAAATTCGCCGCTGAATAGTACGATATTACACTTGAACCGGAACAAACGACATTGGCTTTATCGACGCACCACCCGCCGCCATTAAGGTTTCACTTTTCAACAAGACGGTGGTGAGAGGTGAGACCTCTACCTTTCGGTCCAAATTTCACAACCGTTACCAAACAAATGTAAAGCTAGTAACTGACGGTACTTATTAAGAAATTATTTTTGCGTAATTAGGTTCCTGAATAAACAATATTTATCATCAGAATACTATGTATCTACATATTTTTTACTTCTTGATTATATAGCATACTAAATAATATATAACATTTTCATTATATGTATAACTTGATATATTATGTTTCGTTAGCAGGTATAGATTCTACAGGCGAAGAAGAATAAGTGAAATAGAAAAAATAACAAATTTTATATAATTATGCTTATTAAGCGGCCAATGTTGTAACGTGATTGCAATAAACCTGTTCATATAAGGCGTTGAGAATGTAAGATACCTAATAGTTCCTGTGAAGCAAAATCTGCCGCGACTAGCATATAATTTCGAAATGATATATATATTTCATTACAGAACGCTCTTTAAAGCCAGAAGTTGGACATTATTGTATTAAGGCTGTTCTTGAAATTTACCTTAGATGTCTTTAAAAGGAATTCCAAATTATGATTGGAAGGAATTTCGCAATCACGGCATGCGGCGACAAAGTGAAAGTTTATAATAAATAATGTTTTTAGCTCAAATGCAAGTAGTGTCGCTGAAGAAAATTATGATATAACTAAAATAACTAATTTGTAATGTTTTTTTTGTAATACTAGTCGTGATTTTATGGCAGGATAGCAGATAATTGCAATTAATGTACGAAAGTGATGGCGTTGGTATGGTTATAACACAAATTAACGAAATTCAAAGATGGCGTCGCGTTTGCCTGGTACTTGGCGCGGCCGCCATGACACAGTGACCTAGTTTAAAAATGGAACGGCACACTAGAAAAGTGCCGCATACAGCGATGTCCGCGAATCAAAATGAGCGTATCAAAATAACAAATTATGCTTACGACCTTTAACGCAGCGCTTTATGCAGTCAAAGCGCAGGAATCATGAAAAAGTAATTTTATTAAATTTGCAACAGAACATTTCTTGCAATCGCATTAATAATTCAATCATTGTTTCGAATCTGCCATGCCACGATGTCCTCGTGCAGGCTAGCTCAGTCGGCCAGTAGGACGGCAATACAACCCGCATTTTGATGTTGCAAGACTGCAATTCGTACTTATCAGTTCTTCGTCTCCTCAATAACATACTTAATCCTATGAGTATTTCTATAATTCATCTTGCTACAACACATGGGATATCATTATTGTACAAAACAGAATTATTAAACATTGTCAATATAAGACACGGCGGACTGTAGAAGTTTCAATGTCATGGACAGTGACAAGTTAACGAGGACGACAAGAACATTACTAGCGCATTCCAGTATAAAACCAGCACTTAATAGTAAAATTTTGAAACTCTGTAACAAATTGATAAACATTTAAACGAACTTTGGCTAGTTTTTTTTGAGGAATCATGATGTGAAGGTAACTTACATTAAATATTTCGCGTGCGTTTGCGCAACGTGTAAAGAGAATGCGAGGCAGTGGTGTGGTGGGGTAGACACTTTCTCGTTGGGTACACGTTTGCTTTCGTTGGTGCTGCGACGGCAAAAGGCCCGTTATCTCATTTGGCAGGTGCAGGTATGCCATGCCGCCTTCATTTAGAGAAAGTGTTATAAAAATGAGCATCTTTAATGTTATGCAAACTTTATACCATGAATTACGTAGTTGGAATAAAGTGATTTTTGATCTAGTTAATTTTATAGACACATTTTGATTTTTCTTTTCTATTTAAATCAAGCAATGGTAATGATGTATAAATACGAGTATAAAGTGGAATTTTGATTTCGAACGTTTGGTCATTAGTAACCATTACTCACCCGGATTTTCAGTTGTTTTGACATTGGACCGACCTACCTGCAGGTTATTCCACCGATTGAACGTACAAAAACTTTTCGGCTTAAATATGACGATATAATGATATTAATACTATATTTATACGTCATGTTGACCATTTATCAATTATGAACGTGTTTTATTTTACCTTATTGTGTAACAAATAAACAAGAATAATAAAACTTTACTTATTAAAGTACACACTACGTCTTATTTTAAAATATGTCAATAAAATATTCTTTTACGTTATTATTGAGTAATACGTTTTTTCGTGTTCTATATCTAGTTCTTCCGTGCATTAACTCATAATTTACGTGATTCTTATTACACATGAAATACCAGTTCAAAAATGTAATATCAGCGTATTCTCTTAAGCTATTGTAGGCTAATTACGGCGTCTGACTCTAGTCGAAGCGCCATCAGGATGTTACAAGTACAAGCTTTAGCACTGAAATTCCATACAAAGGTCATGTCAACGCTTATCTATACGAATAAATAAAATTGAAGTGTCTGTTTGTAATAACATAATAAACGCTTTTTACATAATGCTTATTAAAGTATATACGGTACTTAGAAGAAAAAAATAATTTTAATATTTTTTCTGTCTGTCTGTTCCGGCTGATCTCCGAAACGGCTGGACCGATTTTGACGGGACTGACTGATGAGCTTATATTAAAGCGGATAACTTAGGCTACTTAATTTTAAAAAAGTAATTAAGGTTCGGCGCGAAATAATTGAAACCCCAAAATCCGATTCCAATAGGGTTGTATATATATTTATCATCGATCGGGGTCGGCTTTATTACGCGGGTGAAACCGCGGGGCACAGCTAGTCATTTATGTGATAGAATATATCCTCTAATATAATATCATCTTTTAACGTTTACTGACTTAAAAATATGATGAATGCTAATTGACATAATATTAATGTTTGTGCCAGTATTTAAAATTGCAAGTATACATACAAGTTTAAAGTTTCTTTATTTTGCGTAAAAGTCATGCGAGTCATACATTTTATTAAATATAAAGTTTTTGAGTTCCGTAAAATTAATAAATTAAAATATCTAACAATTTATTACGATAATATTTCGTTTTGAAGATTATCTTAAAATGTTTTGAATAATATCTGAAAATCTTAAAATGATCTAAGAATCATCAAGCTGTAATCAATACAGCTTGATGATTCTTCATTCACTTTATTCTCAGAACTTCAGTACAAGGTTACTAAGGACTCCATCGAATACAAAAAGTGAACGATACATTTTTACTGGTGGTAGGAGAATCCATCTAGGTAGGTACCACCCCAGGGCCAGTTATTCTGCCGTGAAGCAGTAGTGTGCAAACATTACTGTGTTTCGGTTTGAAGGGCACTGTGAGCTAGCGTAATCACTGGGCATATGAGACTTAAGAACTGATGTCTCAGGGTGACGGGCGCAGTGTGGTGTCACACAGTAATTATCTGGGTGACACAGCATTTGTTGCACTTACCATCAGGTGAACGTTTTGCTTGTTCCGTCACTTTTATGAAATAAATAAAAAAAAAATGCGTGTCAAACCATACGTTACTGGCTGACAATTAAAAGACAATAAATACTCGTGCGCGTCACAAAGTCCTCATTTTGCATTCATTTTAAATGCCTATTTTACTTATTGGACTTTTATCATTTGCTTTCCAAATCCATTAATTAAAAACTAACAGTTTTTGTATTAACTTCAAAAGCATATTTTTTATCGCAATGCTATTATTGGCAAGGTATTATGCCTACTGTAAAAAAATGCTATCCTTTTGACTAAAATTACAGAAAAAAAAACAAACTTGAAAGTGAACTTAAGTATATAATCTAAGTAATATAATATATATATATATATATATATATATATATATATTGTTGTTGTTGTCTCTTTCTTCAATTCAAATAAATTAAGTTATATTTTTAGAGTCTATGTATCATAATCTCTACAACAGTACCAAAAACACCCAGCTTGCAAAATTATTTATTATGACGACAGTTAATACTGATTCTTTAGTTAATTAATATTGAATTAATCTTAAAAATGTTGCTCGTGATAAACATCTTGCCGAATTGTGGCCAGCGCGCGGAATTAGAGTCTCGATGACCTCACCGCGGTGGCGAATGTAAGCGTGGACCGGAGGCACGGTTCTAGCTTATTCGCACTTTTTATATAACACCGTGTAAAAAATACGCCCCGACCTACATCAATCTTCGGTCAAATGCGTCAAATTGAGCTCCACGAACGATTTACTGAATTAGAATATTAAGCTTTATAATAGTAACAATTAGAGTGTGTGCATGTCAGAGTTTAATTTAAATTATGTTTCCAAATTTGTTAAAGCTATTAATAAATCAGTCATAATGTCTAATACATGCGGTGTATAAAATAACATGGAATGGTATAAGTTGACGTATATATATATATACATACATATATCTATGACAAGATAAGTTTATTGTTGCTGATTCAATCACGCTGAAACGACTGAGCAGATTCTAATGAAATTTGGATACTGGTGGTATATAGCGTGTACCACATTGAATAGTACATTTTCTTCATAAAAATAATCATTACTAAACTTTTATTTAAGCGGTCGGGTAGTATACATAAAATTAACTACATTTTCATGTGATCTAATATAACGTTTTATTGTAGAACAAGAAACAGCGTAACAACAACGTAAACACATTCGGCTGTATAAACGCATGTGATGTGTGATATAAAAAAAGAAATTAATTTACCTTATCAAAGTCGTAAGTTCTAAACAATGTCGCAATCAGCGGCCCGGCAATAAGAAGCAAGGTCATTCTCAATGTTACGTGTGTACTACGGACTTGGTCAACAATCGTACGATGTACACAGCTGCCGGCTGCACGCCGAATATATTACGAATAATTATTATCGATAGTTTGAACTTTTTCGAACACCCTTACATTTTACTACTACTTTACTACTCTTACATTTTAACGATGTCTTCGTCAGAATCAAAAGTAAAGAAACATACAGATCTCTATTTCACAGCGATGAAGAGTATTTCGGTTGTAATTCTTGTAAAGTTATGCAATAGTTTAACGTATTATTGTGCCGCTTTCGTCTCTGTTCACTTTGTAATCAGCATATGTAATTAAATTAGTGCACAAGGCGCTAGTGCACAAGGAACGATAATAGTACACATGTTTGCCCATGTCACACGTCACACTGTAAAAGGTAGTTAAACTTCGATAGTTGATTAACCTTGCATTACCTTTCTATGTAAGACCCGTTGACTGCTTTGACTCGATATTGTTATAATGGTAATGACCTGCAATCATTTGATTCGGGCGAAGCGACCCCGTGCTCGCGGAGGTCGCCGGCGCGCGGGGTGAACACACCTTGTTTCTGGGCGATGTGTTGCATTCGTCGATTGCTTTAGGTCTCTTTTTTATCTACAACAACGCAATAACACTCGCTTACCTTTATCAAAACGTCCATATTCAACACTTATGTTTTTAAACAGGTTTGACAACAGACTATACTGATACATATACCGCCGGTAAACAGGAAATAAATGTCAACTGGAAGTTTATTAAACTATAATTACTTAAATATGTCACATATAACAAGATATTGAGTGTACGCAAATATTTATATCGTATAAATAATATATAATCTATGTACGTATCTGTAATATGATTGGGGATGGGGCGGTTCGGACGCGTCCGGTCGTTAACGCTCGGGACGAGTCAACGAACGTAGTACGTCAGGGCGACGCGGCTCGTCATGGCATACTTTGCCACCCGCCGAGGTCGTCTACGATCAACCTAATATATCTAACATCGATTTATCTCAATGTATTTACGCAAATACTACACACCGACTAAAACAAACTTTACGGATTTTATCGCGTTTAATTAATTAAATTTATTTTTCTAATGTTTCGGACGCTTTCCAACGCCCATGGTCAAGAGCCACTAAGGCCCACGTTAACCATTAGTTACCTTCACCTTTCATTATAAATTTTCGTCCGATCTGCGCAAACCGAGTTTGCAGTGTCTTGAAGTTTTGCTTACATCGGATTCAGTTTCGTTATTAAAACATATAGTTAAAATTAGGTAGTATTTTTTTAAATCAATAGCTTGCCTATCATCCTTGTCAGGAATCAGTGTTCTTTCGCAAGGATTTGTGTACTGTCAATTCAGATATAATTATGGGGACGATTCTGTACATGGTCACAGACTACAGACTTTTTAAGGCTCTTTTACTTTGTCCTGTACCTCTGACTGACTTGACCTTAGCAGAATACGAATTTAATATTATTTACATTAGTGAATAAAAAGCACATTCGAAAGCCAAACTTTCACTAATATATAAGGCGGAACGATGGTTGTTAGAGCTGACGTCACTTAATTGTTACATATCATTAAATAATATTTATACAAAAATAACACGATAGTGTTGTCCGTTGCCATCGTCACGAAATCAATTTGCATACACAATAAACACGCGCGTACGCTTTTCAATAGACCTGCGTCATACTCGAATAACATAATTTAGGCAAATGCACGAAGTTTTAAAGAAATAACAAACGCAGATCATTCGTGGATGTACGAAGAATAGGCCTACGTCAAATACAAGCATTTATGGATTATTTTATATATTAATTTTATAATAAAGTATTATAGTAAATTGTTTTCTCAATCATTGGACGCATTTTATTAGTCCAGTATAATTTCTTCCTCAAAATATTATCGTCATGAAACGTTATAAATTTAGTAAAGTGATTAAACATTTTAGTATTGTAAAATTAAATACTTGTTAAGCAAGCTAAAGTTAAACTTTTCTTTTGTGTTTGAATTGTGGTTGTAACTTTTAATTACGGATACAGGTTTGGTCTTTTATTTAATCACTTATTTTTATAGTTTTTTTTGTAACTCTTGTTGGTTAATTAAATAAATAAACAACAAACAAACTGTCACGCCTCTTTCCCATTGCGGTAGACAGAGACCACATCTGTAGACCACTTTTGGCCCTAACGGGAAAAACATGTGACGGATGGCGAACCAAATAAATAAAAAGTATTTACATTTTAGCATTATAAATAGGGTAATAATTAGTATTTTTGATATTTATAACCGCTTACTTGAGAAATAATCAAACTGTGTAGCTGCCATTGCAGAGAAAATGACAGTGTAATTAGCAAACCTAATAATTAGGTTCAAAAATTACATTTAAAAATACGAATAAAGTTTATTTTTAAATTAACTGTTAGTGTATTTTAATATTTACGGCACTAATACAAAATTAATTGGACGATTGATTACGGAGGACCAATAAAAAAAGGAAATCCTTTACACTCCGACAAAATTTTTTTTTATTGGAGAAAGGGACGAGACGAGCTAAGCGTTCACCTGATGTTAAGTGCAACGTCTGCCCATAACAAATGCTGTGTCATCCAGAATATTTCTGTGTGGCACCACACTGCGCCCGTCTCCCGAGACGTCAGTTCTTAAGTCTCATATGCCCAGTGATTACGCTAGCTCTCAGTGCCCTTCAAACCGAAACACAGTAATGTTTGCACACTACTGCTTCACGGCAGAATAACTGACCCTGCGGTGGTACCTACCTAGACGAATTCCTGCATACACGATTACGAAGATATGTTTATTATTGAGAGAGAGATTTATAGTTCATGAATTTCGAGTATGATATAAAATTATTCTTTAAATTACTTGGTATTTATAGCTATGGCTTCATATAAAAAAAAACTAGCAACCGATTAAACTTAGGCCTATCGACTCATATGTCAAATGAAATTTGGATTGCCCTTCTAAAATTGAAATAATGTAAAAGTATTATTGACTATATTATAATGAGATTTTATTGAAAACGGCGAGCTACTACGAGGGTAAATCTTATTAACCGAAACTCGAGTCGAAGATGAACGGCCTGAGCCGTCGTAGGTCGGGGTGACCGGCCAGACACCGGAGGGATCACGGACCGCTCTTGTACAATTCGTACTAGTTTCTACCACGCCACAATTCATAACGTTACGCAATACGATGTCACCACCCACGGATGTTATTTTCTTGAAAAGAAAGTGTACTCGCACAGTTACGATACACATACGTATTTTTAATGGAAGTAATGGTGACGAGACGAGCAAGTCGTTCACCTGATGCAACAATTCCGGTATCATAACATTGAATCAGGAAGGTTCGGTGCAATACCGCAATGTGTAGCTCGAGGGCTAGGCGCACGGGCACTAGTACGCGAGTGACCTGAGTAATGAGTTTGCTCCCCGGTGCCGACACCTCAAAAATCATTAAGCAATTTCAAGTTTTTTTTTATGCGATAAAGCGATGAAACGAGCAAAACATTCACCTGATGGTAAGTGCAACGTCAGCCCATAACAAATGCTGTGTCACCCACAAAATTTCTGTGCCACACTGCGCCCATCTCCCTGAGACATAAGTTTTTAAATCTCATATGCAGTGATGACGCTAACTCACAGTGCCCTTCAAACCGAAACACAGTAATGTTTGCACACTACTACTTCACGGCAGAATAACTGGCCCTGGGGTGGTGTGCCTACCTACCTAGACTTATCTCTAGACGGATTTCTGAAAAGGAACCAGATTTAACACGTGTTCAGCGATGAAGAAAAACCTTCATGGCAGTGGAATAAAACTATTTCGAAGACAAATGAAGTCCGCCAACACGCATTCGTGCAGCGTGGCGGATTCTATTTCTTTTAGAGTTATAGCTTATCAGAAGTGTGAGATCCGTGCTCAGCAAAGGGACATTGATAAGCTATTACTTAAATTTTTTATACATGGTACAGCCAACGCGGCTCGATCGGTTTAGGACCAGTGTGGTCCTACACAAAATATTCTATGCCAATATTATCTAATACCCCCATAATACCGTATAACTGGCAATGAGACGTTCAACCTCAGGAGTGATAACTCACCATCTTGATTGATATATAACTGTCTATGAGCCCGTTAGTCAACCTAGGTTACAAAAAAATAGGTACAATATTAAGTGGCATCAAAATTGAACTTGTATTAAATCTAGCATTATACATTCAATGATTACCAGTAGTACAATAATTACATATAAGCTCTTTCTAAATAATATACGGTTACATAATATGTCTATTATATAACCGTAACCAATTGTTTAATTTTTGACGTGTTATCTATCTTGTATATAAATATGTATAACACGTATTATATATATTTATATACAAGATAGATAACACGTCAAAGAGTAAACTTTGTACCACTTTTTTAGCATATTGCGCGCACGAAGGAGTGTGAGCTTTGGCATAGCTAAAGTTCGTGTGGAGAAGATGCAAGGAAGCTAAAATTTATATACTTATGTATGTAGGGAAAAAAGTAGATTTTTCCAGTAAAACATAAGATTTACTAACTCGTAATGGTAAAAGTCCGAAGAGTTCTTTGATCATTCTTCATTTCGAACTATTACTACCATTCACTCAGTAAATCGTAGGACTTACCTCAAAGACACAGTAAATATTGACAGATACCTAGTTCTCATGGGTAGTCTGCACAACAGCGCACCGTGTTGTAACTTTTTTTAATACCTTTTAATAAGTGACAATTAATACAACAGACAAAATTAATAAATATAGGTTAGGATTTTTTCTGATTAGTAATATAAATGATTAATCATTACTCTCATATGTTACATAAAAACATGTAAGGTTTTGACTGATAATTAATTGAAATAAATCATTGAAAAGTACTCAATGTTTGATTCTCAAACCTAACATTTACCAGCCATCACTAATAAAACTTAGCATCTACTAGAATTTAGTACAAACTAAGTTATGGTAAAAGCCCGAAAAAATCGTCCCTTTTTATATATCCTCACATTTACAAATACATGTTGGTAAATCCTAAGATTTACTGGTAAAACCTAAGATTAACCAATATGCGGGCTTTTACAGTAACTTATGTAATACGTTTTACAAATTCAATGAAATAAAACATTAATTGTTTATATTTATACTGAAAATGTGATTGTCTGTGGTTTTTTTACGTTTATACTGCCTCTCAAACCTCAACAACGTTCAAATTTTAATCTTTCGAATAATAATTTTATTTTGCGTAAATATTAAATTTACGTATTTTTTACAGATTACAGAAACGTAAAATTTTTCGTTATTTTAAAGAGTATTTATCTTTGTGTTTAGATCACGTAAGCGCGGTCCGAGCAGTACCTGCGATCTTGGCTACGGCGAACGTGACGATCAGATGAACGAATGCAACGCTGCGCTCGTTCTCATGTCGCTAAGCTGTTCGCCCAACTCTCCACGGCCAAGTAAGATTTTTGTGTTTTAACATATTTACTCTCAACTCTACACGACCAAGTAAGATTTTTGTGTTTTAACATATTTACTTTGACTTTTAGAAACTTGTATTATGTAATGTCAAAAAGGTTGAACTTTCTAATTGTATAATGACATTTTTAGGAAATCTAAGTGTGGTCCAAGCTTCTAATCCAAATATTTCTTTGTTTCGAGATATACTGTAATCGTTTAAAGCCATAAATATAAATGTAAGTTGCACGCACCAGTACGCAATACGCCGCTCATTTGACGTAGGCACACTGTTGCATGTTACATAAAGATGGACGATGGTGCTATACGTCGACTGCGATATGTTACGTATGATAACAGATACGGTTCCACAATCACGTCAGTCTTTAAGATGTATTAAAATTGTTCAATACTTGATTACTGTCAACTAAAAAGAAGTAAAATGAACAAACCCTTTTTATCGTTGGTTATTGTAAATACGAGTATCAATAATGTTAGGGTACATTATAATTTTTATTTTTATATCACAAGATTGTGGTTAGTGGTTAGTGGTTAGGTTTTATTTAAAATTTACGAAACGTTGATAACGTCTAGACAGCAGTCTAGACACCGTCTAGACAGGTATTCGGTGTAACTTCGGTCTCTTATTATGAGCTCCGACCAAATGCGATTCACTTATTTGGGTACAGCAGACACATCAAGAACATACGGATAATGTTAAAAATGCAACCGTCATAGTATTAAATTTATATCCCCTTGTTTTCGTTGTTGTCCAAACTGCTAAGGATACTGAAATACTAATTCACGTAGATTCTTTATAAAAACTTGACCTTAAGTGAAACTGGCTAGCGTTGGAACATATTTATCAAAATAAGCTTCAGATAGCACCTTATATATATAAAAAAGGATAGGATAGGTGTATTACAAAAAAGGTGCTTGTAAATTAAGAAGTTAAAATATTTCAATCTAATTAGACGGTCCTATTATACATATAGACAATTAAATACGTATTTTTTTTTAGTAGAACTGTAATGTAGATCTTCTCTGTAGTTGTCAGCTTAAGTACTTAAATGGATCAGCCCGGCCGGGACAGAATTATGCTCTCACAGTATACAAGCAAAGTCTGCTCGTTCCTCTTTAATAACAGCCTTCCAATCCTGGACATAGACCTTTCCCTAGCCAAGAAGATTTGTCGTAATCGTCACGCTTCCAGACCCAGACAATCCGAAGCGTTGGACGTTGCTGCCCGTCACCAGTCAGAATAATTTACGTTTAGCGTAATTGAAATGATTTTTCTACCATCAATCGGAGGTCATTAGATTTTTTTGCATTACCATTTACCATACCCACAGGATGAAATAGAGTGATCGCCGGTTTCCGCCTCTCCACGGCAATGTTACTTTTATTAAAAAATATAGCTTATTTGTTATGAGTAACGTAAAAACTGCCTGCAACGTTAAGCAGATTGCACAATAGCGGCATAGCCACGCCTCTGTTAACGTCACTAATCGTAAAACTTTACGATTCATCTTCATCGGTCTAGCGCGAGCGCATGCACGTAGAGAAAATAGCTGTTCTTGAGTGAAAGTGGCCGACCATAGTTCCGCCTTGTAATTTATTACTTTATAATTTGTGCAGACGCGCCATTTTGGGGTTTAAATAATATACAAATTCAATATTATTTAGAGTCAATGTAGTTTAAAAGCTTCTTAATTTATTTTTCTTTGAAAAATATTATAAATATATTGATAGTATTTTCGCCTCTTAGCAAATTAAAAATACGTATCCCTTTTATTTATTTTTTCTTTTTGTTTATTCGCTAACATGTACTTGGGTGAGATGAATCAGTATCATGGTTTGCATTAAATCTTCAGCAGTGGACTAGTGATGGGCTTATTATAATGATCTTTTGTATTCTAGTATTAACTGTTAGTATATATAACATCCAATTAGTTGTCTCTTTATAAGACATGTTATACGATATTAAATACAGATTATGACTTCAAATAAACGTAATTTTATATGCATTCCAAATTTTATTATACTGTGTATTTGATATTGTATATTTGATACTTTCAAAAACAACTGTTTACTTAAAGAGATAAATAATAAATGATTACTGCTACTTCTAAAATATAACTTCTATGTTGGAACTTAGGTTCGTCCAACCGTCGAATTGTACTAATTAGAAATACCTAATTACAGCTTAAGTATTGTTAATTGCCGATGTCCCGAAGTAAGATTTTTCCGTGTCGTGGGCACATTTTCAGCCATAAATTTTACATGCACAACACAACCAGACCCGAAAATCAATCATTTGTGTCAGCTGGGTTTACTATGGGAATATAATATAGATGACAATTACACTTATACTCGTTTCAAAAATACTCTTTCATAAAGCCGACCGATTTCATCTTATTCAGTTTCTTTACTATTAAAATACTTTTACTCAGGCTATAATTTGAAAATAATCGGCGCAGGTGCATGGGGCGGCCGTTCATCCGTGTCGCCAGGGGCCAGCAGCAGCTCCGGCTCTTCGTGGCGCTCAGGCACGCCTTCACCGCCGCCTGTCTCCTCCTCCTTCAGCGATGAAGGCATCGCTATGGACTACGAGGAACTGCACCCTCGCAAGAAAAGGGTAAGTCTCTTATCTGTAATTTCGTAGCATTTTTGGATCAAGCGCGACTTCGTTAGACGAATCATATAGATGAAATATGAACATATACCTAATTTAAAATTTGAGCAGAAATATTCGTCAGAGAAAGGAGATACATATGAATGTGTTGATTCTTAGTCCTCACAGTTTGATTTTCCTTTTATGACATGACTTCATAATTTAGTAAAAATATGTATTTCGCCGTTTTCGTCGTCACGAATCCGTTCCGTTTTACGTGCTAAATATAAACATACTTTACTTACTCACTTCTCTCACACATAGACATAGAGATATAAGCTTAATTACTAGATAGTGTTCATTTTCTAAAACAACTACATATAGAAACTGCTAGTCTTCTCAAATATTATAAAGGCACCTTGTTGAACGTCTCCAACCACCGTGCTACCAGCGGTTTCAATTAGACCGTGACATGGATCGTGCTCGCTTTCAGATTATAAAGTTTCTGCAAATGTTCGTTAAAAAGAATTATTTATTACACATTGTGTGACAGACTGACTGTAATTTATTTTAACTGATAAGTGATTACAATTACTTGACTATAATAATATCTATATGCAATTAATGCTAATAATCTTATTTTACTACACTTTGAGCATTTTGACACACAGTGTAAAACAAGTATCTAATGAAGATGGGAGGGATTTAATTAAATTGTAATGCACAACATTGCTATAATACATTTTCGGTGATGTAATTAAGTATCCGATGAAGCTGTAAAAGCCAAAAAAGGCTAACAGCAATTACATCACCGAAATTATATATGGTGATGTAATTGCTGTGAGCCTTCTCGGCTTTTACAGCCGCATCGGATACTGTGCTCGCGGGCCAGGGGCCCACGTGCCAGGTTTCGTTTGACCCAAACATAAATAAATAAATAAACTCCTACAAAAACCTTTAAATTCGGACTGTGTCGCGTTCGCTGCGTGCTTTCGCGATTTCGAATATCTTAAATATTTTAAGTCGTCTAATGACCGTCCGAGGGAGGCTGCGGGCGTCCATTCGGACTGTAGACTTGTGTGTCGGTAACTCTGGGCGGTGAGAACCGCCCTGGAACACGGGTGAATCATGTGTACGCGGTGTCATTATTATTGCTGGCTGTTCGCCTTGCAAAGAAAGTTTATATATAGTATATAAACTGTAGTATATATAAACCATATGTATATACTACTATATAATATATAGAAACTATATATATATTTATAAAAATATAGTAGTATATAAACTATATATATATAGTCTATAAACTTTCGTTTGCAAGGCTGTTCCAAATAAAAATATTAATAAAAATACTATTTTTAACATTTCCGTTGTAGCCCTTCTCAAGAATCCGCTTAGATGTCACTGTGTTTCGATATGAAGGGGATTGACGGCAGTGCAATTACAGGGCATATGAGACTTAAGAACCGACCTTCCATTGGTGACGAGCGCAATGCGGTGCTTTAGCCAATGCAAAGTTCCGAGTGACACCGCAACTTTTGGACATACTTACGCAGGACTTGCGCGTCTCATCATTTACTTCCATAACAATTACGTAACGTAATCATCATCATCATTTCAGCCTATCACTAGTCCACAGGCCGTGTGCCGTGCGCTGTGTGGTAGCGGCCTTAGAGAATCTACCACCCCATCTCATCCCGTGGTGTCGTAAAAGTCGACAGAGGGAAAATATAAATCAGAAGATGGGCAGCAGCATCTCCTGGAACATCTGAATAAATAAACTGCATCATCATTATCATCATCATCATTTCAGCCTATCACTAGTCCACTGCTGAACATAGGCCTCCCCTAAAGATAGCCACAAAATTTTGTAGCTCACATTTTGGGGGGATTTTGCCATAGATGCCACGCTTGACAGGCGGTTTGGCAACCGCAGTTTATTTATTCAGATGTTCCAGGAAGATTCTACTGTCCGCCTCCAGGTTTTTATTTCCATATTTAGGCCACCACACGGCATAAATTGAAATATGATTTAGTTTCTATAACATTCGAATAAGTTTTTTTTCAATTTTTTTTTTTTATTGCATAAATGATGAAACGAGCAAAACGTTCACCTGATGGTAAGTGTAACGTCTGCCCATAACAAATGCTGTGTCACCCAGCAATTTTCTGTGTGACACCACACTGCCCATCACCGTGAGGCATAGGTTCTTAAGTCTCATGCCCAGTGATTACGCTAGCTCACAGTGCCCTTCAAACCGAAACACAATAATATTTATACACTACTGCTTCACGGCAGAATGACTGGCCCTGGGGTGGTACCTACCTAGACGGATTCCTGCATAGGAATCCTATCATGGCTAGTGTAAAATAGAGGCCTGGATACGGGCTAGCATTGTATGAGATTACATTAATTGTTTCCAACTATGCACAATTGCAGTACATTAACGCAGCTGGCGTACCTCTTCACGGTTCAATCTGAAATGCTTCGTAATCTATAATATACTGATATTATAAAACTGAAGAGTTTATTTGGTTAGACGCGCTAATCTCAGAACCTACTGGTTCGATTTGAAAAATTATTTTAGTGTGGGATACCCAATTTATCGAGGAAGGCTATATAACATCACGCTACGAGCGATTTCTTTTAAATTAAACGGCGGGTGAAACCGCGGGGCAGAGCTAGTAATTAATATATATGATTCAACTGCAGCTCGATTGTACCACGTTGACTGTCCTTTGACATTTAGCAGATCCTATTATATCATAGTTATACGGCAAGCATAAAAGCTATTGTATAGTCTGAATAATATTGAATGTTACATTTAAATAGGTTAGCTGTGAATGCAACTTTCACCGGTAAAGCACCTGTTCACCGTTGCTCAAGGCCATTACATCACAACTGGATATGCATGCAATTCCTATTCCTGGTTTCGCAAACCCCGCGAGATATTGAAGCGATTTATGAATATGATTAAGCTGATTATGAATTTGAAACAGAAATATTAATATGAATTTCGTATTTTGACGCAAATGTGTATAGTTTAGTTTCTATACAGCAGTGTTAGATTTCACTGTTTGTTAAACTGTGATTAGTTCTTACCTTAGTTTTTAATACTAAGATTTTGACTTAGTTTCAATTATTAAAACATTTGTATGGTTAGTTTGTTACCAAATTGCAATTTTAAGTGCTGAATTACCACGTGCTCGGCGGTGAAGGAAAACATCGTCAGGAAACCTGCATGTCTGACAAAAAAGAAATAAAAAAATATATTTCGAAGACATGTGCAGTCCGCCAACCCGCATTGGGGCAGTGTGACGGATTCTTCCTAGCTCCAAAACCCTCTCAGAAATGAGAGGAGGCCTGTGCTCAGCAGTGGGACATTTACAGGCTGAAACTTTACTTTTTTTTTAACTAAACAAAAATCGAACGCCATTATGTAGGTTTTCTTTAGTGACCCAAAATAATATATTGATATTTCAGTTTCGAAGTAAATTAATATTAAAAGAAATTATAAATGGTACATATAACATGATTTGACGACCGCGAATTTAATCTGTGGTTAACTGATTGATTTACGAAATCATTCACACAGAATGTATTCACTCAAGAAGTCCGTTAAGAAGAAGAACTTCTTCTTTTAATGCTGGCCTGTCTCGATAGAATTGTGCCAAAGTCAAGTCGGTCACGGGAGTGGAAATAGATAATTCAAGATTTCGATCAACAGTAAAATTTTAACTGACTTTTACTGAAGATTTGTTAGACTGATGAAAACAAAACGAAAAGTACAATTCTGGTATTTAATTGAATTTTCCAATCAATGTACACTTTCAAAAGCAGTTGCTGCATAATAAACTATCAATATAAAACAACAAAGCTCAAAATATACACAAAAAATTACAAATTTCAATTAAAACTCTACCGTCACTTTTAGAGTTGACGCCCAAAATTGACATTTTACTTTCATCGTGGCAGAAGAAGTTTCAGTTCAAAATTAGAGGTCACAAAGCGTATAATACTTATTAGAAGAAAACAGGACTTTTGGTAAAATGTGGTTAGAATGTTTGGTAAAACCCTTTATTAATATAAGTATCCTAGCGAACCAAACATATGTTCATTAATTATGCGTATATGTAATGATTTATGAACACGTGCGCAGTTCAGTGTGTTGCACAATGTCAAGGCACCGCAGCACGGCACGCTTATGCAATGCTATTGTAAAATAGTCGTAAATACATTTATGAGCGAGTTACAGCCGGACGAACGCTTCTACAGCCTATCACATTACGCACAGTATCGAATAACAAATGCAATTATATAGATAATAAGGCTTATCTTAGACATTAAACAAGCGTAACAGCTTTCGAAGCATGGCTCGTAAACAGTTTTACTGAAATGCGTTGTTATTAAAGTTACATACCTTTTAAATAATATTAAACGATGTTATGATTTTTTTTATTAATGTTATTTAAAATATTATACTAATTACATACATACGTGTAAATAAATGACATACACTGACAATTTACCTTTCGTTTTTATTAGTACTATTAGATCTCCAATTTGTATACCTAAGGACAGTGTATTTTAATAATAATAATGGAAAAAAAGATTTCTTTTAATTGAGACTTTCATAATGATATCTGCTTCTCGTTTTGTTGCCCGTGGCACGTAAAACAATATAATCATTATGTTGAACCTCAAAATAAAAGAACTCACATTTCAGAAATATAAACTACAGTCTAACTCAAACAAAGCTTCAACAAATAACAAAATAATGTCTTTGTTACCTTTAAAATCCATCCAAAATTATAAATGTAGGTCAAAGTACATTTTAAAACAAATTACTGATTCATACAATGAACTTTGGTGTTCATATTTTTCGTCGTAGTAACTTAAACTCGACGTTTCATTGCTCGTTAGAATGAACAAAAACGCTTGTTAAAATCGTTCGTAGTTCACAGCGCAGCGTTGCAACGCGGAGACGTTTTGTATTCACGGTCAATACAGCAATAAATTATTATAGCCGTACTACTCTTAGATTTAGTATTCATTCTATTCGCTTTTTATTGTGTTTGACAACAAGTTTTTTTACGATGCCTGAGTTTGACCTTTTATAAATCGCTCACATTGAGTCACAGATAGTAATGATACGAGTATAAGAAGTTTAAATTTTAATTCTTAATTAGGTTCCTATTTATATCGCAAATTTTAAATATGGTTCATATTATTTTGTCCCTAAAATATTAATATTAACTAATTTAATTACTACTTTTTCAACTATAATTGTAGTTGTTTTCGGTACACATTCGACAAGATTTTGTCGACTTCCCGTACGTACTAATGCGTTAAAAAAACGGAAAACGTAATTGCATGCAAAATTTAGATTTATTTTCACAAGTGAGATAAAGCCTATTTCAGTATATGCAGTATATAGACATAATAAGTTTTGTGTACCAAGAATTGAGGAAATAATTTTTATGCAAACCTTCGAAAGAAGTCGTTAGAAAATCTTAGAAAAAAGCTAACCCGGAAAAATTACGTATGTGCATTCAACATGGGTTGTAAAATTCATTGCCTTGTTGGTAGATCTTTGTAAAAAAATATTTTACAATTGCGCTTAACCTATAAATAAACATATTTGTCACGGACGCGCGCCAGCTTCGACGGGCAACCGGCATTTTCTACAGGGTTACCGACAAATTTTCCATCCATTTTTAATTATACATTAGTGATAAACCCGGGTTATGATTGATAAAGAAGTTACCTAATGAAAGTAGGAAAAAGTATATCCTTTAAAACCTAAACCGATAATATTTTTTTTATTTTATTAAGATCTACTGTCCTTTTCATAGAATTTTTCATTCATTTACTAAAATATTCTAAGAATTCCATCTGTATTTTACGTTTGCCTTATTCTTCAATGTTAGGGTTTGGAAGTGGCAGCTCAGGCACCGAATGCGAGCTCGATTTCCGGTTACAAAATTACTAAATTTTTGTACTGTTATTTTAAGTGCTGTGACTGTGACTTACGACTTACTATGCGAACAACTTCAGGAAACCAGTGAAATACAACAAATGTATAAAATTTGTTTCGGAGAATTCGATTTTAATTAACACTTGTAATTTTATACCCTGTTTTGAGAATTGACAGCCCTAGTGACGAAGTGGGAACACTAGGAGAACATTAGCGTACGTATTGGCATGAAAGACGTCCCGGGCCCACGCTCCCCAGCTAACCTTGTCCCGGCAGTTGGCGGCCGGGCAGCGTGGGCGAACCAGCCTCGTGTCACTGTTACCCACTTCGCTTACGTAACAAATATTTACACTTAACCACCACTAGCTACCTACTGTGTGTTAAAATTATGCTAATGAATTCACATAAACATACGTGAACAATATTTTTCCGAATTCCCCCGCACACGAGTATAGCCTGGGCTGTTCATTAATTGAAAATGAATACGTTTGTTTACAACAACCCGGCCTTAGTCGAACTGGTTTAAATATGCGATTACTTCTCCGACAACACGATTTGTATGTTTTACACGGAAACTATTGTTGCACGTGTAAATGTACATAGATAGTACCATAACTATATAATTATCACAACAAAAAAATACAATTTGCCGCAACAAGGTGCTGTCAATGTATACTTTGTTAATTACAATGATGAAACGGTGAATCAAGGTAGAGCTTGACTGCATAATTAGTTACACAAGACAATACATCAAGAACTGTAACTAATGAATGCTTTAATCGTATTTTTTTGGAAATAAATTACTATAGCGATAAATATATGTATATACTATAGCGGTTTGACTTAAGGTATTTGCATTGTTTCTAAGTCGGCCTTGAGTAATGAACTTGATACAAATATATGCATATTATGCAATCAATGATACTTAAATGTATACATAACAAAAGAAAAGGCTTAACATAGGAGACGGTTGATGTATTCAAATATGCTACCTAACCAGTCTATTTTAGGAAACTTTTATTTGAAGCTTTGTAAAGATCATCGAACAGAAGCGCTCAAGTATATGGGCATAGAAAATTACAAAATGTGTTATCCAGCAAGTCATAGTCATAATTCTTTCAATACCAATAATTTACTACCCAAATTCGATAATTTATTCAAATTCAAGTCCTCATATTCCACTGTTATTTGCAACCTACAATGTAGTTTGACTTTGGCTTCATTGACTTGAACTACAAAGACTGATTAGCGAGTGAATCAGATGATAACAGCTCCAGTGCTAAATATTTGCATCGTGCAACTGCCTAGCGCATGACGACCGAAGCCTGCCGATTATTGGTGCACACAATGACATACCCCAGACACGGCGTCGCCAACAACAATTGTCATATGAACATCGTTGGCAAATTATCGCTATTTCCATGGCACGTGCAATTTAAAAGCAGTAAAATGACGAAGTCAGCTGGTTGTTATTGACCTTCCTCCTCTCATTCCACCTTTAAGAATTGACCCAGTCGTTTGAGATTAACCCATGCCCCTTCTTCTTAGTATAAAGTAGTATGCAGATAAGCTATAAACAAATAGAAAATAAGGAAAAAAGTTAATTTGCAGCTCTTTAAGCTTTTCTGTAGCAGTATTCTGATTGTCATGTCTAGATAAACATACATACATACCGTCACCCCTTTTCCCATATAAGAGGTAGGCAGAGACCATACAACGTAGCCCACTTGACCCCCGCGGGAAACGAGACGTGATGGGTGGCGAACTACGTCGCAGTCATTATGGTGCGAGTCAAAAAAATCTTTCTCTCCATTGCGTTCCCACAAGCAGTAAAGTGACAGCATTGCACATTATGGTATTATTCTGCACGAATAGAGGCAGTCCGTACAATACTATAGTCGCCTCTTACTACATCTCGGTAGGAAAGAGGTAGGTGCTATTCTACTCTGCCGGACACCCATCGGCGTCTAGATAAAACTAAGAAGATTCCCTTAATAAGGGTCAAAAGATGTCTACTATTATAATTAAAAGAATTTTAGCGTTTTCGTCTGAGTGCTTGGACTAATCGAAGATAAAAACTCCACTAAAAGACGTTTATTATATATATTTAAGCAAAACATACTAAACGATTTATTGATAAACGATATGTCATTAAATTATACATAACTAAACATATCTTAAAACCAAATAATCCTCCTAGATATTTGACACTAAACGCTTATGCAGCCAAACACAGAAACGGGAATGAGATGAACAATTAAGGGTCGCTAATATACAAACGGACGGATACGTAAACGATGATTAAATATAAATATATAGGGATCCGTTTATGGTTGCGGGTGTCTAGTCAGGCCGAGGGCGGTCGGTGGCACTCCTCGGACTATCGCCCCCGGGGTCGGCGACCTGTCCACATGTGATCCGTGCTCGGAACCTGTTCTTCTGCACCACTTACGCCAGACCGTTGTCCATCGAGCGTCATCGGTATTACCGATAGACTAAGACCGAACCCTTGTCTATGTGTATTATTAATTATGGTGCTATCACATTATCCATTTTCCATTGATACATGTTATATGAGGTCTGGAAAGATACGTCAAATGTATTTAACACAATACAATGCAGGTGTGTATTTTGAAAACATTTCATTTTAATTTTTTTGTTTATTTTGTTTTCCATCGGGTTTTTACACTTACTGCCCCGTCTTCAGTATAAAATTGTTGAAAATTGTTAAACATTTTGCATCTCTCACCCATTGATCCAGGGCTTAACTCATTGTCGCTTACTACTTTTTCTTCTTTTTTAACACACGCGAATAGCGCCACGCCAGCGTTCTCCACGTCTTTCAATCCCATACTTATTTGCACCGATATTAATGTGTCGATTATAATAAAAAAAAAATTGATAGCAAAATCAAAATAAAGTCAAAGAAACTACATCAATTCTTCGACCAAAGTCTTTATCCAATTTTTTTAATTGTTGAATGTCACCCTTATTACGTTTGCAAACGATACCCTAAATTTATTCACTGACTCTGTCATATATGACATTTTCACCATTACGGAACCTCCATGAGTTTACTATCTTTAAAAAGACGAAGTATTTTGTTGTTACTAGTTATTACGTCGGCCTAATCCAGGCCTTAAACAATAATATAGCTAATGTTGGTAGTATAGTAATAGATACATATTAAATTTATTTATAATACACGGATGCTTCACATGCTCTGCATACCAAATATTAACCTTAGTACTTTAGCACTTACGTCATCGAATCGACAAAATAATTAGATTATGATTACTGAATACTAATAAAATCTTTTAATCATTGCATAACTAATTATAGTTACTAGTGACCGCCCCTGCAAATTTAATTTTTAAGGTTGTTTATTATTAAAGGGGTGCAAAGTTTTCTCTTCGCGTATTAATATATATATAATGTAAATATATGATTTTGTTCTGTTGATGGGGATATGACTGGCTATCGCCGAGCATCAGAATTTGCTTTCAAACAGTTACCTACTTTTTTAGTACCCCAAGCTTCTTATTAAATTTCATTTTACTATTCATTTAAATTCGTCAAAACTAAAATAAATAAAAAAATAAAAAAGTTATGTATATAATACCTTAACATACTAACCGTATCAGTTGACAAACAAGTTCCTGACTACCTATTACGCGTCTAAATAATGTTTACGGTATGTTTATTACTGCGCTGTGCTAATGTATGTAAATACGAATTCTCTTGTTGCCGAGTGTAGGAGTGACGCCAATTGGCAGACCTTGGGTAAGGACAGAGCTATTATAGCCAAGCAAGGCCTTGCAAGCTTTCTGCATGTAACAGAAATATGTGTATATGTATGTATCCATGTTTAGTCGAATACGAACTTCGCGACGGAATATTTTAATTATAATCAAAGTGCTAATTATATGCAAAGCACCGGCAACCTTTATCAGTTTTTAATGATAATAGGGACTGTTGTGGATATACATTATTATCATGAAATGCCAACTTTACTAGCACGTTGTGTATCTTAGGAACTGATGGACGCCTCTGGCGACCAACTGATGGCGGAAAATCCATCCAAATTTCACATACCAGTACTTGGGACGGTATTAGCGCGTGGATACCGATACTGCGCTCATCAGCCCTCGTGGCCCAATGTGGTTGAGTCCCGTACTTAATCTTTTAAGTTAAGAATACCAGGTTTAGTTGGTAGTTTCTTGGAAAGGCCTATGTCCAGCGGTGAGCTTGGAAATTCTGATTATGATAACATCGATTGCTAAACTTTAGAGAACTAGATACAAAATAAATAACATTTTTGATTTACTGCTTATCGTCCGCCATCATTCTTAATGTTATTAATCTTTTGCCAGAATAACTATGTGAACTGCATTTCTTACTTCAATAACACTACTAATTGCTGGACCTCTATGCAGGCGTTTGTCTAGGTAGGTATAAAAAAACACTAGTTCTTATGCCACCAACTAGTCTCTGATCTATTTCAAAATACTTACATGAATGTATAAAACCGACGATACACGCGTCAAAATATATAGCGTGGCCTTTATCTATAGACTTTATAATCCGCGTTGAAAATGTAATAATAGAATTGTATAGGAGGTGTACGGCTGCAGGCATGCACGAGCAACGGATCGGCTCCGCCTGCGGGGCGCTGACGTCGTCGCTTATCGTAACAATGCTGAGACGTTGCATCACAGCGCACGCGCAAGGCGAACGTGATGCATAATCGTAGCGCCCCCTACTGGCTACATCTAGCCCAAATAAGATGGCCTTATGTTTATAGGAATAGAACACGATACTAAGGATACTGAATCTGTTTTACTTAGCCTGCCATTTCCGGGTGTGAAAGTCAGTCAGAACATATATAACCTAAAATGTGCATTAAGATCAGCGTAATTTTTTTTGGTTATAACAATGCTATAAATTACAGTAAATAGTTGATTGACATTTAAATTTATTAAACTTGAATTAAAAAAATAAAGGCTAGTAACCTCATTATATTTAACATTTTATATCTCGAATTGAGAAGTAATCGCTGCGAAATTGCCAGAGGTGAAAAACGGCAAAAGCATACAGTAAATATCAAGGTTTAATAGTCTATACAGCCTTAACTTTTTTAAATCACAACCTTGAGGTACTGCGTCGCCTTGTCGCAACTGTGAACATAAGGAAATGTCACATTGCCTAGCTGCAGGTCGCTGATAAGGACACCGGTAAGATTCAAGCGCACGCTACTTTCAGATTGCCGGGAAATTTTGCACGAGCCGCATTATCGGCGAGCACGTGTAACCTCGGTTTCGTAATAAATCGACCTCGTAAATTAATGAAACAATATGCGGAAAGTTGCATTTAAGTTTCTCTAAAAGAACAACGGCTTGAAGACGGTTGAAGCGCGAGTCATTGATCGACATAAGGAAGCTATTAGTAAAGAGGTCACTGGCAAGTGAAACATCTTGCTTGAGCCTAATGCATCACATACAGAATATGCATCGATGTTTTATGCCCCCATTATTATAACACATAATAGAGGCAGTATTTCTTTTATTGTAAGCAAGTGGCAAAGGACTATAACAATGTGTCTTAATAAAGTTTAAAGTCAAACAGTAATAATAAAGTCCAGTAGTAGGTAAGAGTAGTTATAATTTATCCTAAAAACCTAATATAATGGAACCGCTTGCATCTAGAAGAGTAAATATATGCCAATCAGGTAATATGTATTTAACGGATACTTGTAATAGTTATCATTAAGCGCTTATTGTATTAACAGCTAAATTAGACAGTCAATATACCAACGTCCGAACAATGGCGCAGCCGATAACAAACTGTCAATAATTATGCTGAATGTTTAACCATATCTCACACTCACTCACCTTAATAACAGCTAAGGTTATTTAATATATGTATACATCGTTTATGCAAAGATCATATGAACAATCATACATATTTTGCCTGTATCATGGTGCCTATAACCTAAACGGCTAAACCGTCAGTCTTATAAAATTAGATTGGTCGGGAACAAATATATAACAAATAATGCCACTGTGCGAAAATAGTGACAGAAACTCATTGCATAAAAGTACTTAAAAAAAGCTTGATCCTATTTGGCGATTCTTATGACATGGACAGGACTCAGGTGTCAAAATACGAATAATGGTATTTCTATATAAGTCACAGAACATGATAGACAGTAGTGAACTCTTAAAATATATACGCTACTTTCAAAAAAAATCGTAGTGCTTAAACTAGAAGTATAAACTACTATATAACATAATAGTAATTATATAATCTTGCAAATTGTACATAATTGTTAATAATTAATAGAAATAAGGAATGATTACGCTTAAAGTTTAGTAAAAGAACCTCGGTTTTTATTAAAAATCAATGGAACCTTCCATAGCTGTAGAAAGGGTCTTCAACGATAGCATTGTTTTATTGTTTTTACAAAAAAATCCCGCAAGGCCACTGTCACGAGGTCCAGAGCAACTGCGAGGCATCGTAAGTGCGTGCTTCGTGAAGGTCGCTTTATCGCATAGCGTTGATAAAATAAGCCAATTGTTATCTGGAGAGGTGCCGAACGACTTCCGCGTCAACGTTCGTAGCTTATGAGCATTTAATCAGTTACACTATTCATAATAGATTCGCTAATGAGCCACTTCCTGTTTTATGACTGACCAATAAGATGTACCTGTAATTACTGTTATAAACAATCTTTGCTACTTACGCACAATACATTAACCAATTCCATATCTCGTGTATTCATACAGCAGTATTACACAGTACAGTACAGCAGTACAGTACACAGCCAGCGTTTTAATCGTATCTGTCCCATTTAACATGTCCGTGGAGACGTCTACAAATTTACAGTAATGTACGTTGTTACGATAAAAAGTGAACAATTTGAGTCGATCGGTGTCCGAGGGTGCAATAGCACCTACCTCTTTCCTACCGAAGTGTCGTAAGAGGCGACTACGGTATTTTACGGACAGCCTATATTCGTGCAGAATAATACCATATGCAATGCTGTCACTATACTGCTTGAGGGAACGCAATGAGGAGTAGGAATTTTTTTATCGGACCAAAATGGCAGCGGCGTAGTCATGACGGGTGGCGAAGCGCTGCTGTTAGTATCTACAAAATGTAAAGAGTTTTATCAAAATTTCATCACGGATAGTTACAAAACCGCTACGAAGATATAGATAACGTATATAAGAATAGTACTATTTTACTAAACTTGGCACGTAACTCCAAAAGGCGCTTAAGGCGTTCTCTATACAAATAAATACAAAACGATTGTAGTAACGGCACTATATTATCGTGTGTAACTTGTGCTACGGATTTTATCATTTCCTAAAAATGTTTTAATACCTCGTACATATTTTAAAGCCACAAAGTACGTACTAAAAATCAAATGAGCACTAACTTTTGAGTGTTTTAAGTCTCTTCTATGCCGTTTAATGAAATGAAGTAAAACACACATACAGCGCCATCTCTGATCACGTTAGAAGTGAGCAAGATTAGAAGCGCTTGCACAACGTAATTTATGTTAGTGCCACGACGTTACCTTTGTCACCGGCAGCCTTCACAAGACCTTCACAACAAATTCTCGTTATGTCCTCTTCGATGTCGCGCGGACAAGGCAATGACGAACCTACACTACTTACTCATGATTACATAAACCGATTTCACGAAAATTCACCACCAATTTGTATACATCGTTAAGAACCTTGCGCCTGACCTTATACATTATATTCGGATATTTTTTTTGTTACTCAGCGAGTTTCGTCACAAGATTAGAATCCGTTACCGTAGTGGGATTCTTAAAGCTGTTTTGTATCTAACACGCTAGCTCCAAGGTTCACGTAACAGCGTCGTGGTAGGATTTCAACACGGGCGAATAAAGACTCGGCCTTCGCGGTCTATATTTAAAACACGGAAGACATTGCGGCACTAGAAGCGCGCAGATCGGTCGCTCGGTAAACAGTTAGGAGTGTAAAAGGCGCGGAACTCGTCGAACAAGAGCTGAACGCCCTCCACGTTACGGTAGCATGATACTAACCGCTTTATTACGCATCATTTGTTATATTTTGCTATGACCTCAATTGGCCGCGACGAATTTGTACCATTTAAGCACATGTTATTATCACATTGAACTAGAAAACGCCTATGACCCCATTAGTGAACTAACAGACATTATATATTTATTAAATCATTAGTTTTAATTTTTAAGCGCCAAATTGAAATAATAAACAGGTGGGAAATATTTTTATTTGTTTGAGAGTCTCTATTAAAATGTCGGACCGTACAGTGATTTTTGACCTTTATTTTACTAACATAAGTTAGATCGGAATGTCTCATTTGTAAAGCCACTTTATAATATATAAATATGCATTAAAACGAGATAGCAGTAAAATTTTCCGCTACGTTTTTCTCAAAGCTGTAAAGAAATCATTACCATGTTATGTATATTATTAACGTCAATGAAACTGTAATCTATAATAGTTACGTACGTTACATTTTTTATTATTCTAATAATTTTATTTTATGAAATAGAAATAAAAACAATTAAAATAGTATAGACATTTGAATTTTGTTTTATACAAGTCTTCCATATCTCGTAACGGCACATTATTGAAAGAAAAGTAGGTAAAAGAAGCGATATACTCGTACCTATATATTTTGCAAGACTTATCACCTACTGACAGTGAACCGAACTTTGGAAAGGAACTCGAGTAACAAAGGAAGATTACAGTATCAATGTAGAGCGCAGAAGTGGGCCACATACACTTGATGCGTCTTATTAAACAGTCTACTCGTCATTTACCAGCAATTTATGGTGTTTAATTGCATATAACCGGTTTCAATGCTATTTCATAGACAAATTTAAGTGAGCGTTTAAAAACAGTAACCATCCTCCGGCACTAGATGCAATTATGCATTGGGGCATATCACATAGACTACTCGAGTTTTCTATTACAACTATCATGCTCGATGATTATTGATCGAATGAGTAACTGGAACAACAATAATAGCTTACACAAGTGCCCACTCTGTGGGATCGCGTTGTGCAATAGCAAAATAGGTTACGTCCATATAAGCGACCTAGTTACAGCGATTATGTTGGATTCCGAGCCCTTTGTGCTTGCGCACATACACACGTAAGACGAACCAATGTGCACACGTTTCACAATGAGATAAGTAGATTGGTTTTGCTAAGAGACTAAATTAAAGTAATTATTACAAAGTGTCATGTAGTAATTAATATCATGATCACACTAATAAATTTTTAATAGTAATCAGACCTGAAATCTTATAAATAATGTGTACAGAATTGTTCATCAATGATCTCGACACAAACGAAAAAATGGACCAAAATTTATGTTAAGCGGAGAGTTGAGTTTACATGGCGTCACAAAGGTACGCGCGAACTTCAGCTTTGTTGTCGTTCCGTCTCGCTCTTCGGGTCATCGCCCGACACATCGCACGATTCCCTCGTTCTAATAACCCTGTGCGTATCGGCAGCCTGATATATCATTATCATTTTCGTGCTAAAATATCCCTCGACTTACACATTTTCACAAACTTAGTCATAAAATTGCTCAATTTTGCGAGTAGGCGTCATGATGTTCTCATAAGCAAGGTCCTGATGACCTTGATGCGGTCAAAAACCCGCCGTAAGAGACATTTACCAGTCAACGGGTAAAGCAGCTGTGGTTACGGTCATTGCAGGTATGTGACCACGTTCGGCAATTACTTCTACCGCCATGCACAATTAATACAAAGGAAGTGGTACACATTGCGTGTGTCACGAAATTATCTGTGGGTGGCAATTGCAGATAGAAAATTGGAGAAGTTTCACACCTCTTGCTATTTCATATAATGATTGAATGACGATGAAAAGTTAAAGTTATAACCGTTATACCAGTAAAGCATAAGCAGTGCTTTGAATTAATTTTAACCATGCATGTCTTGCGGCATCGTAGAATAGGTGGAGGAGGCAATGCGTTTTTTTTTATTGACATCGACAGGGCATTGACTTCTCGGTCGGGGCACTGCCCGTTCTTGACAGTTCAAATGTTTACACTTTACCTCTCGAAAAATCATCTACCGTTTACTTCACATTGATCCGAATTAGACGTGCACTTATGCATGAACTATTGCAGATTCGTAGGGACCATTTTTACAAGGGATTACCTTAAACGTGACTACGCTGTGGTTACTTGATATCGTAGATGAGAAAATCTACATTGTGCCGAAAATTTGATGCGATGAAATTAATTTATTTCTATCACAGAATACAAATTTTCTTTAACATTTAATATCTTTTGTAATTGAGGTGAAAAGATAATTTTATTTGTTCTTTCAAGATTTTCATCCAATTTGTTACATCTAGGCATCAAAATTAATTCTTGAAAATTTATCTTACTTTTAAATGTAGAGATGTACAATAAATCCTACCAAATACAACAATTCTTATTTTGTGACCCTAAACACTTAAAACCATAACTTTCGATGTCCTTCTGTTGAAATATGCAGCTTTAAAATGTTATCTTCGTATGATGGCCGATTTCTGCGAAACACAAACACCGTGAAATCCGCACCATCAATAAGGCACAATAACATTGTTTGTTTTTTTAATAACTTTGGGTAGTTTAGTGAAAGCTTTATTTGATCATTTTTAATATGAAATGCACGTGATCCCTCACGGTGCATAACTCTACCTATAAACAGCGGGGAATATCACCGGCGGGAACAATGGCGGCAGCGAGTTCATCAGACGCGATAATGAGTGCTCCCGCGGGTTCAACAAACTCCCCATTTTACAAGTAAAATATATGCGTTGTCAAATCTGTAGTGTCGAATTTTTAAGACAATGTCCTTGATAAACTGTGTCGTTTTAAGCAATTTGAATGTGTGCCAAATGTACCTAATCGTCACATTGCCGAAATGCGCTAATAACATTATTAAGCTAGTGATACCTACTTTAATTTATCGGATGAACGAGTTTTAATAAAATATCCTTTCAATATTAGATATAAAACCTAAAGTTATTTAGGTAGATGCGAGCCGGGGTGTTATCGTTATATCGTCGACATTATTGTGAAAAAACAAAACAGCCCTGAGGTTAAGCAGGGTCGAGTTATATACGTCGATTTGAAGAAAAAGTGAAATTGTATCAAGTCAGAACCCGTCGAGGTCGGTGACCAGCGAGGCGTCTGTACCACGATTGGCGACTGCCCCACTCGACTGATTCATCATTACTGCCTGCCACCTTAACCGGACCGCCAGCGTCCCGACCGCTGACTCACGTCATATTAAACCTTTGTTCGAAAATTATGGATTTCCAAGTATTTTGAAGACAAATAACTTTTGAAATACTTATTCGGGAAAGAGAATATGATTTGGCATTCCGGAATAAACAATAAAATACATTATTATGGTTTTACCTTACTTTGTATTAAGTATCTGTCACACTTTTCGGAAAAAATTTCAGCAATAACAGAAATATTTAACAACATTGAGATGCATGATCTAATATTCAACAATTTTTTTAACGTTTTACCAATATTTATATATTCTATACATACATACAGATATTTAAGATAGATCAAAATATTTTTATAACATGGATTAGAAAAATATTCATTACAATATTAATTGACATGATATTCTAAATAACTCAAATACAACTTTGTTAAAAATGCAATATGAACGTTTCGTTTTTTTTATTGGATAAAGTGACGAGACGTGCAACATCTGCCCATAACAAATGATATGTCACCCAGAACATTTCTGTTTGCCACCAAACTGCGCCTAGAGACATAAGTTCTTAAGTCTCTATAATGTTGACACTAGCTCTCAGTGCCCTTCAGACCGAAACACAGTAATGTTTGTACACTACTGCTTCACGGCAACAACTGTCCTGGGCCAATAACTGGCCTGGGGTACCTACCTGGAAGGTTTCCTGCATACGAATCCTACCACCAGTAGGTGGTGTTATGGTGAGTGGTAAGAACCTGAGACAGGAGCCTTTTAGTAATCGGTTTTATTCATACACGAAAAGTCGCCGTCGTCAATAAAGCGTCTGACAACTTAAACCCTACATGTCGTTTAAACATTGTTGTGTTAGCTCACGCGTAAGTGATGAAAGTGCAGTCTATTACAGAACCAAGCAATGAGTAATGCTTTCAATAACAACAACCAGAATGCTGTCTCTTATACATATGCTAAGATTTTAATATTCACTTGTTAAAATTAATTACTGCGTGATATGTCAGAAATAAAGACTGGTGAGCTGCATGGTCCACCCTGTCAAACGTGACAATTGCGACAAAATCCTCTTAGTAATAGAGTCATCCCTTGACTAAAAGATGATCTACATATCGTAAGTAAAAATAAACGAAAAATTATATAAAAATGAGATCGACTAGAAGGTACATGCCATACACACGCAAAATAATTTTTATTTAACTATCGATCGCATCAAACAATTGTTAGTGGATGCATAAAAGTTATTTCTCAGAACAAGATGAGGCGAACGAACGCATTGGAAGTTTCTTGCCGTCAGGCATTTTTCATATATACACGTGCTGTTTTATGTGTATGCGTGTAATGCCGCAGGTTGTTTGAAAAACGTGAGCGTTGAGGGTGCACGGACCGCAGAGAAAGAAACGGCGGGACGCAGGCGAGGGGAGGTTTTAGTCCCGAGTTCAACGAATTTGTGATTTCGTTTATGTCTATATGATATTCGATTCCGACTAACATTATAATTATGCTATACGAAGACATCAGTCTTTTAATGTTTTAACATAAATAGCTTTTTAATGTCACTACGACTAAAACACGTATTACAAAGACATAGCATATACTAATAATACCCATTTGTTTTGGCTGCCTAGTTATGTGTACTCGTATTTTAATTAAGGATACTTTACATATATATTTATATTTTAATTAAAAAAATAAAATAAAACCAAAACCGGCTCGTATAGTTATCGGATAGGTTCACTGACCTATAAAAGTCCAAGCCCTATCCTTAACTATCTATCCCTATGGGGCGCATACTGCATGGAGAGTTCGACCCCCTCTCGCTCTTATTTCTCAAATCTTGTGTAAATATATTTTAGGTAGGACGTGCAATATGAGTTGTTTTCACGAAAATGGAACGTTCTTTGTTAAGCTGTCCTATATTTTGAGGAGTTCGAGCACGAGAGTGGTTTGTTTGTAAACAGTACAGCTCGTTGACAAAGTATGTTTAGAGGAACGGGCACCTGAGCCGAGCACGTGATCAAATCCTATAGGCTCTGCGAATGGCATATCTCAAAATAAAATTCTGTTATTTAGGCAACAGGCTTTTAAAACATTTGTTACAGTGTATATTTATCAAAATATCTAAAATATAGATATGTATACATGAAATGTGAACCAATGTCGGTTTATTTTTTGAATACCCGTAAAAAACATAACATTTTATTATAATCTGGTTACTATTATAAAGCTGGAGATTTTGTTTGTTTGAACGCTCCAATCTCAGGAAATACTAATCCGATTTGAATTGTTATTGCATTAGATAGCCCGTTTACTGAGGAATGTTCTAGGCTATAAATCTTCATGTTACGGCCTTAAGGAGCCGCACGCTGTGAACCAAACATTTCAGAGAAGGGCCGAACTGTGAATGCTCAGGTCAGCGAGGTAGTTAGGTACCAAGCCATACGTCGCAATCATATGATGGGCTTATTTTACGCCGGTGACACCGCGGGGCATAGCTAGTCTATAGTATAATCTTTCGCATTCGGTTTCAGTCTTTAGTCCGTCCCCGCTAACTTTAACATACAAAATTGTAAATTTTACGATTAAATTCAATTCCTTAATAAGCTACAACCATTTATTTTTGTGTCAGTGACAAAGGTCTGTTTATTCTGATCAACATTGATAATCGGATCTTTTTGTCACTGACACAAAAGTGCTAATAAATAAAACAACGTGTAACTTCCGCGCCCTTTGCAACAAGTTACAACTTTTCTTTCCAGTGTTAGAGCGAGATGACACCAAAACAACTTATATAGCCGCATAACGTGAAGTAAATAATGAGAAGGTCACGCGGATGAAACAAACATATATGTTGCAATGTGCGAAAAAGAGACGCAATGAAAACAAATCAATAAGTCATCTTGGTCTTTCGCCGGAGAGACAACATAATAACAAACCGGCACTATATACCGGCTTGCGTTACTTAAAATCGTTTTATTCAAATCAAACTTTAACTACAGTTCAGTAGAAGTATTTTTTATCGAAAACTGGCTAGTTTTTAATTCGTATGGACCACCATGTGGGTGATAGAATAATCTGTGGTAGTATTATGAAGATTGGCCAGCAAAGTTTTTTTGTACAATGTCTAACTACATGTCATTTTAATTTTATACTGGCCTATACCAGAGTACGGTTGCGAGGGGTAAAATTAAATAAATTGACGATGCTAGTAATGAATATACGCTTTTGGCGCCAACTCGAAAAGTGGCGGCTGTGTTTTTAATTGAATTTTGTAATTTCTATATATATATATATATATATATATATATATATATATATATTTAGTTTTGATGTTTAATGTTGATAGTTTATTATGCAGCATGTGCTCGTGAAAGTGCAAAGTGATTGGAAAATTCAATTCAAGACCAAAATTGTACTTTTCGTTTTATCTTCATCAGTCCAGCAAATCTTCAGTAAAAGTCAACTGTGATTTTACTGTCGATCGAAATTTAGAAGTCTCGCTGTTTAAAGATTGTATACCTGTATAATGTGTTACTTGACACTGGAAAATAGTTTATGATTGTTTCCATAAATAAATAAATTTCCATAAATATATAAAATAAAATAATATAAGCTTAGTTTTCTCCCATTTTGTCGAGTATCGTTGACAACTGTTTTGAAGATGATACATAATTATAGAACAGTGTTAGATATATATATTATCGAACAATATTTTATTTTCAAATTCTTATAGGGGACAAAAAAGAAATAAAAAGGCAGTAATCGCATATTAAATCATCTAAAACTATACTATTTATTTCTGCTCTAGATTAGGTATTATTTTACTAGCGTTAATTGATAAATTGATCTCTCTTCATAAATTTAAAATAAGTCGCTTCCTCATTAACTATATATGTAGTTCTTATCTTTGTTTTTAGTGCTTGTACTTGCCAACTGCATCATACGGTACAGTGAATTGTCATTGAATGCACGAGCGATTGCTGCACTAACACACTAGTACGCACACATTGGTAGAAACCGGCACGTGTAACGTGTAGCTACAGCACACAAATGTAGCGAGAGTTATAATAGAACTAAGTAGGGAGGTGGTAGGAAATCTGCTTTGTAACAAAACAGTTTCTAGATAATTTATGAAACTATAAATGTGCATGTGTATTTAAATTATATAACTATTTTTTTATCTTCTTCATTAATAATTTCTGATTTATTAAAATAAATAAATACTTAAGTGAATGTTACGTTTTGATATTTTTTTCTCAATTTACAAAACAGGAGATTACAAGCAGTTTGATTTAAAAATATACTAAGTATATATATATTTTTATCTCCGAAAGTTAGATCTAGAGGTTAGCAATGCTACACTTTTATGTAAAAATTTATCACCGTGTCAGTTCCGGAGCAACTAGTGTTATTAAACTCAAATATTATTATCATAATATGTATTTAATGTTAATTTTACATGTTACGAAAAATACTAGTGTTTGTACAAGTTAGTTAGCTATGTATAAAAACGTTCAATAATAGCCGTCCTCGACTAATACAAAGCAGTAGAGCAACCTTCGTCGACCACCCTTGGCCGTGGTGCTGCGACCTAGATGCTTTCCCCTTTTATACTGCCTCACCCCACACCCGTCGTGACCTGACCCAGTTACAAATGCACTTGATTCAGCCGCAGTTTCCAGGCGGGGAACGATCGCCTTCCGCGCGCGCAGTCAAATTCACGTCCCTGACACAACTGTGACGTATTCGACCTATTTATCTATCAACGGTCTATTTATTCTACCAACTAATTATTAATTTTCAGTTAAATTCAACACTTCCTGACCCGTATTGCAGAATGGTAAAAAAGAATGGAAAAAATTCAAGAGATAGGCTTACGATAATTATGATGTTACCAAAACAGTAATAATAAATGTAAAATGCAAGGATCTTTCATATCAGAAATACATACCAAGGATCTTTTAAGTCTCCGCGGTTGACCGATATATTGTGACATTGCTCAGAAGGTCGCTGTCTTTTCTCTTTATATTTCAAATATAGTTTTGCTTGGTCGTGAATTATTCGGATTAATATTTAATTGCTTTTACACTCAAGTACTTACATTACTTTTGACCATGGTAATAACAGAAATTGAATGATTTGTATAGTATACTGGGAGTGTATCAAAATATTAATATGTAAGTTTTATAAACTCAAAATGAAATTCGAGTACAAATTCGGATAATCGTCGCAGCATTCATTACCTATGCATGCACACACGGCTTCAGTGCGCGGGTGTGGCTGCACACGAGGGCGCGCGCAGTATTGCGGCAACGCCAAGGCCGCGACCTAGAGTCGCTTCCGCCAGCGCCTGCAATACAATATGACGCAATACTCTTTTAATATTTTTTTTCGCAGTTTCGATGTGAATAATATAGTAAAGTGAATTAAAGCCCGAAATCATGCAAATTATCTCTGTTAAAAGACTGAAGTTATTATTAAATCTATATTTTAATATTATTTATTCGTTATATAATGAAATAAATCATTTGCTTTGCGTCATTTTATTAGATCTATTGCTGTAACGTTTTCTTGGAAGTTAAGTTGGACTTCGTACCTATTTACCGTTATCGTTTATTCTTTCTACTTACCCAGTTATTTATACTTATTGAGTATATTATAATAATACTATTTATCTTTATTAAGACATTACTATTATATTTATCTTAATAATATTTAAATTTTTCGCTTAAAACATATTAAATAGTAACAATAAATCACCCAATTATTATTTAAATGAAATCTGGACTAGGCCTTAACACGAAAAGTGATGGCTGTGTTTTTGTTAAATGATATCATTCTGTGATATATTTCGTTTTGATGTTCAATATTAATATTATATTAATAGTGTAGTAATAATATTAATAGTGTATCAGGCTAAATGATAGTAAAAGTGACTGGAAAATTCAATTCAAAGCCGTTACCGTGCATTTCGTTCTGTTTCCATCAGTCCAACACGTCTTCAGTAAAAGTGAACTTTTATTTTTGAAGGTTACTAATTTGAAGACTAAATTTTCTACTTTGCTAATTCGACACTGGCAAAAAGTTTACGACTATTGTCATTTACAAATAAATAATATATGCCATTTGTATTTTCATTAAAAAAAAATCCCAACAAAGGATTTCTCCTGTATCATGGGTGCGTTTTTACAGATATAAATTTCACATGCACGGCACAACCAGACCGTAAAATCAAAAATTTGTGTTTTTGCACAAATCTAACTACAAGGCCATGCGGTTTTATCTCTTACTTAAAATTCTTACATTGACGAATATGTCGTCAGTTTAGGAATTTTAAGTAGCGGTAAATAAGCAGTAGTGCATTTTTTACATATTGTGATACAAATCGTTTACCACCTGTCACGTCTCGTTTCCCACAAAGGCGAAAAGTGGGCTACGTGTGTGGCCTCTGTCTACCCCTTTATATTTTTTTTATGGTACAAGTAATGAAACGAGCATAACGTCACCTGATGATAAGTGCAACGTCTGCCTATAGGCCTCCCCCATATAGTGCTACAAAACGTTGTAGCTTTCATTTTGGGGGGTTTTGCCATAGTTGCCATGCCAGGAAGATGCTGCTGCCCATCTTCTGGTGTTAAAATTCCCTCTGTCGACTTTTACGACACCCACGGGATGAGATGGGGTGGCAGATTCTCTTAAGCCGCCATCAACAACAACATTTCTGTGTGTCACTACACTGCGCCCATTACCCTGAGACATCAGTTCTTAAGTCTCATTTGCCCAGTGATTACACTAGCTCACAGTGCCCTTCAGACCGAAACACAGTAGTGTTTGCACACTACTGCTTTACGACAGAATAACTGGCCCTGGGGTGGTACCTACCTAGACGGATTCCTGCATAGGAATCCTACCAATAATATGGGGAAAAGGCGTGACTATATGTATGGATGTATGTGAAATGTTTTGTTCTAACGTATGAATTTATTCTCTTTGTTACAGATAAACAGCGTCGTATTTGAATGCACTTGGCGGGGTTGTGGATATATCACCAACAGTTGTTCATCAATAGAAGCGCACATCCGACGCACTCATTTAGGGTAATTTTTATATTTATCTCTCTAAAATTCTTGAATTTTTAATTATTTGAAACTTCGTTATTCCAAAATTGCCACCCTACAGATTTACGGTTTTTAAAGTAATCGTTTTTAGTTTAATCTATTAATTAATTTAAGTAAGGAGTAACGTCGAACGAAATGGAGTGAAATTAAGTTGGCGCCACTGTAGCAAAAGTCCTAAATTTGAATAAATTTGAAGCGCCAACAATCGTAAGTGAAGGGTAGAATTAAACGGAGAAAGGTTAATATTTCGTTATATTCGGTCTGAAAAGTAAATTTGAAGTCCCAGTGGAAAAAAGTAGAGCTAGATTAATAAGCGTTAAATTTCACTGCACTACGTTATCAATCGAATTTTTAATTACAGTACCTTTATCAACATCTCTAATCAATACAACAACTTTTATATTTGAGTTATTACTTTAGCATACGTCAGTTCATCTAAAACCGTTAACTATAGGACATACTTTTGCTACATTAGCGCTATTTCGGTAATTTTTAGATCCCGTATTCTGTTCATTTTGTCGGAAACTTTTTCGTGAATCGTGCTATGTGAGTAATAGCTCTTTGCCTTACTTTTTGGGGGATCCAAATCTATATTGTTTACCATATATATTGGTTGGATATACTTGTGTCATCCGTAAGCCCGTAATTACTCATATCCTTTTTCTTAGGTGTAGTTTTAAGATCGAAGATACACTCGGTACGTACGATCTTGTCAAAATAGATTCGATTCGAAGATATCGATTTTTTTTTGCGAAACCGTTCATCCCTATTTGTATACAGAAAATAAACAGAAACTGTAAAAGTAATATTTTCGTTTAAAAATTTACATTTTTCTACAGTTTTTCTTTCGATCAAATATGGTTAGTTTTACTATAAGAAAAAAAATATATTTTCATTAGTATGATGTATGATAGTAGTATGATGGATTAGTTTAATGTTAACTTGGAAAAATGAGACGATGTGCCAAGTCGTAAATAAATAACATTATTAAGTGTGTAAATGATTGAACTTGGGAAACATGGAACATGGGAAAGAGGCGTGATTGTATGTATGTATGTATGATTGAACTATTCTGCAAAATTTTGACGGATTACGGTTTATACGGATTTCAGCATAAAAGTCGTCTTGATATACATTACAATTAGCAGATGAGCCCTTGGTGACCCGGAAGCGCAAGGTTTCGCACCAAGGTTGCCAGCAATATACCTAGCACGGCCCGTAACTGACAAGGTCACTGCCGCTGGATTATTATTACATAACTCGGTTGCACAGTTGATATACCGTGATACAGTTATATAGTCAGTGATCACAGTATTATAAAGCAACTATGTATGTATTATATTCGTTGTGAGGATTGTTGATAGGATGTATTCTAAATTGAATATGTTTTATATTAAACAATTATTATTATCGGCAGTAAAGAGAATCAATCTTGTGGGTATCGAAAAAAATGATAAAGACCTGCAGTATCTTGCCATATAAATTTGTCCTTTGGAAGACCTACATAGTTTGTTAACCAGCGAATTTAACATATTTTCATTATGATTTCAAGAATAGCAAAACGATGTTATTCCTTATTTTAAAGATCCAAAAAGATACAAGGTAAAAGATTTTTATTTATCAAGTTCAAAATATACATACGTAATTCTTTATTGTCCCGACGCACTTGCATCTACGTGACTGTGACAACTAATTATTGTAGTTAATTTCTAAGCTCCAGTCTATGAGATTGTTTAGCAGCTTATCATATATCGCCTATTATACTATATATTATACTAAATATTATACTAAATATTATACTAAATATTATACTAAATAAGTTGTTTTTTTTTCAGAAGTAGTACACAATTATAACTTTAAAAATTATCATTACAACATTATTCTATATTCCAGGCCAAAGAAAGAGGGTGAGAGTGATCACGAGGAGGAGTTCTATTACACGGAGCGCGAAGTGGCGGTGCCGCCGCCTCCGCCTACGTTATCCCACCGAGACATGTGCCGACCGCCGCACGAGGATCCCGACTATCAACGACAGCTCGTCGGTTCCTACAGGTTTGCGTTTCTGTTTTGATACTGCAAAATTTAATACTTAATTAGTCACTTTAAAAATTACTACTACTTTGAAATATTTAATATTCACAATTTTTTTTTATATTTCAGACAAGGACTGCTTTCGACATTGCAAAACGCATCGGCCAGGCCCATAAGTATTCCAGTAACTCATCACTGGTCCACATCGCACTCCCCGGTATGTTCGGTTTCATCATACTAGTTAATTGATTTGTTTAATATAACTAAAGTAAAACTTATACAGTTTATTAACGTCACACTGCTGGGCAGAGGCCTCCTATCAGTTCTGAGTTCTGAGAGATAAAAGAGCCGGAGCAAAACCGGCACGCCAGTCCCCACCCGTGCGAGCGAGTCGTCTACATGCGTACATGAAAATATTTTTGCAGGTCTCCTCGTTTTCTGGGCAAGCTTTCCAACCCTGACCGACCAAATTTTTTGAACAAGCAAAATTATAACCAGCAGCATTAATTTTACAGAAACATATGCGGCTTTCGACATTGAATGGCTCGCCAGGCAGTCCAGGGCGTCGGCCGCGGTCCGACAACAAGAAGTGTCGCAAAGTATACGGCATGGACCAACGCGATCTTTGGTGCACGCAGTGCAAATGGAAGAAAGCGTGTACACGCTTTAACGAATAGCGCATGCGATGCTCGTTCGCTCCCGCGCGCGCCATCTTGCATCTGAAATGACTGTAGAGTTATGTGGTTTCCGAAACTGTAAACGTGTAAAAGCGCGTAAACTATTCCGTAAGTGTTTGTGTGTCGTAATTAAGTATAGATCGAGATATTATTAAAATGAGTTTTTATTAAATGTAAGGATATACGGAGTATATACTATATTATATAGATTAGAAGTAATAAGGGAGACATATTTTTTCTTTTTAAATGTGGCTCTAATTTGACTGCATTATGGACATTGCCCACGTATTTTTGTAGACTCACAGCTAACTTTCTCGAAGCGCCAAACTATCGGCGATGTCGAATGGAGACTGTGAACATTAGATATAAGTTATTAGACCTAAGTCTTGACTGACAAAGCAGTGTGAAAACTATTGTTACGTTCAAATGCGCAATACGTCATTTATTTGCATAAATCTGCTCGAATTAACAATCTGATGTATCTATTAATTTTTTTGTCAACTGCATAAACTGTAGACTGTTACCTAAAATAAGAAATATGTAGACTACTCATGAGCTATATTTTTGATACCGATAAAATAATTCCTATTATATACAGTCATCCTATTAGCAACAATAACAGAAAATACATTTACATACAAACAATGAACATACAAGAGTATGGAAAGTAAGTATTTTTTTAAAGAAAGTCGTAAGTTTTTTTAACCTTAGTGGTAAACGTAGATTACACTGAAGTCAAATGTTACACGCTTTCATTAAAATAAGTGCATTGGCTGTTACAAAATCACGATAGAAACTTTTTCGTTTTAAATGTGCTTCAATAATCATAATATTAGTATTATCGTCATCGTCATCATTTCAGTCTATCACAAGTCCACTGCAGAACAAAGGCCTCCCCCATCGATAGTCACAAAAGTTTCTAGTTCTCATTTGATTTGACATTTGAAGGGATTTTGCAATAGTTGCCACGCCTGGATGGCGGGTTGGCAAACGCAATTTATTTATTCAGATGTTCCAGGAAGATGCTGCTGCCCATCTCCAGTTTTTCATTTTCCCTCTGTCGACTTTTACGACACCCACGGAATGAGATGGGGCGGTAGGTTCTGTTAGGCCGCCACAACACGGCGGCACGACAAAATCGAACATCAAACTTTTATTACAAAATATTTATTTTAATTTTGTGAGCTTTTGTCCGGAACATGATGAGGCTCAAAGATGATATAATATTTTAAAAACATTACATGAACGTAATAATTAAATTCCGTCCACATCTTTGCATGTGCTTACTGTAGTGCATAGTATGCAACTTCAATTTGATAATGAACAATATTTTCACACTGTTCAGATATCGGAGCATGAAATTAACTAGGACTCGTCCAGTTGATTGCAATTCAGTGATATTTATCACTAGATGTTACACATATTGACTGAATTATTAGATAATAAAAAATATGAACTTCAAGTATGCGTATGAACGCATTATGAAATATGAATTAGTCAGTAAGTATCTCAAATTCGACTAAAAGACTACAAAGTTTAGACTTAAATTTTTTATGAACATATCTGTATTGTATACAATGAGGGTCCTATAAGAACAAGGAGACAATACTCAACATCGCTCACAGCGTGCAATTTTGTATCAACGTTATCTGTCAAATGTGCTAAATTAATTGATGAATAGGCGTTTGGATTGAAAAGATTTTGTCAACGAAGAGAGTGCTGAAAGAAGTAGAATTTGGAGTGGACTTGGTTTGTATATGTATTTACATCACAAACAAAACGTGACCTTACAACGTGATGTTTCGTGGTAATCAGGGTGCTGATTGTATAACCTCAAAATGGAGTGTCTGATTCACGTGATGAAGCCACAAAATGTTCCGCAAAGGAAAAGGTTTCGAGACAAAAATACAAAAAGGTTATAGGAATTGTACAATGTTGCAGTTCCAAAATATGCCTTAAGGTAATAGAATGTGATACCAATCTGCAATGTGTCGAAGAAAGGAAAGAACGCTATTAAAGTAAGTAATGCGACTCCGAGCTGCAATATTATAACTATAAAAGATATTATGTAAATATTAAAAACTAATGAAAGTATATATAAATATATTATACATGTATTACGAAATGAAAGCAATCTTCGAGTGTGTATATAAGAATTTTATTAAAATATTATTGTTACATAATGTGATCGTTAATATCGAAGTTGTTATATACGATGTCGAAATACATTTTGAATGTAGAGAATATGTGTAATAATTATGTATGTATAAGAATTATAAGTCCCATTTCGTTCTAAGTTGTAATTTTGACGCTAATTCGCGCGGCGTTTCTTGTCATTTGTAGTTACCAAGCATCGGCGATGTAATATATAATTGTGTCGATATATTAAAAAGACTCCAATATCACACGTTTTATCTTATTGGGATAACTTAATTTAGAATGTGCCAATCCCAGAGAAAATATGTCTCATTGAACATAAATTCACTATAAGCATGTGACGTCGCGTCTTCTACTTATAACTATACTTGGTGCTCTGAAACAATATTCACGCACATACCAATACTATCTACGTGCCTATATTTTAGTATTTACACACACACACATTCATGTATTAATAACTATTTAGCAACTTTAAAATAAGTATTTTCAATGTGACAATTGCAAACACCGGGGTCTAAGCGGTTTAGCTTATACATTTTTTTTCCAATTTTGCAGCAACTGGCTATACGAATGCATAGCAAAGATTACTTAAATACCTCTTTACGTTTCATAGCATGAAATGTTGATCTCACCGTTTAAAGATATGCTAGATCTGATTACATTATAAGCGCTACATATTACAATATAAACACATGTCTGTGATGTCGTCTTTGGCTTTTTTCATTACAACATTCTTAAATTAAATAACCGACAAAAATACGGAAAATGATTTCATAGGTCTATCAATTCCATCAATTTGAAAACAAGTAGTTAAAATTTTATTTTCTTGCCAAACTCTTTTAACAAATATATTTAAAATGTACTTACGAGCCATATAAATTTATTCATGTTGTATTGGCTGATCCTAGAAATTTTTAATTTATTGTTTTACGTGGCGTACCTGCAAAAAAGTACCAAATACAATACATTATGTATATTTATATTGCAATAATGGTTGTGATAAAACATCATAATGTTTTCGTTATTAGAAAATTTTATATTTTTTCTTAAATCGGCGACAATACGCGCTCATCGACCTCACGAAATGGATCACATTTTTTAAATATTGTAACAACAATCCAGCTAGCGATTTAACAACTGCCATATTGTTAGGATCTAGAATAAAAAGCGGTATAGATAATATGTAATGAATAGTTTTTAATCATATTTTAAGTTGAAGTCATAACGTAGTATTTAATAATTTTAAGTACAATTATAACCGCTGAAATCTTCTAGATAGACCGTTGCGCAATAAGGTAACAAGTTTCCGATGATAACATATTACGGGAACAAATATTTCCTTCTCTACATCCCCTTATATACTTTGACTTATTCCAAAAAAATAATTGATGATTAAAATTCATATTACAAATATAAATTAAGTTTACTTAACTAAATTAAAAGTAAACAAACAAATTTTTTGACATTTACTGGATTAAGAATTGTTTCAAAACAAAAACAATTCTCTTCAGTTAAATTACCTCTATGTAGATTTATTCATAATGCCTTATTCAGAATGCATCGTCTCCACAATACAACTTACGAATATTCGGATACATAGCCATTCTTGGTTTTTGTATAACTACCGATCTCAATTTATAAATGAAGCTATTAGATTTATTTGTACATTTTTAAATAATATCACCTTTCCTTTAATATTCTTTATAATATTTTGTATTAGGTTACATTTTTTATCATTTTAGATAAAGACAATTTTATTTTTATTTAGTAGATTACTATATAGTTTACGTACCGTATTAATTTAACTAGCCAAATTTTTGCTCAATATTGTATACATCCAACACCAAAGTCATTACCTATAGTAAAATTATTTTTAACTTTTCAGTACAAAAAAAGCATAATTGAAGGCATTGCTTAAGTGTGTCTCTCGCATACAACATTAATGTTTAATAGATCGTATATAACTTGCCTCTGTACTATTTTAGACTTTCTTTAATAATAAATAACCGTTTAGTCAATATACTGAAAATATACTTCAGTCTTGATATCCATTCGCTTATCTAGACTTTTAACCATATAATAATACTCGGCACGCACGCACGTCTAGATCAGATACCTACTTGTGGTAGGATTCCTAAGCAGAAATTCGTCTTGGTAAGTACAAGGTACCACCGCAGGTCCAGTTATTCTGCCGTAAATTATTCTGCAGTATTGTGCAAACATTACAGTTTCGGTCTGAAGGGTACAGCTAGTGTAATTACTGGGCATATGACAATTAAGAACTGAAGTCTCAAGGGGAACGGGCGCAGTGTAGCGCTACATTGAAATGTTCTGGGTGACACCATCTGGTGAATGTTTTGCTCGTCTCGTTACTTAATGCTATGGAATAAAATAAGTTGTAATATTGGTCAACAAAATTATTCTCTCTTCACTCTTAAAATCAACTACTTCCGCATTATTTACCGATACCACTCTCAACTTTGTAGGTACTTTCCGTCGATGGTACTGCAGATAGCACTGCACAAAAATAAATGTCACCAACTTTAAATTGTGTTTAAAAAACTACATTTGTATTTATATTCAAAAAAATCGATTGATTTTTGATATTAACCCGAGTACGTGTTGCTTAGAGCATTATTATAAAATAATGTATTTACGTTATTTATTGTAAGAATTACTTATATTATACTTGATAACATTCAAATTAATGCGCCTTATTTGTAAAATAATATTGAAATTACCTGCAGATACAGTGCGTATCGTTTTTGTACTTAGAAGCATATCGTAGGATTATTTAGTCAGTTAACTCCTTATTTCTTTAAAATATTATGGATGAATTATACTGTTTGACAAACACTTAGATACATAAAAATACCCTGAAACGAACATTGACCGTCGAATAATCGAGAAATTAATTAAAAGAGACGCTTGTAAATAATCTGTGCCTACTCGAGATTCATTTACTCTCTTTTAAGAACTAAACAATAATGTATGTAAATATGTAAATGTAAACTTGGATAGGTGGATATAAATGCAAAGTCTAAACTACATTGGAATCATATATAAATGTATATACTGTTTTCTCCTTTTATTTCCTTTTATTATATTAATTAGTATTCTACAAATATTTATATGTAGCCCTATAAAATAGATTTCACACTAAAACTTATTTTCTCACTATCTTTAAAATAATATTACTGTAATTGAATTAAACAGAGTATGGTAAATGAACTCGTGTATTAATAATCAATTATTTAGTAATTGTGTTACTTTAATATAGTCTAATACATTATATCCTAAAATTATATTTCTAAACAATGATTATTTATCATATCGTTTTTATTAACTAACGAGTAAGGGCACTATCATTATAATTGCAACACCATGTTTATTTTATAAGATTATTATGTTTTAATACAATATATACAAATCCATATTGAACTTGTATTTTGTTAGGATTTTTCTCATTTCCGTTTCAGTCACGTTGTAGTATGTACATTTATGTGGGCAATCAAATTTTACGAAAATATGTCTCCTGTTTATAAGTACGTACCTATCATGATAAGTGCTTATTGATGTTAACAATTCGGTTCAATGGTGACTATGGTTTGTGTAAATCGGAACGAAGTACCGAGGCCATAAATTATTACGGATACAGACTGTGTAGATTTTCCTTATGAAATTGTAATAATTATTTAATCAAAAACCGACTTCCACGCAGCTGCTCCAAACGTGCTTACGCAAATTTGAGAGTTTTATGATTTGCACGTGGATCCCATAATCAGAACTTGACCAAATTCACATGGGACCACCTTTAAGGTACTAATAAAAAAGAAAATCGAAATCGCTCCACGTGGTAAAGAATTATCGATGAACATACATAAATAAAAAATTTGGACGTTTTGCGAACTAACCACTTTTTTGAAGTCGGTTAAAAAATAAGAATGAGGTTTTACAATTTCATAAGGCAATAGGTAGTTTGACAAATCTTTGGTTCATCTCCCTGGTTAGGGAGAAAGTTATTTATAAAATTCTTCTATTTGGCGTAGGTATATTGTTTATATATTTGAAGTAATATTCCGCTTTTTCCATATGATTTTGTACACAAAATATACGTTAGTAGATGGTTACATATTGTACTTATACATGTTAATTACAGTAATGACATAGCATTGCCCAAAAACAAGGGGACGGAAGTACAATAACAAATAATTAATATTCTGTTTTCGAAAATGATCACAGCCTTTATCCAAATATGTGTACTACTAAGGCCAAGTTACACAACAAACAAAATACAGTCATAAACTATACTAAATTCAGTTTTTTTATGTGTATACAAAGTGCAGATTACCGACGAGGTCCGTGAATTAGTTTAATTCCTGTTTTTATTTAATAAATTTATGATCGATTCATCGATTAAATAGTTACCAATAGTTATAAGTGCTGCAACATTAAAATTTAAGGAATCATTTGAAATGTTGTTCTTCTCTCGAAAATGTAGGCATATTCCATATGTTGTCAATATCACAGCAGTTTTTACCGAAACTGTCAGCAGAGCTACATAAACTGTATAAAATTTATTAGCAGTACATCCAATTCTGCTAAATAGTTTAAAGATTTTATTGCAAGATTTATTTTATAACATTTAATAGAAATCGTTACAGACGGAAATAAATACAAACTGGCTGGCAGTTGTTCTACTGTGATATTAATAATTTTATTTATTAATCTTCTAGACTATGTATTATTTATAATTTTAAAATTGATTGTGAGCGTGTGTTACATTTTACTGAGATCGTGTTAGATTTAGGAAATGTTATTTTATATGGTAAATTAATGTGACGGTCCAGAATGTGTTCCAAAATCATTGATTTACGAAATTTTAATGTTACAATTTCAATTATTACATTAATTTTCGTTAAAGTTGCACGATAATTGGTTTTTTATTTACTGTTGGATTTAAAAAATTATGAAAGAATTAAAAAAAAACTGGGAAATAATTATGAATATCACAAATTGTTCATGCAGCAAAATTAATTCCAAGCTCTCTATTTGTTGTGAATTACGAGTACAGTATACTGCATTTTAGACCTGCGGAATTCGACTATAAAGAATATTCCTATATGTCTGTACATTTTCATTAAAACAAATGTTACACAGTTTATTGAAATTTACGTGTGGAGTCATGTTATAATAATTACTTTATTGTAGACTGCTATGTCTGACATTTATACCTCAATAAGTTTAGAATGAATTTATGTCATAAAAATATACATTGCAATAACTGGAAATTAATGTGGCATTATTTTCCTAACCCTTTTACATTATACTGATTTTGTTTTTCATATTTGAAGTGTAATACTAGTTTAATAACATGATGCAAATAACGAACTCAAACTGCATATTGAACTGTACAGCGCCAATACTTTTTAAACTGTTTCATTGTTAATGAAAACATAAACAACATGTATGGAACAAATCTAGACCTTATAATTTATTACAGATTATAGACGATATACATATATATTTACAAATATATACTTTAGATTTTACGACAATTGTTTTAATATTTTAACCTTATAATTCAGTTATGCAAAGTACGCTACACATGCGAAAGTAAACTTTGTCTTAAGTATTTTTATAGAAGAGGGTAAACGACCTAGCGGCTCAACTGTTGGTAAGTGACCACCGCTGCCCATGAACATATTAACATAGCGGGTGCGTTGCCGGCCTTTAACATTTCACTGGTGGTAGGATTCCTATGCAGGAGTCCGTCTAGGTACCACCCCAGGGCCAGTTATTCTACCGTGAAGCAGTAGTGTGCAAACATTACTGTGTTTCGGTTTGAAGGACACTGTGAGCTAGCGTACTCACTGGGCATATGAGACTTAAGAAGGTAAACTTTTTGCTCGTTTCATTACTTTATGCAATAAAAAAAAATAGAAGTCGGCTCTTTTCCTATGGGTCACTTAGTCGCGTGGGTTCGGAAAATCCGCGGGTGGTATCAGATTCCACAAAGTGGCCGTGCGTGGCAGAAAATTCCCTAAAAACGTAGTAGTGGAATCATCATCATCATCATCATTTCAGCCTATTACAGTCCACTGTTGAACATAGGCCTCCCCCATAGATTGCCACAAAACACGGTCCTGAGCCACCTTAATCCATCGACTTCCCGCAAAACCGTGCAGGTCGTCGCTCCATCTAGTGGGGAGTCGCCCTACGCTGCGTTTGCCGGTACGAGGTTGCCACTCTAGAACCTTTCTTCCCCAACGGTTGTCAGTTCTACGAGCTATATGGCCGGCCCATTGCCACTTCAGCTTGCTTATCCTTAGGGCTATGTCGGTTATTCTAGTTCTGCTGCGGATAACATCGTTGCGGATTTTATCTCGCAGGGAAACTCCGAGCATAGCCCTTTCCATAGCTCGCTGCGCGACTCTGAGCTTCCTCATGCGGCCTGCAGTGAAGGACCACGTCTCGGTTCCGTAAGTCATCACTGGCAACACGCACTGGTTGTATACTTTTGTTTTCAGGCATTGAGGTATACTCGATGAGAAGATGTGACGCAATTTCCCGAACGCTGCCCAGCCGAGTTGGATCCGTCGATTGACCTCTTGGTCGAAGTTGGACCTACCTAGTCGGACAATCTGTCCTAGGTATAAATATTCGTCGACAACTTCGATCGTAGTGTTCCCTATAACAACCGGTATAGGTGTGACATGGACGTTTGACATGGTCTTCGTCTTGTCCATGTTCATCTTAAGACCCACCTGTTGGGAGACACTATAGAGGTCATTGAGCATAGCGCTGAGGCTGAGGCGCGATTCTGCCATTATGACTATGTCGTCGGCAAATCGAAGGTCAGTGATGAATTCGCCATTGATGTTAATGCCGTATCCTTTCCAGTTCAGTAGCTTGAAGACATCTTCCAATGCAGCGGTAAAGAGTTTCGGGGATATTACATCACCCTGTCTTACACCTTTCTGCAATTGGATCAGTTTCGTACTCTGGTTCTGTACTCGAACAGCCATCGTAGCATTGGTATACAAGCACTGCAGCACATCGATATACCGACAGTCAATTCGGCACCGCTGAAGCGACCGAAGCACCGCCCAAATTTCGACGGAATCAAAGGCTTTCTCAAAGTCCACATACGCCAGACATAGCGGGAGATTGTACTCTTCGGTCTTTTGTACAATCTGGCGAAGGGTATGTATGTGGTCTATGGTACTAAAGCCTTTTCGGAATCCGGCTTGTTCGGGAGGCTGGAAGTCGTCAAGTCTGCTTGCGAGACGATTCGTAATGACTCTCGAAAAAAGCACGTAGACGCGGCTCAGAAGCGATATCGGTCTATAGTTCTTCAAGAGGGCATTATCGCCCTTCTTGAAGAACAGGACAACCACGCTTCTGCTCCACGCTTCCGGCGTAGCGCCGCCGTGGATGACGGAATTAAATAGCTTCTGAAGGACTAAAAGTACCGGTTTTCCACCCGCTTTCAGAAGCTCCGCTGTAATTCCGTCCTCGCCCGGCGCTTTGCCATTCTTGAGCTGTTTGAGAGCCATACTAATCTCGCTCAGACTGACGTCCGGGATATCATCGGAATAGTGTCGGACGAGATTTGCTCTTGGGTCGTTACTCACACTAGTGTGTGGCTCCAACGACGATGTGTACAGCTGTCCATAGAATCTCTCGATCTCACTCAAAATCTCTGGTCCAGCGGAAATGACGTCACCGCTATCGGTCCTCAACTTAGTCAGTTGGCTTTTTCCGGCAGACAGATCCCTGGCAAAGACCTTGGATCCTTGGTTTCGCTCAATCGCTTCCTCAATACGAGCAGTATTGAAGAAGCGTAGGTCTCGCCGCATACATTTGGAGATCTGTCTATTCAGTTGCCGATATGCTGACGCATCAGTTGAGGACTGCAGCCTCATTTCTCGCCTAGCCTCCATGAGATTGAGAGTGTGGTCGGAGAGTTTCTGGATCTTTTTTGTGCGGTGGGTCTTGCAAAACTTTTCCCCCACCGCATGGACAGTTTCCACGAGCCTCTCGTTCATATCGTCCACTGTAACGCAATCTTCCAGGCACTGAAAACGATTTTGCAGTTCGAGCTGGAAGCTTTCGGGGTTTTGGATAAGGGCACGAGATGGACGGAGCGTGGACTTCACCAGGCGCGACCTCTCCAGCTTCACGTTCAGGTTCAATGTGCCTCTTACCATTCGGTGATCACTACCGGTTTTCACCCTAGCGATCACAGAGACATCATTGAACAGCTGTCGTTCGGTCGTCATGATGAAGTCAATCTCATTTTTGGTGGAACCATCCAGGCTCATCCAGGTCCACTTTCTGTGGGGCCGCTTTTGGAAGAAGGAGTTCATCATAAAGAGTCCCTCCTTCTCCATAAAGTCGGCCAGCTGTTGACCCCTCTGGTTCCGTTGCCCTATTCCAAATTGCCCCACTACCAGCTCACCGTCTTTTTTCATGCCCAGCTTTGCGTTAAAGTCTCCCATCAACACCGTGTAGTGAGTTTTGGAGGAATGTATGGCTCTTGAAATATCTTCATACATTTCCTTCACCTCATCATCAGGATGTGTCGAGGTCGGTACGTATACCTGTATGATCTTCAGCGAATACCGTTTGGTTATTCTGAGTATAAGGTACGCAACCTTAGTCGACACACTCCCGATCTTGACAACTTTGTTAATGAGAGACCTGTGGACGAAAAATCCGACACCTCCTTGGGACAGATGGTCGCCCTCCCGGTGGTAGAGCAAGTTACCGGATTCAAGGATTACCGTGTCCTCCCCCTGTCTTCGGACTTCCGATAATCCTATTATATCCCAGTGTATCTTTCTCACCTCCTCTCCAGCTCCAAGATCTTCTCGTCGGTCCTCAGCGTGCGTGCGTTAAATGTTGCCAGGTCCAGTCGTCGGTGGTGGTAACAAGATCTCCTCCTCCGGAGATTCTTCGCACCCCCTGCCCCGCCGTTACCATGACCGTTACCGTAGCCAGGACTAGCGGGGCCGCCGGAGACTAGGGGCCGTTTTTGATTTGTACCTCTCATTTTGGGGGGATTTGCCATAGTTGCCACGCTTGGCAGGCGGGTTGGCAACCGCAGTTTGTTTATTTAGATGTTCCAGGATGATGCTGCTGCCCATCTCCTGGTTTTCATAACCCTCTGTCGACTTTTACGACACCCACGGGACGATACGGGGTGGTAGATTCTCTTATGCCGCTACCACACGGTAGCGGCATAAGAGACCATAGCATGGGCATAGTATACCAACCATCAAATGATGTTGATGGAATTTTGAGTTATGCTGCAATGTGCGATTGTGAAATTCGGCGGCAGTACTTTCTTTCCAGGTTTCCAGTATCGAACGTCACTGTATCTACGCCAAGGATTCCGATACTTACTGAGGCAACAAGAAGAGTCTTCTCAAAATTAGACGATACGACAAAGGGTTTCTTTTAGCGGTAAACGTTCAAACCTGTCTCTTTTTAGAGTTGAATTAAACTAAATTTAAGAAATTAGCATAATTAGAATTATAATTTAATTAACATCCCATCATTTAGTTCAAAATTTACATGTATTTAGTTGCGCGTACTTCATATCATAATTTTTTATAGTTAATGGAATCAGGCGTTACTTTGTGGAAACCATTATATTGAAGGAAAGAAAGTTAATTTGCTAATCGTAAGATCTACAAGAGTCACTTGTTAATGACTCGTTTTGAGGTGAAACACATTTCGTGGTCTCGACACCACTGAGGTGTATATAGCCTAGTCGTAGTGTTGTAGTAGTGGAGGGTAGGCGGTGTTAGTAGCTCGTGCACGCTACTATTGGAGGCGGCTCTTTAAAAACTAGGTAATATATACCACTTTATATTTTACATGCGGATCTTAGCAAATTAACTTTCTATCCTTCACTATAAATTCTTTGTTTTCGTTTCTCTTCATAATGATGTAGAAATAGAGAAGTGTGAGTCTAAACGACCAAGATTTTACTTTAAACCTAACGGCCACTTGTATTGTAAAATTCTGTTTGAAGGGCACTGAGAGCTAGCGTAATCACTGGGCATATAAGACTTTGAGTTCTTAAACACAATGAACTGATGTCTCAGGGTGACGGCCGCAGTGTGGTAACACAGAAATGTTCTAGGTGAGACAGCGTTTGTTATATATAAGAACTTTTATCGTATTCTAGTATGCGTAAAGATGCCTAGTGAATCCATTTCTATAGGACCTCTCTTCTACATAACTTCTTCACGACTTTTAGAGGTCTTCTAACTCTATACGTTTTGACTTTTCTGGAGGCTTCTTTCTTAATAGTTTTTATCTCCGTTCTGCCTTCGTCAAGTGCTGCTTGTGTTCGCCATTTATAGATCCGGCTGAATGGCCACTTAAAAAAGTAGAGATTTTCTTAGAGATTTTCTTGCCAGAAAACTTCTGCCACGCACAACTACTTTGTAGAATAGGCTGCCGCCAGCAGTTTTTCCTGTCCGATACGACTTAGGGACCTTCAAGAAAAGAGCCTACTCTTTCCTCAATGGCCAGCAACGCATTCGGAATTCCCCTGGTATTGCGGATGTTTATGGGCGGCGGTGATCACTTACCATCAGGTGAGCCGCCTGTTCGTTTGCCCTCTCTCCTATAAAAAATTCCGTTCCGGCGCTGGTTTCCTGCTTTGGGGTGTATGGAGTACTAGGTCACATCTAGACGGCTGGTATAGATATCTACCAGCAGGTGTTGCCTGCTGGTAAAAATAATCAGTTTATAATGTCCCGGCAATCCATGCGCATTGCAACATGGAATGCATGTACCATGACGGCAGGCCTCCTGGACACCTGAGGAGGTTTACAAACACATTGCCCACAAGATCTGTGCAAAACTGCAATAATCGACGCAGTGCTAAGGAGGCTAAACATGACCATGAACAGACCAGACTACCCGACGAAGGCACGTTACACAAATCTACGTATACATTATTATGGAAAGGAAAATACTGCTGATGCTAGCGAACATAAAGTTGGTTTTGCGGTCCGCAACAACAACCTGTCCGCTATTGAGAGACCTCGCGGAATGTTACGGTTTGCATAATGGTCTTAAGACTCAATGTTAGCTGCAGTTTTGTTACTATTATTTCTGCTTATGCTCCGACATTAACATCTTCTTCGTATGAGTCAAAAGACCGATTTTGCAACCAACTGGCCGACGTAAACAAAAATATCAGCAGTTGCGATCGCCTCTACATTGTAGGTGATTTCAATGCTCGTATAGGCCGGAATCTGTCTGCATAGCCGAACTGTATTGGCTGCCATGGCATTGGCAATGTAAACGATAACGTTTATTTAGAGTTTTGTGTGTGTGTTGAATACATATTTCAAGGGGGCCCTTGAAATATGTATTGGCCAAGTCTCCTGAAACCACCCCTGATCCGGCCACTGGCATCGGCTGGTAGGATTTCTATGCAGGAATCCGTCTAGGTAGGTACCACCCAGTGCCAATTATTCTGCCGTGAAGCAGTGGTGTGCAAACATTACTGTGTTTCAGTTCGAAGGGCACTGAGAGCTAGCGTAATCACTGGGCATGTGAGATTTAAGAACTGATGTCTCTGGGTGACGAGCGCAGTGTAAGGTCACACAGAAATATTCTGGATGACACATCATTTGTTATGGGTAAACGTTGCACTTACCATCAGATGAACGTTTTGCTCGTTTCGTCACTTAATTAAATTAAATAAATAAAAAAATAGTACTTCCTAGAACGAAACATTATAGTGAGGTTCTCCACACGCGTAGATTTCATAGCGCCGACTGTGACACTGATCACTCTTTAGTAGCAGCATATATAGCCACTACTTACAAAAGGATTCACACGCCCAGAACACCGGGTAGAAGAAAGATAAACCTTTCTGATAACAGGGATGACGTAAAGGCCAAAGGATTTGAGTGTATGGCTAACGCCGAGCTTGCTGCATGGGATACCGTCCCTACACCTGTAAGCGTCGAGTGGAATAACGTCACAAAAGTACTGACTGTCAGCACCGGCGAGATTTTCAGCTGTCTGAAAACTAAATCTCTGGACTGGTTCGCAAACAGTATCGAACACTTAAATTTTGAAAGCTCTAGTGCCTCTACCAGTTCTTAACGTAACTCTACGTTGATCTATGGCCCGATTTTGTGAAATATTTTTGATTTGTAAAAAACATGTAACTGAGTGTGTGCCTGACACTCAGTTACATGATTCTCAAATTGCAATTCAGTATCCAGGTATAAAACCAGATTTCAAGCTGATGAACATAGGCCTCCCTAATTGACTACCACAAAGTTTGTTGCTCTCATTTTGGGGGGTAGTGAAATCCGCCCATAATCTATATCTATAGGGCGGATTTCACCGTTGAAACTAAACGCGATCTGTTCAAGCAAAACGGAGTTTAAGCGTTTAACTGAGTTCAATGCTACAGTTTGCATTTCATCAACATCAAATGAACGCAGTCAATGCTGAACGCGGTTCAAATTCTGAACGCCCAATTTTCGACGTTCAACTCTTTAAACGCGTTTATAGAACTGTCAATGTCAATTTCACAACTATGTAAACACAAAAATTATTTTTAATTCGTATTGTTTATTGTTTGCGTAACCTATATAACCTATGCATAAAACAGGCTGTTTAATGTCGCTAAATAAGAAATACATCGAGTTTTTTTTTTTGGTTTTGACGATATTTCATGTAAACTTCGTTTGTCTGAACGCGATAAAAATGGAGCCGGTGAAATCGGTTAGACGAAAACCGAGATCAAATGATACATTTGAACTCAGTTAAGTAAAACGTGGTTTTATTAAACTTGGTTTCGAAAAGCGATCGGTGAAATCGGCTCTAAGATCTATAATTTCTTACCTACTCATATTATTTTTTGGATACTAGAAACAATTGAATAGTGGTTTGTAATTTTAATTATATATTTAATTCGTGGCGCAGATGGCTTTCAAGCCGATATAAATAAGCTGCAGTACGTGAAACCGATTCTGCACAATCTGCTGTGCAAGTGTTGGGAAACTGGAATTTTGCCATTGTTGATATGCGTGACGACTATTGTAACAGCTGCCGTGGCAGCTGCTTATGAGCATAGTTGGCAAGCTTCTGAAATCCGCAACTTCGTCAAATCTTTCCTCGAGAGCATGATTGGCAGCGGTTTTTAATGGCAGTACATCAGTGTCGTTAGAGATGTGCAGAGGTGTTCGCCAGGGCTGCGTTTTGGCCCCAACCTTGTTTGGAATATATTTCTCACTGATATTACAGTCCCAACCCATACGTGACTCTCTCACTCACACACAACACACACTTACACTATCATAAATAGCAAACATAATTATCATTCGCGATACTGCCCCCTTCAGCCTGGTTTTCCCTAAAAATAATAATGATTAGAAGCGTCGCTGAAGTTTCTTGCGCCACATCTTCTCCAGCTTCTACGCATTTTGATTTAATAACTGATCGTGCCGTGGTTCGGCCCTCTCGGGCGCTCTCAAGCCAGCTACTTAAGCGCACAGGGTTGTTTACCAAGCCGAGGTTCCCTCACGGGACTTCTCCAATCTGGGCGAAGCTGTAAATGCCTACGGGCTAACAGGTCACTGTTCCCAGCACCAGGAATCCGTCTAGGTAGGTACCACCCCAGGGCCAAATATTTTGCCGTGAAGCAGTAGTGTGCAAACATTACTGTGTTTCTGTTTGAAGTGCACTGAGAGCTAGCGTAATCACTGGGCATATGAGACATAAGAACTGATGTCCCAGGTAGATGGGCGCAGTGTGGTGTCACACAGTAAATTTCTGGGTGACACAACATTTGTTATGGGTAGACGTTACACTTACCATCACGTCAACGTTTTGCTCGTTCCGTCACTTGTATGAAACAAAAAAAATGTGATGTGATGTAATGACTACTTGTCTCCGGACACAATACAACATAGCAATGATCATAGCAATGCGTAAAAGATCATAGCAGTACAGCAGTATATACATACATACTTAGCATACATTACAGCGCACGGTGTTCACTGTGCGCTGTAATGTGTGTTAGTAAAAGTAGTAAAAATTTAAGTAGTGGTAGTAATAAAAGTAAATAGTAGAATTTCACTAATAACCCAGAAGATTTCAGTGCCTGAATTTAGAAATCGGCAGTGTTTGCCCTATATATGAATAAAATTCTAATAATAATAATCTTATTTTGTGTTTGGGCTCATTTTCTTCCCGTTAATAAAATATTAAATATACAATAAAATATTGTTATATGAAAAGAAATAAAAAATAAAGAAAGATAAGGAATGTGTAATCTGTAATGTTACTAAATATTACACTACATTCATACATTCATGCCATTTTCCCGTATAAGGGGTAGGCAGAGGCCACTCACATAACCCTCTTTTCGCCGTCCCGGGAAACGAGACGTCATTTTGGTACGAGTCCAAAAATTCTTACTCCCCATTACGTTCCCCCGAGCAGATAATGACATTATTGCATATTATGGTGTTCATCATCATCATCATTTCAGCCTATCGCTAGTCCACTGCTGGACATAAGCCTTCCCCACAGATTGCCACAATAATTTGTAGCTCGTATTTTGAGGGGATTTTACCATAGTTACCATGCTTGGCAAGCGGGTTGGCAACAGTGGTTTATCTATACAGATGTTTCAGGAAGATGCTGCTGCCCACCTCCTGGTTTTTATTTTCCCTCTGTCCACGGGATGAGATGGGGTGGCAGATTCTCTTAAGCCACCCCTTGGCGATATTGTTATGGTATTATTCTGCACGAATTCAGTATAATTTTATAATATATTTTATAAATAAATGTTCTTTGGGTAACTTTAGTAAGTAGTATGGGATTTACAAATTGTTTCAACAAAACAAAATAATATAGATTACTTGGTAAAAAAACTAACTTTCTATACTATTCCGACTATATCATAACAGCATGACAAGTTAACCATCACAACTTTATCAAGTAAAAGATAAGATTTATTCTATTGAATTTTTTTTGATTTAGGTCTTTTAGAAATATTTACCTTTTTGGCTTTGTTTAAAATATTATCTAGCTTCCTTAAAAATTGAGTTGGTACTGGGCTGGGCAACACTGTATTACGTTTCACTTTCATTGATGTCAAAAAAATGAAAATATAAATCAATTTTTTTCTCACTGTTGTGATTATATAAATTAATAAAGGTTTCAAAAGTGTTATGCTTATTTAAATTCAAGTATTTGTCATCAGCGTCTTTACTTTATTAAGACCACAAAGGAAAAGAACAAAAAGTAAATTTTTGAAGTGTTAATATGGGTGCCGTTCTCGGTCTTTGTTCTGCTGCTCAGGTGAATCAAGATAATGTTTAATTAGTACAATATTTTTTCTTGAGTTTAATTGGTTTCCAAACTCTCAGATCTTCCATCATGAAAATTTAATATTTCTTTGTCGTTTTTGGAACGATTTTTCTCGAAAAGTTCATTTTTTGTAGGGACTTACTAATGGATTAGAAGTAAAACTAAAAACTAAGGATTATATGAAGTGAATATTGATATATATATAATTATTTAATCAAAAATCGATTACAATGCAGCAGCTCCAAACACAATTTTGTGATTTTCGCATGGATTCCATGAGAACAGAACTTGACCAAAATTATATAGGCCCACCCTTACGATATCCCCTTTTTAATAAAAAATAATCTCATATCAGTTTATAAACAAAGATGTTATACCCATAACACATAAAGAAAAATTTCAATATTTCTTTGAAGTTGGATAAAAACAAATAATGTTGCACAGATGATTGAACCACATTTAATTTTAAATGTTCATACCAATAAAACATATGTGAAATATGATTCTAAGTTTATGTTGTTCATCCAGCTAGCATGTTGCTGTGGCAGTGCTGCCTGTTCTTTATGCTGTTCTGCCTGCCCATCATGTGCCAATTCAACATCAACCCGGCTTATGTATACCGTCATGTTACTTCTTATGATGATTGTTGCGTGTATAACTTTAGCACCAGGTTTACATGACCAGTTGAAAAAGGTATGGTTGAAATTATTTTTTTATGTTTAAGTAAATAATGATATTTAATGATTATGTGATTGTTATGTGACAATAATTTTAATATCAACATCATCATCATCAGGATGTACAATAATTTTAATACAATTGCTAATTTTAAAAAAAAATTACATGGAAATTTACACAGATGATTGGCTCAATATTTTATTGTAATTATGACTCAACATTGATATTTTTGATATGATGACTAAAATCATAAGCATTTAAAATAAAAGTATGTATTGGATTCTAAGATCTATCAGAGTTTGCATTTGCAAACCCAGAAAGTGCAATGTCTCTCTAACAAATGCTGTGTCACCCAGAACATTTCGGTGTGGCTCCACACTGCGCCTGTCACCCTGCTCCACACTGTGCCTACACATTCTCATATGCCCAGTAATTACACTAGCTATCAGTGCCCTTCAGACACAGTATTGTTTGCACACTACTGCTTGATGGCAAAATAACTGGCACTGCAGTGGTTTCTTATCTAGACATTTCTGAATCCTTCCACCAGTAATTTAACTTTAACTTTTTTTTTTTAACTTTGTTGGCTCAACAGGTGCAGTTACCGTTAGCTTCTGTTCTATGGGCTACTAGTTTAATTCCAGCACAAAACAAATATTGTTATGGCCTATGTAGTTGTATCTGGATACTCTGACAACTAGGCCATGTGGCCTGGCCTAGTGGTCAGTGGTATTACCTACATAATTATATGGCAATGCTATGCTAATCATATTTACCTCCTATTTATAGTGTAATCTGATTCTGTAAAGATATCTTAATTTTGTTAACTATGAACTAACTCTCTTCTTTTTATTAATTCTTTTAACGATTAAAAAACATATTTTTTTTAAATACAGTCATAAACATTAAGTTTTGCATTATTGACACTGTTTGCAGGTACCATTTTGTGAAAACTCTACAGGACTTATACCAGGAAATTTGAAAGTAGATTGTGATCAAGCTGTAGGATATTTGGCAGTTTATAGGTAATAATGTCTATACATATTATAATAAAAATGTAAATTGCGCATACACACTTGCGTGTAAAATTATGTAAATTATAGGTTTGTGGGTGGTTAAAAATAAATAACTTAACACATTTCTATCATTTTTGGAATTGTTAGTCTGTTTGTTTGTAAATGCATCCCGTCTAAATTACAAAATTGATTCAAAAGACTCAGTAAGAAAATCATAAAGCATACCTTTAGTAGCATTTAGTCTTTGTTTTATTTAAATTAGTTCATATAAAACATAATGAGTATTTGAATCTACAAATTTGTTCAGTGGTGGTGATAAGTGTAATTAAGTGCATTTAAATGAAACATAAAAAACGGTAATACAATGATGTAAAATAAGGTTCTGTAGAATTTGAACAAAATTAAAACAATATGCTTTTAAATCCTTATAATATTATTAATGTGAAAGTTTGTATGACATGGTTGACCATGCTAAAATGGTAAAAGGGATTTTAATTAATATTTGGCATAGGTATATTTTGTCACAGAAAATATCATAGGATGCTTTTCAAAAAAAATATATAATTCTATAGTTTGTAAATTTTTATTTATGCTGAGCGAAGTGGGTGGGTAACAGCTATTTTATAATAAAGCCAGAGAGTTTATTTGTTTGCACACTGAAATTTTTGAAATACTTGTTAGATTTGAAAAATTAATGCATTAGATAACCTGTTTGTTAAGGAAGATTATGGGCTATAAAATTTCATACTACAGCTTTAAGGTACCACATGCAGAGTACAGAACTTTACCGAGAAGGGCCGAACTGTGAATGTTCACATCCTAAGGTACCATGCTGTGCCGCGCAATTATGAATCAGCTTATTTTAAGCATGAAACTCAGCAATTAAAACATATTTGTAAACATATTTATACATTATGAGGAGTTCATAAGCTAATTATGTTTTTTCAGAATCTGTTTTGCAACTTGCCTCTTCTTTATACTCATGGCACTTATTATGATGGGTGTAAAATCATCAAAGGATCCAAGAGCGGGTGTACAAAATGGGTAAAAATCATAATATATATATAGTTGTAATATTTTATAAATTGATAATTTTAATTTTTTTGTTTTCGCAGGTTTTGGGGTATTAAATATCTCATAGTAATTGGTGGCATTATTGGAGCTTTCTTCATTCCCGAGGGACAATTCGCTTCCACATGGATGGTATTTGGCATGATCGGCGGCTTCTGTTTCATAATTATCCAGCTAATTTTGATAATTGATTTTGCACACTCTTGGGCTGAAAAGTGGGTTTGTAAGTATGGCCATTATTAACATTAATATAAATTAATAAAATTAAACACCTAACTTAATGGATATAACCTTAAAACTACTAGAGCTGCTGAAATAGAATTTGCAGATATTCTTAATAACGATAGTGGAAAGCAACAAGGCCTCATGTTGTACTTCTGATCTTTTCTAAAAATACCCAGATCATGGAGATGCAGTTTCATTACTCCAATACTTAAAAAGAATAAAAGTAGTGCGCTGCTGCAAAAACTAACACAGTATAAAGAAAGATTATATACAACATCTTCAATCTCTGATCATCAATTTGGCTTTAAGTTTGTTGCAATTAATCCCACATTGGTCCTCAGTCACTAGATTATATATATAATTTCGGTGAAGTAATCGCTGTTAGCCTTTTGGCTTTTACAGCTTCATCGGATGCTGTGCTCGCGGGCCCGGGGCCCGCGTGCCAGGTTTGGTTTGACCCAAACATAAATACGTAAATATAAAGTCACTAGATTAAGATCTATCGGGAGAAGAGAAACCCCTGTACAATGTTTTTTTGTATTTCTAAAAAGCTTTTGACTGTGTGCCAAGTCAAGTTATCTTGTAGGAATTGAGATTGAAAAATGGGCCAAGAGCATATACCGACAGAGATATGTATATATATATTTTTTTTATTGCAATGTCTACCTTTTTTTTAATAACAGATGCTGTGTCACCCAGAATATTACTCTGTGGGACAACACTGCGCTCTTCACCCAGAGACATCAGTTCTTAAGCCTGATTTGCCCAGTGATTACACTAGTTCTCAGTGCCCTTCAGACTGAAACAGTAATATTTGCACACTACTACTTTATGGCAAAATAACTAGCTCTGAAGTGGTACCTACCTAGACGGATTCCTGCATAGGAACCCTACCACCAGTTATTGATTCCAGTCTTTAATTTGGACCGCTGTTGACGATACAGACACTTTTCCAATAACTGCAGGAGTTCACCGAGGCTCAGCGATTAGTCCTCTGTTATTCAACCTTGTGCTAGACGCTGTCTCGGCCTTACCTGATGTTAAATGCCGATGAGAAAGCACGTTTTAATGTGGACTAACAAGGCCTAGCCTAAAACAATGGTATTAAACCAAAAAAAATTCGAATCACTGATAATTGGAATCTAGCACGCAATTATGACACATGTACCCAAATAACAGGTATTACCTGCGCCAATTGGTACCGTTAAAAGTGAATTGCCGTCGATACGAATATGGAGTGTAGGAAACACGTCACTGAAGTTCTGAATGATCACTATACTGCCTTAGGAACTTTCTGCCCGTTTAGACTAAGGTCATGCTTGTGCATTCACTCATACTACCAATTATTGACTAATTATTGACTATGCGGACGTAAGTTATTCAGACTTGAACAAAGATCTCCTCTACAAGCTATTGACTAATGGTGTTCTACCAAAAAGAAATTGTGATATTACAGTGAATATATATAGAAGCAACATAAAAATTCATTTTAATTTCCTGATATATTATTTTTCATTTAGCAAATTACGAAGAGTCGCAGTCACGTGGCTGGTATGCTGCTCTTCTTCTGTCTATGCTGACGTGTTTCGCGCTCACATTGACCGGCATTGTCTTACTCTTTGTGTATTATACTAAGGTTGGTGTAAATGTAAATTACTTATTTACTCAAATACTGCACATTGAATAGAAATAGATTTACGGATTTTATCGCTTTTAATTTACTTTATCTTCCGGACTTTTTGTGAGTTGTTAGACGAAGTCATACGAGTCGTACTCCCATAATATTATCGAAGATCTTCTTCTTGACTTTAAATTTTAATTTAATATTTATGCGGTCCGCTAAATAGATCTTTATACCCGTGGCTGGGTATACCTATTGATTTCAATAAGATTTGTGATATATGATTGGGACTATCCTGAACATGATCACAGACCTCAGACTTCTTAGAGGGCCGATGCTTCACATCAGCCATACAATCATGTAATCATATAGCTGACGTGAAACATCAGAATGAAATCTAATTTAACGATTGTTTGCCCAAGAGACCATATTCACAGTCCAGCTTGTATACTCCTGCATGTTGTAGAGGGATATTACACTGGATGGATGGTAAAAACTGAGTAATCTTTTTCGGCCACTCGTAAAATTTTGTCTGTGACTTTTCCGACATATTATAATGGTACGCTCGAATCTTCGGGTAATAAGCGTGATGAAATGCGTCAATGTACTTTTATTCAATAAATTACCGTTTTTTTAAATTCCACTTTTAAATTTAGAAACATACTTTCATAAATATTTTTGTTCATGAAAAAAAATGTATCATATTATTTATCTACATAAATAGATATCAAATTTTTAGGACTTAGAAGCAATGTCCTAAAAAAAGAAAAATGTATATCAACCAATAAATTTATATTATCTGTACTGATCATAACAGAAAAAAATTACTCTTTTCAAATTTATCCAAATATCTAACAATGACTTTGACGTCTTGTACTTTGCAGCAGTGCAATTGGTGGTAATTAATAAGCATTAATCACTAAAGATTTATTTTTAGCCTAGCGGTTGTGACCTCTCCAAGTTCCTCATTTCTTTCAACTTGATACTTGTGGTGATCGCAAGTGCTGTTTCGATACTGCCGTCAATTCAAGAGTATCAGCCCCGTTCTGGACTTTTGCAGTCATCTGTGGTCTCACTTTATGTAATGTACCTCACTTGGTCTGCGCTTTCCAACTCTTCGGGCGAGTGCAATGCCAGCATTTCTGGAGATAAACAGGTATGAAAATGTTTATATGTATAACCGGCAAACAAAAAAGGATATTTAATAAGACTTACAAGATTTTCTAGATTATAAGATAATATTCAAAAACTATTGTTTACTATGTATGATATTGCGATTACAATTTATTCTATAATATTTTTATATTATTATCAATATACAAATTTTAAATTAATTTTATTGTACTGTAATATAATTTATGTAAATGTTATATTCATAATTGCATCACCAGGAAACAAGGGAAGATATATATTGGGTATGTATTTAAGTTGTATTCTAATATATATTTTCATTACCTCATATAGAAATTTTATTGATTTTAGGAATATTCACAAAACATTAAATTTTTTATATGATAGTAAATGTCATTCATTCATTTTTAGAACAAATATCTTAATAATATTGTATGTATATTATTTAATTTACTTTTCACAGTATAAATACTTCCGTGCTGTTCTAGGACATACAAAAATAAGAACACAATTATTTCTCTGCCACATTAACTACATTATGTCCTATACTAATGAAATTTATTCGTCTTTCTTTATTATATACTTTGCATATGTATATTATAAAGAGAAAACCAATACATTTTATTATTAGTCTTTCTTTACATTAGCTGAGCCGTGGTAGCTGAGGGGCCAGCTTTAAATTTCATAATACATGAGTGACCTGGGTTCGATTCCCGGTGCCAGAACCACTAAAATTGTTGATTGCAATTTTTAGTGCTGATTTACCGCGTGCTCGGCGGCGAAGGAGAACATCGTGAGGAAACCTGCATGTCTGAGTTATAACAAAATATATCGACGACATGTGAAGTCCGCTAATTTTATTTTATTCGTATTGGAGTAGCGTGCCGGATTCTTCCCAGCTCCAAAACCCTCTCGGCAATGAGAGGAGGCCTGTACTGCAGTGGACATTTATACCTTCTTAACTTTACCACAGTAGGTGGTCCCGCAATTGACAGTAATTTCAACGTTAAACAGCTACTTATTATATAGTTTATAACAATTTTATATAACTAAAGTTTTAAAATATGTGTATTAAAGATACCTATTCAATCTTGCCTCTACTGGACTGGGAGACCGACGCCGATAAATCATATTTTTTTTTTACACTGTGGGTTATAGCTGAAAATCAGTGCTTGTTCATTGAGCAAAGATGCACTGAGCTATGGCCTTTTTGTGTCACTGCAGCACACGCTATCTAAGATGTCTTTGTCTCTTTAAAATCACCTATTTTTTTTTCTTGATATTGATTATTGTTTATTTGTATATGTAAATTGTATCTGTGTTGTAGTGACCAAATAAACGATTTATCTATCTATCTATCTATCTTTTTTTTTATGTGAGAGGGGGCAAACGAGCAAGCGGCTCACCTAATGGTAAGTGATCACCGCTGCCCATAAACATCTACAATACCAGAGGAATAGCAGATGCGTTGCCGGCATATATATATATATATATATACATATCTATCTATAAATTGTTCTTGCTCTACACCAGAAACAAATCGCATGCTTAATAGAATGACCTATTGGAGATTCACTGAATATTGGGTTAAGTGTATATATGTAATATATATATATATATGTATATATATATATACATACATATATATGTATATATATATATATATATACATATACATATTGGTAATGTATATTGATATTTAACTATCAATTACATATTTTTTGTAAATGCCCATAATCTATTAAGCATGCGAAATGTTTAATACGACACCTGGACACTTCTTGCACAGTCCTTAGATTAATTTTTGTTAATCAATAAAACTCGTGTCATTTATTTAAGACTGAATATGTCCACGGAGTAGGGGTAATAAAAAAGTATACAGTATTCTTCTAGTGAATTTGTATATTTACTCTAATCTCCTGGTCGATTTTATCAAAGGCCGCGTTTTCTAATACAATAAAACAGCCAGGATTTTTTAGTTTCGTAAGTATTAGCGTAATAACACATACAATCACGTGTCTTCAACTTGACGATGTATTTGCATCGATATCATTATTTGTATTTTGCATACAAGTCTTCAATACATTGCTGATCACAAATTTTTGATGTCTTTTAAATCTAGCACCGTTATGTTGGTTATTGTATTGGTTTGCCAGCAGTTTGTAATATAATTATCAGTAATACCTAAATTATGCCAAATAACTGTTTCGTTTCCACAGACCTCATTTGACAAGCAATCTATCATTGGGCTAGTCATCTGGGTGTGCAGTGTACTGTACTCTTGTGTCCGCACCGCTTCGTCCTCTTCCAAGATCACTATGTCTGATCACATACTCGCAAAGGACGGAAATGCAGGTGAATATATGATTCTAATTACGAAATTTTGCATATTTCTTTTCTATATATATATATATATATATACATATACATATATTCATATATACATATATATTAAACACTAATTTCCTTTAAAATCAGATAATTGTTGTGATGAACAAAAGCAAATTACACGTTAGTTTTGGTAGCGGCATGGCGGGCGGTCAAAGTAATTACAATTAAAACATTCTCGGGGTATCTTAAGGGTCTAGACGCTTATTAAGTTTCATAGTTCGCGAATAGTCCGGGAATCACTAAAATTGGTAACTGCAACCATCAAAGCTGTTTTAGCACGTGTTCGGCGGAGAAGGAAAAAAAACGTTGTGAGGAAAATTGCATGTTTAAGAAATACAGTATACCCGCGGTAATCGGACAAATGTTTTGCAAAGCGGCGCCGATTTATGAAATTTGTCGGACTATAGAGTTCTGCCAGTACCTTGAGTACCTTGTAATCCAACAAATTAGGGGACACAGTGTATAAAATTGATATTATATATAAGCAAATTAAGTAGTTAGGTAATTAGGTAAGCATATTGCAGGATTATGCGCAGGTCCAAAACACTAAGTTTCAGTCTCACAAGTGATCCTGTATTGAGGCTCATTTCCACCAAGAATTCATATACTTTTACACGCTACTAGTATTAGTTTGCTTCTTCTTTCAAGATACGAACTTACCATTGGTTTACATAGGCATGCAAACATCAAAAAGAACATAATTATAATGTAAGGAATATCTGTTTGTTCCCAGCAGTGTTACTTCAAATCAATTCTGTGTACTACTAATGCACTATGTTATGAATACAATATATTTCTTTTTGACGCATTAAATACATACGATACATTTTAACCGCGTGGCCTAGTCGCCAGAGTTCCTGACTTCTACACCGCGAGTCCTCGGTTCGAATCCCAGCCGGAGCCAACATTTGTGCTAAAACAAAAATTGTTGGTTTTCGGGTCTGGTTGTGTTGTGTTTGTCCCCGTGTTTATGACACTGCATCCTAGCCTATCTCCGATCTTATCGCACCAGCGTTACATCGGGCACGGGTAGGTTGGGAAGAGTGAGTACCTCTGTGTTTGCGCGTACACTTGTGGCACTATAATATCTCCTGCGCAGTTGATGGCTCTCGACAGTATTCGGAAGTTGTCGCCGTGGACGAATTCGGCTAGGACAACATCACATTTTAACTAAAACTTTAAATGCAATGCGTTAAACACAAGGACAGCACGACATTAATGTAGCAAGTCGGTTTCCTTTTTCTCCCTTGTTTAAGTTATACTTATTTTATGTTACCACTGAAATACTAATATGTTGTGCATTCCTTGCGGACATAACGCGCGGCGGACACTCGGCGTAAGGGCAAGGAGGGCTCATTGCTAACGAAGGTAATAACATTTTGAATGCTTCCCTCCATAAACTTACATATTAATTTACACTGAATTCTATTGGTATTCATGATACAATTATTGACAATCATATTAAAATCCATTAAATAGTATGTTTACTTAATATGCTTATTTATTTAATAGAAGTAGTAACATAAATGTAACTACTTTTGTTAAAGATTAGTAAATGATCCTTTGTTAAAGCATAAATAAAATTGGTTAGTAGTCTTACAAAACTTCTTGTAAAGTATTAATAGCGGTTACTTTCAGCCGTTTGCTAATTATGCTCTTATGTATACATGCTTACAAACCCATTGCACATATCATTAAATAGGTAGGCTCTATACTCTCATGAGCGACACCAAGGGAAGTGATTGGTATATTCCTTTACGCATAGTAAATAAATGTGTCTAGCCTAGCGCGCCTGTTATATTTCGCTACAGTAAAGTCATAAATTAGAATAAGTAAAACAACATGATTTTATTACATGCAGCTAGCTTCTTGTCTTATTATTTACACCTTACTAAGTTATTGTACGGACGGCCTTTATTCGTGCAGAATAACACCATAATATGCAATGCTGTAAGAGCCGTGGTAGCTCAGGGGCTAGGAAGAGCCGTGGTAGCTCAGGGGCTAGGAAGAGCCGTGGTAGCTCAGGGGCTAGGAAGAGCCGTGGTAGCTCAGGGGCTAGGCGCTCGCTTTTAATTTCATAGTACGCGAGTGACCTGGGTTTCGATTCCCGGTGCCGGCACCACTAAAATTGTGCAATTGCAATTTTAAGTGCTGACTTACCACGTGCTCGGCGGTGAAGGAAAACATCGTGAGGAAACCTGCATGTCTGAGAAATTAAAAATATTTCGAAGACATGTGTAGTCCGCCAACCCGCATTGGAGCAGCGTGGCGGATTCTTTCTAGCTCCAAAACCCTCTCAGAAATGAGAGGAGGCCTGTGCTCAGTGGTGGGACATTTATAGGTTGAAACTTTACTTTTTTTTATGCAATGCTGTAACTATACTGCTCGTGGGAAAGCAATCGGTTTTCTTTTGACTCGTACCAAAATTGCGGTGGTTCGCCACCTGTCACGTCTCGTTTCCCACGGGGCTAAAAGTGGGCTATGGGTGTGGCCTCTGCCTACCCATTATATGGGAAAACAAGCGCGCAATTTTAAAAATACGCAGATCTTAACCTATATTTTATTTAGAAGTTTCAAGTCTGGCATCATTTAGCTTTGATTTCATTCTTATTTGACTACTAAATTGTTTTCTTTGTAGTTTGTAATATGTAATTGCTCCTTAGAAAAACTGCAGAAATAAAACCGATATGATAACGCTGCGCCTACGTATGTCTTCAAATGAAAACAATCAAATATAAAAAATAAATCCATTTTAAATAAGTCATTTTGTTACCATTTTACTTCAGGACTATATCTATGATTTATTCTCACGCCCTACCATTAGAATTGCTACAGATGATTCTACTTATGATCTGTTTTCAAGACATTGTTGTTACAGTAATAAAATCATGCATTCATGTAATATTTACATGACCCCACTCCTTCTCCTTTAGTGTCACTGTAAGTTTATTCTTAGACGTAGTATCATTAAGGTATGCTTGTAGAATGAAAATCTAATAGGTGTATACTTTGGACGCTCACTGAGCGCAGGTTATAATTCCATAGAGGGTGACGGAGGTGAGGCGGGACGCGGCGAAGAGACCAAGGTGTTCGACAATGAGGGAGACGGTGTGGCCTACTCATGGACGTTCTTCCATATTGTGTTCGCTTTGGCTACCCTGTACATCATGATGACGCTCACCAATTGGTACAAGTATGTATACTCCAAACCTTAAAAAATCGAAATAGATAGTATATTTCATAATAGTTAACCAAACATATTATTCAATCTTTCAATATGTATACTTTTAATCACTCTCTTCATAAGTTCGCTCAATTCCACAACAACCACATATTTAACTTAAAATGTTTTGTGCTCTACTCACCTATTTTAGATCTTACCATACACACGTAGAATTCGGTTTAGTCTAGTACTAACATGGCATTTGTTGCCAATATTTTCCCGCCATATGCATGTTTGCAATGGCGCATGCAGCACATAGGTTCACAGATAAAATAATTAATAATGATATTTTTATTACAGTCCAAGCTCTCAGTTATCAAAGGAAAATGTCGCTTCAATGTGGATCAAAATCACTTCATCCTGGCTCTGTGTAGGACTTTACATATGGACCTTGATAGCACCGGCCGTTCTCTCTGACAGGGACTTCAGCTAAGCAAACTTATTTGATAATTAATATTATTTTAGTATCAATGTAAGAATTTCATGATTGTTATATAAATGTATTTTTGTCATTCTAAAATTACTTTATTTATAAATCTCAATATCATTATAAACTTACTACAATTATTCTCTATGATATCTTACTCAGCTGTTCTTTATTCATTCTTCAATCTAATTATTAATTAGCTATTAGTAATTCTCTTAACCACTATATTCTAAGGATAACATGTAATGTTTGCTGCTAGAGCTTTAAAACAACTATGTCAATGTAGATTTTATTTTAAAAATTTAAATAAACATATATCTCTGAAAGTATTATAGTTTTTAAAACGATTTATTTTTATTTTTATTTAGATTTATAAACAGAAGATCAAGGTTCCTAATACTTTTGAGCAAAGTTAAAAATAAATTAAACTTTAATTAGTTCCGCATCTTTCTTAACTTCGTATTTAAGGAGTTTTGCATATCTTTTTAACAATTTTCTCCAATAACATTTCACATCATTTACCGTCAAATTATCCCAAATGTGTTGATAGCCTCGATCAGCAATTTCTTTAGCCAAGGAATCATTTTGATTAAAATATTCTATATATTTAACAATCTCATCTTGGCTTGCTTTTGGACTAATAGGAACATAGTGCACCCAGGGCTTCAGTGATGGATAAAAAAATTCTAGCCAATCTTCTCCTACATGGAAAACTAGAGATTTGCATAGAAACAAGTGCTTGAAACGAAAACTAGCTGCAACACCTCTGTAGTTAAATAGATATTTATATTTACAATGTTCTTCAAATGACACTTCAACTGCTGGTGGTGCAAAAAGCGTGTCCTGTAAAGAATAATATTGGATGGTGATGTAAAGTGAACCAAGTATCCATCTGAATTTAATGTTTACATAGGAGCAGTGATATTTAGCAGGTTTTTTATAGTACCTTTGAAATCCATGGTAATCCATTTAATTAAACAAGAACAGGTTTTCAGAGGTAATCTAAATTTTTAAATTCATTCATCACTCTCATTCTCATCTATTTCACTCATTCAATTATTTTAAGCATATAGAGAAAGCAAGTAAAGAAAAATACCACAATTTCTTATATAAAAGAGTGGTGTGTAGCCTCTTCATAATAAAAGTATAATACATAATATTTTATGCATAATCAAAAATAAGGTATATTACCGCATCTGACTTCCAGGCTTGATTTTTTGTATATTGTGCATCAACAATGTCTGGTCTTGATCGAGATAATAATATAAGGGCATCTCTCTCTTCACTGGTTCTTGATCCTCTGAAAAAAGCTTTGGTTTCTTTTTTATCCCATGGCCACCTGAGATAAAATATTTATGGATATAGTTCTGCGACTTTATAGACAGATAGATACACTTTGTTACACATTAAAAATAATATTACATTGTTTCCTGCGTAACCATAGAAAGCTCAGTAAATGTAGCCTCCATCCATTTCAGATAGCAATAGCAAGTTTGGTTTAATTTTTAAACCAGATTTTTAGATCATTAGAACTTTATCAATTATTGAGCAAGGTGTACTAGAAGGAGCTGTTTTTTGGGGCTCAAAATATTAATCTATAGATTGTTCCCTTATGAGTATTAAATATGAATAAAAGTTAGTGATTATTGCATTATAAATACATATCAGTAAAATTATATATATATATAGGAATCATACAGCAATCTTACTTATCAGCAGCTGAACTTATGGACACCCTGTGTTTATCCCAACGCCCTATTCCTGTTGGATATAATGCTATTGCTGGTCCACCTTCCCAAAAGCTCCAAGTGGGGTACATAATGTCATAATAGTCCTTAGTCTGGAAATATTGTTAAGATTCCAAAATTAAGTATCACAAAGGTTTCTCTAGGCAGTTTTGAGTTTTTCTTGGTCCAATCTCCAGTTTAAAATTCCAGTACACTATTGGCAATTCAAAATGACATTTATCTATAAAAAAATTGTATAGATAAAAAAATTAGCTGCTTTCCTTTTAGACAATATTATAATTAAATTGTAACCAAATATGATTTGGTATTTTTTTTGGTATTTTGGACATTAATGATAAAGGCATAATTTATCTTTTTAATCCAATTAATTATTTATAAGATAAGATTAAATCCATTATATGTGTAAACTCATGTATCTTACGCAAAAGAAAAAGATAAATTGGTGTTAACCTTACTGAAAGAAAAAACTGGTACTTTTTTATGACCCCAAGCATGGTTTATTTGTGGCCAGTCTCTAGTATTAATGATAAGTTCCATGTTTGGCAATTTGGGTGCCAATGCATTTAGATAATGTTCCACACCAGCACACCTTGACGGAAAGTGACAGTCCTTTTCGCGATATACATTTCCCCCAATGATCTGCAAGTAGTGTAAATAGTGTATTTTAAATAAACAAAAACCTTGGGCCTCATGTTTATACTCCGTTCGTCATATTATTATTGACTGGGTTCTAGTAAGTACACTTACATAGTAATGAGTGGGAGTTTTAATTGGCAATCTCATACTGTTTTGCAAGTGCAGGAATTGAGTTACTTCCATACATCTTTGTGGTGAATATTATGTATGGTGTAATAGTATGCTTATTGTTATACTTCCAATCCCCCAATAAATCCCAGCTGCCTCACATCAAGCTCCCGTCGACCCACGACAAGCCACTGCCGTCACTCGTCAAAATGTCCGCCGCCTATCTTTATTCAGGTGAAAGATAAATGTTCGCATGTCTCATCGGCCTTATTAAATAAGGGTTTTTAGATAAATGTCTGTTTTCTGGCTGGTGAACGAAGTCTACTAAGGTGCCAAACTTCCTCCAAACAAACGGTGTGTACTTCCACACCTACACTCTGACCGAAGAGCGCCAACTTCGGTGGTTCTAAAAAACCCAGGTTACTTGCGTACTATGAAAAGGCTAGCACGATGTCCCTGAGCTACCACGGGCCGCTATCCGGGTATAAATATATTATTTTTAGTAGTAACAATCTTTACGCAACAAGACATCAAAATTTCGACCGATAGTAAAATGACAGTAGATTTTTACTGAAGTTTAGCTGGACTGATAGAAACAAAACGAAATGTACAATTTTGGTATTGAATTGAATTTCTAATCATTGTACACTTTCACGGGCAATTGCTGCATAATAAACTATCAATATTAAACATCAAATTTCAAAGAATAAACAGAAATTATAAAAAAATCAATAAAAGCACTGGTGGCAGCTTTTCGAGTTGCCGCCAAATGTCAGTGAGTGGTTCACCACAACATTGTTGGCTCTTGACTGTCGGTTTTTAAGTTAATTAAATTATTGTTCGTCTTGTCCATGTTCATCTTAAGACCTACCTGTTGGGAGACACTATTGAGGTCATTGAGCATAGCGCTGAGGTCCTCCAGCGATTCTGCCATTATGACTATGTCGTCGGCAAATCGAAGGTGAGTGATGTATTCGCCATTGACGTTGATACCGTATCCTTTCCAGTTCAGTAGTTTGAAGACATCTTCCAATGCAGCGGTGAAGAGTTTCGGGGATATAACATCACCCTGTCTTACACCTTTCTGCAATTGGATCGGTTTCGTACTCTGGTTCTGTACTCGGATAGCCATCGTAGCATTGGTATACAAGCACTGCAGCACATCGATATACCGACAGTCAATTCGGCACCGCTGAAGCGACCGTAGCACCGCCCAAATTTCGACGGAATCAAAGGCTTTCTCATAGTCCACATACGCCAGACATAGCGGAAGATTGTACTCCTCGGTCTTTTGTACTATCATGTCTAACGTCCATGTCACACCTATACCGGTTGTTATTGGGAACACTACGATCGAAGTTGTCGACGAATATTTATACCTAGGACAGATTGTCCGACTAGGTAGGTCCAACTTCGACCAAGAGGTCAATCGACGGATCCAACTCGGCTGGGCAGCGTTCGGGAAATTGCGTCACATCTTCTCGTCGAGTATACCTCAATGCCTGAAAACAAAGGTATATAACCAGTGCGTGTTGCCAGTGATGACTTACGGAACCGAAACGTGGTCCTTCACTGCAGGCCGCATGAGGAAGCTCAGAGTCGCGCAGCGAGCTATGGAAAGGGCTATGCTCGGAGTTTCTCTGCGAGATAAAATCCGCAACGATGTTATCCGCAGCAGAACTAGAATAACCGACATAGCCCTTAGGATTAGCAAGCTGAAGTGGCAATGGGCCGGCCATATAGCTCGTAGAACCGACAACCGTTGGGGAAGAAAGGTTCTCGAGTGGCAACCTCGTACCGGCAAACGCAGCGTAGGGCGACCCCCCACTAGATGGAGCGACGACCTGCACGGTTTTGCGGGAAGTCGATGGATGCAGGTGGCTCAGGACCGTGTTTTGTGGCAATCTATGGGGGAGGCCTATGTTCAACAGTGGACTGTAATAGGCTGAAATGATGATGATGATGAAATTATTGTTGTGTACAAAGTCGACATACATACAGTCACGCCTTTCAGCCCACTTTTCACCCGCGCGTGGCGAACCACGTCGCTGCCTGTTTTGGTACGAGGCAAAAAATTCCTACTTCTCATTGCATTACAACGAGCAGTTGTGACAGCATTGCATATAATAGTGTTATTATGCATGCATAAAGGCTGTCCTTACCTTAACTTCTCATAGCTTTGCTAATACCTTAGTTGCCTCTTACAACACCGTGGTAGGAAAGAGGTAGGTGTCATTCTACTCTGCTGGACATCAATTGGCTAAACACACTACACAGTCAAATGCTTTTTAAAGATCACAAAAATCCGGGGTATTTTTTTAACAACTTCTCATGTAGCTTTAGTTTTATAAGTTTTTAAAGTTTGGCAGAATTAAAAAAAAATATGTTTTTAAAAATTTAAGAATATTATTCAACAGATTGACGCAATGTTACCTTAGCCTTTTTTATGGGAGAAAGTGATGAGATGACGTTCACCTGATGGTAAGTGCAATGTCTGCCCATAACAAATGCTGTCCCACCCAGAACATTTATGTGCTTGTCACCCACAGAGATCAGTTCATGTCAATTCAGTCTCATGTGCCCAAATTAGTAATTACACTAGCTCTCAGTGCCCTTCAGACCAAAATACAGTAACATTTGCACACTACTGCTTGACAGCAGAATAACTGACACTGGTAATTTCTACTGACATGGATTTCTGTGCAGGAATCCTACCATTAGTGTGATGCAGTTCTGAACACTGTCCAGCTTAGTTGGATTCATTGGTTAACTTCATGGTCAAATTTGGACTAGTTTTTACTCTAAGCCTAAAGTTCCTAACAAACAATGGTAATGGTTGAGATACAGGTACTGAATATTTAATAATACCAAATTTTAAAATAACGGAAATTCAAATAAAGAATTGTAGGGAATGGATTATACCTGATATTTAGTACCCTTTAATTTAGCAACCTCAAACTGTTCCTTCATAATTCCATTTTTAAAAGGTGACAAATCCTTATTTATAATAGATGTATGACAACTACAATTTGACTTTTCACATGGTTTATGTTTTTCAATTGCTAATTTTATATATGCACTTATTTCTTTAGTCCATTCATTTAGTTCTGTAAAAGATTTAACATATAAAATCAAATATAAGAATGAATAAGTCATGTATAGGCCTTAAACATATATCTCAAATACAGTATTTTCCGTAAAAGTATTGATTGTACATTGCAATGGGCCAGTTTCTGCAATTGAACATATATTTTGCATAGGTAAAAATATTAAGATATCATCCAATGCTAGGGCAGTTTAATGCTGAAGTCAAAGGTTATCTTTTAATTTTCTAATTTAACCTAAGACAAAAACAACTTTAGGTTATCAATTTATTTCGACTAATTAAAATAGTGTCATGGCAATGTAAGAAACTTTATCACCCCATCTCGATCACATGGGGGTCAAGAGTGGACTAAGAAAATTGTCATGACTTCCAACATGAGTACATCTCAAATAGAAAATACAATTACTGGTGATAGCTACTGCATCTAAGGAACATGTGTCTGATACTGCATTAAAATATCTCCCTCCTCAGAAGAGGTCTAAGTCCAGCTTTGGACTATTAACAGGCTGATGAAGAAGATAAGATACAATAGTTGCAAAACTTTATTCTTATTGACTCTTACATAATAGTTTACATTGCATGTTTGTATACTGCCTGTACACCAGTATTTTTTTTATTGACAAGCTCTGCCTACTACCTTATGTGGACAAGAATTCATGCTTATCCAGAACCTATTGGTATATTGCAATGCAACAAAATCTTACACCAGTTTTCCAGCTTTAACCTATGGTAATGCCACATGTTTGTATTCATATAGTTTTTATTAATTTAATATATAGTATAAGTACTATTATATTAGATTATTTGTATGTGTGTTTGTTCCAATTTAACTGAAAACATATTTGATGGATTTTAATTATTAAAATGTGTTCCTTATTATTTCAGAAGAGCCATAGTCTCTCAGGAGATGGGCAGCAGCATCTTTATTCCAACGTCATTGCCTAGTGTGGCAACTATGGCAAATGAGATAAGAGCTGAGAAGGTTTGTGGCAATCTATGGAGGAGGCCTATGTTTAGCAGTGGACTAGTGATAGGCTGAAATTTTTGTGCATTTTCTACACTTGAGATATCACTTGAGAATGTTGCATTATTTTAATTACTCATCCGTAGTGGGGCTCAAAGTTATTAATAGTAAGGCGTATAGCATTACATAGGAAAAGTGGAGCTTCATCTTCAATGATCGCACAATAATCCAGGCAATGCCGGGTATTACTGCTAGTAAAATATAAAAATACCCATTACTATGAAATTAAATATACAAAACAAAGGTTTCTAAGACAATTAAAGTATCTCTATCACCATCATTTCAGCCTATCATTAGTCTACTACTGAACATAGGTCTTCCCCATAAATTTCCACAGAAGTTTGTAGCATTTATTTTGTGAGTATTTTGGCATAGTTACCACACTGTGCAAGCAGGTTGGCAACCGCAGTTTATTTATCCAGATGAATAAATAAACTCCAGGAAGATGCTGCTGGCTATCTTCTGGTTTTAATTTTCCCTCTGTCAACTTCCGGGATGACATGGGGTAATAAATTCTCTTAAGCTGCCACCACACAGCAGAGATGTACATACTTCTATAATAAAACGTAATTATCAAATAACAACACACCTCGATTGTATCTATTTTTGTTTTGAAAACAATCAGATTCAGAGGTACAATAATCTGATGCATCATTGGTATGTATGTTTATCTGTAAATAAAGCAGTAACAGAAAAAAATACATAATGTATATTTTTTACTTTGCACAGAACACAAGACTTCGAATACCAAGACAAACACCGCGCGCAAGTAAATAACCAAAACACCGCGCGGCACTTAGGTTCATTAGATTGTAATATGAAATCTTCGTATATATATAACGCGAGTACCCGATCTTTCCTACATAGTTATTGTTTATTGTCAAAACTATACATTTAACTGCACTGATACTACAATTTAATTTAAGGATTTTTAATCGATAAACAAAGATTTCTAGTAAAAAACTGGGTTAATTTAATGTGACACTGACAGATGAAAAATGAATTGAGAAGGGATGATCTTATACTAGTAAAATACGAGACATACTCGACACTTGATTCGATAAAAGGTACTACTTTACTCGATTATCATATATTGTTATCGACAACAAGTTTGGATAACAATTGAAAAATTGAAATTCAAGAAAAATCTACGGTAAAGTTGAACTGACGATTTGCCATAAATAATTAAAGTACTTGCATCGAATTAAAAAAATATTTTTATAAATTCCGTATTAATCTATAAATTACCAGTGACGCTTTGGTAAGCGACTACACCTTTTAAATTAGGTAGAGGTGACTAAGCGCGGTATCTTTAGTAAAAAAAAAACGAATAAGGACAGAAATAGACAACATATTAACGGAAATGAGAGAAAGGGACTTTTTATAATCTGAACTCTGATCGACTAGAAAATTTTGAATTTTTTTTTAAATTTCGAACCCGATCAATTTACTTACCCGATGAAATTTAATGACATTATTTTTGTAAATTAGGGTCCTTGACGACTTCCCACATCATTTAATGGAGCATGTAGCCATATTAATATTTTTTTGAAGCAATTATTTTTTTAAGTGCAGCGTCTGCCCATTTCTGTGTGACACCATTGTCCGTCACCCTGAGACATTGTCTACCTCAATCAGTAGTGGAGACCAAGGGGAAGGCCCTGGCTGTTAGTTTGGACCTAGCGAAGGCCTTTGATGGGGTCAGGCACAGAGCGCTTCTCTCGGAGCTTAATTCTTATTGGCTTCCCGAGAAATTATGCAATTGGATCACCAGTTATCTCACACACCGTAGTATTAATGTCGTAGTTGACGGTGCATGCTCTCACTCCAAGTCTGTGAATGCTCGTGTTCCACAAGGCTGCGTGCTATCGCCAACCCTGTTTCTTCTGCATACCAATGATATGTTATAAATTAGTAATATTCATAGCTATGCGGATGACAGTACTGGTGATGCTTTATACACCGGGCATGCCAATATTTCTCGGAACATGTCGACGAGTACCGGAACAAACATGTGTCTGAAGTCGATCGAAGATCTCGGATTGGAGCCAACTAAATTTAGTTCAATTCAACTCTAATAAGACACATTTTGTGCGTTTACCGCTAAAAGGAAACCCTTCGTCGTATCACCTAATTTTGGGGGCACTGGTCTCGTTGTCTCAGCTAGTATCGGAATTCTTGGCGTCCACATATCGTAACGTTTTTTTTCGCGGATACTGTAATTAAATGTTAATAAACTTTGAAAAAAAATGTCTTGAATTAAAAATTAAAATAAAATGCGAAGAAACTTTTATAATTGATTTTATAATTCATTGAAACCCCAACCTATTACAATTGATTTTTTTTTATTGAAGAGGGGGGCAAACGAGCAAGTGGCACACCTAATTATAGTGATAAACACAGTCCATGAACATCTACAATACCAGAGGAATAGCAGATGCACTGCCGGCTTTTGAGAAAAAAATAGGCTCTTTTCTTGAAGGTTCCAATTCGTATCGATCCGGAAAAACCGCTGTCGGCAGCAAATCAAGGAGGTGACGAACAATTCCTCGTGGTAGATCCGGTAAAAAATGAAAAGAGATAAGAAACATATTATCGCAAAGCTTGCCAACGGGATCACCTTCAAGAATGGCAAAAAGTTTTATACACCGAAATTGATATCGATTGCTTTCACCGCTTCGCCGGATTGAAAGGTAGCAGAGCGCGGAGGGCGCTTAGCCGAAACCTTTTATTATGGATGACTGGCGAAAGGGCCCCCGAGAGAGAACCTCGGACCTTGGACCGTCATCCTGTGCGCGAGAATAACTGACTCGAAAGTGCCCAAGAGGGCCGGCCTCGGCTCGGTCAGCTACTTAAATCGGGAGGTAAATATTAATATTATCGGAATTAACTAAATTTACCACTAATTCGGAATGCATCTCTGCTGGAGAAGAAATGGCGCAAGAAACTTCAGCGACGCTTCTGTTTATGATACTATTGCTAGGGAAAAACCGGCCTGAGATGCGGTGGTATCGCGAATAAGTTTGCCTGATACGCCCTTGCCGACGGCGAGGGGCGGTATAATCGTGTTGTGTGTGTGTATATGTCGTGTTGAGTAGGCCTTAGTAGGACGCGTGTCAGGGTCCTCGAGGACGTGCCTCGGTCACCTTTACCCGCGAGTCGAGTTTTGGTGTAACGCAAGAGGGTTGTATGTGGCGGCACTTACAACCAGTGGGTTGGGGTGCGTTGCGGCAAAGGTAGGAAGCCCTAAATCGACGTGAAGATTCACATTACGCAGGAACCACGGTGCTCCCGTGGCTTTGCGCATGAATCGATTTTGTAGTTCCTGAAGTCGGTGAATTTGACGCGTGGAGACATGCGCAAATACGGCGTATGTCATAATTGGCTAAATACAGGCTTTACATAATGTAATTTTATTACCTAGGGACATTTTACTATTTTTATTTAATAACGGATGTAATCGGCCAAGGACAAACGTCGCTCAGTTCCTTACTCGGTTAATGTGTGGACCAAATACGAGTCTCGAGTCTAATAGGACGTCTAAGTAGTCGACTACTGTTTTTGTAGATGGTGTAGCTTGGACGGAAGGTTCTAACCGAAGTAAAACGATGATCAGATGTTAGTTCGTGAATCACTTCTATATCGTTAGTGGCGAGGTAAATGTTTTTAAGGAATGCGATATCAAGCACATCCTTAGTATGTGTACGGGAAGTGGATCGGTGTATTAGGCGCTACGACGTCGAAGTCGAGGCCGTGCAAACATCACCTACAGATATCCTTTACCACTACAATACTACCACTAGGCAATATACACCACAGAAGTCGAGACCACGACGTGTTTCACCTCAAAACGAGGCATCGTATGTCACTTCAAAAAAATAATCCTACAATGGATAAAGGGACATAGCGGATCCGTCAGTCAGTCAGTCGTCAGTGTGCCTTGGGACCAGAGCCAACACTCCCACTTCCCCTGAGGTATGTACCACACGGAGTGCAGACAGGTGAAGGAAGCTTTGCCTACTCTTAATAATCTTATCTCCAAAGTTCTACTCCGTCTGAGCAAGCCCCAAATCAGAACGATTAGTACAGCTATAACAGGACATGGATAATTTAACAAACATCTGTTTTTTTTAGGTGTTACAAACAGAGCTTGTATGGAGACGGACGAAACGGCGGCCCATGTCCTGCTAGACTGCCCAATGCTCGCGATATAACAGACTAAGTATCTCGTCTCCTCGAGATCGCACCCTGATATCTCTGGGAAGATCAAGGGTTGGCTGCGGTTCCTGGAGAAGCTTGGTTGGCTCGAGTAGACCACTTTTCATACCTACACGCAATGTATGCGCTTAGATGTGGAGTTACGAAAACTGGCCCGTTGCAATAGAGAAGAAAGAAGGAACCTAAAATGGTGAATGGTGGAACCTAAATATTGTGTTACAAATGCATAAAATTGTATAAAATAAACCATTTATTATTTACGTTCATTCTGACAATGTCAATCACATAACAGTCTGCTGTTTGTTTATGTTCATACTGCCAATATTAAACAAATAATAGTCTGTGGTCAAACAATTGAACAGAGAAGAGATGTCGCCATAGAATTTTAAAATGTTACCAACAAATAATTACTCAAACCCCAATAACGTATTTACAAACATAATTTTATTATAAATTTGTCGAATTTCGACAATGGGCGCCTAGTAAATTATTATGAAAGTTTCTAATATTTTTATTTCATAGATTTTTTTTGTTATCGCTTTTTTTTCATCTGGACATAACTGCCCAGAACGGAATGAAACTCGCCGGCCGTACCGTACAGGGAGATAAAAAGTGCCGTGAGTTGCTTCCAGAAAAGGATGTTACGGTCGTACCCGTGGTTAGTTTGCTCGACTTGGCCAGGGGCACTGCCTTACCCCTAGATTTTAACTTTGTCTTTATAAAATCATATAGCTTCCGACTGATGGCGGAATAACTGTAAGCACTGTCTAACGTGCGAGTCGCTTGGTACTATCAATCAATATAAACACAATCGCCAATGCGCCAGTTACATACATACATAAGATCACGACTGTAACCCATAAGGGGTAGTCAGAGACCGGGCACTCACTGCAAAAACAGATCCACGACTGCCACAATCCACGTTTCACCAAAACAATATAATGCACTTGGTATGATAAGTGGTGAGCCCATCGCCATCATGCGCTGATGGATGCACAGTGCAGTTTAATTCCTTACTCGCCTTTTACGAGATCCATTGGATGAGATGGAGTGGTAGTATAAATACGGCATACACTCTTTGGGAAAAATTATGATAATAATGAAAACGATATAGTTTACTGAAAATCGTTAATTACGATTTATCAATTTATTATTGAAAATACAATATTTATTATAAGATATATAGGCACATCAGGTTGTGGAAGGCATGATTCCAAATTGTAAATGCTTAAAAGAAATAGACATAGTTTTCTTTACTAATATTAATGTGGATAATGGTAACTTTTGCATACTAGGTAAGACAATACTTTCATTCTAATATACGAAAAAAGGATATTTCAAAACGCTGATACAATACTTTTAGATTATTAAAGAATTGATTTATGATTTTTCTAAAAAAAAATAATTAGCTAGTAAACTATGTAATCATTCTTAATAAAGTAATAAAAATATTATTTTATCTATTTATTTTCTATGCATCTAATCACACACTCATAATACAGCAAAGGGTATTTAAAAAACTTTTCACAAAGTTTACACTATGTGAAAAGTTTTGATCTTTTAAGTTATTATTTTCCTAACTATTATTATAATGATTCTCTACTCTTTGACGCATTAGTGTGTGAAAAGTGTATTGCTGTTAAAATGTCAGTCCCTATAAAAAGGAACCTTATAGTTAGTCATTTAAAATTTTCCTATACTATTAAAACATGAAAAACAATATCAATATTTCAATGCTTACCTTACGTTCTACATACGCTATGGAACAGCAATTATTTTAATACGAAATATTATATTGAATAATATAAAATAAAATGATGAATTACAACATTTAGTTCGACAATTTACGTTCGAGTTGATCGGCGATGGCTTGTAGAAAGTCTTCCGTATGCAAATACATGCCTTCCTTGGTGTTAGCCATACCATGAATACAAATAACTAAGTCCTTAGTCATTTTGCCGCCATCTATGCATTCGACGCAAGCCTGATGTAAGACAAAAATATTATTGATGTTTATGTCGAACAGAAATGAAATTAGAACAGAAATTAGATTAAAATAATTGTGATAATAGATTCGTGACATGTAATCACTAACCATGAAGGACGGCCCAGTTTCACTAGATAACACAGTACGAACTGCACTGAGTTTAGATAATGTAGAATTAAATGCTTTTAGAATGAACTAAATTAAAATAACAATGAAATAAACACAAATTCGATGCATAATATCTTATGCTTATTCTTATTTTCAATGGGATCAACTTTTGTCTTCTTTTGCAATTTACAACTATGCATTTTATGAATATTGCAAGAACCACATACAATACACATAATACATAAATCAAACCGTGACAACACTGTAATCGAGGTTACTGGATAGTAACAATAAAAGTACTATACATTACAATATTTTGATAACCTCTGTAAAAACTTCATTGGTATATGTCATGGCCTTTGGCATGGCTCAATGGTCAGAATTCCTGCCTGCTAATTTAAGGGCCCTGCGATTCGAAATCCTGCCGTGGCCGATATCTGAACAACACAAGTTTTTTGTTTTCAGGAAATACTATATCTTTCTTTAAAAAAAAAATAACAACTACATTGGAAAAAATTGTAATAATTAAACATTAAGAAAAAAAACGATGACCCCACATTGTTGTATATGTATATATGTTTCCTGCCGTCTCTTCTCTGAGATGGACCCATTTTTTCGGCCCTTTATCCATTTTTTTTTATAAACAAATTTAATTGTTGACTTAGATGTGAAGGATCACTTCTGATTATTAAGCGGATGATGTCGCCGTGGTCGTAATCAGGCCAAGTGGGTGAAGTAAACCTTAAAGCATATCTCTATCTAAGATATCGTTACTTACTTTCTCAAGGGCCAAAGCGAACCGTTCAAGGTCGGGCGTGTCGTCGAGCTTGGCGCGGTGTATGAGGCCTCTGGTCCAGGCGTAGATGGAGGCGACGGGGTTGGTGGAGGTGGGCTTGCCCTGCTGATGCATGCGGTAGTGACGCGTCACCGTGCCGTGCGCCGCCTCCGACTCCACCGTGCGCCCGTCCGGACACATCAGCACTGACGTCATCATGCCCAGCGATCCGTAGCCCTACATTTGACATAATCATACATACATACAGTCACGCCTTTTTCTCTTATAAGAGGTTAGCAGCGACCACACCCGGTAGCCCACCTTTCCCTCCTGCGGGATACGAGACGTGACGGGTGACGAACCACCTCGCCGCCGATTTGGTACGAGTAAAAAAAATCTTACTCCCCATCGACGTTCCCACGAGAAGTATAGTAACAGCATTGCGTATTATGGTGTATTCTGCACGAATAAAGGCTGTCCGTACAATACCTTAGCCTCTTACTAAACCTCGGTAGGAATGGAGTAGGTGCTATTCTACTCTGCCGGGCACCTTTCGGCCAATAATACCTTTTAATGGAACTAATTCACGGATTTTATCGCGTTTAATTTTTAACTATTTATAATCCGACCCTTCGCGCGCTTTACAGCATTCATGGTCACGGGGGGACTGAGGTGACAGATATCCTTTTGTAATAGTGAATCCAGGGTACCTTCAGCTTTTTAATTATTATTTTTTGGTTCGATCTACGCAGAATTCCTGCCAAGAATGATTCGCATGGCTATAGAAATTAAAAACCATCCTAATTTCAATAGATAAGTTTGAAGTTGGTTGAGTACAACCACCGGCTTGGGATCCTATAATTAATAAAAATAAATCAAAAACCAAACATACCAAGCGATTGAACGCGCTAAAATCCGTAAAATGTGTTAAATATGTAATGTTCACGTAAATATAAGAAATCATTATAATCATACCTGCTACTATATTGACTACGAGCACAGAACGAAACATTAAACTAGATTTTTTTTTCATAAACTGCAAATTTATCATTATCATCATAATTTCAGCCAATGTTAGTCCACTGTTCAACATAGGCCTCATAGATTGTTCTGCTGCGGATATCATCATTACGGATTTTATCTCGCAGAGAAACTCTGAGCATAGCCCTTTCCATAGCTAACGTGTTTTATCTGTTTAAATATAATATTTTTTATAATACTATTATGTAAGTTTATCAGCTTAAATAAATTTATTTAGCACAAATAAATGTGTGGTGGCGGCTCGTTAAAAGAATACTACCACTCCATCTCATCCATTGGATCTCGTAAAAGGCGAGTAAAGAATTAAACTGCACTGTGCACCCAACAGCGCATGGCGGCGATGGGCTCACCACCTATCACACCAAGTGCATTATATTGTTTTGGTGAAATGTGGATTGTGGCAGTCATCTGTTTTTGCAGTGAGTGCCCAGTCTCTGACTACCCCTTATGGGATACAGTCGAGATCTTATGTAGGTATGTACGAGTATGTAAATAAATTGCATTCACTTAATGAGCTAATTTAAATTTATGAGTGTTCCAAGGGTATCTGCAGTCTGATGCTATTGTACGACCACACGGTACTGGCGTATCGCAACTAAGTACAAAACATGCTGATCAATAGATTACAAACACTTCGTTGCGCAACCGCAATGATAATAGGTGAACGGTCAGATAAAGACCGAAATACGAATCAATAACAGCGAATGTTTGTTTCAGTTTTAGCAATTTTTATCAACTCATGTTTTAGTCACAATTAACGTTTTCTTTCATCGTCACGTCATTTTAGCAATTATTGTACACCTAATAAACCTAAAGTTATAAAGAAATCGTCAAAAATCCACATAGAACGCAATGTTTTTTTTGCCATTTGCCACTTCAAGTACTGTTATATAATGTAATAGTATTTTAAGCTAAATGTTATTAATTAGGTTTGGAATTTTATTGTACTTTAATTCAATTTTAACTTCTTGTAGTGGGGTTGTAATTTATTTATTATTAAATAAATTTTTTTACTAATTTTTATTCATACCCATGCGTTGACTATCTGTTATTGGTGGAACAATAACCATGTGTACTTTGTTTCTATAAGAAATAGTATGTTTGTATCGACTGTTGATGGTCCTAAAATAAAAAAGTTTTGTTTAAAAATATATATATATACCTGCGCCACTATATCAGACTGCACGTCGCCATCGTAATTCTTGCAAGCCCACACGAAACCACCGGAGCTCTTGATCGCTTGAGCCACCATATCGTCAATAAGCCGATGCTCGTACCAAATCTTAGCGTCCTCAAATTGCTTCTTGTATGTGCTGTATATCCAGTAATAATTTTAGTTTATTTAATAAATTTCGTGAACAGTTTGCATTTGCATAGGTTTTAATAAGTAAGAAGCTAGTAAGTTTTCGTCATACATCCCATTCTCAATATTTTATAATTACCATGTGCAAATAATTGAAGTTATTATTTGTTTATTTAATAAGTCCCTTACACCTTATGCACAAAAGTTACAAAAAGTTAACTTTACCTATCATAAATTTCTTGGAAGATGTCCTTGAAGCGACCATCGTACCGCTTAAGAATGGTATTCTTCGTGGAAAGGTACAGCGGCCATTTCTTTTGCAAAGCTACCTGTTGAAACAAAAATGACGACCAATCAATATGTCTTGCATGCATGCATGATTTACCATGTAGCTATATACAAAACTACCTGTATGTTATTGGTTAAGAGTCTAAACTTTAGGCCCTAAGCTATAGACATGTCTGGCTTATATAAGCAGAAAAAGTTCTGATAAAAAAACTGTCAATTCCAACTTTGAACTTTGCTATTCTATACCAGGAAAAACTTTATCAAAAAGATTTAATGAATTGAAATATGTTATGGAACAAAATTGTGTCAAAGCATCTGAGATAGTTCGTTAAAATTTCTTGTTAACTCTGAATACATTTTAGTAAATTATTGTTACGTAATCTATTTTTATTGATGATTATCAATGATACAATCAGTGTTGGACAAAATTAATTAATCTCGATTGTAACAATTAATAATTAATTAATTGCAATTTATAAAACTCACGATTAACAATTAGTTAATTGGTTATTGCTGTAGTCGCTATTAATTGTTAATCGCAACTATCTACAATTAACAATTAATCAATTTTCAATCTTTTTAATATTTTGGATTAAAAACTAACAATTAACACAGATTATTGTATAGGACGCGGAGAGGCGTTAGAACAAATGTGTTAGTTATTGAAATACTACATACGTATTTCAATAGTATTCAAAGTATTTAAAGTAATATATATAAGACTGATATCAATAATCAAAAATTTCAATGAAACGTGATTAGACAGATTATTGTCTTGACAGATTGCACTTAAACACAGCTCTTTTTTCAGGCATACATTGGACTATAAAGAGTCGTATTGATTTTTATTAATGAAGTAAGTATTATCTAAATCTTGTATATCTCATAATTATTAGTTTTATTTTTTTCTTATGACAAAAAAGTTAATTGCAATAGTTTTAATTGCGAGTAGCAATTAATAAACTTTAATCCAAATGAGTGTCGTGTGATGGCGGCTTAAGTGAATCTACCATCCCATCTCGTCGCGTGGGTGTCGTAAAAGTAGATAGAGGGAAAAAGAAAACCAGGAAATGGGCAGCTTCCTGAAACACATGAATAAATAAACTGCGTTTGCGAACTTGCATGTCAACCGAGGCAACTATGGCAAAATCCCTCCAAAATGGGAGCCACAAACTTACGTGTTATGTGGCAATCTATAGGGGAGGCCTATTTACAGCAGTGGACTAGTGATAGGTTGAAACGATGACGATGTACAATGAATCCAAATGAATTAATTGCAACTTGCAATTAATAGTTAAGTTCAATTAATGTTAGTTGCAATTAAATTAATTGCAATTAATTTTTTGTCAATTAATTAATTGATTTAATATTTTATGGATTAACGTCCAACACTGGATACAATACACATCAAGAGCCGAAGCAATCATAGATCGCTACTTTAAGAAGACTGTAATCTATGTAACATGTTCTGTGATCTAATAATGTGTATCGTGAAACTGCTCAGAGAACATGGCTGTCTGAGATTCTGAGAGTCTGAGATTTACAAGATGATACGCGCCATGAGTTTTAGAGGATTAGTATAATTTATTGTTCTCTGATGGAGCCCGGAATCTCCATATACGAACGCCCTCTCCGTATGTGAATTGACGTCGAGAAGAGAATACAAGAACGCTTTGTATCTTTTGACGATGAGTAATGTGACGTATGTTTTAAAAAGGTTGTCTACTGTTGTGAAGGCTTCGCATCCGTGATCCGATTAGTGTATAATTTTTGTGATTATTGCTTTGTTCTTATTTGCTTAACGTTTATGATGCTTTGCAAAGCAATTACTCTGACCTTTCATAATATATAGTTTCAAAACTAATTTTGGCCAAGAAGATAAATGTAATTGAATAATTCCCTGTACTCTAACTAATGACTGACTGTGTTAGTTCCTGCAAATAATAGGCATATGGTATATATAGATATATTATTTTGCAGTTTTTAATGTTCAAGTTAGTTTATTTTTTTAACAGAGAAATATCATTGGGCCAAAATGCCGCCGTGAAGAATTCCATATCCGTGATCGTGATTATCCAAATTATATTCAATAAAATTTGCTAAAGAATGTATTACGTCACACTAAGCTTTAAAAGTAATAATGCTATAATTTGAGATACCGCTTCTTTCGCCAGTTCCAATTTTTTTTAAGCGAGGTAGTAAAAATATATCAGGTGATAATATATCATTACTGACTAAACCTCTTTCCCAATACAAAATAACAATATTACACTGGGAAATGTAAAAATAAAAATATTTAAAAACAGCTTGATTGATTGGGCTTAGGACGGGTCTATTATTTTGCAAAATAGTCTTTATTTCATTAGCAGAATAATCACATAGGAAAAGTAAGAATTTCAAATATTATTGAAGTGCATACTCTGTGTTTATGTGTCAAAAGACAGCATTAATATATGAACGAGTTCTCATATATTAACATTTTAACATGTTTGAAAATGCATTAATAAGTTATTTGTGACACGTAGATATTTAATTATAAATATAAATAACACAATTAATATAAAAAACATAAGTAACAATGATGCTTTATTCACATTACTCACCTGAAAACTAGAATGCGCGAAAGCTTGAATCGATTCATCAGTGTTATACATTCCTTGTGCGACACCAGAGGATTTGAAATCATATAGTAAATGTCTTTCTATTGTGCCATCTGCAGAAGTGTACACTAACTCCACCTGTTGGGACATAGTTTGACACGTACTTAAAATGAACAATACCTTTAGGTCTGTAGCATTATTCCAAACTAAAGGTAATATGTTAAAAAAGAAAAGGAAAGAAATTATTATAGATTTTATTAAAAATGAGTAGTATTTAATAAAAAAATGCAAGCTATATCGGTTCATCGGTTGAACAGTGAAAAGGTAACAATGAGACAGAGGGACTGAGAGAGTTACTTTCGCATTTACAATATTATTATGGATATTCTGCTCTGGTAACCAGAAGTCTGAAGACTACTACTAAAGACTCAGTCATTAACGTTTCTATTTAAAAAAAATAACATATTGATAAATTTTGCTATTGCTAGTGAGAATAGTTAGTTAAATAGTTACATAGTATAGTGATAATTTGTCAAAGTACTTTGGTTTAACTAAGCACGATTTAGGGTATACGATTAACACATCTCAAAATATCATATAAAATAGTAGTTACCTTTCCTGGTTTCGATACAACGAAGTCTTGCGCCTTATACTGATCACCGTGCGCATGACGTCCGATGACGATGGGTTTAGTCCACCCGGGCACCAAACGGGGAATGGTCTTGCATAAAATTGGCTCCCGGAAAACCGTACCGCCGAGAATGTTCCGGATTGTTCCGTTTGGACTCAGCCACATCTTCTTTAACTTAAACTCTACGAATAATTCATTATTATTTAGAAAATGTTCAAGAATTAGAACAAGTATTTAGAAACTGTTTTAGTAATATGCTTCGTAACTTTTAGAACATAATAGTTTAAAGCTCTTAAAAATAATTTAAAGTTGTATTCGAATGAGATGATGAGCTGTTTTTACACACGCAATAAAAATAATTTTATATTCGTTTTACGACAGTTATCAAAAGTTGTTACAAAACGTAATGGTCATTCGTTTGTCAAAGATGTCGTGACAAACCTAATAAACAAGTTGCGCATATCTTCCACTAAGAAAATAAATAAACTACAAGATAGGCAACAACATAGTCCCATATCCAATCAAAGTGAAAAGTTTCAAGCGATTGTAACACTGTGTGTGTAACAATAATAAAACGCCCAAATCTCAAAACGTCCTAGAAGCAAACAGTCCAAGTCGCAGACCCCAAATTATGTCATTTAAGGCGCATATTATGAAATCACACACTGACTATCTTACCATAAATTAATAACCCTTTAGTGTGTAGTTTATACAAAATAATGCTTTGTAATAAGGTAGTCGTAGTCTATCGAGAAGAATCACTATGGCCTATATTTATAGGGGAGTCCTACGTATGACAGTGGACTGTAAGATCAAGCAGGTAATTTTACATAAAATATTAGTAATTCACCTTCAACTCTTTGCTCATCCGGAGTAATGGTCGCGCACTTGATGCCCACATTGTGCTCGAGGATGGCGTGGGCGGCGTCTATCGTTACTTGATCATTGGTAGCGTCTCGATGAGGCAGGCCCAAATCGTAATATAAGCAGTCCAACTGAAAGGGAAACACATTTTATTGTTTCATCATCATCATCATCAATTCAGCCTATCACTAGTCCACTGCTGAACATAGGCCTCCCCCATGCAGTGCTACAAAACGTTGTAGGTCTCATTTTGATGGGACTTTGCCATAGTAGCCACGCTTGGCAGGCGGGTTGGTAACCGCAGTTTATTTATTAAGATGTTCCAGGAAGATGCTGCTGCCCTCTGTCGACTTTTACGACACCCACTGGATGAGATGGGGTGGTAGATTTAATTTAATATCAACGTCGATAATGTGGCTACCCGAAAATGTTTCTAACACGCATAAATAAAACAAAGAAAAGGTGACAAACTCTAAATATAGGCTTCTAATTACTAAACTCTAACTACTGGAAAAGATAGCACCATGCTATTCTTTTCCCAAAGAAAATAAACTCACAGGACTGGAACTTGCATTTCTCAATAACCATCAGAACGTCGTCAATCCACCAGAGTTAGGATTTTTACGAAACATTTGTCTGGTACGATTATATTTAAGAAGTTATATGTCAGTATAACATGTTTCTCTTTAACTAACTCTAACAACGGGTTTCAAAATTCCATTTATCATCAGAAAGAATTCGGCCTAACTTGTTTTGATTGCCTGGCAAATATCTACGTTAGTAAATAAATCTAATGAGAGATTAGGTATAGATAGAAGTTCATAGTATCAAGGTTTAACGGGCTGAAACCGCCCGTTAAATCTTTGACATGAACTTCAAGTAAATATTAACGTTACATAACCAATTATCAACTATCTACCCAAAAATCGTATAGCATTAACACTTCATATATAATTTCGGTGATGTAATTGCTGTTAGCCTTTTTTGGCTTTTACAGCTTCATCGGATACTATGCTCACGGGCCAGGGACCCGCGTGCCAGGTTTGATTTGACCCAAACATAAATAAATAAATAAACTCCTACAAAAACCTCGAAATTCGGACTGTGTCGCGTTCGCTGCGTGCTTGCGCGATTTAGAATATCTCAATATGTATATTTTAAGTCGTCTAATGACCGCCCGAGAGAGGCTGCGGGCCTCCATTTGGACTGTCGACTTGTGTGTCGGTAACTCTGGGCGGTGAGAACCGCCCTGGAACACAGGTGTATCTTGTGTACGCGGTGTGATTATCGACTGCTACGCGCCGCTCTCTACGGCGGTCGCGCGTCGTGGTGCGTGTTATGTTAAAGCTATTAACTGTGTGTACAGTGTAACCTGGATCGTGACTGACCGTATCGTGGTCAGGGAGTGCTGAGACGTCCGTGTCGTCTAGCACGTTTCGCGAGCGACGTTTGCGTTCGGTCGCGTTTCTATTTGGTCGGTAATTTGCTGCTTTAACCACCAGCGGGTTTGTATGAACCGCGGCTTTTTCGAAAAACCGCCGTGATAATGCTCTGAAGTGTTCAGAGATTAAGGTCATTTCACAGTCGCTGTGACTAACACTTCATGACCGATAACTCAAACAGCCTTTACAGTTACAACGTGCAGTTAAAAACCAGTTCGCAGCAAGCCTGTTCTCTTTTGATAAACGCATGCGATCGACTCGAAAGAGGACGAAATATTTTTCGATCAGGTTTTAAACACGTTTATTTTTAAAGCACTAGCAGACGTGAGTCGATTATTGCTATGACGGTAAAAATCAAATTCAAATTGTTAATTTTTATATATTTTGTACGTCTATTTAAGGATATTAGTCCCCGTTGTAGATATCTTTATGAATAAATAAGTAAAATAGATACAGTCTAATTCATTACTGACGATTTGTCGTGTATGGGTATGTAAAGGTTTGTTACGACGCAAGGTCGTTATGATTTTCACAAGAGTAGCATCTATCAACAATCCGTAATGTGGAAAAAGTGTGTTGATAGTGAACATTTCGAATATCATAATAAGTATTTTTAATTAAATTTGTACGCATAATATACAACGCGATAAGTAGTATCGTATAGTTTAATTTTATAGTTGTCGAACAATAACAAACGCCTTTCAAAGCTGGTGAAATCAGATCCCAGCGGCAAATCCATCGTTCTTTATGTTTTGTAAATTGAAAGGATACAATTTGTGAAATGAACGTTGAAAACTTTAAATAAGTAGAAACTATACTTCCCATTGCACATTTATAATTGTATGAAATTATCATTACAAATACCCAGCCCCTATATGTATAGATATTAATTTTAAACGAGTCTACATAATATTTGTAACCTTGAAAGATAATAAACGGAATTACGGAATTTTACCTACTGCATATTCTTGTATATTTATTTACTACTAATGAAATGTGTGTGTATAGTATATGCAAATTGATAAGACAGTTCTCGGTGTTTTAGTCTTAGCACTGATATTTTAAACTCTGATAACCAATGACTTAAGAACATTACATCCCATGAATTCAACAATAACTTGATATTAATCAATTTCTGCAATTTATACATTTACATATGTATGATTGGGAGTAGTAACCCTACTCTATAAACTTAGGAGCATCGCAAAACAACTTTCAGCTCAGAAACCAGTTTTCGTTTGAGAGGGAAATGCTGTGAATTTAATTTCTTAAAAATACATTGACATCAAATACTCTAATAAAACATATTTCAATAAATATTGTTCCATTGAATCGTTAAAATTCAAATTCTCAACACGTTTAAACAATATCATTCAAAAAAAGTAACAACACACTACACACATCCCGTTCATAACTCATTCACGTTGATTAGACAAAGATATCAACAATAAATTTCACACGTTTTTTATTTCTTTTCTATTGAGCTGCTTCTAAAAACAGGCTTATACATAATTCCACAAGTCTAAGGATTCTACACGCAAAATACGCGCTAGATGTGGAGTTGCGGAAACCTGCCCGTTGCAATTTACAAGTCTAAGGATTTCACTAGAATAAATTCGCAGAAAAGTCTAATGAGTCATTTTATCCCGAAAAGAAATGTAGTTACAAGTGTTGCGACTTTTGATAAATTTGAAACTTGGCAGAAATCTAATCTGATGAAAATCATCTCAGAAAAACACTTGATAACATTTATCAAGGAAACTTATCTAAGGTAGTTACTGAAAAATAGATTTGTTTTTTATTCCAAGAATTGACAAGGACTACCGTGATTCTTAGGAAAACAAGTCGTGAATTTTGAAAAAAAGTTGACACCGGCGGCTGAAACTGTATGCCAAGTAAACTAGAAAAAAGATGGTTGTTATTGTAGTACACTATTGTAAAATACCTATCGGAGGATAAAAACATATCTTGCAAAATTTTCGAGTTCTTTGCCTTTTCAAAAGCTGAGGTGAAAAGGGAGTACCTTATTCTTGATCTTGATTCTAAACATCTACTGAAACTGTGTGCATATAAATACTAGTTATACAACTGATGCGAAACATGCAGGGCAAACAGCAAATAAAGAAAGTGCCTCAATTCCATTCATTCCGATAATAACGGATTTGCCTTTCCAATTGGAAAGATTGGAGTTCCCATTAAAAATTGAATTCGTTATGATTATAAAAATAGTCTCAAGGTCAGACAATGACATTTAACATAGATCGTTTTATGTTGGAAGAGTATTTAACCGTGTTTTTCAGATAAATAAAGCCTTTGTATCTTGGCAAAGATGTCAGGACCAAAAATGTGGTTATCGGGTTACCAGCACAAATTATTATTTATAAGAGTATTATCGGTATTCGCAACAACGTTGCTCAGAGACCGCTCGCCTAATATTTACATAGTTCACCTCTCAAATTGTTAATGCGATTTTAAAAGCTACCGCTATCCGTGCTATCTCAATATCCGCGTGGTGGCGGCTCGTTAAAAGAATACTACCACTCCATCTCATCCAATGGATCTCGTAAAAGGCGAGTAAGGAACTGCACTGTGCACCCAATAGCGCATGGTGGCGATGGGCTCACCACCTATCACACCAAGTGCATTATATTGTTTTGGTGAAACGTGGATTGTGGCAGTCATCTGCTTTTGCAGTGAGTACCCAGTCTCCGACTACCCCTTATGGGATACAGTCGTGATCTTAAGTATGTATGTAAATTACCTGCAAACAGATCAGGCATGCATACAGATTAGCTTAGTAGTTCAAATGAAAATGACGTCTATCTTCACATATGCTATAAAAGTAGCATCTTTTATAGCATATTAGAGAAAAATCTCAATAAATCGTTTTTAAAGTGCTTTAAAAATGATAACTCGTAAAATATAGTTCATTGTAATTAAATAAATGGTAATGATGGTGGTAAGATTCCTATGCAGGAGACTGTCTAGGTGGGTACCACCGCAGTGCCAGTTATTTTGCCATGAGCAAACATTATTGTTTCAGTCCAAAGGGCACTCACTGTTAGCTAGTGTAATTGCTAGGCATACGAGAATTAAGAACTAATGTCTTAGGGTGAGGAGCGCAGTGCGGTAGTGTAACACAGGATGTGTTGTAGAGAGACGTTGACGAGACGCATGTAAACGATTTGCTCGTCTCGTCATTTAGGTCCTTAAAAAAAGATTTTTTATTTATTCATTTGCAGTCGATTATAAGACACAACCTCCGTTACATCAACTTGTAGTTGCTATGTAGTTACTATTTCCTAATAAACTAAGAAAAATTTAAGAACAAATTGCACGCGGGCGTGAATGCGGGCAAATATAATTTAATAAACGTTAAATATTGTTGTCACTTGAAATCCTTATGCAGATAATTAATTTTATATTATCGATGTAAATTTTGATCCATCTTAATATCATTCACGTTTTCGCCACACCTTGGAGCTTATTGCATTTAAAATCCTAATATAACAGAGTATAAATATTGACGGCTGATTAGATATTTTTTTCGATCAGTCAACAGAGATATGAAGATTAAATACCCAATAAATTTTGATAAATTTGTTTTTCCACTTCTGTCACTAATTCATCATTTTCGTCGTCTACACCAACTGACTGAAAATAATATTTTTTTAATGATATTTGTAAATAAATATTGTCATAAATGTGTATTTTCCATCTGCCTGTCTACAAAACGGATAAAATAAAGAACTACTAAAACAGCACTTAATTTGTAACAACTGAAAGGAAATATCATGTTTTAATATAACTTTCTATAGAAACAGCTCTTCACGATCACAAATATATAAAACATTATTTTTGTATAACTATACATAGGTAAATTATATAACTATATTATATCTCAAAATTACATCGAAAACCATTCAACCTAGCATTTTTTGTTTTCAATTTATAGATTGCCATGGGGCAAAGTACGTATAATATATAAGTTTGTCTAAGGTGCGAGAAGCCTTGTACTGCGCTCGCCAATCCGCCTATCAAGCGTAAATAAATAAGATTAATATAAGGAGCAAAGAGAAATGGACCGAAAATAGAGCCCTGCGGAACGCCCATTGTCACCTTCGACCCGAAAGAACTGGTTCGATAAATAACAACTTTTTACGTTCTGTTACTTAAAGACAGGTTTCGGCGAAGCATTTCTCACATCATAGTGATGTAGTTTTCTGATGAGTGCTTCATGATAAACAAAATCTAAAGCTTTAGTAAGATAACAAAAATACCCACGATTAATCCAGCTCAACACCTGCATCGGTAGTGAAGCACGTTATAAAACCAAAATGATAATTTAAACGAATTTAAATAGAAATGATAATGATAATTTAAAATGCCTTGACATTTGATCTAGAATACTCTAGATTCTAGGATTTTCTAGTCTTTAGTAGTTGGGTTTCTGGACTACAGTAATACTCCGAACTTGTGCGATAGGTGGGACCCAACGATAACCGTGTACGTCGAATTCGGGGTACAATTCTACACATAAATACATACAAATTATGTTTTTTTTTTACCAGGGACTAAAGAAATCAGTAATTTGAAAGCAAAATGTGGATCTTAAATAATCCAACAAATTAATTATTATGATATAAATACCGTATTTAGTTATAGGTATCAGTTTAATATCAGAATCAGAGCCGTGGGAACACGGGCCGCTCGTCTTAAAATTAAAGCTAGCAACCTGAGTTCGATCCCCGATGCCGGCACCTCTAAAATGTTCTGCAGTCTAGGTGCTGATTTACCACGTGCTTAACGGTGAAGTGATCGTGAGGAACCTGCATGTCTGAGGAATAATAACTATTTCGAGGACAGGTTGTGCCTGGATTGGAGCAGCGCAGTGTGGCGGACTCTTTCCGGTTCCAAAACCCTCCATAACGAATTTAGAGGAGTAAGAGCCTAAACACGTTTCAGAAGTAGGAAATTTTAGGCTGTTTTTTATTTTTCTTAAAAATTAATTTTACTTCGTTTGGGTGACATAATGGAGTCTATGAAGGCTTCATGGATGTTATGAACAAAATAATTTTAGCCGTGAGCTTAATCCGCGCTAAATATGTCGATGGCCGAACATTAGTGTGGGATGTGGGTCGGCGGAGTAGGGAAAGTTGCGCGGCGTAAACGACGAATCGGTGGGAAGAATCAAAAACCGCGTAACTCCGGATTTACGTAAGACGTGATAGCGTAAGTCGGGGTGTTACTGACGTGACCCCTTATTTATTCCTTCACAGCGGGACGCCCTTAAATTACTATTATTTTAAATATAAAACGCCTGTTGATAAATTTAGTTATAAATGTTTAGTAGCTACTAACATAAATGACTAATCTTGTGTAGTCAGTTGAGCCGGGTTTTTATATTTTTTGGATGAGCAAATTTCGTCAATACATCAGGTTTAGTTTTTAAATATAAATGGAAATGTTAGCACGACTTGTTGATGTTTTTGTTTACGGGGATAGAAAGAAAAAGGGACCTATGGTCACATTAGGTATTACAGTATTTAAGAATGACATAAAGATTTCTCTATGTAGTATGGCTTCAATATAAAAAATAAATTTAAGTTACAAAAAAATTTTGAATAACACTAACTCAATAACATAGTTTTATTCCGACATTTAAGACAAACGGCAAAAAAAATCCAAAAATTTACACCGAACAATGTAAAAACTATGTCAATAATCAAACTACAGATAAGAGATTTAATTTTTACCATCCATAAACATTTTTATCTAATATATAGTATACCAACAAAAATAATTAAGGCTCAGAATGAAGAATGAAAAATTAAAATACATAAAAATAATGCATAAATATAACTAACCCATTTCATGATTATGTCCACTTCCAAACATGCCAAAACGTCCAAACATGACCTATCCAATTGCTGCAATGAGTGTGACAGTGTGGTTCAATTCCCCTAAACATAAATGCATTGAAATACATCCAAGTTGCTGGGTCAGGAACGACAGGTCATTACCGATAATGGTGATTACATGTATTATGCGATCTTAACATCATTATCATGTCAGAATTGTTGCAGCAGCTTCAACTAAAGTTGTCTAGCCTAATGGCGCTCAGCAAGCAGTTAAAAAGGCTGAGCAGTACCATGCTAGATGGCTCGACTATCTGTACAAAGAGGATTAAAGAAAGTGGACGTCTAAATCCCAAAAGAGCGCTCCATGATGTGTTTTGGGAGATCTTTGTGCAGCAATGGATAAACGTAAGCTGATTACAATGATTACCATTAAATAACTTTAGTCACTATATCCATAATTATTTTTACAGCTAACACTAGTTGACTCACTGGTAGACCTACATTGTGAACATAATGCAATTAAATGTTGTAGCCGAAACCGCACATGTAAAATACAGAGACAGTCAATTAAAAACTTCTAATAATATTTATTTACCTTAACATATGGAAAAATAAGTTTCTCCTTAATTTTCTCCCATATAATACGAGTCATCTCATCTCCATCCATCTCCACAACTGGCTTTGAAGCCACAACACGTTTTGCTGCTCCATCTAAAATTTGTTACAAATTAATTAAAAAGTTATTCTATTAACTAAGTTAGAGTTAGCTAAACTCTAACTTAGCTAATAGAATAAGGCGTAACTTTGCGGTAAATCCATTATAATAAAGGAACGAAAGTCAATTTGCTAAAATACGCATGCAAAATTTGAAATGGTTTGTATTACATTTAAGAACATCGCCAGCCCTCCCTGAACACGTGCACGCTGTTGAGGGAGGGCGGGCTTAAAAAAATCCTTTATCCACGCGGACGAAGTCGCGGGCATCAACTACTCATTAATACATTGAGCAAGACAATCTCATCAAGAAATTACGTCATAAAGATACAATTTCTTTACAAATAATTTAGTTAATATTTAGTTTTATATAAGCTAATCCACCACAAGTCCGGCTTGCAAGCTGTTGAGGGAGCGCGGGCGTTGCTTTTCAAAAACTAGGTAATACGCGCAATTTTAAATTTTGCATGCGGATCTTAGAAAAATATCCTTCTTTCCTGTACTAACTCTAACTCACTGAAAGTCATTAATTTTGGTTTAAAATAAAAACATAAAATCGTTCCGTTTATAATCTTATAAATCCGAGTATTGTAGTGAAATCCATTATCATCATCGGTTCAACCTATTTTAGTCAACTATTGAACATAGGCCTCCCCCATAGATTGCAACAAAACACAGTCCTGAGCCACCTGCATCCATCGACTTCCCGCAAAACTGCGCTCCATCTCGTGGGGGGCGCCCTAAACACTGTAGTGAAATTACATGAAATTTTTTTCTTTTCCACAATTTTTAAAGAAAAAGTAAGTATATTGTTTAATAAAAAAATATATCTAAAAACAATTTAATTTAATTGAGGTCTAATCGAATCAATAACTTTATATTAAATAGCTGTTTAGTATTGCAAATGTTTATCGATCGTTTTAAATCATCCATTAAACATCAATAAACGTTTTAATTAAGTGTAATGTGTTAGCGCCAGAGTACCGAAGTCGTAAATTATCTGACGGCGTGTGAAGTCGTAGACAAATAATATTGGAATAATAAGATTTTTTTGCATGAAGAAAGTGACGAGACGAGCGTGATGAACGCTTTGTTCACGTAATAGTCAATGCAACAAGGGCAACGTGCACGTAGGCACGACTGCCCATAACAAATGCTGTGCCACCCAGAACTTTTCTGCGCCCGTCACCCTGAGACTTCAGTTCTTATGTCTCTTAGGTAAGTACACCAGCTGTCAATGCATTTCAGACCGAAACACAATAATGTTTGCACACTACTGCTTCAAGGCAGAATAACTGGCCCTGGGGTGGTACCTACCTAGACGGAATACTACCACCAGTAATACAGCCTATGTCCAGCAGTGGATTGATATAGGCTGATTATGATGATGACACTGTTCAGGTTATTTAAACAAATAAATAATATACAAATAAATAGTGTCTTTTTACTTTTTACTCAATGCTTATGAAATTTTTGTCTGTCTGTCCGTCTGTCTGTTTGTTCCGGCTAATTCCCGAAACGGTTGGACCGATTTTGACGGGACTTTCACTGACAGATAGCTGATATTATAGGGGGCAACTTAGGTGACTTTAATTTTAACCCCAAAATCCAATTCAAATAGGATATATCATCGATCGGGGTCGGCTTTTTACGCGGGTGACACCGCGAGGCACTAGTTAATTAGGTAGTAGCTAGTTTTTTTTTAATGTTGTACACAATAATATGATATTTTTCATACATAAACATATCAAACTATTCTTTTGAAAAGGTTTTTTTTCACATAAAATCTATTAAATAGAAACACTGTCGTTAAGATTTTTGACATTACTCATTATTTATATGTAACAAATTTAGTTCAGGGGCTGTGGGCTTTTCCTTAAAAGAATGCCTGGCGGTTAAATGGGTTAATTAGGAGTAATAAATATATATATAATAATAGTAAAAAATGTATGTAAGCATTTAGCAAACCTAATACACTAACATTCATGTACTTGAGAAATAAATATGAGTATTCATTGCTTTTATATAAGTAAAAATACAGTCTACAGAAAATATTAATATATTAAAAGGAACTAATATTGCATACAGTTCTTATTTTTGTTGATGTACACAAGTATTGTATTTATATACACATTTAGTAGATGAAGAAGATAAATTGGGGACAATTGGCAATCATCTTTCATTAGTGATTGTTAGTCTTGTATAGTACATGAACACAGTTTATAGGAAAAGTTACTGTACACTGAACTAAAAGAAACATAATGATTTCTTATATTTATTGTCGGCTCGGTTGACGCAGTGGTTAAGCCCTTGACTACTGCGCCGAGAGTCGCGGGTTCGATTGCCGCATGGCACAAATATTTGTTGGCCTACAGATAGTTGTTCCGGGTCTGGGTGTTTGTGCATGTGGAATTTATGTATGTAAAATGCTCCCACGACACAGGGGAAATCCTACTGTGGGAATAAAAAAAAATGGGAATATTATACATTTAAACGCTTTACAGCACCCACATTTCCGACTCTTGGAGCGCTTATGAGCTTATTAAATAAAAAAAAAATTAAATAAATCAAACATTAGATGTATCAGTACACTGCATCAAGAACACCTTGGTCCTTAAGTCTTTTTTTATTTTTATTTTATAAAGTGACGAAACGAGCAAAACGTTCACCTGATGGTAAGTACAACTTCCGCCCACAACAAATGCTGTGTCACCCAGAATATTTCTGTGTGACACCACACTGCGTCCGTCACCCTGAGACATCAGCTCTTAAGTCTCAAATGCCCAGTGATTACGCTAGCTCACAGTGCCCTTCAAACCGAAACACAGTAATGCTTGCACACTACTGCTTCACGACAGAATAACTGGCCCTGGGGTGGTACCTACCTAGACGGATTCCTGCATAGGAATCCTGCCACCAGTAAGTCTGAGAAAGAGATCAAAAGAGTGGGTGCATGCAGTAAGCAGGCAATGGACTAATGAAATACAAAGATTTTGTTTCATTGCACTCAGTCTATCTGATTGTCAATCAGCAGTGTCGGACTCAGTCTGAACTATTAGGCTGGCTATGAATAACAGAATAGTATTTTTTAACCCTTTTATATCTTTACATACCATAAATTAATTCTTGCTGTATTAAATTCATGTCAGACTTAGCAATAAATATAAATAAAATTCATAATCTTTGGAATCTATAAACCTGGGTTTGATGACCTAGGTACCAATACAGTGTACTAGAATGTTGTCCCTACGTAATAAAATTACACTTTACAAAGCCTGTATTCGGCCAATTATGACATACGCAAGCCCCGTATTTGCGCATGCCTCCCCTCGTCAAATTCACCGACTTCAGGTAATACAAAATGGATTCATGCGTAAAGCCACGGGAGCACCGTGGTTCGTGCGTAATGCTAACCTTCATATCGATTTAGGGCTTCCTACCATAGCCCAATATCTAAAGTTGGCCTCTTGCCGATACTTCGACTCTGCTGCCACGCACCCCAACCCACTGGTTGTAAGTGCCGCCACATACAACCCCCTCGCGATACACCAAAACTCGACCCGCGGAAAAAGGAGACCGAGGCACGTCCTCGAGGACCCTGACGACGCGACCACTAGGGCCCAAGAGCTTTACTCATCACTACGCAAACACACAACATCACCATCATACCGCCCCCGCCGTCGGCGAGGGCGTATCAGACAAAGTTATTCGCGATACCGCCGCATCTCAGGTCGGTTCTCCCCTAGAAGTAGTATCATAAACAGAAGCGTCGCTGGAGTTTTTTGCGCCATTTCTTCTCCAGCGGAAACGCATTCCGAATTGGTGGTAAACTTATCTAATAATAATCATGATAATAGTAATAATAGTAGTAGTAATATTGCCCTCCCGATTGCAGTAACTGACCGAGCCGAGGCCGGCCCCCTTGGGCACCCTCGAGTCGGTTACTCACGCGAACAGGATAACGGTCCAAGCCGAGGTCCCCTCTTGGGGGCCCTTGCGCCAGTCATCCATAAATAAAGGTTTCGAGTTATGCCTCATTCCAAAAGGTGTAGGTAGAGACCACATCTTAGGTATTAGACTAGCTATTTATCTTATTTAGGCTTTTATCATTGTTTTGTCAATGGCAGGCCCATTTTGAATTTGCAAGAATAAATTAAAAAAACATGTTCTTCTTCTGATGACACTTAAATGAACTACTACTATGATGGAAAATGTACAACACTACAAATACAGCATTTGACACCAAGTTCATAAAAAGAACATTAAATGTCAATGAAAATGTGAAAATAATTATATAAAATTATAGTAGAGGAAGCAGAGCTACCATATCGCACTACTATGACATCATCATTATCATCGTTTCAGCCCACAACTAGTCCATTGCTGAAAATAAGCCTCCCCAAAAGATTGCCACAAAAGTTTGTAACTCTCAATTTGAGGAGATTTTGACTTAGTTGCAATGCTTGGCAACTGCAGTTTATTTATTCTAATGATCCAGGAAGATGCTGATGCACATCTCCTGGTTTTTCCAAAATCAATGTAACTCAAAAAGTTACCTTTTCGAGAATTGTTTATCTGTTTCAAATTCAGTAAAAAATGTCTTTTTTTGCTGCCTATTGGCCCTTTTTTTAAATTTCTTGAAAACTAATTTAGTGATACATATGTAATTAACATTTACTATGCAAAAAAACTTTTTGAGGTACCTCAGTTTTGTAATAAATCAGGGTGACAAATGTTCTGGGTGAAAGCATTTTTTATGGGTAGATGAGACACTTACCATCAAGTAGTGTCTTAGTAAGTCAGGTAAAAATCTTCATTGATTTCCTCAACTCACAATCTGTTTCTGTTTTAGATTGGCAAGCAAACAGCCCAGATTTAAATCTTATAGCAATAAGGCAACTTTTGTGCTATTCTAGTTTTTTAAGAAGATGAAACTCTGTTTCATTCGAAAATTTCAAAAATTGGTAGAATCAATGTCTTGTTAATGTGTAAGAACAAGCCACTATTATTAAAATATTCTATTGCCTTCTTTAATAAAGATTGTCTTTTTCTGATTCATCTCATAAAATTCTCAAACAGTTTAAAGATCATTCTTAATTATTTGTCCAGCTATTGTAAATTTGTTAAAAATAAATTTAATTTCAGTAAAAACTATATAATTTTTTTAATCTGCCTTCCTGACAGATTAATTTATTCAAATACATATTTCATAAAACAAAAATTACTTCATAGAAGTAATACAAAATAAATGTATTTTTCTTAATTTAGTAGAACTATAAATTATATGACCACCACTATATTATTTAAACTAAAAACAGTAAATTAAACAAGGAAGTATATTAAAATTAAAAATATTAATATGTATTAAACAAACATCTGTAAGCATTATGATATTGATTCATAAATTATGGAAATATCGAGATATTACAACCTTATATATTAGATATTGTATTTGAAATTGTATGCTTTAATGAAGGTGAAACAAAGTGAAATATATGTAAACTAATACCGAAATAAACAATTGTAAGTAAGTAGTACTTACAATTTCTCACAGGAATGTTATGTCCAGTTATACATTGAAGAAGCCGCTTCGTATTTTTGCTCACCATGTTTGACTTTTACTGGAACGTATCAGAAATCAGTGACAGTCTTAAGTACTGAAAATAGAGAAAGAGAAAAATGCAAACAGAACAGACGGCAAATGTTTAGACGACGGCGCCAAAGAATATAACAAGTATAAAATACAGTAGTTACAACTATCAATACTGTGTTGTGAGTTGAGTGTAACTGTAATGTGTGCAGATAAGCTTCATCAAAATAACGAAAAAGTAAGTAATGTATTTTGTACTATTTGTTATGCCGTAATAATAGGATGCTATCCACTATACATCGTTTCCAAGATCAGAAATGCTTTAAGCTCTTTTCGTTTGTTAAGTAAATTACAAGACTGACTTTAACCCATAGCTCCCTGTTTCAATCTTTTTTCGGTAAACTGTAGCGATATGAAATTTGAATAACATGAAGCTAAAATACTATTATATTCAAAATACCCGTGAAACTCGACGTGAAGTTTTCAAATGATTTAGTTGATTGTGTTGTATGAAATAAATATGAAATGACGTTGATGTCGTTGACGCTTGAAGTTGAAGTATACCAAAGAGATGTATGTTTGAAAATACAGATATATAATGTACTCTGTTGTGGACGTATATGACGTTGAATATAAAGGTAGTAATGGTTTGCAAATAGTGTAAAACGGAGAGGTGCTCAGGGCCGTGGGAGGGGTATCTGTATCGGCGGTAGTGTTAATGTTATTAATGTTCCCGCATTCCCAACGGTTACTTTGCTTAACACATCTCTTCAACTACACGTGTCACTGGTGTTACGTACAGACGAGTAAATAAGTTTTAAGTGCTTTGTTACTATTAAGTTTCTATATATCGTTTGTTGTTAATTATTGTATTTTATGTAAAATTAACACTGTTAAACTTGTTTATTGTTTAAAATTCCGAAATATAAGTATGAATTGTTTACTAAGACGTCTGATTCAAAAACAGACATTACTACTGATTCAGGTAGCGAATATTATAATATTTTAGTGTACATGCGCAAGATCGCGGAACTAACTTCGCCCGAAACGAATTTAAGTTTGAGGTACCAATGGAGAACAAAGGTACGGAGTACGGAGGAACGGAAATTAATAAAAATGTCCGAGAAATCGTATCAATTTAGGATGGCGCCACTGCAGCAAAAGTCCTTAATTTAAAAAGAGCTTAATTTGAAATTATATTACATTTCTATATATTTGTCTTCTCAAGTTTTTAAGTAATACCGCGTTAACCTTTACTGCACTACTTTCATCAACAACTTTTCAGTTTTTTATTTTAGTGATTTCCTTTATCTTAATTCATCTAACATCGTTAACTTCAGGTCACACTTTTTGCTACAATAGTGCCATTTCGGTAATTGTTAGAGCCCTTGTTCTGTGGTCTTGTTGGACACTTTCGTGAATCATTCTATGTGGGTCGTTGCTCCTTACCTCTCTACATTCCAGAGAGGTAAGACCAGTTAAGACCACAGGTTACTCGGTTAGGTTACGGTTACTCACTGATCTCTGTATAACTAGATAGAGGATCCTTCTGGAGTAAGCTATGAATAAGTGTACAATATTAAAGCCTATCCCAGCGCCGCCAAATTAGTCTTATATAAATAAAAAGTATTAAATATATGAATGTTCGCTTTCGCGAATATTAAATTTCCATTCCCACTTTTGATTCTTTTACCTTCGCACATGCGCTGTTTAACACTATTTAGTTCTATCCACTCATTTGGTGGCGCTAGTAAATGCTTTAAATTACACCAATTGCAATCAATGTGAAATCAATGTGATTTTTGTTAAATATATAATTATACATTTAGGCAACCGTGACTTAACTAAACAAAAATGAAAGTAACAGTACAAACTGAAGTTTTGCTACTTATTTAAACTTAACTACTTTGCTACTTCGACTCTGGCAAAAAGTTTACGACAATTGCCATAAATTAAAAAATAAGCAGTATGAGTATAATATCTATGGCTTCAACTTCAATGAATTCATGAATGCGTCGAATTCTTATCTATGCGTCTGTCTGCTTCTGCTCTAAATTTTAAAAAAAATCGTTGATATTGGTTATTGTTTAAATTTATCTTTGCTTCGATTTCGTTGATCGTGTCTTTCTTTCCCCCGTGTTATTATAATAATCTTTAATTCGTATTTTTCTCTTTGCTTTCGTCTGTTCGCCTTTATCGGTCTCCGGTAGTGGTGCGGATGCCACGCGACGACACAACAAGAAACAAATTTTGGAAAACATTACAATCTATGTACATAATATAAATAAAATAAAATACACCACGGATGATTTTCGTAAGAGAAACCTGTTAAAAGGTAAGATCTATTTGAATATAATTGTTTATAATATGTTATCAAAACTAGTACCATATTTTATTAAGTTTAATTTTGTGCATAAATTAGTTAGTTATTTTTAATTAAATTTTGCACATTTTCTCAATATAAGCGATCAAATATGATAATTCAATTTTTTTAAATACTACTGTACTACCATTAAACTAGTGTACGCTTAAAGAAAACAATTGAAAGTTTATGAAGTTTAAGCTTAGTATCTCGGTCCTGCTAGGACAATTAGGCGTAGGTTACTGATCTATTAGAATTAGCGCCTTGATAACTAATTACACGCAAAAAATAAATATAACGAAACAGATTCTGTTTTTTAAAAAAAATATTTAAAACTACTTTGTCAAAATTTACCCTCGAACATCTCGAGCTATTGATTATATGAACGAACTAGAAAATAATACGAAAAAGAAAAATAATCTGAAGTATATATCACGTCCAGGTATAGACCTAGGTCTATACTTGGACGTGATATATTCTTTACAATGGAAACAAAACCTGATAACAATATAGCGTCGCCCGTAATATAATAATCTATCTGTGCCCCGCGGTTTCACCCGCCGTTTAAATTAAAATAAATCGCTATAAGGGTCGTAGCGTGATGTTATATAGCTTATAGTAGTCCTCGATAAATGGGCTATCTAAAACAAGATTTTTTTTATTCGCACCAGTAGTTCCTGAGATTAGCGCGTCTAACCAAATAAACTCTTTCTTATATATAATAATAATATAATAAACTCAGCTTTATAATTTAGTAATAAATATACCATCTGTAAAATGCTTAAGTTAAACAAGAAGTTATTAACGTGACATCTTTTTAGTTTGTGGGTTTTCTGCGTATTCAAATTACCCAAATAACACAAATAACACAAAAGCATCTATTTACAATGAGGTGATTATTGCCAAATCACATTCTAATAAATTTAACGTAAAACCGCATTGACCTAGACTTTATGTGGAAGACTTTCATGAATTTTAATTTCTTATATTTACACAAATATTAAATCCAAAGTAATATTATAAATTCGAAAGTAACTCTCTGTCTGTCCGATACTTTTTCACGGTTCAACTGTTAAAACCGATCTTGACAAAATTTAGCACAGATATAGCTTGCATTCTGGCGGCGGACATAGAATTCTTTTAATCTCGGAAAATCAAAAGTCAAGTGAAGCCGATCGCGGGCATCAGCTAGTATTGAATAAAAATTTGATTTACGGAGTTTATCACATTATTTTTATGTTCCCGGTGTTACGATCGCCTTTTGTGTGTTAACCAAAATACTACTACTAGTGACTAGTCTAGGCAGCTGCAGTGCATAAGTTCCAAGAACTATTCTCATGTTTTCGGTGTTATCAATATCGGATTCTGATAATAAAAACGCACGTTTCCTTGTGGGTCCCACCCTTATTGACGGCGATTCAAACAGATGTTTTTTTTTTATTGAAGAATGACCTAGATTTTTTATGTATGGCATCACACTGCGCCCATACCCCAGACACGTCAGTCAGTACTTAAGTCTCATATTATGCCCAGTGATTACACTAGCTCTCAGTGCCCTTCAGACCGAAAAAATTAGCACTGTTTGCACACTACTGCTTCTCGGCACAATAATTGCCCCTGCGGTGGTACCTACCTAGACGAATTCCTGCATAGGAATCCTACCACCAGTAAACATCCGGACTTTTTTTTTAATTTTTTAATTTTTTATTATTGTATAAAGTGATGAAACGAGTAAAACGTTCACCTGATGGTAAGTGCAACGTCTGCCCATAACAAATGCAGTGTCACCCAGAACATTTCTGTGTGCCACCTCACTGTGCCTGTCACCCTGACATTCGTAAGATTGCCCTGAGTAATGACGATAGTTTGCCTATTTGCGATTGTGAATTTTATTAATAACGAGGTTTGCTCTCGACTTTGTTGGCATTAGCTTTTTAAAAAGGTGACCACCCGACCAGTGATCTGACTGATTGAGTGAACTTGACGTACCTACTTACATACAATTTATAATTAACAAATTTTACAAGGTGCGAAACCACTGAGTATTATGATGGACATCGAATGATTATTTTCATTGACGCTGCTGCTTCTTTACGTTGGCATTTTGTGAGAGTATATCATTTTTCGGCCAGTTTTATTACAGTATAATTATCACGTAACAAATGTGACTCTAGAATTCATGTTAATTTCAAAATCAGATCCAGATATTGCGATGATAAAAGACTGTCGGGGTTACTGTATCTGTTATTATAGGATTAGGTACTATCTTTTGCACATTAGTTTCGTCTACGTAGATACCATCACCGTTATTCTGTCGTTGCACGTACCATCCGATAAACGATTTGCTAGTCTTATCCTATATTTAATTAAAAAACTGCAAATAACCTTTCCTAACACAATCCGTTTTTTTGGCATAACATTTTGTTACGAATGTTCAGAAAATGAATCAAGTACAGTAAATTGAAAAAATCGAAATATTAAAATGATTTCGCCGATTAGTTTGCGGAACTTTTGCGCCATTACCGCCTGACGACTAGTCGACGACATATTATGTCGATGACCTGCGATCTTAACGACTTTTGTTGAAAGACGAACTAGGTATAGCAGCAAAGAGTTAGAGTAATACTATAGAGATATAGCAGTAACGCCAAATCTTACAACGACGTGATAGATTCAGATATTCTTCAACATATGGCGTAAAAGTGTAAAAGTAAAGCTTCAGCCTATAAATATCCCACTGCTGAGCACAGGCCTCCTCTCATTTCTGAGAGGGTTTTGGAGCTAGGAAGAATCCGCCACGCTGCTCCAATGCGGGTTGGCGGACTGTACATGTCGTCGAAATATATATTTTTTTTATGTCTCAGACATGCAGGTTTCCTCACGATGTTTTCCTTCACCGCCGAGCACGTGGTAATTCAGCACTTAAAATTGCAATTAACAATTTTAGTGGTTCCGGCACCGGGAATCGACCCCAGGCCACTCGCGTACTGTGAAATTTAAAGCGAACGCCTAATCCCTGAGCCACCACGGTAAAGTGTATTTAGGATAAAATACAAAGATGGTGTAAATTGGTAATAGGTAATTTACCCGAGAATATAAGAGATAAGAGGTGTAGGTAATGAAAAAAATTGTAGAAATTTGATTACGTGTTGATAAAAGAAGTGAAATTAATAACTACTTTTGGAAAATATGTAATATAAGTTCTGCCCGCCACTTCTTCCACATAGAATCGGCGTAGTATCATTTAACTAGGTATTTCTTTTTTGTTAGGAGCACAATTGTGCAGGTGTGGGGATCCACATTTTTTCATGTTAATTCATAAGCTGACGAACAGTAAAAGTAACTAATTTATTTTGTGTTTTTTTGGGTATCGATCCCGTTCCGACAATCCTAGTATTTTACCTGACATCAATGCATAATAGTTTATAAGCTTTCGAATACTGAAAACTATATTAGAATCGTTTCACCACTTTTTGCATAGAAATCCCCATCTCATTAATCCTGTGGTTTTCTTGGATTGAAAGGATGACAATTGTTAAACAGTAGTGTTCGCTTATGAATCCCTTTCTGTTCGATCACGGTATTTTTAAAGGATTATGAATATGGTAGTTTTTAACTCGAGAGGAAAGCTTTCGAAAAGTAAAAAGCCTATTAACATCGGTTCAGTAGCTTTTGGTTGTTACTTTAAAAAAACAGAATAAACGAGCAAAAAATAAAAATACACGTTTTAGGTCAATATGTAATTCCTAGTTTTTGTTTTTAAATTGGGATATCTTTAATGTACAGAAACCGCTTTTTAATAGTAATACCGTCTGATGGCGGCGTAAGGAGAAAACTGCTTCCCCGTCTCATCTCGTGGGTGTCGTAAGAGTCGATAGAGGGAAATATCTGGAAATGGCTTGACTGCCGAAAGTTAAGACCATTATATATATAAGATAACCATTAAGAAAAATGCCAGACCTGAAATACAAACAACGTTGACAGTCACCACTACGCCTGCCAATTGTGGTGACTACGGCAAATCCTCCACTCATTGGAGAGGCTTATGACTGGCAGTGTTCTATAAACAGACTGACGAAGAGCAACTATAGGAACGCTTGGATATAGTTGAGAAAATATAAATATATTAGAAATTAAAAAAAAATTACTCGCGGGACTCCCTTATAAACACATCTACCGATTTATACATTCTGGCCTCAAAGCTTAGCCTTTTGGAACCAATACTTTGTATAACAGATGCGTGAAGGTAGACTTGAGAAGACCTTATTTAAATGTCTGTATTGTATTTGACGTTTTGTTTTTATTTCTACGTTTTGTTACGTGTTTTTCTATTTTATTCCTATTTCATTAACAGGCCGCAGATTCAGTTCTAAATATTATGACATTATTAAGAAGTAACATTGATATATCCAATGCCCTATTACAATACTAATTGCACACATTGCTGTTATGGTTACCCCTTCAATATTTAATGTAGTTATAATATTGTATTTTTTAGAGTTACCAGAACCATAAATATAGAATAATGTGTGGCTGTGTAAGGGTGCTTAGTATACGCAAGCCGCTACCACGGTCTTGGCACCGACGTCTCTTTAGCTCATCATCAACACCACCCCCTCCGCAAGGTGTTCCATATACAAAATTGACTGTAGGAGTACCAAAGGAAGTATGGCAAGATGAACGAAGGTAATGCAATGAAAGAATCCTATAAAATATTTTGTGCTTGTTTTATAATGAGTAACTAAGAATAATATTTTCGTTCACAGGGTTGCTGTAGTACCGGCAGTAGTTAGCAAATTAGTGAAAAAGGGTTTTAGCGTAAATGTAGAAGAAAACGCAGGATTTTTAGCAAATTTTCCTAACAAATTATATGAAGAAGCGGGTGCAAAAGTAACAAACTTAAAGGAGACATATCAATCCAGTGCGTACTTTTCTATCGTGTAGCATATGTGATTGTATTTTGTTTTTAAACTATTAATATTTTTTATATTCTTTTAGATATAATTCTTAAGGTTCGTCCATTTATAGACACTGAAGTACCAAACATAAATGTTGAAAGTACGGTTATTTCGTTTTTATACCCGGCACAGAATCAGGATCTCATTAAAAAGTTGGCAGCGAAAAAAGTGAATGCGTTTGGTAAGCTTTTTAATTGTAGAATATTTCCAGTCGCTATGGATTTTTTTTATATATAATCTTGCAATATGTTTTTAGCTATGGACTGCATACCACGTATAAGCCGCGCGCAGGCGTTTGATGCGTTAAGCTCTATGGCGAACGTGGCCGGATATCGAGCCGTTATTGAAGCTGCTGCCCACTTCCCGCGCTTCTTCTCAGGTACAAAAGTTTTCCTACCTGCTTTGGGTTGGGTGTTTTTATTTTTAAACGTGTTCTACCGTCTGAATCTGTAGTCTTTTGTTATAAAGTTTAACACAATATGTTTATAGATATTTTTTATACGGTCGGTTATATAACCATTACTGAGTTTCGGTTTGTCGGTCGGTTTCGCACTGAGAGCTGGCGTAATACATATAAACAGTGACGCCCTTTTCCCATATAAGGGGTATGCAGAGGCCACTTATGTAACCAACTTTTCGACCTCACGGGAAATGAGACGTGACGGGTGGCGAAGCACGTCGCCGCCATTTTGGTACGAGTCAAAAAGTTGTTACTTCCCATTGCGTTCCCACTAGCACAATAGTGACAGCATTGCATACTATGGTGTTATTCTGCACGAATAAAGGCTGTCCGTACAATACCTTAGTCGCCTCTCACAACACCTCTTTAGGAAAGAGGTAGGTGCTATTCTACTCTGTCGGACACCCATCTGACGGCTATTTGTATATTTGTATACATAGCTGGTAGTTACTTTTTATTGTTTTTTATATATATCTTAATTAATAACTGTATGGATTATTATGTCTGAAATAAATGAAAGAACCTGAATGAAAATATTCGCTCTAAAATAACGGCTATGGAATTGCTCAACATCTGTATGATTACAACTACAAGCACAACTTTAATTCACTGCTATAGTAGTTGTAGGTTCACCATAGAAGAACATATTTCAATAAAAAGTTATCTATAATTCTATTCATTTTTTATATTTGTCCGAAGAAGAAATTGAATAAATATGCGATTTTAGGAATGAAATTTATTCATACATTTTTACACATTTTTACCCCGCCCTGCACCACGCTGTTCATCCGCCGGCCGCCGAATTTCTCCTTTTGAATTTCGCAGTTGCTATAAAAAGGGGCAATTTTGTGTTCCGAAGCTTTCCTCGGGGACACCAGGACGAATAAAGGGATGGTTCCGTTCTAAACGTTACTTTTGGTCATTTTAGGTAAGAGTAAATACCTGAATACTTGGTGTTGTGCAGGTCAGATGACGGCGGCTGGTCGAGTTCCGCCGTGCCGCGTGCTGGTGGTGGGCGGCGGCGTGGCCGGGCTGGCGGCGGCTGCGCAGGCGCGCTGCATGGGCGCCGCAGTGCGCGCCTTCGACACGCGCCCCGCAGTACGCGAGCAGATCGAAAGCCTCGGCGCCCAGTTCATCACTATGGACATGTCGGTGCGTGCCCTTTATTAACTTGCACCACGCTGCAGAGCTAAACATTTAACCTTTGAACCAAACAAAAATTGTTGGTTTTCGGGTTTGGTTGTCTTTGTGTCTTTGACACTGCATTGTAGCCTACCGCCGATCTTATCGTATGAGCGTTACATCGGGCACGGGTAGGTTGGGCCGCCCCTGTGTTTACGCGTACACAGTTGATAACTTCAGACAGTATTCGGTAATATTCGCCGTGGTCGAAAATCGGCCAGGAGAACATCATCGACACACTTGTCTTAAAGACACGGCACACGTCTGACGCTTGAAACAGAAATTCATGTTTGTATAATATTTAAATTATAGATTAATAAAACTGATTGTTAGATGAATTTTAGACAAAACACGGTCCTGAGTCGTCACCTGCACCCATCGACTTTCTGCAAAACCGCGCATGTCGTTGCTCCATCATTTTGTAATCAGATTGGTACTTATAAACAACTAGCTAATGCCCCCGCGACTACGTCTACGTGGATTAGGTTTTTAAAAATACCGTGGGAACTATTTAGTAAACTAAAGTAATAGTCTGTAAATGTCCCACTGCTGAGCACAAGCCTCCTCTCATCTTTGAGAGAGTTTTGGAGCCGAGAAAAGCCAAGCTGCTTCAATTCGGTTTGGCGTACTTAACATGTCCTCGAAATATTTATTATTTCTCATACAAGCAGGTTTCCTCACGATGTTTACCTTCATCGCCGAGTACATGGTAAATCAGCGACTTAAAATTGCAATTAACAATTTTGGTTATGTCGGCACCGAGAAACGAAGATCTCGGCACCGGGAATCGTAGATCGGGGATTTTATTCCGGAAAATCAAAGTATCCTCTGTCCAGGATGCAAGCTATTTCAGTGCCGAGTTTCGTCAAGATCGGTTTAGCCGTGAAAAGGTAACAAACTTAGAGAGAGTGACAGAGAGAGTTACTTTCGCATTTATAATATTAGTATAGATTGTTCAAACCAACTTTTTTGCTCGAACGCAAAACGGATTAAGTGTTATAATCATACCTCGCAAAGTCATCATGCACATAAATAAAACAGAAGTAATCTCTCTGTGACGTTAAACTCTGATAAATTTATCTGAGTTTTGCGTTATATCTTACACAGTTCTTGGAGATACTAAAGTTCCAAAGTCTCCATGCGTATAAAGATGCTAGCTCAGCTACTGATAAAATAATTTAAAGTTCAGTAAAGTAACTATGAAGGTCTTATTTGAAACGACGGTCGTGGTGCCAGGGAAGACTGGCTTGTAGTAGAAGGTAGCAAAATAACTAAGTTAATTCGCTTTTTCTAAGATTTTTTTCTGTACAAATAATCCGTAAGTTGAAAAGGCTTTGTGTTCCGGTCACATTACTTGTAGGACCGACAGCCGCTAGGGAAATCAGGTTCTCCACTGGTAATCGACGAGCGTAAATGATGAGCGACGCCAAGCCGAGCGAGAAGTCTAGCTGCGGTGCCATGTTTTATGAAAATCTCTAGACTAGGCTCTTGTTCTGAAGTAGACTTACGAGAGGCTGTTATTATTATGATATGATATACCATTAATAAAACTTAGTAAAATGTTGCTCTTTTTATACATGATATAAATGAGAGTGGTTTTCCCGCTATCCACGGATCTTGGACCCACTCTCGCATCAATTTTGTTATTACATAGATAACTGGCCGCGAGTCGTAGTACTACAAAATATAAAATTAAGTCACACTTAATATAAATAATGCAATGCTCATGTATGTTCTGGACATACTTAAATTCTGAATATTAATTTATTTCCAGAAACACTGATTCGTACCTATATTATTATCTGTAAAATGTTTATTAACTGCTCAGGCTTATCAACTGGGCAATCTGTGTATGTATTTTTTGTTTCTCGAACAAACTAAAACATACGAGTAATGTATAATATTTTAATACACAGCTGACCTAATCATTATTGATGATTAAGTTTCAAATAAAAAATTTTGACACATTTTCTTTTGGGCGTATCGTGGTTCGATTTAAAAAAATATCCAAATAATTTAGGCCAATCAAGATCAAATTATTGGTTTTCGGGTCTTTGATGGTTCTTGTAATAATAATTCTAATAATTTAGTTTGTAGGAGTTTTTCATTGGTAAGGTAATAAAAAATAAGTGCCACTGTGTGCCGTAAGTGTCTCTGCAGACATTTACGACACTAAAATATAACCTGAGCTTTCGTAACTTCCAGTCGTATTCGGAAGATGTTGTTGAGACATCATCAAAACTTATACGGTATTTAGACTTTTTCTAAACGTCATCTATACAAATAAGTAAAATTGAAGTGTCTGTGTGTAATAACAAAATAACAGCTTTTTACTCAATGCGAATGGAAGTATATACGGTACTTATAAGAAAAAAACAGTTTTTAAAATTATTGTCTGTCTGTTTGTTCCGGCTAATCACCGAAACGGCTGAACCCATTTTGACGGAGCTGATATTATAGCGGGTAACTTAGGCTACTTTAATTTTAGGAATATAATTAGGTTTCCGCGGAATAAAACCACAAAATCCGATTCAATTAAGGAATATATGTACATCATCGATCGGGGTCGGCTTATTACGCGGGTGAAACCGCGGGCCATAGCCAGTAGATAATATAGATCTCGACAAATATCGCAACCTGAATGTACAAAAACCTCGCAGTAGTTCACCTGTACCCCGTCAGCATCTGTTCAGGACGACTACACGACCGCAAAAAAGCAGACGGACAACGCTGTCTTATAAAAGATAATTGAAACCTATTTATTGTCATATATTATTATCGAACCTTTATCTGTCTCAAGATGTAAACTTGACTAAGTTATTGACTGTCTTTATTGAAGTTTATTTAGAAGGAATCTATCAGTAACGTAGGTGTTTATTAAAATATTTAATTTTCAGAGGTGGGTGTACCCTAGTCCTTGTAGTTGGGGTGCCGCGTCCACCCTCACCTTGGCTGCTATCGCCATTGGTAATTGTCCTACCTCTCACCTCTGTATAAACATAGACGTTATGATGTCACATACTGTAGGCTCTGTTCGTGTAAACATATTTTCTTTAGAATTTAGCATGCCATGCATTCATTAACTATCTGTAACAAATAAACAGCTCCGACAAATAATGGCTTTTGTGATTTGTCTCTTTATTTATTTAATGACGCTCTAATAACTTCGTCCCTCATTGTAATTTTGTTTTTTTGCAGTTATATAATTATAAAAGCCAAACCAATATTAACATTAATATTTTTTGAAAGTCTCAGTCTTTGTGTCCACATTGGTTTTACCATTTATCTCAAGGTTTGTAGGCAAATAGCATGCATCTTATGTTTGGTAATAATATTTAATGTAGGATTTTGTAACAAAAGTAACACTTGACTTAGTTCATTTTTTGTAGGCACTAAATTTTTGTAGTTTGCGCTAATTCTTTGTATATAGATTTTCATAATAATGTTTAAAAATGATTGTGAGATGATTATTTTTTTTAAATATAGGAGGACGGCGCTGGAGTTGGTGGCTACGCTAAAGAAATGAGTGAAGAATTCCTGAATGCAGAACGAGCACTTCTCGGAAAGGAAACCAGGACATCAGATGTGGTCATCACCACGGCTCTCATTCCCGGCAAGCCTGCGCCACTGCTTATTCTTAAAGTTAGTTACGAAAATTAACAGCATTGTTTTAATATGAAAATTTGTAGTGATAGTGGTTCATATTTTATCTATGGGGAAGGCCTATGTTCAGCAATGGTCTAGTGATAGGCTGAAATTATGATGATAATATAGCATTTGTGTGAATGGATATAATACACTTATATATAAGAGCATGTATAAAAATCTTAAACTCAGTTCTGTAAACTGCTCTCTGAAACCTTGTGTAAACAGTTACACAAATGCTATACAAAGATAAAGTAACCGTGACTTTAAAAAATACGTTTTATGGTATCAGGCTGTGTCATTGTTTCAGGTGTCGGTATAAGTAGTGTACTATTACATAAATATATAAAATTAAATGCAACACCAATATATCGATATTAAAATTCTTCATGTCATCTAAGGAGCCTTAATGGAACGGACAGTTTAAAATTTATTATCATAACGAAAAATGCCACTGTCAGGACGATTTCTTTAATATTTTATTAAATAGATCAATAAATGTCTGAAATTTAAAATACTAGATTCCAATAAATAGAAGCACTAGTTTGATAATGGACAATCCAAATGTGGAACATATTTTGTTATCTCATTATTAGTATCATCTTTTACGAAAGTAAGTGACGAGACGCAGCAATTCTTTCCAAGTGTAAATAAGTACCACGCCTCCCAATAACAGTACGGCGTTACCCAGAAGCATCTTAAAACACCACACTACACCGCACTGCTCTCGCCCAGGATTCGAACGCAGGACAGTAAACAAGTACTTTAAACACTAAGCCACGCGGTCGTCGCTGCGGTGAAAGCAGTTATAGAATTAGTAGCACATGTGTTTTTAGTAACAATTAATTAAACAGTTCAATTTAAAAACTTAAATTTCCTCATTTTACCGTGCATATACGTACAGTAATACTTGCGCGAGGGATACGTTCTGTGAAACATAGCCAAAAGTCACTATAAAATGCAAATCAATACTTTAATTCTCAAAACACATTGTGCAGCGTTACATTATGCATTTGTTTTATTTGTTGCGTTTCGTTTCATCATCATTATCAACTGATAGTTCTGCAGTGGACTATGTTCAGCAGTGGACTAGTGATAGGCTGAACTCAGCCTATCACTAGTCCACTGCTGAACATAGACCTCCCCTATATATTGCAACAAAAGTTTATAGATTTCAATTTGGCCAGATTTTGCGTTACTTGCCACGCTTGACAGGCGGGTTGGCAACCGCAGTATAGACAGAGAGACAGTCAGATTTTCCACGAAAATGCTGCTCCCATCACCTGGTTTTAATTTTCCCTCTGTCGACTTTTACGACACCCACAGGATGAGATGGGGTGGTAGATTCTCTTAAGCAGCTACTACACACTGTAACCGTTTCGTTTATGTTCTTGTAAAATATTTTCAGCAACTATGTTATTAACTGATTGATAGACGATTCAACCACAGTCCAAACCTGAATTAATCTTTAAAAGACCATTTGGTATTCCACTTGAAGATAAAACTCTTTTCTACTTGTTCGTCCTCACTAGTGAAGGGATTATTCACACACACTATTTTCAATAAAAATATATAATAAATTACCGATTAACACAAAATATTAAAAAAATGCAAAATGTTAAACAAAAAGGGAAGAGCATTACTAATAGAAAAAAGTTATAATATTGGAGAATATTTTGAAGAATAATACATATTATTATAGATATTATTATACGTGTGGTGGCGGCTCGTTAAAAGAATACTACCACTCCATCTCATCCAATGGATCTCGTAAAAGGCGAGTAAGGAATTAAACTGCACTGTGTACCGAACAGCGCATGGTGGCGATGGGCTCACCACCTATCACACCGAGTGCATTATATTGTTTAGGTGAAACGTGGATTGTGGCAGTCATCTGTTTTTGCAGTGAATGCCCAGTCTCTGACTACCCCTTATGGGATACAGTCGTGATCTTATGTATGTATGTATGTATTATTATACATTTATATTAGAAGTCTGCATTTCATATTCATTGCCCGTCAGGGTGAATTGATCATTGCACATGCAATATGTATTAAATAAATGCATTTTATACATATCTAATTTACGTAAAATATAGCATCGAAAATGCTATATTTGATGTTCATAAAGATGCTCATATAGCTCCGGATCATATAACTTTAAAATAAAGTAATCCAAAAGCTGTATGAACTGTCTTCAATATATAGCCTAATAATATTGTTTATTTCAGGACGCCGTCCAAGATATGGCACCTGGCAGCGTGATCGTAGACTTGGCGGCAGAGATGGGTGGAAACGTGGAAACCACAAAGATAGGCGAAATAGCCAAAGTGTACGGCGTCACCCACATCGGCCTCACAGATCTACCAAGCCGGATGCCCGCTCACGCATCTACGCTTTACGCTAACAACATATCTGGCTTCCTTTTCAGTATAGGTTAGAATAATAAAAGTAGAAGGCATTCGCCATACTTGTAAAATTCTATAGTTTTTTTTTACTTTTCTTTTGAATTTTGTACTCCATGCTAGAAGTAAGACGTAGATTTGTAATAGAACTTTTAGATCATGTATAGTCTTTTTATTATGATGATGGCCTATTTTCGACCACTGCGACAAAATACGAATACTCTCGGGAGCTATCATCTGCGCCGAAGATATTAGTGCCACAAATTTAAGTGCAAACACAGGGGCACTAACTCATTTATGCAGTAAGATCTGAGGTAGGCTAGGACGCAGTGTCAGATACGCGGAGACAATCACTTAAAACAGACCCGAAAACTATTAATTTGTGTTTGTGAACAAAAGTTGCATTCGACTGAAACTCAAACCCAGAATCCGCAGCATAGAAGTCAGGTAGTTCTTTTTTATTGCACGATTTTTGAGGACTTCCCTGACACTTGATAAAGTTAGCTATAAGAGGATGCTAGTTTTTAAGGCTGTATATACATCCTTTGATTTTGAAATGTGGACTAAACTATGTAGGTACAAAGGACCACTTCCATATCAACCTAGAGGATGAAGTAACGCGAGGTGCGATAGTGCTGAAGGCCGGTGAGCTGCTGTGGCCGCCGCCGCCAGCCCCCAGCATGGCCCCCGCTACCACTCCCGCTAAAGCACCAACAGCCAAGATCGAACCGCCCAACCCGTTCAACGAAACCTTGAAGGATACTTTCCTGTATTCCACAGGTATTTTCTATGGTTATACAATACAAATTAACTAAATATTAATGAGGTTTTACGACATCTATTCATCAATTCGTCAATACTAAGTATGCAAAAGGTTATTTTATTGTTGTGAATAGGTCAACATTTGACTAGGACCTGGTTTTAAGTGCTTTCAAGAAAAAAATCTTGAAATGCCCATGTTATACGAGGGAAGACTGACGCCTGTTGTTAGCGACGCGCTCTAAATTGTATTTTTAATTTTAATATTTAAATTTGAGGACAAAGGGACCAACATTTTATATATATAATTTGTAAATTTTGAATGTAGTAGATTGGTCAGTTGCTGGGCAAGGGCGAATGTTGCCTCAGTTTTTTTGTACGTCAGCCTGCTTTCAGCTGCATCACGGGTCGCGCGCCATTTTATATTGTAAATTCTATAGTTTTTTTTCCGCTCCTAAGTTTTATAATCTGTTATTGATTTTAAAAATAAATGAAACTAAGAAACTACGAAACTAAGAAAACTAAGAAAAAATAAGAGAAACATCTTCTACATTTACTGCACCATCTTTTACCACCAGCTGTTTCACCTGTAAAGAGTTTCAATCCCTCCCTGTGTGCACCAGACATGAATACACATTCTCTTTACTCTGTTGGTTTTGCAATAAGAGTAGAATAATGGCTAAGTTAGTCCAGTGTCTAAGATACGAGGCATCTGGTACTTCATCGTTGAAGGCGGCATCGGCGTACTCCGATCACCGTTCCGCCTGCGATTGTGGTACTTACAGAAACGAACTATTCATCTCGGCTTTGTACTACTCTTTACAGTCTTTGAATAAAAAGAATAAGCAATTGCTGGCATATTATTAATGCACATGAACGTAATTTACGAATCCCCGTCAGGAAAGTATTTAATAATTTGCAGTTTTGTTGCAGGCTTAGCCAGCTTGATCGGACTTGGTGTGGCATCACCAAACCCAGCGTTTACAACAATGACAACCACGCTAGCGTTAGCAGGTAATTGACTTTTTTACATAAATCATTAGAAAATTTTTCTTTCAAATCTCTGTTTAGAAACATAATATAATGTTATGAATAATACCACTATGCCACTATAACAGACTATCAAGAAAATACAACAAAGACAGTGTTCAAACAGTGTGTATATGCAAGAGGCATTTAAAAACAATTTTGCATCAACTGGCTAATTATATTGAGTAACATTTTTTTATGATAATATTTTATAAAGCTTTGTGTGACAGTGAAATCGCTTTGCTAGTTTGTGTCCATGGATAAAGTAAAGGTTCCTTTTTTCTTACTGGTTTATACACTTCGGACAAGCTTGTATACAAAGTATTAAGTCGTGACGTCATTAGGCGTGGTGGGCTACCACACTGTGTGGGGCGTGGTGCCAGCGCTGCACTCGCCGCTCATGTCCGTCACCAATGCAGTATCCGGCATCACCGCGGTGGGTGGCCTGCTCCTCATGGGCGGTGGTTACGTTCCAGAGACACCTGTGCAGGTGATTACAATTTACTTTTTTTATTTCTGTTTACATGGCTGATTAATTATTTTGGCATATGACGTTCACCATTCCAATAATTATTTTTTCAAATAATATACTAGTTGCATTTCGAAGACATGTGAAGTAACGCGGACATTTCGCAGCTCCAAAACTCTCTCAGAAATAAGAGGACTGTACTCAGCAGTGGGTCATTTATAGCCTGTAACTACTTTTTTTATACTACTTGCAATCGTTTTTCATCAGTCAGAAATTATTTAAATGTCTTAACCCCTTCATCCTGTGAGCTTTGCTAGCCTCTTAGAACCCTGGACGTCGTATTGTTGGATTTAAAAATAAACAAATAAAAGTAAATGGCAATTTAGCGTAAAAAGAGTACTGCGAAAACATACTAAATAGTGCTATATTCATTCGTCTATCGTGATGGTGTTTTAGACGAGTATTTGCCACAGTTACATTAAGAATATTTAGAAACTCCCTGCTAATTCTATTGTGATAAAATACCTATCCCCATATTTTTATTGTGACCACTACATTATTTACCTAATAAATAAGTATTTAGTGTAAAAAGAAAAGTGTTGAAGCATTTAAAAACACAATTCCGTTCACATTGCAGTGGCTAGCCAGCACAGCGGCGCTAATCTCTTTCGTTAACGTTTTCGGAGGATTCTTAGTAACGCAGCGCATGCTTGATATGTTCAAAAGGTACGTCAGTTTTGTGTACATTCATATGGTAAGTAACCGATGCATTGCAGTTAAGTTCAGAAATGAATACTTCTTCCAAATTGAAATTTAATAATTTTTTTGTTGTGTATATATTCTCGCAATTTTCATTTTGATTACTTTGTTTCTATTAGGCCAGGAGATCCACCAGAATATGGCTTTTTGTATGGAATACCAGCTGCCGCACTTCTCGGAGGGTACATAACTACTGCTATGCAGGTAAATATTTGTAATTAATTTTCTAACCGATGTATTTTTACCAGCGGAAAAGTTATAATTTTGTAGAATATTAGCGAATCGCACCATCTCTTTACTTATTCACTTCACATATAAGTAAGTTTTGTATAGTAGTCAAGGTTCAACTGGAATATTTGGACTTTGGCTACTGTACAAATTTTTCTGACATTAAATTAATTTTTGGAACCATATTTATGAAACCATATAAAGAAGTTACCCTTCCTCCTTACATCCATAAATAAAACTCCCATTATCTGTTTGTAATATTACTTACAATTGAGAGAAAGTTGTCAATTCAAAAAAAAAGTTACAGCTGTATGGTGGTAGCACGGCGCTACTGTGAATGGCAGTGTAGACTAAAGTCGAGTAATACTTATGTACTAGTATTTTCATATACTTATTTGACAGGGTTATCCTGAAGTACACCAGATGGCTTATCTCGCGTCTTCACTTTGCTGTGTGGGAGCATTAGCTGGTCTCAGTTCTCAAACGACCGCAAGAAAAGGAAACTACCTTGGAATGGTACGGTTTTGTTATTTATTACTTACACTTAATATTATTTCAATAACAATGCAATCGATGATTAGAAAAGGCATCCATAACAGCGTGACATAGCTACAAGACTCTACTCAAGACCCGCTCATTGTAATCTTGATGACTATAGCTTTAATCTATTGATCATTGTAAAGGCATTGAGACATTATCGACTTTAAAACATAACTCCTACATAATAGCATCACAACTTGTTATTATCCTTTATATTTTTAAATCATAATTAAATTTTTCATTTATTTCTTTTAATATGTAGTACTTATGTTATGGTCGTCAGTATTGGCTTCTCTAAATATAACATACTTTTTAAAGTCTTAATTATTGTTTTAGCCATTATTGTACATAGTTAAACACCAACGAGGCAACTTGGGTTTTAAGCTTGTCACTATATTGATGATTCTTTAGTAATATGAGTTTGCATTGCATGAGAAAATTATTATGATTTGTGTACTTTATAAAAGATGACTAAAGGGGAGGAATTGTTTTAGATCGGCGTAGCGGGTGGAATTGCAGCCACTTTGGGTGCCCTGACTCCAAACGCTGAGGTGCTCGCGCAAATGATCGGTGTCGCTGGCATCGGCGGACTTTTGGGTAGTGTTATTGCTAAGAAGATCGACATCACCGACTTGCCTCAGCTTGTGGCTGGTTTCCACAGGTAGAATATTTTTTCTTATTTCTTTTACTTCGAGAGCATTGGAAGATTTTTTTGTGTAAATTATTTGTTTTCACCAGTTTGGTGGGCATGGCGGCTGTACTCACTTGTGTGGCAACCTATATGCACGACTTCCCAGCGATGGCGCTCGACCCCACCGCCACCACACTCAAGACATCGCTCTTCCTTGGTACTTACATCGGAGGCATAACCTTCACGTAAGCTATTTTTGTATTATCCGTCTGAATTATCTTTAATTAACTTTTAATAATGCAGTCACAGCCATCACTAACATTTTCGCCATTCCAGTCGTAATTTCCTTGAAATATATGTTCGTTATTTCACATACTACACTATCATATTTGAATATTATTACTTATATGCAATTACTTAAAAAAAATCATAAGTTTTGAATTCTTAGAAAATTCTTGGTTTCTGCAGTCGATGTGATACCTGATCTGAGACGTCGTCGTGTGGTTTGGATTCGGAGGCCAGCTGAACCTAATATTAGTTAGTGCAGCACACAAAATATTGGTTATTGAGGCTAGATTAATATATTTTTTACTGGATAAAGGGACATAACGAGCAAAACGTTCACCTGATGGTAAGTTTCGACAATGTCTGTCCATAACAAATGCTGTGTCAACCAGAAAATTTCTGTTTGACACTACACTGCCCCCCTCACCCTGGTACATCGGTTTTTAAGTCTCATATGCCCAGTGACTACACTTGCTCTGAGTGCCCTTCAAAACAAAACAATAATGTTTGCACACTATTGCTTCACGGCCGAATAATAATAAGAATAACTGCTTCTGAGGTGCTATCTACCTAGATGTATTCCTGCATAGGAATCCTACCACCAGTAATATGTAACTGTACCCCTGCTTAGGAACTTTCCTCTGATTATATTTTTAAGACATTATTGTATATGGGGTGGTGAGTATTGGAAATTGCAAGTACATTGTTTATTATATCCTATCTATTTTATATCTTATAGTTATAACATGAAGATGTGGTCAACATAGTGCCGTGTGGTGGCGGCTTAAAAGAATCTACAATCCCATTTCATCCCGTGGGTGCCGTGAAAGTCGATAGAGGGAAAATAATAGCCAGAAGATGTGCAGCAGCACTTTTTTGGAACATCTGAATAAATAAACTGCGGTTGCCAACCCACCTGCCAAGCGTGGCAACTATAGCAAAATCCCCCAAAATGAGAGCTACTAACTTTTGTGACAATCTATGGAGGCCTGTGTTCAGCAGTGGACTAGTGATATACTGAAATGATGATAATGTGGGCAACGATAACAAATAGTTATAAAAGTCTTAAATAGCAGCGTTTATCGATTCTATGTTACTGAATATAAATGCTGGATAATATAATAAAATAGTATATTTCATTACGAGTGCGGAAAGCCTGTCATTGCAATGAGTTCCGACAAATGTCTACCCGAGCCGAGACGCATCCGAAGGTGAGGGTTGACAGTCAGAACAAGTTGCAATGACGGTTCCGCACGTGTACTGAACAACTATTTTTAATACAGTTGCGAAAAAATGAAGCAATTTAATAAAATAATAAAAACACAATAAACTCAACTAACTAATCATTTATATGTTATAGAAGTTATAATTTACATATGAGAAAATAGTTATAATTCACATAAAAGAACATTTTTGGAAAATGGCGCCAACCGAAAAAGAATAATAAGCAGATATTTTTTTTGTTTGTTAGGAAAAAAAGGGAACAATTCCCATACAGCCAAGTCTTCAGTAGAATTTTTTTATTGATATGAAATGAAAATGAAATTTAATGAGATGAAATGAAATGAAACCTAACCTAACTCATTGAATCAAATCATTAAATCTGATATTGAAACAAATTAGTAGCTTCTTTTTAGAAATATTTGCATGAATCATAAACACTTTTTTTTAGTAAAAAATTTTCTTTTTTATAGACATTATTTTGACAGTTGGGAAAGAGAACGCACGAGTTCGGAAAAGGTAAAGAAAAAGCTCTAGTATGTAATAGCCCACATCTCGACCCAGAGTTACCGACATCCCAGAGTTACCGACACACAAGTCGACAGTCCGAATGGACGCGCGCAGCCTCCTTCGGACGGTCAGTAGACGACTTAAAATGTTTAAGATTTTCGAAATCGCGAAAGCACGCAGCGAACGCGACACAGTCCGAACTTCGAGGGTTTTGTAGGAGTTTTTATTTATTTATTTATTTATTTATTTATGTTTGGGTCAAACCAAACCTGGCACACGGGCCCCTGGCCCGCGAGCACAGTATCCGATGAAGCTGTAAAAGCCGAGACGGCTAACAGCAATTACATCACCGAAAATATATATACCACATCTCGAACGCTATACGTCCCTGCAATACGCCACTTTTTGAGCAACTGTATTAAAAATATATATTTGCATTGCGCAGAGGCTCGCTAGTAGCGTACGGAAAGCTACAAGGCACGTTATCTTCGGCGGCGCTGCTCCTGCCCGGGCGGCACGCGATCAACGCGGGGCTGCTGGCGGGCGCGCTGGGCTGCGGCGGAGCTCTCATAGCGATGCCCGAAGCACCCGGCCTGCCGCTGCTGACCGCCGCTGCCGTGCTCAGCGGCATACAGGGGCTCACTCTCACTGCTGCTATTGGAGGTAGAGCTACACTTAGTGTACAAACAAGGCTGAGCGGAGAGCCGAAACCGCCAGCGGGTGTCGTAAACACATCATTTCTTTTGTGTATGAACATAGTGGCAGAGGAGCGGGTACGCGTATTCTGCCGCGAGACGAGCGGAAGGTGCCAGAGGAACGGAAGAACGCAAACTAGTTAGCGTTTCCCGCTCGTCGCGACTCTACTAAATTAGTTAAAGTTCAATAATTCCCGTCGTATGTACTCCAATATGTAGTCGAAAGTACCCATGTCATCTGTACCCAAAAAAATAATCTTCATAATTTCTTCAATTTGGATACATTGCATAAAATGCTCCAATTTGGTAATCTATCTCTTTTTTAGGTCATGACAACTGGTTCTGGAAAAAGATATCCCATTTAGAGAAAGAATTTGTTTTTAAAATATAAAACATGTTAATACAAGTATACGCGCAAACATATTCTATATATATTATATTTTTTCTACTAGAAAAACTGGTATTCAAAATAGTATGTAACTGTTCTAATAAATAATTTGTGGTGCAGGTGCCGACATGCCGGTGGTGATTACGGTACTGAACAGCTACTCTGGTTGGGCGCTGTGTGCTGAGGGCTTCATGCTTAACAACTCACTCATGACCATCGTCGGCGCACTTATCGGAAGCTCCGGAGCCATATTGTCATACATCATGTGCAAGGTACGTACATCTAGTAGGGACTTATTAAGTATCCGATGAAGCTGTAAAAGCCGAGAAGGCTAACAGCAATAACATCACCGAAAATATATAGGGACTTATTTAAAAAATTTACTTTACTACTACTTTACATAATAGGTTGATTAAAAAAAATTGTTTGCTAATAATGAATTTTAATATTTTTTAAACCTTACCATTTGTCCATTATTACCTTATATTCTGTAATAACAAGTAAAAAGTTTTTACACTTTTTCTATTATATTATTGTTTTTTTACCTGAGCTATCAAGTATTTCTTGCATCAAGTATAACATTTAACAGTTTTAAAATGTTGCGTTAAGGCTATGAACCGATCTCTTCCGAACGTAATCCTGGGCGGATATGGTGTGACGACGGGTGGGTCGGCGCGGCCGGCCGGCGCTACGCACACAGAACTGAACGTGGACTCCGTCGCAGACCTCATACACCGTGCCTCCTCCATCATCATAACACCCGGTACGTCTTATATAGACTCTAAATATAACTTATATTAATATTTTATGGGTGCAGAAATATTAAAAAAAATAAAAAAACAAACATTCATTCTAGTGTCTACGCAATAATTCCAAAAAAACAAAGTTTATGTTGCCAGAGCACACAAGCAAGTAGATTTTTTCGATGTGAAATCCTCTGGTGCATTGTTATATTATGATAATTTTTACACAACCATGTAAACTTACCTTAAGATTCTTCAAAGCAGAAGAGTCTTTTCTTTGTTCCGAATCATTTAGGATTATATTAAGACAGTTATTTATAATTAATTGAATAACAAAAGTATTACAGAATTTTACATATTTTGTTCTCTATTCATTTTGCTCAGGTTACGGCCTCTGTGTAGCAAAAGCCCAATATCCAATTGCCGAGCTAGTTGAACATCTCAAGAAAGCTGGGAAGAAGGTCCGCTTCGCTATCCACCCTGTTGCAGGTTAGTTTTTAAAAACCATTACCCTTATTTCACCAAAAGACTGTGCCAATGCCCAATGTTTATTAATATACATTGTAATTCTTAGGTCGTATGCCTGGACAACTCAATGTTTTGCTCGCCGAAGCTGGTGTACCATACGACGATGTCTTTGAAATGGAAGAAATCAATGATGAGTTTCCTGATACCGATCTTGTACTTGTTATTGGTATGTATGTTGTAATAAAAACTATTTTAAAGTTTGTATTGTCTAATTGTTTTTAAGCCTAATGTTGTACATTTGCCAAATTACATGATGCATAAAATGAAAGCTGGAATTACGTTAAGGCGTAACTATTTATAGTGTTGCTAATCGTGTTTTAAATATGTTCCATTACTTTTCAGGTGCTAACGACACGGTAAATAGCGCGGCCGAAGATGACCCTAATTCGCCGATTGCTGGAATGCCAGTTCTCAAAGTCTGGAAATCGAATCAGGTATATACTAAGAATTTAAAAAGTATGCCTTTTATTGAAGCACAAAAATGAAGCAGATTAACTTAAGCACTGTTATTAAGTCTGGAAGCGCGACACTAATTTTTTATAAAAACAAATTAATAGCACCTCTATAATTCCATCTTTAATATATTGCTTAATGTGTTTTGTAGGTTGTGGTTATGAAGAGATCGATGGGGGTTGGCTATGCTGCTGTTGACAATCCAATATTCTACAATCCAAACACAGCTATGTTGTTGGGAGATGCTAAGAAAACTTGCGACGCTCTTCTTGAACGTGTGAAATACCTAGAACACTAAGGATAAGATCAACCAACACTGAAAATTAGCGTGTGGAATGAAATAATAGCGTGCATATAATATGCAGTTACGAAAAAAACAACGTACTTTTCTAGTGTCCAGAAAATCATTATCAGTCATCAGTTTGGTCTCTTGCTACAGGAAGTATACGTAATACATAGGATACCTTTCCTACGTAATCTATCATTGGTTGGAACATTAGCGATCACATTATCAAACTCTCTGTTCCACGTCACTGGTCTGGATATATATGATAGTGCAATTAATGAGATTCCGGTATCTGTCGAAATACCAGAAATATTTCTAGTATCTTCCTATGAGTCGATTTTCACGACGAGAGGGTTGATGGATCCTCGGTGTGTAAAGTGCTCAAATGTAAAAATAAAAAGTAAAGTTTACGTAATTATTTTAACGTATTTAGAAAAAATGTAACTTATGAAAGCTAACAAATCGGTAAAATTAAGTTAGTCTCTTAACTTGCATTTTTTCTTAAATAATATCATTCTATTCTTGATAATAAACAAAAAAATTGTAATGTAAGTCCAAAAACTTTAATTAAGACTGCTATTTAATTAAGAAAATTTCTATTATTAGTAAGCAAGGTGCCTTAAAAACGCTTTAATTATTGTCTTTTAGTGTGCCAAGTATATTTGTCATATTCCCAAATTTTTGTTAGGGGTCTATTAAAAATGTTTTCTGCTACAATTAAATGAGGTCGGGCCAAGAACACAAATATAAATAACAAGTCAATTGTTTGACATCGGCGAAATATTTATTCATATGTTACATACTGAAAATTGAGGAGTCCCATTTGGAAGATACTTGCCGTTACAAATGACTTGGATATAGCGCGGTAAAAAAAATCATCAAATAGTATTACGGTTCCCATTTCTATAAACACATGGTTTTGAAATTTGAATATTTTTATTAAAATTATTTTTATGGCCATCTTATTTCTGTGGTATCTAGCTAGTCGTTATACCTTTAAAAATTAATATCACAATTTATTTTAATCACAAATTATAAAAAAATGTATTTTTTTAATGTCTTTATCATAAAATTCAGAAACTTTTTGATGTTTTTAACAACTTTTTATTTTAAAAAGTATGTCTATAATTTAATATCTTTGTGATCATTATTTAATTTAAATAAAATATACTGTGGCTGTCTGTTTTAAATCTGAACAGATATTTTAATTAAACAATATGATTAGAAGATTAAATATCCTTATTATCCTTATACTATAAATTTGTAAGTTTGTACATTTCTTTGTTTGTTTAACATTTAATCACGCTCAAACGGCTAAAGAGCCTTGAGGTGGCGGCTAGTTGTGGGTATCGTAAAAGTCGATAAAGGGATAGTAAAAAGCAGGAGATGGGCAGCAATATCTTCCTGGATAAATAAACTGCGGTTACCAACCCCAGGTGGGTTGGTAACCGCAGTTTATTATTATACGCCAAGCGTGGCGACCATTGCAAAATCCCCCCACATTGAGAGCGACATTCTATGGGGGAAGCCTATGTTCAGCAGTGGACTAGTTGTGGGCTGAAACGATGATGATATGATACGGTTAGAGTGATTTTAATAATATTTGACATAGAACTACATTGTCATAGAAAACATTACAGGATGATACCTACTTTAATAAAAAAAAAAATTATCACAAGAAATCAGTTATTTCAAAATGATAATTAACGCCAAGCGAAGCGGACGGGGACAGCTAGTAAACAATTAAATGTACTATATATTATATCTAGTAAACTGATTTGATTTAAATTTCTTTACTTGTATAAGTTAATTCACAATGTATTTACAGTATTTTCATTTCATATAAATTATCAAGAGATTATAAGCAATTTTATCATTCCATATTCAATAAATGTACCACTGTAATTAGTAATAAACCACTAGAGAAATTTATTTAGGACATAAAGATATCTTGAGATTAAAGACACATTCATCATTATTTTAAATGTCTCACGTAATTTTTGCTAATTTGTAATATATTATTTTCATTGTATGCTAATAATTTAGATCCGATATTGCACTACAAAGTTCGATTTATTGACTTTTTTAAATTAACGTTTATGGCAAAGCATTTTGCACTCTTTATATTATACTATAACACTTATATTGGAAGGTTTAAAATAAAATACACCAAAATTATGAAATATTTGTTTGAATTTTTATTGAAACCTTAAATAAAATCCGCACATCAAGAATTTCATAGGCTCTCGCGCGCACTAACCCGTTACAAATGATACAAAGCTCTTACACTTGTTGTGTTTATCGCTGGATGATTCTAACACGTGGTGACGTGGTGCTTCATCCATCCTCTATGGTGCCCATCGGAGGCAGATTCCAACCAGACCAAGGCTAATGCATAGGCGTCTCGGGATGTAAAAACCAGTGATCTTAAAAATAAGTACAACTCCAGGTCCTTCAAAACAGTTAAAGCCAAGTCAAACTCAGAGCACATTGCCAAGAAACTAGTTCGCCTTCGTTCAGCAACTCGTGCATTCGGGTCTCTCGCTAAGGCTGTCCTCGGGAACTTCTGTCAACTATCGCTTCCATCTCTCCACAGGGATGACTACTCGCTGACCCATGTCGCAAAAGAAAAGGTTTTTAGGCTGGCTCTTTGCGTCCAGCTCGACTCGATGACAGGAGTAACTCGCTACCGACCATACCGCGTTGTGAGGGCTCTATGCCAAACATCCAGTTCTTGCAGAGCTGAGTACGCAAAACACTTCTCCTTGGACTTCAACTAGTCGAGTGGGTCTGATGGATTCCCCCCTATTGTGCTGAGGATGTGTGCTCTTGAGTTGACACCGGTTATAATGCATCTTTTCTCCTACTCTCGAGGCGTCATCCCGCACTTATCCCTTAGTGCACCCGATCCCAAAAAAAGGCGACCGCTCAAATCGGACTAAGTACAGACCAATCACCATCACCTCCTCCCAAAGTAAGCTCTTGATTTACCTAAAGGCGCACCAGCTGATGAGTGATCGCCAGTACTGTTTCCGAGGAGGTGCCTCGGCTGACGATCTTCTAGTGTAGCCATCACTAATCGACGTCGTTGTCCCCTACTCAGCCACGGTCAAAGATCTTGGGTTAACAATAGATAACACTCTCAGTTGGCGTCCGCAAGTTGCTGAGGTTAGTCAAAAGTTGTGAATTCTCTGCGTTGCTTGTATCGTTTCAAAAACTTTCTGCAGATAAAAACAAGGTGATGCTAGTTCAAACCATGGTTTTGCCTGTGCTAGATTATGCGGACGTATGCTACACTGACGCCTCTTAAGAACTTCAAAACAAATTGGATCGTCTCCTCAACAACTGTATACGATTCATCTATGGCTTACGTAAATACGACCATATTTCCTCTTTTCCTTCTCAGATTAAATGGCTTCCTATCACTTCTCGTAGGTCCTTCAGAACACTTTGTACCTTGTTTTCCATTTTACAAGATCCATTTGTCCCTGCATATCTGAAATGTAAATTTCAGTATCAGGGTGACTCTCATGACCGCTGTCTCCGTTCTGCGGATAATTCCACTCTTCACGTCCCTTTCTGCCGTACCGGCTTTCTTCATAATTCTTTTGCTTCACACGCTGTAAGACTGTGGAATCAGTTACCAACCAACATAAGGTTGGCTAAATCCAAGGCTTATTTCAAACGCCTACTCTGGGAGCATTACATAACTATGAAATAGTAATTTCTAATATTTCTGCGTACTGCTTCTTCCATTAAATTTTATATTACTTCTTTTATATATGATCCTTATACATAGTTTAATTTCAGAACCTGTCAATATTATGTGTGTATATTTATGTATATATGTGTATGTATATATATGGATATGTATCTATTTAGTTATTGTGGATTGATTGTTTCAGATTGTTGTTTTACTGTGCACCCTAATATGTTCTCTGCTCAACCCAAAGGTAGACTGGTAGGGAATGCCTCTAGGCATTAAGTCCGCCTTTTAGTACACTTTTGTGCAAATAAAGTTTAAATAAATAAAATAAGGCGGAACTTGCGCCTTGTAAAGGTGCTAGCGATGGGCTGACGGGAAATACAGTCCCGCTCTACAGAGCACAAGGTTTTTGGAGATAAATTTGGCCTTCTCTTCTAGATGACCACCGAACTCAACGTGACTCGGTATGTCAACGCCAAGGATTCTGATACTAGTCGAGGCAGCGAGGGGAGTATTCTCAAAGCGAGGGTTTCGGCATTTCTTCTTTTATATTATTATAATAATTTTTTGCCCCCAAGAGGATGCCCAAGTGTGCTGGCCCCGGCTTGGTTAGTTACTTCAATCGGGAGGGCAGTTATGTTATTACTATTATCAGTATCGGAATTAACTACATTTACCAACAATTCGGAATGCGTTTCCGCTGGAGAAGAAATTGCGCAAGAAACTCCAGCGACCCCGTTGTATATGGCGGCACTTACAACTAGTGGGTTGGGGTTCGTGGCGGCAGAGTCGAAATATCGGCGGAAGGCAAACTTTAGATATCGATGTGAATGTTCATATTACGCAGGAACCACGGTGCTCCCGTGGCGGAGTGGCAGAGTCGATTCATTCGCAACATGAATCGATTCTGTATTACCTTAAGTTGGTGAATTTGACGCAGGGAGGCATTATAAACCGTAGTTTTGTTACGTAGGGACATTTTACTATTTTGTTTCATAGCGGGCGTAATCGACCGAAGACGAACGCCGCTGGGTTCCTTACGCGGTTAATGAATGGATCGAAGGTGAGTCTTGAGTCCAGTAGGGCGCCTAAGTATTTGACTGTCTTTTCCCAGGGGATTGGACGATCAAATGACTTTATGGTAGGGAAATGTGGCTTTATACGTCGCGAAAAGTACGCGCTAAGTGGTAGTGTCTGGATTACGTAAGTCTCTTACCTGCCGGCTAAATCAATTTTGTCGGGACTTTCATTGGCATGTGGCATATAAAGGCATTAGTCGTGAGCTAGAGTAATCACTAGGCATTTGAGACTTAAAAACTGATGTCTCAGGGTGACGAGCGCAGTGTGGTGTCACACAGAAATATTCTGGGTGACTCAGCATTTGTTGTGGGCGGACGTTGCACTTACCATCAGGTGAACGTTTTGCTCGTTTCGACATTTTACACAATAAAAAAAAACAAAAGGAGTAAAGTAAAGAAATCAGTCTGAAACTAATCGTAGTCAAAATTTAACTTAAAATAAAACTCAACAATGAAATAAAATACAATCTAAAACTCTTCTTCCCTATAATATACTATCTATCCTGGCCCTATCTAAAAAAATATACGAGTATATACTATAGTTATTAATGAATTAATTGCAGACTACAATATTTCTCTAACGTTCATTTAAATACTTGTTTCAATATTTTAATTCTTATTAAAATTAAACACCTTAAATCTACGTATATATTTCTTACTTCCTTCAAAACCTGCTAATCGTATTCGCAACCCTAGGGAAAAAACCACTACTTTGATTAAATGATTACCCGAAATTGGCAAAAACGGCTCGATTGGGTCGGGTAGCTGCCCAGGACCAAAAAAGAAGAAGAAATGAAGTTGTCAAACATTGCAGGTTAATTTAACTGTCAAATTTTCTTAAATCGATTTTTATCAAGCAATTATCAACTTAAAAGCTTAAAAACTTAACACAATATAAATTTACAATTATAATTTTCGGCTATGGACTTTTGATAGCTTTAAAAAAGTCAGAAAAGAAAATATTTTCAATGTTTCTACCCTGATCTTGAACAAGAGAAATGCAAGACGAATCTAACGTCAGGATCTAAATTGACATTCGGTAATCTGGTTTTTTACAAACAAGGTAGTGTTTGGCACAGCAGTTTTAATTTTAGTTATTCACTTGCATTACGTCGAGTACCCTGAGTCGTAAAGTATGGTACGTTAATGTATATTTTAATCTACTGAAGCTTTTTCCTTCCGAATTGAATTTCGATTATCTAAGTCTATAAATAATAATGACTCAAACTTTTACACGCCACTTGTTAAACGTTATTTCTTTTAGTTTTGCGAAGAAGTATTTGATATAGACTTATAAACTTTTTTGTTTATTTAAAGAAATGCAAATAATTACAAAAAAAAATAGTTTTTGAGTGTTATTTACAATTTCATGATTTTTGTATAATTACTGCCCTTCCAAATCATGCTTTTCAATTTATCTTATTGTAGGCCAACAATAACAACATGGCAGCAACCAGCAAATTTGCTCTACCTATGAGCAGTGAGGATAACATGGATGTCCTGTCAATTGTATACAGATTTTTCAAAAAGGTAGAAATGTATCTCGCAATTTTTATTATTTATTTATTCAAAAATATAGAACATTTTTTTCTAGCAACATGTTAGATGAGGCGTTATACTTCCTTAAATGCACTACATGAAATATAATCAATTATTCATCTAGTTAACAGTGTCATCACATTTGTTTGTAAAACATTCGGACATTGTGTATGAGTCAGAAAGAACCTTGAAATAAGCACTAAAACTTCTGACTCACAATAAAAGTATTCGGCCTTCATTTTCTTGTTATTGTTAGTAATTAGTAAAGTAATGTGTTTTAAATTAAATTTCAGGCTCTCAGTTTTTTAAGAGTGCTCACCTCTCTTAAAAAACTGAGAGCCTGAAATTTCAGTATGAGGTATCCATTACTATATGCCTACATTTAGACTAAATATGAGGGTAAAATTCAATATAGAAATAATTTAATCCAAAATGAGTTTAAAAGTGAACACTATATTTTTTTGATATAACATATATTTTGATTTTTTTTCGTTATTTATATGTCAATCACATAAGTCTGTGGTTTGTTTACGTTTATACTGCCAATCTCAAAGACTCTAGAGATGAATTTCGATCACTGATGGGCATCTAGTTTTCATTAAATAATAATAAAGTTTTCGATTGCAACAAAAAGATTAATGTTCAAACAACCTTTTAACAAAATGAATACAATACCATTGTTTTCTATTTATGTTGAAATCAAATTAAAAATGGCTAATCAAAATGAAAATTATATTATGAAGATAAATTCTGCAAATTTAAACAGGTAACTGCAACTATGAAATTTTATTAATCATTTATATTATATTTACATCTGAATTAAGTAGTAGCATAATATTTATATAATAGGATACTATTAATGAGGTTAACTCACAATGTTTTTACTTATTGCAGGGTGTATGATAAAGCCTTGATTATTTAACAAATAAAATCAGTACAGGAGTGATGTAGATCTGGTGCGCTATGCTTTATATGTACTTAAAAAGTGAATGCTTTCCCTGCTCAGTCCTTAAAATTAAGTTACATATACATATTTTACTGGTGGTAGGATTCCTATGCAAGAATCCGTCTAGGTAGGTACCACCTCAGGGCCAGTTATAGTCGTGAAGCAGTAGTGTGCAAGCATTACTGTGTTTCGGTTTTAGGGGCACTGTGAGCTAGCGTAATCACTGGGCATTTGAGACTTAAGAACTGATGTCTCAGGGTGACGGGCGCAGTGTGGTGTCACACTAAAATATTATGGATGACACAGCATTTGTTGTGGACGGATGTTGCACTTACCATCAGGTGAACGTTTTGCTCGTATTGTCACTTTATACAATAAAAAAAATAAAATAAAATAAAAAATAAACATATCTTACTGAATGTTAAAAATGATTTTATCAAGTCTTTTTGGCAAAGTATATTTTTTATGAGTAATTTTTATTGGTTTTAATTCTTAGCCTTTAAAACTAGACTTTGGAAGTATTAAATAGTCAATAAAAAATATTTATGATAATTCTATAATAAAGCTCAAATAAGAGCGAAAATTTAAGAGAGCTTATAAAAGGCTTTTTACTTAAAATTTGTACACCAATATTATATAAACAGGTACTTAAATAAAATTGTGAAATAAAAACAGTATTTAACAAGAATTCTATTTTTTATAAATAGAAGCATTAAAAAAAAGTTGTTTGTACAAATAATGGTAAAGGTCCTTTAAGAGACTAATGATGATCTTATAATAATAATCATAACAAGTAGGATGGAATAAAGTAAAATACAGGTAATTTTGCAATTCATGTATAAAATGGAATTCCACCTACATGATAGTTTAATGTGCCAGGCTTGTTAAACTGTAATAATATGATTCCTTGAGTGAATGAAGGAACAAAACATGCATATACAAACTGCATGTTTGTTGATTATAGTCATTGTTTGTTCTTAAGTCTTATATATCCTGTAGTTACACTAGCTTTAGTACCTTTTGAAATAAAACAATAGTGTTTCTTCACCGCAACATTTGACGGCGGAATAAGTGACACTATGGTGATACTGCCAAGTATACTACAAGAATTTCAAAAATTTTAAACTTAGAAGATAATCTCTTGCTTCTCCTTCCTTTTATAATTATTATTACCACATTCTGACAATATCATATAACATAAAATCTTTATAATGAAGCAGATGTTTTTTTGAAAATTAAATTACATTTTAATTAGTGCTACAATTATAATTAAATAAAATAATATTTATAATTTTAACAGTTAATAATTTAAGCTCGTTATCTAATGTAATAAAAAGATACAGCCTTTTAAACACGTATATTTCTTGTGAATATGATGGACCCATAGGGTATTAGTCCTAATTACACTTGATGGTCTTTTTTTAATTATTTAAACATGATCTGACATTATATGAATCATTCAAATATGACTTGACTGATAAATCTCAGTAAGTTAAGTGTAGGTTCTGTAAGAGCTATTCTGTGCAATGACCGTAAATCGATAATATGTAAATGTATATTCAATAATTTTAATCAAAACTATGTTTATTTCAGCAACTATTATGAACTTCTTTTATATGGTTCGATGCAGAATCAATTTAAATACTTTTAATATTGACACCCACATCCTTGATGCAGGTGTCGATAGTCGGTGCTGTGTACTTAGTGGGTTACATGCAATGGAGCGTTGCTTGGCTCATTGGTCCCGTAATTTTGTCTGTCCTGCGAGATCAATGGCGAAGAGAGAACGAATACCGCAGAAACTTGGCCAAAGCTGCCGCAGTCTCTTCCGAAAAAGACATTGTTCTGGCGCGACTCGATGACCTTCCCTCCTGGGTAAGTCACTTATTTGTTATTTAGCCTAAAATTTTAGTAATGTAATACAGTCGTTACATTAAAAAGAACTGCTGATCTAGATAAAAGTGGATCAACCATAATGCTGTAAACAATTTTTATTTGTGCATTTTCCTTAAAAATAGGTTTTAGTGGATCAGATAAGATAGAATACAAGTCTATTCATATTTTACATTATCGTGTAAAAATCTTATTACTCTCCTAATATCTCATGATATACTCACTACATTACTCATTACATAAGCCTCTTAATGAGGAAGGTTATAAAACTTTATTCGATGGCATTTCGGAGTCGGACGCTGAGAACCAAGAAGGGCTGAACTTTGTATGCTCCGGTCTGTGAGGTACCATGACGTAAGACGCAGTCATGTATGGTCGGCTTATTTTACACGTGTGAAACGGCACACAGCGAATATATAATATTTAAATCACGGATTACAGTTGTGATTTATTAAAGCCGCTACGAGAACTATTCAGGGATACTAATATTTTGACACTTCCGTCGTTGTTAATTTTTAAAAAAAATTGACTACCCTGTAGAATGGGTCCTATGTTTAGGTTGGCTAAAACTAGAAATTCTTTTCTTAGTAGATGTATAAAATGTTATAATAAAATTCCTGAAAGTGTAACACAAAAATCGAACATAGATTTCTAAAAACTATCATAAAATATATAATAGATCTTTATATAGAGGACAAAGATGCATTTGCAAATCTCCTAGCTACAACATTTATGATTTTTTTTGTAATCTGTAAATGACATTAGGTAATATGGCATTGAAAAAAAAGAAAGACCTTAAAGTTTCTTGCCGGTTCTTCTCTGAGAAGGTCATTTTTTGAACCGGTGTAGATTTTGACGTTCATAAGAGTTAAACAAGCCTAAATTGAACAAAGAAATTTTGACTTTGACTTTGATTATCATACATTTGTGACTGGAATACACGTGTTTGTCAACATTGCTACATTGTTTTTTATAATAACAATTGGATACTCTTACATATGTTGGTAGATTGGTGCTTAGTTGATTCAATATTGACAAGTACGTTTTTTTAAACTGCGCGTTTGCTTTAAAAATATTTAAGTAATATGAATTTTAGAATGATAAAAATGAATTGCTTGTAACTGTAATCCGTCTAGGTAGGTACCACCCCAGGGCCAGTTATTCTGCCGTGGCGTAGTAGTGTTCAAACATTACTGTGTTTCGGTTCGAAGGATCTGTGAGCTAGCGTAATCATTGGGCATATGAGACTTAAGAACTTATGTCTCAGGGTGATGGGCACAGTAAGGTGTCACACAGAAATTTTCTAGTGACACAGCATTTGTTATGGGCAGACGTTGCACTTACCATCAGGTGAATGTTTTGCTCGTTTCATTACTTTAACGAATAAAATAAAAAAATAAAACTGGCACGCATTCACGTCTGTCTGATCAAGGTATCCTGCTACACGAAGATTCGGTTGATCCGTTTATTTCAAACATCATGCCCCAAAAAAGGAAATTGAATGTTTTAAATTTTAATGTTGCTTACGTAAGACGTACATTTTTTTTTTATCATTACACGCATATAATCAATTATTTACAAAACAACATTTTTAGCGACTAGTAAGTGCTATTTGGCATTGTGCGGGTAAACTATGAATAATAAATGTTTCTACACAGTAAAAAACTGACATCACATTTACTATTCACGAAATAGTGAAGATATATATGCAAACGATAAATTTACTTCAGTTTTGGTAGTGTAAGCAATTTTGTAAAGTTAGAACACAATTGAGACATACTCCTATGACGTGCCAAACCTTGCCGTAAGATAATACGGGTACTTAAAATATGAAGGGTTCCGTAATAAAAACTTAAACCTCATAATTTTGTCCTGTCCGTCTTTCCGTATATCACAGCCATTTTACTTGTGAGACCACCCCGGATGACGGAATTAAACAGCTTTTGAAGGATTACTAGTACCGGTTTTTCGCCCGATTTCAGAAGCTCCGCTGTATTTCCGTCCTCACCCGGCGCTTAGCCATTTTTAATCTGTTTGAGAGCCATAACTAATGTGGCTCATACTTATGTACGGGATATCATCGGAAAAGCGTCGGAAGAGTTTTGCTCTTGACTTGTTACTCATACCAACCACCAACCATCACCAACCATGACCCTACGACGAAGTGTACAGCTGTCCATAAAATCCCTCAATCTCACTAAAATCTCCGGTCCAGAGCAAATGACTGCGCTGCTCTTGATTGAGGACCAAGAGCAGCGCAGTCAGTTTGGCTCTTTCCGACAGACGGATCCCTGGCAAATACCTTGGAGCCTTGATTTCGCTGTATCGCTTCCTCAATACGAGCAGTATTGAAGATACGTAGGTCTCGCCGCAAACATTGTGTTCTGTTCTTGTGTTGCAGTTTTTTAGATATCTCTTGAAAAATTAAAAAGAAGTTTCAAATAAACTATTTTATTTAACCCAATAGTTGGTGAGATATGCGCTTTTATAGTCGTAAAAAGTTTGTCCCCTCTAACTTTTCGACTATGCTGTGGAAATATTTGAAAAAAAATTAAGGTAGTACCTAGAAAATACTTCTGCAAGAAATCGGTTTGAATAAAATATATCGTGTAGTGTTTGAGATAGGGGATATTGTCGATTACACGCTTTTCCCCGCTACGGAACCCTTCGCTGCGCGTGGTGCGTGGCACTTGGCCGTAACTCCCAATCGGTCTAAGAATTTAAAGTCTGCTCATAATTGAGATGGTTATATATGAGATGGTGAGATGATTATACCGCTAGCAGTCGAAATTCATGACATTTTCATAGCTATCTTCGTAGAAGATTTTTTAAAGTTATAACATGGTACCTCCATGGCCTGAGCAATCACAGTTTGGCTCTTCTTATTTTCAGCGTGCGGCTCTTGGAAGCCTTATCATTAACAATTACTTAGAACCTCCCTCAATATACTGGCTGTCTAATGCAAAAATAAATTTCAATTTGGATAGCGTGCCGTGTAGTGGCGGCTTAAAACCAGGAGATGGACAGCAACATCTTCCTAGAACATCTGTCTAAACAAAATGCGGTTGCCAACCCGCGCGTCATGCGAGGCATCTATGGCGAAATCCCCCAAAACGAGAGCTACAAACTTTCGTGGCAATCTATGGGGGAGGCCTATGTTCAGCAGTGGACTAGTGATATGCTGCTATGATGATGATGGTGATGAGATTAGCGCCTTCAAACGTATAAACTCTACAGCTTTATTACAGTACTTAGATTTAGTTTATTTGAAACCGTGTAATTCGTATTTAGCTCATTCATTACCTTAAAATTATGAGAACTGTCATAATTCGTACTTGTTCAGTTGATCCTAATTCATTAATTGTTTATGTTTTAGGTTTTCTTCCCTGATGTGGAACGTGCAGAATGGTTAAACAGGGTAATTAAATATCTAAAATTAAAACATTTTTGTCCGCTTTAATTTACTGAGTTAGTCTTCCGAGATTAACAAATAATATTTTTAATTACATTTACAGATACTCTTACAAGTTTGGCCCAACGTGAACCATTATGCCAGAAACATTTTAAAGGAATCGATCGAGCCGGCAGTCGCCGAAAGTCTGGCTAATTATAAACTCAATGGTTTCAAGTTTGAGCGTATGATTCTTGGCACAATTGTAAGTAACAACTAAATTGTTCAATTTTTTTTTACTATTTCCGTAAATTTTTATGTGATGTAATTTTAATGATGCCATTAAATTAATTTTAGGCTCCCCGCGTGGGTGGTGTGAAAGTATATGACAAGAATCTCTCGAGAGATGAGATCATTATGGATGTTGACTTGTTGTAAGTATAATCTTAATAACGGTAATAACAATGTTTACAAACTGTTTGTGTACTGTTTGTATGCCGTGTGGTAGCGGCTTAAGAGAATATACTACTCCATTTTATCCCGTGGGTGTCGTAAAAGTCGACAGAGGGAAAATTAAAAACAGCAGATGGGCAGCAGCATATTCCTGAAATATTAGAATAATTTCGAGTCATGTTCTCTTCATCGCGCCCACGGCATTATAGTATCCATGACAATTTCCCTATAAGGTAAAGATGTCAAGTCTAGCATGGTATCGTCATTTCAGCTTCTTACTAAAACAGCCTAGCACGTCTATTTGTATTGCCTAATCTCGGAATTTACAGTCTGGATTTGGATACGGTCCGCCGCGCTGCTTCAGTCTCGGTTGGCGGTCGAAATAATTATCTGACATGTAGGTTTCCTTATGATATTTTCCTTTACCGCCAGACATGTGGTAAATAGGCACATAAAATTGCAATTGATAAATGTTAGAAATCCAACCCTGTTCGAGTTCGATTTCGAATCGAATTAGGAAATCGAATCCGAATCTATGAAATTAAAGGGAGCACTAATTAAATTAATTGCTATTTCGTCTAAAAATTAGATATCTTTCTTTATCTATATTTTTATATACCTCTATTGCGGTATACCAATGCTATCCGAGTATAAAACCAGAGTACGAAACCGATCCAATTGCAGAAAGGTGTAAGACAGAGTGATGTAATATCCCCTAAACTCTTCACCTCTGCGTTAGAAACAGTCTTCAAGCTACTGGACGGGAAAGGATACTGTATTAACATCAATGGCGAATACATCACACACCTTTGATTTGCCGACTACATAGTCATAATGACTGAATCGCTGGAGGACCTTACCACTATGCTCAATGACCTATATAAATAATATATAGTACTATATAATAGAATAGTGTATCCCCACGGGTAGGTCTTAAGATGACCATGGTCAAGACGAAGATCATATCTAACGTCCATGTCACACCTATACCTGTTGTTGCTGGGAACACTGCGATCGAAGTAGTCGATGAATATGTATACCTAGGATAGATTTTCCGACTAGGTAGGTTGAACTTCGATCAAAATGTCAATTGAAGGATCGAAGTCGTTCGGGAAACTGCTTCACATCTTCTCGTCGAGTATAGCTCAATGCCTCAAAACAAAAGTATAAAACAAGTGCGTGTTGCCAGTGATGACATATGGAACCGTGACGTTGCCCTTCTCTGCAGGCCGCATGAGAAAGCTTAGAGTCGCTCAGCGAGGTATGGAAAGCGCTTTACTTGGAGTTTCTCTGGGAAAGAATCCGTAACGATGATATCCACAGCAGAACTAGCGTAACCAACATCGCCCTAAGTATTAGCAAGATAAGTGGTAATAATTAAGTGGCTTCAAAATAGTGAAACAAATCAATCAATGAAATATAGCAATAGTCAACTAATTTATTTATGTGTATATTTCCAACAGGGGTATGTATTTTTGTGTATATTTCCAACAGGTACTGTTATACACATTAGTTATACTGTTATACATAAATATTGATATATTTTTTCAGTTATGCTGGCGATTGTGACATATCGTTTGTGTTACAACGTATCCGAGGTGGAATAAAGGACCTGCAGGTATTTTTTTTCCATTTAACAACTTATTATGTAACTCTAATTACTTAAAAAGGAATTTATATACTTTAATTCTTAATTAATCTTTCAATATTTTCTATATAGATATATATATTTCTATAATTTTGTTGGATGATAGCCCGTTTATATGGAAGCATACATGGCGGATGTCGTAAAAGTCGACTAAGGCAATTGCCAAAAAAAATTCGTGGCCTCTTGATTTAATGTGAAATAACCGTCTCAATTATGCTCGGCCGCCTCGTCTAAGGTGCGAAGTGTCTGCTACTGCGATCGCCAATCCGCCTGTTAAGCGTGGAGATGCCGAAGTTAGGCAAATCTTAGGGACCACTTGTCTGAAGTTACCAGCCGTGAAATCTTCTAGACTGGTAGAGGTAAAGTAAAACGGTGAAGATTTCTTTTTGTATTCATTTTAAGTTAAAAAAGAGCACAGGGTTCAAGAAAAAGATGTATAGTCGCCCCGGAAATCGTCAGAGCTGTGCAATTAGCATTGTCAATAATAAGTTAAACAGAAAGTAACATAATGAAAATATGTACTATACTCTAGGCTAATATTATACATTTTTTTGAGACTTTCACTGACATATAGCTGATATTATAACGGGTAACTTACGCTACTTTAATTTTAGAAAAATAATTAGAGTTCCGCGCAAAAATTAAAACTCCAAATTCCGATTTTAATAGGGGAAGTACATATGTTTACGCGGATGAAACCGCGGGGCACAGCTAGTATAGAATAAAGCTGGAGAGTTTGTATGTTTGATCGTGTTTACCTCAGGAAGTACTAATGCAATTTGAAAAATATTTTATAGGCCGTTTATTGAAGAAGGTTTGGCTACAAAACATGCTAACGAACTATGCTAGAGAACTGAACTGTGTCCGCGAGGTACCACGCAGTACGGCGAAATCATGTGGTCGGCTTATTTTACCCGGGTGAAATCGCGAGGCACAACTAGTACTTCAAAAACAGGGGTTGAGCGGCGGCGTATGCGGACTTGCTTGTTTTAAGTAGTGCTCTATTAGTGATATTATACTGTGCTACTGAAAGAGAAATCTTAGAGAGGTGCAGGTGCGTCTGAGCGGCGACTTGAATCAATCAATTCCTCGGTTTTATTACACTTCACAACCTCTTCAGCTTTTGCTGTATTGTAGCAGTACCCTTTTAGTAATTCAATTGTATATTAATGTAAGTAACTAAGGGTAAGCGGCGGATAAGCGCCACACAAACCTCTGATGGCAAGCGATCACAGTTACGCCTAGACACCTAGATTCTGATTCAAAGTAGAGCGGTCGCGTTCTATCAGTCCGCAGGGGTCACCGTTGCGGACTGATAAAATATCTCGCTACCAGTAATTGGTAATATTTCAGATTCATGGAATGATGCGTATAGTGATGAAGCCACTTATCACCAAGATACCTTTAGTGGGAGGACTCCAATTGTTCTTCTTAAACAATCCCTCCATCGACTTCAACTTGGTCGGCGCTGCGGATATTCTGGATATGCCTGGCTTTAGGTGCGTATATTGTTTTCGATTCTTTTAGATATCTGATTTTATTGTTGTGTTAGAGTTTGTGTCAAGCGATTTTGAACTTTATAATACAACATCAACTATGGTTATCAAGTAAGAATTACGGATTATTTATATGTAAACAAGCAAAGATACGACCTTAGTACGAGTATTTGAAAACATACTTAATTTACTGCTCAGGAAAAAGTACCTTTTCCGTAAAAGGACTTGAATAATAGCAAAACAATAAGAATTCAAAACTAATACTATATTGTCACTGTTGTTTATGGTCAGCCCTCTTGTAGTTTCATTTTAGTTCTAAAAAGTAAAAGCCCATAAATGTCTTACTGCTGAGCACCGGCTTCCCCTCATTTTGAGAGGGTTTTTGGAGCCGGGATGAATTCGCCATTCTCCTTCAATGCTTTGTTTTCCTCGAAATATTTTCTATTTCTCAGAAATGCAGGTTTCCTCACCATGTCTTCCTTTGGTACATTAGCTTTGTTACATGGTAAATTAGCACTTGGTAAATTGCAGGACAATTTTTGAGGTGCCGGCACCGGGGCCCGAACTCGGGTTACTCAGAAATTTACGGCGAGCCACTGACTCCTGAGCTACCACAACCCTAACTTAGTTCTAAAGTAAAATTAAAATATTATTTTTTGATTTCAGCGACATCTTGCGTCGATGTATAGTGGAGCAAGTCGCTAAAATAATGGTGCTGCCAAACAAGTTGCCAATAAAATTGAGTGATGAAATACCAACTGTCGACCTGCGTATGCCAGAACCTGAGGCGAGTGAATTCGCTAATGTGATATGCGACTTTTAAATTTAAAGTTTAACTCGATCAGCCTCATCTTAATCGCGTCCAAAGTGTGCAGGTCCAAATTTTTTGAAAGTTTTTCGACGATGATGCTGTGACATATATCTATAAATTAAGCGGTCAACACAATTTACATTTTGTTAAGAAATTTACATTTTCAATGTATACATACATATTATGAGACTCACTTGTACTAGTTTCACAAATTATTTATTTCATAAACCAACATGTTTTGCCTTTCGCAGTAGCCAGGAAATCAAAACTTCTGTATTGTCACGGTGTGACTATTGTCTTTAAATATTAATAAAAATTAAATACATACCAACAGGAAAATTAATTACATTTTCCTTAGGATCATCTTAATAGTTATAATATCTTAGACCGTTTATTGTAATTTAATTCTACGCATTATATTGATCGTGTCAGTTAGGACCGTTTTTTAAGTTGTGTTTGTATAATAACTACATACAATTTTTTTTTGTTATCTATATATGACGTTATGTAATATGGCGTTGAAAAAAGAAAGACCCTAGAGTTTCGTATCGGATTTTGACGTTCATAAGAGCTTTAAACAAGCCTAAATTGAATAAAGAAATTTTGACTTTGACTTTGACTTTAACATAGTTCTTTTAGGTGTTTCTTGAAAGAATGAACATTCACAAGTTAGGTCGCAAGTCGTATACAGTGCTATCTATCAGTGAATACTATCTTATTAAGTAATCCCCTCTTATTTAAAGGGTTGTCTTTATTACTTTACACTAAAATTAAAAAGAGTAATTTCGACATTTTCCATTTTATAGCTTTGTAGGTAAGGTAAGTAGTAGTGTTACGAAGTTAATCTATTATTTATGCGCAATATGTTTATTTTTCAGGGTGTGCTTCGTATTCACCTCGTCCAAGCCCAAAATTTGATGAAGAAAGATGTTTCAATGATAGGTGAGGAAAAATGCATTGATTAAGGTTGTGTGGTGGCGGATTAAGAGAATCTACCACCCCATCTCATCCCGTGGGTGTCGTAAAAGTCGACAGAGGGGAAATGAAAACCAGGAGATGGGCAGCAGCATCTTCCTGGAACATCTGAATAAATGAATGCAGTTGCTAACCCGCCTGCCAAGCGTGACAGTGAGAGTTACCAACTATTGTGGTAATCTATGGGAGAGGTCTATGTTCAGCAGTGGACTAGTGATAGGCTAAAATGATGATGATGATGAATGTTGAAAATCGAAGTTGAAAAGGTAAAAAAAAATTATTTCAAATATTTTTTGTAACAGGGAAGGGTAAGTCGGATCCTTACGCCATAATAACGGTTGGCGCGCAGCAATGGAAGACAAAACACATCGATAACGACGTTAATCCTCGTTGGAACTTCTGGTGCGAGGTAAGTCTTACCGTAGATCATAAAACTGTATTTTTTATATCTTTCTTGCACTGGTTAAGGAGATTGCACCTATTACTTTTTAATTAATTCTTAACTCTTACATACATAGTAACTAATCGGTGTCTGTATGTAATGAATTAAAAACACCGCGTTTTATTACATTTTTGCAAACTTAATTACAGGTTGTGTTCGTTTCTTGTTGAAAATATCTTTTAGTAGTAAGTACAAATCATTTTCAGATGAAAACATTTTGTAATTAACTTTTTTATTTGACATTGTCATTGAAAGCTGCAAGAGACCAATGCAATCTTTCTGCACATTTACTTTAAATTCTGCACTGCAACATAAAAAAATAGGAATGCTGTATGCTTTATCATTATATTTATGATTATTTCATAACAACAACAACAGACAATCTAAAACATTATTTCAGTTTTTATTACTTATTCTGCATGAGATATATTAAACATTTACAAAATATGTTGATGCATTTATTATGGGATATATCTACTTGATTCAAGAAACTAATCCTTGTTCTGGGACTAACAGGTTGCACTTGGATACTCCGCAATAATTTGTACATACTGGTATCTATATTAAAAAATAAAAATATATAATATTTGGAAAATAAATATATATATCTACGTATATATAAATTTGGAATTGTGTTAACATATTTGAAATTTCAGACATTAAATTTTCACAGCATCATAGCTTCTGTAAAATTTAGAGATATAAAAAGGTGTGAATTCAAAAAGTTGTTTATTGTTTACAATCAAAGTGGATGAATTCTATTAATTATAATGCTTTACGTCCATTTTTTTTCTAAATTGCAACTCTTCGCTTCATTTTACAACAAACATTTTTTTCTGTTTTCCCTTAAAAAAGACTACCGAACGACTAAACTAATTTGGCTAACTAGAAAGTGTGAATATGATTTGTTTTCCCTCTACTTATGTTTGCGCCGGACTTGTGCGTTTGGCGTAAAGGCGCGTATAATGCAAACGCTGGGCCAAGCGTTGGAAATAGAGGTGTTCGACAAAGACGAAGGCAACGACGATGACAAGCTGGGCAGGTAAGTCTAGGGTTCGATAAAACCCGGAAGGTGTCGGTTGCGTTGGTGGTAGGTAAGCTTCGGTAAAGGTGGACGATTACGAGTGACTTGTAATAAATAAAAGTTTTTTAAACTGAGACAAATATCAAACTTTGATTCTCTAATTACTCTATGACCATTATCATTCACTGTCAAACTGCATGCGTTTTCTAAACAGGAATCATCGTATGCGAATTTGAAAAAAATTGCCTGCACATGTAATCGATTTATTACGATGAGATATATCGTCAGTTATAATCGTCTACATTTACGCTTTGCGCTTGATGGCCTTTTTACATGCACTTTAGCAGTAGAACGTGATTTTTTTATTATTAGCTTTTTAAACATGAGAAGACGCCGCGGAGATCGAATTATAAATTTATTACAAATTTTGGTAAAAAATTATAATTAAGTCTCTAAGGCATTTTCGATCATTCTCATTACTTTATGTAGTGTAGAAATAAGGGAATATTTATCATTTCAAATTACTTTTACTTTTCTACAGTGTTAAATACTGACTAAATAGGTTTAATTGAAAACCACTTGACAAGGACAGTATTTTCATCTTAATTTTCAGTATTATAATAAATATCATGTTCTCTCATTTAGACACTGCTAGCAAGATCAATACTTTAAGCTTTTTATGTGATAATCATACTACTCATTAAAATATATTTTTATTTGATGTGAATAAAAAAATGGTAATGTTTGATTTTAATTATATAGGAATGGTACTTGGCTCCTTTTACTATTTAATATAATAATATTTATTCCTTTATTATTTATGAAAGCTAAATTATTTGATTCATCGTTTGAAATAAATCGTCTCAAGCTTAATTCATAGGGAACACGTGTGTTATAATTTATATTAATTTATGTACCTTATTGTTGATTTGTGAATATTTTTTAGTTTTTTTAAGAAAAAGTCAAAAAGTAGGATTACAGCACTGCTACCTAATAATTATCATGTGTGATTTGTTCTAAGGCGATTATAAGCTCAAAGAAGAGCCAAGTGCTGCAGTGCGAGCTGTGGGACTGGGACCCAGGAATGGGAATACAGAACGATGATTATCTCGGCAGGTCCGTTAAAGCCGTCACTCGCCTATAATATATAGCGATGTCCCAATTTAGTGTTGTTTTGCGTGTATGTCCAATGATTCTTCATATCATCCGAAAATGAGAATGTGTTACCCGTGTGTGGTGATTTACTACTCTTCCCTTTATTTCTTAAACACTGACATTTGTGAGGTCATGTCAAGCTGATATAAAGACTCATTTGTGTTGGGCCGCATTTTGTTTATTAATATAATTTAGTTTTTGGTATTGCTAATCTCGAGCAGTTTTTGTAATATTTACCCATACTATAGTGGGTGTCTAGCAGTCAAAATACCAGTTTACGTGGATTTAGGCCAGGTAACAATACATTCACAATATAGACGTGTGCCAACTAATGAACACTAACTATAAAACCATTAACTTGTATAGAAAGCGGCGGTATATTGAGCAAATATTTAAAATGAATACGGTAACACTGACATTACTTTGCCGCTTTTTATTTGCGTAATTACATGAAGTGCATTGTGACAGTCAATGCTGCAAAGCAGCGCCACCCGCCTTACCGTCAGGCTTTACGACTGGGACCGTGCGGGGAGAGACGAACGCCTAGGCAGGTTTGTTTAGATACAGAAAATATACGCACGTAATTTAGCGTACCATCGTCAAGGAATGCATTGAATAAAAGAGAATCACGATTGTCGTGTCTTTATTCTACTAATCAAAAAACAGGTATAAGTAGAATTTTTTGGCTGAACTTAAATTAGAATGAGGGATTTTTCAGTAGGTGTTAAATTTCAGAAAACGGCACTGGGACAAGATGGAGCTTTATCAACAGAGGTTTCAAATGAAAGCTATATTCTCTTTGGTTGTCACTTTTATTATTATGTTTACGTTTAACTGAGATTAAAATAAACTGTATTTTATTTAGAATTGTGTTTAATTTTAGTGATATGTTCATAATGTTATAAACATAAGAGCTCGAGCGACGATAAATTTATATTAGACTCGACAGTAAGTATTACACTAAATGAAAATTTGAGGCCTCGTCACGTGTACCCCGCATCGTGAACGCCATCGACTGAGTCGTTTGAAAGATAGTTTTAACTACCTAACAGAAAATCCCTCATTCAATCCCATATGTGGAAATGTAAGACACCCGACAACGATATTCCATATGCATACTAAACTAATACACCGAAATTGGACTCAATGTAACCAGAATATCCACACAGCACAGAACCTTGCCATTGACTGTCACTGGATTGTATCGTGGCTTTAGTGAAATACATTTGTGAATTACTAACATATTAGCAACATCTGTAGCGTAAACTTTTTACATGAATGTTTGCACAATACTTCCTATCACCAAACATACGAGTACCAGTTATACGATTCTCGTGTTTACTTAACAATGTATATATTTATAACACCTTACAGTAATTATCATAACAATGTAAAATTCTCATTTTATACTGCAAATTTGACTTTCTCTGCATCCATATTATTAATACCTAACATTGTTCGGCAATCTTATTTTAAGAATAAAATCGATTTAATATGCTTTTTAACAGTGCGAATAAAAAACGCTTTGCTTTAAATTAATTAAAATTAATTCATTTGTACACAATTGTTGTGTTTAATTTAGAACTGCAATGCACAAATAATATTTGTACATGTTGTATATTGTCGTGTTCATTTGTTAAAACAATTCTAAGTAATATACCTGTAAAGTGAAAGTTATATTGTTATCGTATGTACCTTTACAGGTGTTCCTTAGAAATTTCTCAAGTGGTGCGTGCTGGTCGCTTCGATACGGTAAGATCAACGTTACTTTCTTTTGGTCTTATCGATTTTTGACGTTTATAATATTAGACACTGGTCGTTTGTTGGCCGGCTTAATACCGCGAGTGTTGTAAACATCTACTAAGAGAAATGCTCTTAAACTATTTAATGGTCTCCGACAGATAGCAGAATAACTTTGTATAATATGCCAGACCAACATTAATCAGACAGGTGGTGGTCTTGAAAGGTCTATGTTTAGTAGGGGTTAAGCGTGTTTATATGCCGCAACTGAGAATATCAGACACACTACATGAGGAAAAAAAATATTTTTGAATAGTTACGAATCTATTTTTAATTTCGTATACTATTGTTTTAAATAAGTCGCGACTCGTCATTATGAGCGAGATTTTTATCTGATGTGTACTAGGTAGATTAAATATTCTATAATATGCATTTAAAAAAAGGCGCCATTTTCTTGTGAGTCCTTATCTGAGGAGGTCTTATTTTTCGAACTGGTGTAGATTTTGACGTTTATGAGAGCTTTAAGCTATCCTGAATTGAATAAAGAAATGATGACTTTCCTAAATGGGTTATATTTTAACGCAGACTATGAATATTGTAATTAAACTCTTTTGGTCAGTCAACGTTAAATTAAATATATATAGAAATTTATACGTATAACTTTTGTTTCAGTGGCAAACGCTTCAGCAAGCTAAACACGGTAAAGTGCACCTGCGGCTCTCCTGGCACAGACTGTCAACTGACCTAACCGATATGAGCCATGTAAGTATTTTAAGATCTTTATTTTTTTCGCAATCTTATAAACTTTTAATAAAATTACCGTCACCCATGTAAATGGCTGCGTTTATGTATTATAATGATGTGTTTTTTTTTGTTTTCTCTTAGGCTATAACTGAAACTCAGTTGATAAAAACTGGCGACTTGAGCTCTGCAGTTTTATCAGTCTATATTGACTCTTGCAAAAAACTGCCGGTAAGAAAATGGTTTGTTATAAAATTTTATTTATATGTTAAGACTAAATGTGAACCGAATTGCTTGTCAGTTACGTTTATAATTATCATAATAACTTTGATCACGGCATGGCTATCTATGGGGGAGGCCTATGTTCAGCAGTGGACTTGTGATAGGCTGAAACGAAACGACGAATAACTGCCCACTATAAAAACAATTATTAATAAACATTAATTTAGAATAACAGAAACGTTGCACAAATAAGGCTGCACTCATGTTCGACCTTGAATTTTTCTCCTCATTTCTCCCAAAAAAGTTTCACAGCAAAAAAAAAAAAACGACAGAAAAGTGAAAGAGGAAAAAAGGAGAGGGAAACAAAAACATTACTATGTTTTGGTGTGAACAGCACTGCAGTAAGTTTGTGTGATTATGAGACTTAAGAAGAGATGTCTCAGGGTAAGGGTTCGCGATCTTACACTAAATTGGTAAAATCGCATGAACGTCACTTAGAAGCAATAATTTTTGAAGTCAATCTCAATAATTAACTTGTTCTGACTCAGAACGCCAGACCCCAATCACGTCCGGACCCGTACCTCACTGTGACGGTCGGCAAGAAGACCGAAAACACCGCCGTGCAGATGCGAACCGACAACCCCGTCTACGAGATAGGATATTCATTCCTCGTGCAAAATCCTGAAATCGACCTCTTGGAAATTAAAGTAAGTTGTTAGACGTCACTTTTTTTTTAATAAATAAAATCTTTTCCCCAGTTACTTTTCATAACCAAATTGCATATGCACAAAAACTCATGTGATCATACGAATCAGTGGCGTAACAATAGGGACGGGCAAAATTCCAGTGACTCCCGGCTAGTTGTTACGTAACTAATTCCAATGACCTAACAGAAAGCTCGTTTCTTTTATAATTAAAATGTTGGCCAAAAATTATCTTGTTATTTTAATCCAATACGCTCTTTAAATAAAAATTTACTGGAAAATTAACGTAAAGATATACGTAATAGTGTTTGTACATAGAGACAATCTCCCACACTATCTCATCCCGTGGGTGTTGTAAAAGTCGTATAAGGGGAAAAACTAAAACCATAAGATGGTCAGCAGCATCTTCATGGAACAATTGAATAAGTGAACTGCGGTTGCCAACCCGCCTGCCAAGCATGGCTACTATGGCAAAGTCCCCCCAAAATAAGATCTGTAAGTTTTTGTGGCAACCAAAGAGGGGAGCCTATGTTCAGCAGTGGAGAGTGGTTACGATCTGATCTTACTGAATGGGCGTTACATGGAATACGCGAAAGAATACTAACGAAACTATAATATACAATACATCGGAGGCATGGGAAGAAAGTGGCGTTAAAAGAAGAAAGCATATAAACTGCAATTACATAAACTGCTTTACAGGTGTTAGATGTATAAGGGCCCAGTTATTCTGCCGTGAAGCAGTAGTGTGCAAACATTACTGTGTTTCAGTTTGAATGACACTGAGAACTAGTGTAATCACTGGGCATATGAGACTTAAGAACTGATGTCTCGGGGTGACGGGCGCATTGTGGTGTCACACTGTTCTGGGTGATACAGCATTTGTTATGGGCAGACGTTGCACTTACCATCAGGTGAACGTTTTGCTTGTTCCGTCACTTTTATCAAATAAAAATAAAACAAAAAAAATACAATTAACTTATTATTTCCCTAGGTGTTAGATCAAAAAACTAAGAGCACTCTGGGGCAATTAAGTTATGCCATTAGAGCCCTCATGAAACAAAAAGATCTTTGCATGCTGACTCAGCCTATAACAATGCAAAAATCCGGACCTGAATCTAAAATCATCCTGGCTCTGCAGTTGAAGGTAACTATTTAATTAGAATAACTTAGATTTTATGCGGCTCAGCCCGCATGGTTATCGTATACTTTGTAATTATCAAACTTATTCTGTGATAAATTAAACGTTTTACATACTTAGTATTGTAACTAACGTTTTTCAAAATAAATAATTGCTTAAAATTTGTAATTAGTCACTTCGCTAAATGGCGAAATTAATAAAAATAGAAAATATATATATACGTAGATTTATAACGTAATGTCAAAAATTATGTTTATTTGAAAAAAAATCTATATTACCAACTTGGTTTGAATATATAATATAAGCAAAATAAGCAAATAGTACCAGTAATAGTACTCCCTACTCGAAATTCTCTTCACAAAGTTAATAGCTTAAAACCTACCCGAAGCTTAAAGGTTAACAGCGTACTACACCTTCCTTAAAAAATCACAGTACATAATAGCTATGTGGCTAAAGTAAAATTATGCTTAATTATCCTATAGCAACCCGTTTTAGCCCGGTTGCCATTGTGAAGTCTGTTCCAGGCCATGATCAGTATGTCATAATATGTAATATACATACAAATAACATATTTTGAACACTCATGTTTTGATTTTAAATAAATATATGTTATGTCAGTTAACCGCCTATAAATGTCCCACTGCTGAGCACAGGCCTACTCTCATTTCCGAGATGGTTTTTGGAGCCACGCTGCTGTATTGCGGGTTGGCGGACTTCATATGTCTTCGAAATATTTTTTATTTGCACAGACATGCAGGTTTCCATACAGATCTCATTCATTCTAATCAATTTCAGTCAAATCAACACTTAAAATTGCAATTAACAATTTTTGTAGTGCCGGAAATCGAACCCAGGTCACTCGCGTACTATGAAATTTAAAGCGAGCGCCTAGCCCCTGAGCTATCACGGCTACGTTACGTATTTCTTGTAAACTATAAACTATTACTTTGCATTTTAATATTAACTACCATAAACAAAACTGTACGTTTTTCTTCAAAGTTTCAAATATGTCTCATAGATACTGAAAGAGGCTATAAAAGAAGAAGATATAGAGGTTGAAGCGCCGCTGGAGCCGGCAGCGGAGCCCGAGCCGGTGCCGCAGCCGCAGCCACAGCCACAGCCACAACCACAACCACAACCCGCCACGCCGCCACCGACTCCGGCCGTTGCAGACTCTACTGATTCCGGTCAACCTCGTATGAACATTTTTGTCTTTCTAGAACTTTCCTCTAATTACATGAACTTTCTTCTAACTCACAATTTAATAATACTTTAACAATGCTTTTTAGGTTTGTGTATTTTTACGATACTTCATGTACATATTTCTTTTCAAATTCACTTTTAGAAACTCTTAATGACATCTTAATCATCTTGAAAGGTACATTTATTTTTACTTACATCATTAATCGAAATTTATGTTTTAAAAAATCAAATCCGGAAGACATCCGATGATACGGCAGCGCAGCGGCATTATTTCAATCCAGCTCGAAGATTTTGTAACACTGATTGATTCCATTTCACATCGAATATTCTTTTTCCACTGGGATTTTGTGAACGTATTGACGATTCAGTCACTTTTAGGGAGCTTAGTTATGGCAATTAAGGCGTATTACTTACGGAGCGACAGACTTACAAACATCTACACATTATTGCCTCCCTAAGAACTTTCGACTTCGATGTGAAGAACATTTTTTTTTCATTAACAATTCCTGGAACTGTGTGATTTCTGCTTGTAGACAGGAATCTAGGTACAACCGCAGTGCCAGTTATTCTGCTGTGAAGCAGTAGTGTGCAAACATTACTGTTTCGGTCTTAAGCGCACTGATAGCTAGTGTTCAGAGACACACAGCAACATAAAATGTTCTGGGTGACAGTATTTGTTATGGGGCAACATGTTGATTGGTTGCACTTACCGTCAGGTGAACTATTTTCTCGACCCGCCAATATCTTCAATAAAAAAATATAAAAAAAAATTATGTGACTAATTTTTACAATCAAAGATATAACAAATAAACTACAGACATATAACTATCTATGCATCTCATATGTAATTTCTTGAATAAAGTGCCTACTAAAATTTGTGTATCATATATGTGTTACAAATACATTACATTCAATTTTAAAAAAGTTTATAAATTACGGTTGAACGATTGACGACGAGCACTAGTCAATTAACACGCCTTTAATTGCTTCCCTAGCGCTGCTTCTAAATGCAGAGCTGAGGAGCTTAGAAGAGATTGTCCAAGATAACGTCTCCCAAAAGTCTATACCGGTAGAGCAGATTGAAAAGGAAGTTAGTGAGTAGCTTGTACTTATTAAAAAAATATAATAAATAAGTTTCTTAATTTAATTATTGATACTTATACATTTTTAGACGTCCCGCAAGAACATGTTCCGTCCGATCGTGACTCACCTAAACTGGTTCATCGCACTTCTTCGATAACCACGTAAGTTCCTATTAATTTAGTAATACCAAAGATGGGTAATTGATTTATTCAAGAATAATTACAAATCTGACATGTGTTTTTACTCTTCAGGTCTGCCGGAGAGGCCGGTCTAGGACGCATTCTGTTATCTTTACGATACAGTATGCAAAATCAGACACTGTATGTAGTCGTACATAAAATTATGTAAGTATTCACCTAATTATAGTGTTTTTTTCCATTTGATTATAGTCATATTTTCATTTGATTTATTGAAATACTAAAAATGTTATTTTGTGTTTTGTCTGTTCGACTGTAGTGTATACAGCGGTTAAAACAACAGAATTACTTGTATACAGTTATCATAAGTAAGCGACTAAATGAATTTAGCTGTAGATGTGCACAGTTCATTCAAGAATGCGTAGCAACCGACTGGAGCAAAACAGTGTAATCAATCTATGTATAGCGCATGTTGACAAGCTTCTACCGTGCTCTTCTTTTCTCACCCCCGTGAGGTTCTCGCCTTATTTTTGTTACTGCGTAGGTCTTCAGAGCTCACTTATGATAATTCAATTGAAAAATAAGTACTTGATAAAAATTTTAGGGTAAAGCACAATTGTTATACGGTCGCTACTTTTTTCTGATGATATACAAGTAATCATCACTGACGAAACCTTTAAAATTAAAAAACGTACGGCTTCTTTTGTAGGCTAATACATTTTGTAATGTAAAACAAAAAGATGCCATTTCGAATTTGATTTCATTTTAAAAACGCGCAGTTTGCTTGTTCGTTTTATAAAAAAAAGATATGTAAAAGGATTAGGTAAAAGAGTGCCAATTATTTAGTTGAACATTTGATTTCGCATCTGTTTCAGTATAAATAACATTCGTTACAACCCATAATTCACAGAGGCATAATAATTCCTTGTTACTGTGGCGCTAAGACTGTGAGTAGCTTTATTACAAAGTTACCTCGTTCGACATTTATTTCCATATTCATTGTATAATTCACTAAGAACTACGCCGAGTTAATTATACATATACGAAATAGCTGTATAAGATAGCACTTCATCATTGAAAATTTGGGGTTTTACATAAGGACGAAATAGCCACATGGCTAAAGATATAAGTTTGCGCTGGAAACTTACGCTACTGCTGCAAATCGCTGTTCGATTATTATTCTGTTCTAACAGCGTAACATTTGTTGGGAAGATAAACCGTAATTGTAGTAAGGAATATTTATGACATTATCGGCATATCTTTTTTTTTAAAAAAAACGTATCCTTAAGACTATATTCCTAATAGATTTTACTTTAAAAGGTCACGAATTTTCTAATCGCCTTTAACTGATGACAATTTTCTTTCTTTTAACAGGAATATACCCCTAAAGGATCCAACTAATGTGCCTGACCCTTATGTTAAATTGTACCTACTGCCTGGACGCTCAAAGGACTCTAAACGCAAGACTGTGGTTAGTTCTCATATTTCAAATTATATTGAATTTAATGATTATCGCGTATGTGCTGCCTGTGTACATACACACATAACAGCATATTGGGCGCATGCCCAATATGATTTAAAAATTTCATAGAGACATCTGCTAAGTGAAAAAATTAATTCTATTTGCATTTAATACTTACCAAATCAAGAACTTATTAAACAAAATTATATTCATTATATGATTCTACTGTTTTTGTAGGTGGTAAAGGATAATTGTATGCCAGAATATGACGAGCAGTTCGAATGGGTCATCCCTCACGCAGAATTGCACTCTAGGCACGTTGAAGTCACTGTGGCCACACATAAAGGTTTCCTTGGAAGCAGTCCTGTAATTGGGCAGGTATGTTATGAAATAACATTGCTCCTTAACTGAATACTACAAAAATTCGCGAATCTTATCATAAGGCTGCGTAACGTCTTTTTTGGTTTTCATATGAGAAACAAAATACCGATAAGAAGTGGTTATTACATTTCGGTATTACAACGTCCCTAATGACTACACACTATTGTAAAAGCTTCCTATACAAAATTTCATGCAAGATTAATTCGGTTTTAGGTGCAAAAGTTTCGCCAAATAAATGAAAACTTATACGTATGAATGATTTATTATAAAATTCAAATAACTTCAAATTAAATTGGCATTATGATGCTGAACGTGCGTAAATAGTTTTTGGCTGGAAAAATGAGAAAAGTAAATCGGACTAGTCACGTAGTCGTAAACTTTTATTATTAAAAAATATTGGTCTTAAAACTGTCACTGTAAAATAATATCAATCTTGAAATGTGAATAAGTCCTCTATGTGTTTTATGATACTAATATTTTACTGCATCGCAACATTGTTTGTTCACAGGTGATTGTTCATCTTAACCAATATGACTTCCGTGAAGCGAAAACTCTGTGGTTTGATCTCTTGCCTGAGATAAATGGCGTTTAGAGCTGTATTTTTGCTATGCTTTATTACTTTTCATAATTAATACAGTTCTTTATTTAATATGAATCGTTTCATATTATAGTAAATTTATAACAGTACACATTCATGGTTTCTGCGTGTAGAAATTACATACATACATAAGATCACGACTGTATCCCATAAGGGGTAGTCAGAGACTGAGTACTCACTGCAAAAGCAGATGACTGCCATAATCCACGTTTCACCAAAACAATATAATGCACTTGATGTGATAGGTGGTGAGCCCATTGCCACCATGCGCTATTGGGTGTACAGTGCAGTTTCACACGGCACAAAATTACGAAATTACAACACAAGCAATTAATATACTTTAATTTTTACTTAACAATATATAAAAAAGTCATGTTAATAATTAACCACTTCCTTTTTTTTCTCTTTGCTAATACTCGTCTTAGGTCACTAATGTTTGATTTTATTAATTGTGAAACCGTTAATTTTACTTTATGAATTTGAATACTTAAAAAATCCTAACTGCATATAAATTGTGTTAATCTCTCATTAACCTAACTTTGTTTAATGATCTGCATACTCAAAATCAAACATAGATTCAAGAGATTACAAACTCATTTAGTTAGTATCTTCGTTTGTGTTAACTATTATTTTAATTTACCGATTAAAACTCAAAGGCTTTCCAAACTTCTTATAATAAAATTAATTTGTAGTAATTCTAGCATGCATTTAGCTAGTAAAAACTGGAATATTACTGTTCAGAGGTGAATCTACATAGTATATTTTAAGATTTAAGTTATGCTTTCAGTAGATAAGTTATTGTAACTAGATGTGCTTGAATCCTTAAAAGCTTTTTGTCTGGAATGAACGTAAATCACTAGAATATAAAGTGGTCATTGAATTTATGGGTATACAGATGTCATTTATAGTAAAAGATATTTTTTGTTATGAATTTTATACATTTACATTTTATTATATAAATAAAATATTAATAAATATTTAAATCTATGTTATTGTTCATAATGTTATACAAAATATTATAAATTATTTTTTATGTATTCTATATCTATACTAATATTATAAAGCTGAATATTTTGTTTGGTTAAACGGGCTAATCTCAGGAACTACGGGTTCGAATTGAAAAATTCTTTTAGTGTTGGATCCATTTATCGAGGTAGGCTATATAACATCACGCTACGACCCAGTGATTTCTTTTAAGTTAAATTTTTGTCTTGCTCATATTCAAAACTGTTAGCAGGCATGAATTTGTCTATAACAGTGACTAAAAACACTACAGAAATGCTTTTACCATAACAGGCGTTAAATCAGACATGTTTATTCACAAAGCAAAAATTTGTTTTTATGATTTGAAAGAATACATCCAGAAAAGTATTTAAAATTAGCACAACTATAGAACAAGTGTGAATGGTCTTCATTTAGTATAAAAACTTATGTGAAGTAAAACCAAATGAGAAAATGTTACTTTAATTTTTCATGTTACTTTTAATGTTATAGTGCATTTATTACTATGCTGTGTTTAAATTGCAAGAAATCAGTGTCCAACTGACAGTTATGAATTAAAGTGTATGCTTTTTTAATGTATTAAAACATCTGTTAAAGCTATATGCCTTTTTTATTCTACTATCCCATACACCATATCTATTAAAAGCCCATCACAGATATCTATCTATAAAGTTTTAAGTTATACTAAAAGAGAAATTGGACTTACCTACTTGGACAATCTGTCCTAGGCAATTATATGAACAATCAAAACTGATATAACTTTTACCATAATATTAGTCTTCTAAAAAAAAATTTCTTTTAAATTGGTCCACAACTGAAGAAAATATCAGTGAACAAACATTAAAAAACTACATACACCTAACCACACCACATAGCATTACCTTTTTTTTTTGAAATTGCTTAAAAATTAAGGAAATATCACATATATTGTATATTTATATTATTTGGCACAGCATCCAAGCATTAAAAGAATTGTAGATTGTGCAGGAATTATGTAAGTGGAAGATTACTTAATATTTATATTATACTAGTTGACTCCCGCGACTTCGTCCGCGTGAATAAAAGTATTTTAAATATCCCGTGGGAACTATTTCATTTACCGGGATAAAAAGTATCCTATGTCCGTTCTCAGTATGCAAGCTATCACTGTGCCAAATTTCGTCAAGATCGGTTCAGCGGTTTAACCGTGAAAAGGTAACAAACAGACAGAGGGACAGAGAGAGTTACTTTCGCATTTATATATTAGTATGGATTAGTGTTAAATTTAGAGATGATAATATATATACCTTTTTGTAAACATAATCGTAGTAGTACTTTTGATCTGTCAAGTTCAAGAATTAGCTACTAGTTCATGGGTAGGTATAGTATTAGTAGTATTTCTTTAGTCTAGTAATCTAAAACCTAAACTTTAAGATTTTTGTCTTTCACAATATTATTTGTTAGTAGGATTTCACATGAACAATTTTAATAAAAACAATGTGTAGTGTAAAAATGTATTTTATTGATACCACATTCAGATCACATTGAATGCTTAAATATATCAGTCATCTTTCAAAATAGTGTCTCATTCATCATTTGGTTATTAGATGTCAGCGTTCTAATGTATTTGGAGTAATTTTCTGTGCTATAATTTTTCCATAACCACCTCTGCCACCATCATAGTCTGTACGGTACTCATCTCGAACCTAAGAAAAAATATTAGAATATAATACAAATGGTTTAAAGTTTTCAACTTTAACAATTAAATTTCAATCTGTACCTGTCCACCTGTTTTGCCGCGTCCATATTGTCGCCCTTCAATAAATCCAGCATCCCAGTCACACCTAATAATTCTATCATCTAATCTAGTACCATTAATATACCTGCAACCAAATGATGAGATGAAATTAAAAATATGTACCGTTGCAAAGGAAAATCTGCCACCCCATCACATCCCAGTGGTGTCATAACATTCAAGTAAAAAGAGATGGCCGAACCACTGGGGCATATTAATAGAAGCCTATTCCTATCTAGAAAGTATGATTGCCCAAACTAAGCAAAATATTTAATCTCCACATGGTAACTTGTGCATATGCCTCAAATAAAATAGTCCGGACATGCCAATTTTGTGGAATCAGCAGTATTAGAACATTCTTGTGGATCCTTTTTTGAACAGTTTTAAAAATAAGTTGGTCAAGTGGAATTTCATGTGTAGGGTCAGTGACTATATAATGTTCAACATAATGGTAACCCAAAAAATTATACAAAGAAGAAAGAAGAAGAATAATATTTTAACTTCAACATACATAGACACATCAGCATATTGGTTCATGACCCTACATGTCTCATTTTTCAAAATGCTGTTATTATTTATTCACAAACAATAATAGCATTTTGAAAAATGAGTAGGTCATAAAACAAACTAAGTATTAAGAAAACACATTATTGAATTTTTCTTTGTTTTGTATATTTCACATTGTGTTTAGAACAGCTGCAACAAAGCAATGACTAACATAAGCGGAATGAATTGTTCACAGCCTTCTCTTTCTCCCTTTGTCACTCTTTTCAATTGCTGCTGAAAATGTTACCATTCTCTAACACACTAAAGCACAAGTGTCAACTGTAGGCCACACTAAAAATAAAAAAAAGTTAATTGAGTTTTTTTTATGGTAGGAAGTGAAGTGAAAAGTGCAAAACATTCACCTGAAAGTAAGTGGAACATTGGTCCATAGCAAATGCTGTCCCCCCCCCCCCCCCCTAAGAAATTAGTTCTTAAGTTTTTTATGTTGTGTAATTACACTAGCTCTCAGTGCCCTTCAGACCAAAACAAAGTAATGTACACACTACCACTTCAATACAGAGTAACTGGCCCTGCGGTGGTACCTACCTAGACAGATACCTGCATAGAAATCCTGTAGTAATGTATGTATGTATAGGAGTTGCAAGCAATTCTGCCTTCCTGTCATACTTTATGCCTTTCATCAAAATATACATTCTTACCTCATACAGTTTTCTGCATCAGGTCTAGCATAGTATTCAACAAAACAGAAACCGCAAGGTGTTTTCTTGTATTTATCTAATCCCATAATTACTCTTCGTAGTTCACCACAGCGCATGAATAATTCGTAAATTTGTTCTTCTGTTGTATAAAAGGATAAGTTTCCAATGTACAGAGTCGATGATGCACGTAATAACTTTTCCTGTTCATTTCGAGAGCCCTAAAAAGTAACCCATAAATAAATTAAATAGTATTTTTATATCTATTACATTTTTAAATTATATTATTTTTACCTTAAAATGTTGATCTCGGTAGGAGCTAATTTCCACAGAAGAATTCATAGCATCATAACTGCGTTTCATCGTGAATTATGAACGTATCTCTTACAAATTATAAACTGCCTTAACTATTAGATATAAACTCAGTTCAGAAGGATTGAGAAGGTTTTCTTTAAAAAAATTGTTTTAATTCTTATTCGACTTCACGTATTCAACAGACAAGTTGACAATCACTGTTGACAGTTGTCGTCATATGTTTTTTTTTGTATTTATGACAACAGTCGTAAACTTCCTGCCACTAATTCCGATTGCTTAAAAGCTTGAAAGAATATCGACACTAAAACAATGACATACAACAACACGTGTTCACAATCAGCAATTCAAAAGGGTAAAAAAGAGAGAAAAAGTCTTTAAAAAAAGAGCACAAAGATATCATTATTGAATTCAAATATTAAAACAAGATTTAAGACCAATTTCACCGTTGAAACTAAACGTGATCAGTATAAATTGAGTGCAGTTAAAGTTTTACGCACGCTACTGCTTTACGGCAGAATAGCAGGTCCTGGGGTACCACCCCACCTACATAGGTGTATTTCTGACAGAATCCTATCACCAATCAATTTTTTTTTTTGGGACATTCGAATCTGTACGCCGTATAGCAAAAGCTAATAGATTAACATTTAAAAACCTATATTATAATTACTTATAAGTTGCAAATGTATGTGAAAAAAATACTTCATATGAAATTTACATAAAATAGACATCATATTCAAAAATGCACTTACAAGCCTGTTAACATTTAGAAAACGTTTTATCCAATTGCCAAAAATCTTACGTGAAGCATTGTTAAGTAGCGATTGCTGTTTTTTTGGTTTTGATAAAACTCCGTCACTAATAATGTGTACGACGCTTAAGCTTAAGGTTTGATAAAATCTTGAAAAAAAAGACTGATGATTTGGCCTAATTCGTAGTCAGGATAGATTGCATCAGGCCGGTTTCTGCAACTCCACGTCTATGCTCATATTTTGCGTATTCAGAATATCTAATTATTATTAGAAGTTTAGCCGGCGTTGCCCTGGTTTTAATTTATTTGTAGGGAAGCTCATGCAGAAAATACTTCGATGAACCTTTGGCGCCAACTCGAAAAGTGGCGGTAGTGTTTTAATTGAATTTTGTAATTTCTGTGTATATTTTGAGTTTTGATGTTTAGTATTGATAATTTATTATGCACCAAGTGCTCGTAAAAGTGTAGAGTAATTGGAAAATTCAATTCAAGACTAAAATTGTACTTTTCGTTTTGTCTCCATCGGTCCAGTTAATCCAGATGAAGATAATCATCACCTCACCAACATCAGTGATGAAGATGAGGATTCATTAGTCTAACATCTTCAGTAAAACTCAACTAACGTTTTACTGTCGATCGAAACGAAAACCTTATTACAATTAAATTATTACACGACATTGACAAAAATGGTTCGATTTGGTAGCTAATTGCCAAGACCAAAAAAGAAGAAGAAGAAGAAATACTTGCATATTTTTTCGATGTGATGCATCGAAACGTTGCATCGATATTTTACGATGCATCGAATAATAATGTCGATGTTGAGAATGAGAAAATTTACTTACATCAGTTTTATAAGGCTGGGAAATAGAAAAAAAGGACATTTATTTCAATTATATTATTAAAGTTGTTTTCTTCGTGGATGCGTTTCACGGACATAAATTTCACATGTAAAATGCAACATGACCCGAAAACCAACAATTTGTGTTTTTGTACAAATGTTGGCTCCAGCTGGGATTCGAGCTTAAGATCCGCGGTTTAGAAGTCAGGTACTCTGGCCACTAGACCGAGATATTTTATTCTATTATGTTGTTGATTTCACAGCGGCGAGAAATTTCAACTGAATTGTAGTTTCTGTTGTTTAGTCCGTTAAAATTAAAAAGTGTAATGTGATTTGTATGAGGCGAAAACAACGTAGAACGATACGGTTTTCTGTCTTTGTTTTCATCATTATCATAATATCAGCCTAACACAAGTCCACAGTTAAAGCTAAGCCTCCCCTGCAGATTGCAACAAAAAATTGGAGCTCTCATTTTGGGGGACTTTGCAATAGTTGCCACGCTTCGCAGGCGGGTTGGCAACCGCATATTCGTTATTCAGATGTTCCAGGAAGACGCTGCTGCCCATCCAATGTTTTTATTTTCTCTCTGTCGACTTATACGACACCTACAGGAAGAGACGGGGTGGACCAAATGTTATGTCTTATTAGCCACAACATCTCAGGCCTTAAGTCATCCCGAGCCGTAGCGTGTTTATACAAATGTACTACACTCAGCGACACAAAAATCGCACCTCTCTGAGTTTGCGCGAAAAATGGCTGTAATGGCTAGAAACGAATTATATTTATATAAATATTGGTATGTTTGAAATGGGTTTTTGAATAGCTTTACATTATTAATAAATAAATAAATAAAAAAATCATGAAATCATTAAAACATTTATCATTATAGAGCGTCAAAAATAAACACTGTCAAATGCTCGTTAGTAAGGACGCTAGTTACACCACCTAAAAAGGGTATAAAATGGTCGATCTGGATGAAATATGGGCCAGTCGTAATTTAGACTTTACAGTGAACACACGTGAACAAGTAACCCAAGTAAGAACAAGTAAAGATGGACACCAGCTCTGAAGAAGCCGCTCAAGTGATTGCCCTATTGCAGTCGGGGATGCGGCAGTGTGACGTTGCTCGACAGTTGAACCTGTCCCGTTTTTCAGTTCGACGGGTGTTCCAACGTTTTCAGCAGACTAGTAGTTATGTTAGAAAACCGGGATCTGGAAGAAAACGGTGCACATCAGAAAAAGATGACCGTTTCATCGTTACGACATCTTTACGAAACAAATGCTGTTGAGTTGCAACAATAGCTTCGATCAACTCGGAGAACATCTGTGAGTGTTTCTACGATAAGAAGAAGGTTACACGAAAAGAGTTTAACAGCCCATAGACCTGCTAAAGGTCCAAAACTTACTGCACAGCATCGCAGAGATCGCCTAGAGTTTGCTCGCAATGCTTCGCTGATGAGACGAGGGTCTGTCTCTTCTGCAATGACAGACGTAGAAGGGTCTACAGAAGACAGGGGGAGAGGTTCACACAACCATGCTTCGAAGAATCCGTCGAATACGGGGGTGGCTCGTGTATGTTTTGGGGCGGCATTTCCGTCGACGGGAAAACGGAACTTGTGTGCGTTTCCCGGACTCGGGGTGGCCGTGGGCAAGGGTCATTAAATGCTGGTCGGTACATTACTGAAATCCTGGAGGAACATGTGGTCCCGTATGCTGGTTATGTCGGTGATGGATTCATGTTAATGCATGATAATGCTCGTTGCCAAACCGCGGCTATTGTACGGGATTATTTACAGGAGATCGATATCCCTGTTATGCATTGGCCAGCACGAAGTCCAGACCTTAACCCAATAGAACATCTCTGGGATGCCCTAAAACGGCGCGTGCGAGCTCGAGATCCAGCTCCAGCCACTCTTCAAGAGCTCCAAGATGCGGTACTTGAAGAGTGGGAACAAATACCCCAAGAGGCTATTGCGATCCTTGTAAGGTCCATGAAAGATCGCATGGAAGCCGTTATCAAGGCAAGAGGGGGTAACACTAGGTTTTAAGAACTTTTTTTGTATTTATTAAGTTTTTTTTAAATTATTTATTTGCAAATTTGTACATGCCCGGTCTTTTTCTTTAATTTCTCTCGTCTCGTTATAAAAGTAAAATTCAATTAAAATTCCTGAAAGCTAATGAAATTACCTTTCGAATGATACTCTCAAACCACAACATTGCCATTGGCCTGTTGTGTTAAAATAGTATTTAAATTATTTTTTTCGGATGTGCGATTTTTTTGACGCCGAGTGTAGTTCGTAGTTACCCTTTTTTTCGGAGTATAGGACGCACCGGACGATAACATGCACTTCAAATTGCAAGACAATTTTTATTAAATATAATTTAATGTTAGTTTTGGTTCAACATTTTTATTTATTATTAACATAACTCATACACAAAGAGTTATGTACATACGCTAGTCATGAGATACTTGCGTCATACTTACCTTCAGTGTTCATCATCAAACATTACAGTGTTTCGGTCTGAATGACACTGAGATCTATTGTAATCACTAGGCATATGAGACTGAAGTACTGATGTCTCAGGGTGACAAGCGCAGTATGGTGGCACACAGAAATGATCTGTGTGACACATCATTTGTTATGGGCAGACGAGGCACTTACCATCAGGTGAACGTTTTGCTCGTCTCGTCACATTCTCCTATAAAAAAGGAACAAAAAAAGAGGGTAATAGGGGACGAAAGTGCGACACTTTTGATGTTCACATTTCTATTTTGTTTATAAATAAAAGTCAGTTTTTGAAATTGATCCTCTATGGAGGTAAAATTAGGGACGAAACTTTTTTTGGGATTATATATATAATATAATACTCGTATATAGGGTATTTTTGAAGCTTAAAATATGGAAATAAGTGTTCAGGCGTTTGTTTATAAATAAAAGTCAGTTGAATCACAGTTTTTAGAAGGGGTAAAATAAAGGAAAAAGTTTGTAAGGTAATGGCGTAGTTTTGAAATTAAAAACGTTGATTATTTTTATTTATTTAGGCTCCAGAAGAACTTCGAAAGTAATTACCTAATAAAAATACGTTTTGAATGATTAAGAGTTGCTTTATCAAAACTTTAAAAAAATTGTTTGCGAAAAATCTGAGTGAACGCCTCCATACATCACTGCAATATATTATCAGAGCATTAATAAAATCAGAAGATCAGTCAGCTGTGCATTGCTTATGATGAAGATTTCAACCGATTGCTGCTTCACTATATAGGCGCGCTGGCTGTCAGACGGTACTTCTTTGACTCTATTTTACGATCTGTATAAGTCTTTGATAGAGTTCCTAGGAAACAAAGACAGAATTGCGCGAGAACTTCATCATATCAAAGAACGATATTACCTACTTGACAGACCTGTATGGTGTTTAATGATATCAATCTCCAACTTCAATGCGACGACTTAAACTTGGTTAAGACCAAAAATAGCGTTGCTGCTTTTGTATCCAATCTGCTATTCTACATAATAAATATCGGCAGACGGGAATTCAACAACTTCCCAAATTTATCAGCAGTATCATTCAAGAAGCGAATTAGCCGTGTGGTGGCGGCTCGATAAAAGAATACTACCACTCCATCTCATCCAATGGATCTCGTAAAAGGCGAGTAAGGAATAAATCTGCACTGTGCACCCAACAGCGCATGGTGGCGATGGGCTCACCACCTATCACACCAAGTGATATTGTTTTGGTGAAACGTGGATTGTGGCAGTAATCTGTTTTTGCAGTGAGTGCACAGTCTCTGACTACCCCTTATGGGATACAGTCGTGATCTTTTGTTGTTGTTGTTGTATCATTCAAGAACGACGATTTGCTTGTTTACTGTCAACACTTCTGAAACCTTCATAGTGATTTCTAAGAACGATTCCAGGATATTATAAACATGGACATATCATACTGGTTTTTAAATCCTTTTTCAAATATTAACACAGCAGAATCATCCAAGTTAGAAGAAACACTAATAGAACTGACGACAAATGAGGAATTAATAATTAAATGTAAGAATGACTACCAATAATTTGCAGAAACCGATTTCGTAAATGTACCCAGGATTATGGTCAATTGATCAACGATTTCTGATAGCATTCTCATCGTCTTATTTAGCTGAACATGGTTTTAGTGTTGTAGCAACGTTAGTAACTAAAATGAAAAATCGGCTCCATCTTACTGAACGCGACGACTTACGGTTGTTTTAAAGTAAAATCGAGCCTGATATTAACAAACTCCTTAAAATTCATCAAATTCAACCTTCTTCTTCTTCTTCTTTTAGTTTTGGCCCCTCTTATTAGAATTCTGCCAGTGTCAAGTCAGTCATGGGAGTGACAACAAATAACTTTCAACTAAAAAATTTCACGAAATACCGGTTTTGTGAGAGACCTCCGAATCTACAACAAAACAACGAAAACTTTTTTACAACCCAACACCAGAATATGTTAATAATTATGCTACAATTTAATATTATTAGTATGAATAAAATTACATAAAATTTTTACAAATGGGGTAAACACAAGGGTCAACAAATAAGGTAAATTAACAGGACGAGGAATGTTATGAGGGAGAACATCATATAAGGAGAATCTAAGTTTAGGGCAGCTGAAGAATAAATGATTAGCAGAGCCTTCGTCGAGTCCACACTCGCAAATAGAATTATTCCTAATCCTTAGTTTAGCCAGATGGACTGGTGTACAAGAGTGTCCAAAGCGGAGGCGGCAAACAATTGATGTGGAAAGTTTACTGGCTTCACGGTACTGAAAGAACCAGGGTTTTGTAGGAATATCATCTTGGACCTTGGCATACTGTTTACTTTTAATCAAATTTAAGTGTTGATAAAGAGATTGCCATGATGACATTAATTTAGAACAAGCCATAGGAAGTAGGTCCTGTGTGAAAAGGAGGTATTGGGAAAGGGATCCTGTCTGTATAGCCTTTTTAGCTAAAAAATCTTCATATTTATTGCCTTGAATCCCGCAATGGCTCGGTATCCATGCCAACACAACTTTTAGATTTTTTTGTGGCAGTTAAATAGAGTTTTTTTGATATTAAGAATAGTAGGGATTTGTTTAAAAAAAAGGGTTAGAGATAACGGCTTGTAAACAGCTAAGGGAGTCTGACAATATTAAAGTCCTGTCCAGACTGTGGGAATCTGCATAAGAGACAGCTTCAAGTATTGATACTGATTCACCTGTAAAAACTGATGAATTAGGAGGGGACTTATTATTTAATATAATTTTATATTTAGGGAACCAAACTGCGGATCCCACACAATCATGAGTAGATAACTTTGATGCATCTGTAAACATACTCGTAACATTCCAATCTTGAAAATTTTCTGCAATGACTTTATTTAGTTTTCCATTTGCATCAACAGAGTCCTTGTCAATACCTAGGTTGAGGATTACTTCAGGTTTGTAGGTGAGAACGTCATAAGGAATAGTGAAAAGAGAGTTAATATTACTTTGGAAAACTGGCGAGCGGATATTTATAAATTTCATGTAACTTTTTACAATGCATGGTAGGTCTTTATGGGACCAGTATTGGGAATGATTAGTTGAGCCATAAAGAGAGTGAAGTATATGCAGAAGGGGATGACATATAAGATAGGCTGTTTTAAACAAAAATCTGTCTGAGAGGCATTGCCTACGAAGAAAAAGAGGTGCCTCTACACACTCAACCTGCAGGGCATTGATAGGAGTGGATTTCATGGCACCTGTTATAATACGGAGACACTTCGATTGGATTTTGTCTAAGCTGATAAGTGCAAGTTTTGTTGCATGGTTCAAGTAAGAAGGAGGCATAGTCACAATGGCTTCTTACTAAGGCATTATATAAAAGTTTTTGAGTATAAGGATGAGAGCTCCACCAGGCACCAGATATGGATCGAATAACGTTGACGTTCTTTTCACATTTGTTTGCGATATACGATAAGTGAGGGATTCCAGATAATTTAGTGTCTAAGATAATTCCGAGAAATTTGGCTTTATTAACATTGGGTATAGCAGAACCGTCGATTGATATTAACACATCGGGGGTATATCTTCGCCTTGAAAATACCATGGTGTTACTTTTTGAGGGGGATATGGATAAACCATGTTCTATTAGCCAATTATTAAGGTAGTTGATAGCTAGTGATAACCGGGTAGTAGCATCAGTTAAAGAATCAACAGTTACATATAGGGCGAGATCGTCTGCATATTGTAGTACATTACAAAAAGAGGTCACAGATTCGTCCAGGTCATGAGTATAAAGGTTGTATAAAAGGGGGCTCAGAACAGAGCCTTGTGGTAGACCTTTCCAGGTGTATCTGGATGTCGTTAAGTTGCCATCAGCACTAACTATAACATGTCTGCCTGAAAACATATTTGAAACAAAATTGATGATCTTCGCGGGAATACTCAGCTGATGCATTTTCTGCCTGAGTAGAGGGAGGATAACATTATCATATGCTGCGCGGATATCTAAGAAAATGCCTACAAGAAATTCATTTTTAGAAAACGCTAGTCGAATCTGGGAAATAAAGATACTAAGGCTATCAATAGTGCTCAAACCCTTTCTAAATCCAAACTGACTCTTAGACAAAATATTCCTGCTCGCTATAAACCATTCCAGGCGGTTTTTAACAAGGTGCTCCATTATTTTTGCTAATGTGGGTGAAATGGCGATTGGACGATAGCTTGTTGCAGTAGAGGGATCTTTGCCAGGTTTAAGGATTGGAATTACGAGGTGTGTCTGCCAATCAACTGGGATTGACCCAGATATATAAGCCCAATTGATTATATCTAAGAAATATTTCTTTGACTTAGAGCCCGATTTAAACAAAAATAAATATGGAATACCATCCAAGCCAGGAGAAGAATCCTTTAAGTTATCTAACACTAGCTGAAGTTCTGCATAGGAAAAGGGTTCATTTAAGCTGCTGTTAATGGATGTAGACTGAGAGATGGGACTAGTTATTGGGTGTATTTCCTCTTAAAAGGTCCCAAAGGGACCCAAGGAGGGGCTAAAGTGTCACAAAAGTTTTCAATCCAATCAGAAATATTAGAGCTATAAAAGTTACTCTCACTAAAAGCTCCACGAAAACGTTTGATGTTTTTCAAAACAAGAGTGGATGTGGAACGTGGAGAAAGGAAAGCCAACCTTTTTTTTTCTTATCTGAAAGTAATTTTTTAGCTTGAGCTGATACTTTTTGGAAGTTTAAAAAATTTACTGTAGACATATTTGTGGAATATTGTTGTTCGGCTTGCTTGCGTTTCCTGATGATTGATGAGCAGTCAGCATCCCACCATGGAGGGGACGAGATATTACCGTGTGAAGGCTTTTTTAGAGGAATACATTTAGTGGCTGATTCTTTTAAGAGGGAAGAGAATAAAGTGTAAGCAGTTTGTAAGTTACCACCATTCACTGGAGGAAGATTTTCTATTTTAGCATCTAATTTAGAGCCATAAAACTCCCAGTTGGCTCTGGACAGATTGAACTTAAGAAGAGGGGAGTTGCGGTTTCTAGTTGGAATACATCTATTGGCTAGAGTTAAGAATATGGGGAAGTGGTCACTTCCAAAAGTAGAAGGAACTGTATTCCAACTAGTACTTGTAGCCAGGTTAGGAGAGCACAGTGTTAAATCCACAACAGATTTAGGATTTTGAGAAGGATAAGTCAAACGAGTGGGAGAACCATCATTCAAAACGCAAAGGTTGAAATCGTTAAAAACGTCTACTAGTAGATGAGCAAAGGTGTCCGTTTTATGAGAGCCCCACAATACATGGTGGCTGTTGAAGTCCCCTACAATGATGTAGGGAGGGGAAATACTGGATAAGAGCAGATTAAGCTCTGGTATACAGCTAGGGGATGGGTCAGGAATATAGAGTGACAGAATAGTAATATCTAAGACTTTTACAGCTACAGCATTTATATTATCAGGAATAGAAGGAAGGGATATGACCAAATTAGAAAGAGATCTGTTTGTAAGAATCATAGTGCCACCATAGCCATCACTACGATCATTCCGGCAGCAAGAGTAACCTGGGATTCTAAAACTCAAACCTGGTTTCAGCCAGGTTTCTGCGACAGCAATAACAGATGGTTTATATGTATTAATTAGGTGGGTGAGATCAGGTTTCTTGTTCCTGATGCTCCGACAATTCCATTGAAGAAGTTTGAGGAATTGGAATTTTGTAAATTTTTTGGAAAAGATTATCAAGTTTGTTCTTCACGTTAAACGGTAAATGAATGTCGTCGAATTTGCCAACTATATCTGAAATAGAAGACACAAGATTTTCAAGAAGGTTATCATTAGGTGATAGATTAGACTGAATAGCATGTCCATTTGGGAAACTTGAGAAAGGAGTTCTTGTGAGATTATTGTGCATTACCCTGTCATAACCTACTTGATTTGAAACTAGCTTAATTAAGTTGTTTTTGTAGACAGTCTTCCTATAAGACTGCAAAGAAGTGGTTGGGAGATTAGTTATTGACCGCTGGGACGGAGAGGAGTTTATTACGGGCGCTTGAGAAGCAGTAACATCTGAATATGGTCTCCTGACTGCTGGAAAGCTAACAGAAGCCTCGAGATAGGATACATTTTCTTGAGACATAACTAATTTTATGGTTTTTTGTCTAGAGTCCTCTGGACAATTTTTATCAATAGCTATGTGTTTTGCTGAGCAAAACAAGCATGTCGGTGAGTCTGTGGTGCAACTATCTCCAGTGTGCTCTTGAGAGCATTTGAAACACCGAGGCCTTGATCTACATTGTGCTTTTACATGCCCAAAACGGCAGCACTTCAAGCACTGTATTGAAGGGAGAAGATATGTCTACAGGAATTGAGGTGTAAAAGCAATATACATGAGAAGGAAGCACTTGGCCTGAAAAAGTAAGAACAATAGTTTGGGTAGCTATCCACTCTGTTTCGTCACCCTTCTTCACTTTTCGATGCAGTCTTCTGGCCTTTATAATTTCTCCTCTGCCAGGAGGAAGTTCGGATTCACTAACAAGTTCCTCCATAGAAATATCAGTTGGAATACCTCTAATAACGCCCATTCTGGTTACATTAAAAGTTGGAATGACAGCAGATAGTTTGTATTTATCAAGGAATGGTGAGTCAATAAAATTATTTGCATCTGAAGCGGTTTTAAATGCAATGGAACTTCTGTTACGTCCTAGATTTGATATACTCTGTTTAGCAATATTTGATACCTTATTTTGTGATAGAATATGACCAATTTTAACAGGGCGAATTGTATATCCCGACGAGGGATCAGGTTCTGAGCGCTTAAGGTGAATCACGAAAGGACCCTTATCACTATCCGCATACTTTTTTTTTTCCATAAAATCAGGGTGGGTGTAAATATTTTGGTATGACGCCGATGGCGAATCTTCATTACCTACTTTTTTCTTCTATACACCAGCTGAATCAACTAAGAGTTTTCGTTTGACAGTGCCAGAATCACCGGGTTTGTCCGGTGGTTCTGTGTCTCCGCCATCTACCTCCATTATTGACACATAACTACTACATAAATTTACTACTAAAACTTACCAACTACACCTTAATGTTAAAGGACGAACACAAGAACAACACAATTATTAATAAGAAAGCTCAACACAATTAATTACAATAATATTACAATCAAAAACTGCTTAAAATGAAAACACGTGTGACAACCAATCACTCTGACAGCAGAATCCCAAATTCAACCTTCTCATTCGAAAAGTTATAAAGTCAATGTCTTTTGAATATTAACAAAAATACTTCTCAATTTATTTAAATATGCGTTTTATTGTTCTCGTTGAAACATTCTACTTTAACCTCAGAAATAGGATGAGGCATATCCAATCTTACAACTATATTACAATATTATATTACACGTTTAAATATAATAGTGGCAATAGCTGTTTCAGATTCGCTACAGATGGCAAGTAAAGAAAATTGGAGGATTCTAGAAAAAAAATTCTCAAAGTGGGCAAAATAAGGTTGAGAACCTATGTTATGTAGTTATCAATTCCCTGAAGTTACAATCGAGATCGAATGATTGTAATTCTACTTGGTGAAACGTCGTTAGCGATAGTTTTCAGACTAATTAATTTGTTTTGGTTTAACGTTTGAGTAATTTTGAAGTTTTGTTTTGAATACAGGGATAATATCTATCTAACAATAAATAGTTATTTTTCCTTTAATTTTATTTATTTGAAATGGTTGTTGAAATTTTAATGATCAAAGGTCAAAAGAATGTCTCGCAGACCGTTGTTCCTATTGTAAGAGATGTGAGTCTGCTTATGTCGGGCCTATTTTTTATTAATGGATCCCAAGAAATGCATAATGATGTGCGTGGACAGATCGTAAGGATCATTCCTCGGATAAATCTATCTCCAAGCCAAGTTGAGCAGCTGTGGCGACAATTCCACAAACACCCAACCAAGGAATTTTATAAAAAAATCGGCTAAATGCCGCAGGAGCTCTGCATTTTTTGTGATAAAAAGAATTTTAGACGTTTTTTCAGTTTCTAGGAAATATCTTTGTCAAATTTCACCAAAAGCCTTCAGGCGTTTGAATACGCTCCAGATCTATCCATCAGAAGCCATGCATTGTTCCGAGATAAAAAGTAGCCTAAGTCACTCTTCGACCCATCCATGAGTCACAAGAGTCAGCTTGAGGAGGGGGGTTGTCGTTTATGATCTTCGGTGGCCGCAAAGCTAGGAAGCACGCCTTGTACCGAGAGAAGTCTGGTGCAGTGACTGCGATGGCTGCCGGGGACATTTTTGCTGTAAGAATTTTCGGGAGAATCTGGCTGCAGTGTTCATATTACGACGGGATCACCAATTTTTCGGATTTTTATACCAAGAGAAAAGAGTAGCTAGATTTTATTTATTTGTAGAATGTACGTCGTTAATAATACCTGTCTCATTTTACTTTTAAAAAGCAGGACACAGTACACAATCATTATTTTGCTATAAAATAAGTAAATATTAAATTATTAATCAATCTATACTTATTGCTTTAATGAGTGGACTAGGTCTGTACCTCGCAAAAGAACATATTAAAATCCGTATAAAGTTGTGTATTAGGTGTTATAGCGAAATATATTATTATTATTTTATAGGATAAAGTGAGGATGCGACGATCTGCCCATAACAAATGCTGTGTCAGCCTAATCATTTCTATTTGGCACCACACTGAGCACGTCACTATGAGACGTCAGTTCTTAAATCTCATATGCCCAGTAATTGCATTAGTTCTCAGTGCCCTTCAGACCGAAATAAAGTAACATTTGCACACTATTGCTTCACAGCAGAATAATTGGTCCTGCGGTGGTACCTACCTACATGAATCCCTGCTTAGAAATCCTACTACCAGTAAAGACGACCGACCGATACAGACGCTAATAAAATTATACGTGGGAATCATGAAATTCATTGTCTTTATTATAAAATAATTTACATAGCCATAAGTACTTACAAGAAATAATATAGTACCTAAACAATAAGTTTTGCTCTCTAGTCTGTGGTAGTATTACCACAACAAATAATACTCTTTACTATATTTATTTACATTTGTGCAAACTAAAATAATACTTATTTTAAAAAGTAAAATATTAAGACAATTTATTTTCGATATGTTACATGATATTTGTGATAGAACTTTAGTTTGAGAATTATAAGCAGACTATAAACTTTACATTATGACATTTTTTATCTCCGTAAAATATACTTAAAATATCGATAGTAGCAACATATTTTAATTAATATTAAGTTTAGTAACAATCAACATATTTGAATCTATATAATTCAAAATACAAAACCAACCTCAAACAGTTTTCAGATAAAAATAGTTTGTTTAATCGTGCTTAAAATAGACTAATTTGGTACTTTTTTAAATTAACAAACCATATACTAATACATATTAAATTTAATGTATGAAGAGTTTCGTTATGAATATTTCTGTTAATCATAGGTATTGACAAGTACGTTTGTGGACGGGTTTTTTACGTAGAGCAACACGGACAGCTTCTTCGAACACTTCGTTCATGTTGTCACGTTCTAAAGCTGAGCACTCTACAAGTTGGGCAGCCCTGAAATTGTTATTAATAAATAAATATTAAACGAATCTTATGTGCCTCGTAGGGCCGGTGTAAGTTTCCATTATCCTATCTCGTTCATGGAGGTATTTAAAACGAGATCGCTTCGAACAGGTAATAACCGCCTCAAATAGGTCAGATCTAAAATACCAACCACCATAGGTCGCGGCCAATCTACAAAAACAAGGTTTAATCCTTCGTTCAACAGTGAACTGCATAGATGCTGATGATGTGCCTTGGAGTGGAGACCGTGTATAGAAAAAGGAAGTGTGGGAAGCAACTCAGCAAGAAAGTTGGTTCGAAGAAACTGTACATCATAAGATGGCAAAAGACGCAATTTGGGTGAAGTTTATCTGTAGCAGTGGACTGGCGCGTGTGATGATGAAATAAAAATTACAACAATCAGAAATGTGGTAGCTAGGTATCAAATGTATTCACTGTTCACTCAATACATCATGAACACGAAGCACCGACTTCATACAAATTTACAAGTGTTACACTTTCTGATTGTAGCAAATATAGTGAAGACATCTGTGAGCTCTATTGTCAGCATGGAAGACTACTTATCCGGACGAAGTCTATTCAAATATTTGTTATTATTTATTATTATAATTAAATAACCACAAAACTACTAGAATACTTAGTTCTCGAATGACCTGGGTCCGGTATTCGGTGCCGGCGTATCAAATAGTTAATTGCAATTTTAACTGCTTATTTATCACGTACATGGCGGTTAACTAGAACATGGTAAGGAAACCTGAATGCTTCAGGAATAAAAATATTTTGAATCCATGTGAATTCCGTCATCCCCAAAATAAAAGCATGTGCACAGCAGTTGGACATTTATAGGTTGTTACTTTACACTTTAAATTGCAAAATATCATATCGTAAATCACATCTGAAATCTAAAAATGTTGTGTTTAAATTATTTTATATTAACAAGGGGAGGGCACGACCTCTGGGAATAAAAAAATTCCGATTCGGATGAAACTGAGCATCGCCTGTAAAATATTTCCGTCCAATGCCCAATAACAACTTATATTATGTTAAATCTCAATCGAGCTTACGGTAGCGTACGTGGTAAAGATCTAGAAGCGAAATCCGGGGTTGACTTTCTTCCTGTTGTTTTTAGGTTGTTCATAGTTATTTTCTTAATTATAAAAATTGTGCCTTACCCTTGTAAGCTTTAGCCGATCTGCGAATGAGACTTGACAATTTTGTATAAACCGACTATACCGAACAGTTCCTCTGTGATACTGTTACATTCTGGCATAGCATTATCAGCTGGTGATAGTACCACGCGATAACACTGCTGCCACCGCTCGGTCGCGATAGCTCGTGTCGCTTTTCATTTCACTTATATCACTTATATATTTTTTTTAACATTTATTATGAAAAGTAACTAATCTATACTGAGAAAAAGAATAATAAAGTTTGTTTTTTTTTTTTTTGTTTAATCGCGTTAATCTCTAGAACTACCAGTCGGATTTGAAAAAATATTTTTGTATTTGATAGCTCAATTCTTTAGGAAGATTATAAGCTTTTAACATCACGCTACAGCCCGCTTACAGCTCGCTTTAAATTTCACGCTCGCTTTCAATGTCATAGTATGCGAGTGATCTTGGTTCGATTCCCGGCGGCACCACAAAAATTGTTAATTGCAATTTTAAGTGTCGATTTACCACGTGCTCGGCGTCGAAAGAAAACATCGTGAGGAAACCTGCATGTCTGAGAAATAATAAATATTTCGAAGACATGTGAATTCCGCCAACCCTCTTTGGAGCAGCATGGCGGCCCCTTCCCGGCTCCAAAACCGTCGCAGAAATGAGAGGAGGCCTGTGCTCAGCAGTGGAACATTTATAGGCTGTAACTTTACTTTACTTTTTACAGCCCTAGAAGCGATTTCTTTTAAATTATACGGCGGATGAAACACAGCTAGTTTATAATAATCTTAAAAATTTAATTATCAAATTGCCAGTCCACCCATGTATTTTTAACTTAGTAATGTATCTAGAAGAGATGTTTCTAATTATGTGTAGGTAAACGAAATTAGTTCTAAGTGTTTGCGTAAAATTTACCGTATTTTCCTCTTTAACTTTTTCCCATCTTGCGTTGTAATAACCGCTTTATCCGATGACCTCAAGTCTATTTTGGTTGCTGAAAAACAATAATAAATACATTTTAAGAAAATGTTTCAACTAGGTAATAAAGTACAAAATATAACTTGTGTACAGTAACATTACAAACTATATAAAATATTAACTTAAAAGGTATGATTGGTAAGGCCTAAGATCGAAGGAAGTATTAAATATTGTTTGGGATACTTAATTATCACAATACGAGTACATCCAGGCCCAAAGACCAATATCTAGTATAAATGCTACATCAAGGCATGATAAAATCCAGGACTGGACGCTCGCTCACTAATCTGTTCGACAAGATCCTCCTGGGGATCGGCGGAGACGAGGAGGTTCACCCAGGTCACCAAGTTATTTTACGTTTAAAGTAATTTATAGCACCCTATTTTAAACATGAAGAAAACAAAGCAAAATATTATTCCACGCCAAGATAGAGAGAGAAAACCTATATAAAGCTGGCGACCTAAGAGGAGACTACATTCATTCGGAAATACCTATGCGCTTTTAGTCGAACCGGAATCCATTGTCTATAAAAGGTTCTGATGATCCTGAACAATTATGAACCAGTTAAACGTGATCGCTCTACATGTACCCTGTCTGAGACACTAGAATAATACACAGACAGTCGCTAATAATAGTTTCAATTTTCAATGCACCATTATTAACATAATTATCAATGTTACTGAATAATGCTTGGTGCTCTCTAATGTACAGTGCATGTACCGGAAAATCAAATAAAATTATCACAGAATGTTCGAATATTTAATAAAAATAATTGTGCACATATATAAATCAAAATTCGCAATTTGATTTAGGGAAAATAGTTATTTATACATATTTACATATGTATGCATCCACTATAGCATATAAGTTAGGGAAATGTAAGTACGTGACAAAGCCACTTTTTTGCATCTCACGCAAAGAAACAAAATATTCAAACGTCTAACTTTTTATTTCATATCAGTAGATATTTGTCACCAACGTAGACCTATATTTATTACATCCGTAAAAAAATTAGGAGAGGAAGAAAAGGGTTCAAATAAAAAAATATACAACAAAGTAACCAAATTAAGGGACTATGCTTACACATAGTAAATTATACTTTAAGATGCCTTATGCGAATGACGTCAGTTCTAAAATATTTGCGGCATGAATAATTTAATTCATGTACCTAAAGAAGTATACTTTATTTAAGATAAACAGGAAATTAATCTCGAACACCTTTCAACCGTACATTAAATAAATACTTAAGGATTTAGTTATTAATTATAGTGCCAATTTTATCAACAAATCTTTTAAATAAGTATTATAGTTAGGTTATTAAAAGTAATATGCAAAAAGAAAAACAAATAGTTATAATAATTGATAATAAAACTACCTTTACTTATGTAATCAAAACTGACTGGTTACACCGTTATCTATTATTACTAGACTAGTAGTCGCCCAACGATCGAAATTCGACAATAATTCATTTACTTTTTTATTGAATTAAATTCAATAAAAAAGTAAGTGATTTTATAACACATATAATTTATAAGTTTTACCTTTCTGCACTCCTGCCCCATATATATATGCCTTTCTCCCATATAAGGGGTAGGCAGAGACTAGACACGTAGCCCACTTTTCGCTCCCGCGCACCAGACGTGACGGGAAGAGAAACAAGTCACCGCCATTTTTACAAGAGTAAAAAAAAACCTTACTCCCCATTGCGTTCCCACGAGCAGTATAGTGACAGCACTGCTTATTATGGTGTTATTCTGTACGGAACAGGCTGTCCGTACCATACCTTATCCGCCTCTTACGACACCTTGGCAGGAAAGAGGTAGGTGATATTCTACTCTGCCGGACATAGGTGCCCGGCTCAAAAAACACTTTAACTTTGCCAAATCTCACACTCCTCATTGTGCGCAATATACAAGAAAAGGGGTACAAAGTTTTCGCTGCGGGACTCAGCCAGTGTTAATACGAGTATACTAGCTAACATGATGACCACATGATTGCGCCGTACGGCATGGCACCTTTCAATCAAATGGAGCATTCACAGTTCGGCCCTTCTCGGTAACATTTCATTCTCAGTGGTGGCATGAAATTTTGTAGCCTATATAATTATATTACAATCTTTCTTAATCAATGGGCTACCTAATGCAAAAACATAAATACAAATCGGATAAGTATTTCCTGAGATTAACGCGCTCAAACATAAAAACTCTTCCACTTTATTTTAGATAAGTTTAAGGTATAAGACGCAAAAAGGACTATGAATTTAAATGAAACTAAGTTTACGGATTTTATCGCGTTTAATTTTTACTTTTTTACTATTTATAACCCGACGTTTCGAGTGCTTTACAGCACCCATGGTCACGGGAGGACTGAGGTGACAGATGTCCTGATGTCATAGTTAACCTGGGGTACCTTCAGCTTTTAATTATTATTTTTGGGTCCGATCTACGCAGAAAGAGCTAACTGTGTCTTGAAGTCTTGCAGTGGTATGCTTGGTTTTTGATTTAATTTTATTTATTATTGGATCCCAAGCTGGTGGTAATACCTAACCATCTTCCCTATTGAAATTAGGATGTTTTTTGATTTCAATAGCCTCGCGAATCATCCTTGGTAGGAATCGGTGTTCTTTTGCAAGGATCTGTGGTTTATCAAATCTGATGTAATGGTTGGGATGATCCAGAACATGGTCACAGACTGCAGACTTCCTAGAACGACGATGCTTCACGTCAGCTATGTGTTCTTTTACGCGGGTTTTAATTGATCTTTTTGTTTGGCCTATGTAAGAGAGACCACATTCACAATCTAGCTTGTATACTCCTGCGTCCTGTAGAGGGATGTTACACTTGACAGATGGTAAAAACTGACTTATCTTCTTCGGCGGCTTGAAGAATGTTTTTATGGAAGCCCGCTTCAAGATATAGCCAATCTTGTCCGTGACTCCTCTGACATAAGGTAGAACAGCAGGCACACGCTCGACTGTGGCCGGTTTCACTCGGTCACTGCGACGTAGGCGCGGAACCCGAAGCTTGTTGTCGTGCAAAACTTGCTTGACATGTTGAAGCTCGGCGGCCAGGTGTTTCCTGTCACAGATTCCTCGTGCTCTCTGAAACAAGGATTTACCCACGGTAGCTAACTGTGATGGATGATGGTGAGATTCACCGTTTAAATATCTGTTAGTATGGGTCTTTTTTCTATACACAGTGTGACACAAGGTGTTATTAGGATTTCGAATTACTAATACATCTAGAAAAGCTAAAGAGTTATTTGCCTCTAACTCCATTGTAAATTGAATTTTAGAGTTTAGGGAGTTAAGGTGGTTTAGAAATGCATTTACTTTATCTGATGGTAAAATTGTGAAAGTATCATCTACATACCGCTTGTAGAATCTTGGATTTACTGGAGAAGTACGGAGGGCTCTCTCCTCAAAGTCTTCCATGAAGATGTCGGCGACAATGGGAGATACTGGGGAGCCCATCGCCACACCATCTACTTGCTTGTAGTAGTGTTCCTTCCACAATAGATAGCCAGATGTGCAGAACTACTAAGACATTGCCTTACATCATACATAAATAACTCTTTAGCTTTTCTAGATGTATTAGTAATTCGAAATCCTAATAACACCTTGTGTCACACTGTGTATAGAAAAAAGACCCATACTAACAGATATTTAAACGGTGAATCTCACCATCATCCATCACAGTTAGCTACCGTGGGTAAATCCTTGTTTCAGAGAGCACGAGGAATCTGTGACAGGAAACACCTGGCCGCCGAGCTTCAACATGTCAAGCAAGTTTTGCACGACAACAAGCTTCGGGTTCCGCGCCTACGTCGCAGTGACCGAGTGAAACCGGCCACAGTCGAGCGTGTGCCTGCTGTTCTACCTTATGTCAGAGGAGTCACGGACAAGATTGGCTATATCTTGAAGCGGGCTTCCATAAAAACATTCTTCAAGCCGCCGAAGAAGATAAGTCAGTTTTTACCATCTGTCAAGTGTAACATCCCTCTACAGGACGCAGGAGTATACAAGCTAGATTGTGAATGTGGTCTCTCTTACATAGGCCAAACAAAAAGATCAATTAAAACCCGCGTAAAAGAACACATAGCTGACGTGAAGCATCGTCGTTCTAGGAAGTCTGCAGTCTGTGACCATGTTCTGGATCATCCCAACCATTACATCAGATTTGATAAACCACAGATCCTTGCAAAAGAACACCGATTCCTACCAAGGATGATTCGCGAGGCTATTGAAATCAAAAAACATCCTAATTTCAATAGGGAAGATGGTTGGGTATTACCACCAGCTTGGGATCCAATAATAAATAAAATTAAATCAAAAACCAAGCATACCACTGCAAGACTTCAAGACACAGTTAGCTCTTTCTGCGTAGATCGGACCCAAAAATAATAATTAAAAGCTGAAGGTACCCCAGGTTAACTATGACATCAGGACATCTGTCACCTCAGTCCTCCCGTGACCATGGGTGCTGTAAAGCACTCGAAACGTCGGGTTATAAATAGTAAAAAAGTAAAAATTAAACGCGATAAAATCCGTAAACTTAGTTTCATTTAAATGTGTAGTGTTCGCGTAAATATAAGAAATCATTAAAAGGACTATGAATTTTCTAAACCACTTATTAAAATATTAATACAAATATTGAAATTGCCATGAACTAAAAAATAATGATCTAAATGCCGCGCGCAACACGTCCGTCCACACAGCTCCTAATTTCCACAGCCACTTAGATTTTACGCACGAAAAATATTACCTAAATATTTCCGAAATAAAGAGTAGCTTAGATTGCTCTGTAAAAAGTCCTCTCCCGTCAAAATCGATTGAGTAATTTCGACTTCAACTAACAACTAACAAACAGATAGACAGGACAAAAATTAAAAAAAAAACGCGTGTTTGAACCTAGGTGTCCTGCAATATATATCCTAACAGTTAATAGCTTAGAGTATATATTAGAATACTATATATATACTCTAAGGTTAATAGAGATAATAGAGAGGACCTAAAATGTTGTGAGATACTGGTGTTTTAATTCAAAATGAAAATGGAATTTCGATGTATATAACGATGGAATTGTAAAATATATGAACTTCGTAAAGTTAAAATAAAAAAAACGATTATTCATTACAATTTTAGTTTTGTTTTGGACGAATTGGATTTTATTGAAGGATTACAAATACGTCCTCCAACACAAATTTGAAAACGGACTTTTGCCATGCTTTTAGCGCTAACTCGATAAGTGAGGCTTGTTTTTTTTATTGATTTTAGTTAGTTCTGTTTATATTTAGACTTCTGATATTTTATATGGATAGTTAGTTTTTTATGCCCTTGATGTGTACAGTAAAAGGAAAATTCAACTGAATAATCGGTGAAACTGTTTTTCATCTTGTGTGCATTAGTTCAAGAAATTTACAGTAAAAAAAAATAGTGTACTAAGATTTCACTATTGATATTCTTAGTCCAACAAATTTTCAAGTAATTGAAACAAACCTTTAAAAACAAGAATTTATGAATTATACATACGAAAATTTTAATGATTAAACAGGAAATGATACCTATTTAATATTATAATACATTAAATATGTTCGCCAATAATTAAAATACGGTTTCGTAGCTGGGATCAACGAACAACTCATTAGCTCCATAAAGACAATAAAAATGTAAGCAAATAAAGCAAGTAAAAAGAAGCAACATGGAATGCCTGATAAGTGCAAAAATAAACATTTCTAAAGCCATAGTAATTAAGTCCTTCCTCATTAACACATATTGGACTAATGGTCACACAAATTACACAAAATTCAAACAAAAATTAAATATATATTAGTGAATAAGTTAGTATCTATTTTATTTGTATTTTTTTGTTTTTAATATGTTTTCTCCATCTCATTGTTTTCGGTTCAATTTAGATCGTTATTTACTACCCATTTAAAAAACTATTTTTTCTATTTATGTTTATAGGTAAAGTTATTATAAAAATAAAGAAAATAGGAATGCTATTTAGAAGATTTATTAGAAATTGTGTAACAAAATAAAGAATGCTTGATGGAGGTAGGTATACATTATAATATACACCAGTTACAAAGATTGAGGCTTACATAAGAAATATATAAATTAGGTACTACTTATTTTGAGGTTCAAATTTTTTTTTTTAAATTTGAACTTCATTATGTTACTAACACTATAGTATAAAATTACAATATATTGTACACTAGCTGTACTCGCGGCTTCTTCCGCGTAAACTTACCTACCTCCGATCTTATCTGTAATGTGGTTGGCGGCGGAGTCACAGACCGGATCCGCCGCCGGGGCCGGGAAGACTGGAGCTTTCGAGTACAAGTTTCTTGGCTCCGTGGACTCCGCGTGACGGACTCGGGGGGGTCCGTTGCGCATACCAAAGGGAGACCGTTATGGAAGGCGCGTCGCGTGTTCCGGCGCGGCATACTAGGAAGGAGAGAGGAGTTGTCCTCCCCTAGGAGGGGCCGCCGATGATAGGCGGCCGGCGCCGGTGGGGTCGGGGATGAGTGCGCCAGCGTTCCCGTAGACCTGCCTACATGCGGCGAAGGTGGAACACTTTGGGGGTCTAGTACGGCATAACCCGTCCTCCTCCCCGTGAAGACGGGTATGCGAAAAAAAAGGCGTTAGGTCTAGTACTAATAAGGCTTCAATATCTTCGATATCGTGGCAGCTTTCTGCTTCGAAATGCAGGAGCTCAATGGCTCACGGAAGACCTATGTGCGTGTAGTCAGCCAGCTGTTTAATGATGCTGGCATCTTCTTCCGAAAGCAGCAAGTGTCCTGCCGCCAGTAACGCGTCGTCTTGGTCGCGCAGGGCGGCAAAGAGTATCCGTAGCAATATGAGGCGTAGTGTTCTTGCTTCGGTCATCAATTGAACCTTCACACAGAAATTCCACACGCGCCATGGGCGCGAGGTCGTTTATCCGTTAATGGTCGTTGGGGTTGGTGGTGGTTGGTGATATTGTTGGTTCAGTCTTGAGATGCGCTGTACTCCGCGACCAATGTAGGCGGGTGCTGTTCGCACCAGCCCCGCACATCCACAACCATGTTACGGGGCGCGGGGGAGAAGAGGCGACGTCGCAGAACGCCAGGCGAAGTTGGTGGCGATGGTGGTTGCTTCGCCGCGTCTTCGGGAAGGCAGTTACGGAACATTTACAATTAAATGCTGGGTATTAGCTGAGAACATGGGACGGTCCGAGCGGTATGTTACAACTTGTTGCTTCACTGAGGCACAGCGGGCTAATCCCCATATGCCTCGCATTGTCCGTGTCTTTTATAAGATTCAGCTTGTTCTGGTAAAGTCAGTCGTTTTAGACCTCTGATATGTATGTTAGGTTACCACATACAACCAACCATAAACCATAAGACAAGCTGTATATACAGTCCTACGTAATTGTCTGAGATTTTTAAATATTCAATACAAATCTATCCAGTTATTCTGCCGACAAACACACAAAAGTTGCTTAATTTTTGACGGCTTCCCTAATAACAATAGTCATAACACGACACTATAATAATAAATTATATGTATATTAAAACCTATCTTGACAATCAGACTATCTATCATTAAAACATCTATCAAACACTGTGTAGCATTTTTAAGTGATACGCATATAGACAACATAAAAACAGACAGACAGACAATATTAAAAAAAAATGCTTTTTGACATCTTTATCATTTATTTATTATCCCGTGCTTTTTTAAATAATATTCAATGTGCAGGAACGACTCTACTACAGTTCATTCTTCTTTTTTTTAATTCTGGCCTCGATCAATAGAATTCTGCCAATGTGAAGTAAGTCACGAGGGTGACAATAGATAATTCAAAATTTCGATCAACAGTAAAATTATAGTTGACTTTTACTGAAAATTTGCTGGACTAATGATAACGAAACGAAAAGTACAATTCTGGTCTTAAATTCAATTTTCCAATCACTTTACACTTTCACAAGGACTTGCTGCATAATAAACTAACAATATTAAACATCAAATCTCAAAATATACACAGAAATTACAAAATTCAATTAAAACACTACCGTCACTTTTCGAGTTAATATCTTGCTACTATAAAATGCTCGAGAATTTGTACATTTAAAGGCGCTAATCTCAGGAAAAACTGATTCTTTTTGTATTAGCTAGCTCGTTTATTGAGGAAGGTTCCAGGTTATAAAACTTCATGCTACAGACTTAACTCAACAAGGTACTATGCCGCAACATGTGGTCGCCTGTTTTTATGCGAGTGAAACCACGGGTCACAGCTAGCTATATGTATAGATAAAATGATTAGTTATGCAAACACATTAAATTGGCAACAGCATCGTAATTTTTATTCAGCACAATGCGCTCGATATAAAAATAACTTTGCGGTTTGACGAGCAAAGCATATGCAGTAGACTTTTCATATTGTTAGTCTGACTTAAGACTTTTTTGAATTGTTGGTATTGCGATTTAAAAATATTGGTAGAAACCGGTAATTGAGGTATTTGTCAGCGGTAAGAGTCGTGGTTCAAATCGAAACTTAAACAAATATTTGTGCACCATAAATGATTGATTTTCAGGTCAGGCTGTACTGTGACCGTGTCCGTGTCTCCTGACACGGCATCCGACCCTTTCACCGCTATCTTCATACCGCGTTATATCGGATACTAGCTGATTAAGTTTTTGTTACGTTAAAGTCTGTATAGTAAAAACAACACTAGCCCGTTTAAACATGAAACAATAAATAATCGGAAAATCCGTTCTTAGTGGTTGTCTGTGTTGGGGAAGGACAATGCATACCTTTCAAGTCAATAGGTCTTGTACTTTTGGAGACATCATGAAGAGTCAGTGGTAAATCGCTTATATGTGAGAAGGTGGGGATGAGTGAATTTCTTTGCGTTGGCGCTAATTGATGGACATCTGGATATCTGATCAATCGCGACCACAGTCACAGCAACTTTTTCGGGTTAGTATAGTATGTCGGCTCAATCGGTGTAGTGGCTAAGATATTGGCTTCTTTGTTATGAGTCGCGAAGTCGATTACCAACTGATAGTTGTTCCGGGATTCATAATATTGCAAGTAAAAAAAAGTAAAGTTTCAGCCTATAAATGTCCCACTGCTGAGCACAGGCCTCCTCTCATTTCTGAGGGGGTTATTGGAGCTAGGAAGAATCCGCCACGCTGCTCCAATGCGGGTTGGCAGACTTCACATGTCTTCGAAATATTTGTTATTTCTCAGACATGCAGGTTTCCTCACGATGTTTTCCTTCACCGCCGAGCACGTGGTAAATCAGCACTTAAAATTGCAATTAACAATTTTAGTGGTGCTGGCACCGGGAATCGAACCCAGGTCACTCGCGTACTATGAAATTTAAAGCGAGCGCCTAGCCCCTGAGCTACCACGGCTTATTATTGCATGTGTAATGTCCTAATAGAAATCCTATTAGTGCATGTGTAATGTTTGTTTGTAAACCGCACCTATGATACTGGAGAATTCCTATTGTCGGTTTTTTTTTAAATAAAAAACAAAAAAAAACACAATACATTCGAGTCCACAAAACAATCATTTGTGTCGGTAAAATATCGGATTCGGCTGAGATTGGAACATAACAGCAGTCAAGTTACTCGTAGCTCACCTTTGAGCCACGCGGTTGTCAATTTGTGCTAATCTTTACAGCAATTTAATAATAACTTGCGCAATTTACAGCTTCTAGTTGTCAACCGGATAATGTAATGCTTCCACCATTAGACAGAATGTATGATCGTCGTTTGAAAATAATTTAAAATATATACTAAACCTGCCTCAAATACGCATTAATACCTAAACCTTTGTGAAATAGTTGTATTTTACTGTAACTTGTTATCAAAGTCACTGATAATAGATACGATACATTCTTGTGTTGTTATAGTTTGTTTTTATTGAAAGCAAAACCGTATTGAGAAATAGTGTATAGAAATAATGTCTATTTTAAGTGCATGTGTGATTCATAACTGTGATACGTAATTCAGAGGCAAAAAGGTCAAGTCATACATTTCTAGTACGATATTTATCATTATATACTGTCTAAAAATGCATGGACACAAATAGTGTAAAATAAGATATGTAATTATTGAATTAACATTTCGCGCAGGAGAAGACGTAGGTGTCTATAGGTTACATAATATAGAGGCCCTTTTCCATTTTAACGAAACTACAGACTGTATACAAAACCAGTAAGTATCATTCTACTCGTAATTAATTTTATCATATTGTCTTGTTCTTTCTTATCAGCTTCTTGGTAGTCCACTATTGGACATAAGCCTCTCCGAAGGACGGAGAATTTGCCCTTAACACCACGTTTGGATTGTTGATATATCAGTACCAGACTTCGCTCTCTTGACTTTGCTGCCTGTCAGCGGCCTCTGTATTTTCAGTCTCATATTTTTCGAAGCAGTTATATCGTCACCTGTCAGAACCCAGAAGATTTCCAAGGTATTTTCCTCTGTTGACTTACGACCCCACGGAAGAGATGTGCTGGCAAATTTTCTTAGGCCACCACACAGTGCAATCTGAATCCTACCCAATTACGAAATTTACTGCTGACTGAGAGAAAACTAAGAAAAAGTTAATATGAAAGAGGCTTGAAGAAGGTTCCCATTGGCCTCAATTTTATGTTGCGAATGTGATGCCGTTCCGAATGTACTTCAACGAGCAAGTCTACACACATTGCATTCACCACTTATCGGTCTATAGGTCGTCAATCACATCCTGCACTATGCCAACCAACATATTATGCTTGAAGTTTTTATAGATTTTGAAACTGCGGATGGTAGTATTCCTACCGTCTAGGTAAGTACCAACGCAGTGCCAGTTATTCCACCGACTAGCAGTAGTGTGCAAACGTTATTATCTTTCGGTTCGAAGGCCATTGATAGCTAGTGTAAAATCTGGCCATATGAGACTAAAGAACCGATGTCGCAGTATAACGAGCGGAGTCTGGTGCAACACGGACGAGTTCTGGGTGACACAGCATTTGTTATGGACAGACGTTGCATTTACCATCAGGTGAACGGTTTGCTCGTCTCGTTACTTTCCTTCCATATAAGAAATGAACTGTCCTATCATATAAGAAAAAAAAAAATTAACTTACCTACTAACACGATCGGCACAGAACCACTAAAATGCTTCAACTCGGGGTACCACTTGTGAAGAACGTTTTCGTATGAAGACCGACTTCCGACCGAGTAGCAAACTAGGAAACAGTTAGTCTGTAATTTATAAAACGTGAATTAGTAAATGCACAACAGCTAGGTTTAGCTACATTATTCGGATATGAATAGATACTTTGCTACCCCTTAGTAGTCCCTTACACAGAAAATTTAATAAGTCATCGTATAGTTGTGGGAATAATAGTTAAGTAAATAACTAAGTAATAGTTAAGTAAGTAAAGCAGTTTACAAATTTTATACCAATATAATTGGTCATTGTATTTGTCAAATCAAGATGCCTTAAACAGCACTACCTAGTTTACTGTACGACTACATTATCTGAAGTCCACATATACCGTAAGGAGGGTCTGTTAAAGAATGGTAATGCATAGCGTAGTACAGTTCTGCCATGTTTGGCCTGGTGCTGCTATCAACTCGCTTCCTTGGATTCAGTGGAAAAGATGTGCCGGGAGAATTGTGAATTGTCAATATAGTATAGATTATAACAAACTAAACCGTTTTAAGTTATCTTTAATTGCATTTTTGTGACGATTAATAAACGTTAACGTTATTATTATATTATAATACCATAGGTTGCATTTTGATGAGCTTGTATATCAATTACATTAACCTATACCTCTATCCCCATTTCGCCCGAATTTCGTTTCTGTTGCCTACGAGAGAGTGGAACTCTTTATCGGCGTCCAGATCAGTGAATATATTCAAGGCATGAGTAAACAAACATCTTTTAGGCTAACTTGCATTAGGTTTTATCGCCGCTTTGCATCAGGTTCGATTCGGGCCATACTTTGGTTTCCTCAAAATAAAAATTACTTATCTTTTATAAAGTAGGACACAAGATGACTACGGTATTCAGTCGGGTCATACGGTCGACGGTACGGTCATATCTATGTATACCGAAGTAGGTATCCCGGGTCTTATATTTCGCTAGAAGATTTTGACTAGTAGTTCAATATATAAATAAATGTTTAATATATTTAATACAACTTACGTTATTGTAAGACAATGGCCTTAATCGTTCGTAGTCCTCTTGTCCAGCCGTGTCCCAGAGCGCCATCTCCACTTCTTCTCCGTCGACGGTAATGTGACCCACATAATTGTCAAACCTATATTGAAATGTGTCTAGTTATTCAATGTGCTTTATATTGCAAACTTTAATAATCACTGGTGACAGGATTCTTATGCAAGAATCCGTCTAGGTTGGTACTACCGCAGGTACAGTTATTTTGCCGTGAAACATCACTGGTCTGAAGGGCACTGAGAGGTAATATAATTACTGGGCATATGAGATTTTAGAACTAAGGTCCCTGGGAGACGGGCGCAATGTGTTGCCACACAGAAACTTTCAGGGCATAACATTTGTTGTGATCAGACATTATACTTACCATCAGGTGACGATTTGCTCGTCTCGTCACTTTCATAAATAATCCCGGTGCCGGGGATAAATATATTAAAATATATGAAAACACTGGACTCCATTCAGTATAGGATGCTGCACGTAGACCGTAGCGCTGTTTTATAGAGGAGCAATTATATAAAAAATGTAATCTAAATTCGCGAACATGACTGCAGGTAGCAAATACGTAGTGAAAAAAAATGACAATACATCAAAAATAATAAAACGGGGAAAGAAGTAAAAAATATAAATAACTTACCTAACCCACTTTTGGCCCTCGCGGGAAACGAGATGTGACAGAAGTAGGTGGCGAAATACATCGCCGTCATGTTGGCACGAGTCAAAAAATTCTTAGCAGTATAGTGACAGCATTGGGTATTACGGTGTTATTCTGCACGAATAAAGGCACCTTAGTCGCCTCTTACGACACGTCGGTGGGAAAGAGGTATGTGCTATTCTACTCTGCCGGAATATTCTATTCTACATGACAAGAATTATGAATGGATTTAAAAATCGGAAAATATGGAAAAAATATAATTAAGAGCACAGGTAAGTCGGTAAGTTGCGTTTTGCAAAAGGTAATGCGTAGCGTTTTTAGCGATGTTGTTTATATTTTTATTTAAAGGTCCGTAGTAAAAAAAAATCTGTAGTGGTAGAGGTGGAATATTGTTTCAGACACTTTTTAAGGCTTCTATTTGGACTGGAGGCCACTGTCAGCCCGAATGTTTTTACAGCTTCATCGGATTGAAAGGTGGCCGAGAGCTGAGGGCGCTTCGCCGAAACCTTTATTTATGTACCAGCGCAAGGGCCCCGGAGAGAGGACCACTGCTTGGACCATAATACTGTGTGCTAGAGTAACTGGCTCGGTCAGTTACTTCATTCGGGAAAGCATTTACGCTATTATCTGAATTATCTACATTTACCACCAATTCGGAATGCGTTTCCTCTGGAGAAGAAACGGCGGAAGAAACTCCAGTAACGCTTCTATTTATGATATTACTATGGGAAAATTCGATGGGGTTGTATGTGGCGGCACTTACAACCAGTGGGTTAGAATGCGTGACGGCAGAATAGAAATATCGGCGGGAGACCAACTTCCAAGTATTGAGCTATGGTAGGAATTCCAAAATTGATATAGAGGGCACCGCATGGCAACATACCTAAAACTCCCACGGAAGAAAGCATAAATGTAAGGGAACTCGTAAAATATCATTTTGATGTTCCCATCCGATCTGCAGCTAACCATTCTAACTTTTTATACAGGTCTTTAGATAAGTGTTTACGAAGTAGCAATTTACAATAGTGACAGTAGCGCACACAATCTGTTCTGGCTTATATTCGGGGGCCGTAGACGGTATCGGCGAAATTAAGCACAGAGAGAACAAGAGCGTCACAGTTTTATGTGAAGGTTAACAAACCTTATCTTATTATAAAATATTTATACTGAACAATTACGTCCTAATGCAAATGGTTCTCAAAGTGCAACTTGGCGTCCATTTTTAAAACTAAATTTCGTTCCTCTATTCCCTTTCCATTTTAATTGCGGTTTGTATGCCAAAATGTTATCATCTTGCACTTTTGTGCAAAGTACCATAAATTTGGATTTGGAAGGATGCAAAAACTAGCTTATTCTTAGCGGACCAATTGACTAGACGATTGAGGTCATCTTTTAGTGCTGTTTGATTTAAGTTCCCCGCTTTTATCCAAATATAAACTTTCAGATTCTCAACTTAAATGTGCAATTTATAGTTTTTAATATTGTTGATTACATCTGCCGTGTATCAAATTAACAGAATTGGTCCTAGGATCGAACCCTGTGGAACACCTCTCTCTACAGTGTCAGAAGATCTTAAAACCAAGCTTTGCACCACAAATTACAGCAAATTGTGGACACCTGTGAGAATGCTATCAAATCTCTATACAGACGTTATATCAAAACCGAGGTGAGTGCGATTGACATGCGAATTACAGATGCCAGTGCCAGTCGCTCTGCACTATAGGTTTGACATCACCATCTGTCAGCGGCCGTGATTCAACCATGGGACGAACGTAGCGACGAATCTTTATAGCATGGCAAATAAGCATGGAGGATTGAGGAACCCGTCCGATCCCACCGCATATCGGCCTATAAGCCTCCTCAAGGCTCTAGGCAAGATATACGAACGCCTACTACTCGCCCGCTTAAGAGACTTCATGCATTCTCGAGGGATCCCCATCCACGAGCAGTTTGGATTCCGAGCCAAACACTCATGTACCCAGCAGGTGCACCGCATAACGGAGCACATTCAATCCCGCTTCATACGCGGGCTTCATACTGGAGCGCTCTTCTTCGACGTGGCGAAAGCGTTCGACAAGGTCTGGCACAACGGGCTCGTATACAAGTTGTACGGACTCGGTGTGCCAGATCGCCTCGTACTCATCATACGAGATTTCTTACGCAGTCGAACCTTCCGCTACCGCGTCGAGGGGGTGCGATCCGACCCACATCCCATCCTAGCCGGCGTACCACAAGGCTCAGTCCTAGGTCCCGTGCTCTACACCCTTTTCACGAACGACATACCGCACACCAGCGGCGTCGAACTCGCCCTCTTCGCAGACGATACCTGCCTCTATGTGTCTGGGCGTAATCCAGACACTATCTCTAAACGCCTCCAATCCGCAGCCCGAACCCTCGGGAACTGGTTTCGGAAATGGAGGATCGAGGTCAACCCCATCAAAAGTGCAGCCATGTACTTCTCGCGGCGCTTAACGTCGCGCCTCCCCACCATAGAGTTATTCGATCGTCCAATCCCCTGGGAAAAGACAGTCAAATACTTAGGCGTCCTATTAGACTCGAGACTCAGCTTCGGTCCACATATTAACCGAGTAAGGAACCGAGCGGCGTTCGTCCTTGGCCGATTACATCCGTTACTAAATAAAAATAGCAAAATGTCCCTACGTAATAAAATTACACTTTACAAAGCCTGTATTCGGCCAATTATTGCATACGCAAGCCCCGTATTTGCGCATGCCTCCCCGCGTCAAATTCACCGACTTCAGGTAATACAAAATCGATTCATGCGTAAAGCCACGGGAGCACCGTGGTTCGTGCGTAATGCTAACCTTCATATCGATTTAGGGCTTCCTACCATAGCCCAATATCTAAAGTTGGCCTCTTGCCGATACTTCGACTCTGCTGCCACGCACCCCAACCCACTGGTTGTAAGTGCCGCCACATACAACCCCCTCGCGATACACCAAAACTCGACCCGCGGAAAAAGAAGACCGAGGCACGTCCTCGAGGACCCTGACGACGCGACCACTAGGGCCCAAGCGCTCTACTCATCACTACGCAAACACACAACATCACCATCATACCGCCCCCGCCGTCGGCGAGGGCGTATCAGACAAAGTTATTCGCGATACCGCCGCATCTCAGGTCGGTTCTCCCCTAGCAGTAGTATCATAAACAGAAGCGTCGCTGGAGTTTCTTGCGCCATTTCTTCTCCAGCGGAAATGCATTCCGAATTGGTGGTAAACTTATCTAATAATAATCATGATATAGTAATAATAGTAGTAGTATTATTGCCCTCCCGATTGCAGTAACTGACCGAGCCGAGGCCGGCCCACTTGGGCACCCTCGAGTCTGCCTGTTACTCACGCGAACAGGATGACGGTCCAAGCCGAGGTCCCCTCTTGGGGGCCCTTGCGCCAGTCATCCATAAATAAAGGTTTCGGCTAAGCGCCCTCAGCGCTATGCCACCTTTCAATCCGGCGAAGCTGTAAAAGCCTTCGGGCTAACAGTGACCATCAGTCCTTAAAAAAAAAAAGGATTGAGGAAGTCACGGGATTTGTATGTGAAAAAACCAGTACAATATAATGTTTTAATTTGGCTGTTACCTGAATATTTAATATCTATGACTACGGACGACCGCGTGGCGTAGTGGTCTGTGCAACTCACTACTAAGCCGCAGATCCTTGTTTTGAATCCCAGCCGTAGTCAACATTTGTGGAAAAACAAATTATTCATTTTCGGGTCTGGTTGTGTTGTGATTGTCCCCGTGTTTATGATCTTGTCACATGAGCGTTTCTCAGCTCAGCTTGAATTTAGTTTATGTACGACGATACTTTTATGTCTTTACACATTAATTTTTTTCACAATAACAAACGAAAATCTTATTAGATAGTATTTTTTAAATAAAAGCCCACATGATGACTTAGATTTGTTATAATAATAACTATATTTAAATATAGATAGTATTGTTAATAATTTAATTCAGCTTAGAACTATCGCAAAACGGTGAGCAAATATCAGACTGATATGAAAAATTAAAGATAAGTACCCAGTTTATTTTTTAAAGTGCAAAGCCATTATCGATCGAGCAGCACCATACGATAAGCAAATGCCATTATTGTTATTATACATACAATATTCACTAGACAATTGTTATACGAATATGAAACTGCGTGAGGCATCGAAGTGATTACAGAGATGGACAGCGAGGAAGCCCATTTGTAGGCGAAGTTTCTTAAGGAGGAAACGACAACTGTGCACAATACAACAATGCCACGTCGTACACTCGACTTTATAAATATTGCACCTACGCAATACAGCATGAGTAGCGATACAATAACAAACTGCAAAACTTCGACGGTGGGGCGTAAGGAAAATGTTTGTTCCTTAACTTTTATAATTCATTAATAGCATATAAAATGGTACAGAGACCAACTTTATTTTGTTGTAGCAAACAACATTTTACAAATTCCGTAAAATAAGGAAAATATTCGATGAATTATACAAAGTGGCAGTGAATCTATAATTTTTAACTAATAAACCGAGTCGATATTCAATTCAAGGATATTAGAAGATTCTACAATGAGTTTATTATGTAGATATCAACATTCTTATAACGCAAACATTTGCACACCATACCACCATAATATGTTTAAAGTCAAAGCAGTTTTAGTTTAAGCGATTACTTATTTCTTACAATATTAGTATAAAAAATATGATCAACCTTCTTCTTGTATGTGTATACAATAAATTATTTAGTCATTGGTGACTCACTTCACCTACACCTTATTAAACTGAATAGACGCACGATGACGAAAACTTAAAAAATTACTCATAGCGTACCTATAAGCTATATGCTACAATAATAATAATGAAAACGTTTATTTCTCCTTACAAAATTACAAAAAAAAACATAAGGTATATGCAGTAAGTAATGTGAGGAACTGGTGTTCATGGTAGGCCGAAGAGCTGTAGTACACATCACCAGATCCTCACCGCTCGGGACCGGTGCAGCTATTTACCTATTGAATTCAGTACAGTTCATTCATTATAGAAATAACGTATGTATGTGTGTGTGTGTGTAATAATGTACTTCATTCTTCAATAAACACATTCGTGACTTATTGTAGTTAAAGTAAAAAGGCTTGTAAAACTACTTGAAAAAAGTAAAAACTAACAAACATATATTATATAAAATCATATAAGTATAGTGGAAACGGTTGACAATGACAGGAATCAAATCACTTTTTATTGGCATGCATATTCTTGACGCCGGCAGCGACGAGCATTTCCGGTGTTATCTAAGCTCATTGTATGAACACAATCTCATTTTTAAAAATAATAAGTATTTAATGTCATGGACATTAACACCGAAAGTATAGTGAACTAAATAATTTTTGGTTTTTATTTGGCATTTTTAATTTTAGTTAGTGTTTAAAATAAAATTCACGAATTATTATAAATATTTTAACAATTTTATGGCTTTCTAACAATTCCGAATGATTTTATGGTATATTTATCACTCAATTATTGTTATTCGTTAAATATCGTACAATTTTTTTATTCTTATCATTGACTTATTACAAAGTTTTCCTTCAATATTTAATAATTTAAACGTAACAAATATTATTAGTATATTTCGCCAGGGTGGGAGCGCAAGGGACTCTACCACCTAATCTCATCTCGTGAGTGCCGTAGAAGTCGAATAAAAGAAACTGAAACATCTCATTGCTCAGGCGGATGGCGAAAAAACTATCTCAGCTTAAACTATCTTGAAAGCTGACGGAAAGCAGCGTCTGTGGTGCGAAATATCTAGTACGGCAATTGCCAATCCGTGGGCCAAGCTTGGCTATTAAGGCAAATCTTTATAAGTTGGGAGTGGCCTATATAACGCCGATAATAAATATAATGTTTTGTGCCATCGAAAGAGAATTCCTGAAAAATTTGCATACGTTAAATAATCACTATGATTCAGACACTGCCTCTTAACCAGTAATTGGGTATCCGGTTCTCGTCACTAACATACGAACGGAGTAGACTGCTCTATTACCTTGGTATTCTACGAGAACGAGACATTTCCCCGGTCGAGCCAACCAATTTATATGGTAAAGTCAGTACAGAGCTGCACCATTTGCTCTATTAAGTAAAAACTCTGCCCGATATCCGACTAATGTGTTACAATTAACACCGTAAAGATAAAGATGTTACCGCATCAACTGCTAATTTAGTCACGCACGAGCAAAACACCGTACAGCAGCCGACCCATTGACCTTAGTTGCCACACCTGCGACTATAGACCAAACTAAGAAGATCTACTTACACCGTGGGTACATATTCTTCAGGAAATTCGTTCCTAGTGTACACGTAGAGGAGGCAAGTTTTGCCGACCATACCATCTCCAACTACTGTTATCTTTAGTCTTTTCGTCGTCCCCATGTTACAAGTCACCACATAGGATCTGCACACACTCACAATCTATAATATTAATTATTAAGGTCTATTATTACACATTCGATTTAACTACTACCAACACATATCGAACATTAACGACACTTGTTCACCGCTAAGACGAAACAGTCCTTGAGAACTTTTATCATTCAGTGATGTAATGATCTTATCACACTAAGATACATTTAGTGATAACGCGGCAATTTTAATTGAAACGTACGGATGCGCGTGCGCGCTTTCGAGGTTGAATGCGGAGTGAAGTGATGACAGATAGTGGGAGTGATTCAATTGTGGTTGGTCACAGTGAGGTGACGTCTGCGGGCGAGTACTCAACTGCAAGTATAACTTATTGAAATACGTAATTTATTCTGTGAACGTTTTTCGACCAAACTTATTTATGCTGAGGACACACGTATGTCTCATTGGGCGTCATATTAGCGTATTGCGTTTGTATACTAAATGGGTAGAAGTTTTACAATGTAAATTTTGTTAATCCATTCTAGATATTTTATAACAGCTAAATGTTAACAACAATTACAGACATGACGTCCTTTGAAATTGTAAATTCCAATTTATACGCTTTAAATGTGCTAACTTGTTAATATGAAACAGATTTTCGACAAATAAAAAAACTTAAATTTTGTATTATCAATTTAATAATTAATCAAATAACAATAAATGGGTAAACAAGTTATTCATACATTTGGCAAGAATATTACAGATCGTCATTCATTTTATTAATTAATGTTGCTTAACATACATTAATCTATATAACTCAAAATAATGAAAATGTTCATAAATATGAGATCAAAATGATAGTTTAGAGTTAATTATTATTGTAGTTATTTTAAATGTGATGGCATGAGGTCAGTGCGATTGTCCATGACCAGAAAATATTATTTGGTCTTATTAAGCTGAATATTTTCAAGTCCTTGTAAAATTAAAACCTCTTTCAAAGCTAGTACTTCTCTAAGTAAGTCTTGATTACTTTCTTGTAGCTTTGCTATTATTTTACGTTGGTTTCTCTCACGTTCCTTAACTTGCATAATTGTTGAGTCACACACTTCTGAACATGGGGTAAAACAAGCTGGAAATTAGGTGAAAAACCAGGTATTAGACTACTTTGTTCTGTGTTATGTAAGAAACATTCTGAGAGAAACAAATCTAATATGTGTTATATCGAAACCTGGCTAATAAAAACGCAGATGACATACAAATCAATGAAAAAAAACTAATTCAACCTCAATATAACAAATCGCTCCTTGTATGTACTATAGAGGTTGGGTTAGTTTCTGGTTACAACGGGAAATAATTATATAGCGCATCCATATAGCGACCAAAAAAAATTGCAAATGTTAAATAATATTAAGCAGAAGGATGCGAATTTAAAGTAATTCAAAAAACTTAAATCAGAAAATAAAATAAACGAAAATTCAAAATATATGTAAAACTAAAGAATTGAAATTCCTGCAATAACAAAACATGAAATTAATTGGTATGATCAATGTAGCCTAAAACCAACGTCGGTCTAACTCGTTTTCAGTAATATGCTGCAAGTCCTCATCAGATGTATCACTTGATTTTATTGGTGGTAAGATTCCTATGCAGGAATCTGTGTGGGTAGGTACCACCGCGGTGTTGGTTATTCTGCCGTCAAACATTAGCGCACAAACATTACTGATTCGGTTTAGAACGCACTGATAACTAGTGTGACATATGAGACTAAGAACAAAAGTCTCAGTGTGACGAGCGCATTGTGGTGCAACACAGAAATGTTCTGGGTAACACAGCATTTGTTATGGACAAATGTTGCACTTACCGTCGTCGTCACTTTCATGAATAAAAAAATTGGCTACTATTCCGTTAACTGGGCGCATGTGATTTCTTAGCCAAAATTAGTACATCAATTGGCATAATTCGATCGAGAATATTTACCAAAAATTTCAATCTTTATGCAAAGGTAACAGAAAAAGACCGAGAAATCTACTTTGATTGAATTAGATGTCAATATCCATGTGTTTATTGGCAACCTCATCAAACCAACCTACATGCAACAAATGCTTATGGTGTTCTCCAGAATAATTAGCAACTTGTTTCAAATACTGACCAGCTTTACTTCCAATTATGTAACCACTTAAGTTGTGTTGGTTAGAAGACTGTGTATATAAAAGGATTCCTCCTTTTTATTGAAACTGTCTTCCAACCAAATCATAAGAACGTTTTCCATTTGTTATTACATCAATATCACATGCAAGAGTTAAGTCTTATGCACTTACTGAGTTTCTCTCCACAACATTAAATGTAAATTTAGTTTTATTTAATGTTCATGTAAATATAAGTTATCAATGTGTATTATTTAATTGAAATATGCCATGTTGTAAGAGACTGTCACAATTTTTAATTGTGTTATATAGAAACCACATTATCAGTATGCCATGTTATAAGAGTACATACAGTACAAATAAAATACAACTAAAATCGACAAACCTGATTTGTTTCTTAATTTATCATTTATTTTATTGTTTTCCAATTGCAGCTTAGTTATTTTATTTTGCAATGCTTTTTCTGTGGTCTCCTTCTGTTTTGTAATTTGTACTAATTTTGTGCGAGTTTCTACAAACTTTTGATATACTTCACTCGACTGATCAGACACTCGTTGAGATGATGCAACACATGCTTTAGATTCATTTTTCTCTAATTTTATCTTTTCTTTTAATCTATTTACAATTCCCTGAAATGACAAGTCAAGTTTATAACTGCATCGCAAAGAATTATGTTGTTGCATTTTATGCAAAATTATTCACAAAGAGGTACAATTAATGCAACCACACTGCACGAATTGTACCTCTTTGAAAACACGAAAAATTAATACAAATTGGAAATATGACGATGATGTACCCTTAGGTGATATAGACCCAAGCAGCATAAATAATGAAAACAACCTAGTTGTCATTTAAGTATGATATATAACAGTAATGATTGAACACAAACTTAAGTACTCACTTGTCTTTTACCTTACTACACCCAAGTTAACACCTATGTGATAAGATCAGGAGAAAGGTCTGCTGCAATATCAGAGACATGGCACAACACAACAAAATCCATACAAAAAACTAATAGTATAATAATATACCTATAATATAATGCTTACATGAACATCAAAGGAATTGCTCAATACATATACATTCCAGTCAGTATAGGGATACACTTTTATACATTATATATTAACAGTTCTGTTTAGTACGGTCACACACACAACAGTGCTTATTACCATCCAAGAATCTGTCTTGGACAATAATAATATTAATACTATCATCTTAAGTCAGTCATTTCTCTAAACTTTGGTCAAAGTGCAACTGCCACCCAAAATTCAAATGGTCTCAGTTCCATTACTCTCTTTTAGCCTGATAAAGAATTATAGAGCATGTAATAAGTGATTTACTGATAGACTAAGTGCCTGATTAACATCTGACATTCAGATTTTTTTTTAGTTTTGTGTTTCCTATTAGTACTATGCATATACTAACATATATGAGCATAAATTCTTACTTACAAATATGAATTACAAAGGGTTAGAAAGATTGATAGACTTTTAATTCACACTCAACTTCTGAAAGACTCTTTTTATTCATAAAGCTCTTTTTATTTTTTATTATTGATAGTAATGGGTTGGAATGTGGATAATTATTGACTTTGTTAGTTAAATGTTAAACAAGATCATATTACTCTCTTCTACACTTTGACCAAAATGCTGGCAAAAGGAAGCATTATATTTTTTTCATAACGGAATATTTTAATATGGTTTTAAATAATAAACTGGTACACGATTACTTACGAAAACTAACAAATTTCTGAATTAGGAACAGGAAATGTGGTATTTTGCGATATCTACAACACTTAGTGAACAATGTAATTGATTAACGCAAACAAGTATCTCCTGAAAACAAAATAAAAATATACTTACATTAAGCTGACTGTTATTGCATTCAAGTAAGTGGTTTCTTTCCACTAATCTTTCCGACTTTTCCGATGTGTTTTTATAATTTTGTAACAAAATCCAAACAGAATTAATGAGTTTAACTAAAGCTTCCGAGACCAATGTGTTGTTTTCAACATCTAAATGAGGATTGAACGTGTAGTTGATGTTTAAAAGTCCAAATTCCTTTTCAAATTAAAAAAAAGAATAAATTATATTTTTTAATTTAAATTATATCAGTTAAAAAAGATAACAACCAAAAAATACCTCACTCAACCCTATTAAACATTCTTTAAAGTTCTTATGTGTACAAGGTTCATAGATTGTAGCTTTCTTAAATTTATAATTTTCAAGAAGCTCTCTTACTTCTTCGTCCAAACTTTCAAATTCACTTACTGATGTCATTTTTTATTATTGTAAGCAATATGGTAAAGAAAAAAATTTAAGTTTTACTTTATTATAATACAAATCCAACGGAAGACGAAAATCTAACGGATATGATAAGAATCCAAAGGTAAGAATCAAAGACTATCAGATGTAATAATAAGAATCGCCAATCCAACCAACCATAGATTACAAGTGGGGTATTGCGAATAATAATAATATTTCATTACATATTTCAATCTTGTCATCGGCATTAACTATTTTTATTTTATTTAGTTAACATACACTTGCTAAAAAAAAACACGGACTACGAAACATGACGACGCAAGTAGACTTGGGAGATTGCGACGGAGTTGCAACGAAGTGACAAATGGAGTATGTATATATTCGTCCAAAAGAGCTAATTATGTAACGAGCGCAGGAGCTTTCTATAGGCTTAATATATCAGTTACAATAAAGTTAATATTTTTTTTAAGTTGAATTAAGCATACTCGAGGTTGGTCCCACACAAATTTAGTCAAGTTCTGATGATGGGATCCATGAGAAAATCATGAAATTCCTATTTTGCGTATACATGTTTGAAGCTCATGCGATAAAGGTAGGTTTTTGTTAAATAATATTTTATTATTGTTACTGATACGTTTTACTAATGTCGTGAACTCTCTCTTACCACTAATAATACTAAGTACAAGAAAGAAAAAAAGAGTGCTAAATTTAAAACAATATGATTATAGCTCCAATTGATTACAACTTCGGAGATATTGAAAATATTTTCGAGTCCGTTAAAGTAACTTCATCTATAATAAATATATTTTAACGACGTTTGGCCATCATTCTCAATATCTGTTTAAAATCTGGTGTATGCTTACATAATTAAATAGAGTACTCACTCCTGTTTTAAATGTGGTCGTACATTCGACCCCGCTAGCTTTAAACCCATGTACGTACTACTAACACAAAAATTCACGACCAATGTTACGGCTATAATATTGAAATGAACGCAGTTGTTGAACTAATCAGGCATATTTTCTATGCCTGGGAAAAATCACAGGACGTTGTTCATAATGAACTCATCAAGAAATTACCCTGAAATTAAACATATCATATCTTATATAAATAATAGAACTTCTATTGTTGTTATTTATCAAATGAGTTCTTCCGGGTCAAAGATGACACTGGAAGCTCCGCAGGGCTCGATCCTCGGTCCTTTTCTGATAAGTGTATTCCGAAGGGTTCAATTCTCGATATTCTATTTATGACTTACCTTACCCAGTGGGAAATAATCAGGGCATAGTATTGTTCGCTGATAATTTATTATTGATTTAAAAATAAAATGTCTATTGTTATTATATGACCAGGTAAACAATGATATTTTAAAAATAATCTATTGATTTACCGACAACAATTTGCTAGTAAACAGCAATAAAACAAAATGTATTAATTTCATAATATCTAACGTTAACTAACGTATCGATGCGATTGCGCTTCTAAATGGGGAAGAGTTAAGCCTTGTGGATACCAGTCTTTGTTGAAACAACTCTTTAAGTAAAGCTTCAATAGGATATACCTAAACTAACAAATAGGTCTAGCTAAGGTTGAAAAAGCAAGAGTAGTTTATTTTAGTTATTTCCGCAGCAGAATGTCATATGGTATATTTATATGCAATTTTTGTATTGCAAAAGAGGGATAAAGAGCTTTTTATAGCCTTAGTTCTAGACTATCTCTTACGGTGGTAGATTGAAAAAAAACATGTGCACATACCCACGTAAGAAGTTATACTTATTTGGCGTACCAAATCAAGAATAACTAAAAAATTATATCGCATGCCAATAGTCTACGTTAGTTGACGAAAGACGATAAAAAAATAAAAGATATTAAATACAATTCATAAAGGTTTTATTAATAAAATACTCAAATTAATATGTTTATTTATAAATCATTTAATTAATAATACACAGTTATAAATATTTGTGTATATAGATAATAAACTATGATAAATAAAATTGATTTTTGCAGTGATTTAAATTACAGCTTCATATTAAAAGAGACTTATGAACTGACGTCTCAGAGTGACGGGCAGAGTGTGCCGCCACACAGAAATATTCTGGGTGATACAGGATTGCTATGATGCTATGGGCGGACATTGAATTACTATCAGGTGAACGTTTTGCTTGTCTCGTCCCTTTCTTAAATAAAAAAAGTTAAAATGGTTTTTGGAAGGCGAGCAACGATTTTCAGTGGGCTTTCATTTTTACTTACCTATCTTCTCTGCCACATGGAAGAACTTCTTGACATCTTTGTACTTACTTTGTAATTTAAGCAGCCTCATTTTTAATTGACAATATATTTTAGATTATTTATCTTTTCTGTGCAAAGAACTTTATTTTTTATAAACAAACAGAATACAATAATTCAAGAAAATAATTAAAGTAAAAAATAATGACTTCTGTTGACATTTGAACTTAGTACAAAAACAGCAGTTGGCCACTCAATTGTCAGAAAATATTACAGTATTTATTATTTAACACATCGGTTCTCATTGAGTCAAACGAGCATTAACTGGAGAATGAGTTCAGAACACCATGACTTACCATCCAGCCTACAACAGTATTTTGATGACATATTCGTAGTGTGATGTAAAAGCTGTGTTCTTTTCTGGCGAAAAAGTCAAAATCCGTGGGAATACCGAAGTCGTTCGTAGCAGTAAAAATCCCAAAGTCCGTAATCCATACTGAGTGTCGAGTTAGTGGATGCAGTAGAAGAATCCAGGATCCGCAAAGAATACCAAGTCTAAAAATAAGATCACTAAAACATGTTTAAGACGCGAAATAACACGGTTCACGGGAAGACGGAATACTACACTCGGCGTCAAAAAAATCGCACATCCGAAAAAAATAATTTAAATACTATTTTAACACAACAGGGTAGGGTAGGGAGGGTATCATTCGAAAGGTAATTTCATTAGCTTTCAGGAATTTTAATTGAATTTTACTTTTATAACGAGACGAAAGAGAAATTAAAGAAAAAGACAGGGTATGTACAATTTTGCAAATTATTAATTTAAAAAAAAACTTAACAAATACAAAAAAAGTTCTTAAAACCTAGTGTTACCCCCCCTTGCCTTGATAACGGCTTCTATGCGATCTTTCATGGACCTTACAAGGATCGCAACAGCCTCTTGGGGTATTTGTTCCCACTCTTCAAGTACCGCATCTTGGAGCTCTTGAAGAGTGGCTGGAGCTGGATCTCGAGCTCGCACGCGCCGTTTTAGGTCATCCCAGAGATGTTCTATTGGGTTAAGGTCTGGATCTCTTGCTGGCCAATGCATAACAGGGATATCGACCCCCTGTAAATAATCCCGTACAATAGCCGCGGTGTGGCAACGAGCATTATCATGCATTAACATGAATCCATCACCGACATAACCAGCATACGAGACCACATGTTCCTCCAGGATTTCAGTAATGTACCGACCAGCATTTAATGACCCTTGCCCACGGCCACCCCAGGTCCGGGAAACGCACACAAGTTCCGTTTTCCCGTTGACGGAAATGCCGCCCCAAAACATACACGAGCCATCCCCGTATTCGACGGATTCTTCGAAGCAGGGTTGTGTGAACCTCTCCCCCTGTCTTCTGTAGACCCTTCTACGTCTATCATTGCAGAAGAGACAGACCCTCGTCTCATCAGAGAAGAGTACGGTCCGCCACTGTTCTAGAGTCCACTCGCAATGATTGCGAGCAAACTCTAGGCGATCTGTGCGATGCTGTGCAGTAAGTTTTGGACCTTTAGCAGGTCTATGGGCTGTTAAACTCTTTTCGTGTAACCTTCTTCTTATCGTAGAAACACTCACAGATGTTCTCCGAGTTGATCGAAGCTGTTGTTGCAACTCAACAGCATTTGTAAAACGGTTTCGTAAAGATGTCGTAACGATGAAACGGTCATCTCTTTCTGATGTGCACCGTTTTCTTCCAGATCCCGGTTTTCTAAAATAACCACCAGTCTGCTGAAAACGTTGGAACACCCGTCGAACTGAAAAACGGGACAGGTTCAACTGTCGAGCAACGTCACACTGCCGCATCCCCGACTGCAATAGGGCAATCACTTGGGCGGCTTCTTCAGAGCTGGTGTCCATATTTACTTGTTCTTACTTGGGTTACTTGTTCACGTGTGTTCACTGCAAAGTCTTAATTACGACTGGCCCATATTTCATCCAGATCGACCCTTTTATACCCTTTTTAGGTGGTGTAACTAGCGTCCTTACTAACGAGCATTTGACAGTGTTTATTTTTGACGCTCTATAATGATAAATGTTTTAATGATTTCATGATTTTTTTATTAATAATGTAAAGCTATTTAAATACCCATTTCAAACATACCAATATTTATATAAATATAATTCGTTTCTAGCCATTACAGCCATTTTTCGCGCAAACTCAGAGAGGTGCGATTTTTGTGACGCTGAGTGTATTTTGTAATCGTCGTAAATCGAAAACAATAAAACATTTTAAGAACGTGCGTTACGATCACCGCTGAGACGCTCGGCGAATGTACTGTGCTCACTAGAATTTTGTAGTTGGCGAACGACCTAGTTCGAAAGAGCACTCTTTTAGACTATGCGAACTAGATTATATCGCTCTTAGTTCGTTCCACGTGTATGTACTTTTCTGGCGACCGCTCCATTACGGGGTACCGGTGGTGACCACCCGAGCCGAGCTGATTGATTTAGTTGGCTCTTTTACTAGATCTCTTGCAAAGAGAATGTCAAAACTATTTATCTCTAGTGATCATAAAGTTTATATCTCTTGTTGAAATATATTATGTACTTTTACTTTATGGTTAAAGTTAATATTAAATCACTCTTGTCTTCATTCAATATTGAAATAAAAATAAAACAATGTACATTTGTCGTATTTTTTAATTCAAGTATATCTAGATGACTAACAAAATTAAAAAAATATACAACGTCAATATTTCAAGTATAAAATGTTTTAAGTTAATAAAAATCACTAATTTCATAATCGATAAATTATTGATTATTTAGTTAATATTAGAAATAAATATTCCTTGTAGTTAATATTGTTCAACTGCTAAACATTTTAATTTTTTTTCAATTTTAGTTCATTTCTTTTCCAATATAATTAAAAGTTTAGTGGTACATTTTTTTTATTGGAGAAATAACGAACTAAAAGAGCACTGTTACGGCGAACTAGTTCGTAGTTCGCAGTAAGAAATAAATTGAGCCATCCCAAATGCGACATATTTGCCCAAGTCAAGACTAAGAAAATGCGTTTTCCGCCCGTCCTCCACCCGGACCAGCTTCCCGCCACGCCCGCACTGTACTTCCACCTAGATGAAACTTTCAATCATAATATATTATAATGTTAAGTGTAAATAGGAGTTTCATAATAAGTCACCATTGACATTCAACATTCAGCATGCAACTCTCATTTTGGGGGGATTTGCCATAGTTGCCACGCTTGGCAGGCGGGTTGGCAACCCCAATTTGTTTCCGATGATATCCCGGACGTCATTCTGAGCGAGATTAGTATGGCTCTCAAACAGCTTAATAATGGCAAAGCGCCGGGTGAGGATGGAATCACAGCAGAGCTTCTGAAAGCGGGTGGAAAACCGATACTAGTAGTCCTTCAGAAGCTCTTTAATTCCGTCATCCGGGGCGGTGCTACGTCGCTTCAGCGGTGCCGAATTGACTGTCGGTATATCGATGTGTTTCAGTGCTTGTATACCAATGCTACGATGGCTATCCGAGTACAGAACCAGAGTACGAAACCGATCCAATTGCAGAAAGATGTAAGACAGGGTGATGTAATATCCCCGAAACTCTTCACCGCTGCATTGGAAAATGTTTTCAAGCAAATCAACATCAATGGCGAATACATCTCTCACCTTCGATTTGCCGACGACATAGTCATAATGGCAGAATCACTGGAGGGCCTTAGCGCTACGCTCAATGACCTCAATAGTGTCTCCCAACGGGTAGGTCTTAAGATGAACATGGACAAGACGAAGATCATGTCTAACGTCCATGTCACACCTATATTGTTGGGAACACTACGATCGAAGTTATTGACGAATATGTATACCAAAGACAGATTGTCCGACTAGGTAGGTCCAACTTCGACCAAGAGGTCAATCAACGGACCAACTCGGCTGGGTAGCGTTCGGGAAACTGCGTCACATCTTCACGTCGAGTATACCTCAATACCTCAAAACAAGTGTACAACCAGTGCGTGTTGCCAGTTATGACATATGGAACCGAGACGTGGTCCTTCACTGCAGGCCGCATGAGGAAGCTCAGAATCGCTCAGCGAGCTATGGAAAGGGCTATGCTCGGAGTTTCTCTGCGAGATAAAATCCGTAATGGTGTTATCCGCAGCAGAACTAGAGTAACCGACATAGCCCTAAGGATTAGCAAGCTGAAGTGGCAATGGGCCGCCAATACAGCTCGGATAACCTTTGGGGAAGAAAAGTTCTCGAGTGGCAACCTCGTACCGGCAAACGCAGTGTAAGGCGACCTAGATAGAGCGACGACCTACACGGTTTTGCAGGAAGTCGATGGATGCAGGTGGCTCAGGACCGTGTTTTGTGGCAATCTATGGGGGAGACCTATGTTCAACAGTGGACTATGGTAGGCTGAAATGATGACGATGATGATGACATTACATAGAACATTCCCCCCGCGCTTTACTTCGAGTTTATTTCTACGAGTGAGCTTAGTCTGCATAATGAATTTACATTGTTATTTACCATTGATGGGATCATGTCGTAAACTGCATCATGTTGCAAATCCGTTATCATTGAAGACTAATTTCATCACGTCGCACTTCCGTAACAGGTTGCGCGCGCAGCTCTCAATGTTACCCTATACTAAACGCACTAAAAGTATAACTTCTAAAGTGACATTTGACAAACGAAATTAGAAATTCTTCTATATTTTCAGAGAATTAATATATTTCATTTCATTATTATTCTTTAAAAAAATCACTTCGGCTATTTTTAATATCTATCTTGACTTCTTATTAAAACTTCTTATCAAAAATATGAAAATATTTTTACGACTACCTCAGTGGCGTAACTATACCGTTGAGGCCCGTGGGAAATACTGCGGATGGAGCCCTCTCCCAATGTAAAGAAACACAACCAACTTTTTAGTAACTTTGAATTTAAAGAGCTTTTTGATTGGAATAAAAAAAATATTTTTAGTTAAAATTTTAATTTTGCGAATACATTTTTTGGGCATACAGTTCAGCAAATGTTAATGAGATCATCGAAGTTCAAATTTCGGGTCATGGAATGTTCGACTATACAGGGGCCCTCTCCGATCGAGGACCCGTTGCTTTTTACCCGTTCTGCCATCTCATTGTTATGCCACTGGTTACCTACGTCGCTCCAGGAAGTCTGTGACCAGGTTCTGGATCATCCCAACCATTACATCAGATTTGATAAAGCTAACCCGTAACTATGACATGCTTTAAAGCGCTCGAAAAGTGGGGTTATAAATAGTAAAATTATACGAGATAAAATCCGTAAATCCGTTTCGCTGGTGGTAGGATTCCTATGCAGGATTCCGTCTAGGTAGGTACCACCCCAGGGCCAGTTATTCTGCTGTGAAGCAGTAATGTGAAACATTACTGTGTTTCGGTTTGAAGGGCACTGTGAGCTAGCGTAATCACTGGGCATATGAGACTTAAGAACTGATGTCTAAGGGTGACGGGCGCAGTGTGGTGTCACACAGAAATGTACTGGGTGACACAGCATTTGTTATGGGCAGACGTTGCACTTACCATCAGGTAAACGTTCTGCTCGTTCCGTCACTTTTATCAAATAAAAAAATAAAAGTAAAATTAGTTTCATTTACACTATTCCTAACTATAAATTTCAATTCTCTATCGAGCCTACATTCTTAGTTTCGTCGTGTCGTTGTAACGGTCTTTATTTGTAAATTCTAATGAATTAAACAAATTTAAGCTTTAATTTGTAAATTCAGCGGCGTACGACTCTCCAGTCCTGACCTATAAATGTCCCACTGCTGAGCACAGGCCTCCACTCATTTCTTGATGGGTTTTGGAGCCGGGACCAGTCCGCCACGCTGCTCCAATGCGGGTTGCCGGACTTCACGTCTTCAAAATATTTTTTATTACTCTGACATGCAGGTTTTCTCATGATGTTTTCCTTCACCGCTTTGCACGTGGTAAATCAGCACTTAAAATAGCCGGGGATTGAATTCAGGTCACTCGCGTACTACGAAATTCAAGGCAAGCGGCCGGGGTTTGATCTAACACAGCTAAGCCTACACACCTAAACCTTTAATCAAATTTGGTATTTACCTGTATGTCACACAAATTTAGACCAAGGGTGTTTGATCAAATTTTGACCAATGAAATATTTAAAAAAAATTATGACACGAAAATAAAAATTAATTTACATTACAAAAGTATTTATTAGTTACATACTATAGACTTTTTTAATACAAGAAGTTTTAATAAGCTCATTGGGATATACTGAATTAAAGATTGTTTAAGTATCTTTTATTTGGTTCAATATCTATTATATAAAAAAAAAATTAGGTATTTGGTGCTAATGGGAGAGTAATAAAAGATCAGTGAATACTTAGTTAATTCAAGTTAATTGGTCCGAACACATACGAAGCCTAACCACGATCCACAGTTACTCGTAGTTGACGACTCCGTAGAAATCTCTTGTCACTTCTTTTTCGATCGCTCTATGAGTTTGATCTGCAATACGTATTTTTTCATACATAAACAAATAATATAAAATTCTCTTAAATCAATAACAAATTAATTAAGCTTGACCCGTGCGAATATTTCGCACAATAACGGAATCATGAACAGATGCCGCCATCTACTTTCTTAAAAGAATGTAAACAATTCCAGCGCTTTTCCCAATTATGTTCAAGTTACATGCTGTCGTGTACATCAATTTTGAGATATGTACTTATTTTTCGTCATTAGAGGAAAAAATAATCTAATGTAATAGGTCGGGGAAAAAGTTTCTTCGCATTTAAAATGAAGACATTTTTTTCAATGTTTATTTACTTATAATTAAAGTATATATGTGCAATTTTGTTTGATGACTTTTTGCCGTCTTGAAGGTAGTGACATGATCCCGTTGCTGTAGAAATTTTGGATTTCTGAGCAAAAAAAACGCGACAAGTAGTTTTAGCAGTCCTCTCTTGATATTAAACCGACACCTTACCTAATGAATTCTGAAGAGACCGAAACAGGTGGGAATCAGAAATCACTTTTCATCACCAGTTATCAATCTCTTCAAAAACCCCGCAATTATTAAAGATTAAAATTAGTTAGTTATTAAATAGTTCTAGGATCGGTGACAAAAATGCTCCTTTGATTTCAGCGAATAAGTAAGTAACTAACCTTGGCTAAGTTTAGTCCAATCTCACTAAGCCGCTTGTGTTGGTATGTTAAGGGCTCATGAAGTTTCGCATCACCTCGCTTGTAGAAATCACTGTAGTCAAGTCGGAATGCCAATGTTTGTAAGGAAACCTCAGCATGCAATGCTAGTTTCAATATCAATGTCGTCACGTGACCCCTAAGTGCAAAAATAATTAATGCTTTAAAATCTAAACAACTATATGCAGCAGTATCTAACTTCACAAATGTAAATATAGCATATTTCTAATCTCTGTATTTCGGGCCTTAAATTTCATAACTCGCGAGTAACCTGTGCTGCCACTAAATAGTTGAATGCAACTTTATGAGCTGATTTGAAAAAAAAACATAAATAGGTAACCTGCATGTCTAAGAAAAAAAAATACACATGTTAAGTCCACCAAACGAAACCAAAACTGCCCGGTTCGAAAACCTCAAAAATGAGAATGGGCCGGTTCTCAGCAGTGGGACATTATATTCTGTTACTTTACTTTTTTAATCTTAAAATGAAATTTAATAATAAAGCTGCATTTGATTTGAAATTGGATGATCCAGAATGATTAAAACGCTATTCACTAGATACTTCATTTAAAAATAAAACCAAGAATCATATCAAAAATATTTCCTACAAATGTTTTAAAAAGCTTCTTTTTTATGGAAGAATGATCACCGCCGCCAATGAACATCATACCAGAGGAGTAGCAGATGTTGTTGCCGGCCTTTAAGAAAGGAATAGGCTCGTTTGTTGAACGTCCCTAAGTCGTATCGGTCCAGAAAAACCACTGGCGCCAGCAGATTCCATAAAGTACTTGTGCGTGGCAGAAAATTCCGCGAAAAACGCACTGTGCTGGAATGCCAATAATCAAGGTGGTGACTATGGAAATTTGAGCTGTGCCACAATGTGCGATGGTGAAAATCAAAAGCTGGTGGAAAAAAATAATAAAAGGATTGTAAGATGTGTGTCAGGATCGTAGGAAGTGGAAAGATATGTTCTCTGCCTACACCAATAGGAAAGAGGCGTGACTACATGTATGTATGTGATACCATGATTCTTCCAATTCCTGACGGAATATGGGCGTAATAATGTTTTTTATTATTATTTAGTTCAAACTTACTTAAAACAGTACAGAGATTTACGAGATCGTTTGATTTGAGCTCCTTAGCCCAAAAACATTTTATTAGTAAATTATTGGATATTTTATATAAAAACCTGTATGTACGAGTCCAGACATTAAGATCAGCTTTTCTATTAGCAAGGAATTGATGAAATATTTTCCTCTTTTCTTTATCTTGCGCTTCATCAGCTGCTGTGAATGCGTATTCGCCTAGAAAAAATTTATATACTAAAATTGTGGTACAAGTATAGCTACCGAGCCACTAAGATAATCGAATTCGTAATGTTCAGTAGTGTACTAAATATTTTATTATATTTACGCGAACACTACACATTTAAATGAAACTAATTTTACGGATTTTATCGCGTTTAATTTTTTACTATTTATAACCCGACGTTTCGAGTGCTTTACAGCACCCATGGTCACGGGAGGACTGAGGTGACAGATGTCCTGATGTCATAGTTAACCTGGGGTACCTTCAGTTTTTAATTATTATTTTTGGTCCGATCTACGCAGAAAGAAAAAAGCAAAAAGAAAAGAAAATTAGTTTCATTTAAAAGTGTACTAAAGCATAAAAAAGTTTACAAAAAAACCATAAATTTAAACACGTTAAAAACCATTTCTATGACTTTTTTCTGGTCTTAGTCTTTTTCTTGGTGGTAGGGTTTCCTTTGCAGTGCCAGTTATTGTACCGTTAAGCAATAGCTTGCAAACACCAGCATTTCGGTTTGAAGGCCACTGAAGCTAGTGTAATAATTACAGGAGATATCAGACTTTAGAACCAATGTCTTATGGTGACGAGCGCAGTGCGATCCTACACAAAATTTTCCAGTGAAAAGTAGGTGGCGCCGCGCTGTTAAATTTAGGTGTGGCTCTAATCATTAGGTAAATAACTTGTTCGTCTCGTCACTAACTTTAATAAAAATATATACGCATGGGTAACATTGATTGACAAGACGTAAGAAAAAATTTCATCCTTTCGTTTTTGACGGTCGGACGCGAAGAATTTGCGGCGTGGTTTTTTACTACGCAAACAAAGGATTGCAATTATTTGCTCACATCAGTCGTTCCAGACCGAGACAACATTTGCTTAAGTCTAGGCCGAATAGGCGAACATGCTCATCACCTCCGACCGCAACACTACTATCAGATTTGCGATCAAACATTGGTCTAGCTAGCTTCGATTTTTTTTTATAAGCCGGACAATGATAATGTAGTAACAGTCGTGCATTAAACACTATCGTACTGAACAAGTTGCTGTGTACTCTAAATTAAATACATTAATCACCTCTGGCCACCCTTTCAGCTTTCAACTGTTCGATGCGCTCGCGTCGGTCTAACTCGGCACGTATGCCCGTGTGTAGCGTCGTCTCGAAGCTGCGTAGTGCCAGCGTCTCATTTAACACGTTGCCCAAGTACGATTGCAGCTCCTTCCGAGAAATGTATAATTATCAGCAATTATAAATTAGAAAATAGCCATAAAAATATTTATCCATCTATATGTGGGTGTCGGGAAAATTAAATCCAGAGAATGGGCAGCAGAATCTTCCTGAAACACTAAATAAATAAACTGCGGTTCCCAGTCCACCTAATAAACATGGCAACTATAGCAAAATCTCCCAAAATGAAAGCTTCAAACTTTTGTGGCAATCTATGGGGGAGGCCTATGTTCAGCAGGGGATAAGTGATAGGCTGAAATTATGATGATGATCACATCTACAACACCGTTTTTTTATATAGCTAACGGAGTCCTAGACAGCCTCAGCGTTACATCGGGCGCAGGTAGGTTCGGACGAGGGATGCCTCTGTGTTTGCAGGTACACTGGCACTATAATATCTTCTGCGCAGTTGATAGCTGTCGACAATATTCGGACGTTGTCGCCGTGGCCGAAATCGACCAGGAGAACATCATCAAACAGCCACAAACTACGTCCAGGCCACATAATTTTTAATGTATAATTAATTACGAGTTGCAAAATTTGCTCTTTCATATATTCGCAACTTTGGAAAATTGAATATGTAATAAAAACTGGAGCTATAGCAAACATTAGTAAGGAAACATAAATAGAGATAAATACCATAACAAGGAAATTTCATTACTTCCTAAGCATGTCTCAGATTTTATATATATTTCGTAGAGAATATATAAAGTAGCACGTCTTTAAATGTGTATCAGAGTATACGGAACAAAGTTTGGGAACCCCTGCCAAAGAGGAATGATGAAATGCCTCATTGTGAGTAGTTCGGTTGACGGTCCGTAAATAATTTAGATCCATTTCATGGAACGATAAAGTGACAATGAGGCGTCGTATACGAAAAATTACACAAATCCAGAAATTGTCATATGTAAATAAAACATAGTGTAACTATTCAACTTTCACGTTGATAAAATTAATTTCGTGACCAGAAAATAGACTTAATTTTTTAAAGATTATTTCTAAAGGTTATTTCATTCTAGGCCATTTGAATGACATATTTTAATAAATTGTGATCGTCATAAGTAGGACCCTTTTATCTACGTTGTGTTATTGTTATTTATAGTAACTTGTTCTTTTAGGTGTATCATGGAAAGATGTTTATTCACTAGAGAAGCTGCAAGTCTTAGACAGTGTACGAATACGAATTAATTACTAATCCCTATACTCTTGTAAGGGGTTAACAATGGTTATTCATCAAAATATCTAATACAAGGAGTATTCCGCACTTGTATAAGGTTTACATTAAATTATTAATGACCCGCTACAAGCTATCGCTCCCCCAACATTTTTGTTTTAAAAAAAAATGTGGCGAAGGCACACGGCTCTAACACCCGCCGTGTGCGGTGAGCGCCTTCCATTCCAAGCGCTCCCCCCGACACAGGACAAGAAGTCGGGAACAAGGACCGTAGTCCACAGCAACACTGGCGATCCAGCAAAAAGAGGGCTTGGCCTCTTGCTAGTGCGTAAGCACAAACTTCGACCGAAGTCTCGCATGTCAATGCGTGTTTACATCATACAAGTATACAGCTAAGTCCAGTCTTCGTGTATGTACGTCGTACGGATTTGGCACACGTCGAGTAGTTATGGGCACTCGGCCCAATAAACTAATAAAGGCTTCCGTACGCGCCACCACTTCGTCAGACCGCTGCAACTGCAGATGATTATCGAGTGTGTGGAATCAAAATCTAATACAAGGTCAGCACGGCAATTTGCCGAACAGTGTTAGAGCCACGCATCAGCTTTTGTTGTTGCATGAATGGGCCGGCTCGACCAGGGAAGTACCACGACCTCACAGAATACCGACGTGAAGTAGATGTTTAACAATCCTCTGCGTTTCGTCTGATGAGTGCAGGTAACCGGAGGCCCACCGACCCCTCCCCCAAAACATGGTAGCGGAAACAAAAAATCTACCCCCGGTGCTAGAGAATCCCCCTCTGGGCACCCGCGCTCGTCCTACCAGTCGCTACCTGAGCGTGGATCCACAGGCTGCCCCTCGTATTCTGGGGGAGGGGGGGGGGGGGGCAAAGTTCCGCTCTACTCCCGAACTGTTCGAGGCAAACGTAGCAAAAAAAACTACGGCACCCCTTACCACGCTTGCCGTGGATTTCTGCAATATCAGGGGACTACATTCCAATCTTGATGCCGTCCACTACCATCAGGAGACGGCAAAGCCCGCCTTGCTTTTTCTTACCGAGACGCAGATATCCTCTCCGACGGAATCCTCTTATCTTTCCTACCCGGGGTACAAGCTGGAACATTCCTTTGTGCCCCGGGTCGGGGTTTGTGTGTACGTCAGAGAGGATATATGTTCTCAACGCCTCGGCAGCCTTGAAGGTAGGGACCTGTCCACCCTTTGGCTACGCATAGACAGCGACGACCACCCTCGCGTCTATGGGTGCCTCTATAGGTCCCACAGCGGTAATACCGAAACTGACCGACTTATCGACCACATCCAAATTCGGCTGCAGATTCTGTGCTACAGCAGATTCCACCCGCAGAGATCATGATACTCGGCGACTTCAACGCCCACCACGCCGAATGGCTTGGATCGCGAACCACCGATCATGCGGGGAGATCTGTCTGTGACTTTGCCCTGGCATATGATCTGACACAACTGGTTACTTCGCCGACGCGGGTACCAGATGTGGAGGATCATACACCTTCCCTGCTGGATCTTCTGCTGACCTCTCATCCGGACGGCTATGTGGTCTCGGTCGATGCCCCTCTGGGATCTTCGGACCACTGTTCAATCCGGAGTACAGTGCCTATCATGTGCCCAATGCGATCGCGATCTGCAGGTTCGCGCCGTGTATGGCACTACTGGTCGGCGGATTGGGATGGGATGCGGTCTTTCTTAGCATCCTACCCATGGGGGCGGGTTTGCTTCTCGCTGAATGATTCCGACGTCGTTGCCGGGTCTGTCGCCGATGTGGTGCTTCAGGGAATGGAACTCTTCGTTCCATCCTCTGTGGTGCCCGTCGGCGGTAGGTCTCAACTTTGGTTTGGTGGCACCTGCAGAATGGCATCTCGACAAAAGCAGCAGTGTTATCGGGCCTGGGCTTATGCATCGGCGTCTCGGGATTTAATAAACAGCGACTTTAAAAAGAAGTAAAACTCTGCTTCCAGGTCCTTCAAAAGAGTAATTGCTACGGCAAAGTCGGAGCAAATTGGCAGAATTGGCGAGAAACTAGGTCGCCTTCCTTCGGGAACCCCTGCGTTCTGGTCTCTCGGAATTTCTGTCAGCCATCACTACCATCTCTGCACAGGGAGGACGATTCGCTGGCCCATGACGCAAAGGAGAAAGACGATCTACTGGGCTCTCTTTTTGCGTCCAACTCGACTCTTGACGACAGGGGGAGCTCACCGCCGACAATCCCGCGGTGTGAGTGCTCTAAGCCAGACATCAGGTTCTGGCAAAGCTCAGTGCGCAAAGCACTACTCTCCCTAGATATCAACAAGTCAAGTGGGCCTGATGGCATCCCGCCTATTGTGATTTCCGGTCTTTTCCGGTACTCCTACTCTCTAGGCGTCGTCCCGAAGTCATGGAAGACAGCTTTGGTGCACCCGATCCCTAAAAAAGGCGACCGCTCAGATCCGTCCAACTACAGGCCGATTGCCATCACCTCCTTGCTCTCTAAAATTATGGAGTCCATTATGAACTGCCAGCTCTTGAGGTACTTAGAGGAGCACCAGCTGATTAGCGACCGCCAGTACGGTTTCCGTCGAGGTCTCTCGGCTGGTGATCTTCTAGTGTACTTCACTCATCGATGGGCGGAGGCAGTCGAGAGTAAGGAGGAGGCCCTGGCAGTTAGCTTGGACATTGCGACCTGCGACTGCGAACCCCAAGAAGACACAGGTTTGCGCGTTTACCGCTAAAAAGAAACCCTTCGTCGTATCATCTCATTTTAAGAGCACTCCCCTCGTTGCCTCAGCCAGTATCGGTATTCTTGGCGTCGACATATCGAGTGGCGTTCAGTTTCGCGGTCACCTGGAAGGGAAGGCCAAATTGGCTTCCAAAAAGCTTGGCGTCCTCAGTAGAGCGCGACAGTACTTCATGCCGGCCCAACGCTTGCAACTTTATAAGGCGCAGGTTCGGCCGCACATGGGGTACTGTTCTCATCTCTGGGCGGGGTTGCCCCAGTGTCAGCTACTTCCATTCGACCGCATTCAACGGATAGCGGCTCGAATCGTCGACGACCATGTTCTATCTGATCGGCTTGATCCACTGGCTGGCGAAGATATGTTGCATCCCTTTGCATTTTTTATAAGATCTACCATGGGGAGTGTTCCGAAGAATTGTTCGGATTAATTCCAGCCGCTGATTTTCACCATCGCACATTGCGGCACAGCTCAAAATTCCATCGTCACCACCTTGATGGTTGGCATTCCAGCACAGTGCGTTTTTCGCGCAATTTTCTGCCCCGCACAAGCACTTTAAGGAATCTGCTGCCGCCAGCGGTTTTTCCGGACCGATACGACTTAGGGACCTTCAAGAAAAGAAAAGAGCCTATTCCTTTCTCAAAGGCCGGCAACGCATCTGCTATTCCTCTGGTATTGTAGATGTAAATGGGCGGCGGTGATCACTTACCATCAGGTGAGCCGCTTGCTCGTTTGCCCCCTCTTACATTAAAAAAAACCACCAAGTTTCCAGTTATCATTCATTTGTGGGAATTTACTGAGGGGTTTATTTAATATTGTTGTTATTCAACAAATTGGGGGGCAGACAGTCTGCAGTCTCGTTATAGAGAGACCCAACTTGGACAAAGCTAAAGAAAATGTGAGTCAAACCAAGTGCAAGACGCAACCATTATACTAACGACATCTAAACAACTGCCACATGGACGCATTGCCACAGGTGCAAGAAGCATCAATACGACTATCGCTCAGACATACACCAACACAAGGGCCTCTATACGGTCTTAGCAAACATCTTCTGCAAAAACCTCCGTCAACCAGAATCATAAGTCGTATTGAATCAGATGCGACTCATTCATATAACCGCCACTAAAACACAATACCACAATAGCATCTATGTGATAGTCACAATAATATGTGACTATCACGTAGATGGTGCCTCCTCACAACACACCTATATGATAATTATCGACTGTGGCAAAAGTTGTTTAACTAAAAAATTACCAACGTGTCATAGTAGCAAGCCACTAAAACGCAGGTGTATGAACCATGTATCATAGAACTAACGCTCTAAGACATGGGGCGAAAGAATAAGCTCCAGCACCGAAATGCTAAAAGCCACACCCTCTCTGATGTGATTGTATGAAAGTCTAATGAATTCTCTATAATAATAATTTTAAGTTCCAACTCATCTTTATAATATCATTTCTTACAAGAGACCTTCAATAATAAACCATTTTTATCATATACTTTACTTACATAGGATCTTTGTAAGGAACATTAGCACTAAGCAACTTGATGCTGTAGAGAGTCATGCTCGACCTCACACACATAGGTGTTTAACTGTTTGGTATGCCCCTCCGCGCGGTACTCAAGTCTCGGATTTGTAGTATGATGTTAGCTATACACGAACACTCTCTAGTTTTAAGATAAGGCCGAGGAGATTAGGACTAGGTTTTATAGTTGGCATTACACAAACACTTTCCAGTTTTAGAGATAGGATTATAAATTTTCAATGCACGAACACTTTCTTATTATGAATTACTATATAGAGCATTTTCCATAAAAATGAAGTTAATTTTATATTGTAATATTTTTAATTAACTTCTATAGTACTTCGAGAGATAAGGTCTCTTGGATATATTTTATAGGTTTTAAAGTAAATTTTGGGCACTGATCTATGTAATATTATGCCTACAAGTATTAAATTGAAAATTATGAAACTTCACTACTGGGATTGGTCCTCATATATATTATCCCAACTTTTTTGGACCACCATTTTTTTTGTAATAATTTTTAATATTTTCTTAATCTTTCTAAAACGTAAAAATACGTAATTAGAGATAGTATATCGTTACAATAGCAAACTGCTAAGTAATTTACAACAACGCAATACCTGCGTAGTTTGATGTATCATGGCGTGTATGGAGTGCCTCTCGAGCGCGTTGTGGTGCAAGCGGAGCAGCGAGTCCAGGTGGTGTCCGCTGGCGGCGGCGGCCAGCAGCTCGGCCCAGGCCGGCTCCGCGCCCACGCAGCTCGCCTCCTGCAGCGCGCCGCACAGCCGCAGCGCCTCGGCGCGCAGGCACGACACGCGCCGCATCAGACCCCATACCTCTGCAACGGAATATAGAATCATTCCCTCGTGCACGACTCGACTACAGTTGACAAAAAAAATACATACGTACGGGACGGGACGGGTGGCGAACCACGTCGCCGCCATTTTGGTACGAATCAAAATATTCTTACTCCCCATTGCGTTGCCACGAGCACGAGAAGTATAGTGACAGCATTGGATATTATGGTGTTATTTTGCACGAATATAAGCTATCCGTACAATACCTTAGTCGCCCCTTACGATACCTCGGTAGGAAAGATAAAGGTGCTTTTATAACTTTATTATAATATATATGTGTTATAGTGCCACACGTCCTAGCGACAACGTAGCGGCACCCAGACATCTTCACTTTCCCGTCAAAGAATCACGATTTGTGGCTTTGGTGTGATTCGGTTAACATCTACGTAGGTTATATTATATCGCATTATATATATATATCAATCATTGAACTACTGTGCAAGTAATCTACTCGTAGACGGATGCACGAGTACAATCGCCAGCATGCAGTGCACATGTACTCGTCTCTTATCGACTTTCTTAAGAGGGGAATCTCTTGGATCGCAGCGACCCCCTCCTGTTTATCGGTGATCATATTATTTGTTAACTGGGGTTGGAGTACAGCGGTGCAGCGTCGTTGTACTCCTTACTCGCGGGCCAGCGTGAAGCTGTCAAAGTCGCCAGGCTAACGGAGTACTACATATTCAAAAAAACGTGTGCAGGTTGAATGCGGTAAAGTGAAAACTAAACATCTTGAGAATGAGACGAATGCAGAGTATAAGGATTATTTATTATAATATTGTTACTAAGGTATACATAAAATATTTTAAATTACATAACATATCGTACAAACTCCAAGTTTTCAATTTCAGCAAATGACATGAGTGGCTTATGGTAACTAAATTATGAAAAATGCTTTGGTTTTGATTTGATCAATATATCTTTGAAATACAGCGGTAATTACTGCTTTTTATCCTGTTGTCGAGCTAATGAAGGCAAAATCTACGAAGAAATAGAAGATTTGGACGAATTCGAAAATATAATTTAGGAAACACCGTACCTACCGGCTACTCACCTCTACCTCATTCTATATATCTCTTTCTAGTGGCGCTTGTCCGTTTCATCGAATTTCAAATCACAATGATCCTAAAGAAGTTTTCACATTCAAAAAAACGGGTGAACGTACCGGGCATACACTTGAGCTGCTTATGCAGTATGATGTGGTCGCGCCAGGCGCGGTGCAGCGCGTGCTCGATGCGCTTGACGCGCCACAGCTGCGCGAACAGCGCGCGGTACCGCGCCGCGCACGTGGCCGGGAACAGCGTGCCCAGCGGCCCGTCCACGCGGTACTGCAGCGCGAACACGTCCCAACCGCTGTCCTCGCGCCCGTCGCCTGCATACATACACATACATACACTCACGCCTTATAAGGGGTAGGCAGACTCCTCATGCGTAGCTCAGTTTTTAATCCCCGTGGGAAACGAGACGTAACGGATGGCGAATTAAAATTTTGGTAATCATGTATAATATTTAAAATATGGTACGAGTATTATTCTGCACGAATAAAGGCTGTCCGTACAATACCTTAATCGCCTCTTACCGACGCCTCGGTAGTAAAGAGGTAGGTGTTGTTCTTCTTTGCCGGACACTTATCGGCTATCGCCTGGAATCACCTGACAATGTCTTCACCGATCTCGGCCGCTAAATAACAAGACGGGCGTACCGTTTACCTGATGGAGAGTGTAAGTGTCACTGTGGTGGTGGGTTCATATCGGAACACAGTAATGCTTGCACAGTGCCTCTTGGCGGCGAAATAACTAGTATTTTATTAGTACCTACCAAGACGGACTCCTTCAAATAAATAGTAATCTACCGGTGATATACAAAAGTTAACATCTGCGTAGGAGAACTAAGTTCAATTCCCGTTGCCGGACCACTAAGATTGTTAATTGCAATTTTAAAGGCGGTGAAGGAAAACTTTGTGAGGAAACCTGATGTCATAACAAGTAACTTCTTAAGAGTATTTTATATATATGGGACATTCAAAACCCATTCAAGGCTCTTTTATATCATTTTTCTGACCAATTGCAATACATTAGCGGTGTGGTGTAAGAGCGAAAGGCGGCGTAAGAGAATATACAACGCTGTTTCATCCCATGGGTGTCGTAAAAGTCGACAGAGAGAAAATTAAAAGCAGAAGATGGACAGCAGCATCTTTCTGGGACATCTGAATTAATATACTGTGGTTGCCAACCCGCCCGCCAAGCGTGGCGGCTATGGAAAAATTCCCTCAAAATGAAAGCTACAACCTTTTGTGGCAATCTATGGGGGAGGCCTATGTTCAGCAGTGGACTAATGATAGGCTGAAATGATGATGATGATGTCGCAAACAGAAGAATGTAAAAAATAGTAAAAAAAGACGGCGTTTGTCTGACCTACTGGCAGGCTGATATTCTGACTGTAGACCTACGTAGTCTTAAGGTAATACAATATTATGTTTCTTTTTTACATACAGTTAGGATACAGATTGACGTGCAAGCGGGCGAGAACGTGAGGCGGCTCGAACTGCGCGTTTGTGGCGCGGACGGCCGCTTCTAGCGTGCACGTCAAGTTGTGTACGTAAAGCGATGTTGCCGGCTTATTAAGCTCCTCTCTGTAAAAAAAACAATAATTAGTGTTTAACGCTGTAACTTATATGTTAAGCACAAAAAAGCCAAAGGTAACACTTTGACAAAGAAAATTGGTTTCATTATTTTATTTAATTTACAACATCTCTGTTCAGCAGATTTTTGAAGGTCCCTTCGTGAGTACATCAAGTAGGTAGAATAAACACAATGTAGCATCTACGCGCACCGACCTATGAGAACATAAAATCTCGTTCGCCTCGCGTCATCGAGTTGCGCGGTATTTGTAGTTTGAAATAGATTCTCTAGTGCGTAGTAACAACTGAATAGCAACCAGTGATACTTACTGCAGCAGCGTCATGAGGTGGTGCACGAAGTCGCCCTGCGCCAGCAGCAGGTAGCGGCGGTGCGCGGCCAGGTGGTCCAGCAGGTGGTGGTGCGAGGTGAGCGCGCTCAGCAGGCGCTGCGACGCCGCCGCGTGCGCCGCTGCCACGCCTGCGCGCAGGCCCGACGCCTCCCACCACGCGGCGCCGGCTGAGTCCTCGTTGCCGTCACCTGTCATTTTTTTTTATAAGATAGAGAAGGTCTGTCCAATGCACGGCCCGCGACGCGTTTATCTAACGCAAATACGAAATTTTCCTTTTACTTGATTTATTTTGTAAAAAAAAAATTTATTTTTATGGAATCAAAAATAAATAAATTAATTAATGAGATATTTATTCATATAGCAACTTTTCCGTCATTATTTTTAGGGGAATTTTTGATCCAGAGTGTATTTATGTGCGCTTTAACATGTTTGGCAATCGAAATGTGACGTCCACCGTGCCAGTACTTGACGTTAATGGTCCGACAGCGGATGCTCGTCGTCTACTGGGCTTACATTTGTCGTTCGATGCGGCCAAAAAAATTTACTAAATTGATTAGAGCAATATAGTAATTTTTTTTGGCCATAGACAGCCCTACATGACGACCTGATGATAATGGCAACGTCTATAACAAATGCTGTGTCACTCAAAACTTGACACACTGACCACTTCTGTGTGGCACCATCTGCGCCCGTCTCCCTGAAAAATCAGTTCGTATGTCAAGTACAAGCTCTCAGTGCAGATCGCGCAGAGTGCGGAAAACCTACTTAGCTTAAATATGGTAATCAATAAATATTTTTAATCAATCAATCAATATATTCTTTATTGTACACCAAATACAGGAATAGGCACAAAAATTTACAAAAAAAAGTGTAAAAATATGTACAATACGCGGCGGTCTTATCGCTCAGAAAGCGATTTCTTCCAGACAACCATTGTAAACGGAATTGTTGTGATTAAGAAGGGAGCAGAAGGGGGTGTACATAAATTAATGTGAAGCACATGGTGAAGGCATTCGTAGATAAAAGCAATAGACTAAAGTTCGGGAAAAGGGAAGCATAAAATCATAGTTCCAAGAAATGAGCTTTTACGAGTTTTTTTTAAAGGAACAAAGGGACTTAGCTTGTCGAATGTGTAGGGGTAAAGAATTTCATAATCGCACAGCTGTGACCGTAATAGATTTCTTGAAGAAAGAGGAGGAATGCATAGGAGTTTGGAGGGAGAGATTGACAGAAGAACGAAGGAACCGTTCATGGGAGAGGGAAATATACTGAAAGCGGTCTTTCAAGTACTTAGGAGTGCAGGGATTGAACAGCACGCAGTACAAAGCAGAAAGAATATGAGTATTCCTGCGAAGTAGAATTGGGAGCCACTTGAGCTGTTTACGAAAATCGGAAACATGATCATATTTGCAAAGCCCAAATATGAACCGTAGGCACGAATTTTGAATTCGCTCAAGTTTATCAAGCTGCACTTCGGTAATGTCAAGATAGCAAATATCAGCATAGTCAAGGATGAGCAGAAGTAATGAATGAGCGAGCGCAACTTTAGTAGCAGTGGGGAGGAAATTAAGCACTCGTCGTAGAGAGCCTAGAGCAGAGAACATTTTCCTACTAGTCTCATTTATCTGTGGAGTCCATGTCAGACAGGCATCAAAATATATTCCTAGATTCTTCACCTTATTACTGTATGGGATAACAGTATCGTTGAGAATAATTGGTGGTAGACTAGACCAGTCGATTTTAGCAGCTAATCTAGAACTCCCAATGATAATGGCTTGAGTTGTCGTCGGATAAAACCAGGTCACTCGCGTACTATGAAATTTTAAAGCGAGCGCCTAGGCCCTGAGCTACCGCGGCTCTGCGGTGAAGGAAAACATCGTGAGAAAACCTGCATGTCTGAGAAATTAAACAAAAAAATCGAAGACATGTGCAGTCCGCCAACCCGCATTGGAGCAGCGTGGCGGATTCTACCTAGCTCCAAAACCCTCTCAGAAATCAGAGGAGGCCTGTGCTCAGCAGTGGGACATTTATAGGCTGAAACTTTACTTTTTTATCTACCCTAGATACTCCAAATTGACTGTCAATCACGAAAAACTATTTTATAAGAGTTCATCTTCAATAAACCGTCCAGACATAATCATTGATTCGAAGCGTCTCCCATATCTCATTAATATATAAAGCGTGTCATTACTTGCATTATCTGAAACTCAGCGTTTCAAACAAAGAGGCAATTCAATGTGATGTGTTACACACGCCCCGACCGTAATTCCAACTAATAAAGCTAAAGGAACAAACACAGCCGCCAGTGTGAGTTATTTCGTTGTCTATACAACGAATAGCTCTAGCCTTCACGGATGTGCTTAAGCACTGTGAGTGTGTGTATATACCGGTATGTGGTTTGAGAAGCGCCTGCAGGTGATGCGCGTGGTCGCTGGGCCCCAGCTCGTCGGCGCACGCCTCGCGCATGAACACCACGCTCTTGCCCGTCGCCAGGATCTGCGCCGCCTGCTCGCGGGACATGAACGACGGCACCATCCATTCCCTGCCATCCAAATAATACAAGACATACTAACTGCCCCAACTACTCGATCAGCGCTGTTTAAGGTTTCATTAAAATTACTTTGCTATAGGTAAATTATATCAATATAACATTTATTTTAGATGGTTCCAACATCATTTGACTTTTGCGACAAATAAAAGTTAATAGCGAGTTATTAATTTCTAAATTGCCACCGCCATCCGCCACATATCGAAAATATTATTTACATCAAATCAACTCTTGCCAGCACAAAATTTATATAATGCTTTAGATCAAGTGCAGCAAAAGCACCATTCTTTGTGTATTATTTAAAAAATAAACACTCTACCTTACTCTGTATTTATCGTGCCACATCCTGTCGATTGGCACGCCACTTCTACTTTCGATAAAAAACTCGTTGAATGGGTCGTCGATTTCCCCTAAAAGTTAAAATTTATTACAATAATAGTAAATATAAATGTAGGAGAAGCTAATACAAAATATTATTTAAGTCAATTAAGTAAGAAATGCTTGAATATACCATGAAGGAGCCATCGCGTCAGCATAATCAGCAATGGATATGTGAGAGCGGTAAGTAGACGTCGAGCAAGAGTCGCGACGCGCTCGTCGCCGTGACGCACGAACCGATGAACGCATGAAGCAAGTTCACCACCTACAACCGGAAACACGATTGACGATTTAGGAGTATTATTTGAAAGGTCACATTTGTCTCATGGCCGTGTGGTGGCGGCTCGTTAAAAGAATACTACCACTCCATCTCATCCACTGGATCTCGTAAAAGGCGAGTAAGGAATTAAACTGCACTGTGCACCCAACAGCGCATGGTGGCGATGGGCTCACCGCCTATCACACCAAGTGTATTATATTGTTTTGGTGAAACGTGGATTGTGGCAGTCATCTGTTTTTGCAGTGAGTACCCAGTCTCTGACTACCCCTTATGGGATACAGTCGTGATCTTATGTATGTACATTTGTCTCACAGGTGGACATAATAAGTAAAGGATCAAAAATTTTAGATTTTATTATAAGTTATACTAAAGAAAAGAGAAAGTTATACTATAACTAGTCTGGCCATAAATACTGTTACATAAAAACTTTTCTTTTTTTAACTTATTAATTATTTTGAATTTGGAACACGTATATTATTTTAAAAAGTCCTTTCGATTTCGCGCCATTTCACATATTTTTTCGTGTTCATTATCAAATTACAATATGGAATGGGGTGCTAAAGAAAATAGGAATGCAGTGATCGCCTTGCACAAAGTGGGTGAGGAGCCGTCGGTCATATTCCAGACACTTCAAAAGCTTGGTATCAGCCGTATGTTCGTATATCGTACTATCAACAGATACAACAACACTTCCTCTGTCGAAGACCAGAAAAGATCGGGGCGGCCGCGTGCTGTTAGAACTACAAAGGCTGTTAGAACTACAAAGGCTGTTAATGCTGTTAAAGCCGGAATTCGTCGAAACCCCATTAGGAAGCAAAAAATCTTATCGCGAGAAATGAAGATTCCTGCTAGGACTCTGTCGCGTATTATATATAAAACAAGACCTGAAGCTCGGTGCTTATCGTCGATGTACAGGACATGCCCTAAATCAATCTTTACAATTGAAGAGAGTGGATCGATCAAAACGCCTTCTGTCGCGATACGCAGGTGAAAGGCACGGAACTCTTTACCGATAAAAAAAGTTTTCACGATTGAAGAACACTACAATAAGCAAAATAATAAAGTGTACGCTCACGGTTGATAAAGAAGCTGCTCAAGTGGTCGGAAAGGTACAAAACTACATTTTTGTGAAAAAGGAGTGAAAACTTCAGCCAAAGTGTATCAAGATACAGTCTTGGATCATGTTGTGAAACCTCTCAGCAATACACTTTTTAAAAATATACCGTGGACTTTCCAGCAGGACTCTGCACCTGGTCACAAGGCATGAACTACCCAAGCCTGGCTTGAAACCATCGTTCCGTACTTTATAAGAGCTGAAGACTGGCCCTCATCTAGCCCAAACCTCAACCCTTTAGACTTCAAATTATGGTCAGTTTTGGAGGACATGGCCTGCTCTAAACGACACGGCGACATTGAGTCTCTTAAAAAATCTTTGGAGCAAGCAGTGGCGAAATTTCCCTTGGAAACAGTGCTTAATCCATAGAGTCGTGGCCAAACACATTAAAGGCCTGTATAAAAGCCAAAGGTGGCCATTTCAAATAGATTTTTTTGTCTAATAAATATGTAGGTATCAATTTTAATAGTATTACATTACTTCATTAAAAAAATGCATTTTCATTTGTAACTGAACTTATGGCCGGACTAGGTAGATGTTGTATAAGTCTCGTTAGGAGCATGCTGGAATATGTGAGTGTTGTTTGGCGACCACATTATGATACGCATTCACACGATATAAGCTTAGAACGTATTGTACTCGTTTGCCGCGGCGAAAATAAATCAATTAACCTTACCTTACCTTACAGAGTATTCTGCAACATTTCAGAATAACTCCTTTATATACGCGCAGAGTAATTGTAGACGCATTGTTAATTTTTAAATTACTATATAATTAACTGTCTCGGATTATTAAAATATAGTCAATTTCGTGCTCCATCCCGATATCCCCTTAGCTGTATCACCACACTTAGCTGTGTAACATCGCTCTGTCCACCATTACGTAGGACCATTCTTCAATATCTAGACTATCTAAAATGATCAACGGCTGAAGTGATCGTGTAGATATACACTTGTATTCTATTAGCAAATTTTAAAGAACTATTCATAATAATTTTTCTCAACAACAGTTATGGTAAATTATTATAAAAAAATATCCTTATTGTAGTAACACTTATTCACAGTGCAAGTGGAGCTAGCCTTTTAAGTGAGTGTTGCGCTATGTTACGGCCGCCTGACGGCGGGTACAATTAAACACAACAAAAATGTTACAATTATTTATTATATAATAAAGAAATGAATATCTCAAATCAAAGAAAATAAATTAAATAATTAAAATGATCTCTAAGTTTCTAGATATAACTACACCGGGGTGTGGATTCTAAGCACAGGGGAATCTTCTGTCTTTAACAACCTATGTGCGCTGGGAACTTATCTTGGGACTGTCCCATCTGTGCAGCTCGTAGTTCACAATCTGTGCGGTGGACATGCAACCCGTAGTTTACAATCCGTACAGTGAACGCGCAACTTGTAGTTCACTATCCGGCCAACCCGTAGTTCTCAATCCGTACGGTGGGCGAGCAGCCTGTAGTTTGCTATCCGTACGGTGGACCCCCAGTCTCCAAGGGGGTCGAAAATTGATGCTATCTGCTTTATATTTTCTTCTTGTTTTAGTATAGCATTGATTTTGCTGCTTTTCAAAATGAGAACAAATAATTACGAATATGGATTACGTACAGTTGTCGTGCGAACTCTCTGGCGTCGAAAAGTGTTTCTACCTGCGCGAATTCGTTTTTATATCGGGACGGCCTACCTCCTCCCTGAGGCGCAAATAGGTACTCTCAGATTTCTAGAACCTTCGAATGACACGAGATGGATATATGGAAGGAACGGTTCAACCGAATAAAGTCACGCCCTAAACTATTGTTTATATTCTAGAACTTTCTTGTGCTACTGAGATAGCAATAATCGAACCGAGCGAAATGGAATCATTTTCGAGTAGTTTACCCGTTGTTCGCTATTGTATTTCTTCTAGATCTTTCCATGTTGTGGGCGTTTGTTATTAGATGTTCTAGAAAGAATCCGACTTCCGGTACCAAAGAATACCTTATATGGACATTACGATGCTATCGCTAGTTAAAGCGCGCGGTTTCCATTTGTTGTAACAACTAGTTATTTTGTTTGTTTGTATGTAATGAATTTATGTTTTTATTTTATATTTTAGAACCTTGTTACAACGTAACAATACCCCCTCTCCCAGAGAAAGGATTTTACGTAGTAAAATCCGCTGCGGTAAGCGCCTAAGAAGGACAGAACCGCCCAGTAACTGTCTCACTTTCATACCTCCCCTAACAAATACCTACCATGCGACCTAGCATACGACCTGTCAAAGTTGTCTGAGGAAATTTATGATCAACAGACTACCATACAACTAGAGTACAACTCTATTAATAGATTGGACTCGAGAACAGCACTGCATGACAAAGAGCGTCTAAAAGGAAGAATACTGTAACGTGAAACAATCTGACGTATCGGCACTGTGAAATACATTGGTCTTTGATGAATTTGTTACAGTCACGACCCGCTGTAACGAGAAAATTAGTGTAGGCTTATTTAAAGAGTCACTACCCGCTCTACGAGAAAATTAGTGTAGGCTTATTTAAAGAGTCACTACCCGCTCTACGAGAGAATTAGTGTAGGCTTATTTAAAGAGTCACTACCCGCTCTATACGCGCAGAACGCAAAACAACGAGACGAATCCGACCCATACAAGAGGTCGCAGCCCGCCATAAATGCGCAAAACGCAAAAAAAAACCAATCTCCCAACTAAACGTCAACTTTCGTGTAGGCTTATTTTAATTCATCAAAGACAACGTAGACAGAGACCGAAGCGTAACAACTTTTAATTAAAAATTATTGTAAAAAATTTTAAACCGATATTCCGAAACACTAAGTATCCAGGAAAACATGAATCGAACCGTTAATAGTGACGACTATGATAAATATACGAATAATTGATTAAAACAAAATTAAATAAACTCAGGCGGCATTGCGAGTACGTCTAGTCTTTAGCGAATTTGTTACAGTCACGACCCGCTGTAACGAAAAGAAAGCAGCAGACAAGTAGACCTATACCAAGAAACTGTCATACTCCACTAAAAATTTGCAAAACGCAAATAAACAAAACGTGTGTAGACCTATAAAGAAGTCATACAACACTAAAACAAAACTCCCAATCAAAACATCAAAATTCGTGTAGGCTTGTTTTAATCCGCTAAAGACAAACATAATCAATTACGGAACGAGATAATGGTGGGTTTAATATTTGCCGATACATGATAAAATAAAACGAATGCTAATATATCATAATATTGAATAACAACCCTAAAAAAATTATGAGTCGAACCCACGAAACAGAACGAAAATGATGAGGTAAATCCAACGTGTACAACCAACGTGAATATAACAATATAATAAGTAACTTGATATGAGGTCAGAACCCTATGAAAGTGTGACAACATACTACTCTAAAAAAAAAATATTAAAATCGCGTCCGCAGGATATTCCGAAATAATTTTATTTATTTGTACTCTAAGATCCTCATTCCTTTCCTTAGGTTCTAAACCGCGTATGGTTACTTCATACGTGAGCTCCGGTTTAGTTAAATGTAAATATTTAAAGGTACGGTCCATTTTTAAAAAGAATTATTTAAAGAAATTGGCTAAGTTCAAGCTAATTTGAAATAAATATTTTTATTAAACCCCTAAATTGAAAATGGCTTTAATATTGTGTGAGACAATTAATCGAAATGAAAATTGTGAACTGAAATATTTTAAACCAACACGTGACGAAATGTGACACGATTGTGGGCAATGTTAAAATAAGTTATTAAGAACGATGTAAAATAATGTACGTAACCGCTATTTATCCTTTCAGAGCAAAAAATAAAAATAAAAAAAATGAATGCAATAATGCACCAATAAAAAATAATATCTTTGAAAGGAAATGTCAATTACGTATTAAACACAAATGCAAAATACAAATGCAAAAAAACATGAAATGTAAATTCACAAAAATCAGAATGCAAAATTAAAATAAAAAAAAAAAAAAAAAATGTTTTTGCCCACTGTACAGTTCACTCGTATTTGGGTAATCAGAGATGTTATTTGATTACCCGGCGGAGCCAGATGACAATAATCGGCTACCCGTTCTTCTTTTAGGAGAAACGGGTCGGTGGTACCACCCCGTTCAGCCTCGTCCGCAAAGGCTTACCACCTGGAACTGAAAGATACCGACATCACGAGAGTACAAAAAACTTCCCTGTGCTTTGCCTTTTCAACGTGGGCGCCACTTGTTACGGCCGCCTGACGGCGGGTACAATTAAACACAACAAAAATGTTACAATTATTTATTATATAATAAAGAAATGAATATCTCAAATCAAAGAAAATAAATTAAATAATTAAAATGATCTCTAAGTTTCTAGATATAACTACACCGGGGTGTGGATTCTAAGCACAGGGGAATCTTCTGTCTTTAACAACCTATGTGCGCTGGGAACTTATCTTGGGACTGTCCCATCTGTGCAGCTCGTAGTTCACAATCTGTGCGGTGGACATGCAACCCGTAGTTTACAATCCGTACAGTGAACGCGCAACTTGTAGTTCACTATCCGGCCAACCCGTAGTTCTCAATCCGTACGGTGGGCGAGCAGCCTGTAGTTTGCTATCCGTACGGTGGACCCCCAGTCTCCAAGGGGGTCGAAAATTGATGCTATCTGCTTTATATTTTCTTCTTGTTTTAGTATAGCATTGATTTTGCTGCTTTTCAAAATGAGAACAAATAATTACGAATATGGATTACGTACAGTTGTCGTGCGAACTCTCTGGCGTCGAAAAGTGTTTCTACCTGCGCGAATTCGTTTTTATATCGGGACGGCCTACCTCCTCCCTGAGGCGCAAATAGGTACTCTCAGATTTCTAGAACCTTCGAATGACACGAGATGGATATATGGAAGGAACGGTTCAACCGAATAAAGTCACGCCCTAAACTATTGTTTATATTCTAGAACTTTCTTGTGCTACTGAGATAGCAATAATCGAACCGAGCGAAATGGAATCATTTTCGAGTAGTTTACCCGTTGTTCGCTATTGTATTTCTTCTAGATCTTTCCATGTTGTGGGCGTTTGTTATTAGATGTTCTAGAAAGAATCCGACTTCCGGTACCAAAGAATACCTTATATGGACATTACGATGCTATCGCTAGTTAAAGCGCGCGGTTTCCATTTGTTGTAACAACTAGTTATTTTGTTTGTTTGTATGTAATGAATTTATGTTTTTATTTTATATTTTAGAACCTTGTTACAACGTAACAGCTATTTATTATATAAGTGCATGTTTCTGTATATTTATTTTATTTTATATTTAAACTTTACTGATTTCCCCATAAAAGAATACAATTGGCGGACTTAATGCCAGTTGGCATTCTCTGCCAGGGCGTAGTGAAACATTGTGGCAGGTGTAAAATTCAAACAATCTCAATAGTTAAAAGCTATTAATAAATATAGAACACAATATAAAAAATACTCAAAATACTTATTAAATAAATACATAAAAATATATAATTATGATAAATATACAATACACAATTATGCACATACATATAAACTAACACACATATACACATACATATACAGAAATACACGTAATGGTTCAACATAAATTTGTAAAAAGAATCCATAAACAATTTTAGATGCAATCTTTAAAATAATGCTCCTGTATTAACCTCCTAAAGCTTATCTTATTTTGAGCTTGAAGGAAAACATCGTGAGGAAACCTGCATGTCCGAGGAATAGAAATATTTCGAGGACATGTGAAGTCTGCCAACCCGCATTGGAGCAGCGTGGCGGATTCTTCCTAGCTCCAAAACCCTCCCAGGAATGAGAGGAGGCCTGTGCTCAGCAGTGGGACATTTATAGGCTAAAACTTTACTTTACTTTAATGTCATCGGGCAAGGAGTTCCAGAGCAGTGCAGCCTGAACGATAAATAAGTTACCAACGGATTTGGTGAAGTGTAGAGGAATTGCAATCTTATACTCGTAACTTGAAGCGGAACGAAAAACTCTTTCACGAGTTAAAGAAATGTATTGAATTTTTTCCTGAAGATAAGTAGAAGAATTGGAGTCATTTAAGATGGAGTAGAGAATATGGAGAATTCTAGAGTTGCGCCTCTGTTTGACTGTGAGCCATTTAAGGCGAGACCGATATTCAGAAATATGGTCGTACTTGAAGACAAACCGGATACAGTTATTAAGAAGGCGCTGTAGTTTATTAAGCAGCACTTGGTTCAAATTTGTGTGTCTCTGTATGTATTAGTGTAAACAATTATTGCTAGCCAAATAAATAAATAAACAAATAATATATAGTCAAAACATACACACATCGTACAAACACATTGCTTCTTACCTTTCTTGTGATGAGCGGTATGGACAATATTAGCCAACCAAGTTAGGCGATGTAATGGTTCCTGTGCCCATACGCAGACGCGACGTAAAGTACCGCCTCCCCCATCGCCTTCACAAACCTGACAGAAAAAACATCTTAATGTTTTAACTATGCACAGATAACTAGGAATCCATTGTTGCTGTAGTTTGATACGTAGTCGGTCACGGTTTCGTAACGACTATTATTAATGAACCATAAAGCAGGCTTATCCAACGATGGAACACTCCATGGGCCGTATGCAGTACGGTAAAGTTGTGAATGATCAGCAAAATATTAAGCTTTAAAACGTTATGTATTAATATCTAAAACATCACTCAGTTTATGTTATTTATTAACATACATACATATTATATTATAAGACGCCAAAAAAACTATCTCTTCAAATAAAACCAGGAGAAGACTAGAAAGTTCAACACCCGTGCTCGAAGAAGTAAAGTAGAAGTTTTAATTTATTAACCTGTGATTGCAACAGCGCAATGCTACGGTAGTATTCAGTCAGTTCATCTCGTATAGACGCAACCAGACCTTCACCCATTAGGCCTGTAAAGAAAAAAATAGGGATGAAAAGCCGAAATACCACATAATAAATTTTATGTAAAAAAATAGACTCAAATCCGTAGTTTTTTTTACGGTTTGTATTTACTTAGTACGTTACAAGAATTTTGTGCGATATTAATCAGAATATTTTTATTCCCGGCCTCGGATTTTCGTCAAGCTATTAAATCCAAAATCAAATTTATTTTTAAGTCATGTGTATATCGATAAATCCGTAACTGAAAAATAAAGTAAGTAAATAATACTATAAGTAACCGACGCTTTTTAATCTTGATCAGGAATTATCCATAAAAACTTCGGAGATGAACTTTGTAGTCAACATCCCTTGTTGTCAAAAACGTGGTAAATAATTGATGTTTTAAGATTACTGGTCTGTAAAGGCTAAGAGCAGGTAGACTACCAGAACTGGGCATGCGTCACTTCAAGAATGTTGAAAGGAGATTCCGCCTTCGGTTCCTTAGCGGGCAAACCATGCTAAGAAAGCAGTCAGCTCTTCGTAGTTTTATTGCCTGACATAAATAAAAAGAATAAACCCTAATGATTTCGTTTTACAAATTGTTTTATCATTCAAAGCCATCCCTGACGTCGCATAGAACATCAAGGGTCTGCTACGATTCTTAATTGAGCTTAGTTGGCTCGAGTGCACTATAATTTAGTGTATAACCTAGTTCTAGAGCACCGTCCGCCCTCCAAGAATTGCGTGCACAAGAAAACTAATACTGCCACGGAGATCCGACAGCAGATACCTTCCACCTCTACAACACTACCTCTAGACAATACGCACCACAGAAGTCGAGAACACGACACGTGTTTCATCTCAACACGAGGCATGATCAAGTGATTGACTCTACGATAGACAGCCGCCGAGTCAGCGGCGCGGTCAGAGCTACCTATTTATACTGTCGGTGACGTAAACGGCCATAACCTAACTAGAAACCCCCCTCATTTAAAGATTTATAAAATTGTTTGTAGTGAAACACGAAACGGAAAACGTTATTCAGCTACTTTACGCTAATGTTCGGAGAGCGTTGTCCTTCGACGGTCAAAACGAACCGCAAAAATGGGTCAGTGCGAATCAGCGATGTTGTAAAGGAAAAACGAATATATATCTTCATAATACTATTAAAACGTAATTTACCTTGAGGCATCAGTCCTGACGAAGGGTCAATGAATTCTTTAAGACGATCATGGAGGAAGCCGAGATGGGCGATGCGTGAGTACAACATTTGCAGTGGACGAGATACTCCGACGGCACTCCGCGCCCGCACGCCAGATGCAGCCAGTACAGCGTCCCTAACACATGCGCGCTCGTTTGGTCGATCTATTGATAAAGACAAATGATAAATTTCCATAATTATGCAATTTCTTACATAACAGTTCATTAAAATAGATACATTATTTAATAGTAGTACTTTCGGAGAAGTTTAGAATGTTACATTTTTTTTTAATGGATAAAGGGACGAGACGAACAAAGCGTTCACCTGATGGCAAGTGCAATGTCTGTCCATAACAGATGCTATGTCATCCAGAGTATTTCCGCACACCCCGAGACATCACAGTTCTTAAGTCTCATATGCCCAGTGATATTACATTAGCTCTCCATGCCCTTCAGCCCGAAAAACAGTAAATACAATAGCTTGTAGCTCTCATTTTGGGGGCATTTTGCGATAGCAGCCACGCTTGGCAGGCGGGTTGGCAACCGCAGTTTATTTATTCAGATGTTGCAGGAACGTGCTGCTGCCCATTTGGATTTAATTTTTCCTTCTGTCGACTTTTACACGAGATGAGACGGGGGGGGGCGATTCTCTTAAGCCGCTACCACACGAAAAACATAGTGCAACATATCATTATGTAAGTTCCTTAGTTAGTGGGCTAATGGATAATAAGGCTGAAGTGATGTACAAAAGCTTAAAAACAGTTCTAGCTCATCTCCAGATTATTTTATTAATTACCATTACACTGCAAAGCAACAGCAGCATTACTGTAATTGACAGGAATACTTTGGCTTGATCCTTGCTTCAGAACATTACTGCCCCAACTAACAGAGCCAATTGTGCTTTTACTAGTAGTTGATATAGTACCAGAATTCTGAAACACCAAAGAATATTAATAAACGGGATTAAGATATAAAAGATATTTGTATTATAATTGTATAGATATTACTTTTATTATTAAGTTAAAAACAGTTTAAATGATTAACATGCGAAATCATTATACTTTGAAAGAAAATGGTAATTATGGATTTATTTTTCATTGAATTTCTTTAATAATATTCAATATGAATGATAACAATACTGACATCTACCAGTACAATTCATCATCGTCATTACCATATATTAACAACTATATTACAAACTATTATATTATTCTATGTAGATAATAATATAGTTGATTATTAAAAATTATATAATACAGCCAGTACTATTATGTACCATATCCATACTAATATTATAAATTCGAAAGTAACTCTCTCTGTCCCTCTATCTATTTGTTATCTTTCCATGATTCGACCCCTGAACCGATCTTAACGAAATCCAGTGCAGAGATAGATTGCATCGTGGAGATGGACATATGATACTTTTTATCCCGAAAAATCGAATAGTTCCTATGGGATGTTTAAAAACCTATATCCACGCGGACGAAGCCGCGGGCATCAGCAGTAGATAATATAAATTATTTGTTTTATCAATGAATAACTATTTTACGATTGTTGGTACCTTTTGTGACAATTAAAGAAAAAAAAATAACTGTTCGATTTTTGACACTCCCACTACTATAACAATAGAACACACAGATTTCTTCATTATATTTGCCACAATCGGAAAATGTGTAATACTTTTTAAAATTGTATCAAACCCTCCGTGCAGTCTTGTGCAATTTTAAACCAAAAAATTCATTTACAACTGGTGGTACTCTCTCTGAAGCCACCACCACACAGAAAATAATTTATTTTACTCCATTTTCATGATATACACATATATTTTTCCTAATTCAGAACTGTTAGGATCCTGTTCTCTATTCATATGTTTAATGAAAATTTTGATTCTTAATTATAAGATACTTACAGTAATGGTAAGGTTAGGTATAGGAAAAAGATGTTGGTTATACTCCTTTTGCTGAGGAGTGTCTGATAGAGCTGACAGTAGAGTTAAAATTGATACCCTCTGCTTCAAGATGAACTGAAAAGAAAATTTTATGAATTTTTTGAGAGTTGTGGTAGTGATTGCTAATGAATAATCAAAAACAATGTTAAATATACTTGAAGTCTATTAATTAACAGTCCAAAACTTTAACTTTGTTGACAACATCATCATCATTTCTGCCCATCACATGTCCACTGCTGAAGATTGGCCTCCCCATAGATTGCCTCAAAACAAGGTACCAAACAATCTGTGATATATCCATCAACTTTAAACAAACCATGCAGATCATCCATCGCTACATCATTTTCTGGTATGAGAGAAGCTTCAGTTCTATGTGTCTGCAATGGCAACACATCCAGTGCATATTGCTACTGATTTAAATAGTTTATTTTATTAACTGACTCTTGATAAGAGAAAGTGACAGTTTTCAAGAATACAAAATGGGAAAGTGGTGTATGAGACAATAAGACATTAATGTAAAAAGGCTGGTGATGATGACGATGACATGGCAAACATGCACACAGTTAACCTCATGGTAAATGGTCACTATGGATTTTTTTTTTATTGTATCATGTGACGAAACAAGTAAAACGTTCACCTGATGGTAAATGCAACGTCCGCCCACAATAAATGCTGTGTCACCTAGAATATTTCTGTGTGACACCACACTGCGCCCATCACCCTGAGACATCAGTTCTTAAGTCTCAAACGCTTAGTGAATACGCTAGTGCCCTAGAAACCGAAACACAGTAATGCTTGCACACTACTGCTTCACGGCAGAAAAACAACAACAATCTACGCAAAATGAGCTTACAGTGCCTTCAAGTCTTGCAGAGGTTTGCTTGGTTTTCGATTTAATTTTATTAATTATAGGATCCCAAGCTGGTGGTAAAATAGAAAAAGAAAGCTGGTGGTTTAATAGAGGTGATGGTTGGGTCCCAACCATCACCTCTATTAAAATTAAGATGTTTTTAATTTTAATAGCCTTGGGAATCATCATTGGTAGGAATCAGTGTTCTTTTGCAAAGAATTGGCATCTATCAAATCTGATTTAATGGTTGGGATGATTGATCCACATAGTTGATGGGATGCATTGACGCTCTAGTAAGTCTGCAGTCTGCAATCATCCAGGCACTGAAAGCGATTATGCAATTGCTGGTAGCTCTCAGGGTTTTTTATAAGGGCTCGAGATGGACGGAGTGTAGACTTCACCAAACGAGACCTCTCCAGCTTAATGTTTAAGTTCAATGTGCCTCTTACCATTCGGTGATCACTGCCGGTTTTCACCCTAGCAATCACAGAGACATCATTGAACAGCTGTTGTTTGGTTATCATGGTGCAGTATATCATTTTTGGTAGAAACATCCGGGCTCATTCAGGTCCACTTTCTGTGGGGCCGCTTTTTGAAGAAAGAGTTCATAATAAAGAGTCCCTTCTTCTCCATGAAGTCGGCCAGCTGTTGGCCCCATTGGTTCTGTTGCCCTGTTCCAAATTGTTCCCCTACCACCTCATCATCTTTCTATATGCCTAGCTTTGCGATAAAGTCTCCCATCACCATCGTGTAGTGAGTTTTTGAGGAATGTATGGCTTTTGAGATATCCTCATACATTACCTCCACCTCATCATCAGGTTGTGCCGAGGTATAACTTTCAGCAAATACCGTTTTGGTTATTCTGATATATAATTTCGGTGATGTAATTGCTGTTAGCCTTTTTGGCATTTACAGCTTCACCGGATACTGTTATTCTGAGTACAAGGTACGCAACCCTAGTCGACATACTCCTGATCTTGACAACTTTGTTAATAAGACTTGTGAACGATACCTCCTTGGGAAAGATGGTCGCCCTCCCGGTGGTAGAGCCAGTTACCAGATTTGAGGATTATGGTGTCCTCCCCACGTGTTCAGACTACAGATAACCATATAATATCCCACTTTAACTTATTCACTGCTTCTTCTAGCACTAGGATCTTCTGGTTGGTCCTCAGTTGTGCGTTTTATGTTGCCAGGTCCAGTTGTTGTGGGTGGTGGCGAGATGTCCTCCTCCGGAAATTCTGCACACTCGCTTTTTCAATAATCATACACAATCTTAATTTTTATTTTCTTTTATGGGGGTTTCACCAATACAATGCTCCAATTAGGTTTTCTTTTATTAAGTACAGTATATTTTCCTACTCTTGAATAAATCATTTTTAAAGGAGTAAGAGTTTAAGTAAGAGTAAAAATAATATTGTATTTTAAATGAAGCATAATTAATTTCTTGAGAAAATATAATAGTAATATAATATAAATATAATACTACATACATATACATACATACAGTCACGCCTCTTTCCCATAGGGGTAGGCAGAGACCACATCTTTCCACTTGTTACGATCCTGACACACTTCTTTAGCTTCTTCTACTTTCATTAGCGTTTTCACACACGCTCGTCGGTTGCGGGTACTTTTAACGTGACCTTTCCTCAAAAGTTCACCGATCTGATTGTGATACGTACGCCTAGGTCGACCCTTACCGGCTTTCCCATTCACACTTGCCTCATAAATCTGTTTCGTCAATCTCCTTCCATTCATCCTCTCTACGTGTCCAAACCATCTAAGCATGCCTTTCTCTATCTTTTTCACTACATCTTCAACCACACCGCAACGTTCCCTTATCACGCTGTTTCTCACTTTGTCAATCAGAGTTACTCCAGCTATACTTCTCAAACTTCTCATTTCCACAGTGTTAATCCTACTTTCATGCTTCTTCTGCCAGACCCAGCATTCACTACCATACATAAGTGTGGGGATCTGAACTCCTCTATGTACAGCCAGACGTGCCTTTTTAGATACGTTCTGGCTACACATAAAGTTATGCAGAGCCCTATTCACTTGATTTCCTGCTAATACTCTTCTAATACTCTCAATATCACAGTCATACTTTCCGTCTCTCGTAAATTTAGAACCCAAGTACACAAACTCTTTCACTTGTTCCACTCTTTCTCCTTCAATCAGAACTTTGCAATCCGACATACTTTCTTCTCTTTCAAAAACCATTACTTCCATCTTATCTACATTAATTTTCATTCCTTTGCTTTGTAGAGCATCATGCATAATATTAACCATCGCCTGCAACTCCTCCTCCGATGATGCTAATATAACCTGATCATCGGCGTAAAGGAGGCATATGACGGTCAAATCATTCATTTTTAATCCAAACACACTCTCTTTCAAATCTTTTAAGCAATTGTCTATGAATAGGTTAAACAGCCACGGCGAAGCCACACACCCCTGTCTAACACCTTTTACAATGTTAAACCAGTCTGTGTAAGCCCCGTTTACCCTGACAACAAGCACTGGAATCCTTATAAAGTGATTTCAGTGCTCGTATCAAGCTGCCATTCACCCCATACATATGCAATGTCAACCACAATTCAGTCCTCACTACCCTATCATAGGCCTTTTCCAAGTCCACGAATGCGCAATAGAGCTTGTGACTTTGAGTCAAGAATTTTTCGGCTATGCTTCGTAAGGAAAAGACCTGATCCATGCATCCCATTCCTCTCCTGAATCCCGCTTGTACATCCCATATCTTATTTACAGTTTCATTCATCACTCTCTTAATCAAAACCTTTGCATACAGTTTGCCGATGATACTGAGCAAGCTAATGTCTCAGTAGTTTTTGCAGTCTTGCTGCGACCCTTTTCCTTTGTAAAGTGGTACGATAACGGCCTTACACCAGTCTACTGGTACATTGCCGCTCCTACAGCTGACTAGCCACCACACCCTGTCCAGCTTTTAGCATCTCAATCATAATTCTATCATACCCTGCAGCTTCTCCCAATTTCATACTATTCATCGCTTCCACAATCTCTTCCATACTAATATCTCTTTCATCGCAACCTATATAATACTAGTGCACACATTATTTAACATCATTTAATAATAATGAATGACAAATCCCAATAAAAACAAATCTAATATTGTTTACTAATAATACTAATATTACAATATTACTAATACATACATATATACATAAGATCACGACTGTGTCCCATAAGGGGTAGTCAGAGACTGGGCACTCACTGCAAAAGTAGATGACTGCCACAATCCACGTTTCACCAAAACAATATAATGCACTTGGTGTGATAGGTGGTGAGCCCATTGCCACCATGCGCTGTTGGGTGCACAGTGCAGTTTAATTCCTTACTCGCCTTTTACAAGATCCATTGGATGAGATGGAGTGGTAGTATTCTTTTAACGAGCCGCCACCACACTTTGTAGCAATCTATTGGGGAGGGCTATGTTCAGCAGTGGACTAGTGATAGGCTGAAGTAATGATGATGATTTCAGTAACACCTAGAAATTGATTTTGCATTAAGGATGGATAACAATATCTGTGGACCATTGACATTGACAAAAAAACATGACAAGTTGTGAACATCTTAATACAGTAACATGCACTACTATCAACTTTGTCATTGCTTAAAAAAACTAAAGGCTTGTTGCCTTTTATTTAGTTTTGGAATGAAATAAATAAAAACTTACAGAATTTTTTAGTTTAGCATAAGACTCGTTAAATTTATCGGCATCTTTTGCAGATATAGTAACAAGTCTATTGTAAATTTTTTGACAAAGTAATCTTTCGTCTTGAATGGGCCGACTCCTTTCACTCGTTGATGATAAATAAGAAAGTGCCAATTCATATGCCGCATCTGCAATTGCATTATATAAAGTTTACTATTAAATTGAATGTAGCATAGCCATGAAACAATTTCCAGTGTTAGAACCGCAACAAACAATACCCTGATTAATTTTAGGCAACAAGTGTTTAAAACTCTCCATTATAATGTTCATAAAGAAATATAAATTTGCAAACAGCAAATAGAAAAGCTATAGTAACTATTATTTTTTAATTGTTTGAAAAAAGAAACAAACCTGCTTCGGATGACAATTCTTTGCACAATTGACGAAGAAGTACAGTTAAATTATTAGCAGTTGTATCCATTACGTCTACTTATAATTCCATCGCGTTAAAATATTAAGCCATGGATTCTAATTAACGGATTGAAAAGATATTCACAAGATATTCAAACAAAAACAGAATTGTTATCGAATATTTGAGTTAGATTAATTGACATTTCAAGATTTGACAGCTAAATTTAAAACTAAAACTGCCATACCTTCAGTGCTGCCTGATGACCGTCTCGCATTCTCCCCTAACCGTACGCAGAATTCCACCAAAATTTAGATTATAACCGAAACGACAATAAGAAAATTAAAACATATTAATTTATTAAATATAATTTTATGCTATTTCAGCAATAGCTTATTTTACATCTGCATCATCACACATCATCATCATCATCATCATTTCAGCCTATTACAGTCCACTGTTGAACATAGGCCTCCCCCATAGATTGCCACAAAACACGGTCCTGAGCCACCTGCATCCATCGACTTCCCGCAAAACCGTGCAGGTCATCGCTCCATCTAGTGGGGGGTCGCCCTACGCTGCGTTTGCCGGTACGAGGTTGCCACTCGAGAACCTTTCTTCCCCAACGGTTGTCGGTTCTACGAGCTATATGGCCGGCCCATTGCCACTTCAGCTTGCTAATCCTAAGGGCTATGTCGGTTATTCTAGTTCTGCTGCGGATAACATCGTTGCGGATTTTATCTCGCAGAGAAACTCCGAGCATAGCCCTTTCCATAGCTCGCTGCGCGATTCTGAGCTTCCTCATGTGGCCTGCAGTGAAGGACCACGTTTCGGTTCCGTAAGTCATCACTGGCAACACGCACTGGTTATATACTTTTGTTTTCAGGCATTGAGGTATACTCGACGAGAAGATGTGACGCAATTTCCCGAACGCTGCCCAGCCGAGTTGGATCCGTCGATTGACCTCTTGGTCGAAGTTGGACCTACCTAGTCGGACAATCTGTCTTTGGTATACATATTCGTCAACAACTTCGATCGTAGTGTTCCAAACAATATAGGTGTGACATGGACGTTAGACATGATCTTCGTCTTGTCCATGTTCATATTAAGACCTACCCGTTGGGAGACACTATTGAGGTCATTGAGCGTAGCGCTAAGGCCCTCCAGTGATTCCGCCATTATGACTATGTCGTCGGCAAATCGAAGGTGAGAGATGTATTCGCCATTGATGTTGATACCGTATCCTTTCCAGTCCAGTAGCTTGAAAACATTTTCCAATGCAGCGGTGAAGAGTTTCGGGGATATTACATCACCGTGTCTTACATCTTTCTGCAATTGGATCGGTTTCGTACTCTGGTTCTGTACTCGGATAGCCATCGTAGCATTGTTATACAAGCACTGCAGCACATCGATATTCGATTTGCCGACAGTCAATTCGGCACCGCTGAAGCGACCGTAGCACCGCCCAAATTTCGACGGAATCAAAGGCTTTCTCATAGTCCACATACGCCAGACATAGCGGAATATTGTACTCATCGGTCTTTTGTACAATCTGGCGAAGGGTATGTATGTGGTCTATGGTACTAAAGCCTTTTCGGAATCCGGCTTGTTCGGGAGGCTGGAAGTCGTCAAGTCTATTTGCGAGACGATTCGTTATGACTCTCGAAAACAGCACGTAGACGCGGCTCAGAAGCGATATCGGTCTATAGTTCTTCAAGAGGGCATTATCGCCCTTCTTGAAGAACAGGACAACCACGCTTCTGCTCCACGCTTCCGGCGTAGCGCCGCCGTGGATGACGGAATTAAATAGCTTCTGAAGGACTAAAAGTACCGGTTTTCCACCCGCTTTCAGAAGCTCCGCTGTAATTCCGTCCTCGCCCGGCGCTTTGCCATTCTTGAGCTGTTTGAGAGCCATACTAATCTCGCTCAGACTGACGTCCGGGATATCGTCGGAATAGTGTCGGACGAGATTTGCTCTTGGGTCGTTACTCACACTAGTGTGTGGCTCCAACGACGATGTGTACAGCTGTCCATAGAATCTCTCGATCTCACTCAAAATCTCTGGTCCAGCGGAAATGACGCCACCGCTATCGGTCCTCAACTTAGTCAGTTGGCTTTTTCCGGCAGACAGATCCCTGGCAAAGACCTTGGAGCCTTGGTTTCGCTCTATTGCTTCCTCAATACGAGCAGTATTGAAGAAGCGTTGCTCTCGCCGCATACATTTGGAGATCTGTCTGTTCAGTTGCCGATATGCTGACGCATCAGTTGAGGACTGCAGCCTCATTTCTCGCCTAGCCTCCATGAGATTGAGAGTGTGGTCGGAGAGTTTCTGGATCTTTTTTGTGCGGTGGGTCTTGCAAAACTTTGCCCCCACCGCATGGACAGTTTCCACGAGCCTCTCGTTCATATCGTCCACTGTAACGCAATCTTCCAGGCACTGAAAACGATTTTGCAGTTCGAGCTGGAAGCTCTCGGGGTTTTGGATAACGGCACGAGATGGACGGAGCGTGGACTTCACCAGGCGCGACCTCTCCAGCTTCGCGTTCAGGTTCAATGTGCCTCTTACCATTCGGTGATCACTACCGGTTTTCACCCTAGCGATCACAGAGACATCATTGAACAGCTGTCGTTCGGTCGTCATGATGAAGTCGATCTCATTTTTGGTGGAACCATCCGGGCTCACCCAGGTCCACTTTCGGTGGGGCCGCTTTTGGAAGAAGGAGTTCATCATATAGAGTCCCTCCTTCTCCATAAAGTCGGCCAGCTGTTGAACCCTCTGGTTCCGTTGCCCTATTCCAAATTGCCCCACATATCGTCTGCAATTCAGTAATTTTTTCTGAGTATAATCTGTTTAACATGTTGAACTTGGCATTCTCAAGAATTCGATAGTGTGGATGGCGAATCAGTTTCGAAGTATATTTTTAATAATAACTACTTAGGTGTTCATAACTGTCTATTTTAAATTGTAAACTTGAACTCTTCAGTTTGTTGCGTGGATTTCCAGGTTGTACGACGCAAGGCATTCCGTTCTTGTACCACCTAAGTTAGATGCAGATGGTTCGTATGGATGGATTGCAGATACTCATAGGAGTCAGTGATTGCGAATGAGACTTATCTGAATTGTTATGTGTTTGTGGTTGCTTTGTGGCTCTATGTGCACTGTACAAACAACTTCAATAAAAAACAACCTACAGAAAGCTGTCAATGGCTTTTCAAAGTGAAAAACATGTTTTATGGGATTTTTGGAATTTTATACTGTTTATTTTCTATTTTTTTAAGGTGAGTAGGTAATTTTTGGTTATTGCCCCGTAAAATTTAATATTAAATAGATTAACTGGCATATGCCGTAAATATAATAGCTGATTCAGCTCAGGGGATATTTTACCCATAGCTATGGATCATACTTATAATTTATTCCAAAAAAAATTTCGACGGATTGCTTTTTTGCCTTAAAAAACTAAGAATATTAAAAACCGAAATTAAAAAAAACTGATAACTAAAAGGTTTATTACACTATCCTGAATTTAGTATTTTAAATGGTAACTTTTAACCACTGGAACTAAATTTTGGAAGGTGTGATCGCATTTAGCAAAAATAGCATCCTAAAAAAGTAACCTAAATAAAAGAAAGAAAGGTCGCTAACGTCATTCAGCATCATAATTAGGAAACGATTTAGGAAGGTGTGTCACCATCATCATTTTAGCCTATCACTAGTCCACTGTTGAATATAGGCCTCCCCCATAGATTGCTACAAAAGTTTGTAGCTCTCATTTTGACATTTTAACTCCCGGTTAAGTACGAATGAGTACCATGTCAACGGAAAAATAAATATTAGTTAATATTACAGAACTTTAAATATGTACCTATCTTTGGAACAAGTATTCAAAAAATATAAAATCTTATATGTAAAAATATACTGTTCCAGACTTCGTGGTTTTCCCTAGAAAAATGATGCCCCATATTAGGATTTTCTCCTGGGGTGCGTTTTACAGGCTTCATTTCATATGCACTACACAACCAGAGCCGAAAAGAAACAAGAAGCGATAAGCACATGTTTATGTTAGCTCCGGCTGGAAATCGAACCCAGGACCAGGGGCGTAGAAGTGTTAAGACTAATCTTTGTTTTGCACGAATTTGCGAACTCGCCAGCTTTTCGCGTAGCTATAAATATTCTTATTAGCCGTGTGGTGGCGGCTCGTTAAAAGAATACTACCACTCCATCTCATCCAATGGATCTCGTAAAAGGCGAGTAAGGAATTAAACTGCACTGTGCACCCAACAGCGCATGGTGGCGATGGGCTCACCACCTATCACACCAAGTGCATTATATTGTTTTGGTGAAACGTGGACTGTGGCAGTCATCTGTTTTTGCAGTGAGTACCCAGTCTCTGACTACCCCTTATGGGATACAGTCGTGATCTTATGTATGTATAAATATTCTTTTACCCATGTTTTTCGTTTTTATTTTATTTGAGCTGACAGCCGGAGCTACAGCATAGCTATTGCCATTCTCGCACTCGACACGACCGACGTCGTCGAATTTAACCGCAGACTAATCACAGATAATATATATATATATATATATATATATATATATATATATATATATATTATGGGAACAGTCGTAAACTATTTTCCAGTGTCAAGTAACATAAGCATTAATACAATCTTCAAGCAGGAAGACTTCATTATTTCGATCGACATTAAAATGATAGTTGATTTTTACTGAAGATTTGCTAAACTCATGCAGACATAACGAAAAGTACAATTTTGGTCTTGCATTGAATTTTCCAATCACTATAAACTTTCACGAGCACTTGCTGTATAATAAACTATCAATATTATACATCAAAACTCAAAATATGCTCAGAAATTACAAGATTCTATAAAAACACTACCGCCACTTTTCGAGTTGGCACCAAAAGTCAGAAATAGACTTTGCACGGAAATTAACAGGCTTAATTTTTACGAAAAGTAGCTTAGAGAAACCATGATATTTGAGAAGAATATCTTAAACTTTCGTTCGTAATTTTCTATTCTAGCCTACGTCTCTTTCAGAATCCGAGTTGGCAGGTCTGTCTATCTAATTACTAATTAGCATTTCGTATGAAAAGAGAAGAGTGAAACTTCTTCTCTCGTTAACGATAGTATTACTATTGTGTTCCTTGCGACGGACGATACTGGCCGTAAAAATGAGCACTGCCTGCTGCATTTGAGCACGGAGCCGCCCTTCTACTTATCGTAATTTTTATGCGGCGCACAAATCAAATAAAACTGCGTTGACTTGCGCGACTATATTTAATTAATCTACATTCATACATAAGATCACGACTGTATCCCATAAGGGGTAGTCAGAGACTGGACACTCACTGCAAACAAGATGACTGCCACAATCCACGTTTCACCTAAACAATATAATGCACTTGGTATGATAGGTGGTGAGCTCATCGCCACCATGCGCTGTTGGGTGCACAGTGCAGTTTTATTCCTTACTCGCCTTTTACGAGATCCATTGGATGAGATGGAGTGGTAGTTTACTTTTAACGAGCCACCACCACACGGCAAATCCAATCAAATCATTTAATTAATCTGTACATAACAATACAAAGTTGGGTCAGTTACACCATTTATAAGGACGGCTGCATTAATTTTTCTGATGTTGTATTTGTCTTCGCCCCCAGTAACAGAATAACTGTAACTAAATATTATAAAGGAAATTAATTTTATCATACTTTTTCTGCCATCTGTGATTGCATACCATCGAGCTAGCTGTGCAGACGGGCGCCGCAATTTATCAGCATTTTTTTTCGAGTCATCACAAATTTTCATTTAGTTTTCGACCGTTATTGCATTTGTAAGTCAAACGATAAGTTGCCTTCGAAGTTGTTAACTTTGTGAGGTTAACAAATTTGCAATTAATAATTGCTTCATTAAGTTATTTTAAATTGTGTGACCAATTTTACTGGAAACGAATATTTTTATCCCGGAAATTCAAATAATTCCCACGAGATATGTAAAAACTAAATACACTCGGAACTCCTTCATCATCTTCATCATCATTTCAGCGTATTACTAGTCCACTGTTGAACATTAGTCTTCTCCATAGATTGCAAAAAAGTTTGTAGCTCTCATTTTGGAGGATTTTGCCGCAGTTTATTTATTCAGATGTTCCAGGAAGATGCTGCTGCCCGTCTCCTGGTTTTTATTTTCCCTTTGTCGACTTTTACGACACCAATGGAATGAGATGGAGTGGTACATTCACTTAAACCGCCACCACTCGGCAAGGCCACGACCACAAGGCTTGGAACCATTCCATATGTTAAAAAGTACTCTGTGCTTGGAACTCCCTAGAAAAAGAAAAAAAGCTGCCACTACTGCCAATTTGAGGGTTAAAATTTTAATAATGGTTTTTAAAAAAACTAAAAACCTTTTTATTATTGAAATTTCAAGAACAAACCATTATCAAACGAATTGTTTACTGACGAATTCGAATAGTTGCCATTACTGCAATGTCAAGGACCAACATTTTTATAATTTTTTATAAAAAACCGAAGAAATGCTAATCATTATCGAATAATCAGGAACTAATGTCGGACAAATGAAATAGTTGCCGCCGTATTAAAATAGCTGCCATTAGTGGTACAATTAATAACAACTGACGAACTAACGAAATGTTTTTAACAAATTATTAAATAATTGTATGCCATCGGTAACCTAAGATAGTTCTTCTATTACTATCCTTCTACGTATCCAAAACATTCCTACTGTATTACATAGAGTATAGCAACAACGTTCAGCTTCACTTTAATTATTTATTGCCCTATTGATTGTAAGCATGTAATGTTTACATTCTCTTTGGTTAGTTTTAGTGTCGTATAATCTGTGTTGGTATTTGTATTACAAGTATTACATTCTATCATATAAGTTTATTGGATGTGAAATGTTTCTAATATTAATAAAAACTAAATTGTTTTGTTCAGATACTTGAAGTGTTTAATATTTCAAAAGTTTCAAATATGAGTTTTTCTATCGACGAAGTTAATTTTCTCGTTTATCGTTATTTGCAAGAATCAGGTACTGGCACATTCATTTCACGTAGAAAGCTTCCTGATTTTTGCTATCTCTTCTCATAAACTTTATTTCTATAACCTCTGAAAGATAATTTACTTCATGTAATTTGCAGGATTCCATCATTCAGCTTACACATTTGGTATCGAGTCACATATTTCTCAAAGCAATATCAATGGTGCTCTTGTACCGCCGGCTGCCTTGCTTAATATACTGCAGAAGGGATTACTGTATACAGAAGCAGAAATAACAATTGGAGAAGATGGTGAAGCTCACAAAATCAAACAATTATCACTGCCAAAACGAATAAATTCCTTACTTTGTACATTGTGAATATAAAGAAAAATATGTTTTAGGTTCTGAAACCCGTCTTACTGAGAGTTTAAGTTTAATTGACGCGGTTACACCTGACATAGTTGCTGCTCGTCAAAATGCACATAATGCTCAAAAACAAGCTATCAAAGAACCTGGCTCAGGTGGTGAACAAAATGGTGTTGATGTATGTATTAATGTGCAAATATAATTTTTATTATTCAGGAGTAGTTTCATCATCTTTTTTATATAATTAGGGCTGTAATAAAGTACAAAGTAAATTATATCTAACCAATAACAGTATTTGTATTTAGAGGGTAAATGTCAAATAAATCAGATTGTGTTTAAATAACAGAACAGTATAGTAAATAATAATCACATTTCTCTTTGTACTGACATCTCATCTTAATTACAAATGTAGTCCTTAATTTACCTTCGGATGAGATGGAACATTCACTATATTTAGAAGTACATAATTTTTATGCTCTTTGTAATACATATTATGTCTCATGAATAAGAATATGGCCAAAATAAATCTTTCAAATATTAATTATATATTAAAATTTGACATTCTTAAAATAATACTTACACTGGATAAATTTAATAACTTGCCTTTACTTTAATACTGTATATTCATTTTGTTAATGCTTGACTTACTAATTACAATTATCTCTTACATATTTTTAATTTCTTTGAAATGTCACATGGTGTTGTGCTCTGTAAAATTATCCCATTGGTGAGCACAGGCCTCTCTATGCTTTGATAATCTCACCTTATGGGAAAAGCCCGTTCCAGGCCGTGGGATAAATATGCTGATATTACCATTATATTTTATGTAATTTCTATTATAATAATAATTTTAGGGTACTACATGTAATGCTACATCAGCAACAGGTGGAGCAGCAACACCAAGTGCTCCTGAAACTATGGATGTTGATCAGTCTATAGAAATTCCAGCCAGTAAAGCAACTGTACTCAGTGGTCATGAATCTGAGGTGTTTATTTGTGCTTGGAATCCCAGTACGGATTTGTTAGCAAGTGGTTCAGGTGACAGTACTGCAAGGTATATTTTCTTTTTAATTAGTATCTCATTAGGTAATGGTACCTAATATGTTATTTTGTGTATATGTTTAGAAGTGAAGTCACAAATCCCTTGTGAAAAAAAATTGGATAAAGACCATAGTTTTTACTTTGCCAAATTACTAAAATTAAACTTAACATAAGGTCAAATTTATACTTTTGGCACTTTTAGAAGATTATAAATAGAAAATTATAAGTGCCTAAAATATTTTTTTAATTACACTTTTTTAAACTCCATCATGGTAGATTTTAATACAATGTTGACATCAAAAATACTAATTGTAGAATTATTAAAATATATTAATACAACTTTTTTATGAAATCATTTATTGACATTAACAATATTTTTAAGGATATGGGACATGTCTGACAATCCTGCAACTACACCAAATCAATTAGTATTAAGACATTGTATTCAGAAGGGAGGTGCAGAAGTACCCAGCAATAAAGATGTGACATCACTGGATTGGAATGTAATTATTAATTTATTAATAAGTATTTGATTTACAGTTTCTTTATTGTCATGAAGTAAAATATGTACTTATGTTACAGAAAACACACCTACACTCTTTTGCACCATATAACTCAAACAATATTCTTAATATGTAAATTTGACACAATCAATTTCAGATGTGTTCAGAATTGTAAAGAACATTGGTTACTAAACCTTCTTGTGCTACAGGTAATGCCTGAAATGTTTAAACTTTTGTAAATGTGTTTTAGTGCGATGGCAACCTATTAGCAACTGGATCATATGATGGTTATGCCAGAATTTGGACAACTGATGGTGCCTTAGCCTCTACACTTGGTCAGCATAAGGGTCCAATATTTGCTTTAAAATGGAATAAAAGAGGAAATTACATTTTGAGTGCAGGGGTAAGTTTTTTCATGTTTTAACAAAATAGTAATGAAAAATGTTTTACATTGTTCTCTTGAATGGTAGATGTGGCTAATGGGATCACTTTCAAATCAAAGAGACACTTAAGGACTGATTAGAAAACTATTTATTTTAACTTAAACATTTTTGAATTTACTTTTGATGAAACTTAATCATTATAAAATTTATTTAAAATACAAAGTTATGTCAGATAACTTGACATGTTACTTCTTCAAGAGATTTTCACGGAATTAATAAAATATGACACAATTCAATCTGAACAAATAAAATTGACATTCCAAATTTAAAGTAATTCAAACAATACATAAACCAAACAGATCAGAGTTGACATCAAAAGAGTATGTATAATCTGAGATTACCAATCAACATGTTCCATTAATTTTTTTTTTCTATTACCGGCACAGTCACAAAGGAACCAAAATAGAAGCATGCATTGAAATTTATTCAAAACACATTCTCTGTTGAACAACTTGGTAGTAGCAGCCCTTGCTTTGCACATTCAAATGTGTTGAAAAAGAACCAAAAAAATTAACATGTATATATTAGAAAATAAAAAGATGGATTAACCATTTACCACAAGTATCTGCCTATCTAACATGAACTTTGTCTAATTTTCTTTTAAATAAAAAGTTGTAAAATGAATATGATATTCTCCATATAAACTTTAACAAAGCCAAATCTCATTCCATGTACGCAATATGTTCAAAAAGGGGTACAAAGTTTTCTCTTCACATATATAATATAAATAATACAATATATAATATAAATTGCAGTTTCTATTGGATGAGTTCTGTGGGTACAGTGAAATATTACACAAGTCTTAATTTTAGGTGGATAAAACTACAATTATTTGGGATGCAGCATCAGGCCAATGCACTCAACAATTTTCTTTTCACTCCGCTCCCGCTCTTGATGTGGATTGGCAGACAAACACTTCATTTGCCTCGTGTTCTACTGATCAATGTATTCATGTGTGCAGATTACATATAGATAAGCCAATCAAAAGTTTTCAAGGGCACACTGTAAGTTTTTACATTTATTTATTGCAATATCTACATTTAATACATTTAAAGTACAATTATCGGTGCGTTGTAGATTAAATAAAAATGTATGTAGATTATATGAAATTTTACAATTATCCTTTTCAGAATGAGGTTAATGCCATTAAATGGGATCCACAAGGACAGTTGCTCGCATCTTGTTCAGATGACAAGACTTTAAAAATCTGGTCTATGAAGCAAGATACATGTGTTCATGATTTAGAAGCACATTCAAAGGAAATTTACACAATTAAATGGTCTCCCACAGGACCAGGCACACAGAATCCTAACATGAATTTAATTCTGGCTAGTGCATCTTTTGATTCTACTGTTCGGCTATGGGATGTAGAAAGAGGTGTGTGTATACACACATTGACAAAACACACAGAACCTGTCTACAGTGTGGCTTTTTCACCAGATGGCAAGTTTCTTGCTAGTGGATCTTTCGATAAATGTGTTCATATATGGTCAACCCAAACTGGTGGCCTTGTACACTCATACAAGGGTACAGGAGGAATCTTCGAGGTTTGTTGGAATTCTCGTGGTACAAAGGTTGGTGCAAGTGCAAGTGATGGCAATGTTTTCGTATTAGACTTACGTAAATTGTAACAGTAAAAGAAATTGTTTATACACAATGCTATAAATTATTGAAATCAATGGCTGTACAATGACCATAAATTCTCATTATTGCATTTGTTGTTAGAAAAACGATTCTAGAAAATTAGCTTATACAAGAATATTATAAGGTAAGCGTCATTAATTTGGAAACATTATAGGGTACTGTAATATGAGATTTGTTTGTACATGTGACAGGGAATGACTTAATAAATGCTTGCAATCTTTTGCATTTGCAAAATTATTCTAGCTAGACTAGATTTTTTATATCTGCAAAATAATAAAACAGTTGGTATTAGTTCTGTGAACAAGAATGTCAATGTGTAATTTATAATAAAATGGTGAAACTTAGACATGAATAAAATAGGGTATGAAAATAGTTAACGTGCTTCAACATCTTGCAGCAATACTTTAATATTAAAGAAATTTATAAATGATGTAAAAGATATAAATAATAAAAACAGTAATATGTATTTTAATATCTTTAAAAGAGCCATTAAAAATTGAGAACGGTGAACATAAATTAATTGTATCCCTGTTTTACTTGCAATTACACATTAAGAAACGTCTTATTGATGTGTGCAACAACAGTTGAGGTTTACATATGCACTGCTATTACAAAACTTGTAACTCGAAAAGTTATTATTTCCAGAATCAATGAAAAACTGATTCTCAACTATTTGTATAACCTACAAACCTCAGTTAAAAAATGTCTCTTGACGCTGTCTAATATTGGCTGCCTTGACACGGTCGGTTGATTTAAGCGACGACAAATCGATCGACCGCGTCAAGGCCTAATGTCTTAAAATGATCAGTCTAAAGTAATATTTTGTCCCCTTAAAGTATAGATAGATCCACTGACGTCCTCTTGTTCGAAATACTGTTGAAAGTTATCAACTGCGCAGGAGATATTATAGTGCCACATGTATACGTGAACGGTAGCTTGATACAAGCACTGAAATCACTCTATAAGGATTCCAGTGCTTGTATCTATGTAAACGGGACTTACACAGCCTGGTTTAACATCCAAAAAGATGTTAGACGGGGTTGTGTGGCTTCAGCATGGCTGTTTATCCTATTTATAGACAATTGCTTGAAAGATCTGAAAGAGAGTGCGTTTGGATAAAGAATGAATGATCTGACCGTCAAATGCCTCCTATACGCCGATGATCAGGTTATATTAGCATCATCGGAGGAGGAGTTGCAGACGATGGTTAATATTATGCATAATGCTCTACAAAGCAAATGAATGAAAATGAATGTAGATAAGACGAAACTAACTGTTTTTGAAAGAGAAGAAAGTATGTCGGATTGCAGAGTTCTGATTGAAGGAGAAAGAGTGGATCAAGTGAAAGAGTTTGTATATTTGTGTTCAACATTTTCGAGAGATGGATAGTACGACTGTGATATTGAACGAAGAGCGTTAGTAGGAAATAAATTATATGGGAACCTGCGTAACATAGAGGAGTACTGGTTCCCACACTTATGTACGGTAGTGAATGTTGAGTCTGGCAGAAGCATGAAAATAAGATTAATGCTGTTGAAATGAACAAGTTTGACAAGTATAGCTGGTGTGACTTTGATGGACAAAGCAAGAAACAACGTGATGAGGAAACGTTGCGGTGTGGTAGAAGATGTAGTGACAAAGATAGAGAAAGGGATGCTTAGATGGTATGGACACGTAGAGAGGATGGATGAAAGAAGATTGACGAAACAGATTTATGAGACGAATGTGAATGGGCAAGCCGGTAAGGTTCGACGTTGGCGAACGTAATACGATCAGATCGAAATCGTTTTAAGGAAAGGCCACGTAAAAAGTACCCTCAACCGACGAGCTTGTACGAAAACACTAATGAAAGTAGAGGAAGCTAAAGATATGTGTCAGGATCGTAGCAAGTGGAAAGATGTGGTCTCTGCCTACCGCTCTGGGAAAGAGGCGTGACTCTACGTATGTATGTATACACGCATACACAGGTCACTCACTTGTATCCCGATGTAACGCTCATGTGATAAGACCGGAAGTAGGCTACGATGCAGAGTCAGAAACACTAGGATAATCACAACACAACCAGACACGAAAACCAATATTGTTTACACTGGCAACGGCATTCTGTTTATATTTGAGTTCAAACATCAAAGATTTTCAGTGCCATCTTAAAATTTCAAAGATCACGTTAATTCGATGTTCGCTATGCCCACGCAAGACATCTACACTGGTACACACATCTTATGTCGCTAGAATATGGTTAGGTCTCGTGTGCGATTGACTCTAATAAATAGAAATAGTATTTTTATTAAATAAATATTAAAAGTTAAGTAAAAGGAACTTCCAATAGTAACCGCATACAGGGCTCCCGGTCTTCTCAAACAGATCAGTGAATTATCACTGACGTGAAAAAAATCGTGTTTATCGTTCGATATCAACTAATGCTTTGACCTATGAACACCTCACGCAAAATTATTTAATCGTTCTGAATTGTTTTAAACTTGTCATGGTTTTCAATTAAATGTTGTGTATGTATGAATGTAAAAAATCTAAATCGTCAAATTGCCAAAGATATTATAAATTATTAGAAAACTTTCTACCAGTAGTGGTGGTGAGAATCGTGGTAATCTAGTTCTTTGTTTCTTGCGGTGCGCTTGTCTCGGCGTATGCAGTAGTGTCTACTGCGCCTGACAGGGCATCGCAATCGCATACCTGCAAGTTTATTCCGGATCTTCCTTCGTAACTTGCTATATTACGAAGGGACTACTACTTCGTAACTTTCTAAGTTTTCGTTTTCATTCGACAAGGCTTTAGGCATTGCCGGGGACGGCTACGGTCTGCGGTCGCGGTGGTTATATCTGCCGAAGGGTGCAAGGGGCCGGTATAGTTGCCGAGCCCTGTGGGATGAGGGTCGCAATTTTCAGCGTTGGTAAACGCAAGGTGCGAAGTGTGGAGCATTTTCTCTACGTCTTCTATTTTCATCTGGTTCACCTTCGTTTTTAATCAAAAGCTGCACTGGGCTGCTTACATAGGTTGCCTAATATTAACTCCGCCTCCCTTTCATGCAGGAAGTTTTCGAGTGCTTTCAGCGTAGAGGGAAGCAATTTACCGAGGTGCTTCAACTTCTGAGCCAGAGCTAGCTCGCATATCACCCGTCCCCTGGGCGATAGGTTCTTGATCCAGAACCGGCTCTTGGGAGTTGTGGGCTTTTCTCTGCTTCAGTGCCGCTACTAATGAGCGGTGCTGGAGTTGTCTTCTTTATAGGCAGCGATATTGAGACTGTTGCAGATGTGGATCGTCACAAGATGACGCTTCATCCCGGAGAGATTCGCCGTACTCTGCGACCGAGGATGGCGAACGCTGAACGCACCGGCACCACATGCCTACACCCTAGTTACGGAGGGGGGGGGGGGGGGGGCGTCCCAGAACGCCAGGTGATGATGATATGAAAAAGACGCGAAGGGCAGTACCGGAGCGCTTACAACTTTGTGTACGAGCTATTTTCCCTCCGTAGACTGATGACTATCTTACCCCACCTTTTTACGAAAAATTCCTTTACATTTGACCTAAGTCGCGGGGAAAAGCTAGTAGCATGTACTTTTCAATTCAGTTACTATAAAATTTATACGTAATCTTAATCTGCATCGCAGTTGATTCCTACATAGACGTGATTTATTTTAGTTCCTTGTTAAAAATAAATCCAAAAAGCGAGGTACATCCCTAAAGTTCTCTAATTTGATATTGTAACTAAATTATATTCCTAAATACACTTTAAGAACGCAAAGTGCTGTGGTAGCTGGAATTATCTTAAACAGTTCGTCGGAACACTCCCCGTGGTACCGCGATAAAAAACGCAGAGATGCAACGTCATTAGATCAAGGGCGGAATCATCGGAAAAAATCTGGTCGACGACTGGTTTAGTTTCTCTTCGTTGGATTCAGTCAAGTGTCTTGAACTCCTACATTTGGCAAGATTGGAATAGTACTTAATTACTTCATTAACCAAAGTAAAGTTACCAAGTTGTGGGCCGGCATAAAATACGTGAAAGATCTAGATGTTGAGCTCTTTATTAATTTCTTAATCATTTTTGAAAATAAAATAAGGCCTTTAAAAGAAAATCTTGTAAAAAGTGGGCTACCCTCAACACATTGTATACTTAAGGTTTCAATATTCTATCTCCCTTAGTTGAAGTATTTTGCTAGTCTGTACTAAGAGTATAATAACTATATGGGGAAATATGTAAAAAAGTAAATTAGTGTTCATTCAATTTCAATCTGTTCAATTATACTTTATTGGCATTTATAAAGGAACATTGACAATGATTAAATGTATACTAATGGTCTTATTCTTTAAAAAATACTTATGATAGATTTATGTCACTGAATAATTATAAAGCTAATTAGGATTACTAAATGTATTATAAAATTCTGCTACAGGATACTTAAATATGGTTATGTACTAAATATATGTATATACTGTCTTGCATCACGACCACCAGAAATTTCTATATAGTACAAAATGCACTACCTAGTACTATATAACAGAATAATAGGCAGCTACCTACAAAAGTTACCCATATAGAGACTGAATCAATATAAATAAATTTCTTTTGACATGCTAACTTCATAAATCAGAAGCACAATAATGTATACTATGGTCATTCTATTCTAGAATTTGAACTTGTGTTTAATAGAATTCTAAAATACAAACCAAGTATATTATGAATTATTCTTTTATAGCAAGTTTATTAATAAATATTAAAGAAAACAAATTTATGTCATAGGTCTTTTATATGCTAACATATCTTCATGGTTATACAGTGTATGTAGTTTCTCATACATAAACTTAAAAAAATATAGTAGGTTATCATACTGTCCCTCATAAGGCACACACAATTCTTCATTATTATGAGATCTATGTATAGGGTATTGTGAAGTAAAGCAAGACTTATATTTTTCACTGCAACCCCATGCACATAAATGCAATTCTAATAGCAGCTGATGCAAAGCTTCTATTGTTGAAAGATACCAACGAGGACTTCCTTTTTGATGACGCCAAAAGTGTGATGCTCTCTGCTGTAGAACTATTTTTGGAATATCTTGTAACCTTTCATCAGCATATATGCCACGGCTTTGATTCCATGTACTATCTATTAAAACAACCCGGTCAATGGGCCATTTTTCTACATGGTATATCTCGATAAATGCATCATCTTCTAATGTCTTAGTCATTAGAGTACCTACATTATATCCAGCAGGTAATTGAGACAGTAATCGTTGGGAGTATGTCTCAGATGGTTGTTTGCCTGAAAAAAGTTGCCCAACTGATATGGCATCGGTGCCAGGGTAGAGTAAAACAGTTCTACCATGTTCAATACTATATTCAGGTATTTCAGGATATGTATAAACACTAACTTCGCCAGGAGCTAAAACTGCTGCATGGGCTGCGGTACTTTTCCCATCTATTTCTCTTCGATGTTTAATAATATCAACTTTTATCGGTAACTGAAAATAAGCATTTAATGAAATAAATGGCAAAAAATAGGTCAGAAATAATTTATGAATAATTATCTTACAGTACATATAGGAATGCGACCAACAAGTTGTGGCACTGGTATAAAACAAGTGTAGCAAAAGTACATCCGAGATTTGCCACAGCGTGGGCATGAACTCCGGGCGGTGAGGTTTTCCAGAGTTTTTGAACTTGCTATAGTCAAACCTGCAAAAGGATTGCCGCCACGCATTTTGGCTTCTGGACTTTTAGGATTCATTTTTCTAAAAATTCTTTAAAGCAATGACACCATAATAATATTGTATAAATAAACAAATTTAAAAGTAAATCTTTGAAAGATACAGATATTTATAGAAGGTCGCTTCCAAAAGTTAATGAACACAGAAAAATAATAATAATGCATAGAATACATATACCCCGACCAGACTAAGTATACTACTAATTTAATTTTTACACCATACAAAATTGGATACATCGATTTTCGATCTTTTTCTTCTTCATTTTTGATCTTTGCAATCGGCTAACAAATCGAGCCATTTTTGCCAATTTCGAGCAGTGGTCTCGAACCCTCCGATTTTATATTTTATGGATATTAATTTTATGGTATTTCTACCGATATGGGCTCTGTCCTGCTGAAATACCGAAATGCTAAGATTTTCCCACGATTTTAAAGAATACTTGGAAATTTACCCGACTTTTAATTTAATAATTCTAATTAAATAATTTTCTAAAATTCGAAGAGAAAATTTCCTCAAGTTCATCGTTACGATGTGCCTACAAATAATGTAATAATAAGATTATTAGGTTAAAATGTTGTCTGACGAGGAACCGAGTACAAGCGCGAGTGCAAAAAGAAAAAAGTATCTACAATATTATAGAAATGAATGGGAAGAAGAAGTTTCAGGCTGGCTGCAAGACAGTCGTAAAGGCGTAAGCTATGCCTATTGTAAAAGTTGTATTAAGGATATTAACATTACATCAGGGAAAGATGCTCTAAATAAACATAGTTCTTCACAAGCACACTTTGTATCATCAAAGGACATAAAATCGCAACCGAAGATATCATCCTTTACTGTGACAAAAACTCAAAAACCTGATACCCTAGTAAAACAAGGTAAAAATATTTAATTATTTAATATATGTACATGCCACTACTTGCATTGTCATATTATTTTGTTTTCTACCTATCTTTAATCAGGTAAGACCTTGTAGGTTGTACCCTATACTAAATCAAGTATTTCGAATACCAGATATAAAATACTTTTGGAATGGTATCTGAAATCTGGTATCTATACATAATACGTATCTTTCAAATAATTATAGAAGATAAAATACTTTCCTAAGAAAACCACAATTCATTGAAATAAGTTTATTATTTTTCGTTAATTATTAACGAGTAATTAATTTCCAGGAAATTGATAGAGTGGCGCATTTTAAGAAATTGTAAAATAATTGAAAAAAATCTTGATGATGGGTTTTGGGATGAAGTAAGTTTACTAAAGCGTGGCAATGATACTTAAATGTTTCCTTTGTTGTCTTCCTTTATATTTTCGCATATTAATCTTTTATAAACAAAACAGCGAAATAGGCTGTCGTCTGAGACAATCACTGGTCTACTATATGCGAAACGACTTCAATAACGTTAATTGTTATGACTTGGAAATTAATTCAAAGATGACCACGGCTATGGCCTAAGAACATTGGTATGATCCTAAAGCACGTAAAATATAACTATGTGTAAGTGTGCTTGATGTGAATTAGACTGTTAGTTTATTTTTTGATAAATAAACGAATTTATTTGAATATTGTAATGTTTTTCGTCTTAAACCGATCTTGCACTATGACCACAGACTATCAGATGTACTACGTAACTATGACATTCGAGAACACTGATGTCGAGTAATAATTTTCTTTTGGAATCGACATTATGACAGTATAAAGTTGACTTTTACTGAATATTTGTTGGACTAATGAATGGTGATGAAGATGAAGATTTGCGGGACTGATGGAGACAAAACAAAAAGTACAATTTTGGTCTTGAATTGAATTTCCCAATTACTGTACACTTTCACGATCACTTGCGGTATAATAAACTATCAAAATTAAACATCAAAACTCAAAACATACACAGAAATTACAAAATACAATAAAAACACTACCGCCACTTTTCGAGTTGACACCAAATGTTTTCGATTTTAATGTTTTTTTTAGGTACTATTTGCTAAAGTGTAAAGTCAATATGCCTCGACCATCAGCAGTACCAGTTGATGATGCAGTTAACGTATTAATCAGACACCTGAATTATTTTGTCTCTACAACTCTTCCTCAGTGGTCATCGCCAATATGGCAATTAATGTCGAATGAACCTGAATTTAAAAATAAGTGGAATGCCGCTGCTGTCCGAACGAATGTTATGAACGATCGAAGAAATATTCTCACGACAGCAAGAGAGAAATCTGGCTATTTTATTAAAAAAAAAATAAACAGTAACATATTTGATATATCGGATATCGACGATAATGATGATGACGATGTTATTAATGTGGATAATGATAAAAATGACCAAGACTATTACACCAACATCTACTCTAATGAACATAGAAATTACGAGTGTTTCGATGTGATATTTTCAAGAGAACTATGGAATTCTATCCAAAGGAAAAACCCAATAGTTAAAAATGGATGTGAATATCCTGGGCTACAACCCAGAGTGTGGACTGACACATTAGCGTATGAATTTTGGCTACAGCATCGCTTAAAGTGCGCATTTGTTTTTAAAAAAGGTTCTATTCAAAAACATGGGTATCATTACGCTACAATGGTAGGTCATTGTAAAAGTAAAAAATGCCAAAATCATTTATTTGGTTACATTGAAAATGATCCAGGTGAAGAGGGTCCTGTTATCATTAAAATTGAGTGTCGGAATACCAGATTTGAAAAGCATGAAGATTGTAAAAGACCACTTCAAGCTAAAAGAAGGGAGAAAATTAAAAAAGAAGTAAAACTAAAAGGTGTAAAAAGAACTATTAACGAAGCAGCAAAAAAACTTCTTCAACCTGGTGATACACAATGTCCTGTCATGTTTACTCCAAATATTTTGTATCAATTGAATAAAGATATTGTAGAAGATAATTTTGTTGTGAAACCAAAAGTTAGAAGAGAACTTTTAAAAGCAGCTAAGTGCATTGATGAAAATCCTATCTATCAAAATACAATTATTTATTTACTTGATTAAAAATTCTGTTTTTCATTTTTTTTTACAAAATAGTCATTATATGTTTTACTTGAATAAAAAATATATTCAGTTTGTTAATTTGTAATTTCGTAAGAATAAATAACAAATATAATACTTTTATAAATTTAGTTAAGTCATTAGCAATAAATAATTTTTTCATTAAATTTTCAAGCAATTTATAAGCTTTTTCATAGTAGATCTATTACTGTACACATCTCATATGTAAAGCTTAATTAATAAATAATTATAATTAGATGTCATAAGTAAATTTAAATAATTAAAAAATGTTAATTGTTCATTTCTTACAAAATTCAAATTGTCAATATATTTACATATTTTTTTTTCTGTGATTTAATTAACAAAGCACTAAATTGTAGAACTTTACCTTTATGTAGATAGCGATATTCTCCCTCAGCACCCACTCTGATTACAAGACGAAGTGCTGAACTAACCAAGTGATGTTCTTACTTGGTTGGTTCATCTTTCCTCCTACCGGTCATTAGCTACTAGTACATGCAGTTTGGCTCAACCATTTCACAGTCTAGGTAACTTAAGAAATATCTGTGCAACTAAAGTCAAAAGATTTGTGAGAATCATTCTGATGAAAAGCTCAAGTAGCTTATCTGAAGCATAATATGGAGCAGTTCCAACTGTGCCTTGTTTTAGATATACTATGGTAAAGGAAGTGACTTGTGGTACAATTGCAAACATACATACATACATACACAAGATCACGACTGTATCCCATAAGGGGTAGTCAGAGACTGGGCACTCACTGCAAAAACAGATGACTGCCACAATCGCATGTTTCACCAAAACAATATAATGCACTTGATAGGTGGTGAGCCCATCGCAATTGCAAACTAATACAATATAAAACTTTCCTCTAATGGTCTATTATTTAAGATGAAGCTTAATAAATATTAGTATAGTTTATGTAATGTGATAATAAATAATTTTGTTGTTTTATTGATACAAAGTCTATGACCCTTGGCCATTGTGAATGCAAAATCTAGAAGAATGGTACTTAAGTAAGTTGAGCTGCACTATGAGTAATTATTGAGTATTTCTTGAAATTGAATGAAGACGTTTTGAGTTATTGATCTGGCTAAAAAAACTTGCAAAATACATACATACATACATAAGATCACGACTGTATCCCATAAGGGGTAGTCAGAGACTGGGCACTCACTGCAAAAACAGACGACTGCCACAATCCACGTTTCACCATAACAATATAATGCACTTGGTGTGATAGGTGGTGAGCCCATCGCCACCATGCGCTGTTGGGTGCACAGTGCAGTTTAATTCCTTACTCGCCTTTTACGAGATACATTGGATGAGATTGAGTGGTAGTATTCTTTTAACGAACCGCCACCACACGGCACTTAGATACTATTTGGTGTTAATATTTTCTCTAAGGTTGGTAAAATTACAACACACCCCTAGAAATGAGTATATAATGCAGAGGTGCCAAAAGAGCAACTAATCTGTATATGTGGTTTCGTTCCTTCGATCTTCCGATCCTTATTTACTTGATCTTTGTATTCAATATTTCGTCGAAACCGAACATCTGATTTTTATATACCAGGAAATTCTTATACAGTATGTGTAAAATAATACATCAATGTATAAGGAAATGCAAAAATGAAATTTCGGGGCTACTCCCCTTTGTCCGGGCTGCCTATCTTCCTGACGTTTATGCTATACCGCGTACAGGAGCGGCGATACACAGCTTGTGGTACTCCAGCACGGATTGAAAGCGTTGCAGAGACTTCGGTGTCGACGCACACATAAAAGGTTCGCCCCTGTAGGTGGGACGCTACTAGCCGCACGATCGCCGGCGGCGGGGTGGTATCCTCAATAAGTTTGTATAATACCCAATTTGCCACACCACACAAATTTGCCATGGGTCTTCCTTTATATAGAAAAACGAAGGAAAACGTTTTTCTATATCAAGAGAGATCCAAGGCAAATTTACCTCCCTAGCTACCTTCCTGGTCATCTGCAGCGGAAACTTTGGGGTTGCGCAGGTACGAGCCTCGAGGAAAACCTCTTTGCCCGAGCTTCATCACGGGCGGCACTACTCCTCCACGGCTTATGACAGATTATACATACTCTTTTGATGTCAACTCTGATCTGTTTGGTTTATGTATTATGTTTGAATTAAGGTCAACCGGGGCAATTGCGTTATATTTTTTACACACACCTAATGCCGCTTAATGTGTTGGTTATTGAAGGATTAAAAATGCTATGGTGTAAAAATATTTTAGGACTATCTGGATACAAGATGAATGTGTTAATTTCTTTGATATGTTGACATAAAAAGAGCAAATTGCGTTTCTTTTAAACGGGAATTTGAGACGCATTTACCATTTCGGGCAAATGCGTCTTTATTTAATGAACATTAAATGGGTTAGGTTAGGTTAGGTTATCAAGATATAGTGTTTAAGTTAAAGTTGTCTATTAGAATTTATAAATATTGATGAAAAATATGAAATATTCAAGTGTTAATAGATGATATAATAAACACGGGGAAAATGCGTCTACTTTTTCGTAGACGCATTTATCCCTTGGAAAATTCAGAAGTGCTCAACTTTTTTCATGAAAAAGCTTATTTATATTATAACAGCTCGTTTATGTTGCGACGTCGCAACAAAAACGAGCTGTTACCATAGTAAAAGTTATTCATACTTAATAGCTGAACATCCTGCGAAAATTTGGTAAAATACCTCAATTTCACCTTGTAATTTTTTTACGACATCACGATACCAATCTGAGTAGAAGAATTAACTTAAATCAAAATAAAAAATTATAGAATAGGCAGGTAAGCTATTGCTCTATATACTGATGAAAGTCTATATTTTCTAAATATTTATCGATATCGATATATTTCATTAACGCCATAGTGGAATATGCTCTTTACCTGAAATATAAATTCGAACAAAATAAAACTAAAACGTAGTAATCTTTATATAATGAAAACAAAAATGGTTTTCATCACATTCATTTGAGATATATCCATATACTTAAAAATGTACCAAGAAAAAGTTTGACGATCACTATTATCGGGGCAAATGCGTCTTAAAGACGCAATTCCCTCAAAAAAGTATACGCATTTACCTCAACAAATCAAACCCAAACTCAAAACTTTCAGTCGTTAAATTTCAACAGTCAAAGCAATTATATTAAAAATAACTGTTTGTACAGATAAGCCAGTAAATATTCTTTACGTGCACTATTAAATAAAAATGGATAAACGGTAAAAATACTAAATTAATAAAGCTTTTGTCCACTCACGGCACGAGACACGATTTCACAGAAACAATGTGATTTTTAAAATGGCTCATGGTTGGGATATTTTTCACACAATGCCCTCCATCGATATTTTATGTAATAAGTTTTCATCAAATAGATTTCCCTGGATTGCATATGGTGTTATAACGCAAGTAGTTTTCCAGTAATCTCGAATAAACGCAATTGCCCCAAAAACGCCAATGCCCGGTTGACCTTACTTTAAATTTGGAATGTCAATATTGTTTGTTCAGATTGAATCTGTCATTTAAAATAATTCCGTGAAAATCACTTGAAGAACTAACATGTCAAGTTATCTGACATAACTTTTGTATTTGATATAAATTTCATAATGATTAGGTTTCATCAAAAGTAAATTCAAAAAGTTTAAGTTAAAATAAATAGTTTCTAATCAGTCCTTAAGTGTCTTTTTGGTTTGAAAGTGATCCCATTAGTCAATAAATATACTCGTAACACGAAATATAAATTATACTTATATATACGTATTAGCGCAGCGTAAGAGAATCTACCACCCCATATTGTCCCGTGGTTGTAAAGTCGGAAGGAAATTTAAAACCAGGAGATGGGCAGCTGCGTCTTTCTGGAACATCAAAATGAACAAACTGCTGTTGCAAACCCACCTGCTAAGCGTGGCAACTACGGCAAAATCCTTACATAAGAGCTACACCATCAAAACGGCCCTAGTCTCCGTCGGCCCCGCTAGTCCTGGCTACGGTCCGGTACCAGTGACCGCCAGGTCATGGTAACAGCAGGGGAGGGTGTGCAAAGAATCTCCGGAGGAGGAGATTTTGCTACCACCAACGACGATTGGACCCAGCAACGTATACCGCACGCATGCTGAGGACCGACGAGAAGATCTTGGAGCTGGAAGAAGAGTTGAGCTGAGTAACGCTGGGATATTATAGGATTATCAGAAGTCCGAAGACAGGGGAAGGACACGGTTATCTTCAAATCCGGTAAATTATTCTACCACCAGGAGGGCGACCATCTGTCCCAAACAGGTGTCGTCCACAAGTTTCTCATTAACAACGTTGTCAAGATTGCGAGTGAGTCGACTAGGGTTGCGTACATTGTACTCAGTATAACCTAACAATAGATGGAGGTAATGTATGAGGATATCTCAAAGCTATACATTCCTTCCACGCAAACTTATAACCTCCCAAACTCTCTACACGGTGTTGATGGCAAACTCTTACGCGAGGCTACGAAATACGATCAACTGGTAGTGGGGCAATTTGGAACAGGGCAACGGAACAAATATGGCCAATAGCTGGCACGCTTTTTGGAGAAGGAGGGACTCTTTATGATGAACTCTTTCTTCAAAAAGTGGCCCCACAGAAAGTAGACCTGGATGAGCCCGGACAGTTCTACAAAAAATTAGATCGACAGCTGTTCAGTGATATCTCTTTGATCGCTACGGTGAAAACCAGCAGTGATCACCGTATGGTAAGAGGCCCATTTAACCTGAACGCAAAGCTGGAGAGCTCTCATCTGTTGAAGTAGACGCTCCGTCCATCTCGTGCCCTTATTCAAAACACAGTCACATCTTCGAATGTATGCGGCGAGACCTACGCAACTGGGATCTGTCTGACAGAAAGAGCCAACTGACTTAGGTTGAGGAGCGAGGGCGGTGGTGTCATTTCCGCTGGACCAGAGATTTTGAGGGAGATCGAGAGATTTTATGAACATCTGTACTCATCATTGCTGGAGCCACACACCAGGGTAGGGGAGGCAAAAATCGTGCTACACTGTTATGATGAAATCCCGGACGTCAGTCAATATAGTGTCGAACAGCTTTGCGCAAGCCGTAGCGAGAGATATCGGCCTATAGTTACAACTGTCAGAAAAACTACTCGATCCACTTTTAACGACAGGGCTAATTACCGTTTTCATCATTAGTGACGGCAAGTGTTTGTGTTTTAGACAAGCATTGATAAGAAAACCACTACCCACGGACCGCATAATCGAAGATGTTCGACGCTTATATTATCATGTCCTACCGCCTTTCCGAATTTCATCTTACCCAGAGCATTAAAAACCATCTCTTCAGATACATGAACTTCAGCCCCGTCCGCTTGATAGAAATGGTTTAAAGATATATGGTTGACAGAACTTAATGCTAGAAATTTATTATTAAACAGGCTTACAGTAGCCGAGGCGTCCGTTAAGCCATCCACGCTTTCCGCAACATTTGTGCCGGTTTTAGTAAGTTTCCTGTATTTTTGCAAAATTGACCAACATCTCTATTCAGATACGATGCCGTAATCTTATCTAGAATTATTTGGTCAGCGGAATTATGTCAATACCTCAACCTACTTTTAAAAACTGTTCGAGTCATTTTCATCAAAATGGTGCCCCTGATGTTAACCAGTTTGTTCGCGCACGCCGCGCCTCCATAGGGTCGCGTACATGCTCATTACACCCAGGCACGGGCGTTCTGATTCCCAAAAGTCGCCGCAAGCGACGAACAGCCGCACGACCTAAACAACTAATAAAAGAATTATACAAACCATCAAGATATTCGCGATGTTCCTACACCTATGTTATTAGACTCAAATAAACACCTTAACGTACTCTAGTCTAAGTCGCGTATATACTCGGAACAAAGAGAGGAATAGATCCCGATTTCGCAACCATTTCTTTTGCCCCATTTCACAGAGCTATTATATTTTTTAGATAATAAACCATTATCACACACTTGTGTGGAAGACATATCAATATTGCACTCCGTCCACAATAGCTTATGATCCGACCACATGACGTCTTCCAGCACATAAACATCGGTTACAGTAGCCCACGCCTGCCGTGTCGTGACGCAATGATCCAGCCAACTTTTCGAACCATGAGCGTAGCTAAAATATGTAAAAACACCATTTCTAGGTCGCAGAAATTCGTAATCAGCAAATACCAACTCATTATCCGAACAAAAATTCAATAATTCATTACCAAATAATGTATTAAAGTCAGCGTTAAAATCTCCCAAAACAAAAGCAAAATTAATATTTTTATCTAAAATAATTGACTGAACAATACTCAAAATATTCGTAAAATCAGTCAAAAACTCAGACTTATTTTGCGGCATATACACAGATACACATAAATTTACTTCCATTAATTTCAAACATAATAGCGCATACACTATAATTGTTACAAGCTATTATCTCAACATTATTAAACATTGACGATCTCCACAATGTACCTACCCCTCCATATGGCCTACCACGTAACATACCATTTGAGACATCCACAGCTGAAAAGCCATGACTAAAAAACTTATTGTGTATTGTATTTAAGTAGGGAACAGCATCAGGTAACAACCAGGTTTCCATATATTAAAAAGTACTCTGTGCCAGGTCTCCTGTAACGCTATTAGGTCAAATTCATTAAATAAGTCACGTACTTGTTCCACACTTCGTCTTACGGATTGACAATTAAATGAACACAGTTTCCTATTGATGATTTCAAATGAGGTTACAAAATTACAAATAAGCTTATTTTTTTAATAACTAATAAGCAATAACTAAAATATTTCTTAGTTACAAAACACTATTATCAATTTTATTTATTCTTTAGAGCTCCTTCTTCATATCTATTTTTTCGCCAAAAATTTACGAAGCGCCGAAATGCTATTCCCTCTGGCCAGTAATCTTCATCCAGAAATATGTCCAATTTTTGTTTAGGTACAAATATTTCATATGCATCACATTCCTTTTCAATCCTCATATTCATTTTCTCAATAAGCACTAAGAAGTTAGATTATTCTTAATATATGTTGTAATGTCACACACAGTTATTCTTTCGACACATTCTAAATATATAAAGGAATCTTAATGTCAGCCGCTTTGAAATGAACATCGGCGTCCACCATAGCATTCCCTTTATTACCAAATAAACGATTCCTCCTTCTTCTTTTCTGTACTTCAATCCACTCATCGCTATGTGACTCGGGTTTCCACTTACCGTTGCGTACAACATCTGCAAAACATTTTTATTAGTGATTGTGTCGATCGAAGCGGCCGTGTGTCCCTCCGCCCGCGCTAGGTCGGGTCTCTGAGGTCGATGAATCATACGCTCGGGTTGCTTCAGTTGATTCAGTTGCACTCGACGCTCAAAGCCAGACGGTCGCTAGCGCCCCGCGCTTCGACCCGCTCAGGCAGTCCGGTCCGTCCCGTGAAGCTACCTGCTCCGACTCTTTTCCGGGAAATAATAAACAAAGCAATTTTGATTGCTTTGTTCTATTGTTCTTAGAAACAATTCTTTTCTATGACAGAGGACGTCATATTGTAAATCCACTCTCGGGTGGTTGCGCTTAGTGGATACCTACCGGTATTAACGAAGCTAGCGCAGGGCCAGCCCCGTTTGCCCGCGGTTCCCCTTCTGGGAAATGCAGTACGGAAGTGATCTACATAAATTGGCCTTGGGTAGAGCCCTAGTCAACGTAGACTAACTCGATTGGACTAAGTCCCCGCGTAGTTATAATTATTTTTAAGCACACACCCAAAAGTGTGCAAAATAAGATTCACACTTCGACGCACTAGGGATACACACCTTAGGCATTCATCCTCCCTGTCTATACGCGGCAGGGATGGAAGTTAGGTCACACACCCCGGCATCCCACCGGCGGCCACTTTCCCGTAGAAAACTAGATAGTAGCTAGGAATAAATAACAGTAGCAAGATGGAAGATTGAAGCGAACACACTCACAGAAGCGCAGGCGACGCACCCGGAACAATTCCACAAATTGCTATTACTCCTGCCGCCGTCAGTCGGCTCAGTTTTTAAGGAGCTATCTAGGCCCTCCTCTCCAGCCGCCTCTTCATTGAGCGAAACGGAATCTTCAGATTCCGAAATGGAGTGCGAAACGTCCAAACCTGACACTGGCTTCACTCTAGTAGAGAAGACCAAAAAGAACAAGCGAAAAAAGGCAGCTTCGCCGATACCCGCCACTATAGCGAAGGCTGCCATAGCCTCCGTCTCCACCTTGAGCCCTGCTGTCTCTAAGCAGAGCTCGGCCGCCCCGAGGCAAGCTCCCATTGCTACAAAGCAACCCTCCGCCGACCCACGGCAAATCACTGCTGCCTTGCAGCAAGTTCTTGTCGAACAAAGACAGGCCTCTACCGCCTCAAGCTGCCCCACAGCAAGTCCTCGCTGCTTCACAGTAAGCCCCTGCTGCCTCGCAGCAAGTCGCCGCTTCGCAGCATCCCGCTGCCCTATCGTCCAAACGTCCGCCTTCTATTTTTATACAGGAGAAAGATAAATGGCCAAAAATCGCATCGGCCTTGTCAAATAACATCGCGTACAAGGCGGTCTCCACAACATACGGCATCAAGCTTCAGCTTGAGACCTTCCTACAGGCAGGCGAGGTGTGCTTCCATACCTGCACCCTAGCCGAAGAGCGGTCACTTCGGGTGGTTCTTAAGAACCTCCCTCAAGAAATCCCAGTCGAGGAGGTCAAACGTGACCTGCTCGCCCAAAACCTCCCAATTCTATCCGTGCACCGGATGTACAGCAGCCGCACTAAAGCGGCCTACAACATGGTGCTTGTCGCCCTTGAGCGTTCTGCAGCCGGAAAACAGATTTTTAATCTGAAAACCTGCTGCTCTGTTTGCTATTACTCCCGTTTAAAAACGCCCGTTTAAAAACGCCCGTTTAAAAACGGCCCTCCGGCTCAATGCCATAAATGCCAACTTTATGGCCACACGTCACGCAATTGTTACGCACGTTCAAGGTGCGTAAAATGCCTAGGCGATCACACCACCTCAGACTGTCCTAGACCAAAGGACAAAGCTTTGTTAGCAGACTTCGGCCCACCTTCCTGTGTTCTCTGTAACACAGAAGGTCACACGGCCAACTACCTCGGCTACCCCAAGGCGCCGAGAGCCAAAAGACCCGCGGTGCGACAAGCACCCGCTCCCAGAACTGTCTTCCAGACAATCCCTTCGCCGTCCGTTTGGAAAACTCCCGATCCCCGCGTCTATCAGTAACTCGGCCCCGCCGAACCTACCAACAGCCACTCCGTAGCGAGTCGACCCGTCAACGAGAGCGACTTAGGATTAGTCTGTCGCTTCGCCGCCGTCTTCAACGGCGACGATATTTCTGCCCTTGCAAAGGCACTCCGGACCACGTATGGTAAACCCGAGGATAGGATCGCCGCTGCTTTGCGGTACCAGCACGTAGTCTCTGCTATAGTTAATTTCCAAGCCTAATGGCTTTTGACAATTGTCTCACACACTAGCACACACACATACACTATCAAATTAGCATACAATCTATCAATCGCGATACCGCCCCTCAGGCGGGTTATCCCTATCATAATTAGACGCGTCGCTGGAGTTTCTTGCGCCGTTTCTTCTCCAGCGGAAAACGCATTTCGAATTGGTGGTAAATTCGATGTTAAGAACGTCATCCCGAAATAAGTAACTGATCGAGCCGTGGTCAGCCCTCTCGGGCGCCCTCGAGTCAGTCTACTTACGCGCACAGGGTAACAGCCCAAGCCGAGGTTCCCTCTCGGGGGCCCTAGCGCTACCCATTACAAAGGTTCGGCTTAGCGCCCTCAGCGCTCTGCCACCTCTCAATCCGGCGAAGCTGTAAAAGCCTTCGGGCTAACAGTGACCATCAGTCACTGATTTGTCGTTACATTTCTCAGCTGGAATGTTTTCACTACTACCGACTACTTTTTTTGGAGTTGCATATATTTCTTTGCAGTTTTCTCAGAATGCACTTTTATTTCGCAAATATCATTGTGGCACTTTTCGTCAATTTCTCGCAAATCATTTAACGAAACTGGCAATACTTCACGCAATTCTTTTAACTCCGTTGACTTTACATAGGAACATTGAATAGTATGAACTTCTTGTTTAAATTTTAAAATATCCTTCAGCAATGAGGATACATCCACATGATCGAATGTAACAGGCGTTAGGCGATTCAGGTCCTTCGCAACAAAAGTCGGGAGAGGGTCCGGATCATTTTCATTTATAATTTTTATAATGTCCTGTAGAAATCGCTAGTTCCTTCCATCTCCTCTTCTTATTGAAGTTCGCTGATTTAATGCTCCGAACAGTATATCCTTTGCCGCTTCAATGTCTCCGTAAAATTACTCTCACATATTTGTATAAGACTTATTTCATCCATCACATCAACTTTACATTGTACAAAACACAACAGTTCATTATTGGTGTTTACAAAACAAAAGAGTTCTAGTGTTAAACGTAACTAAAGAGTGACTTTAGATGTTGAAGCGTGACACTGCATGTCCGCAGCATACTTTTCGTAGGATGGTGCGTAAATACCGTGTGCTAATCGCAAGCATGACATTTATGTTCGTCAGTTAGTCCATTGCGATATTTTGACTTAATTATCTTCATTTCAGAAAATGCAGACTCGCACAAGTAAGTGGACTCAAACATTGCAGTCATTGTAAGGGCGATTTGCCTTAGATTCGGATATTTATCTTCAAATATATCGGCGCAAGCCTGTTAACCATGTTTAAAAATAATAAATTAAGAGTTGTAAACTTAATTACTGTGTATTGTAATAATCATTTCATAGTTAATAAGATTTATGAAAGCAACAATTAATTAATAATAACACCTGGATAACTATTTATTGTTTAAGTGGACTTGTATTGACTAAAATAAAAATTATTGTAACTTGTAAATAATAATAGTATAAGAATACCTTAATTATAACACTTCAATAATTTGAAAATATTGTAAGACTAATTTATCAATAGTAACTTTCATGTTAATTAGCTATTTAGGAAACTGAGAGCCGAATTGTCAGTAATTTCACCTGAGACGCTAGAGGGCGCTAAGTGGGCAATTCTTAAGCCGCTAGCACAGAGCCACGACAGACATTCGGGACCAATCCGTGGTGCGGTGCTGACGTGCTATTATTAAGTTAGGTGCTATTTTAAGTCTTTATTGTTCATTAAAAATTAAAAATAATTAATTTGCAACTGTTAACGAAATCTCTATTTATTAATTTCACTTTGATTTTGAAATATTTGATTTACTTAAAATAAAGTTAAACTCGAATAAAACTGTTTTTATTGTTCTTTGGTTGGTTTTTACTTATTTAAAATCATATTCTAATAATTTGCTATCAAATGTGAGTGATAGTGGAGAACATGATATCAGCCATATTGACGTCATGCTTTTTAAAAACAATTTAGGAGCCTCAACTCCGTCAGATTTAAAAACACCAGAATTTTGTATCAGATGCTGTGGCTTCGAGATGCATATCTGATATAATCTTCACTAACTCATTTTCAACAGAACATGAGTCTATTCATAATTTGATAATTCTGATTTTTCTTGAAACGTTTCTAGGAATTTTCCGCGACTCAACCACCTGACGACCGTGTGAAGAACTAAATCAGTGTGTTTAGCTGACATACTATCTTCCAACTGCAATTTAAAGAGTCGTCTTTGCAAGCTACGTTCACGGATGGAATTCATAACTTTTATTGCAATGCCCATAATCTCCTCGGTGTTAATTGTAAAGAAAATTATGTACATTCCGTGATATCATGTTTAACTTTATCTGCCATGTCCTCACACATAATTTAAATACGCACCGTTACAGTCGGACGAGATAACTGAAATTTGGCTCGTCTTGTGAACACGGTATGTTCTTTTAGTTGACGTTGAAGTTATCAAATCACGTACTTTTCGTTTTCTTAATTCACTGTGACTGAACATCCTTTTCATAGTTTTATTACCGTTTTTAATGCCTTTCTAAGTTCCCACGCTTAGGTATTGCAACTGGGAAATGAGACAAATGCACTTATCCTTACCATACAAAAGGAAAACTCTTCCTCCCAATAGTTATTAAAAAGATACGTTTTACTTTTCTTCGTCGCACTCATTTTGTACTATTAATTAATAAACTTTGTATCAACGTATTGCTTTCAAGTTACAACTCAGTCTGACTTCCAACTCCTACAAGCGCAACATTTATATCGGCGCGGCGGGATTCAAAAACGCGACTTTTCTTTGGTAATTACCGTGCGTTCCTTTGTTAAAGCCGCTTTTCTCTGCTAGCATGGGGTTATTACGTACGATAAAAGAAAGTGAGTTATTCTGGCCTAATTGTGCATCGAATAAATTTTAGTAATTTATTCATTACATTTTGTTTTAGTTACCTACCTACTAAAACAAAATTTGTGAATAGTTCTGTACGGGAATTTTTTCTCGAAATCGACTCAAAAGGCACTCGATCGACCGTTTCAGCATCCCTGTTCTAGAGTTTAGATTTAGACGAACAACCTAGAGAATATAAATCTAATTATTTTCAATTAACGAACAATATCATCGCAAAACAATTGAAAAAGTCTGTTAATTGGTCGATACTGAAGCACATTAAATATTTATTAAGAAAAAATATTGATTATTCAGTTAATAAGTAATCTACAATACATAAATTAAAAAAACATTTAAGCTTGTTTAACGTAAAACAACTATATTATAGGTACTAAACATTTTGAAGTTCATATCATATTTAAGTAATATATATCATCTACTTAACGAGACAATTGATAAGACAAAAGTGACATTTATTTAACACGAACATAAAAAAAAGAAAATAAAAAGTAAATGAACTAAAACGGAATTATCGATGCATAGTTCGTATAAAAGAACGCTCTTCCGACCTAGGTGGATCGCGAACTACCCAATATTAACATTAAAATTTTTCATCTATTTTCGTTCTTACGTCAAAAGTCTCCTGGACTATATTTGTAATTTGAAAATATTTTTCATAAATTGATCGTATTCGAAGGTAAAAAAATATAATTATTGTACATACATTTGATATTTTTTCGAATCTTGCTTGAGACTACAACATAAATAATTTAAATGTTTTGAATATTTGCCTTGTTTAGAAGTATGACGCCATTTTGTCGCGCCGGCTGATCTGATATATTATTTTGAATTTCTATTTCTTTTTGCGTTACAAATAACACTAGAATGAGATACTGTATCTTTGATATATAAATCGTTTATTATGTGTTGACACGGAAATAAGTAATTGTAACTTTATAGAATCTTGAAGCTTTAACAAATGTATCGATTATGTATTTTGGCTTTAGCTAATTTGTATACCGATTTTAAATATGTTATTATTTTTCCTGTGTAAAGCGGGTACTACAACTGCTTTATCTTAAAGTAAATGTCAAGGTTTTGTGGTGAATATACTTTTCTTTTGCAGTATAGGTACCAGTACATAGGGAGATCCCGATATTTTACAATATATTTTTTTAATTTATATCGCTCTTACCTTAAGAATCTGTTTTTGAAATGCTGTGTTGTGGTTAAAATTTCGACATTTATTAACATTATTTACTATTTTATTTTCATACAGTATTTTGTGAGTTAAAAAGTTAAGAAAAAAAGTAAATTAAAATGAGGTAAATAAAATTGAACATTGGTCTCAACATTGTGTAACTAAATGAAATTTCAACATTGAAGTTTGAAGTTCTTTTTAGAAGGGGCAATGAATGGAGAAATGAGAAAATAATGACAATATCAATGAAAGAACAAGAACAAATGCCCGGGGAAGTAAGTATTTATTTTTCTTACTAGATTCTAATTGTGGTATTATCATTGAGGAAAACAATTAGAGCAAACCTAGTACTAATGCATAAAACTACTATTAAATTGTGACAATGTAGCTTTGAAATCAGTAAATACTTTGATTTAAACATATTTTTATCTCTTTACTCTATAAGTGACCTAGGTGCATGCATTATCATGTAACATGACTAATTGATGTTGCTTTGGTAGAGATGGCACTGTCGCACTAGGCTTGTGAAGCCTGGTCCAGCCTACCATATGAGAAATTTGTCCAAAAGTTAAAAGTTATAAATTTTTGTTAGATCACATTTAATTATAATCTAAGAAAATTATATCTATGAATTTAAATAATTGAAATTGAAATTTACATAGTATATATAATTTTCTGTGTCAGTCCTAGCTTTTTCACAACATTATTATATATATTATTATATATTTACTGGTGGTAGGATTCCTATGCAGGAATCCGTCTAGGTAGGTACCACCCAGGGCCAGTTATTCTGCTGTGAAGCAGTAGTGTGCAAACATTACTGTGTTTCGGTTTGAAGGGTACTGTGAGCTAGCATAATCACTGGGCATTTGAGACTTAAGAACTGATGTCTCAGGGTGGTGGGCGCAGTGTGGTGTTGCACAAAAATGTTCTGGGTGACACAGCATTTGTTGTGGGTGGACGTTGCACTTACCATCAGGTGAACGTTTTGCTTGTTTTGTCCCTTTATACAATAAAAAAAACATGAAACTAAGGGTCCTGGAATAAGAGATGTGGAGTATTTAATTTTTTTTATGAGAAAGGTTGATATTCTCATAAAAAAATTAATACAAACATATTAAAATATCCCAAATATCCTCTTTTTTGAACTAGTTTAAAAATAATCAATAAACTAAAAATAAACAGAAAATACTATATTACACAAATAAACATGAGTACTACCACTTTTTGGACCAATTTTGTATGTCTGAAGCCTATAGGTAACCTACAAAATTAATACATAAAATATTTTGATAGCATAGATGACTAACCTGTTTTTTAAATCATTCATATATCTCACAGACACAATGTTTTTACTGGTGGCACTGGCCCTAAATTATGTATTTTAAATTAGTTTTTGGTGTAATTTGTAATAATATCAACACAGGAACAATAAACATGCTCATAAATAATAGGTCTGCCAACCACCAACTGGTTGGCTGTTGCCATATGTTGACTTGAACGCTTTTGCGTGGTCATTAACAATCTAGTGTAACATACAGTGGTGGTCATATAATTAAGAATGCTAATTTAAAAACCAGATTTTTTCAATGAAACTTTATTGACTGAACTAATTAATTGTATGTATTTTTTATGTCTTGTGGTATAGCAAAACTTTTCTATAATATTGTATGGATTAAGCATCAATGATCTGTCCATCAAATGCCTCCTATATGTAGATAATCAGGTTATATGAATATCATCGGAGGAGGGGTTGCTGGTAATGGATAATATTATGCATGATGGTCTACAAAGCAAAGGAATGAAAATTAAGGATTAAGGTAGATAAGACGAAAGTGATGGTTTTTGAAAGAAAGTATGATGTATTGCAGAGTTCTGATTGAAGGAGAAAGAGTGCAACAAGTGAAAGAGTTTTTACACTTGGGCCCCATTTAGTGTGTTAAAATTCTTAAAAGTGACTTTAAAAAATAGGGAAAAAAAAACAACTTGTAGCAAATCTACAAGGAAAGTCATAATTAAACTTCGTCAGAAGATTTGGTTACATAAGAAGATATCTGGTCATCTGCAATGATCAAAAACGTTTTTTTTTTCGACTCTGTTAAGCATTTTAAGATGTATTAAACACTAAACTAAGAAAGGCATGGAAGTATAGCAAGGAATATACCCATGTTGAAACCACTTTGCAATAACTTGTGCTCAACTTGTGGAAAAATCTGTAGATTGTAGATTGCAACAGGCCGGTTTCCGCAACTCCACGTCTATCGCGTATTTCGCATGTAGTCAGGAATAATAGTCTATTCGAGCCAACAAAGCTCCTCCAGGAATCGCAGCAGACCCTTGATGATCCCTGCGATCTCAGGGAGCGATCTCGGCGAGCCGAGATGCTTAGCCCGGTATATGGCCACCATAGGGCAGTCTCCATACCAACTCTGCACAAATGGCTGTCTGTAACACTTGAGTAAACAGATGCTTGTTAAATGATCCATGTCCAGTTATGGCACTACTAATCGTTCTGATTTGCGTTTTATTCACGACAAAGTAGAGTACCTTGGAGATGTGACTGTTGATGATGGGCAAAGCTGCCTTTGCCTGTCTGCACTCCGGGTGATTAGCCCATATTTGTACATGTTGGACATGCATTACATACTAACGAGCAAACATACCTGAGGGGAAGTAGCAGTTTTGGCTCTGATCCCACGGCACACTGGTTTCAGCCTCCCCGAGTAAGTTCGTCCGCCGCGTCGTTGTTCCTAGACCCGCTATCCCTTGTAGAGTTATTTCATTGAATTGACATACCTCATTTAACCTCTGGTAGCATTAGTATATGAGCCCTGAGTTTATGACATTACTATTGAGGGCCAGCAGTACTGCCATGCTGTCGGAGAGTATTCGGATGGAATGGTCTTTTATCTTCCTTGCAGCTATGCTGTTTGGATAATGCCCATGCACTCTGCCTGAAACACTTTGTTGTGGGCACCGAGTGGTGTGCATATTTGTATATTTAGGTCCTCTGAAAATAATGTTCCTGAGCCTCTGTACCTGGTTCTGTTTTAGAACCATCCATAACAATTCGGAGTTCCCTTGAGTTCAGTCTTTCAGTTCAATGGTCTTCATGTAATTGTACTTAATACTTTTTATACTTTTTATAGTATATTCTGATGTAAAACGATACACGTACGACGCCCTCGGAACAAAGCATTCGACCCCCAGAACACAAAAGTGGTATTAAAGCATGGCGGGAGAAAACGTCAACATTCGGGGGTGCTTTTCTAATCATGAAGTTGAACCTGTTCGCTGATAAAAGGAAACATTTATCAATTCCAATACAAAAATATACGAGAATAAATAATGTTACCCTATTGTGCCTCCTCTGCACGGTAATTTCTACATTCCAGCACAACAACAACCCAAAGCACACTGCACACATGATGAGGGGATTCCTCATTCCACAAACAGTTTCTGTCTTAGACAGGCCAGCTAACAACCTCAGATTTTAATCTAATGGAACATCTTTGGTATGAAGTCAAGAAAAGGGTATCAAATCAAATAATTTGGCAATTTGAACAAGCTATAAGACGTTTCCTTAAAAGAACGGAACCATCCCTCTTGCAAAATTCCGTCAATGCGTCACCAGTGTAAAGCAATAATAAAATGGTGTGGACATGCCACTAATTATTAATTACAGTTAATGTATTCATTTCAGTTGTAATGAAATAAAATTTGTAAAGAAATTTTTAGTAATTTTATATCATTATTTCTATTCAGTTTGCTTTACCCATGTGGCTATATCATTACACTAGCTGTGCCCCGCGGTTTCACCCACCTTTAATTCAAAAGATGTCGCTCTAAGGGTTGCAGCGTGATGTTATATAGCCTATAGCCTTTCTCAATAAATGGGCTATCCAACACTAAAATAACTTTTTAATTAGAACCAGTAGTACCTGAGATAAGCGCGTGTAACTAATAAAACTATTCAGCTTCATCATATTAGTATAAATTGCTACTTACTTCGGGGAAGGAATACAAAACTACAAGTAACATGATTTGAATCAAAAATTTCTGGAACTACAAATCATTCATTATTATATGACCACCAGTGTATATCAATAGATAGTATATTCAATTTTATTAAATCACCATCAACCTGTTAATAGTCCACTGCTACAAATAGGCCACTCTCAAGGGGAAAAGATTTGCTAATGTAAAAATGGTTTCGTACCTGCCATGCTTGCAGTGACGTAGCATGTTGTCTTCCCATTAATAAAAACTGACATTGAAAACAACAGTTTTACCTGGTATTTTTCATGATTGCTATTTGGCCATGTGTCAGAAGTAACTTCACTTAGGGCCACCATGTAGTGTGGTGGGGTGTATCATTAATTCAAAAAAAAATTTATATATTTTCAGATGGCATTCCCTGAGGCTAAATTGAAAGCATTAGAAGAAAAAATTTCACATCCACGATGGGTGGTACCTGTGTTGCCTGAACAAGAATTGGAAGCACTCCTTTTAGCTGCTATTGAGCTGGCTGCTAATGGTATGTAATATATTATAAAAAGCAGTTTTTCCAATTTATACCATTTACACATTATTTTACCCAAAACATTGTTTTGATGTATATTTTAAGCTAAAGATTATCGTTAAGGAATGTGTTGTTTTATTATTACTACAATTATTTAAATAACAGTAACTTGTGTCAATTTTCAGGTGCTTATGATGACCAATATAATAAAATAATTCATTTGTTTTAAATAAGCTTAGTTGATACATATAAAATATAAAATCTAGTTTATAGATTGCAATAAATAGTATATGGAAGCTTATATAATTTGTCACAGTAATAAATTTAAACTTTATTATTTCATAATTTTTTATATTATAGGTGAAGACACAAACAATTCTTTTTGTCAGCGATTTTACAATGATGCCCTCACAGTGTCCTTCACTAAGATCTTAACAGATGATGCAGTTTCTTCATGGAAAAATAATATACAACAATGTGTCCGTTCAAACTGTGAGAAGCTTGTGAAACTCTGTGCCATGAAATTAGATGACCCTAGATTCTTACATTTACTGTCCATGGTTTTCAATCCAAATAACAAGTAAGGTCCCATTTTATTTAAATTTAAATAAAATAAATTGCACTAAATGCAATAACAGTTTGGTTTATTTTAGATTTCATACATTTAATGCTTCACGGACATCTGAAGGCTTGTCAGTTCTGCAAAACACACCAAATACAGGGCAAGGTTCTTTACAAGAATCAGAAAGCTTTGCAAGATCTCAGGATCATCGTACACCTAGAGGATGGCTGGTTCACCTCATCAATGTGTATGTATCAAGCAGTTATATTAATGTCCCACCCCAAATAGAAACCCCATACAAAGCCTGTGGAATCCCAAACTCATCAAATTTAACATTGAATGTAAGCTTTTCTATGTACATTTCTACAATAACAACCAGTATTTCAGACCTAGGAACATTCTTTAAATAATCGGATTTTTTTCGAAAATGTCATTGTGTGGAATGAAATGTCGTAAAACAATTCCAAAACTCTTATTTTAGTGAAGAGAACATAAATTTCTTAACTTGGTAATGTAAGGATTAATTTTAAAACTATTCGAACAAAATCATCGATATCAAAGACAGGCATTTTGTGTGGTAAATTTTTTCCTTTATTATGTATAGATGTGGCATATTCATTCTTTTTAAATACATGTTCACATGCAAATCAAGGACTACGTCACAATTATTGCTACACTTGGATTTATCAAGAGGAGTAATGATTTCTTAGTTTTACACTAGCATAGGACCTCATGAGTATAACAAAATATATTATACTCATGAGGTCCAATGCTAAATCGTCCATCCTTATACATAATGAATTGTTAAGATACCAAATACCATCATTTGAAAGTATTGATTATCAAAATTGTCATTTGATAATTACTGTTCCTATTCTCTCTGTTCTGTTTCTGTTGTTGACAATTAGTGTATTATTCTTTTTTATATGGGAAAGTGACAAATGAGTAAAACATTTACAAGATGATAAGTGCAACTTTAACCCATAACAAATGCTTTGTCACCCAAATCATTTCTGTGTGGCACCACACTTCGCTCATTCTCCTGAGACATGAGTTCTTAAGTCTCATATGCCCAGTAATTACACCTGCTTTCAGTTCCAGTAATGTTTCGGTCAGAAGGGCACTGAAAGCTATGGCTTTTAGAGCTTCACGGCAGATTAACTGACCCTGCAGTGGTGTTTACCTAGACGGATTCCTGCACAGGCATATTAAATTTTTAAAAAAAGTTACTGAAAATTTTCAGAGGCTGATTTTATTGTGATATTGTTTTAAGTCATTCTCCACTTTAAACTCGTTTCCCAAAGTTAAATAAAATAAATATTTAATTTTCAGTTTTGGTCAGGCTGGTGGTTTTGTAAAACTAAGGGAACGTTTTGAGGCAATCATGGGTTTTCAAAAGGCTGATTTAACAATTTCTGTTAATAGTGAAGAAAAAGTTTCTTCAGAAACTTATGAAAAAGAATATGAAGAAAATAATAAGGTAGATGTTACTGAAAATTTACTGTTGACTACTGAAAATACAGAGGTAATAAATATTTGTAAATCATATGTAAGTTACATTAAAATTTGCTAGATAGAAATTAGCTCGAAATTAACAATGTTTTATTGTTATTAGAGTACAATATCATCAAAAAGTGAACCTTTTTCTTCTATGGAGCAGTCAATAACTGGTGAGACACGGGTAGCAGCAGTTTGGCAATTATTAAGACCTCTCAGCCTATGCCATGATCTATTGACTCCTCATACTGTCACTGTTTATCTTTTGCCTGTTTTGGTAAGTGTAATATAGTTTAATTTTCATGTAACTATGTAATTTAAATAAAAACTAAGTATAGTCAACAACAAAATTGCTTTACCACCCTTAGGTTGTTTGCACATCACAAAACTACAAGGTCTTTTTTCGCTTAAAATATTAATGTGACAGTTAAATAATGCTGTCACCACTGCATGACGTCAGTGTCGTGTTATTCATCCGCGTTTATTATATTTGAACTTAAAGCTGTTCATTGATAAAGCACACACCATCGTGTAATCCACGATATCATACGAAATATTATTTGTTGTTGTGTCTTGTTCTATTTGATCGTATTGTCTTATTATTTGATATATAAGTCTTATTATTTAATATAATAAAAGATTTCCATTAAAAATGTATTATAGGTAACATCGTATTTACTAAAACCGATCTTCCTTCCTTTAACTTCAGGTCTATAATTATCAGAATTGTAATCGGCATCGGCTTGTCATTGAACTAAAAAAAGAAAGAAAAGAAAGTAAAAAAGTCGCGAAAAAATATCTGTACCCTGTATAGACTCCCAAGTCCCATCTCATGTTCTCTCATTGCGGTGATTCCATTGTTGCACAATAAGTCCCCAATATTGTTATAACGACTGAGATTTAATCGATCACGTTGGCTGGATTTGAAGGTCATTTCGTCGATGTTCGCCAATCGAAATTTAAAAATTCCCGGGCAAAATTCTACCGACCTGCTTTATGGACATCAATCAAATAAACTTTTTAAGCGTAACGCCTGTTGTGCAACCCCATACTGTGCAAAGGGCGGCGAATAGTTTCAGCACAGGCGTCAAATTGTTATGTAAAATGGGCCGTAGGTGTAAAACCGTTTTCTTCAAATACAAGTCTCGCTATTTCCCTTTGTGTGCTCGTTAATTTAGACATCGACCACTTCGCCTTCTCGTGTAATCCAAATTCATACGGTGAAACGTGATATATTTAATTCTCTCGAAATTTTACTTATGTTTTATCCCGATTTGTGAAATTAAATTATTTCTGCCCTTTCGGGACATTTTAAATTTTAAGAGGGGGGCACCCATCAAAATAAGCTCAAACGGTAGTTACGGTTAGATGTAAGCAATAGTATATTAGTAATAACCATAAAAAATATACATTTATAATCAGAAAGGATATGCTTCCAAAATTTCTGTGGCCAAAAAAAAACTAGTTTTATAACAAAAATATGTAAAGTGTAAAAAATGTTATAGCAAACTAAAATGTAGGGCACTAACTTGAATTCAAAAAAATTGCAAAAGATCATTCTACAATTTGTCCTGCTCACATTTTCTAATAATATTTATTTTGAAACTCACGTTAAATCCGCCATTATTAGGTGTATCTGGGCGAACAAAATTCTAGGTATGCTAAGTTAGATACGCAGAATTTCTAAGTTAGTTTTCGTCTGTGACGTTTAGCATCTTAGACCGCTTCGTCATTTTTCTTATCATCATCAAACTGACATAAAAATTATTTTGTAATCTGTTACATAAAATTTAAGTGATTTATCTACGGGGAATCAAACTAACAATAAAATGATTACTATTTAATTTTTTATCACTTTTAGATCTTGTTATCGTTATTTAAAAAAAAAACTTTCAACTCACTGAAGTAAACATAAGCATAAAACAGGCTTGCTTACTTAATAGGAATGAGATATACTTGCAAAATTCAATACCAGCCCTGGTACAAGTCCAAGTGCGAGTATGTAAAAAAACCAGGGCCGAAAACCAGGCTTTAAAATACTTGAAAGTATTTGGCAGTATTCGGTCTCGATAATTCGTACCGCGCCGTAATATAGTACAGGTTTTTTTATATTAAATTAAATCTTTCCTTCCTACTTTTTAATGACTGGCTTAGGTCTGTCTGCTAACAGTATTTCGTATTCTACGGTTTTTGTAATTAGCTAGTTTAGCGTTAGTTTAAAGATTTTAATTTATTTTGTGTATGTACATGGATTATTTATTTTGTGTTTTTGTTTTATGCTTTTCATATACAATTTCATATTTTTCAATATTATCTTTTTTTTTCCCAAGCCAAACTTTTCTTAGGAGAAATGTTAACATATTTGTGACTATTTTATTATTTACAACTATTATCTAATTATTATCCGTACAAAAAAATATCACTGTTATTTACAGTTCCAAAATCGTCTATTCGACAAAAAACAAAAAACTAATTTATTTATTTATTTACACACAATTTTTAGGAAAACTATAAAAATCGTCTTTAATCAATAAAGCGCAAAATATCTTTACTAAAATATAAGGTCTCGGTTAGGTAACGTAACCAAGTCGCAATCATAACATAACTAACCAAAACGTACTTACGGAGGAATCGCACGAACTAGTCTATGTAAAAGAGCTGAAGTTACGAATCAGCTTAACGTTTACGCGGCTATGTTCCTTATAGCGTTATGAATAGGCCAGCAATTTCACTAACGATTCCAAACCGAGCCACTGGCGCCCGAAATACATATATTTAGGTTCTTGAACTCGGGCCACTTTGTAAGGACGTACGAACGGCACGGCCACCGAGCCTCTAACTTGGAACGCGCGACAAGCGTCCGCCGCCCTCGTACTCGTTGACTTTGCGAACTGCCACCGGAGCCGGTTGGTATCAACGCAATGTAGATCTTCACAGCGACTGTGAAATGCCCTTAATCTCTGAACACTTTAGAGAATTATCACGGCGGTTTTTCGAAAAAGCCGCGGTTTATTCAAACCAGCTGGTGGTTAAAGCAGAAAATTACCGACCAAACAGAAACGCGACCGAACGCAAGCGTCGCCCGCGAATCGTGCTAGACGACACGGACGTCTCAGCTCTTCCTGACCATGATACCGCCATTCACGATCCAGGCCACACTGTACACACAGTCAATAGCTTTAATATAACACGCACCACGACGCGCGACCGCCGTAGAGAGCGGCGCGCAATAGTCAATAAACACACCGAGTACACACGATTCACCCATGTTCCAGGGTGGTTCACACCGCCCAGAGTTACCGACACACAAGTCGACAGTCCGAATGGACGCCCGCAGCCTCCCTCGGACGGTCATTAGACGACTAAAAATATTTAAGATATTCGAAATCGCGAAAGCACGCAGCGAACGCGACACAGTCCGAATTTGGAGGTTTTTGTAGGAGTTTATTTATTTATTTATGTTTGGGTCAAACCAAACCTAGCTCACGGGCCCCTGGCCCGCGAGTATCCGATGAAGCTGGCTCCTTCCGAGGCACTTGCAAGTATTTCTTGCTTGTACCAGGGCAGGGCAAGCCCTACTTTGAAGCGCAGCCCTGGTTTTAAAACCTTGTAATCTTTTTTTATGCTGTCTAACTAAGCAATCTAGAATTTTGTTCGCCCATACAAGCCCATTATTCGTATGGACACTCGCCATCTGTAATAAGCGCCAAACATTCAGTCGCTCACGAGATCTCACAAAGACAGTTTACGCTCGATTTTTAGTGCCGCGCCAACACTAAATTGCGATCTTTTGTATATGTATACTAACTGTTGTAATATCTTATTAAAAAAGATTACAACAGTTTTAAGAAAAAAAGGATTCATTATAATAAGTGTGTTAAAATAAAAATATCTGAATAATCAGATATTATATACACTAAACCGTCGACTGTACGCAGTATGCCGATATACAACTGATAAATAAACTGAGTTGGTATGACGTATGAAGGGTTTTATTAATCAATTGAATAATACTGATTGTGGTTCAGTCAGGTACGCTGACTCTACGCCGCTGGTTCTGGGTTCGAATCCCAGCCGAAACCAATAGTAGTGCAAAAACACTAATCGTTGGTTTTCGGGTCTGGTTGTGTTAAACATGTGATATATATGTCTGTATAATGCACCCACGATACAGGAGAAATACTAATGAGAGACACTCTTTTAAAAAAAATGCTTAACAATTATAGGGTCAGTTCGTCAGTTTTCGGCCTTTTAGCGGAGATTACAACTTCAAAATTATAGAAAAAAATTATTCATCTGGCTTATTCTTTCAATTTTATGGTTTTTGAAATAAATTTCTAAAATTTTTGTAAATTTTGGCACTAAGAGTTTGTAAAACATTTAACTCCCAAAATTGTTACTTCTGGGCCATTGAGAATTTATTTAGTTTTCTGCTCCTGCATTGTAGTGAATAAAACAATTATGGTAACTTAAAAAATACTTGTATGTGTAAATTTATTAATCGTCGTCGTTGTCGTTTCAGCCTATCACAAGTCCACTGCTGAACATAGGCCTCCCCCAAAAATTGCCACAAAAGTTTGTAGCTCTCATTTTGGGGGGATTTTGCCATAGTTGCCACGCCTGGCAGGCGGGTTGGCAACCGCAGTTTATTTATTCAGATGTTCCAGGAAGATGCTGCTGCCCATCTCCTGGTTTTTATTTTCCCTCTGTCGACTTTTACGACACCCACGGGAAGAGATGGGGTGGTAGATTCTCTTAAGCCGCTACCACACGGCTCCGCTACCACACGGCTAAATTTATTAATAAGTAAATAAATATTTAAATTGCTTTACTTTCGACGAATATTTTTCGTACAATTTTAGTAGGCTGAAAACTAAATTATAAAACTGTATTTATGTTTTAGTTTTCGGTAGTCCTTACATCATACATAGTTATCATTATTTATTTATGTGACCGTGATTTGGCGGCCGAAAAATAATATAGTACGAGTTTTCATTCAGTCACTTGAACAATAATTTGAAAAAGAAGAGTCACTCCGTAGAGTTTATGAAAAATATCATTATAACTTACACTATGTTAAACTGGTTTGTGTCCGAATGACCGAGAACTATGTTACTATTCTGCCTCCTCAACTATCTTCAAATTTGATCAAACATTACGGTAACCATTTTAGTATAATAATAAATAATTACTGTAATGAAATAATGAACTATTTATAAAAAAAATACCTTGGAATGAATTGCGCGCACCATAATTTTTTTTCTACATTTAATTCCGTAATTACAACTCCGATTTTTTATACCAATGCTTAATATATAAAACATATAAAATAACAAATAAATTTTTGTAATTATTTTCAAAAATTCTAAGTTACCTGCTTTTACTATTCAAAAGACCGACCGACCGGGTTAAGTATACTGATGTGTGCGGGGCTACGCACACAACTTACGATCTATAGCAAAATGTAAAAAAATAACTTAGCTGCTGCGTCGGCGTCAAGCGCTCGGTGCAGTCTTAATAAATGACTTGGACAAGTTACCTACTGTCAGAAATGAAAAGGAATTTGAAAGCGATTTGAAGCGAAAAAATTTTATTAAATAAATTTGGTTTTTTAATGGTTTCTAACATTAAAACTCCATAGAATCTATGATGAGCAGTGACATTTAGATTATATTAGTAGTAAAATAACATCTATTTCTTTCAAAGAAAGATTTAAAATTAGACGCACATTTAACCTATGCTGCAATTTACAGTTTACAGTCAATCTTTTGCATTCATTTAAACGTTAATAAAATTCTGTGCCTTAGTGAAATTTTAATTGTCTGGAAGTTGTTGTCAAAACTTAAGCAATTATGTAGTTGGCTATACAATTTAACTAAATGAAAAAAATATATGTAATGGGATGATTTGAAGCTATTTTTATTTTTCTTATAGGAATGCATACCTACACTTTTGGAAAGTTTGACTGATGAAGAACTTAAAAGAGAAGCAAGAGGTAGTGAGAACAAAACTGACACTGTTTCATGTTTGATTCGGGCCTGCAAATGTGTGTCAATAAAAACTTCTCAACATCACAGCCTACTTAAGTGTGAGTATTATATGATATACGATTATATTTTCCTATTGGGCCGTGTGGTGGCGGCTCGTTAAAAGAATACTACCACTCCATCTCATCCAATGGATCTCGTAAAAGGCGAGTAAGGAATAAAACTGCACTGTGCACCCAACAGCGCATGGTGGCGATGAGCTCACCACCTATCACACCAAGTGCATTATATTGTTTAGGTGAAACGTGGATTGTGGCAGTCATCTGTTTTTGCAGTGAGTGTCCAGTCTCTGACTACCCCTTATGGGATACAGTCGTGATCTTATGTATGTATGTATGTATATTTTCCTCTAGTTTGTGTTCTTTTGTGGACAAAAAAGTTGTGTGAATAATTATATTTATACAATTTTTTTGCTTATAAGCAAACTGTGATGATCGCCAAACCCTATTTAATGCGCTTTATATCAATATTTAGTACAGGGAAAGGTTTAAAGCTACTTATCTGTAAAAATGAATTATATTCAAAGTAAAATTGCACAGGAATGTTAAATAAAGAAGAAAAATCTGATTACAATATATCTGTTAAATAAAGAAAGAAGAGCTTCTGCTTGTTAATATTAATTGGCTAGAATGATAATTATGGAATATCCAGAATGGTATTTTTTAAATAACAATATTTTTTTTTTACATAATAAAAATTCATTAGTTAAGATTATACATCTTAATAAAAGTCATGTTATATTGATCTATACTCTATGGTTAGAATGTTATTGTTGTTCCATCTTAAACATATAAAGTGAAACTAATGTAAGCATTAAACATGACAAAAATATGAGTTATCTCACATTAACTCATGCTTCAAATATATTTCCTCATCGTATTACTGAGACTTTAATCCAATAACTGGACATTATTATTTTCTTTCACCTCCAAGAAGAAGAGAGAAAAACCTTTACTTTTTTCATATCACATGTAACTTTTGTAACACCCTAAGTAAGTGAGAGATTGTCTTGCATCCACCACAATATGTACTGAGTTTTTCGTAATGATCATCATCATTCTTATTTTGTCTATGGTTTTGTTCATGTTTATGTTCTTTATTCCATAAAATATGTTGAAAATACAACAGATCAAGAATGGAAGGACAATCAAGGTACACACATGGTATTGTTGCACACCCTGTAGCTGCTTAGGGGCGCAGTTTTACTTCCTCCCCTATGCTGCTACATTGTATGTAACTATGACCATTCATCTTCACCAGTGTTCTGTAAACTGTTCTCTGACTTCAATGCACTTCACAGCATGTTTGTATAAATTGTTTTCAGAATTGTTTGATCACACATAATCCTAGCACTGTAAAAGGTTTTTAATTGTATGTTTTAAGTATTGTACTGTTAAATTTAATTTTTGTATAATGAAGATATTGTACTTTTTTTATAATTGAGGCCTGCAATTAGCAATCATGTAATATAAAGTCTCCTTGAAAAAATGTCTTTATTTCAGCATTGGAAATGTTTCGACTGAAAATGATTTTGAGACTACTTCAAATGTCATCATTTAATGGGAAAATGTCTGCACTGAATGAAATTAATCAACTTATAAGTACAATTTCACAACAACCAAAACCCGAATGGCTAACACCTGCAGTAATAACAGTAAGGACATGTTTTAATTTTATCTATTTGTAAATTATTTCATAAGCATTTATTTGAGAAAATATAGAAACTTATTTCTTACAGACCTGGATTCGTGAAAACAAAGTTGTAGATATAGTCTTGCGAGATTCACTTCATCAGCCTCAATATGTCGACAGATTAGAGAAAATGTTAAGATTTATGATAAAAGAGAATTCTTTAACAAGGGAAGACTTAGATGCAATATGGAAGGCTCAACATGGGAAGCATGAAGCTATTGTAAAGAATCTTCACGACCTTCTTGCGAAACTTGCTTGGGACTTCACACCTGATCAACTGGATCACCTATTTGATTGTTTTAAGGTTTGTAAGAAATGCAATGCAATGACTCTTAATTTTTTATCAAGCGAATTGACATTAATTGATTAGTATTGTTGTTGTATTTTATCTATCTGAACAGGCAAGCTGGGCGACATCCAGTAAGAAACAAAGTGACAAACTGTTGGAGGTTATAAGAAGACTAGCAGAAGATGATAAGGATGGTGTTATGGCAAATAAGGTATCCTTATGCTTAAAAATAAAATTGTTGGGACATGTTGTAAAAATTAATTAATTTTTTGTGTGTTGAAACACCTGCTACATTGATTTCTCTACGCACTTGGTTGATTGTTACAAGCTTTTAACTTGCTTGATTCATAGATCTTTCCAGTTAAAATAAAATAGGGAAGTATTCAGTTTTGACCGACTTCCCGATGTCCGACTGTCTGCAATAATATGGTAACATGGAGATAGTCTGAGAATAGGGACAGAAGTTGGCTATAGGTACTCATCAACTTAGCAAGATAGCTCTTTCATGTTTGGGCTTGTTGGATTTTTTTCATAAGTACTATACCCATAGCCACATAGGAAGTCCACTGCCGGACATAAGCCTCACAAACGATTCTTAAAAAATAAATACGAATTTTTGTTCAAATAAAATTCAAAAATAAATATTTATCTTTAATAAAATATTTATTCTTAATTACGATTTGATGACTTTTAGGTATTGGTTCTATTTTGGAATTTGGCACATTCAGATGAAGTTTGCACCGAGATAATGGATGTGGCACTAGCTAACCTTATCAAGATTTTAGACTACAGTTGTAGTCAGGATCGCGATGCCCAGAAAACCCTTTGGCTGGATAAGTTAGAAAATTATATTTCATTTACTTTATAGTTTTTGATTAGATGTATGAATGTAGAGTTATAAAATGTAAGTTAATTTTAGATGCGTGGAAGAGTTAAAGAGTAACGAGAGGTGGGTGTTACCGGCGTTAAAGATGATGCGTGAGATTTGTTGCTTGTACGAAGCCGGTGGCGGGACGGGTGTTAGGCCGCACGTCACACGCCAGGAGTTAATAGACCGTTTGCAGACGCAGCATTCGCTCGTAATACTAGTCACTGATTCCCTAACTCATTATATGGATGGGGTGCGAAATAAGCTTCTTGGTTAGTAAACTATTAATTTACGAAAGATTCAATAAATTAATGATATTTTTTAAAATGTCTTGTTGCAGATATTATATATTTATTTCTTATTTTTAGCGGAGGGTGAGATTGACTGGGATAACTGGCTTCCTGATGGCAGATATCCTCATGCTGCACAAGTACATGAACGACTGAGCTTTCTTAGATTCTTACTTAAAGACGGACAGTTGTGGTTGTGTGCTGAACAGGTAATAAATAATCAGTTTAATTAATTGGTATCAATATGTTTTTTCATTGTTTAAAAAACTTTTATTTATTCTTTAGGCTAAGCAAATATGGATATGCCTCGCAGAAAGACCGGCACATTTAGGAGACCGTGAAGCGTGTTTCAGGTGGTTCAGCAAACTCATGGGAGAAGAACCTGATCTAGATCCAAATATTAATCTGCACTTCTTTAGAAGAAATATAATGACTTTACCTCCAAACTTATTAACTCATTCTGGTATAAAATGTTTTGAAAGGTAAGTCTGCATAAATCAGTGTTTATGTTCCTTTGTTTCTTAAATGCTTAAATGTTTGAACTTTATTTAATTTTTTCTAGGTTTTTTAAAGCTGTTAATTCCAAAGAGGGTAAACTTAAAATTAAACGACGTAGTTTTCTAATAAATGATGCCGATCTCATAGGATTAGATTATCTGTGGAGGGTAAGCATGAATATTTTTTGTGGCCGAAAATATCTACTACTACTACTATATCTAAAATCTTATATTCGTTTTTTTTGAGCTTATGATTTAATCAAACAAATGATTTTTGGATTGTTGGCTGTTCTGTTCTATTCTTTTTTTTCGGCCCGAAACTTGATCATTTATGATTTAGTATTTTCAGTTCTCGTGAACTTTGCAGGTAATAACTGAATGTGAAGATGATATATCGGCTCGCGGCATCGAGTTGCTCCGTGAGGTGTGCACATGTACGGGACCACAGCTGTCACCCGCGCACCATCACGAGTCGTTTCTCACTCAGTGCTGCGCCAGGACACAGCGCTTGCAGAAGGAGATGGAGTTACAAGAAGGTGTTTATTTAGCATGGATAATTACGTAATTAGGGTTTTCGCTTTACGTTGGCGGTGTAATAGAATCTACAACCTCATCTCATCCCTTGGGATGATATAATTGTAGGTGGAAGTGTCGAGTTTTTCCGGACCGATACAACTTAATAAATACCCTTAAATAAAAGGTTTCCAACCTTTTTTTAAGGATATTTAAAAAAAGGCTGGCAACCTCAACCGCAACCGGAATTCCTCTAGTATTGCGCATGTTCATGGGCGGCGGTGATCATTTACCATCAGGAGATCTGCTAGTTCGTTTGCTCCCTCTTATATAAAAAAATTAAGTAAAATATGTCTGGGAAAAAATTTAAAACTTAGGAGGAGATCCGTGCTGAGCAGTGATATCCTTAATAGATGTCACTGTACATTTTTTTAAATATTTGTTTTTTTTTCAGATGCAACTGAAAGTTGTACAAGAATGTGTAGAGTTATTCGTGCCATACAAGAATATATTAACGAATGTGATAGAAGATTTTCAGCTGATCGACAAATATTACCCATTTATAGGTCAGGCAGAGGCCGGCAGTGTACCATAATAGTCCGGTTTAATTTTCAAACTGGTCAAAGACAAATAGAAGATATTGAACTGTTTTCACATTCTAATGAGACATTACACTCTTTGCGCGCCGCAGTACAAAGAAGGTAATAAAGAAAATTCGGTCAAATGTTTGATCTTCTTAAAATATTTTAATTTATACAATGTTTTACATTTCAGGATAAAATGTGCTTCAGATAGCAATATAAAGTTAGAAATGTATGTAAATAAACTAGAACTTTATGTTAATGGGGAAATATTAGATTCATCCCATGACAGAAAAATCCTCTCCCAAATACCATTAAGAGATAAGACAGTAATTGTTGCCAAGGTATTATGCCTGTAAATAATTTAAATATAGTTTATTCCATCTTTCAGATTTGAGTGTTAAGTAATTTACTTATTGATTTCCATAGGTTTATGATGGTCAAGTTTGTGGAAGTGGTGGGTGTGGTTCTTCTAATGAATCTAGTAGCGATTCTAGTGCATCCTCACCACCTTTGCCGCCGACTCCGGAACATGCTTTACCTGGCGTTGTAAGTACAAATAAATACCTGTTTTGTCTTAGATACATGATGAATTACTGAATAATGTTATAATAGCTGCAGTATACCTTATACATTTTAAAAGTGCTTGAATTAAATATTTTATTTACATTGTCCTTAAAATGTTTTTAATAAACCCACACAATATTTTTTTCAGTTGTTTGCACAAGGATCATGGTATTTACCATTCATATTAGATTTAGAACACATAGGTATCACTAAAGGACATGCACAACTGACAGAAGCTGCACATTTATTATCTCAAATTTGTCCTGCGCACAAGCAAACTGTATGTATGGCTATATATTAATTTCTGTCATATTTCTTACAAATGAAAGTAAAATAATCGCGTTTTGTAGGTTGAAAAACTGACAGAGGCTCTTCTATGTCGCGATGATACTAAATTACGAGACATGTTGTATGGACCAGCTCCTCCCACTGTTGCTTATAATATTGAGGTATATACTATGCATATTATTTACTATTTTAAGTAAACCTGTTTCAAGATTTGACAAACTATGTATTATTATTTAGGTTCTGCATAGTATGGTGTTGCCATCGTCAGATACAAGACTAGACCGCAGTCGTAGTTTTCAGTTGGCATGTATCAAGAAAGCACCATTATTGGTGCAGTGCTTGTCTGATAAAGACTTTTTGCATGGTGCAGCTCCTCACACTAGAAGGTAAATCAGTTTTGCTAATTCTGTCTAAAATATTTTATGTGTAATGATTTATATATTTTAAACTATATTTTTTATGGTTTCAGGGTTGGTTATCTAGCCTTAGTCCGATTAGCCAAGTTGGTTCTTTATACATTAGGTCACCTTTTTGAAATATTAGCACCGGATGGTTCAGATACTACAATAGACAGAGAGTTTAGGTATTGATAACTTGAATTATTAAAGTAGCAGATGAGATTTTAAAATCAGTCGAAATGTACTAAGATGTTTTGTTTTTCAGAATGGATGTAACTATATTGCGAGAAGCCCTTCAGACTGTACCAAACCACAGCTGTGAATTGATTGTAAAGGATATAGCTGAAGAATTAGCTAATATGTTGGGTGAACAGGTAAGTAACGTAATTGCGTTTTAGTAGTAAACTTAGCCTTTTCAATATTATGTTCACCAATATGTAATACAACACCAAATGTTTTAATAAAAAAAAATATTTCGTTATTAATATCTTTTAAGTCAAGATATAGTTTTTATAGGCTTTTAGTAATATGTTGAGGTACAAATGTGATGTCTTTTTCATAGAGCTATACAATATTTGAATACGTAACGAACTTGATCTTTGTAACTAAACTATGCAGGTAGTAACGAGTCGCGATGAGGGCGACTCCGTGTCGTCACTGGTGTGGTGGCGCGTGCCGACGATGGCGACCGTCCGCGCGCTATTGTCGCTCGCATACTGTGTCGCGCAACCCGTCGACATCATTGGCGCCGTGCATCCTGATGATGTTACTTGTAAGCTACTATGTATCTTTTACTATATCTTAGCCACTCTATATCCATGCTCAAAAGATGTGCAAAATATATTTGTCAGTAACATAAATAATATACAGTAATTATCACTTTTTTATTTATAAAAATGGGAACATTTTGTCACATCAAAATCAGGTTCAATCAAGGTTCCTTTGCAGTGGTTCGAGAGTGTATGGAAGTAGTTACTATTTGCATGGCGTTGGGCGGCGGTCATCTGGATACGTTACTTCACGAGCCTTGGTGGCAAGACACCGCTCTGTACTTGATGATAGATTGCCCCAATCCTCAGGTAAAATAATCGTAGTGTATGTAAATATAAATGTATTTAGTCTCGCGTACCAGCAATGACGAAGTAACGCTTTTCTTTTGTATTTACTTATGAATCTAGTCATTTTCTGGGAACGTTGAAAATAAAGAAAGAAGCTTGTAGTCACTTCAAAATATCACCGTCATATTCCCAGGAGACAACTTGATAAATGTATAATTTTGGTGAAGTAATCGCTGTTAGCCTTTTGGCTTTTACAGCTTCATCGGATGCTGTGCTCGCGGGCCCGGGGCCCGCGTGCCAGGTTTGGTTTGACCAAAACATAAATACGTAAATATAAACTCCTACTAAACATCTAAATTCGGACCGTTGCGTTCGCTAGCGTGCTTGCGCTACTGTGAATATCTCCATAAAATTATTATCTTAAGTCATCTAATGACCGTCCGAGGGAGGCAGCGGGCCTCCGTTCGGACTGTCGACTTGTGTGTCGGTAACTCTGGGCGGTGAGAACCGCCCTGGAACACGGGTGTATCTTGTGTACGCGGTGTTATTAACGATAGCTGTGCGCCGCTCTCTACGGCGGTCGCGCAACGTTGTGCGTGTGATGTTAAAGCTATTGACTGTGTGTACAGTGTTGCTCGGATCGTGACTGACCGTATCGTGGTCAGGGAGTGCTGAGACGTCCGTGTCGTCTAGCACATTTCGCGGGCGACGTTTGCGTTCGGTCGCGTTTCTGTCGGATCGATAATTCGCTGCTTTAACCACCAGCGGGTTTGGATGAACCGCGGTTTTTTCGAAAAACCGCCGTGATACTTCTCTGAAGTGTTCAGAGAGTAAGGGCATTTCACAGTCGCTGTGAAGGTCTACATTGCGTTGGTACCAGCCGGCTCCGGTGGCCCCTCGCAAGAATCTATTTTGCACGGTCTGCAATTTCTTTATATGTTTGCCCGATGCGTGTGCGAACGCGACGCATGCATAGGCCATTACGGGTCTAATGCATGTCTTGTAGAGGCGAAGTTTGTGCCTAAGGCTTTTGCTTGAGGAGCAACTTAACGGATATAGGCGGCTTGCGATAAAAGCCGCCCTGTTACGCACGTTCTTTATGTGTTCAGCGAACGACATCGCTGCGTCTAACGTGGCCCCGAGGTATTTGACGCTCTTTTTCCAGGGAATAGGGCGTCCGAACAGGGTGATCGAGCCTAGCTGATTATTGCCGATTGTGTGGTAACGTCTAGCTGGCTTAGGCGTGCCCCTCGAGAAGTATATCGCTACACTTTTCTCGGGGTTTACCTCTATTCTCCATTTCCGGAACCATTCGCCTAGGCGATCGGCTGCGGCTTGGAGCTGAATCGTTATGCGGCCCTTGTGCTTATCGGAATAATATGGGGCCGTGTCATCTGCGAAAAGCGCAAGATTGACTTTAGGGTCTTTAGGTATATCGCTAGTGTATAGCGAGAACAGGAGTGGGGAGAGGCAGGAGCCCTGAGGGACACCCGCACGGAGAGGGCGGCTTGAGGAGCGCGTTCCCTCTACCCGGAAGCGAAATAGGCGATTGGACAAGAAGGCTCGTATGATGTTCACGAGTCTGTCCGGCACTTTCGTGTGATACAGCTTGTAATACAAGCCGTCGTGCCAGACTTTGTCAAATGCCTTTGCGACATCGAAAAATAAGGCCCCTGTGCCTACTGGCTTAGGGCGGTCGTGGAAATTCTCTAAAATGTGCTCCGTTAGGCGGTGCACTTGATGAGTACACGAGTGTTCGGGGCGAAAGCCGAACTGCTCGTCTGGAAGAATGTTATTGTTAAGGACGTAGTCTTTTAATCGACTAAGAATTATTCGCTCATAAATCTTGGCCATCGAGTTGAGGAGACTTATTGGGCGATAATTGGCTGGGATGTTCTTCGGCTTGTTAGACTTCTGAATACCTAGAACGTCCGCTTCTTTCCAGTCGTCCGGGAAGGAGCAGCTGGAGAGGAGCACGTTGAAAATACTAACTAACAGACACAATAGCGGCGTAGTTACACATTTGATCACCCTGTTGTTTATGCCATCGAGGCCGAACTTGATAAAGCCTTCCGAACGCAGCGGCAACATAATACACATTCAATCCATGATCACGCACTGTTTATCTTTGTCACTCTCGTCGTAAACGTAGTAAGGTTGTCTCTTTCCCTGCGATTGCGTAGGCAACGTTTGAAAAGGCAACAATGGTCGCCCTTTCTTAGCTTCACTTTCGGAACGCCTTTAACTCTTTTAGTTTATAATATCATTGCCTACACCTACAAAATACAGAAAAACTCGCCACGTTGCTAGATGTTCTAGCTATAGCTATAATCTACAAGCCATTTAGCTCATATTTTCACTGGGTTCAAATCTATAAGAGTGACCACCAATTCGAGATTAGATACTCTGCTATTTAATAAGTATTCTTAGACCATATTCCGAAAAGTGGGAGTTTTAATATTATTGACTTACATGCGTATCGCGCCTCTTAAACTAACATTATGATAGCTCAGTATTTAAGATTATACTGTAACAAATTAGCGCTCTATCGTAACAGACATTTTCCGTTGCTTATTAACTTATTTCTCTCCTGTAAGTAGCTACAAAGTACAGTCATGGGCCAGCTTAAATTGACCGTCCGAACTGAGACTCCGATCTCCTTCGGCTGTCGAATACATTACATATTTACACTCGGCGTCAAAAAAATCGCACATCCCAAAAAATAATTTAAATACTATTTTAACACAACAGGCCAATGGCAATGTTGTGGTTTGAGGGTATCATTCGAAAGGTAATTTCATTAGCTTTCAGGAATTTTAATTGAATTTTACTTTTATAACGAGACGAAAGAGAAATTAAAGAAAAAGACAGGGTATGTACAAATTTGCAAATTAATAATTTAAAAAAAACTTAATAAATACAAAACAAGTTCTTAAAACCCCCCTTGCCTTGATAACGGCTTCCATGCGATCTTTCATGGACCTTACAAGGATCGCAACAGCCTCTTGGGGTATTTGTTCCCACTCTTCAAGTACCGCATCTTGGAGCTCTTGAAAGAGTGGCTGGAGCTGGATCTCGAGCTCGCACGCGCCGTTTTAGGTCATCCCAGAGATGTTCTATTGGGTTAAGGTCTGGACTTCGTGCTGGCCAATGCATAACAGGGATATCGACCTCCTGTAAATAATCCCGTACAATAGCCGCGGTGTGGCAACGAGCATTATCATGCATTAACATGAATCCATCACCGACATAACCAGCATACGGGACCACATGTTCCTCCAGGATTTCAGTAATGTACCGAACAGCATTTAATGACCCTTGCCCACGGCCACCCCGAGTCCGGGAAACGCACACAAGTTCCGTTTTCCCGTCGACGGAAATGCCGCCCCAAAACATACACGAGCCACCCCCGTATTCGACGGATTCTTCGAAGCAGGGTTTTGTGAACCTCTCCCCCTGTCTTCTGTAGACCCTTCTACATCTGTCATTGCAGAAGAGACAAACCCTCGTCTCATCAGAGAAGAGTACGGTCCGCCACAGTTCTAGAGTCCACTCGCAATGATTGCGAGCAAACTCTAGGCGATCTCTGCGATGCTGCGCAGTAAGTTTTGGACCTTTAGCAGGTCTATGGGCTGTTAAACTCTTTTCGTGTAAACTTCTTCTTATCGTAGAAACACTCACAGATGTTCTCCGAGTTGATCGAAGCTGTTGTTGCAACTGAACAGCATTTGTAAAACGGTTTCGTAAAGATGTCGTAACGATGAAACGGTCATCTCTTTCTGATGTGCACCGTTTTCTTCCAGATCCCGGTTTTCTAACATAACCACCAGTCTGCTGAAAACGTTGGAACACCCGTCGAACTGAAAAACGGGACAGGTTCAACTGTCGAGCAACGTCACACTGCCGCATCCCCGACTGCAATAGGGCAATCACTTGAGCGGCTTCTTCAGAGCTGGTGTCCATTTTTACTTGTTCTTACTTGGGTTACTTGTTCACATGTGTTTACTGCAAAGTCTAAATTACGACTGGCCCATATTTCATCCAGATCGACCCTTTTATACCCTTTTAGGTGGTGTAACTAGCGTCCTTACTAACGAGCATTTGACAGTGTTTATTTTTGACGCTCTATAATGATAAATGTTTTAATGATTTTTTTATTAATAATGTACAGCTATTCAAATACCCATTTCAAACATACCAATATTTATATAAATATAATTCGTTTCTAGCCATTACAGCCATTTTTCGCGCAAACTCAGAGAGGTGCGATTTTTGTGACGCTGAGTGTATAATCCTTTTTTAGATGATCTTTAATAATAAGTTTCTCAACATAATATCTTAGCCATAAATAGCTCGCCTTGCCTCTGATAAAACCTTCGAATATTGATTGTAGTGGTAATAAAAATTCAAATTGACAAAGACACTACGAGTAACTAACATGAAAGCAGGCACAGGAAATCATTGACTCTCCATCAGTCAATATATTGAAGAACGGACTTGATGATTGACTTTCTGGAAAAGATAAAGAGTTACCAGCAGTAATACCTATTATATACATAATGCTGATGGACCGGGCAGAGTAGAGAGTATTTTTGGTCGACATTACCATTCCATATTACTAGAACCTCGTGAAAGCCGAAACAGCTAAGAAGACCGAGTATCTGTACCTGGCTCACGAGGCCACCGACGTGTGGTGTTGATGTGTCGGCCGAAATCATTCTGGTGGTCGTTTCTGCGAACGGGTTAATACCGGTCAGACTTTCGGGACATCTGAGACGACTAAGACTCTGTGACGGGCCGCTCCGTGCTCTAATGTGGCAGTGCTCCTCGATACCGCCCGCATCGTCCGTCTTTTTCTTTCACATTCTCCCTAATCCTCGGCCAATTGGTCTCCCCTGCCGGGAGCTTCCGTCTGGTTCGGGTTTTATTTATATACTTTATTGTATAGTCATCATCATCATTTCAGCCCATCACAAGTCCACTGCTGAACATAGGCCCCCACATAGATTGCCACAAGTTTGTAGCTCTCGTTTTGGGGGGTTTTTCCATTGTTTTGTCACGCTTGGCAGGCGGGTTTGCAACCGCAGTTTATTTATTGAGATGTTCCAGGAAGGTGCAGCTGCTTATCTCCTGTTTTTTTATTTTCCCTCTGTCGACTTCTACGACACCCACGAGATATGATGGGGTGGTGGGTGCTCTTAAGCAGTTACCGTATAGACTTTTAGTATATATCTTATTGTATTCAGTTTATTTTATCGTATCTTATATACTCGTAATTATCTATGCATTTATATGTTTATATCCAAACCAGACGAGAAAACTATAGAACTACCCCAGCATTATAATATAAAGCGGGTTGTGTGGTGCAGGTGCGCGTGTCGTGCGCGGAGCAGCTGCTGGCGATGTGCGCGTGGGGCGGCGGCGGCGGCGCACGGGACGCGCTGGGCGTGCTGGGCGCGGGCGGCGTGGGTGGCGCGCGCCTGCAGCGACACGCGCGCCACGCGCAGCAATTCCTGCAGCTGCTTTGCCGTCTCGTCGCCCTCGCCGGCCCCACCGCGCGCACTCGGGACGATCTTGCCTATGAGGTACATCCACCTCAATAGTGATGCCCGAATGCAGGATCACGACTGGCTGTCTCTCATCCTGATTTTTGCATGACTGTAGCATTAGCCGATAGGTGTCCGGCATAGCAGAATAGCACCTATCTCTTTCTTATCGAGGTTTCGTAAGAGACGACTAAGGTATTGCACGTACAGCCTTTATTCCGTGCAGATCGTGGAAACACAATGGGGAGTAAGAATTTTTTAGACTCGTGAAAATGGCGGCGACCTGTCACCCATGGGGCGAAAAGCGGGCTACGGATGTGATCTCCACCTTCCCCTTATATAGGAAAAACGCATGATTGTATGTATGTATAATATGATACCTGCGTAGAAAAGAGTGTGCCGAAGCTACAATCCTTACGTAATTGACCATAGCGAATATATTCCACAATACTTATTGAATAAAATTATATCTGCTTCAGGTCAACTGGTTGCGAACCATTCGCACGAATCCAGAATTACTGGACGACACTCTCCTAGAAGGCCATCTTAATCTTACCAAAGAGCTGTTCACGCACGTTCCAGCTCAAGTAAAATACCAGTACGGGGCTCATCTAGATCACAAAGATTCTGGTCTAATAAAGGTATATGAAAGATTTTATGTATTTTAATAAATCTGTTCTCAATATACGGTTGTTAAAATCAACGATAACTTTAACAAAGTTAAACTGGTTTTGAATAATACAAGATATCTCTAAGCAGAAACGAGATAAAACATTATGACATCAATCACTACATTGCATTTGAAATTGTCCTGTAATTATAATTATTTCGTCGTCGTCGTCGTCGTTTCAGTCTATCAAGTCCACTGCTGAACATAGGCCTCCCCCATAGATTGCTCCAAAAGTTTGAAGCTCTTATTTTGGGGGGAATTTTCCATAGTTGTCACGTTTGGCAGGCGGGTCGGCATCCGCAGTTTATTTATTCAGATGTTATAAGAAGATGCTGCTGCCCATCTCCTGGTTTTAATTTTCCCTCTGTCGACTTTTACACCTTCGGGATGAGATGGTGTGGTAGATTCTCTTGGCCGCCATCACACGTTGGAATATAATTTTTTGTGAAAAAAATTAATTTGTTTTATATTTTATGTAGGATACAATTATATAATAACAAATTGATATGATCTTAAATTATCTATCAATTTACCAGCAAAAGCTAAAGATATTAATTGGTCACTCTAAATACTTTTACTTGCATCTAATTCGCGCTGTTGCATGTTGTATTGACACGTACATATAATGGCAGGAGGTGACGACGGAGTTGTTGTGGCCGTACTCGTGGGCATGGTGCCACATGGGCGAGGGCGACGCGGAGGGCGAGTGCGAGCCGGCGGCGCCGCTGTGCCGCACGCCGGGCGCCGCGGCCGCCGCCACCGACCTACTGCTGGCGCTTGTGCACGGATGCGTGCCCAACATGGCCGCCATGGCGCAGCTGCTCGAATGCATGTTTTATAGTGGTAGGTTTAACCAAGTTATTTATAAATTGGCTTTCTGGAAAAGTGTTATGGCGAAACCTAAACTTTTTACTAGCACAAGATATAAGCCATAGGTATTTTGCGTGTCGAAAAGAATTTTATTTTATTCGTGGCAACAACTGGAGGAGTCCAGACACCTCAGCAGACCTTTTAAATTGCCGGCGACCTCAGGGAGCGACCTCGGCGAGACTAAGGTCGGTATTTCGCGAGCACTGGCAGTCCAGCAGGACGTGGGCCGCCGTTTTGGCTCCAAGCAGGCTCTGCACAGACGCACAGAGAACTGTCTAAGACACCTAAACCTCCACTGCTGAACAAAGCCCTCCCCCATAGATTACTCTCACTTTGAGGGAGATAGATTTTTCTATAGTTAATATGTTTGGCACGGGGGTTGTGAAACGCAGATAAATTAATTCAGATGTCCCAGGACGATGCTGCAGCCTGTTTCCTTTTCTTTTCCCTTTGTCGACTTTTACGACACCTACGAGATGGGATGGGGTGGGGTGGTAGATTCTCTTAAGTGGCCACTACAGATTATAAAACACTATTTTGATTTCGTTAGCAGAGATGAGGAACTTGTGTCACTTGTTGACTCACTGATGGCACGATTCGGAATGAATTTAATGGGCATTATATAATTGTATGCATTTAGCTATTTGGTAAGGTCTAAATTTAATAGGACTGGTGACTGGTGACAGGTTGACACTCACCTGTTATGCAGACAATTACAATGAAGCTTTAATAAAACTATCACTCATAGTCCGACTTCTATGACAAAGTGGAAAAATGTAACGCTTGAGCTGACTAAATGGAGAACATGAATGAACTAAGTACTATGACAGAATTATTTTATGCTACTAGGTGTGATTTATGGTTTACATTACATATTTCAGATTATACTAAGAGCGGAGCTTAAGTAGCTCCCGATTTCAAATAAATAACATTTAGAAATAACTATAAATGTATTCCAGGCCTAAATAATGTATATCCTAAATATGTTAGACCAGATTAGCAATCACCGCGCAAAAGCGTTTCCCACTTAACATATGGCCACAGCCATATACGCGACTTTAGTCAGTACCGGGCTTGTCACTGCAAGCAATATCGCCATCGCCATCAAATCGACGTTAAGCCGCTATGCTAGCGAAGCTAAATACATATATATCTCTTTTACTTTAGTGAATAAAAGAGATAAATATATGTATACTTTAAAATGTTTCTGGTTTTAAAGCTACGTCGTTGCTATTCGATAGTGGTTACGCTTTTTTTGACACGTTAGTATGACGTTTGCTACTTTATTTATTTACCTCAATCATTCCAGATAAAAACATGCCACTATCAGAGTGGGAATACATGCCGTGCGTGGGTCCGAGGCCGCCAGCAGGTCTGGTAGGGCTGAAAAACGCGGGAGCCACGTGCTACATGAACTCAGTGCTGCAACAGCTGTACTGCGTGCGTGCTGTGCGCGACGTCTTGCTTACTGTACAAGGTGCCATAACAAGAATAAAACTGCATTTTACCGTTTTTTTTGTCAGTCAGGCTTCTCAGTGGGATTTGTCCTATACCGTGGGTGCGTTTTATAGACATAAATTTCACATGTACAACACAACTAGACTCGAAAATCAACAATCATCAACAAAAAATGTTGGCTCCGGTTGGAATTCGAGCCCAGGACCGGGCGGCGTAGAAGTCATGTACTTTCACCACTGGGCCACATTTTTTGCAGCTTTAACAAGCCTTAGCTTAAACCGCTATACATTCCTTTTCTGAATCTTCTTTTTCTTATATGATAGTGTTCTGTAATATTATTATATAATTAACATTCTAACTTAAATGAATGGTCAGTCCACAAAGGAAAACTTTATAATTGGTTATGTTTTATAGGGGCTGCTACTGATCCTAGTGAAGATTTTTCAGGTGAAATTCAACATCATAGCATATTGGAGAATAATACTGAGGTATTTTTTTAAATGATGCAATATAATGTATCGTTTGATAGCAGAAATAAAGTTTATTTATCCAATTGAATTTCTTTTTTGCAGAGCAATGGTGATTATAACATAACCATTTTAAAACAAGTTCAAGCCATATTTGCACATCTACATTATAGTAAATTACAGTACTATGTGCCAAGGGGTCTTTGGGCACATTTTAAGTATGTAGTACCCTTTTTAGTTGTAAATTAGTTTTAAGTTTGGAACGTAAAAATATTGTAATAATTTCTTTATAACAGACTTCAAGGTGAACCAGTGAATTTACGTGAACAACAAGACGCAGTTGAATTTTTCATGTCCCTTGTAGAATCTCTAGATGAAGCTTTGAAAATATTAGGTCAAGAACAACTAATGGCTAAAACAATGGGAGGAACATATTCTGATCAGAAAAACTGCAAAGGTTGCCCACACAGGTACTTTATATTTTTGTATTTCTTTCTGTTTATTTTCAGTTACAGTTTTATTTATATCTCTTATTTGTCTTTCAGATACTGTAAAGAGGAACCTTTCAGTGTGGTATCATTGGACATCAGAAATATGTCTCGTTTACAAGAATCTCTAGAGGCATACGTGCGGGGAGAATTATTAGAAGGCGCCGATGCATATTATTGTGATAAATGCAGTAAAAAGGTATAAAATTTACCAGACTTCCATACGTATGAGGGATGAAAAATATAAATTTATTAGTAATATTATTCTTGTCTGCAGGTAGTCACTGTGAAGCGGTTATGTCTTAACAAATTGCCTCCAGTGTTAGTTATTCAGCTCAAACGATTTGAATACGATTTTGAGAAAGTTTGTGCTATAAAATTCAACGACTATTTCGAATTTCCGCGAGAATTGGACGTCGAACCGTATACAGGTATGTTTTGACATGGGTTTATTATAGTTTATTTATTTTACAATTTATGTAGGTTGGATTCCAGTACTGGACAAATATTTGTATGTCCTACGATTACGATCATTACGATTTGATTATCTTGCACCAGTAAGATATTTCAACATTTGATTGCGGTAGTGGCATGACCTATAAGTATCTATCAACGTAAAATACATGTTTGATAATTTCTTTTTCATAAAGGAAAGTAAGTTACTTTGCTAAGATCCGCATGCAAAACATAAAAATGGTGTATATATATATACGTTTTTTGAAGAGCACCGCCCGCCCTCCCTCAGTAGCGTGCACAAGCAAACTGACACCGCCACCAGGAACCGCCACCAGGTACCCTCCCCCAACCACTACAATACTACCACTAGATAATATACACCACTGATGTCGAGAACACGACACGTGTTTCGCCCCAAAACGAGGTATTATCAAGCGTCTTAGACTCTACGACAGACGGCCGCAGAGAAATTTTATATTTTGCATGCGGATCTTAGCAAAGTAAATAACTTTCCTTCATTATAATGGATTTCCGCAAAGTAACGCCTGATTCTATTACCTAAATTTCTTTTTCTTTTTTTCTTTTTAAAAAAAATGCCCCACAGTAGGATTTCTCCTGTGTCGTGGGTACGTTTTACAGACATAAATTCCACATGCACAAACCACCCAGACCCGGAACAACTATCTGTAGGCCATACAAATATTTGCCCCGTGCGGCAATCGAACCCGCGGCCAGCGGCGCAGAAGCCAAGGGCTTAGCCACTGTGAAAACCACTGCGAAAACCTTTTGGCCGTATTAAACAACAGCGATATCTTCCTATTAACAACTCGAAAATTACATATATGCATTTTATAACATAGTGCCGTTAGTATGTTTGCAAACACAGAACTCGCTCAACTTCAACTTCGTTGTTTGGGATCTGGCTGTTTATCAATGTGCAATTTGTGAATATAAAACGTAACCACGGTATAAGATAAATGCCCTATGGGCTTTACCTTAAGAAAAAGTTCAAAGTGCTTTCTATGATTTGTTTAAATTATTGTTCCATTATAGTATATTCGTAGGGTAGGAGGAATAAGGCACATAAACCATGAGTGTATGAGGGAAGTAGCTTTTTTATAGGTTAATTTTCAATTTTAACAGTAATTGTAATATTATATTAATTCTTCTTCATCATCTATTAACAGTGTGATGCTGGTCATAGGACCCTCCTAATAAGAGACATCTTTGAGTTGTCGGCAAACCACGGCAATTGTAATAATTAACACAATATTGTATAAAAATTTACGGAAATAAAATAAAATGATTGTTTTAGCGTGGGGTTTGGCTCGAGCTGAGGGCGATGCCACACTGTGGGAAGGCAGCGAGGAGCGCACTCCCGAGACACATTATCAGCTTAGTGGCATAGTAGTACATTCGGGACAGGCTTCAGGTGGTCATTACTACTCATATGTCCTGCTAAGGTACTAAAATAATTTAGCAACTACGGTATTCAAATTTAGGCTGTAAACGGTTTCTTCGCAGCGGCTATAGATCTTCACAGCGACTTAGATCTTCACAGCGACTGTGAAATGCCCCTAATCTCTGAACACTTCAGAGAATTATCACGGCGGTTTTTCGGAAAAGCCGCGGTTCATTCAAACCCGCTGGTGGTTAAAGCAGAAAATTACCGACCAAACAGAAACGCGACCGAACGCAAGCGTCGCCCGCGAAACGTGCTAGACGACACGGACGTCTCAGCTCTTCCTGACCACGATACTGTCAGTCACGATCCAGGCCACACTGTACACACAGTCAATAGCTTTAATATAACACGCACCACGACGCGCGACCGCCGTAGAGAGCGGCGCGCAATAGTCAATAATCACATCGCGTACACAAGATTCACCCGTGTTCCAGGGCGGTTCTCACCGCCCAGAGTTACCGACACACAAGTCGACAGTCCGAATGGACGCGCGCAACCTCCTTCGGATGGTCAGTAGACGACTTAAAATGTTTAAGATTTTCGAAATGGCGAAAGCACGCAGCGAACGCGACACAGTCCGAACTTCGAGGTTTTTGTAGGAGTTTTTATTTATTTATTTATGTTTGGGTCAAACCAAACCTGGCACGCGGGCCCCTGGCCCGCGAGCACAATATCCGATGAAGCTGTAAAAGCCGAGAAGGCTAACAGCAATTACATCACCGATATCACGCGCAATAGTCAATAATCACACCGCGTACACACGATTCACCCATGTTCCAGGGTGGTTCACACCGCCCAGAGTTACCGACACACAAGTCGACAGTCCGAATGGACGCCCGCAGCCTCCATCGGACGGTCATTTGACGACTTAAAATATTTAAGATATTCGAAATCGCGAAAGCACGCAGCGACACAGTCCGAATTTGGAGGTTTTGTAGGAGTTTATTTATTTATTTATGTTTGGGTCAAACCAAACCTGACAGTATCCGAAGCCATAAAAGTTAAGTGAAGCTATAAAAGCTGAGAAGGCTAACAGCAATTACATCACCAAAATATATACAAGAAACTTAAACATAAACTCTAGAAATCATCAACTCATCATTTATCGTCAAGATTTCGTTTGTCACTTACCCAATATTTTCGTAAAAATAACATAATACTATAGTCTAGACTTTTGTCACTCCCTGCAAATTTCTTTAAAAAGATTCAGTAGTTTTTTTAGTTATTAAATGTTCGAACACATCAAAAAAATTTTTAACATCTAATTTTCCTTAGTAAACGAGTACTTACATACATACAGTAATGCCTTTTTCCCATATAAGGGCTAGGCTGAGGCCACTCCCGTAGCCCACTCTTCGCCATCGCGGCCAAACGAGACGTGGCGGGAACGTTGCCGCCATGTTAGTACGAGGCTAAAAATTCTTACTCTCCATTGCGTTGCTACGAGCAGTATAGAGACAGCATTGCATATTATGGTGTTATTCTACGCGAATAAAGGTTGTCTGTGCAATACCTTAGTCGCCTCTTACGACACCTCGGTAGGAAAGAGGTAGCTGCTATTCTACTCTGCCTAACACCTATCGCCAAAACGGATATAATAACGGAAAATTATTTAAAACAGGAGAATTACTCACGGTCTTATTTGGTTTATCTGTAGGTGTTATTGCTTTAATTTTGTTTGAACGTTTATTGTGTTTCATTCGTAAGGGATAACGGAAGCGAGAGCGGGCGGTGGGTGAAGATGGATGACGGCGACGTGTCCGAGTGCGCCATGCACGACGACGAGGAGATGAAGGCACAGTGTTTCGGCGGCGAATATATGGGCGAAGTACGCAGTATGAACAGTTACTACGCTTAATGATTTCTTTTATTTACGCGAATACTACACATTTAAATTAAAACTAATTTTTACGGATTTTATCTCGTTTAATTTAGAACTATTTCTAACCCGTCGTTTCGAGTGCTTTACAGCACCCATGTTCACGGGAGGACAGAGGTGACAGATGTCCTGATGTCATCGTTAGCTGGGGGACCTTCAGCTATGCCATAAAATCCGTAAAAAATAGTTTTTATTTAAAAGTTTGTACGCTTTAACGTTTATTTCGCTGCCAGTTCCTTAGTGTGCTTAATGTAAGAGAATAATAATTAAAAATAAGATTATTCAAAATTATACAAAAACTGAAAAAAATAATAGGCTCCAAAGGACGGAGGGGAGCGGTATTCTTTAGAGAAAGCTTTTGTCAATACAATAACAAAAACAAATTTAGTTGTCTATAAAACTATTTGATTTGCATTCAATTAAATAATTATAATTTACTTACTATTAATTATAGTAAAATATAATAGGTTGGGGAAAATGTTTCTTCGCATTTTATATGAAAACTCAAGACTTTTTTTTTCTAAGTTTATTTAATTTTAATTACAGTATATTATATGTGCCATTTGGTTCGATGACTTTTTGCCATCTTAAAAGTAGTGACATGATACCGTTGCTGTAATTTTGTAAATAAATTTTGGGACTTCTGTGCAAAAAAACGCGACAAGAAGTTTTGGCAGTCCTTGATGTTAACTTTACACTACCTAAAGAATTCTGAAGAGACCGAAAAAGGTGGAAATCTGAAGTTGCAAGGTCAGGGCTATATGGCGGATGCATTAACACCTCCAAGTGCCAAACTATCTTAATTTTTGCTGAGTGGCTAAACATGACTGTGATCTAGCGTTGTCGGGATGAAAGAGATCCTTTTTATTGACCAATTCCGGCCGCTTTCTCTCAACTTTTTGCTTTGTTCTCATCAGTTGTTGGCAGTAGAGATCCGAGTCGATGATGATGATCGAGATGGTTCTGCCCGACGGTAAAAGCTCATAGTGAACGATGCCCTTCCAATCCATACACACAAAATCACCTTATTGCGAGTTAACCCAGGTTTTGGTCACAGTCTGTGAAGCCTGACCGACCTTTAATCACGATCTTTTTCGCACGTTCTAGTCGTACGTAATCCACTTTTCATCATCAGTTATCAATCTCTTTAAAAACGGTTCGCTTTCATTACGTCTCAATAAAGAATCGCAAATGGGTACACGGTTAATCAGGTTTTTTTCAGTGAGCTTGTGTGGCACCCAAATATCGAGCTTTTTTCAAATGGGTCAAAACTGTTTTGTGATCAATTTCCAGTTCTTCAGCTATGTCGTAACTACTGATATGCCGATCTTGCTCCACTTTTTCAAAAATGGCGTCCATTTTATCCATAACAGATCGACCAGAGCGAGGTGCGTCTTTGACATCAAAATTCCCGGATTGAAAACGCTTAAACGCTACTCTTACTAAAACTGCATTAGATCTACAAACGTCATATTTTTTTTCGCAGCTTGTGTTGCATTTTTTCCTTTTTGTAATAAAATTTTAAAATGTATCGAATTTCTTAAGATTCACTCATTTTGACAGAAACAAAAATAAATGAAAAAAATAGCTGGAAACAACATTTTACTAATTTTTTTTTAATTTAACTTTGTCATCAAAACTAGCCAAACACAAATAGTACAGCTAAAGAGATTTTTTTTTTAAAGTTTATACATACTATATGCGAATAGACTTTTTCCCCGACCTAATATATTCCTGTTATTTGGTATGAAATAAATAAATTATTTCATACCACATAACAGGAATATATTAGCTTTATTATTATTATTAAAATCAAAGGCTTTATTTTATCAACCATGATGCAAGGCGCGTCCTTAGGATATCACGCGGCTTCTTAGGATATCGCACATCGGGACTGGCGCAAATTGGTAGTATGTCGCTCGATACGGGTTTGCTTTATACGCATCAATCCCATTGATCGTTATAATTTCAATTTAGTTATATACGGAATGATGTTTAATTTAGAAGCACGCCTCCATTAATAGACTATTAAATCACATATAGAATCGCAAGTAATCTTGCGGTTCTATATGTGATAACCCTGTCCCTATGATGTAACCCTGACCATCATCCGATATAATATATTATTTGCGTAATTAAATTTTTAAGAATACCAAGTTCACTTAATTTGATTATATGTAAATTCTAATGTTTTAGGTATTCGATTCAACCATTAAGCGAGTTTCGTACAAGCGCCAGAAGAGATGGTGGAATGCATATATGTTATTTTATACAAGAAAAGACACTATTGAGTCGTCTACACTGGAACAGGCTATGAAAAGCATGACGCTGAAGTAAGTAAATTAGAATTCAAGTGATGTATTATATGAGGGAAAATTGCGTTTATACAGAATTCATATTTAAATTTGTCAACAAATACAATAATACATTCAATTGTGATCAAAATGATTTTTAAGCTTTATAAATTTTAGAGAATTTGTGAATAGGTTGAATTAATGTAAAATCTTTTCTTAACAGAGAAAGCGCTATTCCAAAACCGATTTGGCAGTCGGTGCGTCGCAGTAACATTGCATTTTGTCACAACCAAGACCAATTTAGCTTGGAACATTTTAACTTTATGAAGAAGCTTTGCTGCATGCGTTTACAAGTACTGCCAGGCTCACAAAGTGCTGTGTGGGTAAGTTTATTTGTGAGTAATATTTAGTATTTAAAAGACCTTTATGAATAATTTGTTTTTAAAATTGTAGACAATTGACATGTTTCTAATAATTTATGTTTATTTTAGGGCCCAGAACATGAAGAGATGTCAATGTTAGCAGTACAACTAGCAACTAAGTTCTTATTTCAAGTTGGGTTTCATACAAAAAAAACATTACGTGGTCCTGCTTCAGATTGGTTTGTTTATCTCACTATTCATAATTGTTTTTTTTTAAATGGCCTTTGAATCAATAATTCCTTTTTAGGCATGATATTTTGTGTCAACACTTGAGATGTTCACAAGCTGTTCGGGCGTGGTTTGCGGCCGATCTCTTCAGACACCCCCATAGGTAAGAAAATTGTCCAAAATCTAATATACACACCGGCACTATTAGCGGAACTTTAAAAAAAGGCAGAGTATAAAAATAATAACGTGCAAATTAAAAGAAATAATAATCAGACATTAAGTAACAAACTGATAAACATCTTTTAACATTGACTTTAAGAAGTTTTTGATGAAATTTTATTAAAAATAATCATATAAAAATACACTTCTCTTTTTTGGTGGGAACACAAAAAATGTTAATAGAATTTGGCTTTATTTTACGGAAATCCATTATAATAAAGGAAATAAAGTTAATTTGCTAAGATCCGCATGCAAAATGTAAAATGGTGTGTATTACCTAGTTTTTTAAGAGCACCGCCCGCCCTTCCTCAACAGTGTGCATAAGCAATCCAATACCGCCATCGGGAGCCGCTACCAGATACCCTGCACCACTACAAAACTACCACTAGGCAATACAATGCAAAATGTGGTAAATTAAAGATAACCAAAATTTTAACATTAAATAAATGAAAGACTAATAACGAGTTTTCCCCTCGTGCTCCAACTAACGTTTCCATCCTTCTGGGCATGCTGCGAATTATGTTATCTATTGTATCTTGGGACAAGCTCTGCCACTCTTCAAGTAATGCGTTTTGCAGTTCTCTCAGGTTGTAGGGGAGTGGTATTCTGGATTTAACACTTTTCTTCAACAAGTCCTAAACATACTCTATAGGATTTATATCCGGGGATCTTCCTGGCCACTGCATCACTGTTATACCCACATGGTTTAGATATGGTTGTACTGAGCGAGCACTGTGACTCCGAGCATTATCCTGCATCAGAATAAAGCCGTCATCATTATAGGGGCCAAAAGGCGCAACGTGTTCTTATAAAATATCCCTGATGTACTTATCAGCGGTCATATACCCTCCATCTATAATCACTAACTCAGTATGAGTTTCGAAAGTTATCCCTTCCCACACCGTAACTGAGCCGCCATATGCCACCATATTTTCAAAAGTCTGAATGTATCGTCTCCTTTGCGTCTCCATATTCTTTGCCTTCCATCGATGGTTTAAAAGCACTACACTCATCAGTTAAAAGTAACCATCCCCATTGATTTATGTCCCAAAAACGATGTTCGCGTGCTAAGTTTAACCGATGTAAACGATGGTATCTCTCAAGCTATGGAGCTTTGGCCGGTACCTACGAACCTATGCCCACTTCTTCAAATCTTCTGCGAACGACTTCAAGCTCGATTCGGGCCTGCAGAGCCGTTACCCTAGTGTTCCTGCCAGCTCGAAGTTGTAGATAACGGTCATCCCTCCTCGAAATGTACTTTTTTCGGCTTTTTTGATTGCTGCAGAATGGCGGCAATAGATCTGTAGGTTATGACCATTTCTTCGCTTTTAATCTGAATGAATCTGATGGTGTTATTGTATCGGGCATTTTTAGTTTATTTTAACTAAGGTGCCTACTATTGACAGAGAAAAAATAACTACACTCGGCGTCAAAAAAATCGCACATCCGAAAAAAAATAATTTAAATACTATTTTAACACAACAGGCCAATGGCAATGTTGTGGTTTGAGGGTATCATTCGAAAGGTAATTTCATTAGCTTTCAGGAATTTTAATTGAATTTTACTTTTATAACGAGACGAAAGAGAAATTAAAGAAAAAGACAGGGTATGTACAAATTTGCAAATTAATAATTTTAAAAAAAACTTAATAAATACAAAAAAAGTTCTTAAAACCTAGTGTTACCCCCCCCCCCCCCCCCCCTTGCCTTGATAACGGCTTCCATGCGATCTTTCATGGACCTTACAAGGATCGCAACAGCCTCTTGGGGTATTTGTTCCCACTCTTCAAGTACCGCATCTTGGAGCTCTTGAAGAGTGGCTGGAGCTGGATCTCGAGCTCGCACGCGCCGTTTTAGATCATCCCAGAGATGTTCTATGGGTTAAGGTCTGGACTTCGTGCTGGCCAATGCATAACAGGGATATCGACCTCCTGTAAATAATCCCGTACAATAGCCGCGGTGTGGCAACGAGCATTATCATGCATTATCATGAATCCATCACCGACATAACCAGCATACGGGACCCATGTTCCTCCAGGATTTCAGTAATGTACCGACCAGCATTTAATGACCCTTGCCCACGGCCACCCCGAGTCCGGGAAACGCACACAAGTTCCGTTTTCCAGTCGACGGAAATGCCGCCCCAAAACATACACGAGCCACCCCCGTATTCGACGGATTCTGCGAAGCAGGGTTGTGTGAACCTCTCCCCCTGTCTTCTGTAGACCCTTCTACGTCTGTCATTGCAGAAGAGACAGACCCTCGTCTCATCAGAGAAGAGTACGGTCCGCCACTGTTCTAGAGTCCACTCGCAATGATTGCGAGCAAACTCTAGGCGATCTCTGCGATGCTGCGCAGTAAGTTTTGGACCTTTAGCAGGTCTATGGGCTGTTAAACTCTTTTCGTGTAACCTTCTTCTTATCATAGAAACACTCACAGATGTTCTCAGAGTTGATCGAAGCTGTTGTTGCAACTCAACAGCATTTGTAAAACGGTTTCGTAAAGATTTAGTAACGATGAAACGGTCATCTCTTTCTGATGTGCACCGTTTTCTTTCAGATCCCGGTTTTCTAACATAACCACCAGTCTGCTTAAAACGTTGGAACACCCGTCGAACTGAAAAACGGGACAGGTTCAACTGTCGAGCAACGTCACACTGCCGCATCCCCGACTGCAATATGGCAATCACTTGAGCGGCTTCTTCAGAGCTGGTGTCCATCTTTACTTGTTCTTACTTGGGTTACTTGTTCACGTGTGTTCACTGCAAAGTCTAAATTACGACTGGCCCATATTTCATCCAGATCGACCCTTTTATACCCTTTTTAGGTGGTGTAACTAGCGTCCTTACTAACGAGCATTTGACAGTGTTTATTTTTGACGCTCTATAATGATAAATGTTTTAATGATTTCATGATTTTTTTATTAATAATGTAAAGCTATTCAAATACCCATTTCAAATATACCAATATTTATATAAATATAATTAGTTTCTAGCCATTACAGCCATTTTTCGCGCAAACTCAGAGAGGTGCGATTTTTGTGACGCTGAGTGTATTACCAAAAAAAATAAGAAATTATCGATAATATCGATTAATTTTTGAAACTTTTAAATTTCTCTTCAGACCGAGCTCGAACCACTAACAATCATCTCTCTCGATTTGGGTCTGTTTTCCGGTAATACTAATTACCGGGAAACAGACCCAAATCGATGAAAAAAATGACTGTCGCCTTATGTTCCATTTTTAAATTAAGGTTCTAAATAAAAAGGTTACATATCTGGCCAGTCATTTATGAAGTGTTCTGAAAAAAAAATTTTTGTGTTCCGTTAATTGTGCCGGTTTGCGTATAATTGTCAAAACCTTACAGTTTGTGTGCATTATTTTTCAGGTTATGCGATTATCTTCTCTCATGTCCATCTGCTGAAGTCCGTGTTGTGTTCATGAAAATCATTGTCTTTTTGGCGCATTTCTCTATTCAAGATCCACCAGGTACAATAACTGCTATTATTGTATATTTATAACACTGATTTCTATACATTAGCATATTAGCCACGTTTTCCATTGTTTTATTAAATAGTTGCACTACAATTTTTAAAAAGCTTTATTGTAATGTCTTCTGTTTAAGGTAAAAATATATTTCTCTTATTGGAGATGTTTGTGAAATCGCTATTTATCTCTGATAAATGCAAAGGGCATAATATCTTTGCGGGAAGACCCTTTTCTAGTCAACCCCGAAAATAGTAGAAGCTTACTTCGCAAGAAGCCAAAAGATTCTAAAGAAGAAAAATGAGATTTTAAAACAATCATCTTTTTTCGGCTGTTCTGTCCCCTGAGAAATGAGAGTTAATTTCCTTGGAGTCATGTACATATGCAAACTACTCTAACATTGCATTGCATAAAGGTTTGAGTAGAGTAAGAGAATAATTCGTGACAAATTAGTTAATAATAATCGTTTAATTTATTATTAAAAAAAAAATACAGATAATAGAAAAGGGCAAGAAGGCACATAAACTTATACTGATGGTAGGATTCCTATGTAGGTAGCCGTCTAAGTAGGTAGCCTATCACCCCTGGCCAGTTATTCTGCCGTGAAGCAGTAGTGTGCAAACATTACTATGATTCGGTCTGAAGAGCACTGAGAGCTAGTGTAATAAAAAACTGGGCATATGACACTTGAACTGAAGTCTTTGGGTGTTTGGGTGACAGGCATAACTTTTGTTATCGGGCAGACGTTACACTTAGCATAAGGTGAACGTTTTACTCGTCTCGACACTTTATCCAATAGAAAAAATAAAGGCTCAACTTGTTCTGTATTGCGACCGTAATCCCATACAGCACTGATTTTTAGCGTATTCAGCGTTTAGTTAAAGGTTTTTTTTAGTTTTGTTTGGATGTTCTGTCGTGTGCAGTGGGCAGCGGGTGGGGCGCGTGGGCGTCGCACGAGGAGGCGGTGTCGCTGTCGGACCAAGTGGTGTGCGCAGCGCGCGCGCTGGCCGCGCCGCATCATGCGGATGCGCACTCGCACCGACACCTGCCGCTGCTCTTCAACCTCTTCCACGCGTATGCCGCGCTGGGCTACAACGAGAAGCATCAGCTGCTGCGCGTGAGTACACGCTCGTTTACTAGGCAGAGCAAAATTGCAGCTCGTAACGGCCAGACCGAAGAAATTCCACTTTCTCGCACTCAGGCCAAAAGTAGCGACATAATGTCTTCACTGACTTCTACGGAGAGAAAGTGCATTTGCTAAGATCCGCATGCAAAATGTAAAATGGTGTGCACAAGAAAACCAAACCAACCACAATCTTCCGGTGGCGGTATTGGTTTTCTTGTGCACGCTGTTGAGGGAGGGCGGGCGGTGCTCTTCAAAACTAAGTAATACACACCATTTTACATTCGGATCTTAGCAAATTAACTTTCTCTTCTTTACTATAATGGATTTCCACAAAGTAACGCCTGATTCTATTAATTATATTATATAATTATCGTTATGATCATTCTGTTATTAATATATATTTGTATTTACGCAAATGCTTTTTTGACATCTTAAAAATTATTGTTTTATTGGTTCTAGTTAAAAATCCTGGACATCGTGCTAACCATCTGTATAGATGATTCTGCATCTTCACTTGGAAAATACCAGTACCCAGAATCAGCCAAAATCCATCAGGTATGTTGACTCGTCATTTAATACGAATGATTCAAATTGACTACGCATGGGTTGCATCTGCTAAAAGCATATTTTTACGACGAAAAGAATGGACACAATAACAGTACAATACCTTGACACTTTTGATAAAAGGAATAGGATAAAATAAAAATATGTTTTGGATTGGCCACAAGCACGATGTAATTTCGCTTAGTGTCTGGGGGTATATGAAAATAGAGTAAAGTAATACAATGGAAATGTATATGAAGCTTAAACGCCGAGGAAAGTCCAATATAACCATCGAATGCTTGCAATGCAAAGTGCTCTATTGTCTATTGAGATCGTTAGAATATAATAATTTTTCAAGTTTAAGTTTATCCGGTTCTTTTATATATTTCTGCTAGTTATTGTGTACAAGTTACGTTATATATTCCGCCGCTGTCCATTGGGCTATTGAGCCGGGCCTAGTAGTAAAACGCATCCTCGGCATCGGACCGTGCCGTCTCGGTGCCGGTGCCGGGCTGGGTAGTGGAAAAACGCGCTTTCACTAAAACTCATTCTCGCGAATCCCTTCGTTTCTTTTTAGGACAAGTCATTTAGGCAAGTAATATACATGTTATATAGTAGCAGCAATCATTTTTTTAATGTTCTTCAACTACTTGAAGGAAATAATTATATTCAAACCATTCCCGGGACCTTTTTTAGGTTAGTAATAAGTTCGTCCAAATGTTACTACACTAGGCGCAAACATAAAAGGCTATAAAAAATCTAATTCGTGGGCCTTTTGAAAGGCAAACAATAATTTGTATTTAATTTTCTTTGAAAACTGCTAGATGCTACAAAAATATTTATTGAAAGCTCTTGGAAACGAATTTTGCTCTGAAGAACATAAAATTGAAGATAACAACGTATATAAAGTTTATTCATTTAATTACATTTTGGAAATGACGTTTAAAATTTAGGTAGTTACAGTGGTCGAAAAAATCTTCAACTCAAGATCTGAAAACTAGAAACTAGGATCGTTGAAGTTGACAGCCCTTTGAAAATTACTTGAAAATTAAGGATACCCCCAAAATGAGAGCTACAAACTTCTGTGGCAATCTTCGGGGGAGGCCTATGTTCAGTAGTGGAATAGGCTGATGATGATAAAGAATTTTTTCATATCCTTTAATTTTTGCATCAACAATTAATGCAGGTGGTCTGCGTGCTGGCGCGTTGTTGCGACGTGAGTATGCGATGCCAGTCGGCGAACGCTGCAGAAGGACCTCTGCCCAACCCCTTCGCGGAGCCGTTGCCGGCGCACCACTCGCACGCCGCCCGCCCCCTGCTCTCACCAGCCGCCGCTGACGTACTCTATAATAGGACCGGGTGAGACTCGTCTACATTTTTCTCCAATGTCAGGTAGGCGTTGGGGTTGCCGTATGGGCCGGTGGCCGGAGTAGTCATAAAAGTCAGCTAAAATAGATAGCCGAAAACTATAAAACTTAAAATTCACTGTCTGGCAATCATTGCGATTAGGGCAAATAAGCCAAACTCGGGAGAAGCTCTTGTTGTGAGTAGTGTGTGTGTAGAGGCTCGAATGATTATAGTATATATTATAGTATTTATTATATATATATATTATAGTATATATTATATATTATAGATAATGATTATAGTATAGTAGTGATTCTAATGAATGAAGAATGTTGCATATTTTGTTAAAAAGTCTGTCATAAGTATCTTCAAAAAACAGATTAGAAAGCTTTACATCTCCAAGTTCAAGGTTTGTAAAATATTCTTGTAAACTAAAAAACTGTAAAATCAGTCGACTTTGATATATTGAACAACAATACTGGCTTTCTGAAATAATTTATTGAGTGTCGGGTCAGCATATGAATGGAATAATATGAATTTTGGTTACAATAATGAATAAGCAGCTTAGAAGCTCTCGATTTGACTTATACTTCTCTATTTAAATGAAAATAATTTTACGGATTTTATCGCGTTTAATGTTTTACTATTTATAACACGACGTTTCGAGTGCTTAACAGCACCCATGGTCACGGGAGGACTGAGATGACAGATGTCCTGATGTCATAGTTAACCCGGGGTACCTTCAGTTTTTAATTATTATTTTTGGTCCGATCTACGCCGAAAGAGCTAACTGTGTCTTGAAGTCTTGCAGTGGTATGCATGGTTTTTGATTTAATTTTATTTATCATTGGATCCCAAGCTGGTGGTAATACCCAACCATCTTCTCTATTGAAATTAGGATGTTTTGATTTTAAGTAGCCTTGCGAATCATCCTTGGTAGGAATCGGTGTTCTTTTGCAAGGATCTGTGGTTTTTCAAATCTGATGTAATGGTTGGGATGATCCAGAACATGGTCACAGACTGCAGACTTCCTAGAACGACGTTGCTTCACATCAGCTATGTGTTCTTTTACGTATATGGTTATAAATAGTAAATCATTAAACGCGATAAAATCCGTAAAATTAGTTTCATTTAAATGTGTAGTGTTCGCGTAAATATAAGTCATTATACTTCTCTATTTTAGTTAAACCAATATAGTTATGTCAGCATCATTAATTGCTAAGGTTTCCTTACTCTTGCCATCTAGCACATATATGAAAAAGCTGACAGAAGAGTGTTGCGGCTGCGAGGAGGGGGTGCGGTTGCTGCAGTTCCTGTGCTGGGAGCACGCCGGCTGGTCGCGCGCCGCGCTGGCGGAGCTGCTGTGGCAGATGGCTTACGCCTACTGCCACGAGCTGCGGCGCCATGCCGATGCGCTCACCGCGCTTCTACTCATGGAGGACAGCTGGCAACAGCATCGCATACACAATGCTATTAAAGTAACTAATCTGATATTTCCATATATGTTTTGGTGAGATAGTAGTTGAATTTACGAGTATAGTATTGACGTCAATAAAATAATTTCGTTTTTTTGAATAGATATGGTATATGTACAAAACTTTTTTAAACATTAAATAAAAAAATAAAGGCATAGGCCTACTTTCATTGTTGTGAGGGATTTTTATAGACGTAAATATATTATAAATATTTAGAAGTTCATTTGTAAAGTAGTTCATTTGTAGCAGTAGAAGTGTAAAGTAAAAATGTATGTTAATGAGACTAGGAAATTATTTTAAAAGTAACACTTACCATCAGGTGAGCCACTTGCTACTTTGCCCCCTCTCCTATAAAAAAAACCACATTCTACAATTTAGGTTTCTACCTAGGGTTATACAGAACTGTTATTGGAAACACGAAGAACAGTGGCGTAAGTATTCCTTTGAGGCCCGTGGTAAATATAAGATAGAATAGTTCATTTTTAATTAATCGCAACGTAAAGTACGTATGTACATGCGCTATTATAATTATGGTACGCATTTTTCCTTGATTTTCTAGTAACTTTTAATTTAAGAGTATTGGTTTGAAATAATTTTTTTAGTTAATATCCGGGAGCCCGTGGCATTTTTCCCGTCATACCGCCCTATTTTTGCGCCACTGACGAAAAAAGTAATCATGTGTCGTATAAGAAACAACTAAAACTTAAAAGTTCAGCTTGGACGAAAATCGAGTATGAGTCAATTTAATGAAATAATACATATTATATGTATGCTAGAGGTCGCCCAATGGTCGATATTCGACCGTAATTCAATACCTTTATTTTATTTTGTTTAATGTATTTATCCTATTATATACAATTTTTCCCTTTTTGCACTTACTCTTCCGTGCGGGCAATGTGCTTAATAAGGGGTTTTCTATTCACGTTGTAATATATGGATGGCTATTAATTGCTGTAGTAATTTAATAAATAATAGTAATAAAACATGAATGCTTGTAATTCTTAATTTATTCCTATTACTTGTTTCATCACTAATGGTAGGATTCCAATGCTTTAATCCGTCTAAATAGGTTAATATGCCGTAATGCATTAGTGTGCAACCATTACAGTTATGGTTTTAAGGGCACTGAAAGCTAGCGTAATCACTGGGCGTATTAGACTTAAGAACTGATGTCTCAGGGTAACGTCCGCAGTGTGGTGTCACAGAGAAATGTTCTGGGTGGGACACAGCATTTGATGTCGCACTTATCACCAGGTGAACGTTTTGCTCGTTTCGTCACCTTACCGAATAAAAATAATCAGGGCGTGTCGGAGGAGCGGCCCGGCCTGTTGGAGACGGCGCTGCGCGCGCGCGGGCACTACCAGAAGCGCGCGTACGCGTGCGTGAAGCTGCTGGTGGGCGTCATGTGCCGCGCGCCCGCCGCCGTGCGCGCCGTGCACGCGCAGCCCGACGCGCGCCGCCGCTGGCGACAGCTGCTCGCCTGGCTGCAGGACGAGCTCGATCGCGTACGTACACCTATAACAATCAACCATACTATATATATTATAAGCTCATCATCGTCTTCATTTCAGCCTATAACTAGTCTTCTGCTGAACATAGGCCTCCCCCATAGATTGTCACAAAAGTATGTAGCTCTCAAAGCTAGGTAATGGCGGCTTAAGAGAATCTACCACCCCATCTCATGTTCAATGCATAGTTCATTTTAATTTCCAAAAAAAGATGAGGTTCTCAATTCGACGGTATGTTTTCTTTTTTATTTATGTACAGCGATAATTCTTTACCACGTGGACCAGTTTCGATTAATCTTTTTTTATTGATTCCATGAGTTTTTTGATTAAATAATTACTTTTTAAGTCTTCACCTATATTAGTACTCTATGTGATTATTATAATATTTTTATATAGTAAGTGGCCCAAACAAGCACATTTTTAATATGTTGCTTATTGAAGCATTGTAAGCTGAACCGAAATCATTTTTTTTATCACATAATTGCAAATTTAAAGTAATTAAAAGAATATTCTTTATTTAAGATTTTTAAAAGCTCAAATACTAACTATAACTAACACACAAAAAAAACGGTTGATATATTTCATATTTCGTTGATAATTTATTATGATGTCAATTGACGATCGATGACGAAAAAGTATTGCTAGTTATTGGTGAATGCTCTTATAGGCTACGTAGTGTAATTAACATTTTGTTTCAGAAGTATGGTCCCGGTGGTTACGGCTCCTACGGTACCTGGTCTCCGCCCGGCACATCCAACGAAACATCCAGTGGTTATTTCTTAGAACGGAGTAATTCTGCACGAAAAACACTTGAGAAGTTTGTTTTTTTTTTTAATTAAAATAATCTTGCGACGAAACTTGCGAATCTTGTAACGAATTTATGTCCTGCGGGTCCGTTTTCGGACTACATCTGTGAGAAATTGATAATTTATACAAGTAACGAGTAGAATTTTGATTAATAAACTTTTTAGCTGCTGTAAATATTGAAAACTGTTTATTACAAGCAGAAATTTATAGTAGATGGTGAAGTCGGCACGGTAACCCATTTATGTGCTAACTTTTGGCGCTACTAAAGCATAAACTTATACTGTCGTGTAGATAACTGACAGCCCGAATACTGTCACAAATTTTTATTTGTCATTGTGTGCGTTAACACTGAAAAATAACTACTATTTAATACAAGAAATGCAAAAAACTGGGAACTTGTGCTAACCTGTCATTCAAAACGGGTTACAGTTCAAAACGGGTTACAGTGTGTCATTAGATTAGGGCTGCCATACGTCCCGGTACACCGGGACATGTCCCGGTTTGAAGCGTTGTGTCCCAGTCAGCAAGTCATTTGTCCCGGCATGCACACAATTCGTAAGCTACCGTGGCTTAAGTAAGTAAGGCGTGTTACTCGAATTTTTGAATAGTCGCCTTAATTCTTTTCTTAATGTCCCGGTCGTCGTCTCAGCATTTATGGCAGCCCTAGATTAGATTCACTTTCCTTTGTTATCTTGCTCTTTTGACGTAAGAAATTTTCTTCCCTTTCTCGCGCTAAGTCTATGATTACAAGATCCCAGACAAATTGATATTTTTGTTCCAAATACTGTACAAAAGGAAAGAATGTTGATTTGCTAAGATCCGCATGCTAAATTGTGTGTTTTGCCTAGTTTTTTAAAAGCACCGCTTTCAATAGCGTGCACAAGCAAACGAATACCGCCACCAGGAACTGCCGCCAGATGCCCTGTATTGCCTAGTATTAGTGTTTTAGTGGTGGAGGACACCATTAAAACTGTTAATTGCAATACTAAGTGCCGATTTACCACGTTCTTGGCAGTAAAGGAAAACATTGTAGGTAAAGAAGCCTGAGAAATAAAAAAAACAAATTTTTTAGCGATTTGTAGTCTGCCAACCCGCATTGTAGCAGCGTAGCGGACTCTTTCCGTGTCCAAGAAAGCTCTCAGAAATGGGAGTAGACATTTAAAGACTAACTAAACTTTTATTATAAACTTATACTTTTCTAGTCCTACCCGTGATAATAGGTGGTCGTTTGTCCCCATATCACTTGAACAAAACTGAATTTATTTATTTTTTTATATGGATATCTTTCATGTAAAATGATCAAAGCTATTCTCATCACGTAATCCATTGATAACTTTTGAATTTATAGTCATTTAATAAGTGATATTCTTTAACAGGGCCTATCAGCTATGTCCGGAGGAAGAGGACGAAGAGGAGGAGGCTCGCGAGACGGCGGAGGGGTCGGGGTCGGGCGAGGCAGGCGAGGGCAGCGGCGAGGACGAGGAGGCGGCGGAGGACGAGGAGCCGGCCGGGGGGCGCCTCCAGCTGGCGCCCCCCGCGCCCGCCCCCGCGGCGCCGTCGGCCCCCGCGGCCGCCGCGCCCGCGAGCCCCGGGCCCGCGCCGCGCGACCCGCTCGCCGGCCTGTGAGCGCGGCCCGAGCCGCCGCCACTTGCCCGCGCACCGTGCCTCTAGTCCGCCTTTACGTAACTATTTATTTTATCGCTACCCATTGTTTACAAAACGCCGGGTTCGCCCATCGATGCTTACGTCGAGAGCTAAAGAAATTTGAAACGGACGTCGTCGTATGTCACGCGTAGACCGATCTAACGAATACCCATAATATGAAAGACGCGCCAATGCGTGTAATTGAATGTAAATAGCGCCTAATGGTCTGTTCAGTTTGGCTTAAGACAGACCTAAACAGGTTTGTTTGACAAACAGAACATTGGCTCTTCTACACAATATGACTATGATATGCACATGGATACTTTTTGTCTTCACTATAGAATTTAGAAAAAATGTAACTAGACTGATAATACTTTTCTAAAAATAAATTAAGTATTCAAATGTATTTAACACATTTGTAACCAGTCTATTTTTTTACTGCCCCATTCGACCAATTGGTTTCTTAAACTGTATTAAAACATGTATAAAATCAGCAAAATGAACACCACCACCTTATTGCAGTGGTATCTGTGTGCATCATAGAGTCGTTAGGCTGGTCGTCTTCGTCGGGTTTACGCTTAGCCGTAGTTTTGTTCTGTGATGTTAACGATATGTGTAAAGTTTATCTACGAGGGCATTTATAAAATTAAGTATTACGTTGAAAAGTTCATTTCGCGCCTTGTATGTTAACAATGACCGTCTCCGATGGAGCTTCGATACTGTCGCCCGGCCAGGCACGCCGTTGTTAACTTTGAAGCTTCATCGAGCTGATAGATACTTTTGTTTTATTATTTATGTAACTAAATGTTCCGCTTGAAAAGTACCATAGTATTTATTATTTTCTAATTAAGATTTATTCGTAACCTTATCCAGTAAGAGAATTTATTTTCGATTTACGCATAGCATATTAAAGTTTAATTATGATAAGGAAGTAAAATAAATTATACAATTGAACTAACTTATAACACATGTTGATTTTGAATGAGCTTTTGTACTGCACACATCCAATTTAAAATTCATCCTCACGGGTTCGAAATCCATATGGCATGTCTATAATGAATTTATTGAATTTGGCGTTTACAATGTTTTTTATAAATTTCAATTTAGTGATACATTTAAAAAAAGTTTTTATGGTGTTTCACTGATACTATGGAAATAAGTCATTGCAAAAACAAAAATAATGTTTATGTACTATTTGTTGTTATCATGTAAATTTTTAATTAAAATATCAAATAAAAAAAAACGAGACTGCAACACTTAAGGTTTTAGTTTAAGTTTTATAATTGTCATTGTAATAGAAAAGCTGAACAAATCAAAGATTATGTAACAACTTTTAATATTTACTGACCTATTGGTTACTCATTAACTCATAAATTGCAAAATTTATTCAATAAACATCTTTAAAAAAAATTATCTCCTTTTTTTCCTATATGTTATTACGGTTTATATTTTATTGAACGCCAATGTAGCCTAATCAAATGGAGTTATAATGTCACTTAGTATAAAAGGTTATCAACTTCTCGAACTTCATATATTGTTTAATAAAAATAAGGTAACAACCATGTTCCACAGCTATGTTTTCTGTTTGCAAAATATTTAAAGTAAAGGAAATGTACAAATTTTATTTGTAAATGATGTGACTTAATTTTGAGGGTAGGGGAGAGGTGTATTTTATAACATATGGTATAAGAACATTTTCCGATGTTTGTGAAAACAGCTGTCACAAAAAATATTCTTGGTCGTAAAGCGAAACTAACGAATTTTTGTAACGATCGTAAATAATACAATACATATATATTGTCTGTTTTAGCATCTATAAGTAAAAAAAACCATTTGCTTTACTTATCATCTTAAATACCTGCCTTTATTATATTTTGTAGTATAATAAGGCTTACATTTTGTTGTTGCTTAACTTGACTGAATCATTTTATACATTTCTGTATTATAAAACCACTCTTATATTATAAGTAATATAAAATATTACGTATGAAATCATTGTGCTGATGCATCATTTTTAAATTTATCAATTGTAATTTTCATTGACTCCATTCTTCATTAAACATGTTCAATTCTTGTTTACAAAGCTATATTTTTTCCTTAATTTTTATAGTTTGGTAATGAGATCCAATTTTAATTTCTAACAAACAGATAGGATTTATATTATATAGTCTTGTCACAATAAATCTCACGATAAATAAATGGGACAAATGTGTTAATTTGATATGTTAATATTGAAATTATCAAGGCATGTTGCACTGTTTCTTAAAGCTTACTTTTCTTTGTACCTACTTCAGTGAACAGCACATAGTTACACTTTGATGGTCGGAGCATTATTTTGGCCTAATATTAAGCTTAATAGTGTTCTATCTATATTTGCTAGGTTAAATGATTTGATGACAAAAATGTAGATGTATAGGTATTATTGACTAGTCTTACTAAAAATGTTGCCACTACATCAATGTTCTGCTTTGTAATATATTACGTTATTTATTTTTATATTTCTTTATGGTTGTATATTTTCTTTCTTATGAGTTATTCAGTTTTGTTGTAGTTAAGGCAGGCAGGTGAAATATTAAGAAAAACATTTGTTTAATTTTACTCTACATTATTGTAAATGACATCACTACTTTTTATAAATTAAATCATTCAAATCTTTGATAAATACTTTAACACTAGAACTTAAATGCGTCTGTTTAAACCACCTCGATATTTTATGTAGTGAGCACATTGGTATTATATATATCATATAAGTTTTAAATACTGGTCTCATAGACCTTGTGCCTTATTTTAATTTTGTTTGCTCAATTTGCTGGCACCTCATAATTTGTATAATATCATACCAAGAAAAACATTGGTAATGGTTATGAAAAATTAAAGCGCTTTCAAAAAATTGTTTGGCTCAGGCTAAATTTAGGTTTTGAATTGGCAAAACTGCTTCATATGCTTGTAGCTCGAATGAACTTTGTATAGTAATATAATATTTTTTGAAGCCTGGTGCGTTAGCCGTTCATTGTTATTAACTTATTACCAAAGATGGGTTTTGTAGTTTGAAAGAAATTTAGCGGCCCTTTTTCTTCATAGCTTAATAAATGTAATGTTTTGTATCTTTTATAAAATGCAAAGTTAACGAAGTTTTGTTATTGAAAATAAAATGTGATTGACCTTAGACTTAGATAGGAGAAATAGTAATGGTGTTAAAACTAAATTCAAACTGCCAAAATACTAACAGAATCTGATTACATGTTTACGAGTTTCAGGACTTTGTAAATATCATTAGCACTATATTGAGTCATATAAATATTAACTGTAACAATCTAAACTTGTTAGAAACTCGTAAATAACTTTAAAAACTCCAGACTACAGATAGTAAGTAACGATGCCTTCGTTACTTACTATAATACTATATACTTAAAAAAAAAATTGGTACTAATATCCATTACTGTTGTATAATTGTCTTTCGTAATCCACCGCATGCATATTAGCCTTAACAGTGTAAAATTAATAATTGATAAAATTACTATAAGACCAGTTGAGTTTTATATAACATTTTTATGGCGAATATGTAACGAATGGCATTTGACATTATGGAATGCTCTTAAACTGCATTCAAATGTAATAATAAAATCAAGAAATAAATTTAAAAATTATAATCGTGTTTTATTTTTCATTTTTTTTAAGTAACTAATTTTACATACTAGAACACTAGTTTTACATAACTGGCTAAAACTATATAGACAGAGAATATTTATATTCTTTAAGCTATTTAAAATCGTGTACCTAATGGCGAAGAATTTTGCAAGAATCAAAGCAAAAAAAATGAGCTTAAACAGCAATTCTGACCTGTGGCCTATGTTTATCTATATTGATAAATCATTAACAAGCTATAATCAGTTGTACATAATAATTATACTCATTTTCTTATAGTGTTCTGCCAAGTTGCGATCAGTGTTCTTGTGGCTTACAATGGAAAAATATATTAGTGTTAAAGAATTAGAAGAAGCAGCCGCTGCTGTCCTACCGAAAGCTACTGGAGATTATTACAAAAGCGGTGCAACGGATGAATATACATTACGGGAAAATAGGCGTGCTTTCCAAAGGTATTATTTGTTTTATTAGCGCAGCAACATGTTAATTCTTAAAAACCGACCACAAACTTTTCAACATTCATTAAAACGATATCAAATAACCTTAAACAAATGCGTCGTACAAATTTCCAGTTAACTTGTATTGACAGATTACGACTTCGTCCAAAATGTCTAGTAGGCCTAACTAAATTTGATCTTCACACCACCGTATTGGTATGGTTTTTAATTTTATTTTGTTTTAACAGACTACGAATTCGTCCAAAATGTCTAGTAGGCCTAACTGAATGTGATCTTCACACAACCGTGTTGGGAGATGAAGTGTCTATGCCAGTGGGTATATCACCCACAGCGATGCAAAAAATGGCCCATCCTGATGGTGAAATTGCTAATGCAAAAGGTAAAAATATAAAGTTTTAAAAAAGTTTGAATTGCATTTTCACCTATCAATATGGAATTTCTGGAATTTTCCAATTTCAGCTGCCGAAAAGGAAGGAGTTATCTTTATATTAAGCACTATTGCCACAAGTTCTATAGAAGAAGTAGCGAAAGCGGCGCCTCGAGCGGTTAAGTGGTTTCAGCTTTATATTTATAAGGACAGGTGAGAGTAGATGTTACAAATAGTATAAAATAAAAATTATTTAGAATGAATAACGAGAATTCATCTTTTTTATATATCACTCGATCATGTTGCATTACATTTTATAAATGTATCAACAGCCGCGACGATATTTCTCATTCCTGTAGGAAGCAGAGGATAAATAATTATTTACATTAACTTTGTGACCGTCTTCACTTTGTTGGCTCATCAAATACATTTTGTATTTGTAAAGGATTTTTGAAAGGTTAAAGATTACTACCTCTTCGCTGATACTTTTATGTAGCTTTAGTTATGAATTGAAAATATGCACATACATTGTGAATTTAAAGAGTATATACATACATACATAAGATCTCGACTGTATCCCATAAGGGGTAGTCAGAGACTGGGCACTCACTGCAAAAGCAGATGACTGCCACAATCCACGTTTCACCAAAACAATATAATGCACTTGGTGTGATAGGTGGTGAGCCAATCGCCACCATGCGCTATTGGGTGCACAGTGCAGTTTTATTTCTTACTCGCCTTTTACGAGATCCATTGGATGAGATGGAGTGGTAGTATTCTTTTAACGAGCCGCCACCACACGGCAGAGTATTTACACCGAGTAAATTTTGTCAAAATTTACAGAACATTAGGCGTAAAGATATTTTATATGAAGATAACATCTATATGCATTATTATTTAATATAAAACATTATTTCATTAAAGGGAAGTCACCAGAAATTTAGTTTTGAGGGCGGAGAGAGCAGGTTTTAATGCGATCGTGCTTACCGTTGATACGCCGCTTTTTGGTCTAAGGAGAGCAGATGTCCGAAACAAATTTTGTTTACCCCAACATTTAAGGTTTGTACACTTTACACTTTTAACCGTTGCTATCGTTAAAGTGATAACATTTTAATTGTCTTGGTAATAGTCGAATGTTTTATACTCGGTCACGGCTCTTTGAGATAAAGAAATATGAGATGTTTTTCCCGGCATAAAACGTTTAATCATTATATCATTCTAGAATTTTAGGATCCCATGAGTTCTAGAAGTGTTTTATAGCTTGTCGTTTTTTTTTTAAAATATTTTCGATGTTTAAACAATTATTTTATACAAGTAGTATATTTTATATAAATACACTTAGTATTTATGAGGATTCGAAATTAAAACCATCACATAAATGTTTAAGTTCAAGGATCTGTACTGATAAATTGGTTTTACTCAGTTTAAGATTAGTCAAAATTAAACTTATTAATTATAACATATCGAAGTTAATAAGCAATTAGAATTTTCGTTTAATTTTCTTACCATCTATTAAATCTGATTATTTTAAGGCTTGCAAATTTTGATGGTGACCTTTCAACTAAAATACACTCCTCAGGCGATGGAAGTGGCTTAAATTCATATGTAAGTTTATTCGACAAGACATTGACATGGGACGAAATTAAGTGGCTAAAGAGGTAAGACATTTTTAATTTAATCAAATTTTACTATCATTTTATATGACACTAGCGAACCGCCCCTGCTTCGCACGGGTAGATAGATATTAGAAAGATAAATTAGTACTTTATTGGGACAAACAGAACAACAACAATCCCTATACCAACATTTTTTTTTAGCGACTATGCTCATCGGCGAATCTGCAGCTGGTCAGGTAAGATTAAGTTACCAGAATAATGTTTTATTAATGGAAACATAAGCCATGAAATGTAGCCAATATTTGATGTCGTAGTAGCAAAATAAAATTAAATTACAAACCACTACTATTCAATTGTTTCTAGTTTACAAAAAATAAAATGAGTAGATAGGTAGTTAATAGAACTTAGTCTAATCGCGAGTAGCGCGGGCGAGTGTATGGCTGTTCGCTTATACCGCAGCATTTTTCTTACTTTTAACATTTATAGACCCGTCATAACTTCGAAACGATAGGTCCGATTCGAATAATTTAAAGAGGAGTTTACATGTACATAATCAACCTTGACTATAAAACTATTTAGTAGGTTATGAATTCATATGATACGAATGTCATCATCTTTCGATTCTACCCGTGTTTTGATTGACTAATTTGAAAAAAGTGGTTATTGTGACTTTACTATAATAGTTAGACATATAGCCTCGCGGACTTTTTTGTGAGTAATGATAAGTACAATGAAAACGTAGTACATTATTTTCTTTATCATTAATAATTTTTGCAGCGCACGCCAAATAATGACTTTAATCAGTACATTTTTGATACCTTGAGTTACATCGTAGCAATTTAAGTAGGAGTCTCGTTTTTTTTAAAAATAAAATTAAATACAAGTTAAGTTATTCGGTGATGATGTAGTTGTGGAGATGGTAGAGGTGAAAGAATTTTTAAAATCGTGATAATGTAGTTGTATATAGGTGAATGATTTTTTAAAATCGATTCAGTTGTTTTTGAGTTAAACCATTACAACCAAACATACAAAAAATCAAATCTTTCCTCTTTATAATATTAGTTTAGATAAGTTATAAAAATTTGTTTGGATTCCAGTACAAATTTTTCAGCATACATTTAAACGTTGTAAGACAGTAGGTAATATTGTTTTACTCTTTTTTAGCATCACCAAATTACCAATTGTGGCCAAAGGTATTCTCCGTGGCGACGACGCTGTGAAAGCCGTCGAAGCGGGATGTGCTGCTGTTTTAGTTTCCAACCACGGCGCGAGACAATTGGATGGAGTCCCAGCAACGGTAAGAAACTTGAGCTTTAGACCGCGGACCGTAATATTTAACAAGAAAATATGCATTTCGTGCTGCTGTTCCGGGAGAAATGCTGGAACTGATTTAAATTTTTTGAACGCACGAAGTAACGCTTATCGAATAGTGTGTTGTATACTATAGAGATAATAGTAGGAACAGAATAATTCACTGTGTGATTTTTTTAGCCTTTTTTGGCTTTTACAGCTTCATCGGATACTGTGCTCACGGGCCAGGTTTGGTTTGACTCAAACATATATACATAAATAAACTCCTACAATAACCTCGAAATTCAGACTGTCGCGTTCGCTGCGTGCTTGCGCGATTTAGAATATCTTTAAAAGGTTTTTAAGTCATCTAATGACCATCCGAGGGATGCTGCGGGCCTTCATTGGGACTGCCGACTTGTGTGTCGGTAACTCTGGGCGGTGAGAACCGCCCTGGAACACGGGTGTATCGTGTGTACGCGGTGTGATTATCGACTGCTGCGCGCCGCTCTCTACGGCGGTCGCGCGTCGTGGTGCGTGTTATATTAAAGCTATTAACTGTGTGTACAGTGTAGCCTGGATCATGACTGAGTATGCTCATATGCTTAGTGATTAGCTCGCAGTACCCTACAAACCGAAACACAGTAATGTCTGCACACTACTGCTTCACGGCAGAAGATATATACTAGTATTTACGTAATTCTCTTATCTCCAATATTCCGAAACATATGTAAAAACATAATCAAACTATGTAGTTTTAAGATATAGGAAAAATGTTTACGAAATGTATTTAACAATATTTAAATACTCTTTTTTTGTTTCTAATAAAAATAATTTTAAGCATTTTTTAAATGTAATTTAATATTGACATTTACAGATTGAGGTTCTTCCTGAAATAGTTGAAGCAGTGAAGAAATATAATGTTGAGGTATACCTTGATGGTGGAGTCATGACTGGAACTGACGTTTATAAAGCTTTGACTCTCGGCGCAAAGGCGGTAAATGTTCTTGTGTTGATATTTGTTGGTAACTTTTTGATGATCCCTGTAACTGTAATGTGAAATGTATGACTGTAAAACGCACCCACGATATAGGAGAAATTCTAATGTGGGGAATCCTTTTCTAAAAAAAATGGTTTGTGTGTTACGCTTGTAGAGAGGATGGATGAAAGAAGGTTGACGAAACAGGTTTGACTTGTGATGAAAATGCTAATGAAAGTAGAAGAAGCGATTTGTCAGGATCGATTTTAACGGCCGGTACTGCCTCGCATCGGGGCAAACAAGTGAACTGCGTTCGGTTGGTGGTCAACTCGCAGCCACCGCGCTTACATATTGTGGGCAACATTCAAAAGCGACAGCCGGCCGTGCCGTGTCCGAGTTTTTTTAATTTTGTTGTGTACATATATCTCAATAAATTATGTTATGGTCGTAGACGTAAAGTCGTGACCAGGTCGATGCTTTACCTTCGCCCAGCTGTAGCCGTGTTCTGACACTCTGGAGGTGCTGAGCCGGTTAAGTGCATGCGTTCTGTTGACGCCGGGTCGGCAGCGATGAGGCGATACGGGGCCGATCCGCTTTCGTGCTGATATTTGTGCGATAAGCTTAAGGAGGTCGTTACCTCGACTAGAATCGCCGTCGATAAGGGTGATACTTGTCGAAATTTGAAAACGGCTGGGCACACGACTAAATCTCGTGTAGGCCGTTAACCACCCGGCTTACAGCTTATCTGTGAGTGTGCGCTCGTGCAAGATATGTGAGGCGTGGCCTCACTTATCATACGGGTTCCTTGAACTTTCTTTTAGGTACATACATGACTATGTTATATAATAGAAATATGTTATTTCTAATTAGTTGTATAATGTTTGCTATTTCTTGCGTAGGTTTTCGTCGGTCGTCCAGCGCTATGGGGATTGGCGTTAGGTGGACAAGCAGGAGTAGAACGCATGCTCAATATATTTAGGACTGAACTAGAGTACACATACCAAATAGCAGGTATACTTGATTATTTCAACCATTATTTTTTTAGTATGCGGTAGTTTTATATCTCACCTTTAAACAGAATACATACTTATAATTTATTTTTAATGAAGAAAGTGAGGAAAAAACCAAAACGTTTGAAGTGCAACATCTGCCTATAAGAAATGCTGCGTCACCCAGAACATTTTTGTATGGCGCCACATTACGCTCGTCACCCTGAAACATCAGTTTTTATGTTTCATATGCCTAGTAATTACACAAAGTCTCAGTTCCCTTCAGACCGAAACACCGTAATGTTCGGCAAACATTGTTTGCACACTACAGCTTTATGGCAGGATAACTGGCCCTGCGGTGGGTGGTATTACCTAGATGGATTCCTGTATATTACCACCAGTAAAAATGAAGCAGAGTGTTTATACATGAAATATACCAAAATTGTGCGAAACTAAAATTAATACAAATCGCAATCTTTACTTTTTATATCTTATGATTAAATAAATTGGCTGTGATGAAATGAAATTGTTAGATTCTTAGCTTGTATAAAGAAGTTAAATTTTATATCAAAACCATCATAAATAAAATAGATCTCTTAATTTTGTGGCTGGTCCACACGCATGTAACTATTATAAAAATTATGTCATTCACTGATTATAAATATTTCCTTAAGACAAACTTTGTTTCGTCGTGATATCGCTAAAAACTGGATTAATAAATAGTATAAAGTCTTGACTTATTAAGTCACGACACGGGCATAGCTAGTGTAAAATTAAAGAAAATGAAATAAAAAAAAATTCTATTCCGAGAGCCAAAAGTGCAAACGCAAAATACTATTTGTGTCACGCAGGAGATCTCAAACGCTTAAACCCTCATAAACAAATTGCACATATACTTTGATCGAATGAAATTTTTATTACTAATGTCATACTGTTTTATTAAGCATGTGTTTTGATGAAAAAACCGCGTGTTCTAGTGCTACCATGTAGTAGAGTACCAGACTACCATGCCGCGGGTCCCCGATTCGAATCCCAGCCGGAGCCAACGTTTGAGCAAACAAAACACAAATTGTTGGTGTACCGGATCTGGGAGTGGTCTGCTAGTGGCATAATCGTTATTGTGTTGCTGACACTGCATCCTAGCCTTCCTCCTATCTTATAGAGATAAGATGTTCGTGGTAGGTTAGGACGAGTGAGTGCCCCCGTGTTTGCGCGTACATTTGTGGCAATATAATATTTGCTGCGCAGTTGATAACTTCCGACAGTATTCGGTAGTTGTCGCTGTGGTCGAAAATCAGCCAGGAGAACGTCATTTTTTGTTGAAAATGGAATAAAAAACATTCCATCGGAACTAATTTGTGTGCTTCCGAGAATTTTAAATAAAAATGTTATAAAAATGTATTTAAATAAAATTAAATTTGAATTATTTTGATATTTCAGGTACTTCGACAGCAGCAAATATTACAAAAGACATGGTGGTTCATGAATCCGTCTTTAGTAAATTGTAGTCTAGGAAACTAGGCTCTCGGAGTTGTAACTTATACTTGCCAGAGATTGGCAGGTTTATAAGGTTTTTCAATAAAAATTAATTATAATTTTTTTTTTCAATACATCATTATAAATAATATTGAAAAGTCGATTCAATTTAAAAATATATATATTTAAATAATTATAAATTAGAATCATTATGTTAACCAGCTTTCACGTGTACTTACGTAGTAACCAACTATAACCAACCAATCAACATTACTTTAGACTAGTAATAATAAATGTTAGTAAATTACTGCAGGGTGATTAAGTGCTGATTTACCATGATCTGCGGTGAAGGAAAATATCGCGAGGAAACCTGCATGTCTGAGGAATAAAAAAAAATATTTTGATGACCAAATACCGGTTCCGAAACCCTCCAAGGAATGGGGGGACGCCAGTGCTCAGCAATGGGACATTATCTTATTTTTAAGGTTTTTTTTTACTTTACTTACATTTAAGTGATTTTCACAACCACGTTGACGTAGTTTTACAATTAATACATTTTGTGGCGCGCATTAAAAAACATTGTTTTAGGAGTTGTTAATTATATACGAAAATTCACGAATCAGTTGTCAGATTTAAATTTCACATCGTGACGTTACAAAGCGCTCCGTTTTTGCGGAAACTGTCGGGCGTCTTATGCTTAAATATTTATTTTAACCTTGATATTAATTTTCAATTAATATGAAAAACAAAATTAAAATTGTTTTGTTATAGGTTTTATATAATATATATATATATATATATATATATATATATGTAATGCTTGCATATGGAGCGAAGAATATATGTTTTACATTAATATTATATTCCTACAAAAAATCATATCGGATTATGAATACTTATTTTTACTTACTTATGAAGCAAAATCGGTAACATTTGTTCTTGTCTTGTGTAGAATTAGTCATATTCTAACTTCGTACGTAAATTATTTATTTTGCAATAAGTTTTCGATACAAATTGTAGAGCACGGAGGGTGTCATGTAATTTTCGTGTGGCCAGAGTGTTTTTGATATTTTCTGCAAAAATATTATTATTATTATTTGCAACATTGAAAAGTATATCGACTAAAATATAGAAATTTTATTCCTTTACTTAAACCAAATCTTACCTTAAAGTCACAACCATATAAATTAATTCCTAATTTGAGCTTTTTCACAGTTTCTCTTAAGAAATCGTCGTTAGCAAATTTTCGCTTCAGACAGAGAGTATCGTTACAAGTATTGCATTCATTTTGCAAGTAACTGTTGCCATCACTGTTCTGCTCGTTCAGCAGAGCGTCCCTTTTCCGCATATAATTCATAAAACTATTAGAACGATGCGATATATTCACACCTTGAATGTTTTCAGATGTTTTTGTAATGCTCTCTTCAATCCTCTTTGGCTTAAACACGTTTCTAACACTTTTTATTATTGTTGTACAAGATTCATTAATAACGTCAAGTAACCTAGCACCTATCGTACGCTGTTTGATATTTTTATCCAGCTTTTTTGGAACCCGTTTTACCTTTTCATCATTACTTTTTTTGAAACGTCGAGTTTTGTAGTTTTTGTTTATTGGTAAATGCCTCTGTGATACTTGAGAATTGACTTTGCTTCTGTAAACATTTTTCGGTGTGGATACAAATGTTGGTCTAAAGTCTAAAGTGCTTTCTTTGTTCATTACTTCATCATTTGTTTCCATGTCATCTAGGTTGGAACTCAAATAATTGCAATTTTGATCTGACTTCTGTAAACTTAAATCAATTTGCTTACGTTTACTTTGCGCGTTACTAAAATTATTAGCGTTGTCAATATAACAATCGTTTGTAGAGGTTTTCTCAGAGTGTTTTCGCATTAAGAATGAAAACGATAGATTGTTACTTTGATGCGGAGCATTCATGGAATTTTGTAAAGTGGTACAGTTTATATTGCGTCTTTTTATATCGTGGCGTTTGTTCTCGATATTGTTTCTACGCATATCGTTCATTAAATAAGGTTTGCATAGCTTCGACGTTTCATACGTATTAAGATTTTTTCTCGGTTCAAATGTTAAAACTTCTTTTATAACGTTTTGAAATAGTTGTGATGTGTCATTAAAACTGATAGAGTTTAATACGGGAATAATTTTTGGTGACTGAAAATATGTATTATCTTTTCGCATTTCTTTTGTAAATCCTAAAAGTAAATTCTAATAAAGTTGATTATCTTTCGTATTAAATATATTATACACGTATGAAAGAATTGCCTTACCTTGATTGTTTATACTCATGGTATACAAAATGATAGTCACCCATTGACCTACCTATAATTAACAAAGAAATAATACATTTTACTGTAATATGTATTTAAAAAAACTAATTTAATATAGAAATAGATATCAGTAGGTGTCCAGCAAAGCAGAATAACACCTATCTCTTTTCTACCGAGGTGTCGTAAGAGGCGACTAACATATTGTACGGACAGTCTTTATTCGTGCAAAATAACACTATATTATGCAACGCTGTCACTACTGCTCGTGGAAACGCAACGGGAAGTAAGAATTTTTTGACTCTTACCAAAATGGCGGCGACGTGGTTCGCCACACCCGTCACATCTCATTTCCCGCGAGGGCGAAAAGTGGGCTACGTGAGTGACCTCTGCCTAACCTTTTATATGGGGAAAAGGCGTGACATATGTGTGTATGTATTTTAATTCACTCAAAATTACACTCCTTTAAATACTTACTTGGGATAAAGGACCACACATTCGTTTTAAATCTTGTAAACTAAAAAGAACATCTGTTTCTTTTAACAGTTTAGTTTTAAAGAAAGTTTTTGATACAATTGTATTTAACAGTTGTAAGCACTCTTCATATTTTAAGAATTCTCTGCAATGTAAAAGACGTTTAAATTAGTTTTGTTATCATCTTAATTTAGATATCGATCGTTTACAATCGACTATTTTCTAAGTTTTCGATGAGTTGTGTTCAAATTTTCGTGGTTCAAGCTGTGACAATACCAGCGTAAAGAATCAGCATATTGTAGCTGTTTCTTATGGTGTGTGAAAGTAACATCCAGATTACTAGCAATGCATATTGTTAGAGACGTTCTATCGTTATTTCGTAGGGGTGACGTCGCACCTATATTCTGATTATTTATCAAGGATGGGAGGTGGGCCTCTGTAAACCACAATAACCACAACAGATTTATTTCCGACCGTTTTTCGGGAGCTTTCATAGTTAAGCCGGAAGAGACTCACGAGCCAAAGGCCTAAAAGTAGGAGTACAAAGATGCTGCTGGTGATGTGACACGGCACTCGATTCACTTTGACACTCTTTAACCAATAATAGCAACAACCCGAATAACAAGAGCGCGCAGCGATTCCAGGGCCCTCTTGAGGAGGTTCGAAACCTGAAATAAACTTTAGAACTACCAAAGATATTGATATTAAATTAGTAATTTAGTCATAGTTTTGTCGTAATGTCTCAATTTGCAAATGCACATGAATTCTAAAATAATAATACCCTTCAGTTATAAAATGATACAGACCTTGTAAATATGCAATTGCCACCAATTTCGTAAAACAGTCGGATGTTATGTTCGTTGTCACATAACAAGCTTTGCAGCAGTTGAAACACGTGCTCGTTGCCTTGCTTACATCGCCGTACGCACTGTAACGTATCCATGTAGACAAATGTAACTAAGTAAAAGGTGTTATTATAATATCATAGCGTGGGCGACGCAATTAAAACTTGAAAAATTGTATAATTATTGATTTTGATTAATACAAATTTTCGTAATCCACAAAACGTAATGAGTTTTATTCAGCACTGGAAATAATTTGTCACTGACATGTTTCAAATACTGAATTTGAACTCAAACTTCATTTTCTATCTGAATTAAAAAAAAAGATGCCGCTCCTACTCCGGCTGAGATTCGAGCCCAGGATCCGCGTATAAGTTAGGTACTCTGACTAAAAAAGTTCTTACAAAAGGAACACAATTTCACTGAAAACCGTAGGTTTTATCTCATTATAAGAAGATGTATCCGTGGAGTATAGGGGTCGTCCTTTAATCACGTGTGGTTCGAACGGGTAGGACGGAGGGATCATATGACAATCACGTGTAACTTGCGACGAATAAAAAAATACTGTATTTTTCGGACTATAAGACGCGCCGGACGATAAGACTCAAATTTGCAAGATAATTTTTAGAAAAATACATTTTAATTTTACTTTCGGAACAAACAATTATTTATTGTTAACGTAACTCATAGACACAGAGTTTGGATAAACCGGTGATTCCCCGCATATCTTGAGATAACTTGCGTCATACTTGCCTTTAGTGGCGTATCATATTTTCCGGACTATATACTAAAATTGAGGTACTCCTTGTACCTCAATTTTAGAGATGGCTTATTATAAAAAAATATTTTAAAGTTATCTTTGAACCATAAGACGTACACAAAATTTGAGTCCATTTTTCTTTGTAAAAAGGCGCGTCGTTTAATCCGAAAAAAAACGGTACACGCGATACTTTAGCCTAAAACCTCACGATGTATGTACTACATTTTTAAGTATGACCTAGATTTTACAAGGGAATGCGTTAATGTCACTCGTGCCTCAGAGATCTAATGCCTGCTGAGCTGTGGGGCTTCCAGGTTTGAATTCCAGCCAAAGATAACATTTATACAACGCACAAGTTATTGGATTTTGGGTCGGTATGTATTAACAGTGTGTAGTGATTGTCTCGTGTCACTGACGCATCTGACCCATCTTTCGGTCTTATCGCATAAAGCGTTACATCGTACAGGGGAAAATGTGAGCGCTTGTGTGCACTGATACTTACAGCATAATATATCCTCGACAGCTTTTGGTTATTAAACCGAATGGAATATTAGTTCATAATCCATTAAAAAAACCATTTAATAGTTTTTTTCTTGAATGAAATTAAACATACCAAGGGAATAAGATGCGAGCAGTATTTCTGATTTACTTCCAACCCGCTACAACTTTCAGCGAGGCATCGGCAAAGAGCGCGCCACGTGTCTTGATGCTACAGATAAGTTCGCAACTTTAATCCTGTATTCATCATTTAAAATATGAAAGAATTGGATATTTGTTTAATGTAGATTATGAAGTTAAGCCCGAACAACAAATGACACATAGACACAGCCGAAAGGTTATTTATAGAGCATCTTGTTTAAAAAAACATTTATAATTATTTTTGGTCAAGATTCGTGAATTGTTGTTTGATTGAGAACACAGCAACACTAACTTCTATGTTCCGTTCCTTTAACCTTTATATTACTTTCGCACAACCCAAGAGTTAATTAAGTAATTTGGTAGACCTACTAGTGGTGGGATTCCTATGGAGGAATCCGGCTAGGTAGGTACCCAGGGCCAGTTATTCTGCCGTGACGCTACTGCTTCATTAACTGTCAATTACTGTGTTTCGGTTTGAAGGGCACTGAGAGCTAGCGTAATAACTGGGCATATGAGACTTAAGAACTGATGTCTCAGGGTGACGGGCGCAGTGTGGTGTCACACAAATTTTCTGAGTGACACAGCATCTGTTAGGAGCAGACGTTACGCTTACCATCAGGTGAACGTTTTGCTCGTTCCGTCACTTTCACGTCACACACGGACTGGCTAATGCTCGTTCATGCGCGTATTTTAGGTGTGGACTTTAATGCCTTTTATTCGTAGTGTCCAAAAGTATAACAATAGACCAATTTTTTATAGAAGTACAAATACACGGAATTCTCTTCACTCGCATGTTTCACTACTCAATTATCGCACTAACCGCAACTTATAAGCGAAGAGAGATTTGCCCATGGTGCACTTGGTGAAACACCGTGATTTTCTTATGACAATTCCAATATATCGCTAGAGATTGACATCTAATAATATCCTTCAGATGTAAGGAAATGTACATTCATTAATAGCTTATATACCCTTACCAACATGCCACTAGAAAAGAGGTTCGACATAGCGGTTAAACAGCTACTGGTTCTTATCATATTCTGTGCATACACGACCAGGGTTTTTCTCCTCGTGGACCCATCTTCGTTGTCGGTGTATAGCATAGCCGAAAGAAAATTTAACGTTACATTTGTCTTCTGCGGCAGGCCCCTTGTTATTATCACGGATATCTTATCGTATAAAGGGTTAAATTTTATTATTACATCGCTGTGGATGCCCTGCAAACATAAAAAATAAAAAAGACTACTGTAAAAATATGTTTTTAAAATACATAATCGTATTTTAAAACATATTTCTGCACTTTCATGTAGATACCGATGACAGTGGTAAAGTCACGTTAAATTTTTATCTGATGACAACTCCGGCGCTCTGTGACATCTCGCTGCCGACCATTGCCGTACTCAAGACTGGGGACGCGAAGACATTCCCCACGGCCGCAACTAGAATTCAAAATAGCCACAATGCCGGCTCTGTCGAGGTTATGCGACACGATTACTTTCCGAAGTACCCATGCTCCGAGATGACATTTTTTAAACTAACGTTATCACTGTTTGGGACCTCATCACAGCCTAAAATCAGGTGAGATTGAGGTCAAACGTTGGCATATATGCCATAAAAAAACAATGACTCCTGTCCATCCACCCGACCGACCCGAGGCCGGACGTAGGGAGCCCCTCATAGCGCGGATTCTGTAGCCACTGAAAGATAAACGAAATAAACTCTCTGGTCTCGAAAACCCAAGGAGGGGTTTTCGAGACCGGGATTGTGTGACCGTGTTAGAGAACACTGAAGTGGAGACAATGACGGAGGAACCATCGCCCTTCTTGGAAAGCCTCAGAACCTCTGCCGAAACGGGGTAGATTGTAAAAATGATGTATGATAAGCGAAGATTTTATTACTATCGTCAAAAAAGAGTCTACATTTTATTTCATATTAGCTGATGCTATATAATCAATCCTGTGTCCGTCTCCACTATGAAAGCTATCTCTGTGCTGAATTTCGTTAAGATCGGTTCAACGGTTGAGCCGTGAAAAGGTAACAAACAGACAGAGGGACAGAGAGAGTAACTTTCGCATTTAAAATAATAGTATAGATGTCCAACCCTTTGTCGCTGGTAACTGACTACTGCTTTCTTCTCGGCACATCAAATTCGGGTGTCAAAAAGTGGTAGAAAGATGTATATATAAAAGTAAAATAGACTTTTATCTACTGATAATAATATAATATTATTGAATAAATACATTCTCCGCCGTGTGGTAGCGGCCTATGATAATCTACCACCCTATCCCATCCCGTGGGTGTCGTAAAAGTTTGAAGAGTCAAAATAAAACCAGGAGATGGGCAGCAGCATCTTCCTGGAACATCTGAATAAATAAACTGCGGTTGCCAACCCGCTTGCCACGCGTGGCAACTATGGCGAAATCCCTCCAATATGAGAGCTACAAACTTTTGTGGCTATCTATGGGGGAGGCAAATGTTGAGCAGTGGACTTGTGATAGGCTGAAACGACGAAGAAGAACGAAGAACTAAATTCTGCATATCTTCATTCTACCCCTAAAAAGTATTTCGACTTGTTACGTTTTTCACTTATTTCCGCTTTCAACGCTAACCATAGTTTCTCAATATGTCATATGAACTTGTAGACTAGTTTATTATAGTTAGTTGAACAGAAGCCCTATTTTATATTTACGTGCTAACTGTATTCTAAGGAAACAATCGTTTAGAGGTTTCTATGCAGAGTCAGGATCATAGGGAATTCAATCGAACCCGAAAATCTATAATTTTTATGAGAACAAATTTTAGTACGGCTGGGTATCAATCCAGAATATGTCGCAGTAGAGATCATGTACATATATAATATACATACACATACATAGGTCCTGTATGTGTATAAATCACATCAGATCACACTATGTGGTACCAAATAGATAAAAATCTTCATACTTTTTATGACACATTTCTGTAAAACTATTGCTGTTACACAAATACAATTACAAATACAAATTTATGCTACAATACTTGATGATTACATTTGTTACCATATACGCTGCTAAGATAGAAAATAATTTAACTTGGATCTGCATATCATGCGTTACATGTAATAATTCCAAGATTTGATACAAATCATTTTTTGAAGCATGTTGCATTGAACTTGCTAAATTCTGAAATAGAAAACAAATAGAATTAAAATAAAATAAGTGATATTGTATTATTATTTATAAAATAGTTAACTTACTAACAATACCGAGGAATTCTTATTATAAGTCATGCATTGCAGCAAACTGTTATAAAAACTACGATCTTGTGGCATTATTACAACAAAACAAATATTTTCATTTATAACAATTTAAATTTAACACATTTTATAGTTTTGGGTTTTTGGCGCTTTTCTAAAGTTTTTTTTTTCTAGTAATCTAATATCATGGTAACTGTATGTGAAATTACTTTATTTTATTTACAAAAAATAAATAAAGAAATATTTGTTAAAATACTTAAGAATCAAATTCAATTCGGCTTACTGACAAATTATGGACAATAAACATGAGAAAAATTACAGAAATGAACTAAACATTTGTATAGCTTAAACAAATTTTTAGTTCATTTGTCTAAGCTCGTACAATTGGCTTTGTAGTACGGGTGGCATATATTTATTTTAATAAAGTAATAATATGACTCTGTATTACTTTAATTTTTCATGATAGTATTATTTAGAATATGATATAAATTGTATCTCTATAGTTCTTGTTGAATATTTTCTGTTTGTCTATGGCCCTAGCTTATTTGCATTTGCCAACCTATGAAATGAACTAAAAAATAAATACAAAGAGTTTCTAGACACCAAAACACAGCGTAATAAATAGTGAATATTGTAAACACGTAAAAACTTAAATCAAATATTAAAATTGAAGTCCTTATAACCATTTAAAAGTTAATTTATAATATTGTAAAACTTGTTGGAATAAAGTGATTATCGATGGACGTCGGCGAATTACTTTCTTTTAAGGTTATATTTACTGATTATATAGTATATATAATTTTTCAGTCAGCTTTTAAAAGCTTGAAACTAACAAACAAACAACAATTTTAAAAACCGCTTAAGTAAAGTGTCACCACATAATCAGAGATTCTTAGGACATGAAAGCTACAACATTTTAAAATTTCAATAAACACTTGAAAGTTACAACTTTAATCGCTTACATTAATTATATAAACTATTTCTTATTGCATTACAGCCAACACCTACGCCTAAGAGACCAAATGAGGATGAAAGTGATGAATCTGAAGATGAAACAGTCAGGCCATCTAAGGCACGTCGCCTGGCATCTAAAACCGAGCGAATGGCTCATTTAAAAGGCCAACCTCTGCCAAAAGAGCCTATGATTACTGATAAAGAAAGAGAGGATATTCTCAGATTTGTTGAAACAGAGGCAACTGAGGTAAGTATTTTTAAAGCATTTCTCTCTACTGGTGGGATGAATATTACATAAATTTTACAAAGTGTTTATAATGAAACCATAGCTATAGCAATGCTCTATAGTTATTGTCTTATTAAAATGTCATACTGTCTGTATAAAATTACTTTCTTGGAAATGGAAAAAATTGTACCTGATAAAAGCTTGTAAATGCTGTTTATTGTGTAATCACTTTTATCTAAATTTCAGGGAGAAATACTTGATGACACAACAGTCAAGAAGTTAGTTCTTAACTTTGAGAAGAAAGCTCTTAAAAACAGAGAAATGAGAATAAAGTTTCCTGATCAACCTGAAAAATTTATGGAAAGTGAAATTGATTTGCATGAAGCTTTACAGGTTCTTTATTTTTCAACTTATATGTTATTTAATACATATAGCCTGAAAGCTTTATTATAATTAAACTATATTTTTTTTACTTAAATTTAAACATTTTGGTGGATGAATATTATGATTTCCTAATGTTATTTGATGGATTGGTAATACCAATAATAAATGTTAATTTAACACAAAATTTTGGGTAATGCCACAAGTATTAAGATAAAATCTAGTAATTTATGTTTCATCAGCATATTAATATAAAATATTATGGCAATCAATAAAATAATGGTGATTATAAAAGTAATTGTATCTGCTATACTAATTTAATTAAATTCAGTGTTCATGATTCCCCTTGGATCATTATTTTAGCAACTAACATTATTTTGTACTTTTTAAAGGACCTGAGTGCTGTTGCAACTGTACCGGATCAGTACCCCTTGCTAGTAGAATTAAAATGCATTAATTCACTTTTGGAACTGTTATCACATGATAACACTGATATCTCTACCAAAGTAGTTAATCTTTTACAGGTGAGGAATTTTCTTAAGGAAGTTAATAACTGTTTCTATGAGTTGTTACTTTGTATTGTCTTGTTTAGTTTTAAAACAATAAAAAATCTTATTAACCACTCCAATAAAAATTTAAAAGCTTGTGCTAGGAAATGCTTGAAATATTAGTCAAATGAGGGGCTCATACCTAAAACTTTTTTGCAGTACAGACAGCAAAGATAAAGATCCTAAAACATTAGGCTATAGGCTATTTTTTTAATATAGAAAACAAAATTGATAAACAATTTTGTAAATAATAAATTTTTAGGATTTCATAGTAAAAACGAAAGCCTTATAATTGTGTCTTGTCTTTATGTCACAGTCATTTTACTTGGATACTAGAAGTACTATAAAAACGAAATTTTGAAAGGTGTTTGTTATGAACCACTATGCAATGGTGTAGTGAAATTGCTAAAAAATAGGGGTGGCACACCATCCAAGTAACTGAGAAAAAAACTATTCAGTGCACATCAGTGTGTAAGGTATTGTTGATAGTCTTGAAAAATAATACTTAAGTTGCAAGAACTTAAAGTCAATAGTTGATGAGATATGTACTTCTAAATTAGTTAAGGTATTCTCCCTCTCCCCTCTAACATTTCAACTATGCAGTAGAAAATTCTGAAACAGGTGGTTGAACCTAGAAAACACTCAAAGTAAATTGGTTTGTATAAGATATGTGGTGTTGCTTTTGAGATATGGCATATTTTCGGTTACATGCTATTCCTTACTATGGAACCCTTCACTGTGTATGGTCTGACACGCACTTGGCCAGTTTTATTTGATACTATATACACACACTTAGCTGGTTTTATTTGATACTATATACACACACTTGGCTGGTTTTATTTGATACTATAGACAATCACAGAGAAGAATAGATCACAGATCATATTTACTTACAAGATAGATCCTATATTGTGCAATATTTGTAGGACTAAAAAAGTTCCATCACAGTGAGTAGTATCCATTCTTACAATAAAATAGTTACTAGATGAGAGAACTATTAACTGATTCAAATGATGGTGATGTTAGGCTAATCTTACAGAACTTCATCTGTAATATATTCTGTATTTTTTTAACTTGTACATTGAAGAATGAAAAGTGATACATTATAACAAATTAAATTTTCAGTATTGCCATTAAAGAAAAATTAAAAGCATACTAGCACTCCATTAAGTTCTCTCTCTTTTTAAAGTGTCAAATCTAAGAGGAATCTACCATGCTACTACTCACTAGCCGGTTGCCTGACTTCACATTTTTTAAATATTTTTTAATTTTCTAATATTCTGATCGCCTTTGTCTTTTGTTTAACAATAGTTCTACCATAACATAATAATATTAAAGTTTTCATTTTATTCTTAATGACTGAATAAATTTGTATATAAAGGAATTGACGGATGTAGACATTCTTCATGAAAGTGAAGAAGGGGCAGAAGAGTTAATCAATGCTTTAGCAGAAGCAGATGCCCCTGCTTTACTATTACACAACCTAGCTCGTCTTGATGAACAAGTGGCCGACGAGCGAGATGCTGTACATAACACATTAGGTGTGTAGTAAAAAAAGTATAACATAATATATGGCATAAAAATAAAAACATTATTTCATTTATATTTAAAAAAATATTTATGTCCAGGTATAATAGAGAATATTACAGAATTTAGACCAGAGTTATGTCATGAAGTTGCCAAGCAAGGATTTATACAGTGGATTCTCAAAAGATTAAAGGTTACACAAGTTATATATAAATTAATAAGTGTTTTATGTGAATATATATTAAATACTTTTCACATTGCATATTTTTATATTTCCAGTTGAAAGTGCCATTTGATGGAAATAAATTGTATGCAACAGAAATTTTGTCCATATTACTTCAAAACACACCAGAAAACAGAAAATTGCTAGGAGAGCTAGATGGAATTGATGTATTACTGCAGCAATTGGCGGTACTTCATTTTAGTAATTTTTATCTAAAACGAATGTATAATTATATGTAAAATATTTATATTTTACATATCATTTTTGTTTTCTTAGTTTTACAAGAGGCATGATCCAAGTGGTGCAGAGGAACAAGAAGCGATGGAGAATATGTTTGATGGACTTTGTTGTGCTTTAATGGAGCCTGCTAACAGAGATCGCTTCTTGCGTGGAGAAGGATTACAGCTTATGAATCTTATGTTAAGGTAACATATCTTAGCTTACCTCCGATTTTATCGCATGAGGATTACACCAGGTGTGGGTAGGTTAGGACAAGTGACTTCATGTGTTTGCTTGTACATTTGTAACACTATAATATCTCCTGCGTTAACTAGATTCTAGGCTGCGGGTCATTATCATCATCATTTCAGCCTATCACTAGTCCACTGCTGAACATAGGCCTACCTCATCAATTGCCACAAAAGTTTGCTGCTATCATCCAGGAATGTGCTGCTGCCCATCTCCTGGTTAAAATTTTCCCTCTATCGTCTTTTACGACACCCACAGGATGAGATGGGGCGATACTCTTAAGCAGCCACCACACGGCGTCCAGGGTTCGTATCCCAGCTGGAGCAAACATTTGTGCTAAAATATAAATTGTTGGTATGTTTGTTGTGATCGTCCCCGTGTTTCTGACACTGCATCCTCGCCTACCTAGATCTTATCGCATTAGCGCTACATCGGGCGCGGGTAAAGTTGGGGTGAGTGAGTGCATCTGTGCGTAGCGGTACTTTTGCGGCACTTATCTCCCACTCCTGACAATATTCAGACGTTATCGCCGTGTTCGATATCGGTAAGGAATACATCATAGTGTGTAATCATCTTGCTTTATTTGTCAACCACATTTCTTAAATATTTAACAGCACTGTGTCACTTGACTTAAAACAGTTTGCCTTACACTAAATCTATTCCTTAAACACTTAAAATACTGATTTCCATTGCTCTTCCACACAGTTTGTGTAGGATGGGAATAGGATTTCGAGACGAGCTCACTTGATTATACGTCCAACACCTGTAGTTAACAAATGCTGTGTCACCCAGAATCATTTCTATGTGGCACCACACTGCGATTATCACAATGCTGTAATTACACTAGCTAACAGACCGAAACGCTAATGTTGCCACACTACTGTTTCACAGCAGATTAACTGGCACTGTTGTGGTACTTACCTAGACGGGATTTCTGCAAAGGGATCCCACAAGTAAACTGTTTGTTTAGCGATTATCTTAGCTGCTAACTATTTTCAACTATGTTATAATAAATAATTGTGTTTGGTAGGGAAAAGAAAATGTCGCGGAATGGATCTTTAAAAGTTTTGGACCATGCACTTGCAGGCCCCGATGGAAAGGATAATTGCAATAAGTTTGTGGACATATTAGGTCTAAGAACAGTATTTCCACTTTTTATGAAAACTCCCAAGAGAAAGAGATTGTTGACAGTTGATCAGCATGAAGGTAAATGATTAACTAATTGCATGTTTTATCGAATTAACTATTTAAGGGCTGGGTAAGGATAATTCGGTAAAAAAGAAGCATGTTTTTAAGATTTTCTTCTGGCGATACAAATAGTGTAAATTTACTCAATCAATTTCCATATAATAATGCAACATTTGAACATATTTATTTCAACTAAGGTGCCTACTATTGACACGAAAAAAATAACTTAGTATTAAAATTGAGAATTAATCGAATTTATAAAACCTTTTAAACTTCTCCTCAGACCGAGCTCGAACAACAAATCAGTATTACCGGGAAACAGAAACAAATCGATGAAAAAAAATGACTGTCTGCTTTATGTTTCATTTTTAAATAAAAGTTCTAAATAAAAAGGTAACATAACCGGCCAGTCTTTTATGAAATATTATGAAAAATAATGTTTTTTTTTGTGTTCCGCTAACTGTGCCGGTGTGTGTGTGTATATATATGATGATGATTACATATCATATTCTGAGTAAAAAAATAGCAGTAACAGTATAAATATGGCCCCGCTGTGCGGGCCTCCCCTCATTTCTTAGACAGTTTTGTAGCCTTGGAAGAGTCCGCCACGCTGCTTCTGATCGGGTTGGCATACTTCGCATATCTTTAAAATATTTTTAATCCTAGATAAATTGGCACTTAAATTTGCAGAACAATTTTAAAGGTGCCGGCACCGGGGATCGAACTCGGATCACTTGCGTATTATGAAACATTAAGGCGCTCGCTATTTCGATTACATTATGTAATTTATGTTATAAAACTTCTATTTAATTTTCAGAACATGTTGTTTCAATAATATCTTCCATGTTACGAAATTGTCAAGGTAGCCAAAGACAAAGACTGTTGGCTAAGTTCACAGAGAATGATTTGGAAAAAGTTGACAGACTATTAGAATTACATTTTAAATATATGGACAAAGTCGACCGAACTGAAAAAGAAATGGAGGTATGTTGAAAATACGTAAATATAACACTAAAAAACATTAAGTACGGAACGAAAGCACCACATATTTATTTGGTTCACAAGAATAAAACAGGGAAAAGTCCGTACGCCACTCTATGCTAGTTGGCGGACTCCACATTTCCTCGAAATATTTGTTTATTTCTCATAAATGGAGATGTTTTTCTCATAAATGTTGATGTGCTCCTGGTCAATCTGTACTTAAATGAGCAATGAAGAACCTAGCTGTTGAGGGACCACGGCTCCTTAAGAATTATATATTTCTTTAACTTGTTTCAGCAAGACAGCGAAGATGCCGATGATGACGCACAGTATTTAAAACGTCTTTCTGGAGGGCTCTTCACATTGCAACTGATTGACAGAATCATTTTAGAGGTAATAATAATAATATTTGTTTAGCAGATGATATATTTTTTTAACTCATAACTTTATATTTTTTTTGTCCTATTTAAAATTGAACATTGTCTCTTACACAATATCCGACCTTTGCTCCAATTGCAGTTTGTGCTTGTTTAGAAACTGACAAGATTATGTAGAAAGTAAATAACAGGCTATAAATATTCCACTGCTGAGCACAGGCCTCCTCTCATTTCCGAGAGCGTTTTAACACGCTGCTTCATTGCGGGTTGGCGGACTTCACATGTCTTCGAAATATTTTTTTTAAATGCAGCCTAACCTAATATTTCTCAGAAATGCAGGTTTCCCCACGATGTTTTCCTTCCCCGCGATGTTTTCCTTCCCCGCCGAACACGTGGTAAATCAGCACTTAAAATTGCAATTAACAATTTTAGTGGTGCCGGCGGTTCACTCGCGTACTATGCAATTGGATGTGTTTGTAAATCTAATCACTTTTTGACGTTATTAATCGTTATTTACCCAAAGTTTGGCGGAGACGGGGGACATTTTTGAAGTTTGACTGCAATGTGCTTATTTCCAATGCTGTGTCACCCAGAAAATTTCTGTGTGACACCTCACTGTGCCCATTACCCTGAGACATAAGTTCTTAAGTCTCATATGCCCAGTGATTACGCTAGCTCACAATGCCCTTCAAACCGAAACACAGTAATGTTTGCACACTACTGCTTCACAGCAGAATAACTGGCCCTGGGGTGGTACGTACCTAGACGGATTCCTGCATAGGAATCCTACCACCAGTAACAAAAGGTTCTTGTACACTACTGCAGCTGCTGCTTCTTTTTACCAATTATTTTGTGTATTTACCTTCAAGGTATGCACGGCAGGGCCGCCTACAATAAAGCAGCGGGTTCAACGCGTGTTATCGTTACGCGGCGGCTCCCTAAAAATTATACGACACGTCATGAGAGGTGAGTGAGATTAACAATTTATTTTGTTCTAGCTGATGTCCGCGACCTTGTCCGCGCTGTTTGATTTTTCGGTATAAAAGTATCCAATGTCAGTTTCCAGGATGCAAGCTATCTCTGTACTAAATTTCGTAAGAAAGACACACAGAGAGAGAGAGAGTTACTTTCGCATTTATGATATTAGTATGGGTTGGAAAAAAACTACCTTAGGTTTAACGTATAATTATTATTTTGGGCCACGGTAACAACGAATACTGTCGGAAGATATCAGTTTCGACTTTCTTAGTACTCTTTTTTTTCTCTTTCAAATGCCGGTAACGTTCCCGCAATTTCTCTGGTACTGCAGGAGTTCGAGGATGCTCATCAACATGAGACATCAGTTCTAAAGTTTCATGTGCTCAGTAATTATAGTTTCTACTGCACACTACTGCTTCACGGCAGAATAAGTTATGTGTAATAAGTAATTACCCCACATAACTGCTACATAAGAATTTTACCACCAGTAAAATATTTGTGAAATGAATGATTAAAGTGTGTTATTTCTATTCCTGCTCTTATACGTAATTTACTATTCTCAGGGTTAAACAACTACCATTAAACAGTTTAATCTTCATCAAAACATTTATTTTAAATTATTCCATAGATCCAGGGGCAATTAAGATGTATGTTTTTTATATGAGAAAGAGACGAGCATAACTCTGTTTTTTATGTGTATGTCACACCATCAGGTGAGAGTTATGCTCGTCTCTTTCTCATATAAAAGTGTAACACATCTGCTTATGACAAATGTCACCACACTGTACCCGTCTTTCTGAGAAATTGTTTTTAAATTTCATATGCCTTGTAATTACAGTGCTCTTAGTGCCCTTCACATCTGGATTCCTCCGGTATAGGAATCCTACCACCAGTATAAAATGTATGTTATTATAATCTGATATGATACAGATAACTATAATTTAATAATTGTTTTTTTACAGAATATGCCGGTAATCTAGGCGACGCAGGCAGTGAAGAGTGGCGCCAACAAGAACAGCAACATATATTACAATTGGTTGATAAATTCTAAAATATAAGTTGGTTAAGGAAGGACTAACAATAATTAAATATAAAATCCATTTTGTAAACATTAAACCCTTTTATTTAATGCCAAATTATTAGCTATAATTATAAATAAATTGGTAACAGAATAAAATAACAACCACTTATTCTACAATAATGTTTAAAAACATAAAATGTATCCTCGTTATTTATTAAAAAAAAAAAACAGAAAAGAAACAATAATTTCTAATAATTTGTGCCCATGTTCAATAATAAAGGGAATCGTTAGACGATCTCGTCACAGATTGTGTATAAATTTTAAGGTACTAGTCTTACAAACAATATTTAAAATAAATCGAACGGCTCCACGGAAAAGTAATAAAGAAATTCATCTCATTTTATTATATATTTATTACACTTTGTTACCAATATGTTACCAAATTATTAATTAAATAGGTATAATAAAATTTAATCTTACGGTCATTATGTATGGCGCCTTTACTTAATTCATTACATTTAAAATGAATAATATAATTAGACAAAACAAGTAACGTAGGCTTCTAATTAAAAGATACCGTTTAAACAAACACAGTCTAACCGTTTACTTAATCCGATGTTTGCGACTGGAACGTTTCGGACTTCCTTATGGAGAAAATTGAATATTAATGTTTCTAAAAAATAGTATAAGTATTATCTACAATTTATACATAAAACTAATTATTCATTTCCAAAATACATTTCAGCAATAATGCAAATGATGTGAATGTTTACTCGCCTTAATTTTTTTTTAAATACTATTCCTCTGTGATATTAATGTAATATTCATTTTAATTGAATGTTTGAAAGTATACTAATGTACAGTAGTCTAAAGGATTATTTTGCTTGACCTGTTGTACTACTTTATAGAACTCTGCCTATCCAAAACGGATTACACGTGATGATATCCTCCTAGCGGATTTTCGACTACGGCGATAGCTTCGGAATACTGTCGAAAGCTAACAACTGCTTAGGAGATATCATAGTGCTAAAGAGTACGCGTAAACACAGAGGCTCTCACTCGTCCTAACCTACTCCCGATGTACGTAACGTTCATGCGATAAGTCTAAGGCAAACTAGGACGCAGTGTCAGAGACATGGTGACAACCACAATGCAGCCAGGCCTGAAAACCAACAATTTGTGTTTTTACGACGCGGGCGTAGAAGTCATGTACTCCTACCACTAAGCCACGCGGTCTTCAGTCGCGGGTTACATGTATGAAAATATGGATAAATGATTATTATAACTCATTTACAAATTAAGCTTCAAACCAAATATTAGTCAATAGTCTGATAATGTTTAAATTATAGAAGAGCCTCACAAATGTAACAAATTATCTATTTTAGAGTTTGATATTCAATAAAAAGGTAGGAAATTGTTTAGTTATAAATAATTCAAGGCACAAGACATTATATTTGTACGTCTTACGCACGTTCTTACAGCTATGTATGCATATTTATAGTGGAAGCAATAGGTGTCTGGGCGAATAAAAATTCTGAGTATGCTAAGTTAGACACTCAGAATATCAAAGTTAAAATAACAATTCAATTATTTTTACGTAAGAATATAATCAATTGTTTTGATTCAAATGAGCTGTACTTAGAAACTTAGACCTTACTTTTTTATGCTGAGTGTCTAACTTAGCAAATTACAGTTTTGTTCGCCCAGGCACAACCAAAGTCAAGACATTAACTTAGGAATAACAAAGTCACTAAGCAACGAATTAATATAATATAAATTTTTTTATTCAATTGCTAATTGGAAACCAAACAAAGTTAAATCGTTAAAAAATACGATCCTAAAAAATCGTATTAGTCCACTTACAAAAAGGTCAATGTCGTTTTAAAAGTCAACTGTTATAACGGGACATTTTTTGGTTTTCCGCTTTTCTTTCACAACCATTTTTAACACACGATAATTTCTGTAATTTATCTAATTATATAGGAACTGTTTCTCGAATGTGTTAATTAATACTGTTTAAATGCAGTGTCTAGTGGTATGGAACGATGATAGGGAAGTATGTTACCAATGCAAAACGTATGAACCCGAAAGTTCTAACCGCCGCGACTAGTATTATCATTCTCATATAACATCGTCGCGCCTGTATCGATATATTATATTTACCGTAAAGCTATGGTTTTCTTGTATAGAGGTGCTATCACGTAGCAACTGTAATAGCTTTGAGTGACGTCACAAAGACGTAGCTCACGATTCATCATTAGGATTAAAGTGTAAGGATATGCGGCTATTTTCCTTTTATTTAATTTTTCCGATTTTCCTTAGTTATAATTCGAAATCCATCTCGTGCCACGCACGGGTTACGTATAGTTAACTGTTAGACGGACGTACACGATACCCCAAAAACGCAGTCGATGCGATTTTTTATAAAATATTTTCCATCCGCTTAAGTTTACCGCATCGACAGAGAATTTTTCAAATAAGTCTACTAAAACTTACTGAATACTTCCAATGAAAGTTATAAATAGCTTAAACTAGCAAAAATTATTTTTAGAACATTTTGAAATGAATCAACACCCAAAAAATTTGTCAATGTACTACTAGGTCTGAATACGGATTATTGTGTACGCTCAACAGCGCCTCCGATATTTTTTAAACCACAGCTTTAGGGTGAACTCAAAATATACTATAAAATATGTTTTGACATTGCCGTTCCGCCCTACCTACAGCGATTTTGCAAAATATATGTACCAAATGTATATATATAAATCATTTCATAATTTATATGAACTGTTCATAGTATACATTAAATTATATGTAGAATGTGGTGCAACAAATGGAGATTACAATTTTGTAACGTTTTTAATTCGTGAAATAATTAACGATATATCTAAAATAAACGATATTAATTTGAATCATAATTAAATATTAAGTCGTAGAGGATTATTCTCAAATAATGATACACATCTATTAATTAATCATTACAATTATTATTACATATTTGCCTTTCTAGCATATGAAACAAAATTCACCTATTTAATTATAACAATATAGTAGAATTTTCAATTAATAAATTCATGTTACATAAAATGTGTTATATTTATATTATCCGCGTTGTAAAGATTATTGTTAAATTAAAACGCATGAAAGTGAACCAGCTGCAGTTAAAATCTGTTCGTTATTAAATATTGAGGATCTTTAATTACGTTTTTTTTATTAATTACGTATGCAATATTATTTGGTGTTTACCGGGATTGTATTATCATACTGTATATATGTACGTAGTAACTGTAGTTTTTATATTATTTGAGTTACCTTCCATATATACTTTATGGCCTAAGAGTCATTGATGTACAAAAAACCCAAGATACATATTCAGCGACTCCAAAACGTTCTTAAAAACAACATACAAATTTTATATCAGTTCAATCGTGTCAACGCAATTATGTTCGTAATGCCGAAGTATCAATTCAAAAATTATAAAAATATCACCTCAAGAACATTTTAAAAGGATTGCATATCATTATCTGCACATCTTTCGGTAAGTTAAAGTGTAAATTGGTTTGTTATGTTTGTATGGTATAATTAATTGAAGAAGATGATAATTATGTGTTTTTAAATTATTTTGTACATATATTTATAGCGGCTTAACCATAACGTGGTAAATTAGAATTCCCACATATTTGTTTAAAAATGGTACATTATACCGGGAGTATAATGTACCTTAATTTCTTTCTTCGTTAGTTATTAATTTTGTCGACTCATACGGGTGACCCTATTCTAATTTCAATGGAGCAGTTTCAGCAGAGCAAATAATTCGAGAGTCTTTGTTCGGATCATTTTACAAAGGTCGTGTATGTCACTTACAAAAAAATAAACGCATTCCTTAAATGGCTATTCCTCGTGATTTACCCTCAAAAAACACGATTTTTGTTTGCTGTCAGAAATAATATAATAAAATAAAAAACAGGTAGAGAAAGTATGTTATACATATCAAACTTTTTAAGTGAAATAAAATTAATATAACAACTATTCGACTCCACTCCACAAAAACGTGGTAGAACGATAGTTGATTTGGTTCAAAAAACTACGTGATGTGTTTATTCAATGGGAATTTGTGATGTTTATTTTTATGTTTTGATCTATCGGGGACGGTTTTTGAAGTTGTTTTTGTATGAAACTGTGTATGTTGGGTTTTTGTGTATCAATTCTAAACGTATATAATCTTTTCATTATTTTATGATGGTGAAAATAGGAAAGCCGTTCTGTCTCTTTATATAAATTTTGATTAAATCTAACATAGCTGATCTATCTGATATAAACTATTTAAGGCAACAATAACTATGTTGTAACAAGTACTTAACCAAAACAAATGCTCCTGCTCGTAAAGGCACTACACCAATATCGGTTGTCGATCAATTATTTTGGTTGGCTAGGGACAGTCCTTGCTCATCATCTTGCTAAAGGCTTTGGGAATGTCTTCGTTTGTCTTTGACACATTGCTGCTGCCAAGTAGTGTAGGCGCTGGAATATTGCCCGTTTGAATGCCATGTGCTGTTTTCAGTAAGTCGTAGTTAATCTTCTCTGTCACTATCGAGTCTTTTCTGTAAGAAGATAATTGATTCACAGCCATTAATGAAGATAATGTCAGATTTCCACCATGAGTTAGACTATAATATGTATTACATAATTTATAATTAAAAACGATACTTATAATATTCCATTACATCATAAACACAAACACATTGTGAAGACATACAGTAAGACGCCTTTGATCTCTTGGTAAATGCCGACAAATCTAGTAGACAGTGTCGCGACAATGCACAATATCTATTAATTTATTAATTTAATTCTGATTGACATCGCCATTAACAATATTATTATAAACAATAATATATAATAATAAAAGTTAAAAATAAATTTGAAGTGAGAATTATTCGCTGAATCATTCAGAAAGGTGGCATTTAGAGGAACCATATAGTGTTGGAGACATAACCTTTCAAAAATCGAATGACGTGCTTACATAGGCCAAGAAATCTTATTTTCGTGGTGTCTATGTATTTTATTTAGAATTAGTACCAAGATTATGGGGCTGCGCCCCATAGTGTCAGGGTCACACAGACACTACGAAAATAAGAAGTTTGAGTACCAACTTGATTGAGCGCGGATAATTGCCATTATTCAAAGTCAAAGTCAAAATTTCTTTATTCCGTTTAGACTTGTAGCTCGAATGTCAAAAACTACACGTTCTACGGTTCAAAAAACTTAAGACTAAAATAAGAAGATATTCTCAGAGAAGAACCGGCAAGAAACTCCGGAGTCTTTCTATTTTTCAATGCCATATTACATAATGTCATTTATAAATTACATAAAAATTACATCATAAATTGAATAGCCTATAGCAAGGGGGTGGCAATTTGCAAGTGCAGAGTAAGAATTATTTACACACATCTCTTTCCTCTATGTAATGATCTATTTTATAATACGCTTTTTCTAATAATATCTTCTTGACAAGTTTGTTGAATTCTATTTTTGGTGAGTCACACTTTTAGGAATTTTGTTATAAAATTTTATGGATCTACTAAGAAAAGATTTTCTAGTTTTGGCCAACCTAAACACAGCGTGTCGCCTCGGCCCATTCAGGTGTTTCCAATTAATATTTTCCATTATTGTCAAGTGACTCCAGTTCGACTACCGCGACGGTAACACGAGGTATTATTGCTTATGGCTATTCTATGTAAAACGCACACTAGATCAAAACGGCAAGATGAGTCGGATTATAATGACAGTTGCCCGCGCTCGCGCTGTTAGGCCAACTAGTTCCACGCGGACTATACTTACCTAACTTAAACAGCATTTATGTGTAATTTACACAGAAAATTAAAAACAACATGTATGTAGGTAATAAACTTAATACATTAAAAAAAACTGTAATATTCTTCCTTACTGGTACTGCGGGTGGTTGGTGACGAATTCACGCATCCAGGTAGCCATGGTGGAGATCTCGTTGTTAGCGCGGCGCTGGATCAGCTTGAGGTACTGCTGGACCGAGCAGTGCGTGTCTGCGTCCACGTCCATACCCGATAGGTATGACTCGATCAACGGAATCAGACCGGGGAATACGCCATCCTAATAAATTAAATTAAATTGGCAGCTCGGTGGGCGCAGTGATTAAGCGTTTGGCTGCGCCACAAGTCGCGGTTTCGATTCCCGCAAGGGACAAATATTTGTATGGCCTACTGATAGTTGTTCCGGGTCTGGGTGTGTGTGATGTGAATTTTATGTCTAAAACGCACAAACGATACAGGAGAAATCCTAGTGGGCAGCGACGTTTTCGTTGTAAGCAGTAGCTCCAAACACGCCTATGCAAGAGTTTAATGATTTTGTCATGGATCCCATTATCAGCACTTAACTACATTTTTAAGAGACCACCGTGATTCTAGCCGATTTCTGAAAGTGGCAAGAACCTTCATAAACTGCCGGAAGCTTTCGACTGCGCAGGAGATATTCATAGGGCCCACAATTGTACGCGCAAACACAGATGCACTCACTAGTCATATTCTAGTCGCGCCTGATGTAACGTTCATGCGATAAGGTCGGAGGAGGGCTGGGATGCAGTTACGGAGACACGTTCTTAAGTCTTACATGCCCAATAATTACACCCGCTAACAGTGCCCTTCAGACCGTAATGTTTGCAAAGTAGTGTGACGGCATTTGACGGGAGAATAACTAGCACTGCGGTGATACTTTCCTACACGGATTCCGGTATAGTAACCCTACCACTAGCTGTAAATCACATCTTTCCACTTGCTACAATCCTGACACACATCTTTCGCTTCTTCTACTTAGGTAGTTTTGATGTGGCCATTCCTCAAAACGTTTTTGATCTGATCGTGATACGTTAGCCCATGTCCACTCATACTCGCCTCATAAATCTTCTTTCATCCGTCCTCTCTACGTGTCCAACACATCATCATTGAGGGCCCCATGCAAATGTTTCCTGCCAACTCTTCGCTCATTACCACCCCATTATCACACTCGTATTCTCCATCTCTCGTTAATTTTGAAGCCAAGTATACAAACTCTTTCAGTTCCACTCTTTCTCCTTCAATCAGAACTGCAATCCTTTATACTATCTTCTCTTCCAAAAAATTAAATATAAAATATTGACGAAAAATTCATATATTAATTTTCATCCCTTTGCTTTTTAGAGCACCATGCATAATATTAACCATCGCTTAATACGAGAAGTTTTATCCAATGATGCTACTACACTCGGCGTCAAAAAAATCGCACATCCGAAAAAAATAATTTAAATACTATTTTAACACAACAGGCCAATTGCAATGTTGTGGTTTGAGGGTATCATTCGAAAGGTAATTTCATTAGCTTTCAGGAATTTTAATTGAATTTTACTTTTATAACGAGACGAAAGAGAAATTAAAGAAAAAGACAGGGTATGTACAAATTTGCAAATTAATAATTTAAAAAAAAACTTAATAAATACAAAAAAAGTTCTTAAAACCTAGTGTTATCACCCCTTGCCTTGAACGGCTTCCATGCGATCTTTCATGGACCTCACAAGGATCGCAACAGCCTCTTGGGATATTTGTTCCCACTCTTCAAGTACCGCATCTTGGAGCTCTTGAAGAGTGGCTGGAGCTGGATCTCGAGCTCGCACGCGCCGTTTTAGGTCATCCCAGAGATGTTCTATTGGGTTAAGGTCTGGACTTCGTGCTGGCCAATGGATAACAGGGATATCGACCTCCTGTAAATAATCTAGTACAATAGCCGCGGTGTGGCAACGAGCATTATCATGCATTAACATGAATCCATCACCGACATAACCAGCATACGGGACCACATGTTCCTCCACGATTTCAGTAATGTACCGACCAGCATTTAATGACCCTTGCCCACGGCCACCCCGAGTCCGGGAAACGCACACAAGTTCCGTTTTCCCGTCGACGGAAATGCCGCCCCAAAACATACACGAGCCACCCCCGTATTCGACGGATTCTCCGAAGCAGGGTTGTGTGAACCTCTCCCCCTGTCTTCTGTAGACCCTTCTACGTCTGTCATTGCAGAAGAGACAGACCCTCGTCTCATCAGAGAAGAGTACGGTCCGCCACTGTTCTAGAGTCCACTCGCAATGATTACGAGCAAACTCTAGGCGATCTCTGCGATGCTGTGCAGTAAGTTTTGGACCTTTAGCAGGTCTATGGGCTGTTAAACTCTTTTCGTGTAACCTTCTTCTTATCGTAGAAACACTCACAGATGTTCTCAGAGTTGATCGAAGCTGTTGTTGCAACTCAACAGTATTGTAAAACGGTTTCGTAAAGATGTCGTAACGATGAAACGGTCATCTCTTTTTGATGTGCACCGTTTTCTTCCAGATCCCGGTTTTCTAACATACCCACCAGTATGCTGAAAACGTTGGAACACCCGTCGAACTGAAAAACGGGACAGGTTCAACTGTCGAGCAACGTCACAATGCCGCGTCCCCGACTGCAATAGGGCAATCACTTAAGCGGCTTCTTCAGAGCTGGTGTCCATCTTTACTTGTTCTTACTTGGGTTACTTGTTCACGTGTATTCACTGCAAAGTCTAAATTACGACTGGCCCATATTTCATCCAGATCGACCCTTTTATACCCTTTTTAGGTGGTGTAACTAGCGTCCTTACTAACGAGCATTTGACAGTGTTTATTTTTGACGCTCTATAATGATAAATGTTTTAATGATTTCATGATTTTTTTATTAATAATGTAAAGCTATTCAATTACCCATTTCAAACATACCAATATTTATATAAATATAATTCGTTTCTAGCCATTACAGCCATTTTTCGCGCAAACTCAGAGAGGTGCGATTTTTGTGACGCTGAGTGTATAACCTGATCATCAGCGTATAAGATGAATTTTAAGTGATCTGTGAATGATCATTTTTCTAACCGTTTCTCTTCTTTCTGATATTTTAAGCAATTATTTACAATTAGGTTAAACAGCCACTGCAAAGCTCATGTGCAAAGATCACACAGCCATGTCTAACACCTTCTTCGATAGTTAATAGAAGCTGGCGTTACTTTGCGGAAATCCATTGACTGAAGAAATGACACTGCGGCGGTTGTTTGTCGTAGAGTCTTTATCATTTGTTATTGCCTTGTTTTGACGTAAAACAGGTGTCGTGATCTCGACTTCAATGGTGTGTATTGTGCTTTAGTGGTGGAGGGTATCTGGTGACGGTATTAATTTGCTGGTGCACGCTTTTATGGGAGGGCAGGCGGCGCTCTTTAAAAACTAGGTGATGCACACCATTTTAAATTTTGCGTGCGGATCTTATCTTTATTATTTCAAAATAACTTTCTTTCCTTCACGACATTTTGAATTTGAACCGAGAACTTCTCGGCTATACTTCGTAAGAAAAATACCTGATCAATGCATCCCATTCCTCTCCTGAATCCCGCTGGTACATAGTAAAATCGAGTACCTTTCCGTTGACGATTTCGTCGATGGTCATCTCTGCGTAGAGGTCGTGCGCGTCGGTGGAGTGCGGCGCCACGTCGGGCGGCGCGCCCACGTCCCGCCGCCACCAGAAGCGCTGCGACTCGCACGCGCCGCGCCGCTGCGCACGCTGCATGTTCTCGTCCACCTGCGAACCAAGCGTAGTACATTCTTATTATTCATAACCTTGATATATTATTTCTCAAAGGTGTTATTGTTGTTATAAAATATCACCCTTAATACTTTATCAAAGTTAATGTTTGAAAGGCCATTTTAAAGATTATTTTTCCCTGTTATGACGAAAGATAAGTAAGTCTTAAAATTAAAGTTTTCGTTAAAAAAATTTAATGAATCAATTAATTTAATCAATTTTTAATCGTAGAAAGCGTCACCTATTGACAATCTGTTCTATTAACAAAAATGATTACAGTCGGTTGAAGGTGTTTACATTCTTTAAAGATTATTTTTTCTAAAAGAAGGTATATGCCGCTATCTATTCATGATGAGTTTTTGATTCATTTGGGCAAATTGAAATAATTTAATAGTTATAGTTACATATAGTTAGCAATATGCAAATGGGAGCATTGCAAACTAATAATTCTAAAATAATAATCAGAAACGTTTATTTTTATTGATGTAATAAATTAGTTCATTTTATGTTACGCCGTGTGGTGGAGACAATAAAATCTTCAACTATGTCTTCGGCTAAGAGAAAAATCTGCAAAATCACGTGGCAAAGGACGGGCAGCGATGTCTAAGAAACGAAGTGTCTTGATGTATTACCAGATTGCAAATCAGCTCAGCGAGACAATTACGGCTAATTTTCCCTATTTAGGAGAGGTATATGTCCAGCAGTCGGCTTTTTATACGCGAACGTTGTAAAAGTTACACAAAGTTAAGAAACCAATAAAATACATATATCAACGGTACCTTGCTAATTGGCATAACAAAGTTGAGACGATAGGATAGAATGACACGCGTGAGAAGTACGACGAAACAGACGTATGCGGCGTTTTCGAAGTCGGTGAGCTGCGCTTCGCAGGGGCGGAACTCCACGCGCCAGCCGATCGACGAGTTGGGTGGCGGTGGTTTGAACCGCATCGTCTGCCAGTTCGTCGACTGGATGTTCTACAAATACAAATAAGTATTACTTTTGCAAAAGTGCCGTATGTATGACGTATATAATTCTGCCATCCTCTTTCATCCGGTGGGATTCGTAATAATGTATGAAGGCACAATAACCATCTGAATTAAGCAAGGTCTAAATAAACCAAACCAATCTAAGGTCTGTTACTACGACGTGCGTGCCAAGCGTATTGATTATGGAAAATCTTACTAACTTAAGAAAGGCCAATATAAAGTAGTGAACTTGTTACAGGCTGATTATGAAGAACAAGAAGACTGCGTAAGTCGTGGCCACAACATTAACTCTCTCCTGGCCTTTATGAGGCAGCAGTCGAGTTCCATCAAGACATACATGTCCTACGAAAACACTGCACGTCTAGCGTACGAAAACAATTAAAATATTACAGTATGTACATTATAGCTAAGATATTTTTTTACCAACATTACTAAAATAATTGATAACGATTACAATTTTTTTTAGTATTTGTTCTTTGTAATTCACAGTGCAGGGAGGTTCAGTCGGTACCTCAAAATGAAAACGAACAAAGTGAATTAATTTTTAGGTGGAAGTGCATTGTCGACCAACATAATTAGAAAAATGCCTTTGCTTTTTTTGCTTATTTTTTTATTACTCTAAAGAAGACTTATTCCGCGACCTACTATTTTTTTACCTTCTTCAAACAAATTACAAAAAAAATATAGAGGCATTTCAACGCATGGGCAATAAAATAAAGTAAAACTCTACATACTTCAAAATGGTCCGTATCGTTTTGATCATCCTGGTTGACTTTCTCGGTAAAGAGCGAGACGGTATCGCGTATGAAGAGGTGAGCGACGTGCAGTGCTAACGGATGGTCGATACCGCCCTCGCGCAGCCGCCTGTAGATCGACGCATCGTGCACTATCGGAATGTCATTATACCTGCAATGTTTTAGAGAACATTGTTTTTGCATGTGACAATAAGTGACAAACAAGCACATAGTCCACCTGGCAGTAAGTGGTCGCTAAAATCTCAATGAAGAATCAAGAATGTTGTCAAACTTTTTGTTTTTTTTAGATTTGACTGCACTTTGTGCTTTGGTTCCCAATATTTGGGTCTCCGGATGTCGTCACTTACCATGTATAATGAAACTATTTCAATTATTATAATGTAAGGCGTTTTCTAAAATCATATATAAAATGAAAATTAATATAAAATCTCCTACAGTTAGCGGGGATGTTTACGCATATATGTATATAAATTTATGAATAATATTATTTTTAGACTATCTTCTTTTAAGTTTTCATATCTGTGTCGGCCTTCTAACCTCAGCGTTTGATTAAAGAAACTCACAACATTGTTCGTGAACAGTTTATAATTTTAGTACTTATCCTTTTGAAATATTCCAAATCGCGTTAGTTATCTTTAAATTACACAGTTTCAGAACGAATTTTTAAAGCTAGATTTTAGACAAGTTGTGGGACTTTTGGCGCCAACTCGTAAAGTGGCAGTAGTTTTTTTATTGAATTTTGTAATTTTTATATTATTAGAAATATCAGACCATATAATTTCGGTGATGTAATTGCTGTTAGGCTTTTTGGCTTTTACAGCTTCATCGGATACTGTGCTCACAGGCCAGGGACCCGCGTGCCAGGTTTGGTTTGATGTTGGCGACGTTTGCGTACGGTCGCGTTTCTATCTGGTCGGTAATTTGCTGCTTTAACCACCAGCGGGTTTGGATGAACCGCGGCTTTTTCGAAAAGCCGCCGTGATAATGCTCGGAAGTGTTCAGAGATTAAGGGCATTTCACAGTCGCTGTGTTCAAGATCTACGTTACGTTGATACCAACCGGCTCCGGTGGCAGTTCGCAAGAATCGATTTTGAACGCTCTGTAACTTCTTTAATTGATTGCCCGTCGCGTGAACGAAAGCGACGCAAGCGTAGGCCATTACGGGTCTTATGCAAGTCTTATAGAGGCGAAGTTTGTGTCTTAAGCACATTTTGCTTGAAGAGCAAGTTAATGGATATAGTCGGCTTCAGATAAAAGCCGCTCTATTTCGAACGTTTTTTATGTGTCCAGCGAACGACATCGCTGCGTCTAAAGTGACCCCGAGGTATTTGACGCTCTTTTCCCAGGGAATAGGGTGATCGTGCCTAGTTGATTTTGTTGTGTTGAGTTGCCAAATATCAGACCGAGAAGCGGGCCCAAGCTGCGCGTCATCATGACGTCACATGGCATGAGCAGCAGAGTGGGGAGCTAATCGACTTACCGCAAAAACAGCTGAGCGTCCGGACGGAACGGCGACTTTCGGACGGAACTGATGTTTTTGAGTGGCTAAGGTTGAATTGAATTTAGTGAGATTAGGTTTTTTTATAAAATTGAAGTCTATTTTCGGTTATATCATTTTCTTTGATTAATAAATCCCCTTCTCTTCTGTTTCATAAAAATATACATATTTAATGATGATAGTTTATTATGCAGCATTGGCTCCTGTAAGTGTACAGTGATTGATAAAATCAGTTCAATTCAAGACCAAATTTGGTAATTTCCTTTTGTCTCCATCAGTCCAACAGATGTTCAGTAAAAGACAACTCATTTTACTGTCGATCGAAATTTAGAAGTCTCGCTGCTTGAAGAGTGTAATACTTGGATAACATGTTACTTGACACTGGAAAATAGTTAAAAACGACTGTTTCCATAAATAAATAAATAATAATAGACAAGTAGTGTTAACTTAGAAAAAAAGTATTTGAAACGCATATTTTAGAACCTTCAACAATATGACTTCCATCCTCCCGTCCAAACTACTTAAAATTAAAACATTCAGGAGAAAAAATAATAGTTTGAAAAAACTAAATAATACACTTTATATAGAAAACCAAACTAAAAATAGAAAATAAATTTAAATAAATTTGAATTAAGAATAATGTAAAAAATTCTAATAAATATAAATGAATAATAGTGTAACTAAGAAAAAAATGTTTTTGTTTTTAAAAGCGTGGGGTGCATGGTGTCAATAGTTATAAGTTACAATTAGTATATTTTTTTATAGTAGTTATAATTTATTAAAATTTATTTTTTATTTTTTAGTTTGGTTTTCTATATAAAGCGTATTTTTTAGTTTTTTCAAACTATTATTTATTGTCTACTTTTTAGTTTGGTTTATTTATAAAAGCGTGTTTTTTTAATCTATTATTTATTTTGTTACCAACTAATTTAAGATTATGGCCTCTGTAATACATACATAATACACATTAGCGCCATTTATTGAGTAATTTAGTTGGATTTTCTATAAAAGCGAGCTTTTTTAGTTTTTTTAAACTATTATTTATTTTGTTACAAACTAATTTAAGACGATGGCCTCTATAACAGGAATATAATAGCGCCATCTAATGAGTAATTTAGTTGGAGCTTCTATAAAAGCGTGTTTATTTTAGTTTTTTTTTAACTATTATTTTTTATTTTTTAGTCGAATTATTGCATTGTCATCGGTCTTTGATAGGTGTGCAAAATTTTAATTAAATCGGATCGTTCAAAGTAGGAGAAAATCGAGCCCTAAGGAGTCGGTTACAAACATACAAGTGAAGCTAATATAAAGCGTATAAAAACGACACCGCCATAAGCGAATACGCATAACTTATTAAAAATATATTACGTTCCCGAACTCATAATATTGTTCGGTTATTGATAACGATAACCATACTGTGTTATAGCTTGACCCGACTGACTCTAGTCATTTCAAAATAAAACTAAATAATTAATTCATTAACTATTAACATACGGGAACCGGCTGATGAGTTCCACGACTTAAGGTCCACGTTGTAACACAGTGCTCAAAGACTTCATTGAGGTTGATGTGCATAGGCCGCAGTGACCATTTAATTTGCGTGTGCTTGTTAGTAGTACTTACAGAAAACTATTTACAACCTATTTTCTAGAACACCCTCAGAGTTTAAGAAAATACATGTTTTTCCTATGGTTTCTCAATAACTTATATGATGTATACATCCCAACCGAAGCCAAAATTTATGAACAGACACGAATTGTTAATTGCACTAGTTATTTTTAGATTTTTTTTATTGGGGTTACTGTGACGAAATGAGCTTAACGTTCACCCGACGGCAAGTGCAACGTCCGCCCACAACAAACGCCAGATAACCCATAAGAAACCCAGAATAACATCTGCGTGACACCACACAGCGCCTGTCACCCTGAAACATCAGTTCTTAAGTCTCCTAAGCTCAGTGATTACGCTAGCCATATTGTCGATAATGTGACAAAATAGTATTAGTACTGTCTCTAATGTTAATAAAAATACTACATATTCGATAATATAATTAATATGATAATACAATCTACTACGATGTTGACAATGGTACATCACTAGCTATCGATGACACACTTGTTCTGCATTTACAAGCCCCCTAGGTATCAAAATATGACAACATGATGGTTGCAGTTTGACTATTGTTAAAAATAAAGGACAAAATTGTTTTAAACGTGACTCAAAAAAAAAAATCTTCTTCAATGTTATTATGAGCTCAAAAGTTTACTCACTTTACGTATCGAGTAAAAAAAAAAAGTAAAGTTTCAGCCTATAAATGTCCCACTGCTGAGCACAGGCCTCCTCTCATTTCTGAGAGGGTTTAAGAGCTAGGAAGAATCCGCCACGCTGCTCCAATGCGGTTTGGCGGACTTCACATGTCTTCTAAATATTTCTATTCCTCGGACAAGCAGGTTTCCTCGCGATGTTTTCCTTCACCGCTAAGCACGTGGTAAATCAGCACTTAAAATTGTAGAACAATTTTAGAGGTGCTGGCACTGGGGATCGAACCCTGGTTACTCGCTTACTATGAAATTAAAGGCGATACCGGGACCAAATTTTTGAGGTTCGTGCTGTTAATCAAATATTTTACTATCGACATTAGATACTATTACTTCACAAGTATCCGATGAAGCTGTAAAAGCCGAGAAGGCTAACAGCAATTACATCACCGAAAATATATATTACTTCACTTCAGATCCAAAAAAATCGTCCTGGTTGCCAGAATTTTGAGCAAGGTCTTTCTTTATATTTGGGTAGATTTCGTCAATGATATTTACGCGAATTTTACACATTTAAAAAATCTTATTTGACGGATTTAATTGTGTTTAATTGATAACTGTATAAAACGCGGCGTTTCGAGCGCTTTACAGTACCAATGGTCACTGGGGGGACTGAGGTGACAGACATCCTGATGTCACATATAAAGGGTACCTTGAGCTTTTAATTATTATTTTTGGTATGATCTACCCAGAATGAGATTACTGTGTCTTGAAGTCTTGCAGAGGTATTGAGGTATTGGTTGGTAGTACCCAACCATCATCTCTGTAGAAAATAGGATCTTTAATTTCAATAGCCTCGCGAGTTATCCCTGGTAAGAATCAGTGTTTTATTTGCAAGGATCTGTGGCCTATCGAATTTGATGTAATGGTTGGGATGATCCCGGACATGGTCACAGACTGCAGACTTCTTAGTCCTAGAGCGCCGATGCGTCCCGTCGGCTATACGTTCTTTTACGCGGGTTTTTAGTGATCTTTTTGTTTGCCCTAAGTATGAGTTGTTTGTTGTCGTGCAAAACTTGCTCTTGACATGTTAATAATGTTTTTAAAATTTTCATAAACTGTTTATTTTTAGGTTTGTCAATTGGAAGTGTACGATTTGGGGTCATGATTCCCCCTCTCGGACCGCCACTGCACGAAACACTCCCAATAGAAGCCGCCTGCAGCGAATTTTGTTAAAAACACATTCCGGAAACGCCCGCTTGTGATTGGATAGCTAGTCTGTACCAATTTCATTTTATTAAATTTTGGCTCGTCTATACATAAGAGCTTTTATGAAAAGAGAAAATATATTCGTAGAGGAGAACCGACAAGAGACCACGGTCTTTTTTTTTGAAAGCCACATTACGTAATGTAATTAATAAATTATATTAATGTATCGATAAAGAGGTCAAGGACTACTTGGCCTAGTTGTCTTGTCTGGCAAATACAGTAAGTATCGTTACTTACTGTATTTGCGAGACAAGACAAGTACCGGGTAAGTGACCCCGGGCTCCCGAGCTCCTGCTGTCTCCTCCTGCTCCTTCCGAGATAGTAGTATTCTACACCTTATAGTTCCTTTCCCAACTTCCTATTCCCTACCCCATGTCCATTTCCTACCTAATCATTTTCTCTTCCTCTCTGCCAACCCAGTGATTGCCGTGCCGATGGCTACCTACTCGTAGGAACGCAATAGAGATCAAGAATTTCCGAAATGGATCTGAAATAGTACTTACTTTTCGTGGTCCGGTGATAGGTATGAGTCGATGGAGTCATATCTCGACTTATGGATGCGAAACTTGTTAGTTTTCAGTGGTTCAAGACCGCGTTCTTCCTTCGTACGGCAATCCACCGACGCCGAGATGACGTTCCAGCGGCAGTCGACGTCGGTCAAGAAGCCGCGGTATATGGGCGAAGCGGCGGACAGTGCTAGCTGGATATAGAAAAAAATTATTTGTATACTTTATATCAGGGATTCCCAAAGTGGTCGATATCGGTTTCCCAGTGGTCGACATAAACGAAAACTAATTTTGAGGGTAGACGAGGTTTAAAAATCGACCCCTATTAATTAACAAAAGTTCCTATTTGAATCTTTCACGATACTGTATAAGTTACGTGTACCAACTTGTTATAAGAATGACTAATATTTCAGTAGGAAGTAACATAGTTGTACTTTTAAAAAACTCAATAAGTCGATAAGCGTGCACAAGATCGTACAAGATGAAAAACTCGACAAGTCAATAAGCGTGGACAAGTTCCTGCAAGACAATGTGTTCGAGCTTACGAGCGTCTTTCAGGCACGTTTTACTTGCTCTGTAACGTATATTGGTAAGTATTTTCTATCAATAGGGAGAAAACTAGAGATAAGATTTTTAAAGTAATTTGGCTATGGGGGTCTGAGGTATCAGTTAATTTTGGAAAAAGGGTCTCTTGCCTTTGCCTTGAATTTAAGGAAATTACTAGTCTCTACTGGGATCACAAACTTCCATAATGATATTCCTACGCAAGATAAACTTTTCATTAACAGATGTCAAGGGAAGTCTTGGTTAAAAACAAGAACTTTGTGAAGAATTCCGTTATTCTTTGCGTCATATAATCTTACTAGCTGATGACGGCAACTTCGTCCGATGGAAATAGATTTTTTAAATATTCCGTGGGAACTATTTGATTTTCCGGTAAAAAGTAGCCTACGACTGTTTCCAGGGTGCTAGCTATCTCTGTGCCAAATTTCGTTAAGATCGAGATCGAGATTCAGCGGATGAGCCGTAAAAAGGTTACCTTCGCATTTACAGAGTTACTTTTATAATATTGGTATGGATAGACCTGTTTTGTCGTACGATTTTTTTAACATATTTTTTTATTATATAAGGGTAATTGCCGATATTATTTATTAAACTACTCACTTAACAATATTTCGTTCTAAGCAGCTCTATATTTACTCCTCAATAACGCTAATAGTGTCACTTACCATGATCGGGCATAGTGGTGCAAGCTGATCGTAAAGCGTTCGTGCTTCGGTGATACAACACGCTTGAAATGTGAGCTGTAAACAACAGCAGCCCATACCGAAGCCCATGGCGTCCATGTAAACGCAATCCGGTTGGGCTACACCCGGTTCCAGAACATGGGAGTCGTCCACGGGGATTTTCGTATTGACATCTCTAAATACTTGAAAAAAGAAAATTCCTTTTTTATTTATCTTTATGTTAAAACAAAACTTTCAGTTGGAAGGATCTTAAGGACCTATACCTAGATGAGAGTTTTAGCGGGTGGTTGATCGCAGAACCAGACTGTTCGCACTCTCGGAGCTGGTGACCGTTACCAGTTTTACAAGGTCTTAAAGGTTTTAATATGTTGTCAGTAATTTATTTACTGTGTTACGAAAAGTAGTATAACAATTATTCTTGGACCAACATTTAAAATTCCTGTCTAATCTTCTTATCCTGTCTAATCCTCCTACTACAGACTAATTATATACATAAATCCTTCTTCTAAATACCTATGGTAGTAAGAGTATGTTAGTAGCTATGGAAAGGGCTATGCTAGGAGTTTCTCTGCGAGATAAAATCCGTAACGATGTTATCCGCAGCAGAACTAGAGTAACCGACATAGCCGTAAGGATTAGCAAGCTGAAGTGGCAATTGGCCGGCCATATAGCTCGTAGAGCCGATATCCGTTGGGGAAAAAAAGGTTCGAGTGGCAACCTCGTACTGGCAAACGCAGTGTAGGGCGACCCCCACTAGATGGAGCGTTGACCTGCGCGGTTTTGCGGGAAGTCGATGGTTGCAGGTGGCTCAGGACCGTGTTTTGTGGTAATCCATGGGGGAGTTCTATGTTCAACAGTGAACTATGATAGGTTGAAATGATGATGATGAATTACCTATGCAGACATCCCTCTTAGTACCACCGCAGGGCTAGCTATTCTGCGGTGAAGCAGTACCAGGGCCAGTTATTCTACTGTAATTCTGCCGTTACAGCAGTTGTGTGCAAACACCACTGTGTTTCGGCTTAAATGGCTAAAGCCACCGTAATTATTGGACACAATAAGAGACTCATGTCATGTCTCGGGGTGCCCAGCACAGTGAAGTGCTACACAAAACTATCAAATGCAAAGTACTGACACTATGGGTGACTTTTATAGTTTTATAGTGCGGCTATGACCATTAGGTGAACAATTTGCTTGTCTTACCAAAAAAGAATTAATACTAATAATTTTTGCACTGATTTCAACCTGGCTACTACTTACTTGGTAAATTGATGGCAACTTTCTCTCCTCTCCTTTCACGAATATTTGAAGATAATGTTTTGAAACGTGGATGCCCTGGAAAGATGGCTTCATCAGGGAAATAATGAGATAAAGTCACTCCACTCTTTGGATTGGGTTTGTATGGTGGACTAGTGAAGTTTGGACATCCTAATCTGTAAATAAATTTTACCTTACAATAATTATTAGTGAAACACTAATGCTTATCTTGGTGTATCAGTAAATATTTATCACTCAGAACCTTGGAAAATTGGTGATGCTCATAATTACTTCCCCATTGTTCAACAGGGTACTGGCCTCTGCTCTACGGTATTGCATATTCGCCTCTACAATATTGAAGTGTGCTAACAGACCACCGTAAGGCTTTCCTGGAGTACCTTCAACCATATAAGCTCCATATTCTGGACGCCATAGTGACTTTGCATCTGAAATGAAATAATTATTTTTCAATACATTCTACTGATATTGGCTTTATATGTATCTGAACAACATATCAAACCAAAGACAAATGATGGACTGTTTACCTTACACATAACATGAGTTTTCGTAATTGATACTGACAACAATTTTGGTTTGCTTTACAAATCTATTTATAATTGCCCAATAAAGTGACTATGTTATTACTACCTAGTTTTAAGCAATGAATAGGGTTAATTGAAAATCAATACAAGTTGATGAAACTGTCTAAATTGAAGTAACTATATACAGAATGCCATATTGCGCAACATTAATTAAATGATTGTTGACATCATCAATGCAATGACTCATAGATTATGTTAATATGTTTAACTTGCCTTTAAATATCACTATTTTAGCCTAGTTACCAAATAATGTAGCAAAAGAATCAAGTTAATTTGTATTTATTTTCCGCTCACTTTTTTAATCAAGAACAGATTTTGGTTTTTAAATATTATATAAATAAAAACTATTACTTTGTGGATCAGCATGCTCCTTTTCTTGTAATTTTGGTAAGAGATCATCAGCTCTTAAGCTGACTGTAGCTCGCTCATTTTCATCGTCAAATTTAACTATGATGTATTCCACCTACAAAAAATATTTTATACACTGTAATATACCAAAAAAAATTAAAAAGTGTAACACCTGTGCAAATTGAAGGTCTGCTGCTGTATAAAGCTATTTTATGTATGAGTTATTGATTAAAAATGTCGAACAATAGAACTGACCTCATCTCCCCATTTCAGTACATCTCCCGTGCGTTCCTTTAGTTTTCTGTACAAGTTTATAAATTGTTCTATTCCATGTTGTCGCACGTGTTCTGCCAATGCTTTAGTGTCTTCCCACGAAAGAGGACTTCCTTCAGTCAGCAAACCCATATTGACAAATTCAATTCGACGAAAACAAGTATGCGCTTTACACAAACTTTTAATGTTTCCAAAGGCCGACCCTTTCTTTAACAATAATATAGAAACAAAGTTCATTTACTATTCACAGTATCCTTATAGTTATTGTAATATATGGATATAATTTTTAACTTATACATGCATTACCCGGCACAAGAACGGTTAATGTAATAAATTAAAGTTTAGCAGAAAAGGAAAATTATTAATAGAGAAGGTATCTGAAACTAGAGTATGTTTCTTCTAATCTAAGACGTTCATTTGCATAAATTCATGTACGCTACTAAAATCCTTGAAGTTAGAAAAGACAACAATGGGATACAATTCAATAGTCTTATTAGTTGTCAAAATCACTGACATATTGACGACTGACGTAAGATTTATGACTGACATAATTTCAAACAATAAATCTACACAAATAAATGAAATTGAATTTTCTGTCTGTAATTTCACAATAGAGACTTTTTCTTAATTTTATATGGTAATTTGCAAGACACGAAAGGGTTTTAATAATTTATGTCTCTTAGACTGTTGGTTTGTTAATCCGGGCTATTCTCTGATTTTGACGGTACTTTTATTGGAGAATTTTTCAGAGAATCTAATCTAAGCTACTTTTTATTTCGGAAATATTTAGGGCTCCTGCATAAAATCTAAAAAGCTATAGAAATTAGCGGCTATTCCGATGGACATCTTACGCGCCGCGTTAATTTGTGTTTTGGTTATTATTATTTTAGTTCACAGCAGTTTAAATATTTTTCTTAATAAGTGGTTTAGAAAATTGCTTCACGGCAAATCCCTGTTGTCTCACAGGAATCCACCGTCAACCACGGCAAGCTCCAGCTGCCTCGCGGCAAGCACCCGCCACCTCACGACAAGCATCTGCAGCCTCACGGCAAGCCTCACCGCCTCACAGCAAACCTCCGCCGCCTCACGGCTAGCTCCCGCCGCTTCACAGCAAGTCTCCACCACCACACGGTAAGCTGCCATACCTCAACAAGCCCCCGCTGCTTCAGAGCATGCCCCCGCGTCGCACCGAGCGTTAACTTTGGGTGGTTCTAAAGAACTTCCCAAAAGACATCCCTGTGGAGGACGACAAAGCCGACCTGCTCGCGCAAAACCTCCCAATTCTGATTAGGTACAAATTAAAATATACTAGGAATAGTAAATTCACTACCTGAGCGGGGCGGTAAGCGTCCGTCAGGCTAGGAGCGTTGAGTGTAACTGTCGTAATGTGTACAATGTACATCACTATAGTTTTTAGTCTGATATGTCGGTGCCTGAGTTGTTAATTTCAGACCGCATATAACGTGCTCGGCGGAACAATTATTATTATATTGGAATAGCGAGGGGATTTTTTTTTTTTGTTATAAATACTTTGTGTTAATACCGGTTATTTCTAATATAATACACAATGTCATGGCGTTTTTCATACAGATCAAAGTAAAAAACTTCTAAGGCGCTTAAATTTAGTTCATAAGTTGAAGTTAGAAAAGGTAAAAATCATGTGATCTATCCAAAAATCTTTTTTTAACGATTTTTCACACGCAGCAGTGATAGGTTACAATAAACTATCTATACAACTTCTATTTAGCTCCATTTCTGACAACACTTACTAGCTATGTAATCATTCAACCCCACAATTCTTCAAAAATATATAAATAGTCATTCAATGCCTTTTTTACCTAATAAAAAGAAAATAATCTTGAATTAAACATTTCAATTATATGTATGCCAATTATTAAAAAAAGATAATGTATTATTAAATAAAAATATAATTTCAATGTGACGTAATTTATAATTTTGAATAAATTGAACTTCATGTAATAAAAAAAAAACAAATTAATTAGTACTACTTTATAAATTTATCAATACTTTTAGCGTTGGTGGCATTGCTATATGTTCGAAATACAGTTATAATAAGAATTATAACTATTTTTCATTACACATTTTTTATAATATATTATAATACTAATTAAAAAAAAGATATAAAAAAGGTTTTTAAACCTTTTTTTTCCTATAACGTCCTCAAAATTGCAATAAAAAATAACTGGATAGCTGCTATAAAAAGAAATAAGTATAAGCGACATATACGATATTACCTACTGAATCAATTTTTTTGCGAAAATTTAGGTGATATATAATAAAAAAATATAATGTATAATAAAGTACAATATATAATAAAATATTAAGTAAATGTGGTACACATAGTACTTATGTTTTTTTTTTACTTGATAAGAGTGACGGAACGAGCAAAACGTTCACCTGATGGTAAGTTGGTAAGTGCAACGTCTGCCCATAACAAATTCTATGTCACGCAGAGAATTTCTGTGTGGCACCACACTGCGCCACCCTGAGACATCAGTTCTTAAGTCTCATATGCCCAGTGTTTACGCTAGCTCACAGTGCCCTTCAAATTGAAACGCAGTAATGTTTGCACACTACTGCTTCACGGCAGAATAACTGGTCCTGGGGTTGTACCTACCTAGACGGATTCCTGCATATACATAGGATATATAGATATATACTAGTTTTTTAAGGTGTTAATGTCACAGATGTTTGACGAATAATATTGTGCCAATATAATCATATATTAAATAGCTATGACCGTTATTTCGCAGTTCTTCAACATTTCTTACATGTTGTGGTAAAACCGTGCCGTGTGGTGGCGGCTCGTTAAAAGAATATTACCACTCCGTCTCATCCAATGGATCTCGTAAAAGGCGAGTAAGGAATTAAACTGCACTGTGCACCCAATAGCGCATCGTGTCGATGGGCTCACCACCTATCACACCAAGTGCATTATATTGTTTTGGTGAAACGTGGATTGTGGCAGTCATCTGTTTTTGCAGTGAGTGCCCAGTCTCTGACTACCCCGTATGGGATACAGTCGTGATCTTATGTATGTATGTGGTAAAACTAATTTATTGCCTTTTATCACAGTTTGAGGCTGGAAATTTATATCGTTTTGGCTTTCAAAGCCGGTTTTATTATATTGTGCTTTTAACTTATTTTCTTTAACAAATTTCACTTAGATATGCACAGCGATACAATTAATAAATACGTCGTAATTAATAATCATATTTGTATTATTAATTGAAAAAACCTAATCACTAAATATAACGATAGTAACACAGTCAGCAGCTCCAAAACACCCTGGAACAATAGTTGATTTCATTTAAAAAGTTACTTTATATTGTGGGTTTATGATTAAATGTGTGTTTATTTAATCGTTATTTGTGAACTTTATCTTTATTTTTATGTGTTGATTGATCAAGGACGTTTTAGAAGTGATTTTGTATGAAATTTTGTATCTTGGGTTGGTGTATATTAATAATTTGTGTGCCATTATTTGACATGACGTCGAGAATAGTTGTGAGTGATAAGCTAACGGCGCTACTAACTACGTAATGCAGGCAGCGAATAGCATGAAGCGGTTTAATATGGAGTATTGTAAAAATCGGTACTTTAGGAATTTCACAGTCTCCGGTTTCTACCAGTGATTCGTAAACATTAGCAAATCTGTAAGTGTAAAGCACTAGTTGCAGTGACAGGCGTGACAGGTTAAAGCTGTTTTCATTAACACCAACTTGAATGTCTAAATTTTTATTCCAAACACTTATTAAAATTATTGAATAGTTATCATAAAAAGGCATATGTAAATAATCATTGATTGTCATAATTTAAATGTAAATGTATTTTGTGTCCTAAAATGTAATTAGTCTTGAACTGCGAAAATAGTTCGATCAAACCGATCTTTGGATATTATCTAGCACAATGGTGCCAGTTGCCATCGAAGGTTGCAACCAGGGTGCTGAAGGAGGAGGCGCCCGAGGAGGCTCAATTTCATTAGCTTTGCTAATAGATTTTATTGTACAAAGAACTTATGATGAACTTACGGTATTGGCTGAATTGTAAGTATAGTTTTTGTAATCCAAATCCTCCTTTATATTGTTCCCAACAAGGAAACGTGTATTATAATTATAAAATAATATTTGCAGATTGCCACGTAAAACAGACATGGAGCGGAAAATTGAAATTTACAAATTCAGTGCACGTACACGACAACTCTTTGTGCGTTTACTGGCCCTTGTAAAATGGGCGAGTAGTGCAACCAAAGTAGATCGATCTGCACATATAATGGCCTTTTTGGACAAACAAGCCCTTCTGTTTGTAGAAACAGCTGATGTATTAGCTAGAGTGGCTCGTGAGACACTAGTACATGCTAGGTAAGTTAAAATAAAATATAAGTATTTAGTGTTTATATTTTTTATATTTGTATGAATATATGCAGATTCGTCTTTACCCTAAGGGAATGTAGGGCATGAACCCGAGGCCCCCATAGCCAGATAGTGTCTCCAAAATCCCGAAATCCAGTGTCTACTTATTTTTATCCAATTAATCAATTTAAAAAAGTGCGTTGGTTACTAAGTCTAATGCATAAGTAACAACACAAGAAAACAATCCTTTAACATAAGTAAATTCTAACAATTTTATTCATATTTTTTTTAACTAAGTATCCTTTCCAAACTTATGCATAAGTCTTCCTGCATGGTCTTAGGTGGCTCTGTTCATGTATGCATATAAATGTTGATAATTGTTTCAAGGCTGATATCCATCATGTTCTGATATCCCATCTTCCAGTTAATTGGCAAAAAATAGCATAGTGCAGAAAGTGGTATGAGAAAGTGGTTTATACTTGAATATAGAGGAACTCTTATTAGGGACTTATATTATCTCAGATAGGTAGGTACTTAGGGGCCAGGTGCTGGCCTTAAAACGAAACATATACACAAACAAACTGTTAAATTTATGTACAAGTATATGTGTTATGTATTAACTTTTGTCAACTGTGTCGTGGTGGCGGCTACCACAACATCTCATCCATGAGTGTCGTAAAGTAGTAAAAATATGTAGAAACAAAAAAATGTGCACCGGAAGTACTCTGTATGATGATTTATCTGATGCATTTTTGAAATAAAAAAAAAAAGGTTTTGACAATAAAACTAAATATCTCAAAAACTTGATTTTTATATAAAAAAGTGATTATTAGAGACAATAAAAGGAATGCTTCAAATAATTTAATCAAAATTGAAAATTCATTTGACAAAAAGAAAACAAAAAATCATTAAAAAAATGTTAGGTAACATCCTATAAATGTCGCACTGCTGAGCACAGGCCTCCTCATCTCATTTCTAAAAGGTTTTTGGAGCTGGAAAGAATCCGCCACGCTGCTCCCATGTGGGTTGGCAGACTTCACACATCTTTGAAATATTTTTTTATTTCTCAGGCATGCAGGTTTCCTCATGATGTTTACCTTCACCACCGAGAATGTGGTAAATCAGCACTTAAAATTGCAATTACCAATTTTAGTGGTGCCGGCACCGGAAATCGAACCCAGGTCACTCGCATACTATGAAATTCAAAGCGAGCGCCTAGCCCCTGAGCCACGGCTCATCATTATTTTCGCAATTTTCTCGGAACTGAAGTCACTGTAAAATGTGTTATTTATGATCTACAACTTATCTGTGGGACATTTTTTGATAGAACGTCAAGTTTCGTCGGAAAAAGCAGTAATATATTTTGCACCCCCTTTCAACCCCCAAATCAACCCTATATGGCCTAGCAATTTTTTTTTGTTCTAACAAACTTCTTTACCATTTCCAATGATAAAAGTTCTGTTGATAATTAATAATGGTTTTGTTTTCTAAATCAGTTAATTTGATTGCACTATTAGTCAAAATTACAAGGTAAATTGATTGAATATTTATTAATAGAATCACAAAAGCCACATGACTACTGCTTATTGAAATCCTGTTTAATAACAAAATTGTGAGATTAAAAAAAAGGTTTTCATGACAAATTACAAAAAAATCCTATCCATTATGAAAAAATATATAAAATACAGAAAATGTTGAAACTATTATTGTGTAGTATATATTGTTTTGTAATGGTGTATTTTTCAGGCTCCCTACATTTCATATGGCGGCTGCAGTGGAGGTTCTTACATTGGGCACGTATAGCCGACTTCCAGCTGTGATCCGCGAGCGGTTGGTGCCACCGCCGTCGTTAACGCCCGCCGAGCGACGCTCTACATTGCGTGCTCTAGCACATGTTGTTCGTCAACGTCTTACTACAGCATCATTACCAACTGATGTTAGAAATTTAAAGGTATACTGCTATAGCTAATAATGAAACTACTACAGCAGTATGGCGTTCTGCCTCACCTAAATATTACCATGTCCAAAATCGAGTTTTAGTGCATTTGAAAGTTTTAAATACCTATATTGTACTATAGTGAACTCTGTTTTGTCTTAAATATTGCGGTATTTGTGCATTCTGCACTTAAAAAGAAATAATTACATGTTACGTACGATATAATATATAGTAGTAGTGCAATTCAAACAACCACCACACATATTTTCGATGAAATCAAGCAGAGCAAAGCTGGCGTAGTTGTAGTATGTTGTAATATTGGTTCCAGTGATTAGAATTTATATGTAAAAATGCAAATAATGCCGCACTCTACTTTGCATTGGAAACGGAACAGGCAGGCAGTAGTGCATGCCAATTACCGAGACGGTTTATTGGATGATAACAATTATCTATTGGATGGGATTCCTGCCATCTAGATGGATATCACCACAAAGCCAGTAATTCTGCCAATAGGTCCTGATGTGCCAACATCACTGCATTTCGGTTTGAAGGCCACTGTAACTAGTTTTATGAATTTTTTTTATATAAGAGATAGTGTCGAGATGAGCAATATGTTCACCTAATGCAACACCTACCACACCATAACAATGTAATAAACACAAAGTTTACAAAATAAAAACTTAGTATAAAAAACTCAAAATTAAATGGCAGATTTTTTACTTTTTACACCGTACAGGACCAGGGTACCACTGATTTATGAAAGCAATACCTATGCAATATTATGCAGGTACTTCAGCTTAAGGCTCACCTACCTAAAATAATAGTACTTACAATAATAAAAATCGTATGTTGCAAGGTTGACAAGTCTACCGCTGTATGTTATTTAATTTATTTAATTTCTTCAAGATGCTTATCTTTACCATCACAGTTTTATAGAAGAGGCCGATACGGCTCTTGAGCTAATGATGCGCGTTTCCTAATGCTTGAATTTAAAAAAAATATTCGATATCTCCGGTCAGAATTAATGAAAAATCAAAATACAAGAAATATATAAATAACAAAAAAATGTATAATATGAAAATTATCTAAGGATAGAACGGGTGTCATTGGGGTTCAAAACAATTACTCTTTTACTTTCTTTTCGCGTCACATTAAACGTCTCGCTGGAATCGTTGCATTCAAATTCACTCTAATTTGGACCTTGGATTTTCACTCATAGAGCCCAAAGAAGTTTCACTTCAAAAATAAATAAAAAATATCCACTGAAATCTTTCATCTTTTTTCAAAAGCCAATGTCAACTATGTATACTATTTATACATATGTATACAAATATGGTTGCAGGTACAATCTTATTATTCATTATAGAAATGAAAGATATTAATATATTTCCAATATATAATAATTAATTATAGCTGTTGTTTTAATTATGTTTTAGGATGTCAAATTTGTGTTTGACTGATATACATTTGTGAACTGACTTTTGCAATGATGTTAGTAATAATATTTTTTTATTTGTAGGTGGAAAACGGAAGAGCAACTTTTTCTGTTGGCCAAGAGTTTAGTGTGTCACTGACGGTAATGGGTGATGCCCCGAATTTGCCTTGGCGCTTATTGGATATAGCTATTTTAATTCAAGATTATGAAACTGGAGGTAAGATGATAATTATGGCTTGTCCATATTATATATTCAATCTATGAGTTTATCCACTTTATCTTTACGTATATGAAGCAAGCAACCTTTTGTTACAAACTCACCCTTAAAACTTTTATTAACTCTACCTGTGATTGGCGGACATAATTCTTTTTCTTTTTATTGCAGTATAAAGTGATGAGACGAGAAAAACGTTCACCTAATAGTAAGCGCAATGTCTGCCCATAAATCCTGTGTCACCCAGAAGGTTCCTCTGATTCAGATTATAAGTCTCTATGCCCGGTATTTACACTAGCTCACAGTGTCCTTCAAACCAAAACAGAACAATATGTACACTACTGCTTCATGGCAGAGAACTAGTATAGGAATCCCAGCACCAGTAAATTACCACCCCATCTCATCCCGTAGGTGTCGTAAAAGTCGACAGAGGGAAATGAAAACCAGGAGATGGTCAGCAGCGTCTTCCTGGAACATCAAAATAAACAAACTGCGGTTGCCAACCCGCCTGCCAAGCATGACAACTATGGCAAATCCCCCCAAAATGAGAGTTGCAACCCAACGGCCCCGAGTCTCCGGCGGCCCCGCTAGTCCTGGCTACGGTAGCGGTCATGGTAACGGCGGGGCAGGGTGTGCGAAGAATCTCCGGAGGAGGAGATCTTGCTACCACCACCGATGACTGGACCTGGCAACATTCAACGCATGCACGCTGAGACCGACGAGAAGATCTTGGAGCTGCAAGAGGTGGTGAGCAAGTTACGTTGGGATATTATAGGATTATCTGAAGTCCGAAGACAGGGGGAGGACACGGTAATCCTTGAATCCGGTAACTTGTTCTACCACCGGGAGGGCGACCATCTGTCCCAAGGAGGTGTCGGGTTTATCGTCCACAAGTCTCTCATTAACAACCTTGTCAAGATCGGGAGTGTGTCGACTAAGGTTGCGTACCTTATACTCAGAATAACCAAACGGTATTCGCTGAAGGTCATACAGGTATACGCACCTACCTCAGCACATCGTGATGATGAGCCATCCATTCCGCCAAAACTCACTACACGGTGTTGATGGGAGACTTTAACGCAAAACTGGGCATGAAAAGAGACGATGAGCTGGTAGTGAGGCAATTTGGAATAGGGCAACGGAACCAAAGGGGCCAACAGCTGGCCGACTTTATGGAGAAGGAGGGACTCTTTATGATGAACTCCTTCTTTCAAAAGCGGCCCCACAGAAAGTGGACCTGGATGAGCTCGGACGGTTCCACCAAAAATGAGATCGACTTCATCATGACGACCGAACGACAGCTGTTCAATGATGTCTCTGTGACATCGCTAGTCGATGATGCTGATGTCTCTAGGGTGAAAACCGGCAGTGATCATCGAATGGTAAGAGGCACATTGAACCTGAATGTAAAGCTGGAGGGGTCGCGTCTGGTGCAGTCCACGCTCCGTCCATCTCGTGCCCTTATCCAAAACCCCGAAAGCTTCGAGCTCGAATTGCTAAATCGTTTTCAGTGCCTGGATGGTTGCGTTACAGTGGACGACATGAACGAGAGGCTCGTGGAAACTGTCCATTCGGTGGGGGCAAAGTTTTGCAAGACCCACCGCACTAAAAAGATCAAGAAACTCTCCGACCACACTCTCAATCTCATGGAGGCTAGGCGAGAAATGAGGCTGCAGTCCTCAACTGATGCGACAGCATATCGGCAACTGAAACAGACAGATCTCCAAATGTATGCGGCGAGACCTTCGCAACTTCAATACAGCTCGTATTGAGGAAGCGATAGAGCGAAACCAAGGCTCCAAGGTTTTTGCCAGGGATCTGTCTGCCGGAAAGGGCCAACTGACTAAGTTGAGGACCGAAAGTGGTGGCGTCATTTTCGCTAGAGCAGAGATTTTAAGTGAGATCGAGAGATTTTATGGACAGCTGTACACATCGTCGTTGGAGCCACACACTACTGTAACGACCCAAGAGCAAATCTCGTCCGACACTATTCCGATGATATCCCGGACGTCAGTCTGAGCGAGATTAGTATGGCTCTCAAACAGCTTAAGAATGGCAAAGCGCCGGGTGAGGATGGAATCACAGCAGAGCTTCTGAAAGCGGGTGGAAAACCGATACTAGTAGTCCTTCAGAAGCTCTCCAACCAACTCGGCTCATCCAACTCGGCTGGGCAGCATTCGCGAAACTGCGTCACATCTTCTCGTCGAGTATACCTCAATCCCTCAAAACAAAAGTGTACAACCAGTGCGTGTTGCCAGTGATGACATATGGAACCGAGACGTGGTCCTTCACTGCAGGCCACATGAGGAAGCTCAGAATCGCGCAGCGAGCTATGGAAAGAGCTATGCTCAGAGTTTCTCTGCGAGATAAAATCCGTAACGATGTTATCCGCAACAGAACTAGAGTAACCGACATAGCCCTAAGGATTAGCAAACTGAAGTGGCTATGGGCCAGCCATATAGCTCGGAGAACCGATAACCGTTGGGGAAGAAAGGTTCTCGAGTGGCAACCTCGTACCGGCAAACGCAGTGTAGGGCGACCCCCACTAGATGGAGCGACGACCTACACGGTTTTGCAGGAAGTCGATGGATGCGGGTGGCCCAGGACCGTGTTTTGTGACAATCTATAGGGGAGGCCTATGTTCAACAGTGGACTATGGTAGGCTGAAATGATGAGTCGGGATGACAGTTTTTTTAGCAATCCTTACTACTTATATCATACATACATAGAGTCACGCCTCCTACTTATATTCCTATTAACAAAATCGTTGTTTGAGAGATGACTTATTTTCTTTTTGCAGAGGGTAAACCATTAGTGCACACTTCGCAATTGACTTGGCTACGTGGAGTAGCACAGGCGCGTTTGGCCGCGGCTGGTCTGAGCGGAGCGCTCGCCGCATTGCGTTACTTCTGCCGCTCTCTGTCACTGGAGCTGCTGTACACTCAAACTTTGAGACTTTGCCGTGATCGCCTATCCAAGCATTTGCAGGTTGACAAGTACATACCAGGCCAGAAGTTGCAGGTTTCGTATTGGAGGTAAGTGTTTGGAAAATAGTGACAGTAAAAATATATGTATTTGTGAATCTAGGTTAACGACAAAATTTGGGCCACTGAGTTTCCACAAAATCGTGAAACCGTCGACACTGCCTTAACAGCTTTACTTTGATACTTGTAAAAAAAGATCACGGCTGTGAAGCATTTCCGTGCAAACTTTTTTTACACGCTGCTTAAATATACTCGTATGTATATTGTAAAAAAACGTAAGTTGTTGTTTTTCCATCTAGTTCTTAATAACAAGTGTAAAATATGCGTATATGATGTACATAAATAGCGTTCGTTTTTTCAATTGGTCATTCTATACATTATTCTCTATTTCATCCCATCCAAGCGGAGTTAGCTAGTAACTTGCAGCATGATCCCACATAGAAATGTGGGTGACATATTGAAGTTTAAGCAATAGTACGTCATTAGTGATCCTGTTGGTTGTGTTGCCGCAGGGAGCTAGGCTGCGAGCTCGGCTACCGGTTGATCGTCGGCGCGGAGGGCGAGTCGCTGTGCGTATGGCACGTGCCGGCGCTCGCGGGCGGCGAGCGTGTGGCGGCCGCGCTGACGCCGCACGCGCCCTCCATGGAGCGGCTGCTCGCCCACACCGTGCACGTGCGCTCGCGACAGAGACTCAACGATCTAAAAGTGTTGCTCAACGATTTGGGCGTGAGTATCTATCAATATGACTCAAAATAGAGCCATTTTTTTTTAAACCGACTTCAATATTACTGAATATTTTTTTTGTGTACACGATATTTTCGCTTATTGTGAACCGATTTCGATGATTCATTTATTTAGTGAAGCTTTGATAATGGGTCATAAAATCGCATAAACATATTGGGAGCCGCTGTGTTGAAGTCGGTTTTATGATTAAATAATTTCTGAATCCGTTATTTTTTTTTGTTTATGAAAATTTTGATTTGAGCAAAATGTATGTGTTTTTACTTTCGAAACTACATCTTACATACGTTTATTGAAATGTCTCGGGTCGTGTACCACTGACATTGGTTTTGGATATAGATAATTATTTCCAGCCATTGTTGAACCTTGGATTGACCACTCATGGCCGGTGTTCCCGAGTTTATGCCGGTTGTGCTCTGTAAGACTGCTGGAGTACAGTCTTTAAAAGCTATTTCGCTCAGATCCATCCAACTATTTAGGTAGAAGGAGTATTCCAAAAAACGTCAAAAGGCCTGATTTCGGAAACGGTGTATTTACACAACTATTGTCGTTATTGTTCCTCTGGTATTGCAGGTGTTCAATGGCGGCGGTGATTACTTACCATCACGTGAGCCATCACGTCTTCATCACGGTTTCCGCCATGGATGTATAATTGGTGGTCCGGTTAACCTGACTCACTGGTGTCAGTTTCGACGTTAGAAAAGCTTTCGATCGACTTTGGTACCGAGCATAAGTTTAGAAGTTCGCTCCACATTCGCAGCGCGTAAGTGGAACTCAATGAAAACAAACTTCTGGTTTACCCTTGAGTCCCATTTTGAGCAAGTCACGATTGAGGTACAATTAATCTGTTTTATTTTGTCTCCATGAAACGGCCCAGTCATTCTTATTAGTTGAATCTCCTCACTTTTAAGACATATGCCACAAGGGTAGGCAGAGACCACATCTTTCCACTTGTTACGGTCCTGACACACATGTTTCGCCTCTTATACTTTCATTAGCGTTTTCATACATGCTGGTCGGTTGCGGGTACTTTCAACGTGACCTTTCCTCAAAAGGTCTCCGATCTGATCGTGATACGTACGCCTAGATGGACCCTTACCGGCATTTACTTTCATTCATCCTGTCTACGTCAATCCGTCTTTCGCTCATCATCTCGCATACTTCTTCAAGTTTCTCATTCATACTTACTCTAACATTCAGAGTACCAAAGCCCACTTTTCGCTCCCACGGGAATACAATGCAAAAATGCTTGTTAACGCTCTCTTAGCTTTGAAAAGGTCGATGATGTGTCAGACCAACATAAACCGTGTGGTAGAGGCTTAAGCCAATCTACCACCATATTTCATCCCCTGGGTGTCGTAAAAGACGGCGGAGGGAAAATGAGGGAAAAAGAATAAATAAACTACTGTTGCCAACCCACCTGCCAAGCGTGGCAACTATGGCAAAATCCCCCAAATTGAGAGCCACAAACTTTTGTAGCAATCTATGGAGGAGGCCATGTTCAGCAGTGGACTAGTGACGGCTGAAAAGATGAGATGACGATAAATATAAACCGGACAATGGAGCAACGATCCGTAACGCTATGAAGTGTGACGCGCAGGTGGAGTGCAGCGTGGGCGGGTGGCCGTGCGTGCTGGCGTGCTCGGTGGTGTGGCCGTGCCTGCGCGCCGAGCAGCTGCTGGTGTCGGTGGGCGCGCACGGCGGGCGGCTACGCGCACGCGTGCCCGCCTACCCCGCGACGCCGCGCATGCCCGACCTGGCCGCCGCGCTCTCCGCCGCCAACGTGCCGCTCGTCAAGTCGCTGCTCACGCAGCTCAGGTACTACGCATCGTCACTGCTGCCCACCGTCCACCCACCTCTTGACTTGTTCACTTTCATTAAATTGTTCACATACGTACAGTCACGCCTTTTTTCCATATAAGCGGTAGGTACAAGTCAAAAAATTCGTACTCTCCATTGCGTTACCACAAGCCGCATAGTCGCAGCACTGAATATTCTGGTACTACTCCGCATGAACAAAGGCTGCCTGATACCTATTGGCTATATATATAGCATGAAATAAACTTTCATAATTAACTTTGTTTAGTAATCTCTTTCTCATTTTACATTTTTTTTAATTTGCTATTTTCTACAATATATTTTATTAGGTTTGAAATTTATTAAGCGACAACCGAGTTGTATATGCATGCCAGTCATTATTTAAAAACAATTTATAATATGATTGTAAAAAAATACAATCTGTAAGTAGAGCAACCGCGTGGAAAGTGAATCACGGCAGCAATGTCCACTCTACGTCGGTTAAACAGAAAAGTGTCATAAGTAAAAAACAAAAAATAATTACACTACGAGCCTTTGAAGTTTTCAGTTTTTTTTTTATTCAGAAATATTACTCACAGAATCAGATTCCAAATAAAAAATAAAATCCATAAAATGTTTTAACTAGTGTATTATACTGCCGTCATAAATAGAATACACTTCTATCCGATAGTGCTTCAACAAATTTTTTAATGACTTTATAATGTAGCTGAATAAACAAAAAAAAACTATCACTCATGTTGTAACCACTAACCGCGGGGGCGAAAAGTGGGCTACATGTGTATCCTCTGCTTAACTCTTATATGGAAAATGGCGTGACTATATGTATGTATGTCTATATTCAACTAATTTTTAATAAAAGTATATGTTTCTCTTATTCTTCGAATGACAGCTATATACATAGATATAGTCGTTCCCATTTTTCCCTACGACTGTATGTCTTGAAACCAACACTATTTAGCCTTTAAGTCTTAATGATTTGAGTGTTAATCTTGTGATACGTTGTCTAAATAATTTATCTAGGTTTTGGCTAGTAGCCCGTCGATGCGAAAAAACCCTACAACACTTACCTGCGAGCGTTTGCGAACATTTGCCGTTCCTCCACGGGCCCGACCATCCGCTGAGCAAGCTGTCGCCTGACCGACTCTACGTCACCCTGCATCGGCACACGGACCACTTATTGGTAAGTAATAATTAATAACATAAATATTTGTATTGCGAATCTATACATTATGTATCCGTAGTGATTTATGAACATGCTCTAAATAAGCCAGGGTGACAGCATAATGTATATTTAAAACAATACATTTTTTATCTTATTTGAGCAATGTTATGAATGAGAAAATAAAACAGAGAAAGATTTGATATATTTAATTGGCTGTTCAGAACACATGGCGGAGTATTTAGAACACATGCTTATGTGTATATATGTATGTTTTGAGATCAAAAAGTTAATATGTTGGCTTGCACACAATATCTCACTTCTCATAACAAAAACAGTCTGTCCTTGAAAAGCTGTTTCTTGTTAGAAATAATCGAAAAATAATTAAAAAAATTAGACATTAATATTTTGCGAAAATCCACAAGCATAATTATAAACGGTCTCTCGTTTTCATTGTTACTTCTGCACTTTCCCAATTTTTACATTCTTGGTCTTGCACTATGTGTTAGTAAAATAAAATATCATGTTGTTGCGAAGATAGTGGAGATGAAAGAAGTGGCAGCGGGGAGCACGGCGACGACCAGCAACTGCACGAACAGCGGCAGCGCTTGCTCCGTGGCGCTGGCGTTCCACCTGGCCGGGGCGCGACGCTGCACGCCCGATGAGTGCGAGGACGAGGTAAACTCCCATGGCGCAGCGACCTGGAAGTAGGTCTTCGGCCAATCGATCGACCCATATATGTTTTACTTACACACAGATCCTCTCTTTCTTCCGGCACTAAATCTGTGAAGAAAGAATGTTGCTGACAAAAGGCAACAAAGACATTTTCAAAACATAAAAAAAAATTGGAAAGTCTATATAAAAATTTGATCAAGAATATGTAGAAAATTAAATTCTTTTGAAGTCTGAACAGAGTGTGAAAACAAATTTTGTTGCAGAATGGATCTACTTCAAACACTGCTTCATCAGCCTCCCGCGCCTTCCTGAAATTGCATTCGCTGGTCGAACTCGACACGTTCACGCTCACACACGGACCTTTCACGCCACTTGACACTCCTGGTAAGAATAATAATTATTTTATTATGGTCGTTTATGCGGACCTTAATTTTCTAATGTCGACATACTTAATTGATTTTCGATCGGTATTTTTTGTTTTGGAATTGCAATTGCAAATTGCAATTTTAAGTGCTGATTTACCACGTGATCGGCGGTGAAGGAAAACATCGTGAGGAAACCTGCATGTCTGAGAAATAAAAATATTTCGAAGTCATGTGCAGTCCGCCAACCCGCATTGGAGCAGCGTGGCGGATTCTGCCTAGCTCCAAAACCCTCCGAGAAATGAGAAGAGGCCTGTGCTCAGTAGTGGGACATTTATAGGCTGTAACTTTACTTTACTTTTTACTTAAACAGAATGAGCTTACTGCCTTTTCTAAAAATTGAAGATGATCAAGAAAAAATTATGAAGTAAATTTTATTTACGTTCCGCAGACAACATTATTTTGGTTTAATGAATGAGGATGTAAGCGGGTTCGGAAAGCAACATAAGTTATCTGTGAACATTCAATGCGCGATTAGTTCATTACTAATTTGGCAGTTAGTGACGTTTACTCGTCGTAAACAAGTGATCTAACAATGCTAAAAGTGAAAGTGAGATAGTAGATATAAAATCTAATTATGTCTTCAAAGTTTTTGCTTATAACTTTTTTATATATATGTAATAATAACATATTAATATTTTTTCGTTACTTTCTATTAAAAGTCATGGAACAAGAACACACAGTAAAAAAAGTATTTTTCTGATATAAAAAGCATCTTGAGAATTATTTTGTAAATGTTATAGTTTTAAACTGGAATAAGATGGATTGTTATAATGAGATAAATAATTAGTAAAGTATATAGTGAAATAAATCTATCACTACTTTATATGTATGTATACACAAGAAAAAAAATTCAAGATTCGGGATTCAGGAGAGGAATGGGATGCATGGATCAGGTCTTTTCCTTACGAAGCATAGCCGAAAAATTCTTGGCACAAAGCTAAAAGGTCTATTGCGCATTCGTGGACTTGGAAAAGGCCTATGATAGGGTAGTGAGGAATGAATTGTGGTCGACATTGCATATGTATGGGGTGAACGGCAGCTTGATTCGAGCACTGAAATCACTCTATGAGGATTCCAGTGCTTGTGTCAGGGTAAACGGGGCTTACACAGACTGGTTTAACATCGTAAAAGGTGTTAGGCAGGGAAGTGTGGCTTCGCCGTGGCTGTTTAACCTATTCATAGACAATTGCTTAAAAGATTTGAAAGAGAGTGCGTTTGGATTAGGAATGAATGATCTGACCGTCAAATGCCTCCTATACGCCGATGATCAGGTTATATTAGCAACATCGGAGGAGGAGTTGCAGGCGATGGTTAATATTAGGCATGATGCTCTACAAAGCAAAGGAATGAAAATTAATGTAGATAAGACGAAAGAAATGGTTTTTGAAAGAGAAGAAAGTATGTCGGATTGCAAAGTTCTAATTGAAGGAGAAAGAATGGAACAAGTGAAAGAGTTTGTGTATCTGGGTTCTAAGTTTACGAGAGACGGAAAGTATGAGTGTGATATTGAGAGAAGAGTATTGGCAGGAAATCAAGTGAATGGGGCTCTCCATAACTTTATGGGTAGCCAGAACGTATCTAAAAAGGCACGACTGGCTGTACATAGGGGAGTTCCAGTCCCCACACTTATGTATGGTAGTGAATGCTGGGTCTGGCAGAAGAAGCATGAAAGTAAGATTAACGCTGAGTAAAAGAGAAGTTTGAGAAGTATAGCTGGAGAAACTCTGATTGACAAAGTAAGAAACAGCATGATAAGATAACGTTGCGGTGTGGTTGAAGATGTTGTGACAAAGATAGAGAAAGGGATGCTTAGATGGTTTGTGGACACGTAGACAGGATGAATGAAACGAGATTGACGAAACAGATTTATGAGGCAAGTGTGAATGGGAAAGCCGGTAAGGGTTGACCTAGGCGTACGTATCACAATCAGATCGGTGAACTTTTGAGGAAAGGTCACGTTAAAAGTACCCGCAACCGACGAGCGTGTGTGAAAACGCTAATGAAAGTAGAAGAAGCTAAAGATGTGTGTCAGGATCGTAGCAAGTGAAAAGATGTGGTCTCTGCCTACCCCAATGGGAAAGAGGCGTTTATGTATGTATGTACGAGTATGTATACACAAGACTATCCATTAATTATATAAAATTATTGGAGAAGTACTAGTCTCCTAGCTAGGTTACTGATTAACACGTATGGAGGAGATGACCGCACCGTGTGGTGGCGGCTTAAGAGAATCTGCCACCTCATCTCATCCCGTGGCTGTCTTTCGTAGCAATCTATAGGGGAGGCCTATGTTCAGCAGTGGACTAGTGATATACTGAAATGATGAAGGAGATGCAGTCCTCATGTTTCTGGACTTAAAAAGACATCATTATTTAATTGAAAACTTGAAGAATACTAAATTCAGTCGTGGCCCGGTATAGACAGTGTTTAATGCAGGCGTGTTGTGTCAGGTATGCAGCCCGGCAAGCGCAAGTTGGCGGCAAACAACAGCCGCGCGGTACGCGTGCGCCAACCCGCGTACTTCCTGCCCGAGCTCGCGCACGTCGTCGCCGCGGCCGACGAGCGCGTGCCCTTCGTAAATCTCGCGCAAGAGGTACGTACTTCTCGACCTTTTCCATACTTACTTGGGAATATTTGCGGTAATCGCTACACCCGCCTGCTGCATTGGCGATAACTATACGCGTCTCGTCGCACCTTGACTCTCATCACTCTGGTCTCATCTCTTTCATAGTACGCGAGTGATCTGGGTTCGAATCCCGGTGCCGGCACCATTAAAATTGTTAATTGCAATTTTAAGTGCTGATTTACCACGTGCTCGGCGGTGAAGGAAAACATCGTGAGGAAACCTGCATGTCTGAGAAATAAAAATATTTCGAAGACATGTAAAGTCCGCCAACCCGCATGTGGCGGATTCTTCCTAGCTCCAAAACCCTCTCAGAAATGAGAGGAGGCCTGTGCTCAGCAGTGGGACATTTATAGGCTGAAACTTTACTGTTTTTACTTTACTTCGCTATAAATGTTTTTCACTCCTTATCAGTAAGTTTAAAGTTTGATTGTTTGTAATATTATTTGTTTCTTGAACGTCGCGTTGCGGTAAATATTTATGCATTGTTTGCCGTCAAAGTACAAACATAGTTAATTAGCATGATCAATAGATGGCGACATGAATTAAGATGGTAAAGTTGGGAGGTATTTATGTATATATGTTTCGGTTAAAACAAACCTGGCTGAGCCCGCAAGGAGAGCTATGCGAATCCAATGAAACTGTATAAGCCCACAACGGGCGAAATTATATAAAATATTTGTCGTTAAATCTGTGGGTGCTATATGTCACCTGATATATCGTATCTAAAACTCTGTATGTTGTTGATCTCAAACTTTGGGAATTTATAGTTGAAATTTTTTAATTTGTTTATTTATTTAATTAATTGTAGTGTTATTAATTATTATTATAGATAAATTCGTTTAGGCTTACACATTTTTCATTAGTTGTATATACTTATTTTAAATTGTGTTGTAAATCTGTGCCAAAAAATACAATGGAGTGTCTGTCTGTGATTTCGCAATAAAGTTTTCTTCTTAATCACTTAAAATTATATTCTGTAGGGTACCAAAAGTCAGACACCGGTTTTTAATGTTATGAATTATCATAACTGAACTTTCGTGAAGTGGTATTAAAATTGACTTGTGCACAGCGGCGGGAAGGGAAGTGGAAGCGCTACTTAAATGAACTTACGTAGTAATTCTCGTATGAACCTGCGCTTACCGACCCGCAGCTAAATTCACTCAGCCGCTTAGTTATATAATTAGAAATAAATTGTGTTATACGCAACGTACCAGCTGGCGGCGCGCGGCGTGACGCACGGCGGCGTGCAGCCCGAGTGGAGCGGGTCGGCGCTGGCCATGCGCATCGTGGCGCTGCCGCGGCCCGACGGAGCCGGCGCGCCCGCCGCCATCGCGCTGCGGGCGCGACTGCTCGCCGCCACCATACGCCTCACCACCAAGAACCAGGCGCGCGTGTGGACCGCCGAGATCGTCTTCCACGGCTCCCCGGTCAGGACGCCCAATCCGAAGGAGCAAGGTCTGCGAATGCAATTTTTCATTTAATCAGCTTTAATTACTGACCAGCATTCACTATTATATATTATATTAGCCATACAATACAATTATCTGCCGAGAAATTTAAACATCCCTGCATAATAACTACACTCGGCGTCAAAAAAATCGCACATCCGAAAAAAATAATTTAAATACTATTTTAACACAACAGGCCAATGGCAATGTTGTGGTTTGAGGGTATCATTCGAAAGGTAATTTCATTAGCTTTCAGGAATTTTAATTGAATTTTACTTTTATAACGAGACGAAAGAGAAATTAAAGAAAAAGACAGGGTATGTACAAATTTGCAAATTATTAATTTAAAAAAAAACTTAATAAATACATAAAAAGTTCTTAAAATTTAGTGTTACCCCTCCTTGCCTTGATAACGGCTTCCATGCGATCTTTCATGGACCTTACAAGGATCGCAACAGCCTCTTGGGGTATTTGTTCCCACTATTCAAGTACCAAGTTCAAGTACAAAGTTACAAGCATCTTGGAGCTCTTGAAGAGTGGCTGGAGCTGGATCTCGAGCTCGCACGCGCCGTTTTAGGTCATCCCAGAGATGTTCTATTGGGTTAAGGTCTGGACTTCGTGTTGGCCAATGCATAACAGGGATATCGACCTCCTGTAAATAATCCCGTACAATAGCCGCGGTGTGGCAACGAGCATTATCATGCATTAACATGAATCCATCACCGATATAACCAGCATACGGGACCACATGTTCCTCCAGGATTTCAGTAATGTATCGACCAGCATTTAATGACCCTTGCCCACGGCCACCCCGAGTCCGGGAAACGCACACAAGTTCCGTTTTCTCGTCGACGGAAATGCCGCCCCAAAACATACACGAGCCACCCTCGTATTCGACGGATTCTTCGAAGCAGGGTTGTGTGAACCTCTCCCCCTGTCTTCTGTAGACCCTTCTACGTCTGTCATTGCAGAAGAGACAGACCCTCGTCTCATCAGAGAAGAGTACGGTCCGCCACTGTTCTAGAGTCCACTCGCAATGATTGCGAGCAAACTCTAGGCGATCTCTGCGATGCTGTGCAGTAAGTTGTGGACCTTTAGCAGGTCTATGGGCTGTTAAACTCTTTTCGTGTAACCTTCTTCTTATCGTAGAAACACTCACAGATGTTCTCCGAGTTGATCGAAGCTGTTGTTGCAACTCAAAAGCATGTAAAGGTTTCGTAAAGATGTCTAACGATGAAAGGTCATTCTTTTGATGTGACGTTTTCTTCCAGATCCCGGTTTCTAATAAAAGTCTGCTAACGTTGGACACCCTCGAACTGAAAAACGGGACAGTTCAACTTCGAGAATATACTGGCATCCCCGACATAGGCATCACTTAGCGGCTTTTTGAGCGTGTCCATCTTACTTGTCTTAATGGTTACTTGTTCACGTGTGTGCCAAAGTTAATTTGCACGCCCATATTTCATTACGAATATTCGTTACATCACTACTACGTACTAGAGAAGCTATTTTAAACAAAAGAAGATAAGAGTATAGAAACGTTGTTACTCATTCTTGAGTACGTTAAATTTTATCGAAACATGACTGCCAATTGATACTCGTATAATGTACTGGTGAATAACTTCTCAGTTTTCGATAGTGTTTCTCTAGTTGTTTAAACGTACCTCAGTACATATATAGCTATAATTTATTCGAAGTAAAACTTATCACTCAAACATGCCAGGTTTCGGCAAGCGCCCGGCACAGGCTAAATGAGTTTTATCGCATGCACTCGAACTCGTTTTACAAATAATCAAGTTGAAGTGTCTACTCTAGTACGTAGTACATTTTAACAAAAAAATGGTGTATTTGAAATGCAAAAATGGTATGATAATGAATTATAGAAACTATATAATTAAGAATGTCGGAACAATATTAATATAGTTTAAACAAATATTTAAGATGTGTCCTTATACAGTTTTCTGTAATGCAGGCGAGAGGCGTTGCGTGTATCTTCAGTACGAATTAGGTACGGACGCGGGGCGCACTGCGGACGCTTTCCTCGCCGATTGGGCTGCTATTGTGCATCTCCATACGTTGTTGTACGACTTCATGCTACGACCTAGTCAAGGTACGGTTACTGTATACGTATGGACAAAATGCGATATTTTTATACATAATCAGGTACCTTCCCGCCGACATTGTAATATTTGGAAGAAATATTTTTTTTGTGAAATGCGGGTATCAAACGAGCATTGCTTCCACGTGACTGTAAAGTGGGCATTGTGCCCTATCTATTCATAATAAGGAATTTAAATGTATAGATGATAAAAAACATATTATTAGTGGAATTATTTTAAAAAGCTGTTAAATGTTTGTACCTGTAATATAAGTGTATAAATAAAAAGAAGTTTACGGTCTACTGCCCAACTTATACCTTGTTATGTTTATAGTTATTATTCACGTTAATAGCTTTAGTAGTTCTCGAGTGTGTATGATGTATGATGTCTATCTCATCATGTATTCAGAACGCGAGAGCCTGTGGCAGGGCGTGTGCATCCGTTCATACACGTACCGGTCGCTGGTGCTGGGCTTCGGCGCGGCGCAGCGAGCCACGGCCGTGCTGCAGTGGTCGGCCGCCGCGCAGCGCTACACTGTGGCCACGCCCGCGCACCAGCCCGCCGCCAACGCGCACCATCTACTGCACCACCACCTCGACCACTACATCAACTGGTGCGTATACTACTCACCTAATTTAAATTATCTGTAGGTTACGGTGACTCTTGATTTTGTGATTATCGATACTAATATTATAAATGCGAAAGTAACTATCTGTACCTCTGTCCGTTTGTTACCTTTTCACGGCTCAACCGTTGAACCGATCTTTACAAAATTTGGCACAGAGATTACTAGCATCCTGGAGACGGGCATAAGCTATATTTTATCCCTGAAAATAAAATAGTTTTCACGGGTTATTTATAAAAGCTATATCCATGCGAGCGTAGTCGCGGGCATCGACTAGTTGTATGTATGTATTATTATATTAATATCGGAGTGCTACCTTTGCATACACGGGGAAAAGATTTTGCCACATCACTGATCCCGGGGCGGTGTTGTCACGCGATAGCGATCGCAGAACACGCCAGCACCGCGGTCGCAAATCTCGGTCGTACGTCGTAACACTGTACGTAGTCACCATTAAAAGCCATATATTTTGTTGTTGGATGCTGCCAATTTTAGATAAGAATTTCGACTACAAGGCCAAATGCTTTTGAACAAGAATCCATCCCTTCATGTATAAATAGCATCAATTCGTCTCCAGGAAAATAAAAATAGTATTAAGTTACTAATTTACTTATTAGTAATAACTAGATTCATGCATAAAACAAACATTTGTATGGCCTGTAGGTAGTTGTTTTAGGACTGGGTGTTGTACATGTGAAATATACATAATTATTGAAATTTACTTAAAATTGACATCGTAAAAATCTCGTTTAATTTAAAGGCACAAAGATCTAATGTCTCTGGGTGTGGTGCTCCGTGAGACGTACGCGCCGCTGCTGGCATTGAGCCGACTGCCCACGTTGCCACAGCTGGGCCTGCACCACATCCGCACGCAGATGCCCACGCCCACGTTCACCTTGCTTGCACACTCATGGCGTAAGGTAATGTACATACAGGACCGACTTTTATATAAGCTATATTTATCGCATCCAAGTCAGTAACAAAAGCAGGTGACGAAGATTTCAATTATAGAAAGGAATGCACGTCAATGAATAAACACTTTTGAACTGCATCACTAATAAAAAAACGCTACTTTTGTATTGTACGAATATAATTATTGCGTTATTTGATTTTCATTTTTGAAGTTTAATTAGCCTTTAACAGAAAATATGAAATATACATGATTATAAACTATTTTTAACTTATATCAAACAAACCTATTAAAATAATTTCACAGATCCGTATTATTTACGCTGGCGCATACTCACTGGAAGTTGGAATTCGCGGAGGCAACATGGTAACGATACGAGATGGCTCTTACTCCAAGTTTGATCGAAGCACTGTGGTCGATGAATTCGCACCTGCCTTGGGCCTGAAGGTATTTATATTAAACCTTAACTATTTTAGTTTTTTCTGTTAAATTAAAATAGTTAAATCAGTCATTTAATCAAGTCAATTTTGTGAGTGTCTCTTAAAAATTGCTTAAATTTTATTTCCTACTCTTAATATCTAAATGACATTGTGCATTACATTTCATTTCATTATTGTTAGTGGTTTTTTTTTTAATGTCACTTGGCCACAGAACCTTAATATAACAATCCTCAATATAACGAAGAATTTGTTAAATCGAACAAATTCTTCGTACTACCCGTTAGAGTTAATGCAAAATATACCTTTACTTTACGAATACATTTATCAAAAACCTCTTTATAACGAATTTTCGATCATTGCAGAATATAAATAGAAAGTATAGTTTAACTCTATTTAACGAATTTTGTCAACTTATAACCTTTACATAACGCATCATCCTAATTTATTACACACAATAACAACAACAATTCATGTATCAACAGGTGGAGACACGTTAATTTTTTCGTAAAACAATCATTGTTGTTTGATGCAAAGTAACGTGAACTAATGTAAAATAATAATGAAATAAATAATGTGAGTAATGTAAAAATGTTAACAAGTTTTCTTACCTTGTTATAACGAATCGTAGACCAACCTAATCTCTATATAACAAACCACATTGTAACAAATTACTTGGTATAACTCCCTGGTATTTTCTAATTTCCTTTAGCTTTGTTATATCGAGTTTGCACTGTAGTTGTGTTAGTCACCAAAAGGAAGTTAAGACAAAAAATAATTGCTTTACCTTAAAAGTAAGTTAAGGTAATTATTTTTATAACTACTTTAGGTTTTGCATCTTAATATTACACCAAAAATATAAAAAATGTATTTGTACACATTTGCAATTCCACAGGCTTTCCTATCCAGATATGTTGAAGACAACATTAGTGCAAGATTGTTAGCGGAAGAAGAAAATCCACCTTCACCAATGTCTCCAATGCCTCCAGGTAAGATACAACTTTATGGGATAATATATATTTATTTATGAACTTAATTTTTCTAGCAATGCTAGCTAGCTACCTAGTAATGAACTCTATCATGTATGTAAAACATGTATTAGTTAGATTAATATGCATATGTATTTTCTTAAAACATTGTATCTGTTCGGAGTTGATGGATTTATTTGGTGCTATATACTGATATACAAAAAACACAACTCAAAAACATCCCCGAAAGACCGCACAAGGCGCTCATTTTTTAATTCGAATTTATTGAGTCACTTGCAACAAATTTTTAAAACGTCGTGGAACATTAGTTGTTTTCATTTAAAACACAACTTTATCTCATGGCCATAAGATTACATTTGTGTTTGTTTAATCGGAATTTGTGATCTTTTTCTTAATATTTATGTTCTGATAGATCGATTTCGCCAACACTACTACCGACTACTACTAACGATTTGACAAAAATCTTCATAAAGAAGCGATTTTTGTATGCAACTGTCTATCTTAGGTTTTTGTATATGAATTGTGCTATACTTTATATTTTAAATAAAATAAAAACTACGTATATTTCTGTTACTATCTATATAAGGAATTCTGAAAAAAAATATTCTTTATTCATATACATTTTTTTAAATTTAATCTGTTATGTAGGCGGGCTGCGCTTCCCCGCGCCGCTAACGCCGCCGCAGCCGCATACACCGCACTCAGCGCCCGTCACGCCGCACCCCGCCTCACCCGCACATCAGGTACTATGATATTTTCGTAGTACTCAGCGTCAGCATATGCGCGGCCTAATTTAATTCCTATGATTCATTATGGTGACGAATTGGCACCTTATTTATATAAATGTTTCATAAAATGTTCAATGATCTAAATTGGAATAATTCTTTTTTTATTTGGGTGATAAAGAAAACACTGATCTTTCGAACATTTCACGATGATCATTGGGGAAGCGGGAGTTAGGTAACAAATTGCTTAGTTCAACACATATCTAAACATATTTTTTGTGTAATTAGTCTTGTAAAGTAAATAGAGAAATATTCTACTCGAGAAGCTGTCTATTTACTACTTTCTTTATAATTCATCTATTTACAAATAAACGAAATTTAAATTTATTACGTCCAAGAACGCAACGACTAGGAATTTTTTGACTCTTACCAAAATAGCGGCGACGTGTTTCGCCACCCGCCGCGTCTCCTATCCCGCGGGGGCGAAAACTTTGCTACGCTTGTGGTCCCTACCGGCCCTTTCTTTATATGGGAAAAAGGCGTGACTGTATGTATGTAATTTAGTGTTTACCTGTTGCATCTTTTAAATAGTCATGCCAATAAATTATAAAAGCAAAATAGGAAATTGGCATGAAGATGATGATAGGATCAAGTAGAAATAATAAAGGAAAGAAAGTTAATTTGTTAACATCCGCATGCAAAATATGAAATGATGTAAGTATATTACTGTGGGAGGACGGGCGTAAATATATAAAAAAATATATATATAATAGAATAACTAGGTCATTATACACCATTTTATATTTTGCATGCGGAACTTAGCAAATTAACTTTCTTTCCTTCATTACAATGGATTTCCGCAAAGTAACGCCAAATGCTATTAACTATAAAGTAGAAATGTTTTTTTTAGATGGGTGGGTCATTCAACCTGACGTCCCCGCCGGGCGGAGGCGCGACGGGTGCTTCGGGAGCGGGGGTGTCGGCGTCACCCGCTTCTCCGATGGCGCCGTCGCCACTGGCGCCCGCCGCTTCGCCGCACCCTCCCCCCACCTCGCCCTTCACCGCCTGGCCCGCCTCGCCGTCACTGCCGCGGCCCTCGCCTGGACATCACCCATCGCCCCGCCACCACATCGATCATAAAGGTAAAGTGGTGCGGTATAGCTTAACGTTTTAAATCACTTAACAAACACTGCTGATGCTCATCAATTTTAGTTTTGACAGGCCATCTTCTTCCAAAAATTACTTCTCTCAACGTTGGGACGTATTTAATGTAGTAGTTTAGTTTAATTTACTGGTGGTAGGATTTCTATGCAGGAATACGTGTAGATAGGTACCACCGCAGGGCATCTTATTCTGCCGTCAAGCAGTAGTGCACAAACATTACCTAGTTTCGATCTGCACTGAAAGCTAGTGTATTTATTTATAATATTTTATTTATTTACTGTTACTGTACACAACTATCCTTACTGGTCAACTAACCTATCGCATTGGGTTAACTAATAATAATACAAAATATTTTTTTATGTTTCTTATAAACATAATAAAAAAATAACGTGCGGAAATGTGCAGTGTGTGTAAACATGAAATGCTCCAAATATTTACACACCTATTGAGTAAAAAAGCTTTGCCAATTCACTCAAATGATTACTAAATGTGTGCATTCTGTCATTCACTAGGTTAACTATTTGGGGGGCTCTAGTCAGAGACATTTTTGCCAGTAAATTAGTTCGTGCTGAAGGTACGTCCAGTACTGGAGGACACCTCCGCCTCCTCACATAAAGGTCCGAAACACATAAGTCCAAGTACCGCAGGACTCCCGGGTTATGCTCTTTGCCCCGCAATATAATACTGGGCATACGAAACTTAAACAGATGTCTCGGGTGCCACACAGAATTGTTCTGGGTGACACAGCTTTTGCTATGGGCAGATGTTGCAATAACCATCAGGTGAACGTTTTGCTCTTTTCGACACTTTTTCCTATAAAAAAACGTCAGTATTTGTATATTTGCAGTGTTGTAGTAGCGTTAGAAAATCAGCCACTCTATTTAATCTTGTGGATGTCGTAAGAGTCGATTAAGGGAAAAGCATGGAAAATCTCATGGTTTCCGACAAGAGACGGAATTTATAAGTTTAGGCCGTCACAAGTCAACTTGTTTAACATAGGCTTACCCATAGATTGCCACAAAACACGGTCCTCAGCCACCTGCATCCATCGACTGCGCGCAAAATTCGTGCAGGTCGTTGCTCCATCTAGTGGGTGGCCCTACACTGCGATTGCTGGTACGAGGTTGCCAATCGAGAACCTTCTTCTCCCAACCGTTATTGGCTCTGCAAGCTGTATGGCCGGCCCACTGCCACTTCAGCTTGCTGATTCTTAGGGCTATGTCGGTTACTGAAGTTCTATTACGGATATCATCGTTTCGGATTCTATCTCGCAGTGAAACACCGAGCAATAGCTCTTTCCATAGCTCGCTGTGCGACTCTGAGCATCGCATGAGGAACATGCGGCCTGCAGTGAAGGATCAAGTCTCAGTTCCGTATTCACTGGCAACTCGCTGTGGTTAAAGACTGCCGGAATTACCATCTCGAAAATCGCAGAACAAAGATATACAGACCGGGGAAGGATAGAAGGTAGGCGATGGTACTTCAATTATCAATCCGCCTGCCAAGCGTGAATATTACGGCAAGTCCTCCCTTATAGGAAGAGGTCTATGTCCAGCAATCTACTGTTAACAGGCTAATGAAGAAGTTTTGTATGTGTTGTAACAGGTCCGCAAGCGAGCTCGTCGACGGCAGTCGGGGGACGCGCGGGCGGCGGGCGGGCAGCGGGCGGCGCGGCGGCCCCGCTGTGCGTGGCCAAGCTGGAGCTGCTGTGCACACCGAGCGAGCCGCCGCCCGGCGCGCCGCCCGGCCCCGCGCTGGCGCCGCTGCAGCGCTTCCTCGCCTGTGTCTACATGAAGCGCACGCTGCAGCGCTACGTTCAGCAGGAGGAGTTTGTGAGTCGCACCCTTCACCTTGTACCTGTCATGCCATTTTAATTGTTATACATTTACTCATTACTTACATCATACATATCCTTCATATCTACCACGCCATAAATAAAATTCATCATCGTCATCATTTCAGCCTATCACTAGTCCACTGCTGAACATAGGCCTCCCCAATAGATTGGCAGAAAAGTTGTAGCTGTAATTTTGGGGGGATTTTATGATGTTCCAGGAAAACACCCACGAGATGAAATGGGGTGGTAGGTTCTCTTAAGCCGCCACCATACGGCCACAAAATTACTAACCAATTTTTGCTGCTTATTTTTGCTGCTTATTTTTGCCGCTTATTTTTGTTGCCATTGTAAAGAAACGGGCTTGATCATTGCTGATCCGTCTAGTGATTTCCATAACTGCAGACAAGGTGCTTCGACGCCGACTTTCGCAACATATACATATCGTGCTTAAATCGATGGCTTATTCAAATCATTAATAAAGTGTTGAAGTTGTTATTTTTTCTAATGTTTATAATACCTGAGAGCTAGTGTAATTACTGGGCATAAGTATGTAACTCAAGAACTGATGTCTCAGAGTGACGGGCGCAGTGCGGTGCCACATAGAAATTTTGTAGGTGACACAGCATTTATTATCGGCAGACATTGCACTTACCAACAATGTGAACGTTTTGTTCATCACGTATTCAATAAAAAAACCTATAATATGTCCTTTGACAGCTGACGACAGTGTCAGTGGAAGCGACGAGTCTGACGTTCCGGTGCGAGGGCGCGGGGCTGGCGGCGCGCGTGGCGCTGCACCCGCAGCACATGCAGTCGCTGCACCTGCAGCTCACCCCGCTGCCTGACCACAAGGACATGTGGTCTGCCGACGACCTGCAGGTACTTACTGCTGCTGATCAACGCCACTCCTCCAGCCCACAAGGACGTGAGGTCTGCCGACGACCTGCACGTACATAATCTCTCATTCTCATACAAATGGTACATTCTTGCAATAATTATTTATTGTGGTAATATGGAAAGATAGTGCTCTTTAATTTGTTTTTTTTTTTAAAAAGACTGTCTTAGCCACGCGGATTACAGGAGGAAGTTCATTCCAAAGACTGACTGCCTGTACAGAGAAAGAGTGGGAGTAGGAATAGTAGAATGCAGTCACATCTTGTTATCATAATTAAGGATTCCTATGCATGCAGGAGTCCGTCTAGGTAGGTACCACCCCCCAGGCCCCCAGACCCCCAGAGCCAGTTATTCTACCGTGAAGCAGTAGTGTGCAAACATTACTGTGTTTCGGTTTGATGGGCACTGTGAGCTAGCGTAATCACTGGGCATATGAGACTTAAGAACCTATGTCTCCGGGTGATGGGCACAGTGTAGTGTCACACAGAAATTTTCTGGGTGGCACAGCATTTGTTATGGGCAGACGTTGCACTTACCATCAGGTGAACGTTTTGCTCGTTTCATCACTGTATGCAATTAAAAAAAAATGCTGTTGTAATATTAATGACGACTGTATTGTTTGCATTCATTTGTGCTAAGTCAGACCGAGACAGAAAATATTTTTTTATTTATTGGATAAATTAATGAAACGAGCAAAACGTTCACCTGATAGAAAGTACAACGTCTGCCCATAACAAATGCTGTGTCACATTTCTGTGTGACTTCAGACTCAGCCCATCACTCTGAGACATCAGTTCTTAAGTCTCATATGTATTAGCAGTAAAAAGTATATTTTAGTACTGACAAACGCGTGCGGTGCCGACGTGCAGGTGATGGAGAAGTTCTTCGAGCAGCGAGTGGCGATCCCGCCGTATCGCGCGACTGCGCTACACGGCTGGGCGCGAGCGTGGGGCGCGCCGGGCGCGGCGCTGCCGTCGCTGGTGGCGCTCATGCGCGCAGAGCTGGCGCCCATCGCGCCCGCGCTATGGCAGTTGCAGTGGGCGCTGCGCATCCCGCCCGCCGCGCCGCAGATCGTGCCCGCCGGACACCCCGCCGTGCTGCTCGCCAAGCACAAGATACTCTTCTTTGTAAGTACTCAACTAAAGTTGTGTAACCGTGTGGTTGCGGCTCAAGAGAATCTACCACCCCATCACATCCCGTGAGTCTCGTAAAAGTCGACAGAGAGATCGGGTAAAAAGTCTTTTCGCATATTGTATGTATAAACTTGTAATAAAATCTCTTTGGCTGCGCTATTTGTATCTGGCTGGTTTTGATGCCATTAAAAAGTTTACATTTTAAAAAAAGAAAAATATTGTTTACAGCTCTTTTTCATTTGTTTTTCTTTCTGTCAAAATGAGTGAATCTAATGAAGAAATTCGATACATTTTAAAATATTTTGTGATGTATATGGACCTAATGCAGTGTCAGTAAGAGTAGCACAAAGTTGGTTAAAGCGTTTTCAATCCGGGAATTTTGATGTCAAAGATGCACCTCGCCCTGGTCATCCTGTTACGGATAAAATGGACGACATAGCTGAAGAACTGGGAATTGACCACAAAACAGTTTGGATCTATTTGAAAAAAGCTGTGTACACAAAAAAGCTTTTAATTTCGGGGGCCACACGAGCTCACTGAAAGAAACCTAATGAACCGTGTACTCATTTGCGATTCTTTATTGAGACGTAATGAAACTGAACCGTTTTTGAAGAGATTGATAACTGGTAATGAAAAGTGGATCACGTGCGAAAAAAGGTCGTGGTCAAAGATCGATCAGGGTTCACAGACTGTCCCAAAACCTGGGTTAACTCGCAATAAGGTGATGCTGTGTGTAAGGTGGGATTGGAAGGGCGTTGTTCATTATGAGATTTTACCGTCGGGCAGAACCATCGATTCGGATCTCTACTGCCAACAACTGATGAGAATAAAGCAAAAAGTTGAGAGAAAGCGGCCTGAATTGGTCAATAGAAAGGATCTCTTTCATCACGACAATGCTAGACCACACACATCTTTAGCCACTCAGCAAAAATTAAGAGAGTTTGGCTGGGGGGTGTTAATGCATCTGCCATATAGCCCTGACCTTGCATCTTCAGATTTCCACCTGTTTCGGTCTCTTCAGAAATCTTTAGGTAGTGTCAGGTTATCATCAAGAGAGGACTGCCAAAACTACTTGTCGCGTTTTTTTGCTCAGAAGTCTCAAAATTTCTACAGCAACGGGATGACATGATCCCGATCTTCAAGATGGTAAAATTGCACATATATACTGTAATTAAATTTATATAAACTTTAAAAAAATGTCTTGACTTTTCATATAAAATGCGAAGAAACTTTTTCCCCAATCTTATATACTATCTTTTTTACCAAATTACACTATCTAAGTAAGGTTAGGATGTCCTTTCCACATATTAATATTTTCCTATATTTTTTTAAAATTCCCTTCACCATGTTACTATTTTTTTTCATTTGACCGCGTGGCGTAGTGGTCAGAGTACCTGACTTCTAAGCCGCGGGTCCTGGGTTCGAATTCCAGCCGGAGCCAACATTTGTGCTAAAACATAAATTGTTGGTTTTCGGGTCTGGTTGTGTTGTGATTGTTCCCCGTGTTTCTGACACTGCATCCTAGCCTACCTCCGATCTTATCGCATCAGCGTTACATCGGGCGCGGGTAGGTTGGGACGAGCGAGTGCCTCTGTGTTTGCGCGTACACTTGTGGCACTATAATATCTCCTGCGCAGTTGATGGCTCTCGTCGGCAGTTGTCGCCGTGGTCGAATTCCGGCTAGGAGAACACATCAATTTTACTAATTTGTTTACTTTATTTCTAAATAATTTGTATTCTAACCTCTTATTCATATCGCTGGGTGACCGTTTTCACAGTGTAAAATGGCATATCACAACCATCGTTTAACGTGTATAGTATAGTACAACTAGCTATGCTTGGCAATTTCGCCCGCGTAAAATGAGCTGAACACATGATGCAGTTTTCGACGTGGTACTTCGCTGACCTGAGTAATCACAGTTCGGCCATCCTCGGTAATGTTTGGTTTTCAGCGTGCGGCTCCTTAAGGTCGTAGCATGAAAAATTAGTTCTAGTCTCATATGCCATATAATTACACTATCTATCAGTGCCTTCAGACCGAAATACAGTAATATCTGCAATTAATGGCAGAATAACTAGCACTGCGGTGCTACTCGCCTCGACGGATTTCTGCATAAGGATCCTGCCATCACTAAACCTACTTAACTTGGAAGCAGTTGTTTTAGACTTGAAAAAGACATTAGAGATGATGCCATATGAAGATATATAGATTATATATGCCATGTCAGTTAATTTGTCTCTCTTTATTACTTTATAAAACCCCTTTCTAGATCTGCTTAACCCGCGGTGACACACAGCTGGTGTTGCCGCTAGTGTACGACGTGCAGAACAACAGCACGCAGCTGGCCGACAAGCGAGACGCCCAGCCGCATCTCATCGCCGTCAACTTGCATCTTAAGCGGTGAGACATCGACTTTAGTGTATTTTACTTTGCAAAAGTATTAGGTCTTAAAGTAGTTGAAAATTAAGAGCAGACTGAGCAGACTTATATAATATTGTTGAACAAGAAACGCAAATTGTCTGTGCACGAAGTACAGTGCATTCACCTAGTAACGCGCGCTTTCAGCTCTTGCGTATTGACCCATATACAATATTTTAATTATTTCAATAGTTTACAATTACAAGTCATTTCACGTTCGGCCACCAAACCTATCCGGGTGTACTCATTAACAATAACATTTTACCAATTTCACCTTTTTCCCAATTTGTATTATTTTACCAATTTTTTTACCATTTGAACCTAATGACGTGTGTCAATAGGTTCCAATGTACCTATGTAGTAGTCTCAGATAATACAAAACTTAGTCAAAAAGGAACTCGGATTTCATATTTTCGGATTATTTTACGCTGAATTTATTTGTTCATTTCACTATGAACTTTTCCAAACACAAGATTGTAGTCTAACTACTGTTTACCGCTAATGTTAATAAAATTGTACTTTAAATACAATTGAATCACAGTTTCAGGAGGATACGAAATATTTGTGTGGAAACGTGCATCATTTGTCATTCAGTACTAATTCTTAAATATTCGTAATTATATTTGATGGCAAAACTTGTCTTCTTTTTATTTCGCCCTCGTTTCTGTTTCTACTATGCATAAAAATTACGACAATAGCCCTCTGCATAATTCGCTTAGCAACTGATATTTTGTTTTCGCTTAGTGTCTAGAAGTGAACATCGTTCCGTAGGTCATCAGTGACAACACGACCTTTGTTATCCCACGAGCAGTACAGAAACAGCATTGCAGGTTATGGTGTTATTCTGCACGAAGAAAGGCTGTCCGTACAATAATCGCCTCTTACGAGACCTCGGTGGAAAAGAAGTATTCTTCTCTGCCGGACACCTGAGACATAAGTTCTTAAGTCTTATATGTCCGGTGATTACACTAGCTCCCAGTACACTTATGACCGATACACTAGTGCTGCATGTCCGAAGTGATGCTTTCAATTGCAGATTCAGCGAGTTCAACCAGCCGCACTCGGAGTGCACGCTGTGGCCGGCCGTGCGCGACCTGCTCACCAACTTCACGCTGCCGCAGGAGGCGCCGCAGCCCGCCGCGCCGCCGCCGCCCTAGCTGCAGCTGCCCGCGCCGCACCGCGCGCTGCACTGACGCCTGCCACCGCCGCCACCGACACCGCCACCGCCGCATGTATCTCTACATGACTTACAAACAATCAAACGGAACGGACGGTTACGAGTCGCAAAAAGTGATTTCTATTTATAGTATTGGGAAAACTAACAGGAATTCTCATTTTATACGTTAAGCCAAAACTATTTTCAGCCTTGAAAACCTAGCTATTATTTGAAATTGTTGTTATTAAGTGTAAAGTAAATATGATAACCTTGTTAGTCGTTATAAATTTGAATAATCCGATGTAAAAAAAACTACTATAGTACAATAATACATATTATTCCCATAAACTCCGAACATAGTATAGACTAAATTAGGTAAAGTAAAATTATAGACGTGTTCGTGATCCTTGTGTATTTCTACAATTGTTCAGGATATTCATTTTTGTTTTATTTATATATGATTAAGTAAAAAACAACATGTAATATAAACCTCATTAGTGATTATTGATTTTTATTTTTTTTCCTTTTGTTTTAATGAAAGATAGTGATGAGACGACTAAATCGGTCTCCCGATGGAAAATGCAATGTCTGCCCATAACAGTTGCGTTGTCATCCAGAAAATAGTACCACCAGTAATACTTTCCAATATCAAAGTTGTAGGTGAATAACCGATCTAAGCAAAACTATTAGGGCTCTCAAACTGCTTAAGAATGGCGAATCGCCGGGTGAGGACGGAATTACAGCGGAGCTTCTGAAAGCTGGTGGAAATCCGGTACTTGTTGTCCTGCAGACGCTGTTCGATTCCGTAATCCGCAACGGCGCTATGTCGGAAGCATAGGGTAAAAACGTGGTCGTTCTGTCCTTCAAGATGGGCAATAACGCCCTCTTGAAGAACTGTAGACTGATATCGCTTCTCAGCCGCATCTATGTACTGTTTTCGAGAGTCATTAAGTATCGTTTCGCAAACAGACTTGACTTCCAGCCTCCCGTACAAGTCGGATTCCGAAAAGGCTTTAGTACCATAGAACATATATATACCTATCGCCAGATTGTACAAATTACCGAAGAGTACAACCTCTGTCTGGCGTATTTGGACCATGAGAAGTCGAAATTTGGGCGGGTGCTACAGTCACTGCCGGATACGATATTAACATCAATTACGAATACATCACACCTTCGATTTGCCGACGACACAGTCATATTGGCAGAATTGCTGGAGGACCTTAGCGCTATGCTGTCCTGTCCTGTGCCAGTGACCTCAATAGTGTCTCTCAACGCGTAGGTTTTAAGATTAAGATGAACATGGACACGCCGAAGATCTTTAACATCCATGCCACACACCGGTTGTTGTTGGGACCACTATGATGGAAGTTGTCGACGACTATGTATATCGACGACAAATTGTCCAACTAGATAAGCTTTTGTTTTTTTTTCGTGGGGAAATCCTTCATGGATACCTCTTCGTTGCCCCGCGACGCACTCCTACCGGCTCAAACCCCACTGTATTCTTCTTATCGCCTTTTATCGGAACTACGGGAACGCTTTCGCACACTACCGCAGTCCCTACGACGATGGCCCTATGCGGGCCCCTTCTTTTTGTAAGGTGGAACCGGACCACTCCCTTTACCCTCCATTCCTTTAAGGACGCGCGGGAACACCGTGCGTCCCTCCTCGAGGCTTTTTATACTAGTAGTGGACCATCCCCGGGTCCACCACCAAAGCCTCTGTTATAGGGGGTGGAGGAGAGCCTGATAGGCCCTCCTCCGGCACCCGGCTCTCCGGCTTCGGATTGGAACAACGGCGTTCTGCTCTCTCTCTCTCTCCGCAGCTTCCTTCTGCGATATTACCTTTTCGCAGAAGGTAACGCCGGCACTCCACGACCTCTCGCTACTTACCATGGCCTTAATTAAGGCTGTCATCGAGAGGTCGTTCCCCACAATGGCTACGAGCTCTACACGCAGCTATTCCCAAGCTGGGCACTCCTCCAGCGTATGTTACGCCGTATCGTCGTTGCTGCCACAATGGAGGCACTCGTTTGTCAGCTCTCTTCCGGCTGTGCGGCACAAGTACCTCCCGAAGCATCCATGCCCGAGAGAACCTGTACCAGCCGGAAGGACAGTGACCCGTGCCGCCTGGCCATCCAGTAACCCAGGACCGGACGAACAGCTTCGACAGTCCTGCTGCCTGCCCTTGGATGGGCCAGTCGCTCCTTCCATTTTCCCAGCATAGACTGCCGAGAGTGGAACCTTCGCATTTCTAACATCCTTGGCGGGGGATAGTACCCTTGGTGTCGGAATTCCGAGCGTCACCGATACATAGACGCTAGGAACTCCGCCTCCAAATCCCAAGGAGGAGATTCCGCCAGTACGCACGCTGCCTCGTGGGAGATGGTGCGATATCCTCGTATGACCCCGACGGCCAGGTCTTCTCAGAAGAGCAATGGTTCTCTGCTTCGGGGTCTCCGACCAAACGGGAGCCCCATAAAGGGCCATAGACCGCACCACCTCCAAATACAGGCGGCGGGTATTCGAGTCCGGACCCCCGAGGTTGGGTAGCAACCGCTTTAGCGCAGCTACAGTTCCCATTAACCGCGGGGTCAGACGCGTGAAATGCTCGTGAAAGTTTCAGCGGCTATCAAGGATTAGACCGAGATACCTAATGCTCCTCACCTCAATTCGGACATCACTGACAACGATTTGTTCCCCCTGTGTCGGCGCTCTCCGAGGCCTGTGGAATGCAGATAAGCTAGCCCTGCTAGGTCTAACTTCGATCAAGAGGTCAATTGACGGATCTAACTCGGCAGGACAGCGTTCGGGAAACTGCGTCACATCTCGTCGAGTATAAAAAAAACAAAAGTTTTAAACCAGTGTGCGTTGCCAGTGATGACGTACGGAATGGAGACGTGGTCATTCACTGTAGGTTGCATGAGAAAGCCCAAATAAGTAGCTTAGCGATCTATGAAAAGGGATATGGCTCGGAGTTTCTCTGCGAGAATAAATCCGTAACGTTGATATCCAAAGCAGGACTAGACTAATACTAGTAACATAACCCTAAGGATTAGCAAGCAGAAGTGATTGGCCTGCCATATAGCCTTACCGTTGGGGAAGAAAGGTTCTGGAGAAGCAACCTCGTACCGGTAAACGCAGTGCAGCGATGTCTAGATGGAGCGACGACATTCACGATTTTGCAGGGAAGTCGATGGAAGCAGGTGGCTCAAGACCGTTTTTTGGCAATCTAAGGCCTATGTTCAACAGTGGACTAAGATAGGTTAAAATTATGATGATAAAGTGAATAATCCATCGCCAATCCGCCTGCCAAGCCTGGTGAAGGCTGGTGATGAAGAAGTATTTTGTTTTTATCATTATAAATTTAGAAATAACCCACAGTAACACACACACTTCACGATAATTGCGTCTTATGGCAGCGATCGTAATACTGAATGCGAATCATTTACATACGTCATCACAATTTTAGCGTGTTATATTGGTGATCCGAAAACTGTTCCGTCGTGTTAACAACCAGATGTTGTCATCTACACGGGAAATATAATAGCAACGATAGTATTAGTGATAACACAGGTGCTCAATCGTCTTTACTTTCATGTAGAATTTTTTGAGTTTGGTCAGTTGCAGGTTGCAGTAATTGAGTAGAACAAATAGAGATGCAAACCACGTACTAACGCGTCAAAAAAGCATATCCAGTACTCAATCGCTACGACGTAGATTTGAAACCAGTAAATATTTTTTTTGTCTCTTTTACTCTTAATTCGCTAGCATGGCGGCTTAGCGTCGATTTCAATGAGATGGCGATATTCGCGTATGTGGCTGTGGCCGTATGTGAAGTGGGTACGCTTTGCTAATCTACTCGTAGTATAATAGGTTTATAAAAAGATTTTTGTAAAAAGTTTCTTAAATGAAAACTCAAGACATTTTTTTAAAAGTTTATATAAATTCAATTCTAGTAAGTATGTGCCATTTTGTTTGATGACTTTTTGCCATCTTGAAGTTGGTGAAATGATCCCCTTTCTATAGAAATGTTGGGACTTTTGAGCAAAAAAACGCGAAAAGTAATTTTGGCAGTCCTCTCTTTATGTTAACCTGACACTACCTAAAGATTTCTGAAGAGACCGAAACAGGTGGAAATCTGAAAGTCCAAGGTCAGGGTTATATGGCAGATGCGTTAACACCCCCCAGCCAAACTTTTTTAATTTTTGCTGAGTGGCTTGATATGTGTGTGATCTAGCGTTGTCGTGATGAAAGACCACACACTTTCTATTGATAAATTCCGGACGCTTTCTCTCAACTTCTTGCTTTATTCTCATCAGTTGTTGGAAGTAGAGATCCGAATCGATGGTTCTGCCCGGCGGTAAAAGCTCATAATTAACAATGTCCTTCCAATCCCACTACACACACAGCATCACCTTATTGCGAGTTAACCCGGGTTTTGGCACAGTTTGTGAAGACTGCTCGACCTTTGACCACGACCTTTTTCGCACGTTCTTGTCATACGTGCTCCACTTTTCATCACCAGTTACTCGGTTTCATTACGTCTCAATAAAGAATCGCAAATGAGCACACGGCTCATTAGATTTCTTTCAGTGAGCTCGTGTGGCACCCAAATATCGAGTTTTTTTGTGTACCCAGCTTTTTTCAATTGGGTTAAAACTGTTTTGTGGTCATTTACCAATTCTTCAGCTATGTCGTAACTACTGATTTGCGATCTTGCTGTACTTTTTCAAAAACATTCCTTTTTTGCAATAAAATTTTAAAACGTATCGATTTCTTTAATCAGATTCACTAATTTTGTCAGAAAGAAAAACAAATGAAAAATAGCTGGAAACAACCTTTTACTAATTTGTTTCTTTTCTTGAAATGTAACCTTTTTAATGTCATCAAAACCAATCAGATACAAATAGTACAGGCAAAGAGATTTTATTACAAGTTTATACATACTATATTCGAAAAGACTTTCTCCCCGACCTATATCAATGGTTGCATAGTTCAAAAAGATACAATTATCACAATACATCCAGATGCGTTAAGTAATATTTTATGTTTTTCATATATTAGCTTCTGCTGGGCTCGCTTTTACGATTTAGTTGGAACGCTATTCACTGAGCCACGCGGTTTTCCCTAGAGCGTTTTAATATGAGGAGATTTTGTAATAATTATCACTTGGTAGACGGATTACACAATAATATGGTCGTGTCCATTCACAAATGTATGCATTCCCTTAACCGTCTCATGTAATACCGGACGATATGGTGTAATGGATTCTTATGTAACGTCATCACGTGGCTAAAATGCCATAACTCCTGCGGTTTTCTAACATTCAGCTTCGCGTGCGTCGTGCGTGATCTGTCGTGCTATTCATAAGGAATCCATTTGTCTGTTACTACATATCACAACGGGTCCTACGTCGTCATGTTCTTAATCGAGGCATTTCTTATTAAATATTTCTACACGGAGATTCAACGTAAATTAAGTTAAGAACTTTTTTTAAAGTTTGACAAATTGATTATCAGTTTGCATGTATATGACAGATATAGTTTTAGAAACATGAGATAATAATATTGAATGGTTTTGGAATTCTTATAAAATTTTAGCGCTATGTAATTAAAATTGATCTGCTTTTATCGAGTTTAAATATGACATCGTCATCTAATCAACACGTTGGTTCATTAGAAACAATTCTCAATTTTCAAAACAGAGATGTGGTAAGAAGCAAGTAAAATTTTATCAACTGTTTATATATGAATGTTCGCAACATAATTTCACAACTAGATAAGTGTCTACTCCACATGACTGCTTAAGTCGGCTAAGAGCCAATATGTGGCGTTATGTATACACGTATATGTATATTCAATACACATGGTTGTTACTTGCACTAAGGACTAAAAATAAACTTGTAATTTTGTGAACTATGACAAAGCCGATTGTTAGTTTATTTTCTTATTAATACGAAGGGTTCTGGTTAAAATTTAATAATTATTGAAAAGTTTATTAGTTTATCTTATAGAAGTCCATAATTTTTGTATATTTAAAATAATTCTATAAAAATTAAAAAAAAATTAAAATATCTCTTACCTTGCTCTTGTACCACAAGACAAGTAGTGACAATACCATACTTTGTTGAGCGATGAAATGTCTGATCAAATCTGATTATTTACTTTTACTTTTACTCACGTTTTCTTTTTTTAATTATTTTGCATATGTTTTGTGTTTATAATAATTTTGTTTTTGTAAAATCAGCTGTAACACAGATCTGTGAGCTAGCACAATTCGATGCTAAAGACATTCTTTATTTTTTTTCATTATGTAAAATGTGTTTGCTTTTAGTTTTTCGGTTAAATAAATTATTATTTCAAATAGAGTTACTAAGTTTAAAAAATAATTACATTCAACGCAAAAATAATAACGTAATACTATTGTTAAATAATTTAAAAATATTTATTTATTATTTGCGAGATAGCAGAGTCAGTGGTCGGTGGTGTGGTCGACAACCCACATACCGGGCATGGACAATGCTGCCGGTGGGCTGCCGCGGCGGCGTATTGCTGGACGTCGACGCTTGCGTTTAGGAGCGCTAACTCTCGGTGCCTTCCTTACTATGCATTGTCGGATTGTAGCTGCAGCACTTACAGGAGGATTCTGTAAGTTCTGTCTCCATAATTAATTGTACGTTTACAAGACCTAAATAGCTCTTGTGTGTTTTTCTTATACCTAGTACTAGGTGGATTGAAAAGTACTCGGCCTAACACAGATCCATTCAATTCTAAAAATCAAATCTACCCACATTATTTAGTTCAGTTCAGACTAGTTCATTGTGTGAAGTTCGAAACGTGTGCGATAATTAGTTGTGATTTTATAAATTTATTAACAAAGTAATCGGTCATAATTTCCGCGAATGGAGCAAATCGAGCAGGGTGCCGTCATTAAGTACCTCCATAAGAAGGGGCTATCATCAAAAGCCATCCATGATGACATGGTCAGTACATTAGGCGATTGTGCTCTGTCATATTCATCCGTCAAAAAATGGATAGCAGAATTTAAGCGTGGTAGAGAGAGTGTGAAAGATGAACCCCGCTCTGGAAGGCCTTCGACGTCAACTACTGACGAAAATATTAAAAAAGTACTTGATTTAATAATGGGAGACCGCAGATTAAAAATTAGAGAGATAGCTTAGATATTATAGGCATCTCTTATGAACGAACTCAAAACATCATTGTCAACGAGTTGGGTTTCCACAAGGTGTCTGCGAGGTGGGTTCCGCGACTGCTTTCAGTTGAACAAAAAAGGACGCGATTGACTATTTCACGCGACTGTTTGGAGTTATTTGAAGCCGATGCAGATGATTTTTTGAATCGTTTTGTTACTATGGACGAAAAATGGGTTCATTACTGTACACCGGAAACAAAACAACAATCAAAACAGTGGAGAAGACCTGGTTCACCACCCCCTAAAAAGGCTAAGTCGATTTTGTCGGCAAATAAGGTGATGGCTTCAGTATTCTGGGACTCGAAAGGTGTGATTATGATTGATTATCTTGAAAGGGGTCAGACTATAAACTCTGATTACTACTGCACCTTACTACGTCGTTTACAAGAGGAAATAAAAGAAAAACGTCGAGGAATGCTCAGAAGAAAAGTCCTGTTTCATCAAGATAACGCCCGTGTTCACACGTCAGTACAGTCAATGGCTGGAATTCACAACTGTGGCTTTAAACTGTTACCGCATCCGCCGTATTCACCTGATCTGGCACCATCAGACTTCTTTCTGTTCCCTAACCTAAAAAAGCACTTGGGAGGTCAAAGATTTTCGACAAACGACGAGGTCAAAGCAGGCTGTAGACGCATATTTTGACTCTAAGGAAGAATCATTTTTTTTAACGGTCTAAATGCTTGGAAGGGGAGGTGGCAAAAGTGTATTGAACTTGATGGTGATTATGTAGAAAAATTAAAAAATATAACTGATTTAGTATGTGTTTATTTTCTTGGTTAGGCCGAGTACTTTTCAATCCACCCTCGTATAACGTAGGGATAGGCTAACGAAGACAATTATTTTGCAGTTTAATACGTTAAGCGAGTTACAATTGATGAGTAAATATATCTCTTCTTCTGTTATTCTGTCGTCACTGTTTGCGGGGTGAAGCATCTATTTAATAGAGAAAGTAGCGTACATGGAAGTTGTATTCTTTGAAGTTATACTTCTTTAGGCGCGTTTAGTAGAGGGTAAAATTGAGGGTTGCGCGCGCAGCCCGTTACGAAAGTCGGCTCGGTTGGCGCAGTGGCTAAGCCCTTGGCTTCTGCGCCGCGGATCCCGAGATCGATTTCCGCACGGGACAAATATTTGTATGGCCTACAGAAAGTTGGTCCGGGTCTGGGTGGTTTGTGCATGTGGAATTTATATCTGTGAAACATACCCACTACGCAGGAGAAATCCTACTGTGGGGCATCGATTTTTTAAATTAAAAAAAAAGTGCGACGTGTTGAAGTTAGCCATCAATGATAACGGAAGTGCTACAAACATGATAAAGATAGCTAGCAATGATAAATAACAATATAAATTAATTTTACTGACTACGCTTGCTCGTAGAAGTCACAGATTGTGAACGTGTTATGGGTATTATATCTAACGTACAGGGGGGATGAAACTCCTGTTATAGACCTAACATTACAATTTTGACTGAAAGTGCTGACTGTAGGGCCCCGAAACGCAACTTCAGTGAAAGTTTTATATAAAGTTTTAATAGATGGCGTCGTTGCATGGAATGGTGAGAAATATTTTTCTTCTTCTTTATTGATCCTGGCATTTAGCTACCAAATCGAGCCATTTTTGTAAATGTCGAGTAATAATTAAATTATAACAAAGACTTTATTTCGGTCAACAGTAAAATGATAGTAGACTTTTATTGAAGATTTAGTGGACTAATGAATGATGATGGAGATGAAGATTTGCTGAACTGATGGAGACAGACGAAAAATCTAATTTTGGTCTTGAATTGAATGTTTCATTCACTGTAAACTTTCACAAGCACTTGCTGTATAATAAAGTATCAATATTAAACATCAAAACTCAAAATGTACACAACAATTACAAAATTCAATAAAAACACTACCGCCACCTTTCGAGTTGGCGCCAAAAGTCCGACATTATAAATAGAATTTATTATTAGTTATTTAAATACATAGATTATATAATTCCTAGACAATAGATTATTTAATCTATAATTAAACCTTTATTAATTTTATTTAACATCTTTTTTTTATCGTCCTTTAAACTAATGTAGAGTATCGGCACGCGGTTTGAAATTTCATAGTTATTTTCGTTTTTTTTTACGCCAAAGAAGTATGTCTTCTTACGTGCGTACATAAATACACACCGTTTTTTTTTAAATTAAATTCGCATTATTCGTTACATTATCACTGACTGACGTTCTCGTTAATCACAGTCGTGAGACCTCTGCAGCTCATCTTAATGTCATATTGAAAAATAGTCCTGAATATTATTATTATACGAGTAAGTACATTAACAAAATAAAATAACGGATTGTGATGGATACTGAAGCGATGACCACTATTATTTTATGTATTATTTAATCAAAAAACTGACTATGCTATTTTAAGAGTTTCATGATTTTCTCATGGATCCCATTATCAGAACTCGAATTTATATGAGACCACCCTTTTGGTACCATCTTTCTAATAAAATAAGAATCTTAAAAATCGCTTCATAATCAAAGACATACACATAAATACATATACATACATACGTTAATACATTGAAAACAAAATAATCCCTCCTCATTTTTGAGGTCGGTTTATAATTAAAAAGAATATCAGTTGTTTTCATGTTCTTCCTTACACTGGCGGTAATATTACTGGCCAATCCTCTACGTCACTTTGAAGTGTACCTGGGTCAGTGGAGCATCAGTGGACCCGGCCGCGCTTTCCGGATTATACCAATGTTGGATGGTAAGGATTTTTAATTGCAAGTTTATGCACAATGGTTATTTTAGTTTAATAAGATATGCGTAATGTTTAAGAATACTATGTACATATGGTCAGATTTCTCTTTTACTACAAAAATTTTACTTTTACAAATTAATTTTAACATTTCGATTATTTCACATAAGTGTGTCTATCCCAAAATGATAAACGTAATTGTTTAAAATTACGGACTGTTTATACTATAAAGTATCTAGTAGTCTAGAATCAGAAAAGAAAAAAACTCAATTTTAACGGTCACATAGAAATTATGATATATAGAACCCGCAAACTTATGTATATATTCAAGAGATTACGTAATGTAGCTGAAACAAACATTATTAGAATATTAATATATAAATATAGAAATATAGAACATTAATAGAAACATTATTAATGTATAGAATCACAGCGTGGGGACAGCTACATGAATACTTTTTTAACCCGAGAGAGCTCAGAGCTAAGCGGTGCTCAAAACGTCACTTTCCCTACCTATACTTCACGTTTTCAACATGTTTTCTCTACAAGAAATAAAAAGTCCATGCAACTCGACCGTTTTATATTTTTTTCACGGTATGTAGGCAACATTTTCGGCTATTTAATGATCTATCTGTAATAAAGGGAAAAAGACGCAAGGATGCTATATGTCAAACAGAACCTCATTCACTCAGTAACACTAAGCTGCTAATAGTACAGTGCTGTATAGTCAGTAAATTGAGTTAAGGTGAAACCTTAACTTTCCTTCATTAGATGCTTTTAGCATCTGATAGATGAATTAGTGGCGGGGTTAAGAGGACATTCGCATTGAAGGATATATTTTATATAAAAAAAATACGTTGGAATCCGAACCAAGTACCGAGACTAGGTAGGCAAAACTGATCGCTGAGCTCAGACGCTAAGCCGTAATTACAGAAAAGTAAATTTTAAGTAATTTTGAAAGATAATTCTTTATTTGTTAAGTCTGAATACTATTTATTAACTCATTTTAGTGAATATGTGATTTTACGCCATTTTTTCATTTAACGGTAGCTTATCCACATACAGTGTGTGCAGTGTGTATTGCCTCGTAATTTTGGTCCGTAGTGGTATACGTAATATTTGCCATACTACAGTATTACCCTGCAGCTCAACATGTTATTATTATTGTAACGATTATGTACCCATATAAATAACTATTAATTTTGACAGGTATTGGTATAGCAATATGTATAAACGCAATTGTTAGAGCCATTACTTGCTGCACTATTGCAGCTATAGCTGCAGTGTATGTCGTGCGATCGGTTGGAGATGACAAACTACCTTTTACGTATTGCAGGTAAGATAAAAGATTATTTTTAAACTCCAGAATCATGTCGATCGATTCAAAAGCACATAAAAATAGATTGAATACCGGTTTTATTAAAACTGTGCCCCATGAATTAAAAACTACCTTACATAGTAGTTTTAAACGAAGAAAGCCCTGCTCATAATTAAGACGTTTATACGAGTAGGTTGCCATTTCACTATTTTATAGTTAGTTACTGTAATAGAATCAAGCATTACTTTGCGGAAATCCATTATAATATAAGAAAAGAAAGTTAATTTGCTAAGATCTTAGAAAATTAACGTTCTTTCCTTTATTTATATATTTTCTAGAAGGGAAATCGAAAGATTTATTGGTTAAGACTTTTATCCATTTAATATTTTAGGTTTATTTTTTATTTTTACAGGGATTTTAATTTAAAACCATACGATCCCATTTTTAGGGACTTGAAGACTGTTATGTTCCCGAAGGTAGATTTATTATATTTTAAATTTTTTTACATTTTGTTGCGATAACGAAATACATTTTATTTAATTTCAGCCTATATTAGAAACAAAAACTGAATTTACAACTCATGGGTTTTATAATCGAGTTTGGAGAAACTATACATATGAAAGGTAATGTAGTACAGTAATTTATATTTTTAATATAAATAAAAGAACGTCGTGTCTCCATACCAAGCAATGATCGATTATAGTTAAGTTCTTCAAGACTCATCAGAGAGATCAAAGAAAATCTGAAAATATGCATCATTTCTGTTACTAATTATACTCATACCTACTGCATACTTAGTATGTAGAGATTGTAAAAAATAAAAACGCCGTGTGGTGGCCGTTGGTGCCCTAAGACATGCTGGTTTCCTCAGGATGTTTTCCTTCACCACAGAGCACGTGAAATCAGCACTGTTTTTGTAACCCGTAGCCCGTAGCCCGTCGGCTTTCATAGCTTCATCGAAAGAGACCCACGAGCTGAGGGCCGCGAGAATCAGTATTAAAACTGCAGAACAATTTTCGAGATGCCCACACCGGGATCGAACTCAGATCACTTGCGTACTATGCAATTTAAAGCGAGTACCCAGCCACTGACTTATCAAGGTTTTCCATTAACTAGATATAAAAAAGTTTGCATGCAATTTAAATGAATTTTTTGTAGAGTTAAAATTGCAAGAAGACGGAAAGCACTACAAATACAGATGTGTAAAGAAACTTACAGCGGTGGTTATCCTCCGTTGTTTAGTACCCCAGCTTATAATTTCTTCTAGTGAGTACAGTTTGTAATGAATCAATTCAGATACATCATTAATCTTAGTTGTTTACTTAAACATTTTCATAATATTACAGTGTGGAAGTCCTATCGTTACGATCTGACTACGGCTTTAATTTTAATACGCCTTTGGTGATTTGTATAGTTTTTACCTGGACTGTTCTGTGGGTGTTAATAACTATAGAGGGTTTTACGTATGGGAGAGTAAGTAGCAGAGTTTAGTTAAATATTTTTAATTTAATACTGACGTTGTCGGAAGAAGTGCTGTAACGGTGCACTTTTGGTCACGGCTATTTTTTATATTTTACACCTTTTTAAACTATAATACACAGATGGTCTGGAACAACATGCATTTATGGTTGGTCGCCGTTCCTTGGATATGGGTCATTCTATTAGTGGTTATGGCCGTAATAAATTTGACCAGCTTAAACAGAGGTTTGGGAAAAGTTTTTCGCATCGGTGCAAAAGAAGCAATGATCGTAAGTATATAATATTTACATAATTACGTACGTAAGTGTATAAATATTTAGTACTCTTTGATTTTATTATTTATTTAGAATATTTCTTTCTTCTATCACGTTGCTGGTGAATAAATAATTTGTATTTCAGGTAATAACTGATGCTGTTGAATGTGCTCTTTACATACATTCGGCCAGTATTGGAACTGAACTTATCCATGGCAAAGGATTGAACCATTATGGTAAACAAATAAACTATTTATTTTAATAAGAACAATTGTTTTAGATCGAAATTAATAAATCGATTATGTTGCTAACAGCATCGGGACATATAGATCCCCGCTTGAACAGTGAGAACGTTTGGCACTCCGGTGTGATGCTTATTCTGGCAGCTCTACACACCGGCGGCGCGACTCTCTGCGCACTCGTCGACTGCGTTCAATCGAACCCAAAGCAGGTCTACAACATGTATGAGAGTGAGAACTTTAAGTTGTAGTTTTAATACAATCATTTAATATTTATATACTAAATTTATCGTACTATTACACTCCACATGTAACCGTTCCCGTCTTGCGAATTTATCGCTAAACTGTAGTTTTAATTTCTTCATAAAACTAACTCGAGACAATGATCACACGCGGTGATACTGATATAGAACTGGCCAATTAATAATAGTAATAGCAATAAGTAGCAATTAATAGTAATTTAAAATGATAAGATTTTTTAAACTTGGGTTCAACAAGCTTCTCTGTTTTAGGCACGTTATGGATTATACCTATGTACTCGAAATGTGCAGTTGTTGGTAACTACTCACATCTTTTGTAAGTACTCATTGATATTTATAAACATAATATTAATCAATATCCTCATCATGTAATATCTGTTTATCTATCCTAAGGTCGACCTTACTATTTGGCGGAATGATGTTTTCTTACATGACTGTTGCTTTTGTACTGCTCAAGACGGCGCTCCACACTATTTTCGAATATAGAGTAAAATTAGTGTAAGTACACAACATTAAACAAGATATCATTTATTCAAAGAACTTTAAATATTTTTGTCTGTTTTTAGTTTCGTGGAGCAAGCAGTGATTGCTGGGTTGATTTTAACTTGCATGACATTAAGTTTGTTATTTGCAACTAGCGTAAGCTGATTTATATTTTTTTTACATTATTATTTGAAAAGCAACATACAAATGCCTGTACTTTTTTTGAAAGAATAGTACTTTGCTACTTAGCCACGCAATCTATTCTGTCTTATTAGATTGTGTAGCTAGTATCTTTTGAAAGAAAAAAAACCATATCCGAATGAAATGCCATGAGTACGAAGGGCGGCTGATATGTTCGCGAACTGAGGTACTTAACAATGACTCCTCATCTTAGGTGTGGTAGCACTAATTGCTGCATGCTATTCGTTAGTAGTATAAATATACTCTTATTTTAATATTATGGTCATTATTCAATGTCCTGTGGAAGGACTCACATCATTTCAGCAGAATGCCGTCAATTTTCACAATTTTGTACCCACATCTGTGATAAAGTACCTCATACAGAAAAGAAAACGAAGAAAGAAATTTTTGAAGCCATGTCTTCAATGCTTCTGTGAATCTGTGACATCTTCTTCCGTGAATCTTCAATGAATCTGAGCCTTCGTAATGGTAAAAAAATGGGCTCGCATATACGTTATTCATAATTGGTATAACATCCCGGCACCTACCCATGCTACTTTGATCTGATAAATGCAACGGTGAAGCTTCAATGACAAAATACTAAAAAAGTCTATTCAAAACTTAAAAATTATTTGTTTTGTAAAACTTTACGTATTTTACTTTATTTATTTTATCCTACTACGGCGTCATACTAACAAATTTACTTCGCAACAGATTTCCTTAAGCTTCATGTTATCCAAGTACTTGCGAGTTCTTTCGATGGCAGCTCAAAGGAAAAACGCCCAATTAAATTTATGAGTTCATACCCTCGATCAGCTGTATCACAGGGTTTTAAGCAAATTCTTTAAGTCGACATATCTCCTACAGGTATCACGCTACGAGGCTCATTATATTTTTTGGGGCATATACACATCGTCCCTAAGCCCAGCCTGCCGGGATGTATAGGACATTACGAATGACCCTGTATATTCGCAAAATTGTGGCAGATAGCAGAAGAGGTGCAGATCACTAAAAATGGGTTGGAGTGATTATGCTCGTGTAGTCGAATGTCGATACATATCTAAAGTCACGCCTTTTTCTCATTGGGGTAGGCAGATACCACATGTTTCCACTTGCTGCATTCTTGACACACATCGTTGGCTTCTTCTACTTTCATGAGCGTTTACATAGAACATCGTCGATTGCGTGTCGGTTGGATTTTGACATAGCCTTTCCGTAAAATGTCTTCGATCTGATCGCGATACGTTCGCCTTCGTGATATTTGAATATGAGAAAAATTGGTGCGCGTTGGGTATCGAAAATGTTAACGCCTATCGACAAGCAGCGGCGACTCGAGTATCAAAAAGAATTTTTGGAGTTAACCGAAGACAACCTTTATGAAACGTGTCGTAACTAACCCGGAAACAAGAGTTCATGTCGTGGAAGAAGGGAGAAAGAGAAAGAGAGAAGGGAAAAGGAAAAAGGGCTGCAAAAGAAATTCAATGTGGGAAGGTTGGCTTCAAACTTCATGGGTTTTTTAGGAACAGCGTGGTTGTTTTACTGATGAATTACCTGCCAAAAGTCCGCCAATCCGCATTGAAGCAGCGTGGCGAATTCTTCCCGGCTCCAAAACCCCGTCCCAGAAATGAGAGGAGGCCTGTGCTCAGCAGTGAGACATTTATAGGCTGATACTTTACCTTTTTTTTATCTGCCAAAGAATACAACTATAAATGGCGAATATTCCGCAAAATTATTGGCTCAGGTACGTGAGGCAATGGTCTAGTACGCTTGTTTGTTAGACAAAGCGCCTGTTCACACATAACGCGTTTAGACCAGGCGCTTTCAGTCCAAAAAAAAATCTTTTTCTGTTTTCCAATTTGAAAAAGTTGAGTTACGAGGCCGGAGATTGAGCTATGACAAGCACTTAAAGTCGGCTGAATAATGCCATTTTGGAGACAAGGAATATTTTTCAGTGAAAAGTGTATTTTACTTGGAGAGTACATAAAAATATACTTTATATGTATAATTATAATCAAAAGTTCTGTTACCAGGGCGGTGTAGCACTGTTGGAAAGTGTAGACGCTATCATGTGCGGCTTGTCGACACCGTACGTGTGTCTGCTTGAGCTGGTCGGCTTACTGTATGTGTACCGCGGCCACGACTTTGTCTCTGACATACACGTCGCTACAGAAGACAATACGTGCTCCACGAGAATTGGCACTCAGTGGCAAATGATACCATTCATTACTTTTGTATGTTTGTATTTATTTTAAAAATTCAAAAAATATATATGATTTATGTAGAAAGACGAGTAGCACTAATTATTAAAATGACGGTTTACATCCGCTATACTAACTCAGTTTAACACTCGTTAACGACTTTTTAAAATTCCACTGTTGAATTAGCCTTTCCCAAGAATGGAGAGTATTTGCTATAATCACCACGGTTGAAAGACGAATTGACGATCGCAGTATCGGACGCCACACTCGGTAGAAGCTGCAACCTCTCACTACTTTACATATTTTTGGTCTGGTATTTTTCGCGGTGATTAGGTGAAATTTCTCAGACTTACGACGCTCCCGGTATAAGGGCTAGATGGTGGATTTACTTACGCCAGGCGATAACACTTGTAACGTATTTCGGCATTTAAAGATCAGAAGTTGAAGTAGCAGTGGCCCAGTCACATAACTAGTTGAACCACCTATAACAGTTATAGAAGAGATTCTCGAGTAAGCTTCGAGCTGGAAAAACTTCTCAGTACATGATGGACGATAACGACGACGATGATGATTGACTATTTACGTAAACTGGCTCCGCGGTTTCAACCGCGTAAAATAAGCCAACCAGATGATTGCGCCGTATGGCATAGTACCTCTCTGACCTGAGCATTCACTGTTCAGCACAGCTCCGTAAATTACAGTTGCTTAAGGCCGTAGCATGAAATTTTATAGCCTAGAATCCTTCATCGATGAACGGGCTATCTAATATAAAAACGATTTAGTACTTCCTGACAGTCCTTATTATAGAAGGTAAAAAAAATGTAATCAATCACACATTTGTGAATATTCTCCAATACTAATTTGATAAGACGGCAGCCGCAGTGTACAACCCGAAAGTTATTATCATTAATGTAAGAGTACATGAATAAAATAACAATTCATATATTTTCTATGTGTATGACATTATCACTATAACAATATATAACCGATAAATTGTATTTTTTGCAGATTGTCATGATTTTAAAACTGACGGTCCTAAGGCATAGCGAATTACCCGAGCGTTTCATGTATATGGCGCTTACGCCCTTAGCGGTCGTGGTACTGTCGGTGCCGCTGCGCGCGTGTAACAACGTCTATGTTTTCCTGCGCTCTACACACCGCAAACGAAATCGATAATGCCTGAGCTCTATCTAACAAAATCGATGTATTTGTAATTGTCACTAACGAATAAAATCTGTACGTCAATTTGTTTTATTATTATTATAGGAATTTTAGTCTCTTTATCAGCTTTAATTTCTCATATAGGGGATGATTGGGTTTAAATAATAGTAAAAAAGCATTGATTGTTGAAAATAATGTTTATTTCTTCAATCGTTTAAAATATAAATATGAATCTTTGTACATTGCATAACGATGCGTACACATAATGATTACCGATGCTCAAGAATTGACTCCGCATTGGTTTTAATAATGAAGAAAGATATTCGAGGACATTGATTTAAAAATAGAGCCTCGAAGGCAGGGCGTAGGCCACGCTGCGCTATAGTACAATTAGCTCGGAACGAAGTCAACGCACTTTGACTTTTATTCCATTGCATAAAATAACCAATGAACATTCATTTAAACGTTCACATGAAGCGACAAGGCAAATATTAGGAACGGTTTAAATCGATAGCAGACGGATAAGGTAGATTAACAAATACAACAATATTCTACCTATGTATGAGGCTTATTCCATGATTAAATTAAAATATCACAATATGTACATATTATTATAAAGACTATATCGATAATATCAATTACTCTATGTGACACGACGCTTGTTGACAATAGTTTACCCATGTATACACAGATCCCAGAAACTGGCCACTGATTTGCATCCGCCAGAGTAGTGGAGAGAATTATTCGAATCACGACAAAGAAACAGATTTACACGTTAACGCTGCCTTCTATTTACAAGTACCGTGTAGTGTCTCGTTTCTACATTATAAACTACAATCTCAATAGATAAATCACTAACATTAGATCAAAATACAATTTTAAGGCCGTTTCTTTTTTCACTATGGTAATACTATTATAATAAATTATTAAAACCTCGTTTTCATAACCATCAAACCAAGGCACTTCGATACCCTTAAAACTGTTTAGCCCAAATCGAATTACGTTAATTGCCACATCCCTGTTATAAATTAGCACTGGTTTATAATTACTGAAAAAAAAATTACGTCGACCGCTCGCAGCGGCGTCGGTTCAGTGTCACGTGGTGCGATCGATAGTTCCGGATCACAAGCAGTCGATATGTGGAACGTCACTAGGCGCTGGTGCTTTGGCGGGAGGTGGGGTGTGACTAGCGGCGCGTGCGCGTGCGTCAGAAGCGTCGCAGTGCGGCGGGCGCGCGGCCCGACGCGGCCTTGCGCGTGGGCTGCACCGACAGCGGCGCCACCAGAACGTCACCGCCGCCATCGGCGCCGCTGCCGCCGCTCGCGCCCATCTCCTACGAACACAAAACCAGGCCTCAGAAACTATATCTTCCCTTGTCCTGTTCCGGATAAACTAAAAATATAAAGTTGATCATGAATAACGGGTTGACCTAAAAAGATGCACTTGAATTTTGAATTCTACTTTATAACAGGGAAATAAAACGGTCGACTAATGTCACTGATATACAAAAACGTAGATCACAAATTCCGACTAAATAATCTTATGCCCACGTCATAAAGTAGTTTTTTAAAAGAAATCAACTACCGTTTACGACTCTTTTTTTAGGACGTTTTTAAGTAGCTGATCGTTTATCTAGTTTTTTGTATATAAGGGGACTACAGTGTTATATTTCTTTTATTTATCAATAACTGGATCTTGCGACATCTTTCCCGGAACCATGATTTAATTTATTCAAAGATTTTTCTAACAGAAAGCATGAAAAACGAGCACACAATTACACACGTTATGTCAAATAAGTCACGGTGACCTATAGATATAATAATTTGTGAAGAATCAAGACTGAAAGTGCCAGTTGTCACCATAAGCACAAAAATTGGTATACTTCTTAGTCATCTTCAATGGCATCGTAAAACCCCAGATTTCTAATTTAGAGTTCGGCCACACATTTCTGTATTGCAGTGATAAATCCAGAAATGTCACTAGAATACGTCTGCTCCGGATGAAATTACAAGGTAATTATGTAGATTAAGACCATGAGCTGGATTTAAAGCCTATGCCAATAAGCCACACACAATCCTATCAATACAAAAACTGTTACAAAAATTGAAGCAACAAACAGGTATACGACTCAGCATGATGCTACTGTAGTCTTGCTGCGGCGGTGATAATCTGTTAGGACCATTAACAAAATTCATTATATCAATTTTTCTATTAATTATCTTTGCACCAGCTCTTTTTGGCCCTGAACGAACTGTTAACGATATTCATACAGTTGTTTCGTGACATTAATTTTGAGAATCTTAACCAAATTAATTCAAAATCAGTCCTTTTTTATATGAAATATTTTGTAATTAGTGTTGCTTAATTTTCTCCATCTATTCATAGTAAAACTCATGTCTAAAATTTAAGCTAAAGTCAATAAATACTAATGATATTATTTGTTAGGAATAATTGACTTCTATCTTATAGTCAAAATAGCGCCCAGTGATCTATAAAAACGACAGAAGATTTCAGGACTGCAGTAATCGGAGGGACACCGTAGATGTGCGCGCAGCATCAACAAAAACGAAAGTTGAAATCCTACCATCAGTAAAAATGCTGCCACTTTACGCTTTTTTTTAAAGCGTAGTAATTTCTATTCCAGCCCAGAGCCGTGGTAGCTCAGGGGCTAGGCGCTCGCTTTAAATTTCATAGTACGCGAGTGACCTGGGTTCGATCCCCGGTGCCGGCACCACTAAAATTGTTAATTGCAATTTTAAGTGCTGACTTACCACGTGCTCGGCGGTGAAGGAAAACATCGTGAGGAAACCTGCATGTCTGAGGAATAAAAAATATTTCGAAGACATGTGAAGTCCGCCAACCCGCATTGGAGCAGCGTGGCGGATTCTTCCTAGCTCCAAAACCCTCTCAGAAATGAGAGGAGGCCTGTGCTCAGTAGTGGGACATTTATAGGCTGAAACTTTACTTTTTTTTTTAATTTCTATTCTGCCTTTAGATGCTACGAACCATAATATTGACTCTGCGGACACCTGTATTGACCTTATAACTGTCTCCTCCAACGAGTATGTTGTCAATTATGGCCAATTTCCTGCTTCTGGTTTCTGAGGGCATGATTTGCTTTTTCTCTCATATAAATTAAAGTCTCCCAAGCCTTCACCAGTGTCTACTCTATACCCATTCGAAGAATGCTGATACCACAGACTGGTCTTCTGTATTTACAGGGGCCGCTGTCGATAATAAAATTGATGCTCTTAATAGTAATTTATCCGAACTCTTCGACAAACATGCACCTAAGCGTACTATCAGACTTAGACGTCCTCCTGTTCCGTGGATTACAGTGGGCGTACGAATGGCTATGACAAAACGCGATAGAGCTTTTCGTGTATTCAAGCGCAACCGTACTGATGATAAATGGCAAGCCTATAAGGCTGCGAGAAATCGACGCAATCAGATGGTGAGAGCAGCTAAACGCCGTTATATCCATGAACAAGTCCTCTGTTCATCTTCGGCTGACATATGGAAGTTTCTCAATACACTGGGATATAGAAAATCTCAACTAGACTCCAATAACCCACCTTTTTCTCCTGATGACTTCAATCGTCATTTTTTGTCCGATCAGATTTTATCTGATAGTTCTAGAGCTAATGCTATCTCATTGATAACTTCCATGCCTCATTATTCTCATGGTAATTTCACGTTTTCTCCTGTCAATGAAGATGAGATACGAAAAATAATTTTGTCTATCAAATCTAAAGCTGTGGGCTGTGATGATGTGAGAAGGACAATGGTTTTACTCATAGTTGAGTCTATTTTACCCGCAATAACTCACATCATAAATTTTTCGCTGGCATGCGGCACGTTTCCGACTATCTGGCGCAAAGCCTATATTATACCCCTACCTAAATCTTCTGATTGTAGCCTTCTTACACATTTCAGACCTATTTCTATCCTGCCCTTTCTATCTAAGGTTTTAGAAGCTGTTGCACATAAGCAAGTTTCTGCCTTTATTTTCAAAAATAATATTCTCTCCCCATTTCAGTCTGGTTTTCGACCTGTTCATAGTACAACTACTGCTCTTCTCAAGGTTACTGAAGATATCCGAGAGGGTATGGAAAATACCAAACTGACAGTCCTAATCTTAATAGACTTTTCTAACGCTTTTAATGCAGTCGACCATGACATCCTGCTAGCCCTTCTATCTCATTTGAATATCTCGTCTTCAGCCCAGGAATGGTTCTCATCGTATCTTCGAGGGCGTCAACAAGCTGTGCGTACTGGCCAAAAAGTGTCGGATTGGTGTGATGTGCTCACTGGCGTTCCTCAAGGCGGTATTCTCTCTCCTCTTCTGTTTTCCATTTTTATCAATCTTATCACATTGAATCTCAAGTGCTCTTACCATCTATATGCTGATGATTTGCAACTATATACGCAAGCGGTGCCATCGAAAATCCATAATGGTATATCTTTACTAAACAAAGATTTACAGTACATTTATAATTGGTCCGTAGTGTATGGTATACATGTGAATCTCTCTAAGTGTCAAGCAATTATCTTAGGCAGCTCTAGACAATCAAGCAATTATCTAGGCAAATCTTTCCACATTACCATCAATTGTGTATAATAACAATGCCATTCCATTTTGTTCCAATGTTAAGAATCTTGGCTTGTATATTGATAGTTGTTTAACTTGGAACAAGCATATTCAGGAGGTAAGTCGTAAAACTACTGCAACCTTGCGTTCTCTTTATCGTTTGAAAAATTTTCTTCCAACCCCAACCAAGGTTTTGCTTGTCCAATCTCTCATTCTGCCGATAATTGACTATGTTGATGTGTGTTGCCCAGATTTGTCACAACATCAGCTTAACACATTTGATCGTCTGCTTAATAATTGTATAAGATACATTTATGGTCTTCGTAAATACGATCATGTATCTACCTTTCGTAATCAGCTTAACTGGCTGCCTATCCGTCAGCGCAGAAATGTTAGAATACTCTGCACTCTTTTCACAATACTAAACGATCCATGTGCTCCTAAGTATTTGAAATGTAAGTTTCCATACCTAGGAGACTCTCATGACTGTTCACTCCGTTCCTCGGGTAATCTCAAGTTGCTCACGCCTTTACACCGTTCTGGATACATATCTTACTCTTTCGCCCTAACGGCTATAAGGCTCTGGAACGATATACCTCTTGACATTAAAAAAGCTCCCAATAGGTTTGCCTTCAAAAATAAAGTCAGGGAATACTTCAAAAATTCGCTGCAAGTATGAGTTAATTTCATTGCATATAAATCGATGTTTTAAGGACGTAATAAAATGTTCCTCTTTGATAATAATTATCTAGTAGTATATTTATATCTATATTTATGTAGTAGTTTTATGTATATGTAGATATGTATGTATATATATATATATATATATGTATGTATATTTGAATGTGTATGTATTGATATAATTACGTATATTGTATTGCTATCTATGTATATATATTTTTTCTGATGTTGTTTTTTTATATTTGCTGCACCGCCTATCATATATTTATCTCTGCTTAGCCTTATGGTTGACTGGGAGAGAATGCCATCAGGCATTAAGTCCGCCATATGTACAACTTAAGTGCATAAAAGTTTAAATAAATAAAAAAATAAATAATTTTGAATTACAATGTACTTGAAAAAGTGTCTATCCGAGGCGAAGTTCCATCTATATAATAGAAATGCATAAATCTTTCACAACATTTTCAATAAGTATAACAAATTAATTTAAAATAAATATGGCAGAGAATGTGTGTGCTTTACTCACGTTGATATTGTTGCAGCTGGCCAGCCTCATCTGAGCCAGCTGTGAGGCCGGAGTCAGATTGGACGTGGAGCCGAACGGCGAGATCATCGACGACATCGCGCGTTTTAACTTCGACGGCGTCTTGTTGAATGACAGCGCGCGTCCCACCTGTTTATGGCCCATACTATTATACCTCGCATGTCCTTTTAGCGTAGTACTCAACTGCGAGCTTGTTCCATTCGATATTTCATACATATCATTTCATTTACGTTTACAAAGAGTTATGAATGCATATAGTAGATAACGTAGGGAAGGCTAGAAGACGAAAGTAAGAGAAAAATACAAGGGTGACCAGCGTAGCTCCTTGTAGACATTTACAATTGAGAGTAGATTTAAATATAAACTTTAACCACAAACCAACATTTTTTTCAATCTCAAAACCAAACCAGCAAATAAGCCAAACCATTATGCATACTACAAACACTTATTTCAATGCCTTATTTTAATTCTCAGCAGATTTGACTACTGATAACTGCTTCTAAAATTAAAACCAGTTTTTCGAATATAAATTTCTATTCAATTTATTACAGTCAGATACTTCTTTTTCTCCGTAAAGTAACCTATTTATAATTATTAGCGTCACGATAAATGAAACGAATGGCGGGGCAGAGAAGAATATCGAACGCTCCGCCCTTATGCTTCCGCTATCTCTCAAGCAAACAAGTGTTTAATTTTTCGTAACGCCGAATCGAATTTTATTTTTAATTATATTTAATGTAATTTTATTAAGAAAGGTATTAATTTAAAATAATGTTATAATATAAATTAAATGCATGTCCCTTATTGTAATTCAATTATATTATCCTATAAATTTGAAGTTTCGCTTTTTTTTTCAAATACAATGTTTTTTTTCAACAATATTTTTGGAAAAGAGTTATTTAGAATTACAAGCATGCATTCATTAAAATCCTATTCATGCTTTCAATATAAAATTTATTTACAATAGTTCTAATCCAGACCAGGACGCAATGACGAAGAAAATTAACAACAGCGCTGATTATATATGGATAATGATACGATATTAAAACACATTTCTGTTTATTGTATAGTAAGGCGCTAAACTTTCCCAACCACTTTAGGTATGGCACGCTCACAAACAGTTATGTCATCGTTAATTACAAGTGATTTGAAGCGAAGCGTTAATTTTGAGGCTCTCTTCTCCAAATGCCCCCCATCCTCCTCCTGTCATTTTAAATCATCCATTACTAATCCCCTTTGAGCACAATTTGATGACATGAAATCGATGTTAGTTTTGTTTTGGAACGTTGTTAATATGATTTGTCGAAAAAAGCTACACCCTATTTTGATAAATTTATGTACGCTGATTCCTGCGTCCTTAACCTAGTAAATAAAATCTAAGCTTTATTATACGGAGGCAATAAAAAATAAAGAATAATTATTTATAATTCAGATTCCAAAACATTATATAATAATTTATTGGATAATGTTCAACAGCCCGACGCGAAGTTAAATCTGCCATGTTGAATATTCTAACGACGGGAAAATAGCGGACGGCAGGAAGCAGCGTGAAGCGTTTCGATTAGCGGCGGGAACTAGACACTAGAGTTGCGAGCGAGAGGAGTGCGAGTGGCGCGTCAGACCTGTGCGAGTAAGTGAGCGCGCAATACCCATGTGTCTAGCAGCGCGGCGCCCGGCTCGGCGCGCAACCAGCCACCCAGCCCGGCCAGCGCCTCCAGCTGGAACAGACCGGCTCCGCTACACCGCGAACGATATCGTCCCCACACTAACACGCCCGCTCCTTATTCAACCTACCTTCACCTATCAGCACTAAGAGATAGTCATCGCTAAAGGATTTCATTGTCTATACTGGTTTTGCTAGTAATTTAAGAACCTACAAAAATCGATTTATGTACATGTACGAAATGTACATTCCTTTATAATGGTCCATAAATAAAAATAAAATTGAATGTACATCCGTTACGGCAAGCAAAAACTACACAAGTTAGTTTTATCAAGAGGGTTTTAAACTAAAATGGATAAATATTGTATGTACAAGTGTTGGTACCTCTTCATTGATTATGAGAAGAAATTCAAATTAGAAGTAGTGATAAATCAAAAATAATACTGTTGTAGTACTAAATTCTTTCCGATTGTGACTTATTAAATGAACAAATTTTAATTAAGCATGTAAATTAAAATGTTTATTTCAAAATTAATTCATTGACAAATTTGTTTTCATGCCTTAGTTACACATATATAGTATCAATAATCTTAGATTTTATCTGTTTAGGCCACTGATTCATAGAAAAGCGCACACTTTATTTCATTTAGCCAGACCAACAATAAATAATATTTTAATGCTAAAGTTTTACGCAATTTGTCTGACACTTAATAGGCGCACTTAAAAAGCTCTACCAAATGGATATATTACATTAAAAACTTAAGAAAAAGGCTTCACAAAATTCAGACAAATTGCGAAGCCCAAATTACTCAAGTTATTTCACTTTCGTTATATGTATAAATGCAAGCTAAGCCAATTTCGTAACAAATATATATATTAAAACATGCTTCATTTAAATTTATTTATTACAACTGGATCATAATCAAGAACAAACTAAGAAAAGTGATTCATTTAATCGATCAATATTATATTTGCGTAGGGGTACCTTAATCCGTGTCCGTGCGGCAAACTTGGAAACCCTGGAGAGTGTGCTAAGTGCGAGATCGCTCGTATCGATGTCGAGCTGGTGTGACTCCAGACACGCCAGAAATTTGTCCTGTTCACAATTGTATGACACACATACATTACAATCATCTACTACACGTTAGGAGCGCGGTGAGATGCGGCAGGGCAGGTTATCCTGTACCGCGCTGCCTTTTAGTCGACGACTTTCGCAGCGGCAAATCAAAAGGATATCTTCATAATAATTAAAATATTTCAATTTAATTTTAATGTAGCAAGAACTATCGTAGAAACTCGGTCTCAAATGACCTTAAGGCCTCGTTTTCCTTCCCCGAAGCACACCTGCCGCACTCAAGGCACGGCATTGCCCTTGTAGTCAAACTATAGTAAGAAACATTATGAAAATTTCTGAAAATCTACTATTCCCAGAGTTATTGCCAAATATTATATTATCAAATAATATGTGCAAATTTAGAGTCAATAGCTTTAATAACTATTTCAGTTATACACATTTGAATATGGAGACCGAAACATATTAACAAGAGAATTGGTTAAGTAAATTAATATTCATTTAAAAGAGAAAATTCTACAATAACTGTCGTTTATTTTTTTGTATTAATTCAATAACAAGCTTTCAGAAAGTCATGAGCATTTCATTTCAGTAGGAATCTTTAAATATAGATTATACGACGACTATACCGCCGGTACTACATAGAGTATAGACTATTTTTGATATATTTTGAAACAATGGGTAAAATAATGCACAGTGAAGCGAGAAAATTAATTCTATATCTTTTTGTGAATGGAAATTAAAATAATATGTCTATTATGGTTTACATAATTCAAAGTTCAAGTTAGCTTTCAAATTAAAATACATCGATTTTTTATTCTAAATATTAAGCGTTTGATGCTTCACTTTTTCACACGAGTCTAGAGATACTGTGGTGCAATAGCATAATCAGATCAGGATTTTATTACGTGAATTTCTATTAAGATCTACATACGGCATCAGCTTTGCAGACAGTGTTGGCCATTTGCCTGCAGAGCTGTCGAAGGAAGTAAGGCTTGTCGACAGTCTCGTCGGTAATCATGAATGAATATAATTTTTCTTTTAGTTCTTGATTACTCCGACACATTAGCGCGAACACATTGTGACAATCTGGAAATAAAGTTATCGAGATATAGTTAAATTGTATAAGAAAAGGTAAAAAAAGTCAGGTCCAAACATCAATGTAAAATTTAACAAGGACGCAAGGAGGGTTCCTATGAGGGCCTTTGCCTAAACCTGTGATTTTATGTTAACGGTTCAGCATTTTTGTAAAATTTAAACACCATACACATACAAAACAAAAAAAAATATTATAATTCGCGCCTCCTTCCCTAAGTTTCCTGTTACATTCTGAATAAATGTGACCGGACGTGCGCTAAATATTGCCGGAGTCGCCTAACGTTTTATATAATCTTTAAGTTATGATTAATCAACTAATCTTACACTACCTAAAGAATTGAAACACACGGACCAACTTCAAATAGAACATAATCGCCTATTATTTTACAGGTTTTTTTTAATATTGATTATGAAAGATAATAAAAAAACTTTACTTAAAACTATTAAAAACGTATTTACTTTTACTACTTAAAACTTATTTACTTTTACTACTTAAAACTTACTTAAAACTATTAAACTTATTATTTTAATTGTAATAATCATAGTACATTTTTTTTTAAATAGAAGAGGGGGGACAAACGAGCAAACGCTCACATGATGTTAATGATAGTGCGTGGCAGAAAATTCCTCGAAAAGCGGACAGTGGTGGAATGCCAACAATCAAGATGATGTGGATGGAATTTTGTGCTGTGCCGCGATGTACGATGGCGAAAAACAGCGGGTGGAATAATTCCGAACAATTCCTCGGAACACTCTCCATGGTAAATGCGATAAAGAATGCAAAGAGACGCAACGTCTCCTCGCAGGGCCAGTGGATCAAGTTATTGTTAGACTTTGTTTAACCACAGTAGTCGAAACTAACTCTTGGTCTATTTCTCATCTAAGCTTTGCCCTCTTAACATGGCTTTGTAAGCCAACTGCAATAAAAAAGATAAAACTTTTTGGCAGAAAACGTAAGCAGTAAAACAATTGTTCCGGGTATATTTGTGAATGTGCAATTTATGTCAGTAATTTTTCCCTTGACATACGAAAAATTAGTGTAGAGACAGTTGTTTAAAGAACGTTTTTTTTTGCCATTTTTATACCGTTTTTCTGTTTGTGTACCACCCATTCTAATATGGGTAATTATTTTCTGCATATTGATTATTAAATGCAGTGGCAAAACTGATAATCAAATGATTTACTCTTCTGAATATTCCGCAATACATAGCGACTATGAGACCATATACCTACATATTTTAGTAAAACACAATCGAAAGATGTAATAAAAAATACATGCCGGAAAAACGCTATCCGGCCGAAATTCGATACTATGACACCATGCCGCATATTTAGAGATAGGATACATTTTATAATCGCTTTCTTCTAAGCAATTAATGAGGTATGAGACCAAACATTTCATGATTATAAACGAGTTCTAAATAACAGAGTGCTAAAGTACGAGGGGTGATCCAAAAGTAATGATAATCAATAATAAACACAATGAATAAAATAAATAAATAAATTTATTTCTCAACATAGTCTCCTAGCAAGTCTATACATTTAGTCCATCTCTTTTCTAATCCTAAAATTCCCTTAGAAAAAAAATCTTTATCTTGACTCTCAAAAAAGTCCTCAACCGCGGCCATCACGTCGCTATCATCGTCAAATTTCTTGCCTCGGAGGTGTTCCTTGAGTCGTGGAAAGAGATAGAAGTCGCTGGGGGCTAGATCTGGTGAATAGGGGGGGTGTTCCACCAGCTCAAAGCCCGCTTCCTGAATGGCAGCCATGGCAATTGCAGCTTTGTGAACCGGTGCGTTGTCTTGATGGAACAGCACTCCAGCCCGCAGTTTGCCTCGCCTTTTCTCCTTAATAGCCTCCCGCAATCTTCTTATTTGTTCTGCATAGTAGGAGCCTGTAATAGTGGCCCCCTTTTCCAAGTAGTCCACCATGATTATTCCTTCAGCGTCCCAAAAAACAGACGCCATAACCTTCCCTGCTGAGCTTGACACTTTGAATTTCTTCGGCGTCGGTTCATCGGATCGTTTCCATGTCATCGATTGTTGTTTTGTTTCAGGATCAAAATGGTGGATCCAGGTCTCGTCCATGGTCACAAAACGTGACAAAAAATTATCCTTGTCTGCCTGGAACTTTTCGAGATTTGCTCTTGACATGTCGACTCGTTTCTTCTTTTGCTCGTCGTTTAACATTTTCGGTACCCAACGCGCGGAGACCTTTCTCATATGCAATTCGTTCGCAAGGATTCTTTGAATGCTGCCATATGAGATCCCTGTGACCTCAGCTACATGCCTGATAGTCACTCTTCGATCTTCCAATACAACTTCTTCAACTTTTTTCACATTTTCTTCAGTGAGGGACGTCGATGGGCGTCCTTCGCGGTGTTCGTCTTCCGTCGATGTTCTTCCCAACTTAAACTCCTTAGCCCAGCGTGCAACTGTGGAATATGGAGGAGAAGAGTCCCCTAATGTTTCCACCAAGTCGCTGTGTATGTCTTTGGTAGACATTTTTTTCAAGCAGAGGTATTTAATGACAGCTCTGATTTCGTGTTTTTCCATTTTGATGTTCACTCCTTGACAGTCCGTATTCAAATGAATGTAGCTCCCGGGAATCGTGGCCTATTTATATGATTTTTTTTCCCTGAACTAGTGGTTAACTGAGTAAGTGACTGAAATTTTTTTGTATTTTTGTGTGCACTAGAAATAACTGATTATCATTACTTTTGGATCACCCCTCGTATCTATCTAAGTACCCCTCGTAAAAATTAGAGTATCATTATCAATTTGAAACATTTACCTTCTGCTTCTCTAATATCAACGACGCGCTTGACTGTACTGAGCGGCATTAGCGATATATGCCTGTATGGTTTACTGGAACCTAGTCGCATCGTACCCATTCCATTGGTAGGACTTTTACTGTTGAACGCCTGGAAAGAAGGGTATTGCAATCTTAACGGATTTTGTAAGAAAAAAGATATTACCCAACTATATATAACGAAAAACTTACTTTCGATCTCTTTTTGCATACTTCCATTGTGTCGGTGAATAAAAACAGTACAAGATGGTCTCCCCGGCCAGAAAGCTCTTTCGATAGTTCGACGACTTCGCAACGGGAAACAAACGATCGATGTGAGGAAACTAGATGTGCCTGTAATAAATATTTAATATTATTATCATTTATATTATCGTTTATTATTACGTTTAGAAATATGAAAGATGTATATCGGTTGGCGCAGTGGTTGAGCGTTTGGCTTATGCGCAACGGGTCATGAGTTCGATTCCCGCACAGGACAATTATTTGTATGGCTTACAGTTCTGGGTCAGGATTTGTTCATGTGGAATTTGAAAACATTTTGCGTTTGTCTGTAAAAACGCACTCACAATACAGGTGAAATCCTAGTGTGATTTAGATAGACATTAATAGAAAAATTAAATAAAAATAAATAATTATTTCAGTAAATATTACTTCCAACTGTTTAAAATATGTTTAGATATTTAAGTTATATTATTTTAGGGCATGGAAACTGTGGACGCATTGAGGAAGAGGCTTTCCAAACTGCAGATTACAAACAGCTAAACTGATTAATTGTGTTTAACAGTGGCTTATTCAACGAACATCAGCGTTCCTAGTCGAAACATTTGAATTCGAAATAAAGATCTCTCACATGCGTAAAGGACTTAAGGGTCCCACAATATAATTTATATAGATGACCCGAATGATATTGCTTAAATTTTATTATAAGTTAGTATGGTACTCTCATAAGACGTACAAACGTACGCATTATATAGCTGGTAGAACCGATAACCGTTGGGGGTGAAGGGTTCTCGTTGGCAACCTCATAGATGGAGCGACGACCTGCACTGTTTTGCGGGAAGAGGATGGATGGATGCGGGAGTCTCAGGACCGCGTTTTGTTGCAACTTATGGGGGAGACCTATGTTCAGCATGACAGTAGACTTTTGTTGGGCTGAAATGACTGTTGACGGCCTTCTAAAAAAAAGCGTATCTGACCGGACACTGGTCTATGTCGTTGTAAATGTCGAACATTTGCAGCTGGCCCTCGGTCTTGCGCTTGTCCTCATTAATGTGCGACATGACCTCGCGCAGGCCGGCCAGCGCCGACACCAGCGCCGCGTGGTCCGGGTTGTTCTTGTGCGTGTGCTTTAGAATGTCTGTAAAAAAGGATTTTTAATTAATTTATTAACAATTATTTATCTTTATTATTTTTAAAAAAATAAACGAAATTTACTAACTAATACTAGTAGTTTTTTTTTTATTGTGCAACAAAAGTAACCATGCTGTGCGGTGGGTGCTGTTTCCACAATTGTATATTCAGATAATATCATCGCAACGGTGCGGTGGTGGATTAAGAGAATCCACTACACCATTTCATCCCCTGGGGGTCATACAAGTTGATAAAGGGAAAATGAAAACCAGTAGATGGACAGCAGCATCTTCCTGGAATACCTGAACAAATAAACTGCGGTTGCCGACCCGCATGCCAAGCGTGACAACTATGGAAAAATTCCTCCAAAATGAGAGCTTCAAACTTTTGTGGTAATCTATGGGGTGGCCTATATTCAGCAGTGGACTAGTGATAGGCTGATATGATGATGATCATTATCATCGACTCGGTCGGCGCAGTGGCTTTCGATTCCGGTACGAGATAAATAACTGTATGATCTTTTGCTGTTCCGAACCTGGTTCCATGTGGAATATATATCTATAACGGATTCACAGTACAGAATAAACCTTAGAGGAGCAACGTATTTTTAAATAAAAAATATATGTATATGTATATATATATATATATATATATATACATATATATTTGTAGTAGTTTAATTTCGTTTATGACTTACCATCTAGTAACAAACTTATACTGGGCAATCGTTGCACTGGTCTAATCAAAAGTTCTTGTAAACTTTGTCTGCCACACTCTGGTCTTGTCTGGCATATTTTCAGGAATGCATGAAATCTACAAATACATTAAAATCATCACATTTTTTTATAACAATTTTCCTTTAGTAGTTAAGATATTTTAAATTTTACACTAAATTAAGATTGAGAATAATATTTCATTTTGAATTAAATACTATGTTATCTAATAGAATATATTTGGTAAATATTTTATTTAATTCAATATTTAATATTTTTTCTACCTAGGATTCTCACGATCGCACTGCTGCAGCATCTCTTTGGTGTTCTCGAAGAAGTTGACGAAGGGAGGGTACGCCTTCACCATGTCCGGCGTGTACCTGAGCACGAGCCTACCGATGCTCACCTCCTCGCTCCAATGTGCTTGTGCGTAATGTAACTCTTCAAGCATTCGCCTACAATTCATTTTATAAAATAAATATGTCTTCAAATGAAATAAAAGAGTCGTTACCTATTGGTAAGTTACCAATTCATTTTAATATTTTAATCTGTAGTGGATTTAGGCGTAGTAAACTTTGAATATATAGATCGCTTTACAAAAGCGAAGCTCAAAAAATAGTAGTGTGAAGAGATTAAAAATAATAAAATCCGATTCTGGATTGCAGCCATGTTAAATACGTATGCTCTTGGAACTTAAACATCTTCAATATACCATACAATTTCCTTTTGTAATTAGATATTAAATTTATTAATATATATTTACATACATTTTTTTTCAACCTACTATCATAATATAGTGTAAACTAGGTAAAAGTAGCACGTTTTTTGGTTAAAACTTACTGATGTAATTCATAAATAGGCGGTAAGTTTCCAAAAATTATTTTAAGTTCAGTATTATTGAGCAAAGCTTGATTTTTTCCATTACTGCTGTCCTCCTCAGCCATCTCTTCTAAGGGTTGTTTAAACATCTGCAATAAAACAATTTTATTAAACTGCAAATATTATTACCAAAAATTGTGAACAAAGATCTAGCGTGTGATGGCGGCGTCGAAGAATCTATTACCAACCCTAAGGCTGCGGTAAAAATAAGCCAGGGACAATGGAAACCACAATATATTGGTCAACCCACATACCAAGCGTGACAACTATGGAAATTATTCCTCATGAGTTTATTTATGGGTGAATTCCATCTCAGCTAAGATGAAATAATGATTTAAATCAAGAAGTACTTTAATTATATTTTTTTTATCATAAGCATTAGAGCTTAGGTGGATCTCTCGAAAATTTTGAGTGTGTGTTTATATGTTTACATATTTTCATGTATGTTGCTCATGTGACTTGAATATATATTATTTTATAAAATCTTATATATCTCATATATGAGATACACATAAAGTTTTATTGTCAACCTAATTAAATTAGTGTAAAAATCCATAAAACAAACTTACATTGACTATAGTATGCAGTATCCCTACATAGTTTGACTCTGTTTGTAATAACTCCATGAATACTTGCTGCCTCGGGGACATAAGCTTCCGCACAACATTATCAGGTACTTCCGATTCTAGAAGAGATGATTTAAAAAATAAAATCAGACTAACATATTTTTATCAAACAAACCCTTTAATTTGCTACAACAGACCATGCGATATAAGTGACATGTATCGCAAAGCAATAATCTCAATGAAACGCTTTTTAAAATGAAAAGGTTTCAAGGGTAAATTTATTGGTGACTGTAAACTAATATGTAGGTATATGTAGACATAATTTTAAGATGAAGAATATTTGGGTCAGCCACTGTTAGTGTACTAATGTTGATATAGTGGAAAATAATCTCAACTAATTTATTTATGATTTAAATGAATTATATACAATTTAAATCCACCTAGGTGACAGGTACCATGACAGAGTTGGTTATTGCAGAGAATTTTAAAAATTCTAGTTTAATTGCTAACTTGCAGAAAATGAGTATATCGCTAGTTCACCTTCGAGCAGCTGCTTGCCGTCGGGCGAGGGCGTGCAGTCGAGCAGGTTGCCGGACAGGCTGAGCAGCACGGCGTCGCTGAGCGACGAGCGCCGCTTGTGCAGCGCCGCGTCGCCGCCGCGGAGCTTGCGCTTCCGCAGGCGCTGCAGCTGCGACGGCGTGCCCGCTCCCGCCGCCCCGCCGCCCACCCCCACCCCGGCCGCGCCCGCGCCCGCCTCCTCCGCGCCCGCCGCGCACGCGCCGCCCACCGAAGAGCGCCGCGACACCTCATCTAGGTACTGACGCGCAATCTTTTCACTCTTACACAGCTCTCAGAGACAAGTAATAGCATTTGAGAATCCCAACCCACCAAGAGTTTACCAGAAAAATTAAATGATATGCAATAATGTCACGATACTGCGTAGGAATGCAATGGGGAATAAGAATATTTTGACTCGTACCAAAATGGCGGCGACGTGGAACTTTTGATTGAATATTTTTTATAGTCAACGAGTATTAATGTTGCAACAAACATTCCAGAATTTTATTATCTTCCGCTTAACGAATAGTGATGTTTCTAAAATGTTGTATTATCCTCACGAAGAACGAAGTTTCTAGATTTTTGCACTAACATTGTTTATCACTATTTTTTTAGATTTTTAGAGTTTTCTCGGCGCTCTAAAATATTCGATGGCTTATACAAGCGCGTCAAAGTCAAGATGTGAAGAGTCTGAGTCTATACGAGCTACGGGGCGAAACAAGGAACAGTGATAACCTTGTGGATTAAATCTTGTCCATTTGAGTTGATTATACTAGAGCCGTGGTAGCCCTGGTGCCAGGCGCTCGCTTTAAATTTCATAGTCCGCGAGTGATCCGAGTTCGACCACTGGTGCCGGAACCCATAAAATTGTTATTTTTTAAGTGTTCATTTACCATGTGCTCAGCGGTGAACGAAAACATAGTGATGAATAAACACATTTCGAGGACTTGTGAAGTCCGCCAAGCCGCAATAGAGCAGAGTGGCGGACTTATTCCTGCTCCAAAACCCTCTCAGAGATGAGAGGGATGCCTGTGCTCAGCAGTGGGACATTTGTAGGCTGTAATTTATCTTTACTTTCCTTTCCTTTAATTTTATATTTTTTCCTTTATACTAGATGTATCCCCGGAGTGTTGTTTTATTAATCTAAATCAGGAGAATACAATTTAGGTAGTAGTATTTATGTATAAAGTCAATATAGTAGTGTATAATTAATTACCAACGTTTTATTAGCGTTATACCTCATTTATTTGTTGTAAATACTTATACTACATCGGTACCACTAGAAAATAAAATACTTACATCTTTAAATAGAAATTCCCTCTCATCCTGCGCCTCCTCGTTCTGTACCGACGCCCAGAACCATTCGGCTTTGACTATGTGAACTCTCAGCGAGCATTCTGGCGCGGCTCCTGTGTTGTGTACATCTACCACCTGCGGTTAAAATAAACAAAATGCACAAAATTCTTGATAAATTATATTTTCGAGCCTACTCAATGATAATAACATTTATGACCAATTTTCCGCATCCGTATAATATGTCCCATTCCTTTGTGCACATTTATAAGCACCTAAACAATTTTGGTATGCTAAAAAGAGCATGCAAAATAGCAAGATTGACAGATTTGATAGAAAATGGACGTTCAGTACTTTTGTCTTAATGATAACAGCATTTGTCTATGGCATGGCAAGTTTAGTCTAATATTTAGTAATACTGAAATAAATGGTGTTAGTACCGGTAGCGATAGTCCATGGCATTGCGATATGGCGCGGGCGTCGCGGGTGGGGGGCGGCGAGGCGGGCGGCGGCTGGTCGCGGGCGGGCCGGGGGGTGCGGGACGGCGCGGGGGACGCGATGCGGGGGAGGGAAGGGACGCCGGGGATCGTGCTGCTTGCGAGTGACACACTTGTTTTCAAGTCCGCGCCGCCACAAATCGAATGTCGATGTGTTCGCAGCCATACCCTCTGCGGCGTTTTAAATATCACGGAGTCGTCCAGTTCATCGATCTCAGTCTCGTCTTTGTGCGGAGTTCTCATGTCTGTGCTATCAATCGTATCCACTTGAACGGGTGATATATCCAAATTCATATCATCGAGCTCTCTCTTAGGAGTAGAAACATTTTTCAATTCCGACGGCAGATGGCACGCACTGACCTCGACCGTGTTGCGTTCAGCGCGTTTCTCATATTTCTTCTTCCTTTCGCTTCTGAATGAAGCAGTGAATGATTTAACGCTCCTCCTTAGCTTCGATGCAGATTTAACTGTTTTCGAGCTACGAATAGATGCGAAAGAGATATCAAAAAATCCCGATTGTTTACTTAGGTTCAGAGAACAAATAGAGGTGTTATCGTCCTCTCTGATAGGAGAAGACGTTGAAGCCAAGAATTCTCCAGCAGGATCGGTGGGTTTTACGCTTTCAGGACTGACCGGCTCGATGGTTATATCTCCTACTGCCTTGGACACAGATTCTTTTTTTGTTTTCTTAAAGATAGTAGGTCTATTTTTAAATTTAAATGAATCTTTGATTTTTAACCTTTTAATAGATTTCCAGTTACTTTCGTCGCATTTATCAGGTGAAATGTTTGCGTCTACTATGCTGACTTGAAAATTGGATTCAGTAGAATTTCGACTCCTCTTTTTGCCGGAGGATATGGTAGTTGTTGAGTGTTGAAGTTCCTTACTAACTGCCGATGAAGGCAACAGAAACCCTGCTTCGTCCTTACAATCTAAATCACACAAGCTTTTCGTCAGTGAGGAGTGAAGTGATCCTGCTTCAGTGAGACACTCTACCAAATTGAAAACATTCATAGACTTATTTCTAAATACTTCTCTCTTATCCTTGCCATTAATTCTACTTTCAAGTAGAGTTTGGGACGCGTATTTGTTTTCTTTGCCGCACGTTTTATATTGCCGTACATCAGCACTTTCCGTTTGACTAGTACTTTGGTTTTTACCGCCGCTCGAACATAAATCATCGATTAATGATTTTCCTACATAATTAACTCTTGAATTATCGGGTTCATCTTTGCTTTGGTTATGTTTAATACTGTTTCTTGCGCGCTGCAAGCGCTGTTCTCTGTTATCTGGAGAACTACTTTCATATGAATCAACATTTTGTTTGTTGGGACTGCTGCGGCATCCCGAAAGCCGCGCCGATAACCTACGGTACAGTGACCTCTTGGGTGTATTTTGGGAACGGTTTGGGGTAGTTCGGGAAGGTTTCATAGATGTATCGGGAGTGTTTGTAGGAGGCGATAGGACAAGCGAACGACCGAAAGTCTCCCCATTGGCCATTACCTGAAACATGTGTGAAACACACCACGCAATGATGTAATGAAGCCATTCCAGTACAAACATGCAGAACGATATAATAACTATCGTGAAAGAGATAGTTAACACAAAAGCAGCTACCTAACAAACATTAAAATTGTGTACATAATACATTTTTATTGCTTGTATTTTAGCGTCATGGATGATATAACGGAAGGTTGAGCGACTTGTAGACAAAAGAGATCCTACACCGTTTAACCAACAGCAATTTAGTAAGAAATGGATGAATTGAAATTGGTGCAAAATACGCTAAATACGCTACTGGAAACAATTGTGATTGAAGTATGAAACGTGTAAACAACTAGTGAGTATTGTTATGAATGTGTACTGTACTTGCCAGTACACACAAAAGCGAGATACACAAACATATAAAACTGATATTACCCAGAAATGAACACAATGAAACATCAAATGATAGTACGTAAGGTGCAAGCTAAAATGCAGTGAAACAAAAGTGGTGAAATAGACAATGGGTCGACTTCGAGCCGTGCGGAATAGGTCGTGACGAATTACAGTGTCAGAGCCTAGGAGAAGCGTCGGCAATGTCCGTATGACGGAGGCCCATTGAATGAGGAAAGGATTCTAATCAGAAGCGACTAACTAATAAATTTGATTATAAAGTAATGTTTTTTTTATTGTTCTACATTGTAATAAAATCAAGCGACGAATAACTCGTCATTACAACTAACAAGTTTTATTTGATCACTATTTAAACATTTAGTGGCATTGGAGACGTCGCGCTAAATATTAAGCAATCACTGGTGAAGGTGAACAGATACAACTAAAATAATAACAAAAAGGAAGTAACATACTACTGCGTAATTTAAAATGTCTACAAAGTAACTAAACTAAGAATTCGATTCCCAAGAGTACTACGTGCATGCTGATTTCATTATGCTAAAATTAGTAACTAATGTGCCATAAAGTTCTAAAATAAACTGGTATGTAGGTAAACGCTCTGTGATAATGGATTGAGGGTAATATTAACTCTGCTCTTGCAGTCAATTCATTTATTATTTTTATACGTTGACTTTTGTGAATACTTGAAGTTCGGGTGCGCTGCCAATTTGTAGACGCTACGAGTACAGAATATCGCAATTACGTAGCGTATACGTTATAATATAAATGTTAGCAGTGTCAGTGATAGATTAATATATATTCATATGTTACCAAGTAGTGAACATTTATGTAAACACGCGTTATACCAATTTAATATATAGGGAACGAATTATAATATATTTTGCTCTAATTTTGATATAGCACTATAAGTGTTACACACTTAACCGTAAATATTTTATGCTCAAGTGACTGTTTGTTTTATTAATATCGAAAAAATACGGCTAATATAAATACAATTTTATGAAAATACATAAGATATCTAGAAGAAACTATCTATCATTAAATAACTATGTGTAACATTAAAAAGAAGGTCGTAATTTTTTTAATTATAAATATAAGAAATGAATCTAAAAATTTGTGTCGTTCAAGCACGCGGTGTAAACTTCTAAATGGATTTTCATTTAGACACTTGAATAATTTGTTATTGTTGTTAACCGCGCAACCTTCTAAGCAATCCAAAAGTCAGCGCCGTCCAAACGTGGAGCGTTCGAGCAACCGAAAGTGGTCTCGCAATGCGGGCCTCACAGGTCCTAACCGATGAGGATGTAAAAGCTCCGAGGCACAGCCCTAACTTGTCATAATATCGACTAAGCATACTCACAACGTGCGTGCAGTCGGGGTCGTCGAGCGGGCACGTGGCGCCGCCGTTGCTTGCCAGCACCTCTGCCATGTGCTGCGTCTCATCCTCGGGGAAGCCCACGAAGCAGACCCGAGCGCCGGCAAACACTTTAAGTTTGTGTTCTTTCTGTAAATATTATACATAAAATTACACACGCTTTAACAGGAGGAGGATCAGATATAGCAGTTATTTAAGATATGAGAAATGTAATGTATAAAAAAAGAATTTGGTTTTCACGCTTTACCACCGATTAACAGCGACGAACGCAGTGTGGTGCCACACAGAACTTTACAATACATAGTAAAAGTAAGTCTCAACAGTTGCGATGTTACCCAGAGATAACATCGCAACTGTGCCCGTCTCGTCACTTTCATTAAAAAAAAGAGCAAAATTCCTATGAAATAAAAATATAATTTTGGATAAAAATTGTAATTACCTACTACTTTCGATGATCGAAAATTAATATCGTTTTTAATATTATTTATATATATGTAACTGTATAGTGTCCTTAAGGGAATCAGTTTGTAATACGGCATTACTCAAAGTATGAAATGAAGGGACTCTTTTAAATCTGGCCTATCTTCCAAAGAAATCACGATCATATTTTTGCTAAACAAAATTACATATTTATATAAACTAGTAAAAAATTTCGTCATTTCAAATGATAGAAAATGAAAACCGTACTCTAAAAGATATCAATACGATAAGAGTAGTGCGAGGAAATCAGTAAATTAATCATAACCTATAAATTATATATATTCTGTTACTAGAGAGAAAGAGATACTGTATTTATTTTTGCGATGATATGAACTGTTCGTACGTACACGTAACGCTGCGTTTCGTATATGAAGTATCCTAAAATAGAAACCATCGGAGTTGACAACACCTTAAAACCATCGGAATTGTCTTTACAATACATCTAAAACAAAATCAATTTCAAATTAGCCTATAAACATCCCACAGCTTTGCTCAGGCCTCCTCTCGTTTTTAAGCAGATTATGGAGTAGATCACAGTCTACTGCACTTTTCTGATGCAGAGTGGCAAAACAAATAGTCACGAAATATTTTTTGTGACTCGGTGACCAAACCGAAGTTTATCGTGTTACCTACACGTCATACTGTTATTCAACGCGCCTGAGCTACCAGAACTATTATATGAGGGCTCCTAATTTTCAAAGTAAAGACCAAATAAAAAATAAAAGTAAAAAATCAAATATATCACAAAAGTTAAAAACCAAATAAAAATAAAAGTATAAAGTCTATGATTGCCACGGTCTGTGGTTGGCGCCAACTCAAAAAATGGCGTTAATTTTTTTATTGAATTTTGTCATTTATATGTGAAATGTGAGACTACCATTTTACTGGCGATGTTCTTGCTTGTCCGTTGCTACTTATTGCTCTAAAATATATTATATATTATTCCTTACTTTGACACTGGCAGAAAGCTTACAACTTCCGCCATACATAAAAAAAATCTATGCTTACAATGACGGTATCGTCAGTGGCGAGGCAGGCGGGGTCGTCTCGTCGCTCCCAGCAGGTGTCGACCCAAGAGCGGGCGAGCACCGGCAGCCCGAAGCCTGTCGCGTACCGGTACTTGTCGCCGGTGGCCGCCGCCGCGATCAGGTGCGTCACTTTACTCGACATGTCCTTACGTATCGACCCGCCCATGTAGTGGATCAGCGTTATCAGGTACGTCTGTCGGGGACAGTCGACACACTTAATGCATTTTTAGAGCGCAAGCGCGAATGCCGCGTAAATCATTTGTTAATCCAGATTTACTGTAACACGTGATTTGTTAACGTTAAACGCATATATCAATGTGTCATTAATGGAATTTGTGACAATGAGTACAAAGAAACGATTTTGTGCAATGTGTGTTAAATCAAATGATAGGCAGATTTATCGATTATTATAAAGTAATGATAAATAAAATCTTCTTCTGTTTTATCTTATACGTCTTACAAAATAGATGATTTTCTTCTTAGAGTATATATAAGCAAGCTTGCTTATACGAGTATATACTCTAAGGTTTTCCTCCAATCAAAGCTCTTACTTTTAAAGGAACAAATACGTAATACGTATTTACTACGTTCTTTTACAGGAACAAATACGTAAGAACGTATCAGCTGAATCAAATACGTTATACGTATTTGTTCCATTTGATTCAGCTGATACGTTCTTAAAATAAATGTATAAATTTATTTTTATTCAACGACCGCGTGGCCTAATGGTCGGAGTACCTAAAATTCTACGCCGCAGGTCTTAAGTTCTAATCTCAGCTGGAGCAATATCTACGCTAAAACACAAATTATTAAATACAAAATTAAATTTTATATGTATTGTGAGTGTCGTGCCGTGGTATGCCTTGTGGTGGCGGCCCAAGAGAATCTACCACCCCGTTAGTCCCGTGCGTGTCGTAAAAGTCGACAGAAGAAAAGAAAACCAGAACATGGGCAGCAGCATCTTCCTGGAACAGCTAAATAAATAAACTGCGGTTGCCAACCCGCCTGCCAAGCGTGGCAACTATCGCAAAATCCCCCAAACTATAGGGGAGGCCAATGTTCAGCAGTGGATTTTGGGCGGTGAGAAAGAGAGTATTGTGAATATGAATTTTTGTCTATAAAACGTCTCTAAAACTAGTGTGTCATTGTTTTTTCAAAGAAACAACATCAAAATATATCAAATATTTATTTACCGAACAAGAAGCAAATCTTAATAGAATACGAGGGGTGATCCAAAAGTAATGATAATCAGTTATTTCTAGTGCACACAAAAATACAAAAAAATTTCAGTCACTTACTCAGTTAACCACTAGTTCAGGGAAAAAAAATCATATAAATAGGCCACGATTCCCGGGAGCTACATTCATTTGAATACGGACTGTCAAGGAGTGAACATCAAAAAAAAACACGAAATCAGAGCTGTCATTAAATACCTCTGCTTGAAAAAAATGTCTACCAAAGACATACACAGCGACTTGGTGGAAACATTAGGGGACTCTTCTCCTCCATATTCCACAGTTGCACGCTGGGCTAAGGAGTTTAAGTTGGGAAGAACATCGACGGAAGACGAACACCGCGAAGGACGCCCATCGACGTCCCTCACTGAAGAAAATGTGAAAAAAGTTGAAGAAGTTGTATTGGAAGATCGAAGAGTGACTATCAGGCATGTAGCTGAGGTCACAGGGATCTCATATGGCAGCATTCAAAGAATCCTTGCGAACGAATTGCATATGAGAAAGGTCTCCGCGCGTTGGGTACCGAAAATGTTAAACGACGAGCAAAAGAAGAAACGAGTCGACATGTCAAGAGCAAATCTCGAAAAGTTCCAGGCAGACAAGGATAATTTTTTGTCACGTTTTGTGACCATGGACGAGACCTGGATCCACCATTTTGATCCTGAAACAAAACAACAATCGATGACATGGAAACGATCCGATGAACCGACGCCGAAGAAATTCAAAGTGTCAAGCTCAGCAGGGAAGGTTATGGCGTCTGTTTTTTGGGACGCTGAAGGAATAATCATGGTGGACTACTTGGAAAAGGGGGCCACTATTACAGGCTCCTACTATGCAGAACAAATAAGAAGATTGCGGGAGGCTATTAAGGAGAAAAGGCGAGGCAAACTGCGGGCTGGAGTGCTGTTCCATCAAGACAACGCACCGGTTCACAAAGCTGCAATTGCCATGGCTGCCATTCAGGAAGCGGGCTTTGAGCTGGTGGAACACCCCCCCTATTCACCAGATCTAGCCCCCAGCGACTTCTATCTCTTTCCACGACTCAAGGAACACCTCCGAGGCAAGAAATTTGACGATGATAGCGACGTGATGGCCGCGGTTGAGGACTTTTTTGAGAGTCAAGATAAAGATTTTTTTTCTAAGGGAATTTTAGGATTAGAAAAGAGATGGACTAAATGTATAGACTTGCTAGGAGACTATGTTGAGAAATAAATTTATTTATTTATTTTATTCATTGTGTTTATTATTGATTATCATTACTTTTGGATCACCCCCTCGTAGTTGAACTGAGGATTACGGACAACAAAATTTCCGTATTGCCAATTTAGTGACCTCATTTCAGAAAAGATTACTAACGTCATTGTTTTAAAAAGGAAAATAACAATTGCCTTTTTGTACTACAGAAACAATAAAAACATGCTGCTGAGAAAACAAGCATCAATATCGGTAAAATAAACAAACTCGAAGTGTTTTCATACCTAGTACTAACACATGACTTATTAGGAGTACAAATATGTGGCCTAGCTTCCTATACATAATGAGCAAAGGAAGCTAGGTGCAGGCATAATTTTAATACACATATAAAAATATATATCCCACAAAAAAGATTAAAAGTCTTAAATATACATTTATGATGTAATAATAATATTTATAGAAGCTGCAGAATATCCCATGAGCGACTCTAAACCAGTAATAATATTACTTATAATAATATAACAAATAAGTATTTACTATTACCATCGCAAATTAATAGAGACATAAGCAACCATTCATACTGATATTATAAATGCGAAAGTAACTCTCTCTGTCCCTCTGTCTGCTTGTTTGTTACCCTTTCACGGCTCAACCGCAAAACCCATCTTGACGAAATTTGGCATAGAGATGTCATGCATCCTGGGGAAGGACAAAGGACTTTTTATCATGGGATATTTAAAAAACCCACGCAAACGAAGTCGCGGACTACAGCTAGTATTTAATAATTTCGAAATATCTATTTCAATCAGACAACGAAAAGAACAACAGGAAGGGTTTACTTACCAGCTCATCTTTTTTTCGGAACCCCGAAAAACAAATAACAGCGCCGCGCATCGCGAGCGAATAAAGAGGCCGTGCATTGGCTGGCGGAGGCTCGTCGCGATCCGCCAGCTGAAGCACCGCCGTCGGACCCAGCACCCTGTGAGAAAAATTGTTACTTACAGGTGGTACCACCACAGGGCCAGTGAGAGTATATGTTTGCACGCTACTTCAAATAGGAAAGGCATTGATAGCTAGTAAAATTACTGGGTATATGAGACTTAAGAACTGATGTCTCGTGGGCGCAGGGTGGTGCATACAGAAATGTTCTGGGCGACACTGCATTTGTTATGGGTGTCGTTGCACTTACCATACGCTGAACGTTTTGCTCGCCTCGTTACTTTCTCCTATAAAAAATGGTGCTAATGTTGCCGCCACGCGTTTAAAGAGCTGTAAAAAAGTGTCTAATCGTAACAACAAAGTAGATTTTGAGCTAATTCTGAAAGTCTGATAATTAAAAAGATATCTCAGAGTAGAAATATAAGAGACTTTCATTATCAGAACAACTATATTAGATTGATTTCTTTACGGAAGTTACGCCTAATTTTCTACAAAAAATGTGGAACCGAAAGATAGCAAAAGCAACATAATAAATTTTAAATACTTGAATTAAATCAAATTTAAACAACACGTTATATAATGATGCTATTATAATGTAACAACCTAAAATGTTATAAAGTTAAACAATTAATCTATGGCAGGACAAAACGGTTTCAAATAACGGTTATAATTATAATTGGAAACCTCGTAATGGTATGAAACAAACGGCATGGCTCGAATTTACAATCACCGGAAATAACGTTGTCGTTGCAATTAGTGAGGCGTGCATATTATTTAAAAAATATGCATTCGTGATGTAGATCTATTAACATTTTGATATTAGTAGTTTATTGTTTAATTAATTTCGTATTTGTTTTATGGACATTTTTCCTTGCTATAAGTTAAACTAGCATTGTAAGTGAGTGATGTAGGTGATCATAAGATTTATTATGATTCTGGTATGTTAACATTTTGTAAATATTTATGCTGATCTTACAAATAAAACTTAAAAAAGTATCTATACGTTATTTTCGAATTTTTTTTCTTGTTGTACTTCACAATCTACCTTTTAAAAAATCTGACAATCTGTCCTATCTGAACCCTGTCCCAAATGAGATACACCTATTATGGATGTAATAACTCTCAAATCAATCTGTTTAGCAATTCTTCGAAATACCAATAACAAATGGTTTATGGAAAGAACTGACGAAACGAGCAATTCGTTAACCTGAAGGTAAGAGCCACGCCTGTACATACCAGAATTTTGCATTAGAAAGTTCTGTGTAGCACCGCACTGCGCTTGTCCCTACGAAACATACATACATACAAACACGCCTCACATGAAACACAAGTTCTTAGGTCTAGTATGCACTGAATTTACACTATAGCTTCAGTGCTCTCCAAACGGAATCAGTGGTATTTGCACCTACACTTAGCAGTAATCCTACCACGGAGTGCTTGATTTACATGAAGTTTAAAATCCTCGGTTACAAACAAAGTTTGCGCATAGCATGCGCTTGAGACTACACATACTAAAGGAACTACTAGGTGTCATACCTAATATTTTATTTATTTTCCGATTTTTTATATATTGGTACTGCTTATGTAATCATTAATTTATTTAATTACTTTTGTTTACTGCGTAGATCACTTTTTAAAGTACATTTAACCAAACATACATATAGTAGAATGCCAGAAACACAGATAAATGAAATTATGAGGTAATTAACGACCAACTTAACGTTATAGCAGTAATTTATGGCATCGTATATTTTCGGACGCCATCTTGGAAATGTCTGGATAACTACATTACGGCAGTACTAATTTTACCATTCTCTGTTTTGCCTCTAGAAAACAGCAACGCTGATTGCGTTATGTTGTAAATTGTCTCTAAGCTGTTAGACATATCCCCGCCCCAACTTGGACGGATTGGCGGTCGCAATACCAGACACCTAGTACTTGAGACGCTGCTGTTCGTCACCCATCTGGTAGTTTCTATATATAAGCCATATTTTAGATATTTCGAACATTTCCCTACACTTTACGAGACCAACGGATTTTCAATGTTTACTGTCGCCATTTTAACCCTTTCTGTTCCAATGTGTTCCCGTTTAACAAAAAATAAACTATAAATTGTATAAATTCTAAAAACCACGCAGATAAGTCGCGGGAACCGTTGTTATAAATATCACACACGAATGCTTTACATTAAATAAAAATAGATGAGGAACTTACGAAGAAGAATATAAGGAATTATTTGAATAACAATTATTCATGTATACACAAATATACATATATTAATATATGAATATGTGTGTATACAACAATAAATACTAATTACGCTAGCATTTTAAATGATTGTTTTTTTTATTGGTTAAAGTGCTGAAACGAGCAAAACGTTCACCTGATGGTAGTGCAACGTCTTCCCATAACAAATGCTGTATCACCCAGAAAATTTCTGTGTGACACCACACTGTGTCCAGCACCCTGAGACATAAGTTCTTAAGTCTCATATGCACAGTGATTTCGCTAGCTCACAGTGCCCTTCAAACCGAAACACAGTAATGTTTCCACACTACTGTTTCACGGCTGAATAACTGGTCCTGGGGTGGTACCTACCTAGACGGATTCCTGCATAGAAATCCTACCACCAGTAAAAAAATAAATTCTCCATTTGTACAAACAAAAGTATTTATTACCCAAAGGGTAGAGACCTGGTGTCCAGAAATTAAAGGCCTAAAGCTTAGTTTAAGCACCAGTCTCTCACAGTAATTTGGGAGATGTATTATTCGTACGTACAGATACGTATGAATACATAATACATCACCCATATTATTACAAATAATAATCCATTTGTAACATTAGTTTTGGGTTGCGTAAGGGCAGCGTGACTATGTTTATTACATAAAAATGTCACTGTTTCAGAAATCGGCAAGAAGCGTATCGCAAGCTCTGAATAACAACAGTGACATAGAACGGTAATGAAAGTTTGAATGTATCTATGTCGGAGCGATGGACAGCCGCGTCGTACGTGACGCGTGAGCTTCCCCTCGACGCCGGCGTGACATCACAGGATATAGCACACACGAATATCGTGGGCACAGGCCGATCGAAATAGTTCTGACGAATTACATTCAAATTCCGCCGAACACAAGCGATTCTAGAGATAAAATTGGGTTAAGCGAAATACGACATGCAAGGTTCCTGTAAATGTAATAACTTTTCTCATCGCATTAGGAATTTCTCGAAATTGTCATGAGAATATCTATTTACAACAATTACCAGAAATTACTAACACATCGAATATTAGTCACATATCAAGCCGCCCTTTCACCTAGATACTTTTCAAAATACTCTCGAATGTTATGGCCTTTGTAGGGGATAGTAAGACAGGTCTTTTGGCAGTGTGCCTGTTGAATGAATAGAGTACCATAACAATGGAAATTGAAGGAAACATTTTCTACAGATTTAACCTTTTGAACATTCATGTAATTAGTAAATATTAAATTCTGGAATGAGCTTAAATAATCTCGAACAAAAAGTTACACAGAATACAAAGCAACGATAGAAGATGAATGACAATTTAAGTTTTTGATAATTGTACTTCAACAAGTTATACGTCCAGACGGATTGTACTTCTAAAGGTTGTACTACCAAAGCATGTTGTGTAATACATATTATCGCAAAAACGTTACTTACGAGGAGGGAAAAATAATTAAATGTTTACGCTAACACTTTCTTCGCTATAATACACGATCCGTAGATAACAACTAAAAGTTGTTAAGCTAAAGAAGTCTAGATTTATTAGACCTAACCAATATTGTTCAAGTCAGACACTTTTTATTTATTGAGTAAAAAATTGATAAAAGCTCAAAAGGTACGATGAATAATACTGGTTGTAGGATTCCTATGCAGGAATCCGTCTCGGTAGGTACCACCCCAGGGCCAGTTATTCTGCCGTGTTTGTATTCGTTTCGGTTTGCAGAGCACTGTGAGCTAGCGTAATCACTGGGCATATGAGACTTAAGAACTTAAGTCTCATGGTGATTGGCAGTGTGGTGTCACACAAAAATTTTCTGGGTGACACAGCATTTGTTATAGGCAGACGTTGCACTTACCATCAGGTGAACGTTTTGCCCGTTTCATCATTTTTACCCAATAAAAAAAAATCCCAAATTCTACAGAAAAAATCAGTCAAAAATGCAGTATTAATATGCAAGCACAACATGTTAAAACCATCATGTACGATACAAATAAGACTTCTCTTTCACACAAATAAGTCTATTTAAGGTATACTTTTTGAAGTCCGAAATTATCACTGGGTTTGAAAAAAGTGTAAAGTCATAACACATTACAGATGAGTTAAAATAACAATAAAATCGATACATATACCCATAGGAAGGTCTCTCGAAAATGGTACGATGCCAACATGAAGAAAAAGAGAAAATTTTTCTCTTGCCACTACCTCACAATTTTTATTCAGGGCCCTTGACGCCGTATGCTGTTAGTATAAAATAAAAAACTGCATGTGTTTAAATCAAGCTGTGTCACGACAAACACTCAGTCGTTATAGGAATTCCTAAGTCGAATAGAATGTTAAACATGGTAATTTCAAACAATCTTGTTGTAGAACACGTAATGGTTACATTACCATTAAACTAATCCATTTATAAAACAAAATGCAACCTTATAATCGTATTACAACTATAGCTAATTAATGCAATTTATATTATTGACCAAAGAAGATTAATGAATCTAAAGATATGTTACGCCATGTGGTGGCGGCTTAAGAGAATCTACCACCCCATCTCATTCCGTGGGTGTCGTAGAAATCGACAGAGGGAAAATCAAAAGCAGGAGATGGGCAGCAGCACCTTCCTAGAACATCTGAATAAATAAACTGCGGTGGCCATCCCGCCTGCCAAGCGTGGCAACTACGGCAAAATCACCCCAAAATGAGAGCTACAAGCTATTGTGGCAATTTGTGGGGGAGGCCTATGTTCACGAATGGACAAGAGTTAGGCTGAAATGATGATGATGATGATGAAAGAAGTAACAATCCTAAGTTTCTGGACAGCTGGGAATATACAATCACATGCAGACGAAGAATGATGGCTTAATCTATTAAAATGATCCGGTAACCGAGAGACAAAATGCAAAACGAATTTATAATATACTCGTACTAATAATGGAGAGGACAACAATATTATGATGTTAATCTTTATAATATTTGAATAGAACAAATGTCATAAAAGATTAAATATACACACTTGATTCGATTTCATTGTTTCAATTCACTTTATTGACCAATTGCATATTGCGTGCGGTCGGTAAATTAATACTAACAATTATAAATGAAATAATAATGAAAAACAGTAGTTTTGTAAGAGTGATACTCTTACAAAATGATAATGGAGTCCTTGAATTTGGGCAGGTTCTATTTTTCACGGTTTTGTTTCAGTTATACATATATTTAGTGAGGAGTTATGATTTATTAACAGACGCCATGTTGCTATTTTCTCATCACATAAACAATTTAGAAAATCTGCATTAATCTTCACGGTTTTTCGTACTGTAACTGTTAGTTGTTAATTGAAAAATAATACAAATGTTACTAATTGTATCTTCTTACCGATTGCATTTCAACGGTGCTATATCTAATGATCTTTGATCAGAACATACGATTAATTCTCGGGGAGGTTCCTCTTCCTCCGGAGTCGACGGTAACCGCGTGGGACCCATTAGTGACACTTTGTGAATATATCAAGCACTAGTCCGGCGGGTACTGTACTCACACGCGACACTCGTATTCCACATATTACAACAATGTAGCAATAAATACATAGCCACATTTACCACTGACACTCGACGAACGCGCGCATTATTTTCACTTTCGTTTCAACAATTTGTTAAATAGAAACGACTGTAAAAATTTTATTGAATTCGATTAACAGGAACTAAATCGTATCTTCGTCGTTAAGAGAAAACAAAGGCGCAGGCGGCACGCGCGTTATGCGTTTCACGTTAGATTGAAAAACAGTCGCGAGGAATGTAAGGCCGAAAATAGCGAGGAGCGTCGCGCGGCCGCAAGGGCGACCCTCGCGCTACGCCGCGCCGAGCGCCGCTCCGCGCCCTCCCACACGCACTCGCACCTTTATTTACATCATTCCATGAAATACAGTCACCGAACACACGGCCTTTTTACGAATGAATGTTCTGCGTGTGTAAACAACCCCGGCTTACGTTCAGGGTGAAAGATTCGATTATAATGCATTCAGAGGTCACTACATGCTAAACGATAGGAAATTCCGCTTACGTGACAGTGCGCTATAAAAACACTGTGACCATTAAAAGGAAACTGCGGTATTATTTACTGTATACACGACTTTAGGACACAATTTAAAAATCTGTATAATATAATAAATTAGGGTAATCATCGAACATGATAAGTTGGTAATATAAACAAGCCTTACCTTGAGAAGCGAAAAAAATTATTATACTCATTGCCATATAAAAATATATCAATGATTACTATACGAAAATAAATCAACAGAAGTTTTTGAGGAAAAAACTAGCATTTTTTTTTCTTTTATCGGCTCGGTTGGCGCAGTGGCTAAGCCCTTGGCTTCTGCGCCGCGGGTCGCGGGTTCGATTCCCGCACGGGACAAATATTTGTATGGCCTACAAATAGTTGTTCCGGGTCTGGGTGTTTGTGCATGTGGAATTTATGTCTGTAAAACGCACCCACGACACAGGAGAAATCCTACTGTGGGGCATCGTTTTTAAAAAGAAGAAGAAGGAGATTTATGTGGTAATTAACAGAGGGGATACACTTTCCTCGTACATCCCGGATTGCTATCCCGGTCAAACAATTACAACCGGTCCAAAAACACGCGGACGATGACCGAGATCTGTTATTTCGGTACACTTTCGTTTAGTATAGTAACTATTGAAATAAAAATGAACTATTTTTGAATATTTTTTTTATTATGGAGAAGAACAGTGATGATATAGGGAAGAAGGATGAGCTCATGAAATCATAATACGAATACAGAAGATAATTACTGAGTCGAAAGTGACTCTTAGGAGGATAGAAGCGAGCATGCGTGTTGTTTATAGCGCTCGTAAATCGACAGTAAGCCGGGCATCAGCAAGCACCGCCGTCACTGTTAGCATTCCGCGCCGCACTCGTCGAATTCTTAAGACAATCGATTTCGTCGCGACTGACTCACTACTCGTAAGCAAAACAAAAATGAACCTCCGTGTATTTTAGAATCATTCATCCATCTGAAGGACTACTGTAAAATCTTAACTGTGTTTTCCCGTTAAAAAAATTGCAACCACTCCGTATTTTAGCTCAGATCAAAAATCAAGATAACAAATTTTTAATACAATTTTTATTATTATTATAATATTAATTTAACGGAAGAAACAAAAACCGGTATAATGCGAATATTAACAGTGGTCATCACTATACGGACTAGTAACCTTTTAATAAAATATTATAAAGTAATACACAATACAGAATACAAAAATTTGAAGTAAATATTACCAAAAGGCCAGCGAACGCTGGATACTTTTAGCAACCAATGATCAGCGATTCACGAGTAGCTAGTTGTGACGATTGAATTTTAAATGAGTAAGCCACATCATTTTAATAAAGACCTATTATTGACACCGCGACGCTGCCGCACTTCTCACTTCTCGCTTATTCTTATCGATAAAATGTAAGTACCAACAAAGAGCTGTGGTAAGTCCACCAGGGACGACTAAAAATGTTAATTACAATATGTTTGATTAACCACGTGCTGACAGGAAATATTATGTTTGTCTGAGACAACTGGGGTAGCATAGAAGGGCTCATCTCGCCTAAAAATCCTCTCAAAAGTTTCAATTAAAAAGTATATTTTTCCTTTTTTTTCCAATTGTCAAATATCATATGTTTTGGCAAATACTATATTACAGAAGTACAACATATTTTTTTGCGTACGGATTTGCTTTTGGCTGGGTGGGCTGTGGTTCTTCTCCACAAGTAATCCAAACGGTGCTATGGGAAATATTTTCGTAGAGTACCCAACTTTCGTCACCTATAAGCAGATAAATTCCTTACATTGCAGACGAAGAAGTAGCAATGCGGAATACATCGGCCGAGAACTTTGGGTTAGCTGAATGAGTCTAGCCGATTTAGAATAGTCTGGTGTTAGGACTCCTGTGCAGGAATCCGTCTAGGTAGGTAGCCTACCACCCCAGGGCCAGTTATTCTGCCGTGAAGCAGTAGTGTGCAAACATTACTGTGTTCGGTTTGAAGGACACAGCATTTGTTATGGGCAGTACGTAGTACTTTACACAGTCAGAGACTCAAGGACTCAAAGACGTCCTCTAAATAAAAGCGCATAATGCGCTCATTGTTTAATTTAAATTTTATTGCGTCAATTTGTATTGCTGCACAAATGTCGGTTGCGGTTGGGATTCGAACCCGCGGCGTAGTAGTAGTGGAACATGCGGCATGTTTTAGATATTGTTTTTTTTTTATTGTATAGAGTGACGAAACGAGCAAAACGTTCACTTGATGGGAAGTGCAACGACTGCCCATAACAAATGCTGTGTCACCCAGAAAATTTCTGTATGACACCACACTGTGCCCATCACCCTGAGACATCAGTTCTTAAGTCTCATATGCCCAGTGATTACGCTAGCTCACAGTGCCCTTCAAACCGAAACACAGTAATGTTTGCACACTACCGCTTCACGGCAGAATAACTGTCCCTGGGGTGGTACCTACCTAGACGGATTCCTGCATAGGAATCCTACCACCAGTAAAATCATATTATATATTGTCATTATATAATATGATTATTAATTAATAGTTTTATTATTATAATAGACTCAGGAACGTATTGGACGAATCCGTTGCCCCTAAACGCATAATAGATAAAAATGATATTAAGTGAGAACTTGTTCATTAAAATAATGAAAAGTAGTACGTATTACTCGTTCCGTCACATTCATCAAATAAAAAACCGAGATATGATGTCACTTCGTTATAATTTTCGAGTTTAAAATAAGTTGGAAAAAACTTTTTAGCCAACCTAATATTATCAATTTACTAAACACAATACTAAAATGACTCTACAGTACAGAAGTTTTTCCTGTATTTAAAATAACACTAGTTTCCGTACTTTGGCACTTTTCACGTTCTGTTTTAAGAATTTTCGTAGTAATGGCAGCAGGAGCAGAGTACAGTACAAGATACATTTTTGAGTTTCTCAGGTTTCTACCCGGTTTCTTCTAGACTGATCTCTGGCAGTTGCTCGGTATACTAGCTCTGGTGTCCACCTTGTCGACCTTGATTTTCACGGTACAAACGATATTGGTACCATTGTCTATAGAGAGATTTATAGTATTGTCTTCCGAGATTTTGCTATACCTAAATAAATAAATTAAAAAAATAAGGTACAATGTTTTGGATCTATTTACCCGGATAAAACCATAAAGCTCAGCTAGTGAAGATCTTTATTTAGGCAATAAAATAGGCAACGGATGCGGTTTCGGCAGACTGGGTGACGCTGCCGCCGATAAGCGCTAGGTTACACAGTCCGAATGGAGGCCCGCAGCCTACCTCGGACGGTCATTAGACGACTTCAAAACCTTTTAGAGATATTCTAAATCGCGCAAACACGCAGCGAGCGCGACAGTCCGAATTTCGAGGTTATTTAAGTATTTATGTTTGGGTCAAACCAAACCTGGCACGCGGGCCCCTGGCCCGTGAGCACAGTATCCGATGAAGCTGTAAAAGCAATTACATCACCGAAATTATGCTAGGTTACTAGTTAAGTTTAATGGACAACAATTAAACCGTAGGTAGTTGTTTCATTTGTACTTTGTGGTTAACAAAACAAAGAAAAGGAAAACTAATCTATTGTAGTTATGACCCTTCATTTTAGTCCGAAGTGTGTTAACTGTTGAATGAAGCTATTTTTGCTTTAATCGACGCACAGCAAATTATTAAATTTATTTAAAATAAAAACAAGCAAATTAAAGACCGTCGACCAATAATACGATAGGTTAATGATTGGTTTGACGCAGTTTAAATAGGTACATATTTAGTATTTAGGTTATTTTACATTTCGGGCCCACTCGTTTCAGCTTATTTACATAATGATCTAAAATGACGAGAAAAAACTCACATTGGCGTCGTGAACGGTATTATAGAAACAGAATATTCCGATTTCAGTTTCTACCACCCACGATTGACAAGAGGTACGATGATATAAGCTTTGTTTGTGCTAAAGTTAATAGTTGCCGCTGTTACCTGCAATTGCTGTGGACTTTGATGTACTGACCTGTACTTGGCCCGGTGTGCGGCGTCGAACAGTTCGCCTTCGAAGGGTGTGGTGACGAGGTAGGAGGGCGGCGCGGGCGGTGTCTGCGGCGGCGGCAGCGCGTCGCACGAGCGCGCCGCCTCCACCGCGCCCAGCCGCTCGCACGCCGCACGGACCCGCTCGCACTCGAGGCACGACTCATTCACATATACTAGCGGGGTCGTCGAGCCTGCAAACCGTCGTTTTTCGGTAATTGTGGCAATCGAGTGTCATAAACATTAGTCCCCCCGTCGCGTAGGGGTGGTGTCAAATAATTATTAGCCTTCCTCGTCCCTTAAGCGTTATAATTGTCGAATAAGACATGCTAGAAGAATCTCGTGGCCTCTGGATATATAGTTTAATTACCATTCAAAATACGTGAGAATTAAAATACCCAGACCGGTGACAAGATGCAAGTGCATAGCGCCGGGAACAGCGTTCCGCCTTCCCAGTGGTGAAAATTTGAGAAAATCTAAAATATTATTAAAATTTTTAAAAACAAAAGGTCGATGGTGCTTTAATCCATCACTTTTGATTAACAATTCTTCTTATAATATTTTAATAACGGCAGTTTTCTACCGCCACTATATAAATTAAATATCACAAATCTTTTTTAATGTCGGCATAAAAGTATTTCTACACTTGAGTAACACTTTTGACTAAACGTCATGCCTCTGTTAAATTAAACATATTTTGTGTTATCTACTTAAAAATCAAATACTATATAAAATTTAAATATTAACGCACGCACAGGAAAGCAGTTATTGTCAACGCTATCGTAATATTTATATCAGTTTTTTCCGTCTCCTCTAGACTTTAGTAGACTGATAATGAGAGTATACAAATATTTAGTACTGGTTTGTGACCATGAGTACTATAAATCGATCGAAACGTCGGGTAATAAATAGTTAAAATTAAACGCGTTAAAATCCGTAAAATTAGTTTAATTAATTGTGAAATATCTTTTAGTTATTCACCACAAAATTCTTTTAACGAATCAATAGGTAAAAAGCTAGCAGACAAATGTTAATTTAATGACAATAGCAGACTAATTTAGAATCAAAGTAATATTAAAAATTATGTTTTAATTCTTGCAACAAAACTGTCGTTGCCTTAATTTTAATATTTTTTAAAAAGTATTATCAATAACCGTTTAACAAATGATTGTATAGAAAAAAGTAGACTACTCCAATATATTTATTTCCGAAAAACTACACTTTAATTGTGAACACATACAGTTGTACAAACTATAACAAAAACGAAGTCTTTTTATTATTCTAAGTAAAGATGTGAACACAACAAACGAAGGTTAAGCTTAATACAGATGTTTGTATTCAAATTCCGAAAAAGGCTATTTAGTATTTCGCGTAAGGAAGTCGTGAGAAATAAACACGATTTGGCTTATTACGACAATCCGCCTTGAAAGGAACCAGACACATTCAGCGCCTCCTTTGATCCTAAAAGAATTCGCCAAAAGCTGAAATTTTATAAACAGTAATCATACATATATATCATTATTATTTATAATTAATTTATAAAAATAATGAGTTAAGCTAAATGGTTACAGAAGTAATTTAAAAAAAATGTTTTTGTACGTTTTAAACGTATTATTCGTGCATCGTGCATTTATCACGGTTAATCGTAGATTTCTAAAGTAATGAGCCATGTCCTCCGACTAATCGAGAATCAATTTAATTGATTTGGAATAGGGAATTTGATATTAACACTAATAAGCCGTGTGGTAGCGGCCTAAGAGAATCTACCACCCCATCTCATCCCGTGGGTGTCGTAAAAGTCGACAGAGGGAAAATGAAAACCAGGAGATGGGCAGCAGCATCTTGCTCGAATATCTAAATAAATAAACTGCGGTTGCCAACCCGTCTGCCAAGCGTGGCAACTATGGCAAAATCCCCCCAAAATGAGAGCTACAAACTTTTGTGGCAATCTATGGGGGAGGCCTATGTTCAGCAGTGGACTATTGATAGGCTGAAACGACGACGACGACTAATTTAATAATAAACCAACGCACAAATTATGAAGACTCCTTTTTTCTGACGAGAAGATAAATAGTTATTTACAATTTTATAATGCTTCACTTTCCCTGCTCCAAACAACCAACAGAAATGAAGAACAGATAATACGCGTGAAATAAGTGTCGGCGTTGAACTTGATTACGGGACTAAACAGCTCCTGAAGGAATACAAATATCGGTTTTCCACGTTTTCATAGTAATGGATGGCCTACGGAACAAAGAAACGATCCTACACTGTGAGGCGTACTCAAGAAGGCAACACTCAAGCTTCTCTGCGTCATAGGATAAGTAACAAGAATATCCGCAGAAACGAAGTAACCGACAAAGCCCAAAGGATCAGTAAGTTGACGATGCAATGGGCTGGCTCGGAAATCGACAACCATTGGATTAAAAAGGTTCTTTAATGGCCCACATGAAGCGGCGACCTGGCCATTTTGAAAACTATTAACGTTAATTAAGTCAAGTTAATTATAGGTGATTAACAACGCATTTCGCGTTTATGGTACAAAAAATGTAATATAAGACAGTAGATTAGCGAAAACATACAAGGCTTACGGGACAGTACTGTTGTTAACACGCTTTTGTCAGCTTAACCTGTAAGTATGAATGTAATGGATTGTTCCAATTCAATTTTCACCCCCTGACAGGTGTCCGACTAATTTTTTTGCGTACGTATTAGGGACTGACAATACGATAACTTCTTGACTACCTATACATGAGCTGGTACAAACGATCTTTATAGTTTTTATTTTACACTAACGGCATGGTATTCTGACCAGTAAATCCTATTTTTTTTTTAAAAGAAACACATTTTAAGCGTTACACAACATCATCATCATCATCATCATCATCATCAGTCGGTACAGCCCATCAAAGTCCAATGCTAAACATAGACCTTCACCATAGACTTGCCACAGAATATGGTTCAGATCCACCTGTATCCACATTTACTGGTGGTAGAATTTCTATGCACGAATTCGTCTAGGTAGGTACCACCCCAGGGACAGTTATTCTGCCGTGAAGCGGTAGCGTGCAAACATTACTGTGTTTCGGTTTGAAGGGCACTGAGGTCTAACATAATTACTGGGCAAGAACAGATGTCTCAGGGTGACGGGCACAGTGTGGTGCCACACATAAATTTTCTGGATGACACAGCATTTGTTATCAGCGCTGAAGTTCTTTTCAGTTCAGTTCTTAAGTCTCATATGCCCAGTGATTACACTAGCTCTCAGTGCCCTTAAGACCGAAACACAGCAATGTTTGCACACTACTGCTTCACGGTAGAATAACTTGCCCTGGGGTGGTAACTTACCTAGAAGGATTCTTACATAGGTATTTTAAGATTGCATAACGTGTTTGCATTGCGGTACGTTTACTCATTTTTCATTCTATAATTATCATTCATTCTATGTATATATATATATCTTAATAATAATCTGTAGGTAATACATGACAAGTTTGTATTACAATGTTTACAAGCAATCAATCTGTTCTAGACTTCAGAACGAAAACCTAAAATCGCGTTATGCTGTTTCTATCAAAGTCGCGCAATCATCAAAAGTTCTTAAAAAATTAGAAAAGAATAGGCAGTTTCAAGAATACGAAACTAGTCTCAAAGTATAAAAAATACAGATAATGTGTGTATTTTATGATTAGCTAATTAGATTTAAAAGTAAAAAAAAAACTTATTTCACATTTATTTTAAAATATTACATACTACGGACAGGTACACTACATTTTTTTTTATTTCTTATATATAGTTGTTTGTTTTATATACATTATATTTTTTTTCATAATACGAAACCTTTATTTTTACAAAATATTATTTTGTAGTGAGTTTAAAATATTCGATATTAATATATTCACAATTTTAAATTTGGAAAGGCAGGAAATTATATATCAATTTAATGCTTCGGAGTTTATAAAATTATTAATATCGTCCAGCAGGTAAATAATTTTTACATAGGAAGTAATAAATTCCTAATATATATTGTCCTACGTATACAAAATGACATTTAAAATCTTCATCTCAAGTGTACAAATGACTTACGTAAAAATAGGGTCCAATCAAAATAAACTTTAAGCCCAATCCAACAACAATTTTTAAGCCCAACCCTTGGACAAAATAAATAAATTTCAAACACAAATTATTATCTGTATACATTGTACACATTGTAAATCCGACCATTCCAAATCACCATAATCTGCATCTTCAGTTAAATTTGCGCATTTGTTATACTCCTGAATTACCAACTAGAAAAGTGGATTTGTTGTTTCGGCGTATACACATACATATTTTATACTAACGGAACCTGCGACTTCGTCCGCGTTGACTTTTGGATTTGTATAAACAGGTTATTAAAAAAAATATTAAATTTAAATATACATCACGGGTTACATAAAGGGTTCTGCTTCTATACCATAGACAGCGTTCTGTGGAATGTTATCGAAATAAAAAATTTATATCTTCAGAACCGGTGAAACAAGCACAATGAACCGGGAAACAAAAAGGTACTTCTATCTTATATATAAAAGAAATGATAGAGATCTGTCGTTGTTGCGCGCGCATACGCAAAAACTATTGGATAGATTTCTATAAAAAAAAATAGTTTTACTTCTTAGACAATTGGTCCTTACCTAAAAAAATTTTTTATTCATACTAAGATTATAAGTGCTAAAGTAACTCTCTCTGTCCCAGTCTGTTTGTTACCTTTTCACAGCTCAACCATTGAACCGAACTTAACGAAATTCGGCACCAAAGATAGGTTGCATCCTGAATACGGACATAGGATACTTTTTACCCAGAAAATCAAATATTTCCCACGGGATATTTAAAAAACCTTTATCCACACGGACGAAGTACCGGACATCAGCTAGTTTTATATATATCTGTGATATAATATTAAATACTAGGTCACAAATATTTACGTAATCATGTTTTTCTAAAGCTCTCACGTTCTACAGTGTCTCAGAGCTCTTATAACCTTCCGTGGTCTTATTTTATGTTGGATACGACGTATTAGCGATAAAATACATTTTCTTTTAGAACTTATCGTATTACTACGAAACAGGAAATTAACAATAGTGTCAAAACCTGCACCGTCCACTTAGGTCAAGTTCACGGTGACCTTTGAAACAAAGTTGTACGAAAATCTTGACCGAGATTAAGTAAATGCCCTTATGTTGGAATCTATTGTAACCCAAAACAGAAAGAACGGACTATCATTTTTTGACGACGTCGTACAATAAAAGACGTCTGTCCTTTGAAATGACACATGAAAAATATTTTTTCAAGTGCTATGAATGCAAATTTAGAATAAATGTACCGATACAAACATTAATGTCTTAATCACTAATATTTCAATATTTGGCATTTAGTCAATCAATCAATTTGAAGTTTAGTTGCGCTACACACTACACAGGGTAGTCGTGTAATAAAGAAACTACACTCGGCGTCAAAAAAATCGCACATCCGAAAAAAATAATTGAAATACTATTTTAACACAACAGGCCAATGGCAATGTTGTGGTTTGAGGGTATCATTCGAAAGGTAATTTCATTAGCTTTCAGGAATTTTAATTGAATTTTACTTTTATAACGAGACGAAAGAGATATTAAAGAAAAAGACAGGATATGTACACATTTGCATATTAATAATTTAAAAAAAACTTAATAAATACAAAAAAAGTTCTTAAAACCTAGTGTTACCCCCCCTTGCCTTGATAACGGCTTCCATGCGATCTTTCATGGACCTTACAAGGATCGCAACAGCCTCTTGGGGGTATTTGTTCTCACTCTTCAAGTACCGCATCTTGGAGCTCTTGAAGAGTGGCTGGAGCTGGATCTCGAGCTCGCACGCGCCGTTTTAGGTCATCCCAGAGATGTTCTATTGGGTTAAGGTCTGGACTTCGTGCTGGCCAATGCATAACAGGGATATCGACTGTAAATAATCCCGTACAATAGCCGCGGTGTGGCAACGAGCATTATCATGCATTAACATGAATCCATCACCGACATAACCAGCATACGGGACCACATGTTCCTCCAGGATTTCAGTAATGTACCGACCAGCATTTAATGACCCTTGCCCACGGCCACCCCGAGTCCGGGAAACGCACACAAGTTCCGTTTTCCCGTCGACGGAAATGCCGCCCCAAAACATACACGAGCCACCCCCGTATTCGACGGATTCTTCGAAGCAGGGTTGTGTGAACCTCTCCCCCTGTCTTCTGTAGACCCTTCTACGTCTGTCATTGCAGAAGAGACAGACCCTCGTCTCATCAGCGAAGCATTGCGAGCAACCTCTAGGCGATCTCTGCGATGCTGTGCAGTAAGTTTTGGACCTTTAGCAGGTCTATGGGCTGTTAAACTCTTTTCGTGTAACCTTCTTCTTATCGTAGAAACACTCACAGATGTTCTCCGAGTTGATCGAAGCTATTGTTGCAACTCAACAGCATTTGTAAAACGGTTTCGTAAAGATGTCGTAACGATAAAACGGTCATCTCTTTCTGATGTGCACCGTTTTCTTCCAGATCCCGGTTTTCTAACATAACCACTAGTCTGCTGAAAACGTTGGAACACCCGTCGAACTGAAAAACGGGACAGGTTCAACTGTCGAGCAACGTCACACTGCCGCATCCCCGACTGCAATAGGGCAATCACTTGAGCGGCTTCTTCAGAGCTGGTGTCCATCTTTACTTGTTCTTACTTGGGTTACTTGTTCACGTGTGTTCACTGTAAAGTCTAAATTACGACTGGCCCATATTTCATCCAGATCGACCCTTTTATACCCTTTTTAGGTGGTGTAACTAGCGTCCATACTAACGAGCATTTGACAGTGTTTATTTTTGACGCTCTATATTGATAAATGTTTTAATGATTTCATGATTTTTTTATTAATAATGTAAAGCTATTCAACCATTTCAAACATACCAATATTTATATAAATATAATTCGTTTCTAGCCATTACAGCCATTTTTCGCGCAAACTCAGAGAGGTGCGATTTTTGTGACGCTGAGTGTATATCAATAATTTACATTCATTTATTTAGACAACAACATTACATTGACGTGGTAATTACTTTAGCATAAAAATGCATACGTAAGAAACTTACATGCTTCGTAAAAAAAAAAATGCCAAGGAAAGGTGACAAACGAAAAAACAGCAAACCTGATGGTATCCACTCCACCCAAGGACTATGATGGAATGTCCATTCCCGTTCCACATTTTGCCCGTTATGGTTTCATTTCTTTCACTATACGATATTAACTTACCTCTATGCTATTACTTTACTGTGGCATAACAAGCCCGAGAACATGTACTATTGCCAGTATTTAATGTCGTGAGGCGGCGGCTTGAAAAAAGTTTGCCACGCCATCTCATCTCGTGGGTATCGTAAAAGTCGACTGAGAGAAATGCCTGGAAAATGTTATGGCTTCCGACAGGTGGAATAACCATATCGAAAATTGCGAGACCGAAAATACATAGACCGGTGACGAGCAGCTGCTTCTTAGGTGCGAGGCGTCTGGTACTGCAATCACCAATCCACTTGCCAAGCGTGGTCCAGTGGACTATTAACAAGCTGATAAAGAAGAAGCCAGTATCTAGTAGCACGACCCTTCCACGTAAGACCGCCAGCAGTGCAGAAACGTAGACTACTCTCAGACAGCTTTGCCTTGAAGAGTGGAATACATATTGTGTCATTTAAAACATATTTTTAGTGTATATATTCAGTAATTATCGTATTTCGATACAGTTTTTCCATTTTAAATTCTAAACTACTCACTGGTCGCAGTATTACTATGCAGGCATCCGTCTAGGTAGGTTATTCTGTCAAGAACTAGTAATTTGCAAACATTATTGTGTTTCGGTTAGAATGGCACTGAGAGTAATCACTGGGCATATGAGACCGAAGAACTGATGTCTAAGAGTGACGGGCTAGTTTCGTCTTTTTATAAAAAAAACCTAATTCAATTTGAGATTTGAGCTGATATCGTAATACTTACTAGAAAGGCCAGTATTATTTAATAATAAATTTAATTAACGAAATATATAATACACGACGAACAATCTGATTTTTGTTCATTCAGGTCGCTTTCTAGCGTTAATAGTTCAGGGCCGTGGCTATTGACTCACGTTTGTGACACACAGGGAACACCCGGCACTCTTGGCACCAAAATGCACCTTCATTCATATTCAAATATTAATGATACGTATCGGCAAGTAATGCATTTATATATTTTCAATTGGGTTTCAATTCATATTGGGAATGTTAAGATTGAATCAACTATCACATAACGTAGGCAAACTGTTTTAACCATAAAATACCAAAATTATTGTGTTGTAAAAGCAGCAAAAGAAGTTAATTCAAATACGTAATTATAAAGTTAAACTAACTCATATACCACTGGAATAGTGCAGTGCCTAAACAGTGAGGGTTTAAAAATCTATATAGTATTTTTCGAGATTATTCCATACATGTAAACAAACTCCTACTCTCTATAAAAATTGCGATACAAGACAAAAACTTTTAAACATTTATCTTGAAACATACGGTAATATTGAGCACATTGCATACCGTGACTTACAATATGAAAGTAATAAAATCTAGTCTAGTGATATAACTTACACAATTAATAATCAAGTTACAAATCACACAGGTCATGCAGTTTTAATTAATAACACGGCACGTTCTATTTTATTGAACATTTTGTAATGTTAGAAATTTACAAATATTAATTACATTAAAAACATAAATTAAAAAGAAAAAAAACAGTTTCTGTTATATATAATATTTCCACAATGAACTATTCACATGAGATATTACTAATGAACAGTAAAGCTTCGCTGCTAAGGTAGAAACGCAATGAACATATTTACAATTTATGTGTAGGAGCATGTGATAGGAAAAACAATTTGGATGCCTTCAATTATAGAGCCACGGCGCAAGATTTTAGTACTATTTTAGCCGGGCACGGTAGCCGCTTATATAAATTCGCTACACTTGAATACATCCATGTTTCTCTAGCATTGATGGAAGGCAATGGTGGCGGCGCACAAACGATAAACGCATTCGCACTCACATCCTCCACCAAGGTATAATCGCAGTTGTTCTACCAGCGCTAACATGGTTGGCATGCGTGCTGCGAGCCACGCATTACACCACCTGGAAAAGCTGTATCTATCAAATAAAGTCTAAATAATATAAAGAAGAATATTTTCTACCTAACAGAGTACCTTATCTATGCTTCTATACAAAGGCAAATAATTCAGCTTATTAAATGTGATCGTGACATCACTAAGTGCGATATGAGTTTGTGCGTGAATGTACTGACTTCTATGTAGTGAAGGTATTTTATAATCTATTTGTAAGATATTTTAACAACAATTATACAACGGAGTGTCACATGTGAACTATCAAAATTTACCAATACACATTTTTTTATAAATTTTGTTCAACTGTTGGTTCCGGCTGAGATTTTAACCCACGGCATACAAAACTCTGACCGCTAGGCCGCATGATCGTTAGTACATTACATTTACTAAAATAAGTAAATAATTTCTTCTGCAGTTTGGAAAAAATATTTCAACTAATTTCGCAATAAACTTGAATGTAGACGACGGCTATTGAGTTATTTATGCAAACATTCATATCGTAAGAGATAACCTTTTCTACTTAATTAGTAGAAAATCTAAAGCGATTAGCATAAATACTGGCATTACTTATTAACATAATAAAATTGCATAACACACAGTGCATTTAGAACTTATAAAAATTGTTTATTACTTTTAATTAAATTTACATACTTGAATGAATGCACAGCAAACATTTTTAAAATGTATAAGCTTTCACTTTGTTACTCATCATCAGCCTTTATACAGTCCACTACGTGACTTAAAGCCTCTCCGAACTTGTAAGCTAGACAAACGAGTTGGCGATGGCATTACCAACCACCCCACAACTTATGATTGCAGATTATCAACCACAGCGACTATTTCCGAATACTGTCGGAAGTTGTCAATTGCGCACACAGAGAGGCCCTCAGTCATCCTACCTTGCCCTCACCCGATTTAACGCTCATGCGATAAGATCGGAGGTAGGCTGGGATGCAGAGTTACAGACACGATGACAAAATCGCAACAAAACCAACCATGTGTTTTGGCTTCGGCCGGGATTCGAACCCAGAACTCGCGCTGTAGACATCAGGTACTCTGACCACTAGGGCACGCGGTCTTCTTTATACGCTGGTGCCTGTTAACGTAATTTAGATCTGGCATATTTTAAATGGCTCCTGGCGTATGTCATGACATTTTTGCTTACATTACACTTAGTCGACTTTTACAACACTTGCTGGATCAGATGAGTCAGTTTTTTTAAGCCGGCCAAACACAGCTTAGAGAATACTAACAGAACGTAGAAACACGACAAGTAAGCTAACGTAAGCTTCTATAGTTATTATCGTTTTCTGCACGCAAGCTCATATTTTTACTGGTTTTAGGACTCCTATGCAGAAATTAGTCTCGGTAAGTAGGTACCACCGCAGGGCCAGTTATTCTGCCGTGAAGAGCAGTTGTGTGCAAACATTACTGTATTTTGGTCTCAAGGGCACTGAGAGCTAGTGTAATTACTGGGCATATAAGATTTAAGAACAGAAAAGCAAATGTTCTTGGTGACACGGCATTTATTATGGACAGACGTTACATTTACCATCAGCTAGTGTAATCACTGGGCATATGAGATTTAAGGACTGATGTCCCAGGGTGAAGGGCGCAGTGTAGTGTTACACAGAAATGTTCTGAGTGACACAGTATTTGCTATGGGCAGACGTAGCACTTAACATCAGGTGAACGTTTTGCTCGTTTCATCACCCAGGTTACTCGCGTATTATGATATTAAAGGCACCCGAACACCCGGCCCCTGAGCTACTGTTTACAAGATAATAACGGAAATGTCTTTCTCTAGGAAAGCTAGACTCTATTAGGTTTTTTTAAAAGTGCGCACTAAATTTTCTTCTTATTCAAATTGTCCAACAGGCGTGCTGGAAGAAAATTTATTATGAAAAAAGAAGTGCCTTTGTACAAAATGTTCTTTTGATCTTTTCTGTGCTGTCTTTATAGTAGACTAGGCAGCTGTCTGTCGTAGAGTCAATATCACTTGAAGAGGCCTCGCTTTGAGGTGAAACAAGTGTCGTGGTTTCAGTGGACTTCAGTGGTGTATATTGTGGTAGGTTTGTAGTGGTGGACAGTATCTGGTGGCGATTCGCAGTGGCGGCGTTTGTTTGCTTGTGCATGGTACTGAGGGAGATCAGGGGTCTGTTCAAAAACTAGGTAATATATACACCATTTTATATTAAGCAAATTAATTTCCTTTCCTTCATGATAATGGATTGCCACAAAGTAACCCTGATTCTATTAAGTATATCTTTTTTATGTATTTTTTTGTGTTTACTTACCAAGCAAGTAAACCATTAAATAAATAAATAAATAATCATATATGTATGTGTGTACAAACACTTATAGCCACTGTAAAAACATTAACCACAAGTTCCTTCTAGTGGAATAACAATATGACTAGCCAAAATCACCTCGACCTTCACTACTATAATATTACAATAGCCGTTAACGGATAAGCAAAAAATACACGTACAACATATTTTTAAAAACGCGAAATACAACATTTTACCAGACTCGGCAAAATAAAGCTTTAGAGTAAACACGAAAATAAAAAAAAAATTTAATTAAAAACGTACTTTGTCAGCATACTTTGGATAGGCTTGACCTGTCGCTTACATATATTTTACTAGGCTTTTAGTTTGAATTAGTATATGATTTAGTGTAATCTCCACAGGCGCTCTGCTTTAACAAAAGACATCAGCTGGCGGTAGCTTTAAGAACCACACGAGGACACAAAAATCTGAATCATCATTTCTTCATTTTATCTTCGGTCATTCTTCATCTTTTGATATAAACATCATTTCTTCAAAGCTCCTTCATTAAAAAAACAATGGGAGTAATTCCCACGGTAGTTACGGTTGCCCCGTTTGTCATAAGAGTTAATCGCAACACTGTTTCTTTGCCATCTTAACTAGACTTACGTAACGAAATGGGGTGAAAGATCTCACACCGCAACAACACGTAGTATTTGTATATCTTTATTTGAAAATTGAACATTAAAGAAACAAATTTATGAGGCTAGTGCAAATGGGCAAGCCGGTAAGGGTTGACGTAGGCGAACGTATCATAATCAGATCGAAGACGTTTCAAGGAAAGGCCACGTCAAAAGTACCTGAAACCGACGAGCTTGTGTGACGTATTCATACAAGCTTGTATGACGTTTTCATGCAAGCTCGTCGATTGCGGGTACTTTTGACGCGAAACTAGAAGAAGCGAAAGATGTGTGTGTCAGCATCGTAGTAAATGGAAAGATGTGATCTTTGTCTATTCCAATGTGAAAGAGGCGTGATTGTATGTATGTATTTAAAAGTTACTACTTAGAAAGTCCCTGTGCTGGGAAAAGCCTCCTTACCACCACGAGCCGGCAAAAGTCCGCTATGCTACTTCAGTGCGAGTTGCGAAAAAAAAGTGGTGCCGGCACCGAGGATCGAGCCCAGGTCACCATTGACTGAGCCACCGCTGCCATAAGTATGTTTTGTTTTTGTCACGTATTTCAAGCTAAACGGTAAGTTTATTATGCGATATTTATGGTAGATAGATGGAGATCAAGTGTCACAGCTCAGCTCGTCGACTTTTTATCGCAAAGCTAAAGATAAACTATTAAACAGTGATGGTAGGTTGTAAGACTTCGTAAGGAGATCCATTAACATTGTTGGTCAACCAACACAAACGTTATTACAACAGATTCTAAAGCATTAAGTGCCCACGCCAAAGCTACGTATATCTCTTATTAATTATTATTTCATGAACGGGAGCCACCAATTAATGGTGATGTGATTACTTTCATATTACTAGTAAGTCTACGTCTAAGATGATAGTAGAATGAAAATTGGCCACAAGATGTCAACGATGTTAATTTATTGTACCGTCTCACAACAATCATAACACGTACTTGAAGCAAGATGTCATAAGGACAACTATATATAGTTTCTAGTTTTAAGTATAATCGTTTTACTAAATGCTGATAATCGAGACCAACTTTTAAGCAATTCCCATATTTAAGAAAATTTTGCTTCAGCATCAGTAGCTGTTAGAACACGCTAAGCATCTCTGTAAGAGAGGTAGAGTGCCTAATACAACCGACCTTGGCGACGTATAACAACCCGCCATTACATTGATGAACTGCCAAAAATGAATCTAGATGAAAACGAACGACTTGGCTTTCGGACATTTTAAAAATAGAAAAGCCCCTGGAGAAAACAGCATAGCTTATAAGCATTTTGACTACAAAAGTAATTCCATTGTTGGAGAAAAATGATTTTCGAAATACCAAGTGTATCCACATTTTGAGATTTTTTCGCTATGCTATATATTTTTATTTTACTGTTGGAGACACGCTCTCTAGGGCATCGTTATGATAAATATTAACTATGACTCACGATGACAATATCACCGATTCTCGATGAAGAATCAAGATTTGGTTAATCTTGAATAATACAGAGCCTAATCCTTATACAATGACAAGCAACGCCGCTGCAATTCCTCTGGTAATGGTGACACTGAGACCCGTAAACGAAGTCAGCAGTGTGTGGGAAAAAAGGTGGGGAGCCGCTAACGAAAGCGAGGATGTCGAAGTAGCGACTAAAGGCAATGTCGATCTTTTTATTCGATATATGTGGCATCGTTCATCGTGAATAAGTATCGTAATACTGCCGGCCACTCAGGGACTGGACAGTTTTATGTTCGTGTCATGAAGCGGCTTGTGTTTTCCGTGTGCGACCCGAACTCGCCGAGAACGGCTGGATCATGCACCACGACAATGCGCCGGCCCACACCTCGTTGATTGTGCAAGAGTTTATGGCGAAAAAATGGAATGCCTTTTTTCGCTTTTTCGCATCTTTCACTTTGCCGCATTAACCCTATAGCCCCGATATTACTCTTTGCGCCTTTTCGTTTATTCCCCAATATGGAGTCACACCTCAAGGGAACTCATCATGGCGGTGTAGAGGAGGTCAAAGAGGCTGTAACCGTGGTTCTGAACAAGTAACTTCGAAGAATTGACAAAGGCGATTCGAATCGTTGGAGCAACGTTAGAATCGTTTTCTAGAGAGCGACTTTTGTGAAGGTCTATAATAAAATATTGCGACAAACTTAATTTCCTTTTTTTTTATTGACAAATTCTCCGAACTTAATTGCCACACCTCCTATATCGAAATTCGGCGTACTAAAGGAATAACCGTGTGATGGCGGCTTAAGAGAATCAACCACCCCATCTCATCCCGAGGGTGTCGTGAAAGTCGACAGAGGGAAAATAAAAACCAGGAGATGGGCAGCAGCATCTTAGTGGAAGAAATTGTTGAGACGAGCAAATCGTTCACCTTATGGTACCATTCAGACCGTGGTGACACAAGGTAAGTTACGTAATTGATAGGTACAAGGTGTGTGTGTGAGTGCGGGCGCGCGCGCGCGTTTATGTGTGTGTGTGTGTGTGTGTGTGTGTGTGTGTGTGTGTGTGTGTGTGTGTGTGTGTGTGTGTGTGTGTGTGTGTGTGTGTGTGTGTGTGTGTGTGTGTGTGTGTGTGTGTGTGTGTGTGTGTGTGTGTGTGTGTGTGTGTCGTATGTAAAGTGATTGTGGGTTTTATGAAAGTTATTAATGTGTAATTGGGTTGTATTAGATATAAGAGATATACTAATTATGCAAAACATTTCGCTCATAATAATTTACAAGTTTTAATTGTATATGTTAATTTACAGACTTTAAAAGGTTTTAGTGTCCAGATAGTTGTGTACTTCAGCCAGGGTATAAAACAATGATGCGATGTGAGTGGAAAGATATTCAATATTTTATTTATTTTATTGTATAAAATACCTGCCTGTCTAGCAAATAATCTAGCAGCAAATGCATTTTTACGGATTTGGTAGGAACATCTTTGTACTTTCTTGCCAGTATTTTGGAGTCATAAACGAATGTTTTGTGTAACTTTAGTACAGCACATAAAATGTATAATTTCCTAACAGTAAGGAGATCTCCATATGTATATACTACTGCAGTGTGATGCCGATATGCTAAGAAATACATAACCTTAAGTAGTTGTCTTTGGTTTCTTTCTCCTTCCAGAAATTTAGTTTTAGTAGCAAAAATGGAAATACTATATAATAAATAATAAATGGGTTATATATATTTTGTTTAAAAGATCCCTATTTGTGACATTTCTGAGTTTTTTAGATATCTACATCAGTGTTCTAATCCTATTCATTAGCAGCTCTAAATTTGAATACCATGATAGAATAAAGTCTATAATGACTCCAAGGTATCGAGTTGTGGAAACTACTTCAATAGGAAGGCAAGAACGACTTTTTTGTTTGGGGTCGTCACAATCGTGTATCTTGATTTGATAGTTGTTATCAGGTAGGGAACGTTTATTAGCAGTGAAGCATATGTATATATAGTTAGTCTTTTTAATATTTAAAGTGACCAGATTGGAATTTAACCATTTTTTATTCTGATAAGTCCTTCTTCAGCAGTCATTCTCACATCATCCCATGATTTTCCAGAAAATACTATAGCCGTGTCATCCGCATAACAAATAATAATTTTTGAACTTGGGATAACGATGTTGTTCATTTATATATAGTAAAAATAGGGTCGGTTTAAGAACGCTACCCTGAGGGAACTCATAAGATGTTATGTGTATCGAATCACTGATGTTATTATCTATTTTAAACCGTCGTTTTCTATTTTGTAGGTAAATACTGAAAAATGCAAGGGGGCAGCCCCTAATACCATATTTTTCAAGCCGATACACAAAGGTGCAGACCAAGACAGTGTCAAACGCTTTCTTGAGATCTAAAAATACTGTAAGACATTTGTCTCCTTTGTCAACATGTTTAACTATTGATGATGTCAATGCTAAAATTGCATCCTCGTTTGATAGTCTCTCTCTAAACCCGAATTGTAAGTCAGACAAAATATTTAATTTATTTTAGTAACTGACTAATCTGACATTAATTAGTTTTTCCAATATTTTTGCAATGACGTTGGCGTTCAGTCGCACACCAAAAGGATTTGTTGCCTGTCGAAAGTGTCATATATGTGCTAGTTAAACTGTATATATTTCTCCCAAATCTAGCATGCGGGCCTCGTGTGCCTTGAGACCGACAACGCTGTGGACCAAATTATCCAACACAAACTTCTTCGAAAAAATAATTTGCAGTCATTCAATCGCCGAAGGTGAATTACGATCGGTCGATGACAGTGCTGGTTGTTGCTGTCAGTTGGCACACTTAAGCCTATTTCCATGTACTTTTTATAACTGCCATTATGCTAACCGTGTCTTTTGTAATAGTGATCAATTGTTCTCATTTATCATTTAAACTATTTATGTGAATTTTTTGTAATGCGCTTCGCTTTATGTATCGCGATACGATGTTTTTATTTTACATACGAGGGGTGATCCAAAAGTAATGATAATCAGTTATTTCTAGTGCACACAAAAATACAAAAAAATTTCAGTCACTTACTCAGTTAACCACTAGTTCAGGGAAAAAAAATCATATAAATAGGCCACGATTCCCGGGAGCTACATTCATTTGAATACGGACTGTCAAGGAGTGAACATCAAAATGGAAAAACACGAAATCAGAGCTGTCATTAAATACCTCTGCTTGAAAAAAATGTCTACCAAAGACATACACAGCGACTTGGTGGAAACATTAGGGGACTCTTCTCCTCCATATTCCACAGTTGCACGCTGGGCTAAGGAGTTTAAGTTGGGAAGAACATCGACGGAAGACGAACACCGCGAAGGACGCCCATCGACGTCCCTCACTGAAGAAAATGTGAAAAAAGTTGAAGAAGTTGTATTGGAAGATCGAAGAGTGACTATCAGGCATGTAGCTGAGGTCACAGGGATCTCATATGGCAGCATTCAAAGAATCCTTGCGAACGAATTGCATATGAGAAAGGTCTCCGCGCGTTGGGTACCGAAAATGTTAAACGACGAGCAAAAGAAGAAACGAGTCGACATGTCAAGAGCAAATCTCGAAAAGTTCCAGGCAGACAAGGATAATTTTTTGTCACGTTTTGTGACCATGGACGAGACCTGGATCCACCATTTTGATCCTGAAACAAAACAACAATCGATGACATGGAAACGATCCGATGAACCGACGCCGAAGAAATTCAAAGTGTCAAGCTCAGCAGGGAAGGTTATGGCGTCTGTTTTTTGGGACGCTGAAGGAATAATCATGGTGGACTACTTGGAAAAGGGGGCCACTATTACAGGCTCCTACTATGCAGAACAAATAAGAAGATTGCGGGAGGCTATTAAGGAGAAAAGGCGAGGCAAACTGCGGGCCATATAGTATTATATGATACAATTAAGCCATATTAATTTTAGCATTTGTTGTACAATTTTTGGCTTAATTGTTACAATATCCTTTTTTTAGGCGGTTTATTGCGGTTAATAACCCACATTGTAAGTGTGTTTGGCAGTGTAGAATAGCACTTACGTTTTTTGTACCAAGGTGTCGTAAGAGGCGACTTAGGTATTCTGCGGACAGCCTTTTTCCTACCCCATATATCGGAAAAAGCGTGACTGTGTGTGTTTTTTCCGCAGTATAGTAATTTGTAGTTAAATGAAACTGAAATCCATAGTAATATTGTTATAACTTTTTCACGGTTTAACCGCTGAACCAATCTTGACGCAATTTGGCAAAGACCTACCTTGCAGTTTGGAGGCGGACAGATACTTTTCATCTTGAAAAATCAAAAAATTCTGTCGCGACATCTATGTCGCCACATGAGAAACTCAAGAAATATTCGCATACGTTCATAATAGCGCTTTGAAAGTTTTCTGAGATGCGAACTATACTCGTATATACAACATCTAAATATTACTAGTTGGAGGAGACATCCTCCCCAGATCAGACCATTCGATCTAGCGGGTAGCTACCCTTTTCCTTGACAACATCATCCGCCAAAATGGTGACCCAGACGTGATATGAACATCGCAATCAGCTTCCCTGAACCACAGAAACAACGTGATCGGCAACCATCGCAGTCACAGCCCAGACTACTGTCGGCACACGCGTGCTTCCTAGTCTCTCAGCCACTGAGGATCATCAACGCGGCCCCTTTTCCTTAAGGCTGACTCCTGCGGCATCAACACTTGTCTCCATACGTCTCAACGCACTGAAGACCTGGACACAGGTTCAGCCCAACGCCAGACTGCACCTCATCGCCTGACGTCTCAAGTTCTCCACGCTAAACTACGACTTCCAGTCTCAGCGGGGGAGTGATGTAGCGACATCGATGTCGCCACATGAGAAGCTCAAGAAATATTCGTATACGTCCATAATCGCGCTATGAAAGTTTTCTGAGATGCGTACTACATATACAACATCTAAATATTACTAGCTGGAGGAGACGTCCCCCTCAGATCAGACCATTCGATCTGGCGGGTAGCTACCTTTTTCCTTGACAACATCATCCGCCAAACTTCCTACGGGATCAAGTCGCGGGCATCAGTGTTTAATAAATAATTAGATTCAAGTAGGACGAAAAGTAGCGAAAATTATTCCTACAAACCTGTTCACTATCTCTAGTAATTGTTAAATGGCCTACAACGAACACGTAGTACTTTCACTGAATTAGGTTCGTGTTTAACTTAAAAGATATCCTCTAACAACATTAATTTTTAATTCAATCCTTTCGCAACATCTAAAGTGAATTAACGTTACTGATGATGTTCTCCTGGGCGATTTTCGACTACGGCGACCACTTCTGAATACTGTCGAAGCCTATTAACTGCGCAGGAGATATTATAGAGCCACAAGTATAATGTTTGCACACTACTGCTTCACGGCAGAATAACTGGCACTGAGGTGGTACCAACCTAGACGGATTCCTGCATACGAATCCTAGTACCAGTAGCGTGTAGTGTAGTATATGCGCAAGCACAGAGGCACTCACTCGTCCCGACCTACCCGCGTCCGAAGTAACGCACATGCGATTACATCGAAAATAGGTTAAGATGTAGCGTCAAAGACAAGTACCACGTCATACTATGGACAATATAAATGATTAGCTGATGCCCGCTACTTGTTTGGATGTTTATTTGTTAGTCATTCAATAGCGCAAAAAAGAAAGGATTTTAATGAAATTTGGCATGAAGGTAAATTTTGTCATTAAAAATGATATAGGATACTTTTTGTAACAATTTTACAATGATTTCTTATATTTACGCGAATACTACACATTTAAATGAACCAACTTTTACGGACGTTATCGCGTTTAATATGTTAAAGTTGTTAAGAACGGTTATTCAGCAAAAGCGTACCGATATAAATATCATAAATACGACCACAGACAACTTATTTAATGAACTAAAAACAGTTAACGAAACTCAAATATTTGAGATTTCATTTGAAATTTCAAATAAGCTTGAAACAGCTAAATATAATGAAAAGAAAAATAAGTTTAGAAAAATATCTAAAATTAACGACCAAATTAAATTTCAAATGTCAATCTCAACGCATGAATGGAACGCGACCGTTGACTACAAATCTTTTACGCGAAAATTACGCGTGGTCTACAATCTGCCCAAAACAAACACTGGATGGAACTACATTAAAAGTATTATGGAAACGAATGAATTTCAATAACACCGCGAAGACTACCGTACGAGGAAATTATCAGTAGTGTCGAAGATTGTGTTTAAAAAAATCGGCAAAGAAGATTTGGAGGCCATACGTCATTACTTTTCGTCAATGCTACGTCAAAGTTCGGAGCCGAAACTAAATATTTCTAATAACGAATTATAAGCGTTGAACAACCTACCGAACAGACCTGAACTCACGATCCTCCGCGCAGATAAAGGTAATATTGGTAGTCATGGCTACGTCTGATAATAATTTTAAAATACAAGAACTTTTGTCGGACGAAAGTATGTATTAAACGGTCCCAACCACAAATACCCTTAAAACAACTAGCTATCCTATTAAGAAACACTCCGGGAAATTGAATCAGGGCGTTATTACAATAATACCATCTTGTGCCATACCTATTGTCGCCGACATTTTAACAGATGACTTTCAAGAGAAAGCCCTCTATACTTCTCCTATAAATCCGAGATTCTACAATTTTACCATCAGATAAAGTAATTGCATTTCTAGACCACCTTAACTCCCTAAGCTCTAAAATTCAATTTATAATGGATTCACATTTACATGTAATTCGAAATCCTAATAAAACCTTGAGTCACACTGTGTATAGGAAAAATACATACCATCAGGTATTTAAACGGTGAATATCACCACCATCCATCACAGTTACCTACCGTTGGTAAATATTTGTTTCAGAGAGCTAGAACAATCTGTGACTGAAAACACCTGGCCGTCGAGCTTCAACGTGTCAAGCAAGTTTCGCACAACAAGATTCGGGATCCGCGCCTATGTTGCAGTAACCACGTGAAATTGGCCACAGTCGAGCGTTTACCTGCTGTTCTACCTTATGTCAGAAGAGTCTCCGACAAGATGGGCTGGATATATCTTGAAGCGAAACATCCCTCTACAAGATGCAGGAGTATACAAGCTAGATTGTGAATGTGGTCTCTTTTACATAGACAAACTAAAAGATCGATAGAAACCCGCGTAAAAGAACGTATAGCGGATGTGAAGCATCGTCACTCTAGGAAGTCTGCAGTCTGTGACCATGTTCTGAGATCCTATAATTCATAAAATTAAATCAAATACCACTGCAAGACTTTAGGGCACAGTTAGATCTTTCTGCGCAGTTCGGACCAAAATAATAATTAAAACCTGAAGGTACCTCTGATTAACTGTAAAGTGTTAGTAAAGTTTTTCATTTTCATTTATTTTTAATTTTCTTATCGGTAAAAACTGTTAGAAATCATATTGAGTGTTATAAATAATAATGCAGTCAAGGGCGAGTTAAGCTTACGTAATTACATTTCAAGTGTCTAATTTAAAGAGAACTAAGTTTTAAATACTTCCGAATTTAATTAAATATTTTATTTTTGAAGTAAAATTTTATAAATAACAGATCATTATAATACCATAAAATATTTAACTACTATGTAATATATATATATATGTATACATACACCGTAGTATTCCCAACTTTGGTTTGTGTAATTTCTTGTATTTAATGTAAAAGTGGTATTGAGAAAAACTAGGTAAAACTTAAAAGTCAACGTGTGGTGGCGGCTTGAGAGAATCTATCGCCCCCTTGGGTGTCGTAAAAGTCGACAATGGAAAATTTAAAATTAGGAGATGGGCGCAGCAGCATTTTCCTGGAACATCTGAATAAATAAAATGCGATTGCCAAACAACCTGCCAAGCGTAGCAACTATTTCAAAACCCCCCCAAAATAATAGCTACAACTTTTGTGGCAATCTACTCGTATGGGCCTATGTTCAGCAGTGGAGTAGTGATAGGCTGATCTGGTGATGATGATGACACCACAACAATGTGGTAAATAATTTGAGGGTATGTAAAATACCTTAAAAAACTACTATCTAGCATGTTATCCGGGGGTTAGCTTCCAGACTGAGCTCCACACATCTTGATCATAATTATTAACGACGTCCAACCATCATTTCTTGGGGCGACCAATGAACGTGATCTTTGCAATTAAAGGACAACTGGTTTGCGTAGACTTGCCGAGACGAGCAAGTTTTTCGCTTAATAAATGCCACGCCAGCCGCAACAGTTGCGATATCAACCAGAATTTTGCATTGAAAAGTTCTGTGTAACCCCGCACTGCGCTCTTCATCAGGAGATGGGTTCTTAAGTCTAATGTTGTGTAAATACACTACCTAAATAAATACGCTACCGCGCCTGACAAACCTAAACGTTGGTATTTGCACAACAATACTTGATGTCAGAATGACTGACTCTGGGGTGGTACCAACCAAGGCACATTTCTGCATAGGAAACCTATCAATATAAATTGTCCGTGATTAAAATTTTTTAACTTTCCGCTCATATGTAACTCCCGTCCGACGCTATACGCGGTACACTATCAGTTTTACGAAGCTAAAAAAAGTTTTATGGTAAGTTTTTATTATTAAATCTTTTCTAAAAGGAGAATCCATGTTGCTAACATTACAAAGTTTCTTTCATGTGAAAAAGTTTTTTCGGTCAGCCTCAGACTCCTCATCTTCACCCTGCCCAAATGCTTCTAGCGCATTTCCCGGCGATAAAAACGGTATCCGTTTAAGCTGATTTTTTTATTTTAGGGATTCAAAAGTGTCACATGCTGAAAAATAAGGGCTTAAGGAGAGTGACCCAGAAACTTAACCGGTATGCTGTCCCGGAAGTCCCTCGTTTTGAGCTCTGAGTGCGTTGTCATAATGAAGCAGTATCCCTCCCGCGGAGCCTCGTGTTGTGAGTAGTATATCATTCGGCATCCTTCGATTTCGTAAATCGAAGAAGCATCAATGCCATGGAATGATGGAACGTATCATTTCTCACTAACTTGTTGAGACTCAAAAACCTTTAGCAGGTGTGTTTCGGTTAGCAGCCAGTACAAAACAATAGAGGAGTCGCTCGAAGCAAAGGTTTTCCTATGTAGATAAATAGTTAATTTAAAAACATTCGTCACCCGTTGCAGCACACGAGCCAACAAAAGAGCAGCTGAAAGCTCAAAGGATAAGGATAGTGAGATTTGACTGATACAGAGAGCCCATCAAAGTGAAGAAATTAACGATCGAAATCGTCCCTACGTTTCTCGATCGCTTCGCTTTGGTAATCGTTGGTTCATTTGACGGTCGACTGGTGCTTCGTTACTGGATCTTATTGTTAAATCCACGATTCATCACCTGCAATAATGTAAGCCCGCCGAGACGAGAATGCTTCAAATTTAGTAATCATGTCACGGCACCATTCCACGCGGGCCTTCTACTAAGCATCGGTGATGATGTGTGGCATCCAACGCGAAACTACTCTAATCTTATTCACGCGGAGGTGTTCGTATAAAATCTCTTGAACGCTTCCCGATCCTATCTAAATGTATTGTACCAATAATAATAAAATTGAAGTGCCTGTCTGTGATTTCAAAATAAATGCCAAAATTTAAGTGAAAACTGCTATTTATATGATGCCTGATCATAATGACCGTTTTAAGAATTTTTGCCTGTGTCTGAGTTTCTCTCGAATAGACTCCAAAACGGCTAGACGGATTTCAACGACTTTTAGGGATAGCGACGGGAATTTTAACTTAAATTTTCGAGTAAGTTTCATTTCGATATCTTGCAGGGTTCAGAAGATATGAATATAAATTTGCTATAATATTTTTTTTATTAGATGAAGAGAGGAGACGAGCAAAACGCTCACCTGATCGCAAGTGCAACATCTACCCATAACAAATGCAGTGGCCCCAGACCATTGCGGAGTCACATCATATTGCGCTCGTCACCCATAGACATCAGTTCTTAAGTCTCATATGCCCAGTGATTACACTAGCTCTCAGTGCCCTTCAAACGGAAACACAGTAATGTTTGCACACTACGGCTTTACGGCAGAATAACTGGCCCTGGGGTGGTACCTACCTAGATGGATTCCTGCATAGGAACTACCAGTAAAAATATGCTATAGCCTTAAGGAGCCGCACGCTGTGAACCGAACATTGCCGAAAAGGGCCAAATTAATGTCAAGTAAGCGAGATACGGCGCAATCGGTCGACTTATTTAACGCAAGTAGGTAAAACCGCTGGTTAGTCTACAATATGTGCTGAATCTCATTATAGGTAATTCGCCTAGTCTCTTCAATAAAATTTTTCACTGATGGCAATCAAAAAATATCAATCATAGCGCGAAAATGGTCAGATTCATTTTTCAATGAAAGCCATTTTGATCTAGCTTGTAAACATAGGTGGAGGGAAATTTGGAAAATTCGTATTTCGTATTCATATTTTGTAAATAAATTATAACTTGCCAGTCTCATACAAAAAATAAAATTTCCAACACTTTCTGTGTGGCCTGGTATAATCCATGCGCCACTGATTGGATTGAATGAAGACATCTATCTTACTAGCATGTGGCTTGGGTTTATATTTTGGTTTATCTAGTATTTGGATTACTTAGTATTTTGGATGACTTTACTCAAGATAAATGTACCTCCTTTTGTGCTTTTTTGTACCAACAATGCTTAAGAATGTACAAAGTTTTGGAGAAATTATTTTTTGCACCATCAGTGCTAAAAGTGTGAAATGCAGATAATAATGGTCACATACGCTTTATCATTAAATTTGTTTTCCAGGCAGGTTTTACACCAAAAGCCTGATCGACAACATGTGACTGGAATAAATAAAAAAACAAAAGTTTCTTATGTCTATGTATGAATCAAATTGCATCTTATGTAATGATTTTTTATATTTATGCGAACACTACACATTTAAATGAAACTAATTTTATGGATTTTATCGCATTTAATTTTATTATTTATAACCCGACTATACCCCTCATAAATAATAAAATTAAACGCGATAAAATCCGTAAAATTAGTTGCATCTTATGTTTTACTACTACTACAAAAGAAGAAATTTTAACCATTCATACAAAATTTCAATTTTCAAGATCCTGACACAAATTTAGATTTGAAGACTCATGAAACACATTTAAGCATCAATGAGGACCTAAGGTTCAGTAATGATGCAAAATTGACAGAAATTAACACAAAAGCCGGTCTATAACTCTTTCAACAACAAGACTGTGGACATATGGAGCAAACTATTTCATTAGTGGTTTTCTGAAGAACCTTTTCTTCAGAAAACTACTAATGAAATAGTTTGTAAAACCTACAACATTCACAGGTGAAAGATATAAGCCCACCAGCAGTAATGCTGCTTGCCTATTATATACATAGTAAAATAATTCCCCAAGCTTCAAAAATATTCTACAATTTAGAATAAAGAGAAAGTTAGTTATAAGTACTTATGTACAAATAGATATGTATGTATGTATATTTGAATGTGTATGTATTAATATAATTATGTATATTGTATTGCTACCTCTGTATATTTTTTTTTCTTAAGTTGTTTTTTTTTCTTTTTAATGTTTGCTGCACTGCCTATCATATGTTTATCTCTGCTTAGCCTTATGGTTGATTGGGAGAGAATGCCTTCAGACACTAAGTCCGCCATGTGTACAACTTGAGTATATAGAAGTTTAAATAAATAAATTAATAAGAGACCTTCAATCAATGTTTATATATTAGTTTACTTGAAAGTAACCAATGACTAGATTTCTTAGTAGAAACAACCAGAATGCAGGCACAGCCTAGATCACAGAAAATTAAGACTTTCTATACATTGGAATGACATACCAATAGATTATTTACATAAAAAAGAAAGTTCACTATGCTTCTCTTTAAATCCGTGCGAATCCTCCTGCCTTCCTTCCTTCCATCCATCTATCCATCCATCCATCGATATATCCACATTGCCCCTAATTTCTAGTTTTTCAGATTTTAGGCAGGAACCCTTAATATATTATAAATGAAGACTAGATTACCCTCTGAAAAGTTCTTTACCAATAAAAGAATTTTTAAAAAACTTATGTTTGAGTTTTTGTATCCAGCAAATTACCATGTTAGATTATGAAAAAGTCACATCAAGTCAAACAAAAACACAGATGGACATGTTTTCCATTTTATTTATTTGTATAGATACCAATAATATCATATGGCATACTTAAAATAAAACTATATACTCAAACATAACTATTTAAATAAAATCATAATAAGTATGCTTCAAATTCAATTATATAAAAAGAAAAATGTGAATCAAGTTAGTAATTAGGACATAAAGGGGAATGTACATTCATTCCATGCTGACCAATACTTTAGTGGACCACTAATAAAATAAAACTTATGTCAAATTTATTTCTAGAAATCTATAACACCAAACTTTAATATAAAATTTCCATAAACTTAAATTAAGGTATTAGTTATATTGCTATTTTATGAGTATCTTTTTTTTATAGACGAGGGACAAATGAGCAAGTGGCTCACCTGATGGTAAGTGATCACCTCGAAACAAATTGACCTCAGTTCATAAACTTCCAAAATTCATCTCTGTTTCTAATTTAGTTCTATACCCATGTTGACTATTATATAAATATAAAGCAACTCAATCATTCACTCAACAAAGTGCTCATTATACCTAGTCACATTTTGTGATAACATCCAACTTGTAGAAGTGCACTATGACAAAGAAGCCTCCATCCTAGTGTACAATGATAGTGGTTTCATGTTAAGTTTACTCCTATGTAACCTTAGTAATATAAAGACTTTTTTTAATACTTCTACACTACTTACGCTTGGCGTACCAAAATTTTCATCTTTGTTTTTGTAATTCTTTAACCAAATATTCCAAAGCACTTCTTCAGATTCATATAGTTCGAAAAAAAAAGAATTGTGTAACACTCGGATCATTTTCTAGCTTTACATTTGCCCATCAGCTACATTAACTATTAAATATTCAACAAATTACACAAATATTTCAAACTTTTCAAACTGAAAAAGGTGGCATGACACTCTGATAATAGTCCACTCAAAAAGTTGGTTCATTCCTGATAGTACTTTAGAACTGTATCATGTAGGACTTGTGGGAATTTATCAACTCAATAGTCTATGGTTAAAGTTTTTATTATAAAATCTTTTCTAAGAACTTTTCTCCAGTACCTATTAAAGCTTTCAGGGATGTACCGCACCATTCTATATTTTATTTTGAATAATTGTCTCAGTGGTTTCATGACTTTATATCTTATATTATATCTTAATTCCCATAAGTCCTACATGTTACAGTTCTACAGTACTACTAGGAATAAACCGAAGAGTTGACTGCGGTCCTATTCCACTACGATGACAAGCAATCGTCCGTGGATACACGGTTTCCATGATACGAGTACCATCAGAATAGCCGTCATAGTACACTAGGTCCGAGTCAACTCTTATCGTCAAAATGCCTCTTATATAAAAGAATAGTTTTAAATGTTATACTAGATTCTAATTGTAAAATGTTACGTGTACATGTATCGTAATATGTTAAAATGAATAAAAGTAAAATTGAATATAAGAAACAAAAAGCTTCTGTTTGTTTTACATTTGATAAAAGCACTGTCTCACGAGGTTTTTGTATATTATTGAATTTGGGGATTTAGTAAGTTTGGTCTTGTAAAAGGACGTGTCTTATGAACACAGTTTTGAGTGCTATGAATGAAAACAAATTTTGCCATGATATTTAAAAAATCCCACCTAATAGAAAAAATAATATTGAAGTTACTGTTTGTATAGACGTAAAAATGTTGTCATTGAAGTGGTATATAATACAGTACAAAAATTTTAAAGTATAAATTGAATTAAATACTAAAACAATTATAAAAATTACCATCATTATCTTGAGTTTTGTCAGTTACAGTAGAGCTTCCTGTTTGTGACATGCCCTTAGACAATTCGTCCATCTTGCGTGCCACTGCCACTGATTCGTTACATCAATCACACAACACAAACCACAATACTATTCAGAATAACCTATAACACTCATTGAACCATTTCACTTATTCAAAATTCAGTCTTTTATAAATACAAACAATTCCTTCCATTTTAACCACATTTCACAAATTTCAATAACACAAGTAAACGAAGCGAGTAATCTAATCTCTAATCTATGAAATAAAAATGAACACTATAGACAGGTAGTAAATACAGATTATTAAGTTGAGATTTGAAACAAATTAAAAGCAAACGTTCTAAATTGTCTATGGTTTGTTTCTTATATATTGTCTGTCGGCTAAAAGTCGTTACGTTATTTTTGGTTAACATTTAAAAATAAAATAACCTAGACAAAAAACATTTTTTTTATGTTTTTAAGTTAAGCGGTTTTTTAGAAAACATAATAATGATACAGATACTTTACATAAAGATAAAAAATAATCCACTCTCCACATCAATTGATCAGACTGAAGACTTTATATCGAGAATTCAAAAAGGGCGGTATTATTTTTTTGTAAAATAAAACAATTATTGTTTTCTTATATACGTTTATTGAAAATTACTAGTTGTAGTGTTAAAATTTGTAAATAAGTGTTTGTATACACTATCTGATATTGGTGTAGGTCTTAGTCTTTAATTTTTAAATATGAAACTAGAACCAGAGGCCCCCACGAAAAGAACCCTCGAAATTTTACTTTATAAGAAGCGTATTCATTTTTATCTATAATTAGACTTAGTGGATATGGGAGTTTCCTGAACCCCAAAGCAAAAAATTAAAGATAATACTGTGAGCACCAATGTTCAAGTCTAAATCTGGTATGGGTAAAACATATATAAAACTTTCAGAACCCACAAAGCATTCATTAAATAAGCCTGTAAGTAATAAACAAACTAAAAGTGACAATGACCACTGCTGAATTTGATAAACCTTACAGATCCTCATATTCAGAAGCTGACTCGGTACATTTTTGGTGCATGTGGAATTAATAACATCCAATTAATTTTGGCCATTTTCGTTTTAACAATAATTTAAGACATTTTTAATAATAGAATTTAGGAAATTGGTCATAACAGACTGGCTATACAGTAGCGCCAATTCATTTCTTTCAAATTCTATTTTAATTCATTGTAATTATAAAACATACAGACCTATTGTCAATATTTGTAGAATGGGTATAGTGAGAGGTTTGCCAATGGAGTGATCACATGATATAGATAGCAGAGATAGTGAGCAATTTGAGTCTGAAAAACTGTCATCCCAGAGGGGATAACTTGAATTCCTACTCAGACAGTTGTTTTGACAGTTTCCAGTCTTTCCCATGTTTACAGTTTTTTCACATCATTACCTGGAGAACAATATATTTATCCCACCTCTCAATGTAAAAGTAATCCTTGATTGCATTTATAAATGTATAGATGAACATGATGGTTACCCCATCAATGAAGAACTTATCTGCATTAACTGCAATAAGGGAAACATATGGATACAAATAAAAAAAAAGTAAAGCTTCAGCCCATAAATGTCCCGCTACTGAGCACAGGCCTCCTCTCATTTCTAAGGGGGTTTTGGAGCCAGGAATAATCCGCCATGCTGCTCCAATGCGGATTGGCGGACTTCACGTGTCTTCGAAATATTTTCAATTTCTAAGACATGCAGGTTTCCTCACGATGTTTTCCTTCACCGTAAAGCATGGGGTAAGTCAGCACTTAAAATTGCAATTAACAATTTTAGTGGTGCCGGCACCGAGAATCGAACCCAGGTCACTCATGTACTATGAAAAATTTAAAGCAAGCGCCTAGCCCCTGAGCAAACAAATAAAAATTGTCCTGAATTCATTAGGCAAACAATTATAAAGATGTACCACCTTTACCTCCATTTCTAAAATATAAATTATATAATTCTATCTGAGTCTCATAGTTCATTCTTAGAAGATAATTTATGATTTCTTTCCGAATTTCGGAATCAGAAATTAATTAAAAAATATTCAAAATTGTTGACAGTTTTATAGATTAAATTACAGTTTAATAGAATCGATGTTGCAACACCTGATGAAATATTTCGCCCTAAAAATACAGCTCGTTTCTAAACTCCATCGCCTCCGTGACGGGAAAAGACTATACCAAAAGGAATAAAATAAAGAAATCAGTCGAAGCTAATTGTAGTCAAAATTTAAACTTAAAAACATTAACAACAATTACATATTTTCAAAATGAAAGTTAGATTAAGATGTCAGAAGTGTAGCCGAGAAATTGGTGACACCACCCACATTTTATTTCATTGCTCCCATTTCAGTTGCCCTTCCTAAAACGTAAAACTCCTCTTTCCTGTAATTTATTATCTATCCTGGCCCTATCTAACAAAATATATATTAATGGTCTTATTCATAAAAAAACTTATGATACATTTATAAAACTGAATAATTATTAAGATTAGGCCTACTAAACGAATTTTAAAATTCCGCGACGCGATACTTCAACACGCTTAAGTTGTTGTCGTCCTAATCAAATTTCTTAGATACGTAGGTGGAACATCTGGGAATTTGTATATATTTGGCTGAAAACATCTTCCAATATTGAGTAATCTCTTAGTACCTAACAAGGCTATAAAACTTCTATATTATTATTTCTTATTAGAATTAACCATCTTAAATCTACGTATATAATGCCCACTACCCTTATAACCTGCCAATCGTATTGGCGACCGTTTAAAAAAAAACTTCTTTCATTAAATAATTACCCGAAATTGGCAAACATGGCTCGCTAGGGTAGCCGATTGCCAGGATCAAAAAAGAAGATCAATCTGAATTAAAATCGCGGGGCGTAGCGTATAAATACGTAAATTTAGTATTTAGGTTAGGTTAAGTTACAACAGGAAATGTAAATGATCGCTAAGTGACGTTTCACGATGACAGTGACGGATTTACTTTTCTAAATATTTTGCATGTTATCTATTGAAAAGGACATGACATGGCCTACCTAATTATTTTTTAGCTTTTAGTACATTATCTGCATCTAAACTGTATCTTTACAATGAAACGGTTAACTTATAAACATTTTTTTACTGAAATTATTTTCCAGTTTTTAGCTTTTTATTTAGTTACTTAATATTTCTCATCCCGTTTAATTCATTTAGTGTCTCATTATAAGTCTTTCTCTTCTTTCCTGAAGTTCTTTGTTTTAAATATACCTAGATTTCCGTTTTAATGTTTTAACTCTGTACAGACAGTACAGATCCCAAAAAGAGCCACTAAGAGATAGGGTTTAGGAGTGAGACGTATTTATCGGAACACGTGAAAATAACACGTATTTAATTAAATGTTACTGTTCCAAACCTGTTAAAATGCAGAACAAAATACTTGCCATCCCAAGTAACAAACTGTTCTGGCGGTCGTTCCGATATTTCAGTCAATAGAGGATCAACTGTTTTAACTGTAACGCGGAACAATGTGTTCCTGCCACCACCGACGCAGTTCCTGTCCGATTGTCACTCTTGTTCCACCAGTGCCTGTTATTATACATTTCTCATTTCTTACTATGTAAATGAAGTGAGATAGACAATCCGTTACCGGTCCTCTCCGGATAGGTTTCAATAGACGCAGTGAAATTATAAATTGGGATAATGTTTTATTTGAATTGATTTGATTCACTACATTAACGTAATTATTATAAAATAACGATTACAAATAGGTAGGAAGAACATTAAGATAATAAAAACCAATTAAAAAGTAAAACTAATTTAATGTTAATTTATCATCAACACGTAACATTAAATTTATGGTTTCGTAGAACAAAACAGATGCCTTTTATTTTCAAAGTTTGTGTTTTATAGCGATATTTTATATGAAAGATTTGCTCTTGTTTTACTTTGTTATTGAAATGTACTGTTTATGAGTATCAAGTAGGTACTATGAATCAAAGCTACCGCAGTTACTGAGATGTACTCCAACCAGAAGTGTCTCTGAAAGTTTCCTAAACACTCGATAAAATTAATGAATAATACTTAGGTAGACGATCACAGCCGCTGTAGGTACCTACTATCGCAAATTTTAGTGCCTTAGAATGTATGTTGTTTCTTCTTGGATGTTCAGAAGATCAAAAAGGAAGATAGGCGCTGGTAAATGACAGAAATGTTCTTTCTACGAATCCTTTTACTTCGTCCGTTAAGTGTCGTACGTTCAAATTTAAAAAAGACGTTTTCGTTGCTGAGTATGCCCTCATATAGGCATAGATTTGTGCCAACGGTTATTTCCGGCAATAGCGTTCCGTTTTTAGATATGAACGGTTGCGTTCATAACATGCTCCCACCCGGGCTGGAATGTCTCAACAAGTGGTAGGGAGCGGGCAGATGTTGTTATATGCTCGTGTGATGGTGCCATTCTTCGTGCGTAGTTCGGCGACCCTGCCGACCGAATCGCCACCATAGAAGATCCGAGTGACTCGACCCATGAGCCATAGAAGAGGAGGTTGACAGCGGTCTCTAACTAGCACAAGAGATCCAACTTGCAGCTCGCCTGTAGATTTAGTCCACTTGGTTTTTGTCTGCAGAAGAGAAATGTACTCATTTGAATAGCGCTGCCAAAAATGTTGTCGGAGGGTTACGATTCGCTGGTATCGTTGAAGACGATTTAGAATCATCTCCGTTAGGTTTGCATGCGGTGCAGACAATAGAGGTCGTCCGATAAGGAAGTGCGATGGAGAAAGGAAGGACAGGTCAGAGGGGTCTGTTGATAGAGGTGTAAGAGGACGTGAGTTTAAAATTGCCTCTATTTGCGCCAAACACGTCGCCATCTCTTCATAATTGAAATGTGTTAAAGAAAGAACTGTACGTAAATGATGCTTAACTGATTTTACTGCGGCCTCCCATATGCCGCCGAAATGGGGACTATACGCAGGAATAGTTTTGAAGCGGATACTTTGATCAAATAATTGAGACTGTACATACTCTTTGTTTTGGCTGAGAAACCGAACGAGGCATCATTGCCAGCCCCGACAAATGTAGTAGCATTATCAGAATATATTGTCGCAGGTTTGCCCCGACGAGATATGAATTGGTTCAGAGTCGCCATAAAGGCCTCCTTGGTGAGGTCAGTGACAAGCTCGAGATGCACCGCCTTTACTGCAAAACATATAAATACACAAATGTAAGATTTCGTCAGTCGTCCCCCTCTACCCTTACGATCGAGTATCAGCACTGGACCGGCGTAATCAATACCTGTGTTAAGAAATGGATATTCTAGTTGTGTTCTTCCTTGTGGTAAATCACCCATGATAGGTTGCACACAGGTGGCTTTGAACCGATGGCATCGAATACAAGAGTGAACAATTTTTCTAGCTAGATTTCTTCCATTTATAGGCCAATATTTCTGTCTTATATTGCATAACAGAAGTTGGGGACCTGCGTGCATGAGTATTTTATGTTGTAGGCTGAATAAGATTTTAGTAAGGTGATGATTAGAACAGAGAAGTATAGGATGTTTGAGGTCATATGCATAAAATTAGTTTTTTAAGCGGCCACCTATCCTTATAAGATTGTCAGAGTCTAAAAACGGTGATAATGAATTCAATTTACTATTTATGGGTAAGACTTGACTATTTTTTAAAGCGAAATACTCTTTGGTAAACATTTCCCGTTGCGCATGATGTAAGATTGTTATGCGAGATGGTTCTAATTCACTAAAACTAAGTATTGTGTATGTTTTGTTTTTATGTTTACAATAGTAAATGAATTTTTTAACGTAAGCTAATATTCTGATTATTTTGTTAAAATTACTGTGTTTATGTATAAGATAAAGGATTCTACTTTGATCACTGTTTTCTATTGAGATTGTTGTAAGTGTATATAAGGAACTGTCAGCCTTTTTGTGTATTTCTGGAAACTGTATGTATTTTTCATGTAAAAAGTCTGGCCCAGACCACCACAAGGAAGCAGCACTGATGAAGTCAGTCTTTACCCAGCGAGAGACCAGGTCTGCAGGGTTGAATTTGGACGGTACATTTGTGTCCGTTTGTACTTTCCTGTATCTCGCTAACTCTATTACGGATAAACGGTATTAGTTGAATAGAAGGGTTAGATAACCACCCTAACACTATGGTGGAGTCCGACCAGAAATAATGATGATGAAACTTAATCGAAAGTACGTTTATCACTTTCTTCCAAAGTCTTGTGGCTAGTAAAGCTGCGGAAAGTTCTAGACGTGGTATAGTGTATTTAGGTTTAATCGGTGCTACTTTGTTCTTAGAGGCTAAAACTCTAACGTTTACTGACCTCGACTGTTCTTACATAGATACAACCGCCATAAGCCTTTTCGGATGCATCGGAAAATATATGTACTTCGATTGAAAATTGATCACTGAATGTCACCCACCTCGGTATTTTCAGCGAATTTAAACAGTGAAGGGAATTCGCAATGTCTAAAAATTCTTTTTTTATGTCTGTAGGTACTTCAGCATTCCAGTAGCATTTACGAATCCATAATGTTTGAAATATAAGCTTAGCTAATACAATGCATGGGCCGACGAGGCCCAAGGGATCAAATACTTGACTTACGATAGAAATAATATGACGCTTTGTTACTTTTTTATTTAAATCGAGGTTGATGATAAAGTGTAAATTATCACCAAACGAATCCCAGTTATGTCTTTGAAGGTGAACCTTTGTTCAACTTCCGTCAAGTCAAGTTGTTCTTTTGAGTCGCCCTTAAAGTCCGTGACAGCGTGTAAGACATTAAGATTATTAGACTGCCATTTGCGTAAATTCATTTTTGCAGAACTTTAAGTATCCCTAATTCCATTGCAAAGGGAAATTACCGATTCTACTGATTCACCGCCTCCTAGATAATAGTCTACGTAAAAATCGTGTCTAATAGCGTTTTGTATTGCCATGTCATTGGTTTGGTCAGCAAGAGACACCAAACACTTAGTCGCTAAATAAGGAGCCGATGCAGTACCGTATGTGACTGTATTCAGTGTGTATGTCTGTAATGGTTGAGAACGATTAAAGCGAAAAATGATCTGCTGAAGTGATCTCTGTGAAGGTTCTATGTGAATGGCCCTGTACATTTTTTCGATATCAGCTGAAACCACGATTTTGTGTTGCCTAAAACGTAATAAGATTGAAAAAATGTCATCTTGTATAGTGGGACCTACCATTTGGATGTCATAACCGATTTTTTAGAAGAAGTGATGGCAGAAGCATCAAAGACCACTCGTAGTTTTGTTGTTGTATTAGATTCACGCATTACACCATGATGCGGTAGATAAACATTTGGTGAGTTACATGTATGTTGATTAATACGTTTGTTAAGTGTCATGTGACCTAAATCTATATATTCTTCAATAAATTGCATGTATAAATGTTTAAGGTTTGGGTCCTTGTCTAAACGCCGCTCTAATGAAAGGAAGCGAATTTTAGCCTGGTTATACGAATCCCCAAGAACTGCAGGCGATTCCTTTAGTGGTATGGTAACGATAAACCGGCCCTGATCGTCGCGCCGTGTGGTCATCTTGAAAATTTTCTCACAAGTTTTTTCTTCTAGAGACATGTTATTATGAGATGTTACCGCATCGAGCTCCCAGAAACGGGTCAGCAATGTCTCAGCATTACTACTAACGAAATAGCAAACATTTGTCGATACTTTTGATGTACATGTCTTGTTGTTACGAAGACAGCCTGCTAAGAGCCATCCCAATTTCGAATCTCGGAGCTTCGGCTGGTGCTTACCTAAGTCTATTACGTTTGAATCTAGGATGTACCATAAGACCTCAGCTCCCACCAAGATGTCAACTTCCGAAGGCACATTATAGGAAGGATCCGCCAACCGAATATTTTTAGGAATTGGTACCAATGCTGTATCTATGCAAGCATGCAAATGTTTAGTTATTTCAGGAAGTACACTCAGCGTCACAAAAATCGCACCTCTCTGAGTTTGCGCGAAAAATAGCTGTAATGGCTAGAAACGAATTATATTTATATAAATATTGGTATGTTTGAAATGGGTATTTGAATAGCTTTACATTATTAATAAAAAAATCATGAAATCATTAAAACATTTATCATTATAGAGCGTCAAAAATAAACACTGTCAAATGCTCGTTAGTAAGGACGCTAGTTACACCACCTAAAAAGGGTATAAAAGGGTCGATCTGGATGAAATATGGGCCAGATCTCGCCGCAGAGCTGTCGTTGCGTGCAGACGTATCGCTCGCGGACCGAAATTAGTCATCGGCTACTTCAGGGCGCTTGCTTGCAAGCGTGTTGCTAGTGGCCACCCGTGTCTTTTCAAGGATACGGCGTGGATCTCATCTCTCGTCACTTCCTTGCACCCCGTGCAGGCCTCTCGCGGCTTCCGAAACCTGGTCCCCGCCTCGCGGGAGTTGCCAGGCGTAGGAGCGCGGGTAGTAGCATGACGCGGAAGTGAACCTCGGTAGAGGCACAGCTCTGCATCACTCATCACCGAAGATTGTCTTCTGTCTCAACATCGCCGCCGAGCTATGGATGGGGAATCCTCCCCCTCGACCTCTTCTTCCTCTTCTGCTGCGACGTCCACCGCCGACAACACCAACACGGCCGGAAGCGAAGACAGCAGAGAGGAGGAAAACGCCACACCATTCGCCACCTTCAGCCTGGATGCATTATCGCCAAGAGCACGTTTAGATCACGTCTTGGCGATGATCAGGAAACTCAAGAGGCTAAAAATCATGCAAGCAACAACTGCTGATTTGTGTATCCGAACGATTAACGCAGCCATAGAAGCCGCCAACAGGGAAGGCATCCACGTATCGCCAACGGAGGCGCCGATGCTCGAAGCAGCAATAGCAAACTTGGAGGAAGACGCCACTTTGCCACTCTCCCGTAGAAGAATCCGTAGTCCCCAGGAGGAAGAGGAGACCGCGTGAAAGAGGCCATGCGAAACGCCAGTGGCGGCGAAGGGTGGAGACGAGATCACAAAGTCCGCCCCCCCTGCCCCGAGCAAGGTCCCCCGGCCTACCGATTTCAGGCACCAGACGATACTGTCGCACGGCGCGCCCTCGGGGCTGCGCCCGCGTCACTCGCCCGCGATCTCCTCATATCTCTAGCGCCACAGGAAAACCGCGAGCCCCGCTGGCTGCACCCGCACCCACGCTCTCGCCGCGAGCACTACCGCCGGCATCACGCGCAGTTGTGCAGGTGCCCGCGCCCGCGCCCCTGCTCCAACGAACGCCTGCGTCGCGGCCGGCACGACGCTCCACAATGATCCCGCGGATAGTCCCAGGCCCGGGACAAATGCAAACGCCACAGTTGCCACGTGCGCCACCTGCAGCATTAACACTTGGCACACAGCGCGCACTAACACCGTCGCTGATCTCGCTTGCCGGACGGCAACCTGGATCCTCGTCTGCACAAAAGGAAACCGTAATCGCCAATGATGATACAACTGCCCCCCCGCCCCCTGCACCCGCACCCTCACCCTCACCCTCACTTGCACTAGGAACATCTTACGCAGCGGCGGCGTCGACAAGCACAGGTGCGGCAGCTCAGATTCCCGGACCGCAGGCAGAAGGCCTCTCGCAGGACACCGTATGCGGACCTGACCCGAAACCAAGAAGAGCTAAGCTTCCACCGTTGGCGGTAGAGAACTTCCCAAACTGGGCCAAACATTTTAAGACCATGGCCCAGGAACTTGGACACCGGCCGAGCGCCCGCCCCTATGGGAAAGGGGTGAGGTTCATACCGGAAACTGAAAACGAGTACCGATACCTGCAGAGGTATCTCACCAAAATGGAAGCCGAGGAAAAGATATCCTGGTTCTCGTATTCCCTGCCAGCGGAGCGCAGTGTGAAGGTCGCTATTAGAGGCCTTCCGTTGAACACCGCTCCCGAGGATATCGCAGACTCCTTCCGGGAACAGGGCTTCGAGCCAGAGTACATCCGGCAGATCCTGGCGCGCCAAGGGCGCCCGGGATGTATCTTCTTTGCCCAATTTCGGCGGACGGGCGAGGTCATCCCTAAGATTTATGAGATTGATGAACTTATGTACATGCCGGGGGTCAGGATTGAAGCCTGGCGTGGAATGAAGGGCCCGGCACAGTGTCATAGGTGCCAGAAATTTCGGCACTCATCACACTGTTGCCACAGACCAATAGCATGCGTGCGCTGTGGAGGTGACCACCCCGCGCGAGACTGTCCTCGTCCAAGAGAGGACCCCCCGACCTGCGCCAATTGTGGACAGGAGCACACAGCAAACAGTGCGTCGTGCCCTGTCTACAAAAGGGAAGCCAGAAATCTAAAGGCAGGAACAGCCACTACCACGCGACCACAGCGCTCGCAGCTGGCAACAGTGGATGCCGCACCGGAGCAAAGCAGCTTGATGGCACCGGCAAATGCCCCCCGACCGAGGGGCCCTTCACAGGGGGGGGGGGGGGCGACTAACACCAAGAAACCGAGGAAACGGAAGAGGAAAAAGACCAGGAATCCGGAGGAACGGGAGGTGCACAACAAGGAAACTGGAGGCACAACCTCTGAGACTGTGCCGGTTTCTGCGGTGGCTGCGAGCACTGCGCCACCTGAACCATCTACCAGCGGGGCTAACAAAATCTCTCCTCTCAGGGAAGCGCTCCAGTCTGGGGCAGACCCGGCACCCCTTATCCTGAGCGGCATGGCCAAGATTTGGTGCACAAATGGCTAACTCACCGCTTAGGATAATTCATTGGAATGCCAACGGGCTCGCAGCTAGAAAGATCTTATTGCGAGCACTCATTCAAGAACAGGAGGCCGACGTGGTATTGATTTCAGAGACGCTGCTGAAATCAACACAAAAAACTAATTTCAACTCATTCTTCACCTACCGCCAGGATGAGAAATCACCAGCAGGATCAGCATACCGAGGATTGGCGGTACTAGTCCGACGGAACATACCGCACTCACTGATCAGTCCCGTATGCTTGCAGAGCATCTACGCCCTAGGAATAGAAGTGCAAGTGGCGAACCAGAAGATCCGACTATTCGCCACCTATAAGCCTCCACAGACCAGGATCAATACCAACGATATCCACCTATTACTGGACCAGAACATCCCGACCTTGATAGCAGGAGACCTGAACTGTAAGCATACGGGATGGAACTCAACCAGAATCTGCACCAACGGAAGAATTCTTTTTGACGATGCGGAGAGGACGGGATATGATGTAGAAGGCCCGGAGGCACCAACGCACTACCCGGGCCCCCGCACCCAAGACCCGGACGTCCTCGACGTAATTATCAAACATCAGTTACCGAGTCAAGTCACCCAGGAGATGCTGCTGGACGACATGGGCTCCGATCATTTGCCTGTCCTCCTCATCCTGACGGACATTAATAAGAACACCTCAACGTCGGTACCACGTCGGCGTATCGACTGGGAGGTCTTCAGAAGCCACCTTGAGGAGCACACCGAGTCCTTCCCGGTTGACACCAGTGATGAAGTAGAGAAGCTGTGCACCTCCTTGGAGGCGACTGTAAGCACAGCGCTCCACGAGGCTACCACCTACAATGCAGCTAGAAGCCATGGCAGGACATTGCCACTTTACATCCCTCACCTATTACTCCGCAAAAGGAGGCTTCGTAAGGAGTGGCAACGCTGCAGATGCCCTGTCATGAAGGCTGAACTTAACAACATTGCGGCGAGGGTGAAGGAAATGATCATCCAGAACAGGACTGAGAGCTGGGAGCAACGTCTGGGAGAGGTGGAGGAGGACTGGAACTCCATCCACAGACTCTGCAGACAGCTCTCGGGTACCAAGAACCCTATCAGACCATTGAGCCACAGCGACGGCTCATTAAGATACAGCGCAGCAGACCGCGCCGAGATCTTCGCCGACCACCTGGAAGAGCAGTTCCGGCCCTTCCCAGCACGTAACACCACACATATCGCAGAAGTGGAGAAACACCTTCGGGACTACTTAGCCGGGCCGGTAGCCACTGAAGAAGATGATAAAGTCGAAGCCATCGAAAGAAGAAAAGAGGAACTGCAGTATGTATTCTTTTCCCCTGGGCTGGTGGGGCGTCTGATGCGTCGCGCCAAACCGAAGAAAGCTCCGGGCGTAGATGAGATTACCAACAACGCCCTACGCAACCTACCACCTGGCACAATAGCAGCATATACCAGACTTTTTAATGGCATTCTGCGCTCGGGGCACTTCCCAATAAGATGGAAGACCGGACGCATCATTATGCTCCCCAAACAGGGAAAGAACGTTCTGCAGCCCGCTAGTTACCGGCCAATCACCTTGCTGCCCTGTGTCTCGAAAGTGTTCGAGAGACTCCTTCTGCGACACATTATTAAACCAGCCAACTTGAGGGAGGAACAGTTCGGCTTTAGGGCCGGACACTCGACCACACTACAGCTATCGAGGGTACTGCACCATGCGGCCGTCGCGGCAAACCGGAGAGAGACCATGGTAGCAGTACTCTTCGACATGGAGAAGGCCTTCGATAAGGTGTGGCACGAAGGCCTTTTATTCAAACTGTCGCTGTTGCCCATCCCTCGCCGCGTCGTTAGGGTGGTGGCTTCATCTCTGAAAGACCGCCGCTTTATGGTGGCAGTGGAGGGATCCCAGTCTTCGGTTCGATTGGCCAGAGCAGGAGTACCGCAGGGAAGCGTCCTTTCGCCGATATGCTACTCCATCTACACCAATGACATCCCAAACACCGGATCAACGACGCTCGCGCTGTATGCTGACGACGCAGCCTACTTTGCTTCGTCCATGAACGCCTGACATGCCGCCAAAAAAATTCAAGCTACTCTCGACAACCTACCAACTTGGCTCGTAAATTGGAGGCTATCGATGAATGTCAAGAAGACGCAGGCCATCGTAATGGGGCAGACCCGTAAGCTGCCACCAAAATTGAAGCTCCACGGTGAAGAAGTGGACTGGAAGTCGACCGTCAAATACCTAGGGGTGACTATCGACAGGAGGTTGAGCATGGGAGGCATGACAGAGCATGGGAGGGTTGAGCGCCAGAGTGGCGAGAGCGCTTCTCCGTCCAGTCCTAAACTCGAAGCTCCCATTGAGGGTGAAGATAGGAATCTACAAGACATACATTCGCTCCCGCCTCACGTATGCCGCGCCGGCATGGTTTGCCCTAACCAGCGCAACAGCAAAAATAAATCTTCAAGCTCAAGAGAACCTCGCAACTCGGACTATCGTCGGCGCCCCTCGCTGCGTGAGGAATGCAACGATCCGAAGGGACCTAAAACATGAGAAACTGGACGAGTTTATCAAGCGCCTTGCCACTATTATGTTCGAGCGCGCAGAAAACTCAGGATGGACTTACCTCATGGATATCGCACCCCTCCATGCTCGACCTCCTGAAGGAAGGGCGCTCCCCAGAGAGCTATCGCCACGGACTCTACCCTCGGATTCTAACAGAACCAATAAGTCGTAGCATTGCTACGACGCACCCACGGGATTTTATTGAAATCAGTCAGTCGTAGCATTGCTAAGACTGAATTACCGGATTGAAAACACAGCCGCCCGCTCGCTGGTAAACTGGCTGGGCCTACCCCAACGGGGTCCCAACCGGCCGGCGGTCCGCGTTGAGGGCGGCGAAGAAACAAGGAATTGACTATCGCTGAAGCACATCCAAGGACCTGACTGTATTCACAGTCAGCGATTGAAACCACTGAAAGGGGCTCAGCCCCGATACAGTTACACCGCGCCCCTAGCGGGGCGTGTGAGAAGACTCTGGTTTTTTTTTTAATATGGGCCAGTCGTAATTTAGACTTTGCAGTGAACACACGTGAACAAGTAACCCAAGTAAGAACAAGTAAAGATGGACACCAGCTCTGAAGAAGCCGCTCAAGTGATTGCCCTATTGCAGTCGGGGATGCGGCAGTGTGACGTTGCTCGACAGTTGAACCTGTCCCGTTTTTCAGTTCGACGGGTGTTCCAACGTTTTCAGCAGACTGATGGTTATGTTAGAAAACCGGGATCTGGAAGAAAACGGTGCACATCAGAAAGAGAAGACCATTTCATCGTTACGACATCTTTACGAAACCGTTTTACAAATGCTGTTGAGTTGCAACAACAGCTTCGATCAACTCGGAGAACATCTGTGAGTGTTTCTACGATAAGAAGAAGGTTACACGAAAAAGAGTTTAACAGACCATAGACCTGCTAAAGGTCCAAAACTTACTGCACAGCATCGCAGAGATCGCCTACAGTTTGCTCGCAATCATTGCGAGTGGACTCTAGAACAGTGGCGGACCGTACTCTTCTCTGATGAGACGAGGGTCTGTCTCTTCTGCAATGACAGACGTAGAAGGGTCTACAGAAGACAGGGGGAGAGGTTCACACAACCCTGCTTCGAAGAATCCGTCGAATACGGGGGTGGCTCGTGTATGTTTTGGGGCGGCATTTCCGTCGACGGGAAAACGGAACTTGTGTGCGTTTCCCAGACTCGGGGTGGCCGTGGGCAAGGGTCATTAAATGCTGGTCGGTACATTACTGAAATCCTGGAGGAACATGTGGTCCCGTATGCTGGTTATGTCGGTGATGGATTCATGTTAATGCATGATAATGCTCGTTGCCACACTGCGGCTATAGTACGGGATTATTTACAGGAGGTCGATATCCCTGTTATGCATTGGCCAGCACGAAGTCCAGACCTTAACCCAATAGAACATCTCTGGGATGACCTAAAACGGCGCGTGCGAGCTCGAGATCCAGCTCCAGCCACTCTTCAAGAGCTCCAAGATGCGGTACTTGAAGAGTGGGAACAAATACCCCAAGAGGCTGTTGCGATCCTTGTAAGGTTCATGAAAGATCGCATGGAAGTCGTTATCAAAGCAAGGGGGGGGGTAACACAAGGTTTTAAGAACTTTTTTTGTATTTATTAAGTTTTTTTTAAATTATTAATTTGCAAATTTGTACATACCCTGTCTTTTTCTTTAATTTCTCTTTCGTCTCGTTATAAAAGTAAAATTCAATTAAAATTCCTGAAAGCTAATGAAATTACCTTTCGAATGATACCCTCAAACCACAACATTGCCATTGACCTGTTGTGTTAAAATAGTATTTAAATTATTTTTTTCGGATGTGCGATTTTTTTGACGCCGAGTGTATATAGCAACTTATTGTTTCCGTAAAACCCCCAAAGTATGATTCTATTACTAAATCACAAGACTCTGATGTTAAAGAAAACTGATTATTAATACCGTTTACCGTGGAGTCAGCGAGCCTCTTTACTAGACCAAGCCTCTCGCTGAGCCGCTCACTCACGAAATTCGATGTACTGCCGTTATCGAGCAGCAGCCTTGCTGTGTGCAGCTTACCATGCGCATCTTGGATTAGCACCAGAGCTGTGGACAGCAATACAGTTGGCCGATTATGGTGTACGGAAGATATTCCCGCGGTCAATGCCACTGTCCCCTCTTTAGCGGTCTCAATGTGTAATAAGGTGTTGTGTTTATTATGACAATATTTACAATGTGTTAATTTACATTGCTTATATGAATGCCCTGGACGGAGGCAGTTTTTACATAAATACAGCTCTTTGACCTTTTTTATCCTCGACTCAACATCTAATTTTCTGAATGTTTCACAGCTAAAAATATAATGAGCCTGCGAACAAAATGGGCATTTATATGGTGTCTGATGGTCTGTAACTATTTTGTGTGTTTTAATTTTCTGCACATCTGATAATGTTGCAATATTTGTTTTATGTTTATATTTATTGTTATCTTGTAGTGTCTCTAGTAAATCCGCCCTATTACTAATAAATTTAATAAATTGTTGAAGATCAGGTATTCCGCCAAGGTTATTCCTATATTCCTCCCATTGACGACTAGAAGTAGGATCTAGTTTTTTAGACAGTAGATAGAAATAATTAATGTGTCCCAATGGTCTGTGGGCTGTCCTAATGTTGCAAGGGCACGTAAGTTTTTGTTTGTGACATCTATCATATTGCGCAACAAATAACTAGCTTCTTTTTGCATTGATTCTAAGTTAAATAGGGCCTGAATGTGGTGATTTACCAAAAGACGCACATTGTCATATCTCTCAGTCAAAAGTTGCCAACCCAGTTTGTAATTATTAGCAGTAAAATCCAAAGATTGGATTGATAACGCAGCTTTTAACTCTGCGCGAAGATAGTGAAATTTATTTATATCGCTTATCGAATTATTACTGTGAATGAGGGAAAGATACGTACCTCTGAACTCCAGCCAGTGCTGATAGTCGCCGTCAAACCAGGGCAGATCGATCTTAGGAAGTCTGACGAAATCATGCCTGTAACCGCCAGTAATAAACTCGCTGGGCGTTGCATCGTCATCACTCGCCACAGATGATTGTCGTCGATGATCAGGGGGTTGTGGATTGAGTAATAATGAAGCTTCGGACACGAGCTTGAAGTATGTGCTATCAAACACTTCGCGATCTGAATAGGCAGTTTCTGGCGGCTCCGTTAATGTCTTAATCTCCGTCTGTAATACGTCGAAGTCACTATAGAGTAATTCAATTTTATGAAAACGACACTCCAACTCTTTTATTTGCAGTCCACTCAACGAATCACATCCTTTTAACAAATTGAGAAACTGAGCAAACTGTGTTACTTTTGATTTAATTGATCCCCGCTTTTTAACAAGATCCTTTACCTGATTTTCACTCATTTTGTTACAAACAACACTAATATATACGGATTTTAAACAAACTTATTGTTATGTAATGCAGTTATGACGCAACAATTGCCAATAACTAGTAGCTTTAATGCGTTTAGCGTAAATGAATGACGATGGATATACGACACGGAACCGGTTTTGTTCGACCGATAACCCGTACAGCTGTGACTTATTGTAGTTACTTAAGTATGCTTATAGATAGGACGATGAATTATGAAGATGGTTGCTACGCATACGGCGCGAATAGGGCAATTAACACACAAAAAAAAGGGTAAGTAGGAATTATAAATGAACGGACTCACTCAAATGTCGTATTATGAAGATTTTGATGATGAAGGCGGCTTGAAGACCGTTGATTATAAAGGCCGACGATAGCTACTGGAAATAGTAGTTTCTTTAACTTTTCTATCTTCTTTTTCTCGAAGGACCAGATGTTTCATCTTGGATGTTCAGAAGATCAAAAAGGAAGATAGGCGCTGGTAAATGACAGAAATGTTCTTTCTACGAATCCTTTTACTTCGTCCGTTAAGTGTCGTCCGTTCAAATTTAAAAAAGACGTTTTCGTTGCTGAGTATGCCCTTATATAGGCATAGATTTGTGCCAACGGTTATTTCCGGCAATCGCGTTCCGTTTTTAGATATGAACGGTTGCGTTCATAACAATGTAGTTGGCCATAGTATGAGATGGCCGACACAACACAGCGTTATAATTTATGTATTTTCGTTGGGTTTATAAGGAAAAAAATGATTTTCAGTATAAGATTGGTAGTTACATTTTTTATTTAAAAATAAATTGATAATAAATTTATGTTAAAAAAAGCTGGTTCGGTTTGTACCATATATTCATATTATGTATGACAGTCTTAACCAGTATAAGAATGCTGAAAGGATTGAACACGAAAATGAGCTCTTTGGACTCAACCAGGGCTCGGGCCCGGGCTCTGGAAACAAATAAACCAGACTGTTATTTTTAAGGATCTGGAACAGTGACAACAGGGATTCATTTTAACCTGTTATAACCCACCTCTAATAGGAAAACATTTATATTGAATTAAATAATCCTTTCCATAGGTACTATCACAAACATACCTCAAATAAACAACACAAATTCATAGCGACATCTAGTAACTTTGAAGCACACTACAAAAATAATGAATGTGATTAAACTCTATGATCTGGCATTTTGTTTCGGATGCCATTTTGGAAAAGGATTTTTTTTCTAAAGTGGCCTGTATTCTATCTGTCAAGGCCTTTCATTTGAAACACATTGAGGATATTGAATAAAAAAGCTATCCGCTAATTTGAGGCGGCGGTCATCTTGGATATACAATGATACTTGAATATACTTAATTCACTTAATTGTATTGTCATCAGAACTAATAATCAGGTGTGTACCAAATTTCAGATGAATCGTTCAACAGGAAGGGAGTAGAATTTCAATTTCTAGATTTGACCCATACAAGTAACAACCAAAGCAAGCTACATAAAACCGTTTATAAAACTGCATGGCTATAGATTCGAGTATGGTAGTTTTAGTGATATAGTTCAAATCGGTTATGATATTTTGATGTTTTTATTTTAATAAATCAGTTTTATGTACTGTAGATGATTCATTAGTATTTTAATTCTCATTCTACAGACGTACATATGAAAAATAGTGTATAGTAGAGTTTGTAATTATTTTTGAATTAATATGTTATGGTAGATCAGGGGCCTGGTGTTCGCCTTTAATTTCATAGTAAGCGAGTAACCTGGGTTCGTTCCCCGGTGCCAGCACCTCTAAAAATTTTCTATAATTTTAAGTGCTGATTTACCACGTGCTTAGCGGTGAAGGAAAACATCGGAAGGAAAACTGCATGTCCGAGGAATAGAAATATTTCGAGGACATGTGAAGTCCGCCAACCCGTATAGGAGCAGCGTGGCGGATTATTCCCAGCTCCAAAACCCTCTCAGAAATGAGAGGAGGCCTGTGCTCAGCAGTGAGATATTTATAGGCTGTTACTTTACTTTACTTTATGTTATTCTTTTTAAATGTCTAAGTTACTTTATTTACTTTATTTAGGAAGTAAATAGGATTTTTAAATGTTTGATGACACATGACTGTTGGCGACCCAAATATTTTAACATGTCATCAAGTCGCCAACAATTAGTTCATGTGGGACTAAAAACCCTGCTTGGGTTGATGTCGAAAATGCCGTGGCGCAAGGCGGAATTCTCTCTCCCATAATTTTCCTTTTTAGGGCGCCATGCATAATATTAGCCATCGCCTGCAACTCCTCCACCGATGATGCTAATATAATCTGATCATCGGTGTATAGGGGGCATTTGACAGTCAGATCATTCGAATAACAATCGACAAACTACTAACTGTACGCACCCTGCAAGTAAGTAATGTTACACGGACATTTAATTATTAAAAAGTAGCACAGCGCCCGCCCGCCGCACAATATTTTGTAATTATTTATTTAGTTGTATAAGTATAGTAATAGGGGTTATTGTAGTCCGCCGCGCGCCGTTAGTCGATAACAATGGACTGACATATATTAAACTGAACAATCTACTAATTCGATTACTTTTAGTATTAATCGCCAATCGCTATACACACAAGACAGTAATCAGACATGTAGTCTGTGGTAATCTGATTTTTTGTCTATGGAATATAATTATTAAATTTTATTTTACCCTCATATTAGTCTGTGATTTTACTCTATTTCTCTATTCTTATCGTATTGTTGTTTTGTTAGATGTATTTTATCGAAGTTCGTCTATTTTATTAGATAAGATAGTATAAGGAATATGGACATGGTATTTGCATAGTGATAAAGCATTACAATGGGATAAGTTACCAGCAAATAATTAACTGAATTTGAATTATTTTTATTCCATCCACGATGGAACAGTTTGCCCTGTTTCACATATTATATGAGCCAGATAAATATAATCCTGATACATTGGATTTGTTAATTGATGAAGAAGCTAGAGAATACTGGCTCAATACCTGTGAAAAGCTCGTAGAAAAATATGTTAACTTTGCATTATCTAATACTGACGATCCTACAGTGGAAATTAGAGCTTTAAAATTCAAGACGTGTTACGTGGAGGCTCTAAAAGAGCTTCGTGTAAATCCACTGTAAGTAATACTATATTTGACTCACTAATTGCGACAAAAATATTAGCATAGACGTTAGAAAATGTCACCAACTATAGTTGTGGTTGTCTGTTAAAAAAATATTCTTTAATGACTTGTAAATTATCATCACCTTAGTGTTTTATAAAGTGATTGTTTAAAAATTATAATATAAATTATGTTCAAATAAAACTGTTTTTAACGGATTTTATCCCGTTTAATTTTCAACTATTTTTAACCCGATGTTTCGAGCGCCCATGCCTCAGTCCTCCTGTGACCATGGCTGCAATATTGAAAATAATAGTTAAAAGTTGAAGGTACCCCGGGTTAAATATGACATCAGGACATCTGTCACGTCAGTCCTCCTGTGACCATGGGTGCCCTAAAGTGCTCAAAACGTCGGGTAGTATTCGCATAAATATAAGAAATCATTACACATAATGTTCAATATTGTAATTATTAAGTCTTCCAAGTTTATTACTTATAATCAAATTTATAAAGAAGGTGGTGAGTACATGTATTCATATATTATATTTTATAAATTTGTATGTATTGATCATATATAAATAAATAAATTTTGCTATCTCTGATCATTTGGACCTCGGACAAAAAATTTTGTAGGTTTATTGATGCAATTAAACTTTTAGAAATGCCACAACTTGCTGTCCTCCTATACGATATCATTAAAATTTGATGAACTAAAATACTGTGTATTTTTAAACTAAAAATTTGCCACAAAAATCAATATTTTATATACTGTTAGTTGCACTACATACATATAACATTCTTCCTTGAAAAAGAGACTTATGACATAGACCAAGTATATTATTATTTATAATTTTAGTGCTCATGGGCAGTTGACCATAAGATTACTTCTTGACGTCAACGAAACATGCCTTCGTTCTCAGGGCTTCTTCGATTTATGGAAACAACAAAAAAAGTATGAAAATGAATCTGCACTTGCCAGTCTCAGCTCACGATTAGCAGAAATAGATGCCCTAGCAAATGACAGAGAAAGGTGGACCGAACTCTGCCGGGGAGTTCTGGCTGGTAAACACATTTATGTACTATAAATTTGGATTCATAAATTGTATTTATTATTAATGATACATTTCCACAAAAGGTAACATGTTTGATTGGGGTGCTCAGGCTGTTACAAATATACTTGATGGTGGACTTTATGATGCATTACAGAAGATACAAAATAGGCCATGGTTGTATGATGGTTTAGACAAATGGCTCGAAAAGTTAGAGGTAAAACTATTACTAGTAAAACTATACTATAAATTTAATGCTAGAAGATATTTTACTGAAATTATTGTTATGTTTTTCAATTTTGCAGAAGACAGTGCACCACTGTGCAGCTGTATTTGTGGACAACAGTGGAGTTGATATAGTTTTAGGTATTTTACCATTTATAAGAGCTTTATTACTCCGAGGTACTTCAATTATACTATGTGCAAATGAGTGGCCAGCCCTCAATGATATCACCAGTGTAGAATTGGAAAAACTTTTACATAATGCATCTCTAATTTGTCCTGTATTGTCAGCTGCTATGGCTACTGGAGACTTAGTGGTGAGATCTAATGGACAACGAGGGCCATGTCTTGATTTCAGGACTATTGGTGTAGGTAAGTATCCTAAGCAAGTTAAGTTTTATATATGCACTAGCAGATGCCCACGACCTTCGACCGCGATCCGCCGACACGATCCGCGTGGATTTTTTTTAAAATACGCCATGGGAACTGTTAGATTTTCTGGGATAAAAAGTATCCTACATTTGTCTCCAGGATGCAAGGTCTGGATCTGTGTGCGAAATTTCGTTAAAATTGGTTCAGCAGTTGAACTTTAAAAAGCTAACAAACAGACAGACAGAGGGACAGAGACAGTTACTTTCGCATTTATAATGTTAGTATGGAGTTACAAAAATAATAATTTCTAAAATATATGCTATGTGGGAGCATCTTAATAGTATACACAAACCATTTCGAGGCTTATCAGGACCCTTGCCTTGGTATCTTAGTGCCTCTATCACAGATTTCAGATCTTCCTCTTTATTATAAAATTACCAAAATGAAGACCTCTCTTTGTATAATAGTTTTTATACAAATGGCAAGTAACTTTGTCATTTGATTTAAGTAAAGTGATGTCCTTCATAGTCATATTTCAACATATTTAAACAAATCTTAACATGGAGTCAACAAGACTAGCATCTGGCTAGTCTGTTGTTCAGTGTGTTAAAATCCAGAATATCTGTAAAATTAAGTTATCATTATTTTATGAAAATAACAACACAAGAAACTATTGCATTGTCTTTTGGAATCTCCATTACGTCAATCATTTACCATTACCCAATACAAACCATTTAGGAAATCTATCTAACTTATTGACAATTTAAGTTCATGTCACAATTAACAAATCTTAATGAATACTCTTTTATTTGATTATATTTTCCTATTGCATGCTACATAAATAAATAATTAATAAAAACAATAATATATAAATACTTGTAAGCTTGCATACTTGTAAGTATAGCATACCACTTTGGGTATTAGGTGAAAACCAGTTTGACCTTTCATGCATTGAGCTTTGGCCTAATTGTATATAACGGTTCACACACATACATGCACTTATTGGTGCATAGACCTTAATTTTGAGCGTATATTTTTGATAATTAAAGAATTTTTAATGTGTGTATTGTAAAATTACTTATTGTGTTTAATATGATTTGCAGGTCTATGTACAGAAATGAAAGTACGTGGAGTAGATTTAATTATATTAGAAGGAATGGGCAGAGCTCTTCACACAAACTTTAATGCCCGCTTCGCTGTAGACTCACTGAAGTTGGCAGTAGTGAAGAATGCTTGGTTAGCGCAGCGTCTGGGCGGACCTCTGTTCTCCGTTATCCTTATATATGAAGACAAACCAACCGAAACATAAAATTTGGAGCTATATTTCACACAGTAAAATCTAATTAAAAATATGTGTTCTGTATATTTATTGTCTTAATTTCAAGAAAACTTTGGAAATTGAAAATGTTTACCTTCATCCTGATTTCCTATAATTCATATTGATGATCTGTACCATTGTGTTGATGTCTTACAGCATTTTATGAAATATATTGAGTGTTATCCTGATTATTGCTTTTAATTCGTTTATTTACTGCATATTCTATGAATTTATTTTAAAACATATAGTCTGTTGAAACCAAAGAAGCACTACCAACCGCTTCGGTATAAAATACTGACTCATCCAGAAACATCAAACGAAATGGTATCCATTTGAACAGGTATGCAAATTTTATAAATATAAAGTACAAGCAGTTGTAGTTTTTTTATGGAACAATATGTATTGTAGTGGCAAAATCTATAGTCTTCAGTTACAGTACTTGACAGCAAACAAGGCAGCTAAAAATGTGATCCTAAATGTTCATCAAGCTGCCTATTCCGGTTGTTTAAATAAAACTGCTTCCAGAGATGGACAGGCTTGTGAAGGTCGTCGCTCCATCTATTGGAGGGCGCCCTATAATGCGTTTCCCGGTAGGAGGTTGCCACTTGAGAACCTTTCTTCCCAAATGGTTATCGGTTCTACGAGCTATATGGCCGGTCAATTGCGTCTTCAGCTTGCTAATCCTTAGGGCTATGTCGCTTACTTTAGTTCTGCAGCATAGCCTTTCCATAGCACGCTGAGCGATTCTGAGCTTCCTCATGCGACCAGCAGTGAAGGACCACGTCTCTGTTTCGTATGTCATCACTGGCAACACGCACTGGTTGTTTGGTTTTCAGACATTGGAGATATACTCGACGAGAAGATGTGTCGCAGTTTACCGAACGCTGCCCAGCCGAGTCGGATCCGTCGATTGCCCTCTTGGTCGATGTTGGGCCAGTATAGGTGTGACATAGACGTTGATGATCTACGTATCTACGTATATAGTAGCTAAAAATGATTGTGTAAGTATTGGTAATTTTCACAGATAAACAAAAACAAATTAAAATTAGAATCTATCGTTTATTTAAATAAAAGAATGACCTACAGCACATCATCTCATTAATGTTTTTAACAATCTCCGTAATTAACAATTCACATACAGTTCATGAGGTACAGAGAGGTTGTGGGTATTTTGAAACAATTGCTTGTATTGAATATTCACTGTACAACAAATCGCAGAAATGTACATGGGTTATAAAAAATGCTACCTAAATACTAATAAATCATAACTTTTAAAGAATTATTTATAACATAATTCATTTTGCTATACCGATGGACAGTTCTAAACTTCATACCACATATAGTTATATAATGGATTAAACCAATGGTTTTCATAACGTCAACAATTCATTAATTTTTCAACTTGCGATTAAGATCGGTTCAGCCAAGCAATCATTTTGAACAATAAATAAGCGATTCCGATAGCATAAGCTATTTTTTCTTTCTGTTGACGTTGTAACTGTTCTGCTTCGATTGACATCACGCGTCGATTCAATTTGACGATCTGTCTCCGTAAATGAACCAGTTCCTCGGCCGCAGAAAGACCTTCGCCATTCCCCATCGGGGGTGTGGGGTCTCTGAAATGAGTTATTAAGAATTATATAATGATTTCTTATATTTACGCGAACACTACACATTTAAATGAAACTAAGTCCTCCCGTGACCATGGGTGCTGTAAAGCACTCGAAACGTCGGGTTATAAATAGTAATAAATTAAACGCGATAAAATCCGTAAACTTAGTTTCATTTAAAAGAATTATATAAAAAAATAAGTCATAATTTTTAAGTGTACTAGAGATTTTTTAGGGGTATAGGTATTTTAAGATCGCTGCTTCTTAAAATCACAACGATAACTTGTAATGCTTCCAGCAACTCTGAGAAATATTGAAAAATAAAAAAATGTAAAGACAGGCCCATAAATATACTACTGTTTTTTTATAAAGGGGGTTTTAAGCGGTACCCCAATGCGGGTTGGCGGACTTTACATGTCCCTCATGTGAAGTCCGTTAACATATACCTCAATGTCTCAAAACAAAAGTCTTCCATCAGTGCGTGTTGGCAGTGATGACTTACGGAACCGAGACGTAGTTGTTCACTGCAGGCCGCATGATATATAATTTCGGTGATGTAATTGCTGTTAGCCTTTTTTGGCTTTTACAGCTTCATAGGATCCTGTGCTCACGGGCCAGGGGCCCGCGTGCCAGGTTTGGTTTGACCCAAACATAAATAAATAAATAAACTCTACCAAAACCTCGAAATTCGGACTGTATCGCGTTCGCTGCGTGCTTGCGCGATTTCGAAAACCTTAAATATTTTAAGTCGTCTAATAACCGTCCGAGGGAGGCTGCGGGCCTCCATTCGGAAGCACGCCCTGGAACACGGGTGTATCGTGTGTACGCGGTGTGATTGTCGACTGCTGCGCGCCGCTCTCTACGGCGGTCGCGCGTCGTGGTGCGTGTTATATTAAAGCTATTAACTGTGTGTACAGTGTAGCCTGGATCGTGACTGACCGTATCGTGGTCAGGGAGTGCTGAGACGTCCGTGTCGTCTAGCACGTTTCGCGGGCGACGTTTGCGTTCGGTCGCGTTTCTATCTGCTCGGTAATTTGCTGCTTTAACCACCAGCGAGTTTGGATGAACCGCGGCTTTTTCGAAAAACCGCCGTGATAATGCTCTGAAGTGTTCAGAGATTAAGGGCATTTCACAGTCGCTGTGAAGATCTACGTTGCGTTGGTACCAACCGGCTCCGGTGGCAGTTCGCAAGAATAGATTTTGAACGCTCTGTAACTTCTTTAATTGATTGCCCGTCGCGTGAGCGAAAGCGACGCAAGCATAGGCCATTACGGGTCTTATGCAAGTCTTATAGAGGCGAAGTTTGTGTCTTAAGCACATTTTGCTTGAAGAGCAAGTTAGTGGATATAGTCGACTTGAGATAAAAGCCGCTCTGTTTCGAACGTTTTTTATGTGTGCAGCGAACGACATCGCTGCGTCTAAAGTGACCCCGAGGTATTTGACGCTCTTTTCCCAGGGAATAGAGCGTCCGAACAGGGTGATCGTGCCTAGTTGATTGTTGCCGATTGTGTGAATTCGTCTAGCGGGTTTTGGCGTGCCCCTCGAGAAGTATATCGCTACACTTTTCTCAGGGTTTACCTCTATTCTCCATTTCCGGAACCATTCGCCTAGGCGATCGGCTGCTGCTTGGAGATGAATCGTTATGCGGCCCTTGTGCTTGTCGGAATAGTACAGGGCCGTGTCATCTGCGAAAAGCGCAAGATTGACTTTCTGGTCCCTAGGAATATCGCTAGTATATAGCGAGAAAAGCAGTGGGGAGAGGCAGGAGCCTTGAGGGACACCTGCTCGGAGAGGGCGGCTTGAGGAGCGCGTTCCCTCTACTCGGAATCGAAATAGTTTGTTGGTTTGGTTGGACAAGAAGGCTCGTATGATCGAATGATCACAAGTCTATCTGGCACTTTAGTGTGATACAACTTGTAATACAAGCCGTCGTGCCAGACTTTGTCAAATGCCTTTGCGACATCGAAAAATAAGGCCCCTGTTCCTACAGGCTTAGGGCGGTCGTTTAAATTCTCTAAAATGTGCTCCATTAAGCGGTGCACTTTATGAGTACACGAGTGTTCGGGGCGAAAGCCGAACTGCTCGTCTGGAAGAATATTATTAGTAAGGACATAGTCTTTTAATAGACTGAGTATAATTCGCTCATAAATCTTGGGCCGCATGAAGAAGCCCAAAGTTGCTCAGTGAGCTATGGAAAGTACTAGTAGAGTTTTTCTGAGAAATAAAATCCGCAATGATGATATCCGCAGCTGACCAACTGTAACTGACGGTCGGCCATATAGCTCGTAGAACCAATAAACGTTCGGGAAAAAATATTTTGGAGTGGCAACCACAGTGTAGGGCGAAACCCCTGCAGCGAGTCGTGATTCAGGACCGTCTTTTGAAGCAATATATGGGGGAGGCCTATGTTCAACAGTGGACCGAGATAGCCTGAAATGATGATGATGAATGCTCGTGAAAGTGTAGGGAATGGAAAATTCAATTCAAGTGAACTATCATTTTACTCGAAATATTTAATAAAAGAGAGAAAGTTGCTCGAAATGTTGATATCTTTCTACTTGAAGATTGCTACGACATTATATATTTATACCTATAAATATTACATACATTTACACTAGAAAAAAGTTTAGTTTCCATAAATAAATAAATAACTCAAACACACGAATAAATTTTGTCAGTCTGTTTCTTTGTTTGTCCACTAGTAAAAGAAGAACAAGACGTTTGGAAACACAAACAGGCAGATTTTTTTACATTAATTTTTGTTTAACACATTGATAGTGTGTGTATTGATGTATTTATTATATTTAGTATGTTTACCTTAAAACAAGTCGTGATTCAGTCATAGTGGACTCATTGAAATTATCGCAGCGCGGTGTGACGGCGCGTGCCCCATCACCTTGCGAGCGTATAATTCGTACATTGCGCGGCGGCGAGCTGGCAGCATCTGCTTGGAAATCATCCGCCGAAGGGAAATAATGCTGGTCAAGGGTTATCACACGTGGTGGAGTATTGACACGTATCATGCCAGGGTCTGTTGGAAGCACCGCATTATCCAATTGTATTTCCCTTGGAGGAGCCTTTGTACCTAGTTAAAACAGTAACTACATGATTAGCGTTTTTTTTTTCTTAGTGGAGTTTTGAAGTATCTGGTACCATGTATTTAAATTAACATTTTTATTGAAAATAGCAAAAAATTCTTTAAATATCAACATTTAAGTAAACAGTGACAAGAATGAAAAAGCAAGGTTAAAGATTTATTTACCTATATGCTGGTCTTGTCCAACAACAAGTATCCTTTCCGGTACTTTCATATCAAATTTTTCATTAGCATAGTCCCAGCCACTTAAGCCATTAGGAGTATTGTCATCATCAACTATGTCACCTGTTGCCTGTAGACAAATTGACACTGTGGTTACTGTATACAATCACTAAGGGAATAAATAAGCTAGAAGATTGACATCTGAATCTCTCTAAGCTCTGAGCATGCTATTGTCAACAATTTGTATCCCCTTGTGGCAAGCATCACCCTATCCATAGTATAGTATCACAATGAACATAGTACTTACTATATGTATCTGTTTATATACAAAGAAACATTGCTCTAAAATGTTTTGTCATTCAAAGCCCTAAGTTAGAAATGTATATCTAAACTTAAATATTACATTATATTTTATTAAAATAAAATGTAAACAATTTAAGTTTGAATGTTATTGAGGTTTGAGTAATTATTTGTTGGCAATATTTTAATATTCTGTAGCGTCAATCACTTCTATGTGCGAATTTTGCCCAGGGATTATTATGTTTGACATTGAAAGTATGAACGTAAACAAACTATAGACTGTTATGTGATTGACATTGTCTGTATGAACATAAATTATGAAGTTTTTATTCAATTTAATGTGTTGATAAACCATATTATAAATAATTTTAGTTTTCTTGCTTCTTCTCCATACAAACTTTAACTATGCCAACTCTTAACAGTCCCTCGTGAGGAGTGCAAAGTTTTCTCGTCATATATTAAAATATAAATATATCGAAAAATAAGTGATTCAGATTCTGAATATGATTATGCAAATTTTTCAGAAAGTGGCTCAGAAGTAAGTGATAATTATAGTAGTGATTCTGAAAATAGTTCAGAAGAAGATATATCCTTTGATTGGAAGGAGATAAGCAATGTATAACCAAATCCATCCCCTGAAAGGTTTCCCTTTGTTGCTGCTCCTGTTTCTACTTTTCTTTTGGAGGATGAAAAAATGATTTTTTAGTTTTTCCAAAATTAATGGACTGAAGTAGATATAAAAATATTTTTTTTTTAATAATTAATCATTACACTGAAATACTCATCCCAACCCAAAACTTTACCCATTATTAAATAGTTATAGTCAAAACAAGTATCTAAAGTGTTTTATTTAGTTTAGTTTTAGTTTCTGAAGCTATTTTAAATAAAAACATAGACATCTGTCTTTACTTTATGACTGTCAATATTTTCTTTATCTGCCTCTTAACAGTCTATTGCTGGACATGGTGAGCCATGAAGGCTATCCCAAGTGGTGATTTGTCATAACAGAACCCTTGGCAGATGGATTGGTGATCTCATATCTTAGTAGCTGCACGCTGAAACCAGTCTGACATATTTGGAGATTGTTAGTCCACCACTTGCTGGAAACCATGAGTTTCCATGTATTTTAAGTTTCCACACTTTCGACTCCTACCATAACCACAGGATTATATGATGTATATAAGAAAATGAGTTTTTAATAAAATGTAATGAATTGTTACTGATACCATTTATTTAAATAGTTCTTGAATAAATAATGTGTTTAATGTAAATTATTACTTATTTAGTGGCCGACAATTCCAAATAGTTTTTAGATCCCCTGAATTAAATTCCATCAGCCTCACATCTTTTATGCTGAAAGCTATAGAAAAGGTATGTGAAGGAGAGCTAAGAGGAATACAGCTCAGGTAACTGTTTTATGTTCAGGTAACTACCACTGGATAATGCCTTATTTTGGGGTGAAATACATGTTGTGGTCTCCGCTTCAGTGGTGTATATTGCCTAGTGGTAGTCTTGTAGTGATGGCGGGTATCTGGTGATGGTGTTAGTTTGCTTGTGCACACTACTGTGGTAGGGCGGGTGGTGCTCTTCATAAACTAGGTAATATCCACCATTTTATATTCTGCATGCGGATCTTAGCAAATTAATTCATTATAATGAATCTCCGCAAAGTAACACCTGATCCTGCTAGCTAAATATGCGCCGGACATGCGAGTTGCAGAAACCGATTTGAAGCAATCTACATCTACAATCTAGATCACCTGAACCAATATCTGTAATATGATAAGAAATATCCACTCTTTGTGTGTTTGATAATAAGGGATTGGACCTTTTTAAGCTCAGATATTGATTATAACAATTCAGCAAGGATATGCAGGCAGTGTAACTGTACTACACTTTGAGGAGGGATATTCAATTTAAGGTTATATGAACATCGAGCAGCAGCAAATAAGAACTTTTCAGATAGGAACTGGCAAGAGATATATATGTTCCATTCTAATGAAACCCTTAGTGACTTTTTTTATAAATAGAAAAGAAGGAATAATTTTGATGTTTCATAAATTTACCTTGATTCGCTGAGGTACAGTCATATTGTGGCTTATCAGACGAGCATAGGCTTCTTCGGATGTAAACTGCATCTTTGCAACCTTAACAGTATAAATTATAAACGGAAATTTATTAAACGTCAAGTCATTGGGGTAATCGACAACAATTAAAGTCCTAGTAATTGCAAGAACAGTTAACTTTAATGTTTATCTGGAGGTATAAGTATTGCACGTCATTTTTGTGTGTCAAATGAATGTATGGACAATACAAAGAAAATAAAATAAATTTGTGTATTGAAGGAATATATAAATAAATATTTTACTTACGATATTATATGACTATTATTTCAGTTTATTCCATTTGCATATATCACTGAAAGAATTACTTGAAGCCTGAAGTTAGAAATGACAGAAAGATATTAGACAGTAGAGATAGACACTTAAAAATGAGGAACGGATTATACAGGTAAATAATTTGATTTGATAGGGACGGTGCCGGTAGTTGTCAAGTAGTTGTTAGAGAGCAGACTTTTGGCGCCAATTCGAAAAGCGGCGGTGGTGTTTTATTGAATTTTGTAATTTCTGTGTATATTTTGAGTTTTGATGATTAATATTGATAGTTTATTATGCAGCAAGAGCTCTTAAATGTGTACAGTGATTGGAAAATTCAATTCAGGACCAAAATTGTACTTTTCGTTTTGTCTCTATCAGTCCAGCAAATCTTCTGTAAAAGCCAACTATGAACGAAATGAAACTATAATAAAATTATTACTCGACATTGGCAAAAATGGCTAATAGGTAAATACATAATAAAAATTCTTCATATAAAATTTCGGAGTATGCAACGAAATTTCGATTACTTTTTTTTATTTGGTTAAACCTATATCTATCTTATATCGATATATGAGGTTTTATAGGGGCATCCCCACCCTGCGTGTTATTTGTCAATTTGTATGAAAAGTAAAAAAAATGTATCTCATGAACCGTAAGTTTCCGCAACCTAAAACTTTGCAAAACGCTTTCTTTTAGTGAGTACTATCTACAAAAAAAATATGGGCATTTAAATCGATGGTCCATATTGGAAAGTTTATCCTTAGTTTTGGAAGATTGAACATTTCATTTGATTTAATAACTTTCAATAAATGTTGGTTAAGTAAAACATCCACTATCACACAAATTGGATATAAATGCTTCATTGCAATCAAATGTATAAACAAACCGGGTGGTGTCAATTGTATACGTAATTATCAAATGGCCAGCTAACACAGTGGAACCAGATATAAACATCAATGTCATAGGTGCCGCAGTTTGTGAAGAAAATACATCAAGTTACTTTACTCTTTTAGCTGAATATGGTTTAAAATCTTGCATGAGCTCACTAACTCATATTCAGTCTTTTAAAGACCACATTTTTGTCCCGGCTGCAATACGAGGGCGACACTGATAGTTTTTAGAACTGGCCACTTTTAAAGAATATAATACAAAAATTAGTTGAAAATTTTGAAAATAGAACTATTTGCTAATATTATTGAGTAAAAATTTCATTCATTTGTCTTTGTTTTACGATTTGGCGGCAACTTGAAATTTGTCTGTGTCACGCTAGTATGAATTTAACGCGAGAAAATTTTCGTACTATGATTTTTTATGACTTTCGGTGTCATTTAAGTCAACAAGAATGTGACAGACAGAACAGTATGTTGTACGGACCATTGCAATTTTAAAAAATACTTTAAAAAATATTACGTAAGTAATCAAAACTGAATAAAAAAATCTAATCTACTCGAACCTTCGATAGTCTCTGCCGGTCGATACTGTGACAGCCAAATTTATTTACCAGGTTACAAAATAATCCTAAATGCACTGTATCGGAGGTACGGTTCTAAATAACTGATGACATACTGGTGTTACTATTCCGGCAGGAATCCGTCTATAGTTATTTTGTCGTAAAGCAGTATTGTGCAAACATTAGTGTTTAGGTTTGAAGGGCATTGAGAATTAGTGTAACCACTGGGCATATGAGACTTACGAGGGTGGATTGAAAAGTACTCGGCCTAACACAGATCCATTCAATTCTAAAAATCAAATCTACCCACATTATTTAGTTCAGTTCAGACTAGTTCATTGTGTGAAGTTCGAAACGTGTGCGATAATTAGTTGTGATTTTATAAATTTATTAACAAAGTAGTCGGTCATAATTTCCGCGAATGGAGCAAATCGAGCAGCGTGCCGTCATTAAGTACCTCCATAAGAAGGGGCTATCATCAAAAGCCATCCATGATGACATGGTCAGTACATTAGGCGATTGTGCTCTGTTATATTCATCCGTCAAAAAATGGATAGCAGAATTTAAGCGTGGTAGAGAGAGTGTGAAAGATGAACCCCGGTCTGGAAGGCCTTCGACGTCAACTACTGACGAAAATATTAAAAAAGTACTTGATTTAATAATGGGAGACCGCAGATTAAAAATTAGAGAGATAGCCGAGATTATAGGCATCTCTTATGAACGAACTCAAAACATCATTGTCAACGAGTTGGGTTTCCACAAGGTGTCTGCGAGGTGGGTTCCGCGACTGCTTTCAGTTGAACAAAAAAGGACGCGATTGACTATTTCACGCGACTGTTTGGAGTTATTTGAAGCCGATGCAGATGATTTTTTGAATCGTTTTGTTACTATGGACGAAACATGGGTTCATTACTGTACACCGGAAACAAAACAACAATCAAAACAGTGGAGAAGACCTGGTTCACCACCCCCTAAAAAGGCTAAGTCGATTTTGTCGGCAAATAAGGTGATGGCTTCAGTATTCTGGGACTCGAAAGGTGTGATTATGATTGATTATCTTGAAAGGGGTCAGACTATAAACTCTGATTACTACTGCACCTTACTACGTCGTTTACGAGAGGAAATAAAAGAAAAACGTCGAGGAATGCTCAGAAGAAAAGTCCTGTTTCATCAAGATAACGCCCGTGTTCACACGTCAGTACAGTCAATGGCTGGAATTCACAACTGTGGCTTTGAACTGTTACCGCATCCGCCGTATTCACCTGATCTGGCACCATCAGACTTCTTTCTGTTCCCTAACCTAAAAAAGCACTTGGGAGGTCAAAGATTTTCGACAAATGACGAGGTCAAAGCAGCTGTAGACGCATATTTTGACTCTAAGGAAGAATCATTTTTTTTAACGGTCTAAATGCTTGGAAGGGGAGGTGGCAAAAGTGTATTGAACTTGATGGTGATTATGTAGAAAAATAAAAATATACCTGATTTAGTATGTGTTTATTTTCTTGGTTAGGCCGAGTACTTTTCAATCCACCCTCGTATGAACTGATGTCTCAGGGTGACGGGCGCAGTGTAGTGTCACACAGGGCAGACGTTGCATTTACCACCAGGTGAACGTTTTGCTCGTTTCGTCACTAAATACAATTAAAAAAAGAGTTCTTAAGTCTTATATGGATAATAATTACACTAGCTACCTTTGAGACCGAAACACAGTAATATTTCTACACTTCTGCTTGACGGCAGGATAACTGGCACTGCAGTGGTATCTGCTTAGACGGATTCCTACATAGGAAGCTCACTCCTTCAAATGTGTATAATAAACAAAGATGCTCAAGGGTCTCAAGCATCTGGGTCCTCCCCTGACAAATCTCAAATCAAACTTGATATTACCTAGGAACTTTCTTTGTACTATTCTACCTACAGTAGAATTTTCGTCACTTGCCGTTAATTAATCTAAATAAATCTAATTTTAAGTAGGCACTAGCACTATGCTTTCAAATTTATATTTCAAAAGGACCCTGAGCACTCGATCCTCTGCCTGCCATACACGGGATAACGGAAAGTAATAATGAATTTAAATAATGTAATATAATATCTGTAACTGTTTTTTTTGGTTCTGAAGCTCTCTTCGCACACCCGCCGCCGCCGTTAATTTCATAGTTTTATAACGTTTTATCAAGCTAATTGAGGAATCGAGTACCTAATCGCTCAAACTAATAAAATCGTACCGTTTTATGACAATGACGGAGGACAGATTGAACCGTTTGATATTCATCGAGGTATATCTGGCAGCCTACAACCTATCGAAGTCATTATAAAGTTATCCAAGTGACTTTGCAATTATTTAAATGAGCAAAATAAAATTTCATGTGCTTGTTCAGCATTTTGTTTACCTTGATAAATGCTACCAAATGCATCCAGCATTTGGTAGCATTTATCCAGCATCTGCCACTGCAAAAATGTATAATAATGATAGTGTTAGAAAATATTGGTTTTTAAAGAAATGTACTTATTTTTAAACAAAAAATTGGCGATTGATTGATAAGAAAATTACAGACTTGGCTCTACATGAGATCGCACAACTTCTTACATTTCAATATTTTTGGTACGATCTTACTTCTTTTTGTAGGTAGGAGGTCGGAGGTTGTCTAAAAGGGCTGATTCTGCTTTTCTCTATACAGGCTCTAACATTACAATAACTGCCGTTCGCAGGAGGGGTGAGTCAGTTAGTGTAGTGTATATAAAATAAAATAATATATCGTAATATACTTTGACCGGTGAACTGACAAAAAATAACGTATAATACAGTAAAAAAGTTTAAGTAATATCAAAATTAAATGACATTTTTTTATAATACTAGCTGTAACCCGCGGTTTCACACGCCGTTTAATTTTAAGGGGGTCGTAAAGTGATGTTAAAAAGCCTTTGATAGCCAACTTCCTCAACAATTAGTTAAAAAACACAAAAATAATTTTTCAAATCCTACTAGTAGTTTCAGAAATTAGCGCGTTCAAACAAAAAAACAATCAAACTCTTCAGCTATTAGTAAGTATAGATATACAATAAGGTCTATAAAATCATTATATTAAAAGAGCATTACTTGTTAGTAAAGTTTAATAACTATATATAACTATGGGTAAATAGGCGTGCTATATGATTAAATTTGAATGCACCCTATCGGTCGCCGTGTACATCTGTCATTGGCGGTTTATCCGCTGATAAATTATAGAATAGACCTAAAATGAGTTTAATTTCTATCTACACTCGTAATTTTGTAAGAAAATAAAAGCATGAATGTAATTTATAATAATTTATTTAATAACTTTTAAAAAGCAGTTATTCTGAATTACAATTTTTTTTGTTAGCTATAAACAATGAAAGTCACCGGCCTTAAACTTTGTACAGTAATTTTAGCCCACGTTTTTGTTTTTGTGACCACCGATTCTGATCCACCCAAAAGAGAAGAAAAGAAAGCAAAAGGTGTTACAACTTTTGTGACAGCAAAGTGGGAATCTACTCCGATAGTTTTAGAACTCGCCGAATACCTATCTGGCGAAAGTTCTGATCTGTTCTGGTCTTTTGTTGATGGAGTAAATTCCTTAAAGTCACCCCTGGAAAGCTTAGGTAAGCCCAACTTTTCAATTATATTATGTTTTACCATAAAATGTTACAAATTTCTCTTGTATATGATTTTTGTAATATTTTAGTTTTGTTTAATAACTATGCAATAACATAAATATTCTGTTCAATCAATCAATTATCGTACCGTAATCAGACGGCGTATGAGACTTAAGAACTTGTCTCAGGGTGACGAGTGCAGTGTTGCATCACCCATAACGGGTGGCACAGCATTTTTATGGGGAGACTTAGCACTTACCATCAGGTGAACGTTTTGCTCGTTTCGCCACTTTATCCAATATTTTATCTAGAACAACACCAACAAAATCACAAGCAGATAGGCATTATCAGAAATTAAAAAAAAACTTAAAAAAACAAATGAATTCTTTTATTTCTGCCTAATTTATTCTGTGTGATCTAATCTAACTTTCAAGATTAATTTGATCTTTACCAAAAAATATTATACAAATTATTAGACAGCAAGTATTGTTTAAAAATTAGTATATATTGCAGAAGTTAAAATCAGCAAGAAACATTATAACTCATACTTATGAAATTATGTTCATATAAGAAACAACTAAAAGTAAAATTGTTATTACAGAGACAGATAAACAAATTTATGATGCATGTATTGGCATTGCCAGTACTTTGTTGGCACCTGCACAGTTGCGAATGGCTAAACTAGCTTTGTCCATGCATTTGACATCACCTGCTGTTCGTATGTTTGATGAAATTGCAACACAAAATGGTGCTAAGGATGTACACTGTGATGCATATGTTGCCATTGCTTCAATGAAAATTTGTGATCTTGATGTTTTACTTGATATCCTTAAGACATATAAACAGTATGATCCTGTAAGTAGTTAATTTGCAGTCTGTTTTGTTTGTATGTAGATTACTTTTTATTACTAACATTTTTAAGAATGAAGTTACTAGAAATTAGTGCAATTTTGATATATTTTTCAACAATATTTCAGCATAAAACAATCGATGTGATTAATACATTTATTAAGTAATACATTTATTAAGTAACAGGTTATGCAATTAATATCATTAACATTAGATGTTATTAGTATATAATAATTAGAAACTAACTATACAATTTTAATTCTTATATTTTTATTGATTTAAATTTGTAGGAAAGTTTTTTTGTCCCATAATATTTATATCAATTACAGGAAGAACATAGGTTGGAGACTTATTTATTAGACCACTCCTATCCTAGTAGTGATAATGAAAGCCTTACAGCTGTTTTGTATGGAGAGCTAGGAACCGCTGAATTCACTACCAAGCATAAAATACTAACTACTTATGCAGATACAGGTGCAATCAACTATGTTGTACGGTGGAATGTAAAGGTAAAATAGTATTTGAGTTTCATCTTTATCCTCTAGAATATTATTCCAAGTAAGCAAATATCTTCTTTGTTTTGTTTTAAGGAAGGTATTATTGGATATTTGTAGTTAGGTTGTTTGTATAGGAAATTGTAAAACATGATAATGCAATGATATTTATCATGTTCACTTTCCTTACTGATTACCTGAGAAATAGGATGTGAAGATTCAGATGCAATGTAAGGGTCATCACATTACTTACAGACCTATGTTTATATGTATGTTAACAAATATTAGTTGTGACTGAGATTTGTATCCAGACTCACAGTTAGGTAAGCAGGCATGCTGAATGTTGTACCACATGGTTGCCATTTCATACCTCATCTATAATTAATAACCTATATAAAAAAGTGTACTTGATCTTATTAATTCTAATTTTAAGTAATAATAATAATAAGCTACTTTATGAATAGATTGTATGTCATATAACCATGAAATCATTACTGCAGTCCCAAGGTAGGCCTAAATTGCGCCTGTCAGGCTATGGTGTGGAATTACAACTTAAGAGTACAGAGTATAAAAGCCAGGATGACACAACACCAAAAGAGTCTGACACTGGAGACTCTGCTGTACCATCTGTGGAGGAAGATGAGAATGATCCACAAAATCAAATAGATGGATTTAACTTTGGAAGACTCAAGTAAGTAATACTATGTTGCTTACATTGTAAGAGATATATTTTTAATACATAATAAAATTAACGGTGATAAATTCTTAGAATTACCCAGTAGTCACTATTAAGCTTTAAATGGATACTCCTACCCCATGACTAATAATCGTCATGCAGTTCCATGAACTCATGTTGACCTTGGTGATTTTCGACAATGGCAACAACATCCCAATAATGTCAGAAGTATTATAATGTGTGGCAGATATCATAGTGTCAAAATTGCATGCACAAACAGGGTTGCAACAAACTCACTTGTCCTAACCTACTTACACTCAATAGGTGCACCACTCATACTGAAAGATTGGAGTTGTTAGTGGTGGTAGGATTCCTATGCAGGAATCCATCTATGTAGTTACTACCCCCGGGGCCAGTTATTCTGCCATAAAGTACTAGTGTGCAAACATTGCTGTGTTTTGGTTAAAGATTTAAGTTTATAATTTAAGTTTTAGCATCAGTAAAAGCAAGATTCAGACTGAAACAGTAATGCTTGTACACAAATATATGCAAAAAGTTGCTGAATAGTACCTGTTACTTCTCACACCATTATTGACGGTCTATCAAAATTAAGAATAGCTATAAAAAAGTAAAAAGTAAAGTTTCAGCCTATAAATGTCCCACTGCTGAGCACAGGCCTCCTCTCATTTCTGAGAGGGTTTTGGTGCTAGGGAGAATCCGCCACGCTGCTCCAAAGCGGGTTGGTGAACTGCACATGTCTTCGAAATATTTTTTATTTCTCAGGCATGCAGGTTTCCTCTCGATGTTTTCCGGTCGGCGGCGTGGTGAAGGCACAAATCAGCACTTAAAATTACAATTAACAATTTTAGTGGTTTCGGCACCGGGAATCAAACCCAGGTCACTCGCATACCATTATATTTAAAGTGTTAGCTACTGGATATGTCTCTTACTTGGTAAATCCTTTTCTCAGACATAATGTAATTGGATTAAGATAGCAGTGCATAAACTACATTAGTATTATGCATTTGAGTCAAGGATACTTATTCAATATTATAGCCAATTATATTGTACTATTAGTATGAATTCTGTAGTTTTTAATGGAATCCATACTAATATTATAAATGCGAAAGTGGCTCTCTCTGTCCCGTCTGTCTCAACCTCTAAACCGATCTTGAATAATTTAGAGACGGACATAGGATACCTTTTATCCTAGAAAAACAAATAGTTCCCAAGGGATATTTAAAATACCTATATTCGCGCGGACCAAGTCGCAGGCATCAATTAGTAAAATATAAAAGGGAAAAAAGGTTAATACTTTTAATAAACATCCTTCTAGCTATAAATCTGTATGATAGATCAAGACATTATGTAATAAATTTTATTAGTGGCTTATGATTAGTGGCTTATTGAAAAGATTGAAAAGTCATTTACTTTTGTATAGTCTTCATAACTAGTCACATTATTTTTATGCGTATAGTATCTGTTATGTAACACATTTACAATATGTTAAGTTCTTTTTTTAATTTGTTTTTCTCTGTGTTTATACAGCTGTTCACAGCTTTTGTGTTTGGGTATCCAAGACAAATTTGTTTTAGGGTTTTATGAATACCTTCATATGTTTTTATCTGTATAAAAAAAAACAATGGTAAGAGGAAATTCATTATTATAAAACTGCAACAGTACATAGCTCAAAGGCCTATCCTTTTAAGAGAAATATTAGTAGAGTTATAGTATATTTTTTTTTTATGTAATAGGGGGCAATCGAGTAAGCGGCTCACCTGATGGTAAGTGATTATCGCCGCCCATGAACATCCGCAATACCAGGGAAACTCCGAATGCGTTGCCGGCCTTTGAGGAAGGAGTAGGCTCTTTCTTGAAGGTCCCTAAGTCGTATCGGTCCGGAAAAACTGCTGGCGGCAGCCTATTCCACAGAGTGGTTGTGCGTGGCAGAAAATTTCTGGCAAAGCACACGGTGGTGGAATGCCAGTCATCCAGGTGGTGACGATGAAATTTTGTTGTGTGCCGCAATGTACGATGGTAGAATTTAGCAGCAGGAATTAATCCGAACAACTCCTCGGAACACTCCCCATGATAAATACGGTAGAAAATGCAAAGAGATGCAACGTCTCTTCGCAAAGCCAGTGGATCGAGCTGATTGGAAAGAACTCGGTCGTTGACGATTCGAGCCGCTCTTCGTTGGATTCGGTCAAATGGACGGAGCTGGCACTGGGGTGCCCCCGCCCAGAGGTGAGAACAGTATTCCATGTGAGGCCGAACTTGCGCCTTGTAAAGTTGAAGACGATGGGCCGACGTGAAATACTGTCCCGCTCTACTGAGCACACCAAGCTTTTTGGAGGCGAATTTAGCCTTCCCTTCCAGGTGACCGCCAAACTGAACGTCAATCGCTATGTCAACGCCAAGGATTCCGATACTAGCTGTGGCAGTGAGGGGAGTATTATCAAAACGAGGGTATGCGACAAAGGGTTTCTTTTTAGCGGTAAACGCGCAAACCTGTGTCTTCTTAGGGTTGAATTGGACTAAATTTAGTCGGCCCCATATCGAAATTTTATCTAATAAGATTTCAATTTCAGACACAAGTTTATTTCGGCACTCGTCCACGTGTTCCCGAGTAATATTGGCACGGCCGGTGTATAAAGCATCACCAGTACTGTCATCTGCATATCAATGAATATTACGAATTTGTAACATGTCATTGATATGCAGAAGAAACTGAGTTGGTGATAGCACGCCGCCTTGTGGAACACCAGCATTCACAGGCTTGGAGTCCGAGCATGCACCGTCGACTACAACCTTGATGCTTCGGTCTGTGAGAAAACTGGTGAACCAATTGCATAATTTCTCGGGAAGCCCGTAGGGAGGCAGCTTCGATAGGAGCGCTACATGCCAGACCCGATCGAAAGCCTTCGCTATATCCAAACTAACTGCCAGGGCCTCTCCCTTGCTCTCAACTGCCTCCGCCCATCGATGATTGAGGTATACCAGAAGATCCCCAGCTGAGCGACGCCGTCGAAAACCGTACTGGCGATCACTAATCAGCTGGCGGTCCTCTAGGTACCTCAAGAGCTGACGGTTAACAATGGACTCCAACTACGGACCCTCAGCACAATTGGGGGGATTTCATCGGGCCTACTCGACTTGTTGATGTCCAGGGAGAAAAGTGCTTTCCGCACTGAGCTCTGCCAGAACCGGATGTCTGGCATAGAGCATTCACACCGCGCGATGGTTGGCGGCAAGTTCTCCCTGTCATCGAGAGTCGAGTTGGACGCAAAGAGAGAGCCTAAAAGATCAATATTTTTACTGAAACATTTTAATATTTGCCACCGCATTCCATCCTCCGGATGTCGAAATAGTTAGTTAAGAAAAATTCCTAGAAAATCGCGTAGTCTTCGATTGATGGCAGAGTTACTATAGTATCAAAATTATGCCAGATTGGTGACTGCCATTTCGACTGCCAAGAGTAGCAACTATGGCAAATCTTTCTAATATCGGAAAGGATGATGCCCAACAGTGGATTTTTTTTACGGACTGATAAAGATGTTTTTAATTATTATTTTTTTAGGAAAAAAAAAATGCTGCCTCATACTTGGTTTTCTCCTGTATCGGGTGCGTTTAACAGATATAAATTTCACATGCACAATGCAACCAGACAGGAACACTTAACTACTAAAGAATTTGTTCATAATTTTTCTAGTATTCGCTTGTGGGTCATTAAGTCAGTGGCATCACTTTAAAATCCTCTAAAAAGTTTTTTCCTTCTAATTTTACAACTTTTATTTTTGCAAGTAAAGAAAAAAAATGAAGGTCGACTTTAAAAATTTATATAAATGGGGTACATAGTACAAGTAAAAATCGATGTGTGTTATTTAAAAACCCTGCGTGACTGACCCGCGGGTCACAGGTTCGCCATAGCCTTTCTCAATAAACGGGCTATTTAATACAAATATATTTTTTCGAATCGGATTACTATTTCCTGAGATTAGCGGATTTAAACATAAACTCTCTACCTGTATTATAGTAGTAAGATAGGATATTTTTTTTTTATTTTGTAGAAACTTGTTCCCGGCTTTACGAAATCCGTTGGAACGATTTCGACGTCACCTGTCGGAGTCTAGCGAGGAGCTTGCGCCTCTTAAAGTGTGGCAGATGCAGGCGCTTAGTATGCAGGCGGCTGCCGCTGTCGTGGACGCACACGATGCTGGGGGAGATGAGGCTCTCCGAGTGCTCGCTTCTATCGCACAGAATTTCCCAATGCAGGTAACATCTTGTTAATGTTATTTTATATGAGTAAAAGTTATTTTTTATAAAATAAAATACAGTAAAAAGTCTACGAATGTTTTTATCCTTGAATTCGTTTAAATTAATGTCGATCAAACTTAAACACGCTATTACTATCCTAGTGTACCAACATTAATGTGTTTCGGTCTGAAGGGCACTGATAGATAAGAGACTTCACAAAAGATCCCAGGGTCAAACAGCATTTGTTATGGGCAGATGTTGGTTTTTATACCAAGTATACAGCAAAGTTTATGATGATTAAATGTATGTAGTTAATATTGAGGTGATGTTTCTTATCTTATTGCTTCGTTTATTACAGACGAAGTCTCTAATTCACGTGAACGTGCCCCGTTCGTTCCGCGACGAGGTGCTTTACAACCAGGATGTGTGGGCGTCATCGCTGGGCTTGCGGCCTGCTGAACCTCTGCTGCTGGTGTCCGGCGCACAGTACGACGCCGAGGAGGTTGACGTCATGGCACTGCTCGCCGCGCTCAGGGAAGATGTTGGTCCTATGAATACGTTACACGCCCTTGGTAAGTTTACGACGACTATCTTCAGTCACTTATTCTGCTGTGAAGCAGCAGTGTGATAACATTACTGTTTCTGTTTGACGGTCACTGAGAGCTCGCGCAATTACTGGGCATATGAACTGGGACTTAAGAGTTGGATGTCACAGGGCGAGGGGCGCAGTGCGATGCCACGCAGAAATTATTATGGGCGGATGTTGCACTTAACACCAGATGAACGTTTTGCTTGTCTCGTCACTGTATTGTACAAAAAAGTCCTGTAAAACGTCCTTGATACCCACAGCTGTTGGGACAATTTGCCTTAATTGGCCCTTGGTAGCATTTGAAGCATCGTCTTTTAGACGCTATTACTTGTTACCATTCTGGATAATCTAGGTATTACATATTTAAGATAGTTATTCCCTTATCATGGCATCTTCCTGGTTCCCTTAGTCGATTTTTTATATAATCCATGTGATACAATGAATTCCAATGAATGAGGCAGATTCTCGAGCACCAAAACCAACAAAAACACTTTTGGATTTATAATATGTGTATGGATTATAGTAGGTCATCAGTTTGTTATGTACCATGTGACCATGTGACTCTATTTTCACAGGTTTGCCTAAGAATCTCATCAACACTCTTATGTCCCTGGAATTGGGCGAGGCTCATACATGGGAGGAATATGGTCTGGACATACGTGACTCTTCGATTACATGGCTGAATGATCTGGAGACTGACGACCGCTATCGCCGCTGGCCGTCTTCTTATATGGAGTTATTGAGACCCACATATCCAGGCATGCTGAGGAATCTTAGAAGAAACATCTATAATTATGTAAGTATTTAATGTAACATTGTTTAGAATTAGCTGATTTTAGACCATATGCTAATTAAGAGAAACTACTAGTGGCCTTCCACCAATTGCTTTATAACCATTTTAAATATGCCTCATCTGTAATACCCAAACTATACTTACTACCTTGGAATGATGTGAAGACGTTAAAAATTGTAACGTAAAATAAAGGTGCGAGACGGTACTGCGGTTACTAATCCATCTGTCAAATGTGACAGTGGCACAAAAAAGTACTTTCAGTGTGGCAGTAGTATATTTTTCATGAATGTCTTAAATTTTTGTAATTAATAATCATCTTATTGTTTCTGACCGAGTGTGTAGTAGCGTGTTACTGGTGGTAGGATTCTCATGCATCACTTATGCCTAGGTTACCACTGCAGGGCACTGAAAGTTAGTGCAATTACCAGGCATAGGAGACTTAAACACTGATAACTCATGGTAACGAGGGTAGTGTTGTGCCACACGGAAGTGTTTTTTGTGATACAGTATATTATTATGTATATGTATTTGTCATGGGCTGTCACTTGCACTTTCCAGCAAGTGGACGATTTACCTGTCACACCACTTTCTTAAAAAATTGATTCAGATTCAGAATTTTATGTTATTAATGAGGTTGTAATTTATTCCAATACAGGTGATAGTTGTGGACCCAACTTCATTGGCGTCTGGTCCACCTCTAAAACTTGGAGAAACTTTACTGAAGCATGCAACACCAGTTCGAGTAGGACTGGTGTTAGCCCCAGGTACCAATGCGGTCCTATCAACCGCTGTGCGCTCTGCTTTCAACTATATTGCACAAGATAAAAACTCAAATAAGGAAGCTTTCTTTTTCCTTACGCAGGTATGTGTAGGTATTTGTACATTCCAGTATTGATTTCTTCCTAGTTTACATAACGACAAGGCGAAGATGTCGCATCTTCTAGTTACTAACAGAAGTTTTCTTTGCAAGATAAACATATAATAGTGCTGTAGTGTTAGCAAACAAAGACTCCCAACTAAAGACTAAATACAAAACATGTTTTTTTATGTTTGAACTTTGGAATCATAAAAAACTATTATAATTATAAATTATATTTCAGTTAATACACTCTTCACAAGAAGATAAAATAACATTGGAGCATGTGAAGAATCAATTGAAGAAGTACGTAAGCTCCAGCACAAATGTAGACGAAATTGTTTCTGAGGACTCTGAGTACAACTTTGGACATCAATTAGCTGAGGAATTTATCTCTAAGATAGGCATCGATAAGTATCCTCTGGTTAGTTTGTCCAACTGTTTTCTTCACTGATGTTGTTTCGTTGATAAGAGTTTTTCATAATATTTATTTAAGAATTAAAAAATAATGTTCTGTATGTAATCAGACGATTAGTTTTAGAAAATTATTGAATTTACTTATCCAGTATTTGTTTACATAAATTTCATTTAAAACGACACATTTTTCACTCATATCAAGAACGTGTCAACCCTGGGAATTCAGCGAAAATTTCTTTTAAACAACTTATTTGTATTTATTCTTCACAGATTTACTATAAATAGCCTGAAAATGATTACCTTCTTTTCAGAGTGTAATGTTCTCCACATATTCTTTAATAACACGAACATATGGGAATAACACAATGAATAACAAACTTTCTTGTGTCATTTTTGTACCAAATTCAATATACAATCTATCTGTTATATGAAATATTTTGCCACGGTGATAGCTATAATTTATACCGAATTTAACACAGTCAGATATGTGGTAGTTTAATCATACTGGATAAGGTATAAATTAGTTAGACGCAATTGTCATAAAAGCCTTAGCGATAGTGGGCTTTTATATTCTTCACGTATTACTAGGTACTGATCAACGGCGTGCCGTTGTGGGACGAGGGCCCGGCGGCGTCCACGTCATCAGTGGAGCTGCTGGAGGAGGCACTAGTCAGTGCGTTAGCGCGCCACACGGGCCGGCTGCAGCGCGCCGTGTTCCGCTCCGAGCTGGCTGACACCGACGACGCTGTAGACCACCTCATGAAGCAGCCGCATATAATGCCGAGGTACTTTTTACTAATCACTGTAGGTCTTTTGAAATATTTGTGGGGGCGGTATAATGAATTCCATCCATACATTTCCCATACAAGTAGTAGGCATTGACCACACCCGTAGGCCCCCGCGAGAAACGAGATGTGATGGGTATATTGGTACAAGTAAAAAATATATACATGTCTTCATGATAAAGTGAATGTTGTACTGCACACGGCTGTAATTGGCATTCATATAAGAATATATATAGATTTATAATTGCAGCTTCAAAAAATGTTTTGTATGTAATGGTGTTGATGCCACGAGCAGTATAGTGACAGCATTCCATATTATTCTGCTGCTAGTTGCGCCAATTTTCTTCTAAATTCCATTATTTCAATTCCCAAAACCACCAAAAGGATGAAATCTATTTCTCTTACGCCGCCGTTGTGTTTTTCTTCATCTTTAATAGATTTTTTTGCAGATAATTAAATAAAGAAATTATTACACTTGTAATAGGTTAAACCGTCGAGTTTTGGCGTCAGAACCCAATCAATTCCTGGACCTATCTGGTGTACCTTCTTCGCCTGAATTGTTTAGCGAAGAAAAACTACATCGACTATTACACTTGACAGGTATATGTTTTAATCTATGTACACCTTTGCAAAAAAATAAAATATTTATATTGGGTTTTACATATATAAGACAATATAATTTTTCCAGGACGTGATGCTTTGGCCACGGCTTTACCAATTTTGAAATATTTCCTAAAGTCTGGAAAATCTGACAAAATAACACAAACAATCTGGGTGGTTGGAGATCTTAACATGAAGGAGTCTAGAGAGCTTTTAAGAAATGCTTTGACATTTATGGTAAATATTCAAGAATTTTCTAAAAATAAAACCAAATGGTGTTAGCTATTTCATTACTTTACGAGTTTGCGAGTGAGATTTAAAAATATATCATTACGAAACCATCTACATATTTTAAGTTTGCCCATGTTGGTTATAATGAAGTTATTAAACTTAGTAATATATATTGTTACTTTACAAATAGACCATTTGTTTATACTACTCTAATAACATAAAACGTTAAGTTGTTGTATTATTAACTTGTTAACACCGAATCAACTTTGTTTATCATTTGTTTTGATTCCTCATTTTATTCCTTTATTTTTGCTTGTATCTTCACAATCTCTTGACTTTGCATTAAAACAGAACAACAAACTTTTATTTAACACTTCATTTGCTATAAAACTGCCCTAAAGTAAAAGGTGGAGCTTAAGAGAAACTACCACCCCACCTCATCCGTAAAAGTAAAAAGTCGTGAAAGCCGATAAAGGAAAAATGAGATGGGCAGCAGCCCACCCGTTTTCTAATCGTGGTAACTTTGGCAAAATCCTCTGAAAATGAGAGCTAGTTTTGTGGAAATCTGTGGTTGAGGCCTGAGGTGGACTAGTGATAGGCTGAAATGATGATGATGAAAGTAAAAGAAAAATTTTTGACGACCGTTTTTCTACTTACAAAGAGAGAATCAGGCGGTGTGCGCGTGGCGTTCATACCGAACGTGGAGGGGAGTGCAGCGGATCAATCGCTGAACAAGGCGGCGCTGGCCGCGCTCACAGCGCTGGAGCCGGCGCACGCCACCAAATACGTAGCGCGCCTCTTGGAGGACGAGGGCTGCCACGAGCGAAAGGACTGTGAGATATTGGTACTTAATTTTTCTGTGTATTTTAAGTTACAGTTGTTTTTAATATCAAGCACGATATTTTAATTCTTATTTTCTTTCATAAATATGCTTTAACTAAAAATAATTTATTTTATACTTTTAGAGAACACAGGATAGAATTACAATTCTATAACATATGTTGTTGTAAAAAAAATCTGCTACCTAACCTTCTGTTTTATTCTTTAGCACACACATTATCTGTGTATTTTTAAGTCAATTTGTCAATTGCAAGGAAGCTACGCATTAACTTCTTTAAAGGCTTTTCGGTTCAAATATATTTATTCAAAATAACAACTTATAGTTCACTTGTATAAAAACATTTTACTCCATATTACAAACAATCATTTGAAAGTTATTATCTTAAATAATAATTTTTCTGAAAAACTTACCAATCAATTTAATTTCATAAGTTTTTCACATTTGTTTTTTTTTTCAATTTTATAATCTTTTTTCTGCTATAATTTGTCTGTATGTCTTATCATTTCATAAATAAAAGTAAAGTTTCAGCCTATATATATATATATATATATATGTCCCACTGCTGAGCGCACAGGCCTCCTCTCATTTCTGAGAGAGTTTTGGTGCTAGGAAGAATCTGCCGCGCTGCTCCAAAGCGGGTTGGTGGACTGCACATGTCTTCGAAATATTTTTTATTTCTCAGGCATGCAGGTTTTCTCACGATGTTTTCCTTCACCGCCGAGCACGTGGTAAATCAGCACTTAAAACTGCAATTAACAATTTTATTGGTGCCGGCACCGGGAATCGAACCCAGGTCACTCGCGTACTTATCATTTCATATAATCATATTATTATGTAAAGTAATTCTATTCAGCCGATAAGTGTCCGGCAGAGTAGAAGAGCACCTGTACCTGTTTCCTTCCGAGGTGTCGTAAGAGGCTACTAAGGTATTGCACGGACAGCCTTTATTCGTGCAGAATAACACAATAATTTTTTGTCTCTTACCAAAATGGCGGTGACGTGACACTCGTCACGTCTCGTTTCCCGGTAGGGCGGACAGAGGGCTACGTGAGTGGCGTCTGCCTACCCTATATATGGGAAAAAGGTGTGACTGTATGTATGTATTTCAGTAAAGTAATATCGCAACTTTAAAGAAAAATTATATAGTTAAATTATTATTAAGCAAAAAAACCTAAAACTAGGCAGAGGATCTTCTCATGTTGAAAAGGATAAATAGGCCAGATTATTTTGTTTTTTTAAATACATTTTTTATGACGTTTTTAGTCATATATAATCGTGTTACTACCAATAATATCATAAAATAAAAGGCAAATATTGTCGCCTTTTCTAACGTTGCTATTACTACGCAATCGCAAGGAAAGAGAAAACCTTACTCCGTTACAACGAGAGTGACAAGGATAAACAGCGCGTGATCATGAATGTGTATTATGTTGTCACGGAGTTCGGCACGCTTTTTTTAGTTGTGTTCTGGGAATATGCCGGTATTTATGTATTATAATATAATTGGTTACAGCCAGAGCTGATACCGGTATTGAACAAGCAAGATTGGGTGTTGAAAGCTGCGCGAGTGTTGTGCGCGCGCAGCATGAAGCTGCGTGCGAGCGCGCGCGCCGTCGTGCACAACGCACGCCTCATTGGGCCCTTCGCTGACCGAGAGGGATTCTCTCTCGACGATTTTGTGCTGTTGGACAGGTCGGCGCAAGGAAATTGTTAATCGTGATTTTTTTGTATTAATCATCACCATTAGAGATGAGCCAAGTACTCGTTTCCAACTCGGTATATTCGGTGAAAATGTTTAGTGCTCGTATTCGGCCCCGAATTACTCGGGTAATTGATGAGCCTCGGTTAAAATAATATAGGTACGGTAAAATACCTAGATATAAAACATACATACACACTACACAGTCACGCCACTATTGAACGACTGTAAAACTGTAAGGAAATTTCAAATTTTGCACAAAAAATAAACTGTATTTTCGCACTCTAAATCTGTGTACCTTTTTGGACCGAGTATTTCAATCGCAAAACATATATATGTTTTACCGAGTAATACTCGGTGTATTACTCGGCAAAACTTGTACTCAGTGCATCTCTGATCATCATCATCTTTAGCGGCAATCCGTAAATCACCCGTCGTGCTGAGCAGTCGAATTAGTAAGAGTTCAAGAGTGTGCTGCTGTCTATTGTATTAAATTTTGCCGCTGTCCGCTCTTACGATACCCATGAGACTCTGTCACTATATGGTGCCATGCAAATGTTTGTATCATACAAGTACCAAAACCGTGGACTGGTGGGCTTAAGAGAATCTACCACCCCATCTCATCCCGTGGGTGTCGTAAAAGTCGACAGAGGAAAAATAGAAACAGGGAGATGGGTAGCAGCATCTTTCTGGAACATGTGAATAAATAAACTGCGGTTGCCAACCCGCCTGCCAAGCCCGGAAACTATGGCAAAATCCCCCCAAAATGAGAGCTTTTATGGCAATCTTTGGGGGAGGCCTATGTTCAGCAGTGGACTAGTGATAGGCTGAAATGATGTTGAAGTACCAAAATTTTTTATTTGAATAATATATTAAGATCAAATTATGCTATCAGTGATAAATTTATATCTTACTAGCTGATGCCCGCGACTTTGTCCGTGTGGATATAGGGTTTTTTAAATAGCCCGTGGGAATATTTGATTTTCTTATTGATTGGGATAAAAATCATTATCCGTCTCCAGGATGCAAGCTACCTCTGTGCCAAATTTGGTCAACATTGGTTCAGAGGTTGAACCGTGAAAAGGTAACAAACAGACACAGGGTCAAAGAGCATTTATAATATTATAGGATGGATAACATTTTACATCCTCATTTATTGTCCCTTGAAATTGGTTTGTCTGTGCTTGTTACATGAGAAATGCATATTTCCGTTTCTTCCAAATTCATATTTATTAGTGCATTTCATATCTACTCTACTAGACTAGTAAGACATGGGTGGAAATCGATAAAACATGCCATGACATGCAACACTCTCATGTCTATTGAAAGTGAACATTAATATGTATTAGAAAAACTAATCAAAATGTGTATTTTTATACAGATTTAGCAATCAAGTATATGGAGATAAAATAGCCGAAGCTCTTCTCAAGAAGAAAACATTGAAGAATGATGTTTTTGATGATGATGTTATTGGTATGTTTTTATTTGTTTTTAGAAAAAAAATTAAAATTAGGCTCCTCATTCAGTGGACAATAAATAGCCTACTTTTTCCTGTGGTGGCTGTATACGAAAATTTCCACCATTTACCTTGGTTGTCGTAAAAGTCGAAAATGGGCAAACTACAGGCTTAGAAAACTATATAATTGTAAAGTAGTTTTTCTATAATATGCTGTCCTAATTAACAAAACTTAACATACATATGTTGACAATTTAATACCTTTGTATAAATCATTACATTAATACATGAACATGAAAAGTACAATTTCATAGTATTTATTATTACGTAGGTAAAAGTAACTGAAATTAATTATTTCCATTATGCTATTAGGATTTATCTAATAATTGATTCGAAGAAATACTAATTAATACTTACTTTTTAATTTAAATAAATTATGCAGAAAATATAACATACAGAGTTATATTATATTTTCTCTAACCTATGCACTAGTTTACGTAAAATGAGATTAATGTAATACCTTAAAATTTTTCCATATTTCATCAATATAAACAATTTGGCCTTACTTAATAATATTTGATTTTGATATAGAAGACGAGGACATGCCAGAGTTATCAATGGACAACTACTTGAAGGTGATATCAGTGTTGGCGGCGCGCAGTACTAAAGTGAGGACGGCGCTGCCTACGGGACTTCGCACTGAACACTCGCTTGTTGAGCTGCCGCCGAAGTACGAGGACGAAGCGGCTATTGAGGTTGGTTCGAAAGCAACATAGACTTTAACACTAATATCACTTACACCTTTGAATATAATATTCATTCGTCAATACATTAATCCAAATCAGTTAAATATTATTCCTATTTCCCCGCAACGACTGCTCCGGAAGATATCGCAGATTCCTTCCGGGAACAGGGTTTTGAGCACGAGTACGTTCGGAAAATCGTAGCACGCCGAGGATGTTCAGGTTGTATATTCTTCGCTCAGCTGAAAAGTACAGACGATATTATACCGAAAATCAATGACAGGAATCCGACCACGCCAGGCTGTCATTCTTTCGTGAGGCAGTAGTGTGCAACAACATTACTGTGTTTCGGTTTGAAGGGCAGTGTGAGCTAGTGTTATCACTGCCATAGTCTCATATGGCAGTGATAACACTAACACTAACATTAACAACTGATGTCTCAGGGTGACGGGTCACAAAAAAAAATTAGGGCGTGTGTCCCGCATTTTTTTGGGCAGACGTTGCACTTACCAACTAGATAAAAATTCGCTGGTTTCGTCACTTTATCCAATAAAAAAACCACAAGGCCGCAGCGTGAGCAGCTGGCAACAGTCGAGTCTGGCTCGCAACAGCCGACCCTGATGGCACCAGAAGAGGAGGAAAAGAAAAACAAAAAATACAACCTACGGGTTTGTTCAGTTGCTCAACTTGCGACGGTTTCTGCATTCAGATAACTCATTCATCTTCAGATAACTGCGTCATACATAATATGTTAATCTTATGTTGTCCATACTGTATATTTTATACGTCGTGCACAGCTTCCATGGTACTGGAGAAATCTTAGTGTGGGGCAAATTTTTTTTTAAACACCACGCGACTAAATCGGCGTGAAAATTTGTATCATATATGTATTTATTTATTTATATCTTATACAGATTGTTGCGGTACTTGACCCGGCATCGACGGCGGCGCAACGTCTGGCGCCTTTACTTTTAGTGCTGCGACGCGTCATCAACTGTCGCCTAAAGCTGTTCCTAAATCCTCAAGATAAGAACTCAGATATGCCGCTGAAAAGGTGCGAACGATGATGTCGGTTCTTTTAATGCCAGTGTTATAATTAAGTAACGTGATGAACATGTGATATTTTCTAGCCGTTTCATACCAGAAGTTATCTTATAGTGCCGTGCTATGCAGACTATATTATAGTGCTCTCATATTTACAGTATATGGTGGAAAGTGTAAAGTATGAATGTTTACAAGACAAGAGATTCAGGCAACATCGATAACTTGTGAATGAGAATTCGAATACAGAACAATCTCTTATAATTTCGAAACATGTATGTGTACAGTGAGATTAACATTCATTATTTATGAATAAATTAAATAAAAGTGTGTTAAATCTGCTTGCAAAATGCATGCCTTTAAGCAGTCCACTATTGTATGAATGCCTCTGCCAAGCTAGAACTACTTGCGTTAGCCGCCATGGTGGCAGATTGGCGATTGCGGTACCAGAAGTTCACAGGTCTGGTATACTCAAGTTAGCCATGTGGTGGTGGCGTAAGAAAATCTGCCACTTTATCTCTTTTCATGGGTGTCGTTACAGTCGACTATTGGAAATGCCAAACCATGTGATTATCACATGGTTTTAGATAATCTCAAAAAATGCCAGACATGAAATACCATGTCGGGCGGCAGCATCTTGAGGTGCAAGGCGTCTGGTACTGCGTTGTCCAATTGCCAAGCATTATTATTAACTTCATTAGTCTTGAGTTGAGTGGCTTTAGAGCAGTGGACTATATACAGGCTGATGAAGAAGAAGATATTTGATTTAGTTATTTTGCTTAATAATTAAGTATAATATAATAGTAATAAAGTTTTATCGCCACTTTGTCGGATCAGTTCTGTTTAACCCCAGCCCTGGCCAGAGCATGATGCTACGTCACGGCTTGCGAGTCGTTATTCCGTTTCCTGAGAAAATCTTCTTACTTCTGCCCTGAGCCCTGGTATTTGTTTTTAAATGAACGATGTCCACACTAGAATTTCGCCTGCATCGTGAGCACCCGAAACTGGACCCGAAAACCAATAATTTGTGTTTTTGCACAAATATTGGTTCCGGATGTGACTCGAACCTAGGATCCGCGCCTCGGCACTACTACGGCTTCACGGCAGAATAACCGGGCCTGGGGTTGTACCTACCTAGACGGAGACCTACATAGGAATCCTACAACCAGTAAAAAGAGAGTTTGAATTAAAACAGTTGCACATCGAGTGGTTGTAATGTCGTTTCACTCAATATAAGCGTGGCAAGATTCCCACAAGGTTTGAGGTTGCAGTTTCTACCGCTACGTGCTGGAGCCGGAGCTGCAGTTCGCGTCGTCGGGCGCGCTGGGCGGCGGCGCGCTGGCGCGGTTCTCGCGGCTGCCGCACGCGCCGCTGCTGTCGCTGGAGCTGCGCACGCCGCCCAACTGGCTCGTCGAGTGCGTGCGCTCCGTCTACGACCTGGACAACATACGCCTCGCCGACGTCGACTCGCTCGTTCACAGGTATTCTTATTATCCGGAATGTCTGTGGTATTCTCGTCTTGTTGGGATATATGAATACTCATAATTTTTTTATGTATCCATATATGTATCTAAATTAAAAAGTGACGGCACGAGCGAAACGTTCATCTGATGGTAAGTGCAACGTCTGCCCATAACAAATCCTGTGTCACCACACTACGCCCATTCCCCTGAGACTTCTTAAGTCTCACATGTCCAGTGATTACACTAGCTCTCAGTGCACTTCAAACAGAAACACAGTAATGTTTGTACACTACGGCTTCACGGCAGAATTACTGGCCCTGGGGTGGTTCCTACCTAGACGGATTCCTACATAGGAATCCTACCACCAGAGTTTATACATACAGCCACGCCCTTTTCCCATATAAGAGGTAGGCGGAAACCACACCTGTAGCCGACAAGTAGCGAACCAAGTCACAGTAGTATAGTGACAGTATTGCACATTATGGTGTTATTCTGCACGAACATAAACTATTCGTACAATAACTTAGTTGCGTCTTTCGACACCTCGGTAGGAAAGAGGTAGGTGCTATTCTACTCTGCCACCTATCGGCTGTCCGGCAAATATATTAAACACGTTAAAACTAATAAGATACAATTTGGTTATAATTAAAGATGGGAGTACCGGCGAATTTACAATAGCGCGCGAAAAGTGATATGCAATTTTTTAGTTATTATTGTTATACATACTAATTCATATATTGAAGGACACTAATTTTTAGGGTTCTGTGGTAAGCGGAATGTCTATTAATTTGTCCGTATGTCACAGAAATTTTACTTCTTTTATTAGAGAAAGGGACGAGACTAGCAAAACGATCATGGTAATCGAACAAATGATGGTGAGTGCAACGTCTTTTTCTGTGTGGTAACTGGCAACACACTGCGGATGCAGGGACATGCGGATGCGGATGCGGACACAGGGCGTATCAGGGGAATGGATATTCCCCTGATACGTCAGTTCTTAAGTCTCATATGTCCAGTGATTACACTAGCTCTCAGTGCCCTTTAGACTGAAACACAGCAATGTTTGCACACTACTGCTCCACGGCAGTAGGAATCCTACCACTATTGGCATTATATAGATTAAATTTGAAGGATGGTGTTTTTTATGCCTGCTATACAATGGTGTAGTAAAATCCAATAAAAAGGTTATATGGATGGCGGGTAGACCGCCATAGGTAGTTTTAGTTTGTTTGGCATAAATAATATTTGCAGCATATTATGTCGAACAAACTAAAACTATTAAATAGTATTGAATTTTGTAGGTCGTCTCAGCCTATCACTAGTCCACTGCTGAACATAGGCCTCCCCCATACAGTGCCACAAAAGTTAGTAGCTCTCATTTTGAGGGAATTTTGCCATAGTTGCCACGCTTGGCAGGGATTGGAAACCGCAGTTTATTTATTCAGATGTTCCAGGAAGATGCTGCTGCCCATCTCTTGTTTTTAAATTTCGCTCTGTGGACTTTTACGACACCCACGGGATGAGATGGGTTGGTAGATTTTCTTAAACCGATTTTTTTCTATAAATCGTAATAGAAATTTGAATTAAAACTTTGTAGATTATTGAGAGAATTCTGGCTATATCCTTGACATATAGCCTTATCATCAACAAAGTGACTGAATATGCCAGATTACATTCAATGCTAGTATTGAAAGTACAATAAATTGATTTCAATGATTTCCTGCAAGATGGCAAGGTTTTTTTCCGGTTATCTAGGCTATGCACAGTATACAGTACAGTATCAATATTAATTTACCTTTCATGTTTACAGTGAATTCGAATTAGAGTACCTACTACTAGAGGGCCACGCATGGGACACTGCCCTGGGCACGCCTCCGCGCGGCCTGCAGCTGATCCTGGGCACGAGGGAGCAGCCGGAGCTCATGGACACCATAGTGATGGCTAACCTCGGCTACTTCCAGCTGAAGGCCAACCCCGGCGCATGGACACTCCGTCTGAGACCCGGACGTTCTGAAGATATATACGAGATTGTTGGGTACGAAGAGATACGTTGAGATAATTAAGTTTAACTTATTTTAAGATGTACACTCTGTACATCCTGAAATAGTATCTCTCATTTATATCATGATTTTTGAGGCAGTTGCCGCATGCTCCCTTGGCGGCAACTATCTCATAAATCATGAAATCTCTTCGGGTTAGCGGAGTTTACATATGTATCTTCGAAATATTTTATTCCTAAATGGCAGATTTCTTAACAACGTTTTGCTATACCATATCTAAGTACGACATCTATAAGTACCATTTTTAGTACGATTCGAGAAGAGAGTGGGGTTAATGGGTACCTTACGCCGATATATCTGTTGATACGCAATATATATTATATATTGATGATTGTGATAATACGTATTATGTTATTGCTTTCAGTCACGAGAACACAGAAACGACGGCTGCTAGCTCAGACATTCAGGTGCTGATGGGTTCGTTCCGCAGCCACGTGATCAAGCTGCGTGTCAGCAAAAAGCTGGATAAACAGCACCTCGACCTGCTCGCCGACAATGACGAAGCTAACACCGGCGGCATTTGGAACTCTATCGCCAGGTTTGGGTCATAAATTGATCGAACATTACTATGAGAATGACTTACAGTCTATCTTCTTCATTCAATTTTGGCCTGACGTATAATAAACTTAAAATTATAACGTAACATTAGTACCAAGTACAAATAAACATGAAAACGTAGTAGTGTCGTGCTTGTTATCAGAACAATACTTAAATATTTCATCGAAAATAATTTATCCATGAATTTTTTTTGAATTGCAATAAGCAGAATAGCACCTGCCATATTTTTTCACCATCAACCTGGGTTGACTGGAAGAAATGCTACAAGGCTAATGCCTTGGACTTAATAGTCCGCCCATTGTAGCCTTTAGATTAAGTTGTCAACAACAAAGAATAAATAAATAAATGGAAACCTTACAAAGTATTTTATCAAAACGAAGACTTTGAACAAGATTCCTAAAATACGTGTAGAAACTGTTGTTAATATGCCTTTTTATTAATAAATTCGCGTTCTTTTCATTAATGTAAGTTGATATCTTTATTGAATGGAAACCCATTCAATAAAGATATCAATATATATATAATATATATATATATAATATATATATTGATATCTTTATTGAATGGGTTATTATATAATATATGATAGTTTTTTGAGAGATAAATGTAAATTGAAAAAATGCAAATATCACAAAGTTATGCCGTATCGAAAAGTGACGTCTGTCATTAGTATAAAGAGATAAAAATAGATTATAGTGTATATATGTATTAAAGTGTGTATGAAATTTTTTGAAAGATGACCAATAATTGAAATTTTGTCTTCATCTTAATACATAAAATATGGATATTTTATTCATCTTCATTATCTTGTGGTCTGTGTGTTTAGCATTTTTTATTGTTTATTGTCAGTAGGGATATTTCTAAAGGCATTCCAAAGGCATAAATGTATTATTGTTTCTATATTTCATGTCTAGCGCGGGAAAGTAATTATCCACTTATAATAGATAAAAATGAAGCCTTAACTTATTTCACGTATCAAAAAAAAAAACGCCACCTGCAACATTATTTGTCATTATTCCTTTAGCCCCTGTAATGCCCACAGCAATATCTACAACTACAGATTATAATCTGTGTCAATAGTTCGATGTACAGAACAGAAAAAAGTAGAAGTGGTACGTTCGTAAATTAATAACAGAACCGATGTCTCCAAACTCACACACTTGCAACTGTGTAACTTAAGATAACACAATGAAAACAACTTTCTTATTGGATGGAATTCTACTCCAAAATAAAGTATTAAGTAAATTGTTTAACTAAAGTATTAACTAAAATCAAAAAACGCTTTCATGCTAAATAATTAGAGCTTAATATGTTTTGTACACAACAGATACTTAACAAAATATTTTTGAGGCTGTCGAAAAAATTATTGTCATACAAGTTCCGCTAGTGTTGCACACTAGGTGTCGTAACGTTTGTGGCTATATAAATAACATTATTACGTCGCAAGTAATAAGGCTGATATTTGTTTAATTCTGCTACATGAGAGCCCTATTCGATTAGTGATTGACATTTTAGTTTTGTTATCTAAATATATCGATATCGTCGAACGATAGGAATTAACTTGAAAGTTGGTCTGTTGCCATTGAACACACTTATTACAGATGATAGAATGAAACTTATGATAGAATTGTAAAACCACATATATAAATATATACATTAAGATGGGCCGAGTTAGAAAGATGATAAATGAATTGTTCTTAAAACTAAAACGTTATTTCAAAGCCAGTGCAATGGGTTACTGCTAACTAACGTATTGTACAAGAAGAAATTATATGCCTAAATTTGACCCACCGAGTGCCGTTGTGTTGTAAAGCTATAGGTCTAGATTTAAAGTAACCACTTACAAATGTCCTACTGCTGAACACAGGGCTGCTCTCATCTCTGAGAGGGTTTGGAGGAGTCTGCCTCTTAATTCATAATCAATTTTTATTGTCCTTGAGTAAGTTTCTTTTTTACTTTTAATAAATGATGGATATTTATATAACGGACTGTTTTTTTTGTCGGAAATTCGCCCAATTGTTGATAACTAATAGTATCAAATAATAAAGTTCCCTCAAATTGACGCAGTATTTTAACCATTACGACGTCTTTTAAAAAATGGCCATTGAAAGTTTTTAATATGGTTTCCGAGGTTTTACATATAATATTAAAATATAGATATAGATAATAATTATACCCTTTATCGATAAGTTCTTTGATCGTCCCTTCTCTAATCGAATAGCTTGAAAACATTTTCAATGTTGTCTACGCGAAACTGGACCTTATGATTTTTGCTTTAAGTGGAAAATATTATAACGTGTTTATCCTACAAAAATATTGTCATCTCATGATTTAGCGATGATACGAAACTCCACCATGTAACGAACCGAGGTTAGAACACGACTAAAGTGCGCGTAGTCGAATGTGTGTTTCAACCCGCGTTTTTGTGGTAGACGCGCAATGCCCACGTGTCATTTCTACTTGTTTTTTCTTTTCTGTGGTTCTATGTGTTTGACTTTTGACATCTTTTTTCACTAGTTCATTTGGTGGAGGCGATGAACAAGAAGTTCAAGATGAGACTATCAACGTGTTCTCGGTGGCGTCCGGACATTTGTACGAGCGCTTTTTACGTATCATGATGATGTCTGTACTGAAACACACAAAGTCGCCAGTCAAATTCTGGTTCCTCAAAAACTATCTCAGTCCATCTCTTAAGGTGAAATTTTGTAATTTATACTAAATACTTAGTCGTCATCTAAGTTTTAATACATGAAAACAGTAAGCCCACGCTTGAAGTAGAAGCAACGCTGACGCATTGCGTATGGTTATTGATGAGAACCTATTACTAGCAATGGATTATTAGTCATGCCAAATGTGGGTATAAGTTATGTTCCCACATTCGTCTTTTTATTAATTGTCATTGTAGATTGTTTTAGATGTCTATATGCCATAGGTAATCACTTATCATCAGGCGTGTTTGTTAACCTAATTAAAAAAAAACAAGTATTTAAATTTGATGACTAAATATTAGTTTTATAAAATATCAACATTTATTTTCAAATTCTTATCTTATCTATGATAATATGTGGTTGCTTTTTTAATTTTTAGGATATTCTGCCATACATGGCGCAAGAATATGGATTCCAATACGAACTAGTCCAATACCAGTGGCCGCGCTGGCTTCAGCGGCAGCGCGATAGACAGCGCACCATTTGGGGGTATAAGATTCTGTTCCTGGACGTTTTGTTCCCTCTGCATGTCAAGAAGATCATCTTCGTAGACGCCGATCAGGTACTTCGGATTTTGACAGTTAGCAAAACTGCAATGTTTTTGAATATTTTTTGGTAGTCTTATTATTAACTTATCTAAATATTTCAATAAATAAATTATCTAATTATTTAAATATTTCAGATAGTTAGGGCAGATTTGAAGGAGTTAGTGGAATTGGATTTGGGTGGAGCACCTTATGGATATACACCTTTCTGTGATAGCAGAAAGGAAATGGAGGGCTTCAGGTAAGTTATTTACTTTTTTTGTAACACCATTCTTTGTATATCAACACTGAGGAAATTATACAAATTAAATGAAAACTTTGAAATTAGGTTTGATATTAGTTAGCAGTGATGGGATATTAAATAAAATAACTATAAAATATTAGCAGGAAATAAATGTTATTAGAAGCTGAAGAATTAATATAAATATATGCAAACTCACACTATAATTGAAGTATAAATATGATATAATAATGATAACTTTTAACTATAATGAGAAAATTGCATATTTTCGAATAATTACAATATTTAGATTGACGAAAAAGATTTATGAGGCGAGTGTGAATGAATAAGCCGGTAAGAGTCGACGGAGGCGAACGTTTTAAGGAAAGGTCACGTTAAAAGTACCCGCAACCGATGAGCTTGTATGAAAATACTAAGCTAAAGATGGGTGTCAGGATCGTAGCAAGAGGAAAGATGTGGTCTCTGCCTACCCAAATGGGAAAGAGGCATGACTCTATGTATGTATGTTATGACATCAAACGCAAAAGAAGAAGCTCTGTAAAGCTGGATACACTTGTAAAATAAGGCTATACGACGTATCATAGCCGGCTTAAGGAAAAATGACTAAATTTTTATCTCGTGTTCTGTCAGGTTCTGGAAGCAGGGTTACTGGCGTAACCATCTGCAAGGACGTAATTACCACATCAGCGCGCTTTACGTGGTGGATCTGAAGCGCTTCCGTCGCATCGCGGCCGGAGACAGACTTCGCGGACAGTACCAGGCACTAAGCCAGGACCCCAATAGTCTTTCTAATTTGGGTAATACTAAATATTTATCTTGTTCAATTTTTAGCATTTTCATATAAGCTCATTTCACTAGAGCCGTGGTAGCTCAGGGGCTAGGCACTCTCTTTAAATTTCATAGTACGCGAGTGACCTGGGTTTGATTCCGGGTGCCGGCACCACTAAAATTGTTAATTGCAATTTTAAGTGCTGACTTGCTCGGCGGTGAAGGAAAACATCGCGAGGAAACCTGCATGTCTGAGAAATTAAAAATATTTCGAAGAGATGTGAAGTCCGCCAACCCGCATTGGAGCAGCGTGGCGGATTTTTTCGTAGCTCCAAAACCCTCTCAGAAATGAGAGGAGGCCTGTGCTCAGTAATGGGACATTTATAGGCTGAAACTTTACTTTTTTACTTTTTCATGTCACTGTGGTCGGTAGAAACATTTATCCAAGATTTGGGTGAGTGATCCTTTCACTATGACTGCGATGAAAATGCGTTTTGCTGTCATTTTATACTGATATTCTGTATGAGCGTGTGAAATCCTCGAAGCCGATTATGATTATGAAATTATGATTGACGTGGCTACATAGTACATCGTATTGTGTGTGTTGCTCAACCATTTGGAAATTGATGTAATGGACACTATCGTTTTCATTACAATCATTCATCATCACCATTTCGGCCTATCGCTAGTCCACTGCTGAACAAAGGTGATATAATCTATGGGGGAGCCATAGATTATCCGTTGGCAACTGCAGTTTATTTGTTTTGATTTATCAGAAAGATGCTGCCCATCTTCCGGTTTTCATTTTCCTTCTGCCGACTTTTATGACACCCACGGGATGAAATGGGGTGGTAGATTCTGTTACGCCGCTACCACACGACTTTATTACAAATACGGCTTGTATTGCTTTTGTTATTGCTTACGTTTAGCGTCTATTTCAAATAGCACTTTTACGCTTGCACAATAAAATAACTGTCAATATCATGATATCATTTTCTTTTTGATACTTAAATAGTAATCTCATTTGTTTTAGATCAAGATTTACCGAACAACATGATACATCAGGTGGCAATAAAGTCGCTGCCTCAAGAGTGGCTCTGGTGTGAGACTTGGTGCGATGACAATTCCAAGAAATTCGCAAAAACTATTGATTTGGTAAGAAAAATGTTTTAATCATTTTATACCTTTAAGAGCTAGCCGTTAGTTAGCCTTTTATAGTTAAACCGAGTGAGACACTCGGTACTTCCCTTTCTGTAGCTCGCTGAGCGACTCTGAGCTTCCCCATGCGGCCTGCAGTGAAGCACCCACGTTTCGGTTCCGCATGTTATAACTGGCAACACGCACTGGTTGTGTACTTTGTTTTGAGGCATTCAGGCATTCGTTGATTCGACGAGAAGATGTGACGCAGTTTCTGCCCCCACGAGACCTCTTGGTCGAAGTCAAAGTCAAGTTCGATCGTTGTGTTCCCAACAACAACTGGTATAGGTGTGACATGGTCGTAAGACATGATAGTGTTTATCTTAAGACCTACCCGTTGGGATACACTACTAATGTTTTTCCGTACCTGTCGTGTTGCAGTGCAACAATCCGATGACGAAGGAGGCCAAGCTGTCGGCGGCGATGCGCATCGTGCCGGAGTGGCGCGAGTACGACGACGAGATCCGGGCGCTGCAGGCCCGCGTGCGCCGCGGCCTGTACCAGCACACCGACCACGAGCAGGAGCGCGACGCCGCCCTGCACAGCGCTGACGCATACTCCGGTTAACTTTTCTTTATTATTAACTGCACCACAACGCACGATAACAACATACCATCATTAGATACATGAGTTAATAAAAGTATAGAACCAGTTGACATCATAATGATTAGACGGAAGCATGGTTTACATAATTAAATAATATAATAATTAACGCAAAAAATAACTTTTGATAGTAAAAAGTACATTCAGAAAAATTATAGTAAGACAATGGATTAATCATAGAAAAAATGGAGGTATTTAATAGTTAATTTTATTACAATTGTTTTTCCTCATTTATTATTACTTGCGATTTATATTTCAAACAAGTTTTATTATGTTTTTTTCTTTATACGCGGTGATGCTAGTATAATTACAGAATTTATGAGACTTCGAACTGTTGTCTCATTTTAAGAAAAGTAGCTAATATATTCGATACTCCAATTGTTATATATTGTGATGTCGAGCGTGGTACACCGCTAGTAAATTGTGACGACTTACCTATTACATGTTCAAAGCTATCCAATTAGAGCTCGAGCTGCGCTCCGCGGATTCTAACTAATGCGTTTTGAAAAAAATTCAATGCACTCGACTGCTATTGGGGATGTTCTTTGACCCTAAAGATGGTCGTTGCAATTGCGTAAAATTATTTTTTGTTTTCGTTTGGTATTTCAAACTTAATTCATTTAAAAATTTGTAGTTTTATTTATTCAAACTTTTAATTATTTTAGGTAAAATTATAGGTGCAAAGGGATTAGTAAGATAAAAAGTAATACGTATTGATTTCATGCACAAGGAGTCTCTTTTTCCACCTGATCTTTTACTCTAGTTAATTGAAAATACCAGGTTAAGAGTCATTATTCAGATATAAGGCCATGTAGCCTCGCTCCAAAATTAGTGTTTCTTTTATATTTAACAACATTTATGTTATCATTTCAGGTAAAGATCACGAGCATACGGAGTTATGATGAACTAAACTTAGAACTTAATTATTCCAATTTTTGTTAAAGGGTTGTAAGTGCGTGTATGTGTACGTTGTTCTATGATTTAGTTGAATGATCACAATGCAAGAACTCTATTTAAAACTTAGAAAACTTTCTTTTCTTAAAAGCAATTTATATTTTTTTGTTGTGATAACCCTTTAATGTGTAAATGACAGCAGTGTCACATACACCTTTTCTTATAAATCAGTGTTATATCTTTATTTCTTTAAGAATAAATGATGTGATTTTTAGCAATTAAGTGGAGTTAACTGTTTATTATAAACTTGTGGAAAACATTTTTTTATTCATTGTCTCACTCCAAATTTTCTCTTAATCCTTTTTTTATATCTTTCATGTTTTTCGAAATCTTACAGGAAAAATCGTATAATAAACTCATATGAACAAGTATGATAATATCATCTAAATTAATGCTAGAATATATTTTGTACCATTTCTTAGATTTTCGCTCCTAATTACTGTATATTACGGAGCCCACCTCTACTGATTTAAAGGAAATAAATAACATTTGTCAAACTAAGTTCTTTTATTTTCAAACCTACGAATCTACACAAACACACTATTATACATTTCTGAAACTTACAATAATAATAATACATGGTAAATAGTAAAAGAACATCATTGTTTATAAGTACTGATTTATGTACAATAGATGTTGCTTCTCTCGACTATTAATAAAGACTATAATTCTACTCCACTTGTCCACTTGAAAGTCTACTTGTTAAAGTTTATATTACATTTATTTAAATTAAATGAACTTCAGAACATTAAGCTTACATTATATACAGAAAGCTTACAATTGTGAAGATGAACCTAAAATATTTTGTACCCAGCTATGTCTACAGTCTTTATAACTCTACACACATAACACGTTATTGTCAAGATATATATTCTAGATTAACGAGTATTGACATTAATAAATGTAAATGTCATTTTTTAATGATTAATTATTACAAAGGAAACATCGGACAATGTAAGTACAGAAATTGTCTTGGAGGAATATTGAAGCAGTCACACATTTAAATGCTAAGACGTAAAAAATCAAAACTGTATTATTTCTTGAGCTTAAGATAAAGTGACTAGTATTTAATAAATCGTCATGATATACTTCTTTGGCAAAATACTGCTTTGAGGCTTAATAATAAGCCTTAGCCATAAAAAGCAAAATGTGCAGTTCATCATGCCTTAGTGTATAATTAAGAAATACTGTATACATTAGAATGTGAACAGTAATATTATTTTGTATAATAAAAAATAGAAACATTTTAATTTCAAACTAGACCTGGCAGCGTTTGTTACTGTACCGAAAACTTAAAATAATTTTAAAAGTAGAGACTCAGGAAATTAATGCATTATAATTATTTATAAGCTTTTTTGACAGTTGAGAATCAAATGTATTGAGAACTTGGAGACTTCTTAATAAAATGTTCTGTAGGATCACATCTACATAATTTAATAACTTTGAGTATCATCACACAATCATAAATTAAAGTGATACATTATGTAAACGATTCTGGAGATTAACAAACGTCCTTTGGTAAACGTATTTTTATTTATGAGTAAAACCGTCAGTTTACAATTTATATTAATGTTTAAATTAACAAAATTCATAATAAGTCTTAGTTCATAATTTTTTAGCTTAAACCGAAATTCTACAAGAAATACTATAATTAATATGGAATGTTCAAGTTAACGCAGTGTTTACGATTCTTAAATAGTTTACTTTCTGCTGTACGGTAACTATTACGGTGAGAAACGCATGAAACAACAAAAACAACAAACAGTGAAATTTCACGATGATGAGACTAGTCTGCCTTATGCCTGAAAAATATTTTTAACCATAGATTAATAAGTGACTGATGACTGGGAGAATATACGAAAATTTATTATTAGTTGCGATTTTAGTAGAGTTGTGGTGATTTTGTAGCGGTTGTTGAAGTATTTGTGGTAATGTTCCACACACTTGCTGCTGTCGATGGGTCCAGTCCGCGTTAGTGAAGTTTCTGACGTAATGAGTCATCTATGATTCGGTTCAGCAGCGACGATGGCTCAAGGCAGAAGCAGTAAACCGATGTTTTAGGGGTTGGGGAGACGATCCGTGTGTTTCGCTTTAGGCAGTATGTGCGGCGGCGAGTCAGTTGCAGTAGTGCTCCTCGCTGGTGATGCGGCAAAGCTGACAGTCGACGCGGCAGCACCAGTGATAGCGGCAGCGGCAGCGTTCGAGGCGGCTGGAGCGCACGGCGCGCCGCCCGCGCCCGCAGCACAGCCGCGCGCAGCCGCCCGCCGCCGCGCCCAGGCTTGCGTTGCACTTCCTGACAAGGACAGATGACAGATTACATATTTTTTAAAGGAAGAAGAATGACGAGGCAAGCAAAACGTTCACTTGATAGTAAGTTTAATGTCTGACCATACAGAATGCTGTGTCACCTAGATCACTTCTGTATGGCACCACACAGCGTTCGTCACCCTGAGACGCAATCAATTCTTAAGTCTCATACGCCCATAGGAGTTACACTAGCTATCAGAGCCCTTCAGATCGAAACACAGTTATGTTTACACACTACTTAGCACTTACTGGTGGTAAGATCCCTATACATGAATCTGCAAGTGTGGTGCCACACAGAAATATTCTGGGTGACACAGCATTGCTATGGGCGGACGTTACACTTACCATCAGGTGAACGTTTTGATCGTCTCGACCTATTGTGTACCCATCTAGACGGAATCCTCCCACGAAAGAAACTCCGTTGGTGTCTTACTTTTGTCTTAATCAAATGCGTAGTGGGGCATTGTGTAATTACCTGCCGTGTGTGCCGAGCGAGCCCGCGGCTGGTTCCGGCTCGCAGTAGTCGGGGCTCGGCGTGACGTAGCGCAGTCGTGGACGCGGGCGCGCTCGGCGGCGCGAGTGCGCGCGTAGCGGGCCGGCGCGCGTGGCTGCGCTCGTCAGCGCCGCCGCCACACGCGCCATGGCGGGCAGCGCGCGCCAGCACGTGCGCACCGAACACGAGCCCGACACACCGTGGCAAGTGCACTTTGTGCGCATGCCGCTCGACACTACCTGCAACCAAACGTTCAGTTCTTTTCTGAAGTTAAATCTTCTTTAGAATCGTTGTGATTTGAAACTCGATGAAACCAAAAAGCGACCCTAAAAAGTGACGAACTATATAGAGAACGTTATAGGAATACAGTATACAGTGTTTCCAGTGTTTTATATTTATATTTTCGAACTTGTTCAAACCTTCGATTTTGCTCTCATGTGCTCTGCTACTATATCCAAAAACAGTAATTGACGCTATATTTCAAATATATACCAAGTCATTAATTTCATACTTTAGTTACCATAAGCTACTCTTGTCATTTGTTGAATTGGAAACTTGGAGTCTGTATAATGGTTCGGTCAGACAGCGGACGGGGCGAGACGGCGACGTGACGCTGGCGCGATGTGAGCAGTTGTAATGTAATAATTTATATAGATGTCACACCGCACCGTCGCGCTCGGCACGCCTAGTCACGTCGCCGTCCCGCCCGGCGGGAAAACAACACGAGCGCGGCAGGAAAGGCGCGAGCGCGGCGTGGGCGCGAGCGCGGCGTGGGCGCAACGCGCCGCGTTGTGTTCTATGAGTATGTATTCATTATAGTAGTCAAACAGAGAGCGGGACGGTGTACGTCGCGCCCGACGGGACGTCGGCTTTGTATTTAATTACAAAAATCGACAACGAAAAAGTGGAAAAGCTCATTGAATTGTTCGAGGCCACCTTTTTTTGTAAAGCAGTGTGCAATATAAAAATGCTAGTCTAAAATCGACAATTTGGGAATCAATAGGAAAAAAATGCTCGAAAAATCACGCTCAGTGCGACGGGACGGCCGGCGGGACGGTGACGGGACATCAACATCCCGTCGCCGTACCGTCAGCGTCGCGTCGCCGTCCCGTTAGCGTCGCGTCGCCGTCCCGTCCCGCCCGAGGTCTGACCAAACCTTAATATGTAATGTAATATATGTATGTAGAATAAAATGTAAAATAATTTTTAAACTTGGTAACAATATTATAAACGAAGCTAGCAAAATTTGACACAAAGCTCTACAATATTGAAGGTAACACATGTCCTCCCTCATATTATTATACAAAACCGGACGTGAAACAACGTAGTTAATATAAATAACACCAAGCATTCTCACATAAGAAATCGAATACGCGATAAAATCTCAAAAAAGTGACAAGACCCCAGGAAGGGACAACATTGCCAACGAAGTGCTTAAATCGCTATCTAATTCACTTCTAAAACCTCTTCAAGCGTTATTCAATAATATCCTTAGCACAGAAGTCACACCAGAACAATGGTCAAAGTCTACAATTATACTACTGCACACGAAAGGGGACAGAAGTGACCTTGGTAACTATAGGCCAATTAGTCTCACGACTAATTTGTATAAAATATTCTCAAAAATCATATTGAACAGGATAACGAATAGTTTAGAGGAAAACTAACCACGCGAACAAGCGGGTTTTCGCAAAGAGTACTCTACTATAGATCACATACAAGTTATAACCCAATTAATAGAAAAAACAAAGGAATACAGGAAGACGTTATATATGTGTTTTATAGACTACACGAAAGCCTTTGATTCTTTATATTTTGAAGCTATATGGACGTCACTAACACAACAAGGCGTTAACTCAAAATATATAAATATAATAAATATTGTTTACACAAAATGTTACGCTAAAGTGCGATTAGAATGCGAAGGTACAGAATTTACCATTAAAAGAGGAGTAAGACAAGGAGACCCACTCTCTCCAAAAATATTTCAGCAGTGCTCGAATATGTTTTCAGATGTCTGGATTGGGAAACAAAGGGAGTAAATGTGGACGGAGAATTACTGAACCACCTGCGTTTCGCGGACGATATTGTGGTATTTGCGGAAAGTGCAGCAGAACTAGGGGTTATGGTCAGGGAACTAGCAATAGAAAGTCAAAAGGTGGGATTGTCGATAAACACTATGAAAACCAAGATCCTAACCAATGGAGAACCCCAAGAAATGATAATAGCAAAAGACAAAATTTAATATGTAAAGGAATACGTATATCTAGGACAACTAATATCTTTTGAAAATAACACCGAAAAAGAAATACAACGAAGGATAACTTTAGCCTGGAAAAAATACTGGGGTTTTAAAGGAATAATGAAAAATAAAACGATTAATTTAAATATAAAGAAAAAGTTATATGACGTAACAGTATTACCGTGCCTAACATATGGTTGCCAGACGTGGTCATTAAAAAAAGAGGACGAAGAAAGAATTGCTATCTGCCAACGTAAAATGGAAAGAAGTATGCTTGGAATAAAGCTATCAGATAAAATCTGCAACGAAAATATCAGACATAAAACAAAAATAATAGATGTACGGAAAAGAATTAGACTGCTTAAATGGCATTGGGCAGGACATATTTGTAGGATGAATAATAATAGATGGACAAAACGTTTAACAGAGTGGGTTCCAAGAGACACGAAAAGGAGAAAAGGGAGACCTAGAAAAAGATGGAGAGACATTTTCAGTGACAGATGTGGATCTCATTGGATGCGAAAGGCACGGGAAAGAGATGTATGGAAAGGTTTAGGAGAGGCCTACGCCGCAGAGGCGACTACTACTAGCATGCATTAATATATATTTTTTATATTTTACTATTTATATTTTACTACTTATTAAACATGCATTTTTTATAGTTGTTATTTACATAAATTGATTATACGTAATATTACTTTCACATAGGTTTAAGTTTTCATACAAAGTTTCATTGTAGTAGTAGTAGTAGTAGTAGTAGCAAATAAAGGCTTTTTTTTATTTTTTTTTTTAATTTAACAATATTATAATAAATAAACCCTACAATTATCCTACTCCTGATATTCTACATTCGTCTCATTCTCTCGAAGTTTAGTTTTCTGAAGGTTTCACTTCTACCGCGTGTGGACTTGCACACATGTTTTTTTTTCACTGAAGGTGTACCATTTGGTGGTGGCGGCGTAAGAAAATCTGCCACCCCGTTTTATCACATGGGTGTTGAAAGAGTCGACTATACTAGGTGGATTGAAAAGTACTCGGCCTAACACAGATCCATTCAATTCTAAAAATCAAATCTACCCACATTATTTAGTTCAGTTCAGACTAGTTCATTGTGTGAAGTTCGAAACGTGTGCGATAATTAGTTGTGATTTTATAAATTTATTAACAAAGTAATCGGTCATAATTTCCGCGAATGGAGCAAATCGAGCAGCGTGCCGTCATTAAGTACCTCCATAAGAAGGGGCTATCATCAAAAGCCATCCATGATGACATGGTCAGTACATTAGGCGATTGTGCTCTGTCATATTCATCCGTCAAAAAATGGATAGCCGAATTTAAGCGTGGTAGAGAGAGTGTGAAAGATGAACCCCGCTCTGGAAGGCCTTCGACGTCAACTACTGACGAAAATATTAAAAAAGTACTTGATTTAATAATGGGAGACCGCAGATTAAAAATTAGAGAGATAGCCGAGATTATAGGCATCTCTTATGGACGAACTCAAAACATCGTTGTCAACGAGTTGGGTTTCCACAAGGTGTCTGCGAGGTGGGTTCCGCGACTGCTTTCAGTTGAACAAAAAAGGACGCGATTGACTATTTCACGCGACTGTTTGGAGTTATTTGAAGCCGATGCAGATGATTTTTTGAATCGTTTTGTTACTATGGATGAAACATGGGTTCATTACTGTACACCGGAAACAAAACAACAATCGAAACAGTGGAGAAGACCTGGTTCACCACCCCCTAAAAAGGCTAAGTCGATTTTGTCGGCAAATAAGGTGACGGCTTCAGTATTCTGGGACTGGAAAGGTGTGATTATGATTGATTATCTTGAAAGGGGTCAGACTATAAACTCTGATTACTACTGCACCTTACTACGTCGTTTACGAGAGGAAATAAAAGAAAAACGTCGAGGAATGCTCAGAAGAAAAGTCCTGTTTCATCAAGATAACGCCCGTGTTCACACGTCAGTACAGTCAATGGCTGGAATTCACAACTGTGGCTTTGAACTGTTACCGCATCCGCCGTATTCACCTGATCTGGCACCATCAGACTTCTTTCTGTTCCCTAACCTAAAAAAGCACTTGGGAGGTCAAAGATTTTCGACAAACGACGAGGTCAAAGCACCTTAGAGTCAAAATATGCGTCTACAACGCATATTTTGACTCTAAGGAAGAATCATTTTTTTTAACGGTCTAAATGCTTGGAAGGGGAGGTGGCAAAAGTGTATTGAACTTGATGGTGATTATGTAGAAAAATAAAAATATAAATGATTTAGTATGTGTTTATTTTCTTGGTTAGGCCGAGTACTTTTCAATCCACCCTCGTATGTCTGTAAAATCGTATGGCTTCCAACAGTTGTTGAAATAACGATATCGAAAATATGCAAGATGTAAAATATACAGATCAGTGAAGGCTGAAGCTGAAATTGATGATGATTATGGTGACAAGCGAGTATGCTGTTCACCTGATGATGATTAGTAGTCATACATCTTTAATAAAACTGTATTGTCACCCCAGAGGGCTGTGATGGAATCTTTTTTTTTTACCAGTAAATCGGGTCTGCAGCTCACTTCACTCACCATTTACATGACGCCATTTACCATAATTACATTTTACGTTGATATTAGGTGCTAGCTTGATATTTTCCCTGTTTGTGTAACCATGACTTCACTCCCCCAACTATATTTTTAACATTAATGTAGGAATGCAGCAACAAAAAGCATCCAAATTAGCACTATGCTGCTGTGGCATAAATGTAGCTCTATTTGATATCAGTAAGTATAATCTTAATTTCTAACGTTTATTATACCTTCCTCCCGAAGCGTGCGTTCATCAAGTTGGCGGCGGCGATCAGTGGGCGCAGGGTTTCTAAGCGTGTGTGCAGGTCTACTTGCGGGTCGAAGCGCGGATCGTCTGCTGCCATACGGTATTCGATGTTGCGGTAGCGGGACCCTCTGTCCTCGTACTCGTACCTATGAGGATCGCAATTGTAACGAAATGAAATGTTTGTTAAGTCATTTGATTTTTTTTTACAATCTTGCAACGTACCGTAATGAAACCTCATTTAACGTAAAAGAAACAGATGAATGTAACTCAGTAGTTAACCTTTTTTTGTCATCAATCATTAAATAGACTATTTTTTTTTACCTTCAGTTTCACCTCACTAAATGCACTTGTAATAACGACTAACTGAGAAACATCCAAATACATATAAATAATTTGTACGCTAATATTATTATATAGTAATATTTTGGCCCTAATATAAGTATCCAAAATGCGACACTCAAAATACACAAACTATGCTAATGTTATATTAGCCTAGTTTGTGTGTTCTAATATTCGAATATTCTATACTTTAGCTCGAGTAGCAGAGATTCGAACAATCTTAAAAAATACCTAATTGTTTTGTGGCTTAGAAACGCTGATTAACTGTAAATTATATTGTTGTTAGTTAATAGACTATTAGATTCGATATATTCTGTAGTACCGATACTCTGATATTCTGTTGTTGATTTATTACCTTGATCTAAACCGTTTTCTTGTTGGCCTGCCTCGTCTTGGAGATCTAGGAAGCCTTTTCCGTCCACGGCGGCCTTTTCTAGGTCTTGGCGTAGCGGTGATATTTCCCGGTGCCGGTTGATCGTCTACTAATATCACCACAGGCGGTGCTGTGGTCGTTTCCACCGTAGTGGTGATCGTGGTTGTTGACTTCGCTGTAGTAGATTCCGCTTCGATAAAATTTTCTATTTTGCCGTCTCTTACGTCGATTTCATGAGCGTCAAGAAATTGTTTAGCGAATCTGTAAGAAGTTATTGAGTCAAATGTATTGGTAAGGTTTTTTCTTGCGCAAAAAAATTCTAAATATCTTATAAAGTATAAGGGGAATATAGGTATCTTTAATACCACCTCTTCACATTCGTGCAAGGCGCTCAGATATATGGTTCCGAGGCATGCGCGTCTCTCCACAAGCTCAGTGTATTCACTTATTGACAGATGACAGACGTGTGACTTTCATGAACTCAAAATAATTTTACGATACAGTACCTCTCAGCCCACTGAAAGTTGTCCCCACAGCCGCCCCACTTGAAGCGAGCGTGAGGCTCGGGCGGAACAGCTTCTCGCGGGGGTCGTGGCGGGGCGCGGGGCGCGGCAGCGCACGAGCACGCCGCCAGCGCGCCCGCCGCACACGCGCGCGCTATGGACCACGACAGTGCCGCCGCCGATAGCGCGTATACGTACGCCTGCTCGCGAGTACCTGCGGATTGCTGATTTCGTCAGAAACTTTGTCTAATGTCTCCTCTACATGATGGGTCATTGAACGAAGGGCTGTCATCGGTACCAATATTATGCAACTATACTATTCACACGATCGTCTATGCTTATTTAGCGTGCGTCCAGCTTTCAAGATGGATGACTCAATTGCGCTTATTGTAATTTATTTGATTCATTGAGGAATGTTAATAACAATTATAAATGTATTTTAAAATAACAGCCCTTTGTTTAAGAATATTAGAATTTTTCATCTGCTCAGAGTACATTGTAATATTATAAGCATCAAATAGCGTAAACAGTGATTGAAGGGAATCGTCATTTCAGCCTATCACTAGTCCACTGCTGAACATAGGCCTCGTCCATAGATGGCACAAGTTTGCAGCTCTCATTTTGGGGGATTTTCCCATAGTTGCTACGCTTGGCAGGTGGGTTGGCAACCGCAGTTTATTTATTCAGATGTTCCAGGAAGATGCTGCTGTCCATCTACTGGTTTTCATTTTCCCTCTGTCGACTTTTACGACGCCCACGAGATGAGATAGGGTGGTAGATTCTCTTAAGCCGCTCACCACCACACGGTAGAAGAGAATATATTGTTTCTAAAAGATTAAGCGTTTTGGTATATATCAGCTACGGCAAAATCTCCAAAAAGGAAATCTTTGTCCGGTTTATATGGACTATGAGAAAGCATTCGATTCCGTCGATACTGTGCGATGCTACAGTCACTTAAGCGGGTGCCGGATTGACTTTCTCTATATCGAAGTGCTGCAGTGCTTGTAGAGCAGTAGAGCTACGATGGCTATCCAAGTACAGAACCAGAATACGAAACCGATTCGATTGCAGAAAGGTGTAAGTCAGGGCGATGTTATATCCCCGAATCTATACATCGCTGCATTGGAAGATGATCTTCAATCTACTGTAAAGGATACGGTGTTAACGACAATGGATTCATGGCAGAATCGCTGGAGGACTTTAGCACTATACTGAGTGTCTCCCAAAGGGTGGGTCTTAAGATGAACTGATAAGACGTTGACCGTCTAGGTAAGTCCAACTTGGGGTGCTTTGCTGGGTAATCTCCTCGTGTGCTCGGCTGCTGCATGCCGGGTCGGTGCAGCCTGGGCCCCGGAAAGTAAGTACTTAGTTGCGTACTTGCTGGCCGGCGGCGAATAACCAGGCGAGCAGGGCTTTTCCTTTCTCTCTCTAACGAGAGAGATACGGAGAAGTTCACGGCGGGCTCAGTGTTCCCTCACCCGGTCACTGGGCAGGCATGGGAAAGACTCAATCCGGCTGTAGCCGCGAGGATGAAAACCTCTATAAAAAATCACCCGAAGCTCAAGCGTTGGCACGCCGTGAAGAGCTGAAGGGCTGACGGGAATATCAGTCGTTAGTGTTGCCCCTGTCAGGCTTATCCGGCTACAGGGGGCACTACTCGAATGGACCGTATATTTCCCTCATACTTGTGGGAATAATTATGGAAACAGAAAAAAATGTACAAAAAAAAGTTTAAAAGGAGATGGAACATGCATCTGAATCGGACGCAAGTATGTCTGTGGAGGTTTTGGAAGAGCCGAAAAAAATAAGTAGCAGAGCTATAATGCTTAAGCAGGGAAAAAAGGCGGCTAAATAAAATACTGTCAGGGTCATCGAGTGACAATGAAGCATTGAGGGATCGAACGTCCTCTAAGCCACGGGATGAGCCCTCGCCTATGGATAAGGTGAGAGAATTCATCAAACCAAGGCGGACTGCTAATCTACGAGTAGCAGCAGAAAGAGAAGTCGAAGAGTTAGCTCGCCTCGCGAACGAAATTCGGGCTACGTTAGATTTGGTAGGATCAGTGGAAAATGACGACCGAACGACCGCTGTCTTAAACAGGTTATCGACAATGTAGGAATCATCTTGACAGTGGCAGCTAAATCTAGGAACCTTGAAAGGTACATTCCAACGTGCCTTAAAAGATGCTGCCGCGTACAACAAAAGCGGACGCAGATACTTTACATCGAACCGCCAACGATGAAACGTCAAAATTGCAGGCAGAGAACAGTGCTGCAGGCGCATGATGAGGCGAGAGATGTATGAGCTGCTTAAGGAGCTGGAAGAGTTTCGGAAGAGAGGTGGCAGGGGCAACCTACATTTCTGCTCCCCTCACCCAGGCCCGCTGAGCCTGGCATTACCAGGTCAGATGCTAGAAGAGCTTGCCATTTACATCATTTTACTGGTGGTACCTAGGGGATTCCTATGTAGGAATCCGTCTAGGTAGGTACTACCCCAGGGCCAGTTATTCTGCCGTAGTGTGCAAAGTTTTGCTCGTTTCGTCCACCAGGGAATAAAAGGAAAAAAAGCCAGAGTCGGGATAACGCCAAGAAACCCAGCAGAGAGCAGAGCAGAGATGGGACAATCGCGCCCTTTGCCGCCAGCGCCCGATTCCATGAATGAGTGTTGGTTGTTGGTGGTGAAACGCGGCACAAAAAGAAGAAAGCCGTCCCTCAATTAGCGGTAGGGTGTGATTATTACTCTACAGCCCTGGGCCGCGGATAAGGGAATCACATACGTGCTGGCGGAGGGTAAAGGGAAAATTGATATCTCTAGTCTCGGCATCAATTCATTGCGTTACAGGCAGGCGGCTACTGGAGCCCGCATTCTAGAAGTTCCCGGTGTAACAAGCGGCGAAAAGGCGGATTATTTGGCTCAAAAGCTCAAAGATCCCAGAGGAGGTGGTGAAGTTCTCCACGCCAACAAAGTGGGCAGATTTACGAATCGACCGCTACCGTTAAGGTGCCCCGTTCCCGTTCCGTTCCCGTAGTCCCAAAAAAGGCGACAAGAAGTATATGGGGTCTTAGCCGGTAGGAGTCCGGCATAACCTCTTCGTTGCCCCGCGACGGAGGGGCATCATGAATGACTTCCCCACGAAAAACGTAAAAAAAAGGTAAGTCCATCTTCGAATAAGAGGTCAATCGACGGTTTCAACAAGACAACTGCATCACATCGTCTCGTCGCGTATACCTCAATGTTTTAAAACTAAAGTCTTACGCTAAACCAGCGCGTGTTTCTAGTAGACATATGGTCAATACGTGGTCTCTCACTACAGGCCGCATGAGGATACTTAAAGTCGTAAAAACAGCTATGGCAAGGGCTATGCTCGGTGTTTCTTAGTGTGACGATTTTCTTTTGTTCAGGAGGTACAAAAGTCGATAACTAGGTCATCATTTGCGATTTCTGTTGACCATAGTCACGTTTGTGCTGTCACGTGATTGCCCTATTGTGTGGCAGACCATACGACTTCGTCGCACCCTTATCGACAGCTATTCAAGCCGAAGATTCGAGCCTCTTTAAGAAGGCCCTTGGGTCGCTGCGCGTTACCCCCTTTGTTAGTCGGATATCATATTATTCTTTCACATGGGTCGGAGTACAGCGGAACTTTAGTTGGCAACGCGACGCAGAGCTCAGAGTCCAGCGAAATTGTGTTCCCCACTCGCGGGCTCTCTGCTCGCAAGTATCTTCTAACGAAGCTGGGAAAGCCGCTGTGCCAGCGAACTACTCATTAAAAAAAGCCATCAGCAGCCTAAACTTTTCACTGCTCGGAAATAGGCTTCTTCCATAATAGTATGATTCGTCGCAATGGTTATATTCAGCCGGCAGACTGACGGTACGAGTCCCGGTAGTGGTGGAGGATATCTGGTGGCGGTATTAGTTTGCAAAAAGTAGGTAGGTAATACACCATTTTAAATGTTGCGCGAGGATATTAGCAAATTAACTTTCTTCCCTTCGTTATAATGGATTTCCGCAAAGTAAGACATGATTCTAATAACTATATTAGTCGTCTCTGTAAGTCGAGAGAAAGATTTTTCTGTTGTTTCCCTAGATTCGAACATAGGACCTGCGGCATAGAAATCAGGTACTCTAAACACGAGATCACGCTGCCGTCAACGAATGTCTTACGAGATCAGTCCGAGAGAGACAGGATTCAATGATCTGGATAGCACCGTATCTCATATGGGCAGACGTGGTGACTTGCCATTAGGCGAATAACTTATTATACTCTCAAAACTGAGAAGAGGCCTGTTACCATTACTAAGTCGTTTTAAGACTCTTATTTTTCGGTTACATCTCTCTGTTTAAAATATTTACGGAAGCAAACAGTGTGCAGTTTTAACAGTCAGCTTGATATGTTCCATTTATTGAAATGAAAAATTAGAAAAGAGTTGGTCAGAGTGCTGAGCAGGTGCTGGTAAAATTTAAATTTATGCATAAAATCAAAAAGTAAATAAGTAGTACTTATTAATTTTAGTTTTAATAGGTTCTTAAATTGCTCAATATAAGTAGTAAGATGCAAAATTTTAACAATTGGAAGAACATGACTATTTTTCGAATAAAACCGGTTTTCATTGACGCGTAGGATCATTTTCTGTCGTAAAGTTAGTTCATACGCCAAAGCACCAAAAGCTACAAAAGGCCGCTTTCAAGTCGGTGTTAACATAAGCCGACTGGCTTCAAGCTTAGTTTCCTTTATTAGCAAAGCAACGGCGGCTTTGGTATCCTTTTAATCTACACGGTTCATTAGTTATTTCTTTGGTAAAAATACGTTATTTAAAATCTGTTTTAATGATTCATGTATAAAGGATTTAACAATGTTATGTTGGAATCTAATGTTTTGAATGTTTCGTCACTCTCTAAGTATTACTGTCCAGGTATTACACTCTCAAAGCTATTATATTAAAAAAAATTATCCGATTAATACTCTGTACATGTCACGATATAAAATTTATTTAAAAACCGAGATTTACAATATTGACTAACAATAAAGAGTTAATAAGTCTACATAATTGTTAACGTTTTAATGAAATGAAAACTACACTAGAATTTATTTCATTTTTTTATTACAATAAATAATACCGCAGTAAGTGCACTCTCAATAGAGATATATACTCGTAGTATTTATATATACGTAATGTTTCCATTCTCATATCTTGTTGGAGCCAAAAGAATTTTTCGTTTAGTTTTTTTTTAAAACAGCTCTTAAATTCGTATATGATTTGTATTGATCGTACTTTTAATTACAAGCAATCTTACAGTGAAATCTTGATAGAGCCCGCACGCAGGGTCTTCGTCCGCTTAGACAATGGCGGTCAGGCTTATCGTGCTGCCATCGCGAGTGCGGACTGTGCAGAGCGCGCGTGAACGCACCGCTTAAGGTTATCATTAAGGTCCCCTCTCAAACGCCCTACGCCTTGCTTGTTTGATTCATGCGTGTAATTAAATCTTTTGTCAGAATGTAGCCAACCCCTAGCAATCGTTGTGACGTCGAAATCCTTTCATTCCAGAAACGTAAAATAACTTGCGATAAATAAGTAGGTATTGTTACATCAATAGGAATTTGCCATGTGATTCATTGGCGACATACTTGACATAGATTGATGTAAACAGAAAAAGGTATTGATTGTTAATACAAATAGGAGATAGAAGAGTAAACATTTGTCATCATCTCCTCCCCTCGAAAGGAATTATGTATCATAATCACCATGCAGGCGCATTGGCGATCGCAGGGCGAAATGCCTTAAACGCTGTTGCCCGTCACAGGTCTGTGTATTGTCGTGAACGATTAATAAATAAAAGGTATTTTCATTTTCATTACTATACTTTCAATTTATTTGCTCTTTTGGTACCATAGAAATACAGCAAGGAATGGTGATTACTTTACATTTCAGGTGCCAAGTATTTTTTTTGCAACCTAGTCCCTAAAAATATTGTTTACGCCGTACGAAAGCTGAAGAAATTATAAATTGATGATGTAAAAAATTAATTTCCAATCAAAGGTTGGGGTGCCAAAGTTTCAGATTTCATTGAAATTTTAAACTAGGAATTTTGGAAAAAGAAAGACTAACCAAATTTCAGTATTTACTGAACATTTGTGACCGATTAATGACCAATTATTTTAGCTATAAATCGAATTACTGCATATTGACGTGCGAAAAGCGTGGAGCTGCAACTGCCGAGGCTCGATCTTAGGTTGAAGTGTTGTAGTGGTGGAGGGTATCTGGTTGCGGCTCCCAGTGGCATTATTGGTTTTCTTGTGCACGCTGCTGAGGGAGGGCGGGCGGTGCTCTTCAAATATAGGTAATACACACCATTTTAAATTTTGTATGCGGATCTTAGCAAATTAACTTTCTCTCCTTTGCTAGAATTTAAAAGTTCCTGAACTAGTCAAACAGCTCTACTGGGAGCATATGGACCCATCTATTTATTATAACTTTACCTTTGACGACCGCGTGGCCTAGTGGTCAGAGTACCTGACTTCTTAGCCGCGGGTCCTGGGTTTGAATCCCAGCCGAAGCCAACATTTGTGCTAAAACATAAATTGTTGGTTTTCGGGTCTGGTTGTGTTGTGATTGTCCCCGTGTTTCTGATTCTGACCTAGCCTACCTCCGATCTTATCGCATTAGCGTTACATCGGGCGCGGGTAGGTTGGGACGAGTGAATGCCTATGTGTTTGCGCGTACACTTGTGGCACTATAATATCTCCTGCGCAGTTGATGGCCCTCGACAGTAGTTGGCAGTTGTCGCCGTGGTCGAAATCGGCTAGGAGAACATCACTTCACATTACTGACCTACAATATTATGGATTTTGCACTGGCTTTTCCCACTTTGTTGTACGTTACTGTACAGTATCTATCCCAGAACAATATAGGATAGGTTATATTGATCTGTGGTATCTTTCTTGCCTATGATTAATTATGCATTATCCTTTTACTGAGACAATTTTTTTGTTTCAATTATCTTAGTAATAAAAAAAGTAAAGTTTCTGCCTATGAATGTCCCACTACTGAGCACAGGCCTCCTCTCATTTCTAAGAGGCTGCTCCAATGCGGGTTGGCGGACTGCACATGTCTTCGAAATATACTCACGATGTTTTCCTTCACCACCGAGCACGTGGTAAATCAGCACTTAAAATTGCAATTAACAATTTTAGTGGTGGTGCTGGCGCCGGGAATCGAACCCAGGTCACTCGCGTACTATAAAATTTAAAGCGAGCGCCTAGCCCCTGAGCTACCACGGCTCTTAGTAATGATTCGGTATAATAGCTAATAATTTAAGAAGTTGGCGTATTAAAGAAAGAAGGTGCAAATCATAATTAAGGAATATAATTAGTTATATACGAGTACAATGCATACAGTTATACAATGCAGAATACACCGAATACACTAGGACTTTTAGTATATATTTTAAGTAATATATAAAATGGAGAATAGTTTATTTTTAAATATGAAAAATTAAAATGTTTTTAAATCACGCAAACACCTAATTAAAAAGTCCTTGGTCGGAGAGAAAATTTTATTTTTTGTTCATTAGCGCACGACTGCAGAAGACCTTCGTTTAGAGAAACTTTTAATTAAAATGTATCAAGCCCGAAGCATTCCAAAGATTCCAAACAGTTTTATTTGTAAGAGACGTTCCGTGTCAATTAATTTCCTAAAGTAAGTAAGCAGGCGGAGTATGGCGGTGTCGACTAAAACAATAGGTCTTATTTCTAGTTCGTAGGCGACATCCGGCTGTCCATAGGGGCTGCCAACAACACAATGTCGCAAACCACGCTAAACCTAGAAAAACATCGTCGAATGCCTTCTTTCCTATTCCTCGTTTTCACGATGTTGTTTTTCATTGTCTGTTTTAAAAGCTGACTCCGAGATATTATCGCTAAAACAATGCGATATCGATCTATCTTTTCTAATTGTTCTACGTGTATCTAGTCTGCTGCACATAAAGTCGATTGACTTTTCTCATTTTTAATATTTTTTCATTAAAGTTAAAAGTTTTCAAATATTAAATTTTGATTAATTAGCTTCTTATGACTTAAACCAAAATTTGTAGGTACATTACTCCGTAGCAAATAACTTACAAATACGGAAATTTGAAACATCAAAATAAATACTGTTATACAATTTTAGTGAAAATATGTATATGTAAAATAATACATACATACATAGGGTCACGCCTCTTTCCCATTGGGGTAGGCACTAGGCAGAGACCACATCTTTCCACTTGCTACGATCCTGACACACTTCTTTCGCGTCTTCTACTTTCATTAGTGTTTTCATACAAGCTCACCGTTTGCGGGTACTTTTGACGTTGCCTTTCCTTAAAACGTCTTCAATGTAAAATAATGAAAATGAATAAACTGGAAAACAAAAAACGTTATTAAATACAGACTTAATCAGTTTCTTGTTTTATTATTTTGTAAGTAGACGATGTCAATTATGTAAGCAATGTATGATAATATAATTAATTCCACATGCTCGGCGGTGAAGGAAAACATCGACAGTAAACCTGCATGTCTTAAAAATATTTTTTATTTATTTATTTCTTAGTCTTTCGGAAAGCAACCCTCTTAAAACAAAATGAAAGGCCCGTGACCAACACATTTACAATCTGGATACAAGAACAATTACAGGCTGTTATCTTAGATTAAGGATTGGTCTCCGCTACGCTTCAATGTTGGCGCAGCAGAGGTCAATTCTTAAACTAAGGCTATTATTTTTTAAGAGTTTCTGAGATGTAAGAAGTCTGAAATAATTTTTATAACCTACTGAATTTTTCATAGCGGACTGAAAATATCCTTACGTTCTTACTTGATCTATATTGATTACAATTTCGACGGATTAAATTTCTTCCTGCAGTTCCTTTAAAAAGAAAGTGCTTATTAACCAAGCTGATGAAGCTTTTTATTTTAATTGTGAATATGAAGATAAAATGAGATAAAGAGAAAGATATATAATATGTTAAAAAAACATGTTATTAAAATAATTTTGTTAAATAAATCCTTCATATAATAATTTTATATTGCTCTCTTTCCTTTACAACCAAACTACAGCCATGTATTTTGGATAAAAATCATGTCAAAATAAAAAGACGTTACTATCAGTATAGGAGGGTTGGCTCTTGCGCTGATAATAACGGCTCTTTAATTTGTTCACTGTCTTAATGTGTCTTAATCCGAACTAAAGCCTATGCGATAAGATCGAAGGAATAGTCGGGTGCAGGATCCGATACACGGTGACAGTAACGACAGAGAGCATTAATTTGCCTATTACACAAACATCAAGTTTGGCAAGGATTAGTACTCTGAACTCACAAGCGGGTACGCTATCCGCTAAGCCACGCGGTCGTAAATTTTTATTTTAATACGGATTTATTCAACAGTATTAATAAGATATATAGCTTATTAATTTCGCTCCGGTAAGCAATTATAAATCCCTAAATATAACAATACTATAATAAAATGCATTTAAATGTTTTATTTTACTTACTAAAAATGCATATTTGTAATTCAGTTGCACACCGGTACTATTTCACATAACATGTCGTGTAGATAAGTAACTTTATTGGCGACTAATATCTACGCAACGAGACAAGTCACGATACTCATGATATAAAAGGCTAGTTACAACGTTGCGACCGTTGCCAAGTTAAAGTTTCGTGGCAGATTCGTATTAGGAAATGATAGCGTGATTTATTAAGACAATAGACTTGCGAAATTGTCGCAATACACATTTACTCTTTGTTGAAACTATAGCATTCTTTTAGTAGCACTCTTATGTTCATAGATCGAAATAACGTGAATTATAGTATTCTCTGCATTTTTTAAGCAACACTGCATCCCACTATAACTTCTCCTGTACCGTGCGTGCGGTTTACAAACTGCACATATACAAACAGCCAGACTCTGAACTGAACAACTATCTGTAGTCTATATAATTAATTATCCCGTTCGGGTATTGAACCCGCTACACGTATTGCAGATGCCAATCGCTCAGCAACTGCACCAACTGAGCCGCCGGCCGTCGACGCTCAATCTCGCGCCATTGGGCGGTGTCATCAGAGGCAACAAAAGAAATAATGCAAGAGATAAAAAAAAATTAAGAGATAGGCAGGAACATTTTTGTCCCACTACGGTTGTAGACCGGCCTGCCAAGCCTACCGACAATGTATAACGTAATATACGGGAAAGACCGGTTTTTATTTATGAATTTACGACCTATAGTTATTATGATGGCGATGAAACATAAAAAAGTGTGTATGCTTATTTATAACCCTTACAAAAAATTGTACTGTAATATAACGTAACCTCCGTTTGAACTCTATTTCTGTATATAGCTATTTCCGGTATAATTATTGTGCCAGTAATTGAAAGCTTGGTATGACAACTATGTCCATTACATGAGAAGCTCAAGTGAATAGTTCTTCATACGTCCTGCATCCCGCTATCGAAGTTTCATCGATGTTGTTGGGATTGCCACGATTCTGTAGCGCTTCAAGCATGTATGCGAAGGCTGGAGTGGAAGGATTTCAGGCTATTATACGAAAGCGGGCGGCGTCCATGCTCTTTAGAGTCCGGGGCTGCTCTAATAGCATCCTATGTGTACTGACTGAAAAAATCGACAGCCCATTTGTAAGGCCCAGTGCTTTTTCTCTAAGTTCCATGTGGTTAATTAGAGAACTGCGGAGAGCATTCAAATAGTCTTTGTTACTTACTAACATACTTGATAAGTGTTTTATAACTAACCGTCTACTAATGTATATGGAGTATATCTGAAATAAACGTTATTATTATTATTAAAAACCTGATACACAGCCTAAATCTCCTGGTAGGAGAAGATTTCCTCCCCAGATCAGATACTAGATTGGGTAAGTAGTCAAACCATTTCCTTGACCCATCATCTGCCGAAAGCTTACACTAATACTGCGGGATTATTCGTACGTTTTTTTTTGTTCTTATTAGTCAAAGATATAAATGAATAAATAATAAACAATTTGAAAAGCTAATCTAGATAAAACAATGAGCTTCCTTAGAATTAATTACCCGAAAAGCGATAAATAAAATGCTGTATGTAAATAAAGAGGACCTTGGCGCGGAACGGTTGCCCGTGCAGAACGGAGCTGTTGAAAAGGCGCCGTCGTCACGCTGCCCGCGACTGCACAAAAACTCGTCACCCGGGGTTGCCAGGTTGCCGGGAGGAGGAAGGAAGGGTGTTAGTTGCTTAGGATATTTAATCAGTCGATCGGAAAATTCTCTTAGAATCTCCCTCTAAAGAATCTTAGTTTATTTATCTACTTTATCCTTATAAACTCTTAACCATTATACTCGTATTATTTTTTATACAGGAGCCTTATTCTCGGCCATGGCAACAACTTCCGAATACTATAAGAAGTTTTCAACTGCGTAGGAGATATTACAGTGCTGCAAGTTTACGCATAACTCACTCGTTCTTATGTTTGCAACGCTCATACGGTAAGATCGGAGACATTGACTTAGGATATAGTGAAAATTACAAAACAACCAGACCCAAAATACAAGAATTTGTATTTTTACACAAATGTTGGCTCCTCTGGAATTCCAATCCTGGACACGTGACTTAGTAGTGTGGTATTCTGACCACTGGACTAACGGTCGTTCGATCTGATAATAGACGTCCGGCTCTCGACCATGCTTACTGCTGATTCGAAGCAGCTCTTCTAAACATTATCTTTCTTTACCGTCGAAAGCTCTATCTCTTGTAGACGACATGGTCCGTTCGTTATAAAGAAAGTTAAATTGAATGCAATTCTTGGAGATAAGAGATAATGTATACGTTTCACGCAAGCGGTATTTTACATCTATACATTGGTATCCAACAGAATCTTACGGCCGTACTTAACTGAATTTGTAAAAAAAATATTTTTCATATGTCAATTATTTGTTATGAAAAACAGAAAATTATTTTTTTTTGTAATGTTTTTGTTATAAATATAATGATTGTTTCTTTGATACTGTGTACTACATACAAAAATGTCAAAATAAAGAGTAACAATCTTCTATTATATATTATATCTACTCGTATAATAAAAATGTAAACTGCACGTTTGTGTACTGTACATTTTAAAATTTTGAGAAATTAATGATTGAGGGGGGCTAAAATATGTGACTGAATACATTTCTATAATTTTTTTTTAAATTGTCTGTATGTCTGTCCGTCGGTTTGTTTGGTAACGCATCACGTTTATAGTACTAAATTTATTCAAAAGACTTTTACAATTTCAATAAGAAAATGATAAATCATATCTACCAGTAACATTTAGTCTTTGTTTTATTTAAATGGTTTATTTTATCAAAAGTTATGAGTATTTCGTCGTTTCAACCTATCACAAGTCCACTGCTGAACATAGGCCTCCCCCATAGCCACAAATTGAGTGTGTTGTAATTAAGTGCGATGAGTTAATTAAATGTACATTTAAATCTAATCTAGTAATAAATGTTAAATAAGGTTCTATAGTATTAAACGAATACCTGAAACACAGTGAATGAAAATATAATATTAATGTTTTCTCACAAAATTGTGCAAATGATGCAATTTTCTGAATTGCGTTCTCCACAGTTGAATGACGTTGAGATTTTACGAGTAGATTAAAATATTGGCACGCGTTGATTAATCGGATTTTTGTTGTTAACGAACGGTTCAATTAATAATAGGCTAATAAGTTGCTACTTTGCTATAAAAGTTTTTCATTCGTTATCGTAACTTTCAATTTTCGCGGTCGCACGAGATTTTATTAGACTAAATTGTCGGTTTGGAGCCCACTAAATTTAGTTCAATTCAACGCTATGATGACTATAACCATAAAATTTTTCGATCTCACTCAAAATCTCTGGTTCAGCGGAAGTGACGCTATCGCCCTCGGACCTCAACTTAGTCAGTTGGCTTTTCCCGGCAGACTGATCCCTGACAAATACCTTGGAGCCATGCTTGGAAGTTGCGTAGGTCTCGCCGCACACTATGGGAGATCTGTCTGTTCAGTTGCTGATATGCTGACGCATCAGTTGAGTACTATAGCTTCATTTCACATCTGGCCTACATGAGACTGAGAGTCGAGAGTTTCTAGATCTTCTTTTTGCGGCGGGTCTTGCAAAACTTAGCCCCCACCGTCCACTGCAACGCAATCATCTAGCACTAAAAGCGATTATGCAATCTTCCATCAACACCGTGTAGTGAGTGTTGGAGAAATGTATGGCTTTTGAGATATCCTCATACGTTAGCTCCAACTCATCATCAGAGATGCCGAGGTAGGTGCGTATACCTGTATGATATACCTTAACCGAATACCGTTTGGTTGTTCTGAGTATAAGGTACGCAACCATAGTCGACGCTCTCCCGATCTAGTTAATGACAATGAACAACGTTGTTAATGAGAGAATTGTGGACGATAAAACCTCCTTGGGACGGATGATTGCCCTCCCGGTGGTAGAATAAGATACTGGACTTGAGGATTACCGTGTCCTTCCCCTGTCTTCGGACTTGAGATAACCCTATAACATCCCAGCGTAACTTGTTCACCTCTTCTTCTTGCTCCTGGATCCTCTCGTCGGTCCTAAGCGTGCGTGCGTTATATATCGCCGGGTCCAGTCGTGTCTGTTGGCAGCATGATCTCCTCCTCTGGAGATTCTTCGCACTCCTGTCCCGCCGTTACCATGGGCGCTACCGTAGCCAGGACTAGCGGTGTCGCCGGAGACTAGGAGCCGTTTAAATGTAGCTTTCATAATTAGGTGGGGATTTTGCCATAGTTGCCACGCTTGGCAGGTGGGTTGGCAACCGCAGTATGTTGATTTTTATGTTCCAGGAAGACGCTGCTGCCCATCTCCTGGTTTTAAATTTCCCTCTGTCGACTTTTACGACACCCACAGGACGAGATGGGGTACTAGATTCTCTTACGCCGCTACCACACGGGGGTATATATACACCAATAAATTTAATAGATGTAATTCGCACTATTAGCAAAACGACTTAGTGCGGATCATCAACGGTGAATGAAACTAAACGCGATCAGTTCAAGCAAAACGAAGTTTAAGCGTTTAACTGAGTTCAATGCTACAGTTTGCATTTCATCAACATCAAATGAACGCAGTGAAAGCTAAACGCGGTTCAAATTCTGAACGCCGAATTTTCGACGTCAGCTCTTTAAACGCGTTTGGAGAGCTGTCATTGTCAATTGCACAACTATGTAAACACAAAAAATATTTTTAATTCGTATTGTTTATTGTTTGCATACCTATGTAACCTATGCATAAAAACAGGCTGTGTCGCAAAATACGAAATACATCGAGTTTTTATTTTGGATTGTGACGATATTTCATGTAAACTGCGTTTGTCTGAACGCGATCAAAATGGAGCCTGTGAAATCGGTTAGACCAAAACCTGAGATCAAATGATACATTTGAACTCAGTTAAGTAAAACGTGGTTTCATTAAACTTGGTTTCCAAAGCGATCGGTGAAATGGGGTCTTAATGTCAACCAGAAACTGTGGCACATTTTTGGTTTATTTTAAATTAATATATATTCACATCTTCATTCAAATTTTTATATTTAATCTCAATACATATCAAATTCCATTCATCACACTTTTTCCTCATTTACTTCCCTCGACTTAATTCGTTTTGCTTTGCGACATTTCATTTGTGACTATGTCCAAAGAACCATTCTTAGTAATTCCAAACAATGAAAATAATCTACTACAAATATCCTTCTTCTTAATACAATAAAGGACTATTATTAATAAAATTAAGACAATTATAATAACAATTCCATATCTTTGTTCAGTCCGGCCAACTAGTCCTTTCCGTATCCTAGAAATTTCTCGAGCGGTGAAAAATATTTCAATTATCCACTCGTAGACAATTCTGATTCCCGAGTTATGGTGCGAAGTACAGGTCCTCCAATGCTCGCTAGCGCTGAGCGCCATTCCATCAATGAGTAATTTTCCTGCTTCCTGCACACCACGTATGGAGCAATCGTGCAAAGGTGTTTGGCTCTCTTTCACAGCGAGGACAGAATTTGAAATTCCAGTACGTGCGACACTAGATACGTAATGGGACACACGGTGGTCAATTACTTTCGTGTTGAGGTACCGGTGGTGATATCCCAGTCTCTTTAGTTCTAAGTTCCCACAAATGTTGATTCCAATTTTCGCCATCGCCATTTATCAAGGACATAAGCGTAGGCTATAAGTGGAAGTTTCTCCAAAGCAACTAAGATAAGTGACTAAATACATTTCTATGATTTCTAGAATTTCTTTGTTGTTTGTAGTACTAAATTTATTAAAAAGACTCAGTAATAAAATCATAAAGCGTATCTAGTCTTTGTTTTATTAAAATCGGTTTTTTCTTTATAAAGATAAGAATATTTGAAGTCTATGACATTTGTGCAATGGTGTCGATGAGTCAACAAAGTGTACATTTAAATCTAATCTAAGAAATGGTAATAAAATATGTAAAATAAGGTTTAATTAAACAAATATATAAAATAATAAGGCTGACCTAACAATTAATAATAGCCTAATTAGTTGCTACTTTGCTATAATTTTTTTCATTAGTGAGTTTAAATTTTAATTGTTTGTCCGTAAATGTCTGTGGTTTGTAGTATTAATGATTTCTTGAACGTCCCGTCGCGCTAGATCTTTACGCATTTTCCGCCATCGAAGTTAATATGCATTATCATCAGATGGCGTTGTGCAAATGATGTCCTTTTCTGGATTGCGCTTAACATCACAATTGTCCGTTGCATGACTCATCATCGAAATAATGTGGCTCATCAAGGCCCGCGAGCACAGCTATCCGAATCCGATAGAGCTGCACGACGCCTAACAGCAAAAACATTATATGAAAAATTTGTTTTTAAAACTGTGGGTGCATGCTACATTATATATCGTATCTAAAAACTATGTATGTTGTTGATCGAATGGTCTGGATAAATGTTTTATTGAGTTCATAGCAATTGTTATATATTTTGAGAATCTATCGTTAAAATTTTAAAATTTGTTTTTTTAATAAATTATAGGTTTACATGTTTTTCATTAGTTGTAAATACTTATTTGAAATTGTGGTGCAAATCTAGAATTCTGGAAAAAATAATAATTTGGAGGAAACAAATATCAACATTCCGCGTTTTTTAAATTTTTGTCTCTCTGTCCGTTTGTTTGTCCGAGCTAATCTCCGAAACGGCTGAATCGATTTTGTACGGGACTTTTATTGGCAGGTATTTCGGAAATAAAAAGCTTGGATTGCTCTCTGAATAGTCTCTATTCATAGAGCAGTCTAAGTTTTTTATTTCTGAAATATTAAGGGTTCCTGCGTAAAATCTAAAAACCGTAGAAATTAGGGGATTTAATTTGCAATTTGGTGATAATTATTTTCGTTCATGGCAGTTTTAATATTTCTCCTTATCCATACTTAATATTGTAAATGCGAAAGTATTTCTCCCCGTCCCTCTGTCTGTTTGTTACCTTTTCACGGTTCAACCGCTAAACCGATGTTCACGAAATTTGGCACAATGATAGCGTGCATCCTGGAGACGGACATAGGATAATTTTTATCCCGGAAAATCAAATAGTTCCCACGGGATAGTTAAAATTCCTATAACCTCGCGGACGAACTCGCGGGCATCAGCTAGTTTTCAATAAACATCTAGCGCACCTGTAAGCAGATCCGGTGTGAACCTCGGAGCAAGCTCGATAGAGGAACAGTTCCATCTTTCACCAGCGTGTGTGTTGAGGCAGGTGGTCCTTGCGATGCGCGCGGCGGCTTCCACGTGCCGCATGGTGCCGGGCTGACGGCGACACACGCGCACCTGTGCACTCCACAGCGCACCATTTCGTCGCGCCTCAGAACAATCGCTCTCCGTCCAATTGCCATCGCTTTCGTGGAGGGCCCTGCAAATAAATTATGAAAATATATAGATCAGCTCAGTTGGCACAGTGACTTTGTGCTCCGGGTTAGGGTTTCAATTCCCGCACGGAACAAATATTTTTATGGCCTACAGATAATTGTGCAGGGTTTGGTAGTTTGTACATGTGTAATTACGTATATCGGTAAAACATACCTAAAATACAGGAGAAATTCTATTAAGAAGCAATGATTAGTATAAAAAGATTATCTACATAATACCTATATAATTTCCTATACAAGGGGTAGGCAGAGACCACACCCGTAGCCCACTTTTCGCCCCCGCGAGATGATAAGGGTGGCGAACCAGGTCGCCGCCAGAAAAATATTAAAAGATATTTTTATTGAAAGAAGGGATATATATTTCAGATAGTCAGGTGTGTCTGTTGTAACAGTTTTGTTTGATTACATTTTTCTTTTATTCAGTTCAACAAACATAGCACGTCAAAATGGTGATGACGAATCCCTTTAACGCCCAATTATTTTTTATCAAATAGTCACCATGTTTTAGAATATCGAAAAAATGAACGGAATAATATACATAGTTTTAAATTGCAAGGCCATTACAACAAATGTTAGCATTCCAAAATGTATGTAAAGCATTCGACTACATCCCAAATAGACCATAGCGTACATAGTCGTAAATCATTATTTGTTTAACTTACTGCAATCCATACAACCTCTGTTGTAGTATACGAGTAGTATCAGTTGGTAATGCTCCGTTTTGGGGAGAACCACGTGTCGTGTTCTCTACTTTGGTGACGGTACATAAAGTACATATGGCCTACTATTGGTATTGAAGTATTGTCAGGTATTTTAAGCTCTTGGTGGCGGTAGTAATTGATTTCTGCACGCTATTGCGCTTGGTGCTCTTTATAAACTAGGTAATACACACTGTTATAAATTCTTCGCGGAACTTAGCACATTAACGTTTGTTTCGCTCCAACACAGTAATGGATTTCCGCAAATTACCCCTGATTCTATTGAAAAATTAAATGTCCAAGATAGGTAGCAAAGTTCCAGATGCAGGTGCTCCGGAAAAATACTATTTTTTTAATTAAATGATTGGTCAGGTAGCTGCTCCAGATCTAGTCAAGACAAATATTAAAAAGGGACAGCTGATATTCTGAACTTAAACTTTACTTGCTAGAAATATAAAATTTGTGTAGAAGGATTTTTAAGACGATGAAATTTTTTAAAACTATCCAGCGTGATTATAAAGGCCGTAAAGGTCTGTTTTTTTATAATGGAAGTAAGTGACGTGACTAGGCGTTGGTAAACGCCACTTCTGACAATTACAGAATCAGAATTAGAATAATTTCTTTGTTGCAGTGTTTGTGACACTAGCAGTGTCATACCGAATTTGGAATACCGTAATCCTGTGTGGCACTGCACTGCGCTCGTCCCCTCGAGACCTCAATTATTAACTTTCATATACCCAGCAATTTCACTATCTACAGTGTTCTTCAAACCGAAGCTCAGTATTGTTTGTACACTAATGCTTGGCGTCAAAGTAACTTGCACTTTAGTGCTTATCTGGACGCACTTCTGAATCGAAGTCTTACCTGATTCTACTGACATGGTGTAAGGATACCTTCTATATAGACGGTAACAACAAATGATAAATCCGAGTAAAGTAGGCTAAACTTTATTTGATAATTTCAATATTCATAAAAGTTGTAATGAACAAAAACAGTTTCGTCGTAATAACAAGAATTCAATATATTACAAAAGTTATACTTTATCGTACTTGGAGGTGTTTGAATTGAAATGTCGCGTAGGAGACCATTGAAAACAGACACTTTAACCTTACTCATGCATTCTGTAAGTACAACATAGTTGATACTACGAACATTTCTGAGGAAGATATGAAGTTCCTTTTCATTAATAATCGTGTTCATTAACGTAACAATATATCTTATATCTATAACTATATTATAGTTATCTCTTTTAGTTCAATAATGTTTTAAAAAAGGAGCTACTGTAATTATTTGCCAATAACATTTTACATTATTTCATTTATTTTTCTACACTGCACGAAGCTTGAGAAGCTTGATGTCGATGTCCTGGTTCTACACGACAGCCACGTTGGAACGCCTCACACATTTGAAACAAGTAGTTAGGTAAGAAATCAGTTGCCTCGCCTTCCCTACGTCGTAGCAATCTGTAAGCTTCACGTAACGTCGGCTTAGGTGTCAGCCGCATTTCAAGCTCCACTGCGGAAGGAAAGTGAGCTGCCAGCGAATAAACGATCTCCAAATCGGACGGTGGCGGAGTCAAATGTTTATAATTTGTAACTTTGTGCAAATAGTACTCAGACATACTCATTCGTGACTTTTCCTCGTCGTATTTACCGAGCTTCATATCGTAAAGAATCAATTTTTGTCGATCAGGACCCCAAAACTCCTGCTCGAAAGCGTCATAAAACATGACAACGTCTTTAAATTCGTTTCGAAAACAACGAGCCCACATCAAAGGTATGCCGTCGAGGCAAGATATAATGAAAGCAAGTTGTTTATCGGATGTAATATTTAATTCGGCAATGTAATATTTAACGTTCTCTATAAAGTCCATTGGGTGGGTCTCGTCGCTATCATCGAAATGCGGACGTTTCTTCAACGACGCTAAAATCCAGTCATTTATATTCTCAGTAGATATTTGCAACACAGGTTTACTACTTTTACACTTGCTCGTGCTCTCATCGTCTATTTCTACTATTTTTGGATGTTGATTTGTTCGTGCGCTAGGCATCTTATCTATTTCCTCATCAGCCTTGCCTAAATTTGGTAGCGACATGTGGCTACGGAGTCGTGACGATGGCATATTTTGATAAACATCCTCCTGACTTTGTGAAAATCGCACACCGAAGCCCAAAGTCGTCGGCTTGTAAATGGATCCGCCGTAAAATGTACTATTAACATTTTTGGTGCTTTCATTTTTTGCATTCTCTTTGAGCGCTGAATTTGATATTTTATCCACCATTTCAGAAAGATTCGTTACCGAAGTTTTAATTTGTCGTAGATCGACAAATAAGCTCATTTTAAATAAGTTCCTAATGCAGAGTGTAAAGGGACTTCCACAATATTAAGTTTGCAACCAACATTAAGCTGTAACAAATAATTTTCTTTAATTTATATACAACGAAAATGCTTTGTAACTTTGCTTGTATGTATAGCTTACAACAATTTTGTATTTAATACACGTGTTGTGTAGATTTTTAAAGCCTATTTTGAAAAGTAACACATATCGTAATATTAAAATGTGTGTACAAGTTGCTAATTAAATGAAAAATACTTAATTACTCATTGCCTTAAAATTATATTTTTCGGTAAGTATGTGTTTCATAAATTAGTTAATAAAAATTCCTAACGTGTGCGATAGTAAAACTTAAAATAAACGAGAAGCAGTACGTGCGTAGCAAATACGTAGAGGCAAAGGTAGCTTACGTGCGGCAACGACGGGCAGGTAAATGGTACTACCCGCTCCCGCCGCTTTAGCAAGGGATGCCGTGTCCGTACTCGCTGCTTTTTATAAGCCGACATTACGATAACTGGGTTACTGTTGACGGAATAAATAATTTCATTGACATTTTACTCGCCAAGGACACACGCTAACGATAGTTCCGTATTGTATTGAATAGGATCCGGCCAATGACAATTTTAAAACTTTGCCTATAACAAAAATTAAATACTCACAAATAAAGCAGCGAGCTGTCTGCTGCAACAAACAGCCTTTCTCCATATTGATTGTTTAAAATAAATGTTGTATTAAATGTAACAAAGTAACGAATGTAAGCGGATAAAGTTCGTTATCCCAACTGTACAGATGATTTTCGAACGTTATACAGAGTGGGAGGATATTGTAATAAGCATGTATTTAATAAGCCCTCACTGGCCACTCCTCGTCGTCGTGGCGGGTTCGCACCCTGACATGCAACTTAAGTCTAGATTCTGTTGATTTTTTTATTTACCGCTTTAATGTTTTTATTTATTACTAGCTGTGCCCCGCGGTTTCACCCGCCGTTTAATTTAAAAGAAATCGCTCTAGCGGTCATAGCGTGATGTTATATAGCCTTCCTCGATAAATGGGCTATCAAACACTAAAAAAAATTTAATTCAAACCAGTAATTCGTGAGATTAGCGCTGTTAACCAAACAAACTCTTCAGCTTTTTAATATTAGTATAGATATTTTTTTTAAATGTTGAGAACTTAAGAACTTTAAAAACCAAATTTCATTAATTTAATCTCGCCATACTACGTACTTTTTTACGGAATTTATGAACGTGTACCTAATTCTTAACGTAACATATATAATTTGATGTTAATGTGTACAATAATAAAGGCAACGTTTTTTAAAATTATATTAGAATATTTGAACTCTATGTATTTTTTAAGCCGGTGAAATCGCACACAATGAAGTTACTTGTATTAATAATTACATTGTTTCGCATGGAAAACCGATAGCCCTGTCTAAACGCCAGAGGGGAATGTAGGGAGCGCGCACGCGACGCCAGGACGTCACGAGCGAGTGACACGCCCGTTGCTGTTGCATGCATTAAAACGTCGTCAAAATGTAAGTGCAGCGCAGCACTCGGCCGCAGCGACTTTTCATTGCTTTTTTATTTGCTAATTTCTCCGACCTAGATACAGTGTGCGAGCTTCTTACGCCCTAATTATTTTACCTCTTGTACCAAAATTCTCTTTTTTACTTTAGAATTCCTGTAACTTCAGAACAATTTGAGATATCATAATAAAACAAAGATTTTATAGGTACTCTTAGGGTTATCATCAATATGTGCATAATTTTATTATGTTTAGAAAGCGAATATGAAGAGAAAAATATTAGGAAACCTTAAAAAATGGAAAATGTTTCTATTTTTTCTTTAAAAGAAAATATATCTAAACCTTTCCTTTTGTAGCTCTTTAGTTATCAGAAAAAAGTAGTGAAATCAAAATACTTAAAGTCGTCTATTTTAGTCTATAAATGAAAATTTATATCTTGAATGTCGATATTAGTATATTCGATGATCCATCATACAGTACAGCATAATATTTATAAATATAAGATATAACTTAATAACTCATTGGCCATCAAGGCAAATTCATGCTTTTAGTAAAAGTAAAATAAAAATAGCAAAAGCATTATTTACTCGTATATTTTAATATTGAGTTACAGATGGGTCTATGTTGTCTCGTCACGCGGGCCCCTGGCCCGCGCGCGAGCACAGTATCCGATGAAGCTGTAAAAGCCGAGAAGGCTAACAGCAATTACATCACCGAAAATATATATGTTGTCTCGCTTAATTCTTTTTTCGCCTTTTAGCGATTTCCAGTAGATCATACGTCCTTTAAGCATACCGGACACTGAGTCACGGTGCTACGAGCACAAAGCTTCCGTAGCCGTGTCTCCATTATGGATAATTCATGTGGAATGCAATTGTTCCGTTGTTGGTGCCCGACGCCGGGGACATTATCGTATTCGTCACGCCGCGCACGTGTACGTACAATGTAATAAAATAATTCCCGTATCAAATTTTACGCGCCTATCTCGATCTAGTAGACAAAGAACGACGCAGAGGGGCGTTCGGTTTCGCATTGTCATAACTGGTCGCGCTTCATAAAAGACCACCAAGCTTCCCGGGTATTCCGCTTTGTAGTGATGAATAAGATAATTAAAAAAATAGGTTACCATTTTTATTATTGTTAGAATAAGTTAGCTGTAACACATTCAGCGCGCACATACTACATTCGGCTGCGTATTTTTTATTTTGTCAACTGCCGTCCGCATTGCACTTCCAAAATTGTATTTCTCCTGCTTAAACCTCTTTTAGGATCGCAGAAGGATGCGATTGTGTTTCGGAAATGGGAATAAGCACAATTTATTCAGAATTGAAAACCATTAATAGTGTGCGTTGCTCAAAGAGTGCAAAGATGAAAGAAGCAAGAGTCAAACGGTCGGAGACAAACGGTCACATAGCTCACCTGATGGTATGCGGTCACTGTGCTCCATAGTCTCCTACATCTATCTTCAATAAAGAATCAAAATGTATCTAAATACACATTCGCCCTTAAGGACTGCGATGAAATGTTAGTAATCCGTCTCGGTTTCTTACTATACGAAAATCAGTAGTTTTACACTGCTACATTACGAATGTATTGTGTGAGAGCGTTAGTGTTATCCCAGACGAATCGACTTTATATATTATAACGTACCAGGTATGTACTGCACTCCCACGTACTAAATCGCTGACCCACACAGTCCTCCAGTGTTTATATTTACACTAACATTTCTCTACAACCCTACCATCGGAAAGCTTATGCATTAATTAATACATCGCACAGCTTTTTTGATTAACGAAGAACGAACCAACGAATGCAAAAGAAAAAATCTATAAAGATTATATTTTTTTCTTATGAGATTTTTTACAGTAGGGTCTTGGTAGACTGTTTACAATATTTTTTTTATAAAATAGGAATTAAAGTAAATTTTTACTCTACCTAGAGTCTCACTAAGAACGACCATAGAGACAAGAAGACCGTGACCTTTTTTTAAAAAAAAGCACTTAAAATATAAGAATATAAGCGGTAATATTTTTCATTCAGAACTAAATACTATTTTTTTTCTCATGTCTATGCAGCAATTCGTTTAGGTAGTTATCACCCAGGGTCAGTTACTCTGCCGTGAAGCAGTAGTGTGCAAACATTACTGTGTTTCGGTTTGAAGGGAACTAAGAGCTAGTGTAATCACAGGGCATATGCGACTTAAGAAATAATGACTTGGGTGACGGGCGCAGTGTGTTGTCACACAAATATTCTGGGTGGCACAGGATATGTTATGGGCAGACGTTGCACTTACCATCAGGTGAACTTTTTGCTCGTTTCGTCGCTTTATCCAATAAAAAAATTCAAATATGCATTTTTTTACTTAACGCTTGTTTGCTTGTTTAAAAGTTGCTTTACTTATTTTATTACATTTTATATCTATACAAATAAATAAAATTGAAGTGTGTCTGTGTCTATTAATCTCATATGGTTATTTACAGGATACTCAAACTACTCAAACACGATTTTTTTTTAATTTTTGTCTGTGTGTGTGTTTGTTTGTCGGGACTAATCTCCGAAACGGCTAAATCATTTTTGACAAGACTTTCATTGGCAGGTGGAAGAACTTTATAGAGACTAACTACTTTTTATTTCGGAATTTTTTTTGGGATCCCGCGTAAAATCTTAAATACAGTAGAAATTTTGACATTTTGGTCATCATTATTTTAGTTCCTGGTTCATATTTCTTCTAATATCTTAATAAGTGGTTTAGAAAATTCATAGTTCCCTTTTTACACTTTTATCTTATCTTTCTACTATAATAAAGCTGGAAAGTTTGTATGTTATAACGCACTAAATTCCAACCATCCAAAAATATAGTAATCCGATTTGAAGAAATATTATTTTATTACATAGACCGTTTATTATAGAAGGTTCTACGCCGAACTTTACGGAGAAGGGCCGAACTGTAAATGCTCAGGACAGCGAGGTATCATTCCGTGCTGCGCAATGATGTGGTCGCCTTTTTTATGCAGATGAAACCGAGGGGCACTGGTAGTCGTAAATAAGGTTATTATCAAAATAAATAATACTTTTATTTTTCCCTAAACTGTAACCTTCTTTATGCCTTGCTAAAATTCTATTATTACAAAAACGGACAAACAAATGTCAGTTTTTTCGTTTAGTTAATGATAATAGTAATATTAACTTTTTGCACATACTTTTTTGAGTTTAATAAGAATAATTAGGAATAATCACAGGTGCGTCTCGTTTAAAATTGCTGTTGATTAATTTTCAGTGCATGTCCTTTACATGCTTGTACCATTCTGCTTTATAATTAATCATAAGGAACACAAATCCTAACAAAGTTTAAAAGTTCGTATCCGGAATATCATTTTTTTTTGTAAAAGAAAAGAGATTGTATATTAACCAAATTTGAATATTTTGTAATTTATAATGAAAAACAAATGCTTTGGATTGCACAAAAACAATACAGACAGCGAAACAGCTGACGCGGCTACAACGGTACCTCACTGATTCCGCTTTAATAATGATTAAGCGCTGTATGATAATGGTGGCATGCGTGTCGCCTCGAACCACCCCACGAGGGAGTTTTAAAAGAAAAGTTAACCAAATTTGACTTCAAAAAGTTTTAAAACAGATTATTGCTTATTAACTATAGACCAGCAATTGACTACAGGATATTTTTATTATTTGAATAAACTACGTAATCGACTTAGACCGACATAAAGTAAATAAAAAAGGAATGTTCCATTCTAATTCATCGCTAAGCACGTTTACCCCATGCACTTAATTTACCGAACATTTTTAGAGGTGCTGGAAGCGGGAATCGAACTCGGTTCACTTGCGTACTATGAGATTTAAGACGACCCTGAGCCTGCCCCTGAGCTACATACATTATTGAATATTTTAAAATTGTGAATCATGGCATGCATTGACACTGTAATTATTATAAAATCTAATTTGTAACAATAAAATGAACAATTGTCTGCTTAACGCGACGACTTAGACAAATCGCCCTTGTATTGAACAATTTGTTGAGTAATCCTTACATTTGTTTCAATTATTTCGACTTCCTTCTTGGCATGGTTTTACCTACATTTAAATATAAATGTGTTTTCCAGGCGCGTGATCGGAATGTGCATGTAAAATTATGCTTTTGTTATAATAACATTTATTATTTCGTACACACTTTGCGATTACCTGACTGCGAACATTAACCGCACTTTATATTAGTTAAAAAATTAAAATTATAACTAACACACCTTGCGTACGCTATAACATTATACCTCAAGTGGTAGTCAACGCCTGTTGTGACTAAAATTCTGAATTCCACATAAGACTATTGACCAGAAACTGCATTTGCCTTCTTGGTTTTATTAAATTCAAATAATTGATTTCGTTATTTGTATTTCTTTAACTATAGTTATTTAACAGAAATTGACATGTATATTTTTTCAACGTCATGACTTAGCAGCCATAGCTTTTGACGATGACACAAGACAAGGCTGACAGAAGACCAGGTTTTTCGACAAGAAATTCTTCAATATTTTTTGGAGGAGGTGTCCGCGTGTTTTGTCGCACCATTATACACACATATTTTCATCAGTCCCTGGTTTTCTCTGCTGGTCAGCTCATTTTTTTTCAGTGCAACCGTTGTATACCATTCTGAATTTATAAGTATACTCGTACATGTTGGAAAATGTCCGCCATTTTCAAAATGGTCCTTTTCTTTGTAATCTAAGTTGCCAATGCCGACTAAACGAGACGGTTTCATTCTTCGTCGGTGAACCAATGAAGCCTTTAACAACCAATGAATCCTTTAAACATTTCTTAACACCAAGATGGTGTCGCAAAATATTGCGTATGCTATCACCGAAATTATGCTGATGTAGCTCGTAACCGTGTAGTAAGTCCTCTAACACTGATTTTTAAAAGTTTCCATGAAACTCTCTTCTTCACTTAAATTAAACTAATAATCATGAAAGATTGACGCAAATATTCACGTTTTATCTCTATTATGCCCATTACAAAGAGGACCCATGACCAAGTTATGCCGCCAAAAGTGCGAAATGTATGATGTATTTTTTAACTTTGGAGAAAATGCCCTGTTGAGTGCTTTCAAATATATTTATTTATATAAGAGGTACTTTGCAAATCTGTCCAATCCACTTTATCTTGAAATAATATTCTTCATGGTCAAGTTTTTAGTATTTCTATATTGTTTTTGTTTAACTTATATACCTCTAAACTTTTACTTTAATCAATATTTTCTAGAAAATACTATTAAGCCGACACTAATATATGTTAACTTAAAACAAAATTAACACATCTCTGCTTAAATTGTGACTTAATACGCATTGAGAATTAAAATGTCAATTCATCTTCGAACCCCCATGCTATTATTGTGCAGCCTTTCTTAACTTTGACTACGGCAATTAGGTATATTATCCGAAGAAATCTCAATTTGTTACAATCAACGGCAAGGGACAGAATCCCGCCGGGAGTCGCCGTGCTCCATTACACAACCGAACAATGATACTCTAATTATGAACCATTCGGCACAGGCACTTACAGCGGGTACTTAGATAATGACAAATATTAATCACGATCAACTGCGGCCATTTACTCCAATGGATTACAGCTTCTGTCGTAGAGCTCAATTTATTATGGAAAACAAAATGAATAAACATGGATCAAATATAATACTCATAAATATGTATTAGAAGTTTTCACTTATAGAAGAACATGTCATAAAACTTAAAGCATTTCAAGCAAGCGACATGAGTGCTAATTTAATAGAATATTCGTCCTATTTTAAAAGGCAACATGTAAATTAATAGGTACAATTGCAATAAAGTGATTGATTGATTGAATCCAAACGTACATCAAAGAACCAAAATATACTTTTGTATAAGTTTGAGCGATTACGCAGTCCTCCTAATGGTAAGTGGTTACTGTGGCAAATAGAAACTTGCACCCATCGTCAATGTTAAGAATGAATTAATTTAACGATTTACTACCAGATTTTTTCAGAATCCGTAGTGTGCAAATATTACTGGGTACCGGTCTGATGGGCACTGAGGGCTAGTGTAATCACTGGGCGTATGAGACGTAAGAACTGATGTCTCAGAGTGATCGGCGAAGTGTGGTGACGCACAAAAATGGCGTGCATGAAGATGTTCATCAATCTGTTGATTCATTAAGATATTTTTTTTAACAAAACAAGTATGCACTCATCTAAAATAATAAAAAGTACTACAATTTCTATTTATGCATTCCTCATTGAACATCTTTGATACCCCTATCGAAGACGAAGCAATTAATCTTTTCAGTGCTCCTTGTTACAGTTTAGGATCTCAGATTAATTAGTTAGTGCTAACCCGATTAATGAGGTAACAACTAGTATGTAATGTGTACAAATGTGGTTTGAAATTCCAACTTCGCTTGGAGATTTGATTCTTAAATTGGGTGCTACGACTATCATCAGAAATATTGGGTGCTTGACGAGAATTTCTCATAAGTAGAGAAAGTTGAGTACAATGTGCGGGAATTATAACTTTATAATAGCAGTGATTTTAGTCAAACAGTTGATTATTTTGCTTAACAAACAGTCAATAGTCAACAATCGATAAATAATTGATTCCTGTCATACATTTATAGTAGCAAAAGATTTTCAAATAGAAATATAATTTGATATAAATCAAAAGCTTCCAACGAGGGAGACAAATTAAGACTTTTGTAACTATTTTCTATTCCAGACGGACAGGACAAAATTATTAGTGTTCCGTTTTTACGACGAAACTCTAAAAAATAAGATCTGTATTAGTAAAAAACATAAATCAAAAATCACAATACCCTAAACCACACAAAAATACGACGACGAGCGGGAGTAAGAATTTTTGATTATGTCCAAAATGGTAGCGACATGGTTCGCCACTTGTCACGTCTCTTTTCTACCCCTTATGGGGAAAAGGCGTGACTGTATATAGAAAAAAAAAAGCAATAAAAATCTCTTACTTTTTTGCAGTTCGTACCACGTTAAAAACTTTTATTACATGTACGTTTTTATGTGTGTGAAGTTCAAATCATGCAAGACCAATTTGAACCACTTGCTTATGTCAGTCTGTGTAGCTTCTGTGACAATGCAATAATATGGTACCATGGAGCTGGTCTGATGATGAAGTGGAAGTTTAAAATAGGAACTCCTCAACTATGCAAGATAGCTCCGTCATGTTTGTTCTCGTTGAATTTGTTACCACAAGTACTATAGCATTGGCAACATTTGAAGTCCACTGCTGGACATACGCCTCAAAAATAAATGCTTGTAACAAAAATATGGTTTCTGTACAAAACTTATTTATATCCCATCTCATTCATGGTCAATCAGTTTGATACAGTTGATCGAAGGATTATGACCTGCTGCTATCTGTCGTGGAGTACCATGAGTACCATCTGCAGAACTGACTTCGTGTTTTCATATTCTGGTAGCGATCAGAGAACGTCGTAAGAGTGCAACGTCTGCCCACAACAGATGCTGTGCCACCCAGAACATTTCTGTGTGGCTTAAGTCTAATATGCCCAGTGATTACGCTAGCTCACAGTGCACTTCAAACCGAAACACAGTAATGTTTGCACACTACTGCTTCACGACAGAATAACTGACTCTGGTACCCACCTTTGAGCATTTCAAAACCACGTCATCACCATCATTTCAGACACTACACACTAGTCCACTGCTGAAAATAGGCCTTTTTTATTGCATAAATTGATGAAGCACGACGACGACGACGTCGTCGTCGTGCTTCATCAATCCCGCGACAAAATTCTTTCTCAAAATGTTAATTCTTTCCCATAAACTTGGCTACTTACAAATTTATTCTTAGCTACGTTCATAGTCAAACATATTTAGATTCACATAAACAAATTTTATTACTGATAATTTTAATTTAAGCGCGTTCTAAGCGTTTCAAGTTTACAATATATTTTTAAAAACTATGTATGATTTATTTTAAAGATGCTGTATTCTGGCATTTCTCCTCGAATCGTGGAGTAACTGTTCCCTATTTAAACACACAGAACTGTCTCGTGCTAGAATCGAGCATGCTACCCTTAGCGCAGAAGTCTACCGCTTAGCCACTACATCAAATAATGTGTTTATATTTCTAAGTATTTGAATTAATTTTAGTGAACAATATCAGCCTTTATGCAGTTTAGGCAGCTTGACGACCATAATTTCATTGTGCGCAAGTGACCTGGATTCGATATCCGGTACCGGCACCCCTAAAATTGGTAATTACAATTCGTGGTGCATCAAGTGAGGTTCTTATAAGCGGTTAAGGGAAACGTTGTGAGGATGGTTCCTATGTCCTAGTAATAAAAATATTTCAAGAACACGTGAAATCCGCCGACCCCCACTGCAGGGCCACTCTTTCCGACTCCAAAACACCCTCAAAAATCATGGTGCCACATTAATTCGTAATAAAGTATTGATGATATTTATTCGGCTTATGCATTTTAGTTTGCAGAAAAAAATGGCGAATTACGAACGCTTTGCGATCCATTTTATTGCTAAATTGGTAGTAAGACTCATAAATAAATTTAAAATGTAGTATGGGTTAGCAACAAATATTTTTTTAATCATTTTATTAAAATTGTGAGGTAATCTAGAACTGAAATACTGTACGAGAAATATTAAGCAATTATTACAAATTGCCATGGAATTCACGATTTTTTTTTTCTTTCAGTTGTATCATTGAAAACAATTCAGAAACCAGAAATATAAAAAAGAGAATTAACAAAAAGCGACTGGCAGGCGAACAATGCGCAAAACAATCTAAAGACCAAAGTTGTTAAAAAGCAAAAGCTTCGATTTAAAATATCTAAACCCTTTTGATTTATGTCGCCTTCGTATATTGCAAGATGCTAACAGCTGTACTCATCGGGTCTTTTTGCTATTTTTAATGTTCAGAAGAGGATTGGGGACAAGTTTGTTACATTTCAAAAGTCCTCGCTCATTTCATATTTTACACGGACATTTCGTATTTTAGAAAATAATTCGCAATTACATCGTTTGCTACAATAAGTGTTTAAGATACGGGATTCAATACATGTTTAAATAAGAGTATTAAATACTTAATTCAAATAAATTTAATAAAGACTCGAAGTACTGGAAACCGTAAGATACAAGACATTCAAGACATTTTTAAAACGTTTCAGTTCAAAAAGAATAACGTGTTATTAAATTAAATGTTATAAATATAACGGATAAAGTTATTAACTCTCGTGCCCGTTTTGTTATATTTACTTGTGCGTTAAATTTTAATATGTTATTAAAAGTTATTTTTTCATTTAAAATTAATTAGTTGAATATTTGTTAATATTTTATGGATATCATAAATACAAAATAAAATAAATCGGAATAAAAAATAGATATCTAGTTAAATTAAACTAGCATCTTAAATTTGCGTTTTCAGTTTTAACATCTTAATGTTTCACAAACGTACACAAAATAAATAAAAAACATTCTTTGAACTAATAAATAATAAAAATAATAAAACGAAAAATTTGTTTTCGTTTATAATGATTAACTAACTGTAGACAATTGTTGTTCAACACTGTTTGTATTTTTTATGTGTCTGTGTTGTACAGTTGTACTTTTTTATAACTCAGCTTATATTAAATATAAAAACAGTTTTTAAAATCATAACTTGCAGCTAACCACTTTTCGCAAATTTATTGCGAAATTTTGAAACAATCAAACGTTAAACAAGGCGCAGATCAAGAATTAAACGAAATATTAACATATAACTTTTAAAGTTTGATGAATGTTCGAGTATGGCGACCTTTTGGCCTGTTGTGGCTCCTAGTTTGTTGGTCAATACAATACAATGTTGGTCGCGTATAATATTTTTACATCTCACAAATTTATAATCTCGAAAACTTCTAAACAAAGCTTTACTCTCCCTAAAAGAAATCGACTATATTAGTATGAACAACTTTTTTGGCTATTTAGTGATCAAGCAATAACTAAAAAAAGGCACTGGGAATCGAACTCAGGTCACTCGCGGTCTGTGAAATTAAATTAAAATAAGGGAATAATTTAATAAGTTTATCAACTTAATACGGAACACTAAACGTTACCTGAGCTCTAATGTAGAGGATATGAATATTGGAATTATTGCAATATACGCGCACCTTGCGTTGAAGCCGAGGAAGTTGAATTGTCCGCAGGTATCCGAGTATATATTACATGGGGGAAAGGTCGAGTGACAACGTGCCCTATCTTTCTAAAGGGTGCTTTATATAGTATACCGCGTTTCAAGAAAATTACATAAAACGATAATCACAAAATGTGTTAAATAAAACGAAAGTAGAAAGGTCTTTATCAAACAAAAGCAGGAGGAGGAACAAAATGGGGAACATTATTTTGGGGCCGCCATTTGTAAAATATATTTGTAAATTAAATTATTGTATTTAACCGGACTGTTCTTCTTAATAGAAAAGTACCAGTGACATTTTGAAGACTAACAAAAAATGTAATTCATTGTTTACCTCAATGAGTAGTTACCTCGTGTACCAACGGCTATCAAGCTTAAAAGCCTTTGTATGAAGTGTATTTACAAAGAGCACATAACTGAAACATATGTTCAATTTGTGTCTAGCATTCTTTTAAAAAAACTTACAAAAACAGCTTTATTACCATTGCCTTTGATCTTTCTACGTATTACAAAGTGTAGAATTTCTTAATTTTTAGGTACTGGTAATTTTATTACTAGTACCCATTCAGTTGACAAACTTTCGCTACTATTAAAATATAAATATAAATATGACGATGGTTCTTCAAAGGAAATACTGTAGTATTTACTACAAAAAGATAATTTAGATTACCTTACCAACAAACACAATTCATGTTGCTATGGCTCGAGAACACGATTTCGTGTTTTACGTGTGTTACGAGTTTCCGTGTCTTTTTCTTCATTATCGTTTCTCTACCGCAGCATTTTCCGGGGTTGACATAACCTATGTATCTGCTTTATTTGTAACTATTACTTACTTTTCTATTTATATTGTATACCCCTCGTCCATCGAGGAGGAGACTAAACTTAATCTTTTTGATCTGTCATAGCACCAGTTATTCTACACGCCGATTATAATTTCCGTCATGCTACATTAGACTCGTAAAAGAACTTTTTAGTAAGTATTTATAGTGACAATAAATTGTTCCTACATATATAACATGTATTTATTGCAAATTACAAATAATGCGAAAATAATTCTTCGCACACTCATGTTCAATAATGCTTTAATGTAATTCATATTCATTTTTATGATAGCTCGTTTCTTTGTTTGTCTCTTAACACAACTGTCCATTTTCATTTTGTCCATATAGGTAATATGTTTTCGACCAACAATAATTTTAAGTTAAAATTCTTGGATGCCTCAGCAAAGAATAATTAAATGTAAACAAAACGCAGATACCTTACCTTATATTCTCTCCACGCCAACTTTTTTTTAAGAAATGTCTCTAAATACACTGCATGTAGTAAATTATGTAGATATAGATTATGATATACATGCTCATCGGTACTTCTGGTAACACCACATAAAAAAGACTGATAGCGCAAATTATTAGTGTGCATTTGTAAGATTGATTGATCATAAGATAATAATTATTAACTATCTCAAAATATCACAATTACTGAGTGATTTTCGTCCTCATAATATTCCTCTTTCTGTAGACATCAAGTCTTGGTATTTATCTGGTACTTTCACATTTTGTGTAAGAATCATCCGAAAATATATAATACGAGTACACTGTGATTTTATTAGGTCATTCGCTACTGTAGCGGCACATTTACGACTTATTAATGACAATGTCATTAATAGTTTGGTTGGTTTAGATATTAGGTTATAAAAATACATATTATTTTTATAATAAATATGGTTTTGACAATAATTTTATTATAAAATACTTAGGGACAAACTGAGCTCGCGACTATGGACTTTTGATTTCATGCAAATCAATAACCAATTGTGAAATTTCAATAGAATAAGTCCAAAGAGTTTGAAAATGCAATCCGTGCAAGTTTTATGGTAGTAGCTGTAGCATTTTTTTAATATATAGACGGACACAGATACAGACCAACTTTGGATAAGTAGGCGAAAAAATACTATTGTATTGAATAGCTTCGCCGTGTGATAGCGGCATAAGAAAATCTGCCAACTCGTCTCGGCTTCTTAGAAATATAGCGGAAAATGTCTCGAATACTCGATAAATTTCAGACCGCGAAGACCCGGACTGATGCCGGTAAGCAGCGTCTAATGTGCGCGGCGACTGATACTGCAATCATCAGTCCTCATTTTTTTATAGGATAAACTGACGAGACAAGCAAAACGTTCACCTGATGCTAAGTGCAACGTCCGCCCAAAACGAATGCCGTGTCACCCAGAACACCTCTATGTGGCACCACACCGCGCTCGTCACTCTGAGACACAAATTCTTTAGCCTCGTATGCCCAGTAGTAGTATTACACTAACTCTCAGTGCCCTTCCAACCGAAACGTAGTAATGTTTGCGCATAACTGCTTAATGGACAGATGGATTCCTGCATAGGAATCCTGCCAAGAATGGTGTAATTGCCCGGTAATTTAACATCATCACCTAATAATCATTACGGCCAGGCCTGCCTTCTTGGTCGAGGCCTATGTCCCGCACTGGACTGCTGTGGTGCACAGCTGATAATGATTTTTGATTAACAAGGTTAACAAATTCGGAATAATCTTTTCGAAAAGCTACAAGAAAAACGAACTGTCCACAAAATGTTTCAAAAACCTCGCACGATTAAAACTAAATACAGTTATAAAGAAACACCCATCAATACGAACAGACAAGAAATCGGTGACTAAATGTGGTCGCGCGTTGAGGATGTCGGTAATTTATGAATTTGTCAGGACAAAGTGAACGTCGTTGTCGGCGGCGTAAATAAAGGGCTCTGAGGCGCGGATAAATTTGTGTCAGATCAAATGAATCGTGCGAGAGTGGCTTGTTGCGCTTATTGCGCGTAACACACACTCCTTACAAAAAGCGAGATCCACAACACCAAAGAATGAAGTCCGTAGTACATTAGCCGTCAAGATTAATTACAACGTTATCCATAGGTCGGTAAGTCAGAATGAAACAATGAACTATTTATAGTAATCGATCGACGTATAGCAGTGTGCCGAGCACAATTTATGGATTTATATTTATGCAATTTGCTCGGAACTCCGCGAAGTTTTACCCCTTTGAAGCACTTTACGTTCATTGCACGTTACCGGTGACTAAACTTAAAGCTCTTCGTTTGAGTTCTGGCATAGGCACTTGTAAGGGGTTCTTATGTCATATAAATTTCGTCGTGATTATGTTTGTTTTTGCACTTCCTACTAACACAATTTTTGATGTAATTAAAATACAACATTTTTTTGACTCGTATCAAAACCACGGCGACGTGGTTCGCCACCCTTAACGTCTCGTGTGTTGCCTCTGCCTACTCCTGATATCTCCTGATAGGCGTAAATGTATGTATGAATGTTGGTATAGGTAAGGGCCTAAGTAACAAAAGAATTGGTGGTGTTTAATGTTCTTGTGGGACATATGGTTCCGCTTCTTCGTTTATCCATTTCAGGCTGTGGGTCATATGCTAGCTGAGAATGATTTTTGAGTACGAATTCAAATTATAATAGTATTAAACCGGTCGACTGTAAACCGGACGACGCCTACAATATACGTTATGTGTATTAACACATAACGTATATTGCAGGCGTGAGATTCATTCTAATTTATTTAATCATTTATTTATTTTACATTTATTAAAAATAAAAAGCTTGAATTCATATTTTTTATTTTCATTTAATCACATTAAAATATTTTTTAATTTAGTCTTTATTTCATAAAGCTAGGTCAGATATTTTTGATTTGAAGATATTTATTAAAATTTTCTAATCGACCCTTTTTCTTTGCGGTCCAGCGTATTTCACTGGAATAATTCACATAATCATTTAATATACATAATCATTAATGAAACGCGCGCATACACTCCACAGTCATTTAATCATACACTACACGCACTCACAAGTTCGCACCCAATCGTGAACACACACACTGCACTACACACATTCAAAACAGTTCAATCACCTTTCCTAAAAAGATAATATTAGTTTAATAGGTAATACAATTATTAAAATAATAGACAAAGATATGGTCCATATCTCTTCCATACACAATAGACACGGCTACGCTCATGTGAGAATTATTATAGTTCCTAATAAACTGAAAATCATGAAAACCCTCTTCTCTCCTCTGCTTTGTATTTGATACCATAGTACAGAACCGACCGCGTGGCCTAGTGGTCAGAGTACCTGACTTCAACGCCGCGGGTCCTGGGTTCGATTCCCAGCCGGAGCCAACATTTGTGCTAAAACACAAATTGTTGGTTTTCGGGTCTGGTTGTGATGTGATTGACCCCGTGTTTCTGACACTGCATCCTAGCCTACCTCCGATCTTATCGCATCAGCGTTACATCGGGCGCGGGTAGGTTGGGACGAGTGAGTGCCTCTGTGTTTGCGCGTACACTTGTGGCACTATAATATGTCCTGCGCATTTGATGGCTCTCGACAGTATTCGGAAGTTGTCGCCGTGGTCGAAATCGGCTAGGAGAACATCACAGAAAGCATCACCTCCTGTGGCAGCAGGGGCATTATTTCGAAAATCCACAAACAAAAATGCAGTATCACTACGTGTGGATTAACGTTCAAATTTTTCTTGTAATTCAGTAATGGAACTCAGTCTATTCCATTCTGAAAAGAATCAAACATATTTTTTTATATCTGTTTTAATCGCAATTACTTGATTAAATTTTGTTTGAAAGATATTTTTTATGAGAGCATTTTGTTAACAGCAATACAACGCTTACAGCAAAATGTCCATCACAATAAAACGCAAATGTCTCCATGCGAAAAGTAACGGAGATTGCAACAAAGAATTTTCGTTCCACTTCTTATATTCATAAGAAAAATATTTCTTTACATCAAATTATTACTCGTAGATATATATATACCTAATTGACTAATATTTAATTTGCCTGATATTAACAATATTTGCAATTTAAAATCTATTGAATAAACGAAAAAAATTAATTAAACTATTATTTCAATAAATGTTTCATCAGTCATTTCAGTTTAAAATAATAAAGAAGCTAAAAAGTGTAGTCATATTTAAAAAAAATACTTGAACATGACCGTGAAAAAATACGAAAATGGTAGATTTTATTTTCAATTCTCTTTGTCTGCATAGAAAAAACTAAAGTCACCAGAGCTGTACGCGAACTGAAGCGATAAAATAAATTCGTTAAATTGCCTCGTATTTCACCTTCACCCGCAGGCACATCGCGGGCTTCGTAGCACGGATTGTGGAATTCAATAAAAAATCACAATCGTAAAAACTAAGACGGTAGCCATATAAAAATACCTAAGAAAGCATTAAGAGCCGTCCCCTAATAATAGGTCCCGCCAGATGCACGGGACGGCCGCCTGAAAAAGTCACTGTGGGAACTCGAGCGAGGGAAATTATTTTTTTCGGTCTGCCACACACGGCCCTGCTAACTCGGCAAAATCTGAGATCGCTCCTCTCACGAGGAATTAGACGACGACAGTTTACTTCAATCTCAAGAGACGAAAAATTCTTTATTATTTCAATATTACATAGAAAGAATGTTCCGAGGATACCTTTTCTTTTTTATACAATAGGCGGAGGATCACATTTATTTTACCCTTATGTATGGGATATCATTATTACCTTGATATATTAAGAGTCTTTTAGGACATTGAGTAAAGATTTATTTTAGATACCTATTAAAAATAATGTATTATTTGTTCTTATTTAAATTCTTGATTTTTAACCAACAATTCAGTTTTTCATTAATATACTGCTGTACAATGGCCAAAAATAGAAAGACATTACTAGGTGGATCAATGGATCAATGGTAACAACGTCCCAAAGTTGCTTACCATTCCGCGGACTATAATGCCTATTCTTATAAGTCCTAAGTATTTTTGATTTTGTATGTATGAAGTGGTTATTGCGACATTAGTCGCAATCCATAAGTGTTTTTCATACATATCCTTAGTAGAATTTTGTCTTACGTCTAGTTTACGAAGTAAAGTGCTAACTAACATTCAGCTTTTTTTTTAGGACTGATGGTCACTGTTAGCGAAGGCTTTTACAGCTTAGCCGGATTGAAAGGTGGCATAGCGCTGAGGGCGCTTAGCCGAAACCTTTATTTATGGATGACTGGCGCAAGGGCCCCCAAGAGGGGACCTCGGCTTGGACCGTCATCCTGTTCGCGCGAATAACCGACTCGAGGGTGCCCAAGGTGGCCGGCCTCGGCTCGGTCAGTTACTGCAATCGGGAGGGCAATATTACTACTACTATTATTACTATTATCATGATTATTATTAGATAAGTTTACCACCAAGAATCCGCTGGAGAAGAAATGGCGCAAGAAACTCCAGCGACGCTTCTGTTTATGATACTACTGCTAGGGGAGAACCGACCTGAGATGCGGCGGTATCGCGAATAACTTTGTCTGATACGCCCTCGCCGACGGCGGGGGCGGTATGATGGTGATGTTGTGTGTTTGCGTAGTGATGAGTAGAGCGCTTCGGGCCCTAGTGGTCACGTCGTCAGGGTCCTCGAGGACGTGCCTCGGTCTCCTTTTTCCGCGGGTCGAGTTTTGGTGTATCGCGAGGGGATTGTATGTGGCGGCACTTACAACCAGTGGGTTGGGGTGCGTGGCAGCAGAGTCGAAGTATCGGCAAGAGGCCAACTTTAGATATTGGGCTATGGTAGGAAGCCCTAAATCGATTTGAAGGTTAGCATTACGCACAAACCACGGTGCTCCCGTGGCTTTACGCATGAATCGATTTTGTATTACCTGAAGTCGGTGAATTTGACGGGCTTGCGTATGTCATAATTGGCCGAATACAGGCTTTGTAAAGTGTAATTTTATTACGTAGGGACATTTTGCTATTTTCATTTAGTAACGGATGTAATCGGCCAAGGACGAACGCCGCTCGGTTCCTTACTCGGTTAATATGTGGACCGAAGCTGAGTCTCGAGTCTAATAGGACGCCTAAGTATTTGACAGTCTTTTCCCAGAGGATCGGACGATCGAATAACTCTATGGTGGGGAGGCGCGGCGTTAAGCGCTGCGAGAAGTACATGGCTGCACTTTTGATGGGGTTGACCTCGATCCTCCATTTCCGAAACCAGTTCCCGAGAGTTCGGGCTGCGGATTGGAGGCGTTTAGAGATAGTGTCTGGATTACGCCCAGACACATAGAGGCAGGTATCGTCTGCGAAGAGGGCGAGTTCGACGCCGCTGGTGTGCGGTATATCGTTCGTGAAAAGGGTGTAGAGCACGGGATTAATACCAATAGCTGAATGATGGTAGTAGGCAGGAGCTTAACTACTTTGTTAGTGATACTATCGGGACCGGGTAACATTCAGCAACGATTAGCAGTTGTAGCTTAAATCGAAGTTTGAAAAAGAAGAATCGTAAAATACAGTTTTTGTGACTGTGTAACGCATTAAGAGAAAATGTGTTTTCACTGTAAAAGAACTTTAAATAGAACTTGCAAATAAAAATTAATGTATTAATAACATAGACTTCGTGGCTGAGACTCACTAATAAATGTCGGTTTATGTGCTGAAAACTTCGCGAAGAGATATAACACACTCGCTCCGTCAGATTTTATGGCCTGGTAACATTAAATTTTCAGGAAAACTGGCATTCGTTTAATAAAGGCCTGGGCCACCACGATTTGATAACAATAAAATGTATGTAGATTGATCGAGCTGGGGCACTTAAACAAAGAAATAAGCGTTATGAATGATTATATTTATAAAAATAAAGACGTTTAACTATAGCTACTTTAAAAAAAAGTTATGATTAATCTTTTCTACAACACATAACAAGTCGTATGTGTACAACAAGAAGTAGTTTAATCCACACTTCTATATTAATGTTATAAATGCGAAAGTAACTCTCTCTTTGTCCTTCTGACTGTTTGTTAGCTTTTCACGGTTCAACCGCTGAACCGATCCTGACGAAATTTAGCACAGAGATAGCTTTTTTAAAATAGGATACTTTTTATCCAGAAAAATCAAATAGTTCCCACTTGATATTTCTTTTTATACACGTGGACGAAGTCGCAGGCATCAGCTAGTTACACATAAAAATCCTTTTAAAGATATTAATTTGTGAAAGTTTACAGGATTTATCAGAACGTTATTTTTATGATGAAATCTTACAAGGCGCAAAACATCAAGGGATTGGCAGGATACATTAGCTGTATTATGGAACTTTGTGACAAAAATTGTTTGATGCTCTATCTTATGACTAGAGTCGATCGAGGGAAACTTCAGTTTACTGCAAATTTTAGTAATTTTTTTAGAAAAGTACATCGCATACTTATCCAAAATAATTTGTTTTATTCTCTCTGAGCAGCTCGAAGCTAATCCCGAATTAATGAGCTTGCAGGTAAATCTGGAAATGAGGCTGAAAGTATTGAGGCTCTTGCAGAAAAACGGTTGGCATCATCTGCAGCAGATGAATCCAGCAATATTAATAAAGGTAATGTGCAATCAATTTGATCATTTTTTTTATTGGATTTAGTGATGAAACGAGCAAAGCGTTCACCTGATGGTAAGTGTAACGTCTGCCCATAACAGTTGCTGTGTCACCCAGAAAATTTCTGTGTTACATCACACTGTGTCCATCACCCTGAGACATGAGTTCATAAGTCTCATATGCCCAGTGATTACGCTAGCTCATAGTGCCCTTCAAACCGTAATGTTTGCACACTACTGCTTCACGCCAGAATAACTGGCCCCCGGGGGTGGTACCTACCTAGATGGATTCCTGCACAGGAATCCTACCACCAATGAGATTAATAAGCAGCGATTATGACGATGCAAATTTCTTATATTGAAAGGTTTCCTTAATAATATATCGTCGTTTATTAATTTATCTATCGTATTATTTATTAATCTATCTATCGTATTATTTATTAATCTATCTATCGTATTGTTTATTAATATATAATATTGTCAATTATTGTTTTCATCATAATACAAAATTTACAAAATTTCCAACCCTGTTCTCGATTGCCCGCCAATATTTGTCAATCAGGCAAGCGAAAAATCGTGGCGCTGGCATAATCTATGATCCATTGAGAAATAGATTGGACGGAGATAACGCTGCTAAGCGTTTGTTCATTAAGTACAATTTGCTACATTTAAAGACACTCCAGAAACTAAATATATAAAGAAATCCAGAAACTCTCCGACCACACTCTCAATCTCATGGAGGCTAGGCGTGAAATCAGGCTGCAGTCCTCAACTGATGCGTCAGCATATCAGCAACTGAACAGACAGATCTCCAAATGTATGCGGCGAGACCTACGCTTCTTCAATAGTGCTCGTATTGAGGAAGCGATAGAGCGAAACCAAGGCTCCAAGGTCTTTGCCAGGGATCTGTCTGCCGGAAAAAGCCAACTGACTAAGTTGAGGACCGATAGCGGTGGCGTCATTTCCGCTGGACCAGTACACATCGTCGTTGGAGCCATACACTAGTGTGAGTAACGACCCAAGAGCAAATCTCGTCCGTCACTATTCCGACGATATCCCGGACGTCAGTCTGAGCGAGATTAGTATGGCTCTCAAACAGTTCAAGAATGGCAAAGCGCCGGGCGAGGACGGAATAACAGCGGAGCTTCTGAAAGCGGTGGGAAAACCGGTACTTTTAGTCCTTCAGAAGCTATTTAATTCCGTCCGTTCCGGCAACCTCGTACCGGCAAACGCAGCGTAGGGCGACCCCCTACTAGATGGAGCGACGACCTGCACGGTTTTGCGGGAAGTTGATGGATGCAGGTGGCTCAGGACCGTGTTTTGTGGCAATCTATGGGGGAGGCCTATGTTCAACAGTGGACTGTAATAGGCTGAAATGATGATGATGATGATGAAAGACACTTAATTTGACTTACTGAACGAAGTCCATTTTATTGTTTCATTCCTTAATATATTTTTTTGTAATTGTAATTAAAGAGCCAGAATAATTTTTGTATCGTTTTATAAGACCTGTCATTAACATATATCTATAGTGCCTCAACTTCAACCTCCGATAAGCTATATATTTTGAATTAGATAATTTAGAAACTCCGATTTCGACTTCGGTTCCGTTAAAACCACCTCCGTAACATCCCTGAATAGCATTGTTTGAACTTTTCAGATATTCTTATTATCAACTTTGGGTCGAGTGACTACTGTTTTCGCACAGAAACTTATGGCACTGTAATATTCTATTTTTGTGAGTAATGGTCACAAAAATGGTGTCGATCAGTAGTTTTTGAGGTGTTAGGAGTCCGGTTCTGCGATCGCCAATCCAATTGCCAAGCGTGGCGATTACGTCAAATCCTTTTTACTTAGGATAACCTTCATGGAATTATTAACACTGTTTACAAGCCGACGATTATGTTTTCATGAGTGACGAAAGACAGTGTATGTACATACATACAATCACGCTTTATTTTCGCCCCCGCTGGAAACGAGACTCGATGCGTGGCGAACCACGTCGCCTCCATATTGGTACGAGTAAAAAAATCCCCAATGCGTTCCCAAGAGCAGTATATTGACAGCATTGCATATTATGGCTTATTCTGCACGAATAAAGGCTGTCCGTACAATACCTTAGTCGCCTCTTAAGACACCTCGGTAGGAGGTAGGTGATATAATAGAAAGAGGTGGGTGTCCGACAGAGTACAATAGCAGTGCTATCGACTGGCATCGATTATCGACATTCTATCTTATGGTAAATGGGAACTGTGGTACCACAATTAAGTTGTAAGTCTTTGTCATAAGGGGGGTGAAGACACTAAGATGTAATACGCCTCCTTCTATCTCTTGTTAAATTTACGTTTCTTGGCAGTCTCCCTACAAAAAATAAATAAATACCTGTCGAGTCGATCAATTTTTACCACAGCCAGAGTCTAATAGTAGATTACATATGATCTAATTCTAACCTATAGTAGTAAAACTAAAAATACTACTAAATGTTTTACTTCCTATTTACTACTAAGGGATATTATATACTATTTAACTAGTAGTAGGATTTAAATAAAACTAGATTTTACGGATTTATCGTGTTGAATTTTACTATTTATAACCTGACGTATCAGATTTGATAAACCACAAATCCTTTCAAAAGAGCACCGATTTCTACCAAGGATGATTCACGAAACTTTTGGAATTAAAAAAGAAGAAGATGGTTGGGATCCTATTGTTAATAAAATGAAATCAAAAACAAAGCATACCACTGCAAGACTTCAAGACACAGTAAACTCATTCTGCGTAGATCGGACAAAAATTATAATTAAAAGCTGATGACACCCCTATTAACAGGATTAACAGGATTAACTATGACATCAGGATACCCGTGATCATGGGTGTTGTAAAGCACTCGAAACGTCGTGTTATAAATACATAGTAAAATTATATGCGATAAATTTTTGATTTATTTAAATGTGTCATCATCATCATCATTTCAGCCTATCACTAGTCCACTGCTGAACATAGGACACCCCAATAGATTGCCACATAATTTTGTAGCTCTCATTTTGGGGGGATTTTTCCATAGTTTTTATAGCAGAAAGTGACGCGACGAGCAAAACGTTCTCATGCTGGTAAGTGCAGCGTCTGTCCATAACAAATGCTGCGTTACATAGAACATTTCTGTGTGACATTCTGTGAGACATCATTTCTTATGTCTCATATGTTCAGTAATTAAACTAGCTCTCAGTGCCCTTCAGACCGAAACACAGTAACGTTTGCACACGTGACTACTACTACTTTGACTACGTGAAGCAGTAGTCATGGCATAATAACTGTCCTACTAACTAACCTAGACGGATAAAAAAAGCTCATATACCCAATAATTTCATTAGCAACAGAGTACTTCTAACCGAGCGCCATGCAGTGCCAAGCAGGACTTTATACGAGTAGTGCAAAGTTCTGGTTGAAACTACAACTGTTTTATGCAGGCGTGGCATACTAGTATATACCATCAGGTGGACATGGGTGAACGCCATGCCCGCAATATTAGGGGGCATCCATTTATTAAGTGAGGTGATAAGGCGGGGAAGGGGGTCGAGCCGAATCTCACCCAATCTCACGTGGGGGAGAGGGGAGTCTCGGCAAATATCTCGTAATTTTTTATCCAAAAGAAACTATCGTTGCGAGAGAACTGGGTTAATTAAAACATGTTTATCTACTAAAATATGGAATATCTCACATGAGATTAGGGTGGGTCGAGCCCAATCTCACGACATCACCCCAGAGGGAGAGGAAAGGGGGACGAAAAATCGCCAAAAATCGCCTAACGTAATTTATGGACGGCCCCCTTTACGATGAAATATTCATGTTGAACAGAAATCAGGAGGTTTACCGTGCATATTTAAAAAAAAATAATTACAATAATGATTTAAAATCGAGATCCTGAGCACAAAGCTTGCATTTCCCGGTATATTTCCGGGTAATCGCAGGGGCGAATAATTGCGGGATGCAGCGAACAACGCAACTCATTAGTGCAATGTTCAATTAGGGAGTGCCGATGGACGGGGGACTCCTATAGCGCACTGCTTTGGATATTCCACTGTTAATTGTTTTTTTGTTAAAAACCATTAAAAAAAATACGCGGATTTCAAAATAGTATCTAATATTAACGAGCACTCAAACGAACATACGTATCTTTATCATGAATGGTTGGTCAAACGCTTTTTCTCTTGTAAGCAAAGTAAAACGAATGTCTAATATGACGGTATGTTGCAATTAAAGAGTTGATGAGAGCTCTGAAAAAAGCACTGTATAAATCATTTTATGTTATTATAAGTAAACAAGAACAGCATTAACATCGTCGTTCATTTATTTTAAGACTTATTTACTCTCCTAATAAGATCAAAGAAGTAGGAAATATTAACAAGAAATAAAATAACTCGTTTCAGTTTACTTGTGAGTCAGAGCCGTTCGATGAAATTTCTGCAAAAAGGAATATTACCTATTAATGTACTCGTACATAGTCACAATGTCAAAAAGCAAAACATTTGTTATAAACACATGCATTCTTTCAGTTCAGATATAAATTGTGTGAAAAAGGAAAGGCATAGAATATTTTAATACTTAATATACATACATACAGTCACGCCTTTTTCTCTTTGGGTTAGGCAGAGACGACATACGTAGCCCACTTTTCGCCCCGTCAGAAAATGAGACGTGACGGGTGGCGACCACAACATAATATCAAGGAAAAGATAGAACCGAGAACAAGCGCCAGGTAAAGATGCCACGCAAGAACTAAATGAATAAAATAATGCAAGAAAATCCACATTGACACATTTAATTTGTTTTAGACGGTTTACGAGAACCGATTTCTTTGGTTTAATTTTTTTGACTTATCGAACAAATTACGATTGGAATTTATTCTGAAATATAAATACCCATTACTGTTATTCTGCGTCAAGTTTAATCATGCTTCTAGTTGCAAGAAAAACTTTTGCCGCCTCATGATGAAGGTACCAGACATCTTGGTCATAATCGCGTCGGAGTAACCATGGTTCTAGAAAAGGGTACATGCTATCGCTAGAACTGCGTTTTGCTTCATCATCATCATCATTTCAGCCTATCACTAGTCCACTGCTGAACATAGGCTTCCCCCATTGACTGAAACCAAAATTTGGAGCATTCATTTTGATGGGATTTTGCCATAGTTGCCACGTTTGGCGGGCGGGTTGGCAACCGCCGTTAATTTATTCAGATGTTCCAGGAAGATGCTGCTGCCCATCCTCTGGTTTTAGTTTACCCTCTTACTTTTACGACAGCCACGGGATGAGATTAGGTGGTAGATTCTCTGAAGCCGCCACCACACGGCAAGCACTTTGGTTATTTAAGAAAAGCTATGAAATAATTTTGGGTGGCTTCTGCCACCCAAATTTTTTTTGATGACGATGAAATAATTAATTAAATAAAATAAATAAATAAACCCATCATCTTCACTATTCAAAAAAGGCCTGTATCCAGGGTAAGTTTCCCGATACCCCTAAGTAAAGTTCAGGTTATAGATAAGTACTCATACGCCGCTATTGTTTATAGTATAAGGTAAAAGCATATCTTCAGTGGTGGCAGAATTCCTATGCAGGAATCCGTCTAAGTAGGTAACACCGCTGGGCCAGTTATTCTGCCGTGAAGCAGTAGTGTGCAAACATTGCTGTGTTTCGGTCTGAAGGGCACTGAAAGCTAGTGTAAATGCGCCTATAAGACTTTTTTTTTATTTTAAGAAAATTACATAGCTTTGCATTCTTACTCTAAAACTGTTATCAGTTTATTGGCGACTTTAGAACGAATATCTGAGGGGGACGGGCGCAGTGTGGTGCCACACAGAAATATTATGCGTGTCACAGCATTGCTATGGTCGGACGTTGCACTTACCATCAGGTAAACGTTTAGCTCGTCTCGTCACTTTCTCCAATACAAAAAATCAGCGGTTATATGTGGTAAACAGATTTGTTAATTCAATAATAAAATTTGTACAATAATTATTATTGATATTTTGCTTAAGATGAAATGACTTTTCGACATAGACCAGGACTGACTAGGTGATGTACTAAAGTAGAATATGTATTACTTTAACGTCGAATTTAATATTTCTTCGTTGCCACTGGCGAAAGAAACAATAGAATAGCCATTTTAATAAGAACACTATAATACGAATAAAATTTAACTGTAGCTCACCACAGATGAAAATCTACAAAATTTATATATTAAAAGGGAATTTAATTTGCGCATCAAGTGTCTCGCACGCTTAGGAGCTCGAAGCCTGGAGAGGCTAACAGTCAAATTATGTGATAATTACTACGTGGTTTGGCTCGGACCCTATTATTCTGACGATTCCCAAAAAAGTATAGATTATGATAAAGGCATAGACTTCTATTAGTGTTCTATGTATTTATAAACATATTCTATCCTTTAAGGTAAATAACAATAACAAAAAAAAACCTTTTTTTTAAAAAAGTAGCCGCTCATCTACAGTTTCTTTATAATTGTGTTGTAAAATCGAAACAGTGGCAGCTGGTGGCGTTCCGCTTTACATAATCTTTTATTTATGTTGTCTTATGGACACTCCCTTCGGCTAAAATCTGTTTTATGCTTAAAGTTTTTTTTTTATCGTTTATCACGAAACACCCGAACGATTACAGAATTTTAAATGTTTTATTTTATTTAAGTAATTGCTCACATTCTCACATTCTTCACAAACTTAAGTAAAATGTTTGTTTAGTTTTTTTTATTTGACCAACTGTAATGGCACACATTCAGACAACCGCGTATGTCCGTGGTCAGCGTTAGTCGTGGCGAGACACGGTATAACATAAACTTAGCTTTTTTATTGGAATAATTAAGTAATGAAACGAACAATTTCCTGATGATCAGTGCCACATCTACCTACAACTTTGGTTTGGAATGTTCTGTGTAGCACCGCACTGCGCACGTCACCATGAGACATCGGCAGGTCCTCTATGATTTTACATATACCATTAATTTTAATTTCTTCAATGTCCTAGCAACCAAAATGTAGTATTGTTTGCACACCCCAACCCATACGATACACCCGCGTTCCAGCACGAGAGTGACTTGATTGTATGTTGATACTTAGTATTAACTTTATGTATTTATGTTGGGTAATCACACCAAATCAAGTACCATACCGAGCTCAGTTCTTCGATGAAGCTGAAAAAGTCAAGAAGGCTAACATCATAAATTACACATATACAATGCGTATTACTGCTTTGGGTACCAGAATAACTGGTACGGCGGTGGTACTCTACCTACATAGGCGGATAGCCCATGAATACTAGCGCAAGTAGACATCTTCATCGCATCTAATATTTCTTTTTACTTTATTCTAATGCTATACAACGGTTGAGTTATTTGTATTCTACGCAGATGATACTTCTGTTGGTTATTTTTATACTCTCGTTATTCGCAATTCATGTAAAATTATTTCTTAATATTATAAATGCGAAAGTAACTCTCTCTGACCCTCTGTCTGTTCCTATATCCACGGGGACAAAGTCGCGGCCATCAGCTAGTTACATATTTTTGTTAAAAGTAATAAAACGATTTTTTTGATTTGAATTTAAGTTAATACAAACACACTTTAAAATATTTTAAGAAGTATGTACGTAGCTGTAATGTTAAATTATTAACACGCTAAAATTAAAAAAAAAGTGAATTTGCATATAAAATATCATATTAACTAAAGCAGTTTCGTCAATCCTATATAATTCTCTATTGCCAGAAATTCGTTATATACTTTTATAGAAAAAAAAGAGACTATCTTACAAAAGAAATAGACTTTCGTAAACTGTTGCGTATTCGTAAACGCATATTTATAAATAACGTACTTACTTTTAAATATTTTCCCTCTATTGATTAAGGTCTGTAACTAAAAGTGTAGTAGACTTTAGAAGAGGAATATATTTACCGTTAATAGTAAAAATTATTTTGTCAAAATCCGACTGCAACGCAGCAGCTTCAAGCATGCTTATTATGCGAACTTAAAGAGTTTCATGATTTTCTCATGGATACCATTCGGTTCATAAACAAAGAAGTGATGTCCGAGCATTCATAAAAACGACAAATTGAGAACCTCCTCCTTTTTTCAAATCGGTCAAAAATATAATTAAATAAGTTTATTTTCATTTAAATAAATTATGTACCATTTAAAAAAATTAAAAAACCTATTATAAAAAATCTAATGATTTTCAAATTAAATATGTTTATGTTCAACTTACAGCCATCGAATCGCCTCAGCTGATCTCGGCAAAAACACAAAGAATAGAACAAAAATCACAAAAAAACAACGCATTACAAAAAACGTTTGGCTAGAAGAAACTGGTCACTGGTAAATAAAAAAATTAATTCACAAATTGGAACGCACGCAATTTTTGGCGGGAAAATACCGAGTTTCGGAGAGAACGAAACGGTCGCGACGCCTGTCGTTGAGCAATTGTCTGCGACAGACCGACAGAATCCGAGTGCCATCCATGCGGTGCACGCCTGCGAATGTGAACGCCGCCCGCCACCGCTCGCCAATGGTCAGGAAGACGTGCCGCCCGCCACTAGCTCGCTGACAAAGATTATGAAACAACGTATTCATTAAAAAAATCCTATTAAATTTATACATTACGTTCTGCTTCGAACTAATTACAGAATTTGCAATTAGCTACTTGGGCTATTGAGAAGTGGCAAATGCATAAATGTAGTTGAGATGACTTAGCAAAGTTAAATCGTCTTTTAGATTCATCATTTATATGTATCGGCAGTAAGTAGGACTAAAAAATAACCAAAACAGCTCAAATGAAGCCACATAGCTCGTAGAACTGAAAGCCGTTGTGAAATAGCATTAAAGTCTCAGAGAGACTTTAAAATTGCAGGCATTAAAATATCGTTTACCATGGAATAGAGCGCGTAATAGACCGGGCGGGCGGGCGGACTCGCTCCCCACGCGAGCGGCACAGCCCACTTATCAATTCAGTCGAGTGGGCATTCGTTCATTGTGAAGCATTGTGCCTATTATGCGCGGATTCGGTGCTTATTTACGCGTTCACATGCCACTAGAGCAACCGAGAGCGCAATTAAACCCTTGAATTATTTTTGTGTTGGTACAATGATCTTCTTGTATTTACCATCCACTTGATGCTAGCTTATCTGACTTATAACGTCGATATATTTTAATACTTGCTCTACTTCTTATAGTTTTGGCCTATATTATTAGTTTAATACTTGTAAAATATTACTTTTAAAAGTTTCAACATACTCGCAGAAGTAAAATAATATATTTTTTTATTAAATATGAATGAAAAATAGATCATAAAAAGTTTATGAATCACTAACAAAAAATTAGACTGGCAGACAGTACACTGTAGGACAGGCCTTTCCCAATAAACACCACTAAGCCCATTTTCGGTTTCACACAACCATTAATTCTTTGTGGCATGCGCAGATCGTCGCTCCATCTAGCAACAAAGCTTAATCTTTCGAACAGTGAAGACCCCATTCTAATCCATTCAATAGTTTTGGAGAACAAGAGTAACAACGTGAAAGCAGCCTTCTATTGTAAATTGTCTAGTTATTCTGCCACCATGCAGTAGAATGCAAGCATTGGGTAGTGTTCCAGCAATGCAGCTAGTGAAATACTGGGCATATTAGGAGACTAAATAACTGACGTCTCAATAGAGACTAGACTCAATATAGACAAGACTAAACAACTGACGAGTGCCACACAGGTGCCCTACAATGCAAGTGCCATATAGGACTTAGCAATTCAAACTTCTGGTTGACATTGAAGAAATAGGATTCTCTAAGGCGGTACTACACGTCAACCAGAGCATTACATATGGACGCAAATTAGTGTAGCGACATCTATGTCGCCACATGAGAAGCCCAAGAAATATTCGCATACGTCCATAATCGCGCTATGAAAGTTTTCTGAGATGCGAACTATATATACAACATCTAAATATTACTAGTTGGAGGAGACGTCCTCCCCAGATCAGACCATTCGATCTGGCAGTTAGCTACCCTTTTTCTTGGCAATATCATCCGCCAAATTAGTACCAACTCATGATGTTGCGCGCGACTTAGAATTTATATTCTATTGGGTCTCGATATAGTTCCACCGATCGGGATTTAAAATCCAGGCCAAGATTATTTATGCAATACACAAATAGTTGATGTTCTGATGTTGCGCTGTAAGGCATGGTATCTCGCTGTACTGAGTATGGGGGGTTCGACCTTTCTCAGTATTTTTATAAAGTTTTAAGACCTTCCTCAATAATCGGACTATCTTATGCAAAACGAATTTCTAAAATCAAATTAGTAGAGATTAACGCGCGATCAAACAAACTCTCCAGCTTTATTAAGGTAGTTAGATAAGGTACTCCTATAAGGTAAAGACGTAAATAGAAATTATTTAATCAAAAAACCGACTTCCACGCACCAATTTCAAACATGCTTAACGAAATTTAAAAGTTTGATGATTTTGTCATGGATCCCATTGTCATTATCAGAACTTGACCAAATCTATTTGGGACCAACCTTAAAGTTTGAAATTTTTGAGAACCTCATACTGATTTTGCCATAAACTAAAAAAAATAACGACCAAAATGCAAATGAAAGCCACGTGTGACACGTTCGTTTTCATAACCCCTAATTTCTACAGTTTTTCAGATTTTATTATATGCAGGAACCCTAAATGACTCCGAAATAAAAAATAGCTTAGATTGCTCTGTGAAAAGTCCTCTATCTCCCAATGAGTCCCGTGAAATCGATGCAGCCGAAGATTAGCCCGTACAATCAAACAGACAGACAATTTTTTTTAAAAATTGTTTTTAAGGACTGATGGTCGCTGTGAGCCCAAAGGCTTTCACATCTAAAACGGATAGAAAGGTGGCAGAGCGCTGAGGGCGCATAGCCGAACCTTTAATTATGGATGAATGAATGGCGCAAGGGCCCCCCAGAGGGAACCTCGGCTTTGCCCGACATCCTCTAATAAAAATGATTTTGCGTATGAAAATTTACTAGGAATAATAATTTTTTCATATTAAGTTGTTTAAATAAGCAAAAACTAATTTGAAATTGTCGATGACAAAATTTAAATTGCGGATGTCAGTTTTACAAAATTTTAGACAAATAAAAAGTATAGTTGTCTGCTCTGGCTGCTTAGTTTTAATTTCATTTGATTAATTTTAGGGTCCCAAGCCGGTGGCAGAATCTAGCCATCTTCTTTATAATAAAGTAGCTCGCAATTTACTAATGAAGAAAATGAGAAGTGTGAAACTGAACGTAACATTTTTTTTGTTGTGAAACCATGTGACAGCAGAACTGTCGAACTGACCGTCACTTTTTTTTATTGAGATTTTAATACAGAAATGCCACCCAAATATCCGACGAATATGCCACGAAATTTACTTACATACAAACCTAGTCCTGACAATAACGAACACATACAAAAAAAATCAGCCAAATCGGCCGAGCCGTTCTCAAGTGATGATGTTTCATACATGCGGCAATTGATTTTTATCTATCCAGATAGACTGCAGTCTGTATTTAGAGTATATTACTGTACTGTAATGCGACCGTTCTGTGCTATGTGATGTACTTTCTCAACAAATTTTAGATCACGTGTGCTAGTGTAGTCTACTGAAATAGTCATCGGTATAAACATAATGTAAAAAAAATACTGAGCTTTCTGTAACCGCCGCCTTTATTGTATTAATTTTACACTTAACATAAATAAACACCTTAAAGTCAATTCACTAAATTACACTTAATCTAACAATTTAGAACAGTGGACCAAATCGAATGCATGGCTAATTAAAATTACATCATATAGCAGTACAAAATGCTAGTGCAGTACATTCTTCACTTTGATCATATACTTGTCTTGATAGAGCAGCGCGCTACATGCATTACAAATAAGTAGTATAAAAAAAATCTTCGTATAAATCGGAAGGTCAAGTAATAATTTTTTCTCATAATATTGTGGAAAAATTAATCGAATGTATTCAAAAATATGAAAAACCCTAATTTACCTAGAATAGATATGAACGGCTTTTTGTATTAAATAAATTAACAACTGTGGTTTTGTGCATAAAATTTGAATGCTTTTCTTTAATTATAGTATTATATTTCTACGTCACTTACTTTTTTAGAACTTTATATAACATATTGTATTGTATTCAAAAATAAGTCGTCAGTATGATATACCGAGTAAAATTTAAATCTGATAAAAAATTATGACATTAAACAAGTACACAATCAAAGTTCCTCATTAATATTTTTTAATTTTAAAATGACAAAGATAGTATGGCAAAATTTGGCTAATCAGTGTTATGCAGCAATTAGGAGATATTTGCTTTATTACCTACAGTTTCCATACATATGCTATCTTACTCATGTAGTTTTATCCGTAAAATGTTAATGTCAATGTTAAACTTTGCTGTCTCTCTTGGTCTGCGTCACTGTCATATCTCATGACAGTTATGACGGTATCAGATTCAACTATGACGCGATCGTCAATCGTGCATATTTAGCAAGACATGGGGTCGTTAGTGGAGTCGATTAAAGGAACTGCCAGGGTAATGTCACGGCTTCCGACAGATGGCGGAATAACCATCACGAAAAATATCAGATTTAAAATACACAGGCCCATGACGGGCAGCAGCGTGAGTCTGGTACTGCGATCACCAATCCTCCTGCTAAGCGTGGTGATTATGGCAAATCCTCCCTTTTTTGGGAGAGGCCTATGTTCAGCAGTTGACTATTAACAGGCTGATAACGAATGTCAATTGCCAAAATGTTATCAATGTATTATTTTTTTGTTGTAATTGTGAACATTCTGACTAATTATTATTATTAATATATATTATTATTAATGTGCTAATTTGACGGAAGTTTCGAAATAATAAAAAAACACAACTTATTTGCCATTTATGATATAAGTAATTATTATAATTAAAATTCAATGATTAAGATGGTTTTAGTCTTTTATTTGAAGTTTTTATTACTATCACATATTAACGTGGCATGTTTCAGGATAACCAAGTCCATGTTATACATTAATTCAAGTTTTACTAAACTATCTGATTTTAGATCATACAAATGTATTTTATGAGGATAAAACTAATCTGTGGTTTTATCAACATTTTTGAATATGAGCGATCAAAAGAAATGTTATGCATTCGTACATACTAAAATTTTAAAATCATTTAATCAATGAAACGAATTGTGTGACTTCTAATTTAACTATCATCGATTAGCCAAAATTTGCCTTTTGCAATATTTTCAAATTATTCATTAGTAAAATCTATTATAGAATTATATAAGATATATATAAGAATTATAAGATAGTACCCAGTACATGTAGGTAAAAATTTGACTTACGAATACTAGTAACTCATGTTAACAAAAAACCTACTAGAGCGGTCAAATTACCGCTTTTGAGACTTTAATCAAAATTGTTAAAAGGATTTTGTAATAATCCACAACATATTTGGTTTAAATTAACATCAGTTTGTATCTTCAAACTTTATATATTAACTTTTTATGTTTAATAGCCATACTCTCTTCTTAAAGGCTGTACCATAGAAATAGTAGAATATAGTAGAAATAGATATATAAGATGTCGGTAGGTTTAGTGTTAATGCTACACGTGGAGTCGTAAACGTTAAAATATCTATCGCCTTCGTTAGCCTATACCAATTTCTAGTAGTTTACTTTTGCAGCGAAATAAAATGTGAAAAATAAAAATGTCTAATATTCGTTAAATTATTATTAATGATATTTAGTCGGTATTCGTAGTGCAATATATTTCATTCCGATTCTATACATGTTATTTTTTTTTTGCCTTTTACTAGCCGACAAGTGGATCCGGCTCACTGGCTGTCGTTATTAACGTGTTGCTTGCTCACAGCAGAGGGTCAGGCAAGATGCGACAGGTCGTCCAGCTCCGGCGGCGGTTGCGACGGCTGACCGGCGCGAGCAAATACCGGCTTAGTCATCACCGATACGGGTGCCTGTAATAAAGTCACTAAATTAGTTTAAGCTAGACTGGAATATTTTTACTGTCATAAATAAGTACACTTATTAAGTATTTTACGTGTTACATATTATCTCGGTGCAGCATTTCTTGAATTCGACGGATTCGTGTGGTCACGTGGGTGTCGTAAAAGTCGACAGAGGGGAAATAAAAACGAGGAGATGAGCAGCATCATCTTTCTGGGATATCTGAAGGAAGAAACTGCGGTTGCCAACCCGCCTGCCAAGCGTGGCAACTATGGCAAATTACCCTCGAAATGAGAGCTAAAAACTTGTGGCAATATATGAGGGTAGCATAGGCTAGCTATTCAGCAGTGGACTAGTGATAGGCTGAAATGATGATGACGGAAATATGTAATAGAAAATTATATATATAATTATACATAAAACCGAGAATATAGAAAAAGTACAATATGAAAATCTGAATGCCTTTAACTCGCACATCGCCTTAACGTTCTGAAACATCTTCTAAGCTAACCAGAATCTTGGGCTCAATTCAAACTGAAATGACAGCGAACTGACGCCGAGTTCCGATGCCAAAATTTACGTGGCAACTTTATTGTCCTGGCAAAATACGTATTTTTGCTTCATGAGATAACATGCGTCGCACAAGGCGCTACATAGACGAGCGAAGGCAGAACAGACAGTTTATGATATTTAAATTTAGATCGGAAACTGTCTGTTCTGTACTAATTTCCAAAGCATGCTCGAAATAGTATTCGTCTACACTCGACGAAGCGAGGTGCAATTATACTCTGGGCATCGCTTCGTGCCAGGCTAACCGCAGCTATTTCACTGTGTATTGAGCCTTAGAGTAAGATGCAGGCAAAACGTTAACATATCTATTAATAAACCAATCTCAATACAGATACGTCCAAACCTTATTTCACCAGCTGGCAATGATACTGAGTACTGTCTATCCCTTGCGCAGTAGTATTTTTACTTTGTTACGGTAATGTGCGACGGCGTAGCGCAGCATTTACTCTACGCGGTAGGTCCATTACTAGTTTGGCACACAGCGAATTGTGCAGACTCCATATAGTGAAAGCAATACGTCTGCGCCTAATTAGGAGCAGTCAGAGCTCAAAATTCTTGCTATCCACATCCACTATGCTGAGGTCCATGGGCAAAGTACCGTATGTAAACGAAGTTTGAAGGCAAGTTACGCAGGCGAAGGTATCAATGAGCCGAACGGCTAGCGGATTTTATCTACCGTATGAACATGTACCATGATATCTTAAAGGGCAGGCTTTCGCCATAAAATTCAAAGTTCGCGAGTGCTGTGTGTTATTACGTCATCGGTGATAAAGGAAAACATGGAGTTTCGGCAACCCAAATTAGGCCTGGTAAAGGCCATATCTGTGATAGCATAGGACCTCTCAAAAATAGGAGCAGGCTTATGCCCGGCAATAGGACTTTAATAGGCTATTAGAGGTCCCGTCTCTTAAAAATGGAGCTAACGGTCAATCTGCGCAGTAAACGATTATAGCGATTTCTGGTACGAGGTGAGGCGAGACGGAGGTTATCCCATAACAATGACATCGCTTTATTTGATTCACTGTACCGATGCGCAAACTTATCTCTTCCATAGCCGAGCGCTCTTTTTACGTGACGGAACCTGTACTTTTATACAATCCAAACTACAAACTTTAAAAAAATAGTTCTTATATATATTTTTAATAAAAAAAAACCTTATGTGATACTTCTCCTTTAGATTGTATACAGCAGGGGTTCCCAAACTATGTTCCGTAAAACACAAGTGGCCCGTAAAATGTTCCGCGACAAATTGGAAAGTAAATACACTGTTACACATTTAAAGATCTCCTGGTTTATATCGAATGGAGTGACAGTAAGTGTTCCGCAAAAAAAATTCTAAAAGATGGTAGGCAAGATGGGAGGATTCCTCCGTCTACGTGGGTACCACCGCATGGCCAGTTATTGTCCCATGAAATAGAAGTGTGCATGCACTACTGTGTTTCCGTCCGAAGGTCACTGAGAGCTAGCGTAATTACTGGGCATATCAGACTTAAGAAAGATGTCTCAGGGTGACGGGCGCAGTGTAGTGCCACACAGAATGTTCTGTGTGTATGTAAAATAAGATGTAAAATTATTTTTAAATCTGGTAATAATATTAATAAATAAACCCTACAATTATCCTACTCCTGATACTCAGCATTTTTCTCATTTTCTCGAAGTTTAGGGTGGAAGGTTTCACTTGTGATCACCGCGTGTGAACTGCACACGTGGTTCTTTCTCCCCTTATAAAAGTCCTTTCTTTCCATTACCGACCTGGCTGTGCTGCGGCGTGTGCGCGGAGGCGGCGGCCTGGTGCGGCGCCACTCCCACCACCACCAGCTTCTGCGGCGCGCCGCTGCCGCCCGAGCCACCAGCCGGCCCGCTCGTCACCACCACCGACTACGCACACCATGCACTATGTACTACACTGTCCATTATACAACACATTAATTAACGTAATGTAAGCTACGAGCTACGAGAAGAAAGTATGTCGGATTGCAAAGTTCTGATTGAAGGAGAAAGAGTGGAACAAGTGAAAGAGTTTGTGTACCTGGGTTCTAAATTTACGAGAGACGGAAAGTATGACTGTGATATTGAGAGAAGAGTATTAGCAGGAAATCAAGTGAATGGGGCTCTCCATAACTTTATGTGTAGCCAGAACGTATCTAAAAAGGCACGACTGGCTGTACATAGGGGAGTTCTGGTCCCCACACTTATGAATGGTAGTGAATGCTGGGTCTGGCAGAAGAAGCACGAAAGTAGGATTAACGCTGTGGAAATGAGAAGTTTGAGAAGTATAGCTGGAGTAACTCTGATTGACAAAGTGAGAAACAGTGTGATAAGGGAACGTTGCGGTGTGGTTGAAGATGTAGTGAAAAAGATCAGAGAAAGGCATTCTTAGATGGTTTTGACACGTAGAGAGGATGAATGAAAGGAGATTGACGAAACAGATTTATGAGGCAAGTGTAAATGGAAAAGCCGGTAAGGGTCGACATCAGCGTACGTATCACAATCAGATCGGTGAACTTTTGAGAAAAGGTCACGTTGAAAGTACCCGCAACCGACCAGCGTATGTGAAAACGCGAATGAAAGTAGAAGAAGCTAAAGATGTGTGTCAGGATCGTAGCATGTGGAAAGATGTGGTCTCTGCCTACCCCTATGGGAAAGAGGCGTGACTGCATGTATGTGTGTAAGCTACGATACTTAATCTTGGAGGCAACATACACATGCAGAATAATAATAAATAATCTATCTAGATACTATTTAATAAAAACAATTTCTAATTAATATTCCTCTGGCCCCTAGGTCTAGGTATGTACCACCGCAGGGCCTGTTACTTATTATTATTATTTATTTATTAATGGAAACAGTCACAAACTATTTTCTAGTGTCAAGTAACGTAATCAAGTATACAATCTTCTAGAAGCAACACTTCAAAATTTTGATCGACAGTAAAATGATAGTTGACTTTTACTGAAGATTTGCTTGACTGATGGAAACAAACCGAAAAGTACAATTTTAGTCTTGAATGGAATTTTCCAATCACTGTAGACTTTCAGCATGCATAATAAACTATCAATATTAAACATCAAAACTCCAAATATACACAGAAATCACAAAATTAAATAAAAACACTACTACCATTTTTCGAGTTGCCGCCAAAAGTCGCAGGACCTGTTATTCTGCCGTGAAGCAGTTATGTGCAAACTTTACTGTGTTTCGGTCTGAAGGGCAAAGTTCCGGTCTCAAGAACTGGTGAGCTGGGTTACATAGCATTTGCTATGGGCAGACATTGCACTTGAACGTTTTGTTCGTCACATAACTTTCTACTTAACATAAAAATACAATAAAAAATCATATTTCTAACATCGTTTCTGCACGATACTCCATGTTTAAATCTATTTTGTCCTCACACCATGTGACACATGTTATATAGACAAGATGGACAATTATAAAATTTATGTCCAAATTTTACAACAAATATTCTTCAATGATGCAAACTGACAATGACTATAAGGCCGTAAGTTGCTGCCATATGAACGAATGTTCATTACATTATTATGACAATTCATTCTTTAAAAAATAAAATGAACAATGTTAAATACATTTTTAAAATGTAATAAATATGTCAAACTTTGTAGTTGCAGCTGGTCATCATCATCGCCATCATTTCAGCCTATCACTAGTCCACTGCTGAACTTAGACCTGGGCCTGGCCCGATGGGGGACATCGGTTGTCACGAAAGTTTGCAGCTCTCATTTTGGGGGGAATTTGCCATAGTTGCCACGCTTGGCAGGCGAATTGGCAACCGCAGTTTATTTATTCAGATGTTCCAGGAAGATGCTGCTGCCCATCTCCTGGTTTATTTTTTTCCCTCTGTCGACTTTAACGACACCCACGGGATGAGATGAGTGGTTAGATTCTCTTAAGCCGTAGCGGCACACGGTAAAGCTTGTATTAAGTATTAAATACTAAAATTAGTTTTGTTTTTCAATTTCATTTTTCATTGCTAAATTAAGTTCAGATTAGAAATGACTTGAAAGTAGTATAACAAAAAAAAAATTATTTTTACAGTATTATTAACGTAAAAATACGTACGTGCTACTTACAAAACTTTTTTTATGCAAATTATGGTTCAAACTCGTATGAACAGCTAAACTATCAGTTCCATGCTTACACTGAATATTAATTACCATATTTTATTACTTTCAATTATTTTATTATTTAGAATTTTTTGATCTTATAATAAGCAACTTAATCTGGTACTCAACTAGCATTTGCAACGATAGTTCAAACAAAGCATACCTGCACGTTCTGGCTCCGCACTATAGTAGGGTTGCGAGCTGTGTACAATATGACCGGCGCTACTAGACGTCTGAGCCTGGAAATGTAAAAACAAATTCCACATTATTAAAAATAACTTAAAAAAATAACTATTGTAAGGGGTTAAAATGCGCAGTATTTTCTTTTTAGAAGGCTTTTATTTAATGTATGTGAAGACAAAAATCTTGCAAGACAAATTTGACCAACTTTTCGATGTCCGATTGAGCTAAATTTTGGAATACTATGTAGCTTCGGTGACAATGCAATAATATTGTAGCATAGAGCTGGTATGATGACGGAGCCGGAATATGGTCATAGGAACTCCTCAACTAAGCAAGATAGCTTCGTCATGTTTGAGCTTGTCGGATTTGTTTTGACAAGTACCACACTCCTAGTAACATTTGAATCCCACTGCTGAACATAGGCCTTACAAATAAAAGCTTGTAACAAAAATATAAAAATCATATTTTTTTTAACTTTAAACCTTATTATTAACCTTATATTTTGATGACTGCGTGGTCGTCAGATTACCTGACCTCTACACCACGGGTGCGGTATAATTTTTCATATGACGTCTTTTTTGGTAATCATTACCAGTATGCAGACACTTATTTAGCAGATATTTGTTCAACACTTTTATAAGTGATCCCAATCGGAGCAAACATTTGTGAACAGACACAAATTGTTAGTTTTCGGGGCTTGTTTGATTTGTGATTGTGCCCGTGTCTCTAACACTGCCTCCTAGCCTACATCCGAATTTATCTCATTAGCGTTACATACGTCAGTATCCAGACCGCGCCCGATGTGATACGTGCGCCGATACTGATGAGTGAGTGCCTGTGGTTGCGAGTACGTGCACTTGTAGCACTATAATAACTCCCGCGTAGTTGATAGTTTAGGATAGTATTAGAAAGTTTTCACTGGGGTCAAATCAGTCAACAGGACATCATCGTGTGACGCTAACTTTTTGATTGTTATATGAGTTAAAGTATAAAATGATAGTGTCAATAATTTTAAAGCACAATTTAAAATCTGCAACAACTATGGTAACATTTTATTTACGAGAAATTAGTAGGTAGGTATTAGAAAATTCAGTTTGCTGAATGTGCCCGTGCGAATAATCGCAGTGTAAATTTTATCCTTAATTATGTAAACATGTAATAAAAAAGTTATCATCAATCATGAAATAGTTCTTTTTTGGGGTATTATGTGCTATGTGTCACATAGCAGTACCGGTAATTGCAGTGTAATAATAAAAACTACTGTAATTCAAACTATTTTTAACTCATTAATTAAAAAAATATAGTGATACCAAATTAACTGCGTGGTTTTTGTCTATCCAAAGGAAGCCTGGAACAGATCGCTTTTAGCGAGTCATTGTTCATTGTACATTATAAGTTTTATTTTTATTTCTGTTTTGTATTTTTGATTATGGTTCGTTAAAAGAATACTACCTCTCCATCTCATCCAATGGATCTCGTAAAAGGCGAGTAAGTAGAAGTAAACTGCACTGTGCACCCAACAGCGCATGGTGGCGATGGGCTCACCACCTATCACACCAAGTGCATTACATTGTTTTGGTGAAACGTGGATTGTGGCAGTCATCTGTTTTTGCAGTGAGTGCCCAGTCTCTGATTACCCCTTATGGGATACAGTCGTGATCTTATGTATGTATGTATGTAATAAAGTTATATTTAATTTAACTGCCTGGGGGGGCTTCTGCTGCGACACGATGACGAACTTCTGTGGCGGTGGTGTGGAGGGCGCTGGTGAATGCGGCGCTGAACCCGCGCTAATTACCACGTTGCGGGTTGCCAGCGTCTCTGCGTTAAAACATTATTTTTTTATGGAAGCTAGTGAGAAGACGAGCTAATCGTTCACCTGATGGTAAGTGCAACGTTTGCCCATAACATATTATGCTGTACACCCATAACATTTCTGTGTCTCACACTGCGCTCGTCACCCTGAAACTTCGGTTCAGAATATCTGGCACAGCGGTGGTACCTAGCGGAACGAATTCCTGCATAAAAGTCCTAACACTACCTATTTTTTTTTTTTAAATAGCTGATTTTCCGCTACTTTGGATACGAAAGTAGTAGCAATTGGAAGCCGCAGTTCAAACACTTATTAGATTTTGGCGATAATTGGACGAAACGTTCTCAGAATATTATATTTTAAGGGACAAGCGGCGACAGATTTTCTCACAATTTTCATATTACGATCGCGTGGCCTAGTGGCGCGCGTTCAATGCCGCAGATCCTAAGCTCGAATCCCAACTGCCACTAGTCAAATTTAGTACAAAAACAATTTTTTTTTGTATTTTTTGTTTTGTGTATGTGTAATTATGTCTGTAACACGCACTCATAGTGAGTGAGGAGAATTCCCAACTTTAAAAAAAAACAAAGGTGTAATTCACACGCGGTAGATGTGAAACCTTTAAAAAATTTAACTTCGAGAGAATAAGACGAATGCAAAGTATCAGGAGTAGGATAATTATATTATTTTAATTTTTCTATACTATTGTTACCAAGTTTCAAAAATATTTCATTCTACTTATTGTTACTCGTATAATTACATTACATATTTTTATACAAAGTCCAAGTTAAATTGCATCAAATGAGACGAGTGGCTTATGGTAACTAAAGTCTGAAAGAAATGGTTTGGTTTTGATTTGATCAATATGTCTTTGAAATACAGCGTCAATAAATGAGCGCAAAATCTAAGAAGAAATCGAAGGATTCGACTAATTCGCAAATATAAATATAATAGGAAACACTGTGTTTTATCTGTATCTCTGTCATGTATATATAGTGCCGTGTGGTGGCGGCTCGTTAAAAGAATACTACCACTCCAACTCATCCAATGGATCTCGTAAAAGGCGAGTTAGGAATAAAACTGCACTGTGCACCCAACACCGCATGGTGGCGATGGGCTCACCACCTATCACACCAAGTACATTATATTGTTTCGGTGAAACGTGGATTGTGGCAGTCATCGGCTTTTGCAGTGAATGCCCAGTCTGACTATCCCTTATGGGATACAGTCGTGATCTTATGTATGTATGTATGTATGTGTTTTATCTCATTCTCTCGCAGGCCAAATCCTATAGATGTATATGTTTGTCTCTTTTTAGTGTCGCTTTTTCGCTTCATCGAGTTACAAATCACAACAATTCGTTTTCACTTTACAAAAAAATTTGAGCGATCAGCTGTACAAACTACGGCATACGCCACGTCCCAGAATACAATCAGGGGACGTTGTAAAAAGGTAAGTATCGATTACAATTCACGGCGAGCTATTCGTGGCTGGCGAAACGAACCGCCCAAGACCGCCTAGTTAAATTTGTCAACAGATGGGTTATTTGGGTGGTTGTTAATCGTTAGATTCAGAATGGTATGTATTCGGTGCCGGCACAAGTAAAACGATTGATGGCAATTTTAAGTACTGATTTACATTGACAGTTAAGGAAAATATTGTGAGGAAACTAGCATATCTGTGAAATTATAAATATATGAGTGTGGCGGTAGAAACAGTCCCAAATGTAGTATTTGACTTGAAAAGTCAACAGACGTTTATGGCGGCCACTCACGGTCATGCCTCTAGATTTAATGGCATGATATTGCGGCAGTGTGCTACGTTCCTATGTCTAGAAGCTGCGTCGGTTCACGCGAACAAGCGGGCGCGTCAACGACATTGCATTGCGACGACATTGTGAAAAAAAAAGAAAAAAAGGTCTTATGCTGACTCTGGCCAAAAAAGTACTATAACCAAATCTCTTCGAGTACTTCGCGACGTTTGTTATATTAATGTATATTATAAATGCGAAAGTAACTCTCTGTCCATCTGTTTGATACCTTTTCACGGTTCAATCGCTGAAGCGATCTTCACGAAATTTTGTACAGATATAGCTTGCATCCTGAAGATGGACATATAATACTTTTTATCTCAAGTAATCATCAAGCAGCATGACGGCATGATTGTCGGCGGATTGAAAAACAATCGGGAAGGATTGTTGTATTGTAAAGCGGCTTGTCTTTCCAAAAATTTCATCCACATACGGTCAAGCCTACGAGGGGCGTTCAATGTATTCTCGGTATGGGTGTGATATACTAATGATGATTAGTATATCACACCCATACCGATTTAGTAATTAAATAAATAAAAAAAAATCATTTGTCACCATTAGTATTCAAGACATCATTACGAAAAGTTGAAAAATTACGATGACTGGTGATAAAATTCCTTAAAAAACAAAGAAAAGACTCAGTCATTCACGAAGAAAGGGTGGCTGTTTACCAAGATTCTGCGCCTTCATTATCTACTATTCAGAAGTGGTCTGGTGAATTCAAACGGGGCAGAGAAAGTATTGAAGACGACCACCGTGCCGGTTAGTGCCACTACTGAAGAAAACGTCAAAATCGTTGAGAAACTTGTACTAGGAAGATGCCCGTGTCAGAGTGAAAACATTAGCAGTAAGGACTAAGCTATCCGTGGGTACCATTCACACTATCCTTCATGAGCATATGAATCAGTCAAAGGTCAGTGCGAGATACCCATGCACCCACCGCGAATGTTCACAGCATTTCAGAAACAAGTGCGAGTTGAGTGTTGCGATAAGTATTTGGAGCTTTGTGATGAAAATCCGATTAGTATTTTCGACCGAATCGTTACCGGTGATGAAACGTGGGTTCATCACTATGTTCCTGAGAGCAAGCAAGAGCCCATGCAGTGTCATAAAAAAGGAACAGACCCATCAAAGAAGTTTAAAGTCACCCCATCCGCCGGAAAACTCATGTCCACAGAGTTTTGGGATTCTAAGGGAACCTTACTGATTGAGTACACAAAAAAAGATCAAAGTATTACTGCCGCATCTTACGCAAACACCCTGCATAATTTAAAGGAGGAAATAGAAGTAAAAAGACCTGGAAAATTTACCGCAGGTGTCTTGCTTCTTCACGGCAACGCGGCGGTCCACAAAGGGCTCGTTGCCAAGGCTGCTGCGCGGGATTGCGAATTTGAAGAAATCAATCATCCAATTTTCCGCCGATAAAGAGTTAAAGGCGGCAATTGATGAACATTTTTCAGACAAAGAAGAAAATTATTTTTAGAGGGTATTGAAAAGTTACTTTCCCGCTTCTATAAGTGTATTGGGGTGATGGGGAACTACATTGTAAAATAAATTTTATTCAGAATTTTCTGCTTATTCTTTCTTGTCTATACCGAGAATACATTGAACGCCCTCGTTCTTCACCAATTCTATTTGATCATGCCATTGGATCTTGCGGCATGATCGTGAGTGGCTGCCATTACTTGCTGTTACTTTACCGGCGGGTTTGCTCGCCGGCGGCGCGGTAGGTGTGGCCTGCGGCACGAGCGGCGGCGTGCACGACACCACCGCCACTGCGCCACCGCTACTACCGCCGACGGGAGACGTGCGCAACTTGCTCACCATCTGCTGTAAGCTCGGCCCGAGGTAACCATAGTCGCGTCTGAAATTAAATCCACTATGCAATTTTTCAAATTATTAAAAAAAAATGTTGCTAAAATATATTTATGAGTGAATAACTATAAATTATGTTTGATTTCAAGAACGCCAACAATATAACAAAAAAATAAAGACAATTTTAAAACATAAATCTAAACTAATATATTTTATTATTATGAAGAGAAAAGATTTGATTTTTTGTATATTTGATTGTTTGTTTGTAATTAATAAACTCCAAAGCGATTAAAACTATTTTAAAAATTTTTTTCACCTATAGAGAGCTACATTGTCAGCGACTAACATGAGATGTAGTTAATTTAAAAAAAAATGAGATCCCTACGAAAATTGCCAGAATGTAAAAGGTATCAAAAATTTACTAATAAAAGTCATTACTTGGCGTGCATTGCCAAATCTACTGATGATAAATAAAATAATGCACTACATTTTCATAGTACTCATCATTACTCACAAAAAAAGTCCGCAAGGCCATATGTCTAACTATTATAGGTAAGTCACAGTAACCGCTTTTTGAACAAATTAGTCCATCAAACACGGGCACGGTTAGAATCGAAAGATGATGACATTCGTATCATAATATTAATCCTTATCCCACTAAATAGTCTCATAATCAAGGATGATTATGAACATGTAAATTCCTCTTTAAATTATTCGAATCGTTTAGAAGTTACGACGAGTATAAAAATGCTAAAAGTAAGAAATGCACACGATGTAACGCTCATGCGATAAGATCTGAGGTAGGCTAGGATGCAATGTCCAATCACGTGACTTAAATTATTGTACCACGTTCACATTATGAGTGCTTAACAAACAAAACGTAAGATAAATGAACCCATTTAATTTTAGAAGCTATTTTCATCAGCATATATATTAGCATCTGCATGCAGAATCTAACATGCAGTTTTGGTGTCCTAGTTTTAGTTTACAAGTCGAGAACACCACACGTGTTTCACTTTAAAACGAGGCATTATCAAGCGACATTGACTCTACGACAGTCACCCGCGACAATTACTCGGCGGTTGTAGTGGTAGAGTGTCTGGCAGCGCCACCCGGTGGCGGTATTAGTTTTCTTGTGCACGCTATTGAGGGAGGGCGTTGCTCTTCAAAAACTAGGTAATACAACCATTTTAAATTTTGCATGCGGATCTTAACGAATAAACTTTCTTTCCTTAAAGCTATTTTGTGTTTATGGTGCTGGCGTATCCTATCATACTAAATTAAAAAATAAACTCACTTATAGTCATCGGGCACGTCAGGTGGTTGCCGTAGCTGGCGCACAACGGGTGCGAGTACCTTCAGCAACTGATGTTTCAGGTTTCCGGCGGCCAGCCGGTCCGCACCGCCCAGCCCACTAAGCGCGCCTTCCACACGCTCTCCTAGCCACCGCACACGCGGCAGTATGATTACCTAGACAAAAATTATTACTTATCTTAACATGATCATGAATATATATAACAGATGACCGTCAGTTGTCGAAACTCGACCATAATTCATAAATTTTGAAGTTGTACATATTGAGGTTTGAGTAATTATTTGTTGGCAATATTTTCAATACTCTGTGCGACTTTTTGACCAGACACTATTACACACATTGGCATTTTAATGTATATGTAACACATATTATGACATAAATTTTAGATACTCGCTTCTTCGCCATACAAACTTTAACTACGCGAAATCTCACACTACTCCGTGCGCGCAATACGCTTAAAAAGGGCTACAGAGATTTCATGATCATGATCACTTATTAACATGTAGATAAAAACTAATGTTTATTTGTTTGTCTCGTATTCGTTCCTACATTATTTAACCGATTGCGATGAAACTTTGGTGAGTTGTTGTGCACACGCCTGCGAAGGTTTCTGAATTAGTACAATCATTTACACTAGGTGGCGCGCGAGTCGTATATATATATAATATTGTTCGTCTTGTTTGCGTTCCAGTTGAGATGGAACTTTGTACTGTTGGCATTTTTCATTAACAAAAATCGTTGTCTTTACTAACAAATTACAAAATTTACACAATTTACAAAAATTAAAGTGGCATTGGAATGCATGCACTTATTTAAATAAACTAAATTTTAAGGTTTTTATCTTGTTTAATTTCTTTAACAATTTTTTTCCCGAGACGTTTCGAGTGCTTGACAACCCATAGTCACGGAAGGCCATTGTCATATAAACCCCACGTAAATATAATAAATAATTTTGGCCATGATATTACTACACCACACGGTAAAATGTCCTAAAAATGTAACACACCAAACCTTTAAAATACTAAAATGAACAGGATGTGGTAAGAGTTTGGACTTAATGACTCAGTGGAGTAAGTTCCTAACTTATTAAAGTCGCAAAACATAAAGACATTTTTAATTATTATTAATTTTATTTACAAGCAGTTTTGAACATTAATAGTAAATATTTATTATTCTGGTCAGACTTTGTTTAAGACTAGGCATAACAATTCGTTCATTAAGTTTTTTGTATGAGATTTTGTTTCGTTTTAGACTAGCTGAGCCATTTCGCACTGTATCGTGATCATGAATCATGATCAGATGGTGCCATCTACCTTAGTTAGAGAATGTCAACAGATGGCGCCTTCTAAATTCTCCATGTAAATACGTTTTTTTTAAGTATATAAAATAAAGTTCTTAGCGAAAACATTATGCATTTTTCATGCAACATTACACATTTACTTATTTTTCGACGTTAAAAGGAAATATAATCTTCTAAATGTCGTATCAAACATTCATTTTGATACAGTATTCAGGGAGATATTTCATACAAACAAAAATCACCTTAGGTGATACATATAGAGATTTTAATTCTGACAACAAATTAAATTAAAGGATTCGGGAATATTAGAAAAGTAATTTTTAAATTTAGCAGTTTAATACTTTTATAATTAATAACTGTACTTACTTTAACAACTTCTGGCCCAAGTTCAGCTAAGCCTTGAACTGCTCCGTAAAGAGAGGCAAGTGGCGTTTTTTCTGACTCTTTCATGGTTGTGAGCATAGATGGCCCATTTCCTGTTTCATTATTAGTTTGAGAGGGACACTGTAATGCTTTTGCAAACAATCTATAAAAGAAAAATCAGTGTTTTAATAATACATCAACTTCACCAAAAAAGGATTACTCACAAGTAAACATAACTACATATACACTAACGGCCTTACTAATAAACAATGTATAGTGGGTGAATTGTTACAAACCGATTTCTCTCTTTCTGTCATCAGAAATTTGAGATTAGAAAGACAAACACAAATGGTCTTATTCATAAAAAATTCCTTTTTGACAGATATTTGCAGCCCAATATATACGAATCCATATATGTTTCACCTTTGTAGATATGAAAATTGATTAACTCGACCACATACGTACATACATAGAGTCACGCCTCTTTCCCATAGGGGTAGGCAGAGACCACATCTTTCCACTTGCTACGATCCTGACACACAGCTTCCTCTACTTTCATTAGTGTTTTCGTACAAGCTCGGTTCGGTTACGGGTACTTTTGACGTGGCCTTTCCTTAAAACGATTTCGACTGATCGTAATAGGTTCGCCTACGTCGACCCTTACCGGCTTGCCCATTCACACTCGCAATACTCATAAATCATAATACTCATATACTCATAAATCTGTTTCGTCAATCTTCTTTCATCCATCCTCTCTACGTGTCCAAACCATCTAAGCATCCCTTTCTCTATCTTTGTCACTACATCTTCTACCACACCGCAACGTTCCCTTATCACGCTGTTTCTTACTTTGTCCATCAAAGTCACTCCAGCTATACTTCTCAAACTTTTCACTTAACAGCATCAATTTTATTTTCATGCTTCTTCTGCCAGACCCAACGTTCACTACCGTACATTCGTGTGGGAACCAGTACTCTTCTATGTACAGCCAGTCGCCTTTTTAGATACTTTTTGACTACACATAAAGTTATTCAGGGCCCATATAATTTATTTCCTGCCAACGCTCTTCGTTCAATATCACTGTCGTACTTTCCATCTCTCGAAAATTTTGAACCCAAACTCTTTCACTTGTACCACTCTTTCTCCTTCAATCAGAACTCAGCAATCTTATCAAATCAATACTTTTCTTTTTTTCAAAAACCATTACCATAAATTAATTTTCATTCCTTTGCTTTGTAGATCATTATGCATAATATTATCCATCGCCTGCAACTCCTCCTCCGATGATGCTAATATAACCTGATCATCGACGTATAGGAGGCATTTGACGGTCAGATCATTCATTCTTAATCCAAACGCACTCTCTTTCAGATCTTTCAATCAATTGTCTACTAATAGGTTAAAACAGTCACGGTGAAGCCACACATCCCTGTCTAACACCTTTTTCGATGTTCAACCACGTTTCACCAAAACAATATAATGCACTTGTGCATTGTGGATGTGTACAAACGCGGATTGTGGCAGTCATCTGTTTTTGCAGTGAGTGCCCAGTCTCTGACTACCCCTTATGGGATACAGACGTGATCTTAAGTATGTATGTATGTAAACCCCGTTTACCCTGACACAAACACTGGAATCCCAATAGAGTGATTTCAGTGCTTGTATCAAGCTGCCGTTCACCCCATATATGTATGGAATTTGTCGACCACAGTTCATTCCTCACAACTCCGTCATAAGCCTTTTTTTCCAAGTCTACAAATGCGCAATAGACCTTTTGACTTCGAGCCAAGAATTTTTAGGCTATCCTTCGTAAGGAAAAGTCCTGATTCATGCATTCCATTCCTCTCCTGAATCCCGAATCCACAACATAACCATGTTTAAGTATCTGTAGCGGAATTTTATAATTCGTTTAGTAGGTCTAATTAGCTTTATAATTATTCAGTGTAATAAATCTATCATAAGTATTTTTTATGAATAAGACTAATGGTCTAAAAAATACATTCTGTAACTATATTAAGGGGGAAAGAATTAATTTTTATTACCGAGTAACCCGTGTTTGCAGATTATTGGTTGAAGTATTGAAAGTTTTGCATATTTGGGCCATAAGACGCGCTGCAAAATCACGCAGGGCCCAATGATTATCCATTTCCGGACGCAAACATAGCTGCCGCGATACTATGCATGTTGATACTGATGGAATTAATTCATGTAACTGCAAAAATTACATTATTTGTTAGTATATCCTTAATTTAATAAATGACGACCGCGTGGCCTAGTGGTCAGAAGTACCTGATTTCTAAGCCGCGGGTCCTGGGTTCAAATCCCAGCCGGAGCCAAGAATAGTGCTAAAACACAAATTGTTGGTTTTCGTCTCTGGTTGTGATTCTCCCCGTGTTTCTGACACTGCATCCTGGCCTACCTCCGATTTTATCGCATCAGCGTTACATCGGGCGCGGGTAGGTTGGGACGAGTGAGTGCCTCTGAGTTTGCGCGTACATTGTGGCACTATAATATCTCTTGCGCAGTTGATAGCTCGCGACAAAATTCGAAAGTGGTCGCCGTTGTCGAAATCGGCCAGGAGAATATCATCATAAATTTAATAAATCTATTATTATTTAATTACAAAACAAATGTGTAAACAACAACGCCTATGATAGTCCTATGCTGGATGTGATAGGTGGGTGGAATGAAAACTGTACACGGTATTATTAATTTAATACCTTAGGTTTTAGTAGAGTATATATATCACATATATACCTATCCCAAAGAGTATTACAAATGTTATCCATCAAAGAACCCCGAGTACAGCTTTATCCTCTGCTGTCTAAGTAACTTGGACCTCGAAGAGTAATGACGCTGCAAGTTTCAACTTAATTCGTAAGTACAAGAAAACTTGTCTCCAGGCTATACACGACGGAAAAACCTGACATAGCTTTCAAAATGCTGCCCACACCATCAGAGTCCACCTATCAATTTCTAGCTCCCAAAAGTAAGTAAAGTCTTGAGCAATTTCTCGAATTCCGCTGACGACGGTGATAGGTGCTGGTTTGATTTGATGTATATAGAGGAATACCAAATATTAGAAAATTAAACTTACATATTTTTCGAGATAGAGTGACTGATTGTCAAGTAGAGCTTTTACCATTCTCATTAAGTAAATAAGAAGAGCGAGATTGTTTTGCACTACATTTACTTTAACTCCTTCTGAAATAAAAGTGCACATTCTTGGCAGCATCTCATGTAAGCCAGGATCACATGCCAATGACTGTAGTGCTTCCTGTAAAAATAGATGATACATTTTAATGAAATTTGATGTAATTTTAATTGAATGTGATATACATTTAAATGTATTTTGTAAATTTTAATTTCAGATATATGGCATGCTTTGCAGTCATCAAACAAGAACCATTGCAAGAAAACTATTATTCTTTTTAAATATATTATTCAAAAGCAAGTGATGTCCAATTCATCATATCACAGTGGATCATGGTGGAACACTGTACTTTCCAGTCTCAAATTCAAATGTGTTTCTATTTTTTATAAATCAAGGGTGTGGTATAACTACAGACGGAAGGTGAAAATTGATTGACTGTAAGCTTTTTTTTAATCGTATATTGACGAAATGAGTAAAACATTCACCTGATGGTAAGTGCAACCTCTGCCTATAACAAATGCTGTGTCACCCAGAACATTTCTGCGTGAGACCACACTGCGCCCGTCACCTTGAGACATCAGTTCTTAAATCTCATATGCCCAGTTATTACACTAGCTCTCAGTGAGCCGACCGAAACATTGTAATGTTTGCACACTACTGTATCACTACAGAATAACTGACCCTAAAGTGGTACATACTAAACCCTAACATCTAAACTTGGTTTACATTTACAATTATAAAAACTTATTAACCATTGCAGAAAACTAACAATAAACAGAATTACTTACTGCACGTCGACCTTCATCACTACCAACACAAGCCTCCGTAATTTCCTTATAATAAAGTTGTTGTTCCACACTTAATTCATGAGTTGCCAGTTGTTTAACATGAACGGATTCAGAAGCTTTCAATCGGGCTGCTTTTCCACACACAGGTTTACCTGCATGTCAGACATCGGATTGTTAATTTAAAACATTAAATATCAATTGAGATTTTTAAATATGAAAACTAGCATCACCTGCAGAATCTTTATTACTAGGCTTGCTAAGTTTCGTAATTGGATCAACAGATTCAAGCTTCTGAGCTTCCTTAGACAAAGGAGGAGGGTTTTCTGGTACAGCTGGTTGCACACCATCTACACTTAGCCAATGTGCTCTGACCGAAACATCCAATGGAATTTTTGGTGGAGGTGCAGACAATATTTCAGATAAGTCAATTTCTTTCTCTTCAACAAAATGAAGCTCTCTGCCTCCACCAGACGCAAATCGAAATGGCAATGAATCCGGTTGAATGAATCCATATTGGCACTAAAACATTTAAAAAGTAAATAGGTGCTTATTATTTACATCCTTTTTTTAGAAACTGTTGCAAACAAATGAATATTTGTACAATTTCTCAGTAAGGTGATGTTCACACAATTACTGTCATTCAAAGAAAATTTTAGCCATCTAATTACTACTAGATATTTATGTGCCTTATGACCGTAAAACAACAAACATTTTTACTAGCTGTTACATTAGAAGGACAGTATGTTTTGTCCCATTGCTCACTCATCTTCACTCCACAAATGATAGCATAATTTATTATTTTGGGTCTAAATCTTATTAATTTTGTCAATTCATCGAAGCTGGTTTTCATAAGTTGTGTTGTTTATTTTTTTTATATATTTTTACTCAGATTTGCCAAAATTAACAGAAAATGAGCAAATTCTAACAAGCATTAAATACTATAAATTAAATTAAATACTGAATATCATCTTACAATTATTTATCAAATCAAAGTGTTATAGAGACATATTAAAAAAAAAAAGTGGAACCCACCAATTATTGTCTAGTTTTTAAATTGGATATATTTAATAAAGCATTTAATGCAATAAAGCATGTGCAAATCTTCTTGTTACAACTTTAAAATATAAGCTATTCAGTAACAGTTTGTACTACAAAGTGTTTGAATGAAGTTAATCTGTCTGAGAGAGAGGCCAGAAAGAAATCTCAGTGTCCAACAGTATACAATCATAATTTAGGTCTTTAGTTATAATTAACAATATTTATCAATTACACTAGCAATTTTGTTTGAGTTCAATTATAGTAAACAGCAATGATACATAAATAAAGATTATTCCTATTAATTAATCGGCACTTGGTATACCATTAATCTCAGGCCACATTTCTGGTGGCATTGGACTGGCTCAGATCCAGAAGATATCTGATCCTCTTCGTTGTCTAGGTATCAACAGGTTGTCAGGAGACTCGGTTGGGCAGCGGGCGGTCGTGCCAGTATTTGATCAACATGCCGACGGTTTAACTGGCAGACTTTTCGACGCGCTTGATGGTGGCCTGGCCCATAAGTACGCACTAGCACGGGTTGATGGAGTGTGAAGTTACGGATGGGCGAACGTTGCGCTGCTTCCTCCAGCTGTCGCTGGTCGCGCTCTGGCATGCTGTCTGGGGTAGTGCTGACACTGCCGTCATGTATCTACGTCCGTTAAACATCTCCGCTGGACTCTTGCCCAGGTGATTTGGCACCGTCCAGAGCGAGTACAACACCCTCGGGAGCTTCTCCGCCCAAGACCTACATGAATCAGCAATTTTTCTAAGTTTGTTCTAGAATGTCTGTATCGCATGTTCGATCTACCCATTCGTCGCCAGAGATGGTATGGGGTTTGGCCCCTTGTGAAGCAAAAATCTTTCGACAACTTGCTACCACAGCTTCACTACTCATGTTCAATAAAATATCCGCTGCAAACTATTTGCTATAACTATCAATCATTACAAGAAAAGTTTAAGCAAAGCAAAATAGCAAAAGGCTGTCCACAGGGTGGTGTGCTGTCACTACTCCTGTGGAATTTAGTCATAAACAACATCATCACAAAACTAAACGCAAATCATTTCTACACAATAGGGTATGCAAATGGTCCAGCAATCAAAATTTCAGGTAAACAAGCTAGTATAGTCTGTGACCTTGTACAGGCGGCGCTACTTATAGTATAACGCTGGTGCAAGGTATACTGCTTAACAGTCAATCCAAATAAAACTAAATTGATAATGCTCACCCATAAACAAGTACTAAATAGATATCACCTTCCCAGATTATTCAGCAACTAACAAACTGTCATCAGAGGTAAAATATCTAGGTGTCACACTGGACAGCAAACTAAACTGGAAAAATCACATAGAAAATGGTCATGGTGGATCTGCCACCACTGCACCTGTACATCCAACAGGAAGTAGCCTTGGCAGCCATAAGACTCAAAACATTAAATCTTTGGAGTGACAATAACATCCCGCACACCAACATACTTACAGAACTGCTAGCAGAAATGCCCATTCACCAAGCTGAGTCGTGGCTGTGACAGCAACCCAAAACAATTTGTATTTGACAAAAAGTAAAACGCAATTACAAGAGGACCATCGTACTGAAGGATTGAACCCAAGGGAACTCAGAATCTTTATGGATGGTTCCAAAACAGAATCAGGTACAGGCTACGGAACCTTTTCAGAGGACCTAAATATACTAATATGCACACCACTTGGTGCCTCATCCAAGCAGAATCAGCTATAGCTGCACAAAAGGTTTTTGGAAGGAACTGACAGCATACTACTGGCCCTCAATAATGTAATGTCATGAACTCAGGGCTCATATACAAGTGCTACCAGAGACTAATTGACGAAATGTCAATTTCATGAAATAGCCCTACAATGGATTAACGGACATAACGACGCAACGGACGAACTTGCTTGGCAGCTTTGCCCATCATCAACAGCCACATCTCCAAGGGACTGCTCCATCTGAACAAACCCCAAATCAGAATGATTAGTATCACCATAACTGGACATGGATCATTTAACAAACATCTGCTTACTTTAGGTGTCACAGACCGCCCTCTGTGCAAAGCTTGTATGGAGACGAACGAAACAGCAGCCCACGTCCTGCTGAATTGCCCTACGGTCGGTAAATACCCGGCCAAGCATCTCGGCATGCCGAGATCGCTCGCATGTCAGGTCCAATCCAGGTACATAGATCTCTAGTTGGGTTATTTCTCATGACCCGGCACGATTCGCAACCAGCTAATGTGGCTTCTATGTGAGCGTCCATGGCGACCCACCACACATATCCTCTAGCATACGCCTTTGTGTGGGCGATTCCGGCCTTGGTTTGGTGGCATCTGCAGAATGGCATCTCACCAAAAGCAGCAATGTTACAGGGCCTGGGCCAATGCATCGGTGTTCTGGGATTTAAAATCCAGCAATTTCAAGAAGAAATACAAGTCTGCCTCCATGTTCTTCAAAAGAGTTATTGCCAAATCGAAGTCAGAGCACATTGGCAGAATTGGCGAGAAATTAATTTGCCTTCCTTCGAGAAGCCGTGCGTACGAGTCTGGATGCCAAGGCTGTCGGGAATTTCTGTCGCCATCCCTTCCATCTCTGCACAGGAGGGAAGACTCGTTGGCCCACACCACAAAAGAGAAAGCCAACCTTTTACACTCTCTTTTTGTGTCCAACTCGACTCTGGATGACAGGGGGAACTCACCACTGACCATGCTTGAAGTAATGTTTCTGCAGAGCTCAGTGCGCAGAGCACTCTTTTTTCTGGACATCCACAAGTCAAGTGGGCCAGATGGAATCCTCCCAATCGTGTTGAGGATGTGTGCTCCGGAGTTGGCTCCGGTTCTAATGCGTCTTTTCCGATACACATATTCTCAAGGTGTCGTCCTGAAATCTTGGATAACAGCTTCAGTGCACATGATCCCTAAAAAAGGCGATTGTTCTAATCCATCCAACGATCGCCATCACCTCCTTGTTCTCCAAAATAGGGGAAACCATTATTAGTGTCCAGCTCTTGAGATACCTAGAGGAGCACCAGCTGATTAGTGACCACCAGTACGGCTTCCATCGGGGTCACTCAGCTGGTGATCTTCTAGTCTGCTGTCACCCAGAACAGTTCTTACTTCTCTTACGGCCAGTAATTACACTAGTTATCAGTAACAAAAATGCAGTAACGTTTGCACACTTTTTGTTGTTAGCAGAATAACTAGCACTATGGTGGTACATAACTAAACGGATTCCTGCATAATACTACTAGTATTACATATAATGTGTGTTAACAACAAATTTAATAATTGAAAAAATTACCTCGATGTTTTTTATTTTTAAGGCATGGTCTATATCAGTTATGGACAGCTTCTGTCGCTTGGAATGGTGCATAAACTTCATAGCATCTTGGACAATAATTTTGAGTCTGTATGAAACATCATCAGCCAATTCCTTTGCGGCATCGTCACCAAGACTTGCAATCCCTACACTTTCAGCTATTACTTTGATTGAGTCAACTGTGAGAGATGATCCATACACTAATTCGGAATCTCCCATCTTTATAAGCTATTTCTATAACTTAATAGTATACAAATAAAAACTTAAAATATTTAAATTATAAAAATTATGTATCAAAAATTTTGCTAAACAATAATCATTATTAACGCTTATTTTTTTTTCAGAAACACCGTCGAAGTGAACATATAAATCTTGACAAACTTATCAAACAATCTAAATTTTCTATATATATGACTCTTGGTTAAACCCTTACTTTAGGTAAAAAGTTTTTTAGAATGATATATTGATCCAAAAAAATATTAAATTGTCAAATTCTACATCACCCATAGACCAAGTTGAATTACTAAAGGCCACCCTACAGACTACGGAAAAAAATATTGACAATTTTAATAAAATCGATAATATCTATAATCTTTAAATAATTTTAAAAGAATCACCGGACAAACATCGATCACTAATAAAAAAGCGACAAAAAATGTTCTCACAAAAACGGCACCCACATTTTTAAACATGTCTCATTGCTCGAATAAAAACTTTAAAAATCTCACGTCCAGGATGCTGAAAAAGGACGGATTTTCATATTTTCGGTAAGTAATTTTATTATTAGTATATAAATGTCATCACTGTGTTACTGATAAACAGTGTTAGCCCAAAGGCTTTTCCAGCTTCACCGGAATGAAAGGTGACCGAGCGCTGAGGGGACTTAACCGTAACCTATAAGACCAGCGCAAGGGCCCCAGTGCTATGCCATATGGACATTTTGCTATTTTGATTTAGTAGCGGGTGTGATCGGCCGCAGACGAAAGCCGCACGGTTACTTACTAATGTATGGACTGAAAGTGACTTTCCAGTCGAGTAAGACGCCTAAGTATTTGACTATCTTTTCCCAGGGGATTGGAAGATCAAATAACTCTATGGTCGGGAGATGTGGCTTTGTACGCCGAGAGAAAAACATTGCTGCACCAAATGTGCAGCAATGTGGGGGTTCACCTCGATCCTCCATTTCCGAAACCAGTTCCTAGGGTTATTATTTATTTAGTTATTAGTACTGATATATTCAGCTATAATACGCACCTTTCTACAATTCTATACAGATTCTGCCACTGTCCTATAATTACGTAGCATTTAATGATATGAAATTGAGCAAGGTATGACAGAATTACGGTACAGATGCTGATGAAAGCTGGACAGGGCGTGTTTGGTAGTCAGCTGTACTGTCTTTTTAAATTTGGCTGGGGAACTGGCAACGTACCAGGAGATTCGTGCAAGGCCGTCATCGTACCGCTTTACCAAGGAAAAGGATTGCAGTGGATCTGCAAAAACTACGGAGGCATTAGCTTGCTCAGCATCGTCGGCAAACTGCAAGCAAAGGTTTTTACGTTTTACCTCCTATACGCTGATGATCAGTTTATGTTAGCATCATCGGAGGAAGAGTTGCAGGCGATGGTTAATATTATGCATGGTGACCACCTTCTGCTGACTTCACAGCACATATGATTATAATGGAAGAAGTCTTGAGAAAAGTTTTTAAAAGTAAGAAAAAAGTAGTGATTTGTGGATACTTTAATATTGATCTGTTAAGTGAAACTCTAGACAAAAAGCGATTTATTTCTCTTTTTAACTGTTTTAATCTATAATGTATATTTACTGAACCAACCAGAGTTACACCATCTTGTGCCGCCCGTATTGATAATATTATAGTTAACTGTAAAATAATAAAAAAGCTGTATTAAATAGAGTTTGATCAGATCACAAAACTTTAAAGATACAGTTGGACTCCAAAAATATTAATGATAGTATTTCAATTGAATGTGACCAAGAACAGAATTGATCGATTCAAACACAATGTTTAATTTAACCTTCCGGAGTTTTTCTGTGAATGGAAATAGCACATTTATCACCTTTTTTAATGCAATTTCTAACGAATGTAATAAAGTATTTACTAGAAAGGTTTATTAATATTCGTAAAAAATATGTTTTAGTGAATGGGCAATTATAGGCATTAGAAAGAGTAGATACAATCTATATGTTCTCTATGGTAAAATATCTCTTACATCCAATGTACAATTTCATCATGTTAAACAGTATTCAATTTTTTTTAAATGTTTGTTTGAAAGCAAAAGCTGATTTTTTAAGCAATAAAATTAAGTTTTCTTCTGATTAAACTAAAGCCACATGAAATATTTATAATTTAGAAACAGGCAGGCATAATGATAAAAAAGAGACTTTGCTTTGAAATGAAGTGGTAATATAGTAAAAGATAAATACAAAGTTGCAAATGAGTTTCTTGAAGTTTTTTCAAATTTACTTGTTGAAACTACTAAACATTTGCAGTCTTGTGCTGTAGTTTCAGAATCGTATATATTGACATTCCCAACTTTCGTTTTAATCACATTAGCCCTACAGATATCGAAAAGCATTTAGCAAATTAAATAAATAGAAAACGAAGGATCTATGGGGGCTCTCGATCTGGGCAATTGATATAATTATTTTCGATATAGCCCCAATATTGGCGATAATTTTAAATCTCTGTGTGAACTTTGGTGTTTTCTCTGAACTGATGAAACATAGTAAAGTTGTACCTGTTTTAAATCGGGTAGCAGAGAAATTTCTTCAAATTACCGTCCTTTTTCTGTGTTGCCAGCTCTTAGTAAAATATTTGAAAAAATCATGCTAGAGCAAATGGTCGTTCATTTTAGTAAATATAAAATTTTAATAAGGTAGGTCAACAACTAATACCGGTGTTAAACTAGCCTTACATGTTCTACAAGCCTGGGAAGATTTTCATGACACAGTCGGTGTGTTTTGTGATCTCTCAAAGGCATTTGACTTCGTGGAACGAGTAAACTTAATATGGAAACTTAAATACTACGGCTTTCGTGAAGCCTGTCTGGATTTTATCTTCCTACCAAACTCTACCCTAGTTCCCACCGAACTCACAAAGTTGCCATTAACGGTGTTATGTCATAAGGTTGTGCAGTGAAAATGAGTGTTCCGCAGGGATCGATCCTTGGTTTTCATTAATGATCTATCTATATTTGGTATAAAAAATGTCTGATATAGTTCTGTTTGCACACACAACAGAAATGACTTGATACTGGAACAGCCCAATGAAACTCTTAGATATTGTTTCCAAAAGGTTAGCTAAAACTAGAAAGTCTTTTTAGTAGATGTATAAAATTTTATAATAAAATTCCTAAAAGTGTAACCCAAACATCGGACATGGATTTTAAAAATCTTATCAAGAAGACATTATTAGATAAAGCGTATTATAAAATAGAACATTATATAGAGGACAAAGATGTGTGGAAATAACTCATACATACATACTTACCCCCAGGGGTTTGCAAGTGCAGAGTTCCTAAATTTAGAGATCTTAGAATTTAAGATTAGAATATAAGATTACTTTAGAATTTAGAGAGCTACTAAATTTATAATGTTATTATTTTTGTAATCTTTAACTGACATTATGTAATATGGCATTGAAAAAATAAAGACCCCAGAGTTTCTTACCGGTTCTTCTCTGAGAAGGTCATTTTATGAACCGGTGTAGATTTTGACGTTCATAGGATCTTTAAACAAGCCTAAATTGAATAAAGAAATTTTGACTTTGGCCTTGATAAATCTTAGATCTCAAAAGAGTGGAACAAGTGAAAGAGTTTGTATACTTGGATTCGAAATGGGCTTGGGCAAGCCGGTAAGGGTACGAAGACACATATTAAAAACTGACACGGCAAGTGTTGCGAAGACGGTGTCGTATCGCTCGAACGCTTTCTTCGGTTTGTTTTTTAACTTAGTTAATATGATAATCGACAAATAAAGGAGGGCCCGCAGCAATCCAAGGGTATCTCATCAAAATACGAAACCTTACTGCTATATTGTAACCGGGCCTATTAATATCGAATAGTTTAGTGCAACAACTATAGTATGACCGCAAGCGTTGTACCGCGCCTTAGCTGCGCGGCGAGCTGTCGACGTTCGCGGCGATAAGTTATGTTATTTGCATCGGGCTATGTATGCCATAAAATATCCAAAGATGGGTCGTACTTGATGTTGTGATGTGAAAGCTACCATTTATAATGTGGCCTCTATATTTTACATAATAAATATTTTTAGTTTATTGATTTGCCTATTTGACTTTTTTCCTTGAATAGTTTCTTAGTTTTCAATACGAAATAAGAAAAGATTTATCATAAAATAGGTACCAAACATCACATGTACACATACTAGTACATATCAGTATCATATTACTTATAAAATTTAAAAAGATATCATTACTATACTATTAAAATATTACAAATCAATATATTGTTTCAGATCTGGACTCTAATGCATGCGCCATTTATCTGTAAACGCACTCACGATATAGAAGGAAACCTACTGTAGGGCAAATTTTTTACTTTACGACTTTCAATCACTGTTGTACGAAGAGATGAAAACATCGACAATTTCTGATTACTTTAATACTTTGGTTTATTTTGGTTAAATTTTGTGTAATTAAATATATATTATATAATAAATCTCGCTTTCATTGTAAAAATTGGGATCACTAAAATGTGCAACGGGGAAGAGCGTCTTCTCAGGTAGATGACGACGAATTACGTATTACGAAGCCGATCCGTTTGAAACCACTATGGAATTTTCTAAAACTTTTTTAAAATCGGCAAAATCGAAAAACTATAAAATCAGTCAAATCGTAATGTGCCCACCCAACAGATTGACTGGTATGCTGAAAGCCAAACAGATCAAATACTGCATTTCGATTAATCGACATAGAAAAGTAGGTGCTTTGGACGGAATAACGGAATAACGCGGAGTGATGAAAAGTGGATTTTTTACGGGAAGCGATGCCTCTTTTTTGGGATCGGAAATTACCACCCATCCTCTTTTGGGGCCGGACCATCATCTCGGACAGGACAACTAGCCGAGAGTATTTTTTAGTTTATCTCAACTTTTCGATTAAATCATTAATGTATGAGTTAAAGAGAAGAAGCCCCTCCTGTTGAACACTACATTCAAGTTTGTAACTATCGGAAACATTGTCAACCTTTTCAACGTAATTGTTTTGGTTTTCGTACCAATATTTCAACAGGCATTAGCGGAAGGTAATTAAATACATAATTAAAGTCAATAATACATTGTTTAAAATGTTATCAATTTATTTCAATTCCATCTCTGTTCCCGGCACATCCTGCAATCTCCGCCCATCGCTTGCCGGCCGCCACATCGGACAATTTGTGGTTTTTGTGACACGGTGGCATTATTTAAATATTTACGTGTGCTAAAAACCGAAAAAAAAGTACCTTATGAAATTTATGAAGGTCGTTTAATATAATGGTATCGCAATTATTCACACGTTGACATAATAGTTTTTTAACTCACGTTGACCGCCGCTACTTTTGTATCAACAGCCTAAGTAAATATTAAAAAAAAATTTTTTGTTATGCGCCTTGATGTTGGCATTTTTAGAGCAAAACGCTACCCGTTACTCGTTACCGTTACCCGCTTCCCCGTTGAAACAGCTTTTAGTTAGACATGCGCAAAATGTGACACTTCGATCTCACCTGATGGCAAATGGCGATGTAATATGTGTACACTATTTTTTCTTAATATATTGATTATTGATCTCCTACATTTAATTAGAGGCCGACTACTCGTTACACTATGGCCGACCAGTGGATTTTAGAGGCTGAGTACTGATAATATGTGCCTTATTATGTTTAAATCGTGAATTTGTTATGTTAAGCAATGTAATTATCGTTTATATTAATTTTATAATAAAGTTTAATAAATAACTAAACTAAAATTATACATCTACTTTTATTTACTCCTTTAAATATGATTTCTCAGGATAATTAATTTGCAATTTCAGTTAAAAGGCTGACTACTGGAGTTGTTACCCTACCCTCTTTCAATACGAGTAATGAAGACCTATTATTGATCATAATCATTGCGTATTTGGTTGAATATTTTTCTGTTTTGTTCGTTATGCTCTCGGAATAGACAAAACTCAAATAATTGTTTTACTTTAGTATAAACAACTTCAAACAGGGCGACAGCTTTAAATTTTACTTTCGCCAGTAACCTGAAGTTAGCTTAAGCAACACTAAAATTGTTGAGTATCAGTGCAAATTTACCACTTGCCCGGCGATGAAGGAGAATGCGCTAATCTCAGGAAATACTAATCAGATTTGAAATTTACGCTGAACTTACGTTTAACTGAACATTACCTAGATGGGCAGATGGTACAATGTACAATGAAATGATGGTACATTGAAAAATCATGAATTCGGCTTTTTTACGCAGGTGAAACCGTAGGGCGCAGTTCTTACAGCTACAAAACGTTATACTATCGAAAATGGAAATAAGAACTAATCTATATCTATAAAATAATAGTTTCTTCGGCTGCCTTTTAATATTTTTCAGATTAGAAAATTTTGTTTCATATTTCAGGTATAGTTTTGAATATGAATTCAGCTGTTGGCATGACTTGTAGATGCGAAGACAGAGAACAGAGATATATTGCTATACCTCTTCTACATGTAGATGTTATGCCTTTATTTTGTCAAAGCGGTATTTTGGGGTTTTGGAGACAGTGGGGCACAGTTTCAAAGCAGGATGCAGAAAGAGAAACAGTGTTCTCGCTAAATCGAGAAGGCGCCTTTGTTATTGATCTGCGATGTTTCGGTTTCCGTAGTGCTTTGCAGTTTATAAACGTACTTTTGTATATTACATTAAGCGGACAAGCGGACATGAAACAAAGAAAAAAAGATGGCGACGCAAATGTTCAGTTTTGTTTTGTATCCAATTATATAATCTAGCAACCCTGGATTTCATAAACAAGAATATTTAAAAATTAACGATCAGTCTACCAACATGATCGCATGTCAATAGTTGCTATAAAAGAAACCTTTCCTATTTATTAGGTAATTCATTTTAAAAAGTTGTGCGTTGTTTTTTACATATTTTCTTTCTGTTATGTGTATAAAAGTATTAGTATTTTTTATACACTTTTTAGTTTTTTACTATTGATAAATATCATTGAAATATTTTTTATGGTATCGAATGTTGTAAAAAAATAGTTATTAAGAAGGAACTTCGTCCTAGCATGATAAAAAAAACTTTTATATGTAAGAAACTTGATTAAAACTAATAAACTTAAATTAACAGAAAAATAAACATTTTAATCATTTCAGCTGATCGTAAGCATCCCCCATAGATTGCTACAAAACACGGTCCTCGGACGCAGGTGCCTGACATACGTCCTATACATACTTATACATCGACTTTCCGCGTAAACCGTACAGGTCGTCGCTCAAACTGTGGGGCGCCCTACACTTTGTTTGTTATCAATTCTACGAGGTATATGGCTGGCCCAATGCCACTACAGGCTTGCAGATCCTTAGGGCTAATTTCAACTTTCAAAAATATTATTAATTAAAAACAAAAAGTGATAAATACGATGAATGTATGAAACCGTATTCTAGGCCCCCTGGCGTGCGATGACAAATTTAATAATGATCGAAAAATTCACCTTTCTTTAGTACCGATCAGGTTTTTGACCTACAAACATTATTTAATAATTTATGATTGTTTCATAAATGTTTCACTAAAACAATACTATAGCTTTTCACTGATAAGTAAATATTCAAATTGAAAATAATATGCAAATATATATAATGTAATATAATAACTGGACTATAGAGTAAGAGCTGCGAATATCGACATCTCGGAAACTTCCTCACCGTGCAAGTCGTATAGTATTTACAGAACAAATTATTTTATGATTTTTTAAATTTCTGGTCACATATGTTTATACTTAATATGATTAAATAAATATTCAGTAATCGAGACTTATATTAATTGTGAGTTTACATACATAGATTCTTTAAAAATTCTGATCTTTTGCATTAACAAACTGTGAAATGGATAAAGTGTTAAAGATCTTTAAACCGGAAATATACAAGCTTCATTTCTATTTTTAATGATGTAGTTTAATCAAATAACATCAATCTTAAGTATTGTTAAATAATTATTTTTGTAACATTTTTGTCAATTATATATTAAATTATCTAAGTTATCTTATTCAAAATGGAGTGCTTATGGGTAAACATTTTTAGGAGTGAGCAACCCTGAATTACTTTAGCTCAGCTTCTCTTCTCTACAATATGACGAAGACTAAATCTATTAACATTTATCGTTGCTCTATCCACGCTTTTAATTTGCATTGAAAAAAGTAAACCTTAGATTTTAGTTCCGTTATAATAAGTGCGTAACAATGTATAGAAGTAAAAAGGATGTTGATAAACACGTGGAGAGTTTAATATCGAAGTTGTCATTAAAAGAGGTAAGTAGAAAATGTACCAAAATTTTCACTTGAACCTTATTTAGCAGAATACAAATGGATGTACTATTTTCTTTCAGTTTAAAACTCGTGCATATTCCGTCGCTCGATTATATTTTGAGGTGGGAGACTACGCAAGTTGCCAGAAATATGTCGAACAGTATCTTACGTATAAAGATAATAATGCCGCCGCGCATAAACTTCTTGGGCAGGCTTTTCAAAAATTAGGACAAAAAGAAAAGGCTCTTGAGGAATATAAAACCTCACTTGATATAGATCCATCACAAACAAGCACTATCCTAGACAGTAAGTAGTATTTTTTTTTTCTGTGAAATATGAGATCTGCTTATTGATTTTACTTATATTTTGTTGGTATAATTTTAATTTTAACTTTTTCATGTTTGTTCCCTACTTAAGAAATTAAATGGTTTGTGACTTGTTGATACAGATATCTACATGTTTAAAATACTTGAAGAGGGTTAATTGAACCTTAGGATTTTGATCACATTATTTTTTTGATACACTTAGAGTTTTATCACATCCATACAAATATCATAAATGCAAAAGTAACTCTCTCTGTCCCTCTGACTGTTTGTTACCTTTTCATGGCTCAACCATTAAACCAATCTTGACCATATTTGAGAGAAATTCGGCACAGAGATAGCCTGCATCCTAAAGACTGATAAGATACTTTCTATTCTGGAAAATCAAACTTTTGCAGCAAGTCCACAATACATGTGCCCGTTATTGCTTTGACATTCCCAAAAGAGCTCATGTGAGTCCATATTTAAATAAGCACTGTGTTCTTAAAATGAAACATAGTCGTAAACTTCATTTAGCTTGTATTGATTTTTGTGTTTTAAGATATAAAGCACCAAAGTATCTATATAAAAAGTTGTCTTGGGCGTCGAGCCAGAGGTCACAGGGGTCCAGGCAATGCGCGATGGAGCTAGAGACTCAACAACATAGTTCAGATGCTTTTAGGGGTAGTTTTCGTTACGCTGCAACCAAATGCTGGAAAAACATTCCACCGCCGTTAAGGAACCTGCAACATATCAGTGGTATTAGAAGTAAATTAAAAATATATCTTTACAAACATAAAAATAATGAGGTTATTCAAAAACTAGACACTAGTGCTTTATAACTTATTCTTGTAAATTCATTTTTCACTTCCACAATAAATAAACTAGATTAAGAAAATCACCCACTTTTTATTTCTAAAGTGCTTAATATTAATTTATATACATGTAAAATAAAATTATGTTATGCTGCAAGTAAGTAAAGACTTGCCTGTTCATAGATTAGCCAATTTATTTATTAAGTTTATTAGTCTTAATGATTTTTGAAGGTAGCTGAAACCATTCTGCCAGCATTCACTTATTTGTAAAACATTATTCTTTCAATTTTCTTTTATTCTTACCTTACTTAAGTGATAATATTTTGTTTTACTTCTTATATTAAACATCATTAAAAATATATTCATTTCTGTTAAGGAAATTATCTCATATACATATATACCTAGTCCAGCCATATGTTCTGTTACAAATGAAAATGCATTTTTTTTTAAATGAATTAATGTATTACTGTTGAAATTTATACCTACATATTTATTCAGATTTTGATTCAGCAAAAAATAGAAAAAATATTCTATTCTAAATGGCCACCTTCAGGTTTTATACAGGCCTTTAATCTGTTTGGCCACTACTCTATGGATTTATGCACTGTTATAAGTGAAATTTCGCCACTGCTTGCTCCAAAGATTCTTTAAGAGACTCAATGTCGCCGTGTCGTTTAGAGCAGGCCATGTCCTCCAAAACTGACCATAATTTGAAGTTTAAAGGGTTGAAGTCTGGGCTAGATGAGGGCCAGTCTTCAGCTCTTATAAAGTCCGGAACGTTGGTTTCAAGCCGGGCTTGGGTAGTTCGTGCCTTGTGACCAGGTGCAGAGTCCTGCTGTAAAGTCCACAGTATATTTTTAAAAAGTGTATTGCTGAGAGGTTTCACAACATGATCCAAGACTGTATCTTTACGCAGGATGATGGCCACGTTGTATCTTTCCGACCACTTGAGCAGCTTCTTTAGAACTGTGAGCATACACTTTATCATTTTGCTTATTAGTGTTCTTTAATCGTGAAAATTTTTTCATCGGTAAAGAGAATATTTCTGTGCCTCTCACCTGCGTATCGCGACGGTAGGCGTTTTGATCGATCCACTCTCTTTAATTGTAAAGATTGATTTAGAACATGTCCTGTACATCGACGATAAGCACCGAGCTTCAGGTCTTGTTCTATAATACGCGACAGAGTCCTACCGGGAATCTTCATTTCTAGCGATAAGATTTTTTGCTTCCTGAAGGGGTTTCGACGAATTCTGGCTTTAACAGCATTAACAGCCTTTGTAGTTCTAACAGCACGCGGCCGCCCCGATCTTTTCTGGTCTTCGACAGGGTAAGTGTTGTTGTATCTGTTGATAGTATGATATACGAAAATACGGCTGATACAAAGCTTTTGAAGTATCTAGAATAATACCGACGGCTCCATACCCACTTTGTGCAAGGCGATCACTGCAATCTTATTTTCTTTAACACCCCATTCCATGTTGTAACTTGATAATGAACACCAAAAAATAAGTGAAATGGCGCAAAATCGAATGAAGTTTTTAAATAATATATAAAATGTGTTCCAAATTCAAAATAATTAAAAAGTTGAAAAAAAGAAAAGTTTTTATGTAACAGTATTTATGGCCAGACTAGTTATATATTCCACATTCTGTTGTGGGGCTGGACCGTGAGATCACCAAACGGTCTCAGCGGAAGACCAGCGCCGGTTGCTTTTAGCCGACATGTGCTGAGAAGGAACCGATTTGTGACATGTTTTTTGTAACATTTTTTGAGTATTATTATGTTAATCGTATGTGTTTTATAATATCAAAGTTGTCGTTACAAATAAACGTATTTTCTTTCTTTCTTCTTTCTAAAAGTCCCTCCTCCATAAACTCGGCCAGCTGTTGGTCCCTTGGGTTTCGTTGCTCATCGTCTTTCTTCATACCCAGTTTTGCGTTGAAGTCTCCCGTCATCAACACCGTGTAGTGAGTTTTTGACGAATGTATGGCTCTTGAAATATCCTCATACATTACCTTGACCTCATCATCAGGGTGTGCCGTAGTAGGTGCGTATACTGTATGATCTTCAGCGAATATCGTTTGGTTACTCTGAGTAAAAGTTACGCAATCCTAGTCTACACATTCCCGATCTTACAACGTTGTTAGTGAGAGACTTGTGGATGATAATCCCGACACCTGCTTGGGACAGATGGTCGCCCTCTCGGCGATGGAACAAATTACTGTATTTGAGGATTACCGTGTCCTCCCCCTGTTTTCGGACTTCAGATAACCCTTTAGTATTCCAGCGTAACTTATTAATCTCTTCTAGCTCCAGGATCCTCTCGTCGGTAGTCAGTGTGCGTGCGTTGTATGTTGCCAGGACCAGTTGTCTTTGATGGCAAGATCTCCTTCTTCGGCGATTCTTTGCATCCCCTACGCCGCCATTACCATGACCGCTACCGTAACCAGGACTAGCAGGGCCGCCGGATACTAGAGGCGTTCCTTTGCGACATTCATTTTTGGGACACGCTTTGTGTTGGCTACCACAGTTTATTTATTTTGATGTTCCAGGAAGACGCTCTGTCCCATCTCCTGGTTTTTATTTTCCCTCTGTCGACTTTTACGACACGGAATGAGATGAGATTAATTATATTACATTATTTACGTTGAATATTACTTCACGTAGGACAGGCAGAGGATCCAGTGCTCACGGTCCTTTGGAAATATAGATTGGAAAACGTACTGTGGCAAGGGTGTCACCATCTAATGAGACAGACGATAGATGATGTCCTTAACCACGGCTACAACTACCGAATATTGTTGGAAATTATCAACTGCGCAGTATATTACAGTGAAACAAATGGGCACTTACTCGAATCAACCTACCGTGCCCGATATAACGCTCATGTGATCAGATCGGCGGTAGGCTAGGATGCAGTGCCAGAGACACAGGGACAATCACAAAACAACCAGGCTCAAAAACCTTCAATTTGTGTTTTTGCACTAATGTTGGCTACGGCTGTCATTGTCAGTGACCCAAGCCCGCAGCGTGGTAGTCAGGTACTTTAACTAAGCCACGCAGTCGCCTTTTTTTATAGACAATAGATAGACGAAATGAATTGTAAGTAAAATAATCTTTTTCCACAAGAAAAAAAAATATCTTAAATACTTTTTATCGAAAATTTTATAAAGTTGGTAGCCGCAATTTTGCATCAACAATTAAAAATAATTTTAAGGATACCACAACTGAAAAAGCGTTTTTAAAATTTTTGTCAGTTTGTCTGTTTATTTCTTTGTAAGGGCTAAACTCCGAAACTGCTGAGTAGATTTTGACGGCAGTTTAATTGGCTACAATTTTTTTCGGATATCTATAGTTTCTGCGTAAAATCTGAAATACTAGAAAAGGGGTTATCTGGATGGACGTGTTACGCGCGGCTTTAATTTGCATTTTAGTCATTATTATTTTCATGGTAATTTAAATATTTCTCATCCAGTGGTTAAAAAAATACACACATCTTTACTGTATCTTATAATTACTACTATAATAAACCTGAAAAGTTTGTTTGTTTTACAACGGTAATCTGAAGAAATATTTTTATTTATTTATTTATTAAAACTTTATTATACACCTTAATTAAAAGGATAACAATGGGCGGACTTTATGCCTATTGGCATTCTCTCCTAGTCACTTACTACTACTTATCTCATTTTAAACAAATATTTATTGAGGAAGGTTCTAGACTACAATACTTGATGGTAAAGCCTTAAGGAGACGCACGGTTAGAACCAAACATTACCGAGAGGGACTGAGCTGGCAATGCATAGGTCAGCTAGGTACCATGCTGAACGCCACAAGTAAGTGGCTTACGCGATTGGAACCGCGGGCTACACATAGTCGGAAAATAAATTACTTGACATTAAATAAAAAAATCGAGTCTCGGGGGATAAGATTTGTCAGGATTTGTGACCGAGATGCTTTCGGGCTTGAGCCCCTTAGCTCCCTTCTGGATTCGCTACATTTACGAAGGCGGAGACTTAAGAACTGATGTCTCAGGATGACAGGCACAGTGTTCTGGGTGACACAGCATTTGTCATGGGTGGATGTTGCTCGTAGAATCAGGTGAAGGGTTTGCTAAACTACTCATTTTCTACCACAAAAAAAAATGTAGTTGTATGTTTTTTTTTATTGTATGAGTGACGAAACGAGTAAAACGTTCAACTGATGGTAAGCGCAACGTCTCCCCATAGCAAATGCTATGTCGTTCAGAACATCTCTGTGACACCACACTGTGCCCGTCACCCGGAGACATTAGTTCTTAAGCCTCATATTCCCTGTAAATCAAAACACAGTAATGTTTGCACACTACTGTTTCACGGCAGAATAACTGGCTCTGGGGTGGTACCTACGTGCATAGAAATCCTACCACCAGTAGAATTGTGATTTTTTTTTTTGAAAAATGTTTTTGAAAAATCTTTTTTATGCTTTTAATTATCAAAATACGGGAAAATCTAATATTTCCATCATAATTTTTAAATAATATATAATAAAGAGAAAATAAAGAGTTGTTTATTAACTTAATAACACAAATGTAATATCTGCAATTAGTACCTACATTATAACTAGTAGATGACCACATGGCCTAGTCAGAGTACCTGACTTCTTTGCTAGTATTCACCATAGCAGTGCTAGTTATTCTGGTATAAAGCAGTAGTTTGCAATTGTTACTGTGTTTCGGACTGAAGGGCACTGCTAGCTAGTCTAATTACTGGGTATATGAGACTTACCTGATGGCTCTCAGTGAAGAGCAAAGTGAAAAACACAAATGTTCTGAGTGATACAGAATATGTTATTGGCAGTCATTGCACTTACCATCAGGTGAACAATTTCCTCATCTAGTTATTTTCTTTCATAAACAAATCTGTGCATGTTTTAAAAGCTGACTGAGGGTAATACCAGAACCACAGATAAATCTAAATAATAACAGGTGACTGATTGACTTGGTGCAGCCAACAAGTGTGTCAAGAAAATGACTTCATAGGGACCTATGTCTTTCTGTAGATTGTACAGAGGTGAATGATGATGATGACAATGATAGATGGCTAATTGTAATTGAATGCTGGTATATAGTCAGTAGTTTGTCATTGTTTTACAATTTTAATTAGATTATTTATTTTAAAAACAACGATATTAAAAAAAAGGTGTAAGTATATTTTATTAGCTTATTATATGTATTATCATAATTTAAAATAGCTTTTAAAAAGATACTTAAGCAAATCAAGTGTGTTAAATATAACGGTTTAGTTTTTTTTTTCTTGAATAAAGTGATGATATCAGATAATCGTTCACCTGACGTTAGGTGCAATCTGCCCATAACAAATGCCATGACATGCCATGACATGCCTCCCAGAACATTTTTGTGTGTCACCGCACTGTGCTTGTCACTCGGAGACATCAGTTCTTAAGTCTCATACGCCCAGCAATTAGACTAGCTCTCAGTGTTTGCACACTACTATTTCATGGCGGATTTAACGTCACTGCGGTGGTACCTACCTGACCTGATTCCTATATAGGAATCCTATCACCAGCTAACTTAATTACCTATAAGACATTCCTTCCTTGAGCAATTCCTGTTGATTCTTGCTATGGATATAGGCTTGTGTTGCATTTTCTGGAATTTAATTTACAATTGAGCTGATTTACTAGATTTGACATTATTAACCTAATGTATTTCACTAATAAATGTATTTGTATCTTTGTTCTAGTTTGTGAACTGCTAGCTGATGATGAAATTGTTATTGATCCTGGACGAGCTAGATATTGGTGTGAAAAAGCCGAGGCAATTTTTCCTAAACACCCAGTGACTTTTCAACTCAGGGAAAGACTTTTAAGTACAGCTGACTCTGATCCAGAAGCTCTAGTAAAATTGCTCAGGGCAGAACTATTAGTAAGACCTAAAGATGCATTACTTCATGCCCGTTTACTTAAACATTATTTGAATATGAATAAAATTAAAGAAGCTTTTGAACATAGTTGCAATGTGGAGTTTGACACTAAATTTTTCTCACAAAACTTTGATTGGTATGAAGTTGTCTCTCAAGTTCTCAAACACAGCACTCATGATATCAAGGATTGGCAGTATCAATTGCTGTTGTTAACTGTGAAAGAGAGAATCTGTCTGTTAAGCCTTACAGAAATTTCAAGTGGCTCATCAAAAAGCTTAATTGAATCAAATGACTTACTTTTTGCATATGATCAGGCAATAGAAAATGTTGCACGTGCAGGTCCATCACCTGGGCATGCTGAATTCCATTCAAGTCTTTTGCAACATCATAGAGGACAATTAGCATTTCATGCTTCAACATTTGTACTTAAAAAGGCAAAGAAGGATCAAATAAGTTGGCGTGAAGCTGTTAGACTGGCAGATCCATTGATGTTAGTTGCTTGGCAAACAGTTCCACTTGATGCTAAAGTCAATTGGCTCGTCCATGCTTCAGAAAAGCAAAAAAATGCAGTTTGTCGGTGGTATGTTGAAGGTAGCTATAGATGTTCCCAATCTGGTCACTATTTACTTTCAAATTGTCAAGATAAAAGTCAATTATTCTTGGATCAAGTCTCACAGTATTGTTCAGGTCCTGAATGGAAACATAAAGTATTTGAAAAAATCTACACAACCCATGAACAAAAAACTAAAATAAAAACATCTCACATTGCAAATTCTCTTAATACACCTACATTAAGGTTACCGCGAAGAAGTGAAGTAGAAGCTTATGACGATGATGCCCAAAGAGAATATCCAAACTCACTCCATCACATAGTATGGATATTAATAAACTACAAAAATTATGCTGATTTTAAGTGCACTCTATTTGATATGTTGATGCCAACAGTTACAAACTGTGGTCCAGAAGCTCTTAATAAGATGGATATTCATGCCTTTGCTTACTGTACTGTTTTGACTGTTGCAAAGAAAAAACGTAACCAGCTATCGTATGTCGCCTCTGAAAAACCGTATGTTCTGCCATCTAATATAACTGACCTACTGTGTACTCTTACACAAATGAAATGGTGGGATTGTGCTTATAAATTTTGTCAAAATGAGTTAGGTACAGAACTAACTGATATAAGAGCAACATTAAGTGCTGGTATTGAGGTTGTAAGATGCATAGATAATCATGGACTGGACCCTGAGCTGCTTTGTATTCTTGGCCACATTTTTAGTGAACAAGCTAAACGAATGATGGTGGAAGATGAGATCACTAAATTAGAAATGAGAGCATTTCTTTATTATTCAGCAGCTTTTCCGCTTCTGGCTCAGTTAAAGAGCAAAACCATTATTAAGGTACCTGAAAAAAGAATCTTTGACTATACACACACAGAACTTAGTTCTAAAGAACTCAATTTATTAATTGAAGAAAGTAAGCTATATGTTGCTCTCATTCATCTCCGTGAATGCGAATTTGAAAAAGTTGTTGAGTTACTATCTAATATAAAAACACCAAAAGCTTATTATTACCTGGGCGAAACATACAAAAGAATTGCTTTGGAAGAAATGCCTGCAGTAAGAGATACAGCAGTAGATGCCAAATGTATCTCATTATTAAGTAAATCTAAACATTTTGCTTATAAAGCTCTAGAAAAATTGAAGGAGTCGGAAGCATATAAACATAATCCTCTATATTCTGAAACCCAAGATCTAATTGAAGAAATAGAAGCATGTATAAACAAAATAGATCCGGACTTTTCTTGTGCTATTAATAACATGGACGGGAAACATTCTTCAGATGAAAATATCTCGTTGGTAGGAAGTGAACAATTTCCTATGCGATCTAACCATCATTTTCGTAACATTAGTTCTACTCCTAAACACCAATCACAAGCTAATATTTCTAGTTATCGAACTGCAATAGACTCTCAATTGATTGAAACCCATAGATTGGATCATCAGTTTTTAGAGAGAATTGAAAAACAAATAAAAAATTTGCAAAAAAGGGACACAGTGATTAACGAATTTATGGAGCAAACAAAAGATTGGTTTAAAGAAAATAGTAAAATAGGAAATCAAATAATTAACACTATCCATACAAATACAGAAAATACTACTGAACAGTTTAAACTTCTGAAAATATCAGTTGATCAGGTAAAAGGTCAAATAGATGAATGCCGTAATGAATGTAAAGATGTAGTAGAATTAAAAAAACAAGTAGCAGATTTGAGAAAAGAGGTAACAAAGTTGAAGAAAGCTTTCTTCAGACCAAACTATAGATGAAAATGATTTATATAATTTGGACGAAAACTACCGATCAAATGATAATACTTCGACATTCACTCCGCACATGTCCTTTACGCCACCTCAAGTTATTCCTCCTTTCGCCCAACGCCTTGTACCACCATTTCCGCTACCTTCAAATCCATATCAGTTGTATGGGCAAAATTTATACAGTCTCTATAATCAATATTCTCAATTTACTCAACCGCAATCAGTTGCAGGTGCTCCTCCAATTTTTGATCCTACTAGAGCGCAAATGCCTTATCCCAATGTATATCCAACACCAGATCAAATGTATCTTGATGTAGCACATCTTATCCCTCCAAATATGTCAGGTGCATCTTCAGTACAGGCCGCACCTACCATTCCAATTGTGCCTACGTTACCTGTAGTTCCTTCAACATCCATTACTACTTCGACGCCTATAGCATCTACAACGACAGTGTTAAAACCCACATTCACAAAAGAAGTTAAAGAGACTTCACGATCATTACCAGTTAATGTAGTAATAACGTCTTCGGATCCATTACCAACTTGTACGAGTACTCCGGCACCAATTTTAAGTGTGACAATTCCACCACAACATATTAAAGGAAGCCCTCATAATTATCAAATACCAATGCCATCTACTAATGAAAACAAAGCTTTATTTCCCCCTAAGTTTAGTTTCACTCAAGCAGGAAATAAACAATCTACAACTACACCTGCACATTCATCCATTTGGAATCCAAGTACATTTATAGGTTCTCAATCTGACAATATTTTAAATAACTCTATGAATGATAATTCAAAAAAAAATATAGGTCTTTCTGAATCTTCGCCAAATACCAGTGTTAATAAATCAAGAACGCTATCAGAAAAAAGCAATACATCAGTTGATAACTACGATCCTTGTCCCGACTTTAAACCGATTATACCTTTGCCGGCTGAAGTAAAGGTGACCACAGGTGAAGAAGACGAAGTCGTGATATTTAATTCCAGAGCCAAATTGTATCGATTTGTTGACAAACAATGGAAAGAAAGAGGCCTGGGTGAAATTAAATTACTAAAGCATAAAGTGACTGGAAAGGTGAGAGTACTTATGAGAAGGGAACAAATACATAAAGTCTGCGCTAATCATATAATTTTACCAGAAATGGAAATTCAACCAATGAAGAATGAAACGAAAGCCTATTTCTGGGTTGCGAACGATTTTTCAGAAGAAACTGTAATTCTTGAAATGTTTAGCATACGGTTTAAAACAGCTGATATTGCAAAACAGTTTTATGACACATTTGAAAAGGCTCGTCAAGAAGCTGCTTCACTTCCCAACTGTACCTCAACTGTAAAATCATCAACTGCTGCTACACCGCAGCCAGTAAGTATACAAGTCAAAAATGTTTTTTCTGAAGACCAAATTAATAAGACTGTTGTTGGAGGTTTCACTTTCACAACTACGCCCTCTTTTAAGACTGTTGCTGGCAATACTGAAACTGTTACTTCTGTCCCTCCCGAAATGGCAAAAAACAAAGTGAATATTTTCAGTGGCTTATCGTTTAAAAGCAATACTGAAACTCCATTTACTAATTTATTTACTTCAACGTCTAAGAAAACTGATACTGCAATTAAAGCCGTCGATAATGTAGAAAATAGTAATAATATTAACACTTCTGACGTCGTCGAAGAATTTGAACCAGCAGTTGACTTTAAACCAGTTGTACCGCTACCTGCTTTAATTGATCAAAAAACAGGTGAAGAAGATGAAAATGTTCTGTTTGAACATCGTGCTAAATTACTAAGATTTGATGCCTCTGCTAAAGAATGGAAAGAAAGAGGCCTAGGTAATATTAAGTTACTTGTACATAAAGAAAATATTCAAAAAACTCGTCTTTTAATGAGAAGAGAGCAAATTATGAAAGTTTGTTGTAATCATGCTATTACTAAAGAAATGATTTTCCAAAAAATGCCAAATATGGATAATGCTGTAACATGGTGTGCCAAAGATTTTTCTGACGGTGAATTAGTGGCTGAAACTTTCTGTTTACGATTTAAAACGGTGCCGATTTGCAATAAATTTGTAGAAGCAATAGAATTAGCGAAGTTAAAAATGACTGATGATTCAAAAGCAGCTAAAGAGGAGCAAAACGCGGCGAAACAAAGCAGCCAGATGAATTGTCAGCAATCAAAACCACAAATTGAATCAACTCTCAACTGGGGCGATAAATTTAAACCTAAAGCCGGTTGCTGGGAGTGCAAAACCTGTTACATTCGCAATGAACCTAGTGCTGATATCTGTTCCGCTTGTGAAAATCCGAGAGATCCTACAATCAATAGGGCTGGTAATAAACCTAAGTCTAACAGTGATAGTACAACATTTAATTTTGTAATGCCTGCGAAATCAAACAGTGGTATGTCTGGGTGGGGAGATAAATTTAAACCGAGAGAGGGAACATGGGAATGTAATCAGTGCTTGATAAGGAATGAAAGCAACGTTTCTCAATGCAGTGCTTGTAATAGTCCAAAGGATCCTAGTTCTATGACCAAGGAATCGTCATCTGTGTTTGTTAATGTGGCTTCTGGTCCGAAATTTACGTTTGGTATTCCGTCTAATGCAAATAATGACCAAAATATAAAAAGTGAAACCAATCTATTATTTAATACAACTGGCTCGCAAAAATTTACTTTTGGTATTCCAGCTGCGAAATCAACAAATGTAATAGCTTTTGGTGACCAAAAGTCGATGTCTAGTTATTTTGGTGTGCCTAAACCTACAGATGAGAAGGAAAAACCCATAAATTTCAGTTTAAAAAACAATGATGACGATAGCAGATTGCCTGTACTTCATAAAACAACAACTTTTCCTACATCTAGTCCGAATACTCTAAAAAGTTTTGGATTTACTTTAAATGCTCCCTCAAATGTAACAGAACTAATTAATGATCAACAAACAAGTGATAACGATAAAAACGATTTAGCGTCTGTGGATGAAGCAAAACTTACATATAGCCCATTCAGTTCATTAAAGGATACGGTAAGTGTTGAAATTTTTTTGATTCCTTAATTGTGAGAATATAACTTTACTAACTTAATTTTTAATTCAGGTTGACGTTGTTAGTGGAGAAGATAATGAAAATTTGATTTTTGGGCATAGAGCAAATTTATACAAGCTAATATCTGGTAAATGGGAAAAACACGCTGCGGGCATTGTAAAAATGTTAGAACACAAAGAGAATGGCAAATTTAGGTAAGTGCATTTAATTTGATAATGGATGTTCCTGCATTTGTTTTGTTCTTTTCTTCTCTTCATTTGATTGTGAAACATGCAAATTACATTTTCAGAATCTTAATGCGACAAGAATCAGATTTTAAGATTTGGCTCAATCATTCTTTGTCGCCTGATATTAAATATGAACCAAAAAATGAAAAATCTTGGTATTTTACCATTAACGACAGTAGGTGAACATTTTTATCTCAAATTCGAAAGTGCGGAAATCGCATCGCAATTCAAAAAGGCTGTTGACGAAATTATTAATAGACAAGCAGAACAAAGCATTTATAGGCAAGAAACTGAGACTGACGATGTAGTTTTTATCGGAGAAATATTATCTTCCAAGGAAGAGAAACAAAAAGCTATTGAACTTAAGTTGCCAGAAAATTTCTACACATATAAAAATAAGCCACCATGCCAAGGATGTCGAGGTTGTAAAGATGACGAAGAAACTACAAATGATGCCGTTAATAATCCCGGGCTATTACTAAAAACGAAGTCTGCATTAGCGACATCGGATACTTACATTTCTACTCCAATTAAAATGTCGATTCAGAATTCACAAAGCCCAACCAATTCTCTGTATGGAACTCCTGGCAATTTTGACAAAACTGCTGATATTTCTATTTTCCGTACTCCCTTAGGATCTCTCGGTTCCAATTTAAAATCATCTTTAAATTCAACTAATAACATTGAAATTGAGACAATTAACAAGGAAAACTCCCAATTTAGTGAAAAATCCAATGTTTTCTCTGGCTTTTCTGAACAGAAATTGACGTTTGGAACATCAACCAGTCAGAATATTTTTTCGTCACAGCCATCGACTGTTTTTAAAAAGTCTATTTTAGCAGCACCGAAGCTTGACACAATAAGCACAAACGCAGTAACCGAAACTAAGACTGTATTTGGCGAAAATAAATCAACATTTTCTGATTCGGGGATTTCTGCAAATAAATCAGTATTTGATTTTTCGAGTAGTAATAAAAAAGATCCTTCGCAAAGTATCGAAGTCAAATCTATATTTGGAGACGATCAAAAGCCTGTTAATCTATTTAGTGGCACGGCTCAAGGCGGTATATTCGGTCCGTCTGCTTTAAAAGTCGACACAATCTAAATTTAGTGGGTTTAACTATTTTGGATCTCAAGATCAAAACTTTGGAAGTAATAACACATTGTTTGGAAAAATATCCAATGAATCGGTTTTATTAGATATAAAGTCTTCGAGCAATAGTTACGTCCCAACTGAAACTGTCTCATTATCCCTTACAAAAGACGAAGAAGAAAATACTGATTTGAAATCTAATAGCAAGGACACGGAGAGCAAAATGGAAGCACCTTTAAAAATTGATAATTCTCTATCGTTTGCGGCGTTATCAACAAGTGTCTCTGGATTTAACATTCAAAGTAAGATTATAAAAGTTATAGTCAGTAGTCGATTGTTTTACTCCGAAATTATAGAATATAGTATATCTTTTTACTTAACAGAGAAAGAAGACTTCAAGTGGGAAGGAGCAGGACAGCAGTTGTTTATCAGTAAGTCTAATAAAGCTGCAAATGAGAAATCAAAAGATATTTCTGCCAGTGAAGACACTGAAACTGGTGATGGCACTGTGGAAGAATATGATCCACATTATGAACCCATTGTTCCCTTACCTGATAAAATTGTAGTAACAACTGGAGAAGAAGATGAGGTAAATTATTGATTAATAAAAAAAATATGTTCAATTTTTCAGTGTGAACATAAAGTAACGTTTTCTCTTTTATACATTTTACCTTTGTTTTTAGGAGAAACTATTTGGTGAACGCTGTAAATTGTTTAGATATGATGAAAAAACCCGTGAGTGGAAAGAGCGCGGTGTCGGTGAAATCAAAGTTTTGTATCACCCTAAACGAATAACCTATCGCCTACTTCTTCGAAGAGAACTGGTAATTTTAACAAACAATTGTGTCATTACACTGTAATAAACACGTAGATAACTAAACAATAACGGCATGGCAGAACTTTTAATTTAAATTCCTTTTATTTTCTTGGTTTAAAATATTATTAAAGTAATTCTTCTCGGATGTGCACAAAAATTCTGCCATACATGTGATTAATGCGTAGTATTAATGTCCTACTGATGTACAGGTGCATAAAGCTGTGCTCAACATGCTGCTGTTCATGGATTTGGAGTTATTACCTTTGAAGAATTCAGATCGCGCATGGACATGGGCTGGAATAAACTATGCTGAAAATGTTGCGGGTGAACATGAGACGCTTGCTGTGCGCTTCAAATCCACAAATTTAGCCACTAACTTCCATGATAAAGTGGTTGAATGTGTCCGGGTTAGTGAATAATAATTATCATGTGTTTACATTGAATTATTTTAAAGTACACTTGCGCATACAAGAAAATGTAGGTTAATGAGGAGAATGAGGGTCATGTGTTTTGAACTAAAGGTGATTGCAGCAGCAACAAAAATAGGTTTCCTACATTCTCATTATGAAACACCAAGAGCATTGTTACAAGTAATACAAGTTACAAGTAGTTTTTTCTGGCTTTTTTAATTTCGTATGACAGGATTTTGTTACATAGTATATGATTAACTTTTAGGCAAAAAATAAACTATAGCCTACTTAATTATTTTTGCAGAAATTACAAGCTGCAGCTGCTAATGCTGTAAGAAGAGAAAAAGAAAACACTGATATTAAATTTGAAAGTGTTGCCCCACTTAGACTACCAAAACATTTGGAAGACAGTTCACGAGCAGACAATACCATGTCGACGAAGGCTGTAGAGCAAATAGTAATGACTAATACGGCTGAACAACACACCAGTGCAAAAGATAATGAGGCTAACAAAGAATTAACTACTACAGAAACAAAGCAAGTCCATTTTGAAGAAACTGAAGAAGATGACACAAGGGAAGATGATGATCACGAAAATGATTATGACCACAATGATGACTCAGATGATAACTATAACGATGTAAGCTAAATGATACTAATATAGTAAATATTAATGTTCGTTTTGATATTTTCTACTGCACATGCTCAAACGGCGGAATAAATTTTATTTAAATCTGACATAGAGGCAGATTAAGTTATGGAACAGGGCATACGGTAGTTTTATAACACCATGAAGTAAAAAATTATTACTTAAATTAAGATTAAAAAGGCCTTGGCGGTAGAGCTAAAAAAATCCACTACTCTAGGATTTCTCCTGTACAAGTAATGAGTTTTATTGACTTAAATTCCATATACACAATCACCTACACTCCACAACTATCTGTAGAAAAACAAATATTTGTTTCGTACGGTAATCTAACCCGCAGCCTGTTGCACCAAAGTCAATCGCCAATGCCCCAACCGACCCATATAGTGAATATGATAAGTGTAGGGCAGACCGGGGATGGTTCACCACGTTTTTGGTTATAATTTTTTTTAAAAAAATTATTGTCTTTATGTTAATGAGTAATATATATAATATATAATAAACTGTGCCAAATTTCATAGTCAATAATAATGTGAATATTATTAAATAAAATCAGGATTTTTTCAATTTTAGGAAACCTCTCTGCGATGATCAACCTGCCCCAATGCTGGGGTAGGTAGACTAGTCAACTGGAGCTGGTTAGCTTAAATTACGAGATGACAAAATTTAATGTGTAATAAAAATTTCACAGAAATATTCTTGGTGACACGGCATTTCTCATTGGCAGACGTTGCACTTACCATCAGGTGAACGTTTAGCTCGTCTCGTCACTTTATCCGATAAAAAAGTCATTAGTTTTGCAGAATTCTTCGCAGACGGGCTTATTTATAATTGAATGATTAATTTTTATCAAAAACTTTGATTTTTTACGTAAACCATAAATATTTTCGAATAACGGCAACATATAGATCATAGTCAACAAACCGCAATACGCAATTGGCCTACCAACCCCGACCAGAGCTTCTGCCTTAAAAAATTCACTAAACTATAATGCTTTGCATAATAGTCATAATACGTATTTGTATACATTTTATAATAATTTACTTTCAATTTCAAATTAAATTTATATGAGTTTGACTATAAATTACAATGTACGAGGGGTGATCCAAAAGTAATGATAATCAGTTATTTCTAGTGCACACAAAAATACAAAAAAATTTCAGTCACTTACTCAGTTAACCACTAGTTCAGGGAAAAAAAATCATATAAATAGGCCACGATTCCCGGGAGCTACATTCATTTGAATACGGACTGTCAAGGAGTGAACATCAAAATGGAAAAACACGAAATCAGAGCTGTCATTAAATACCTCTGCTTGAAAAAAATGTCTACCAAAGACATACACAGCGACTTGGTGGAAACATTAGGGGACTCTTCTCCTCCATATTCCACAGTTGCACGCTGGGCTAAGGAGTTTAAGTTGGGAAGAACATCGACGGAAGACGAACACCGCGAAGGACGCCCATCGACGTCCCTCACTGAAGAAAATGTGAAAAAAGTTGAAGAAGTTGTATTGGAAGATCGAAGAGTGACTATCAGGCATGTAGCTGAGGTCACAGGGATCTCATATGGCAGCATTCAAAGAATCCTTGCGAACGAATTGCATATGAGAAAGGTCTCCGCGCGTTGGGTACCGAAAATGTTAAACGACGAGCAAAAGAAGAAACGAGTCGACATGTCAAGAGCAAATCTCGAAAAGTTCCAGGCAGACAAGGATAATTTTTTGTCACGTTTTGTGACCATGGACGAGACCTGGATCCACCATTTTGATCCTGAAACAAAACAACAATCGATGACATGGAAACGATCCGATGAACCGACGCCGAAGAAATTCAAAGTGTCAAGCTCAGCAGGGAAGGTTATGGCGTCTGTTTTTTGGGACGCTGAAGGAATAATCATGGTGGACTACTTGGAAAAGGGGGCCACTATTACAGGCTCCTACTATGCAGAACAAATAAGAAGATTGCGGGAGGCTATTAAGGAGAAAAGGCGAGGCAAACTGCGGGCTGGAGTGCTGTTCCATCAAGACAACGCACCGGTTCACAAAGCTGCAATTGCCATGGCTGCCATTCAGGAAGCGGGCTTTGAGCTGGTGGAACACCCCCCCTATTCACCAGATCTAGCCCCCAGCGACTTCTATCTCTTTCCACGACTCAAGGAACACCTCCGAGGCAAGAAATTTGACGATGATAGCGACGTGATGGCCGCGGTTGAGGACTTTTTTGAGAGTCAAGATAAAGATTTTTTTTCTAAGGGAATTTTAGGATTAGAAAAGAGATGGACTAAATGTATAGACTTGCTAGGAGACTATGTTGAGAAATAAATTTATTTATTTATTTTATTCATTGTGTTTATTATTGATTATCATTACTTTTGGATCACCCCTCGTAAGAACGAAAAAGATGTGTTGATTAAAAACTACTTAGGTTATCCCTATTATTGATATTGCGCTCTAATTGGCAGTGAGACATTTCCTCGTGTCATGACAGTCTCGCGTTCTGTGCGAATGATCGGTCAAGCAGCGAGCTTTCTTTGAGTGCAACATTGATTCTCTCAGTCAAACCTGCAAGAAGCTAGGAGCATCTAGTCTACCTACCCCAGTCCCCAACCAACTCCGGTCTGCCCTAATATAATTTAATATAGAAATATAGAAAAACTGAATAGTTAACTTCTATTTCTTTATTCTGTAATAGATAAATTCTATTACATTATCCAAACAAGATAGTAATTTTTTATTAATATATATTTTTACCAGTACATTATTTTAGTCTCGGTAAACATTCAAATTAATAAAACAAGATAATATCATCATCATTAACCACTTTTTAATAGCAGGACACAGGCATCTGCTAAGTTCAAGAAGTAAGACTGACATAATCTCCAGGCGTGGCAGGCATACATCGCGCATTTTAGACAGTGTTGCCCGTCACCGATTTAACAATCTGAACTATTAAACACACGTTTAAAATAATACTAGCTTACCTGTGCGAATATTTCGCACAGTATCATGATCATTTAAAGAATGGAAAAACTAACCAACTGCAGTTGTGCATGTTAGTTGAACAGATTGTCAACAGATGGCGCTTTCTACAATTAATTAATTCGATCTTTTAATTCAGTTTTTTTAGCAAAAAAATTTATTTTATAACATTTCTTATTTTTTTGTCATTAGAGTGTAAAATTATCTTCAAATTGGCTTAACAAAAATTAATTGATAAAGTATTTAAGGAGATATTTGATACCAACGAAGATGAACTTAGAGAAGTAATATATATAGGTAGATAATAAAACTGGTGAGTTTGTATGTTTGAACGCGCTAATCTGAGGAGCCGCACGCTGAGATTCAAAGACTACCGAAAGGGTCGAATTATGAAATGCTCAGGTCAGCGTGGCCCCATGCCTTACAACGGAATCATGTCGTCGGCTTATTTTACGCGGGTGAAATCGCGTAGCACAGCAATTTTTTAATCATTTTATTCATATAAATGCTAGAACATTAAAATCCATCTCTTTTTAATCTAAGGTTAGTTGGCAATTTTTTTTTACTGGATCCGAAATGAGCCAAACGTTCACATGATGGTTAGTGCAATGTCTGCCCATAACAAATGCTATGCCATCCAGAACATTTCTGTGACACCACACTACGCCCTTGAGACATGAGTTCTTAAGTCTCATGTGCCCCGTGATTATGCTAGCTCTCAGCGCCCTTCAAACCGAAACACAGTAATGTTTGCACACTACTGCTTCACGGCAGATAGATACATTAATGTGTTAAACGTTAAATAAAAAAACTGGAACAAAATTAAAATTTACCAACTTCAAGAGAAGTGTAAAAACCGGAAAAATACGGCCAAAACACAAATAAACAATTTAACATTAAAGCTACTTAACTCATCTTGATGACAATTTCACAGTGGCCTAAATTGAATAACACCTAATAGAACAGTAGAAGTTTCATCAAAATTGGTTTGGTAGTTTGAGATTTTTTTTTTATTTCACTACTGTGACGGAACGAGCAAAACGTTCACCCGATGGTAAGTGTAACGTCTGCCCATAACAAATGCTGTGTCACCCACAAAATTACTGTGTGACACCACACTGCGCCCGTCACCTTGAGACATCAGTTCTTAAGTCTCATATGCCCAGTGATTACGCTAGCTCTTAGTGCCCTTCAAACCGAAACACAGTAATGTTTGCACAGTACTGCTTCACAGCAGAATAACTGGCCTACCTACCTAGACGGAATCCTGCATAGGAATCCTACCACCAGTGAATAATGCATGTATATTTGTGACCATCCAATTATAATACAATCAAAATATTGGGTCATCATTTCATTATGATATCAGCCTATCATTAGTCCATTGACAGAGCAGCCTTGCAAGAAATTTAATAAAATTCTTTTTCTTTCACATTCATTTAAAAAAGGACCACCTAATAACTGCTGCACAAAAAATACATCACCAAACCCACATTTGACAACACGACACATTAATTAATGGTGCTGATTAAAACAAACGCCATATAGATACCCTTGTATGGACTTTTAATATATAAATTTAAAATTGTGGCTATAAGCTCCTAAATTCTATGGACACGTATATAATTGCCACAGTAGCCACTTTGGCATGCCAAGGCTGACAAGATGTTTAAATATCAGGGGGATACTGCTACCGTTCTAATGTCTAGTTTCCGTGCTGCTTCTTAGGACACCTAGAATAAGATGAGAGAATAGGATTTTCTAACGCCACTTTTATACGGCAAATAATGATAATTAGTATATACAAGTACAATAACTGCTTTTGCTTCCTATTTCCTATCATATTTGTTGAACATATGCCACCCCCATTGGCATCTTCGGAGTCACCGACATCCAGCGGCTTTCCGCAAAACCGGGGAGGTCTTCGCCCTGCGATATCCAGTACAAAGTTTTGCCAGTACAAAGTTGCCACACTAGAACTTTTCTTCCCTAACGATTATTGGCTCTACGAGCTATATGGCCGACCTATTTTCACTCCAGCTTGCCAACAATAATTATAATCAATTTATATTCAATTCAGGAAGAGGAAGATGAATCTGGTGTATACTTCTCATGCGAAGGCGAAGCGATTGTGCAAACGGGCAGCGAAGAGTCAACGTGTTCGCATGCTCACATTCAAGTCGTGTTTGATCAGGATATCTACTCGCCAAAGATCTTCGTTACAGATTCTAATACAGGCGAAGTACTCGCCGACATGCTTATTTACACTGATACGGAATTCCAGGTAATAGCATTTGCTACTTAGAAATAATCTCCTTCATTACAATTTGCCATTTGTCCACCTATGGGTGAAGCTTCGAGGTAGTAGTTTACTTCATTGCTGCAAACGGTGTTATGTTTAAATCTTGGCATTGTGACTGCCCCCGTGTCCTAGTCAGTGCACCAGAACAATTATCCGATCGTATCAGCTAATCGTTCGGAAAATTCCTTTCTGTTAACATATTTTTTTTATTTGTCTTTTTTTAAAGCCTTTTTATTTTTATAGGAATCCGTTTAAGTAGATACCACCCCAGGGCCAGTTATTCAGCCGTGGAGCAGTAGTGTGCACACATTACTGTGTGTTTTGTGCGGTTTGAAGGGAACTGTGAACTAGTGTAATTACTGGGCATATGAGACTTAAGAAGTGATGTCTCAGAGTGACGGGCGCAGTGTGGTGTGACACAGCATTTGTTATAGGCAAACGTTGCACTTTCCATCAGGTAAACGTTTTGCTCGTTTCGTCACTTAATAGAATAAAATAAAAAATAAAATTTAATTTTTTCACGAGTAGCTAGCGGGTTTGCAATCACTCTCAAAGGTTTTTGTTCGCCACTGGTCGGAATAATTTCGGTCCGCCGTAGTTAGATGGTTATTCTATATTATCCTTCATATAGGCTACGATAAAAGGTTTTTTTAATTGCCCTTAGTCTACTCTAACGAACCCACGGTTATGTGATAGATTATCTAACGCCGAAAAGATAGAGAGGGAACAGCGCCAAAACTAGTAAATGTTTTATAAATTCTGCTTCTATTAATCCTTTAAAATTTATGTAATAACATTTTCATTTCTTAGATATCTGGTGACTCATGTTCATGGTCGGGCGTGGACTATGATTCAGTCAACAAAACAGTGACCATCAACTTCCCTGACAGTGAAACAGCTATGTACTTCTATGACAGCTGTGAGGTATGACATGTTTCATTTTTTGTAAAATTAAATATGTCTGTGCTTAACTACAATCCACCTGATGGTAAGTCGCGATTCAGTTCTGGATGGTAAACGCACTAGCCTAGTAAAAGCTTACTCACTCTTCTCTTGAAGACATCCACTCTAAAGCAAGAAATGTTCACAAGAAAGCCTTTTATTCTAGTGAATGTGGGAGTTGCCATTGCTATGTTAATGTCGGGACAGATATGTTAGTAAAAGTAGTTTCCTTAAATTCGATGAGCAAGCAAGTGTTTTATTGTTATATAATTCAATGTGTGGGTCCTGGTGGACTTTTGGACGGGAGTAGACAGGGAAGTGAAGATGAATAAGTCTGTCTTTGAGGTATTTCTTATGACACATCTGTTTGAGATATTTTACTGGTGGTATGATTCTTATCCAGGAACCCGTCTAGGCAGGTCCCACCGCAGTGCCAGTTATTCTACCGTCAAGGAGCATTGTGCAAACATCGAAATTTTTCAATTTGTAGGGTACTGTCACAGTAATTATTGAGTATATGAGTCTTAAGAATTGATGTGTCTCAGGGCTATGAGCACGGTGTGTGTAGGATATATTCTAGGTGACACAGCGTTTCTTAAGTGTAGACATTGCGCTTCCCATCTAGTAAACGATTTTAATCATCTCGTCACTTCCTTCCATAAAATATATGTTACACTACAATTACGACCAGTACTTGTAGCGTTATATATTTGTAATAAATATATACAGAAAACTTCTTTATTATTATTCAGTAAAAAATCTACTGCAGGACATATGTTGCTTTAGCGTTTACCCAAGGTATTTCTTGATTATTTTATTTGATGTAATGTCGGATATGGTTTAACTGCCATCAATTGCAGGCCATAAAATTTTTCTACTTTAAGTCGATTTTCTCAGGCCCCATAGGATAAAATGGGGTGACAGATAGTCTGCTAATGAATACACTATCTTTTATTTCAGACGAGCAAAGCTGCGACTTATTCTTCAACGGATCCTGAATCATAGAGCCTTTTGTAACTTAGTGTTTCTATATTAGATTTTGTAGGTTGGTTGTAATGAAATTGTTCTTACTGCACTATGGTTAAAACTAATAAATTGAATGATTCCTAGAATTTGATTCAAGTTACCTATTGTAAATAGTTTTTGCTAAATTTAGTACTCCATTTTATTTGAAATATACAGAAAATAATAATTGATGTGTGACAAATGTTAACAACCAAATGTTATCTCAAATAAAATATAAATAATAGAGAATCAATGACTGAACAAAAGTAAAAAATACCGGCCGGTTCTTTTTAACCAAGAACCATCTATTAATAAATTAAAGGGTTTAAGATCTTCATGTCGTCTAAATAATTTACAAAAATTTCACCTTGAGAAAAACAATTTGTACAATATTTAAATGGATCAATATTTGAACAGCTTGATGGTCAATTATTTTGCAGTCGGTTCATAAATGCCCATCAGTATGGGAAGTTATTCTGAAATCAACGGAAAATATGCCTTTTTAATGTAGACTTTCCGTTCACACTTTTTACGCTATTTACAATTTTTAAAAATTACCTAAATTAATATTGTGTTTCGTAATCTCAATAGAGCGAAATCGGCGAAAACAACTAATATCAAATGTGGAAAAACGAAAAAATGTTTCCATTAAAATATGTAACTCTTGATGTAAAAAAAATAACCGACGTTAAGCGTTAACAATAGCTAACATTAATTAAGTGATTATTCCATCTTAATAAAAATTTCGTGATAGTTGCGGAATAAATACTGAGTTTTATCTGTGTAAAGTAAAAGCAGTAAGTAACACATTCCATTTCGGCGTTTTGCTACAATTTATAAATGCAATTTAGACCAAACCAATTATTGCGCGATCTTGCCAATATGACACCAACTTTAGTTACATTTATTAATCATTGAAAATTTATAACGGCATTAACAGTTGATGACGACAGTTGATGCGGCTTATAACCATACTGACGAGTTACCATGACCATTTTAAACACTTTACATTCAATCTGAACGGAAAAAACGCTCAACATATCCGAAAACTAGTTTCATTATCAGTTATCAATTAACTTGGCTTGTAATTAACGAGTCTGAACTTTTTTGAAGTGAAATATTATTTCATAAGGTGATCATGCTGTCATTATGGTAAATCCTTATATGTTAAGCGTATATCATGTAAGTTGCTGAAGATCTGATCAATAATCTTCATTTTATTATATATTGGTAACTCAATTCAAACTGTTTAAAGTGATTTTTTTTTAATTAATAAAGTAATATAATATTGATCAGGTCTTTCTTATACGTAGATTATAATGATTGCGATTGATTGTCTACGTTATTTTTAATGGTCTCGAAAATTCATAAATGTCAGTAAATTGAATACAAATATTATTCTTGCAATTGTATTGGATGCCAGTATTTTTTCCTAATTGTACGAGTCAAGAAAGCTGTACATTTATGAATGTGTAATTTTGTGAATCAAAATATTTCTCTTAATTGAAATGAGAAAGGGACAATTGCTCGCCTATTATAAATTTGTTGTTATTACTTTATTTATGAAACGTATTCACAGAAACTGATAATAAAGCGAGAAGTTCCGTTTCTCATTTTAATTTGTGTGACAATCTAAACTTATTATCTTATATCAAGTGAATTAAATAATTAAGTAATCATCACTGTTGTTTTATCTCGATCCCGGATATTTTTACTTATATCGACCGTAGACTAAATTTTATAAAATAAATAAAAATCTTCATCCCATTCATTTTAATCACTTCTAGTGTGATGGTTATCAAATGACGTGACACATTTTTCAACATACAACAAACACATAATTCATTTCAATTGGATCACTAGTTTTCTCACAGACCGGAGCATCAAGATTGTAGTCGACGGTGCATGCTCGGACTCAAAACCTGTGAATGCTGGTGTTCCACAAGGCTGCGTGCTATCCCCAACTCTGTTTCTTCTGCATATCAATGATATTTTGCAAATTAGTAACATTCATTGCTATGCAGACGACAGCACTGGTGATGCCTTGTACACCGGCCGTGGTAATATTTCTCAGAAACACGTCGACGAGTACCGGAACATACTTGTGTCTGAAGTCGAGATTTTGCTACTCCTCATTTTGAGAGCACTCCCCTTGTTGCCTCAGCTAGCATCGGAATCCTTGGCGTTGACATATCGAGTGATGTTCAGTTCCGTAGTAATTTAAAGGAAAGGCCAAATTGGCTTCAAAAAAGCTTGGCGTGCTCAGTAGAGCGGGACAGTATTTCATGCCGACCCACCGCTTGCAACTTTACAAGGCGCAAGTTCGGCACATGGAATACTGTTCTGATCTCTGGGCGGGTGCACCCCAGTGCCAGCTCCTTCCATTTGACCGCATCCAGCGAAGAGCGGCTCGAATCGTCGACGACCAGGTTCTTTCCGATCTGCTTGATCCACTGTCCTTGCGAAGAGACGTTAAATCTCTGCGTTTTTCATCGTATGTACTTTGGGAAGTGCTTCGAGGAATTGTTCGGAATCATACCAGCCGCTGAATTTCACCATCGTACATCGCGGCAAAGCATTAAATTTCATCCATATCACCTCGATGGATGGCATTCCACAACTGTGCGCTTTTCGAGGAATTTTCTTCCACGCACGACCACTCTGTGGAACTTGCTGCCACCAGCGGTTTTTCCGGGTCAATATGACTTAGGGACCTTCAAGAAAAGAGCCTATTCCTTTCTCAAAGGCCGGCAACGCACCCGCGACTCTCTTGGTGTTGCGGATGTTCATGGGCGGCAGCGATCACTGAACATCAGGTGAGCCGCTTGCTTGTTTGCCCCCTCTTCTATAATAAAAAAACATGTTAAGAAGGTAATGTCGGCCTTAAAACTATTTCTACCGCAGCGCCATCTGTTACGTAACTACTGTCAACTCTGCAGGATCTTAGTGCCGTGAGTTTTACAGCTCAATCCGACATCCATTCATCTTTAGCCTCCTGCAAACGATGAATTAGAGAAAGTGTCGGATTTATTGTCAGAAACACTGGAACAATCAGTCCAGTCAGTAATATATCCAATCCGGAAAACAATAATTTGTGTGTTGCAAAATCATTGACCCGCGCCCATTGCTGGTAATCGTAATATAAGTCCGAGAGTTGGATGGTATTTTTGTATTAAAATCTCAAAAAAAAATACGTTGAGTTCGGTAGTTCTGCTGTCTGATGTTTTCAGTAATTGGACGTAGTTACGCAAAACGGAACCAACCCACAATATATCGAAAATAAAATTACTAAGATATATTTAAAAAAAATACTATCAGTAAATTTCTAGGATCAGGAGATATGGGTCCAGTGAGCGGCGGGAAAAATAATTCTTTGTTCCCAGATATTTAAAGTAGACCTGTAGATTCTGTTATGACTGAGAACTCCATTTAATAAATTTTGTGGGTTGGTTCTAGTTTGCATAACTACGTCCAATTAATATTTTTTACTAAGCGTATTCCTCATTTTCTTCATTAATAAATTGCAACCGTGCGAAGCCAGCGCGACACGCGCCAGCGTTTATTAAATAATATTTCTAAATCGATACAAATATTATAAATGCGAATGTAACTCTGTCTGTTTGTGAAGTTTTCTAAGATTCTATTTATGTAAGATTTGAAGATGGGTGATACAAAACGTATATTGAATCTATATATATCCGATGAAGCTGTAAAAGCCGAGAAGGCTAACAGCAATTACATCACCGAAAATATATAGTGAATCTATATATCGCTAAATCGTATATCGGCCTGTACTGAAACTATCCGTCGGGCGAAACACAATATTGCTCCATGAGATGCGCATCGCACCGATCCTCATATCGTAATATAGTTTCGTTTCGTTCGTTCCCCCAAACTCGCTATTCGTAATCTGTACAATTATAAACCATATATTTAATGATTTAACTCTGAAAATTGTTCATAACATTGTAATTTATATAATTTTGTGTATTGTAATTTATATACTTTTATGTGATTAGGATAGAAAGTTACAACCTTCGACCTTTATCTTGTAGCAATAATGTACCAGTTCCCTTAATTCCCAACTCAACCTTGAATGAACAAATTTTGAGCAAGTGACACATTTTTGTTTTTTCCTTCAAGGTTTTGAATGTTTTGGGACTTTAGCCGTGAAAGTAATTTATGATTACATTTCGGATTTAAGTTTAGTGTTTTAATGATGTGATCTGTGGAAGCTCAGGGGCCGGGGGCTCTCCATAAATTTCCTGATTTCGAATACCGTTTCCGGCACCTCCAAAATTGTTCTGCAATTTTATGTACTGATTTACCACGTGCTCAGCGGTAGAAATGATAGGCCTGTGCGCAGTAGTGCGACATTTTTAGGCTTATAATATTTATATAAAACAATTTGATTTTGTGAATCTATGTCTATGATGTAAATGTGTCATCGTCCTCGTCGTCGTTTAAACTATTACTAACCCACTCCATAGATTTTCACAAAAGTCAGTAGCTCTCGTTTTGGGGGGATTTCTCCATAGTTGCCCCGCTTGGCAGGCGGTTTGGCAACCGCATTTTATTTATTCAGATGCTCCCGGAAGATGATGTTGATCTCCAAGTTTTTATTTTCCCTCCGTCGTAAATGTGTATATAAGAAACTACTACAAAATCATCGTAACGTATCAAATACCGGGAATAACTATGCGCATCCGTAAATATAAATTTACAGTTTCAAAATGCGATATCCGTAGGTATATAGTTTTGATTTGATACTTTGCAAAACCTATATTACCCACGTCTAGTACGATAAGAAAAAAATATTTTTTATACCTTCATTCCGTGAACTTTTTGACCGCCCCTCGTACACCCATCCGGGTGACATTATTTGAGTGAATCACAGCTTCATATTTTGCGGCAGAGAGGGTGGGATGATCAATAAAAATGTTGGTATCAGCAGCAGGCTTACATTCCACTGAAATCCTGTTCGCCCAACACGTTTTATTAGTCACAAACGACATTCTTAATGTTGTTGTGGAAGAAAAATTTAAGTCCAAATTTAATGGGTTAATGGGAAGGAGTGCTACTCCTGAAGATAAGTCATCTGTTATTAATTTTACTAACGTGAACCAAAAAAGGTGAAGCGTCGTCATTATAATACTGAGATTTATTGTTAATAATCGGGATGGATATAGGATGATTGAATGGAAGGAAAAGTTTAGAGTGGGTTGGTAATAATTATTTTTTGGGGAGGAATGAACACTTACTTATTTACAATTGTTATAAATCACCACCTAGACGATTCAACTTAAAAGTAGATCAACGACACTAAAAAATAGGAAAAATGAAAGTAACAAGAATGACATTATCTCTCACTAACCGAATTCATATTTTTAACAGTAGCAGAATCTTTTAATGTAGCATTTGTGATATGTTTTATATAATTTAAATAGTGATACAGTGCTTCACTAGGAGAAAACAATGATTTTTTGTGTAATTCTTATCGAATATATAACTCATGTCACTCAATATCATGTTTTTAATCATTTATTTTTGCACCTGCGTGATTTAAAAATAGGGATACACCTTTTTATTATAAATTAAGCTTCAAATTGTTTAGATTCCTTCTGATTATTTTTATTTCATTTACAAAAAAAGAATTTGCCTTCCGGAGTCTTAGAGATGGCACTTTCAGTCATAATCAATAATAATGTTAGGTCTTTAAAGACGTTTTAACCACCTGGTTGACCGGTGACTGTTAGAGAATCAGTTTTGCCACCTTGAAAATTTTAAGGAGCTTAAATCCAGTTTAAAATATCGCATATGGAAAAAATACCATCAGATTTAGCTGGAATCCTAAATACGAATAAAAACCAATATTAGTATTAAATTAAAATAAAACTAATGTTCACAGCCTCGTTCACAGGTCGTTATTTCGAACGCAATAATCCTCACTCAAAATTTGGCATGGCAATATCGAGTATTCAATCCTACGATGACTATATGTCTGATAAATATATACATACATACAGTTTAGTTTTTCCCATATAAGGGGAAGGCAGAGGCCATTCACGTAGCCTAGTTTTAGCCCTCGCGGGAATCGAGACGTGACGGGTAGCAAACCACGTCGCCGCCATTTTGGTACAAGTCAAAAAGTTCTTACTGCCCACTGCGTTCCCACGAGCAGTATAGTGACAGCATTGCATATTCTGCACGAATAAAGACTGTTGATACAATACCGGAAAGAGGTAGGTGCAATTCTACTCTGCCCGACACCTATCTGATGTATGAGTAGACTAATATAAAAGATAATGGAATTTGGCAATGGTAGGAGATTTCACACGCATAGAGAACATTGTTACTAAAAAACATATAACATTAAAAAATCGCTAAGAATTACTAAAAATTATTTCATTGCTAAATGATGAATAAACCGGCACCGCTGAAGCGACTGTAGCACCGCCCAAATTTCGACGGAATCGAAGGCTTTCTCATAGTGCACATACGCCAGACATAGCGGAAGATTGTACTCATCGGTCTTTTGTACAATCTGGCGAAGGGTATGTATGTGGTCTATGGTACTATAGCCTTTTCGAAATTCGGCTTGTTCGGGAGGCTGGAAGTCGTCGAGTCTGCTTGAGAGACGATTCGTTATGACTCTCGAAAACAGCACGTAGACGCGGCTTAGAAGCGATATCGGTCTATAGTTCTTATCGCCCTTCTTGAAGAACAGGACAACCACACTTCTACTCCACGCTTCTGGCGTAGCGCCGCCCCGGATGACGGAATTAAAGATCTTCTGAAGTACTACTAGTATCGGTTTTCCACCCGCTTTCAGAAGCTCTGCTGTGATTCCATCCTCACCCAGCGCTTGCCATTCTTAAGCTGTTTGAGAGCCATAGTAATCTCGCTCAGACTGACGTCCGGGATATCATCGGAATAGTGTCGGACGAGATTTGCTCTTGGGTCGTTACTCACACTAGTGTGTGGCTCCAACGATGATGTGTACAGCTGTCCGTAAAATCTCTCGATCTCACTCAAAATCTCTGCTCTGGCGGAAATGACGCCGCCGCTGTCGATCCTCAACTTAGTCAGTTGGCTCTTTCCGGCAGACAGATCCCTGGCAAAAACCTTGGAGCCTTGGTTTCGCTCTATCGCTTCCTCAATACGAGCTGTATTGAAGTTGCGAAGGCGTTGCCGCATATATTTGGAAATCTGTCTGTTCAGTTGCCGATATGCTGACGCATCAGTTGAGGACTGCAGCCTCATTTCTCGCCTAGTCTCTATGAGATTGAGAGTGTGGTCGGAGAGTTTCTGGATCTTTTTTGTGCGGTCGGTCTTGCAAAACTTTGCCCCCACCTCATGGACAGTTTCTACGAGCCTCTCGTTCATATTGTCCACTGTAAGGCAATCTTCCAGGCACTGAAAACGATTTTACAATTCGATCTCGAAGCTTTCGGGGTTTTGGATAAGGGCACGAGATGGACGGAGCGTCACTACCGGTTTTCACCCTAGCGATCACAGAGACATCATTGAACAGCAGTTGTTCGGTCGTCATGATGAAGCGATCTCATTTTTGATGAAACCGTCCGGGCTCATCCAGGTCCACTTTCTGTGGGGCCGCTTTTGAAAGAGAGGAGTTTATCATAATGAGTCCCTCCTCCATAAAGTCGGCCAGCTGCTGGCCCCTTTGGTTCCGTTGCCCTATTCCGTATTGCCCCACTACCAGCTCATCGTCTTTTTTCATGCCCAGCTTTGCGTTAAAGTCTCCCATCAACACCGTGTATTGAGTTTTGGAGGAATGTATGGCTCTTGATATGTCCTCATATATTACCTCCACCTCATCATCAGGATGTGCCGAGGTAGGTGCTTATACCTGTATGACCTTCAGCGAATACCGTTTGGATATTCTGAGTATAAGGTACGAAACCCTAGTCGACACACTCCCGATCTTGACAACGTTGTTAATGAGAGACTTGTGGATGTGGATGATAAACCCGACACCTCCTTGGGACAGATGGTCGCCCTCCCGGTGGTAGAACAAGTTACCGGATTCAAGGATTACCGTGTCCTCCCTCTGTCTTCGGACTTCAGATCCTATAATATCCCAACGTAACTTGCTCACCTCCTCTTCCAGCTTCAAGATCTTCTCGTCGGTCCTCAGCGTGCGTGCGTTGAATGTTGCCAGGTCCAGTCGTCGGTGGTGGTAGCAAGATCTCCTCCTCCGGAGATTCTTCGCACCCCCTGCCCCGCCGTTACCATGACCGCTACCGTAGCCAGGACTAGCGGGGCCGCCGGAGACTAGGGACTGTTGTGTTCCAACTCTCATTTTGGGGGGATTTGCCATAGTTGCCACGCTTGGCAGGCGGCCAGCCCGCCTGAAACATAAAAAGAAACAAACCGCAGTTTGTTTATTTTGATGTTTCAGGAAAACGCTGGTGCCCATCTCCTGGTTTTCATTTCCCTCTGTCGTCTTTTACGACACCCACGGGATGAGATGGAGTGGTAGACGCTCTTATGCCGCTACCACACGGCAAGTAATATATACATCATCACTTTCCATGTTTTAATTTTAATAGCCGAAAAAACACATACATAACCTCAACACAGAAATTTGGCGTTTAATTGCAGTTATTGCGTTTCGTTCTGAAATTCGCCACGCTGCGCGACGGTTGCGTTCCAAGCATAGTTAGTATAAAATTAATAAAATTAGCGATAGAAATACAGTATTTTTCGTACTATATTATTTTCTACAATATGTACTACAATTGACTAAAATATAGTACGATACTATATATTATAGTACGGCTGACAACCTTAGCCTATATACATTAAATGTAATGATTATGAAGTTATATAGAAAAGAATTGAATTTAACAGACATCAAAGAGTATATAAAAACTGTGTTTAATGTATAGTTTGACTATTACTTATCTATAAACATCAGATACGTAATATATTCTACAATATAGAACAGTAGTTTCTGCTGTCAGTCAAAATATTTCTGTAAAGCTGATTTCGATTTTGCCAATTAAAAAAATAAAGATGTCTCTTTATTATTTTATCGGACCGAAATTGATACTCACGCTGCATACCCTCTGCTTCCTTCCATTTCGTGAGTCAGTCAAAATTCCTACATAATTTTAGTCGATTGTAGTTTATGGTGCCATCGATTATTGGCCATTCTTTTTTTTTAAAATTTAACCGTTTTATATTGCAGGGATATTGTTGTGTGCATCGCTAGTTTCTGTAATGTACTGCAACGTTCACAATGCCAACAGTGAAGACAGTTCTCATGTTGAAGTAAGGGCCGTGTTTATTGACTGCGAGCTTAACGTAAGTTTTAAGAGAACGACCCATAGGGAATATTGGTTATTTATGTGTGACTAGGGATTCCAGCCATGATGAGATGCCACCACACAGCACTGTTTGTCGGCATAATAAATACTTTGTTAGCTACTTAGGTAGACTAAACTAATAACAAAATTGTATGCATTCATTCTTTATTGTATTGATGATGATGAAGTCCTCCTGGCCGATTGTTGACTCCGGCGACCACTTCTTATCCCCATTCCTAACCCCATACAGATTGTTATGAAATGATTGTGAATTTTTAGTAGATATGAAAACGTGAGGCGCATGCAATTGATAATTATCACCTAAGTCACTTTAACAATGTCATTGCACTATAAATGATACGAACTGTTGTGTGAGTTTTCTCAACAACAGCTACAAGCACACAGCCAAGAAAGCGAGTTAATTTCGGATTTGCCAACACTTCATTAAGATTATTAGTAAGGATATTAAAAGTAATGATATGCTTTTAGATTTTGAAACTGGAAACTATAATTTTCAAATAATATTATATAATATAATTTTTACATATTAGATTTAAGTACCTAAAAGTTATACAATTTCACACTATCATACATTAAGGCGAGATGGACTTAGCATCTAAAGTAAGTAACAGCCTTTAAATATTCCACTGCTAAACACCGGCCCTCTTACATTTCTGAAGGGGTTTTGGAGCCGCATAGATGCCGACTCGCTGCTCCAGCGCGGATTGGTAGACCACAGAATATTCGAAATATTCTTATCCCTCAGATATACAGGTTTCCTCACTTCACTTCAACGCTGAAAACGTGGTAAATCAGCGCTTACAATTTTCTTTAGATTTGATCAATATAATTTAACGATGGAAAGGAAGTTCGGAATGCAAAATATAAAATGGTGTATATCACCTAGTTTTCGAAGAGCACCACCCGTCCTCCCACAGTAGCGTGCACAAGCAAACTAACACCGAGAACCGACACCAGATACCCTTCACCAGACTCTGTCTGTCAAGACAATAACACTTGATAATGCCGAGTTTTGAGGTGAAATACGTGTTATGGTCTCGACTTGTGTTGTTTATTACCTAGTGATAGTGGTCGAGGGTATCTGGTGGCGGTTTCCGATGGCGGTGTTACTTCGCTTGTGCTGTTCGCTTTACGACGAGCGGTGCTCGTCAATAAATATTAATATACACTATTTTATCTTGGCACTTGGATCTTGGCACATTAAGTTCCTTTCCTAAATTGTGATGTATTTAGGCAAAGTAACGCCTGATTCTATTGACTAGATTAACTACAATATCATTTATAAATAAATAAAAGTAAAGTGACCTTAAATTAATATTTTTTTAGAAGGTTGTTGATATCTCTTGACTTTTGAAGGAAATGAGAGATGCATCATGCGATAATGATAATACACGGTTTCAACGTGAAGAGTTGTTCAAACATAATGTGTTGCAAGATTGTAAGAAGAAATTAGCTTTAACTGTCAAGATGATCAGCGAACCTGGAGTTAGTTTAAATTCATTTTACATTAATTCGTATTAAAACAAATCATTATCGGTATTTATAAATCCACTGATAAACGTAGACTCCAAGAAAGTGTAAAAAGAAGGAAGGTCAGGTCTTTTTTAATAGAAGTAAGTGACTAGACAACCAAAACTTTCACTTGATGGTAAGGGCAACGTCTGCTCATAAATGCTGTGTCACCCAGAGCATTTCTGTGTAGCACTACACTGCGCCCGTCTCCCTGCGACATCAGTTCTTAAGTCTCATATGCCCAGAGATTACACTAGTTCTCAGTGCCCTTCGGAGCGAAACACAGTAATGTTTACAAACTACTGCTTCACGGCAGAGTAACTGGCCTGGGGTGATACCTACCTAGACGGATTCCTCATAGAACTTCTACCACTATTAAAACCTTCAGACCGAAACTGAATAATGTTATCGTACTCGAAAATGCCATATTACTAATATGTGGGATTTTTGCGTTCGATTTAATTGTATGCATTTTCCGTATAAAATTGACCGTCAGAGCTTCGATTAAAGAAAATCGTGCGTAGTGTGTTATCATTAAGAGAAAAAGTTTGTATATTCCCCTATCTTATGTTTATATTACATAATATAGTTCCTCGGTTTAGCTTCGAAGTGTATGTATATTGTTTGTGGTGTAAGAAATGTATTAAGTATCTCGAAAAATTAATGTTATGTGTATTGGTTAACCATAATCTAAAAAATACACAGTGCTTTGTGCATTAAAATAATGCCTGTAATGTTTACGATAAGCAAAGCATAGTCTTGACAAATCATTAAATATCATTTGGCAAGCCTGCTATTACATCGTCGTTGATAGTCCAATACCGCGTAACTAGCATTGTTAAATACCGCGTATGTACACGCAAATTTTACAGGAGACCCAAAAAACTATTTTTTTAAAAAAACTAATGAGCCGAATTTAGAATGATCTGGTGTTTAGGATAATATTTTTCTTCTTTAACTAATGCAATAATTTTAAACTAACAATTTCCAGTAGTTTGTTCACAAAATCACTTATGCAGTATAGTTTCAAACGGCTCTGGATTACTGGATCTGGATACTTACGCGAAATTGTAAATAAAATAAAATAGCTATATCAATCAATAAGCTCATATAAATTATTCCAGTCAATATTCTTAATCATTTTTATCATAAACTATTCTATCACTATAAAAAAATTAAAGTTAACGTCCAACAAATAAGAAAAATCTGTTAAAATAATCTCTTATGTTAACAATATTCTTGATCTAAGAAGACATCAGCCTCAAAATTAACACAGCCAACAAATAACGAAAATAACGTATCTAATTAAAATCTGTCTTTAGATAAATCTAATGAAAATATAAACGAGAATGTGTTATGTACAGCAGTTTGTATTTTGTATTAGAGGGTAGACCGCAAACAAAGTCTAGGCACTTTGCCTTGTATTGTAAGTAAAATATTGGAATGGTCGGTGTTAAGTCGTTCTGGATTTCTATCACCTAGCCAGTAGCGGACAGTCCATTCTTTAATAACCAGCGTAGAGATAAATGTTTTAAGACACATCCTTTTTTATTGCTGTCTATTTTTAGGTTATACTCTTTACTACAGAGGCGCCGAGAGGCATTTTCTGTTGTTTTCTGTCCACCATTGAAGAGACAAATATCTTTTTCTCTTCCCATGACATTGACCAAAAATTGTCAAATATTTTCTGTGTCATTTCTTCAGTTATATACGTGCAATACTTATTTTAATATAATACCATTATTAACATTACAAAATTATTACAAAACGAGACAAGAAGAGATTTCATTATAACCGCGTAAGTATAATGTTAAAATTTTAAGAATTCCACAATTTATAAATAAAAAACAACATAATTTACTTTAGTCATTATAATACAAAATAAGTATATTATGCTTTAATCAAAAATAAACCATTAAATATATTAAAAACCTGTTTTCCGTCGGAGCATTACACAAATCCTGTCACACTCTTAGCAATTTGCGCAGATACACGAAATGCATGTCTTGTTCAACGACAGACCCGTGGTATTGTTATTCAATTACACGTTTTCTTAAAAGTCAATTCAAAAATGTGTTAAACTCGTCGATGCCAATCATTATCAGTTATCTACAGCCGTAAAATCTAAATTTTGATTTTTTTGGATTTTTGAGTGTTTTTGTGTGTAACAATGTTAGTTACGCGGTATGGGACTATCAACGACCACCTTTTTTTTATCATTTCAGCATATTTTAGTCCACTGTTGGCCTCCCCCTTAGATTGCCACAAAACACGGTCCTGAGCCACTTGCAGCCATCGACTTTCCGCAAAATCGTACAGGTCGTCGCTCCATCTAGTCGGGGGTCGCCCCACACTGCGTTGGCCGGTACGAGGTTGCCACTCGAGGACCTTTCTTCCCCAACGGTTATCGGTTCTACGAGCTATATGGCTGGCCCATTGCCACTTCAGCTTGCTAATTCTTAGGGCTATATCGGTTAATTTAGTTCTGCTGCGGATAACATGGTTACGGATTTTATTACGCAGAGAAACTCCGAGCATAGCCCTTTTCCATAGCTCGCTGAGCGACTCTGAGCTTCCTCATGCGGCCCGCAGTGAAGGACCACGTCTCTGTTCCGTATGTCATCGCTGGTAACACGCACTGGTTGTAAACTTTCGTTTTGAGACATTGAGGTATAGTCGATGAGAAGATGTGACGCAGTTTCCCGAACACTGCCCAGCCGAGTTGGATCCGTCGATTGACCTCTTGGTCGAAGTTGGACCTACCTAGTCCGACAATCTGTCCTAGGTATGCGTATTCGTCAACAACTTCGAGCGTAGTGTTTCCAACAACAACCGGTATAGGTGTGACATGAACGTTAGACACGATCTTCGTCTTGTCCATGTTTATCTTAAGACCTACCCGTTGGGAGACACTATTGAGGTCATTGAGCATAGTGCTCAGTTCCTCCAGCGATTCTGTCATTATGACTCTATCGTCGACAAATCGAAGATGAGCGACGTATTCGCCATTGATGTTAATACCGTATCCTTTCTAGTCCAGTAGCTTGAAGACATCTTCCAATGCAGCGGTGAAGAGGTTCGGGGGTAGGACATCATACTGTTTACACATTTCTGCAGTTGGATAGGTTTCGTACTCTGGTTCTGTACTCGGATAGCCATCGTAGCCTTATTGTACAAACACTGCAGCACTTCGATATACCGACAGTCAATTGGGCACCGCTGAAGGGACTGAAGCACCGCCCAATTTTCGACGGAATCAAAGGCTTTCTCATAGTCCTCATACGCCAGACATAGTTGGAGATTGTACTCTTCTTGCGAGACGATTCGTAATGACTATCGAAAACAGCACATAGACGCGGCTCAGAAGCGATATCGGTCTATAGTTCTTCAAGAGGGCATTATTGCTCTTCTTGAAGAACAGGACAACCACACTTTTTCTCCGCGCTTCTGGCGTAGCGCCGCCGTGGATCACGGAATTAAAAAGCTTCTTAAGGACTAAAAGTACCGGTTTTCCACCCGCTTTCATAAGCTCTGCTGTAATTCCGGCGCTTTGCCATTTTTGAGCTGTTTGAGAGCCATAGTAATCTCGCGCAGACTGACGTCCGGGATAACATCGGAATAGTGTCGGACGAGTTTTCCTCTTGGGTCGTAATTCTCACACCAGTGTGTGGCTCCAACGACGATGTGTACAGCTGTCCATAAAATCTCTCGATCTCACTAAAAATCTCTGCTCTGGCGGAAATGACGCTACCGCTCTCGGTCCTCAACTTTGTCAGTTATGTCAACGACGATATGTTGTTTTTTAATTCAGCTTCTTTTTTTACACTTAAAATCTGTGTTTTAGAAAAGCTCAGGCGATGAGTACATTCCAATTGAGCACGTATTCGATGGGTCCAAAAAGAAGAGAGTCCGGTTACTTGATCCATTTGTTCTGCGCTTACGCCGAGCACAACCATTGCAAGCCTATAAAATTCGCCGGATTGATGTAAGGTTTTTTGCGCTCCTGTTCAATTAAGTTTTAAAATTAAGTTTTCATGTTAGCTTAAGATAAATTAACCAAAATAAATTGTCCCCATCCGTCGTTCAGTATTTTTTTAACACTACTGTTACATTACATAATTTTTTTTATTATTTATAAGCTAACTGTACCGATGCCTTCGTCTAAGTTTTTATTTAAATTTTCGAAACGTCTTAAAAAAATTGCTGTTCAGAACCGAGTCACGCATTTTTAACCGATGATGACACAACCGGTTTATTTCAGATATTTTTTAGCAGCTGACTTTTTAGTGTGCCCGTATCATTGATATACAAGAAACCTAACATATAGGAAAAGTTATAACAAAAAATGTAAAAAGATCACCTCTGAGACATTAAAAAAGACATTCCAACTTTCATTAACTAGTAACATTGTGAGCGTGCGCATGGAGGATATAAGTATTTGGATTCTTCGACAGCTAATTTGTCCGAAAAATTTAATTTCTTGTCATCTCACGCCAACCGTATCTTCTATATAAGTGTGATCAACGGACCAATAATCAAGATCGCTCGATGCGGTCATCCATTTAAATACGCTTTAACCGGTTAATTTAACGGAAAGAAACCGGTTTTCTTATTTACCGTTAAACCGAAACGAAACCGAAACCATAACCAACAATCGTTTCGGTTTGGGATCAACGACCGAACCGGTTTGGAAATTTCACCGGTTTCCAAGCCCTGCTTTTATACTCTTAAAAGAGGACGCCGCTAAATATGTATCTACACAAATTTAAAGAGTATAACTTATTATTTCAGACTGTGAGCGGTATTTTAACAAACTCAGATGAGCTCAAGTTTCACAAAATAAACAAATATGTACGTAAGAATTATATATTTTTAGATATACATAAAAAAGATATTATCTCGAAGACTTGGCTAGAAGTGTATCTGATCAATTCGATAGTTATTATTATAAGATTAAAAATGAAAATATCACGATCTTAAAGATTAGTTCAACCTCTGATTTGAAAGGGTTACGACTCGGAAATGCAATGATTAAGGAGGCGGCTATTTTAAAAATAAATGTTATTTTTTACGTTACGTTATAGACTAGGATGAAATTTTACCATAAAACAGTAATAAAATAAAACAATAATAAATAATCTGCAATTTGAGGTAGAGACAAAATTAAATAACAGTGTACTAAATGTTACGAGGAGTCGGGGTTGGTCAATTCGGTTTTGTGACAGTTTTCCAGATATTTTAATATGTTCATTATTCATATATATAATTTTAATATATTTATTCAATATTTCATATATTCTGTTTTAAACAAAAAACAATATTTATTAATTTTTCAAGTCTTTTTGCCCCGTCCCAATCCATAATTTAAATAGTTATAGCCGGACAAATAATAATACACATTTATTCGGCTACCGGATGAATAGTGACTTCGTTGTGAATATGTGTGTGTACCTATGTCTCAGAGTGATGGGCACAGTGTAGTGACACACAGAAATTTTTAGGGTGACACAGCATTTGTTATGGGCAGACGTTGCACTTACCATCAGGTGAACGTTTTGCTCGTTTCATCACTTTATGCAATAAAAAAAATTATGTATTTTTATTCTAGAATCAGAATCACGTGCGGCGTTACTCACAAACATTTGCCCATAAGACAGATGGTTACAATATTCAGTCATTGCACACAATGGATCGCAAAAAACGCGATCAGGCCATACGGGATAATAGAGTTGGTGACACATCTAGCATTCCTTTATTGTACTCCCAAGGTAATGTTCAAAAATTCAAGATTGTTAGTTTAAAAATATTTTTATACGATTCAGAATTTGTAAAATCAACAATATTAATTGCTTGCATTTTTATTTTTTTATTTGATAAAGTGACGAGCCGAGCAAAACGTTCACCTGATGGTAAGTGCAGCGTCTCCTAACAAATGCTATGTCACTCAGAACATTACTGTGTGGCACCACATTGCGACCGTCACCCTAAGATATCAGTTCTTAAATCTCATATGTTCAGTGATTACACTAGCACTCAGTGCCCTACAGACTAAAATACAGTAATGTTTTCACACAACTGCTTCGCTGCGGAATAACTGGCCCTGAATGAATTAAATAATAATTCCTTAACATGAAAAGGCAATCTATAATATTGTTAAAGGATTAACTTTATTTTCCATAAGCCTAAATCTCCCATAGATACGGGAATATCAAACGATGTTTTTTACTGGCAGGACTGTAAAGTATGACATTGGGCTTTAAATCAGTTTTTGTGTTATTAATAAAAATATCAACACAGAAACAATAAACTCGCACATAAAAAAAGTAGGTCCGCTTACTCAAATGCTAAACAGAAACAAATGAATTAGTCTGAAAACGAGTTTTTGCCTTTTAGCGCTAACCGCGCGGCGCGGCGCAGCGCTCAGACGTATCACCAAGTAGAACTAAAAACAAACATTGGACCTCAATTGAAACTTCAGGGAATTGAATTATAAGATATTAAATACGTTGCTAAATATTATTATTTAATAGTATTTATACAAAATTGTGATTAAAAAAAATATTTATTAAACGCCGCTTGTCGGCTGTGTTTTAATTGACATAACTGAGTAATGAACCTACCATTGACAAATATATTGATAGTAATACAATTTTTCATAAATCCACCCTTTTTTCCCATATAAGGGGTAGGCAGAGACCACATCCGTAGCTCACTTTTCACCCCCGCAGGAAACGAGACGTGACGGGTGGCGAAGCATGTCACCGCCATTTTGGTACGAGTTGAAATTCTTGCGATCCATGAGTAGCTAGCCATTGGCACGGCAAGCACTGGCTTGGCGGAGAGGATTAGGTAGGAAATGGACATGGTATAGGGAATGGGAAGTATGTAAAGGAACTATAAGGTGTAAGATACTAACTACTAGCTCTTAACATTAGCTCGGAAGGCCGGGGTCGCTTACCCGGTACTCTACCGTATTTGCCGGACAAGGCAGCTCGGTCAAGTACTTCCTCTAATTAAAAGCATAATATTGCTCAAAAGTAACTTCCCTAACTTCCCTAACCGTAACATCCCTATAATTGATTGAACCAATAGTGCAAGACCGGTTCGAGCCCTTGTAACAACAAGCAGTTTTTTTTAAATAAATTACTGAATTTCAACCTTAAGAAGGCTGATTTAGAAGAGCTTTGAAAAGAAAAGCAAGTCTTATTATATTTTTGGATTAAGAATATTTAATTAAAATTAATACTTAATCTCTAGCTTCTCTATCAGTTTCTGTGCATGTTTCCTTCTTTCATTTTCAGGCTGATCCTCGAGATTTCCTATTTCATAAATTAACCCTTTAATTAGTTAAAATTTATTTTTGAATTAGGCAATTACTTTAGAAGTTCTTCTGAATCCTGAATTCATAAATGACGCTACTGCAATATAAAGTTTCGTCCCTTATTTTACCCCCTCAGATCAGAGATCAGATCAATTTCCATATTTATAACATCAAAAATATCGCACTTCTAATACAAAGTTTCGCTCTTAATTTTTCGTCCAAAGGGAATTAATTTCCAAAAACGTTGATACAACTTATGTTATTTATAAACAGAAGTCTAAACACCAACTTCCATATTTATATACAAAATTTCATCCACTATTTAAACCCCTTCGGCGATGAATTTTCATAAAATCCATTCTTAGTGTCCACTTTCGTTATATAAGAAACTCCTGTGCAAAACTTCGTGCTTCTACACCCACCCAGTGTTCCAGTTTTATTAAGTAGATTTAGTAATGTGGACAGAACAGACGACAATATCTGGTTATCAATCAAAAGATTATATCATCATAACACATTTTACGTCTGATGTCACAGGTCAAAAAAGCACAATTTTGACTTGGAGAAACTCATCATAATTCATACATCATAAATGTGACAGAACGAGCAAAACGTTCACCTGATGGTAAGTGCAACGTCTGCCCATAACAAATGCTGTGTCACCCAGAACATTTCTGTTTGATACCACACTGCGCCCGTCACCCTGAGACATCAGCTCTTAAGTCTCATATGCCCAGTGATTACGCTAGCTCTCATTGCCCTTCAAACCGAAACACAGTAATGTTTGCACACTACTGCTTCACGGCAGAATAACTGGCCTTGGGGTGGTACCTACCTAAACGGATTCCTGCATAGGAATCCTACCACCAATAAAAAAAATTGGTTAAAGTTATATGAAAATCAGCACATGCATGTGTTATGTATATTCGTTATTTGTACACAGTGCAAATAACAAATATTACAACTTTTCTCTGATAATGTCTGCCTGTCTTATATTGACTGTGTTGACCACACGTCACGATAATGATAGGATATTTTATAAAGATGAACATACTGATACTGTTATTGGCAAAGCACCCTCTATTTTTTATAAGCAACAGTCAAGAATAATCGTAGTCATGATTGTCTTCTGTGCATATTTCAGTTTTTATTTTAGTCTCAAAGTCGTCGTCAATTTCAGACTGGTCGTTTGTTTTGATAATATTGTCATTTGGTGAGTTACGGTAATCTTGGCTGGAAAGTAATTCTTCTGCCTCAATTATAACTGCAAATATTTTTTTCTTCACTTGTGTTTGCAGCCATTGGGGCATCGTTTTTGTACTTGTTAATATGCAGCTGAAAAATAAATCCAAAGCATCTGCTTCCTGTTGAGTTTCGTTAACTTTTTCTACACAGAGACGTTTTTCGGGGGTCCATATAGTTGGATTTTCTGTGGTGCCTGGTGTCAAAATATTCTGTTCGGAATTTTTTGGACTAGTACTGGGTACATTTTCTAATTCTATGTTTTCTGTTATTCTATATTTCATGTGTGGTTCAAGAAATTGCATACATTTAGCATATTTCCATGTTGTAATTTGGGCGGGCAATAATTTGTTTTTACCGAGCTTCGCTCGCTTTAGCGCATCTCTATGGTTGTCTCGAAGTTTCTTCCACTCTGTTTTGGCGGCTTGAACTGAAAAGAGATAAAAAATATAATTAACTCCTAGTCCCATAAACGTATAAAAATTGTTTGAAATTAAGAAAAAATAAAGTTTATAAAAGTATATTCGTATTATTAGCTCTCTGATAACAATAACCCTTTTTAACCGCTTTTAAGGCCTTATTTTAATGTGACTCTGCGTTGGGCGCAATGAGATTAAATTTAAATGTTGAATTTGAATGCAGCGTTTTATTACATTCTTATAAGTTAATATTTATGGATTATTAAACAGAATATTTCTGTGTGACACCACACTGCGCCCATAACCTTGAGATATCAGTTCTTAATTCTCATATGCCCAGTGATTACACTAGCTCTCAGTGCCCTTTAAACCGAAACACAGTAATGTTGGCACACTACCGGTTCACGGCAGAATAACTGGCCTTGGGGTGGTACCTACCTTGACGGATTCCTGTATTTGTAAAGAGCGATGGAAAGAAAACGGCGTCATGCGGTTTCGTGCTTTCAATAATCCATAACCATAATATGGATATTATTATTTTTTATTTTATTTAGAAAAATCTCTTAACTCCGTTGTATTATTATTTTCTGTTTACAGAGACATTTTCAGTACCAGTTTGAATCTGAATAACTCGTGTAATTAAAAAACAAAATTAAACAAAATAGGCCACTGCCGTAAAAACTGAAATTTATGAAATAACAGTGTTTTTTTTTTGGTATTCAAATCAATCGTAGTAGCAAAAATTCAAATATCCTTTTTTTTAAATTATAATCATTATCATTAGTCTGGTTTTCATATCTTTCAGCATTCCGTGCAATGTATTTTTCTGTATAAGTTTACGTAAATGTGTACTGTGTGCGACCAAATTGCCTATAGAAATTTTCGCTTCAAAATTACTTAGGAACCAGAATTATTTTTAATATTGTTACACATAACAGTACGTTATTTATTATAAATTCAAAGTTCTTAAATCATTTATATGAAAATATAACATAATTATCAATTAACATCATATGTTACAAAAAATGACTATCACCGCAAAATCATAGATAAAATGAATATTCTATTTACTATTATTATTATAAAAAATATAGCAGGTTAATAAAAAAATTATATGTACATTATGATTTCAAAATAGTAACAATTCAATATCTGGTACAACTCTGGTAGTTTGTGTCTTGTACACAACTGTTGGTTTTGATAGGCGGGATTCGAACTTAGGGCCTAATAGGTTGATGTTTTATCGCAAAATGGATATTTTTTGGAATCCCTCTTTTAAATGTTCCTTTTATATGTGCATTGCGTTAACCTGCGTTCATAACTTTCGTTTTTACTATAATCAAACTTTTCACCAAATTGGGAATAAAACAACAAACTGAAAGGCTACATAAATCATCTCCTTTTGTTTGAAGATGGCACATTCATTTTATTAATAGACGTTATCTTTTCGTGTACCTAAGCGTGTAAGTACTCGTAATCAATGTTGACACTTCGTAGGTGCCTATGCACCACATATATCTCGAAATGTCATGACTTATTTTTGGTCACCTCAATTATAACATCTAACTTGGCGAACATGACATTTAAGTATTATAACATTCATTTATATTCGTGTTACAGATACATTTTTAAAGTACTGTAGATCTGTATTGAGTATAATGAGGAAATAACAGTAAATTAGGTGCATGTAAATATGTACTCACTGTTTGGAATTGACTTGTTGTTGTAATCTTCTACTACGCGTCGCCATGCCTTATCTTTTACGAGCATTTCGCGATAATCGCGGTGTAAGGGGTTCCAAAGACATGGGTGTTGACGAACGCCTTCTATGAAAGCTTCCATTGCTGTTATAAATATTTTATTATCCCGTCTACGGCCGTTCGGTAACGATAACAGTTCGTTAAGCACACTGACTAGGGGTGACCGGCCTCGCACAGCCTCGCTTCTCCTCGCGCGTGTACGTTAACTCCGCCCGTTCCCTTTCCCCGCACTACAGCGCGACGCGACGACGCTCCGTTCTTGGACCGGTTTTATTAAACTTTTCCAACTACTCAATTCACAGTAAGTACCTGTATTTGCACCGCTTTGTCGAATTGTATTGAATATTTCTCGATACAAAGCAATTTAGTAAGTTAAATTTATGAAGACATTTTACCTAGCTTAAAATGTATTCATAAATTGCATTCGAAAACCTGATAGAAAGTATAAAGTCGTGCAGGGTATGCATTTTCATTTTTTAAAATAATGTAAGTCAATAGTGTGTAAAATAGAGAAATAAAAATTACAAGATGAACATTAAATATTAGATTATAATTTATAAAGGATGTACTTTACCCATCTAGGTCAAACTAATTGTCTGGTTTGTACTACTAGTAGTTGCTTGACGTAGAAATTAAAAATACAATATATTTTAACAAGAGTTAAAGAGTAAATGCAAATGAAACATTATCTATGGTGTCCTCTTGGCCATTTTCCTATAATGTGGTCTGAACGCAGCGACAATCTCCGAATACTATCCGAAGCTATCAACTGCGAAGGAGAATAGGTACAAGTGTAGGCGCCGACACATAGGCACCCGTCTTAACGTACCTGTGCCCGATGTGACGCTTACGCCATCAGATCTCAGGCTAGAATACAGTGTCAGAAACACGGGGGCGACCACAACACGACCAGGCCCGCTAGGCTAGGATTCGAACTCAAGGCCCGCTGCGTAGAAGTCAGGAACTCTGATCACTGCGCCACACGGTCGTCAAATTATATTTTTCTATATTGAGTAGCAAAAGTTTGGCATCGTCTTTGGATCGCGTCGACTAGAACTTGACCTCCCCGCGTTGATGATTTTTTATTTTAGACGCCGTGACTATTATGTAGGTCCATAAGATTTAAATCGGATTGAGATCAAGCAAGTTTTTTCGGATAACACGCGGGAGATGTATATTTTTTTATTTAGAAAAACCGACAGCGTTACATATAGTCATACAAGATATTTAAAATTACTAGAAAGTTCAAGTAAAAGTTTCCATTTTTACATTTCCCTTTTTTACTTTAAACTAAAACTATGTACTACTATTATTATACAATATCAAGTAATAAGGTATACCATGAATATATATATTATTTTTAATTACAATAGCAGTCGATTTTTATTTGTTTCAAATTGTTTGTTTTTTATTTAAAACTATCCAAGGATTAACGTTTCTTAAAAAATATATAACAATATATGGACTGCTTTAATAAATTTTTCAAAAACTAAAGATATCGGTATTACATACAGTATTTCTAGTGTAAGTAATATGGTGACATATAGCATTGCAAAGTTTGCTCTAATCATAATACATACATACAGTTTCCCATATGAGGGTTAGGAAGACGGCCACTCACGTAGCCCACTTTTTGCCTTCGCGGAAGACGTGACGGGCAGCGAACCTCGTCGAAAAAATTTTTCGACTTTTATCAAAATGGCGGCATTTTGGTAAAAGAATTTCTTACTCCCTATTGCGTTCCCACGAGCAGTATAGTGACATCATTGTATATTAAGATGTGATTTTCCACGAAAATAGGCTGTCCGTACAATACCTTAGTCACCTCTTACCACTCTTCGGTAGGAAAGACGTAGGTGCTATTCTACTCTGCCGACACCTATCGGTTAATCATAATACTCCTTTAAATTACTTGAATCAGCTTGTAGATATATGCAGTCTTGCTTATTTCATAAAATGTGATATTGAATTGATTGTTTATACGTTAAATGTTTTGGTGACATAAAGCAGTTTTGTTACGTCATATAAATACACAGTATCACATGTGTGAGCCTTGGGGAACACCAGTAAGATTTTTAATTAAATTACATCTTAAACCCTAAATTACTACAACCTGTGAACGAGTTGTCAAATAAGAGGGGATCTAAGTCATGACTTAAGAATCTCCATGACTACTTAATTTTTGAAGTTTTTTTATAACAAATTTTGAAGACTAGAGCCAGAGAAAAAAATAATAGACTTTATATTATGAAGCAATAACTATGCAGGTTATGATAAAATACTACTGATAATATATTTTTTTACGTTGTGCAATGTATACAAACTCAGAATAGTTTGTATACATTGCACAACGTAGAACCAATTAAGTTCAAAGTAAATACTACTAGTAAATAATATTTAAGATAAATACATAAAAATGTGTATGTAAACAGGATTTATGTGATGTTTAAATCATATAATATGTGTAGCAATTTAATAATAGATCGCAATTTGAGTGTGTGTATTTGAACAATTGAAATATACGAGGGTGGATTGAAAAGTACTCGGCCTAACCAAGAAAATAAACACATACTAAATCAGTTATATTTTTATTTTTCTACATAATCACCATCAAGTTCAATACACTTTTGCCACCTCCCCTTCCAAGCATTTAGACCGTTAAAAAAAAATGATTCTTCCTTAGAGTCAAAATATGCGTCTACAGCTGCTTTGACCTCGTCGTTTGTCGAAAATCTTTGACCTCCCAAGTGCTTTTTTAGGTTAGGGAACAGAAAGAAGTCTGATGGTGCCAGATCAGGTGAATACGGCAGATGCAGTAACAGTTCAAAGCCACAGTTGTGAATTCCAGCCATGGACTGTACTGACGTGTGAACACGGGCGTTATCTTGATGAAACAGGACTTTTCTTCTGAGCATTCCTCGACGTTTTTCTTTTATTTCCTCTCGTAAACGACGTAGTAAGGTGCAGTAGTAATCAGAGTTTATAGTCTGACCCCTTTCAAGATAATCACACCTTTCGAGTCCCAGAATACTGAAGCCATCACTTTATTTGCCGACAAAATCGACTTAGCCTTTTTAGGGGGTGGTGAACCAGGTCTTCTCCACTGTTTTGATTGTTGTTTTGTTTCCGGTGTACAGTAATGAACCCATGTTTCGTCCATAGTAACAAAACGATTCAAAAAATCATCTGCATCGGCTTCAAATACGAGTAACTCCAAACAGTCGCGTGAAATAGTCAATCGCGTCCTTTTTTGTTCAACTGAAAGCAGTCGCGGAACCCACCTCGCAGACACCTTGTGGAAACCCAACTCGTTGACAATGATGTTTTGAGTTCGTTCATAAGAGATGCCTATAATCTCGGCTATCTCTCTAATTTTTAATCTGCGGTCTCCCATTATTAAATCAAGTACTTTTTTAATATTTTCGTCAGTAGTTGACGTCGAAGGCCTTCCAGAGCGGGGTTCATCTTTCACACTCTCTCTACCACGCTTAAATTCTGCTATCCATTTTTTGACGGATGAATATGACAGAGCACAATCGCCTAATGTACTGACCATGTCATCATGGATGGCTTTTGATGATAGCCCCTTCTTATGGAGGTACTTAATGACGGCACGCTGCTCGATTTGCTCCATTCGCGGAAATTATGACCGATTACTTTGTTAATAAATTTATAAAATCACAACTAATTATCGCACACGTTTCGAACTTCACACAATGAACTAGTCTGAACTGAACTAAATAATGTGGGTAGATTTGATTTTTAGAATCGAATGGATCTGTGTTAGGCCGAGTACTTTTCAATCCACCCTCGTATTTAGACGTAAGTAAGCCAATGAAGTCGAGAACACGATACGAGTTTCACTTCAAAACGAGGCATTATCATGTGTTATTGACTCTACGACAGACAGCCGTCACTGTACACATCTGTAATCGTGGAAGGTGTCTGGTGGCGGTTGCCGGTGGCGGTATTAAATCCCGGGAAAAGTGTAGCGATATACTTCTCGAGGGGCACGCCTAAGCCCGCTAGACGTTGTCACACAATCGGCAATAATCAGCTAGGCTCGATCACCCTGTTCGGACGCCCTATTCCCTGGGAAAAGAGCGTCAAATACCTCGGAGTCACGTTAGACGCAGCGATGTCGTTCGCTGAACACATTAAGAACGTGCGTAACAGGGCGGCTTTTATCGCAAGCCGCCTATATCCGCTAACTTGCTCCTCAAGCAAAATGTGCCTTAGACACAAACTTCGCCTCTACAAGACTTGCATTAGACCCGTAAAGGCCTATGCATGCGTCGCGTTCGCACACGCGACGGACAATCGTATAAAGAAACTGCAGACCGTGCAAAATAGATTCTTGCGAGGTGCTACCGGAGCCGGCTGGTACCAACGCAACGTAGACCTTCACAGCGACTGTAAAATGCCCTTACTCTCTGAACACTTCAGATAAATATCACAACGGTTTTTCGAAAAAACCGCGGTTCATCCAAACCCGCTGGTGGTTAAAGCAGCGAATTACAGATCCGACAAAAACGCGACCGAACGCAAACGTCGCCCGCGAAACGTGCTAGACGACGTCACTCCCTGACCACGATACGGTCAGCCATGATCCAAGCAACACTAATGTACACAACACAACAAAAATGTACAGACAGTAAACAGCTTCAACATAACACGCACAACGTCGCGCGACCGCCGTAGAGAGCGGCGCGCAGCTGTCGTAAATCACACCGCGTACACCAGATACACCCGTGTTCCAGGGCGGTTCTCACCGCCCAGAGTTACCGACACAGAAGTCGACAGTCCGAACGGAAGCCCGCAGCCTCCCTCTGACGGTCATTAGATGACTTTAAATTATAATTTTATGGAGATATTCACAGTAGCGCAAGCACGCAGTGAACACAACGGTCCGAATTTAGATGTTTAGTAGGAGTTATATTTATGTATTTATGTTTGGGTCAAACCAAACCTGGCACGCGGGCCCCGGGCCCGCGAGCACAGCATCCGGTGAAGCTGTAAAAGCCAAAAGGCTAACAGCGATTACTTCACCGAAAACAGGCCACTAAGACCCCACCGCCAATAATCTTACAAGACAAGGCGCAGTGGAACGATTTGTCAATTTGGATGACAAATCAAAAAATTGTTTGCCCGAAGGCACAGACCGCAGTACAAGGTATCCGCGTATACCTAAGCACAGTTAGCGACTTCAGGGCCGTTACCAGTCTTTTACGTGTGAGGAACATCAGCTTCCACACATACTCCCTCGCGGTAGAACGTCGACTCCGCGTAGTCATAAGAGGCTTGCCTAAGGAATTAGAGACAAGTCACATTATAAGTGACCTTAAGTCACAAAACATACCTGTGTTGGAGGTGCATCGCATGCATCACCCCCAAAACAAGAAATCATATGACTTAATACGAGTACTTGCCATTCTGGAATTAACTCCAGAAGGCAAACAGATTTTTAATGTCAAATCTATAGAGCCTGAGGCCTGTCTATATAGGCACCCCGTAACAGGGGCATCATTGGCCAGTGCCACCGATGCCAGCTGTACGGACACTCGGCCCGTAATTGTTTCGCCCGCCCTCGTTGCGTCAAATGCCTCGGGGATCACGGCACTCAGGAATGCGCTCCTACACCCGAAGCGCAAGAACCCCCAAGCTGCATACTCTGCGGTGAGCTGGGACACCCTGCGAATTACCGCGGGTGTGACAGAGCGGCGAAGAGTAAAAAGCGCAGGGGAGGTAAAAAGAACGGCCGTAGGAAGGGCCCCGGGGCCCTTCCTACGGCCTCTCACTGTGCAAAGCCCGATATAACGTTCATGCGATGAGATCAAAGATAAGCTACGTAAACGAACGCTTTTTTTTGCATAAATGTTTGCTCTGGCTGGGAACCAAACCCAGGACCTAACCACTATGCGGACGTCATCTGTACATCGTCTATTGTTAAATATACTTTACGTTTTAACTTTATCGTTATTTATGATATACTTTTATACATATCATAGATGTAACAATAGTCAATAAATTCTTAACAATTGCCAAGCTATAACGAATCCACCTCCGGGCAAGGGTGAGGTGTGGAGGTCATTTGCGGGAGCGATCTTGATCGCGATGTTATCTGGTCTTGTGTCTACATGGATGAGCTACCATCATCTCCCGCACCCCCAACCCCGGTTGCTGCTTCCTCTCCGTTGATTTGAAAACCGGGTCGGCTACTTCCTAACACTGTATCAACGATTGTAGTCCCTATTGGACAGCGTACAAGTGTATTTGTCGTAAGAAGCGTATTACTGTCACGTTACATAACTAAATGTGTATTAGAACATTCATAGCTCTATTATAAAATCAATTGAATCATAGTTTTAATTTAATATTTTTTATCAAACTAATGATGGGTTGCATCTTGTTTACAGATGTATAATCGTTTTTAATGGTATTAATAATATTCAGTATTGATATAATTTTTCCAGCAACGACTTTTTTTTGTCAAGGAGAAAATGTAACTTCACCAAAACGTTTAAAACGACAAATACCTTATGCTGAATCTTATCATAGAAACTTTATGTCACCTTGGAATATCGATGACCATTACCAATTTTCTGTGCAAGACAGAGAAGTCCGAGACATTTTCAAAAAGGAACGGCATCTAGAGAGAAAAAATAATAATCAAAGGTACAGCTATAAAGAAAATAGTGCTGTTTACGATTACGACGACGTTACGAAGAGACTTAACAAGAGAAAGTCCTTTAACGATTATCGTAAAAGAGATATTTTTAATAAAATGTTAAACGTTAAACTATTTGATCCTTACAAAATAGAATCTACTAAAAATCATGTATAATGCCTTAAATAGAATTGTTACTAAAGAAAATCAAATTGTAAATGAGGAAGAAACTACCTCTGATGATTTAATTACAAAGGAAAATGAAAAAAAATTCGCTGTTTATGACATCGGGAATCCTGATTTATGGTACACAGTTCATGTACAATTATACTCAAAATTAAGTACACCGGAAGGGAAAACGATTTGGAATGATATTACTAAAGAAGATATAGCTAGGTATGAGTGTATTTGAAATGTCCTTGGGTTTTTGAGAATTAAGAAAGCGTATCTCATTATAAGAAACCATTTTTAATCAGATTTGAACAGTTCTGCTTCACATTAAAACATAAAATGTTACTCGCGTCATGTATTGCTGCTTGATGTATGTATTATCTGCTCACGACATTTCTCGACTTTATTAATATACTATTCTTAAGCGTTACGGAATATCACCAAAATCCATTCACATACCTAGCAAGTACTTAGACTTTCTTGCCGAATCGTGAGTGTATGATTAGAATTACAGTTGATGCCAATATTTGTCACTCCCTTTTTTTTGGATTTGGATGAATTGTGAGTGTGATCTTGCATCTGACTCCTTCTCTGATGGTGAACACGAGTACGTGCCTCCATGTTTGTGCATATATTTCGTGCACTATGATAATGAATTAAATGCGCAGATAATATATTCTAGTTGATTCTAGTTTTTAAGAAGAAAGACGTAGCCGTCTCCGAAATTGGTTAGGCTGAGACGCAAAATATCCATTTTACTATTAATATTTGCTATGCGACGTGCTGTACTTTTGCGTCGTTAGAATTATACAAAACTACACTCGCGGTCATACGAGATAATTACTACGTACTAAAAGTGATCGAATTTTCCGCTGAGCTTATTATAGTTATAGTTATATTTGTATTCATTATGGTCAATTTGAAATGAATCTTATCTTTGTAAGCGCTCATACTATACTTAATGATCCCTTGAAAGATTTTCCTTTCGATCTGAAAATCTGTAATAAAAACATAAGTTAAAAGTGATATAATCTATAAATTATTTCATTTTGACCTTTTTCGATTACAGTCACATATTTTGGTAACTGAAAGTTGTCATCTGCGCAGAATAGTGTGTTTATGTGGCAATAGCTATAAAGTAGCACCATTGACTCTTCCTTGCTTTTTATGAAGCAGAATCTCGGACTTAAGATTACAATAAATCCAAACTAAAAAACCAACCAATTACACAAATATTGTGTAACAGGTGGGCGAACACTCTGATCGTAGATCCGAGAGCTCTTTAGTACTGTTAGGGGACGAATAAGTTCAAAATAGTTCCACAACATGATTAACATGACTAAAGGGCAACTTTTCTGACATTCTCGGGACGAGATTGCTGATGAATTATGTAACGCAGTTACTACACGACGATTATATACTTCTCATCGATTATATACTTCTCATCATCAGACTGATAAATTCCATATATAATAAAGTGAATAGAATCAGGCGTTACTTTGCGGAAATCCATTATCATAAAGGAAAGAAGTTACTATAGTTACTTTGCTAAATCCGCATGAAAATTAAATTAATCATAGGGATCGTAGCAAATTAACTTAAACGTAAAAAATAACTTTATTTCCTTTATGAAAAATTCCACTGCGGACGTTTCCCATGTTTGTCTAAGATGTATTACCCGTAATCGCCACACTTAGTAGGCGACATTTCCAACAAACACTGCGCACCTGTCCGTCACCTATAAGTTAAATATATTTTAGATCGTTATTTTGTCATTAATCGGATGCCATGGAATGTTTCTGGGCTTCCCTTTAGTTTTATGACACCCAAAAAATGAAATGGAGCGGTAGATTCTTTAACGCCCCCAACACATGGTCGATTACATTGAAAATATTAATTTTCAGCGTCAGTACTCTTAACCCGGAATGGAATAATCGTGATATGAGTATCAAATACCGACCAGCGAAATGGTTGTCAAGGGAAGAGTTCATTCTCCCGAAGGCCAGTTTATGTCTAATGGTTCCCATACGTGGGAACACAGTCTTTAATACCGAGAAAAATGATGCGGATACTCTCATCGGTAAGTGTTACTTTTAGATAAAAGTTTTTATGCTTTTAAACTGACGAAGATAACCGGAATGATATACAATTACTGATTACCTATGGTTGTAAAGTACTATGGTAAAACCATATAGTATTTTACGAAAACTACTGAAAATTTAATAATGAATTAACATTATTAAATTTTCTACTTTTGAGATTTGAGCCAGGAACGGTATGCCTTCTTAGTCTTACTTCGTAAGGTACCTCCTTGATGGTAACGAAAATGTACCATAATAATAACTTCACATGCCGTGCGGGAATCGAACCCGCGACCCGCGGCACAGAAGTCAAGGGCTTAACCACTGTGCCAACCGAGCCGACTTTCGTTCATTATGATTTGGGTCAACGAGGCAAACGTTAGCGAGTATTACTTGATTTATTAGTACTAGAAGCCTTTTCTCAATTTTAAGGGAATTCTGAAACCAGGAAAAGTCGATAACGTTGCTCTAGTGCGGGGGGTTGGCGTTATGTACAAGTCGTCGAAACATATTTTAAAGAAACTCAGGTTTCCTCTGGATGTTTACCACTATCGCCTAGCATGTGATAAAAACACTTAAAATTGAATTTAACAAATTTGGTAGCACCTGCACTGAGTATCGACTTCAGTTAGGCGCGGGTGCTGTGTGATTTAAAGCAAGCGCCGGATCCCCTAAGCTCCCAGCGCTAACTTGTACTACAACTTTAAGTTCTTTTTGTTGACATCATGCAAAGCATATGAGGCAAAGTGTGGAGGGGAATGAATATTAAGTTTTGTACTATGCAGGAAATTCCGCTAAATTATGTAAGTAGCTCTTGTCTTAGAAATGGTTACATTTGTTTTGCTGTTCTAAAATTAGAAAGGAATATAAATAAAACTACATATTAAAATATACATTAATGATCTATTTATTGCTCATTGTGTACACCACATTTATTGACAAGTTTTTTCTAAACCTGAGGGGAAGCTTGAATTGTGAGGCTGTTTTATTTTAGACATTAAAAACATTTGGCCGTTTAATGCATATATTTTTATACGAATTAAATGAGTCTGTTCTGCTTGCCTTCAATTGCTTAATCTGTATATAATTTAGACAAATTTGGAGAATTCCTAGTGGTGTCCATTGAAGATGTCGTCGCTGTAGAAGATGCAAACTTAAAAAAAGGCAATTCATCAGCCTTGCCCGGAAGAAATACATCACAAGATGAGGTATATACCAAAAGTTTATTGTTCATCACATTATTTGTTGAGTTCTATTAAAAACTAGTTTTAAAATTTTCAAAAGTTAAACAACTAATCAATACTTTCTTAACTTATGATTGGCAATGCTAATGACTATTACAATTTTAAAGATAAAATTGATATTAGATTAAATATCAATGAAGGAACATTTAAAAATAGTTTTTAATAAACTCCATCTAGTGAAAGGCTATGCGAGAATTTCTTTTTTTGTGCCTGTCTGGATTCGGCCGATGCGACCAACTCATTATAACCTCAGTTTGATGATTCTATAGGCCATGTGGATATTTTCTTTTTGGATTCTTTCATGTACGGATATTACGAAGATAGGTACGTCATAACTAGCAACACGCACTGGTTAACAATAAAGTATATTTGACGATATGTTGTATGGTAATTTGCCAACCAGTATAAGCTTAATTTGAATTTGTTACTTAACCTTTTAATGAAAGGTACCAACCAGCATTAATTTAGCGTGGATGTTAAGCATAATCTTTGGGATAGTTAAATTTTGTATAATTTCTCAAATATTTTAAACATAGCTATGTTCAAGGTTCCTCGCCGTGTGCTGGTTCGCGCATCAAGAGCGTTAATGGGTGGCAGTGCCGAAAACTTAGTATTTGCAACTAGGGGCTCTAATCAGTACATGATGATTCCACATCGACATCCACACCACTCGCAAATTGACGTCGAGTCACGGGCTGATGAAAACCAACTTGTGCGTGTTGGGTAAGAGTCACTATATGTGGTTATGAATGTTCATATTTTAAAATTTATTTACAGATTCTGTAGTGCAACGAATATTTAGGTACTTGATTGTTCTGGTTAGCCTTTAGCTGCCTCTAAATACTCTGAGAAACTTAAAACAGAGGTGATAAAAATTGTTTAAATAGGTAATCTCACTGATATTTCTTATATAACATTAAGAGATCAGAATACATAATAAATAATAACCGTTTTGAAACTGTTAACTTCATTCGAAAACTACTTACAAACTATATACGAGTACATACATAGAAACACGCCTCTTTACCATTGACTTAGGCAGGGACCACTACTTTCCACTTGTTACGATCCGGACACACATCTTTCGCTTCTTCTACTTTTATTTGTGTTTTCATACAAGCTCGTCGGTTGCGAAAACTTTTGACGTGGTCTTTCCTTAAAACGATTTCGATCTGAGCGTGATAAGTTCGCCTACGTCAACCCCTTTTATATCTATACATATAATAAATCTGTAAACTTCACGTGTCTGTACATTTAAAAAAAAATTAAGATTTAACATTTTTATCATTTTTAGAAAAGTCTGTCTGTCTGTCTGTTTTTTGTGAACGCATCACGCCTAAATTACTATTATCAATTTAATCAAAAGACTCATTAAGAAAATCATAGAGGGTATCTTTCTGTAACATTTAGTCTTTGTTTTATTGAAATCGGTTCATCCTACAAAAAGTTACGAGTATTTGAAGTTTACGAATTTGTTCAATGGTGGCGATCAGTCAAGTAAGTAATCTAAGAAATGGTAAGAAAAGATGTAAAATAAAGTTCTACAGTATTAAACTAAGACCTGAAACTGAAACACAGCAAATGAAAAAATTATATTATACTTTCTTACAAAGAATATAATTGATATTAAGTACAATATTTAATTACGTATTTTCGCCATCAAAGTTAATTAGCATTCTAAATAGCTAGCGTTGTTGTGCAAATGACCGTTGTATGAGTAAGAGACCAAGAGAACCAAACCTGGCTGGGCCCGCGAGCACAGCTATCCGAATCCGATGAAGCTGTGTAAGCCACAACGGCTAACAGCAAAAACATCATCGACAATATTTCAAATATTTGTCGTTAAGTCTGTGGGTGCTGAATGCTACACGATATATATATATATACTCTGTATGTTATTGATCGAATAGTCTGGATAAATGTGTATTTAACTCTTAGCAATTTGCACAATCTTTGGGAATTTATCGTTAAAATTTTAAATTTGTTTATTTATTTAATAATTGTAGGGTTATTAATTATTATTATAGGTAAGTTGGTTTGGGTTTACATATTTTTCATTAACTGTAAATACTTATTTTAATTTGTGTTTAAATATGTATAATAAATAAAATTTTAGTGTTTGTCTGTGATTTCGCAATAAAGTTTTTTTCTTAAACTAATTCTTAAATAATTTGCAGGGTACCAAAACTCAAACACGCGTTTTTAAAATTTTTGTCTGTTGTCTGTCTGTTTGTTTGTCCATCTTATCTCAGAATCATTCATTGGCGGGTAGAGGACTTTTCAGAGAGTAATCTAAGGTACTTTTTGTTTCGGAAACATTCAGGGTTTCTGCGTAAAATCTGTAAATTTTAGAAATTTGGGGCTATGCGGATTGATATGTTACGCGCGGATTTAATTTGCGTTTTGGTCATCATTTCCGTTCATTACAGTTTTAATACATACATACTTACAGCAGATACTACATATGTAGCCCACTTTTTGCAACCGCGGGATACGATATTTTAATAAGTGAGGCATTTTAGTAACAGACAGTTTTAATATTTCTCCTAATATCTTAGTGGTTCACAACATTCATAGTTCTTTCTTTTACGTCTTTCCTTTATACCTTATCTATACATATTAATAAAATTAGAGTGTATGTCAGTCTGTGATTTCGCAATAAATATCTTTTTCTGTATTCCAATTCAAAAAAACTCCTGTTTTTAAAAATCATGTCTCAATCTGTTTGTTTGTCCGCGCTAATCACCGAAATAGCTAAATCGTTTTGGGCGGGTCTTTCATTTACATAGACTTTTCAGAGAACAATCTTAGCTACTTTTTATTTTAGAAATATTTAGGGTTCCTGCGTAAAATCTGAAAAACTATACAAATTAGGTGTTATCCCCGCGGCATTAATTTGCATTTTGATCATCATTATTTTCATTCATGGCAGCCATGTATTTCTCTTAATCGATACTTAATATTATAAATGCGAAAGTAGTTCTCAGGGACAGACCCTCTGTCGGTTTGTTACCTTACACGGTTCAACCACTTAACCGATCGTGACGAAATTTGGCACAGAGATATTTGCATCCTGGAGACGGACATAGGATATTTTTTATTCCAGAATATCAAACAGTTTCCACAGGATATTTTAAAACCTATATCCACGCGGACGAAGTCGAGGGCATCAGCTAGTTCAGTAATAAATTATGAAATATTGTTGGCATCCACGGATGACAGCGACAATATTCTAAAGTACAAGTTAAATAGTTTTTTATTTTTACTTTTTTATTTTTGTACGTTGTATTATTCCTTTCTTTCTATTCTTAGGTCCTCTGGCCGCATAATGATCGCAGTAACAGATAACACCCGAAACACACGTACGGTGCTTACATTGCAAGCGACTAACACTGGATTGGCTGCTGCCCGCTTCAGGTATTCATAGTAATATATGGTAACGTTTATACTTGTATTTCAACACAACAAGACAAAAACTTACCTTATCAACAGTTTGTAAACGGTGTACAGTTGAAAATAGACCCACAACCAAGTTTGGAGGGTTTGCCTTAATCGCCATGCTTGGCAGACTTTGCACAAGCATTACCAGACGTGGCACACTTTCGGCTCTTTAGACGATTGATACCGATAACCGATCTGTCCCGGTGTCCCGAATCCGGTAGTCCCGGATTCTGGGTATTTAGGCCTGGTATTTTAAAGATGGATATTCCGTTATCTCTTTAGGAGATGGGCGGGTGGAATCTTTTACGACTCTACTACACGGCAAGTCAATAAATTTCTATTAAATACTTAATACTGATGGGAAGTGACCAGGCAAGATTTAACTTATTAATGTTTTTTTATAGTAGAAAGTGACAAGACGTTCACCTGATGGTTAGTGCAATGTCCGTCCATACCAAATGCTGTGAGACCCAGAACATTTCTGTGTGACATCACACTGCGCCCGTCACCCTTCAGGCCGAAATACAGTAAAGTTTGCCACTACTGTTTCACGGCATAACAACTGGCCTGATTCCTGCATTGAAATCCTACCACCAGTAAATGTGTGATTTTATTCAAATCTTTTCTCCTATCACAAATGAATTTTTGCAATCGGTAACCCATTTTTATTTTAAAGTAATATTTAAAAACTCAAGAGTGATAAGTATTTATTTTTCTGCACAGGGTGGCAGCGCAAGACTGTGGCCCAGGTTTGCTTGATCAGAATCTAAATGAAGACACTCAAGGTCTTGTCTCAGATTCTATTGTTTTGCCTCCGAAACATACACATCGCTTTCAACTCGAGTTACCTTTCAGAGTTCCTGGTGACGTCACACATTGCTCTGGTACTATAGAATGATTATACTTACATGTTGTACGTTGATAAGCGATATATCTAAACATCCATCAGACAAATAATCTGCATATCCTAAGTTTTCTATTCAACATTTCTCAGGTTATTTTAGAAATTGTCACAATTTTTGTTCAGCACAACACCACATAATAAGGATAGTAATGCAGAGGGTTCATACCCATACTGGCCTCAGTTGTATGGCCAACCTATGTTGAAGGGTAACAGTAATTCATATTCCGTCCATCTATGTATTCAGTGATCACGTGAAATATTTTTAAAGTTATTAGCGTCGATTTTCTTGTTCAGCAACTAAAATGATTTTAAACTATTGCTTACTTTTATTAAAAATGATTACAAGAAACAGAGAGTAAAAATTTTGATCATGCCAAATTATTAATTTTACGTGACAATTTCTTCCAATTTTTCATAGGTACGTTCCGAGGTCTAAACGTATTTGGTTGGAATACCGTGACCGTTTTATAATTGAGCGGCTAATACTTAAAACGTTCGCTCATCAAAGTACTGTTTGCCGTAATGAATGATTTAGCGAATAATTTTTATTTAGAAAATTATTTTTGATTATTCATTATAATATGTTAAATAATAATAATGTTGATCTGAAATAAATTAGACCCTAGACGACGTCGGCCTTTGCCAAAACACCAAAGGCGTTAATCTACTGCATCTCATTATATTGTGGCAATACATTACACTGTATACAACGTTATTCATAATTGGTATAACATCCCGGCACCTACCCATGCTACTTTAATCTGATAAACACAACGGTGAAGCTTTAATGACAAAATTGAATACTGAAATTGTCCATACAAAACTTTAAAACTATTTGTTTTGTTAAACTTTATGCGACCCTAACTCAGAAAGTCGTTGCCCCGAACCAGATAAATTCAAAATACGTTTTCTTCTCTATTTAATTTATGTTACCATATTACGGCGTCATACTAACAGATTTACTTCGCAACAGATTTCCTTCAACTTCATGTTATCCTACTACTTGCGAGTTCTTTCGATGGCAGCTCAATGGAAAAACGCCCAATTAAATTTATGAGTTCATTGCCTCGATCATCTGTATAACATGTACCTATGAGTTTTAAGCAAATTCTTAAAGTCGATATATCTTCTACAGGAAGCACGCTACGAGGCTCATTATATTTTTGGGACATATACACATTGTTTCTTGAAAGTCACTAAATCGTATCGCTCCGGATAATCCGCCGGCGGCAGCAGATTCCATAAAATGATCGTGCGTGGCAGAAAATTCCGCGAAAAACGCACTGTGGTGGAATGCCCACCATTCAGGTGGTGAGGATGGAATTTTGAGTCCTGCCGCAAAGTGCGATGGTAAAAACAAGCGGCTGGAATTATTCCGAACAATTCCTCGGAACACTCCCCATAGTAAATCCTGTAAAAAATGCAAAGAGATGCAAGATCTCTTCGCAAGGCCAGTGTATCAATCCGATCGGAAAGAACCTGGTCGTCGACGATTCGAGCCGCTCTTCGTTGAATACTGTCAAAAGGAAGGAGCTGGCACTGGGGTGTTCCAGTCCAAAAATGAGAACAGTACTCCATGTGAGGCTGAACCTGCGCCTTGTAAAGTTGCAAGCGGTAGACCGGCATTTAGACTGTCCGGCTCTACCCTGTCACTCGGTCACTAAATTACAAGCTTAAAAACTAACGCTTCCCTTTCATTTTTTCCAGTATATTGAACTGAATACTGAGTAATACATTATAGTATTTAACATTATTGTTTTATTGCTGTTGTTCTTCCAGTATCATTAATTAACGCTGACGAAGAGTCTGTGGCGTTAAGGGATGTTGCAATTAAGAAAGATGATCGATGTTTCTGCGTTTGGCATTGCGATTGCGTTTGCTTAAGTAAATACTTTTTTATTTACATACATACAGTCTCGCCTTTTTAATTAAATAATTGAATTTTTATTTAATCTGATTAATTAATTAAATATTAATAGTTTGAAAGAAGGAATCTTTGCAAACAATTAATATTATATACGAGTACATTAAATATAATTATATGCCGAATGCTTTGCAAAAAAAACGGTACGGTGCTACCTAAATATCTCCTAATTTATTTATCCCCTTATTAGCCGTGAGGGTAGGTCAGATTAGACGATGGACTCTCTTGTACGCCTCCAAACTGCGAATATAATATAATACTTACTTATACTACTAATAGCCTAGTTGGCTCTTCAAAGCTGTAGGTCGCGAATCCCTATATTTGTATGATAAATATGAATATTTGTACCTGAGTCATAAATGTTTATTTATCTCCATGTACATTCCTCCCTGGGCCAGATGCAATTTTTGCCAACCAGTGTTGTTTAAGAAAAAAATTAAAGTTCAATTATTATGCACCTTATTGGTGGTAGGTTCCAATGACAGCTATTCTGCCATCAAGAAGTATTGTTTCGGTCTGAAGGATACTCAGCTAGTGTAATTACTGCGCATATGAGACTAACGAACTGATGTCTCTGGGTGACGAGCGCAATGTGGTGTCATACAGAAGTGTTCTGGGTGACACAGCATTGGTTCCACGTGCATACCATCAGGTAAACAATTTGCTCATCTCGTCACTTACTTCCATAAAATGGATGTAAAAAATCTAAATACATTGAACAAAAATTACGAGTATTATGATAAGATCATATGTCTAAGCACAAATACGAATTGTTGACTAGGTTATCAGATTTTTTAACGATTTGTAGGTGATGATCCGAAATTGATTTGTCGAGAAATGACAGAATCGAAACAGATAGCGGCGGGATTGACTGTGCGGGAGAGGCCGCGACGCGTTCGCTCGGTCTGCTACCCAGATGACATGACATTGAATATTGTTATCATTGTTATAGGCGTCCTTGCCGCTCTGTTGATTCTTGGTAATATGTCTACTATTCACTGCATTTTATCGTCTTGTCACCAGATGGGCAGCTTACAAGAATGGGAAGGTGAAGATTATGATGAAAACAAAACATAAACGTGCCTTAAATCACTACACTATTTTAGATAGTAAAATGCCTTCTTTCTAAATCTCCCACTGCTGAGCAGAGCCTCCTCTAATTATTGAGGGAATTTGGAACTAGTAACAGTGATCACCGCCGCCATGGACAATATACGCAATACCAGAGAAGTTACAGGTGCGATATCGGCCTTTGAGAAAGGAGTAGGCTCTTTTCTTGAAGGTCTGTAAGTCGTTTCGGTGTAGAAAAACCAGGCGGTGCTGATGAAATGGTGCAGTGGTGGAACTTAGTAGCAGGAATGATTTCGAAAATTTCCTCGGTACACACGATAAAAAATGACAGTGGATCGAGCTTATCGTAAATAATTCGGTTGTTGACGATTCGAGCCGCTCTTCGTTGGATTCGGTCAAATGAAACACTACTCCTACATGGTGGTAGGATTCCTATGCAGGAGTCCGTCTAGGTAGGTACCACCCCAGGGCCAGTTATTCTACCGTGAAGTAGTAGTGTGCAAACATTACAGTGTTTCGGTTTGAAGGGCACTGTGAGCCTAGCGTAATCACTGGGCATATGAGACTGAAGATGATAATGTCTCAGGGTGATGGGCACAGTGTAGTGTCACACAGAAATTTTCTGGGTGGCAGAGCATTTGTTATGGGCAGACGTTGCACTTACCATCAGGTGAACGTTTTGCTCGTTTCATCACTTTTTGCAATAAAAAAAAAACCTTAGTGTGTGCAAACTGCAGCAGGTTGGCGGACTTCACATATCGTCGAAATACATTTTTTTGTTATTTATCAGAAATGCTGATTTTCTCACAATGTTTTTCTTACGTCCTCTAGTACATGCAAATATCATCACTAACATCAGCCGCCGCCATACCGCGTGGCTTAGGGGTCATAGTATCTGACTTCTACGCCGCGGGTCCTCGGTCTGTATCCCAGCCGGAGAACACAAATTGTTCGTTCGTTCAATGAGCCTCTTCGTGATCACTGCCAGTTTTCAATCTAGCGATCATAGAGACATCATTAAACAGCAGACGTTTGGTCATCATGATAAAGTCAATCTCATTTTTTGTGGAACCGTTCGGGCTCATCCAGGTCCACTTTCTGTGGGGCCGCTTTTGAAAGAAGGAGTCCATTATAAAAAGTCCCTCCTTTTCCATAAAGTCGGGCACCTGTTGGCCGCTTGGGTTCTGTTGTCCCATTTAAAAGTGCCACACTACTAGCGATGAGCTAGTAGTGGCGTACTGCGCTATATCTGGCGTATGTAGACTATGAGAAAACCAATGATTCTGTCGAAATTTGGGCGGTGCTACAGTCACTTCAGTGGCGCCTGATTGACTGTCAGTATATCGATGCTGTGCTGCAGTGCTTGTACAGCAAAGCTACGATGGTTATCCGAGTTCTGTACTCAGTACCACAGTACGAAACCGATCCAATTGCAGATGTAAGACATGGCGACATCATATCCCCGAAACTCTTCATCGCTGTATTGGAAGATGTCTTCAAGCTACTGGACTAGAAAAAATACGGTATCAAACATCAATGGCCAATATATCACTCAACTTCCATTTACAGAATCGCTGAAAGACCTTAGCAATATGCTCAATGATCTCAATAATGCCTCCCAACAGTAAGATCTTAAGATAGACATAGATACTCGTAAGACGAAGATTATGTCTTACGTCCATGTTACACCCGTTGTTGTTGGGAACACTGTCCTCGAAGTTGTCGAGGCGAGATAAAATCCGTAACAGAACTAAAGTAAGCGACATTGCCCTAAGGATTAGCAAGCTGAGGTGGCAATGGACCGGCCATGTAGCTCGTAGAACCGATAAACGTTTGGTTAGAAAGGTGGAGTGACAACCTCCTACTGGGTAGGTGAAGCTCCGCCTCCGCTAAAATTACCTCCGTTACAACCTTATTTAAGGCTACTAAGAACGTCTAGAATCATCACAGTTATAAAATCATCCATAAAATCGAGGGGCTACTGCTTCTTTCTGGCGTTCGCGATAAATATTATTTTAGTAGGAAAACATGTTATACTTAACCCAGTTCTCTCGCAACTATGATTTCTAGGGAGAAAAAAATTACGTGAAATTTGGCGAAATCCCCCTCTCCACCATGTGAGATTGGGTCAAATTCCGCTCGACGCCCTCCCCCGCCTAAATGCTTCACGTAATTAATGGATGCCCCCAAACTGTTACCGCTGCCTTTGACCCGCTTTTGTTATTTCCAGTAACAGGCTTATTTTCCATATATTTTATAGGTTTCATTAAAGCTATTTTAGGCCTGGCTTTGCGATGCGTAGCGTCATGGGGCTTGGAACACCTCCTGAAGATGCCTCGCAAGCTCGAGCACTATTACGAGAGCTCCCTTCGTTATCGACCTGTGATCTATGATAATGAAGGTTGGCCGGTTCACCCCGATACGAAGAAGCGGAGTGTTCGATACATAAGCAAGTACGTTGTGAACCTCATTTGTGTACAGACATTAATGGGTTTTTTCACGGTTTAGGCTTTTGAAGTAAATAACAATGTCTTCGGTCAACAGTGGGACGTATAAACGTCTAGCCTATAAAGGCTGTAACTTTTTATTATAATTGCACATAAAAAAAGAAAAATCTTGTGGTTCAACCTACTGATGTATTTCAATTCAATACCTGATTTTTTTAGCGATGACATTTAAATGTAAAAGTTGTACTAAAATCGGTGATACTTCTTTAGTTTGTTATTATGGTAGCAATGTTTATTCTTGAAAATGAATTGTTCAATTAATTGTCTAGTGCACCCTGACTAGATTTTCTTATAGAGAACCCAATTATATTTTCATCAACATCATCATCATTTCAGTCTATCACTAGTCCACTGCTGAACATAGGCCTGTCCCCTTAGATTGCCACAGAAGTTTTTAGCTCTCATTTTGGGGGGATTGGCCACGCTTGACAGGCGGGTTGGCAACCGCAGTTTATTTATTCAGATGTCCCAGGAAGATGCTGCTGCCCATCTCTTGGTTTTAATTTTCCCTCGACGACTTTTACGACACCCAAGGGTTGAGATGGGGTGATAGATTCTCTTAAGCCGCTAGTGAATGTAAATATGATTTTCGAAAAGAATATGAAGAAGAATTGTGCATGGTTACATGCAAGTTCCTGGTTCTTAACACGTTTTCAAAAAAAATTAAATATGCTATATCCACGCGAACGAAGTCGCAGGCATCAGGTAGTGTAAATAAAAAGTCGAGACTTGCGAGCAAAAGGCTCCCAAGTAAGTAACCTAAGCCTCTCTCAAAAAGAGGAAAGGCTTATATTAAGCAGTCAGAAATGTAAAGGCTGTTAACTTTTACTTTTATATATGCAAAAGTATTAAGAAGTTAATGAACGTTAAATAGTTGCCAGTGCTTGATTATTTACTGCCTGTTTTTGGTTTTTTTTTTTCAGTTACATGGAGATTGTATTGAATCTTATATTCTTTATAACAATACCGTGTGTCATCGTATGCGATGTTTTGAAGTGTCTCATTTCAAAATGCCGAAATTCCGAAGGCACCATCAAGACTAAATCAAAACCATCTGATGATAAAAAAGCATATAGTTCTCAAGATTTACAGGTGTGTAATACTTTTAATACGTTTAAATAGCAGCAAGGAATTGCACTTTTTAAGCGTTTATAAGTAACTGTTTTTGATGATTGTAATAAAGTGCAATTCCTGGCTATAGGTATTTAATCATCATTCGAAAAGCCGTTACCAAACATTGCGCAAGTGGATGAAGTCGCAGGCTGACGAGTTGTCAACCGAAATTTGGCAGAAAGGTTTAAGCGTGCAAGAAGCGACCGATTCTAATTATGTAAGAGTTTCTTCAATGTGTAAATCTTTGTGTACCGAAAGGTATTGTATATATGTAGTTGGATTAAGAACATTATTGAACAAAATACAACACATTCATTTTAAAAAACGTTGATTAGTTCAATTTTCTATCTTTGAATGAACACACTCTTTTCTAAGAAATCGCAAGCAAAATTGGCTCATTAAAAAAAATATGGAAGTAAGTGAGACGAGCAAGTTGTTCGCGACGCTTGCACATAACAGTCGGGTATCACCCAGAAATTTGCATCGGAAAGTTCTGTACAGTACCGGTACTGCAGTGCGCTCATCATCAAGAGACCAAAACCATGTACTGTAACTTAAATGCTTAAATGACGTTCAAGCCGAAAAACAGTGATGTTAGCACACTGCTTGATGACAGAATAAATTGCACCTAGGCTGATTCCTGCACAGGAATCCTATTACCAGTAAAAAATATCGTTGTTTCGCCAGCTAGCAAATGCCACGAGATTTTTCTAGTCTTTCCCTTAATCGAAATTTTTATATCAAGAGCGGAACAAGATGTGACATATACGAGTACACTGGTGAGGTAAAAATGACAATATACAATGTTTGCAGATGCGGCCTCTCCTTCGCGAGGACTGTTGTCAAAAGGCAGAAGATTTGTTGTCCTCTTACGTAGATTCAGAACAAGACGATACAGAATACGTGCTTATGCAGATGCAAAAGAGTAGGGAGTCTCTTGCTGTTAGTTTTTACAAATAAACCTAAGGACTAAATAATAATTAGTAATTGTTTAGCGGCGATAATATCTATGCCGTGAGGTAGCAGCTTAAGAGAATCTACCACCCCATCTCATCCCGTGGGTGTCGTAAAAGTCGACAAAGGAAAAATAAAAACCAGGAGATGGGCAGCAGCACTTCCTAGAACATCTGAATAAATTAACTGCGGTTGCCAACCCGCCTGCCAAGTGTGGCAACTATGGCAACTATGGCAAAATCTCCTCAAAATGAGAGAGAGGAGGCCTAAGTTCAGCAGTGGACTAGTGATAGGCTGAATGATTATGATGCCAAATATCTAATATATTTCTAGAATATTGTGACCTTCGGGAATGGTAAAATAACCTTCTCAATTATGCCAGACAAAAATAATCCGAGTCATTAGAACGAACAGCGTCTTAAGGTCTTTTTTCCTGGAATGAACTGTTAGGGTGCTATTGATTATATCAATATTAAACGAAAAGGAAAAAACAAAATGAAATTGTTAAGATCTAATGCAATATTAAAAAATGTTTTGAATACAAAACTAGGAAGTAACCAAGTTTTTGAAAAAGTAAATCCTGTGTTATATCTCTCCATTATTTACTGCTAAGAAACGCGCAATCCTATAAACTATGACGATGATGACATTGCTAAGTGATAAATAGCAAAAACTTGTGTGCAAGATATAACGGAATTGTTGCACGTATGTAATTATCAAACTAAAATGTAGCTGTGACTTAATAACAAAGCCCTTCTTTTTAACACAGAGAAGTCAAAGAAAGCTCAATGAAGTATCTCCTAAGAATTACTGGAAGGACGATATGGTGCCAAGTACTAGTAAGCGCTAACGAAAACCGGTAAAAGAAGAATGTTGTGGATGCGATTAAGATTAAATACTTAAGATCGCTTCGAGTTGTCCGTGGAACTACTAGTTAATAGATTTTAGAAAAGAAAATAAATCCTAATTATTATTTCATTAAAGTTTTAAGCTTTTTATTTTTAATAATGCATATTATATACATTGTATTTTATTGACTTAATAAATATAAATTATAATTTTATTACATGCGTAACAACGTTTTGAATATTATTATATAGATAAAAATATTAAATTGTAACAAAAAATGTACGAAGAAATATTCAACATCAGCTTGGACCAGTTATTATCCTGTTGTCAGTTCGTTGAATACCTGTGACCTTGGTAGACTCTAATCATTATGTAACATTTTATTTCCTACACGCTAAGGTTTATAATTACTGCGACACTAGTTATAAATATGTTTACAGTGTATCAAATTACGCCAGGAAAATTTATTGAGGATTAATACTACCAAGTGAATAGAATAGAAAAATTTTAACATCACTTTTTTTAGTGAACTGGTTTATGTTCTTGTGTACATACAAAACGTTTTCAAATATATATTGAGAGACCAAGGTTAAGATATTAATTTCTTTAAATTTATCCCTAAGAGACACTTTAGAGCCAAGATTATAAATAGCTCTTACGGCCCTCCTCGCAAAACAAAAATCACTTCAACATCAGTTGCATTTCCCCATAGCAAAATACCATAAGACATTATGCTATGAAAATAACTAAAATAAACCAATCTAGCAGTTTCAACGTTAGTCAAATTCCTAATTTTTTTTACAGCATAAGCTGCAGAGCTAAGTCTACTTTCTAGTTTAGATATATGGGGGCTCCATTGAAGTTTTGCGTCAAGAGTTATTCCAAGAAAGATAGCAGTATCAACAAGGCTCAACTCTTCGCCATTCACAAGCACATTCACATCTAATTGTTTAACATTTGGTGTTGTGAATTTAATACATTTTGTTTTATTGCCGTTTAAAAGCAAATTGTTAACGTTAAACCAATGTACTAATTTTGAAATAGCATTATTCACCTCTTCATATAATAAAAGTTGACGTTTTATCTTAAAAATCAAAGATGTATCATCAGCAAATAACACTATATCATGGTTGTCCCCTACTAGGTAAGGTGAGTCATTAATGTAAATAAGAAATAGAAATGGGCCGAGAATCGAACCCTGCGGGACACCCATAGATACTGCTGATCCGGAAGAACTCTTGCTATTGATAACTACTGTCTGCGTTCTATTACTCAAATATGAAATTAGAAGTTAAAGTGCAGAAGTGATAACGATAACAACATTTTTAAAACGGTATGTTAAACAAGTTAAAGGATCTTTGAATAAATTTAGGCATTTTGGAGACCAGAAAGGATTGAATTAATGATCTCGCAGAGCCTCTGCGGCCGTCTGTCGTAGAGTCTATGACACTTGATAATGCCTCGTTTTGGGGCGAAACACGTGTCGTGTTCTCGACTTCAGTGGTGTATATTAGTGGTAGTATTGTAGTGGTTGGGGGAGGGTATCTGGTGGCGGTGTTAGTTGGCTTGTGCACGCTACTGAAGGAGGGCAGGCGGTGCTCTTCAAAAATCTAGGTAATATTCACCACTTTTTTATATTTTGCATGCGGATCTTAGCAAATTAACTTAATTTCCTTCATAATAAAACGTTCCTCTTATATTGGAGCTGCAATAAATTAAAAAGATATATTTAGAATTAAAGACAAGGATGTCCGGCAGAGTAGAATAAATAGCACCTACCTCTTTCCTAGCGAGGTGTCATATGAGGGATTGTACGGACAGCCTGCTGTCATTATATTGCTTTTGGGAACGCAATGGGAAGTAGGATTTTACTTACACTTTAACTGTTACAATACAGCATCTATAACAACAATCTCAAAAAATAAAATTTAGTCAATAAAAGCTTATTAAAACCTTTTTTCTAATAAAATTTTAGGGTGCCTAAAATAATCGTTGTTGAAGACTTGTTGTCTAACGATATTTTAGGAAGTCGCGACCAACTGTAAGTAAAGTCTATATTACCATAAAATGAATACCTTAATATCAAAAAAATATTTTTTGGTAGTGGTAGTACTTTTATCCCTAGTCATCCCTCCTTCCCTTTACCCCCGTTTTATGTAGAATATATTGAACTTTACGCAACAAATTAACAAGGTTGCGATTGAAATAGTAACGACTTTTAAATTACATTGCAATTCTAAAATTCATGAAAAGTAATGGAGTTATATACCCTGTTCCTATTCATACCCATCGCGGGGTCAATGAAGATGGTTATAGGGTGACTAGAGAAAAATTGTCAGGGTTGCTAATAGATAGAATACAATATTTAATTTGATTTAAACCAAATTAAATAACTTTTTTAATTACAACACAGAAAGAAAAACACTGAAACATTGCTTTAAAGAATTGAGAATAGAGAATGAAGAATTCAATAATACATTATAAAAAAATGTTGAGAAAATCCGAGTCCGCTATATAATTTTTAGTTTTTTTTTTTACTTCCACTCCTATTACCAGAACCCATAATTTATATATCAAGTGTTTCCCACTCGGAACATATCTTAATGTATTTTACACACTGTAAGTGTAACATAAATGAGATCTTCATAATATTTTTTATAACATTTGTTATGGTTAAGTGTCACGATGTTTATCGACATAATATATGCCACCCCTGTCCCTGAAAATGCTTTGTCGTCCTTAATTTAATGTGGTTTCTTTTAGCACCATAGATGTTCCATCTCGAATTTCCCCTAAATATATAAATTGCAATAAGTTGAAAACACATTTTAAATATGTGCAAATCAATTAAATTACACTCTTCCTGTCCCTAATACAGCTTCTGTAATAGTTACGCAATCTTATAAAATATTAATCAGTAAAGAAAAGCTTAAATAAAACCTTTTTATCTAATAAAGTTCTAGAGGGTAGAGGCATACACTATTATGCCAGGAACCCTATAGAACCTTCTTCTTCTTTGTTTAATGGCTGCTCTTAAAAGAATTCTGCCAATATCAAGTCAGTCATGGGAGTGACAAAAGCGTCAGTGTAATAAAGAAAATTTTAATTTCAATTGAGAATCCCAAATCTAAAATAAAACAAACAAATACTACACACTTAAAAACCATCACCTTGTTTAGACATATACATTAATATTTTATCCTAGTAACACTAATGAAATTAGACAAAACTTTTAAGAGAAGCTAAAGATAACAGGGTTACCATTACCATATTCATCGGTCGTGGGATTTGTGGAGGGAGGAAATCATACAGAGATTAGGAAAGTTTAGGGCAAGCAAAGAATAAATGCTCAGGGGATCCCTCATCCAACCTACACTCGCAGATGGAGTTGTCTCTAATCGATCGAGCGAAGTGAACTGGTGACCCTATAGAACCAATACCACTTTTAAATTTATTGCGCAAATGTCAGAAACTTGTTTGAAAATTGTACGTACAATGAGTAGAGAACTGTACGGTTGTATTTAGCAATAGAAAATCGATAGTCTTGATATCGCATATACTAGTCGATAAACTATCGATGTTTACGAAACATTACTAACTTGTCAGTTTTGTAGATTATACTAACGAAAACTGAGAAACAGAAATTATAGTCAAAGAATAGATTGCTAATTAAACGACTGTTTACATTTGACATTTTTATTGTGGACCATAATTTGTCTCGTAATCTTATTTACAATTGTCGTTACTATTCATTTTTAAAAAAGGCACTATCTATTTAATTAATTCGTATAATCAGGAATGTGAGTTATGCATGGTCTAATTCGACCTCTTGCTATATTTAGGAAGGCCTTACAATCTAACAGAAGAGTTCAGTTGAAACATCCGTTTACTACAGGTAGAACGTAGTTTTAGTAAAACTAAATTTAATGCAGTGAACACGTGTATAGTGCAACAGTTATATGGAAAATACTTGTTACATTGGAAAAGTGCCAAATACCAAATATTTTAAGTTTTTATATAGAGTATTATTTTATTATTTTAGCTTTAATCTGGAGAGCCATGGAAGATAAGGAATCTCTTAAGAAGCGCCTTACTCCACTTCAATATCATGTCACTCAAGAAGCTGGAACTGAAAGGCCTTTTACGGGTAAGATTTGTAATTATTGTAATAATAATATATTTTAAAAAAATAGTTAGTCACACTTTTCATATATTGTGCAGTTTTTTTAATATTTTATACAAATTAATATAAATTTTCAGGTTGTTACAACAAATTTTATGATGAAGGAATGTATGTCTGCGTAGTTTGCAGACAAGACTTATTCAGTTCTAAGACTAAATTTGATTCTAGTTGTGGTTGGCCTGCATTTAATGATGTACTTGCAAGGGAGAAAGTCACATTACATCAGGACACTAGTGCAGGTATATGATTGTCAAAGATTTTCTTTTATAGACATGTTGTTTTTTGGTTTTATTAATGTTTTAAATAGTTAGTGAATGAGTAAAATTACTAACAACAAAATCCGCTGTTCATAGAAGAAATAAGTCCACTAAATTAAATATCATTCCAATTGGGACCAGAGATTATGTTATCTTTATGTATGAATAGAGTTTGTTATCAAGTGACCTTATGACACTAAATTAAAAGAAAGCAATATAAATACAACATCTTGTGGGTGAGATGGTAGAGTATTATAGTGTAACTACATCACCTAGTAGTTAGAGCACCTATCTACTACTGAGCCAAAATCTTGAGTCAGAATCTGGACCCAAAATTTGACCAAAAATAAATTACAGTTTCTTCATGCCTCATTGTATTGTGATATATCTCTACCACTGCATCCTAGCTTATTTCCAAATTTATTACAACAGTGTTACATTAGGTGCAGGTAGGTTAGGATTAGTGAGTGCCTGTGTTTTTGTCCATACGTTTGTGGCACTATCATATCTCCTGTGCAGTAGATAACTTATAATAGTAATTGGAAGTTGTCACCATTGTTAAAAATCAGTCAGGAGGACATATCATGTCATTATAGTGTAAAGTTATTGGTTGCTACTTGCTTTTCAATTGAATCCAGTCAAGTGGAACAGATTTCAAGGTCATTGAGTAGATAATAAGTATGGCATACAATATTCATTTGGTCATTGATATCGTTGATATCAGGTTTCTAATATTCATAACCTAATCCTGCCTATGCTGATAACTCCTATTTTAATTTTTCTATATTGTCACTGCATGTTATCAAAGCTTCTCATACTGCTACATACAGCTATGATTTAATTATATACTACAGAAAAGTGGTCAATTTTGTATGTATTACAGTATATTATGATATTAAAATTAAAGCATTAATTTAAGTATTAAAACAGATTTTTTTTAATTTTATTACACTGCCACCACATGGCATTTGTATTTATGAATAGATATTATCAAGGTGCCAGACAATGTCCTTAAAGAGACACAGTTTGCCTTCTCTTGGGTTAAGAATATTACATAATATATCACTGTTTATTTTTAAATTTATAGTTATCATGGTTGCACAAACCAAAATAAACTTTAATTGTTTGTTGATTTATTACATTGGGACCCATGCCAAATCATCTCTGATCTGTGTTTTAATATGTGTGCACACAGACAAGCAATCTCTCTACGATATATAAAAGTTATGAAAAACTTTAAAGTACTTAATGTGTCTTCTTCGGAAGCAACAGAATTTTTGCATGTGAACATAAAATTGTCCATTATTAATGTACTTATATGTTTGTCATACTGCAACTATATGTTTGTGCATATGCATTGCTTTATAATAAATGTGAAATAAAGTATATTTACATCATCATCAGGATTCAGCCCATCACCAGGCCACTGCTGAACATAGGCCTCTCCCATAGATTACCACAAAACATGGTACTGGACTACCTGCATCCATTAACTTGCCGCAAAAACATGCAGTTTGTCACTCCATCTAGTAGGGGGGTCGCTCTCTACTGCATTTACTGGTACGAGGTTGCCACTCTAGAACCTTCCTTCCCAAACAGTTTCTAGTTCTACAAGCAACATTGCCGGCCCATTGCCTTTTTAGCTTATTCATCTTAAGAACTATATGATTTATGTACTCTGTTTCTGCTGCGGATACATTTTTACAGAGTTTATCTTGCAGAGATAGCATAGAGCATAGCTTGTTGAGCGACTTTAAGATTCGTAATGCGGCCTACAGTGAAGGTGTCTTGGTTCCGTAATTAATTACTGGTAAAGAGCTGTGGTTAAATACTTTTGTTTTGCGATATTGTGGTATCCCGAATGCTACCCAGCTGTGATGAATCCGTCAATTTACCGCCTACCTAATCGGACAATCTGTCGTAGGTATACATATTCGTCGACAACTTCGAGCGTAGTGTTCCTAACAACAACCGGCATTGGTTTGACATGGATTTTCGGCATGTCCATGTTAATTTTAAGACCTACGCATTGGGAGATTATTGAGGACTATTGAGGTCATTGACCATAGTGTTAAGATCCTCCTGCGATTCTGCCATAATGACTATGTCGTCAGCAAATCGATTGTGATGTATTTCCTATTGATGTTAATAGCGTCTCCTTTCCAGTCCAGTGCTTGAAGATATCTTCCAATGCAGCGGTGAAGAGTTTCGGGGATATATCATTACCCTGCCGTACATCGTTCTGCAATTGGATCGGTTTCGTACTGGGGTTCTGAATTCGGATAGCCATCGTAGCTATATTGTACAAACACTGCAGTACTTCGATATACCAACAGTCAATTCGGCACTACTTAAGTGACTGTAGCACCGCCCATATTTCTACGGAATCAAAAGCTTTCTCATAGTCCACATACGCCAGACTAGCGGTTGATTGTACTCTTCGGTCTTCTGTACAATCTGGCGAAGGGTATGTATGTGGTATATAGTAATAAATCCTTTTCGGAATCCGGCATGTTTGGGAGGCTGGAAGTCGTCGAGTCGGTTTGCGAGACGATTCGCAATCACTCGAAAATAGCACACAGACGCGGCTTAGAAGCGATACTGGTCTAAAGTTCTTATAGAGGCCGTTATCGCCCTTCTTGAGAAATAAGACCCGCTTCTAGACTACGCTTACAGCAGAGCGCCACCCCGGATGACGAAATTAAACAGTTTCTGAATGACTAATAGAACCGGCTTTTAACCCGCTTTCAGAAGCTCCGCCGCAATTCCGTCTTCACCCGGCGCTTTGCCATTATTGAGCTATTTGAGACTCCTACTACCGTTGCTTAGCCTGACGTCCTGGATATCATCGGAATATTGTCCGACGAGCTTTGCTCCTGGGTCTTTACCCACACCACAATGTGGCTCCAACGACTATGTGTCGAGCTGTCCATAAATTTGTTCGATCTGACTCTAAATCTCCGGACCGCTATCGGTGCTTTACTTATTCAGTTGGCTCCTTCCGGCATACAGATCCCTGGCAAAAGAGTTGGAATTTCGTTTACGCAACATCAATACGGGCTGTATTGAAGTTGCGTAGGTGTCGTCGTATGCATTGGGAAGTCTGTCTAGTCAGTTGCTGATATGCTGACGTGTCAGTTGAAGACTGCAGCTTCATTTCACGGCTAGTCTCCATGAGACGAGGAGTGAAATTAAATGGAATATTTCCACGAGTCTCTTGTTCATAACGTCCACTGTATCTGTCATCCAGGCATTGTAAGCGATTACACAATTTGAGCACGAAGCTCTCGGGGCTCTTGCACTTATTGGAAGGGCACGAGATTATCGGAGCGTGGACTTCACCAGACCTCTTCAGCTATACGTTCGATTCATTGTGCCTCCTTGCCATTCAGTGATCACTGCCGGTTTTCACCCTAGTGATCACAGGGACATCATCGAACAGCAGTCATTTGATTGTCATGATGAAATCGACCTTTTTTTTGTAGAACCGTCTGGGCCACTTTCTGAGGGGCCGCTTTCTGAAGAGGAGTTTATTATAAGAAGTCTCTCCTTTGCCAATAAGTTCCCTTCATTCCGATTGTCCTATTCCAAATTTCACCATTATCAGCTCATCATCTTTCTTCATGCCCTTTTTGCGTTAAATCTTTCCATCAACTCTGTGTGACTTTTAGAGGAATGTATGGCTCTTTAGATATTCTCATACATTACCTCCACATTATCATCAGGATATGATAATGTGGCACGCGGTAGGTGCGTACACCTGTATGAATTAGCGAATACCGTCTGGTTATTATGATTATAAGGTACGCAACCCTAGCTAACACACTCCCGATCTTGACAACGTTGTTAATGAGGGACTTATGGGCGATAAACCCGATACCTCCTTGGGACAGATGGTCGCCCTCCCGGTGGTAGAACAATTTACCAGATTCAAGGATTACCGTGTCCGCGTCTTCGGACTTAATAATCCTATTATATCCCAGCGTAACTTATTCTTCCAGCTTCAAGATCCTCTCGTCGGTCATCAGTGTGCGTGCGTTGTACGTTGTAGTTGTCGTTGATCTCCTACTACGGAGATTCTTTGCACCCCTTGCCCCGACGTTACCATGACCGCTACCGTAGCCCGGACTATCGAGTCCGCCGGAGTCTAGGGACCGTTGTGTGTTTGTACCTTCCATGGGATTTGCCATGCTGCCATTCTAGGCAGGCGGGTTGGCAAAACAGCAGTTGTTTTATATGGATGTTTCAGGAAGATGGTTTTAATTTTCCCTCTGTCGACTTTTACGACACCTACGAGACGTGATGGGATTCTCTTAAGCCGCCACCACACGGCTTTTACATAAAATAAAATAAATAAAATAATTTGACGTAGATTTATTGTTCAAGATACACTTGCTTCCTAAAGTAATTTTTCTCTATATTTTTAAAACGACTACAAAAAATGTTTATGCCACAAAAAGGGGGTTGCAAACTGCATATGTAATGTAAAAAATAATTTTTCTTAAGAAATTATGAATAATTTAATTTTGTGCAAAAATTATTGCCTTTTTCTTTTTTATGCATTTTACTAATGATATTTTATAAAACGTAATGAATAAATAAAGTTGCAAGTAAATAAAATGCTTTTATGATTAGAACTTACAGAGTTGTAAAAGATATTAATACATAAATAATATATTCTGAAAATTTTAAGTGTACAACATTGTTATAAAGATTTCCGTATTAGGGGATTTTCTTCAAAGTTGATAAACAATATGCAAATAGCATTGTAAATTATGTATGTATAAGTGACAATTTTTTAATAGTTTTTGCAATATTATGGTTCGAAACTTAAATAAAGTTTCGAAAATATATGTGCATATGTATTTTAAGTTTGCTAATTATGGTAAAGGGAAATTGGATTATGGTGCTAATGTATTTTTATCTTTTCTGTCTGTCTTGCCTGTGTCCTTGACAAACCTGAATTACAACCCTGCCCACCACAATAAACGTAAGTCGGCAATTCACTGGTACTAAATAATAATACTTATATATTTACAACAATGCTTTGATTTTTTACAATGACTACATATATTATAACATATTTACAAAATCACTCTCACCACTATTTACAATGCTTCTCATCATTTTGCTTTGAGTTGGTTCACACTATGACGTAACATACATGTCTATTTACACATCTGTGATTCGTCGTCAATATTTTGAGTTCTGTTATCTCTCGCTAATGGTACTTATTATACTGCGATACCATAACATCACCGTAACAAATCTGGAATGCGCATGACATTAATTTGCAATTATCCTCACTCCACGATTTGCCCTACCTTGACCTGTCCCGTTTTGCTCCTCCTGGATGGCTGCCGGGCCGGACGGATGACTGCTGGCGCTGCGATGAAAATCAATATCTACTACACCTCACAACACGAACAACGAAAAATCATATGGGATATATCATCATTGCATCACCCTTGTTAATGTGATGTGTAAATAAATGGCTTTTTGGTGAATGGCCTTGGTGTGTGGAATCAAAGTTGGAGCGAATATATTACTGGTTTTAACACGACCAGGTTTGGTGCGAACTGAGGTGCGATGCTCCAAGTGCTCCGCTCATCTGGGACACGTATTCAATGATGGGCCTGCGCCCACCAAGAAACGTTTTTGTATTAATTCCGCGTCTTTGGACTTCATCCCTGCTGAAGACAGGAAAGACTAACTGATGTCTCTACTTATGATAAACTAAGTAAGTGTATCAGATTTTGTAAACCTCCACACTTTTTGCGGCAATATTTTTTTAAGAGGATGGAATCTTGCAGTTTAGTAACAATTAACCTAAAAAAAAGTTTCGTTTGTTTGTTGCCTCTTTTTCCGCAGTGCCCTCGTAGAGATACTGGTCTGTCATGCCAAAATTAGACACTTGAGTACCATTTGTCATAAGGTTTTTTTCTAATTCTTACGCCACAACACGAGTCGAGGGTGTCGATTCCCGCACGGGGCAAATATTTGTATGACCTACAGATTGTTGTTCCGGGTCTGGGTGTTTGTGCATGTGGAATTTATTTATGTAAAACGCATCCACAACACAGAAGACATCCTTATGTGCCACGTTTATAAAAATATATATATATATTTTATCCTCATCTAAACTAATATTATATAGAGAAAAAAAAAAATGATATTTTGTATGATTGTTTGGTTGTAATGAATAAACTCAAAAACTACAAAACCGATTAAAAACATTCTTTCACCTATATACAGCTACATTATCAGCGACTAACATGAGTTGTATAAACAAAATAAAGAAATAACGGAGATCCCTGTGTAAATTGCTATGTTGTAACTCAAGGTGTCAAAAATTTACTCTAATAAAAGTCATTATTTGGCGTACGATGTTTAATAACATAAAAAATACATTTTCATAATACTCATCATTGTTCACAAAAAAGTCCGCGTGTTTGTCTAACTTTTACAGTTAAGTCTCAATAACCGCTTTTTGTTCAAATTAGTCAATCAAAACACGTGTACAATCGAAAGATGATGACATTATTATCATGATATTAATCCTTATCCTAATAATTTCGTAAATAGTTTCGTAGTCAAAGTTGATTATGTACATGTACATTCATCTTTAGCTATGCCTACGGGAAAACATCAAGTTTTTCTATATTTATTTATAATCTACTTATTTATCATTTTGCGTAACGACGAACTTTACAAAATAGTTTTTCAAGCGTGACGACGATGCAATGACCCCCAACCCCCGCCTCCCGACAGGTAATCTATAGACGAGACTCGTTAACGATTATTCAAAAATGCACTCAATGTGATTGTCCTTAACGTTTTATGTTGCATTAAGGAACACTTATTTTATCTGTGCTACTTTATGCTACTTTTAAATTGAATTTTTGTCCCGAAAAGTGCGAAGGTCTACCCTTACATTATATAACAAGTTATCTTTGAGGCGGGCCATAATGTAAATGCTAAACATTTATAATTTTTAAAGTTTTTGTCGTATTTTATTAACTTTATTTTTAAAAAGAATTTATATTGTATAAATATATCTAGAAAGTCTGATATGAATTGAAAATATCCTTTTATGTAAATTATTTCACCAGACAACATATATTTTGCCGCCGTACTTTAAAAAAAACAGCTAAAGCTTTTTGTTTGCGAATGTACATAAAAGATTTTTTACTTAAAACTTATAACACCTTACAATTGAATAGTTAGGAAATAGTGTGATATATTTGAATATTTTTAGTATACATATTTCAATAATATTTAATTAGAAGAGCATTCTGTTGAAAATTATAACTCGTATTGCATCAAAGTTTCTAACAATAAGCAAGTTACTTTTTATATTTATATTTCTATTTAACGAAAAACTGTCTTAGGAATCAAAACGAGGAACTGAATAATTTAATGTAGTGACTATTTTGAATAACACTGTAATTAAAGTAAAAATAATAAGGAATACTAATAAGTTCACACGACATCGCACGCTTTGTTACGAAATATACAAATATAGTAACGTAACGTAAGGTATATATGTAAAGTGTGTAATTCATTTTTAAAAATGTCATATATTTTGTATATATAGCCTATTTATAAATTGTTTTGCATAATACCAAAACTCAACTACTTATATTAAGAGTTGCTTTTGGTTTGGTCAGACAGCGGACGGGACGGCGACGCGACGCTGACGGGACGGCGACGTGGATGTCACACTGGGGGCGTGGCGGTGGCATCAGTATCGCGTCGGCCGTCCCGTCGCACTCACCGTGATTTCTCGAGCATTTTTCCTAATGATTCGAACTAGAACAATTCAATGAGCTTTGCCACTTTTTCGTTGTCCATTTTTGTAATAAAATACAAAACTGGCGTCCCGTCAGGCGCGACGTGCTTCGTCGCGCTGTCTGTTTGACTACGACAATGAATACTAATAGATCACAACGCGTCGCGTCGCGCCCCGTTCCGCCGCGCTCTTGTTATATTCCCGACGGGCGCGACGGCAACGTGACGCGCCCGCTAGCCGCGCGCCGAGCGCGACAGAGCGGTGTGACAACTTCTATATAAATTAGTACATTACATCGCGCCAGCGTCGCGTCGCCGTCCCGCCCCGTCCGCTGTCTGACCAAACCATCTATGATATGGCTTTACTTTAGTAACCGAGGTGTTTTATCCTTAGTAACTATAATAAATATGTAAATACCTCAAGTTCACACATTTTAGTTACCAAAAAAAGTCATTTTGTTACATAAATCTTACAATATATTATCGATTATTCAATTTTTGATTGATCAACATTGCAGTAGTTAAATATTTTTAATTATTTATAGATCAAGTTTAGTGTATTTAATTTAAAATAGCTTTCTGAATTTAAATGTTACAGCAAACTTTATGAAATAAATATTTTTATGTGAAATTTGTATTTTCTTTATTTAAACGATTTTTTTTTTAATTTATTGGGAAAAACAAACAATTGTACACGATTATTACAAAAGTAGTGAGGTAATTATGTAAGACTATGTGTACAATCCATACCGTTTTCCACATATTGCTATGGAGAACAGAAACAACAATGTGTAGTGTTTGAAAGAGAGTGTGTTTGGATTAAAAATGAATGATTTTTCCGTCAAATGCCTCCTATACGCCGATGATCAGGTTATATTAGCATCATCGGAGGAGGAGTTGCAGGCGATGATTAATATTATGCATGGTGCTCTACAGAGCAAAGGAATGAAAATTAATGTAGATAAGACGAAAGTAATGGTTTTTGAAAGAGAAGAAAGTATGTCGGATTGCAAAGTTCTGATTGAAGGAGAAAGAGTGGAACAAGTGAAAGAGTTTGTGTACTTGGGTTCTAAATTTACGAGAGACGGAAAGTATGACTGTGATATTGAGAGAAGAGTATTAGCAGGAAATCAAGTGAATGGGGCTCTGCATAACTTTATGTGTAGCCAGAACGTATCTAAAAAGGCACGTCTGGCTGTACATAGGGGAGTTCTGGTCCCCACACTTATGTATGGTAGTGAATTCTGGGTCTGGCAGAAGAAGCATGAAAGTAGGATTAACGCTGTGGAAATGAGAAGTTTGAGAAGTATAGCTGGAGTAACTTTGATTGACAAAGTGAGAAACAGCGTGATAAGGGAACGTTGCGGTGTGGTTGAAGATGTAGTGAAAAAGATAGAGAAAGGCATTCTTAGATGGTTTGGACACGTAGAAAGGATGAATGAAAGGAGATTGACGAAACAGATTTATGAGGCAAGTGTGAATGGAAAAGCCGGTAAGGGTCGACCTAGACATACGTATCACAATCAGATCGGTGAACTTTTGAGGAAAGGTCACGTTAAAAGTACCCGCAACCGACGAGCGTGTGTGAGGACGCTAATGAAAGTGGAAGAAGCTAAAGATGTGTGTCAGGATCGTAGCAAGTGGAAAGATGTGGTCTCTGCCTACGCCTATGGGAAAGAGGCGTGACTGTATGTATGTATGTATGTAGTGTAGTCAACAGCCGGTTGACCCTGTGTACGTAGACGCTATCAAAAGATCTTTGTATAAAATGCTTCGGGAATATCAACTTCCTCCCGACTACCTATCGAGGACAATCTTACTTATATTATTAAATGAACATAATAAGTTATAAATATAGATAATAAATTTCAGAAATGTAATTTTAGATTATGAGTTGTATTTAAGTTTCTAGCTTTAATATATTACCTACTATTTTTTTGTATTTGCTTGATGGGGTACTAAATAAGTCTGTGTTACTGAGCTTATCATTGTATAACTGGCACAGACGCCTTAAGGGCGCCCGCAAACCAGCATTAGTACGGCAGAAACCAGTATCAAACAAGCGGTGTGGGCGCGTCTTTCGTTGTAACCCTCTGGGTACTCGGTATTTTATTTCACCAACAAGATCTACGCAGTCGAACTTGTGATTACATATGCCATGGAGAGTCATGGCACCTAGAAGTTTACGTCTAGAAGTAGAAGCAAGAGAGAGAAGACCATACCTGTCGAGCAATCGAGTGTAAGACGCACGCGAACGATAACATCTATAAGACAGTGCAAGCAGGAATCTACGTTGCACATGTTCAACTTGTTCAATGTGTTTATTGTAAATAGGATCCCATATTTGTGAAGCATATTCTAAATGTGGGCGAATGAGACTATTAAATAAGTGAATATATGTGGACGGTTTTTTAAAATCCTTACTAGATCTCATAACAAATCCGTACATTTTGAAGGCATTGTTGACTATTGTATCAATATGTATATTAAGATGAAGTTGTGAGTCGAGAAAAACACCCAGATCACGAATCGTCAATAGTTTGGATAACTGAAATGTCCCCCGTGAATATGCAAATTTTATTTTATTATATAAAATTTAATATTTTACTTTAATTTATTCATATTATAAAATTATAGATTATTTCATAATATAAAATTTCATATAAGCAATCGCCATCTAGCGCCAGTGGAAACCCATTTTATTTTGAAATTATATGAACTATTGATGATTATAAAACTAAATTATGTATGTAAACAAGAAGACTATTGGTATTGCATTATTTTAGCATCGTAAATTCTAACTTATTTCTTAAAAAAAAATTGGGGCCCTTGAAATGGGTTTGTCAAATAATAATTGTCAACGGAATTTTTATGTTATACCCTACTACGGCGTCATAATAACAGATTTACTTCGCAACAAATTTTCTTAAGTTTCATGTTATCATAGTACTTGCGAGTTCTTTCGATGGCAGCTCAATGGAAAAACACCCAATTAAATTTAAGAGTGCATTGCCTCGATCAGCTGTATAACAGGGTAGTATGAGTTTTAAGCAAACTCTTTAAGTCGACATATCTCCTACAGATATCACGCTGCAAGGCTCATTATATTTTTTGGGGCATATACACATAGTCCCTAAGCCCTGTCTGCCGGGATGTATTGGACATTACGAATGACCCTGTATAAAACTATTTTTTATACTTTTAAATGAAACTAAGTTTACGGATTTTATCGCGTTTAATTTTTACTTTTTTACTATTTATAACCCGACGTTTCGAGTGCTTTACAGCACCCATGGTCACGGGAGGACTGAGGTGACAGATGTCCTGATGTCATAGTTAACCTGGGGTACCTTCAGCTTTTAATTATTATTTTTGGGTCCGATTATATAATAATTAAAAGCTGAAGGTACCCCAGGTTAACTATGACATCAGGACATCTGTCACCTCAGTCCTCCCGTGACCATGGGTGCTGTAAAGCACTCGAAACGTCGGGTTATAAATAGTAAAAAAGTAAAAATTAAACGCGATAAAATCCGTAAACTTAGTTTCATTTAAATGTGTAGTGTTCGCGTAAATATAAGAAATCATTATATTTTTTATACTGTTTACGGACTAAGTGATTTCTTAGCTGCTGGCTTATCTTTGGGCGCAGAGGTTTCATGCACATACGACTTACCTGAATTTTTAATGAAAGAATAGAACCTATCAAAGGCATTGCTCAAATGAAATTAGAATACACATCAAGATTTTAAAATATTAATAAATTATATGTTTTATATAACAGCAAGTTACAAAATAGTTAACACCGAAGATTCATGGAACTTTCGTAAGTTTCACATACACGAAGCAGTAGTTCTTTGGATCATAAATAAAATTAAGAGTGTATGTCTTCATCAAAGTGGATTTTAGTGCATAAACTTTTTACTTTCAGGGACAGTACATTATCTTCTTAACATAAATGATATTTCTGCAAGAAACCCAAGATATGTACTAAATTTACTTTGGAATAATATGATAAGTAATACCACGACCGTGAGGCTAAGTGTAGTGTGTGTGTGTGTATATGACTTCTACGCCATGGGTCCTGGGTTCGAATCTCAACTCTTAATTCTTTTAAAAATTCAAACTATAATATTAGCTGTAAATACTAATTATATAAAAGCATAAGACCTTTGGGGGATATCTATTAAGGTAACTGCACCGATAATTTATACTATGGCGCCACATTTAGCAACAATTAAAAAAAAATTGTAGTACAAATTATCTTTCCAATTTTTGCTACGTATTTTTTTAAACTGCTTACTACCAATGCTTAGTCAAAATGCTTGTAAATAAACCTTCAAGATTTTAAGAATTTAAGCCACTGTTTTATGAGTTCCGAACAACCAGTATCAAGCGGATTAAAACATGTGCAGCACAAATTCCCGATTTCCGGTACTGGCACCTCTAAAATTGTTTTGTAATTAGAAGTGCTGAATTACCACGTGCTCAGCGGTTAAGGATAAAATCGTAACCTGCATGTCTGAGGAACAAAAATATTTAGAGGACATTCGAAGTCCGCCGAACATGCGGGTTGTATTGGAGCAGCGTGGTACTCTTTCCAGCTCCAAAGTTCTCTCAAAAATTGAGAGGAGGCCTGAGCACAGGCCTCCTCTCAATTTTTGAGCAGTGGGACATTTATAGGCAGTGTTTCATAATAAAAACAAAGATTGACTTATTCAGAAATAACAGTTCTAACCAAATAAGTCTTATGATTAAATGTGCTAGAACTGATTTGTGAAAGCTATTCGAAGGAATGGCGTTAAGAAACTAAAACATTTCAGAAAGATTGCAAAGTGCGAGTAACGAAGTAATATTATGGCAAACTTTTAGACATTTAAAAGTTTTAAGAAATATAATTGAAATCAATAAAATAGGTAGCAATCAAATAAAATAATTACTAATTTAAGCGCGTTGGGTACAACAAAACTAATTTTTTTAAAACACTTTTGAAGTCGTCTCGATTGACGTAGTGGCTAAGCTATTGGCTTCTGCGCTACGGATCGCGGGATGGATTCCCGTAAAGAACAAATCTTTGTATGGTCTAGAGATATAATCTTAACAAACGTGGGGCATTTTTATGAATTTTATTTACAAGTCACAGCGCGATCGCAGATAGCAGACAGGCGACTGAAGTCAGTGCTATTTGGCCGCAACATGATAGGATAAATTACTTAAACTCTTTAAGACCATGTGCACCAATAGCAATGCCACTGATGAAGCATTGAGGTTTGAGGTAGGTAGTTTTAGATGCCTCAATTCATTGGCCTCTTGGTAAGGTTTTATGTGTTATTACAGAACTAAAACTAGTTATGGGATGGAGTAATGAAACGTAGATATCATGGTGAGTCTTCTCTTTTTATTATAGTATGGTTGTAATTCATATGCAAATGTTGCTCATACATGGCACTGGTATTATACAACTGTCCAAAATTATGAAAACCATTTAAATGTCTTGTATCTTATTACATTTATTAATACATTTCACCTTAGATTAGATACATAATTACAATTACTCTTGCTTACCAAATGCATACTCAAATTCATCTTCATGATCACAATGTTAATACGCGTCTTAAAATTTAGTTATATCGATATTGAATGACGGTTCAAGCTCTCATCAAAATTTGGCTATATATTTTTTACACCTCTATTTTATTGCACAATATTTTTTATGGTTGGTGCAAATTTAAATGAATGTGCACTTCATATGTAGGCCACATTTGAATGTCAAACATAGACTATATTAGGCCCCAAGACAATGAGTATTGTACAAATAATACACAATAACTTACGATGCACTTCAAACGATATACTAATATTAGCTCCAGGTATTAAGAAGCAAACTATAATAAACAAACATTAAAAATAATAATTCACCTCCATAATGCACCAACCTGAAACAAATGCAAGAAATGCAAATGCAAGTCTACATATTGTTAATTGGTCACGTCATATTGTCAAAGAGTACAACTAATCACTTCTAACCTCAATACCTGTACAATTTACAGTAAATGACAAACCACTGTCTCGCCTTTGATAACACCAACCCGCCAACCACTCAGAACATCAACCTCTCACTTTATCTTAATAAAATAGCAAATGTAAACAATTTCAAAAGAAATTCAACGGCTTCTTTCGCACAACCTATACACAAAAGCAGAGAGACAATTACAATACTCTTTACAAAGGCAATATCCATTATACATAATTTTGGATAAATTGTTAGTATTGAATGCTAGCTACTGGCTACTATTGTCTTATTTATATTGAAGGTAAACATCCTCTCATAGTCTATCTAAGTTTAGTATCGGTAGGTATTTTACAATTGTTCATTTGATAGCTTATTTATACTTTTGTGCCACAAAAGCTACCAAGTTTTCTGATGTCAAATATAATCCATAAAATAAACTATATAAACTTAATACTAGGTAAATGCTTTACTTTCATGACTAACAATAAAATGGATTCTTCAAAATATTTTTTGTGATTAATAATTAATAAAAATAACAATGAGTTCAATTTAAAACAACAGATTATTTAAACCTTGTCACTGGATATTCTGTCTAAAATTGTTAATAAAATAGCATTCATGACAAAACTGTTAATTCAAAGTACAACTGTCATTATAATATAGAATGCATAAGTATTAAGAAAACTATAAATATACGGTAAAGCATAATTTACTCATAAAACTAGCTAGCTAGGAGCAATTATCAAAAGCGATATAAGCCAACGTGTTTATAACTTAAAGCAGGGGTTCCCAAACTTTTCTGCAATGGAACACTTCTATAACCCGAACAATATAGCGGGAACACTTTACTATCATCCGGATTTTTTTAACGAACACTTAGCTATCATTCGCCATTTGATATGAAGTAGAAGATCTTTAACTGTGTATCAGTATATTTACTTTCTAAATTGACGCGGAACACTTATTAAGATTCAACGGAACGAAGGTTTGGGAATCCCTGAATTAAAGGATTGAATCTCAGTCAAAATTAACGCATAATTTATATTCATACTCACACACTCACTCATCGCTAGGTTCGATTGAAATACTTGATGCTACATATCATAGCCCTCTCTTAAAGAGATACTGTATAATAGGTCTTTAAAATAACCATTATTTTAAATAGGAAACACTTTAAATAGCGTCATTAAATTGAAGTCATAAAATTGCCTTTACTTAACAACAGCGTCTAAGGCAATCTCCGAGACCACCAAAAAGGCGCATTATTGTAACTTTATTCACTAGGAATAAGTGTTTGCGTTGCACTGTAAGTGCAAAACGAGCTAGCCTCTGAATAATTGTTTCAATCCACTGCCACCCACCCTTCCTCTGCCTACCATCACAGTTAATAAACTGATCTTGTTTTAACACTATTATAGAGCTACAGTACGTCTACTATTTATACTTTACAAGAAGTTCTAAGTGTTAACTTCCAGTCTTCATTTGCAGATTATTTCGATACATTTAAAAACCTGGTCCTAGCACTACCGTATATCTACACACTTATAATTCCACAATTTGGTTCAACAGCAGATTGATACACATCAATCAGAGATATTGTTGCTAAGTTGATAAATTATGTTTCTACGCAATACTACAGAACTTTTTACAACTACTGGACTGCATATTTGATTTCATTTATCTTGTAAAAATATGATCACTTCTGTATACTTTCGCAGCCATTTTACAAAACAAGCTTACCGATTTTTCTAGCATCATAAATTTAAGGACAACATACTTCATATATGACCACTAAATGCACTGGCATTTATTACTGACAATTGTATTTCAATTGCCGTGGAGTGAATTATCAGTTAAATGGTTTGTATGTTCGTACGTACGTGTATTACACATTATAGGCACTGAGGGCGCTAGTATCGCGCAGGCGCTGCGGCGGGCGCCGGTGGCCTGCGCTAATGTCCTTTTGCAGCTTCTTTCGCAGCCATGATCAGAGGAGTGAGGGACGCTAAAGGCCTGGCCATCTTTAAAAATGGATGCTGTAACAATTATTACACAAAGTAGATATTCATTTTATGTAAAAATTGAAGATACTAATTTTGCTGTTGGTAGGATTCCTTTGCAGGAATCCGTCTAAGTAGGTACCACTGCACCGCCAGTTATTCTATCGTCAAGCAGTGGTGTGCATATAATGTGTTTTGGTTAGAAGAGCACAGGGCATATTAGACTTATGAACCAATGTCTCAGGGTGACAAGCGCAGTGCGGAGCTGCACAGAACTTTCTACGCAAGTGTTATGAGCTTACCAACTTAAGGTAACCTGTTCATAACACAAATATAAGAAAGTAAATTTATCTGCCACCCTATGTTTTCTTGTGGGCGTCAAGAGTCGATTAAGGGAAATGCCTTCCGACTGGTGCAGAGATAACCATCTTGAAAAATGCCAGATCACACAACGGGCAGCAGCATACAATCTGCCTGCCCAACATGGTGATTATTTGAAATCCTATAGGGAGACGCCTATTTTCTGCAGTGAACTATGAACTGCAGGCTGGTAATGATGATCATCATTCGGCATACAGTTCACTGCTAGAAATAGTCCTGATTTTAAAACGAAAGATTTGTCGTTATCAACAAGCTGTCGGCGGAATTATATACATTTTATACCTTTAACAAGTCTAACGCCGTTGCTCGTCGCTCAACATCTACTTCTAGACATTGGTCTAGGAAATCTTGGAAGACTGTGCTAAGTTTCTCCTTGTCTTTGATATCAGGTTTGCCGTTTGTCGCGATGAGGTAGAGAGCACGCAGTGGATTTTCGTTAAGGTATGGAGGTTCTCCTTCTATCATTTCGATGGCCATTATTCCCAATGACCACACGTCCACCTGACAGAAAGAAAAATATTTTCATATTGTGAATTAAAAGTTTTACTTTAAGCATTTTAATAATTTATTTTATATATACACCATATTTATTTTAATAATAATTTTAATTGAAGTAAGATATTTCATATCGAAGCATTTAAGCTGTCGTCAATGTATAATACTGATATTATATGAACACGACAGAGGCATACATAAACTGGTACTTTTATTAGTTACACATAAGTAATTAATATCATAGCGTAAAAGTAACAGCTTATAAATGTCTATTTGCTGAGCATTTTCGAGAAGGTTTTAAAGCCGGGAAGAGTCCGCCACACTGCTCCAGTGATGGTTTGTTGACTTTAAATGTGCTCGAAATATTATTATTCCTCAGACGATATTTCCCGATATTTATCTTTACCACTAAGCACATGGTAAATCAGCAATTTAAATTGCAGAACAATTTTTAGAGGCGTCGGCACCGGGATGTATAAGGGGTAGGAGTAGGGGGGGAGAGACCACACCTGCACTTTTCGCTTCCGCCGGAAACGAGACGTAACGGTGGCGAACCACATCGCCGCCATATTGGTGCGAGTCAAAAAAAAAACTTACTCTCCATTGCTCACCCACGATTAGTATAGTGGCAATATTGTATATTACCTGCACGAATAAAGGCTGTCAGTAAAATATCTTAGTCGCCTCTTACGACACTTCTTTAATAAAAAGGTAAGTGCTATTCTACTCTGCCGGACACCTATTCACTTATTACAATTATTAGAAACACACTCGTGACGACGCGCTACGGCCAACGGCGCGAATACACGATACACCCTCAGAGTTACCGATACAACAGCCCGGAAGGAGGTCCGAAACTCCGCCGGACAGTCAATAGATGATTATTTTCGACAGAATAATAAGACTAACTTTACTGTATGATGACGACGAGAGTAACATGACTGTATGATGACAATATTATTTTTGTTTATGTAATTATGTTGTGCAGGTAGTCCTTCCTAGTGATGTGTCAACTCGATTTACTAATTCGAGTTAACTCGAGTTGGGCTTTTTTTTTATTTCATAAAAGTAACGGAATGAACAAAACGTTCACCTGATGGTAAGTGTAACTTTTGCCCATAACACTGCGCCCGTCACCCTGAGACATCAGTTCTTAAGTCTCATATGCCCAGTGATTACGCTAGCTCTCAGTGGCTCGAATCAATTCGAGTTGAATTCTCTCTAACTCGAATTGGGATTGGCGCTGTAAATAAATACCTACATCAAAGCGAGTACGCGATTAACGCTTTCTCATTCTTACGTTTCGCTTAAGTTTTTAATATTATTGCGAAGCTAGTCATGAAACTGCTAAACAAAAAAATACTTAGTTTCATCCAGTTAACTCGAGTTACGTAACTCGAGTTCAGTTCGAATTACATTAATTTTAACTCGAGTGAAATAGAGTCGAGTTAAAATTACTGTATATGTATATGCATAATAGAGATCTCGAGTTGGAACATCTCTAGCCTACCCAACCAGCTACTAAATTCCGTTAGTTATAGGAACAGTTTTGACTTACTATTTGTAGATAATTTAACGAATTGTATGGAAACAATCTCGTTTTGTAATACAGAGAAACCGGCCAGTTCCTCTATATTATCTGTTAGTGAATGATGTCCTGTTGAAAGTCACTGGGTCTCCAGTATTTGTCACTCATAATGTGACAACATTTGAGCTGGTACTTTATGAGAGTGTGGTCTTTAGGGAAGATAGTGCCACAGCCAGTGTATTGCTGTGTATCGTGGCTCTGCCACAAATTTGTTAATCTCTATGCCCAATCTTGTTAATAATGCTTAATAAAATAATACATAGGTAAATAAAATAGATATAGTTATAATTCAAATAGCTTTACCTTTGGACCATACTGCTTTCTTGTAACTACTTCGGGTGCCATCCAGTATGGTGTTCCTACCATGGTTGTTCTTTTGTTTTGCTCAGGTGATATTTGAGCGCAGAATCCAAAGTCAGCTACGGAATAAAAATGTGTTTTATATGTTATAACAACTGTAATAATACTAATCTATCAGAAGACCCGAAAATCAACAATTTGGGTCTCACATGAGTGTTCGCTTCGGACTGGTATTGGAACCCAGAACCTGTGGTCTAGAAGTCTGGTACTCTGACCACTATACCTCACAGTTTCATTGTAATATCTGTCTTATAACATCATAACATTGCAGCGAATACGACAACCGTGATGGTCATGTGGTCATAAAACGTTGATAATGAAATATGTATTCTAATACTTACTGAGTTTAACTTGTCCATCCAAGCCAAGTAGTATATTGTCGGATTTGATATCTCGATGTATGACATGATTTGTATGCAAAAAATGTAACGCTTGCAATACCTCGCGGCAAACTGCCGCTATTTGACCCTCATCCATACACGTCTCTGTCACAACATCCGTTAGTGAACCACCAGCGAGATACTCCATCACTACCCATAGTTCCTATAATAAATAATTAATATTCAATAAATTGTCTCACTTGTAAACTATACCTTATGTACCTATACCAACAACACACAGAATAACTGTTGAGAAAATTTAGTCTAATTCATATTCTGGATTTATGTGAATTACAGGCTCTAGAAAGAAGCCACCAATAGTAATTAACCTTTTTAAATGGTGACAATAACTTACCTCATTAACAAGGTAGCTGTCTAAATAGTTGACAACATTATTGTGCTTGTTCTCCCGCATCACTAAGATTTCGTTGATGATAAGTTCCTTTTTAGGTTGTTGACTTAGGTTCATTTGTTTTATGGCAACTTCCATGCCTGTCGATGTCTCGATAGCCGTGTAAACAGTGCCTGACGCTCTATAACATTGTAATTTTTTATTAACATTCATTTCCTGTGATGAGAATGTGAAACAGTATTTAAACGGTTGATTTACCCTTGTCCGATTTTTTCCATTTTGGTATACTTTCTATTTGGATCACCAACACTGACAATTGTTCTTAATTTCTCTAAAATTTCTTCATCAGTCATTTTCTTTTTCCTTTGTTGTTGCGCTGTTGCTCTTCTATAGGATAAGTAAAATCTTTATAAGCTTATACTTATCTTATCTATACAGTAAATAGACCATTAGACCAACTAAGACAGACATAAGACTCTCACAAGTTGGGAGGACCACTATCTGCGCAAAGGCTATGTCGACTTTTACGACACCTATGGAATGTGGTCAGTAGTGTTATCTAACACTGTCACTGAACAGAGCATTCGTTTATATCAGGGGTTCCCAAATTTTAATTGCCCCATAGCTCTTTTCTTTTTTTTTATTTTCGAAAGTAGTATCTGAAGAGTATTGAATAATCCATAACTTATTAACTTCACTGGTGGTAGGCTAGGGTTCCTATGCAGGAATCCGTCTAGGTAGGTACCACCAGGTACAGGTGAGTTATTTTGCGGGCAAGCAGTAGTGTGTAACATTACTGTGTTATGGGCCATAGGGCACTGATAGCTGTGTAACCAACATGTGCAAATGAGACTACAGAACTTATGTCTCAGGGTGACACATCAGATCACACAAATGTTCTGGGTGACAAAGCATTTGTATGGGCAGACATTTCACTTACCATGAGGTGAACGATTTTCTCATCTCCTCATTATCTTCCATAAAAACTTTACGCTTGCTACGAGGGTGGATTGAAAAGTACTCGGCCTAACCAAGAAAATAAACACATACTAAATCAGTTATATTTTTATTTTTCTACATAATCACCATCAAGTTCAATACACTTTTGCTACCTCCCCTTCCAAGCATTTAGACCGTTAAAAAAAAATGATTCTTCCTTAGAGTCAAAATATGCGTCTACAGCTGCTTTGACCTCGTCGTTTGTCGAAAATCTTTGACCTCCCAAGTGCTTTTTTAGGTTAGGGAACAGAAAGAAGTCTGATGGTGCCAGATCAGGTGAATACGGCGGATGCGGTAACAGTTCAAAGCCACAGTTGTGAATTCCAGCCATTGACTGTACTGACGTGTGAACACGGGCGTTATCTTGATGAAACAGGACTTTTCTTCTGAGCATTCCTCGACGTTTTTCTTTTATTTCCTCTCGTAAACGACGTAGTAAGGTGCAGTAGTAATCAGAGTTTATAGTCTGACCCCTTTCAAGATAATCAATCATAATCACACCTTTCGAGTCCCAGAATACTGAAGCCATCACCTTATTTGCCGACAAAATCGACTTAGCCTTTTTAGGGGGTGGTGAACCAGGTCTTCTCCACTGTTTTGATTGTTGTTTTGTTTCCGGTGTACAGTAATGAACCCATGTTTCGTCCATAGTAACAAAACGATTCAAAAAATCATCTGCATCGGCTTCAAATACGAGTAACTCCAAACAGTCGCGTGAAATAGTCAATCGCGTCCTTTTTTGTTCAACTGAAAGCAGTCGCGGAACCCACCTCGCAGACACCTTGTGGAAACCCAACTCGTTGACAATGATGTTTTGAGTTCGTTCATAAGAGATGCCTATAATCTCGGCTATCTCTCTAATTTTTAATCTGCGGTCTCCCATTATTAAATCAAGTACTTTTTTAATATTTTCGTCAGTAGTTGACGTCGTAGGCCTTCCAGAGCGGGGTTCATCTTTCACACTCTCTCTACCACGCTTAAATTCTGCTATCCATTTTTTGACGGATGAATATGACAGAGCACAATCGCCTAATGTACTGACCATGTCATCATGGATGGCTTTTGATGATAGCCCCTTCTTATGGAGGTACTGCTATGTAAATTTATATATTGTTAAAGTAAGTAGAATAAAGAAGGACCTCTAGTTATTATTACAATCTTTTTTATTGTTCCGTATTGGTAGATTATCTAATGTTTAAGGTGTCAAGATCAAACTCCAGATTGTGTAAGCATGTGCCTTTTGCTACTAAATTCTGCCACACTAACTTAGATCACCAATCACCTGATTGCGATTAAGTAGAGAGTATAATAAGTATTTTCTGTTAAAGTTTCAAAATTTTTAGATTGTAATGATTTATTATTTTCATGCTGACTGGCCTCTTTCAAGTCTTTGTTAATGGTCATTAAAAATTCATAAAAATTAAAAATTATTGAAATATAATTGTAAATTAGTAAAATTATTTTTGTCTTCCATATTTTTTTTTAATTCAAGGTAGTCATTTAAATTTAAAAGCTTATTAGATAGCTTGTTACTTTAATTTTACAATTTTCACTTAGTTCGAATTTTTTTTAGATCATAATTTTTATGGTTTTCTTTCTTGTATTGTTGACAATCAACACTAAACATTGTTAACACATGCTGTGCTCACGTATAGTCGGAGAGAAGCATATGTCTTGTCTATTTAAATGTAAGGTCTATATTAATGCAATACATCCCTGCTGGTGTGCCAAACAAAAATAAATAAAAACGAATGCATTACCCTGTGTCAGTATTCGTCTGCGTGCCATTGGGCGGCGGCACGAGGGGTGGGTGCGGCGCGTGCGCGGGCGGAGTTTGCGGCGCGGGGGCGGGCGCGGCCACGGGCGCGGGCGCCGGGTTCTTGTTGCGGTCCAGTGGGAGCGGCGATGCTACTACCTCCACTCTACTGCATATCTGTTTACATTGATTTACACTTTATATAATACATAAAGTGCCTAGAGGTTTTTTTAGTGGATAAAGTAACGAAACGAGCAAAACAATACTATGTCACACCACACTGTCCCCGTCACCCTGAGACATCAGTTCTTAAGTCTCATATACCCAGTAATTTTGCTAGGTCCCTCCTTCAAAACGAAACGCAGTAATGTTTGCACACTACTGCTTCAAGGCAGAATAACTGGCCCTGGGGTGGAATCGATCTAGACGGATAATTGCATAGGAATCCTACCACAAGAGTACTGTCTGAGTCTGGAACAACTTCTTCACTAATGGACCCTGACACTGCTGGTCTGGTTGTTTGCACATACGCTTGTGGTTCTGTAAAACCTCTTGTGCAGTTAACAGCTTCCGACTGTATTCGAAAGTTCGGAAATGAGTCCGCCTGGCTATACCAATTAATTTAATAAATTATGTCATCCTGACCCATTACAACCCTAATTAACGCGTCTTGCGCGTTTAAGAGACAGCTTCCCAATATATTTTGGATCTAGTGGTGAGTTTTTACGCCTTTATCTCTTAACAAAATCAAAATCTCACAAAGCGGCACCATTATGTCAAATACATCATACAATAAAAAAATTAATTGATGAGAAATGTGGAAGTTCAATTCGATAATCAGTAGAAAAATTACTAATCAATTTATTTCATAGCTTACTTGTGCTTATATAGGCAGATTAATCTAAGGCATCAAGCAATGTATTAAGCATTTCCTCTACATTATTAATGATCAATTAAATGAAAAGTTGAAAGTTGATATATTAATGAATAATCATTAACAAATTGTAAAATAATAGAAAGTTCAGGATCAATTGGATATCCCGTTTTTTTTTTGATAACTTTAAATTAAGTTTCTTTAATGAAATATGTGTGTAAATATATCAGTCAGCTAACAATAAGTAACTGTACTAACTGAGTGTGTGGTTAATGCCGGGTGCGGGATATGTGGCGGTGAGACTGGGGCGGGAACTGGCCGTGGCGGTGGTACTTCCTCCTCCTCTATAGGCTTTGTGTACTGAAAAAAAAATAGTGTAGATAATTATTAAAGAACTGTTTAATAATGGAGTATAAAATATTATTAAACAGCATACAAAGAATAAATAAAAGCAAAATAGGATACACCTGGCATAAATCCAATTAAAATTATGTCTATGTTTACCACATGCTCGTCTGTGAAGGAAAACAGTGAGGATACCTGCATGTCTGAGAAATACGAAGTTTCAAAGACATGTGAAGCCCGCCAACCCGCACTGGAGCAGCGTAGCAGATTCTCCCGAGCTGCAAAACCCTCTCGGAAATGAGAGAAGGCCTGTGCTCAGCAGTGTAACATTTATAGGCTGTCACTTTACTTTGTTTTACTGTGTAATGTTGGTAAATTTTATCTTGTTAAGTATAAAGAATAGTGCTCTTTTCATTGCTGGTACCAATTATTATAGATTACTTACAATACTCTTGGTACGATCAGGTCGCGATGGTGGAGGTGGAGGAGGCTCGGGATGTTCTGTATCCGTAGGAGTGGATGACGATGGACTGCTGGAAGATACCCGGGATACTGATGAACCTGTGCATTTACAAATTCAATAAATCAATATAAGATATATTTTTAATTATTTTTATTTAATTATGATGTATACAGATATAGCAAACATATCATATGAGAGATAACAGGCAACTGGTATAGAAATAGATGTAAAATCTTTATTAGGAAATATTATTAAACATTTAACGGCCATGATAAATCCTTTCCTTTTAAATGAAACTAATTTTACGGATTTTATCGCGTTTTATTTTATTATTTATATAGTCTTGCAAGACTTCAAGACACAGTAAGCTCTTTCTGCGTAGATCGGACAAGGAATAATAATTAAAAGCTGAAGGTACTCCGGGTTAACTATGACATCGGGACATCTGTCACCTCAGTCCGCCCGTGACCATGGGTGCTGTAAAGCACTCGAAACGTCGGGTTATAAATAATAAAATAAAACGCGATAAAATCCGTAAAATTAGTTTCATTTAAATGTGTAGTGTTCGCGTAAATATAAGAAATCATTATGAAATCCTTTCCTGCTGAGTCTTGGGCCTTAGGTTTGAATCTCAGAAGAATGCTAATTATTGTTATGCTGGTCTAGATGTATTATGCCTGTAACTCTGACACTGTGTCCAATTCTTCAATGTTTAGGTACACCCTAGGTAGTACCTATATGCACTAACCTTGCTAGTAATTCTGCCGTAAAGCAGAAGTGTGCAAACAGTACTGCGTTTCGGTATTTAAGGCACTGAGAGCTAGTGTTATCATTGGGCATACAAGATTTAAGAACTGATATCTTGGGTGGATCATCATCACCACAACAATGGCTTATAGGTCCTAAATAGAATCAATGTAATAAGTTTTAGGCTCATCATCATCATTTCAGCCTATCTGAACTCTCATAGATTGCCATAAAAGTTTGTAGCTCTCATTTTGAGGATTTTCCATAGATGCTACGCTTGGCAGGCAGGTTGGCAACCGCAGTTTATTTTTTGAGATGTTCCAGTCAGATGCAGCTGCCCACCTCCAGGATTTCATTTTCGCTCTGTCAACTTTTAAGACACCCACGGGATGAGATGGGGGTAGAATAGTTTTAGTCTATTGTGACATAATTTAAATAACCGAGTTACACTAAAAGAAAAACAAAAATGGATGGAAGGGTGTTAAAATAAACATGGAATGGCATTTCTTTTATGAATAATAATTGCTTATCATTGTGATTAGCATTACTTTTAACCTGAAGTCATTTAAACATTACCTGAATGTGTTGTGTGCATCTGTGCAGAGGTCATGTATTTTGATGGAGGTGGTTGAGTTGCAGAAGCATCATACCACTTCAGAACATCAAGAACTGCTTGCGGATTGCTTTTCTGCTCTTGCTTACTAATGTTTGAGGCCATTAACAACCGTGCCCAAGCCTCTGGCATTCCCTGTACAATAAAAACACTACAATACAGTATAAAATGAATAAGATAATATTTATTTTAAAATTTCTATAGGTAAATTGAAATCTAAAAATGACAGAAATATATTTGCTGGCCAAATTAAAGGTAGGGTTGGCGAGCAAGACTGCAAAGAAATTTTTCAGCAATGAATTTTAGGCTCTACAATCACAAATAAAGATAAGAAAATTAAAAAATTCATATGCATAGCATCTACATATAAATTTATATTACAATCATGAAAACTGTTATTGTCAAATTTATTATTTAACATAGAAATATATCACAACAGCCTAAAAAATTATAAAACTTACATTTTATATATGTTTAACATTAAGTTTTTCCTAATAAATAAATAAATGAACTGTTTATACTTTATAAGTCTTAAACAAACACTATTTAACAGCTGATTTTTTTAAACTAAGGAATTGATAGCATCAAGCAACAGTTTATTAATTTTTGACAAAATAAATGACAATGCATAAACTTATAAGTACATAAGCTATTACTTACTGTCATAGGCAGCTTGAAACAAAAGCGGTAATACATGGAACTCAATTATATGTAAAATTCATAACATTAATTGTACAATCATTATATACTTTTGTTCACTAAAACACTACCATCATTCTTGTCAGATACAATCAGAATCATTACAAGGAACAAGTTGCACCCATTTTATTTGCAAATGGGAATAAGGGTCTAACTGAGAGTTATCTAAAGTTAACATGCTTCTGTTACTATTATTTTTGATACAAATTATATATTACTATTATAAGAAAGTAATCTTCCTAAAATTAATATAATATTCTCTATTGATTCAAGCCTTTAGTTTATCACTAACACTGTAAAATATTTAAATATAGTATTTTGGTATTAAGCCTGTTTGCAATTTAGAATATTAATTTAAAAACTAAATTATATAATTATATATAATACATTAATTAAAAGCACTAACGGAATAAATATAAATAGGCTGTAAGCTTGTTTCCAAACAACACAAAAGCTTATGGGTTTCCCCAAATTCTAACTTTGTCTTTACGCTAGTAATCTGCAACAGAATATACATATAATGTTTAGACTAAAAACCACTTTAATAAAAAGTCAGTTTATTATTATCATTAATAGTTACATCTATGTAGGAGCAAATTTTCGGACTTAGTGCCCTACAATCTTGATTCAAACTATGTTACTTATACTAAAATTATTGAATATGTGTGACATGCATGTGCATTATCAAATTCTTAGTCTCTTAATAATGGAAAAGCAAAAAACTACTATTGTGTCATTGACTTCTCATTCCCAAATGTTTTCCCCAATAATCAAAGGTTAATTATGAGGGTAATCTTACATAAACACATAGCTGAGTTAACCAGCTTTCTGCTTCACTTACTGTAAATTCTCCAGTGACTGCATCAAAGCCCACATGAACTGTATGCTCAAAATTTGTTGGATAGCTAATATTAGGTTTGTTGTCATTATGTGCAGTACTTTTTGAGCCTTTTATTTTAGCTTTTAATGTTTTCTTCTTTCTATCAGTACCATCATCTGGCTCTGTAAATATAGATAGATAATTAACAACTTTTAAATACTTTTACATATATTCTACTTGTTCAATATATTATTATTTCAATATATTTTACAACATCAGTATATTACATCTACAATTAAATGTATCGTAAGGTTTATATGAATAATTTACATTAAATGTTTCTATGCATATATAAGTAAACAATGGATTATTGTTCAATACAATCATCATAAATATAAGGATAACTGACTCACAAAATTTAGGTTTGCTGTTGAATATATTATGGGTTACCTTTTGGTAGCGGCCTCATATCAACAGAAGCCACAGAATCTCCACGATCGGTCCCTCGGTTGCTGGTCAGACGTACCGGAGGCGCTGGTGGTTTGTCTTCATCACTCGACATTCTGCAAACTTTTTCCCGTCCTGCAGATAATTATAATATCATCAATACACTATTTCAAAGTGTATTGGTTACAAAACCATGACGCAGACAAGCTATTTACTGTTCTCCTATATGATTCTTGTTGTCATATTTTTGTGCAACTATGGGAACTAGCTGTGTGTAATTACGTCGAGAAACCACATTTATGTATATAGATTAAGAATCATAATATTACTCATGGACGCGCCCTGAAGACTTTAATACTAAAACTATAACAAAATCCAACTGCTTCACGACATTACACTTACCTGAAGAATTATGAAAATTAACAATAACGACAAAAAGAAAAAGTCAATCACATTTCAATTAGTTATTGTACTCAGAACATCCAAATTGCAATGTAACTATAGGAAAATTAAAGAACTAATTCACACAAAACGACGACAGAATTTATGACTAGAGCCGCCATTTACAATGTCGCACTCTGTGGTCACTGACCGCCATTATAAATGTTGAGACTTGTAATATAAGTAGTTATAGAGCAGCCTTGATAAACGAATATCTAAGGTGTTTAACAATTTTGGGTCTTCACTCACACAGATTTCTCGAAATAATTTACCAAAATATTTTATTACCCCTTTTGTTTTCGAAATCATAAATCTGCAAACCTTTGAGAACAGTAGACCAATATTTTTTTAGTCTGTCTGTCTCTTGTTTATCATATCTGTACTTGTCTTTTGACAATCAAGTGACTTCATGACGTTACTTTTATTTATCAACTTGACCAATTATTATCTATGAACAAACTAAATGTATATTTTACAGTCATCAACGAAAATATTTCCATTTCCACATATCTTCCAGGAACTAATAAATGATAAACTTTCATATTTTAACAAGCATGAATTCTGAACTTTTATTGAAGAAATGATTTAAAAAAAGTAATAAATTTACTAAACTATGGACACTGATATTAAGGTAATGAAATTGGATATTCTCTCTTGACTACTTTTACAAAATTTAAGATTATGTTATGGTAATATTTTTTTTACATAAAAATACTTAATTTTAATGATTCATTACACTGTAAATTTTCCCAATCCGAACACAGTATTCATTGGTATTTCTATTGGATATTTTAAATGTTTGGTTTACATTCTGCACAATAAACCCTGCAATGTTTTAAAATGTAATTAGTTATATTATATGTAGGTACTTTTTGATTCAGTCTGGAAATTCTTTTGCATTGAAAGATTCCAAGAAAGTTAAAATACTATAATTGCATTTTTCAGAATGAAGAAGGTACAAAGAGAAGTCCTTTTGATGATTTGTCAAAGGAAGAATTAATATCTAAATGCAAAGGATTACTTGTTATTGCTCAGAAAGCTAAGCATGCAAAATCTGGTAAGAAATTATTAACAACACATTTTATGTATATCTTATCTCAAATAAGCAGAACATAATTGTTCACTTGGTATTATTGGCTTCAGGGAGAAAATAAACTAGAGCACGGGTAGGCAACAGTCGATCTTCAACATGATTTTAGATGAACACAAGCCATAATTTTAAAAAATAACAACTATATAAAATATAAAATGGCAACTAGTCAATTGCCAAACAAAAATTTATTAAAAAGTCGATCTTCAACTGGGAAAAGTAGGTCTCCCCTGGCATACACATCAGTTAGGAATCCCTCTGCTATGTATCTCAAATTTTGGGCAGGTTTACTGGGTTTTATTTCCAGCCTTAGTCAATACTTGTAAACATATATTCTGATGAAATTTGAATATTCACATTATGTAGAATAAAATGCTGGGCTATGATATAGTGCCTAATTTTTTTTCTTTTCCAAACAGGAACAATAGCATCAAATTACTTGCTAGAATTCTTTGAGAGCATAGGTCATAGCTAGTCAAGCCCACCCATTTATAGCCAGAATTTAGCTGCAGCTTGGTTGTCTCACACAAAAAAAAATATTGTAATGTACTATGCACATACATAATTTCTTGTAATATTTTTTTTATTTGATAAAGTGATGAGACAAGCAAAACATTTACCTGATGGTAAGTGCAACATCTGCCCATAACAAATGCTATGTCACCCAGAACATCAATGTTCTGGGTGACATAGCATTTGTTGGCACTACACTGCACCCCTCACCCAGAGAGTGTTAAGTCTCATATGCCCAGTGATTATGCTGGCTCAAAGCCCTTCAGACCAAAACACAGTAATGATTGCACACTACTGCTCAATGGCAGAATAACTGGCCTGAGGTGGTACCTACCTAGACGGATTCCTGCATAGCAATCCTACCACCAGTAGAGTGGTAATAAATAATTATTATAGGCAAAAAGTAATAAAAATTACAATTATTGGTACATAATTTAACAACAAATTCAAACTCTTTAATTTCTTCTATTAATTTCCTTCCTAATGTTTTTTATAAACAGAATTGCAGCAAGAAACCAAGACTTATCAAAGTCAGTTGTTAAAATATGAAACAGAAAAGAATGCCTGTTTACAAAATAATAAAACATTGCAAGAACTTGTAGATTCTTTAACAGAACAGAAGCTTAATTATATAACTGAAATAGATGCATCACAAGTCAAGGTGAGGTATCTTAATGAACAATGTCACAGGTATGAGGAAGAAGTCAATAGACTTCAAGCAGATTTAATTATCAGAGATCAAAATATTGGAGAAATATCCCAAAAATTGTCAGATTTTGACAGTGAGATCATATCCCTCAAAAGACAAAATAACCGCCTTTTGGAAGAAAATGAACAACTTATTACCCAGTTGTCTGAAATGGAGACAAGGGTTGCAGAATTTAATAGTATAGGTCTGCAACAGAGAAAACAGCTACAAATTTTAGAAGAAAAGTTTCAAACAGGTGGGACAGAGGTTTTACTTAATATAAGGTGTAAATAAGTTTTAAATAAAATAAGTTTTTTTCGTTCTGTATTATGTTGCATATTTAATTGGTTATTATGACAGTATGTTGGCTGACAGGCCCTTTTATCTTTTCATAAGTCATAGCAGTTAGAATGGCTAGACCCATGCCAGTTGACAAACCATGCTGTTTAAAAATTAAAGTTATAATAGACTTTGAAGCTAATTACTTATTGCAATCACAAAATATTTGTTCATGAGATAAAGGTGAATACATTTGTAAAATAAACTTTTTTACAGATCATTCTTCACAGCTAACAGTAACTGAGCTCAATGATAAAATTAAAGAACTACAGAGTGTTATTAAAGACCAAGAATTTAACTATGAAGAAAAAGTTAGCACTTTAGAAAGTAAAGCTAAAGAAATGTCAAATCTGTATGAATCAGAAAAAATAAAAAGGGACAAAGCAAATATAAAACTAAGAAGTTATAAAGATAAAATATTGAAATGTGCTGCTTGCATTAATCAATTAAAAAATTCTAGGTTTATTTTATCTAAAACAGTTAAGGAATATTCAGAAAATGTTCCAAAATGGCAAAATGAAATTATTAAAGCATCTAAAATTCTTGATAAACAAATAAATGAATTAAACATCGAAAACACATGCCTTAAAGAAAAAAATAAAAAATTAGATGATCTTTTAAAAGAAGCTTTAATGGTTAGAACTGAATGTAAGGTTATTGAACATGAATCGCAATTAAATGAATTAGTAGAAGAAAATAAAGCATTGACATCTAAATTTTGTGATTTGGAACACGAAGTTAGAGAATTGACAGAATCTAATATAATTCTAAAAAATGAAAATTTAAAACAGTTCTCAAAATATCAGGAATTACATGATTCTCAACTTGATAATACTTCAGATGAAAATAAATTATTACAGTTACAATTGAATGATTTAACTACAAAATTAGATACAGAAAATCGTAAAAATTCTGAACTGGTCAAAACCGTGAATGAAATTAATCTGAAGAATAGTGAACTCAGTGAGTTTTTAAAAACAAAAGATAAGGACAAAGAGTTAGTCGATATGTTAAATTTACAGATCAAAGCACTAGAAAGCGAAAAAGCTATTTTAGTAAAAGAAAAACTTAATTCTAGAGATAATCTAATCGAATTGGATAACCAGAATAAATCTTTAAAAAACCAAATTGAAACTATTAAACTAGAACTTGAGTCAAAAAAATCCCTTCATGAAACAGTTTCTCAAGAAGTTCTCAAGTTAAAAGAAAATTATAACTTAGAAAAAGACACTGAAATGAAATTACTGAAAACAAAAATTATTACTTTACAAGACGCAAATGATAAATTAAAAAAGACTATGATGACTTGTTGGATTTAAATGGGTTATTAAGAGATGAAGTCGACACTCTGAAACTATCATTAGAGCAACCAAAAGATGACAATGAAAATTTATCAGATTTGAATGTTTCTTTGCAAACGGACATAGTCAAGTTAAACACAAAATTATCTGCTTATAAACAAGAGAACGCCGCACTTTTAACAGAAATAAAAGAATATCGTGCAAAAATTAAGGAATTTGATAACTTAGTTGCTGAATATGAAAATGCTAAATCTAAATTATTAAGTTATAAAACAGAAAACACTGAATTGTTAAATGAAATGAAAGAAATAAATCAAGTGCTTAAAGAACGCGGAGAAGCAATATCAAAATTGCAAAAAGCTGTTTCGGAAATGGAGAGGCTTATCGAATCTTTAGAAAAAGATCGAGATGATGTAAAACAAGAAAAAGACCAATTACTTGAGAAAATATCCTGTTTGGAATCGGATTTAAAAAGCGCAAAACAAATTACAAATCAAAACTGTGAATCCATGGAGAGAATTGCCCAAGATAGAGACAATGCTGTTCAGATGTTGAACGATAAAGATATCATGATTGCGTCTTTAAAAGAAGATATAGAAAGGCTCAAACAACAAGCACCACCAGGTACATCGCACAACAAAATTCTCATTTTACAATTAAACATTATACTTACATCATATTTCTTTTTTAATATTGTATCGTTAAAATTTTGTTAACTATTTTATTAATTGTAAAAAATTACCATTTCAGTATCAGAGTTGCCCAATGACGATATGTCAACTTCTACAATTTCTAAAGCAGAAGAGCATTCCAGAATGAAAGACTTAGATGACACATTTGAAGACAAGTAAGATTGTTTTTATACATCTCTTAAAACTTATTCATACTCATATTCATATAGGACATTTCCTTGTGCTAATACCTTCCTTGTGGAATTCCGGGTGCTAGGATTTCAATGCAGGAATCCGTCTCTAGGTAGGTAGCACCCCAGTGCCAGTTATTCTGCCGTGAAGCAGTAGTGTACAAACATTACGGTTTGAAGGGCACTGAGAGCTTGCATAATCACTGGGAATATGAGACTTTAGAACTGATGTCTCAGGGTGACTAGCGCAATTTCGTGTCACAAATGAAATATTCTTGATTTGTTACGGGCAGCCATTGCACTTAACATCAGGTGAACGTTTTACTCGTTTCGTCACTATCACATTAAAAAAGGATATTTTACGTATACAACTGTCATTTTATTTATGTGCAGGTATACAAAACTAAGAACTTTCGCTCTAAAACTTAAGAAAAAACTTAATGAAGTCACAGCTCAACTACATACAACAGAACAAGAAAAAATCAGACTGAAAAAATTGTTAGATGACAGTAATCTAGGAATTCAGAAAACCTCAGTAAGTTCTGCAATAAATACTGATGATATTGATGGTGCCAATAAAGCTGAAAAAACTGAACGTAAATCTGAAGTTGCTGATCTGAAAGAAAAAGTTAACACGTTAAACCATGCTCTAGAAGCTTCTGAAAAGTATCATTTCAAATTAGAAAATGTGGAAGGTATATATAATTTACATGTTTTCCTACGTTATTGTTACATCCTTTTTATAATTTTTATTTATATTTTCTTTAAGCGGAATTAGCCACTAAAAGTCAGCAGTTAAATGCTGAAAAAGAAGCACATAAAGCTACTAAAGATCAGTTAGATAAAGCCCTTAGAGATGTAAAGAAAAAAAATGTTCTCAGTCTTGAAATGGAAGACTACGAAAGATCCATGAAGGAGCTCACGGCAAAGATGGAAGAAAACAAGAAGAAAATCATACAAGTTTGTCGCTTTTATGATTTTTAATTGATTACAAATATATTTTTTGTTTTTAAATTTCGACATTAAATCAAAATCTGTAGTAGTTGTTCGGATTTATTGAAATACTCGTATTGGTATTTTGAGATCGATTATTTAAATTTCCTGTCCACGATCAGTACTTCGCGAATCGATAGTACCAGGAATAAAATGTTTCTGTAAAGAAACAAGCCCTAATTTTCACTTGAAATATTATTTTTGCTGCAAACAGTTCCAGGCTTCTACTTATTTATGGTAGAAGATAATTTAATAAGGCGTGCTTTTTATCACATTTTTACTCACAGTGGTATATTTAAAATGTATAGCATAAATCTAAAGCTATATAACTTTTAATTAGGTTGTCCAATGTCCCAGATTATAATTATTAACAACAACAATGTTAATGTAATTATTCATGTTTAGATGGAATCTACGATTGATACTCAAGAAGGCACAATTACTGCTATGAAAACTCAAATAAAATTATTAGAAGAACAAATAAAAACAGAAGAAACGCAAACTAGATTGTTAAAAGAAGAATTACATCATGCTATTGAAGATGGAAAAGATAAAGAAAACATAATTAACACTAAGAAAAACATTATATCAAAGTTAATACATGATCTTGAAGATGAGAAAAGAAAAAATGAAGAATCTGATTTAGAAATGACAGCATTATTAAGTGAAAAGGAAAAATCACTAATAAGCCTAGGAGAGGAAAAGACGGAATTAAATAATAAAATGAAGAGACTAGAATTCAAATGTGCTGATATAAATGAAAAATTAAGAATAACGAATATTGAATTAGCAGATCTGAAAACTGAGTACACTAGTTACAAAGTTAGTATATAATTTTTGTAATGTGTTATTGTTGTTGATAAAAAAGTATAAAATGTAAAACAAAATTAAAATATCAGTCCTTAATTGTGCTCTGCGTGGTTTAAGCCTCTTCCCAATATTTGAAAGTTATCGAAGGCGGGAAGTGACGATTCGATCGCCGCGTCGCTACAGTGTGGGCAGCCTAATTTAATTTCCTTACTATGTTTTAATATCACGCCGTGCAAACGGATTTGACACTTACCATTCCATTAAACAATACTAGCGGCTATAAAATGAAACTTTACTTATGACCTTCAATAAAATCTAATTAACATATGTTACAGTTTGTAAACGTCCCACTGCTGGACGTGTTTTTCTCTTGGTATTCAGAGAATTTATCAACCCGGTTCAGAATAATTCCAAATTTATATAGTGTTAATTTATTATTAAAGGTAAGAGCTCAAGCAGTTTTGCGGCAGAATCAAACAGTGGATCATAGTCAAGAAGAACAGTTAAAGGAGGAAGCGGCGGCGCATAAAGCCCAAATAGAAAATTTAACAGCTAAACTGACTACAATGCAGTAAGTTTTTTTATTATTTATTCTTTTGTTTCACATTTCATTTTCATACTATACCTATGAGTCTAAATAGTTATATGCAACAAAACAATAAATGAAGTTAATATATCTCTATTTTGAATCAATGAATATATTCCTGCTTTGATACTAAGTATTTATCCTTAAGGTGGTTTGTTATATCGTCTAACTTTTCACTTCCCTACAGATCTTACATCATTTAGGAAAACTTAGATGTTTTCGGGGCTCTAGTAATTAATATAACTATTTTTAATTGGTTATCAACATAATTATCAGAGATAAAGCACAGGAAATATTTGCATAAAACTTCTGTTTTGTGATCTATCGATGGCATTTCACTGGGTAGTGCATATAATAACCATTAATTTTAAACTTAAATAGTAAGGAATTTGTTCAAACTCTGGATATTATCTCTAAGTGGTTTGCGCGGAGCCGTTTACTAAAATTAATGAAACTTTGGTTTTTATAGAGAGCAGTATTCAGAGCAGAGTATTGAAACAGAAACCGCTCGGAAGCGTGTCAGTGAAGCGACTAACGAGGCGGCGCGCGCGCATCAACGCACCACGCGCCTGCAGGCCGACCTCACGCGACTGGCGCAACAGCTGGAGTCCGAGAGGTCGCAACATAAGTTGCAAGTACGTTTGCAGCTTTAATGTAATACGTAATCGAGTTATACGTACTCGTATGTATATACAGAATGTCGTCCGCGTAGATCAACGGCTATCGTACTTAGTTACTTATTTTATTAAGGTATTCAAACAAATCTACACATGTTGTCAATACATATTTAAATACAGAAGAATTTATGTGCACATTCACCACCGTATCACATATTTAAAATTTTAGTTTACTTAAGACTTTTTTAATCTTATTATTACATATTAATTTTTATCATATTTATTATAACAAAAGGAATAATTAGCAAAAATATTTATGCTAGTAAAATAGTCGTACTTACTTTCTGAGTCGTGGCTTTTGTATTAAAAATTAGAGTCACGATCGCTCCCTCGACCTTGTCGCATAAGCAACAGCTATGTAGATTTAAAAAGAGATGAATATAAAAAGTTCTGTTTTTTATGTCGATTTCAAACAATAACCTGACATCCGTAGGATTATAGCAAATCGATGGATGCACTATTACCGGTCTGCTTGATCAACTACTCTGTATCATTTTAGTAGCATTTATTCTCGACTATGTTTAAAAATGCCTATGGACTTCGATGCTATAATGCATATTGTAGCCATTTTGTGGAGAAAAATACATCACATAAAGGGTTCTCTATACAAAACATCAAAACCATCCTCATCTCATCGTGATGGTGTTGCTTCAGATATTGAAAGGTGTGGAATATTAAGGGCATTTGGATTAACGCATTGACGGCTGATTGTTAAATAGAAGTTGGCGTGCTCGTAATTGAACGCAAGGAGTACATACAAATATACAATGACACCTTTTTCCCAAATAAGGGGTAGGCAGAGACCACATCCGTAGCCCATTTTTCAGTGAAGGAGTAGTCATCATTATTTTTACTTTCGGATTTTTTTTAAAATTTATTTTACGTTGTAGGTGTCTACTTTAACACAGTGCTATAAAGCACAAATAAGCGAGTTAGAAACCAAGCTTCAGAAAGAGACGGAAACGCTACGGGTGCAACTTGCAGCTGTGCAAGAAAGTGTAAAGTCCGGCAAACTTGATCGCAATCCAAACAAGCAATATATGCTCCCGGTTATACCCAAGGACGAGAGCAGCGACGGAGAAATGGAAATCAATGTGTCGTTAATACCCAGAGAGGAAGGCGAGGTATTTGGAATAATCTAAAGTTAATTTATATATTTTTGTTAATCATTTGACAAAAGAAAATCAAAATTACAAGCATCAAAAACTATAAATGAAAAAAATAACGAAATATGTACATTTAGTAAATAAAATGGGTAGGCTCTCTTCGCTCGCCTCTTATTTAAAGAGTGCTAAATTTAACCTAACCAAATCGAAAGTTATAATTAGTATTTTTACACACCATTATATTTTTCCTTTTTTATGATCGGTTTATTATTTTTTAAATACTTATTATTGCGACTAAACTTACGTATATTTTTCTTTTACACAATTCAAATAGTGAAAGACCGCTACGGCAGCTCAAACGGTAGCTCAAACGGTAGTTACGGTTAAGGAGATGTAAGCAATATATTAGTAATAACTATAAAAAATATACATTTGAAATGTTTACAAAATATCCGTGACCAAAATCAAAAATAATTTCTAGTTTAATAAACAAAACTACGTTGAAGTTAAGTTGAACTAAAACCTAAAAAGGCGTGCTGGCGTTTTAAAGAATTTTGATAGCAATCTGTAATCTTTTGTATACGCATTCTCTGTATTGTAGTAGCAAAACAATATAAGTATATTTTTTTAACAAAATTGAATTTATCGAAGCTGTTATTCGAAATATACACAAGTTTTTTATTTTAGCAAAAAAGCACATCGTAAAGAAAAATGTTTTATTAAATTAATTACAAATATGCCAAGAAAAAAAAGGAATCCTTATAATGAATGTGTTAAAATAAAAATATCTTAATAATCACAATTAATAATATACGCTTTACCATCCAGGACTGTACGCAGTATGTTGATATACAACTGATGAATAGACTGAGTTGGTATGACATATACAGGGTTCTATAATTCAAATATTGATTATGGTTAGCATACCAGCCGAAACCATTGTGCAAAAACACTAATCGGTTTTCGGGTGTGGTTGTGTTGTGCATGTGAAATGTAGGTATGTGAAACGCACCCACGATACTGGAGAAATCCTAATGAGAAGCACTATTTAAAAAAAAATGCTTTACTTTTATAGGGAACAGTTCGTTAGTTTGAGGCCTTAAAGTGGAGGTTACAACTTCAATATTGTAGAAAAAATTTAAAAAATGTATCTGGTTTATTCTGATGTTTTTTGATTATTATATATTTAAAATTTCTGTACCAGTTTGGCACTAAGAGTTTGTAAAACATTTAAATCCCAAAACGGCCGAAAACTAAAAGTAAGACTTTTCATTTTACTCATCATCATCATCATCACTTCAGCCTATCATAGTCCACTGCTGAACATAGGCCTCCCTCAAAGATAGCCACAAAAGTTTGAAACTCTCAATTTGAGGGGATATTGCCATAGTTGCCACGCTTGGCTGGCTGGTTTGCGTCCGTATGAATGAGAACTAAATATTAGAAACTGTTTATGTTTCTATTCGGCCTGCTCAGTTATCGTCAAATTTGATCAAACATTACTGTAACCATCATGATAGTGTAATAATAAGTAATTGCTGTATTGAAATAATTAACTACGTCCAAAAAATTACCTTGGAATGAAAAGCGTGGCACAATTTTTTGTTTTTAATTTAGGCACGTAACCGTAACTCCGTTTTTTTTATACCGATGATTAAAATATAAATGTAAAATAATATATAAATTGCTATTCTAAAGATTAACGGGTTAAGCATACTGATGTAAATAGCCACGGCTACGCACACTACTAACGATTTATAGTAAATACCTAATCTGCGTCGGCGTCGTTGGCTGGGTGTAATCTTAAATAAATTGATAATAAATTTCAATTTATTGCTAAAAAACAAAGCAGTAATTTTAAAATTATTTTATTGTTTAAGTTTTGCTTCTGCGGTTACAAGGTTGGTAACTTGAAAGGTTCCTAACACACTAACTTTTCTTAATTTCCGATTTTAAGGGTTCGGAATCCGCTCCATCTCCTCCTTTATCTAAACCTTATTTATCAAGCGCGGGCGGGAGACGGTCACCTATGCCATTGGAAAGGCTTCTAGAAGAGGGTGTTCCTGAAGATGACGCACTGGACTCATCATCGCTATCACTTACTCCAGAACAGGAAATTGCTGATCTAAGACGAAAATTACAAGGGCAACAACAAAGGTATTATATCATTTATTAGTTGAATGTTCTAAATGCCCTCGCCTCCTCAGAAAGCTTTTATAGGTGGCGGTGATCAACTACCATTAACGCACGGTTCCTCTATTAACAAAATGAGACGTTTTCCTTACGATCAGTTCAGTTAAGTATGTTGTGAAACGCTGCGTTACGCCTCGTTATTCGTTTGCCAAAGGCTGCGGTTTGCTGTTTAGCAAAGACACGGATAGCAGTTATTGCCAATAACTGTGAGCTGAATATAGAAACCTCAATCGTTTGCTCGCCGTATAATATAAAATAAGGTAGTGACATAAAACAGTATTTTCATGGAAAATTCTTGGACTGTTTTATAAAAACTACTTAGTTTGAATAAAATAGAAGTTTATTTTATAATCTTTACATAATATATTGATGTGGTTATTGTATTAAATATCAATGCTACTATATATCATTAACGTTATGGCTTAATCTATTATACCATACTTAAACACCGCCGCCGCTAATTCGCCTGCCGTGCGTGGTGATTACTGAGAACCCTTCTTGGAACGAGGGAGAAGCCCATTTCTTGCAGTAGCCTGTTTGCATGCGGATCTTATCAAATTTAAGTCCTTCTTTTATTTTTATAATGATAAAGATATTATTTCATATAAGCTTTACCACGAGCTCGGTGTTGAAAGAAGACGTAGTGAAGAACCTGCATGTCTGAGAAGTAAAAAAGAGCGCGTGCAACTCAGTACACGTGACAGAAGTGAAACTTATATATTTTAGAAATTTGAACAAAATGAAGGTCCGCCGATTGGTTTCCGGCAGAACAGAATAGCACCTACTTCTTTCTTAGCGAGGTGTCGTAAGATATGACTACGGTATTGTACGGATAGACTTCATTCGTGCACAATAATACTATAATATGCAATGCTGTCACTATACTGCTCGTGGGAACGCAATGGGGAGTAAGAATCATGACTCGTACCAAAATGGCGGCGACGTGGTCCGCCACCCGTCACGTCTCGTTTCCCGCGTGAGTAGTAAAAGTGGACTAAGGGTGTGGTCTCTATATTGGAAAAAGGCGCAACTGTCTGTATGTATTAAAATAAAAGTAAACAAATATGAATTCTAAAAGTCACTGTTAAATTATTTCTGTGATAAATAATTATTATATAATTAATCCATAAATATTGATGAAGAATAACAGAAATGAGGCACGAAAACGTTAAACTCAAATTAGACCTTTGAATTATACTGTCATCGCGCCCAAAGAAGTTTAACTTCAAAAATATTTTGGCGATTTGTGAAGTTCACTTACCCCCACTCGCGCGTGGCGAACTCTTCCAGACCCAGGGATATAACGGAGTTTCCGAAGGGTCGGAACTTCCAATTGTTATAACCGGAGCTAGAAGCGCAATGAATCTGAATTGATGAGTTTGTTTGATGATTGCCAATATTTGTCGTGTCCACCAACAACAAGCAAACAGTAATTAATAACCGATATTTTGCGATATTATTATAAATTTTTGGTTGTATAAAAAATTTAGTTACTTGCATAAATCGGAATATTATTAATATTACTTATGAACGCATTTACTTAACTGACACCAGTTTAACGATTTCTTATATTTACGCGAAAGCTACACATTTATAAAAAACTAATTTTACAATTTTTATTTAGTTATCAGTTTATTAGCGAATTGTGAATCTCTACGCACAGAACAAACATAACGCTATATGTTTGTTCTGTGCAATTGCTGAGGCACAACATTATTTATAAAAAAATATGTATATCTATGCATACCGGGCATATGATAGAGACGAAAAATATTGGTTCGTCATCATTATCATCATTTCAGCCTATCTACTGAGTAGTGAGCCCACTGCTGAACGCTCTTATTTTGGGGGGGTTTTGCCACAGTTGCCATGCTTGGCAGGCGGTTTGTCAACCGCAGTTTATTTATTCAGATGTTCCAGGAAGATGCTGCTGTCCATCTCCTGGTTTTCATTTTCTCTCTGTTGACTTTTACGGCACCCACGGGATGAGATGGGGTGGTAGATTCTTTTAAGCCGCCACCACACAGCTAAGATATTGGTTAATTTAGGAAATGTAGTTAATTTATATCAAAATTTTTGAATTTGTGGTTCAATGATAAGAAAATTACAGACTTGGCTTTGCCTGAGATCTCGCAACTTTTTACAGTGTAGAGTTTGCAATGCGAGGCTTAGCATATATTTTATACATTTTAATGTTTTTGAATGGGATTTCATTAAACCTGTCCTTAACCCATACGAGTATTTCTTCTGTTTTCGCCTCTGACACCGATAAATCAATTTTAAAAACTCCGTCTTCGCATCACCGCCTCCGTATCATCCCTATTCCGGACTCTAAAACCCGCTCTTAAATCAAAAGAGGCCCGTTGTCAGCAGTGAGGCATTATAAGCTGATACTTTGTTTTTTTTAAGGGTGAAGCACGTAACAGTGTTGCTGGCTGAGTCCGAGCGAGAGTGCGCGCGCATGGCGCAGCTGAGCGAGCTGCTCAAGGGCGAACTGCGGCGCGTGCGCGGAGCCACCGCCAACGCACACAACACTGAGTACATGAAGAATGTCACCTTCAAGGTACATCAGTTTATGGTGTCCGTACAAAATGGCCAGCAAACACTACGATCACCTCTTTTTTGGTCTTAGCATTTACGCAGTATCACTGCAGATATTTTGACTTAAATGTCCATTATGCGCGCGGCCTAGTGGTCAGAGAACCAGACTACCACGCCGCGGATCTGAGATTCGAACTCCGGCGGGGATTTGAAGATTTACGCTTGGTTTCACAAGTTTTTTTAACTTGGAAATCAGCGACTGATATTTAGCGTAAAAACAAATGCCTATCTTATTATTTCGTCCTCTATCCGAAGAGTAGGTCAGAATGCTATTTAAATAATTTAAGTAGTGTTCATTAATTATTTTACTGTAAACTTTAGTTGCCTACTAAGTACTACTATTGTCCTCGGCTAAATATAAGTAATTTATATTTTTGAATCCAAAATCGTACCAAAAGTTAATTAATGTTACAGTACATTACAGCAAATCTCAAGTCCACTGCTGAACTCTCCGCCAGGCAGGTAACATAACAAAGTCGCATATGTTTACTTCAATGTATTAGACATAACTATTACTACTTACTATTTAAATTGCTTTCGTATACACAACAATATTTCTTATTTGTGTATGCGTAAGGAGGAATGGCACGAACTAGACTAAGTGAAAGAGCTTAAGTTACGAATTAGCTTAACGTATACGCAGTTACGTTCTTTATGATGCTATCAATAGACCAGCAATTTCCCTAACGTGTCCCAACCGAGCCACAGGCGCCCGAAATACATATATTTCGGTTCGTGATCTCGCTTCGAAGGGACGGCACGACCACCGACCAACTCTGAACAAGCGTTCGCCGCCCTCGTACTCGGGGACTCGGATTACCAGTACGCGGCTATGCAGTAGAAATACTTCCAACGCACTTGCAAGTATTTCGTATTTCTTGCCCGTACAAGGGCGCCCTACTTTAAAGCGCAGCCCTGGCTTACTAACCAATGAATAGTTTTCATACGCCAAAATAAAGCTCATTCATAGGTTAATGGGGTCAAATGAAACCGAACAAGAAATCAACTAGAGTTACACAGTAGCCCCCCAGGTTTTAAAACCTGATATCGTAAATAACTCTCACCCCTCGAGACTGACTACTGCCAAATACTTACAAGTATTTTAAAGACTGGTTTTCGGCCCTGGATTTTTTACATACTCGTACTTAGAAGCCCTGGTATTACATTTTGCAAGTATATCTCATTCCTGCAACTGCCCGTACAGGATTAGTACAACTTGGCTTGCTTAAACGTACGCTATTGTGTTATGTTCACCAGTGATTCCTATGTGGGAATCTGTCTAGGGTAGGTACCACCCCTGTCCTTTTATTCTGCCGTGAAGCAGTAGTGTGCAAACATTACTGTGTTTCGGTATGAAGGGCATTTGGAGCTAGTAGAAATCACTAGGGGTATGTGATACTTAAGAACTCATGTCTCTGGGTGAATGGGCGCAATGTGGTGCCACACAGACGTTGTACTTACCATCAGGTAAACGTTTTGCTCGTCTCCTCACTTTTCAAATAAAAAATACTCTCATCTCTTAAAACAACACTCGTCAATAAAAAAAAATTAACGCTGTATTTTTCATTCAGTTTCTGACTTTGCCACCGGGCGACGAGCGTAGTCGAATGATTCCAGTACTACAGAAGATTTTAACCCTGTCCCCGGAGGAGACACAAAAGATACAGGCAATCGCAAAAGGTATGAATATTAATATTGAATGTAGTAGCTTGGACAGTAAAATATATTTTACGTGGGGAGCCGGCAAAAGAAAATTACTCCATCTCGTTCCATGGGTGCCGTAAAAGTCAAGTAAGGACCTAAGAAAAGTCTTAAGACCTCCAACTGACCTCTACAAATCACTGTCTTTAATGTGACCTAACATATATGACCTAAAATCACCAAACCGCTGATAGGGAGCAGCGTTTATGACTGTGGCATGAGTTGCTGTACGTATCTGGTATTACCAATCCGTCTACCATGGTGGTTACGGCATTATCTCACAATTTCTCACAATCAAGCTGTGGAATGTTTATGCATACATACAGTCATGCTTTTTCCCATATAAAGGGTAGGCAAAGACCAAACATAGCCTACTTTCGCCCCCGCTGGAATCAAGGCGTAGGATTACTCGTGTAACACCGTATATACCATAGATGTGAGCCACTATCTCACCTAACATAATTTAAGAAAGTGCCGATTCACTTTTGGGTTGCTATAACGGCACGATTTACGCAGTGGCTAAGCGATTGGCTTCTTCTCTGCGACAGTTTCGATTACCCCATAATCTTTGTTTAAGGTCTGGGTGTTAGTGCGCGTGAAATTCATGTCTTTAAAACGCACCCATTGTTCAGGAGAAATCGTAGTGTAGGCATCGTTATCATCATATTATTTTATTTTATCGCACAATCGCAGAACCCATGATGCCAAGTGGCTCAGAAATGAATGGCACATATAGGCTTCCCACTGACCTTTTAAGTCATTCAAACAAATTTCACGTTTGGCGAATGATAATGCCAAGTAAAAGGGTAGCTACCCGCCAGATCGAGTGGTCTGATCTGGGGAGGATCCTCTAACTAGTAATATTTAGATGTTGTATATATAGTTCGCATTTAAGAAAACTTTCATGGCGCGATTATAGACTAATGCGAATATTTCTTGAGCTTCTCATGTGGCGACATAGATGTCGCTACACACGAAATGATAAATAAAAATTCCATATATATCACTTGCGTCGTTGAATTTGCATGATGTCTGCAGAATGTACCAACCTTTATATCAAGCACAAGCAAGTTAAGATGATAAGTACGTTAGATTAAAATATGCATTTTCAAGGATGTAGATCAGTTTTAACGTTCATTGTATATTTTAAGAATATGATATACGGACCATAGTATAATATAGAGACGAAGATATTTTGGAAAATGGTAGAAGTCGGGCACACAGTTCTTGCGTCGTTCATGCGCTGCAGCGTGACACTCTAACACTTAAATGCCCACTAACACAGTATTAGTAGTTATACTTACAGGACAGGTACAGTGTGTCGCGAATAATCTACGGACACGGTCTGTGGTGTACTCACACATAATAATCATATTGTAAGTTTTATAAAATATCAAAAAAAAAAAATACGCTTGAACAGCAATGACCTGATGATCCTGGGGAGAATATCAGGAATTATTGTATTGTATTGTCCATAATACGTGTGCAAATCTTCATAATATTTAGACGTCGGGAAGTAGGTGAAAATGTTATTGAAAGATTTTATTATTACTTTGTTAGTTACATACTCGTACATACAGGTTACTGGTGGTAGGATTCCTTACAGGAATCCGTCTAGGAAGGTAGGTAGGTAGGTACCATTCCAGGGCCAGTTTCTCCGTGAAGCAATAGTATGCAAACATTACTGTGTTTCCGTTTGAAGGGCACTGTGAGCTAGTGTAATCACTGGTCATATTAGATTTAGGAACTGATGTCTCAGGGTGACGGGCGCAGTGAGGTGTGACACAGATAATGGGCTGGGTCCACCAGGTGAACGTTTTGCTCGTTTCGTCACTTTATCCAATAAAAAAGGTCAAGCTAATAAAAATGTGTTAAAATGTGCTATAATTTATGAGCTGTAAATTATTTTTAGAGATATGCTAATGATCTTTTGTCGTCCGGTCCGTTTTGCTGATAGGCGTCCGGCAAAGTAGAATAGCACCTACCTATTTCTTACCGTGGTTTCATAAAGAGGCGACTAAGGTATTGTTTTTACTGGTGGTAGGATTCCTATGCAGGAATCCGTCTAGGTATGTACCACCCCAGTACCCCAGGGCCAGTTATTCAGCCGTGAAGCAGTAGTGTGCATACATTACTGTGTTTCGGTGTAAAGGGTACACGCTGGGCATATGAGACTTAACTTGAACTTATGTCTCAGGGTGATGGGCACAGTGTGGCGTCACACAGACATTTTATGGGTGACACAGCATTTGTTATGGGCAGACAGTTGAACGTTTTGCTCTGTTCATCACTTTTGATCCGTTCATCACTTTCTCCAATAAAAAAAATAAAGAATTGTACGGACAGCCTTTATTCGTGCAGAACGACACCATATTATGCAATGATGTCACTACTATATATGCTTGTAGAAACACAATGGGGAGTAACAATTTTTTGACTCTTTTCAAAAAGGCGGCAATGTGGTTCGCCACCCGTCATGTCTCGTTTCCCATGAAGGCGAAAAGTCGGCTATGTGTGTGGCCTCTACCTATCCCTTTATATGAGAAAAAGGTGTCACTATATGTACGAGGGGTGATCCAAAAGTAATGATAATCAGTTATTTCTAGTGCACACAAAAATACAAAAAAATTTCAGTCACTTACTCAGTTAACCACTAGTTCAGGGAAAAAAAATCATATAAATAGGCCACGATTCCCGGGAGCTACATTCATTTGAATACGGACTGTCAAGGAGTGAACATCAAAATGGAAAAACACGAAATCAGAGCTGTCATTAAATACCTCTGCTTGAAAAAAATGTCTACCAAAGACATACACAGCGACTTGGTGGAAACATTAGGGGACTCTTCTCCTCCATATTCCACAGTTGCACGCTGGGCTAAGGAGTTTAAGTTGGGAAGAACATCGACGGAAGACGAACACCGCGAAGGACGCCCATCGACGTCCCTCACTGAAGAAAATGTGAAAAAAGTTGAAGAAGTTGTATTGGAAGATCGAAGAGTGACTATCAGGCATGTAGCTGAGGTCACAGGGATCTCATATGGCAGCATTCAAAGAATCCTTGCGAACGAATTGCATATGAGAAAGGTCTCCGCGCGTTGGGTACCGAAAATGTTAAACGACGAGCAAAAGAAGAAACGAGTCGACATGTCAAGAGCAAATCTCGAAAAGTTCCAGGCAGACAAGGATAATTTTTTGTCACGTTTTGTGACCATGGACGAGACCTGGATCCACCATTTTGATCCTGAAACAAAACAACAATCGATGACATGGAAACGATCCGATGAACCGACGCCGAAGAAATTCAAAGTGTCAAGCTCAGCAGGGAAGGTTATGGCGTCTGTTTTTTGGGACGCTGAAGGAATAATCATGGTGGACTACTTGGAAAAGGGGGCCACTATTACAGGCTCCTACTATGCAGAACAAATAAGAAGATTGCGGGAGGCTATTAAGGAGAAAAGGCGAGGCAAACTGCGGGCTGGAGTGCTGTTCCATCAAGACAACGCACCGGTTCACAAAGCTGCAATTGCCATGGCTGCCATTCAGGAAGCGGGCTTTGAGCTGGTGGAACACCCCCCCTATTCACCAGATCTAGCCCCCAGCGACTTCTATCTCTTTCCACGACTCAAGGAACACCTCCGAGGCAAGAAATTTGACGATGATAGCGACGTGATGGCCGCGGTTGAGGACTTTTTTGAGAGTCAAGATAAAGATTTTTTTTCTAAGGGAATTTTAGGATTAGAAAAGAGATGGACTAAATGTATAGACTTGCTAGGAGACTATGTTGAGAAATAAATTTATTTATTTATTTTATTCATTGTGTTTATTATTGATTATCATTACTTTTGGATCACCCCTCGTATGTCTCTATCTTTTGGCGTTAGTATAGTGCTTTATTTTATATTTCAGGTCAAGATCCAAGCTCAAGTAAAGGGTGGGGAAGCTACCTACCGTGGCCTGGAGGCAAGTGAAACTAATGTTGCGAAATAAACATATCTTAATGTCGCAGTTAATTTCAAATATCTGTGATCAAAGCTTGCTTTATAATTTGTAAACGAGTTACACATTTTCGACGCCATTAAAACTTGTTCTATCAATTGGTTCCAACCTTGACATTATATTATTAATCGTATAGTATTTTTAATTTATTGTTATATAATCTGTAAATTATTTCGGCTTCTTATGTAGTGGATATCTTCAAAACATAACATTATTTTCTTATAAGAACCTAAATATTTTATGTCTGGTAACACCGTCACATTCCATTTAGTTTACATTACTTTTAGTTATTATACAGTAACGAAACATTTCAGAATTCAGAAAGAAACCGGTATTTTGCTGCATATTATAACCAGTCCCTTATTTTAGTACCTTTTATAATATAGTACATATATTATTTATCTATAGAAAGCATTTCTTTATTTTATATAAAAGGATCTTTGAATGATGTTGGCTAGTGTAATAATGTGAAACGACAACGGTTTGAGGGTTTAAATTACTAATGGAAGAGGTTTTACGAGTTTATCAATCAATATAGACTATAAACATTATTTACTTTAGTATTTCTATCTATATGATTTATATAGGCTAAAATTAATCAATCTAGTACCATCAACTGGTGGTAGGATTTCTATGCAGGAATCCGTCTAAGCAGGTACCACCGCACTGCCAGTTATACCGCCGTGAAGCAGTAGTGTGCAAGCATTAATGTGTTTCGGTTTGAAGGGGTACTGGTAGCTAGTGTATTTACTTGACACATATGAGTTAAGAACTGATGTTTAAGGGTGACGAGCGCAAAGTTATGCCACACAGAAATGTGGGTGACAACATTTGTTATCTGCAGACGTTGCATTTGCCATCAGGTGAACAATTTACTCGTCACTTCACTTTCTTCGTAAAAGAACTGAAATTATTAACTTCATATAAAACTTAAAAAAAAAACATGTAAAAAGGTTAACAAATCCTTGAAATTCAGACTAATTTGTACTATTTCAGCCTTATCCGTTTTGACCGTTTCCATAAGAATAAGATAGTAAGTATAGATATTTTCCATTTACTCCATAATGCACAGAAGGTCAAGGTATTTGATTTAACCTAAGTACATGTTTAATAATTTTAACAAATTTTAGCTTATACGAGTAGGTACTTTAAACAAAATTTTGGAAGTATTAAAATTTAAAATGTCATGAGCGGTTTAATATGGATCAATACTGAATTTGCAACATCATACTTATTGTTTACTTAATTTTATTAATATTAAATTTACATATTGTTTCTACTATCGAATGTGTAATGGCAATTTAATTCGATGTTCGTTATAATTTAAATAAAGAATTTTAATCATAAGATATAATCATAAATTATGTGATCATCCTAATAGCAATAAACAAAATTATAAATTTAAAACTTGTTTTATTTATTACAGTTTGATATTTTTGCTACAGGATTCCGAGTTGACAGTAAATTATATTGTCAACTCAGTATTGTCATAGATCAGTCATCTCCAGGATGTCAGTAATGTACACGACCAGCATTTAATGACCCTTGCCCACGGCCACCCCGAGTCCGGGTAACGCACACAAGTTCCGTTTTCCCGTCGACGGAAATGCCGCCCCAAAACATACACGAGCCACCCCCGTATTCGACGGATTCTTCGAAGCAGGGTTGTGTGAACCTCTCCCCCTGTCTTCTGTAGACCCTTCTACGTCTGTCATTGCAGAAGAGACAGACCCTCGTCTCATCAGAGAAGAGTACGGTCCGCCACTGTTCTAGAGTCCACTCGCAATGATTGCGAGCAAACTCTAGGCGATATCTGCGATGCTGTGCAGTAAGTTTTGGACCTTTAGCAGGTCTATGGGCTGTTAAACTCTTTTCGTGTAACCTTCTTCTTATCGTAGAAACACTCACAGATGTTCTCCGAGTTGATCGAAGCTGTTGTTGCAACTCAACAGCATTTGTAAAACGGTTTCGTAAAGATGTCGTAACGATGAAACGGTCATCTCTTTCTGATGTGCACCGTTTTCTTCCAGATCCCGGTTTTCTAACATAACCACCAGTCTGCTGAAAACGTTGGAACACCCGTCGAACTGAAAAACGGGACAGGTTGAACTGTCGAGCAACTGTCACACTGCCGCATCCCCGACTGCAATCACTTGAGCGGCTACTTCAGAGCTGGTGTCCATCTTTACTTGTTCTTACTTGGGTTACTTGTTCAGGTGTGTTCACTGCAAAGTCTAAATTACGACTGGCCCATATTTCATACAGATCGACCCTTTTATACCCTTTTTAGGTGGTGTAACTAGCGTCCTTACTAACGAGCATTTGACAGTGTTTATTTTTGACGCTCTATAATGATAAATGTTTTAATGATTTCATGATTTTTTTATTAATAATGTAAAGCTATTCAAATACCCATTTCAAACATACCAATATTTATATAAATATAATTAGTTTCTAGCCATTACAGCCATTTTTCGCGCAAACTCAGAGAGGTGCGATTTTTGTGACGCTGAGTGTAGTTACGTTCTTCCATAACAACTAATCATTTCAACGACCGCAAATATCATTCACAACAGTTAGTGTTAAGGATTCATTGAAAGATGTAGGAGCAGCAGACATATCATAAATAGCTGTGAACTAACCTTTTCCTTTTATTGATTAACTTGCTATTGCCTGCGGCCCCACTTGCGTGAAGTTATTTTAGGAAGTACACGTCACGTCCGTACATGTACCAGTACCAATGTTTTGACAATAGGTGTGCTCTTATTACAATACGTTAATTAAATACATACATACATTGAGTGGAGAGTGTGCCGTGTGGTAGCGGCTTAAGAGAATCTACCACCCCATCTCTTCCTGTGGGTGTCGTAAAAGTCGACAGAGGGATAATTAAAACCAGAAGATGGCCAGCAGCATCTTCTTTGAACATCATAATAAAAAAACTGCGGTTGCCAACCCGCCTGCCAAGCGTGGCAACTATGGCAAAAATTCCCCCCTAAATGAGAACTACAAACTTTTGTAGCAATCTATGGGGGAGGCCTATATTCAGCAGTGGACTAGTGATAGGCTGAAATGATGATGATGATGATGATACATTGAGTCACGCCTCTTTACCATTGGGGTAGGCAGAGACCACATCTTTCTAATTAAATGTAGCTCGGTAATCTACACACCAATAGTAACGTTTAAATATAAATAATAAACGTATAAAAACATCAAATATACAACATACCCTATACGATTCTGAAAACTGCATCAATTTATATTTTGTAGATCCCGAGTTATAAGCGAACAAATATTTTTATATTATAGTTATATGTTACAGTCAAAACTCATAACCAGTAAAACATGGGTTTGACTGGTTATGAGTTTTTTATTGAATGAAGTGATGAGACGAGCAAGACGTTCACTGGTGGTAAGTGCAACGTCTGCCCACAACAAATGCTGTACACCCAGAACATTTCTGTGTAGCACTACTGCGCTCGTCAACTCGTCACCCAAAGACATTTGACGGCAGAACATCTGGCCCTGCGTACCTACCTACCTACTGGTGGTAGGTACCACCCCCAGGACCAGGTATTCTGCCGTGAGGAATGTTATTTATTTTGTGTGAAATTATTATATAACTCTTTTGGGTTAGTAATCCAACACCCTGGGGTGGGCACTAGACAATTCTGGGATAGGCACGGCCTTCCCGGCTCCCCTATATATACGCCAATGCTTGAACGACTTTAGGCTAGGAAGCCGCGAGGACGCGGGACTTGCAGTGTAACATCGCGTCGCAGTTCCGTATGTCATCACTACTCACCACGCGTTTGAAAAAAGTTTTTATGAACTTTGTGGTAAATCCGACGAGAAAACGTGGCACAGTTTTCCAAAAGCTGCCCAATCGAGTTTGATTTATTGTTGATCTCTTGCTCAAAGTTGGACATACCTAGTTAGATAGTTCATCAAAAACTTCGAGAGTATCGTTCGAGTATCAAAAACAACTGTTGTAGGTGTGATGTGGACTTCAGACATAATCTTCATTTTGTCCACGTGCATTTTAAGATCTAATCGTTGTCATATACCATTGAGGTCATTGATAAAGTGCTGAAATTCTCCAGTGATTCTGACACAATGACCAATCGACGGTGAGTGATCTTCTAATGCAGCAGAGAAGAGTTTCGGAAGATATAACAACGCTTTAAACATTCTACAATAGGATCCGTTTCGTACTGTAGTTATGTATACTGATAGTCATCGTAGTTTTACTGTACGAACACTGCAGCACTTGAATATACCGACAGTCTATAGCTTCGTCTGAATCAAGTCTGCATGCGAGGCGATTCGTGATGACTCGAAAACAGGACGTAAACACGTCTCGATAGATCTATAATTCTTGACGGCGTTATGGATATTCTTAAAGTAGAAAATCACCGCTTCTGCTTCACACTTTTAGTGCAGCGCCGCATTGGACGACGGCATTAAACAGCTTCCGAAGGAGGGTTTTCCACTCGCTTTTAGAAGCTCCTCCGTAATATTGTCTAAAGTCCCTGCTTTGACATTTTAATCGGCATGTTCGGAGCTTTGTTGTCGGGTCGTAACTTACATTAGTGTGTGCCATAAAACTCCACCCAACGAAAGGGTCGGCGCCTCACTTGGTCGAAAAATATGGGAAAAGACTGACGCATTGGGTTCACCCAATTTTGAAAAATAGAACCAGTTTGTTTGCGATATTCCGAACCGGTCGTCGATGTCAATATTTTCAGATTCATTCATTATAATTACGAAAATGATGAAAGTTGCAAAAAAAATATACATGCAATAACGATGAAAGCGCTCGCTCAACTAAACAGCAAACGGACTAACGGACCTTACATTGATATCAAAGATCGCGCGATCGCCTGCGTCGAGACTTTTTCTCTGAGCGCTGCGTTAACGCGCGTCGACGCGCGCTTCTGTGATCGGTTGTAGGTAAATACCAGGATGTCTAGACGCGCGTCAAGATTTTGCTATCTGAACATAGCCTTACTCGTCTCGATACATTGTACTTAAAAAAATTGGGTACTGTTGTTGAAAGTTTTGTAGTCACGTTGTCTTTTTAAAGTCGTTTTCTGATTATCAATCCACAACATTTCAGCCTATCATTAGTCCACTGCTGAACATAGACCTCCCCCATAGATTGCCACGAATGTTGAAACTATCTATTTGGGGGGAGTTTGCCATAGTTGCCAGCTTGGCAGGCAGGTTGACAACCGCAGTATATTTATTCCGATGTTCCAGGTTGAAGAGGCTACTGCCCATCTCCTGGAAAAAAAGAGACTTGTTCTCTACGTGTAAAGACGTCAATCAAATAAATTATTTACTTATGCCAATATGCTCTAACCAGTGCCGTAGCCAAAAACCCGTGTTTTGCTCAACAGTAGACATTCCATGCTGAGCTACGGCCTGTTTGTATAATTTGCATTGCACTCATCACTACACTAATTCGTGCAGAAAATATATTATAATATATTATCTATCTAACTATTACTAACTATAACTTAAACCTTAAAAAAATCACAAATATGACATTAGTATCACAATAGTAAAGCTGGATAGTTAGTAAGTTTCAATACACTAATCTCAGGAAAAAAGTACATATCAGTTTTATAAAATGTTTTTGCATTATATAGCCCATTTATTGACGACAATACCGAGAATGGCCAAACTTTATATTATATTACTTGGGTGAAACCGCGGGGCGCAGCTTATATTACATAATATGTTTTCATTTATATTGATTTCTTATTACATATCGACGTCGTGACATTCTGATTAGACATTTGAAATGTTTTTAAATGTTTGAAATGTTCCATTCTCTTAATACAGGTTATTGTATTTGTATAACTAGCTGCCCGGGCAGACGTTGTCCTGCCTGTTCCGGTATGTGATGCGATGAGTTTGATTTCTAAATCACATTTAAGTATAAAACTTCACTGCCACACGATCACAGCGCCAAGCTCGGTCTGATTTAGTAATTTTAATTTTTGTTTGTAGCGGTAAACAATTCTCTGCAGTTGTATCAACGACGACACCTTGGATAACCATCGTTGCCAGTGATAGTCTCCGCCGTCAAAGTTCGTGGATAACGCTTGGAACACTTGCCGTAGACCATGTACTGCGATAATGGTAGAACTATCACAGCGAAAGTGGAAGGAAACTATTTTGTGGTCGGCAACACTTGTATTTTTCCGTATTCACCACTTCTTTCAAAAATATTGAAGACGCATTGCAACGAATTCGAAGCAATTAGACTTCGCAACATTGAGAATAAACGGGGAGTATTGTAATTTTCATCTGCAGTGGAAGTCTATTTGCTTCGATGTGAAAGATTAGATCTTCTGGCTCGCGGCATTGTAAATAACACTGGAAAATTGGTCACACAATTCCATCACAAATTGGACAACCTCACCAAGTGAAGATTTTCGAAGGCAGCTTACTATCGAAAACTGAATGAAAATTGGTGACTTATCGAAAAAAATGCTGATAAATTGCGGCGCTCGTCTGCACAGTAAGCTCAATGGCATATATAATACAGTATCATAGTAGTAACACTATAACAAAGGAACACTATATACTGAGAACATAATGGTATGCAATGAAATGACCGCGCATTTGAATTAGCTATCGGAACATAATGAAAGAAGACAGAAATATAGAAAAATAATATAAGTTTTCTTTCTGGCATTACAGATAGCGTTTTCTACGGAAAATGTATGAGATTTTTTTTTTCATATACATTTTTATTCGAGATTCGATGTTTTAATATTTATTCTGCTGTTCGAGGTGAAGACAAATCGAACAAATCCAACATCATAAAAATCGGTCCCGCTGTTTTGAGTTATAAATGGTGTAACTAAACCCGCCTTTGTTTTACATATATAAGAAGATATGCATGTTGGTGGACCAGATAACCTTGAATTTCAACTTCTCGGAGATTCCAATTTACGATGGTATTTAGTATAACCTCTATTATTTTTGAATCGAAATATTTAATAGTCGTTCGTTTCGAGTAAGGATAATCGAGACAAAGTGCAAAATGTTATTGCTGCTATGTGGTCCCCTTTCATAAAACAATTGTCAGTCTACCTACATTCATAAAACTTTTCGACAATTCTTGATAAATAATGAGATTCACAACACTTGTCGTCCCAATTTCTTACGGAGTATTTTGAAAGTTTGTTCTATATGTCAAACTTAACCAGGAGCGGATTTCCCTATAGGCTAAGTGAGCCCGGGACTTTTGGCGTCAACTTGAAGTGGCGGTAGTGTTTTTATTTAATTTTGTAATTTCTGTGTATATTTGGAGTTTTGATGTTTAATATTGATAGTTTATTATGCAGCAAGTGCTCCTGAAAGTGTACAGTCATTGGAAAATTCAATTCAAGACCAATATTTTGCTTTTCGTTTTGTCGCCATCAGTCCAGCAAATCTTCAGTAAAAGTGTACTATCATTTTACTGTTGATCGAAATCAAAATATTAACGAAGATTCGAAGATTGTATACTTGGATATATGGCTCACGCACAAACCGTGCGTGAAATAAATAAATAAAGTGAAAAATTCATCAATTTAAAGTCTAATGTTAAGGATCAGGAATTGTCAGTGTAAATGCATATGCGAGTGATTAATAATTTGAATTACTAACTAAAAAGTTTGTCAGTGGCATATACGCAAACCGCGCGATGCCAAAATAACAAAATAAAAAAAAAACTTAATAAGAGTTTAATTGTATTATTCATTGTTACTCACAAATAAAAATGGTAACCATTAGTACCTAAAGACACTGAGACAATTTTATTATTTACATACACAACAGTGATGTAATGAATTTTAAAGTATTCGCTATTGCATATAATTGTCATCGACATACGCGAATGTGAATATTCTAGTCTGGGCATAATTGTTCTGTTTTCCGGTCATACTGATTTGTTAGTGGTTCTGTGAGGAGAAATTAAAAAGTTTTAAAAATTCGATAAATTCTCAATTTTATTAGTAATAGTTGTTTTTTTCGTCTCAATAGTAGGCACCTTAGTTGAAATAAACTAAAAATACCCGTTTTAACACCACCAGAGATTATTAGGGCACATCAAATGCGAAGAAATGGTCATACCTACAGATCTGTTGCCGCCAGACTGCAGCAATCAATTTTAACGATTCATAGCAGTATTTGACAGTAACGGTTGACTGATTCTCTTGTGAGGAGGGTTTATTTAAAGAAAAGTTTTTTTTTTCAAACAAACTAGTATAATTTATTGCATATATAATGTTATATTTCTCGAGGTATCGCATAACATTTCCATGCTAGCGGTACATTAATTTATATATATGATTGATTAAATAATGAACAGATAAATTTTATTCATTGGATAAACCTAACATCTGAACCTAGTATAACTACGTACTGATAGTTTTATAGGCTGTGGAATTATTTAATATATATCAACCGATAACACAAATCTTCCGCCTGTACATAAACAGTGAAAGAGATCACGTCGAGACGATCGAAATATCGTTCGATTGGCAAAACAAGATCCCTTCAAAGGGAAAGCAACCCAGCATTCACATTCTCGGCACGCACTATTTGAAGGCATTTGGTGGAAGAGAGTAGTATAGCAAAGAAGGTACTCAAGTTGAAACGATGCTATAGGCCAGTAGGTACGTCTCACTTTTGCAAGGAAGTATGAAAACTGACAGTCAGACAGTACAAAAATATTATTTTTTCTGATGATATGAAAATAAAAAAGGGTGTTTTGATGAAAACGATACTTTTGACGCCCTTCGAATAAAGCATTCATTCAGACTCCAAGTACATAAAATTGGCATTAAAGCATGGCGGGGAAAACGTTAAAATTAGGGGATGCTTTCTTGGTTATGTAGTAGGACCAGTTACGCTGATAGAAGGAAACATGGATCAATTCCTATACCAAAATATTCTAAACCAATAATGTTACCCTATTTTATTTTGTAGATATGTGGTGGCGGTTTAAGAGAATCTACCACCCCATCTCATCCTCAGTGGGTTTAGTAAAAGACGACAGAGGGAAAATTAATACCAGACGATGGGCAGCAGCATCTTCCATCTGGAACATCTGAATAAATAAACTGCGGTTGCCAAACCGCCTGCCAGGCGTGGCCACTATGGCGAAATTCCCCAAGATGAGAGCTACAAACTTTTGTGGCAATCTGTAAGAATGTTCTGCAGTGGACTAGTAATAGGCTGAAATAATGATGATGGTGATGATAATGAGATTTGCTTCCGGTGATTTGGACATGGAATGCACAGCAATGACCCAAAGCATACCGCACGCATGGTGAAAGAATTCTTCATCTAGCAATTACTTTCCGCCTTAGACATGTCAGCTAACAGTCGAGATCTAAACCCGTTCCATTGGGTATATTTAAGATATTTAATGCGTAGTCAAGAAAAGGGCACGAATCGATAGTGTGGCTATTTAAAAGAGCTCTATAACGTTTTCTTAGAAGGATAAAACTGTATCGCTCTGACAAAGTGTCAAAAATTGATATAGTCAATGACTTAATTAAAAATTAGTTATTAATTAGTGACATGTTCAATTTTTGACCATGTCACTAATTTTTAATTAAGTTTCATTTGAACACTATTATTATTATATACACAATTTATTAACTGTTTTTAATTCATTCATTAGTTACTATTGAAAATAAATGAAATTTGTAAAAAATACTATGTGGTGTTATAACTTTATTCCTAATTCAGTTTGCTTTACCCATGTGGCTAAATCATGACATATCTTATGATAGATATAAAATATAGTTCGTGTTATTTTATACTATTTTTTTAATTTTCATAAGTAAATTATGAAGTCAAATACTTCATATTTTACTACAATCACTTTCGCAAAACATGCGAATATTCGCGAATGCGAATGCGGATATGAATGTTCGTTACATCACTAATTTACAGACTCGTTGATTTTTCTTTAGCTTAATTCATAAACGCCATTAAATTTTTCAATGAAATCTTCCGTAGGCATTAAAAAATAATAGTGATATTAAAATATTTTATATTTTCGGATAAAAATACAAGCAATTGATATTATAAATAAAAAAATCACACAGATGGAAGTTTCTTCTGGCGTTTTTTTTTCTTTTATTTAATAACTACTGATAACATTTACTTACGTGAAATTTGCACTGATTATGATTAGTATCTCTGAGATAAGTTCTACCGAGAAGTTGCATATTTGCTTCATCGAAATATCTGAATTAGTTTAGTATTTACATAAATTCTTAAAGTCTGCGCAAATAAAGTTGCAGGAAGAGATATTAAACCATAAAACTGTTTAAGTCCATTACATATAATCGTCATCATCATTTTAGCCTATCTTAGTCCACTGTTTAATATAATCATATAAAGTTAAGATATTCCTGTAGATGTGGATGTGTGATTACTAAATTTCAATATAGCGTTTTTTTAAACTAACAAAGTTATTATAGCAGTGTTTTGAAATATAAATTATATACGTACTTTTTAATAGAAATGAAAATGATTAATACTGAAAATTCAACGAATTTAACAATCGCACGAAGTTTTTTTAATGATTTGACATTACTTATCACGTTCAGCAGTAGCCTTAAAAGTTAAGCCCTGAAAAATAAATTCGGTACATCCTAACTTCCGCATTACAACATGTACGCTTAAAAATAGCGCATTACAGAAGTATAATATACCATTTAACATTTTTTTCAATGCTTTATAATTATAGACTTTCAATGTATAGTATTTTTGGCTTTATAACAAATTGAAATAAATAGGGACTTCTTTTGATTTTATTGATTGCTTTTCCCGGGTGAAGGGACTACGGCGCATGCTTGAAAATTACTCGGAAAATTCGCAACCGCGGCTGTGAAGGTAAGCTCTTGCACTTATTATTAAATGTTTTAACAACTATTACAATTGGTAAGCGTACAATTTTTCTAAATATTGCAATACTGTAAAGGTTTGTTTTCCTTATTTTTTTGTTTTTCCGTTCATTTAGTCACCCAGTTTTGAAATTACGCAATTTACAATTTTATGTCAGTAACGCGAGTGAATAATATTTAATTGAATATTAGCTTATTGTGTTTCAATGCAGTGTAATAAAAAGCAGATGGAAGCATAAATGCTCCAAAAAAAAAACGCCTACTTCGTCCATATTTGTGTTGACCATATGGTGAATTAGTTTATGATTGTTTTTAAAAAATCTTAAACTCTTGAATAAAGTTAAATTGAATTATCCGTGATTTTTTAAATTCTTTTCTCAAGTCTCATTGTCGTCGTGTATTATGTCACATATTGGCACTAAAGATTTTATCCCGTAATATATTGACGCCCTTGATGTTAAATTTATTCATAGATAATTAATAAAAAAAACTGTAAACAGACACGCACAAGATGGTGGCATTTGTTCATGCTGGCGAGCCCATGTGTTGTTAGTGCAAATGCTGTTCCTCCGTGCGAAAGTTCTAAATCTGAAACGTCTTAACTATTGTATATATTTAATCATATACGAGTACAAAGACATTTGCTAAGTTTAGAATGAATGCACTCACAGTTGGTAATGTGTTTTAATCGATCTTAGCGTATCAGCGATGTATGTTCACTAAAAATGTGAATACTGAAAGATTCATAAGTTTAATATTAAATTTTGAATCTACCCCTTTTATTTCAAGTGCATCCGATTTCTGTTTAATGAAAGAGAATGTTCATCAAACTAGTTCGATATGCATTAAGTCTAAGTGCAATACAGTAAGCTCGTGCAAAATGCTGTTAGCTACTAAGCTTCCAACATATTGTACGGGTGCAGAGCAATTATGAAAAGTTGTCTATATTTGGGTGGAAGCTGGCTGTATCGACGTTCCGGACGTCCTGTGCGCACGCTCGGAGCTAAGCGAACTGGTCCCAGAAATTTGCTGCGATAGGCAGTCGTTCGTATTACCTACTGAGAGTGCATTGCATTTACGGTCAGTTTGTGGTGAGTTAACTTAACTGATTTATTGATTTACTTTTAAGGGTTTGATTTGAACCATAGTTGATTAATTAAAAAATATGAATAGCAGACTTTTCAAGAACATCGAAGGTGTTGATTGAGCATTTAATTTATATTTCATTCAGGATTAATAATTTAATTATTATACATTGAATTTTTTTTTAACCAGTGGCGTATAGAGGTTTAATTTTATTTCGTATCTTCTCCGTTGCATTTTCTTGAAATCCTAATTTGCGGATCAATATCTGTTTAATCTAGCATATAGATTTGCTCTTCTGATTAGTGTAACTAACATTTATGTTAAACATTTCTGATTTTGCTAACAAGATAGCCGATTTTAAGCTACCATATGGTCAGAAAATATTTGAAAAATTGTTATATGCGTGATATGTTACAATCATAGAAGGTGTCGTCCTTGTTTGTTCTTCAGTCTTCAGACTTAAGTCATATTTATCACACTGCAAAACTTTGGTTAGGCTTGGCCAATATATATCACAAAAGCAATTTCAAAGTAAAATTTTTATTAAATTAAGCAAATTAAGAAAATATTATATTTTTCATATATATGAAACCGTTACGTCGAATGTTCGCATGAAACATAGGGCGTTGCATAGACCGCCTACTACTTTCTGAACTCTATCTCATCGATAATGCAAAGGCCTTATGCAATTATTTGATATGCATCATATTATTCTTGTAATAAAGAAATGTTAATATGTTCAAATATGAAACAACGGTAAAGTAAACAAAACAATTTAGTAAAATTTAAATATGTAGACATTACACACAAACACATCCTTCAAACATATGCTTCAAGATTTTTTCGCCAATCTTAACGTTGTTTCAATGTGACAAATAACAGTCGCTACAATTATTTTTAAACATATTTTTTTTAAGAAATAGCATTATTAGGTCGAAGTGGAATTGTTGCTGTTAATGATAAAATTGTAAAATCTACATAAGCAGTTGATTTGATAAAGTTAATTAGGTAACTTGACCATCGTAAAATTTTTGCTTTAAATAACGTTAAGTTTGAACGAGAAGCAGAATTAACTTTAATTAATACTTAGAAAAAAATAAATTTAACATAAATATAACTATTGAAGTTTTAGAATAGCCGATGGGTGTCCGGTAGAAATAAAATAGCAACCTACCTCTTTCCTTCCGAGGTGTCGTAAGAGGCGACTAAGGTATTGTAACGGAAAGCTTTTACTCGTGCAGAAAAACACCATAATATGCAGTGCTGTCACTATGATGCTCGTGGGAACGAAATGGGGAGAAATATTTTTTTGACTCTTACCAAAACGGCGACGTCACCCGTCACGCCTTGTTACCCAAGGGGGCGAAAAGTGGGCTATGTATGTGGCCTCTGCCTACCCCTTATATGGGAAAAAGGCGTGACTGTATGTATGAATGTAAAATACAAAGGTTTAAGAGGCAGATTTTCATATTATAATAAATAATAGTAAAGCGACAATCATTAATAATATTTTTGGGTAATAATTAAAATCTTTTTAATTGTATTGTGCCTATACACCGTTAACACTCGCAATTGTTTCATGCCAACCATTCTTATTTATTATTGCAACATTTTAAAACAGCTACCCAAAACTGTACTGTGTTACTTTCGATAATAGTACCTATGGATAGTTTATAATTGAAAATTTTACACTTTTGACAATAACACTTTGTAATTTTTGAACGACAAAGAATGTGCGATTCGAATATAATGTTGTTACAGAAATCTTGTTCAGGCGATTCCGTATTAAGGGAACTTCACGCAGATCAATACTTTACGCAGTCATTTAAATTGTGCTTTTATTAAAGTACAATTTAAAAACGAGCTGATGGCCGCGACTTCATCCGCGTGGATATAGGTTTTTAAATATTCCGTTGGAACTATTTCATTTACCGGGTTAAAAAGTATCCTGCGTCCGTCTCTTGGATGCAATCTATCTCTGTGCCGAATTTCGTCAAGTTCCGTTCCGTGAAAAGGTAACAAACAGACATAGAGAGTTACTTTGGCATTTATAATATTAGTATGGATTGTCTTTAAATTGACATAAATATTATTCCGCAAAACCAACAAAAAAAAACATTATTTAGTACTCTTTAAAATCTTTTCAGTTTAAGTTTTAGCTAACTGATGAAATACATAGGTATTTTGAAAAAGCTACAATATTATTTTTAAAAGAGCCGAAGATAATGGGTGCAGGACGCTCGCTCTTAATATCATAGTACTTACATACGTCAGCAATCTCCATCCACCACATAATTATTTTATTTTGAATGCAACTTATCACATGCTCGGCAGTGAAGGAAAACATGAAGTCACCCCAAATCGCACTGCAGGTCTGTGTGGCAGTTGTTCCCGACTTCAAAAACCTTTCAAAAATTAAGAAAAAAACTATAAGTAGAGTTTACTGGTGGTAGGATTCCTATGCAGGAATCCCTCTAGGTAGGTACCACCCCAGGGCCAGTTATTCTGCCGTGAAGCAATAGTGTGCAAACATTACTGTGTTTAGATTTGAAGGGCACTGAGAGCTAATCATACACAGAAGAATACACAGAAATATTCTGAGTAACACAGCATCTATTATGGGAAGACGTTGTACTTACCATCAGGTGAAAGTTTTGCTCGTCTCGTCACTTTATCAAATAAAAAATAAAAATAAACTTTATAGGCTGTCTTATGTCTATCTTTTTAATGCCCTAATTTTAATTTTATAATTCGCAAACTAGAATATTAAATGTAGTGAGTGTTTGAGTCATTATAATAAGACATTTGTACAGTCGCATTTTGTGCAGGAGTATAGTGAAGGTCAAGTTTTTATAGTTAAACAGTAAACCTTCATTTTATACATTTCACATTTCACAGAATTGCAAAACGAGTCGCAACGTAGCATCTTATTGTTTCAAATATATAATCAAAATTTGCATTTTACTAGAAGTGGATATCATGTTTCGTGAGGGGCGGCGAAATCATCTATTCATCACCTAACTCTCGTGTCGCGAGTTTCGTAAAACTCAACTAAGAGAAAATCCCGTTGTCTCCGGCAAAAAGCGTGATATCCTTCTCAAATATGGCAGACTTAAAATACCAAACCAAGTACCCCGGGAGTTGCGATCGCCAAACCGCTATCCTACCGTGGTGATGTTGGCAGTTTATGGGTGGACGGCTTATGGGCTGACTTATATTTGTTGACTGATTTATATTATGTATTCATAAATTTTAAAACTAACTTTACTTTTGTCAGGTTAATTGATATCACGGTCGTTCTACATTTGTGGTAAGAATGGGTAAGGAGAAGACTCATATCAACATCGTGGTGATCGGCCACGTCGACTCCGGTAAGTCGACCACCACCGGTCATCTCATCTATAAATGCGGCGGAATCGACAAGCGTACCATCGAGAAGTTCGAGAAGGAGGCCCAGGAAATGGGCAAGGGCTCGTTCAAGTACGCTTGGGCAAGTATCATATGACTAATATTCGCCTAAAGTAACCTGTGTAAAGTAACCTGTGTGTGAGTGTGTGCCTGCATAAAATTATTATAGAAAAAAAATCTGAGGTAAAAAAGAGGAGCGCGCAGACGTTTTCCAATAATTACGATACCGCGTCCTCCTAGTTTGCAGCCCCGTCAATAGTCAATATCCTGTGTAAATAACTTTGCGCTGTAGGAAATTTGCTCCCACGTAGGAAAATTGTGTTAAGGCCTAGGTACTAAATGTTGTATAATTTAATATGAACTCAGTCAGGGCACCGTCGCAGTTTGCTAATTTGGTGCAAATTAGATTTCATCAACCATGGTCTACGGTTGATTAACACAACCCTCATTGAAGTCTCTTTTGAAGTAATACTTTTTTTATTTTACTAGCGATCCGCCCCGGCTTCGCACGGGTAGATAGATATTAGAAAGAATTAAATTAGTACTTTATTTGGACAAATACGAGTAGAACATCAACAGCAGCTCGTCAGATAAGATTACGTTATTTTACCAAAATAATGTTTTATTTATGGAAACATAAGCCATGAAATATAGCCAATATTTGATGACGTGGTAGCAAAATAAAACGACCGCTCTCGACCGCTGCGCAAAGAGAGCCGCGCACCTCGATGATGCCCAAGGTGCATGAAGCCTGGCGCGGCAGCGCGGCGTTCGAGAGACACCGCGGCCGCTGTATTCTTATGTATAGAGCGTTTCAGTTTTAAATAAAAAATAGATAATTAAAATTACAAACCACTATTTAATTTACAAAATTTGTTTTTAGTTTACAAAAATGATAAGAGTAGGTAGGTAATTAAATAGATCTTAGTCTATTTGCGAGTAGCGAGTGTAGAGCTTTTCGAACACACCGCGGCATTTTTCTTACTTTTAGCATTTTTATACCTATCGTAACTTCTAAACGATAGGTCCGATTCGAATAATTTAAAGAGGACTTTACATGTATATAATCAACTTTGACTATGAAACTATTTGGTAGGAAAAGGATTAATATCATGATACGAATGACATCATCTTTCGATTCTATCCGTGTTTAGATAGACTAGTTTGAACAAAAAACGGTTATTGTGACTTAACTATAATAGTTAGACATAGAGCCTCGTGGACTTTTTTGTGAGTAATGATGAGTACTATGAAAATGTAGTACATTATTTTCTTTATCATCAATAGTTTTTGCAGCGCACGCCAAATAATGACTTTTAGAAATTTTTGATACCTTGAGTTACATCATAGGAATTTTCGTAGGGATCTGGGTTTTTTTTAAATTAAATACAACTCATGTAAGTCGGTGATAATGTAGTTGTATATAAGAATTTTTAAAATCGGTTCAGAAGTTTTTGATATTATTCATTACAACCAAACATACAAAAAATCAAATCTTTCTTCTTTATAATATTAGTTTAGATATAGTTTTGTGTTTTGGCTAAAACTATTAACAAATTCATTGAAATAAAATTTTTCTTTAGATTATCATCTTGAACTCGAATCGACTCCGATTGAATTAAGTACGAATTCGATATTTTATGTCTGAGCTTTGTATGCACTATTAATTTTTTTTCGTTCTTCTTTACTTTGTACATTCTTGGCAAGCAAATCGTTGGTTTTCGGTTTTGGTTGTGTTGCTCATGTGAAATTTACTTCTGTAAAACTTACTAACGATACAGCAGATATCCTTGCGTAGAGCATTATTTTTCAAAGAAAAAAAAAATCAATGTAAAATATAATTTAATTGAGAAAAACTACTCTACTATTTATCGAATTTGATATTATAGAATGAAATGTGAACTGTAAGCGGAGAGCATTAATTTTAAAATAAACTATCCAGGCTTTTATTCCAACATTTACTGGTGGTAGGATTCCTATGCAGAAATCCGTCTAGGTAGGTACCACCCCAGGGCCAGTTATTCTGCCGTGAAGCAGTAGTGTGCAAACATTACTGTGTTTCGGTCTGAAGGGCACTGAGAGCTAGCGTAATCACTGGGCATATGAGACCTAAGAACTTATGTCTCAGGGTGACGGGCGCAGTGTGGTGCTACACAGAAATATTCTAAGTAACACAGCATCTGTTATGGGCAAACGTTGCACTTACCATCAGGTGAACGCTTTGCTCGTCTCGACACTTTATCAAATAAATAAAAAAAAAAACATCACTAGATAAATGTAACTTTATGACAAATGTAAGTTTGTGCTACGGTTTTGTTGTCTATCAGCTGATTATAAACCTACTATTGTAATAGGCATGCTAGTGTATAATTGATAAAACAAGGTCTGTTTCACATATGATGTCACCATCTTAGGTACTTGACAAGCTGAAAGCCGAGCGTGAACGTGGTATAACCATCGACATTGCTCTTTGGAAGTTCGAGACTGCCAAGTACTATGTAACCATCATCGACGCGCCCGGGCATAGGGACTTCATCAAAAACATGATCACCGGTACCTCGCAGGTAGGTCAAATCGCTAAAATAAAGACACTGTGTAACTGCAACCTTTTTTTATTTTTGTCTGCTATATCCTTTTACATACGTGTACTTGACGATTTAGACCCATCAGGTCAAACACAGGGACCGCACTAGTAGTCCGCTTTTCACCCTGCGGGAAACAAGATGTGATGGGTGGCAAACCAAGTGGCCCCCATTTTGGTACGATTAAAAAAATACTTACCCTCCATTGCGTTCCCACGAGCAGTATAGTGAGTATTGCATATTATGGTATTGTTCTGAACAAACAAAGGCTATCCGTACAATACCTTAGTCGCCACTTACGACACTCCGGTAGGAAAGCGATAGGTGCTTTTCTACTCTGCCGGACATCTATTGGCTAATATGTCTGCATATTCACGTTTCGCAGGTAGGTATGTAATTAGAAGCCGTAGCAATATGATGAATATAATTTCAAGGTTTTATTTATTTTCAATGTAAAATGCCTATAATAACCTTTTTCACCTTCATTTTACCGTAGTGTCAGAGAATCCAGAGGATCAGAGGCCTCATGTTTCGCGGGTAAAAGCTTACTATGGGCTTCATCAATCTTATAGACTTCATAAGAAGGCGGAATAATCGTTTGCACTAGGTGCAATGCGACTAGTACTGCAATCGTCAATCCCCTTCTCAGTGTGGCAGTTACATCAAACGCTTGCGACAGGCCTGTATCCAAAAGAGGACTGTTTGCAGGCTGTTGTTGATGATAATAATGATGAATGTCATGCAGGGCAATTTACGTAGTGACATTCATCTCAAGCGAAACAGCTTCCACAACATTAGTGTTCGCAAAAAAAGTATTCTACTGCCGGCTATGTTTACTGGCTTATTTATTTACACATTTCTTTCACTCTTACGACATTAAAAGAATGAAATGTCAAAGCAACAGTTCTTCAATAAGACTATTATTTCTCGTAATCATTCTTAAGTAGTTATATTTATCATCGTATTAGTAACAGTTCTAAATAACTAGTCGTCGACGAGTTCAACGATAAAAAACGTATCAGTTAAAGAATCTATAGCACCCCGTTTTTCTTCATTTTTCAAATTTTTTACAGTGTTGGTATAACATGCGGGCACATTTTTTCAATTTTTGCTAATGCATTATTCGATGTGGATATTATGTATGTATAGAGATGTAACTATTCTTTAAGAGTTCTACCCAAAGGCTAAACGTTTTCTTGTGCAATCGAACTTGGCTGGGATACCTGATAAACTGACACATATAGTATACCTGTTACATATAGTATCAGGTTGACTAGTATGAACCAGGTAATTGTCAAAGACGTCTCTCATATATTTTTAGTTTAACAGGTGGAACAATTGGTACACGTATTTTCTCTGTAGGCTGACTGCGCCGTGCTAATTGTGGCGGCGGGCACGGGCGAGTTCGAAGCGGGCATCAGCAAGAACGGGCAGACCCGGGAACATGCCTTGCTTGCGTTTACGCTCGGCGTCAAGCAGCTGATCGTCGGCGTTAACAAGATGGATTCTACCGAACCGCCGTACCACGAGGCGCGCTACGAGGAGATCAAGAAGGAAGTATCCTCCTACATTAAGAAGATTGGTAAGAAAATAGATATTAGAAAAAAAACATTCGTTTCTAGCAGTAGTTGAATTTCGATTAGTTTACACATTAACTATGGTCATAAGGCCAAAGGATCTAAAACTTAAATTGTTTTTGTAAGGATACAATCCTGCCACGGTGGCGTTTGTACCGATCTCGGGCTGGCACGGTGATAACATGCTTGAGCCGTCGGACAAGATGCCCTGGTTCAAGGGGTGGACCATTGACCGTAAGGATGGAAAGGTTGAGGGCAAGTGCCTCATTGAGGTGCGTAGAAAACGCTTTTTTGAATTCTATTTATCTGTACACTTTATATTCCATTATCCTTACATTTTGTTACCGTCATGTTGTTAAAATAATTTGTCTTTATAAATTATCATAATGTACACAGATGAAGAAAAATGTAGTTTAGTAAGCGAGCGCTCCCTTTGAATTTCAAAGTACGCGTAGGCGCGGGCAATCCTAGTTTGAACCACGGTTTTAACTCCACTAAACTTGTTCGTTACATTCGTAAATGCGATTTACAATGTCTCATGCTTCGGAGAATAAACGTAAAAAACTTGCATTCCTTGAATTTATATAATGTAAGAAATACAATAAAGACGTGGATATGTGAGATCAAGAGTTAGAGCACTGCGGCGGCCCCGCCAACTCCATTAGCCTTTTATAAATGAGAGAACGCCTCTGTTTAACAGTGCTTAGCAAAGCCGTTCTGTTTTCGCAAGTCCTTGAACGACTGCTATCGCGTAACTGCCGCTCGTTTTGCTCGTTTCGTCACTTTATTAAATTATTTTTGAAAAACATCGTTCTTCACGTTTTGTTACTAATAATCCCATAGAAGAACTAAATAATGAAAATCAAGATGACTATCTCGTATCTCCTTTGGTTCCATCGCTCGGGAGTTCGGCAAAGAATAATGTCTTGGCACTTGTCTCCCCTGAGGCGAGAAAGACATTTGTGGTTTTTGAGATTTATTTAATTAAGTCTGCAAATAGAGTTAACTAATATTACAATGTATGTACTAGTTAGTATGTGTGTACAATATATGACTAGGACATCTTTTAAAACCAAAAATTTAAACATTTTTTCAGTTTCACATCTCATATTCAGTGTATGAAATTTAAAAAATATTAGATTTTATTTGACCTACTTTTATATAATGATTTCTTATATTTACGCGAACACTACACATTTAAATGAAACTAATTTTACGGATTTTATCGCGTTTTATTTTATTATTTATGCCCGTGACCATGGGTGCTGTAAAGCACTCGAAACGTCGGGTTATAAATAATAAAATAAAACGCGATAAAATCCGTAAAATTAGTTTCATTTAAATGCTACTTTTATATGTATATTTTCGATAATTTTTAAGTTTCAACTAGTACAAAATATTTCAGTTGAAAAGATGTAGTATCAATTTCTAGCTTCTCCGTCGCACAGTTTCAGAAAAGACTGCCGTGGCCGACGGACATACACGCGAGCAATTTTTTAGGGTTAAGTTTTTTTTGTCTATCCTTTTCGAAGGAACAGAAATACAGAAAATTCATCATTCTTCTCTGGGGAGAGAACCAGATGAGGCACGAGATGGTCTTAAAAATCATAACGTCCGTATTTTGTACAGCATAATATTCCGAATGCATTTATCAAAACGGAAACTACCTACAAATACTAATTAGACAAATTAGGTATAATTGGGACCAATCATGCACATTTTCTTTTAAATTGATTAAGTGACGAGACCTGCCAGTCGTTCGCCTGATGGTTAGTACTTCTGCCCATAACATATGCAATATCACCCAGTACAGATGATGTGCCACCCAGAACTTTCTAATTCCTGTGTGGCATTACAATGCGCTCGTCACTCTGAGACAGTTAAGTCCCATATGTCCAATAATTTAACTAGATACAGTGTTCTTCAAGCCGGAACACAGTAATGATTATACGAATACACTACTGCTAGCGGAGGAATATTTATATTATTGTGTAAAATGACAAGAAGAGCAAATTGTTCATCCGGTGATAAGTGGAACGTCTGACCATAAATCTAAGTCTTTTATTTCTCTAATTACACTGGCTTACAGTGTCCTTTAAACCGAAACACAGTAATGTTTGCAATTAAGCGTTTCACAATAGAATAAACAGCTCTCCGGTGGTACCTACTTAGATGGACTCAGGAAGTCCCACCATCAGTACTAAAAATAATTGTTAACTATATATATACAGTCACGCCTTGCATGGGGCAAGGGCAGACTCTGTAGGCAAAGACCACATCTGTAGCCCACTTTTCGCCCCCGCGGGAAACGAGATGTGACAGATAGCGAACCACGTCACGGCCATTTTGTTACGAGTAAAAAAATTCTTACTTCCCATTTCGTTTCCATGTTGACAACTGGATCGTTTCAATCGATCGTTTGCTTTGTTTCCGTACCAGGCCCTGGACGCGATCCAGCCGCCATCCCGTCCGACGGAGAAGCCGCTGCGCCTGCCGCTGCAGGACGTGTACAAGATCGGCGGCATCGGCACCGTGCCCGTCGGACGCGTCGAGACCGGAATACTCAAGCCCGGTGCGTAACAACCTTTTTGAACGTTCTCAGTCGTGGCTCCCGTGTTCGAATCCCAGCTTAAGACAATATTTATAACCGGAAAATTTTTAGGTTTTCAGGGATGGATGCTGGATGTTGTTGTGTATCTGTCTTCCTCCGATTTTATCGTTTAAGGGTTTGATCGGGCACGGGAGCTTAAATTACAGGGAAATAATAATCCCTTCTAATATGTAACAAGGTCAGATCTTAGAACCGTACTAAAATTCCCATCCTACAAAACCGATCCCTATTCCAATTTCTTTCCATACTTGCAGTAAGGCTCTGGAATTCTCTTCCTTATAACATTCGTAAGGCTAACTCAATGATTCAAGTAACACGTTAAAGAACACTACTTTCACTATTGCCACAATAGTTATATATATATATATATATATATATATATATATATATATATATATTTTATATTTAAAATATATATATATAAGCCCGGAGGCTTTCACAGCTTCGTTGGAAGATATTCGCGAGCATATAGCCTGCGAGTAATACTGCGAGTTTTTTTTTATGAAAAATTGACGAGACCTGCAAAACGTTCACTTGATGGTACTCGTAGGTTTGACGGATGATATTGCCAAGGAAAAGGGTAGCTACCCGCCAGATCAGGTGGTCTGATCTGGGGAGGACGTCTCCGCCATACTAGTCCTAATTGGATGTTGTATATATAGTTCGCATCTCGGAAAACTTTCATAGCGCGATTATGTAATGTATGAAATATTTCTTGAGCTCGTATGTGGCGACATAGATGTCGCTACAGTAGGTGTATCGTCTGATTAACTTCGTCACCCAGAACATTTCTGAGTGGCACCGCATTGCGCTCGTCTCCCTGAGATATCATTTTTTAATCCTTAAATACTTAGTAATTTGCGTTGATTAATTTGCGTAGATGATGCGTAGATGTTTGCACACTACCGCTACACGACACAAAAGACTGACACTGCTGACACACTGAGACTGCTGTGGTACCTACCTAGACGGATTCCTGAATACAAATAACCTAAACCATGTCGTTACCAAGGCTTGTCGCGGCTTAATCTGGGGGAAGATTTCAAGTCAATTACAGTGTCAAGGTCTAGACCTACTAAGAAATTAAATTAGACGTTGATTTTCTTATATCATAAAGCAGTGAGAAGAAAGATGTGACAGAAGAATCAATATGTCGGTTTGCTAAATAAAGTATTTAAACGAAACACGAATTCGAATGTCGATGTCGAACTCCCCTTACACATATAATTTATAGCTAACTTTACCAAAGCCGATGTTAAAGTTCCTACATAGGGTTCCTTCTAATTAATAGATACCACGGCAGGGCCAGTTATTCTACCGTGTAGCGGTAGTGTGAAAACATTACTGTGTTTCGGTCTTTGGGGCACTGAGAGTTAGTGTAATCACTGGGCATATGAGACTTAAGAACTGATGGTTTAGGGTGACGGGCGCAGTGTGTTGCCACACGGAAATGTTCTGGGTGTCACAGCATTTATGATGGCCAGACATTGTGCTTACCATCAGATAAACGTTTTGCTCGCCTTGCTACTTTATCCAATAACAAGGAAAACAATTATTTATTCAAGTGAAACTTCTTTTGGCGCGACGACAGTAAAATTTCAAGGTCAAATTTGAGTGTAGCGCTTTTTCGTAACGTTGCCGTTATTCTTAATTAATATTTATCGATTCATAATCTATACTAATATTATAAATGCCAAAGTAACACTCTTTGTAACTCTTTACGTTTGTTATCTTTTACGGCTCAACCATTGAACCGATCATGACAAAATTTGGAACAAAAATAGTTCGCATCCTGGAGACAGACATATAATACTTTTTATTCCGGAATATTAAATAGTTTCCCCGGGATATTTAAAAAACCTATATCCATTAGAACGAAGTCGCGCGCATCAGCTAGTTGTTTAAATTATAAACAGTTATTTTTCTGTTAGCAGTATTTTAGTAAATTTTGTGTTATTTATTTTTATTTTAATCATATTTAAATGAAACTAATTTTACGGATTTTATCGCGTTTAATTTTACAATTTATAACGTGGGTTGCGAGTGTATTACAGGGTCACGGGAGGACTGAGGTGACAGATATCCTGATGTCATAGTTACCCCGGAGTACCTTCAGCTTTTAATTATTATTTTTCTACGCAGAAAGAGCTAACTGTGTCTTGAAATCTTGCAGTGATATGCTTGGTTTTTAAATTAAATTTTATTAATTATAGGATGCCAAGCTGGAGGTAGTACCCAACCATCTTCTCTATTAAAATTAGGATGTTTTTTTAATTTCAACAGCTTCGCGAATCATCCTTGGTAGGAATCGGTGTTCTTTTGCGAGGATTTGTGGGATATCAAATCTAATGTAATGGTTGGGATGATCCAGAACATGGTCACAGACTGCAGACTTCCTGGAGCGACGATGTTTCACATCGGCTATAATATGTTCTTTTATGCGGTTTTATATTATAAGACTACAAGACTTCAAGACACAGTTAGCTCTTTCTGCGTAGATCGGACCAAAAACAATAATTAAAACCTGAAGGTACTCCGGGTTAACTCATCACACATCTGTCACCACAGATCACAGATGACATCAGGACATCTGTCACCTCAGTCCTCCCTAGACCATTGGTGGCTGGTAAAGCACTCGACGGGTTATAAATAGTAAAATTAAACGCGTTGAAATCCGTAAAATTAGTTTTATTTAAATGTGTAGTGTTCGCGTAAATATAAGAAATCTTTAATCATATTTCTAATACATATAAATTTCACTTTTGTCACGTGTACCGAGTTTCACGCGCTCTTTCTAGGTAATAGACGTCGGCGCATTGGGTCGCTGGTTCGATTCCTGCATGAGACAAATATTTGTATGGCCTGCAGATTGTTGTTCGAGGACTGATTGTTAGTCCATGCAGGAATCCTTTTTTTAAAAAAAACATTAAAAGCAACCAGATTTTGATTAATATATTGAATGCTGTGTTCGTTACATCTTTTAAACTTTAGCTCGTTAACCCGATTTTTCTGTTACTTATTTTGTTACTTTAAAAGTATATAATTAATCATTATACTAAAATTAACGTAAACAATAAGAAAAATGGCCGCGTGGCATAGTGGTCAGAGTACCAGCAGTTTGGAACGTTACTTGTTCAAGTTTAAATAAAAATGTCCGTCCGTTCCGTCGGCAGGTATGGTGGTGGTGTTTGCTCCGGCCGCCATCACGACGGAGGTGAAGTCGGTGGAGATGCACCACGAGGCGCTGCAGGAAGCCATGCCAGGGGACAACGTCGGCTTCAACGTGAAGGTAGCCTTGCGCAACCACCACTGTGGGTGCAGCTCCTGGGTTCGAATCCCGGCCGGAGTCATTTGTGCAAAAACATAAATTGTTAGTTTTCGTCACAAATCACCAACACTTTCATACCGCCCACGCTGTCGGCGAAGGCGTATCAAACGAACTTATTCGCGTTACCGCTGCATCGCAGGCCGTTTTTCGTCTAGATAATAAATAATGTCATAAATAGAAGCGTCGGTACACTTACTACACTTCTTGCGCCGTTTCGTCTCCGGCGGAAACGCATTCCGAATTGGTGGTAAACTTAAATTTTGAAAATAAGGTAAATACCCTCCCGTATGAAGCAACTGACCGAGCCGAGGCTCTTGAGCACTCGAGTCTGTGTTACTCTTGCGCACAGGTTGAGTTTCCAAGCCGAGGTCCTCTATCGGGGACCCTTGTGCCGGTCATCTATAAACAAAGGTTTCGGCTAAGCGCTCTCAGCGCTCGGCGACCTTTCAATCCGGTGAAGCTGTAAAAGCCTTCGGGCTAACAGTAACCTTCAGTCCTAAAAAAAATCGCTGGGGTTGAAAGTCGGCCAGGAGAATATATACATATAATAAGAATCGCGGGCTCGATTCCCGGACAGAAGTGTTTGTTCCAAGTCTGTAGTTTGTATACTTGCAATTTATGTCGGGAAAAGCATCAAAGAGAATTCCTATGTGCGCGACACCGTCTTTTTTGAATAAAAGTAAAAAGTGCTTTTAGTAACAGTTACGCCTATTGCTTGATGCAATTACTTTGTAGTTTGCTACAGCTTTTATGCACTAGTCTTTTGTTTGTAGTGTGTGATACACGTAAAATAACTTATTCGCCACGAAGTTCAAACTGAGTTTTAGCTCCCGCTAATCAAAAAATGCCACTCTATGCCTTGTACCATGCCACGTTCCTTTGAAAAGGTTGCAAAAATTCTTTGCTTACGATGGAGACTACCATCTTGGCGGAACGTTTAGTGTTTCAGCGATAGAGAAGCCCTTCTATTGTTCCTTCGCTGGACATAGGTAAGGGTTCTATACGTCACAGGTGGACACTCCTTCCGTACACCCTCTGTTTGTATATGCAATTTTTATACAACATAACAATTTCCTTTTTTTTTTCAGAACGTATCGGTGAAGGAATTGCGCCGCGGCTACGTAGCTGGGGACTCTAAGAACTCTCCTCCCAAGGGAGCTTCCGACTTCACCGCTCAGGTTAATTAGCTCTTAACTTAATTTTTACAGAAATAAAGAGTGGCGAACCACGTTGTCGATTTATTTTGGTGAAAGTCAAAAACAATCTTACTGAACGAAATGGGGTGCGTTCCCACCCGAGCAGTATAGTGTCGAGCAGTATATTATGTGTTGTTCTGCACGAATAAAGGCTGTCCGTACAACACCTTAGTCGCCTTAGTAGGAAAGAGGTAGGTTTCATTCTACTCTGCCGGACACCTATCGTACACCTTCCATAAAAATATGTGTAACTACTAAAATAATGAAGCATCAATCATTAAGTTATTTATTCAACCCATTGATATATTTAAGTTCTCTATTTGTCATATTCACAAATCCCAAGTACCGATTTAATATTTTAATTCTAGTTTATTGTGATTACCTTTCAAAACCTATAAATTCTACAAATGATTTCGAGACGTACAATTGATTTAAGGGTGTCGATAAACTAAATGTATGGTAAGATATTCGACAGTACGGACAATGCCCAATGTCGGCAGGTGATCGTGCTGAACCACCCGGGGCAGATCAGCAACGGCTACACGCCAGTGCTGGACTGCCACACGGCGCACATCGCCTGCAAGTTCGCCGAGATCAAGGAGAAGTGCGACCGTCGTACCGGTGCGTACACACTGCACCAAACATAACACCCTGCAACAAAAAAAATACACAATTACTCCACGCAAATTACTACGCTCTACAGACTTCATACATACCTGCCGCTACACACCATACCTGCACACTATATAAAACACCGGCGACCTCACACAACTACATAAACATGCATACTAAACACAACACCACATTTAAAAAAGCGTAGTTCCACTACGATGGTAACATAAACTGCACATGGACAGCATTACAAATAGTTGAGCTGTGCGGGAATCGAATCCGCGTAGTCGAAGCCGCGGGTTCAACTTGTTTGAAAGTTGACGTGCTGACCCATAATCTGACGATAATCTGGAGGGATTTTCTAAATCTGTCAATTTGAAAAAAAAAAGATATTCATGATTTAATCACTGAATTTGGTTAAATAAAATAAACGGAACGGAAAGTAGTGTTCGGTCGGACCGAGAGAGTGATAGACAGAGAAAGAGTGAAAGGGTAATAGAGACGCGGAGTGGGGAATACCGGCTTCGCTGTAGTACACGCTCTAAACTATGTATATACTAGTGGTGCCGACACCGGGAATCGAACCCAGGTCACTCGTCTACTAAGAAATTTATAGCGAATGCCTAGGTTTTGAGCTACTACGGCTCTGTGTCTTTATGATCAATCCAACACGTGTCGGAAACCATAAGATGTTATCCACCACTGACGACGACACCTACGGTAGAGATGGAACGGCAAATTTTCTTACGTTACCATTCACGGCTTCTCATATGCTTACTTAGTGTCCGACCGAATTTTTGTCCGAAGACGATTCCGAAGCCGATTAATCGACTATCGCTACACCCACAATATTCAACCTTACCAAGCCGAAGCCGAAAGTTCAGTGCACTATCAGTCACGTCAAAAAATTCGTATTTATCATTCTTTAGAAGCGACCAGTCCTTTAACCTAAATAAACATCTTACAAAAGACGATTTAATAATTCAAAATTATTACAAAAAATTGCAACTATGTTTTAAAAAAAATCTAAAACTTTAAATATAACTTTTCAGCTGTATGCAAATATTTTTATTAAAAATAATTAATTGAAAGCAATAGGTAGAGTTCATGGTATAGGCATGGCTTCGTCTTTCCTTTTTTTTGTTAAACGAATACGAATTTAAATGTATTGTTGGTCTTTATCGACAATTAATATATTATTTTTAGATACATTTAAATTATTTTTTTAATAATTTCGTGTGAAATATGTATATACTAAGTGTGAGAAGACAGGTTTTTACGTTCAGTATGGTACAGTATATCACGTCAGTGGGTCACGGTGTCGATTAGTTTCAGTTTGAGTTTCAGGCATTTATTTTTGTAAAACGTATTCAGGAGAAATCGTAGGATTGAGTATCGTTTTTTAATGCTAATCGTTATACAAGAGTATTTTACAATCTGAAGAATTTTGTTCTTTGTTTATTTTAAAACAATTATTTTACATAAATTAGCTAGTTTCAAGTATTTATATTTAAAAAAACCAACGTAAATAAAAAAATTCCTTACACACAATTACACACAAAAGTGCAACTGATTTATTTGATACTGCAATTATTGTATATTTTGTATTGGGAGTGTTCTGTGACGCATTGTGACTCCTGCCCCACTTGCCACGTCGCCTCTACCATCGCGCTCTCGGGCATTAGTAAGTTCGTTCAATACCGTACTTACTAGAAACCTTCGGTTCCGGCAAAAGCCGAAGCCGAAGGTTTGGCCGAAGCCGAAGGTTCGGTCGGACACTAATTTAGGTTTACTAAAAAGCGATTCGTCAATGTAAATGAAATCACTAAATACCCAGGTAAGACCACCGAGGTGGAGCCGAAGTCGATAAAGTCCGGCGACGCGGCGATCGTGACTCTGGTGCCGACCAAGGCACTGTGCGTGGAATCGTTCCAGGAGTTCCCACCACTGGGCCGCTTCGCCGTGCGCGACATGCGTCAGACCGTCGCCGTCGGCGTCATCAAGGTAACCCACGCTCGTCATCATCACCATCATTTCAGTCTATCACTAGTCCAGTGCTGAACATGGCCTCCCCCATAGTTGCCACGCTGGACTCGCGGGTTGGCAACGGCAGTTTATTTATTTAGATGGTCCAGGAAGACGCTGCTGCCCCTTTTCTGGTTTTAATTTTCCCTCTTTCGACTTTCACGGCAATCACAGGATGGGATGGGATGGTAGATTCTCTTAGGCCGCCACTACACGCTCACTTACGCACATTTACTATATTCAAAAACATTGGCGGCGGCAATATTTAAAGTTGGGATTCAAACTTAAGACCCACAACTCAGTAGACACTCTGATCTGTGAACGGTGAGGCCATCAGTTACAATAATGTTGTAATATTAGTCTTATTATCATGCTGTTAACATTGGCGTTAGATACGCCTATTTTTTAGGGGAGGCTGGCTCCTGAAAAGCTATGGTCAATGAAGCCGAACATGAATATATGCAATAAAAGTATTGACATTCTAACTTGACATGCTAGTACAATTTGTCGTAGCCACCACGCTAGGCAAACAGGATGGCGGTCGACCAGATGTCCTCAATCCACTGGACTGGATTTAGGTCTGCTATGTTTTCCGTTTAGATTTTCGAGACATTTTCATCGGTGTATATTTGCTCATCCACAAGACATATAACAAAATCCATCATTTCAGCATATAACTAGTGCACTGCTGCACATAGGCCTCCCCCATAAACTGCCAACCGCAGGTGTTCCAGGAACAAGCTGCTGCACATATCCTGGTTTTCATTTTCCCTCTGTCGACTTTTACGATACCACGTGACAAGATGAGGTGGTACATTCTATGGTCACACTACGACAATACAAATTTAAATAAACTGGCCGGCAATAATAAAACCTTAATTTTATTTCAGAGTGTTACGTTCAAGGAGGTAACAACAGGTAAAATCACCAAGGCCGCCGAGAAGGCCCAAAAGAAGAAATAACTATGGGGCACATTAAACATTGTACTGCAGCCGGTAGCGATCGTCTGCAATATTGCGCCGTCCCTCTCCCCCTTCCTTTCCCTGGTTCTTCCCAACACCCAGCCACTGTACCCTTTCAATCCTTCTCTACCCCGGGATGTCAGGCGCTTGACAGGCGATGGTTCCGATGCACCGGTCGTCACTAAGTCCCCACTACCGTTGTCGTGTCCCCATGTCTCCTACAATCATAGCTTCTTCACTGGTGACGTCACACTCGTCCCTATTACGTGCATTTATCGTAGCAAGATATGTTTAAAGTTAATTCGTTTTAGTTACGCTTATTTGTTAAGTTTATGTATTTGTGATTATTTTAGTCGTAAGTTACTCGCCAAGTTTGAGTTCCCGCACCTGAAAGCTCGTTACGTTTTGTTTTTTCATCGCAAAGAGTTTAGGAGGAAAAGCAACGGCGCGCCGATTGGATTTTTAAACCATTTCACTACATCGTGCGCGTAACTCTTTTCTTTGTGTAAAAACTTTATTCATTCATTATCATTAAGTCGAGTTGTTTCTTCGACTGTCTCTTCCGTTAGAATTTTCATCTCGAGCCTTATTTATATTTTAATGTTTAACTTTTTTGGTTTAGGATCTTCCCGTTATCTTTTCTGTCTTTCATTTCATTGTAATTATTTAAAAAAAAAATAATGACTTCTAAGTGTTTTTTTCTTACGGTAGAGGGTATGTAGGGTTTTAAGCATAACGCAGAACATCAGAGTATAGGAAATGAGGGACGGTTGTGAACCAGTTCCCTTTAGTTGAATTAGCAGTACGATTTTAAAGCGTTGAAAACGTTTTGATAGAAATTTGAGAACTGTAAAGAGTAGGCAACGTGATTTTTGTTCCTAATCTGTTTCTTTGTGAAACTAAATTTATTTGGCGTTGGAATTTTATCTAAGTGTAAAGGTTTAAACATTCAATTGTAATAGCCGTACTTAGGCGGTTTTATATTATATATTTCATATAGATATGGAGAAACTTGAAACTCATTCTAAGCTAAATGTATCTTTGTAATTTTTTCAATGATTTTGTAAAGACCTTAATCCTGATAAAACCAATAAAGAAGCTACTGGTAAACATTTGTTTTATTTAGCCTTGTATAGATAAAGTGCCAACAATTTTTTCGACTTTAATAGTTATTAGTGTAATCATCATCATCATCATCATTTCAGCCTATCACTAGTCCACTGCTGACCAAGGCCTCCCCCATAGATTGCCAAAAAAGTTTGTAACTTTAATTTTGGGGGTATTTTGCTATCAACTATGGCACTCTTGGCAGGCGGATTGTCAACCGCAGTTTATTTCATCAGATATTTCAGGAAGATACTGCTGCCCATCTCCTAGTTTTTATTTTCCCTCTGTCAACTTCTACGAGATGGAGTGGCAGATTTTCTTAAGCCGCCACCACTCGGCCACTTACGTTCTTAGTAGTCTTAAATACTAGTCTTAAATAAAAATAATTAGTCAAATTATGTTTTTTAGAATTATTAAATAAGTATATTAAAAATATGGATTATGAAAAACCTCGTGATTTTAGGGAGTGGGGGTTGGGGTCAAGCAAATCTCAAGACATCTCACCAGGGAGGAACGGAGGGTCGAAAAATCACCAAAATTGCCGCACGTAATTAATGTACCTTTTGTAGAGTATTTATTTATAATATGTCATACATTACAAGGTCCCTGTACAATAAAGTACAGCTTCATATTATTTTTTAGCATATCCTCATACTACAGACACATCTACTGTTGTATAGCTACAATAGTCACCTGTGTACATCGAACGTACAAGAACGGAATTTACATATATCAATATTAAATAAAGAAAAAAACACATGGCACTTCTTTCTTAACGGTCCTTTACTAATATATGGCCTTGTACATCTATTAGTAAAGGACCGATAAGAAACAAGCAACGCAGGCGTCGCTTGACGCACGATGACAGCCCTGAAAAGGGTCATCTGTCAGCAAAGGGCAACACTCTAGGAAGCAATTTAACACCAAGAGTTTCTTCGAACGTGGAGCGACAGCCATGTCAAATTTTATTTTGCGAGTTGTGGTACGACTGCCGAGAAGTGCGCGATTCTACAAGCATTTATTTACATACTAATTTGGCAGTCAAGAAGTTACTAAATGATTATATTTATTCATCATCATCATCATTTATTATTTTATTGTAACTTTAAAAATGATCTTTCTTGCTGGTTATTCTGTGGGCAGGGTATTTTAACCACTTGATTCTTACTTGCCCCAGGCCACCCTAAAGTGGTAAGCAGGAAACCCGCAAGAGCCGGAGCAGCAAGTAGTTCCTACAAGAGACTGACACCTGTTTGGCGCAGGTATGACGAGAACAAAGCAATCGCCAAAACAATTGACTTTATCAATTGTTTTGGCGATTCTCTGTAAAACATCTCTGTAGATGTATTCACAGTTACAAGAAGTCGTCGACTTTTAGGCGTGACAAACCAGTAATACATAATGTGTAAATATAACACGGAACTAATTTTTTTATTGCATTCAGTGACGAGACGAGAAAAACGTTTACCTGATGGTAAGTGCAACGTCTGCTCATAACAAATGCTGTGTTACCCAGTGACGAAACTATGGCAGTGCCAGCGGTGCCCAGGCACAGGTCACAGAAATTACCAGACCAGGACCAAGGTATGGGTCATGGTAATTATAGTCCATTCGCGTGAGGAAAATAGTGATCATCGTTGTCCGCCGGCCTGGTCACGTCCCCCAGCCAATTAGAATGCTAAAAATTAAAAAGTCGAGTTAACAGTGACCAGTTAAGGTCAGACCTTCGAACAAAACAGTTATGTATTTATTTATTTTGCGTGTTACTCGTTCGACATCAAATTTTTAAAATGAATACCTCACCTATTCGAAAGAATAAAAGTAGATCAATAATCCATAGCGGGGAGAGACGCATAATTTACAATGTTTATAAGTACTTTAAAATGCGTAATTTAAATGCGACTGTGGAGAGTAATAAAAACGGCAAGTGCATGCGGTGTGTCCGAAAATACTGTTTATAAAATTATTAAAGAACAAAAGGATACTAACACATTAAAATCACCCGTGAAAAAAAAGAGCTCGGTTATTCACGGTCGATAAATTAGATAAACTATAATTTTAATACAATATGTTCTCCTTTAAACTAAATTATTCAAAAAAATAGTTTGAATTTTTACTCCACTGTGAATACACCCTTACCTTGTAGTTGCTTTGATGACTCACTATTTTCTTAACGCGAACGGACTATAGTAGCGTACATACAATACCTATTATTTATCGCGTAATACGAGTTAGACGTGCCCTACTATCAGCAGTATGCACGGTTAATATATTCTTCTTACACGCTAATAACATTAATAATAATAGACGACGAGATCGTAAATGTTATCACTACGAGTCGAGATCTGTAGCTACTGAGGCGATGCATTCGGGTGAACGTCGGCGAGGCTCGGGATCGGCGCAGAATGATTGTGCGCAGTGATGCCACATGGCAAATCGATAAATCTGAATGAAAAAGTCTAAACATCTGTATAAGATCTGAAAGCATTATTTGTAATGGTATGTTTATTGGATGACTAGGGAAGCTCCCAAATTAAAGAAAACATTAGTTATTTTATGTTTTAATAATACGTAATCTTCTACCTTTTTACTCGTTTTTAACCGTGATTTGAAACAACTTTCTTCCTGCCCTCTGTGATTAAAACGTATTCAGCGTAGTAAGTATGAAGCGTATTCTGTGACTTTTTCGAAAACATCTTGATTATTTTCTTCACAGTCAGATTAGTGCACAAAATAAACAACAAATCTAAGCACGAAACGTAGTCATCTCGCAATGACACGCAAATGCAAAAAAATACATTTATTCTATTAATTCATTCTTTGACAAAATTCATGTTTCGGGAATTCCTGTACAGCCATTAATGTAGCCAAGACGTCGACAACGTTTTACCTAATACCGAACAGAAAAAATGTAAATAGAAAATAAAGACTTACTTATTATACATTGAAAATGATACTTCTATAATATACTATTAATTATTTTATCATTATCCTAAAATCTATATTTAAGTAAAGAAAAAAATGAGATCTGTATTGGTGGTCTGAAATCTGTATTATATTCAGATAAATCTGTATATATGGCAACACTGGACGTGCGTCTGCAGTTGCACGGGACGCGCGGGGCAGGTATGGCCGTAGCCGTCCCGATATTCAGGGATTCCCTGACACTTCGATTACCTATTATGCATTCAAATAGACCAAATTTACCCTATATTACATTAATAGGGTAAAATAGCCCGTTGGGGGCACTCGGAGCGAAGGATCGTTTTGTCATTATCATTGTCTTTGTCGTTATCGGTGTCGTGTCATCGTCATTATTAATTTAACTTTAATTAAAAGTACATTAAGAAAATTTAAATGATTTTATTCGTCGGAAGTGTAGACTTTATATTATAAATAAAAAATATCCTAATTATCCTGATTTTTATTGCTATCGGTGACGATTCAACAAGCGTTTTTCTACCAGCGGTCAGAAAAAAACGTCCTTATTTTATTGGCCATTAACATCGACCTGGCAGCAGTGGAACAGACCAATTGACATTTTACAACATTGCCGTGTCCGACAAACGGAATATTAATGTGATTAAATAGTAATGTCAATTTTATTTTAAATATTTTTGTTTCAATTTTTGTAAGTATCACTGTGATTTTTTTTGGTTAATTTCAAAATATGAGAGATTTTGTTTTGTATATTAAATATGTAGCTTACATTCGTTTTGACATGTGTAACGCTGCGCTACGCGCAATCCGCGCAATACACCACTTCCAAAAAATTCTACTAAACACTTTATCATCATAATTTCAGCCTATCTAGTTCACTGCTGAACATAGGCCAACCTCATAGATTGCCACAAAAAATCAAGTTTATAAAAATCAAAATTAAGTTTTTGTTATAATAAATAATACTACTTGATTAAGTATATGTAATTATTACTCGACATTGGCAGAAACGGCTCGTATTAGTAGCTAATTGCCTGGAGCAAAAAAGAAGAATACAATTCTGGATCTTTTACGCAGCCTTTCGTTGTTCTGAATCAACAAAACACAGCTCCACACTGTATAATATTATTTATTCACTAAACTTCTAGCGAAAAAACCAATGAGGTTCATTAATATTTTACTTTAATAATCCACCAAAATGCAATATTTTGAGCAACTAGTCGGTCGCACACTGTTACTAGTTACACATGCAGTGCGATTAGCAATGCAAACTTACATGAACTATCTCTTTTACTTTTACTCATGAAGCTCCGAGAAATACCTCGTTTTGACACATGAATGCGGAACAAGCTATAGCTTCGTTCAGAATCCAGGATAATAATTGTCCCGCGGTGTATCCATAATCTTTTGAATTAAATGATCATTTAAATTAAATATTACATGATTTTGTGGTGCTTATTATGAGAGTATAATGAAAATGTTTTAAAATCGACACCTCTTCATGTTTAATTATTTATTTACACACCGTAAATCGCCACAACTTTACCTTTCACACATAACTTTGCCTAAAACAGAAAAATCCTATTAAGTCGTAAACGTTTTACACTTGGCAAAACAAAATATAGTAGATACAAAGTAGTCATTTTTTTAATTTGAGAATTTACTATGCTGGCGGATCTTTTGTTAAAGGTTAGAGAATTAACGTAATTAATTGTCAACCAATATCTGGCATGACCACATTTTTTTCCTTATTCAAAACTTTTGATGTAACTTATACAATTTCATTATTATATTATTGTTTCTAGCATAAAACTAACACATAACAAATAATAACTCATGTATTCAATATTCGTGTGAAATTAAAAAAAAATCCATTTAGGTAAAGCTAAGATATGTAATCAAAACCACAGGTCCTATCGTAGGGTTGTCACGTTTGCGTAAATAACAGAACAAACAAAGGAGAGTAATAATTTTTACTCAAAAGTATGCGAAACAGGTATTTTGAGCACTTAGAACCTAAACATTTTAAAAATTGGTGACGACTGATGTTGACTTTGAGAGTTACTTTTTTTGTGACAAATAATTCCAACATATTACACCAATTTGGAAAAAATTAAACCAAGTTTTAATTATTAATACGTTTTCATAAATTACTGTAAAAACTGTCCTGTTTCGTGTGACAACCCTGAGCTCTTTCGAATGAAAAGAATTTCGAACGAAACGAAAACTCGAAAAAATCTGTCCCAACTTTGCCTCGACATATACACGGGACAGTAACTCAATGATTTAGATAAATGAATAACCATCCAATGGTTTGAAGTTTTAGGTATATTTTAAGTTGGAAATCGAATTGAAATGATCTGATGTTGACTTTGAGAGTTACTTTTTTTGTGACAAATAATTCCAACATATTACACCAATTTGGAAAAAATTAAACCAAGTTTTAATTATTAATACGTTTTCATAAATTACTGTAAAAACTGTCTTGTTTCGTGTGGACAACCCTGAGCTCTTTCGAATGAAAAGAATTTCGAACGAAACGAAAACTCAAAAAAATCTGTCCCAACTTTGCCTCGACATATACACGGGACAGTAACTCAATGATTTAGATAAATGAATAACCATCCAATGGTTTGAAGTTTTAGGTATATTTTAAGTTGGAAATCGAATTGAAATGATCTTTCAGTCTATTTTAGGGAAACAGGCAAAGTTATGGTTAAGTGGTCCTGTCATTGCCTCCTCACAAAACTGGTTAAAACATAGAATTCTGTAAAGGTACATTGAATGGCTAAACACTTTTAAGAAAGGTGCTGATTTAAACTTTTTTTCACAAGCATTAAAATGGACTACTGTTATGTGAATTTTGCGATATAGGTCAAAATCTTAAAAATTCAGGCAATGTTGCGGTAAATGTACGTACTATGGCATATACATCATTTTTACGATAAGTATCATTCTTCAAAGTTCGTTAGAACATCGACAGTAAAATTATAGTACACTTACAATAGTTCTAAAGATTTGTTGTACTGACGGAGACAAAACGAAAACCACAATTTTGTTTAGAATTTGATTTTCCTATGACTGTATACTTTTACGAGCACTTGCTGATTTATTGATACAGTATTGATAATCAACATCAAAACTAAAAGATATAACCAAATTCAAAAACAAATACAACTGCAACTTTTCGGATTTGCGCCATAATTACGACTTTTTATTTTTTTAGTTTAACCGTAACATTTACTTGACACTAAAAACTTTGTCACTTATTCATTTTTTTGCAAAATGTATAATATTTATTTCAAATTCAAATATTGTATAATTAAATGTATTTCATAGAAAATATTTATTTATTTATTTACTCTATATTGTATTCACCTTTATGAAAAAGGATTACAAATGGCGGACCTAATGCTTTTTGGCATTCTCTTCCAGTCAACGACGTGCATGGAGAAATAATGTGATAGGTGCTTTAAAACATCATAAACATATTACATATAGTTATATACCCAGATACATACATACATATTCAATTAAATAAATATATCTATATAAATATATACACACATAAACATACGTATACACATACAAACATATATATAAATATATACACACGTACACATATAAACATACCTACATATGAATACATACATATACTTACAATCACCGATGGAATTTTGTCGATCTCATTTTAAAATAGGTGTTTTTAATAAATATTCACGTACCACTCTTTTGAACGATACCTTTTGCGATACCCTTCTTTCGTCTTCGGGTAAGGAGTTCCAGAGAAGTGTAGCCTGTTCAATAAAAGAATTACCAAAGAAATCGGTGAAGTGTTGTGGAATACTAATCTTAAGGTTAGATGAGGAACGTAGAACCCTATCATGGGTTAAAGAAAGATACTGAAATTTGTCCATAAGATAAGAAGGAGTAGTAGGATCATTTAAAATAGAGAAGAGAACAAGCAAAATTCTAGAATTACGCCTTTGTCTGATAGTGAGCCAACTAAGACGAGAGCGATAATGAAAAATATGGTCATTCATTCGAAGAACAAAAATATATCTGATGCAGTTGTTGAAAAGGCGCTCTAGCTTGTTAAGAAGATTATTGTTCAAGTCCGTGTAGCACACATCTGCATAATCAAATATTGGCAGAATAAATGTTTGCACCAGCAAGAGCTTGGTTTTAAAAGGTAGAATTTTTTTAAGGGATACATTAATCGCAATTTGGTAGAGACCTTGCGGCTGATTTCTGTAATATGTCTTCTCCAGTTCATATTGTTATCAATATGTAGTCCAAGATTCCTTACTGAGCTGGTGAACGGTATAACATTATGATTATAATGGACGGAAGGTAAAGCATCGAAATCAATCTTGGCTAACATTCTTGAGTACATACCACCAAGTATATGCATTATACTTTTCATTTTCATAGTGTTTAGCTGTATCAATACTTTTTTAATTTATTGTTCTGGCCAATAAAGAAGGCCAAACTGTTTGAAAGTACTTGGGCGGCTCTATGAATCATATGCATGATTTTAAAAATTCAAAAGTCAACTGTCAAATTGACATAGGTAGTACTTAATACAATGTTTTCTACAAAACAGATACTTTGACAGTCTGTCAATTTCCGTCAATCTATAAACTTAATTAAGACGGGTTTTGCCGCTGCCTCCTGATATTTACACTACTGGACTGTATCTGCGATAACGAAACATGATGACGTGTGCTTGGACGTAAGTGAAAGTAACTTATTAGTAGTAGGAGTTTATTATACGAAGGTCTTCAATATCAGTTAAACGTTGTGTTGCTCGCAGTCTTTCGTCGATTGTGGTTTCGTACAGTCGGGTTTTCGTATTCGCTCTACTTTTTAAACGATGTGTGGAATTTTCGCATATATTAATCACCTTACACCTAAAACAAGACGAGAGATATTGGAATTACTTGTTAATGGTCTTAAACGCTTGGAATACCGTGGATATGATTCGGCGGGCGTCGCCGTCGATGCCGCTGATGAAAAAGACATAGCGGTTGTGAAAAGAAGCGGGAAAGTAGCAGCACTTGAGGAATTACTTCAAGAGCGCAGTGTTGAACTGGCTGTGGATGAAAGTGTAGATTCCCATTGCGGCATTGCACATACACGTTGGGCTACTCATGGCGAACCGAGTGCGATCAATTCGCATCCCCACCGTTCTGGAGAAGACAATGCCTTTGTTGTTATTCATAATGGCATTATTACCAACTACAAGGAAGTCAAAACTTTCCTTGAAAACAAGGGCTATATTTTTGAATCTGAAACTGATACGGAGGCCATTGCTAAGTTGGTACACCATATTTACAGTCAACACAAAGGTTACAGCTTCCAGGAGTTAGTTGAACAGGTAATCCAACAACTAGAAGGTGCTTTTGCTTTATGCTTCAAATCTCGGTATTTCCCAAATGAATGTGTAGCCACCCGACGTGGTAGTCCCCTACTTGTGGGAATTAAAACAAGGCGCCGTCTTTCAAGTGACCATGTACCTATTATGTACACTAACAACAAAGCTACACGAGGAGTTGTACCTTCAGTACCACGTGTCAACAGCCATGCTCATTTTGAGCCTGAAGAAGAAAGAGATGTTGAATATTTCTTTGCATCTGATGCATCTGCAGTGATAGAACACACAAACAGAGTGCTTTACTTTGAAGATGATGATGTTGCTCATATTAAAGATGGTGTCCTCAGCATCCACCGCATGTCAGGCAGTAGCAGTGATCCACATCAACGAGAAATTTTAACTCTTAAATTAGAGTTGCAACAAATTATGAAAGGAAATTATGAGTATTTCATGCAAAAGGAAATCTTTGAACAATCTGAATCTATAGTAAATACCATGAGAGGCCGTCTCAATTTTGCAGATGGCACAGTTACTCTTGGAGGTATTACAGATTATATTCCAGAAATTAAAAGGTGCAGGAGATTGATGTTGATAGGATGTGGAACTAGTTACCACAGTGCAGTAGCTACTCGTCAACTCTTAGAAGAGTTGACTGAGCTCCCTGTCATGGTTGAATTAGCCTCTGATTTCCTGGACAGGAATACTCCAGTATTTAGAGATGATGTTTGTTTCTTTATCTCACAATCTGGTGAGACTGCCGATACATTAATGGCTCTCCGTTACTGCAAACGTCATGGTGCTCTTATTGTCGGCATAACAAATACCGTAGGAAGTTCCATATGTCGTGAATCACACTGTGGTGTTCATATTAATGCCGGTCCTGAAATTGGTGTGGCATCAACAAAGGCATATACATCACAATTTGTGTCCCTCGTTATGTTCGCCTTAGTGATCAGTGAAGACCGCATTTCCTTGCAAAAACGACGAGCTGACATAATTACTGGATTAAACGATTTGGATACCAAAATTCGACAGGTATTAGCTTTGGATGAAAAAGTAAAAGCTTTAGCTGAAGATCTGTATCGCCAACGTTCATTACTTATTATGGGTCGAGGATACAATTTTGCTACATGTTTGGAAGGCGCATTAAAAGTTAAAGAATTGACGTACATGCATAGTGAAGGAATTATGGCTGGAGAGTTGAAGCATGGACCTCTAGCTCTTATTGATGACTCCATGCCCGTCATGATGATAGTTATGCGTGACCCAGTTTACATCAAGTGTATGAATGCATTGCAGCAAGTGACAGCTCGACAAGGTCGGCCAATTGTCGTGTGCGAAGAAGGCGATGCAGAAACGATGTCTCTAGCGTCAAGATGCCTAGAAGTCCCAAAAACTGTAGATTGTTTACAAGGTGTTCTAACTGTTATCCCTATGCAGCTGCTAGCTTATCATATAGCCGTACTTCGTGGCTGCAATGTCGATTGTCCACGAAACTTAGCTAAGTCAGTTACTGTAGAGTAATCCTCACTATTAATGATATACATACGATCTCCTTCTACATTATGTAGTTAATAATTGATTACTTGTTCTTATATTTTTATAAATACCATTCATAATAAACGCTGACCTGACAAATCCGTTTAAATAAGAATTTAGGAAATCTAAGTGAAGGCGATATTTTTTTGATTTAATTTTTCAGTCACTATTGAAAAATTTGAATTTTCAATCGCAAACTTTCCGAAGAAGGTTTTTATCTTAAAATGGTTAATTTGTTTACCACAGTATAATGTTGGACTTGGTAACTTTCATTTTAAATGCTTAATATTGTTTGAAAATTACGTGTTATCATGGGTGTATACGCGATTATACTTATATATATATTTCTTTGAGACATGACGCCCAAACATGTGTTTTGCAACATTCCATTGCTTTATGTTCAAATTAATTTATTCGATTTTAATATTAAATTACGCTATCAAGGTCGCCGCTCGCCTAATTTGCGCTACAACCAGATTGTTATGGCACTTAAATTTAAATTGCATTTTCGTTCGCAGTTTTTGTCTATTGTTTGGTTATTTTGTGTATATTTATATTTAGAATCATCGTGGTCTATAAAACTTTACCCGTATCTTTCATATAATTAAAGTAAAAAAAAAATGATGTGTATTCTTAAATATTTTTAATTATACCATAATTAAATCTTACAAGTTCTTGCATACAAATTTGATCACACTTAATTGAGATTGAATACCTACTTTTGTAATACAATCATAGTGTGGTAAGCTTTGTAAATATATTATAAGTAAGTTGTAGACAATATAGTACGTAAATTAGCGTCGCTTTCTGAGCTAGACTTAAGTAGAACATTGCTCTAAACGTAATTTTTATTATATAATTGTTTTCATGGCTGAAAAAAATTGTTTTTGTAGAATATCATCATTATTGACTTTCGAGTACTTTGTACATTAGCCGTAAAAATTAAAATTCACTAACTAAATCAGGCTATCGGTGCTGCTAATAAGTAAAAACAAGGATACATGATAAGAAGGAATTGAGTGAATATATGTTATCTGCATATAATTATTTTGTTATCCAGTTTAATAATCGTATCTGGTAAAGAGTATTTCGTATTTATGCACCTATAATTGTAATATATATAGCAAATCACACAGTGAAGATATTTTACAAGACCACATAGTTTATTATGTCAGTTGCATCTTATTAATTAGTCGGAGCATGTGCAATAATTCATATCTACTTAATTGCAAGTGTATACACAGTCGCAACTTTTCTCTTTTTAACAATTTCCTGAGCTAGTCGCTAGTCAAACAAAAATTTTGCTTGGGTTTCTTCAGCATTGTTATGAAGCGTTACATAATCTTATAACATTTTCTTTTCATGAATTATTTACACTTGCTTGAAAGTGCACACAGTTGCTTGCTTATTGTTGTGTGCGTCAGTGGAGGTTTAATGCTTTTTATGTGATAATTGTATTGATAAATAACGAAACAATATTTTACGCACATCATTATATGCATTAGATTTTATTTTTGTATAATGATATATTTTTATTGTTTATTAATTCAAAATTATCAATGATCTGTACAACAGACGACCATAAGAGTTATTACTATGATTATAAATTTATATTTTAGTTAGAGATATTTTAAAAATATATAATCTTCTTTGACATTTTGAATTTTTATTTATTACCTTAAAATAAAATAAACAGAATATTAATTAGTATCATAAAAAACGGACGTGACAGTCGATATAAAACGACATAGTCAGTAGTTAAATACATATCTATTTATTACTTAAAAATGAAAGGCGGCCGCCCGTTGACCGTGAAAGGTATGTGACACAATAGATTCTTGAGTTTTGATACAGTAATTAAATGCATAATATGATCTATAAACAAATTTGAAAGGTGTTGATCAAAACTATTTAGGTAATTTAAATGTACTTAAACTATAACTTGCGCAAAGTTTAATACTCACATTAAATGTTACATTATGCACATATTTATACAGATTGCTATTTATACAAACATTAATTCTAAATACATATATATTAAGAATAAAAATAAATTCAAAGACACAGGAACAAAAGATAATATGTGATAATGACAGAATTTAATTAATAAGTGCATAATTGTTTTTTACACACATAAAAACATTTTACAAACTAGTTTTGTGCACTTCCTTGACAAAAATGATTAAATTAAATAATTTGAATGATGCAGAGCAACAAAATAACAGATTTGAAAAAACACTAATTTGTTAGCGCTAATCCCATAAATAATATTGATGATCGTAAAAAGAAGCCAAAAGTTAGATAAATTTTCTACGGCGATACTTATCTAGAGACAGCACATCTCACATCAAGAAATGAACACTATACACTTATGTAAATATAAATGTGAATAGATTCTATTATATAAATATGAAGATAATAACAAGCATATGGTAAAAGTTTTCCACGTTTTATGATAGATAGAATAAAATCTTAAGTATAAAGAAAATAAATATTTTAATAAAACTATGTGTAGTCACTAAAATATTTTTTTATTTCTTAATCGGAGATGAAAAATCGGTTCATTTCAGTAGTGCAAACTATGTGGGTCAATATGTATTCGTATATCACTTTTATCAACTACAATAAAAGATAATGATTTGGAAGAAATGCCTATGATGTGTATGGTGAGCTTAAAATATGATGATTTTCTACGGGTCTCTCGGATCTACGGTGTGATAGGTGATAGTAGCTAAAAAATGCACCGATTAACGACTTAATTGGTTAACTCAAAAATTACACTTAAAAACTTTACCAAAAATGGGTCTTTATAAAATTTCATAAAAATAACATTAGGTTGATCGATCGATAATACGTTAAAATAGTTATGTAAAACACAATTAGTAACATATTCTATCTATCTCAGCACTCTTCAAAAGTGATTATATTTTTAAAAAGAATCATTACGTTAATTATACCTTAAGCAATTTGAAATCGATTTTTAATTGAATATTAGAATTTTTTTGGAAAAATATCGTTAATTGTTAGTGTTGGTTATTTAAGATTCTAAACAATTTCCATAAAGCGAATTTATAAATTACATTAACATTTTAGGAAATAAATAAAAATATTATATTAGTCGTTCAACTGTTCTTAGTTTATTTAATATCAGCCCTTTACAGTTTTTTTTTATTTGATAAAAGTGACGGAACGAGTAAAACGTTCACCTGATGGTAAGTGCAACGTCTGCCCATAACGAATGCTGTGTCACCCAGAACATTTCTGTGTAACACCACACTGCCCGTCACCCTGAGACGTCAGTTCTTAAGTCTCATATGCCCAGTGATTACGCTAGCTCTCAGTGCCCTTCAAACCGAAACACAGTAATGTTTGAACACTACTGCGTCTCGGCAGAATAACTGGCCCTGGGGTGCCCTACCTAGACGGATTTCTGCATAGGCGCTTAACTTAGGCACAAGCTCCAAAATTATCAAAGTTTACACGCTTCGCTGACGGGTTGGTAACCGAAATATGATAGTTGGCGTGAAAATATACTTCAACCCAACCTTTGCTTTGCAATGTCTTTTCATGCCTTGTGGTGGTGGCGGACTGGATTCTCACACACGGCGATCGTTGATATTTTCAAATTTGAATAGCTATAATGTAAAATACTCGTAACATTATATAATAATAATATAATATATATTATGTTTTGACTTTTTGACTACCTATACGTTTAAGGGTACAGTATAATAAAAATAAATTTCAAATTATAACCGGATATAACGGGAACAAATAATTGACCCTAACTTCTAAATCCATGTAATTAGGAAAAGGTTTTTATGTGATAAGTAGAAAAATCAAAGATCTTAATTTGTATAATTGCGGATTACACAGGACAGGAGAAATCCTAGTGTGGGGCAACTTTTTTTAAGTAAAAAAAGTAACTGTAAGGTATCTGTACTGTAGGGCTTACAACTCCTAAGCGATGTTCGACGACAGAGCTCAGCCCTTTCGACTTATGTGTTTTGAACACGCTTTTATTTCCTTGATCTGTATCAAACACACGCACACTTTATATATTTTTTTACTTTCAACAGCATTATTTTAATTAATTGGGTTGAAGTAAATGTGCACACAAGCAATGAAAATTTAGTACAAAGTCAAAGCTTATTTCATTTAGAAATTTATTGTAGCAGCTTTAATCTTATTTGTTACTTTGGACAAGCTAAAGTAACCTTTAGGTAAATGAATTAGTTACTTTTGTAGAAGCTGTGTAATTCTATAATACAAATAGATGTGTGAAAATTTAAAGAATAATTACGTGGGCTACATGCCCAACGATGTAAATCTCAATTTTGTTTATTCATTTGTTGTTTATTGTTTTTTTAGCAATGCTATTATTAACACAAGGGCCGGGGATACTTGACCTGGTTGCCTTGTCCGGCAAATACGGTAGAGTACCGGGTAAGCAACCCCAACTTTCCGAGCTACTGCTGTCTGCTGCTCTGTCCGAGATAGAAATTTCCTACGTCTTATAGTTCCTTTTCCAATTTCCCATTCAATACCCCGAGTTCATTACCTACCTAATTATTTTCCCTTCCTCTCCGCCAAGCCAGTGTTTGCCGTGCCGATGGAAAGAATGAAGAATGAAGAATTTCAACTCATACCAAAATGGCGGCGAGATGGTTCGTCACCCGTCACGACTTGTTTCCTGCTTGAGCGAAAAGTGGGCTGCGGATGTGATCTCTACCTACTCTTTATATGGGAAAAAGGCGTGATTGTATGTATGTATTAACATTACTAATATTCCCGTTAACTACTCCAACTAAGCTTTAAAGCTTGTTCTAGGAAACTATTCACAACAGTTGAATGGCGGGCACGATCCTGCGACGTCATTTCGGTCCGCGACCTAAACCAGTAGACTGCAGTCGCTTAAAATACGCAGCAATAATACGGAAATTAATGTCCGTACATATAATAACGCTCAGCTCTTATTGTATCCACCTTGAGTCGTGGTTTTGGATTAGATTTTCAGCCAAAGCCCATGATTAAACAAAGTATCAATTACTATTTTTGGGTCTAAGATGTATTTTAAATGAATCCACTCTATGGCCATTTTGTAGGTCTTCCATCATTTGTATATACACCGCGTGGCTAAGTGTGCGCACTTTAGCCTGCGTGTGAGTACTTGACTTCTACGACGTTCCTGGGTTCGAATTCCAATGTTAGTTCGGAGCAAACATTTATGCAAAAACTGTTGGTTTTCGGGTCTGTTCGTGTTGTGCATGTGAAATTTATGACTGTAAAATGCACCCACGAACCCAAGATACACGACAAATCCTACTGTGGGGCATCGTCGCGGAAAATATGTAATAGCATCTAATATCAACTTGTCTATGGGCGACGAATAATTGTAATATATTTTAAAACATTCGAGAAAAAGTAATTATTAAAAATATTAGATATACGCTAATTATTACATCCAAAATTAGACTACTCGATTTACATTTGTGATGTAAACTAGTAAAGCTGACATTAATATATTCTTGTCCATAGCTCAATGTGGTAAATATTACATCAGAAGTGCTGGCAAAACTAAAATTGTTAAATGCAATTTTAAGCGCTTGTCTTCCAAACTACTTGACGGCGAAGGAAAACATAGTGAAGAAACCGGAATGTCTTGTGAATTGCGATCCTGCACTGTAGCGTGCGGACTCTTTTACGACTCCAGTTCACTCCATATTAATTGCCTTGGATGCAGTGCCGTAACTATACCCGAAACTCGGAGAGGCGTGGCAAATTCATCGGATGGGGTTTTTCCAACCAATTTTCTAATTTAAATGTTTTATTTGTTGTTTTTCTAGTAACTTTTAGTTTTCTTATTCTTGTCAATTGTTTTTATTCTATTTTATACGCAACGAAAGCTAAGCTAAATTAATCTTTTAGTTTAGCTTTAGTTGCGTAACATCTAGCCCCTCCGGCCGGGGACCCGTGGCATTTGACGTTACTGCTTGGATGTATGGTAAATGTCCCTTTATTTTGACAGTGTCTATATTCGTCAAATGATGGCGTCGTATTATTAAGCATGGTAAGAAAGTGTGTAATAATGTCGTGTTACGATTAGGTTAAAATTATATGCGCCTAAGTTTTTTTATTTTTATATATATGCATTTACGGATATAGATTACATATGCACAAACACCCAGACCCGGAACAACTATCTGTAGTCTTGATTGAATCTACAAATATTGTTGAACATGAAAAATACCAAAAGTGAAGATCAAGTATACATATATAGCCACAAAATTTGATGGAAATCATTGAAGAACTATGACAAAATTGACTATGTACAATTCTGTGGAATGAATGGACATTTTTGTTTATGTTCAGAGGTGCCTAAAATATTTATAGAATCAAAAGTTATCTGCTACTAATAGATGGATAGTATGGCCAGTTTAGATGACGTAATTTACCGAGACTCCAACGCTTTTTCCAGTCCATGCTAATATATTTGCAACCTACAAAATTTTAAGGTTTTAATGTGTTATTATGCAAACATCCTCTGAATGTATCGCTTAGGCGTTTCATCGGATAAGAATGTTTTCAGTTGTACTTATGACATTTACTTTAGGTATTTATGTTCTTAATCAAAGGCCACCTCAATAGAAAGGGAGAGGTAAATAATATATTTGCAACATTTGCGGTTGGCGACAAGTTGAAAACGTTTTAAGGTTAAGGTGACGCTGATCCTATTGTTTAGTTTATATTTTCTGTGATTCGCCTCTTATACGGGACGAGGACGGGTGAAAGATTCTCCTAACATCTCCGCCAAACGATGCACAATATAACTGCGATAAATAAACATTTACATTTGTATTTAATGACTCTTAGGTGAAATAGTTCCAATAAAATTAAGGAAATTCATTCATATCTTCATACACAATTTAATAAAAAAGTAAGCTTTCCTTTCATATTCTAATATTTTTCAAATATATTTTAAGTATATAAAAACATCAGTCGCCTCGACTGTACTTTAATACGACCTTCAAACAGATGAACTAGTCGGCTATTATAAAATTATGCGTATTAAATATTTATAAAGTCAATATCTACTTAAATATGGGAAGACAAAAGGTCAGGCGTTATTTTGTAGACTAAATATAATGTAACTAATTCCACTAAAAGCTTAACTTGTTTTTCAAAATACGTGATTAGAAATGACCATTTAAAAAAGAATAGAAATTTGATTTAAACGCAAAATACTTATCGGATTATTGTGTGCCAATTAAAGTGTCAAAAAGAAAGTACTCCTAGGACTGTTTCCATTAATAACTAATAATAATTAGTACTCCTACGAAATCCTCATACGGCTATATATTTCTTCTTCAAAAAACTTCTGCATGGTGAGTGCGTTTTACTGACATAAATTTCACATGCACTACGTAACCCGACCCGAAAATCAACGATTTGTGATTTGTGGCTGGGATTCGAACTTGGAAGTCTGGTACTTTGACCATAAGCCACGCGGTCGTCAAAATTAATCATTCCTTTATTCATCACCAGCCGCTTTTCGAAAACAGGCAAGGCCTCTTCCGTGAACCTGTTGGTAATTCTTCTGTTTTTATGTATAACTTATATCTTTAACTAACTAAAAATAAATATTAAATGGTACGTATGTTAAAAATAAAGTAACATGCTATAAATTTCTCCTCCCATATTTGAGACCGCTTTTTGAGATTGAGACGGAAATAGTCTGGAGGCGGATTCCACATGTCTAAATATTTTCAACCTTGACCACCAAGTAAAGGGTAAATAAGCACTTAAAAGTACAATTAACAATTTTCATGGTGCCGGCATCGGCGTTCAGATTCGCGCTTACTGTCAAATGGCGAACACCTGGCCCCTGAGACACTAGTACCGCAGCCTGTACTAGGGTACAACTTGCACTCTAAAATAGCGTATTGCAACTTGTACTCTAAAATAGTAGAGTATTGCCCTCTTTTCGTGTAGGTGTACTTAATAAGGTATGAAACTTATAAAGTACACTAAAATTTTTGATTTACGTAACTCTGACTGCTACTGGCTTTTGACTGTTTGTGAATATATATGAGACTAAATGAACTGATGTCCAATACGAGATGATATTAGAAACGGATTGATGATACATTTTAATTTTAAAATTGGTTGCAAAGGTCTTTCTTGAAGATAGTTACAGCCTGTAACTATCTATAATCAACACCATCTTCAAGAAAGTCCCTTCAAAAAGTATGTTTTCAAAGAAAAATAAATAAGTACTTTATATGCCCCAAAAGATGGCAAGTGCAAGTGCTAGTGGCAACCGTAGACTGGAGCGTATGGTGGAGGTCTGAACTGTATGTTGGCGGACTTGTCGATTCGACAACTGATATTGTTATTTACTCGGTTATTTGTTAAGCAGATTGTACTCGCTTACTGAATGTATTCAATACTTCCAAATTAGTCAGCGGCATGTATAAATTCTTAGTGTTAAAAGGGAATTGTAAAAGTCATGTACTTTAAATAAAATTCAATAGAATAAACGTTTTTTTTATAATAGCAAATATCTTGGTTCTCTGAAATTTTTTTTATGGAAGACAGTGTCATGACGAGCACATCGTTCACGAGGTGGTAAGTGCTACATCTGCCCATTACAAATGCTGTGTTAACAGAAACATTTATCTGGGGCACCACACTGCGTTCGTCATCCTGAGACATTGTTAAATCTCATATGCCATTACACTAGCTATCAGTGTCCTTCAAACCGAAACAGTAATGTTTGTACTCTACTGTTTGACGGCAGAGTAACTGACACTGCGATGCATTTTGATTGACTACCTAGAAGAGCAGGAATCCGCTGCATAAGAATCCTAACAGCAGAAAAACTTCATTATTTTGTGCAAAAAGTATAAATATTATAATTTCTTATTAGCCTCCCTGAGACACCAGTTCTTAAGTCTCATATGCCCAGTGATTACACTAGGGCTGAGTACCCTTGAGACCGACACAGTAATATTTACACACTACTGCTTCAAGGCAGAATAACTAGCCTGGGGTGGTAGTGGTACCTACCTAAACGGATCCTTGAATAAGAATTCTTCCACCAGTATATAGATGGCAAGAAAGGCATTGGGCGAGGGGCATAGTCCTTGTGCAGGGCGCTACACCTAGACACAGGCAACAGATTCGATAAAATCATAAGTGAATCTAGAAGTGAAGACTGTGTATTTGTACATTTTTTTGTAGGGACGATTGGTTCGTGGGGTCCTCGCGCGGTGAAGTTTTTGAAGGCACTGCAATGCATCCTCTATATTGGGAAATATTAGAGACGTCTTACGTATGCTACTCTTAGTATTAGCCAAACATTTAATGTAGAAGTCTGCGTGTCAGTGGTAAATGTATATTATGTAATTATTTATGATATTATCAATACTTTACAGATACACAGTCCACGTACTCTTAAATATTTCTTTATAATGTCTTCTCCTTTGTATCCTTCTGCTATGAAATAAAAAATAAAACCATATTTAATATCATAGCAGGTTATCAGAAATGTAACTTTACTAAACCATACCTAGTGTTACATAGATATTAAGTATGGTTTATTATATAGGTTTCTCGTAGGTATTTAAAATCAATGCGCATTAAGTGCATTCGGCAAACTAGATAACCATAAAAAAGTTTTTTTTGATCATCACGTTTTTTATCTTATATATTTTACTTTCTTTCAAGGGCCTTTCTTTATACTGCGATACAATTATCTGTTTTAAGTCACCGACAAACACTTCAACTTATTGATAATAGACAATCATAATAGTTCGTATACTTCACATAACAATGTGAATTATAACCATGCATACGTTGCTTCTAACTTATCAGGGGACTTTACCACATTATACTTTCATCGTGTAATTTACAACAAATTTGTAATTCACTATATTTATAATTTCGTATGTTTATATTTATTTTAATAAGTATCCGGAAAGGAGCAGCTGGATAGGAGCGCGTTGAAAATTTAGGAGTCATAATAGAAGTGTAGTTAGTGATCTAATCACCCTGTTGTCCATTCCGTCAATGCCGAGCGCGGACCGGCGTTTAACGTTTTTAACTACTTTGTCGAGCGTTACTGGTTGCAGTGGTTCGTCCTCCGGTCATGAGAGCAGCGCTGCGTCCACCTACTGCAGGTGGTCGGGGTCCGCAGACGCAACTAATGGAGGACACTGGCTCTCTAGACTGTCCGCGAGGCATTCGATCTTTTCGCTGTCATCGAATGCGATCCAGTTGTGTTGTGCCGCCTAATTAGCGGGGGCATGGGTGATACCGGCTCTGCTTTGAGAAATTATTACAACTGCTAGTAGGCAGTATGCGAAGGCTCGATTTCTCTAAACAGAGTATCGGAACGGTGCAATCGCATTACCTGACATCGCCAACCTTAACGCTCTTGCCGGTCACTGGTGTATGTATTTGCGATCCGGCATTTTTCGAGTTTTTTTCTAATTTCTGTCAGATGCCGAGATTCATTCCAAGAAATTTCTCTAGCGGATTATTAGCAGACCCACGTTTCAGACGAGGTGGCAGATCTTAAACCGCCACTCAACGGTATAATAAGTCGCTAAAACAGCCCAAAAAAACACGTGTCGTGGCCTAGCGATAGTTTTGTATTGGTGGAGGGTATCTGGTAGCGGTGTTAGTTTGCTTGTAGACGCTATTGTGAGAGGGCGGGCGGTGCTTTTCAAAAACTAGGTAATATACACCATTTTATATTTTGCATACGGATCTCAGCAAATTAACTTTCTTTCCCTTTTATAATGGATGTCCGCAAAGTAACACCTGATTCCATTAAGTATACAAATTTGCTGAAAATTGCCCGATGAGAGTATAATGCGGTAAAGTCCTTATGTATAAAAAACTGGCACTGTGGTGGTACCTGAATAGGAATTCTGCCCCTAGTAAATACTCAGTAAGTTCATATAAAAAAGTAAAAAAAACAATGCTGTGTTTCGGTCTGAAGGGCACTGTTGAGTAGTATTAGTAGTAGAAGTAGTATTATATGAGACTTAAGAACTGACATATGACTGTAATTTCTGACAAGCGCAATTTGGTCATGTTCTGGATGACACACCATTTTTGTTATAGACAAACGTTGCACTCACCAACAGGCGAGCGATTTGACCGTCTCGTCACTGCCTTACATAAAAAAAATATGGATTAATTTTTACCATTTTAGAAAAAAATGCCATTGTCTTGTCTATGATCATGTATGTGTTGCAGCTGCTAGAATAAATAGGTAAACTTTACTATACGTAGGAGAAGACTTCGAAAAGCGGAAAACCCACCAATTTCACCATTACGAAGTCAACGTAATTATTTGTAAGGGACTACAGAAAGTAAATTTTACACTAACCTTTCTGTACTGACTTTTCAAATCGTTGCACTATTACTAAACCTCTCGGCTATTATTTTTTTTATATGCTTCTAACATAGAAGTAATTTTATTGAAGTCCTAAATGGATAACTCGAATAAAATATATAGAATATTCAATACATTAAAAGTATTTACCAGTAACTCCACTTAAGCGATATCTTATTAATCTCTTTGATAAGGTGTCATGATCAAAGCACTTCTTCGTACTCGGGACAATCAGACGGTCCTTTGCTGATAATAAATATACAAAGATTGATTTTTATAGATAAGATAAAATTTAGAATATTTTTTAATTCCTACTCTTATTGTTTACTTAATCTATATAATAAATTGATTTAAAACATCATTTTAATCACAAGTCCACTACTGAACATAGGCCTCCCCCATAGATTGCCAAAGTTTTTGCTTACATTTTTGGGGGATTTTGCCATATTTGCTACGCTTGGCAGGCTTGTTATTATTATTTATTAGTGATATTTATTCCCATTAAATATACAACAAACTTGTATATACATGTGTTTTCAATACATATAATTATGTGTTTTGAATCTAAATAAACGCTTTAATTTTTTCCGCTTGCTTTCTTTTATTATTACACACACGTGTAGTTTTTCTATTAATATTTTAACTGTAAATATTCCCATAATATCACTTATATAATCTAAATCCTCACTGACTATACTGACACTGATGATTTTATTTAAGTCCCAAAAATTAAAAAGCATAGAGCCCATCGTATAGTTTCACGATGATATCTTGGACTATTTTCGACCATGGCGATGAAATTAGAATAATCTCGGAAGCTATCAACTGCGCAGGAGATATTATAGTGCCACAAGTGTACGTGCTACGCTGTGTAACCCAGAATATTTGTCTGTGACACCACACTGCGCTCTTAAGTCTCATATGCCCAGTGATTACACTAGCTCTCAGTGTTCTTCAGAGCGAAACACTAATGTTTGCCCGCTACTACTTCATGGTAGAATAACTGGCTCTGCGGTGGTACCTACCTAGACGGATTCCTGCATAGAAATCCTGCCACCACCAACCGTCATAGTCATAAAATAATAACAATCGCTTTGTTTAGTTATGACCTCAATAATATAGGGATCCGGCAGTCTTATCACCACGCGCTGATCAGAGCAATGCTGTCGAATGATGTTTGTCGTGTTCCGAAATAATAAATAATTCAGCCATTTCTAGCTATCTAATTCAATATCCATTCTCTAGTTATAAGACATAGAGGCCTCGGCTCGGATGGAGTTGGCGCAGTAGCTGAGCGCTTAGCTTCTGCGAACGATTCCCGCACGGAACAAATACTTGCATGGCCTACGGATAGTTGTTTCGGGTCTGGGTGTTTATGCATGTGGAATTTATGTCTGTAAACGCACCCACGATAATAGCCTAAATATAAATGGAAAAATCCCATTTATATTTAGGCTAATGTGTTCACCATCTTAAACTACTTGCTACCTCCTGGTGACTAACGAGCCCACAAAAAAATTAAGAATGTCCCATGCAAAAACAAAAAAAAACATCTCGTGTGATACTGATTATATATATTATACCACCACTACTACGTACTACTACCTTCTTTAGCCTATTGGCTTATATATTACATTATACGAAGTCAGTATTAATTATGTTTGTTGTCTTTTAAAAATGAGTGTTCCTCATACAGCGATCCCAGGTCCATTTCTGTTGTTGACTTACATTGATAATCTTCCTTCTGTGATATGAAATTGCTGATCATACCTCATTGTTATTTAAAATTAACAGAAATGTCTTAAAACTGGAACAGCCCAATAAAACTCAGGATATTGTTTCCAAATGGTTTGCGCAAAATAATTTACTTTTAAACGCGGCTAAAAAAATGGTTACTCTTTAGAAAGTAGATCAGCGCCTAATATTAATTTAGAAAATTCTACCCTTTTGTTTTTTGGAAATTCAACTGTGATTCTTAGAATCGTTATTGTGGAGCACATATTAAAAACATATGTGCTCCCCCACTGTTCTGACGTTTTTGCTATTAGAAGGATCAGACAGCTGACTGATGCGGCTACAGGTAAATTAGTCTATTTTGCATACTTCCACAGTATTATGTCCTATGGCGTATTACTGTGAGGATCTGCGGCTGGTCTGAAAACAGTATTCATTTTGCCAAAACAAGCATTTTAGGGCAATCTTTAACCTAGGTACTCGCGAGTCCTTACGAGAACCATTCAAGGATACTAATATTTTGACATTTCCGTCATTGTATATTTATGAAGATATAATGTACGTATGTAAACACTTAAATTTCTTTAATAAAAAAGTGACTATCATGTAGAATGGGTCGAGGCGACACGCTAGAGGCTCCTGTGTTTAGATTGATCAAAACTAAAAAGTCTTTTCCTTGTAGACCCATAATATTTTTTAACAAAGTTCTTAAAAGTTGACGCAAAAAAACTGACGTAGAATTCAACAAACTTGTCAAGACGACATTATTAGAAAAATCGTATTATAAAATAGATCATTACATAGAGGACAAAGATTGCAAATCCCCTAGCTACAAATTTAGAACGCAGCTCTGGCCATCGCCATTTTTTCGAACACCTGGAAGGAAGCAGTGGTTATAGAGATACTAAACCGTCCGGTCTCAACGCATATCGACCTATTAGCCTCCTCAAACTTCTAGGCAAGATATACAAACGTCTGATTCTCGCCCGCTTAAGAGACTTAACTTACGAGATTCCCATCCACGAGCAGTTTGGATTCCGTGCCAAACACTCATGTACCCAGCACATGCACCGCATAACGGAGCAAATTCAATCCCGTTCCATACGCGGGTTTCATACCGGAGCGCTCTACTTCGACGTGGCAAAAGCATTTAAAAAAGTTGGCACAACGGGCTCATATACAAGTTATATGGGCTCGATGTGCCAGATCGCCTCGTACTCATTATACGAGATTTTCTACGCCATCGAACCTTCCGCTACCGCGTCGAGTGGGTGCGATCCGAAACACATCCATTCATGCCGGCGTATCTCAAGGCTCAGTCCTATGTCCCGTGCTTTTCACCCTCTTCACTAATGACCTACCGCACACAGGCGGTGTCGAACTCGCCCTCTTCGCAGACGATACATGTCTCTATGTGTCTGGAAATAATCCAGACACTATCTCTAAGCGCCTCCAATCCGCAGCCTAAACTCTCGGGAACTGGTTTCGGAAATGGAGGATCGAGGTCATCCCCACAAAAATTGCAATCCACATCTCCTACCATAGAGTTATTTGATCGACCAATCCTCTGGGAAAAGACAGTCAAATACTTAAGCGTCCTATTAGTTTCGAGACTCACCTTCGGTCCACACGGTCGGTTCGTCCTTGGCTGATTACACCCGTTATTAAATACAATAAAATAGTATCGCACAAACTTATATACTCGATACCGCCGCATCTCAGGCCGGTTTTCCCCTAGCAATAGTAAAATAAACAGAAGCGCTGCTGGAGTTTCTTGGCCATTTCATCTCCTGCGGAAACACATTCTAAATTTAGTTAGTTCCGATAATAGTAGTAGTAGTAACATTGCTCTCCCGATTGAAGTAACAACCGAGCCCAGGCCGGCCCCCTTGGGCACCCTTGGGTCAGCGCCTCTCGCGCAAAGGATGACGGTCAAAGAAGACGTCTTTCTCAGGAGCCCTTGCACCAATCATCTATAAATAAAAGTTTCGGCAAAGCACCTTCAACGCTCTGCCATCTTTCAATACGGCGAAGCTGTAAAAGCCTTCGAAGTAACAGTGACCATCAGTCCTAAAAAAAAGAAACCGCGCCGCTCACTCGGCGGCTGACTGTCGTAGAATCAATATCACGTTTTAAGGTAAAACGTGAAACGTGTCGTGGTCTAGACTTCAGTGGTGTATATTGCCTAGTGGTGGAGAGTATCCGGTGGCGGTGTTAGTTTGCTCGTCCACGCTACTATGGGAGGGCGGGTGGTGCTCTTCAAAACCAGATAACATACACCATTATTTATTTTGTATGCGGATCTTAGCAAATAAACTGTCTTTCCTTCAAATGACATTAGGTAATATGATACTGAAAAAAAAAGAAAGACCCAAGAGTTTCTTGCCGGTTCTTCTCTGAGACGGTCTTTTATTTGAACCGGTGCAGATTTTGACATTCATAAGAGCCTAAAGTAATTAAAGAAATTTTGTTATGGATTGATTGTACAATACTCGATCTCAGATGAAGCTCGCAGATGTAAAGTTCTTAACATACTTATTTTTTAGAGAAATTTCATTGCCTGTACATATGTAGTCTTAACAATATGCATTCACAGTTCAGATCAGCGGTTTTCGATTTTATTTCATTTCATAAAGAAACTCCGTTCAGTAACTTTACTCTGTAAGCCACAGTGAAACAAAAAAGCAGTCAAATGTACCTATATGAAGTTGGCAACTGATTACATAGTAATTACTTTTGATGACTTCCACTCGATTGTACTTGGATTGTACCAAATTGATACTCAAGTTTTACGAAAATCGTTCAGTTATTTATCTTTCGTACCCTCTTGTATCGCCGAATTCTTCAGCTTCTTGCAATTAACACAGATAGTACTGCAGATTAGTAATGTATGTCACACTTTTGAATTAAAAAAGGATGTTTAGTTATGGTTTAATCCGGTACATCCAATACTATTTTAGTCGTCAACCGCAAAAATCTTGTATACTTTCTTTTCTCTACTTTTTTCTACTTGCTAACAAGATTTTCGCTATATCCCCTACCCCCTTGAAGTACAAACGATTAAACAAGCGGTACAAACCATACAACCGAATAGAAGTCATCAAACTAAATTTTGATATCCCCATTTTACACCCTTATATCCCCAACCCCCCTGAGGAACAAACGATTTAAAAAGCGGTACAGTCGGGTACAAATTTAGTACAACGGAACAGAACTCTAAAAAATTTGTGTTTGTATCTCACATTTTAACACCACTATATCTCCTACCCCATTGAGGAACAAACGATTTAAAAAGCGGTACAATACAAACGTATAATCAGTTGCCAACTTCATATACTCGTAGGTGTCAATTTGGCCTTTTTTCTCCGGATTTAGCTACCGATATTGCTATATCTGACAAGTGCGTGGCCAGGTGCTCGAAGCACCAGATTTCTGCGTTGCGGGTCCTCGGTTCGAATATCAGCCTTTCGAGCGAACATTTGTCCCCGTGCGTTTGACACTCCCTACCTCCAATCCTATCCCAATCCTAGCGCATGAGCATTGTTGTGATGATGTTCTTCTGGCCGATTTCGACCACAGCGACAACTTTCGATTATTGTCGAGAACTATCAACTGCGCAGGTGATATTATAGTGCCACAAGTATACGCGCAAGCACTGAGGCACTCACTCGTCTCTACCTACCCGCACCCTATGTAAAGCTGATGCGATAAGCTCGGAGGCAGACTAGGATAGCACAAATGTTGGCTCCGTCTGTGATTCGACCTCGGGACCCGCGGCGTAGAAGCTCTGAACTCTGACCACAAGGCCACGCGCATGGGGACCGTGTAGGTAAGGATAAATAAGTGCCTCTGTGTTTGCGCAAAAACTTGCACTATAATATCTTCTGTTGCAGTTGACAGCATCCGAGTGTTCTAAAGTTGAAGCCCGGATCAAAAATCGGCAATAAGAACGTCGTGTCTTACAGAATTATATATATTTTTAATCTAAACATGGAGGTTTAGATAAAAAAAAATGTGTCTGTTATAAATATATCTGTTATAAATAATTTTGATTTAGTTAATAGAATCAGGCGTTACTTTGCGGAAATCCATTATAATGAAGGAAGGTAAGTCACTTTGCTAAGATCCGCATACAAAATGATTGCAATGATTTGCATGTGGATCATAACAAAGTAACTTACCTTCCTTCATTAATTTTGATTTATTTTATACAAAACTTTAGTTTGATCTCAGTTATAATTCGGTGTCCCTTCTATTAAAAATACATACTTTGATTAGAAGAGGTGCAAAAAAAGCAACATGCATTTAAAATGTTTTCATTTCAGGCTTCCGAACAACAATTATTAAAAAGATATCAATTGTTAACTTTGGTGTCTAGGGTGACGAAACGAGCAAAGCGATAAGCCCATAAAAAACACTGTCGCCCAAAAAATTTCGACATTTTTGATGTCACAATGTAAATTTAAAAGAGTAGCAATTCGACTCAAATGTTATAATTCACAAATCTTTCAGTAGTTCTCTTTTTATTTTTAACGCGCAAAATTGTTATTTTTATGTAAATATTTCATTGTGGGCCTAGTGCCCATGCTTTGTTATACACAAATTATGGCTGTTTAAAAAAAAGTAAATAACATAGTTCACAAACACAGCCTATAAATGTCCTACTGCTGAGCACGGCCTCGTCTCATTTCTGGTTTTGGAGCGAGGGATAGTCCGCCACGCTGCTCCAATGCGGATTGGCGGACTTCACATGTCCTCAAAATATTTCTATTTCTCGAATATGCAGGTTTCCTCACGATGTTTTCCTTCACCGATGAGCAAGTGGTAAAACAGCACTTAAAATTTAGAACAATTTTAGAGGTGCTGGCACTGGGGATCGAACCCAGGTTACTCGCGTACTATGAAATCAAAGGCGAGCATCCCGCCCCTGAGCTACCACGGCTATTGGCTGTTCCTTCTCATGGCTGTTTAATTGCCCAAAAACTAAAAAAAAATATTGAAATAGGTCCAGTTGTTTTTGAGTTTACTTCTTAGAAATATGCAAAATAAATCACACAGTTTCTGTTATATAAGTATACATAGATAAACATGTAGTTACGCGTGTGTTGGATTATAGAAAGTACTATTAATAAATAACAACCAAGTTTTCATATTAAGTTAGAGTTTCGTAACAAGATCGCAATGATTTTGATTTTGAAAGTCGAAGGTGGTTTGTTTCATAATTTCGTATACGGTACTGAAAGTTATGCTTTTGTAAACCTCTAGTTGCCTAATATCCATATTGCAGTATGCTCGGCTAGTATATACTCGTACTATGTACCTATGTACAGAAATTATAGTCTGGCGCGCTCAAATGTCGGCAGTTAGCGAGAGTGCTGTATGTGTGTTCGGCGCCAAGTGGGTCGTGTTGAGAAACAGAGAGAGGTGCGTATTCGATCAGATAGTGCGCAACCGCAACACAGCTACACTGCACACTCGCGGTTGAAACTTACACGACGACGCCCTCCGCTATACACACAAACTTACGCCAATGTTTATTTTTGACCTTGAAGAAACGTTTTGTTTTTCTGTTTCTTCCTTTAAACTTTATACATTCCAAAATTATTTCATATTGTATGGTGCAACAATAAATTAATATTTTTTTTAACGTACTGTTTTAATATTAAACGAAACGCTAAAAAAAATGCGTTCTCTATATTAAATTCTACAACTATATTAATATTATATATATTTGTATATTTTATACACGAATATGTACACGTATATAAAGCAAATACTTAAATATGTATATATATATATATATATATATATATAATGTAAATATGCTAACGACTTTTATTTTAGTATACTTACTCGACGTACCTCAATGCGCTCTGTGGCCTAATGCCAACCTTTAAGTATCTGCAATTTGTAGTAGTATTTCATCAAAAAACCGTAACTTCAGCGCAATCCATCATATCCAAGCATGCTTAAACGATTTAAGAGTTTCATGATGTTCTCAAGGATTCCATCACCAGAACTAAAATTATACGGGACCATGTTTACGGTTATCCCCTTTCAAAGAAAAAAGATTTTTAAAACTGGTCCACGATTGACGATAATACCGATGAACATACGAACATTTTATGTCACTTAATAATACGAGTATTAATTTTCAATGTACCTATAAAAGTACTTAAATGCCGTACGCTCATAATTACAGGAGATCTGTACAGTACAATAGGACGTATAGAGGTTTGTTCAATTGACATATTTTTATAGAAAAATATGTTCTCATTCAAAAGAGCCGGTTTTTCCGGAAATCCGGGAATACAGCCGGAACTATAGAGCGATTTAGAGACGGAACTGGTATTGTTATTATTATTAAAGTTATCGTAATTTAAAAGTTAAAGTTATTATATAAATAAAAATTCTAAAGATCATAAAACATTTGAAACTAAAAAGATAATAGAGAGAAAGTATGAAAAATAATTGATATTACCTAAGGCGGTTAAGTAAAAAAAAGTCAAATATTAAGATTTTGTACTGTGCTTTATTTTAGTAAAAGAAACAACAACTTGCCAATGTTTTTTTTTTATTTTATACCCTTAAAAACTTTTAAATATTTCGTACTTGTATATTGACTTCAGCAATTTTTTTACATCATCATCATCATTTCAGACTATCACTAGTCCACTGCTGAACATAGGCCTCCCCCATAGATTGCTGCAAAAGCTTGTAGCTCTCATTTTGGACGGATTTTGCCGTAGTTGCCACGCTTGGCAGGCGGGTTGGCAACCGTAGTTTATTTATTCAGATGTTCCAGGAAGATGCTGCTGCCCATCTTCTGGTTTTAATATTCCCTCTGTCGACTTTTACGACACCTACTGGACGAAATGGGATGGTAGATGGGATTTAGATTTTATCTCAAAAATAGGCATTACGATGTAGGTTTCTTAAGCAGGAATCGGTCTGGGTAGGTACCATCGCAGGACAAGTTGTTCTAAGTTATGAACCAGTAGAGTGCAAAAATTACTGTGTTTCGGTCTGGAGAGCATTGAGTGCTAGAGTAATTACTGGGACATGCCCAGAGACTTAAGAACTGATGTCTCAGAGTGACGAGCGCGGTGTGGTGTCACACAGAAAAGTTCAGGGTGACACAGCATTTGTTATGGGCAGACGTTACGCTTCCCATCAGGTGAACGTTTTGCTCGTCTCGTCACTTTATCCAAAAAAAAGAAAAGCATAGAACGCAACGATTAATATATTAGTTTACTCAATTATATAACCGTTTTTTATAATAACTTGTTGTTCCATCTATTGTTGTGTGCAAAAGTATAAAGTCAATAAAGATAATTTATATTTTTCGTGTACACTTAGAAATTGACGGCGTGTTTGCCGTAAAAAGGACTAAAAAGTTACTGTCTGTTTATAAACTAATTAGACTCTAACACGTTAGTTTAAAACTATCAAGGTTTTTCTTAAAAAAAAATATTATTTTGCAGATATCCGTCTTTACTTTGCGACCGTCGATATTATGTTTCGTATTATAAAGGCCGGTGGGTGGGCGATCGCATCGGTCACCGCCGGTCACTGGCCGACACTACGCATACATCTCACAGGTAAACGCTTCAAATGCTAGGTAGGCACCGCAATAAACAAAGAACCGCGGTCGACCCACCAAGCTACAAGTATCAACTTCATTAGTACATACATACATATAGTCAAGCCTTTTTTCCATATATGGGGTAGGCAGAGTCTACTCATGTAGCCCACTTATCGCAACCACGGGAAACGAGACGTGACGGGTGGCGAACCACGTCACCGACATTTTGGTACGAGTAACAAAAATCTAACTCCATTGCGTTCCCACGAGCAGTATAGCAACAGCATTGTATATTATGGTTTTAATCTGCACGAATAAAGGCTGTCCGTACAATACCTTAGTCGCCTTTTTAACAACTCTATTTTGACACTAGCTGTGCCCCGCTGTGTTTCACCCGTGTAAAATAGACTGACTGTGATAGCTTAAAACCTTCCTCAATAAACGGGCTAATGAGAAACGAATTCCTAAAATCGGATTAGTATTTCCTAAGATTAGCGCGATTACATCGAAACTCCCCAGCTTTATTATAGTAGTTAGATATAGGAATAAGCAAATGACGTAAAAAGTAATTATGTAAACAAAAAATCGACTTCCATGCAGAACTACAGACTAGATTTACTTGGGACAACCCCTAAAGTCCCTTTCTAATAAAAAAAAACATCGAAATAGGTCCACGCGGTACAGAATTATCGCTGTATTGCTGTGTATAAAAAAACATTCCGACAAAATGATAACCTCCTCCTTTATTGAAATAGGTTAAAAAGAACTATGTACTATACTACTTATATATAACATTTTCTAAACCACTTATTATAATATTAAGGGAAATATTTTAACTGCCATGAACTTAAATAAAAATGACCAAAATGAAAGTAAATCCTTAGCCCTTAATTTTGACAGTGTTTCAGATTTTATACTGAAACTTTCAATAGTTCCGAAACAAAAGATAGCTCTCTTAAAAGTCCTCTACCTGCCAATGAAAGTCTCTTCGAAATTAGTTTAGCCGTTTCGGAAATTAGCCCGGACAAACAGTGACAAACATTTTTGAAGAAAAAAACCAAATGGGATTAACAAAAAATCTTTATTGAGAAATCACAGAGAGACTCCTTTCCACACCAATTTTTTTTATTTGTATAGATAAGCAAATATTATTAAAAAGAGTAGAAAATATTTTAGTAATTTATAAAACGATATTAAATGCTCCTTTACGACTTGCAATTAATTTAAATATTGTATTTTTTTTCAAAAACTCAACTTGTTAAATCTTAATATTTTTAACTAATAACCTCATCATATTTTTATTAAAACAACTGCTATTATTTCAAAAAAGTTACATGTTAACTGGCTATAATTTTTACCAGAAAGTGACAATCCCTTACACTGAAATTGCTTGATGCTTCTTATATAGAAAATAGCTAAAATAGATGTGTAACACTGCTTAATCTACGATAGTTTAGTCGTACAGATATTCATTATAAATGCTGTCATTACCCAATTTATTGTACTGATGCTTTTTTTAACTTCTTGTAAATTATACTTACGTCAAAAGTCCAGATAATTATGCCCGTCACCAAAATCAATCAAATATTAGTTTAAATTATTGATTTATTATATGATTGCATAACAAACGTATTCACACCATCATCTTGTTGTAGCAGATAAAAAAGTAAATTTTAATAGCAAATACTTGAGTATTGTTGAAATTTCCAAACACATGCTTGTCTTGGCAATGTTGGTCTTTGACGGTATATTAAAAGTTGATAAAGGTTCCTCTATCTAGACTCTCGTGGCTTCCCACAAATGTAAAATGCCTTCTTCTAGCACTGCGATCGTCAATTCGCCTGCCAAGCGCGGCGATTGCCGGAAATCTTGCGGAGTTGAAAGAAGCCTACTTTCAAGTGGAAGCTAGATAAAGTGGATTGCAAGGTTAAAGATAATGATGATGACGACGAAGATGATGATAGCGACGTTCAATGAAGACGATGAGGATGCTTTTATTTCACAAATTATTTGGGTAATTAAGTGGAGACACAGAATTACGAACAACACTATAGTTGAAAAAAACTTAATGATGATTATAGGTTGTTCCGTTACATAAATACTTTGCATGTCAGCCATTTAACCGTCCACTGCTGGACAAAGGCCTCTTCCTAGCAAATTCGCAAGCTTAGAATGCGGATTGGCAATCGCAAAACCAGACAGCCTCGCACCTTTGAAATGATGCCCTTTTTAAGTGTAGCATATTTGACATTGAGGACCTGTGCGGTTTTCGGGAAATCGAAGAATGCAGGTGACTGAAGAGTCTGAGTCAGGACCCTGTTTCGTGGCAGTCTATGCGGGAGGCATATATTCAACAGTGAACTTATGATGACTGAATTGATGATGATGATGATATTTAAAATGGTTGTTCCCCCTCCGTCGGGAGTCATGACATTTTCCTGGTGTATCCCTTAGTTGACGTTTACTAAAATAGGGTGGAAAGTTCTTTTGCGTAGCCACCACATGGTATTTTACATCTATAAAATTAGAACAGAGGTTTATTTTTATGCAAAACAGGTTTCTGTCATTCAAGTATAAATTGGTCAATTGATTTATTGTATACAGACTGAAAGCTGTAATAATGTATTACGAACGCTGACTGACCTACAAAACTAGGTAGTTAAAAAATATTTCTGCCGCATTCCTTACGTTTCCGCGACTACTTTTAAAAGTAATTGAAAATTAAAACATTATCTGTGTTTGCCTCATGCAAAATGTGATTGTAATATTATTTTGTTTGCAGCACAACGATATTTTACTTACGAAATCAATCGCAAATGCTAAGTAACACACCTCTTACAACAATGCGATTGATCTGTTTTGACTACTAGACTTGTAAAGTTTAACTTATAATGTTGTCACCATTTGTAGACCGTCCACCATAGTAAATCTTTCAAAATCCTAAAAACATGACAATTTTAGGTCAAGACCTGTCTTAGCAAAAGAAATGCTAAATATTTAAAGAAAAACCTTGCCGTACACTAGTATTTCTCCTTTAGCGAAACTACGTTTATTTAAAATACATAAATTTCACACACACGCACAATATCAGGGCCGAAATAACTATTAGTAGGCTATACAAATACTCGTTCGACGCGGGAATTGAAGCTGTGAAAACGAGCATGGGTGCTTGCGCTTTGTTGCGCAAGGGCGGAGGCACCTTTCGCCGGAGCAGTTGCGATTCGAAATTATGGCGATAAATGATGAAATTTTGAGGTTAGGTTTATGGGATTTCTTTATTATTTTTTCTCACAATACTCTGATCGTGAATAACAGTCTTTTTTATTGTAATCCTAAACCAAATCAGCTTTTTGATCAAAATTCTGCACCTCCTCAGGATTATGTTCCAATCGACATATGTCCGACTTTTGATCATATCCTAAGATTTTGACCGAGGGTCTTTTCTATTCTACTCTTTTCTATTCTAGGTCTACGCTACTTTATATTTCGGAAATATTTAGGGTTCCCGTATAAAATGTAATACAACTGTAGAAATTGGGGGCTATGCTGGACACGGAGCTTTAATTTGCATTTTGGTCAAACATTTTATTTTAGTTCATGGCAGTTTGATATATTTCTCTAAATATCTCATAAATGGTTTAGGAAAATTCATAACTCTTTTTTACGTGTTTACGTTATAACTTACACCTTTACTTTATGTATAATAAAGCTTGATAGTTTGTATATTTGAACGCGCTTATCTCAGAAAATACTAATATGATTCGAAAGATTATTTTGCATTAGGTAGTGCTTTTATTAAGGAAGCTTATAGGCTATTCAATTGCATGCTAAAGCTTTAAGGTGTAGCAGTCTGAGAACAAACCGTTACTGAGAAAGATCGAACTATAAATACTCAGATCATGAGGTGCCATGCCGTAAATCGCATCATGTGGTCGGCTTATTTTACGCGGGTGAGACCGCGGAGCACTAGTTATTCATCATTCATCATCATCATTTCAGCCCATTCCACTGTTGAACATAGGCCTCCCCCACAGATTGCCATAAACACGATGCTGAGCCACTTGCATCCATCGAAACCTTGCAGGTCGTCGCTCCATCTAGTGGGGGTACTAGTTATTATATATATATATATATATATATATATATCATTGCCGTGTGGAGATGGCTATAGAGATACTACTACCCCATCTTGTCCGTGGGTGTCGTAAAAGTCGACAAAGGGGAAATTAAAACCAGAAGATGGGCAGCAGCATCTTCCTGAAACATCTGAATAAATAAACCGCGGATGGCAACCCGCCTGCCAAGCGTGGCAACTATGGCAAAATCCAAAATGAGAGCTACAAACTTACGTGTTTTGTGGCAATCTATGGGGGTGGCCTATATTCAGCAATGGATAGGCTGAAATGATGATGATAATAATATTGCGTTCTGTAGAAGTATGAATATTCTTCGTGAACCACTTTCCCATATGGTAAAACTAATTTTTTGCCGACGACTCCTTGTTATTTATAGTTAATAGAAAAGGATAAACATGGGAGCAACTCAATCATATGTGTGAGTTATAACCAAATTGTAAAAGAGATGAAAAGGTACGTTTTTATATTTTGTAAGACTTAACAAACAGCAAAATATGATTCCTAAAAATATGATGTCTTTCAGGCTTTAGCTACCACGGGACATCTTCTGAATACTGTCGGAGGCTATCAGCTGCACAGGAGATATTATAATGCCAGAAGTGTACGCGTAACCACATTGGCACTCGCTCGTCTAAAACAATCCGTCTCTGATGTAACGCTCATGCGATAATCGGAGGTAGTCTAGGAGGATGCAGTGTTAGAAAAACGGCGGGGACAATCACAACATAACCAGACCCGAAACCAACAATTTGTGTTTTTGCACAAATGTTGGTTTCGGCTGGTATTCGAACCCAGGACCTACGGCGTAGAAGTCAGATACTCTAGCCACGCGGTCGTCAAACATATAACAAAACGCACGCACAATTAGATTAAAAGTTGATAATGGCTTTACAATGTCACACAATCACATACACACAAATTATCATTAGTCATAATACTACAATTTGTCATTAAGGAAGTCACTGATATTATAACAACATTTGTTATATAACTATATTATTATATATTATCATGCGCCATTAATACGCCAATGCTCTTCCTATTTATTTTTTTGTCGACTAAGAAATTGGGTAGTATCGATTTCTTCAATAATAGTATTATCTTCATAAACTAAATAAAATCAGAGAAATTTTGGGATGTTTGATTAAAATTCATTCTTAGTCAAATAAATTTTTAGATTATTATACTTAAGCCATGGAACTATTGATTCTAACATACATATTACTTATTTAAGATTTATTGGAATTGTTATCATTACATTTCATGGTGACCGTGTAGTCATCAGCAAATAATGTCATATGTTGATGAATAACATTTGGCAAATCATTTATGTAAATAATTAAAAAGAGGGGACCTAGCACAGTCCCTTACGCCACAAACAACCTACCCTTAAAATACTGCGAATATTTAATTAATAAGAAAGCGTTTTCAGTTAACTATGATGAAGTTGTCATAAAAGACTAAAATTATTTTGCAGTTTAAAACTCTACCTTAACTGAACATTCGACTATATTACTTGGAATATCAACTGATCCAATGAACAGCAACTCCACTTTTTCTTTAGTTGTAAAATTAAACAGCTCACTCATCATCAGGCAATTACTAAACCAATTTATTTTGCAATACTCTAATACTTCTGTAATTTTCGAAGATAATGTTAAAAAATACTAAACCTTTTAAAACATCTTTCAATAATATCTGAACAAAGGAATTCTGTTTAGATTGGCCAAAACAAATATTTATCTTTAGGGTGGATTTCATTTATAAAAATCTTTCAGTTAAAAAAACTCACGCCGGCTTCAAAACATAAGACATCACTTCTTAAAGCTTCTATGCTGAGTAATTACATTAGCTCTCAGTGCACTTCAGACCGAAACACAGTAATGTTTGCAAACTACTGCTTCACGACAGAATAACTGGCCCTGCGGTACTACCAGGTACTACTGCTACCATTAGGAATCCTACCACCAGTAGGAATCCAACCACCAGTAAACTTAAGAACGTTGATATGTATGTTTAGAGTAACTCTGCAGCCAAATTTCAAAAACAGAAATATTTTTAATCTACCTCCCTATCTCAACCCGTGTGTGTCGTAAAAGTCGACAGAGGGAAAATTAAAACCAGAAGATGGGCAGCAGCATCTTCCTAAGATATCTAAATAAATAAACTGCGGTTGCCAACCCGGCTAACATGCGTGGCAACTATGGCAAAATCCCCCCAAAATGAGAGCTACAAACTTTTGTGGCAATCTATGGGGGAGACCTATGTTCAGCAGTGGACTAGTAATAGGCTGAAATAATGATGATGATAAGGTTGAAAACAAAATTCAAATAAGGACTTAGATACTAGCCTTCATTTTTATTAATAAGCGAGTGATCTGTGAATAAGTGAAACTTCGAAAGCGAAAAATAATTCGACGACATGTGAAGTCGTCGAACGACTAACCCGCACTACTATTTTCTCCAGTGCGGGTTAGCGGTCATCACAAAACCTTAGAGAACTCTTCCATGATTCCAAGTATTAATAGATAAGAAGTAATGGAGCATGTGGGGTAGTTCTAAAATAAAACAGATACGAATACATGACTACGTAAATTTATTGAAAGGTAAAAATACAGGTAAAAAATAAATTTGGCACCCGTCTATCGATAACAGAAAGTATAGGCAACGTAAATCCGTAATCATGTTTGATATTTTCGATTGATAATTAAATGAGCCGATTTTTACTCCTAACTGTTTATACGAACTTGAAAAAATAAGCAGCGAGTATTTGTGAGAAAACGAGTGTCAGTGCCCGTATGGCGACTGCGTCGAAAATTCCACGACTTTGTTGACGCTATCAGAATAACAAATAGGTAAAGAAGGCATGGTCTAAACTGTAGCTGTATCCAGTAACTGATTTAAAAATACGATACTTGGTTTGTAAATAGAAAGTAAACTCATTTTAAAATTTAATATTCACTATTGCAACCAGTATACAGTTTCGGATTTGTAAAATTTACTTCAGGACTCGTATTAGTGTCTTCCCGGCTGATTTCGGCAGAGTAAGAGAATGTACCAGTACGTATCCATCTTGGTGATGATAGGTGGGTGTCGTCGTCAAAAGTCGACAGAAGGAAATGTCGGAAAAATCTCGTAATGTCCGATGGAGATCTGATGAAGATGGCGAAACACCAATTTCAATGTGATAGACAAAATATCCAAACCTTGCCATGTGCATCTTATCTTTTTATTTTTTTCGAAAGCAGCAGAAGCAAGGACCAGAACATTGCTGTAATTTGCGTTGTTCAATTTCACTAACAACAAAAATATAAATATCTATCAAAAACAAAAATATCTATTGATTACATTATATATCCATAGTAGTAAAGGTAGACAGCATAATCCTGTAGTTAATATACCGTACGATGTAGTACATTATTTCTCGGTTACTCATTATTAGGTCAACCCATAGTTTGGCTCATAACAGACATTAAAAAAAGAAACTGTAAAAATCACAGAAGTATTCGACTTATTAGCTTGCTTACGTAACTGTATGCTTGATTACTACCTTAACAATTATTCATAATATCATTGTTGGCTCAGTTCTCAGTGTGTGTACCCGCTGAGTCGTGGTTCCGTGATACGAATCCCAGTCGAAGTCAAAAGTTATTGGTTTTCAAGTTTCAATGGATTTTAACTGTTCTGTCTTTGTTCAGGAAGATGAAAACGAGTGATCGCCACTGTGATTGCGCTAATACTTGCAATACTATAAAATTTACTGTATATGACTACTCCTGGTGACTCAAAAATGAATGAGATTTAGCGTAGAGGGATTCCCGCATTGGAATCCATTACCAAATCATAAATATCTCAGTGGATGAGCAGGCGTGCTACCACCAGGTGAACAAATTTGGACGCTCGTCACTTATTCCCATTAAAAAGAAGGGCATCGGTTCTTAAATCTCATGCCCTGCTAAATTACATAAGCAGATTTAAATGAAACTAAGTTTACGGATTTTATCGCGTTTAATTTATTACTATTTATAACCCGACGTTTCGAGTGCTTTACAGCACCCATGGTCACGGGAGGACTGAGGTGACAGATGTCCTGATGTCATAGTTAACCTGGGGTACCTTCAGCTTTTAATTATTATTTTATATAATAAATAAAATTAAATCAAAAACCAAGCATACCACTGCAAGACTTCAAGACACAGTTAGCTCTTTCTGCGTAGATCGGACCCAAAAATAATAATTAAGAGCTGAAGGTACCCCAGGTTAACTATGACATCAGGACATCTGTCACCTCAGTCCTCCCGTGACCATGGGTGCTGTAAAGCACTCGAAACGTCGGGATATAAATAGTAATAAATTAAACGCGATAAAATCCGTAAACTTAGTTTCATTTAAATGTGTAGTGTTCGCGTAAATATAAGAAATCATTATAAGCAGATTTTTTCTGGTGCTGGATTACTATGCAGGAATCCGTCTAGGTAAGTATCACCGCAGCGCCAGATATTCTGCCGTGAAGCGGTAGTGTGCAAACATTTCTGTGTTTCGGTCTGAAGGGAACTGAGAGCTAGTGTAATTACTGGGCATATAAGACTTAAGAACTGATGTCTCGGAATTTTTGGGTGACCTCCTATAGATTATTTAATGAAAATGCGCGGACGTAGGCGTGGGTTTCGGCTGGTTGTTTATTTACTTAGTAATTCTAACCTCTTAACAGTGTATGCTATTTTATTTATATTGGATTCGTGACATAACCATGACAGTTTTATGAATGCTATCCATTTTTTAGGATTTGCTTTGTTTAGAAATGTGGAAGTAAATGGCTCGGATTTTTGGAAAGTTTTCGGGTGAACACCATTTTAATTAAGTATATTACTTGAACGATGCAGTTATAAACCGTCACTCACACAAACGTATGGACAACGGTCCATGATCTAAAATGTTCATGCTAAACATGATATCAAAAGTTTATGTGACGCCTGCCCAGACTTTATGCCTTTATAGGTTTGACTGCTTCAAACAAAAAAGGCATTGACGATATGCAAAAGTTAATAAAATATTGTATATGGAACCATCATTTTGATCTATTTTTAATGATAAATAATTTTATGTATTTGTATAGACAGTAATAATAAGTACAAAGCAACGAAAAGAAAATGTCGGATGCGTGCTGGAGCCGCAACGCTCCAATCTCAGTAGGTACTATGGTCATAAATAAGGGTATGCAAGTTGAAGGAATTTAGCGCGATCGCCTTGGACATGCTTCCTGTTAGTTTGACGCTGCACGTCTCGGGCCGATCGCTAGTGAAGGGAACGCTCACAGTACACAGCTTTTGTTCGATAGCGAAAGAGAAATGTTGCGGAACTGGTCTGTGACCTTCGACAGGAAAAGCACAAGACCTTGGGGCGTCTTGTTCTAAATAAATCTTCCATATGACCGTGCAATGTTAAAAATAATATCAAAAGTTGTAATGCAATTTTTCTTTTTCACATAATTTTTTAATCGTATTAAATAAATGCAGACAGTTGATGCATTACGGTCATATTTTAAGCTATTACAGTTAATACAAAAGCTAAAAGACAATGGAAAAATCAAATTCAATTTTATACTTGATGTCAGCACATCGTCAATTAACGTTGAATATCCATATTCTCAATGAAAGCTAAAGTTATTATTGTATCCCAAATCAAAAACCTTTTAACATTTGCCAGAAATGAAACACAATGACTAAAATTACAATTTATTTAACAGTTAGAGAAAATCTTAATTTTTTGACATGAAGTCTACTTACCACTACATTTCATACCTTCTCGCTTATATATTGAGTTACTTGTTAGTATATAAACATAATTCAATAAAAGAAAAGAATTTGCGTTAATCGGATAATAGTGAACTTCTTTAAAGTTATATCTTTCATTTTCACTTACTAAAAGTGTTCTGTTAAATACAAAAGGGAGAAACAATATTTTTCGATTCACGACCTTTGGGCGAAGAAACATCGCGTCTGCAATTTATGGTATTCAAATTAAACAGGCAGGGACGGCAGTGTTAGGTAATTTGCGAGTTGCTCGACAAGTCGCTAAACCGGTCTTTAAGTTGCCATCGAAACTGAAAGTTCATATCGTGACATTTAGATGCTAAGTCTATAAACAAGAATGAAATTACATACACACACATACATTAAATTGGCCTTCATCCGTGACCTATTGTATCAAGATCACGGATAATATGCTTACACCCCGAAAAAAAATGGCAAAGCAACAAATGTACAGACAGAAGAAAACTAATAAAATGCGAAAAGAGACTTGCGCCACTGCGGTTGTGCGGAATCAAGGGAGGCTATAAAATCCGCAACGGGCTCGTGCGAGGTAGCCGATTCTTTCGACAAATCTCCTAGAAAATATGAAATACATATATCAATTATTTTGAACATCGGCATAATGAGGTCAGTGTAGCGGTGTAAATTGTACCAGAAATTTTCCTCAGTCGAATCTTACGACACCCATCTTGTGGAAACATTTGTTTATAATTCTTTCTATCATAGTCATTATAATAATAAGCAGGATAGGCATAGACAAACGAGTGTTTTAATAACATATATTAAATCGTATACACATTATAATCGTATATAAAAAATAATTATTTTTGTTAGTACGAGTACCATATGCGTTCCCATACTGGAGGTAGGTAGTAGGATTATTGGTGGCAGGATTCCTATGCAGGCATGCATTCGTCTAGTTAGGTACCATCGCAGGGCCAGTCATTCTACCGTGTCAAACATTACTGTGTTTCGGTTTGAAACGCACTGAGAGCTAGTGTAATTACTGGGCATTTGAGTCTTATGAACTGATATTTCAAAGGGACGGGCGCAGTGTGATCTCGCACGAAATGTTCTAGGTGACACACTATTTGTTATGCTTAGATGTTGCAATTACCATAAGGTAAACGTTTTGCTCGTCTCGTCCCTTTCTCTAACTATGTACAAGTGTTGTTAGCACATTCGCGAAATTAATAAACAAAAAACTGTTGTCTTTAATTTATTTTGTACCTGTAAATATGTCTGTTTTACGTATATACCTACTTCCAACAAATTACAAAAAAGGCTAGTATTTAATATAAAAAAACAATGCAAAAGTTAATATATACGTATGTTTATCTGAATTGGTTGTTGAGTTGACTTTACTATGCATTCTCTTCTACACAGAGAATATCACCACAGTGATATAAAACTACTGTTTTGCCAGTTTCACTCTGTCAAATAACTAACAACGGAAACGAAATCGATTAAATTCCTAAAAAACTTTATCTATTTTCTGACATTGTTTTATTACTGAATAATAAAAGTCTTATGTAAATAATAAAAGTTATTATGTATGAAGCTAATTAGTGACGCGGTGTTGCGATATCAATAATGGCAGCGAGTTAATTGCCGATTTACTCATACATAGCTTGGCATGATGAAATACTTTTAAGTTGTGTTAATCGTGGATTATGAAATTTCTGAATAGCTGAATATTATTAGACATTACAAATATAATGTAGCTACGTAGTTTTTATTCATTTAAAAATTTATAATATGTAGTGTAGCTACGTAGTTTTACTTATAATATCGCCGTTGTTTTAGTTGTTGAAGCTCATGTTATGCACGGCTTAAGTTTAAGGGCCCACTTACAATTAAAAATGTATTCGTATTTTTAGTAATAGTTTGAGTCAAAACCAAATAAATTGTAGAATACACAGGTAAATACCATTAAATTCCATTAAGCTTAAATACTAGAATAAACTTTCATGAGCATTTTCGTAATCCCTTGTTTTCTATTTATCAGGTCTGCTTGGTTTGTAATTTCTTTATTGTTATAATAAATAACATCAAAGAAAATCAAATTAAATAAGGTTAAAGTTTTTTTTTTTAATAAATATATTCAATTATTAAAAATAAAGGCTCTTCGGAACATTCATAACTTTTATTAAATTTTTTCCACAACCTCCAACATTTGTGACGCCCTCAAATAGCCCTTAGTCTCCCATCGGTAAGAAGGGAGTCTGGTGGTAATAATGTGTGACTTATTATTTTCATTTGAGAAGACCCAGAATGTTCCAGATAGATTCAGAACGTTTATATATGTTCTAGAATATTCCAGATTCTTGTAGATTTCTCACATATGTCTGGCACCCTTACCTTCAAACCTTCCCCCTACCCCCTTAGTGTTTACCCTTTACCACCCCTATACTCTAGCTCCATCCTTACCGCCAATAGCTCCCAAAACCACATTTTTGGTGAAGATGATTATCCAAAATACACTGGAACATGGTGAAAGATCAAGCCAAATTACGAAAAATCCAAATTGACAATGGGTGGTTCCATGCAGTCAGCTCTTACTGAAAATGTTTCAGGTCAATATAAACGTCGAATACTGCAGTGAAATTCATTACCAAAACAGCAAACAGAAGCTATACAAGAGCTAATGAATAGTTCCCATCGATTCTTTAAGCTGTCTTTAAAGACTGTTTGAAGTACTGATTAAGCGTTTAAACAGCTCTTATAGATACGGATTAGGCCCAAATTACTCGTATACAGCCTCTTTCTTATGCGATTTAACAACCTACAAAGTTATAACAATAATCTATATTATAAATATATATTAAATATCTATATTATACAGAAAGCGTTTTTTTAAGGATTTTGCCAAGGGCCTTACAAAACTAGTGCTTTAATAGTCTTCAATTATACCAATAAACAGACTGTATTCTTTGTCAACTTTATCATGAAACTCAGCGCTATTCTCTTTTAAATCCTATGCCTTATTTTATTACACAATAGACCTAGAAGTGTAGTGGTATGTTAAAAGCTGTATAATGTACAGCTTTTGTCTGTATATGCCATTTCTACAGAACTACATAAAAGCTGATAGCTGAGTAAGAACTTTATAGAGTTTTTTACAGCTAAAGACTTTAATAAGATTAGTAAATCCTAAAATTCAGCTAAAAGATGTCGGGGAAACTCTTATAATATCGCTATTGAACCTTAAGCCGTAATTCAGTACATGTTTCCACGGAAATAACGCTTGTGTGCTGCTTTGATTACAAAGGTATTCGAGTATATTAACAAGGGCAGCGAATTAGCTGTCTTTGAAGTGGTCAAAGAAAACAAAACGACGAAATCGTACAGTGCCGAATGGGTCGTGGTCGTTAGTACGTTACATTAACAGCAATGAAGCGATTTGGTGAATTTTAAGTTTCCCAATATGAATTATAGCGATCGAGGTGCAGCAGTTATCCATTTAACTGTCCACCTAGAAAAAGGACAACGCGTGTATTTGGACACAGAAACAGCAGAAACAGTAACGGCGGAACCACCACCACGAACAACTTTGACTACCTTCTTAGAGCTACGTCAAGTCAAGCATTTGCCAAGAATTTACTCTAAAGTGCCAACCTACTATACATGGGATACATACATACATAAGATCACGACTGTATCCCTTAAGGGATAGTCAGAGGCTGGGCACTCACTGCAAAAACAGATGACTGCCACAATCCACGTTTCACCAAAACAATATAAAGCACTTGGTGTGATAGGTGGTGAGGCCATCGCCACCATGCGCTGTTAGGTGCACAGTGCAGTTTAATTCCTTACTCGCCTTTGACGAGATCCATTGGATGAGATGGAGTGGTAGTATTCTTTTAACGAGCCGCCACCACACGGCTACATGGGATGCATCGACTACAGACTTTAATAATCGAAAACATGAAGTTCCAGTGCAAGGACATGAGTGCTTAAAAGTCAGACTTAGAGTAAAGGACGTAGTAGTATTTACGAGAGTAGGGCAGAGTAGAAATAGCACCTACCGAGGTGTCGTAGGAGGCGACTAAGACTATACTGCTCGTGGGAACGCAACGATGTCTATCTATAACACTACGTCAAGCCGGTGGTAATACCCAACCATCTTCTCTATTGAAATTAGGGTGTTTTTTATTAATTTCAATAGCCTTACCAATCATCCTTGGTAGGAATCAGTGTCCTTTTGCAAGGATTTGTGGTCTATCAAATCTGATGTAATGGTTCGGGTGATCTAGAACATGGTCACATACTGCAGACTGACAGCTATAATATGTTCCTTTATGCGGGTTTTTACACATCTTTTGGTTTTTTGTAGCTTTTATTTGGTTTATTGCTATCGTTTTCCGCAGGTGAAATAGGTAACGGAACTGCCTGTGTAGTGATAAGCTAGTGTTCCTTTAACCCAAAAGAAACATGGCAGCACCGAGGCGGACGAGTACCTATTGGCTCGGAGCTACCCGCCTAGAAACGGGTTTGTTCCAAGTTTTCAATCTCTGAGTATAGTGACAGCACTGCGTGTTATGACTCGCCTCTTTCGACACATGGGTAGGAAAGAAGGTAGGTTCTTTTCTACCCTACCGGAAACCTCTCGGCTTATATTACTTCCACAGAATAAAGGCATTTTGACTTTGACTACTTACTAAAAGTTGTAGTATTCTTTCTAATAAAGAGAATATAACTTTGACCATAAGCACTCTACTAGTTTTCCATAACTCCTATTTTATTAATCAGAAAAGTCGTCGAATAATCCGTTCGAATAAACATTAGGACTTCTTGACTGGAAAAAAACTATGCCATTACTACGCCCATTATCGCTTTCATAAAAATTTCTTCAGAAAGAAAGAAAAATTAAATGAAATTATATTCTGAATGTTTTTTCAATATTCACGGTAGACGTGTAGTGGCGGCTTAAGAGAATAAGCTCCTCTTCTCATCCCGTGGGAGGGGTAAAATTCGACATAGGAATCTTCCTGGCACATCTGCACGCCTGCCAAGCGTGGCAACTACGGCAAAATCCCCCCATAATGAGAGCTACAAACTTTTGTGCCAATCTATGGGGGAGACCTATGTTCAGCAGTGGACTATGATAGGTTGAAATGATGATGATGATGATGACAATACCAAAACAATCAATATCTACCTGTCACAAGATTATAAAATTATAAGGAAAAGATTTGTCTGTTTCTTATTTAAATAACCAAATAATTTTGGAACCTCACTTTTAACATAGCAAATATTATAAGACAAAATTCAAGGTGAGCGAGTCACACGAAATGTCCGGTTCATTATGGACCTACTTTGTCGCGTTATTATTATGCACGTCGTTACCAACATCTTGAATGCGAGTTCTTCAAATATACTGAACATTATACTTTAGTCAGTGTCAAAATAATGTGACTTGCTTAAAATAACGTAACAGGGCTTTACCGGGAATTTATTTGTAATCATAAAAAAAAGAACGCGATCTACTACAAAAGACTATAAGGCACTGTTATGCATTGAGTTATAATGTACTAGATACTAGAGGAGACACTTCAGCTTAAGTTGATTATTTGTAACACGAGTTGGAGTGCATGCGCTCAAACTCATTTAATCTGTGCCTGTCTTGCCACAACGTGACTTGTTTGAGTGTAAAGTTTGACTTCGAATAAAATGACTTTATGTGTAGTAAGGTAAAGTTATGTTAGGTTAGTTATTTTGTAAGTTGTGTTTGACTCGACTGAGGCTATTGTACGTGAACTATTATATCAACAATTGGAACGTACATCTGTTGGCAGTATATAATAAACGAATAAATAAATAAATCAATGATATTATAAAATAAAAGAGTAACGTATCTACAAGTCAGCAGCCTTCCGAAAGTTAAACTTAAAAAAGACGACAATTTTTGCCTTTTCACCAACGTCAACATGACAACCTTAAACCCTTTACAACGAGAGTCAGAAGGATAAACAGCGAGTGATCATGAATGGAATGTGTATTAAGTTGTCGCTGCGTTCGAAACGCTTTCTTTCCTTGTATTCTGAGTATATGACGTATCTATGTATTTTATTACCATTGAAATAAATGAACAACGAAAAGGTTTTTGGTTGAGTATCTGCCGAGGTATGTATTTGCAAATAATGTTGAAGAATGAAGTTTGTCAGAAACAGGGGAGTTTGGGGCCTTATGTCAAAAGCGATAGCTGACTTTATTTTATTTTAAGTACTATATATGAAAATCATAATGGATCTTACTACTTTTGATAATTATGACTTCAGCCACTTCCAAGCGATGCGGACTATGGACAAATAAGTAGTTCAAATTAAATTCGCATGATCTTTTACAAAAACATGTAGGTACTCACTATCTAAACTAATATTATGAAGAGGAAAGATTTCATTTTTTGTATGTTTGGTTGTAATGATTTAACTCAAAAATTACTAAACCAATATTAAAAATTATTTCACCTATATACAACTACACCTTCACCGACTAACATGAGTTATATTTAATTAAATCAATAATTTACTGATAAAATTCATTATTTGGCGTGCGCTGCAAAAACTATTAATGATAAAGAAAATAATGTAGTACATTTTCATAATACTATCATTACTCACAAAAAAGTCCGCGAGGCTATATGTTAAATCCTTATCCTACTAAATAGTTTCATCGTCAAGGTTGATTATGTACATGTAAAGACCTCTTTAAATTATTCGAATCGGACCTATCGTTTACAAGTTACGATAGGTATAAAAATGCTAAAAGTAAGAAAAATGCCGCGGTGTGATCGAACAGCCCTACGCTCACCCGCGCTACTCGCGAATAGACTAAGATCTATACATTACTTACCTAAATATTAATATTATTTTATATCAATTTTTGTAAACTAGAAACAATTGAATAGCGGTTTGTAATTTTAATTATATATTTTATTTAAAACTTTAAAACGCTCTTAACAAAATACAGCGGCCGCGGTGTCTCTCGAACGCCGCGCCGCCGCCCGGCTTCATGCAACTTGGGCATCGAGGTGCGCGGCTCCCCCACTTCCGACCCGCGCAACTTCAAACGCGCCTCCTCCGGTCGCGATCACGCGGAACATACCGGCACCTTCACAGGTCGCACCAGTCGCACCCGTCGCAAGCCGACCGGTCGCAGAGAGCGATCTAGACCTCGTCTGTCGCTTCGCCACCGCTTTCAACGGTGCCGACATTACAGCCCTCGCCACGGCTCTCCGAAACACCAACAATAATCCTAATGAGAGGATCGCCGCGGCGGTGCGGTACCAAAGCGTCATAAACGCTATAGTCAATTTAGGGCATAAAAATGACTCACAACGGCAGAGAGAAACCGCGCTCCCTAAACGTAGCGTTTTTTAACGCTAACGGCTTAAAAAACCAGCGCGACGAAATCTTCAATTTCGTTCGCGATCACCAAGTCGACGTACTACTCGTGCAAGAGACTTTTTTGAAACCACACACTCGCGATCCCAAAATCGCAAATTACAACATCATTCGGAACGATAGAGTTACCGCTGCGAAAGGCGGCACTCTTATCTCCTACAAAAAGTCCTTGCACTGCGTACCAGTCGTCACACCGCCACTCAGCCATCTTGAAGCATCGGTCTGTCAGCTAGCCATGACCGGCCACTCCCCCATTACTATCGCGTCTGTCTACTTACCATGTAGAAATGACGCCAAAATCACACGCAGCGACTTCGAAGCACTTCTCTCCCTCGGGAGCTCAACTATCCTTGCCGGTGACTTTAATAGCAAGCACACCCGGTGGAACTCAATAACAACCAACCCGCGTGGGGTGGCCCTAGACTCGCTAGTCGACCTCCTCGACTTCGACGTCCTGGCGCCTACAATACCGACCCACTTCCCGCATACACTGGGACACACGCCGGATGTGCTTGACATAGCCATCCTTAGCAACATAAATCTCGCCATCCGCGATATAGAGGTGATCCACGAACTATCATCTGATCACCGCCCCGTTCTACTTCGGCTAGGACCTTCCGTCCAAGCCTCACCACCGAAAAAAACAGTAGTCGACTGGCAAAAGCTAGCCGAAAAACTTAAGCAAACTTCTCCGCATCTTGATGCGATTCCATCCACCATCAATTCAGTCAGTGACACGAAACTTGCGGCTCATGCACTCACTAGGCACATCCAAACTGTCGTCGAGGATTCCTCGAGACAGGTTCCAGTGGCGGACGACCACCGCTGGATCCTGCCTAACGACATTAGAGACCTAATGAGGCGCAAGAACGCAGCCACTCGCGCTCACGACTTATATCCTACCGTCAGCAATAGAACAACACTACGCACCCTGCAACGTGAGGTCCGAATACGTATGCAGGAGCTCAGAAACGATCGGTGGGATAACCGTCTCATTAACATCGAACCGTCTCACCTCGCGATCTGGCGACTTCCAAAATCACTAAAAGGAGGCACATCCCGTTCAATGCCCCCTTTAGTACGACCCAACCAACCGCCTGCCTTCCTAGACGAAGAAAAGGCAGAATGTCTAGCTGACAGCCTAAAATCTCAATTCTCCCCAAGCACCTTACCGGTCGACTCCGCCCACGTCGCGTTAGTCGACAGCGAGGTCGATCGTAAGGCTTCTCAACCGCTCCGCGATTCCATACCGCCGGTTAACAGCACCGAAGTAGAGTCTATTATTAAAAACCTCCGTCCGAGGAAATCTCCCGGTCCCGATGGTATCACTAACAAAGTAGTTAAGCTCCTGCCTACTACCATCATTCAGCTATTGGTATTAATCTACAACGCAGCTCTGGCCAACGCAATCTTTCCGAACACCTGGAAAGAAGCAGAGGTCGTAGGGATTCTAAAGCCCTCTAAACACCCGTCCGATCCCACCGCATATCGGCCTATAAGCCTCCTCAAGGCCTTAGGCAAGATATACGAACGCCTACTTCTCGCCCGCTTAAGAGACTTCATGCAGTCTCGAGGGATCCCCATCCACGAGCAGTTTGGATTCCGTGCCAAACACTCATGTACCCAGCAGGTGCACCGCATAACGGAGCACATTCAATCCCGCTTCATACGCGGGCTTCATACCGGAGCGCTCTTCTTCGACGTGGCGAAAGCGTTCGACAAGGTCTGGCACAACGGGCTCATATACAAGTTATATGGACTCGGTGTGCCAGATCGCCTCGTACTCATCATACGAGATTTCTTACGCAGTCGAACCTTCCGCTACCGCGTCGAGGGGGTGCGATCCGAATCACATCCCATCCTAGCCGGCGTACCACAAGGCTCAGTCCTAGGTCCCGTGCTCTACACCCTTTTCACGAACGACATACCGCACACCAGCGGCGTCGAACTCGCCCTCTTCGCAGATGATACCTGCCTATATGTGTCTGGACGTAATCCAGACACTATCTCTAAACGCCTCCAATCCGCAGCCCGAACCCTCGGGAACTGGTTTCGGAAATGGAGGATCGAGATCAACCCAATCAAAAGTGCAGCCATGTACTTCTCGCGGCGCATAACGCAGCATCTCCCCACCATAGAGTTATTCGATCGTCCAATCCCCTGGGAAAAGACAGTCAAATACTTAGGCGTCCTATTAGACTCGAGACTCAGCTTCGGTCCACATATTAACCGAGTAAGGAACCGAGCGGCGTTCGTCCTCGGCCGATTACATCCGTTACTAAATAAAAATAGCAAAATGTCCCTACGTAATAAAATTACACTTTACAAAGCCTGTATTCGGCCAATTATGACATACGCAAGCCCCGTATTTGCGCATGCCTCCCCGCGTCAAATTCACCGACTTCAGGTAATACAAAATCGATTCATGCGTAAAGCCACGGGAGCACCGTGGTTCGTGCGTAATGCTAACCTTCATATCGATTTAGGGCTTCCTACCATAGCCCAATATCTAAAGTTGGCCTCTCGCCGATACTTCGACTCTGCCGCCATCACCCCAACCCACTGGTTGTCAGTGCCGCCACTTACAACCCCCTCGCGATACACCAAAACTCGACCCGCGGAAAAAGGAGACCGAGGCACGTCCTCGAGGACCCTGACGACGCGACCACTATTGCCCAAGCGCTCTACTCAAAGAAAAAAAAAAAAAAGCGCGGCTCCCTTTGCGCAGTGGTCGAGAGCAGTCGTTTTCATTGGCTACCACGACATCAAATATTGGCTATATTTCATGGTTTATGTATAAAACATTATTTTGGTAAAATAACGTAATCTTGTCTGACCAGCTGCAGAGCCGCCGATGTGAATAGTCGCTACAAACAATGTTAGTGTAAGGAATTGTGGTTGTTCTTTATGTCGAAATAAAGTACTAATTTATCTTTCGTCCGTTTATCCGTTTTTAATATCTATCTACACGTGCGAAGCCGGGGCGGATCGTGTTATAATAAAGCGAACCTTACACTGTACAGAATCTACATAATTTATCATCTCGTTATAAATTATATCAATGACAAAAATAATAGGTTGGGGAAAAATTTTCTTCGCTTTTGATATGAAAACACATTACATTTATATTATTACGACGACGATTTACTTACAGTATATATGCGCCATTTTGTTCGATGACTTTTTGCTGTCTTGAAGGTAGGTAGTACCATGATCCCGTTGCTGTAGAAACTGTGGGACTTCTGAGTAATTCTGGTAAAATGATGTAGATAAGATGGTAGAAAGGATAAAATGAATAGGCTTAAAGCAAAAAAAATCAAAAATAATATGCCGGTCCCAAATTTTGTCAACAGAGTTTTGTCAACAATTTATAGAATAGAAAATGAAGACTCAGTTCCAAAGATGTTACTTTTAACATTTGTGTTTTTTGTTATCAATAATAAAAGTTATTAAAATAAATTTGAATTATATAATTAAAATCAAAATAAACATTGTTTCTTTCTGTTAACAACCCTGACATTTTTTCTCTAAGTCTCCCCTTAACCGTTTTCATTGACCCCGAATTCAAAATGAATAGGGATATTATATATTTTATACGTCAAAAGTTTTTATAATTTTTATATATATAATATAATGAAATATTTTTTATCGCAACATAATTATTTTTGGGTAAAGTTCAATTTCGTCCAAATTCACTCCATTTTACGTTATTTAGTCAGTGAGTGACAGTAATCAGTATTTCCAACATAATGAATTTTATGACAGATCTAGCGGATTTGGGGCTGTTTTAAGTTACCGATGACATTATAAATTTGTAACATTTCGTTTGTTCGTCAGTTGTTCTTAATTGTTCCTGGTCAAACAATTAAGAACCAACAAATCAATAATAATAAAAATAACTAGCATGGCAATCCGTTTTTTATTATTTTTTGCTTATGCTATAGCTTGCTATTAAAAACCGCTGGGTGTCTAATTAGGAACCTACTTAATAAGTAATAGGGTAAAAAACACTAACTAAAAGTAGCTTAGAGGTTAATTAATTTAAAATAAATCTAAATCGTCCAGCACAATAGACTGCACTTAAAAATGCTGACAATTTTTCAAAAAATAATGCGTTCTTAATTCATACCTGTCTGTTGTATTGGAAAAAAATAAGAACGTGAAATTTGCCAATAAAAATCTACTAAGCGTTAGATTTTTTTTATTCCGTTTTTATCTCATCCCAGTCCGCGGCTGTATTAAGTTACCAAAGATACATCAATATTTTATTATTTGTTATTTACATTTCGTTGGTTCTTCAGAGTTCTTCAATCTTAATTAATCTACAGGAATTATCTATTGTTCGTTTTCAGTTCTTTTATAAACAATTATTAAAATTTTGTCCTAAAAGTTATCACTAATGGCAGCTATTTTGATAGGAAAGCAATTATTTTATTTGTCCGTCATTAATGTTTTCTTTTATTTACGCGAATATTACACATTTAAATAAAACTACTTTTTTACGGATTTTATCGCAAATCCGTAAAAAAGTAGTTTTATTTAAATGTCCGTCATTAGTTTCAAATTATTACATTTTTGGTGTTTTTATAAACATTAAGATTTTGGTCTTTGACTTGGCACTAACTACACTAATGGTAGCTATTTTAATTCAACAGTAAATAATTCGTTTATTAATCATTTGTTCTTAATTTTTCAATAATAAGAAGCCTTTATTGGTTTATAGTTTTTTTTATAAACAATTATTAAAATTTTAACCCTTAAGTTGGCACTGGTGGCGGTTTTTTTTCTACAAAGCTACCGTTTTTATAATTTTCATTAATTAATTACAGTCACGCATGCACAATAGTACTTGCCACTGGTAAACGCAATTTTATTTGAATTGTGCGTTGTATGTACAATAATAATTATGACAAGAAAACGGGCCGCTATGTGCTCAAATGCAGCAGGCGGTGCTTCTTTATACGGTCGTATATTACAACCAAGATATCTTATATTAATAGACGACTTAAGTTGCTAGATGATAGTTGCATAAAAATTCCTTTCCTAATCTTTGAACGGCCAGTATCGTCCGCCACAAGGAACATAATAGTCATACTCTCTCTCTCTATCTCTCTCTCTAACGAGAAAAGAAGTGTCATCTTATCCCTTCTTAGGAAATGTTAATTACACAGACAGCGCTGCCAACTCGAATTCTGAAAGAGACTTAATCTAGAATAAAAAATTACGTAGAATCAGCAAAATTTTGCATGGGAAAAGTTCTTAGATCTACTTACTTTTTATCAAGTGAGATCAAGAGGATAAACCTGAATAAAAGTAATTTTTTATTATTTTAAAAATATATAATGCAATTTATTTGAATTATGCGTAACCGTTTTCAGGCAAATTTAATTTATGTGCAGATTCGCATATTTTTAAACTACTTTTCGTAAAAAGTAATAGTGTTAGTGTGTCCGTGGAAAATCTATTTCTGATGTTAGAATGAAATCTTGAGTATTTTCTTTTTAAGATTAACAGTATTGTTTTAAATTCCTAATGAACCATACTTATAAAAAAATAAAGTAAAGTAAAAGCCTATAAATATGAGAGGATTTTGGAGCTGGGAAGAGTACGCCACGCTGCTCCAATTCGGGTTGGCAAGCTTCAAATGTCTTCGAAATATCACGATGTTTTCCTTCACCGCCAAGCACATGGTAAATCAGCACTTAAAATCACATTTAACAATTTTATTGGTGCCGTCACCGAGAATCAAACTCAGATTACTCGCATGACGGCACCAATAAAATTGTAAATTGTATATATAACATGATTTAAAATATATTATTTATTGGCTCACAAAATTCATATATGAAATATAATACAGTAATTGAAAAGTAATTGCATGTATTAAAATTTTCATTCATCATACATCAAACATAAAACCAGCATTTTCTTTTTAGAGCCTTTTTTCTTTTGTTATTTAAAACAAATTGTTTTAAAAAACAGATCTGAAAACGAACAATAGCTAATTCTTGTAGAATAATTAACATCCACTGAGTAACCAACGAAATGTAAATAACAAATGATAAAATATTGATGTATCTTTGTTAACTTAATACAGCCGCGGATTGTGATGAGATAAAAACGGAATAAAAAAATTCTAATGCCTAATGGATTTTTATTGGCAAATTTTACGATCTTATTTTTTTCCAATACTACAGACAGGTATGAATTATTAACGAATTATTTTTGTAACGTTGTCAGCATTTTTAAGTGCAGTCTATTGTGCATGGACGATTTAGATTTATCTTAGATTAATTAAACTTTATGCTACTGTTAGTAAGTGTTTTTTACCTTACTACTTATTAAGTAGGTTCCTTAATAGACACCCAGCGTTTTTCAATAGCAAGCTATAGGCTATAGAGAAAAAAAAAATAAAGACGGATTGCCAAGCCAGTTATTTTTATTTTTATTGCAAGATGTGCAGAAAGAGAACCACTCCTACCCAGCCGTGCAAATACACAGGCATCATTTTGTAGACTTTTTTATGTGAATATATCATTTGAAAAAATTTACGTCTTTTATTGAAATGAAAAAAAAAAATATTTTATCGGATTTTTGACGGAAACCCTAAACAAACTAAACGGGCTTTCAAAATTCTTGTTGGCAGCACTGACAGTAATACAAGCGGAAATATAAGGAGTAAATGTAATCTATGGGTGAAGCCATTTTAAAACCTAATTGAAATTTTTAATATTGACGACTCACGGCAGTGAAATTCCTACTTTGAAAATGAATAACAGGAATGAAAGTTACAATGAAGACATATTTGATTATATAAAAGTTAGTGAAGACGAGGATGATACTAACGCCGTAGAAATTCCCTGCGAACATGATGGCACCCTCCTTCTTTCAACACTCGTAGCACAGTTTCCTGGAGCGTGTGGATTAAAATATCGTCATCCAGAAACTAAATCGGTCAGAGGTATTAGACTTAATGATGGTAAGCTGCATCCTCCAAACGATGCCGGTTGGGGCAAAAATTTATACATTTGTGTATTTCCAAAAGAAAATAAACGTAAAATGGAAGATGTATCACCTGAAAATTCAGCTGCAAAAACTAAACGATTGGAGAAAAAACTTACGTGTTCTGATTTAATTTGTCTTGGCTTACCGTGGAAGTCTACTGAAGAATCTATAAAACAATACTTTGAACAATTTGGTGAAGTAGTAATGGTTCAGCTAAAAAGAGACAAAAATGGCTCTTTCAAAGGTTTCGGTTTTATACGATTTGCCACATACGCATCTCAAATGCGGGCTTTGGCACAAAGACATAATATTGATGGCCGATGGGTTGATGTGCGCATTCCTAATTCTAAAGAGGGTGTTGTACCACAAATGCCCTGTAAAGTATTTGTGGGTAGGTGTACCGAAGATATGACCGCTGACGATCTACGAGAGTACTTTTCAAAGTTTGGAGAAGTTACAGATGTTTTTGTACCACGACCATTTAGAGCTTTCGGTTTTGTAACATTCTTAGATCCAGAAGTGGCACAAAGCCTGTGTGGGGAAGATCATGTAATTAAAGGTGCTTCTGTGTCAGTTTCAAGTGCAGCACCTAAGATCAAAAGCAAATCAAATCAAAATTGGAAAGATGACTCTTATGGACCTAACTGGGATGGAAATCGATCAGGCCCTTCTGGAGGCTCTAGCAATGGAGGTAATAGTAATATAGATTCTCTTAACATGCAAAACTTGGGCATCAATCCAAATGGTGGAGGGCCACCAACTAATTTTAATTTGCCAATAAGTCTTGTTGCTGCGGCCCTTAATCAAGCTGGATGGGGTGGATTTTTAGGCGGTCCTGGAAATTCCGGACCAAACAACTGGCAAGGTGGACCACCTCAAGGCAGTACGGGCAAAAATTGGAATGGCAACCAAAATTGGGGTCAAAATGGACCACCTCAATCATGGAATCAAGGTGGGGGTCAAGGTTGGAGTAATGGTAAAGGCAATTGGAACCAAGGAAACTGGTCAAATGGGCAAGGGAACTGGGGAGGTAATGGTGGGAGTGGGTCTGGTCCTGCTAGCTCCAGCAGTGGTTGGAGTAACAACAATAAGCCCCAAACATGAGGTGAGACATCCCTAAGGCATTAATACCAGAGTTGTTTGTATGGTGAGGTGTAATTTAAGTACTTGAAAAAGTGATTGCTTATAGAAATGTATAGTGATAGTTTTATCACACACTATAACTTTACACACTTTCTGAATGTATAAATCTTAAACTTGTTTGCAGTAAATGTAAGTTGATTACTAGTATTGTGTGTTACATTGTGATGTGGTATGATGAGGGACCTTAGATAAATAAAGATGTATGTAATATGAGATGGATGTTTTAATTTTGAGAAGCTTGGGTGGGAGATTCGCATTTGTCATCTTGAAGAATGATAGTAGCGTTGAAAGAAATGCATTTCTATAGTAAAACATGAAACTGGACTCAATTTTTTTGTTTGAAAGCATTCGTTTTTATATATTCATCTGCGAAAATTGGGGATGGAAGTTCATTTTTGTCAGTGAGTGAAGGCCAAATTGTAAATAAGAAAAGGATGAGCAGATCCGTAGTATCTGTATGAGTGAAGTGCAAGACATGACTGCTGCTTGCATTCATCTGCAGTGAATAAAGAAGGCTGCGCTTTAAACCTCTGCAACAGCTTCGAAGTGGTGAGTGTGATATGGTATGGTCAGTGATGTTTACTTGAGTACAAATGGCATTGTGCCATAATAATTTTATTTTCAATTTAAGTATAAATTTCAGTTTAAATCTTATAAAGTAACATGAATTTAGTTGTTTGTTGTTTTGTATTTTTTTTACTCCATATTTTTATAATTTTTGTGCATGTTGCAGGTATGGTGACTCGCTATTATCTGAAAAGTTGATGTAACAATCAATGAGTCGTGACTATATATATAAACAATTCAGGGTTATAAATATGAGCAGGTAACTATTTCAATATCATTTTATTGTTTATGCCTCCACTGTTATTATTTTATATTTAACAGAATCAGGTGTTACTTTGCATCTACCAAAGCTAGAATTTTCCATCAGTTATGTTCGTCTCCCATTTATCATACATATTTATAAAATAGAATAACCTTTTTTGCCTGTTACTAATACTATAGATTATTCAGGAAGCCATGAGAGATAAACGCAAAACAAACAGTATTTTAATACTACAAAATTATAGAGTAAATTCAGTGTGAACATTATCAATTCAAATGTAATATTTTTCTTTTTCATCAGACAGGATCTATATTTACTATCCATCAACTTTTGATACGAGAGTACGCTTTTCCAGATATTTTTTTTAATCCTAGTTATTCCATTGTGTATTGTTTTCTTTGTTCACACATTGACTCATGCTGAACTGAAAAGACTAAAGGTGACTAATAATACCTTTTTAATTAATTTTAAACAATATATAAAAATACAATTGATACAATCTTTGGGCCAAAATAGTTAGCACTGTAGAAACATTTTTAATAGCCAAGCAGTAGTGTGCAAGTATTACTGCATTTCAGTTTGAAGAGCACTGAGGTAATGTAATTACTGGGCATATATCACCACCAGAACACATGTTGATATTGACGAGCACAGTCGTGACATACAGAAATATTCTGGGAGACAGATAAATGATGTACAGGCAGATATTGCACTTACCATCAGGTGAACAATTTCCTGAACACTTCCATAAAAAACAATTTTGTCGGCTCGGTTGGCGCAGTGGCTAAGCCCTTGGCTTCTGCGCCGCGGGTCGCGGGTTCGATTCCCGCACGGGACAAATATTTGTATGGCCTACATATAGTTGTTCCCGGTCTGGGTGTTTGTGCATGTGGAATTTATGTCTGTAAAACGCACCCACGACACAGGAGAAATCCTATTGTGGGGCTTCGTTTAAAAAAAAAAAATTAACTTGATGAAGACATTAGTGGTCTAAAGTAAAGAGCATAAATTATTCAGTCTTTCTGTATTAAATTCCCAAAAGCATTGCCAGGCTAAACATTATGTAAAGCCCAAATTTATTATTTGCTAACAAAAAAGGGGGCAATAAAACTCACCACATATTTTATTATAAACCTTTTAGTAAGGGAAGCATTCAAGTTTCTTAATTCTGCTTAATAGATGATGAGCCACGCAAAATACGCGCTAGACGTGAAGTTGCGGAAACCGGCCCGTTGCAATCTAGACGTTTTTCATGTGTACTGTAGTGATGTGAGAGACTAGCAAATTTTATGCTTTTTTCCTTCCTAGTATTTTCTTTTTGAAAAAAGATGACACTAGGATTTCTACTGTTTCATATAACATCTACAGTTAGTTTATAGTTGCTAAGATACATTCAAACTCAGATCTGAAAAGAACTATCCATAGGCTATATAAATACTTTATAAAACCTGTACCCATAACCAAGTATAATATTATGTTTTAATAATAATCTAAATCATTTTTCAGGTCCCGAACAATGCAGTTTGGTGTATTTGATGAGATGTTACTGCTGAAGTTGAATGAAACACTTTTGTATTGAATAAATTGTTTATTTACACCAATAATCGTATTTACTACAGAAAGATAAATCACAACTAAATTCGGTTGCCACAAGTCTGAAATAAAATCAATAACTGTGATAGTAAAAAATAGGCAATAAGTAATTCAACTTGTGGCATATCACAGCAAGCATTTATAAAAATAATCATATTTATTTAGTTTTTTTTTTATAGATTGCAACTTGTTAATTCTAATGTACCCTGAAAATTGACAAATCTAAAATAATAATGTGGAAGTTATGCGACTTTCATGTAGCTCCGAGTTAATTTCTGAGTAAATTTAAATTGCATAATTGGATATCACTCTTTCGTAACATATTTTAAACATAGGTTGCAAACTAAAATGTACTCATATCAGTTAACAATCAACATTTGAACAATTATTGATACCAGTTAATAAAAAAAGGGGTTTATGATAGATTGGTAGCAAAACCTTCCTAATGTATCCTATTTACTTTGTTATATATCCATCATATATTTAATCAGAGAACTATGAAGTTTAATATAGGAGATACATGCTACACTTAAATTACAGATACATTAAAAGCATACTTCCAGTCCATATAGTATTTCCCCCTGGTACAAAGTATACTGAATTAATAAACATTCATTAGTATATGTACTCGTTATGACACTAATTCTTGAAATAAGATTATTTAGTAACTTTCATACAACTACACAGATTTGTCTCATTGAAAAAAGTGCGGCTTCAGAATAAAAAAAGGAGATATGCAAACATTGCTTAGCTTTCGGTCAGTAAAGGACTAGAAGACAGATTAGTGTCAACTTTCTTAGCACCAGAAAATATTTTACAACATGAAAACATTTTAAATATTTTACATAATTATTATAACATCAAGAGCAGTAAATTAGCTTATGCTTTCATATTTCTCATATAAAATTGTCGAAATGAAAAAATACATTGAAAAATCATCATGTCTGTATTAATTCTAGCAATGGTAGCATGGCCATTGTTAGAAGCAAGTGCAGCAGTGAGATAGCTCAAGAGAATACTGCCCATCTTTTGTATCCTCGGTCGTAATTTACATGGACTGAGATGTAGGGATAAATTATTTTAGGGCCCACAATTTGGAAATAAGTAATACCGGTTCTCCTATTTTCTTGCATCAGCCAGTAAAAAGTCCCCAGCTGGATACAGGCCTTTCCCAAGTTTCCAGAATTCGCCGTAATCGCCACGCTTGGCAGACGAATTAGAGATCGCAGAATCAGACAATCCACACATTATAAAAATAATAGATGCTGATGGCAGTCACCAGTCCGAAATTAAGGTCTGCCATAAGTTAGATCAATGACTATACCGCCGTCAATGAGACATTTTACGACACTTACTGGATAAAAGTGGTGGGAGTTCCCATAAAGGCACTCATATTGTTATTCTCTTAACAAAATTTGAATTGATATGCAAACCAATTTTTTAATAATCATCAAGTTTACAAAATATTTATTTTACTAATTAATTATGAAAAAAAATTAGAACACCTTACAAAAGGAGAGAAAACCTTCAAAAAAGAAAAGCCGACAGGATCATAACAAAAAAACAAGGAAGCTAGTAGTCAAGTTAGTTCCCTCGACGCAAAGCCTAAAGACGAATATTGATGTTGAAACATACACAGTAACCATGCAACTATATAGCAATAGGAGCACAAACTGATCAAATTTCCCCCAAAAACCCTAAAGCAGGGTGACTGATGATCTGTGCAAATGTAGCCTTAGGCAAGGCCTATGTTCAGAGAACTGCCGAACAGTAAATACTTAATCACAGTAAATACTTAATAGTCAGTAATAACGTAAATACCAGGAGGATACCCGTAACATAACAAACATCAGTGCCACTGTAGTTTTTTCATACAAGTAATTCTTTAGCATCCACATTTCTACACAATACAGAACAAGTGTACACTGTCTAAATTAATAACATTTTTGCTTGTAACTCATATTTACATTACAGGTTGTTATCAAAGGAAATTTAATATTTCTAACACCAATTAAGTATTAAAACTTCCAAGTTATATTGGAGCTAAATTTCTAAATACACTTTCATTTTGAATACAAAACACCTTGATAAATGATACATAATTAGTTCGATTATTAATTAGATTCATTAATTATTAGGGCATAGTATTTAATTTATGTTGCATCTCTATAAATATTCTAGAGTAATTAAATTTTTAATCAACATCTGAAAACATTAAGAACTAAACCTTTAACTTTTTTGCAGGCCTGAGTGCATAATTGAGTGTTACCTGGCGTTTTGCAGCCGCTCGCCGTAGCTGCCTACGTCCATTCCATTCAGCGTCCATTTTCTGTGCTAACTCAAAGTCACTTTTCTCTTGTTCAATCAATTTTTCAATCCTGAGCTGTTCTCGTAATATATTCTTAACATCACAATTCTCCAATGGACTAGATAAATCTTTTACAGCTAAATTTATTTTATTATTATTTATAGTTTCCGTAACTAAAGGTGGGCTATCAATCTCATTTTTTGCATTTGATCTTTTGGAATAACTTCTCAAATGAACTTTTTTTTCAGAAGACACCTTTCTATCCTTTAGTTTTTTTTTGGGTGTAATTTCGTTTTCGTCCTTAGATATACTTCCCATGGATCTGGTGCGTCTTAAGGACTTTTCTACATTCCATTTGGTAATGCCATCAATTTGAACTGGATGTTTATTTCTATTTGAGATGTTTTTTTTTACAGACAATTCATCTTGTGTGTCACAAGGACTCATAGTATTTCTTTTAATTCGTGATCTTGCATTCACTTTTGTTGGAGATTTCTAAAAGCAACATTAATATTTTGAATGTAGTATGTAATGAAGTAAAATTTAACAGTAAATTTATATTGTGAGGTATAGTATAAACATAACAGAATGGACCCTGGCAAAAGATACATACCTTTTCCTTTTGGCAACACAAAACATTGGAAGACTAGTTATTACTTAACTGAGTTTTAAGGATAGGAAACAGTGAAAGATAGACTGCCATGAGGTACACTGAACTAAGGGAAATTCTCTACCTACTATTGTGACATAATAAGATAAAATTAAGGATAAAGGGAATTTAAATTAAAAAATCTTATAACCATACATACCTTTTTAACTTTTAGAATACTAAGGGCAATAACGAAAGCAGAAGGCAATTTCTGGTTCAGTGATAAATGCCTCAGATGGCACAAACCGTCTATATACTGGGCTCGGCTGGGTGGGTCCTCCTGTTGAAGAGGAGTTTTTTCTTGTTCTATTCGCACACTCGGTACGCGTAATGGAAATGTTTTATTAGAACTGAAACTAAAAATTAAATATTTTGAAATATCTTTTATTTGTTAATAATTTTTGAATTATTAGTATATAAGTTCATCAACATAAAACTTATGAGATTGTTAACCAATCAACACTCAGGTCCAAATAAATAACCAAACAAGCAGATGGGAACCCCAAAATATGGTCTACCAGATGGTAGTATCGTAAGTCCTATCCTCTTTAACATTATTACTAATGATCAGCCTAGCCATACCAACAATAAACAGTTTCTCTACGCCGTTACGCGTTCTGTAAAAACTCAAACAACCTCATTTGAGAATGGTGTAGAAATCTTTACAGGAGCTCTGGAAACTATTGGAAAATACTATGACAAGAATAGCCTAAGGACAAATCCGTCCAAAACAGTCCCGTGTCTTCCATCTCCAAAACTGACACACTGTAAAACCCAACCTACTTACGAGTTAAACTTGACAGAACAATGACTTACAAGCTGCACTGCTAAAATACAAACTTAAAGATCAGCACTAGAAACAATTTACTTTTCTGCCTCACCTCCACTACATGGGGCGTTTCGGCCTAAGTAGTGCCTACATCCGGGCTAAAACTCTGCTTCTCAGTTAAGGAATGTGCATGTCCAAGCACCAGTCCAGTCATGCAAAAGAAGAAGACTTTGTCTGAACTATACCTGCAGAAAAATAACAGCCTCAAACCCACCCCACTAAACTCACTTTCTGTAAGTTCCGTAAAAGTATTGATTGTTCTATAGAAAAACAAAAACAGGAAAGCGACCTCAAATACCCAGTGAATATCACTTGATAATGCCTTGTTTTGAGGTGAAACATGTGTTGTGTTCTCGACTTCAATGGTGTGTTTTGCCTAGTGGTAGTGTTGTAGTGGTGGAGGGTATCTGGTGGCGGCACCCGGTGGCGGTATTTAACTTTTAAATTGACTTTCTATCCTTTACAATACTATTATATATATACATTTACTATGTTTATCCTACAACAAATGTGAACAACTAAAGGTAGATTTCTCACTTAATGATTCATTGTAGAAAAAGTTAAGCCTCATTAAGATATAGCTATTTATTAAAATTAAATTAAAGCTGTAACTCACTTGGTAGGAGTAGATCCATTAATTGGCTTAAAATAACACAGCTCTTGTTGCATTGAGTCAACACTGCCAGTCTCCATGTTCCGGTTTTCAACAGCATTACTTTTATGTTGCAATATTCCTGTACAAGGCAATGGAAGGGAAACTAACAGTGACTGTATAGTACTTTTCGACTTTAGTAGACTTTTATCTTGTGCAGTCATTGATTCCTTATTATTACTAGAACCTTCAACAGGCTGCTGTGTCTGAAAAAAATTGTTTAATTAATATTATTGTACATATTTTATCAACATTAAACACCTATTATCAATAGATATCCTTCAAAATGTAGTTAAAACATGGCAAAAGTGAGTCTTTAGGGAGATTGGAACAATTCCATCTGGAACAAGGTGCTAAGTTCTAGATCAGAGATTTGTTTCATTTGGAAAACTATGTCAGTTTAACAATTTAGGTTTTATGTCTCAATCACGGGCAACAAATTATAGTGAAATGAATTTTAATTCTTCTTAAATACTTATTTTCATTACCAGTATTAAATAAATACAATTGAATGAAATGATAATCATTCAAAAAGTAAGTATTAATTTTTTATCAATTAATTATTTTATGAATACTTGTAAGAAATTTCATTTCTTTCACACACACATCATACAGCTTCATACAGTGTTGGGAATCATCACTCATACAGTCGTGATCTTATGTATGTATGTATGTATGTATACAATGAATAACATACATTGGACACATTAGATCGTCTGCTTAATAATTGTATAAGATACATTTATGGTCTTCGTAAATACGATCATGTATCTCGCTTTCGTAATCAGCTAACTGGCTGCCTATCCATCAGCGCAGATATGTTAGAATACTCTGCACCCTTTTCACAATACTAAACGATCCATCTGCTCCTGAGTATTTGAAATGTAAGTTTCAATACCTAGGAGACTCATGACTGTTCAATCCGTTCCTCAGGTAATCTCAAGTTGCTCACGCCTTTACACTATTCTGGATACATATCTTACTCTTTCGCCCTAACGGCTATAAGGCTCTGGAACGATATACCTCTTGACATTAAAAAAGCTCCCAATAGGTTTGCCTTCAAAAATAAAGTCAGGAAATACTTCAAAAATTAGTTAATTCCATTGCATATAAATCAATGTTTTAAGGATGAAATTAAATGTTCCTTCTGTTCATCTTTGATAATAATTATGTAGTAGTATATTTATATCTATATTTATGTAGTAGTTATAAGTACTTATAAATATATATATATATATATGTATATTTGAATGTGTATTTATTGATATAATTACGTATATTGTATTTGTATTATATATATTTTTTTCTCATGTTGTTTTTTTTTCTTTTTAATGTTTGCTGCACCACCTATCATATTTTATCTCTGCTTAGCCTTATGGTTGACTGGGAGAGAATGCCTTCAGGCATTAAGTCCACCATATGTACAACTTCAGTGCATTAAATAGAAGTTTAAATAAATAAATAAATAAAAAAAATTACATTTTACACTACATATCAACATAGACTAGCAATATAAATTATTAACAAAATACCTTTGAACCATTTTCACCATTTTCTTTATTCCAAACACGAACTCCATTTTTTATTTTCTTATCTAAGAAGTTCTTGAGTAACCTTCCATAACTGGGAATCATTTCTGGCGAAGGTCTATTGCTGAATTTAACTGGAGCCACTTTTGGAGTAGAGCCATCATTGCTTGTATTGTCATCAGTTAATATTGGACTCCTGTAATTTATTGCAAAAAAGTAATTTATATTATTACTACTATCATTATTTTAATATGCTAACAACTTTTGATGCATTTAAAATATTTTACTATTTGATATTGTAGATATAAATGCTAAAATATTAGTTTTCATTGAACTTAATATTACAAATAATATAAATAACCTACATAAGTTATAATGGTGATTTCTACTTAATAAATAATTAATAAGCACTCTACTTACTCCTTAACCAGTCCTTGTAACTTGGATAAATATGAATCAATCTTTCTAGCCTTGAGTCTAGGTTTCACATGAACATCTTTTGGACTTTCTTTTCTTAAAGTCAAAGGAACAGCAGTTTTACCAGTTTCATCTTGTATTTGTTTTGCCAAAAGCTCGTCTTGTTTCACACACTCTAAGTATCTATTGTGGGCTTCATCCTCTTCCAATTGCAGTTTCCTAGATTTAATTTTTATAATTACACCAATAATCACTTACATGCTAGGTTTATAAAATATGCTCCTGTCTTTGGAAGAGATTAATTAATAAGCTATTAAGGGGATTGACAAATAACACTTTCATTTAGTAGTTAGCTACATACAAATAAAATTTGTGTCATGACAATTCTCAGAAAAGAATTAAGTTATATTTTAATATTACAAGTAATTTAATACTTTTATTTATATATATTTTAGCAATAGAACAATTTTAAAACAGACAGCAAATGATATTAACAGTTCTTAATTTCATACTTAAAATTGAAGCATATTTGTTTAATACCCAAACAAAATAACACACTTTATTAGAAGCTCTGTTTCTGCAAAGTGTTTCTGTTCAAGTCTTTGGCGTTCAGATCTCAACCTCTTCAATTCTTCATCATATTCTAGTCTAATTTCTCCAGGTCTACTTAAGCGATGTAACGGTTTTTCTGTAATAAGTGGAAATAATATATATTATTGTATATCAAATTAACTTCAAAATAAAGTACAACACTGATCTATCGGCTTCCATGTGAACATATGTATATGAATACGACATATTATAATTATTTTGTTTTATGCTCTTTTAAAAAAAATGTTAACGTAAATATTGTTCACCTCTCCAGCTGATCTACCTACCTTCCGGTAAGATTAAATCTTCCCCTTTCAACTTTTTTTCTATTTCGTATGAAAATTTATTCTTAATATATTCCCAAAGTTGTAAATTAACTATATTCTTTTGTTTTGTTGCTGATCTTAACCAAGATCCAATACGCAAACGACATAGAGGACAACACAAAGAATTATTTTCTATGCTACCATTGAAACAGCGTTGACAAAAATCATGATAACAAGGTAACGTGACGGGTTCTATAAGTATAGACTGGCAAATCGAACAAACAATATCACTAAGTTCTAATTTCTCCAATTTTAGTAACTTATTTTCAATTTTAAACAGCCGCTTCTTTGACTTGGCCGCCATTTTTGACATTGTTTTTACATTTTGCCCTTAGACTATGGATAGTTAGAACAAGAACAGATGTAGGCTTTTCACAAAAGCATAGATTATGCATTAACTATAACTTAACCAATCTTCTGAAGTAACTCTCAGAAGCAATGAGAATGTAAACACTACGTTTTACTCACAAGTGTCTCCTCTGTTTTATTAAGAGGTCGCGTTCGGGCAGCCGTGGCGTGCGGACGTATTTTTCTCGGAACTCCGCTGTGCTGTGAATCACAAGTTCACTTAACGGCGGTTGCGCCGCGCAGAACTGCATTGCGATCACGTTCAAGTACAGTCTTCATAAGAACATTTGGGAAAGTGATTTTATAATATGCGAGTGCTCGAATTTTAACATGACATAGAGTAAAACAATTGCGCAAATAGCCAGTGCCGAGGCCCAAAAGACTAAAGTGGCAGTGATAAAGAACAGGGTATCAACCGCAGTGTTTGAGTGTGTCGAATACTATCTAGATGGAACAGCCGAAGTACAGTGCTACTCTTGCAAAAGCGCTGTTGCTTTGGTTGCTGAAAATGACTGATTAGACAAGTTCTCTCAGACTGAACTTAAAAATCATATTTGTGTAAAGTGCAGAATGACGGGTTATGTGAAAGGCTTTGTCGCAGCATGGATTGAAGAAGATGGACTAAAACTGTCCAAGATTATTTACAACACAGACTCAATGGGAGTCGATATATTGGACGAAGTCCCGTGCAACGAAACGGACAATATAGGATGCCAAGGCGTCTTAAATCAACTACGGATCAAACAAAATGATTACATATGTAATCTTTACTCAAATGCTCAGTGCCAGACATGTAAAACAAGCAGAGTTATAAAGACATCGATGAGGAAAGTCGTTGTCAAACAAACAACGATCAATCAAAATGAATCGATCGTCTCGATCGGCGCGAATAAGTTTGCAGTTCTAGAAGTTGACGCAAACATGGATACTTCCGAATCATCTAGAAAACGAAGGGCGGGCGGGTCCACTCGCTTCATGCCCAATCAAAAATCGCTCAACACCATCGAACGAGGAATTTGATCCAGTTCTCTTATCGCAGTTTGGCGCTAGGAGAACTCGGGAGATTCAACGACGCGAAGCAGCAGAAAGGGCACGCTTCGCTCCGAAACCATGGCGGGGAGATAAAGCCACGGGTTGTCATACGATATTAAAGAAACAGAACAGCTCCGTGGAAATACCTCGAGTTACGACAGCGATTAACTCAGTCATGATGCAAACGAACTCGAGCAACGACGATGCGTGGCCGAGGCCAGACAGAAATATGAAAATTCCACCAGTTACCCTGAACTTACCTTACCCTTACGTTACCCTGAACTTCCGCAGCGATATAGATGTTGTCAGAGAGCTGAACGGTTTTGCAGTCAGAGAAAAGGCGAGAATATACACCAACACGGCAAAGCAACTGATTAATGTATACTGCATCTCCGAAGAGACGCACAAAGATCTCAGGAAATTCCTGGACAGTAAAAACGCCCGTTACAGCACTCATGCGCTTAAATCGGAAAGACTCCCGAGTAAGAAATGGGTTATGTTCGGCGCCTGCATCAACTTTCATAGCATTGAGGAGGTGTCTCAAGATATCTACGAGCGGTACACCATCAAACCAACGAAGATCGAATATAACGCAAATAACAGCATGTTAACGTTGATATTCGACGGTAGTGTCGACACTAAACAAATAAAATCGATACAGACCATCCTTGCGCAACGTGTAAGGATTCAGAGATTCGTGCCCAAGAAAGGACATATTCTGAAATGTAAGAACTGTTGGTAGGCGGGTCATGTGGCTAGCTACTGCTCCGTACCGCCGATTAACGACTCAACAGATACCACGGACAGCGAAGGAAACTTGATAACTGTATGTTATCGATGCGGACAAGAGGGACACAAAAGATTGACCGCGACAACCAGATAAAACAGGTCCGAAAAAGGGCACTGGAAAGCTGCATTCAAGCGTCAAAACATCAACAGTGAAGCAAGGGGTCTCCCCTTCGCTGATACAAAGCGCAGGCAGAGCTCGCAGCCACGGGAAACGGCCGATATTACAAAGAGCGCACCGAGCCGACTACAGCAAGATTCGGACGTGGGTAAGCAACCTAGAATCCTCGAGATGGTCGAAGAAATCATCGCATGTATACACAGAAGCCAAGACCAGCTGCAATAGGCATTGGATTTAACCCGTGCGTGTCGCAATGGATGGCATGGACTAGGCCAGAAGTTCAACGAACTGAAACACCTGATCTCTAAACACGACCCACATCTCGTTGTCTTCAACGAGTCTCGCGACAATGCCGAATCGCGTGAATCGCCGACACGGGCAACACGACCCGAGGCTGCCCGACACTCGCGCTGGCGAGATCGTGTATCTCCCAAGAAGAGAGCGTCAAACTCCGTTGCGTAAATGGGGCACTGGCGTTATAAACGATTGTCAAAACACGCCTTGAAAAACAAAGGAACAGGTGAATCCGAGCCGGAGCAATCAGAAGATTGGCAGCAGTATCTTCCTGGAACATCAGAATAAATAAACTGTAGTTGCCAACCCGCCCGCCAAACGTAGCAACTATGGCAAAATCCATCCAAAATGAGAGCTACGAACTTTTGCGGCATTCTATGCTGGAGGCCAATGTTCAGCAGTGGACTACAGCCTGAAATGATGTTGATGAAAGATCATAATGAAGAAACGGTATGTTTATGTCTTCGTTGTTATATTATTAAAATAGCTTACATTAAGAATTACGTAGAAAAAAATGAGAACTCAAAAAAAATGCTGTTTGTATGTTGGTAAAAATGGTAGAAATTTCATCTAGAATAGAATAGAATAGAATAGAATAAATTTTTATTCAATATAGACTATTTACATAGTACTTATTGAAAGTCATTTTTTTTTAAGCTACACTGGTTCGCAAAAATGCCTCTGTCCTGGGAAGAACCAGTAAGAAACCCAGCGGGCTTTTTTTTTTTTTAGTCATTTTTAAAATAATGTACAATAACTGTATTACAATAGCTGTATTATAAAGATGTAGAAATGGCTTGGCGGCGATCACCTCATTCCCAGGGGTTATCATCATCTATGTATTCTTTAATATTATAATAACCCTTTTTATGAAGTCTTTGTTTAATATAAAATTTAAACTTTTTGATTGAAAGACTTTTAGCACTTTCTGGGATTTTGTTGTAAAAACGTATACATTGCCCCATAAAAGAGTTACTGACTCTATGAAGTCGGGTAACTGGCATAATTAATTTGTGCTTGTTCCTGGTATTCACATTATGAACATCACTTTTTTTAGTGAACTGGTTTATGTTCTTGTGTACATACAAAACGTTTTCAAATATATATTGAGAGGCCAAGGTTAAGATATTAATTTCTTTAAATTTATCCCTAAGAGACACTTTAGAGCCAAGATTATAAATAGCTCTTACGGCCCTCTTTTGCAAAACAAAAATCACTTCAACATCAGTTGCATTTCCCCATAGCAAAATACCATAAGACATTATGCTATGAAAATAACTAAAATAAACCAATCTAGCAGTTTCAACGTTAGTCAAATTCCTAATTTTTTTTACAGCATAAGCTGCAGAGCTAAGTCTACTTGCTAGTTTAGATATATGGGGGCTCCATTGAAGTTTTGCGTCAAGAGTTATTCCAAGAAAGATAGCAGTATCCACAAGGCTCAACTCTTCCCCACTCACAAGCACATTTACATCTAATTGTTTAACATTTGGTGTTGTGAATTTAATACATTTTGTTTTATTGCCGTTTAAAAGCAAATTATTAACATTAAACCAATGTACTAATTTTGAAATAGCATTATTCACCTCGTCATATAATAAAAGTTGACGTTTTATCTTAAAAATCAAAGATGTATCATCAGCAAATAACACTATATCATGGTTGTCCCCTACTAGGTAAGGTAAGTCATTAATGTAAATAAGAAATAGAAATGGGCCGAGAATCGAACCCTGCGGGACACCCATAGATACTGCTGATCCGGAAGAACTCCTGCTATTGATAACTACTGTCTGCGTTCTATTACTCAAATATGAAATTAGAAGTTGAAGTGCAGAATTTCTTACACCGTAGTGATGTAGTTTCCTGATAAGTGTTTCATGATCAACGCAATCGAAGGCCTTAGAAAGATCACAGAAAACACCCAAGGCATCCCGCGAACTCTCCCAGGCTTCGAATATATTCTTAATAAGTTCAACACCTGCATCGGTTGTAGAACGACCCCTCGTAAAGCCAAATTGGTTTTTGTGAAACAATTTATTTAAATTGAAATGTTTTAACATTTGATTAAGTATAATTTTTTCAAAAATTTTACTTAATGTTGGTAGTACAGAAATAGGTCTAAAGTTAGCAGGGTCCGATGTACTACCAGATTTAAATAAAGGTATGATTTTACTATGTTTCATCAAATCAGGAAACACACCAAATGCAATACCGGAATTAAAAATTATGGCTAATTGAGGTGCAATTATATCTATAATAGACGCACTAACTTCCACGGACATACCCCATAGATCCGCGGTTCTCTTACAATCAATACTTTTAAAAGTATTAAGAATGTCATTTCCATCTACCATATCGAATTTAAAATCTTTTGTACAAGAAGTTACATTTTGTTTGAGTAATGTCTCAGCGGCAGTAGGAGAAGAATTTAATGGCTTGGTTATGGAAATTGGAATATCACTAAAAAACTTTTCAAAGGCTGTAGCAACATCTTGATCAGATGTCACTAGCTTATTGTCTATTATCTAAGAAAAATTATTGGTTCAATGGTCAATTTTGTTAGGCGTGCTTCGAATGTGTCCTATTCCAAGCACGCTTAACAAAATCGACACTAACAAGATATAATTTCAAAAATTACACTAAATGTAAAGCGCCGAAAGGTGCAATTTTGTAACTGTAGGTAAGTTTCTTAGTTTAGTCATTGGTGGGTGGAAGAAAGGTGGTGAAGGGTTCTTTGAATAAAATTACTAAAGGACTTTCGACGCCAATTCGAATCGTGGCAGTAGTGTTTTTATTGAATTTTGTAATTTTTGTATATATCTTGACTTTTGTTGTTTAATATTGATATTTTATTATGCAGCAAGTGCTCGTGAAAGAGTACAGTAATTGGAAAATTCATTTCAAGAACCGAATTGTGCTTTTCGTTTTGTCTCCATTAGTCCAGCAAATCTTCATCTCCACCATCATTCAACTATCATTTTAATGTCGATCAAAACGAATTTCTCGTTATAATTAAATTATTACTGGACATTGGCAAAAACGGCTCGATTTGGTAGCTGATTGCTAGGATCATAAAGAAGAAGAAGAAAATTACTAAACTTCAACCTGGCGTGAGCAAAATTAAATACGAGGGTGGATTGAAAAGTACTCGGCCTAACACAGATCCATTCAATTCTAAAAATCAAATCTACCCCAATTATTTAGTTCAGTTCAGACTAGTTCATTGTGTGAAGTTCGAAACGTGTGCGATAATTAGTTGTGATTTTATAAATTTATTAACAAAGTAATCGGTCATAATTTCCGCGAATGGAGCAAATCGAGCAGCGTGCCGTCATTAAGTACCTCCATAAGAAGGGGCTATCATCAAAAGCCATCCATGATGACATGGTCAGTACATTAGGCGATTGTGCTCTGTCATATTCATCCGTCAAAAAATGGATAGCAGAATTTAAGCGTGGTAGAGAGAGTGTGAAAGATGAACCCCGCTCTGGAAGGCCTTCGACGTCAACTACTGACGAAAATATTAAAAAAGTACTTGATTTAATAATGGGAGACCGCAGATTAAAAATTAGAGAGATAGCCGAGATTATAGGCATCTCTTATGAACGAACTCAAAACATCATTGTCAACGAGTTGGGTTTCCACAAGGTGTCTGCGAGGTGGGTTCCGCGACTGCTTTCAGTTGAACAAAAAAGGACGCGATTGACTATTTCACGCGACTGTTTGGAGTTATTTGAAGCCGATGCAGATGATTTTTTGAATCGTTTTGTTACTATGGACGAAACATGGGTTCATTACTATACACCGGAAACAAAACAACAATCAAAACAGTGGAGAAGACGTGGTTCACCACCCCCTAAAAAGGCTAAGTCGATTTTGTCAGCAAATAAGGTGATGGCTTCAGTATTCTGGGACTCGAAAGGTGTGATTATGATTGATTATCTTGAAAGGGGTCAGACTATAAACTCTGATTACTACTGCACCTTACTACGTCAAGTCAAGTCAAAAGCCATCCATGATGACATGGTCAGTACATTAGGCGATTGTGCTATGTCATATTCATCCGTCAAAAAATGGATAGCAGAATTTAAACGTGGTAGAGAGAGTGTGAAAGATGAACCCCGCTCTGGAAGGCCTTCGACGTCAACTACTGACGAAAATATTAAAAAAGTACTTGATTTAATAATGGGAGACCGCAGATTAAAAATTAGAGAGATAGCCGAGATTATAGGCATCTCTTATGAACGAACTCAAAACATCATTGTCAACGAGTTGGGTTTCCAGTTGGTTGGGTTTGGGCTAAGTCGATTTTGTCGGCAAATAAGGTGATGGCTTCAGTATTCTGGGACTCGAAAGGTGTGATTATGATTGATTATCTAGAAAGGGGTCAGACTATAAACTCTGATTACTACTGCACCTTACTACGTCGTTTACGAGAGGAAATAAAAGAAAAACGTCGAGGAATGCTCAGAAGAAAAGTCCTGTTTCATCAAGATAACGCCCGTGTTCACACGTCAGTACAGTCAATGGCTGGAATTCACAACTGAGGCTTTGAACTGTTACCGCATCCGCCGTATTCACCTGATCTGGCACCATCAGACTTCTTTCTGTTAAACTACCTAAAAAAGCACTTGGGAGGTCAAAGATTTTCGACAAACGACGAGGTCAAAGCAGCTGTAGACGCATATTTTGACTCTAAGGAAGAATCATTTTTTTTTAACGGTCTAAATGCTTGGAAGGGGAGGTGGCAAAAGTGTATTGAACTTGATGGTGATTATGTAGAAAAATAAAAATATAACTGATTTAGTATGTGTTTATTTTCTTGGTTAGGCCGAGTACTTTTCAATCCACCCTCGTACCAGTATTTAATAAACCCAAAAAAAAAAATTGAAGATGTTAAAAGTAATTTGGAAAATACAAAAATCTTGAAAGTAGATCTTTCTTAGCACACTTCAGTACACAACTTATTCATCAGTGTCTAAGTAGGTATCTTTACATCTGTTATATCGAGTTCATAACTTAGGCGTTTTAACTGGAGTTCAGTTAAGTCGATAAACGAAATAGATTTATCTAAAATATGCTATTCGAAAAACCTCTGGAAATAAAAATTTAACCAGTTTTTAAACAGTCCATTACTAGAAGTAATTTGAAATTTGAGGATTATCCAAAATCGCCACGCTGGCATAAGTTGGGTTGATCGCAGTATTAGACATCTCGCATTACAGACGCTGCAAAAGTCACCGTTATGAACAATTTTGGTCTGGTATATTAGAGATGGTCATTGTATTGATCCGTCGTCATATTGACATTTTTCTTAGTCGCCTTTTTCGACACATACAAAGATGAGATTATGTTACGCCCCATCACACTGTGACACAAAACAACAAACACATCGTTTTAATAATAAAAGTATACTACTCATCATAACTTCGACTCTGATGACTCATTGATTGATCTCATTATAACCGATTCTTCTGAACATGTGGTAACTCATGGTCAGCTTCCTGCACCGGGTTTCTCTCGTCACGACCTCATGTATTCTTCGTATAACCTAAAACCACCGAAATTTAGTCCATCGGTTCGGTTTTTGCGCAATTGTAATAGAATAAACTTTGATAAATTAATGAGTGACGCAGACAATTTAAGTTTTACGTCTATGGCAATGGCATCTGCTGTTGATGAAAAGGTTACTTTACTCAACAGCATGATTCTGGATTTGTATGATGCTCACGCTCCAGCTCATATGGTTAGGGTTAAACGTCTGCCAGCTCCCTGGATGACTAAAATTGTACGGAAGGCAATGAACAGGCGCAATAGGGCTTTCGTGCGATTTAAGAGGGCACGTACGGAGGAGAACTGGTTATATTTTAAGATGGCCAGAAATAGATGCAGTCAGGTAGTATCTACTGCTAAACGCTGTTAGCTAAAAGCTGTATTTTCACAACAATTTAAATAATTCTTCACCATCCAATGTATGGAAATTTCTTAACTCTATGGGAGTGGTCAAGTCACCATCTCTGGATTGCGGCCTTACTATTTCTCACGACGATATCAATCTTCATTTCACTTCTGCTGTTGCAATGGCCCCTACAATCCGGTCTTGTACCATAGCTTTCATAGCTTCAATCCAACCCCCTCCCATTTCTGTCTTTAATTTTTCTCTGTAGACGAAGTATATGTTAGGAAGACTATATTGACAATCAAGTCCGGGGCCGTGGGTTTCAATGAGGTTAGTAGAGTCATGATAGCCAATATAATGATGACCCTGAGTCAAGAGAAAAGTTATCCGTCCAATCCGAGTCCGAGTCGGATGACTCGGACTCGGAAAGGTCGGAAAAGATACGACGGAAATCCGGAAGCGTGCTAATAAAACCATCATTTATAACAGAAATATATACATACATAAATATTCTCACAAAATTACTTATTCATGTATATATATGGGTATATGCGCATCTATATACACACATACTTATATGATTTATTACTCAAAAACAATATATACAGATAGACGTAACTTGTAAATATGGACATATATATTGTTATATTTCGATCATATTACCTACGATAATGTTTAATAAATATTATTTTTGGTACGTTACTAAAAATCCGAATGTTGGTGACTGTGGAAATGTCGAAATTACTTCAAATGACAAGGCTACCAACATTTTAGTCGTAGAAGCCATGTTGATATTTTCTTTCTTTTTTCGTCATATGTACCGACTCACATGTATTTGAGAACGAAAAACGATAACGAGTGAAATCACAAGAAATAAAATATGGTGGTTATAGGAAGTTTTTAGATGGTGGTGTTCTTTTGTTCTTATAAATTGTGGTGGACTCCAATGTTGAAGTGTACATTGTAAAACTACTGAAAACAAGACTCAACGTCTTACGGAAATGTCTTCAATGCATTTTGTTGTCCATCCTTTGCCTGGGACAGAGGATCAATTGATAGACAGGTATACCTATTATTTAACTTTTGCTCGACTCCATTATGGATGTCCTAGGAAATTCGTCATTCTGCGCAAAGATGATTGATGAGTAACGAAGAAAAGATTAATCCCCAACAATAACACATATCTCCACGTTTCTAGAAAAATTTATCATCTCTACGTTTATTCCAGAGGTACTTCGCAACATGTTCTTCTGCCTTTATTTTATGTTTAAAAGAATTTTTATCGGAATATTGAGATGTTAATGGCGTAATATGTTAACTTGACACGAAGTTGCGATCAATTTGCGAACCCCAATTATAAAGCTAGCAAAATACTTTCATGAATTTTATTTTTAACATCGACCTGAAATTTCATTTACCACTTTAAATAATTTGCTTTTCTACAATAATCTAACGTCAAGCTATAGTATTTCTTCTGGTTTATGTAACATGCTCTAATTTTAATAACAATCATTGTTTGATTCCTTTTTAATTAACTTGTATACTACATGCTTCGATTTACACAAATGTCAGTTCATTAAATACAATGTTATTTTTGATAAAAGTGAATTAAGTGATTTATTCACTTTAATTTCGCAATGACAAAGAAAATTCAAACTACCTTGTACCTGTATTTTATTAGCAATGATTATAATTTTTATATTTTTATGAAATTATGATATCCTATTCCAAAAAAACGTACAGTTACGATTTTTTCACTAAATTTTTACAAGCTTTTGTTTAACTTGCTTTCTTCATAATATCTATTTCTGGTTCAAATCTTGCGGTCAATATTAACCTACTATTTAATATCCAATTGATCTAAAATTTGGCATAACCTAAACAGCTTTGGTGACAATGCAATAATTTGATGCTACTCTTATGATGGAGTCAGAAGTTGGTCATAGGAACTCCTCCACTAAGACAGATAGCTCCGTCATGTTTGGGCTCATTGAATTGGTTAAGACAAGTACCCTAGCAATATTTGAAGTCCACTGCTGGACTCTCTTGCATTAAGGGAAACAAATAGGGTAGGAAACTTCATACTAATGCATCAAAAAAGCATAACCTCTATTCAGTTGTGACAATGTATCTTTGAAATCAGAAAAGATTTTGAATTGAACATATATTTATCCCTTTTACTCTAGTATCAGTATCAAACTATATGCATGCATGAGTATGCAACATAACAGATTGATTTTGATTTTACCGAGATGGCGATTGTACTGCCATATGAAAATTTTACCTAAAAGTTATTTATTTTTGTTAGATTCCATTTTTTGTAATAAAATTCATTCTATTAATTTGAATTATTGAAATAGATATTTTTTTAATAATATAATTTTATGGAATTATATGTGATAGCTTTTCACAGCACAAAATTCAGGGCTTTAAAGTCAGAGATATGAAGAGTATGTAATTTTCTATGAGAAAAACATTAAAAAAAATTAATATAAATAAATTAAAATGCCACTGATACTTTTTGAATTGAGTTAAAAATAATCAATAAACTCAATAAGCATTGAAAATACTTCATTACACAAATGAACTGCTTGAGTGCTTTCACTTTTTTTGACCAATTTTGTGGTTGTTATAAAGAACCTATAAAAGTAATACTTATTTTTATAGCATAGGTGACTAATGAGTATGATTAATTCATTCATAAATCTTCGAAAAACATTTTTAACTGTCAGCACTGGCCCTTAACAATGGTATTGGATATTTTAAATAAGTTTTTGTGTTATATATATATATATTAATACAAACACCATATAAATGTATATCCACACAAACTATAAACTTTGTTTGGTTTTGAAACCATGAATCACACTCTTTCACCACACATTTATTGTATTTTAAAATTACGTTTCAACAGGCTGAAGTCAGATTGGCCACTAAATAACATACCACAATTTATGTTGGCAGTGGTCATATGTTAAGTTTGATGTTTGTGCGGTTTTTGCCATAGTGTAACATATATATCAATGCTCCATTACATATATTCATGAGATGAGTTGTTTGTGTTTTTCTGTTTAGTTTGTAAGCAGCAGTCCCAATCACATTGTATATCATTTTTAATTTAGGTATATTTTCCTTTTGTATGTTATAATTTAATAAATTTTTATTTTATGAAAATGTATAAATAAAAATATGTTAATATGTGAAGGAAATATGTTTACTATGGAATTAGTTTGACATAATGGCTAACAAACAGCTTTTAGAATCAGTGACAATGACAGTTTTGTTAAGGTTATGTGATTTAACATAGAACAAGGCTTCATTGATTACAGTGGCCTCACCAGTAAAAATGGAAGATAGTGGAGGACATTTGAAATTCAGGATTACAGGTGCAGCAGTAGGGATCCAAAGTACTGAACCAATTCAGTTTTCTATCTGAATTTTTAGATGCATTGGTATAGATTATAAGCGAATCTTTCTATTGTCATTTTCAGTTTTCAATCTTGTATGATAGAATGTTAAATAATGTCATGATCTATCAATGGCATTGTAAAAAGTATCAGAAATGGAATTGGTTTTGTATTAAAGGTATTTGAAGAAATGATCCAAAACTCTTAAACAAACATGGTGAATCTAAATGAACCTATTAATGACATGAAAACTGTATTCTGGAAATTGTTAAATACCAATGAGGGGTGACATGTAAGTTGAAATATTATAAAACTACATCATTTGCATATTGGAGGATGTGAAAGAAACCACACCTTTTTTTATTTTTCCCTGCGGATCTTAGCAAATTAACTGTATTTCCTTCATAATGTATCATAATGTAATTATATATCATGTGAATACTATGAATAGTTACTTATCCTTGTGGAAGACACTTTCAAATTATGAATATTTATTTGTATGAATATTGAAGAAGGGAAATCGGAAATTAACATAACTCAGGAATACTCAGTTTCAGCCTTTTCTGTCTGAGCTCAGAATTTGATTGTCATATGAACATGAAATTTCAAAAAAAATGCAATATATTCATGTTACAAAAAGGGAATACAGATTTGTAAGTAATTTACTAAAGAGGCCAACCATGTTGCTTAAACCATTTTAGGAGTCCAAACTGACTTCTTGGTAAAACACTTCATGCTATTGATCAGTGGTGATCCAGTGGGGTAATTGGAAGATTAGAAAGTTTATTAGTTTCATAGTTTTGATTCTCCTGAAGGAGAATTACCAGATAAAAATTCTATATTTTTAATTCTATATTATAATGATAAAAAAAAATGTTTTTTATAATTTTTAATTACTAGTAATAACAAGAAAATATGAAATTCCATACAATTCCTGGTGAGGAGTCCTTGAAACTCTTGAACTACTGAAAACAATTCTTTACAAGTAAAAGGTACATCAAATTTATGGGACTGGGGATTGAAGATGGTTAGAGGAATTAAAATTTAAACATTCATTATATGATGGAGCTAAGAGAGGAGCAAGTCTATGAGAAAATTCTTCAACTTAAACTGTTGTAGCATTAAAGAAAAAAATCATTTCTTTGCTTGATGCTCCGACAGTTCCTTTTTAGAATTGTTGGGAATGCTATGAAAATCATGAAATGCAATCATGCAAAAGAGCAGCTGCAGTCTAGACAAATTGCCTGATGTGATTATTATGTGCTACCCTATCATATCCAGAATTTGGGGCTTAGTTGAATGGACATCAGAGAATAGGTACTGTTTTCTTATATGATAAAATTTGGAATGTATCAATTGATGAAGTTAGAGGATTAAAGGATACAGTATGCAAAATCTGCTGAATAGAGATAGAAGCAAGGCAGCTTGCTGTATCTGTTAAAATACTTCTTACCTGAAGGAATCTAGCTGAATCTTCTAAATAAGTTAATTTCTTTAGACATCATTAATTAATTAATCGATCAATAAATCAACGTTTTCTCCACTGTACATAAAAGCATGAAAAACAAAACAGTCTCAGACTTTTTATATTTACGCGAATATTACTTTGATTTTATTACTTGTTTTTTTTACTATTCAATTCCTTATTTTGTGCACTTTATGGCATCTATGGTAACAGGGGGACTGAGGTGTTAGATGTCCTTATGTCATAGTTAATGCAGCTACTTTTAACTTTTAATTATTGCTTTGCATAGATTGGACCCATTGATATACAAAAACCAATAAACAGCGACTTAAAAATGAGTGCACAATCCGCTGATCAACATCAGCAAATTATCAAATCATCTTAGAACAATAGTTGATTTCATTTAAAAACTTACTTTATGTTATGGGCATAAGATTAAATTTTTGTTTCTTTAATTGGAATTTGTGATCTTTGTCTATTTTTATGTTTCGATCTAGGATGCTTTTTGAAGGGGTTTTTGTATGGAACTGTATATCTTGGGTTTTTGTATATCAATGATCAGATCAAAACAATTGGATTCAGAAAGAGATCCATGCAAGTGATATTGTATGAGGGAATAACAGTTTTATATTATGAGCATTAGTTATTCCACTCACAAGAACCAAAAAGGAGAAGTGTCATCATCAGACTATTTAATTTATTGTCAATTGTATTGGCATAGCATTGTATGATAGAGAAAGGTTGGAGTGGATCAGTAATAATTATTTTTTGTGAGATTGGAGCTAATGTCTGTTTGTGAATTTGGCCTTTAATTTGTTTCATGTCATCTGTTTACATGGATTGAGGAAAAGGCTCATTGGTAAACCTCACAGTGTCGGGAAGTTCATCTTCCATTATTTTGTTCTCAACTAAATACATATAAAACTGCCATACTGATTGACTAATTTACAATTGTATGCAAAAAAACCTATCATTTGTATTTCTCACTTGGATTACTCGTATATGATACTATACAGATACTTCTAGGATGAAATGAGATGAGAAATTTTCTAATACCCCCACACAACTACTATAATTATTATTATTTATTTGCATTGGATCATTCTACAATCTGATGAAATAAACACAGATATAATTTTTCAGGAAACATTTTATCTTCATGTAAACGTCTGCCCATAACAAATATTCTCTGGTGGTAGGATTTTTATGCAGGAATCCGTCTTGGTAGGTTCCACCCCTCCCACCCCAGGATCAGTTATTCTACCATGACACAGTAGTGTGCAACCATTACTGTGTTGCTGTCTGAAGTACACTAAGAGCTAATGTAATTACTGGGCATATGAGACTTAAGAGCTGATGTCTCAGGGTGACGGGAGCTATGTGGTACCACACAAATGTTCTGGATGACACAGCATTGCACTTACCATCAGGTGAATGTTTAGCTCATCTCGCGACTATTGCTATTAAAAAACGTTAATATACTATTTCTATTAATAAACCTCACCTTGTATTTAGCTCATTATTTTGCTGTATTGCTCCTCTTCATCGGAAGTTTTCGCGGGGCACAACGATAGCTGGGCAGCCACATAGCTACTGGACATAATAAAATTAAAGTTACCATTTAAGTTAAAAGTTATTAAATTGTTTCAGATTAAAAGAAGTTTCTGAACGTTGGAACAGATATGGGACAGGGGCTGGTTCGTCTGCGTTAAGCACATTGAGAGGTGTGCGTGCCGTGACCGCCGGACCGGCCCATATCGCATGTTTACTTGAAGACGGATCAATATGCCGCGCTGCTTTCTCCATAATTCCCGACAGACTTGACTTAAGTAAAGCAGATGCTAGCAAGAATGGGGGAAACGGAGGAGGAGGCAGTGGCGGCGGAGGAACTAGTGGAGGAAAACAGGGCGGTAGTAGCGGCGGCTGTGGTTCCAGACAGCAGCCCCGTACTAGAGCCCGTATTATGAGAAATTCGATTCGTGCTGCACCAAGCTCTCAAGGTACCTACGATATCTCATAATAAAAGTAACGTAAAGTTTCAGCCTATAAATGTCCCACTGCTGAGCACAGGCCTCCTCTCATTTTCTGAGTGGGTTTTTGGAGCTAGGAAGAATCCGCCACGCTGCTCCAATGCTGGTTGGCGGACTTCACAAGTACTCGTAATATTTCTATTCCTCGGACATGCAGGTTTCCTCACGATGTTTTCCTTCACCGCTAAGCACGTGGTAAATCAGCACTTAAAATTGTAGAACAATTTTAGAGGTGCTGGCATCGGGGATCGAACCCAGGTTACTCGCTTAATATGAAATTAAAGGCGAGTACTAGGCCCTTGAGCTACCACAGCTCTATATTTCATAATATCATTACCCAATATGTGGTCTGGTGGTAGCCGTGTGGCCGCCACCAGTTAGAGAATCTACCACCCCATCTCCCGTATGTATCGTAATAGTCGGCAGATTGAAAATAAAAACCAGAAGATGGACATGAGCCATCATATCATATTCTTGGATATATAACATGATCATCTTCCTGGAAAATCCAAACAAATTAACTGCGGTTGCCAACACGCTTGCCAACACGCTTGCCAAGCGTGGCAACTATGGCAAAATCCCCCAAATGAGAGAATCAATTTGAAGGCCTATGTTCAGCTGCGGACTAGTGATAGGCTGAAATGATGATGATGGTTACTAATGTAACTTATTTACAAAATATATATATTCTATATAATATAACCTTTTATATATTTAATTTTTTGTTAAATTACTGGAAATTATTATAGGATCTACGAGTCGCGCCACTGGCGTTATAATCGGTGCATCAAGTTCAGGTCGAGTGGTGTCGGTTCCGGCGCCTTTTGTGCCTGAAGACTTGGTTACACAAGCACAAGTAGTCCTTCAAGGCAAGAGCCGTAGTCTCATTATAAGAGAACTACAGGTACGTATTTGAATATACACTTTATGACCGCGTGGCCTAGTGGTCAGAGTACCTGACTTCTAGGCCGCGGGTCCTGGGTTCGAATCCCAGCCGGAGCCAACATTTGTGCTAAAACATAAATTGTTTGTTTTCGGGTCTGGTTGTATTGTGATTATCCCCGTGTTTCTGACACTGCATCCTTGCATATCTCCGATCTTATCGCATAAGCGTTACATCGGGCGCGGGTAGGTTGGGACGAGTAAGTGCCTCTATGTTTGCGCGTACACTTGTGGCACTATAATATCTCCTGCGCAGTTGATGGCTCTCGACTGTAGTCGGAAGTTGTCGCCGTGGTCGAAATCGGCTAGGAGAACATCACATCACATACACTTTATGAATGTGCTGTTTCGTCTAAACTTCATAATATTTATTTGTTTTTTTTTTTATAATTTTAACACATTTGAATTAAATTATAACGTTTTTGTATAGCGAAACTGCCAGAGGATTTCAAAAGAACTAAATAAACAGGAATATCTAACATATAATAAGACTTGTTTTTCTCAATAAAACGATGATAGCAATCAGCACAAAACTAGTTTCTTACTTTTTACTTTATTTTATTTCAAACTTTTCCGCTTAACATTTGATTCGATATCAAAAAGAAGTAAAACCTATTAACTTGATAATAGACTGCTAAAAACATAACCCTTCTTTTTGGCTTCGCCGTAGTCGAGTATCAACTGATCAATAAATTTTTGTGGCCTGCCGCAGTTTTTGGTGCCCCATACTGGGATTTGCCCAGCAGCGACGGTACGTTTTTAATGGCATAAACTGCTCATGCAGAAAATTCCAGACTTCGGGCAACTATCCGTAGGTGAAATAAATATTTGGTGTGTCTACAGGAATCGAACTCGCTACTTGTAGTGTAGAAGTCAATCAGCCACTGTGCCTGTATTGAATTCTTTGATATATTACGTTTCTTTAACATAGCGTACAAATTTGGACGTGAACCTCGCGGTCAACAACTTACTCTCCCGCGACGACGAGGAGGGTGAGGAGCCGGAGGGCGGAGAAGGCGGCGACGGCTACGTGCCAGAAGATCTCATTTCACTGCTAGATGGCGGCTTCCATGCTACCCAGCAGGACCACTCCGTCATCATTGACGCCGACGCGATGTTCTCGGAGGACATCTTCGGGTACGCGGCTATCAGAAGGTACACCTGTCATGCTACGCTCCTCGGCCTCTCCACTGCCCTTAAAGAATTTAGCCCTCAACCCCCAATCTCTAGCACGCTGACAAGCTTACGCAGTTTCCGTTTTATGTATTTTTTTGTGATTGGGTGTTGTTTTCGTGTAGTTGTTGTTTATTTATATGTCCAGATGTAAATGATTACCATACAACATTTCTAAGATTCAGTCGCCTTTATTTATGGCAATTTTAATCATATCACAAATCACATATACACAAAGCCATAATTTATAAACCGAAATAGAGAACTAAATGCATGTCGTTATTTTATTAATAGAGCTATCTGGACATATAGATAGAGGTAAGCAAAAAGCAGCATTTTTAATATATTTATGCATACAGTCGCAATGGCGGAGGCGGGGGTGGTAGCGGCGGGCGGGCTGGCGCCAGTCGCGAAAGCAGCAGTTCCACTCAAGAGCGACCCTCGGAGTTTAGCAGGTGGCGTGAACGACAATATTTTGGGCCGCGTAGGTGGCTTGAGTCCGCTCTTCGGGATACCTCTTGGGATAAGGATGGAGGTAAAGAAGTGGTTTCTTTTGAAAAAAAAAACTTGTTTGTGTAGTAATTGGTATGTTTACTCCTTCATAAATTACCGAAAACGTAAAGAAAGTTAGTAGCAATAGCAAATCTTAGAAAAAAAAAAGAAGGCTAAGCTATTGTCTGTCTTTTTTACATTGTGAACACTTACTTTAATTACATTTTTCTTAGCTTAGTTATTACTTACTGATACTTAATTTTTAACCAACTTAAAAAGATAAGTAGATTCTATTTTCGACTGTATTTATTTATGTATTACACCATGTCTCCGACGAGAGATGCCGTAATATACGTAAGAATAATGTGGTTTATTTATACAGAATTAACCTAACAGGTTTTGATTTATAATTTCTAATTTATATTATTCATTAAATTAATTGTATTTATTTAAATATCGAGAACCATTTCGTTATGTGCGCAGTTTCATTAAATCAATGTAAATTAACTTTTGATCTTGAAGTTGAAAACAAGAAGAAAGATTCAGCAATGGCGGCATCCCCGCTATGGGTATCTGAGGAGCTGGAATACTGGGACAGCAACATTCGCTTTGTTCATATTGCGGCCACCTACAGTGAGCTGATTGCAATCTCCACACATGGACAAATACATCAGTGGCGTTGGGCTGATTCACACCCTTATCAGCGTAATGATGTAAGTTTTTCTTTGCAATATAATAGTTTTTTTTTATCATTGCTAGCACTTAGGAAATATCATAAGCTATTTGTCAATGTAACTTCAGATTAATTGTTTAATGAAAACAGTGATAATGTGATCTGTGGATTTTACATGAATAGGTTCATGAAGTAAAGGAAACTACATACATTATGTATGATTGGTAATACAATTTCTGTATTATTTAATATCCTATATGGACAGCTGCAACTGGAGTTCATTAAACTCGCATTTAACATAAGCGAGTAACATTATTGTTTCTAAAATATAATTGAATCAAAATTGTATTTCTATATCTTCTTCTTCATAATAAAAAGATGTAGGCCTCCCTCAAATTGAGAGGATTTGACATAATGGTCACGCCTGGAAGGCAGATTGGCGATATCAGGGCCAGCTGCTGCTCAATATTAGTTGCATTAATTTAGATCTAGCACAACTGAGATAGTTAAACTGCCATAAATCGGAGACCCTGACATTTTTTTTGTCTTTTGCCTTAGTCGTCTTTTATGACACCCACTGTTGGAATGGGGTGGCAGATTGACTAACGCTGTCACGACACGGCACTTTTACATTTATACCTTTATTGCAGTCCTCTGGTGGCAATGTCGTATATCATCCACGAGGAAACTGGCTTGGAATGATGTCAGGCGAGCGTATCATTAACATAAGCGCTGCAGGTATACGTGTCTCAGTGCTGACTGACACGGGCAGGATAGCCACTTTCCTCGACGAGTCTATTGGTAAGTACTCATCTCAAATAAATTAAAATCTCTTTTAAATAGTTCTTGTTTTAAATTTAACAAATAAAAGATTTTAACTATTATATTCATTTGGTTTAAGGAAAAAATTAACATTACTTTAATAAAATATATATGTTCAATCGCGTGATTAATCATTTATATTTCAGCACATGCCCCTGGCGCTTCACGTTTGGAGCATCCCTTGCAGGCATTCACAGAGTTTGGGAATGAAAAAGCCATATCATTACATGCTTGCTCACTGTACACCGTCGCAAGATTGGAGTCAGGTGCACTCTATTGGTGGTGCGTATTAAATATTAATATAAAATGAGTTCAACTTTTAGCTTTTTATAACTTTAGTTAAATTATTGTTTCGATATGCTTATAATATGGTAGCTTACAACTTTTCACATGATTATCTCGAACTAGTAATAGTCCAGTTGGCCATGTGGAATTAGCCTTCCAAAAAAGAGCCGAACATTTATATGTTTGAGAAACATTCGCCCAAACACGAGCGGTCAATTCTCACAGCTTTTCTCAAAATCCAATACGTAACCAAAGGCGTTGCACCGTCAAAAAGGTCTTAACATTTCTGAAGTACTTTTATGTATCTGAACAGAAGGTCCGTACGATAATATCTCAGAATCGCGCTTCCCTTCCCTGCTTCACTACCTAGCCATCACCTCGTTAAAAGTACCTCGTTCCCGCTACCGACTGCCGACCCGCGATACATTCGCGTACTAACTTTCCCGTCTGTAGGTAATCGTTCAACAAATGCTGTGTCACTCAGATCATTTCTGTGTGGCACCACACTGCACTCAGTTCTTAAATATCATATGCCCAGTAATTACACTAGGTTTTTTATGCAATAAGATTATAGTGTGGCCAAGGGAAGGCGGAACTATTTTGAGCCCTTCAAACCGTAAGAGTACTGCATATTATATGGTAAGTATTAGATAGATAGTAAGTAATAGCTTGTCAGGAACTCTTCTCTTATCGTGAAGCTACACGACAATTCCAATCAAAAATGTATATATCTTCTATGACCGATTTTTTAGTACTTGAATGGATTGAAAAATATAATTCCTGTTCATTTCGGTCTTGGAGTTGCTGAAATATTTATTCTTAACAATATTGAACACACATTTCTTAACACACAAAATTAACATTTTTTTGTGGAAGTTAATAACTTATTAAAAAATATCCTAATTTCAAAAAACCTTTTTACTTTCATAAAGGGTTTTTTGTGTTTAGTCCTGATCAGTTTAAATATGGTATTAATCGGTTCGGAAACAATATATTGCTGTTGAATGGACTCTAATTTTAGAATTCCATAGTAAAAAAAGAAACTTTTAATTTCGTCCTGTCCATATAAAAAAAAATCGATAACATGTGAAGTCTGCCAACACGAACTGGAGCAGCGTGGCGGACATTTTCCGCATCCAAAACCCACTCAGAAATGAGAGGAGGCCTGAGCTCAGCAGTGGGACTATAATAGGCTGTAACTTAATTTTTTTTTTATTATTCCCCACTAAGGAACCGTTCAGTCCGTGGACCTACACGCACTTGGGCGGTTTTTTGTTGTTTTAATGTACTTTGGGTTTTTTCTTAATGCATTGCAAACTATTGTAAACATAGTCTTAATCTACGATATTAATTAAAGTATATTGATTAAAAATTTCATTGTTTTCACCATGTTTCTGCTAGAGACTGTATAGATAAATTAAATTATTTGCCTTAGGGGTGTCCTCCCTCTGGGTCAACGAGCCAGGTTATGGGAGAAACATCGTGCTCGTTCCCGTAAGCAACAACGTGGACACTCTTCTACAGCACCACAAGATCTACAGGCCGGTCAAAGTGTCACAATGAAGAATGCTCCCATGTATCAGCCTGGAGCTATTGGTATGTATCTGTCAATTTTGTATGCCTGGGTGCTTCATATTATATTTTGGCGTATACTTTTTAATGAACAGGCGGCTTAAAAAAATCATTCATGATTATAAAAGTCAACTAAGGAAATGCTTTAAAATATACAGATCGGTGATTGGCCGTTAAGCCGCCGATTAAGGTGTAAAGCATCGGTGACTGCTATCGTTACTTTGCGAGTCCACATTGATCACCTTGGAAGGCGGATTGGCTATTGCAGTACTAGCAAATAAATAAATCATTGTCCAAAATTGCCTGGTGGTGGTATTGCACTCGAGAAGCTGAGAAAGAGTCACCCCAAAAGAAATAAAGCTACCAGTGCTCATTTGGGTAGCTTCCACAAATGTAATGATGATAGACAGACATGGAAAATATTTTTTTTTATATTTTTATATTATTTTTTTTCAAATATTTATTTAGTTTTTGTACTAGTAGTGTCCGAGCTTAGAATAATTTGCGATGGGCTATTGTTGAAAAAAAAAAACAATCGACTGAATCGAAAATTGTGCTATTGCGCATTCGATTGTCCATTAAGTAGTTACTTACCATGATTATTCGAATAATAATCGACAAACTACTAATTGAACTGCTAACTGTACGTACACTGCAAGTAAGTAGTGGCGCACGGACTCAACTACTAATTTGTAGCGAAGCGCAAGCACACCGCACCATCTTTTGTAATTACTTATTTAGTAGTACGAGTATAGTAATAGGTGCACTACGCGACGCTACAAATTAGTAGCTAAAGTTGACACGGTAACCGTGGCAGTCATTGCCGCGCACCGTTAGTCGATAACACTCGACTAACATAGATTGTTATCGATTAGCATCGATTGTTATCGACTTTTATATACTAAACTGAACAATCGACTAATTCGATTCGTTTTAGTAGTAATCGCCCATCGCTAAAATCAATCCTTAATAGTAATTAAATTTCTATTAAGTAGTATAAGATTTTTTCCGGACTTATTATCTATGTATTAATTTTTCTAAGGTTTTAATATGTCGACGGGAGTACCGAAAGTGGGTGTATTGCAAAATGCTGCTTGGAATCTTTCCGACATGTGCCGATTCAAACTTCTGCCGCCGCCACAACTAGACCGCTCCATCTCCGAAAAGGACAAGAGAGATATACAGGTGAATATGTGACTGGACTCATTATATTTACATAACAGAACCACATTGACATTAATTTTTTTTTCAGAATCAATCGCCATTGACTGTGTCATCTGTGAAAGCATCCTCTTCGGGCGGAAGTGGCAAAGACAGTGGTAAGGACAGTAACAAGGATATGGCTGATCGTTTGGATATGCCTCCGCCTCCAAGTCCTGCTTCATCCACTTGCAGTGATACTAGCACATCACACAGTAAGTTTTTATTTACATTAACAATACTTATTAAGTAATTCATTCATTCAAGCAATTCATTGCTTCCATTTAGACCGTCAATATATTCACTGAAATTCTGTACTATGGTTGATTGTAATTTACATATTGATATCTGTAAGTAAATTAAACCTTTTTAATACTTTCCTTCAAAGTTATCACAAATTATAATATAATTTAAATATTTAAACCTATAAGATTTTAAATAATGTAGGTCATTTCATTCTTAAAAGGCGACCCGCAACTGGCTCATTGCCAATTTTTAAAGAGACCTTTTCAGCATAAATATGGTAACGTCTTTTTTCCTATATAAGGAGTAGGCAAAGGCTACACAAGTAGTCAACTTTTCGCCCCCGTGGGAAACGAGACGTAAAGGGTGGTTCGCACCCGTCACCGCCATTTTGGTATGTGTCAAAAAACTGTCTCACCGTTGTGTTCCCACGAGCAGTATAGTGACAGCATTGTATATTATGGTGTTAATCTGCGGGAATAAAGGCTTTCCGAACAATACCTTAGGCGCCTCTTACAACACCTCCGTATGAAAGAGGTAGGTGCTTATCTACTCTGCTGGACACCTTTCGGCTATAGAATATAAAAATAATATGTATGGTTTGGCTTCTAGTGATTATTATTAGTATAAAATTATATCTTTGCAGAACGCGCAAAACGCGTTACCGTCCGTGGCGAAGAAGGTTCGTCAAATGACGGCTCCAAACGTGACGAAGAAGAGTGGCCGCTAAAGGAAGTTGTTTTCCTCGAGGATGTTAAAAGCGTTCCATTAGGTCGAGTGCTAAAAGTTGATGGAGCCTATGCTGCAGTCCGCTTCCCTACAGTGGGCAAAGATGGTAAAGAGATTGTGCCTTCGGCACCCGACGATTGGACGACATTGCTTCAAGATTGCCGTTTGGTGCGCAAAGATGATTTGGTAGCGGTGAAGTGGGGTGCGGGTGGTGCGTCGGGTTCTCGCGGACCAGATTGCTTACAGCGCTCGCCTAGGAAAGTCGCATTACCGCCGGAGTTGCAAGTTATCACTATTGCTGTAAGTGGTTTTGTTTTATGTTGGTTAAATTAATTTATAATTAACAATCATTAATTATTACTAAAACCCAAGATACATAGTTCCGTACAAAAATCACTTTAAAAAGCTTCGATCGATCGAAATATAAAGACAAAGATTACAAATTCCGATTAAATAAACACAAATTTAATCTTATACCCACAATATAAAGTAGCTTTTTAAATGAAATCAACTATCGTTCCACGAAAATTTAAAATTTTTGCTAATTTGACGCAATAAAATTTGAATTAAATAGGGTTTTTTTTTTGTATACCAATGTTAACAATACAAATAACATTATATACCAGAGCCATGGTAACTCAGGCGCCTGGCGTTCGCCTAAAATTTCATGGTCGCTTGGGTGGACCTAGGTGTAATCCCCGGTTTCACAGCACTACTGAATACTGTACGAAAATTGTACTATCCGATTACAGTACTCGAAACAGAAACATCTCGCATTTGTATATTAAAGCAAATAAAATTTATTTTTTATGTAGGTGGACAGTCGCGGTGTTCACGCCGTTGTTCGACGTCCCGGTGGTGCGCTCGCCTATGCTGTATACGCAGTGGGTGCAACTCGCGCCCTCACGGACAGCACATTCCCAACCGACCACACTGCATTGCTTGGACACTCTAATGGCCAGGGCATACTACTTGCCACTGCCGCTGAGGTTCGTATGTGAAGAACAAAAATAAAATACTCATGAAATGATTTCGTTCCAGTGTTTATTGGTTTCTTATACAATTTAAAAGTGAAAACAGTGAGCCCCCTATTAAAACGACTAATTAGTTAGCCAGTTATTCTGCCGTGAAGCAGTAGTGTGCAAGCATTACTGTGTTTCGGTTTGAAGGGCACTGTGAGCTAGCGTAATCACTGGGCATTTGATACTTAAGAACTGATGTCCCAAGGTGACGGGCGCAGTGTGGTGTCACACAGAAATATTCTCGGTTACACAGCATTTGTTGTGGGCGGACGTTGCATTTACCATCAGGTGAACGTGTTGCTCGTTTCGTCACTTTATACAATTAAAAAAAACGACTAATTATTGCCTAAGTATGGTATATATACGATGAAAACAGAAATTTTATGTACAAAATGTAAGATATTTATTTCAAGGGCATGATCATCATGGAACAAAATCGTTATCAATAAATTTATAAAACTATATAGTATTAAACAGTAGTATGTAACTACATACTATAATTATACAATTTCGTCATCTGACATGATTTGAAAACTTAGATCACCACAGTCAGTATCGAGTTACTATTTCAATTCTATTGCTTTCTTTCAAGAAAAAATGCAATAGTAAAGAAAAAATATCAAAAATAAATAAAAGAAAAAAAGTATGGGGAAATTATTTGAATCATGGCATTTTTTTTCGAAATATATTTTGGTAAGAAGAAAATCTATTTAGCATTAGAAGAATGTTGCTGTCACTATATAATTTCGTTTTTAATCATATTGATTCTTATTCATGAAATACTTCATCCATACTACATTCATGGAAGTGAAAGTTGTGCAGAATTCTAAAGTATGCCTGCTACATTGAAAAAGAATGTGACGTGTCGTGGGACACTCGACAAAAGTGAAGCTTTCAACGCTATTATTTATCATAAATATCGGGAATAACTAAATAACATCGCTGGCAGCCGAAATAAACCAGACCAAAAACATTTTATTATAATTTTTTTGTAAAAAAAAATTATCTAAAAAATAAATTAATTTGAACATTGTACATCATAAATGTATATATAGTTAAAAAGTACAACTACAGTAATGCAACATATAAGTAAGTTACCCAGTACTCTGTCTCGCTAACTTACATGGGCGACTACGTGCAGCCCGGGCAATGCGCTCCTCGCGTTGCATCCTCCGTTCGTGATGTTTCACTTTTACTGAATTAGATCCCTAATCCAAACGTGGGTTAAGAAGCTTCGCTTCAATTAACTTGTTGACAATGTTTGGCTTTGTAATTTACGTAATTTAAATTTATTTTACATAATTGAAACAGGGCAGCGAGGCGGTGGTAATGATGGCGGACGGTAACGGCGCGCTGTACCCGATAGCGCGCGACTGCGTGGGCATGGTGCGCGAGCCGCCGCCGCTCAACCTGCCGCCGGCGCGCGCGCTCGCCGCACACGCGCTGCCGCTGCAGCCGCACGGCGCCGCGCACTCGCACCACGCCGCGCTCAAGTCGCAGGTATACTACAATTGTCATAAGGAAGCGGGTGCGCGCAGATTCATTCGAGAATGCGTTCATTCATTCAAGTAGCGCTCCAAATTCTTTCCTAGCTCCCGTGAACATGTAATTTCGTTACGTTAAAGTGTGTTAGACGCAACTAAAAAGAACGCGATACAGCTGCTGGAGAGGCCGTTTGCAGCGCTGTTAACGACTTTTTTACGAAACAGTTGTCATGTACAAATACCTTATTTATATATTATTTACATAATACTTATTGAACATAATTTTCTTATTTTCTTAATCATATGAAAAATATAATAGTAATATAAACACAAAGATGTAGAAATAGTTTGGTAATCAACTCGTTCCCAGGGTTTATTATTATCCAAAAATTATGTAATATTATAATTCTCCCTTTTTATAGAGTCTTCCTAACCCTTATAAGTAAACACCAATCTTTTGTATTATTTGTTACATAAGTAATTTAGATTAATATATTCTACTTAACAGTCATATATTATACTAAAATCCATATAATAAATATACAGGTGGCGCTTATCATAATAGTACCAGAACCACAACTTATGATGCCCCGTGTGCTACGCTGTGATCTCGACGGAGTACGCCAGTTACTACATTTGCTGGAATCTGATAACAATAGTAAGTACCAACATGAATATTAGCCTGCAAACAGCCCATTGTAGGTCATAGGGTTATCGCAAGTTGGAAGGATTTGATGTAGTCATCTAATTTTAAGGACGGATTAGCGGTCGTAGTACCAGACGACATGTCCCACCCTATCAGCTTTTACAACTAATTGAATGCATAAGAAATAATGTCACCTTTTAAAACTTACTCCATTTATCCTAAAAATAATAATTTAATATCATTTAACAGTTAACCTTTAATAAGTTACACAATATTTACTCTCACATATATGGACTTTCTGAAATGAATTCCTTCTAAAAGCGGCTTCACAGAAAGTGGATCTGGACGAGTTCGGACGGTCCACAAAAAATGAGATCGACTTCACCTTGACGACCAAACGACAGTTGTTCGATGATGTCGCTAGGGTGAAAACCAGCAATGATCACCGATTGGTAAGAGGGGCCCCATTGAACCTGAACGTAAATCTGGAGAGGTATTGTCTGGTGAAGTCCACGCTCCGTCCATCCAGTGCCCTTATCCAAAACCACGAGGGCTTCTCACTCGAATTGCGTTATCGTTTTTTAATTCCTAGATAGTAGCGTTAAAGTGGATGATATAAACGAGAGATTCGTTGAAACTGTCCATGCGGTGGGGGCATTATTTTGCACAGAGAAGATCGAAAAAATCTCTGATGACACTTAATCTCATGGAGGCTATGCGTAAAATGAAGCTACAGTCCTCAACTGACTACAGTCGTCAGCATATAGGCAACTGAATAGACTGATCTCTCAAAGTATGCGGCGAGACCTACGCAACTTCAATGCAGCCTTTATTGAGGAAGCGATAGTTCGTAACCAAGGTTCCAAGGTCTTGGTCAGGTATCTGTCAGCCGGAAAAAACCAATTGACTAAGCTCTAGACTCAGCTCTAGGATTAGTAAGCTGAAGTGGCATTGAGCCGAGTGGCGAGAACCGATAACCGATAAATAAGGAGGTTTTCGAGTGGCAACCTCGTACCGTTAAGCGACCCCACCACTAGATGGAGCGACGACCTGCACAGCTTTACGTAAAGTCGATGGATGCAGGTGGCTCAAGATCATGTTTTGTGGCAATCTATGGGTGAAGCCTATGTTCAGCAGTGGACTAGTGATAGGCTGAAATGATGATGATGGATGATATAATATCAAAATAAACTTAATCGCCATGTATATTCCGTGTATGCCATGTTACACTTGCAAACTTTTTAGACAAAACTCCTTTCTTACAGAACAACAAGTACTGTCTATTCTCCAAGAGCGCTGTGACGGCAACAGAAATATATTACATGCTTGTGTACACATGTGTGCACCTACTTCTAACAAGGAACCTGATATTGGTGAGTACAGAACTATCTCAGATATTATGATAATACCAAACCAAATAAATAAAATAAACCAAATAAATTCCATGGCAATTTTCCATAATGTGCAAATTTTATATAAAAGCTTCAATCATTTTTAAAATAGATCCATAACAATCATATTGATTTTATTTTGACTTCGGAATTTGTAAACTAATTAGACCATAGAACTACTTAAAAAACATTAAAGTAAGTTGTAGTAAAAGCACAAAATACGACTATCACAGACAGTTTTATGTGTATGATATTTTTAAACGATGCCCCACTAGGATTTCTCCTGTATCGCGGGTGCGTTTTATTGACATAACACAACCAGACCTGAAAACCAACAATTTGTGTTTTCGGATTACGATCAAATACTTTGAATTAACGTCTTCCAACGTGTTTCATACATAAAAAAAAACATTAAAGCTTACTTTTCTCTGTATAGCAATAGCTTGAAGCTAAAAACACCGTAAAAAATATGGTGTGAATTTATTGGTTTTTTACAATATTTTTATCTTTTTTTTCTCTGTTTTTAATATCGTTATACGTAATAGCTTTTAAAAACCATGATAAAAAATTATTTTACAGTTCTAATTCAGAAAGCAAATAGAATTTGTCTAATATTATGTTCAAGCCACAGCCTATGAACTGAAAACTTTTTCTTCTTTTTTAGTAATATTGTTATACTATGAGTCTGCAAACACTAAAATAATTGGTCTTTGTTATAGTAGAAAATTCATCGATGCCGAACATACCCAGCGGCACAGGCGGCGGTGGAGCAAATTCCGAAGAAACTGTTCCAGCTATATCTTGGCCCCCAGAAACTTTTGAGGCATCTGGTGATGAAGATAGTTTGATGGGACTTACAAACAACAGGTTAGTAAATCTACACAAGTTGTAGTAAAAACAAATATAAATGTTATTTTGTAGTTACACGGTTAAAGTTTTATAGAAATATAAAGTGAAAATTATTAAAAGAATTCTGGTTCTTTATATGGTATAGTTTACACGTTTACCTATTTAATGTAATTTATGCCTAGCAAAATATCAAGTGGAGGTGCTAATGGCGCTGGAGCCGTGAGTGCGGATCCTGCTGAGCGACGTGGAAACGCTTTGACCGCGTTGCGTGCGTTATGCGAAAGCTCTATCCTGCAACCCTTCCTCATGCAATTACTCACCGCTAAGTAAGTTAAAGTATATATATTTTTTTGCCACCCAAGGTAAGTAAATACTTTATTTTATAGATAAATTACAATTTTTCATTGTTAATTTATTCGTGTCGTGGCAGCATAAGAAACTAACAAGACATCGCATTGTAGTGGTTGCCATAAGAGTCTATGAAGAGAAAAGCCTAAAAAATGTCATCCGGCGTTGGTGGAATAAGAGTGTCAGAAAATTCTAGATGAAAACACAGACTGCTTCTACTCTAAACTTCGAGGTGTCTAGCCGCAGTTATAAATCCGCTAGTCACAGGGTAATTACGGCTAATGCTTCGATCTTGAAACAGGTCAAAGAGTAATAGTGCTTGTGAAAGATGTTGAATGTCCTGATACATGAAAAATATGTCAAAGCATGCCATGCTGTAATCTTTTTATGGAATTTATCATGGATGCGATTGACTGTGAATGTACATGTACACGCAATACATCCCGATGTTATATAATATGTAGGCCATACAAATATTTGTACCGTTCAGGAGTCGAACCCTCGACTGATAGTGCAAAAGAAAATAATCGTGCTTATATTTATTTTGTTAAAACCTCACAGTATAGTTAACCAAAAAGCATTTCACGTTACCAGAAATACACAGCAAGAAATTACATTTATCTGATATTCAAAAATTAAATTCTTGGATACTTTATCAATTCTAAATAAACAAGTTTTATTAAGTAGATAAAGCATTTTATTGTAGATAAGTGTTCGTCAGAGTAGAATAGCACCGAGGTGAGGTAAGAGGCGACACCTATTGTACGTATTTTATGGATAGCCTTTGAATAATAATACCATGTTATGCAATGCTGTTACTACATTGCCCGTGGGAAGGCAATGGGGAGTATGAATTTTTTGACTCGTACCAAAATGGCGGCGATGTGGTTCTCCACCCGTCAGCTATCGTTTCCCGCGGTGTCGAAGTGGGGGCTACGGGTGTAGTCATGCCTTATATGGGAAAAGGGCGTGACTGTATTAAAACATTTTAGTAAGTAAACTAAATTTTTTGTAGTTTAGTATTAACATTTTATATTTTGTGTTAGGGATGGAATGGGTCAGACTCCGTTGATGGCGGCAGTTGCGGAGCGTGCGTACCGCGCGGCGCTCGTACTTCTGGACGCGATACGCTCGTGTCCTGAAACTGATGAAACCCAGCGGTCAGCAGCTATTTTCCCGCCAAATGCACACCCAGATCATTCACCTCTGCTGGTGCTGTGTTGCAACGATACGTGCAGTTTCACGTGGACTGGCCAGGAACATATTAATCAGGTACCTAATACGACTCTTTGTATTCCGTTGATAATCTTTTCCTACTACTATAATAAAGCTGGAGAGTTTGTACGTTAGAACGAGCTAATGTCAAAATACTGTTTCAATTTAAAAAATATTTTTGTCATAAGAAAGCCGTTTTGTTAAGGAACTTTATAGGCTATAAAACTTCATGCTTCTGCCTCAATGAGCCGCATGTTGAGAACGTAACATTACCGATAATTACCGAATTATGAATGCTCATGTCAGCGAGGTACCATACCGAAATCATATGTTGTCGCTTTATTTTACGCGGGTGAGACCGCGGGGCACATTAATATACTCAATAAAGTATAACAAGATGACAAACAGGAATTCACAAACGGCAAACTAATATATTTATTTAAGTTATAAAAGGCAAACTAATATTTTTTAAGAACTATAATAAAGTAATGCTATTATATAAGGATTACGTTTACACTCGTTACAAATTAACTCGTATTACAACAGATTTGATAGACCACAAACCCTTGCAAAATCGGTGCGATTACTACCGATGATGATTCGCGAGGCTATTGAAATTAAAAAACATCCTAATTTCTATAGGGAAGATGGTTGGGTACTACCACCGGTTTGGGATCCTATTATTAATATAATTAAATCAAAATCATGGCATACCACTACAAGACTTCAATACACAGTAAGCTCTTTGTGCATAGATCAGAATAAAATTAATAATTAAAAGCTGAAGGAACCCTAGGTAACTATGACATCAATACATTTGTCACCTCTGTCGTCCTGTGACCACGAGTGCTGTAAAGCGATCGAAACGTCGGGGTATAAATAGTAAATAATACGCGACAAAATCCGTACAATATAGCTTAACTTAAATGATTAAGTTTAACCAATAGAATAAAATCACAAGTTAAAATTTATTATTGGCTACCATACTGCATTACAGTATATATATAAATATATGTAAGTATAAATATACATCGGATATCACATCTTTAAATAATTACTTAATACTCTACCTGTTATTTCACTGATCCATACAGTATAATAACAGGTGGATTTAATTAATTAAGGATGTAATCCAACACCTAATTCTGAAGAAAGACTTCTATTACAACTGTTGTAACATTCTTTGAACATGTTTTATTGTCAGTTTGGTAAAGGTATATCAAGCCTCACTTTAATATCACAATGAACATAAACATTTGACAACTGCCATTGGATGATCATATAGTATTTTCTATTCCAGTAATATGTTAATTTATGTATTTAAATTAAACTTTTTCTTGTTTGCTTTCATTGACTTGCTTTATTTTTTCAGGACATTTTTGAATGCAAGACTTGTGGACTTACCGGATCCCTCTGCTGCTGCACAGAATGTGCTAAGGTCCAGATTTTTTTAAATATATATATATATATATATATATATATATATATATATATATGCATTTGTAATCCTACAGTGACATACAACTTAATACTTTTAAATCCACAGGTTTGCCACAAAGGTCATGATTGCAAATTGAAGCGTACATCACCTACGGCTTATTGCGACTGTTGGGAGAAGTGTCGATGCAAAGCTCTGGTGGGAGGCAATTGGGCTGCAAGATGTGACTTGTTAGCAAGACTCGCCAGGGACACTCAATTAGCTACACATTTTAACTCTAGGTATAATTATTAATAATTTTAAAAACGTAATACGTTGTTCAATAAACAATAGCTGTACAATGTTATCAGAGTATGTATTCTATTCATATTTATCTGTAAAAACTTAAGATTCTGTGTGCAAGCCCTATAGCAATATAAAAAAATTCCATTGGCTTGAACATTAAGTGCCAGTCTCGGAGACGAGAAGACCGCAACAATTTATGTGTAGTTTGAACGGTTTTTTGGTCTTGTTGGTCTCTTGTTTTGCAATGACATTTTAGTTTCATTTCAATAGTATTTCAGTTAGTGGGAATCGAAAGTACAACCGTTTTACTGCCTCAACTCTTTGCTTTGATGTTTGCTTGGATTTTATCTTTCTGATAATATTCTTTCTGGTAATCATCTGCTCAATATGTGATGTTTCTTCATAAGCCAGCTCGTTTGTCACTCTTACTTACGTGAGGGAAATATAATTTATACCAAAGCATCCTCTTACACAGTGATGACGAACCTATGAGCCGCGGGTCAGACACTAGCCCACGCAGGGTTTTTAAATAACCCACACAATTTGATGACCGCGTGGATTAGTGGTCAGTCCACCTGACTTCTACGCCGGTGTACCGGTCCTGGGTTCGAATCCCAGTCGGAGCAAACATTTGTGTAAAATCAAAAATTGTTGGTTTTCGGGTCCGGTTGTGTGCGTGTGAAATTTATGTCTGTAAAACGCTTCTACGATGCGATATACTCTATATGATACCCTAATGCTATTAAAAATTATGAACAAAATTTGACCCACTTCTTAAGAAGGTTCGCCATCTATCGCCGGCTCTAATGTGATATATTCCCAGGGGCGAGTCGATCCTGCTGTTCCTGGTGCAGACGGTGGGGCGGCAGGCGGTGGAGCAGCGGCAGTTCCGCGCGGGCGGCGGCCGGGGCCGCGGGCCGCGCAAGCAGCCCGGCTCCGACGCCGAGGTCGACGCACCCGATCACGACCTCGAGCCGCCGCGCTTCGCGAGGCGCGCTCTGCTGCACTTGCTCGGTTTCGTTACTTTCGCACTTTTGACAACAACTTCCAATCATTTAAAATTTCACTAGGGCTCACATATAAAATGAACGCAATTGGTTGGCTATAAGTCAATGAAATCATTGATTAAAAGCGTGTCTTTATTTTAAAGAAATAGATGATATTTTTCTATAAAGATAATCTAAATATCACTAGAAACTAGGAGTTTTAATGTTAGAACCGTGTGAGAAACCATTTAAAAATAAATTCCTTTTCATTTCCGTCAGTAGGTAACTTGACATTATTTAAAATTAACAATGTCACGGAATTTCAATATATCTGAAAGGGCAGAAATAATTCCATAACACAGATTGGGACATAACGTAGTACAATTTCAAGAGAATTAAATACATCACGTTTCACTGTACAAATTTGGATTACCCGAGAAGTCGAAGAAGACAATCTCCAACATCACAGGTGAAGTGATATAAGATATGCTTACTGGTAGGATTCCTTTGCAGAAATCCGTCTAGGTAGGTACACCCCCAGGGCCAGTTATTTGCCGGGAAGTAGTAGTGTGCAAACATTACTGTGTTTCGGTTTGAAGGGCACTGTGAGCTAGCGTAATCACTGGGCATATGAGACTTAAGAACTTATGTCTCAGGGTGATGGGCGCAGTGTGGTATCACACAGAAATTGTCTGGGTGACACAGCATTTGTTATGAGCAGACGTTGCACTTAGCATTAGGTGAATGTTTTGCTCGTTTCATCACTTTATCGAATAAAAAATAAAAAATAAAGTGATCGACGTCCTAAAGTAACGAGCACGCAAGGGAAATAATGAGACGTGTATGAAGAAAACAGCTTTACACCTACGGCCCATTCTGCAAAACTATTTGACGTCAGTGCTGAAATTATTCGCCCCCTTGGCACGGGACGGGGTTGCTCTACAGGCGTAATGCTAAAAAAGATTATTATGAGCCAACCGACCCGGACCATATACCCTGAAAACGGGCTTCCCCAATTTTATTATTTACAAGACAACTGTCGATTACATACGGCTAGGATAACCCGCGACTGGTTCCAAAGACACCAATACATTTGTTTGGCTAATACTGTATCGATACGTATTACTAATTCAATATTCTATTATCATTCATCAGAAAATGTTTCTAATTTTATGCTGATAATTATAGTCCTGAAGTTATTATAAAGGATATATTAGAAAGGAATATCGGTTTTTTGTATCTTTTTGTATATTTTTTACATACATACATACATACATACAGTCACACCTCTTTCCCATAGGGGTAGGCAGAGGCTACTTTCATGCTTCTACTGCCAGACCCAGCATTCACTACCATACATAAGTGTGGGGACCAGAACTCCCCTATGTACAGCCAGTCGTCATCGTGATCATCGGCGTATAGGAGGCATTTGACGGTCAAATCATTCATTCTTAATCCAAACACACTCTCTTTCAAATCTTTTAAGCAATTGTCTATGAATAGGTTAAACAGCCACGGCGAAGCCACATATCCCTGTCTAACACCTTTTTCGATGTTAAACCAGTCTGTGTAAGCCCCGTTTACCCTGACACAAGCACTGGAATCCTTATAGAGTGATTTCAGTGCTCGTATCAAGCTGCCGTTCACCCCATACATATGCAATGTCGACCACAATTCAGTCCTTACTACCCTATCATAGGCCTTTTCCAAGTCCACGAATGCGCAATGGACCTTTTGACTTTGAGTCAAGAATTTTTCGGCTATGCTTCGTAAGGAAAAGACCTGATCCATGCATCCCATTCCTCTCCTGAATCCCGCTTGTACATCCCATATCTTCTCTTCAGTTTCATTCATCACTCTCTTAATCAAAACCTTTGCATACAGTTTGCCGACGATACTGAGCAAGCTAATGCCTCGGTAGTTTTTGCAGTCTTGCTGCGACCCTTTTCCTTTGTAAAGCGGTACGATAACGGCCTTACACCAGTCTACTGGTACGTTGCCGCTCCTCCAGCAAAGGTTAAAAAGGCGGTACAGCTGATTAGCTACCACGCCCTGTCCAGCTTTTAGCATCTCAATCGTAATTTTATCATACCCTGCACCTTTCCCAATTTCATACTATTCATCGCTTCCACAATCTCTTCCATACTAATATCTCTTTCATCGCAACCTTCATTCATGTCCCCAGATGGGGCCTGTGCTCGTATATATTCTTTCTCAAATAAGCTTTCGAAATATTCCTTCCATGTCTTTAGAATGCTTTCCTCACCTCTCACAATACTTCCATCCTGGTTTCTGTTGCGAGGTCGTATTTTGACCTCTGGCTGTTCTTATGGACTTCCAGAAAAACTTAATGTTGTTCTGAAAGTCGTCAGATAACCTCGTATCAAATTCATCTCTATCATTCTCTTTCTTTCTTCTCACAACCTCTTTTGCCACACTTTTTAACCTGTTATACTCACTCCTTGCCATGCTTACGTCCTCATTCGTTGCTTTTTGCATTCTTTGATTGGCTCTTGTAGCCAACCAGTCCAGCCAAGCTTTCTTCTTCTCGGACACTGCCTTTTGAACCTCTACACACACAGTCTTTAACTTACACCCTTTTCTTCTTTTACTTACACCACACACTTCAATAGCAACTTCCACAATTCCTTGCTTAAACGGCTTCCATACTTTTTCAACCTCACATTCCTCATTTAAAGTATCAAACTGCTTGGTCAGTTTACTAACAAATTCTTCTCTCACCTCTTTCTCTTGCAAATTCTCAACTTTTATGCGCTCTAGTACACTAATAGGTTCATGCACACGATGCCGCCATCGCTTAAAGAGCCCTCTTAGTCGGCTTAACGCCAGAAAGTGGTCTGTGTTAATGCCGACACCGCGGCATGCCCGAGTGTCTAGCACTTTCTTTCTCAGTCTTTCATCCACAATCACAAAATCAATCATACTTCTCAGGTTCCCTTCTTCTCTAGTATACAAGTGGATCTTTTTGTGGTCAAACATTGTGTTTGTTACCACAAGATTCCACTCCAAACACACTTCAAGCAGACTTTCCCCATTTTCATTCACTCTATCATCGCCGAACCTTCCTACCACACTCTCATATCCATCACGCTTCACTCCCACCCACCCATTAAAATCGCCTAGCATTATGATCCTTTCATTTTTGTTGCATTTGTTCAAAAGATCTTTCACGCTATCCTTAAACTCCTGTCTCTCAATTTGGACTTTTGAAGAGCGGTTCCAACTCGCATCTTGTGGAGCATAAACTGCCAATATAAAGCATGTAAATACGATGTTATCTAAAACCTATACTTATAACATCGTATTTACATTATTATATTGCATAATATTACCCTTTCGGATATATTTAAATTAAGTGACATTTTAAATTTTAATAAATACTTTTTAATTGATTTTTTTTAATCGTCTTTTATTTATATGACTAAAATAATAAGAAAATACGCTAAACGCGCTAGAACAAGATGCAACAACAAATACTATTTCGTATGGTATCGTGGATTACACGGTGGTGTGTGCTTTAACAATGAATATGCACGCGGTGACATGACAGCTCTTAGTTTAATAAACGCGGAATACAGTAACTTACACGTCACTGACGTCATGCAGTGGTGACAGGAGTATCTAACTGTCACATTAATATGTGATGTGCAAACGAAATTCATCCTAAGGGTGGTAAAACAATTATGTGGTCGACTTTACTTCTATTTTATATATATGTATAATTTAACAGGCGACTGGGCGGCAGTAGAGGCGGCGGTGATGTGCGGAGCGAGCTGCGGGGACGGCGACTCCCGCCCCGGCAGCCCGTCGCTGCACCAGTCCGGCACCACGCTGCTCGACAAGTTCACACACGCTCTCATCGTCAAATGCACCAACGATGTAAGTAGAACATGTGTTTCATCGTCACATTATAGACGATGCAAAATGGCCATTATATTGACGTAAAAGAAAAGCTAATGAAGAAAATAATTTTAATTTATTATTAAATTGTATTGTAAGTAGGCAAAATTTTGTCAATATAATTATTAAAGAGCCGTGGTAGCTCAGGGGCTAGGCGCTCGCTTTAAATTTCATAGTACGCGAGTGACCTGGGTTCGATTCCCGGTGCCGGCACCACTAAAATTGTTAATTGCAATTTATAGTGCTGATTTACCACGTGCTCGGCGGTGAAGTAAAACATCGTGAGGAAACCTGCATCTCTGAGGAATAAAAAAATATTTCGAAGACATGTAGTCATGAAGACATGAAGTCCGCCAACCCGCATTGGAGCAGAATGGCGGATTCTTCCTAGCTCCAAAACCCTCTCAGAAATGAGAGGCCTGTGCTCAGTAGTGGGACATTTATAGGCTGAAACTTTTACTTTTTTTTATAATTATTATCATCATTAACTTGAATTTTCTACAAATTAAGATCAACTCTGCAATGAAATTGAAACTAGCAACAAAATCAAATAATGTTTATTCAACTTCATAATCTTTATTATTATAGCCGTCATTAGTCCACTGTTGAACATAAGCCTCCCCCATAGATTGCTGCAAAACCGTGCTGGTCTTCTGCCGGTACGAGGTTGCCACTCTGGGGGAACCTTACTTTGGCAACAGTTTTGGTTCGACGAGCTATATGGCAGGCCCACTGCCACTTCAGCTTGCGAATCCTTAGGGCTACGTCGGTTACTCTAGTTCTGTGCTGACATTATCCTTACCTTGGCATAAACCTTTCCATACCTCGATAAGCGACTTTGAACTTCATAGTACAGCCTGCAGTTTGAATATTAAAAAGTTTTGATAATTTGTTCCTATAATCTAAACTAGTTAAATGTAATAAATAATAAATAAAATGTTTTTATCTGCATGAAAGTGCAGATCATTGATTATAATCGATGAATTACATCTCGAAATTGTTACTCCACTTAATAAGCTGTAAGTTTGATAAATCATCTTGCTATGTTTTAACTTATTTTGTAATCAAGAGATTAGAACAGTATTAAAAAAAATTTATGCGTTATTGATAAAAGTAATTCATAATCGCCTTCATTTCAGATGCTTGATACACTGTTGCACACTCTAATAAGGGAACAACAGAATGACTCGATACCAGGACGCGCGGAGCGTGCCCGCGAAGTGGCACGTCGATTTGTGCGTTCCGTTGCTAGAATTTTCGTTATTTTTAGCGTCGAAATGGCCCCAGGCGCGGCGAAAAAAAAAGGGTAAGCTAGCTTGTTGGACATTGAATATTTACTTATAGTTACTGTTTATATATTCTATTTTTATTACACGTATTTCCAAAAGTTATGTTAAAGCATGCCAATTATAAGTCTAATGCTGTTATTTCAATATCAAATGGTTATTGAATATTATTATGCTTTAAATTATTAGATTTTAATAATGTTTATAAGTTTTTGATTTTATAGGCCTCCAAAATATATTCTTACACATCACGTTTCTTTCATAGGCCTTTGTCAATAACATCTTCGTTAGTCCGCTGCCGTCGTGTGTTCGCGGCTTTAGTAGCTCTCGCTGTGGAAGAACTTGTGGAGGCAGCGGACGCGCTACTTGCCCCGGTCCGTCTTGGTGTGGTGCGACCGACTGCTCCTTTTCCACTCGCGACAACTTACGTAGATCTTGTCAATGGCAGTGAAGACTTATTCGGAGTTGAACCTCTATCTACAGGCCATTCACGACTTGCACATACGCGCCGGTATGTAAATTTTTTTTTTCTTCGAATATATTTAGTTATCATGACTATTCACATTTTTATAAATTACAAAGTCCACAAAAATATTGAAGTAGTTAAAGAAACCAATTTTTACTGTGTGTTTTTATAACTACCGTTCTGTTAATTTTCATTTGGTAACCTGTATAATTGTGATTCGGCCTTCCTCTGACGTCAAAGCTGAGGATGCTCAGTTTTATATTAAAATGACTGTAAATTATAAGTGATTGTGTTTTATACTAAAATTTGTATTTTCATAAACAGGGAATCAAACACTGGCGGTGGCCGTGGGGCGGCTACCGGTGGTGCGTCCATGGGTAGCTCTACGCTGGCCCCGGACCGCTCGTCGACGCCCGTGGCCACGGAGTACGCGGATGACGTAGCGGGCGAGGCCCTCGGCGGAGATGACGACGCCTCCGAGACTGACGAGCCCAACGTTCCAGCACCGGTCACCGCTCCCGATGCGCAGCACGATGACCCTATGGGTGAAAGGTAGTCTCATGTGGTCTATGATTATAATAAAATAAATAATTCGTATTCGTTTTCACTTTGGATATCTTACGTATCTCTTTTATAGCACTTTAGTTGTATTATTTATTTATATCATTGTGTCATTTTCACTTTGTTGGCTTATTTTATGAGCAAGCAACAACCATTTATAATTACGGTTTGAATGTTAGGGGACAAGAACAACATGTGGTGGTTGAAAATGGAACTGAACGCGCTGAGGGTGGTGAGAGCGAAAGTGAACTAGATCTACTGGCTGAAGTGGAAACAGAAAGTGACTCTGATGACCAAGACAACGCCGAATCTGCGCAACGAAGTGTACAAACTGGCGCTACGCAGGGTTCCGATGCCGGTATGTGGATTACAGTACCAATATGTGATGTAATTTAGTTATTGTTTACTTCCATTACTACTTTTTGTTTTAATTTATCACTCTTAAGTTACGATTTAGTTTACTGTTGATCAGGTATCATCTCAAGTTTACTTAAAGTATGGTTTTCAAAACGAATTTTTTTTTCTTTGTTTGTGGTGAAACAAATAATACCGTGACACTAATTTGAGATTCAAAGGAGAATGAACGAGAAGTCACAATATGTGCTTGAGGACATCGTGATGCGCCGCGGATTTATCATCAGGCAACTGGAATCCGCATCGCCTCTAGCTGTTAGAAATGTTAAAACAAATAAACGCCGCAACAGGTATAGCATCGCTGCTAATGTATCCAGAGGACGAGAGCGGCGACTCGACGCAGCCGGAGGACGAGGACTCGGAGGCGGGCGAGACCGACGAGCAAGACGGCGAGGCCGAGCCACCGCTGCACGACGGCGAGCCGCTCGAGAGACGCACCGCGCCGCCCGCCCGGCCCAACCTCGCGCCGCACTCCATGCAGTGGGCCATACGGTATGATTTCTTTTTTTTTTTGGGCAAAAGTGGCGAGATGAGCAAAACGTCCACCTGGTGTTAAGTGCAACGTCTCCCCGAAACAAATGCTGAGTCATCTCTGAAACGTCCTAGTCCCATATGCCTATTTATACAAGGATGGATCAAAAAGTAGTGAGAACGACATACTCCTTGGTAAGAAAATAAATAAATACTGGCAGGCATAGCTCAGACACATATTTGTAATATTAATAAAGAAAGATTCTCTTTTGTTTTTTTCTGAATGTAGTCATTTGTTTTCTTCGTGTCAAAACGTGTTCTCGAAAATGGAGAAAAACGAAGTGCGAGCCGTTATTAAATACCTCTGTTTAAAAAAGTTGACGCAAGTGATTCATTGCAATTTGGAGACAACATTAGGAGAGTCTGCTCCACCGTATTCCACTGTCGCAAGGTGGGCTTCTCAATTTCGAGTAGGGAGAACGAGCACGGAAGACGAACATCGTTGCGGACCGTCCATCGACGTCAGTCACCCAAGAAAATGTTGCGAAAGTCGAGAAAATTCGAAGAGCGGTCGAAGAGTTACCATCCGATAACTAATTCAAGAAACGGGCATTTCATATGGAAGTATTCAATCCATATTGAAACAATCTTTGAATGTGAGAAAAGTCTCCGCCAGATGGGTGCCGAGAATGTTAATCGACAGTCAGAAACAAAATCGACTTGACATTTCGAAGATATTGTTGGACAAGTTTCAAGAAGATTCTGTAAAACTTTTTGTCTCGTTTCGTAACAATGGACGAAACATGAGTCCATAATTTTGATCCCGAGACAAAACAGCAATCTTCGCAATGGAAACGGCCATCATCCCCGACCCCGAAGAAGTTTCGTGCCGTGGCATCGGCTGGCAATGTTATAGCCTCAATATTTTGGGACTCAGAAGGGATATTGTTGATTGATTACCTAGAGCGTGGAACCACTATTACAGGCCAATATTATGCAGCTTTAATTCCCAAGTTGAGGAATGCCATCAAAGAGTGCTGCGTGCTGTTTTATCACGACAACGCACCCGCGCACAGGTCGGCAGTTACGATGGCTGCCATTCAGCAAGCTGGCTTCGAATTGGTTGACCACCCCCCCTTATTCACCAGATCTGGCGCCTAGCGATTTTTATCTGTTCCCCAAATTGAAAGAATACTTAAGGAGAAACAGGTACGAAGACGATAACAAGGTGATGGATGCCGTGGAGAGCTTTTTGCAGGACCAAGACAAAACTTTTTTTGAAAGGGATTGAAGCCTTGGAAAAGCGCTGGACTCGGTATGTAGAGAGACTCGGAGACTATGTAGAAATATAAATTATTAAGTTATCAATAGTCATTATATCTCATTATCACTACTTTTTAATCACTCCTCGTATATGCAGTTTGCACTAGCTATCAGTGACTTTCAGACCGAAACACAGAACAGTTTGAACACTACTGCTCCCTTACCTAGATGGATTCCTGCATAGGAATCCTTCCACCAGTAAATATGTATGTTACAGTAACATTTACAGCATGATCAGTATTTTAGCGTAGATTCTTGCTAAGCTGTACTGAATTTTAACAGCACTGTCATTTATAGTAGCTGATGATCGAAAAATCTTTGTGATTTTTTTTTAAATAAACTTCCTTACACTTACGCTCCTTTATCGTAAGTGCGCTTTAAAGACAAATTCCACATACACAAACAGACCAGACCCGGATCAACAGTCTGTCGGACATAAAAAAAATTGTCGCTTGCGGGTACTAAACTCGCCAACAATACTAAACGCAGAAGCCAATTTAGCCACTGCGTCAAATGCTGTCATATGTTAAAAATATCTATCAGCATTGAAATAGTCTAGTTGTGAAGCTCGTAACTTAAGTGGTTTAAAAATCTCATCGCAGTTTAAATAAAGGGTTAATTGTATTTTTAACGTTATGCAGCTACGTCACGCTGTTATAACTCTTACGCCAATTTTTTTTTATTTGCCTGCCAGTCAGTGACGCCGGACAGTGACCGGTTACACTACAGCCAGTCAAGTGTCATTTCGTCGTCAAGACGGAGGAGCACCGTCACGAAATTCGTACCATACTTCGCAAAATACTTGCAGTTATTGTGAGCAAATAAAACAAGACGTTTAATTTCAACTCAATGAACCATTTTATTAAATGGGCTTTTAGTATCCCATAGACATACGTGAGTTATATATTCGTTTACAAACTTTACATTCGTTTCCTCAGACCATCTCGATCTTATTTGAGCCTATTTCAAAACAAGTCTGTCTGAAATATTTACATGTGTCTATGCGCATCTGCTCATCCGTCCTCTGTAGACATCATATTTATGCACTGTACTTCATTGCACTGTTTACACGTCAGTCAGTCAGTCAGACACGCCAGTGGCGAGTAAATCGCCGCGCGGGGCTGAGCGAAAAGATAGAAAGTGATTCCATTCCGATCTACTGGAAAGGCAGCTTGTAAGCCAGCTTAACTCGCCACCGTCCGATCGGTTTTCGCTACTGTCCCTACCAACAGTACTTATTGACTTTGCTAAAAACTTGGCCTGTAATGTAAACCGGGCATAATACAAACACCACAGGTCCCGCGAGACGTCCCGCGGTACGACCAGCAGCACGGGCGGCGTCCGCCTGACGGGCGGCTCGTCGCTGGTGTTCATTGACCCCGCGTCGCTGCGCCGCTCGGCTGCCGCAGCCGCCGCCGGCGCGCACGACCCGCACTCCACCTCCACCACCGCTTCCTTCCTAGCTCGGGCCTTCGGTAAGTACACGACCTGCCATTGACCTGCACCCTTAGTTCCCAAAGTGGTCCGGTGGACCTCCAGGGGTCCACGGGAGACTCGGCAGGGGTCTACGTTGGCGTGACAAAAATAATATGGGTAAGTTAGTTATAGGAGGTCCTGCAGGGGGTCCACCGGAACCAGCTAAATTTTGAAAGTGCTCTATGAGAAAAAAAAGTCTGGGAACCTCTGACCAACACTATCTATTCCTTTTGATTTTTTTTTGTGAATTTACGTATGTGTAATAAATTTCATCTGTCCAGTCTACTAATCACTAAGTCTATATGTATTAGAAATAATGTATGTGTAAGAATAATTCTGTACCACAGAGGTATACAAATGTAACTAGCATTGTGAAAATTTGATTTTCATGCAGATGAGATCGGAAGAACTAGCTCTACATGTTGGTATAAAGCATTATCTGTTAGGTGAAATATTTTCAAAAACAGCTAATCTGATACGAAATTATCTGCGTAGACTTTTAAGTAGATAAACTGCTGTGCTCAATGTAAAATTTGAATTTTGGCGCTTAATACCGTTTACCACTGAGGTACACAATTATAGTAAAATATGTATTATCCAAAAAAATTCAGATATGAAGAAACAAAGATTTAATTCCCGTATAACTATATCTGTGCCAATTTAATTTTTGATTATAAGTTAGCAGACTGAAACAGAAGACACATCTCTTTTTTTATGTATTTAAATTTTCATGTAATTTAAAACTTTAAGGTATTGTAATTCGTCAAATCGCTGATCTACTGTGGGAGTATGAGCGTATAACTCTGCCGGTACCTCGCATGGTGCCGCTGGCGTACCGCGAAGCTCTTCGCTTGCAATGCTATCTTGAACGTCAACTAAAGCCTACCTGGGACTGGCTGGTCACTGTTATGGACGCTACTGAAGCACAGTTAAGGTAAATATATACAAGTTTAATATTACAATTCAATAAAAATTGTAATCAAGGCGGAGAGATGCTACGCGATGGATAATTATTTTGTATATACTGATTTTTTTTTTATTTCATAATGTACTTTATTTAACGTGTAGATTCGGCGCATCTTTGACTTCGAACAACGCTGGCAACTCAAACGCAGATAGTAGTCGGTCAAATGCCCCGACCGCTCGTCGCACCACTTCATTCACGTCGCCCGCCACTCGCATTATTGGCTTTTCTGAAGGACCACGCGCGAGGGATCGCGAGCAAGGTATATATTTAGTGTTTCTGCATTACCATTAAACTATATTGTACGCGTTTTAAGAGATTTATAATCTCTTAAAACAGCTATGAAAATTTTCGATTCTAGATGAGTTTACAGAATTTTATTGAAAATATTGTGTATAATTAAAAACAGTGTAATGATTAACGTCATAATGAGAACGCTTTTTTACTCGCAAATGGTTTGTAAAAAATGTTGTTTTAAAACGTGATGTAGATTTTTACATTTAAAAAAGTTTTAAGCAGGCCTAACTTCAGTAAAGAAATTTGGACTTTGATGGTTAGTGGAGTACAGTATGTTATTGTAATTTTGCATCTGCTTATTATAAATTATGTAAACACAAATGCCGTGTGGGCATGCATGCTGCCAGGTCTATATCTGGAATTTGTGATTTTGAACATTATGTTTAAGTTCAAACTATGTATATAGTTGTCGGCATGGATTTTGAGTTCTGAGCGCATGCAGTTGCGGCTACTCGTACGGCGCTGCAGATGGTGTGCGCTATTAACGATGGTCTAATCGTGCCGCGACCAAACAGAAACGCGACCGAACGCAAACGTCGCCCGCGAAACGTGCTAGACGACACGGACGTCTCAGCTCTTCCTGACCACGATACTGTCAGTCACGATCCAGGCCACACTGTACACACAGTCAATAGCTTTAATATAACACGCACCACGACGCGCGACCGCCGTAGAGAGCGGCGCGCAATAGTCAATAATCACATCGCGTACACACGATTCACCCGTGTTCCAGGGCGGTTCTCACCGCCCAGAGTTACCGACACACAAGTCGACAGTCCGAATGGACGCGCGCAGCCTCCTTCGGATGGTCAGTAGACGACTTAAAATGTTTAAGATTTTCGAAATCGCGAAAGCACGCAGCGAACGCCACACAGTCCGAACTTCGAGGTTTTTGTAGGAGTTTTTATTTATTTATTTATGTTTGGGTGAAACCAAACCTGGCACGCGGGCCCCTGGCCCGCGAGCACAGTATCCGATGAAGCTGTAAAAGCCGAGAAGGCTAACAGCAATTACATCACCGAAAATATATATATAATCGTGCCGTGTAAATAGTATTACCCGTCCTTGACGACCTCGGGGCGCAATGGTAAGTCGACCTGACTACCACGCTGCGGGTCGGGGTTCGAATCCCAGCCGGAGCCAAACTTTGTGCAAAAACACAAATTGTTGCTTTTCGGGTCTGGTTGGGTTGCGTCGGTTCTTGTGTCTCTGACACTGCATCCTAGCCTATCTCCGATCTTATCGCATGAGCGTTACATCGGGCAGGGTAGGTTGCGACAAGTTAGTGGCACTGTGTTTGCGCGTACACTTGTGGCACTATAACATCTGCTGCGCAGCTGATAACTGCCGACAGAAATTTGCAGTTGTCGCCGTATTCGAAAATCTGCCAGAACGACATCATTACCCGTCCTCTCCTCATATCTCAAACAGACCTATAGTAAAGTTTCAGCCTATAAATGTCCCACTACTGAGCACAGGCCTCCTCCCATTTCTGAGAGGGTTTTGGAGCTAGGAAGAATTCGCCACGCTGCTCCAATGCGGGTTAGCGGACTTCACATGTCTTCGAAATATTTTTTATTTCTTAGACATGCAGGTTTTCTCACGATGTTTTCCTTCACCGCCGAGCACGTGGTAAATCAGCACTTAAAATTGCAATTAACAATTTTTAGTGGTGCCGGCACCGGGGATAGAACCCAGGTCACCCGCGTACTTTGAAATTTAAAGCGAGCGCCTTGCCCCTGAGCTACCACGGCTCTATAGACCTATAGTAAGACCTCTTAAATGAGTATTTGCCCGTGCGGTACAGGGACGCGGAGGTTAGGTCACAAAGGGGATCGAGGGAGGAGCGGGCGGCAGGCGCCATTCTTGTCGTCGCTCATTTACTACGCGCGCCTACCGCCAGCTCCTCCCTAGACCCCCTTTGTCGTCGTACCATGCCAATATCTGTAATGGAATCATTGAATATCTGTAGGCGTGGAAGCCGGCAGCGCTCGCCGCGAGTTTCTCGCATACTGTCTGTCGCTGCTGCGCGCGCACAGCGCAGAGCACGCCGAGCAGCTGCCCGTGCTGGACGTGGCCGCGCTTAAGCACGTCGCCTACGTGCTGGACGCGCTCGTCTATTACATGCGCGCCGCACAGCCCCAGCCGCATCACCATCAACATCTCTGGACACCGGTGAGTAATACCACCAATAGTTTGATACACCGATACGTGCCGTCCAGCGGAGTAGAATAGCACCTACCGCTTTCCTATCGTGGTATCGTAAGAGGCGATTGTGGTATTGTATGGACAGCTTTTATTCGTGCAGAATAATACCATAATATGCAATGCTTTCACTACGCTGCTCGTAGAAACGGAATGGACAGTAAGATTTTTTTTACTCTTACCGAAATAACGGCGACGTGCTTCGTCACCCTTCACATCTCTTTTTCCGCGGGGGCAAATAGCGGGCTATGTATGCCGTGTCCGCCTACCACCCGCCACTTATATAGGTAAAAGGCTTGATTGTATGTATGTATATGTTTCATTAAGGGAGAAACTGATCAAGGGCCTGTTTGCGGGTTATAGAATAGGGAAACCAAACAAACTTGTATATAATCTTGAAACTTATCACCGAAAATAGTTTCTACAGCATATTTGAAAAAATATCCACGCGAATTTTACGTTTATAAAGCTCGGTTACAAGTCCACGATCTCGACACGGTTTACGATACCTCGATTTGTTTGCGCCACAGTCCTGACCTTATTATAACGAAAATAAATAGATTAGCGCCCAAAAATTTACTTTCGGTTATAATCTCTTTTTTAATTGGTGAAAGTGACGAGACGAGCAAAACGTTTACCTGATGGTAAGTGCAACGTCTACCTATAACGAATTTTGTGTCACCCAGAACATTTCTGTGGTACACCAACCTTCGCCCGTCACCCTGAATCAGACATCAGTTCTTAAGTCTCATATGCCCAGTTATTATACTAGCGTTTCAACTAAATTGGGCAATTCCAATTGAGACCTATTTTGCCCAAGTCTATTTCGAATTTGCCCATGAAGCATACACATTATACGCTTTTAAGTATAAATAACATTTATTACTATATTTATAGGACGAGAACGAGAATGAGGAAGGCGATGAGGAGATGGTAGTCGGCGGGGGAACGACAGCCGAATCCGACGGCGAAGGCGAAGGCGTACGCGGCCGCACTCACGCTTTCTTCCAGCGCTCGGACTCCACGCTCTGCTTGGGATGCCCGCCGCCTGATCCTTTCAACAGTCAGTCTACTCATACTTAATGAACTTAACATATAAGAGACACGACGACCGCGTGGTGTAGTGGTCAGAGTACCTGACTTCTACGCGGCGGGTCCTGGGTTCGAATCCTTGTCGAAGCCAACATTTCTGTAAAAACACAAAATGGTAGTTTTCGGGTCTGGTTGTATGTTGTGCATGTGAAATTTGTCTGTAAAACATACAGAAGAAATCCTAATGATAAGTATTGTTTAAAAAAAACTTTTTAAAAGTAGAACATCCTTTAAATGTCCTACTGTTATGCAGAGGCCTCCTCTCAGTTATCGGGAGGGCTTTGGAGTTTGGAAGCGCTACCCTACTTCAGTACTGGTAGGCTGACTTTTCATGTCGTCGAAATATTTTTTATATCTCAGCCATGCATGTTTTTTCGCTATGTTTTTCTTTACCGCCTAGCACATGATAAATCAGTACTAAAAATTGCGACTAATAATCACTGTCACAGGAGATTAAATCCAGGACTCGTTTATTATAAAACTTAAAGAACGCTTGCTAATCGTGATGACTAAGATCCATCCAATTTTTGAGAGGAGCCTATATTGCAGTAGTGCGCTTAAGGAATGATATTATGATATAAATTATATGTTTAACACTGTAATCACGATTAAAGCTTGATGCAATAATAATCCTGAAAGAAAAGTGATTATGCAGTAAAAATATTGTTTGCCGTTATGACTTTCATTGACGACCACACTATCGCATTAGTGGTAAAAATAGTTATTTCATCTAATAATAAATAGTGAATGATTGTTATCATTATTTAGTGACAATGCAAGATGCCCTGCCGCTCGCCGACCAGCCGCAGCTACTGCAACCCAACGCGCGTCGCGAGGAGCTGTTCGGAATGCCGCGCCAGCCCGTCACCGTGCCCGCCTCCGGAGACCATCCGCCTGGAGCCAATAACCCGTTAGAAGGTATTCATCTTTGTATATGATGTCAGCAATAACCTTTCTCATTGAGAGCAAAAAGTGGCCTGTGGGAAATGGTGTTTCACTAAAACTTGTACATGAACTCTTAAGCATAATAATGTATTTAAAATTTGCATTGCATAAAATTGCATTGTGCCCAAGCTATACAAGAAAACGTGTGCAGTTCACATGCGGTAGAAGTGAAACCTTCAGAAAACTAACTTTGAGAGGATGAGACGGTTTTTTTATTATAATATTGTTACCAAGTTTAAAAATAATTTACTTTTGAATCTAGTTATGAAATTACATATTATACAGACTCCAAGTTTATAATTCAAACAAATTACACAAGTAGCTTATTGTAACTAAAGTATGAAATCAATACTTCGATTTGGTTTTGATCGAAATATCTTTGAAATGCAGAGTAAATTACGGTTTTTCATGTTGTTGTCGAGCAAATGAGAGCAAAATCTAGGAAGAAATTGTAGATTTAGACGAATCCGAGAATATAAATAAAAGTCTATAAATCTATAAAATCTCATTCTCTCGCAGGCTCTCTACATCTATAGGATTGTAGATGTGAGATCCTATGGATGTTTGTCTCCTTTCAGTGTCGTTTTTTCGTTTTATCGAGTTTTAAATCACAACGGTTCTAAAGAAGTGAACTTCAAAAACATTTTTTTTGTCAAAATTTATTACGATTTCCGAATCTGATCTTCAAAGCAAGTGAAAACTTGAAAATGCAAATTCTTGAATCCTCTAGGTAACGTTTTATATGCTGTACTTGTTTCACTAAATTCTTCGTTTTCTTTCATGTTTCTTTTTCTTTGTGTGTGTACTTTTGTTCGCTTAGTGACCTTACCACGGGACCGCATTGTTCTATCCTCAAAACGTCGACGATTGATTGTATTAGAAAATGATACAACTAATGATAAAAGCTTAAAGTTTTCTGCCTGTTCAAAGTGGTACCTCGTCGCCTTGGTCTTTCCTCCCGCGGTACGGACCGTGGTTGGTCGCCGCCGGCCCGGCCTGCCTCGGCGCCGCCCACACACACTCACACAATGACGCGAGACGAGCCACAGGTATGTGATCATGATAGCGCATGGGTAAGTTACCATTCATAGCATCTGTCCTTTGGAAAATATCGCAAGAAAACTACTCACTGGCTGATTCATATGAAATAAACTGATAATGTAATGGTATGAAGGTAAAAAGGTTTTATGCCTATGAAATATGATTGTAATAATCAATGAAACTTAATTAAATTTCTAGGATTTGTCCTGTGCTAAAGAAAATATTCCAAAAATGGAAATTGACACTGACGGCGAATATTTATCTGATTCGGATTCTAACGAAGCAAGACAGATACAAAGAAAAAAACATCATAGGTAAATATAGATGTCTAATCAAATATCGTGAAAAACAACTTTCATTTGTTATCTGTAATTCAATACCATTTGATGTAGACATCCCCATTCGGCAACGTCTGGCAGCAGCTCTCGTCAGGAATCTAACTCGCAGCCGTCAGAATTCCATACTCTAGTAAACACCGCCTGCTCTATAATAGAAGCGCCCCATCAACAGCAGATAACTCCTACAGCAGGTAAGCTATTTGTTGATGCTATTGATTATAGTTGTACATTCTTTCTCTAGATCTTTAACTTGTTTATTTCTTACTTGCTTCGAAAAATATAATAATAAAATTTAATTTCACTATGTACATTTTTGTGGCAGGACCAAGTGGATTAGGTGGAATAGTGCAAGAACCACGAGCTTCTTCCTCTCGCAGCCCCGGCAAGACCGTTATTGTACGTGCTGTAAGTCACTCCACTTATTTGGGGGACTTTTTCTTTATCAAAATTATACCCTAATATGCTTCAATTGGACTAACGTCTTTATTATACATACTTATTCTAAATATTTTTAATACATATTTTTTTAATACGATTACGGCTATGTTGGCTACTAATGTTCCATAAGTATACCATCAACATGTGAATTAGCTGGGCGATGATCAAGGACGTTTTCAGGCCAAGCAATGAGATTGCACAAATTAGTAAATTCCATTACAAAATCAACAATGTTGATAGTTTGATTGTGTTTGTACCCACTCTGCCGTTCCATTGCCTCGTCACATAGCAAAACATAATGGTACTATGTTACCATTATGTTAGCGCCATTTTTTTGTTCTAAGTGCCGCTTGGTTTGAAATGGTCCTAATACAGTATTTGATTGCTATATATAAAATTTTGTTTGCAGGGCGAGTTATTAAGCGTGGCAGACCCACTGGAGTCTCAAGAAATTTCAGCACACGTAACTGTAGAGACAACAGGTCTGACACCAGCTCCGTTGCTACCACCTCAAGTTCTCAATGCACCTGCCCAGGCGTATGTATCCTATTTTGTCTACTTAAATTCTGCGCTTGGAGTATATAATGGGAGCCCATTTTAATATTGCCTTGGATTACAACCCAAAACCATTTTATATGAAAAGTAATTTCTGTTAGGGCTTTTAGACTGTCATATGGTATAGGAGATGTACCCTTAAGTCTCAGCTTTTTTTTAAAAAGGCACTTTGGTGTTACCTACCTGGACAGTTACCTACTCGATCTACTGTATAGGAATCCTACCACGAGTCTAAAAATATATTTTTTTCACTTGAAAGTCCAAAAATTAATTGAGTTTTTGTTTATTTTAAATGAATTAAGAAATGGGACTCGGAACTTTTTTTAATCACTGATAACAATACAAGTTCTGCGTTATTTATTAATTTAGAGAACAAAGCCGAAAGTCGATTATAAATTGCCGGCTGATAAGTGACCACCAGCAGCTTTATCAACTCTACGTCTTTTTCCGGCAAACCAATGAACTTCAGACCCAGAATCTATGTACTTTCTATCAACTATTCAAATTAGAAAATTTAATTTAAAAAAATTGTCTGTCGAGTGAACTGATTAGGTTGAATGAGCTCATTGCCTTTTCTTTCGAGAAAAAAAAAATTTATTACGTCCATTTCACACTAACGCTCAAACTACAAACGCTCGCCACACATGACATTCTAATATTAGAAATAGATTTTCAATGCAAAAACTAACAGGGTTACTGTTACGAAAATTGGTTTAAAAAAATTGTGCATCTTCACTAGAACATCTTGCAATCTTCCGAGGAATTGTTCGGCTTAATTCCAGCCTCCTAATTTCATTATCTTAAAATTCACCATCTCATAACTCAAAATTCCATCGTCACCACATTGATGGTTGTAATTCACTGTGCGTTTCAAGGAATTTTTTGCCTCGCACGACAGCATTGTGGAATCTATTGCCAATAGCCATTATTCAACCGTTTCGACCGATACGACTTAGGAACCTTCAAGAAAAGAGCCTTTCTCAAAGGTCGAAACACACTTACCATCAGGCGAGCCGCTTGCTCGTTTGCACGCTCTTATATAAAGAAACGGAGTATGGTCATAGATGAGAAGCCAAAGGCTTAAAAGACACCCAGGATAAGAGGGTATTATTTCCTTCTACTATATATAACACATTTGATTATTGTTACACTTAGTAGTTGGTTGATCCATCCTCTAGTCATTTTCCTGTTAGTCTGCTCGTACGACACTCACTGGATCAAAATGGTAAGATGGGTGCCGTCTAGCGGTATTCAAAGTACTAACAATAATATTTTTATCTCTTTTCCACAGACGTACATGCCCATCTCTCGGTGCGTCAGTTTCTCACGATTTGTTACTTGGCCGGTGGCGACTTTCACTCGATCTCTTCGGTCGCGTGTTCACTGAGGACGTGGGACTCGAGTCTGGGTCCGTTGTCGCCGAGCTCGGTGGCTTTCCAGTTAAAGAGGTCAAATTCCGACGGGATATGGAGAAGTTACGAAACTCGCAACAGAAAGATTTGACCTTGCACAAGGTAATTGATAATTATTAATTATCCTGTGTGTTTATTATATGTGGGTTTAAATGATTGAAAGCTTTAATAATGTAAGTTAGAAACTACTAAATTATGAAAACAATTTGAACTAATTAATGCAATAATTTCTATTCTTAAGTATTGTTAGTCGCGTCTTATTGATAATAGCCCGTTAAGTATATTTTAGTCCAAATCTTCGCGCAAATTTCAAATGTATATAAGCTTATAAAAATGGTTTTTTTTATTGTATAGACTATAGACGCACACTTGAATTCGCTTACCTTGATTATTTACTTGATAAGTTATTTACTGTTTCGCACATAAAAATTGGATATTACATTAGGGATCGTCTATATATTACGCCACAGGTAAGCAAGGGGCAGTGTGAAAATATATGGGTAAAGTCGAAATTATAGTACTAACCACACAAAACACATCAGGTTGACAAAGAGATCAGAAGATGACAACATTACACGACCTAGAACAACCTCAATTAGGGTATCGTAGTAGAGATTTTAGTTTTAGATTGTATTCGCGAATTCCATATCATAAGTTTTATACACCACCGTAACAATTCTGATAAAATTATGCAGGCGACATCCAGTTTAGCACAATAAACATTAAAACGGAATGTTGTGTACTGCTATGATAAAATACTTGTAATCGTATATATCTTCTTTGAAACATTGATTTTATTTTGTATTAATTTTGTTTAGATGGAGCGTGACCGTGCGAAGCTCCTCCAGCAGACATTCGCCGAGTTGAACAGCGCGTTCGCTGGACAGAACAGGCGCGCGCACAGCGCTCAGCCCCCGCTCGCTGTCAACCGCGTCAAGGTGACATTCCGCGACGAACCCGGCGAGGGCAGCGGCGTCGCTCGCTCCTTCTACACCAGTGTCGCTGAGGTAATACACCCTTTTACACGTTATCCCGCTATACGTGCACATTCTCACATAGACATTGTCATTATAGCCACAGACAATCTTAAAACATTCACAATACTCTCGCTTATATAAACATACGTATTATAAAGTACAGGGCCATTTATTCTCCCGTAAAGTAATAATGTGCAATCATACTGTGTTTCGGTCTAAAGGGCACTGAGAGCTAGTGTAATTACTGGGCATATGAGACTTAAGAACTGATGTCTCAGGGTGACGAAAGCGGTGTGGTGTCGCACAGAAATGTTCTGGGTGACAAGGCATTTGTTATGGGCAGACGTTGCCCTTATCATCAGGTGAATGTTCTGTTTGTCTCGTCATTCTCCATTAAAAAAAATCTGTAAAGAACTTATGAATATAGTTTATAAGAAATTTTAATGCCCAGGTTAAATTCCCGTTGTTCGATTGATCTAAAATTTTGCATACATAAACCGGATAACAATGCAATTATATGGTACCATGGAACTAAGCTGATGATAGAGTCCGAAGTTGGCCGTAGGAACTCCTCGTCTAAAAACGGTGCTCCGAGATGTTTGGGCTCGCTGGTTTTGTTTCGATAAGTACTTATAGCCCTAGCAACATTTGAACTCCACTGCTGGACATAGGCCTCACAAATAAACAAAATCAACAAAAATATGTTTTTTTTTAAATATTATCAACCGTTTCCGTCACATTTGCCTAATTCTGCTTCTACATTGTAAACTAGATATAAAGGAGAATGAAGAAACGGTTGAAGTAAATGTGTAGTATTAGCCGTTTACTTCTGTTATATTGTGAATATTCTTATACTCATTACATAAGGTAAATCCTCAAGTTGAGCTTTTCACTTTTTACTTTAAAGCAAAACTAAGCTTTATTGAACGCATAGGTATTTAAAAATCCTTAACAAGTTACTTTGCTGTCAGAACACCATACAACAAATGTACCTTATTAAGTCACATGTTTTTCTCTTTGCCTATTTTGCTATTCAATTACCATTGTAAGAAAAATTAAAACTATTTGACTACATTCTCCCATAATTATTTGCAGGCATTACTAGCTAATGAAAAACTCCCACCTTTGGAGCCGACCACAGGCAGTGGAATTAACAGCAGTACTGCCAACGGAACTTCAGGCTCAGGAGGTGCGAATGCCGGCAGCGCTAGCAGCAATAGTGGCACTCGGTAAATATAAAATGTTTAACTGCAACCATCCTCAGTGATACGTAGTGAGGAAATATTACATATCTCCAAAACCAGAAGTCTTATCAAACATATATTCAAACCTATTATTGTTGAACTTCTACCACCTTAAATTTTTTATGTAAAATTTTACGACTTTAGAAGCGCAAATCTCAAAAACTATTGGCTTAAATAAAATAGTAACTTCGAAAATTCGTTATAATTTTTAAACACCAATCTAATGATACGTCTCATGTTTATGTCCACTGATTTATTTTTCAGTTGTATGGATGGTGTGCCACTACTATTTTTTTCGTAGTTCTCTACATTGTTGTATAGCGGTTCATAAAAAACGTCTTCCTTCAAATTTCATCTTAATAGTGCCAATAGTCCAGTGCACACAAGTGTCAACTTGTTTATTAGAAGAGATTTTCTAAGGAACGTTAAATTACCCATAATACGAGGGTGGATTGAAAAGTACTCGGCCTAACACAGATCCATTCAATTCTAAAAATCAAATCTACCCACATTATTTAGTTCAGTTCAGACTAGTTCATTGTGTGAAGTTCGAAACGTGTGCGATAATTAGTTGTGATTTTATAAATTTATTAACAAAGTAATCGGTCATAATTTCCGCGAATGGAGCAAATCGAGCAGCGTGCCGTCATTAAGTACCTCCATAAGAAGGGGCTATCATCAAAAGCCATCCATGATGACATGGTCAGTACATTAGGCGATTGTGCTCTGTCATATTCATCCGTCAAAAAATGGATAGCAGAATTTAAGCGTGGTAGAGAGAGTGTGAAAGATGAACCCCGCTCTGGAAGGCCTTCGACGTCAACTACTGACGAAAATATTAAAAAAGTACTTGATTTAATAATGGGAGACCGCAGATTAAAAATTAGAGAGATAGCCGAGATTATAGTCATCTCTTATGAACGAACTCAAAACATCATTGTCAACGAGTTGGGTTTCCACAAGGTGTCTGCGAGGTGGGTTCCGCGACTGCTTTCAGTTGAACAAAAAAGGACGCGATTGACTATTTCACGCGACTGTTTGGAGTTATTTGAAGCCGATGCAGATGATTTTTTGAATCGTTTTGTTACTATGGACGAAACATGGGTTCATTACTGTACACCGGAAACAAAACAACAATCAAAACAGTGGAGAAGACCTGGTTCACCACCCCCTAAAAAGGCTAAGTCGATTTTGTCGGCAAATAAGGTGATGGCTACAGTATTCTGGGACTCGAAAGGTGTGATTATGAATGATTATCTTGAAAGGGGTCAGACTATAAACTCTGATTACTACTGCACCTTACTACGTCGTTTACGAGAGGAAATAAAAGAAAAACGTCGAGGAATGCTCAGAAGAAAAGTCCTGTTTCATCAAGATAACGCCCGTGTTCACACGTCAGTACAGTCAATGGCTGGAATTCACAACTGTGGCTTTGAACTGTTACCGCATCCGCCGTATTCACCTGATCTGGCACCATCAGACTTCTTTCTGTTCCCTAACCTAAAAAAGTACTTGGGAGGTCAAAGATTTTCGACAAACGACGAGGTCAAAGCAGCTGTAGACGCATATTTTGACTCTTAAGGAAGAATCATTTTTTTTTAACGGTCTAAATGCTTGGAAGGGGAGGTGGCAAAAGTGTATTGAACTTGATGGTGATTATGTAGAAAAATAAAAATATAACTGATTTAGTATGTGTTTATTTTCTTGGTTAGGCCGAGTACTTTTCAATCCACCCTCGTAGCTATAGTAGAACTTCGTAATGAGGTATCCTTTTCATTAAATTTCGATTATAGTCAAGCGAAGCGATAATTACCATGTGGTGCCGGCTTAAGGGAATCTACCGCAACAACATCAAACATGACAGAGAAAAAATAAAAACCAGGAGATGGGCAGCAGCATCCATATATACCATATATTGTCACAAAAGTTAGTAGCTCTCATTTTGGGGGATTTCGCCACAGTTGCCACACTTGGCAGGCATGTTGGCAACCGTAGATTATTTATTCAGATGTTCCACGAAGACGCTGCTGCCCATCTCCTATGGATTATTGATAGTTTGGATTGATGATAATGATGATGAAAGCGATGATGGTAATATTGTTTGTTACTTTGGCGGATGATATTGACAACGAAAAGGGTAGCTACCCGGCCAGATCGAATGGTCTGATCTGGGGAGGACGTCTCCTCCAACTAGTAATATTTAGATGTTGTATATATAGTTCGCATCTCAGACTCTCAAACTTTCATAGCGCGATTATGGACGTATGCGAATATTTCTTGAGCTTCTCATGTGGCGACATGGATTTCGCTACACTACTCTCTGATGCTAATACTCATTTGACAGAAGCGGAGCGGGACGAGCTCGCGCAAAAGACACTGCCCGACGGGCACCGGGACGCGCCGCGCCGCGCCCGCCTACCGCCCGCGAGCCGCGCCGCGTGCTAAGCGTAGACGCGCGGCCGTATTCACCACAGGTAGCGTCTTCAATACTTACATCCCTTTGACGACCGCGTGGGTTAGTGGTCAAGAGTATCTGACTGCTTCGCCGCGGGTCCTGATCTGAATCCCAGCCGAAGCCTACATTTGTGCAAACCTCAACACAAAAAGCCAACAACACTGTGTTTCAGATACTCCTAAACTCTAGAGATAGATCGTATCGCATGAGCGTTACATAGGACTCTGGTAGTACAGGACGAGTAGAAGCCTTTGTGTTGCACTATAAAGCTTCCTGCGCAGTTGGATAGCCTTCGATTGTAATCAGAAGTGATTGAAAAATCCTTGATCTAAGGATGGGCTAGCAAAAATCTCAGCATCTTGAAATAGCTATATTTTAACTAATCATTACTTCATGGCAGCAGTAGCAATGGAATTGCCTTATTTGGTTTAATTTCTTAGTAGATCAAATCTGGGTTTATTAATGTTTTTTTCTTAGGCTGCACCTGGAACTGAGGGAGCTGGATACAGCGGAGACAGACCTGGTGGACATAATGAGCATCTTACTCTCCATCAGGCGCAACTCGGCGAAAGACTTTACCCAAGAGTAAGAAATTTCTTCACTAGCAATTCTTTTTTTTAAATTAAAGTAGACTTGATTGATTAGCCATTTAACATCTTAATTTTTCATCAGGTGCATTCTCTTCATCCTACATTTGCTGGAAAAATTACTGGCATGCTGTTAGAGCTAACACCTGCCCAACTGTTAGTGTTACTTGCCAGCGAGGATGCGCTGAGACAAAAGGTGCGAGAAGCTATGGACCTGATAGTCATGCATCCTTCTGAGGCAATACTAGGTGAGATTTTTTTTTAATGTGCTGTCCCAAACTTTATTTCACAGAGCCTTGACATTTTAAGATTTATTTCATAAGGAAAGGATCTTGAGGTATAATACTGCATAATCTATTAAAAAAATATGTTTTTGTCCTTACACAAATACATAACTAACTAGCTGATGCCTGCGACATATTTCGCGTGGATATAGGTTTTTTAAATATCCCACGGAATATATTTGTTTTTCCGGGATAAAAGTATCCTATTTCCGTGTCCAGGATACAAGCTGTCTCTGTGCCGAAATTCGTCAAGATCGGTTCAGTAGTTTAACCGTGAAAAGTAACAAACAGACAGAGGGACAGATGGAGTTACTTTCCCATGTATAATATTATTATATCATGCTTTGCAATGAGCATTTATTCATACTGAATTGTGGGGCTGGGTTTGAACTAAAGTTAACCAGTGTTTGTGTAAAATTGAAGTTTTAATTGTCTGATTATAATCTGCTGCGATACAAATTTGCCACAAATGGTTACAATGTTTAGGTATATTCAAAACTTTTTTGATAACGAAGCCCACAGAAGTATTTCTCCTGTATCGTGGGTGTGCGTTTAACAGACATATATTTCACATGCACAACACAACGAGACCAATAATTTGTGTTTTGTACAAATGATGGCCGGCGAGCCCAGGACCAACGGCGTAGAAGTCAGGTACACTTACCACTAGGCCACGCGGTCGTCAAAAGTGATATGGGTTGTGTAGATTAACGCCACACAATTTGTTATTTTATAAAATTATAAAGAATTTTTCTTAAAAATCTATATAAATAAATAAAATCGAAGTGTCTGTCTGTGATTTCGCAATAAAGATTTTTACCTTAATCTCATGGTTGACAGGCTTACTTGACTACTTTTTCTCCGGTTTGTCCAGGCTAATCTCAGATACGGCTGAATCCATTTTGACAGGACTTTCATTGGCAGGTAGAGAACTTGTCAGAGAGCAATCTAAGCTACTTTTTATTTTGGAAATATCCGGAGGTTTCTGCGTAAAATCAAAAAACTGTAGAAATTAAGGATTGATGTGATGGTCGTATTACGCGCGGATTTAATTTGAATTTTGGTTATTATTATTTCATATTTCTCTTAATATAAAATAAGTTTTAGAAAATTTAGTAATTTTGTTTACATCAATTTATGTATAATAAATTTGATAGAGAGTTTGTATGCTTGAACGCGCTAATTTCAAGAAGTAATTATCCGATTAAAAAATGTGTATTACGATAGCTCGTTTATTACGGAAGTTTGTAGGATATAATATTTCGTACTACAATTTTAAGGTGCCGCACGCTGCGAACAGAACGTTTTCGAGAAGGTCCGAAATGCTCTGGTCATGAGGTACCATGCCGTACGGCGTCATGTGGTTTATTTTACGCGGGTGAAATCGCGGGGCTGAGCTAGTAGAAGGCAAGTGTAAGAACGTTTTCTGTTTTAATTTACTTTAAAACCGAAAAACAATGTGCTTTTGCAGATCTGGACGTGTTCTCGCTGTCGGAGCGCGGCGGCGGCGCGGCGCTCGGCGCAGGCCCCTCGGGAGCTGCGACGGACGACGCGGCGCCGCTCTTCTACTCGCCCGGCAAGCGGGGCTACTACTCGCCGCGCCAGGGACGTTCCACCTCCGAGCGTATCAATGCATTCCGCAATGTTGGCAGGTCTGTATTCGATGACGTCGGTCAGGACGCACGCATTTTATTTATTAAAATATGCTATATCCTACAGTTACATTGTGGAAGGTGAAGAGTGGTAGGGGGTTTGTGAGCCCCTTCCCGTCGTAACGGCCGCGCGGTGAATAGTCGAGCGACAAACAAAGAATAATTTTTAAATAACTGCAGTCAGCTTAGGCACAGCAGAACAGATTTTTTTAATACAGAAAATATAATAACCACTGAGATAGTTATAAAATAGCGGCTACTTCGTACATGATTTCTTTATATATGTTTTCAATTATTTTGTAGATTAATGATTTTTTTACTAAAAACTGGTTTGTTTAAAGTAGATTTATATTTCTATGAATTATATTATACATTTTTTTATTTATACTCTTTCGTACTTTACTTTTTCCTTTTTTTAGTAAATGAATATTACAGTGCTAGGGTGCAATGTTACAATTAAATCCAGAACCATTTTAAGTCATATCTGTACAGGATGTCTGTTAATGCTAAGGTTATTATTTTCGGGTTTAAATATAATGAAACAACTAAGGAAAGAGTAGTGACTAATTGTCCACATACCTGGTAGAATAGATATTGTACAATCAACTCTGTCCATTTAAATAATATTGTAAAGCACTTTGATTTTAGAAATAGATTTGAAAAGATAACGACAAAAATTTGTTGTTTTTTTAACTATTTATTTTAAATGAAGGCATACATAATGGATTGTGATTGTTTAAATAATACTGCTTTGATAGTAGTCGACATTTACTGTTGATGTTAATGTATTGTGTAATGACTGAAAATGTTGATTAGTTTCACATTTATTTTAATCATATAAATAAAGATTGTTTTGTTACAGAATCATTGGACTGTGTCTTCTTCAAAATGAACTGTGTCCCATGTTCCTAAACCGGCATGTGTTAAAATACATCTTGGCCCGACCCATACGCTTTCACGATCTGGCGTTCTTTGATCCCGTTGTCTACGAGAGCCTTCGACAACTTGTTGTTGATGCTGAAACGGGCGATTCTCACTCACTCTTTGCTGCTCTTGATCTCAACTTTAGGTGATATATGTTATGACTTAAGCTAACATTAGCTCATAAATATTTTTTTTATTAGTTGACTTGTTGCCTGTGGAACCTAACCAAGTACCAAAGATTATAATTTAATAGAACAACTTTATTTTCGTTTTATGTGAAATATATAATTATATAATTACATAACCATTAATGGGATATTAGGAAAAGTTACATAAATTATTTATATACGGCGGACTTAGTGCCTAGAGGCATTCTATCCCAGGAAAACATAAGGCAAAGCAGCTTGTCATTGTTTTAACAGTTGACTTGGTAAAAATATAGTTATATAGAAATATTCAATAAATACACCTATTGTATATGATTTTAACAGTTTCCTAAACAGAAAGATTTCTCCCTGCTGAGGTTATGCCAGGTGAATATCATTATCATTACAAAACTGGTTATCTTATACAACAAGTGTTAAGAAAATTAAATTAGTTTTTTATTTGTAATTATACTTACTTATGCTATTTATATATATTTATATATATAAATCATGATTTAAGTACTGTTGAGACAATAACATTTTTTAATGTTTCTAGTTTGGAAATGTGTGAAGAAGAAGGCGGTGGTTGCGTAGAACTGGTACCAGGTGGGCGTGAAATAGAAGTGACAGCACTCAACGTGTACGACTACGTGCGTAAATACGCACAGCACCGCATGCTGCTCTCGCAGGAGAAGGCGTTAGAGGTAATGTAGACAGCCACTTAACACCGTACCTTGTTTTGGGAACGTAAGGAATAATAAGAAGGCTCTCGCCTTCCTGTTCCTTTTGCGCAAATACATGTTCTGGTTGCAGACTTTTTGAAATGATTATTAGAATCGTTTTGATTTAATACTCGATAAACGAAAAAGCGACACGAAAAAGAGATAATGAGATAACGTTACCTACAGGATGCAAGAATTAGCATTTTCATGTGAGAATACACTTGCTTTGAAGATGAGCATCGGAAATCGGAATTAATTTTGACAAATAAAATCTTTTGAAGTGAACTTCTTTAGAATCGTTGTGATTTGGAACTCGATGAAACGAAGAAATGACTAAAATGTGTAGTACATTGTTTCCTATTATATTTAGATGTCGCTCTATTTAGCTCGACAACACAATCAAAAACAGTAAGTGACGATTTATTTCAAAGATATTAAATCCCTTTATTTCTTACTTTAGTTATCATAAGCCACTCGTGATTGAAAACTTGGTTGAAATTGAAAACTTGGAGACTGTATAATATGTAATGTAATATGTAGAATAAAATGTAAAATAATTTTTAAACTTTGTAATCTCTACTCTACTAACTAAATCTCAATCTCTCGAAATCTCATTCTCTCAAAGTTTTGTTTTCTGAAGATTTCATTTCTACCGCGTGTGAATTGCACACATGTTTGAAATTATTTTGCATTTGTACATTCCAATTTTTTATCAAAAACAAAATGTGTAAAAATAATTGTATTGTGAATATTGCATTACTAGTTAATTTATCTATATACATATAATAAAATTGTAACTGGTCTATGTCTGTATGCAGGAGATATTTAAGATAAATTAATGAGGGGTCTTTCTAAGAGTAATAGAAGCCAAAACAATTATCTTTAGATTTGTATTTATCTCTCTGAACGCGCATCACACAAAAACTACTGCACAAAATTGGATTTGGTTTTCACAGTTTTCCTGGAGGTCTAACTTTAAATTTGGTGAATGTTTCATCTTGATACGACGCCTAGAAGCCGAGTTACTAATAATCTGAAATAAAGCTGGAGAGTTTGTATGTTTGAACTGATCTAAATAAATACTAATCTGATTTTTAACATATTTTTTGCATTAGATAGTCCGTTTATTAATGAGGGTTGTAGGCTATAAAACTTTATGCTACGGCTTTATGGTGCCGCACGCTGAGGGCCGAACAGTGAATGATCCGGTCAGCGAGGTACCATGGCGTAGGGCGAAATCGTGTGGTCGGCTTATTTTTCGCGAGTTTACCGCGTGGCTCAAAATTAGACTAAATGTATACGAAGATTGTGGGATTCCGGCAACCAGCCGGTCGCATTCTACTAAGACTACTAAAATGTAAACATGTTATACACTTTCAGGCAATTCGTGTAGGTGTGCTTGACGTCCTACCCGAGTCTGCACTTGAGGGCTTGACGGCTGAAGACCTGAGGCTTCTATTAAACGGCGTGGGTGACATCAATGTCGCTGCTTTAGTATCGTACACTAGCTTTAATGACGAAAGCGGCGAGCCACCAGAGCGACTCGTTCGATTCAAGCGTTGGCTCTGGGCGATTGTAGATAAAATGACGCATCTCGAGCGACAAGATCTTGTAAGTTTTTATATGATTTTATTTATTATATGTGATTCTATTTTGCCATTTTCTAATAAGCAATCCGTCACCTCATCCCATTCCGCACGATTGGTAAGGGAAATGCCAGAAAAAGTAGCCTAAGTTTAATGTAAGAACAGTGAATAATACATTGCGAATGCTGTTCAGAAGACATCAGTAAAAATAAATATTACTCCTCCAACAGGTATACTTTTGGACCGGCTCACCAGCGTTACCAGCGTCCGAGGAAGGCTTCCAACCGATGCCGTCGGTGACCATCCGGCCGGCGGACGACGCGCACCTGCCCACCGCCAATACCTGCATCTCTCGGCTTTACATCCCGCTGTACTCTTCACGCCACGTACTCAAGCATAAACTACTGCTTGCAATCAAAACTAAAAATTTCGGCTTCGTGTAGACGCCAATTCGCCACCGATTTATGTACTTTAGTTATAAGCCCAGTCATGTAAGGCTGCCGTTGTATTCTCTGTGTTAGGTGGACGGATCTATTATATGTCTTGTATTTATAATACGCCATGAAAATAGTTCTTATGTCACGTAATTGGTAGTCTGCGTACACTATTGTATGTTTCGTATTCTCTTGACGAATCTTTGACTAAATTTAAAAATTAGATATTATGGACTGAATATACAAACTCAAAACTGAAATTTTAACTACACAGATTGACCCAAATAAAAGGGCTGCACAAGTATGTAGTGATTAATAATAATAATACGTTTTGTAATTCAAACCTTTGAAGTGTTTAGATGTCTGAAAATAATACGCATACCATTTATATATCCATACAAATTGTATGTTCAAATTTAAAAACAAACAAAGATCAGTACGCATTGAAGTAGCATGTGTGTATGATATATTAACATTAAAATTTATCATAAGTTTTATCAACAAGTAAAATATGTATAATCAGAGATAAGGACTTACTTGAAACAACCTTATTTCGAATTATCATTTCCAATCCAAATTCTAGTTTTCTAAACAAGCAATAGTTACAATCATCACTTTCATTCATTGGGTAATAATCACTCATTCATCTGTGTGTTTCATTTCTTACTTTGTTTAAATTATTTCTTTCTGTGGCTAATGAATCTTAATGCAAAATATCTGTTTTATATTTATGTAGCATTGTTACATAGAAAAATATATATCACAATACAGTATGACGGGTCTACTGGCTACATGTTTGGGAGGATGGGGGTTGAGGCGTCGAGTATCGATGGATATTGTGATATCAGAGGAAGTATTATGCGCCTCTATCTCTAAATTTAAGATTATAATTAGATTTCATTACTTGGATTAGTTGTATTAATATGGTTCATAATAAATAATCGTCAAAATGCTTAATTGTTGTTTTATTTAATAACTAACTTTTCCTGTTTCGCCTGCCAATAATTAGTTTTATTGCATTTTGTAAAGCATAAAACCTCGAAAAATTAAGCTGTCCAACTGAAAATTCCATATGAATCCTTGGATTTAGAATAAAGATGTACTATGTTGTTAGACTTAAAAAGTTTGTTTTTAGGCAAACTTAGCCATTGTCGGTGCATTCTGTTTTTATTTGAACCTCTTCCCCCGCGACTCCACCTCGGCTGTAAAGAACAGAGTGAGTTGGCAACTCACTCCTACCCACAGCTGTCCACTATCACCGCATCCACGGTACCTCCCGTCAGAATCGCGGAGGTTAAGGAGAGAAGCAACAATATACCTACACCTCTTCCCCCGCGACTCAACCTTGGCTGCGGAGGGCAGCGTTAAGCTCCCCGCAGCAGTCCACCTGTTCTCATCCAGAGTGGGCTTGCGTAGCCCACTCGGAGGGACCTCCCCGGGTCAGCCTGACGCAACAGGCCAACCGTGTGGGCCGCTCTTAGCTTAACCGTGGGTGACCAAGTCACCCCTACCAAGCCCCCCCTCCAGCTTGCGACAAGGCGAGAACCCATGGGGGGGGGGGGCACTCACTCGTCCTAACCTAACCTAACCGTACCCAATGTAATATTTTTATGTTTTATTGTATAAAGTGACGAAACGAGCAAAACGTTCACCTGATGGTAAGTGCAACATCCACCCACCACAAACCCGTGTCACCCAGAATATTTCTGTGTGACACCACACTGCGCCCGTCACCCTGAGACATCACTTCTTAAGTCTCAAATGCCCAGTGATTACGCTAGCTCACAGTGCCCTTCAAACCGAAACACAGTAATGTTTGCACACTACTCTTTCACGGCAGAATAACTGGCCCTGGGGTGGTACGCATCACCAGCATGATATGATGAATATTCGCATATTAACCTTCCCATTCCTATCCGCATTCGCAAAAATCGTGTTACGAATGTGATTTTCACCAATATATAAATTTTTATTAATATATAATATATACATTTTTTTTATTTGTAATAAATGTTAAAATATATATAATTAAGTCGTGTTACGAATGTGATTGTCACCAATACACGTTTTTTTTATTTATAAAAGTTGTTAAAATAATATTAAATAACACAAAAAAAGTTTCAATAGTGAACTATATAAATTTGCTTAAGAGAATCTACCACCCCATATCATTCCTTAAGTATCGTAAAAGTCGACAGAGGGAAAATTTAAACCAGAAGATGGCAGCACCATATTCCTGGAACATCTGAATAAACTGCTGTTGCTTAACTACTAAAACTATGGCACATTTCCCCCAAATTGTGGCAATCTATGAGGGAGGAATATTTCCAGCAGTGAACTAGTATAAGGCTGAAATATTTATGATGATGATGACATCACTACAATGTAATAGACAATCACAATACAACCCAACCTAAAAACCAACCAAATGTGTTTAAAATTTTGGCTCCTTATGGGATTCCAATTCCAACCCTCAAAATACAAAATCACATAATATTTCTTATATTTGAAGTAACAAATAATGGCATCTTTTATATTTAGAAATATTTATTTTTAATGCTAATTTTTCTTATGAGAAATTTATCTCTCGTTGATTTTAGTTCTACTTCCACTTCTATTCATTTTCTTTAGATAATAATCTGATAGTTATATTTGTTTCTCTAATAATACCTCAATAACTGTTTTAACTGTTTATAGAGATGCCTTACCAAAATGTCTAACTAAGACAGATAACTGTATAGAAGAGTATAAATATCACATTTGTGCCCTTAACACAAATTCTCTATTGTGATAAAGTCTGTAGTGATTACTTTTGTGCAATAATGCTAAAAATTTAAACCAGTAAGGTTTTATGTTATATTAAATGAATATGATAATAACGCAAAGACTTCCAATATAACAAAATGTATTTATTTATTTTATTTAATAACATACACAAATACAATGGGTTTATATTTAGGACAATTCTCTTAATTGCAAATAAAATTAATAACACATTCTTCATAAAACACAAGCCATAATTTTAAAGGATCAATAAAAAAAAAAGTTAAAAATTATCTGGACACAATATTTAATGATAAATCTGAGTTTATCTGTCATAAAACTTTGTTTTACAAAAGTACAAATACAACACTTCACGGACTTATAAATTTAGTTGAATTTAGTCTACTTACATATTATCTGTATTTATGAACACCTTGGTGGTTATACCTTCAATGGAGTGGGAAAGATTCAGGAGACAGGGCAGCAAGTGGAGGAGCTAAAGAGCTAGCACGCACAATATCAGAAATACCATATTACTACTAGATATGCAATCAATGATAGAATAGTAAAGCTAAGACAGTCTGTCTATTCATTACTATTCTATCATCTAACTGTCTGTCCTTAAAGGCAATGCAACCATAATATTATTTATCACATTATTTTAGTGTCATAAACATTTTTACTTATCTCAATTTATTTTAGATACCATTTTTAACTCATTTGAAGTCTTTTTGTAAATATTGTAAAGAATAGTTATATGACATAAATGTAACATAACACTTGTAAAATTAGTACTTGGATAAGTGTTCCAACAAAATTCAATCAATGCTAGTATTAAAAATCTTACAATGACAGAGAAATTGGTAGACCATAAGAGATAAGGTAAACTATGAAAGTACCATGAATAAAACTGATAATGGAGACTTCTAGCACAAACTATGCCAATAAAATTTATCAAAAACATTGGTAAAATAAACAGTTGTGATGTAACATCAAAATTAATACTATAATGGATGTCATCCCTATTTTCATCTAGAGCTATCTTTTTCTTTTCATTGTTATGGGATGTCTTTTGTAGTACAGTTTCAAAAGAATTTAGGAACTGCTCCTGGTCTTTTGTCAATTTTTCCTCATTGTTTTGTTTGAGTTTCATTTTATCTTTTTTTCCTTTGACTCTTTTTTTCTTTTCAATATTTTTAGCATCTATTTGTGGTTGCACCTGTTTCTGCACATATCTTAGCCTACAATAGCTTTTGAAATACTTGACACACATTGGTAAAAATATTATCAGCAATAAAATATGAATAGCTAACAAAGTTAAATGGAAACATGGATTTTCAAAAACTTTAACACTAAGGAATCTGTAGTTAACTGTCCAGATGTGATTAAAAACACGACCCAGATCAAAACTTCCTTTCAAATAAGAAACTGGTGCTACTAATAAAAATGGTAAACCTAATAAAAGTTGTATTAATCCACACAAAAAAATTTGTTTTAGGGTATCTTTGAAACCCAAATTTACTAAATAAAAGAAAAATAAAGCAGGAGCATAAAGAAGTATATTCATTTTGATAGAAACTCCTAAGCTGTAAAAAATGCTACCTAGGTGCCATTTGGATTCCAAAAAGAAATTCAGTGATATGTACAGAAACAGAACAGCTATTGGATCATTAAATAATCTCAAAACATAAATTGAATGTATTCTATATGAGGTTAAAATTGTAATAAGAAGCACATATGGTGGAACTTTTTTAGTCTTTATGTAAATCCTTAGAACAAAGAACAATTGCAATAAGTAGATACCAATAAATATATATTGAGCAAGTCTGATGTTCTTTCCTTGATTTGTGAAGAAATAAAATGTGGAATAAATGTATACAAAACCTGCAGGGTAGACTAATGGTCCTGTATCACCACGGAGTTTGTTATAGTCAAATGTGCCATTAAGAAATCCTTCACATTCTTGCATGTATGCCTTCCAGTCAATTTCAGTGTAAGGAACTCTTTCGACGATCAGTAAATTGAGTACTAGCTCCGCAATGATAACAATAAATGCGGTGAATTGTAATTTGTTGGGATTCACTATCAGTTCTTTTAAGTATGTAAAGCTCAAGTATCTCTTTAAATAACGAGATATATCTTGAAATTTATTGCCACCCATGATATTCACTAATGACAATTTTTATAAAATTTAAGGGGCCGTCGAGATTGATATAATGTATCTATTTTGAGATTAGGTCACCTCACAAGTCCAGAAATTCGGTTAGATTTCAGTAGCTACTTGCAACTGTCACTGTCAATTAGAGCTGTAGCAAACCGTATGTATTCGGTACCGAGTAACGGGTACGCCATCTAGTACCGAGTACCGAAACGTTACTCAAGAATGCATTTCGTTATTTCGTTACTTTCGTATTTTCGTACTGATATTAGTTTGATTGAATTTTTGCAAGTACGTTCGTTGCGTTGATGCTTGAATTGAAACGGTTTGCTGATAGTGCGATAAACGCATGCGCGCGCTTAATTCGTGATTTTAAATACGTCTGTTACAAAGGACGATGTTTGATTACTGTTTATTTAGTTACTATAAGTAAAGGAATTGTTTAGAAAAAGTTTGGTATTGGAAGAGAAACAAGGTAGGTAAGTATTTTTATACAAAATATTAATTAATGTAATAATATAACATAGATTTATGTTTTTGTTTTATACTATTGTCAATTAGTTTCACTAAAATAATACTATAAGAGACATTATAATAAAGCCGTGTTAATGAGATGAGATTTAATTGTTTTTTGGTTAATAAAGGCTTACATATTCTCAGGGATAACATATTCAAAACAGTAAATTCTGTTCAGTTTTCAATTAGATCGTTGTGGTAATTAAATTACAGTTTACTTGTAGTTCTACCCACTTCCATATAAAATCAAACTAAATTTAGATTTACATAATATACACAAGTCAGGTTCAAAAAATGTTAAAGTTAAAATATTCACATTACGCAGCTAAATATGTAACGTATTAAGAATGTATTCTACAAAGTAGGTACGACCGACGCGACGTCGTCGATGCGATGTTATTTATTAGGTATCAAAAGTAACGAGTAACGAAACGATACGATAGTAACGAGTACTGATAGTTATAGTAACGAATATATCCGAGTACTGCTTTTTTTCGTTACTTTTACACCACTACTGTCAATTGTAACAGCGAAAGAGCTGCAGCATTAATTTGAAGTTTTACAGTATTTGGTACCACCTATTTCACGTAAATATTTGTTTCTAATAGTAAAAGTAAGGGTGACAATGACTAGAACAGACTGTTCAATTTCTGTTCTGGTGGTGTTGCTGTTATATTCGTCGCTGGTAATAAAATAATAGGTAATAGGAAGTAGGAAAGTTTTGACATTTGTCATTGCAGCGTCACCTAGACATTAGGTAACCAAATCGATTTAAAATTAGAACAGTTTGTAATACCTTAAATTCGTAGACAGAGAATAGAGATACAGACGGGCTCTTTATAGAATAATAATTATTTAAATAAAGAAGGTGTTATTTCAGATGTATAGATGTGATCAAGACAAAAACTACGACTTTTTGTCTCTCTTTGCGTAAAGGTTTTTTTTTTGTCTGCCATCACAGTTGTCTACGTTACGGTGGTAAACAATATTACGGTGGTTTAAGAATTTTTCATAAATATTGTGTAAGAACTTTCAAAGGCTGTGTCACTGGTGTTTTTTATTTCTAATAACGTACCTAGGTATCATACAGATATGGTAAATTGCTGTATAACTGTCTGTAAAAGCCGCAGTGAAACAAATCATCATCCTGTTCGCGAGAGTAACTGACTCGAGAGTGCCCAAGACAAGAGTTACTTCAATCGGGAGAACAATATTACTACTACTATTACTAATATCAGGATTATTATTAAATAAGTTTACCACCAATTCGGAATGCGTTTCCGCTGGATAAGAAATGGCGCATGAAACTCCAGCGACGCTTCTATTAATGACACTATTGCTATGGGAGAACCAGCCTGAGATGCGGCGGCATCGCGAATAACTTTGATACGCCCTCGCCGTAGGCGGGGGCGCTTTGATGGTGATGTTGTGTATGTGTGTCGTGCTGAGTAGAGCGCTTGGGCCCTAGTGGTCGCGTCGTCAGGGTCCTCGAGGATGTGCCTTGATCTCCTTTTTCCGCGAGTCGAGTTTTGGTGTAACGCGAGGGGATTGTATGTGGCGGCACTTACAACCTCGGGTTGGAGTGCGTGGCGGCAGAGTCGAAGTATCGGTGGGAGGTCAACTTTATTTATTGGGCTATGGTAGGAATCCCTAAATCGATGTGAAGATTAGCATTACGCACGAACCACGGTGCTCCCGGTTTTGAGCATGAATCGATTTTGTAGTACCTGAAGTCTGTGAATTTGACACGGGGATTACTGAAACCAGTTCCGAGGTTTCGGGCTGCGGATTGAAGGTGTTTGAAGATAGAGTCTGGATTACGTCCAGACACATAGAGGCAGGTATTGTCTGCGAAGAGGGCGAGTTCGACGCCGCTTTTAAATGAGCTATAACATAAATATAAGAAATTCCAAACTAATTTTACATGACTAACCGACCAAATTGCGAATCGCGTAATACGTAATATAACTTACTTCGTGTCATCTGTAAATACAGTGCCACAAACTTATCTGAACCGGTGGCCAAAAGAAGAACTAACGACGTCAGTTAGAAATGTCAATTCGTGCCAGTGCCATTCGCTGACATATATTCGCCATTGGTTGTATGCGCCGTTTGTTTAATCTTCATTTAGTGGTTATAGCTAGTGAAAAATGCCGAAAGCTTTAAAAAGTGATGCGAGAATCGTTATTTTACAACTTTATGAAGGAAAAAAGCGCCTTCACCCACTGATAATACCGTTCGAAAAATTGTATGAATCCTATCGCTGCCGCCAAAGGTTAGTGTTGTCAGCTTTTGAAAATAAATTCCACGGAAACACTAATTCGCACGTACTAGTGGAATATATGTATAATTTTTTATTACTTTTGTTGTAGGTGTTGGGGAGCGATTTGTTAGAAAACTGGTAAAGGAAAAAGAAATTTGAAGTGGATGATCTCGATCTTGGTGTAATGAAATTCATGAATTTTATACTATGCCATTTAAATAAAGTGCTCTAAGAAGACGTTGATTTTAAAGGGAGTCGAGAAACTCTTCCAAAAATACTCCATAAAATTGGATTTCGTTGCAAGAAAACAAAATCGAACAGAAAAGTTCTAATAGAACGAAATCATATTTCAGCATGGAGATCGAATTATCTTCAAAAAATTAAAGAGAATGAACAGGGTGCACAAAAACCAGTAAAATTTATGAACGCGATCTATATTCACTCATTTCAAACAGATGCACGCTGTTGGCAAAGTGATGAAATTGACGGTGTGCTAAACCCAGTATCTAAGGAAACAGATCAATTATTGTTCAAGGGGAGGACAAGCAGGGTTTGTGGAGAATGCCATATTAGTGTTCTAATCGAATACAAAAAGTGGTGATTATCACGACGCAATGTGCAGTCATAATTTAAAAAAATGGGTTACCAATAAACTTATGCCTAATTTACAGCAGCCAACACTGATTATAATGGATAACGCCCCATATCATAGCATTTGCATAAACAAAACTACTAATATAAATCAAAGAAGAGATGAAGAAGTGGCTGACGGAAAATTAACAACACTTTACAAAACCGCAACTTTACGAACTCATTAAAAGACATAAACCTGTATATGAAATAGACGAACTATTGAAAGACAATGGACATAGCGTGTTACGATTACCACCATACCATTGCGACTTAATTGCAATCGAAATGATTTGGAGCTCGATGAAACGAAATGTAGCTGATCAGAACAGTCGTGACTCTCTAGTAGTAGACTAGTACTGGTGGTAGGATTCCTATGCAGGAATCCGTCTAGGTAGGTACCACCCCAGTGCCAGTTATTCTGCCGTGAAGCAGTAGTGTGCAAACATCGTCACTTTTATTAAATAAAAAAAAAACCTGATAATAAAGTGACTGATGAATCAAATAACTCCATTGGCTTAGGAATACCTGGAGTATTCCTGTTAGAGAACACTCGCCATACATTTTATGTAAATGATCATAATTATTGTGTTAGTAGGTACCTAAGTAACATTTTACCTATGTTCTTTCAAATCGACAGGTATATGTAGTGTCTGCATAATTTCACATTTTTAACCAACTTCAAAAACGGAGGTTATCAATTTGACACGTATGTACCTATGTATTAATATTGGAACTGCAATATATTTACATATAATAGTCTATTAGGGTTTCCAAAAAAAGAAAGTAAAGTTTCAACCTATAAATGTCCCACTGCTGAGCACAGGCCTCCTCTCATTTCTGAGAGGGTTTTTGGAGCTAGGAAGAATCCACAAGAAGACTTCACAAGTCTTTGAAATATTTTTTATTTCTACGACATGCAGGTTTCCTCACGATGTTTTCCTTCACCGCCGAGCACGTGGTAAATCAGCACTTAAAATAACAATTTTTAGAGGTGCCGGCACCGGGAACCCAGGTCACTCGCGTACTATGAAATTTAAAGGGAGCGCCTAGCCCCTGAGCTACCACGGCTCTACCACGGTTTCCGAACAAATATACAATTTTTTATTGGTATGTAAGTATGTTTCACCACGCGGTTTGAAAAATCGGTACAGTAGTTTCAAAGATTTGGTCCAAAATGTTTTTGTTACATCGACTTGCTTACCCATTTTATTGCAAAATGTATTTTTACTGGCGGACCAGTTAAGTTTGTGGGACTATAGTTCGATTAAAGTTATTGGGGTCACCATCACTTGATTAAATCTGCCACTGTTAAAGGCACAGAACAGAAAAAACAATTAGAAATGACACGTGGGCATGTCGCGTCTTTCACAAGTAAGCGGGTTGAAACGCACATTCGACTCCGCGCACTTCAGTCGCGTTCTAACCTCGGTTCGTAACATTACTGCACGAAATTTGACACACAGCTTTAACATCATGCCCTTTTGTGCTATTTTAGACTGTTAAAATGATAGTCGATCTACAAATCTGTCCCAGTTAAAAAAAATTATCGATAAAGCCTACATAATATATTTTAATAAATCCTCGTGCAAACTACGTGACAGATTTAATTAAATCAATAACGGAACGATATATAAATATACGCATCCAACATTTGTTAAAACTTAATAAAAAAGTTACTAAAGGGCAATTACTTAACAAATATACTTTTTCAAGGTCAATAAAAATTGATTAAATTAAATTGCTTGATTTTATTGATAAACAATCTCAAGAAATCTCTAAAGATTTCTTCAGATTGTTATCTTAAACCGGCCAACACAAAAAATATATTATTAAAAATATTGTAACAATTGATATTTTACTTGCGTTTGTTTGGCATCTCTTAGTAGCAAATGTGGGATTGGTGTACCCTATATGATAACATACATACATACAACGTAATATTGATTTTAAATGTAAATTTATTTTTCCTTAACTACATTCACCATAAAAGGAGAGCTATGTTTTTAACAATAACTCAGGTCGGGTTTAATATTGATATTTTATCCCTAAGATAGGTAGCATTAAAAAAGGATTACTGTCAGTACATAACGGGGAATGAGCACGAAATAACAAATATGTGTAGTGTTTTTATGTAACTCTGATTTATGTAACTGTGATTTTATGTATAGTTTAGTACACACAATAGGTACTGGTGGTAGGACTAGGGGTACTTCCCCAGGACTAGTTATTTCACTGTGAAGCAGTGGTGTGCAAACATTACTGGGTTTCGGTTCGAAGCGCACTGAGAGCTAGCGTGATCACTGGGCATATGAGACTTGTTGTCTCTCTGACGGGCGCAGTGTCACACATAATTGTTCTAGGTGACGCAGCATTTGTTATGGGCAGACGTTGCACTTACCATCAGGTGAAGGTTTTGCTCGTTTCGTCAGTATCTCCAATAAAAAAATAAGACATTTTCATTGTAAATGTGCACTACTTCTCAACTATAATGTTAACTCATGGTCAACGGTGTTGGTTACACTATTATTTATATGTATATCTATAAAAAGGTGTAATATATATGGCGAAAACTGTTGATCCAAATAAATAAAAAAAAATGTATTACTATCAACAAAAAAACGGAATTCGTATAAAACCCATAAGAATTATTAGTCAATAATTCTAATTAAAATTGGTTCACTCGGAAAAGTGTAAAAAAAGTTAACAGTGGCAAAATAAAATTAGTCAATTGATGGTTACCCAATGATATAATCGAAATATTAATAGTTACAACGAAGTTAGTTATCTAACCATATAATGTATTACGCGATTCGCAATTTGGTCGGTTAGTCATGTAAAATCAGTTTGGAATTTCTTATATTTATGCTATAATTTATGCAAAATGAGCTATATTTACTGCACATTAATCTATTTAATATTAAATTTTACGGGGCTATAATAAAAAATTACCTACTTACCGATGGAAGGTTATGTTTGGTTGATTTCTTTCACTGCGAGTTTTACAGCCTGTTAGACAGCAATTTGCCATAACTGTGTTTTTTAAAATATTTTTTATTCAATATAGATAAGTTTCAAAATACTCATTGAACGTATTTTTTTTAAGCTACACTGGTTCGCAAAGAAATGTCTCTGTCCTGGGAAGAACCAACAAGAAACTCACGGGGTTTTCTTTTCAGTCAATTTAAAAATAATATACAATTACAGCAGTATTATAAAGATGTAGAAATAGCTTGGCCACAATCACCTCATTTCCAGGGGTTATCAGAGTCTATGTCCTCTATATTATAATAACCCTTCTTAGAAAGTCTCCGTTTAATAAATAGTTTGAACTTTTTGATTGAAAGACTGTGCACTTTCTGAGATTTTGTTGTAAAGACGATATATAAATACATTACCCCATAAAAGCGTTACTGCCTCTGTAAAGTCGAGTAACCTTGCCTCTGTAAAGTCGAAGTCTCAAAAATTACTGATTAAAGTCATTATTTGGCGTGCGCTGCAAAAACTATTAATGATAAAGAAAATAATGTACTACATTTTCATAGTACTCATCATCACTCACAAAAAAGTCCGCGACGCTATATGTCTAACTATTATAGTTAAGTCACAATAACCACTTTTTGTTCAAATTTGTCAATCAAAACACGGGTAGAATCGAAAGATGATGACATTCGTATCATAATATTAATCCTTATCCTACTAAATAGTTTTATAGTCAAGGTTGATTATGTACACGTAAATTCCTCTTTAAATTTTTCGAATATCTATCATGCTATCGTTTAGAAGTTACGACGGGTATAAAAATGCTAAAAGTAAGAAATATCCTGCGGTGTGAGCGAACAGCCATACGCTCGCCCGCGATACTCGCGATTAGACTAAGTGGTATTGATTACCTATCTACTCATTTTATTTTTTGTAAACTAGAAACAATTGAATAGTGTTTTGTTATTTATTTATATATATTTTTTAATTTAAAACTTTGAAACGCTTTATAATAAATACAGCGGCCGCAGTCTCGAACGCCGCGCCGCCCGGTTTCATGCGACTTGGGCATCATCGAGGTGCGCGGCTCTTTGCGCAGCTGTCGAGAGCGGTCGTTTTATTTTGCTAACACGACATATTTTTTACAAGGAAGCTCTGAGCCACTAAACTTTCACGGCTTATGTTCCCATAAATAAAACATTATTTTGGTAACTACTCTTACCTGACCAGCTGCAGATTCGCCGATGAGCATAGTCGCTACAAAAAATGTTAGCGAAGGGATTGTTGTTCTTCTGTTTGTCCAAATAAAGTATTAATTTATCTTTCTAATATCTATCTACTCGTGCGAAGCCGGGCGGATCGCTAGTATTAAATAAAATTGAAAATTAAAAACAATATCAAATGTATGTATATATTTGAGATAAGTATATGTTCTTTCAATTTCGCTATCAATTTGTATTCAATTCAACATTTTCCGGAAGGAGATAGGCTAAAACCTGTGGCACTGTTGCCCCAGCAAGAACTTTATTTGCTTCTTGTAGAACGACTTTGGCAACATAATTGTTCATTTGTTCTTTCAGCGTCTCCAGAAAATCTGATGCAGGCCCAGAACTTCCTGCTAGTGGGTTGTTTTGTAGCATTTGACTTATATCAAGTTGAGTGCCTTTGAATTGTAACTGAAACAGCATTATTATATTTTTTTAAATTCCCTACCTTAAGAATTACGGACATGGATATTAAGCTAATAGAGAACAAGAAAAAAAATTAACATACGTTTTATACAAAAAAGAGAGTTCCATTCCGTACAAATCGAGTTATTAGCAGTTTATAAAATGTTTTTATGTTAAATGATGCTTTGGGTTTTATTGTGAAGAATTATAACTGCTAAATAAATAAAGTGGAATATTGACTTAAGCAGATAGACCTTACCGCAATGTCATCTGTGTGCACTCGGTTGTGTAAGGCTACCAACTGGTAGACATATCTTTTGCCAAATTCTTTAGGTTGAATCTGCCCTGCCCCCAGTACAGACAGTCCGCTTATGGTTAAACTGTATACGAAATGCCAAAAAAAATATAGTGACTAATGTGTACATACGTAGGTACTGAATGAAGAATAAAGCAATTAAAGGAAAAAGACATACATATCTGCAAATTTTAACATTTTTCTCAAATAAAAGTATAAGCGGTAATAGTTAAATATTTATGCAAGATGATGTCATAGAAATTAGATTCCTTAATTATGTTTTAGAAACGGTTTGAAAACTTAAAAGAAAGAAGAAACTAGACTGAAATATGAATATATATATGAAATAAGTATATGATAGGTACCTCAAATGTCCACTGAGATGCATGGGTAATATATCCGCAAATAAGATGTCTGTTTGAAGGTCGACTGGAATAAAAATAAAAAGCGATTATATTTAAAATCATTCAAATATCATCAACAATTGAAACATGAATTTTTATTTATTTCTTTAATCATAACATTTTTCTGCTCTTTTTTGATTTTTATAAATTCTTCACAGATGCCACAATCAAAAGGCAGCAAAACAGTTGGTAGGGTTCCTATGCTTGAATCCGTCTAATAGTGAGGTTCGGTTATTCTGCCGTGAAGCAGTACTGTGCAAACGTTTCTGTGTTTCAGTCTTATGAAATATCGTATCAGACTTAAGAACTGATGCCTCAGGGTGACCGGCGCAGTTCGGTGTCACACAGAAATGTTCTGGGTGACACAGCATTTGTTATGGGCAGACGTTGCACTTACCATCAGGTGAACGTTTTGCTCATCTCGTCACTTAATGTAATTAAAAAAAGTCCGAAAGATAACTTAGCTCCTCAAGCTCGTTATTCTGCCGTGAAGCAGTAGTGTTGTACATTATTGTATTTCGGTCTGAAGGGCACTGAGAGCTAATGTAATCACTGGGCATATGCGACCTAGGAACTGATGTCTCAAGGTGACAGGCGCAGTGCGGTGTCACACAGAAATGTTCTGGGTGACACAGCATATGTTATGGGCAGACATTGCACTTGCCACCAGGTGAACGTTTTGCTTGTCTCGTCACTTTATCAAAAAAGCAGAAATGTTCTGGGTGTCACAGAATTTGTTATAGGCATTTACCATCAGGTCATCGTTTTGCTTATCTCTTCACTTAATGTAATTAAAAAAAAGTCCTAAAAGTAACTGAGCTCTTTCAAGTTTTAATAAGCATATGACGCTAACGTGCCGTGTGGTGGCGGCTCGTTAAAATAATACTACCACTCCATCTCATCCAATGGATCTCGTAAAAGGTGAGTAAGGAATTAAACTGCACTGTGCACCCAACAGCGCATGGTAGCGATGGGCTCACCACCTATCACACCAAGTGCATTATATTGTTTTGGTGATACGTGGATTGTGGCAGTCATCTGTTTTTGCAGTGATTGCCCAGTCTCTGACTACCCCTTATGGGATACAGTCGTGATCTTATGTATGTATGTACGACGCTAACCAGAGTCCTTACTTCAGATTTAAAGTAAACGATTAAAAATAGATACTTATTGCTTCTAAATTACTCTCCACTGTTTAAGAATAATAATATTACTACATATGACAGAAAATAAATAAATATTAACAGTTACCTTCGACGTTGAGACGTGGTAGAGTGAATCCAAAATCTACTCGTCCTGATTTGAGACGTAATTCCAATAAATTTAGTTTAAACTTCTTGGCACCAGTTATTTTACAATTAGTTATATGAACTTTTCCGCTGAAATAAATATTGCTGTGTAAATAAATATGTAGGAATCAAAGTACTATATGTAAAATAAAATAATAATTTGTTTAACTTACGATGTAAGTGCTAGATCGCTATCAACCAGCACTGGAGGGAGATTCGGATTAAAGTAAGGATCTAGTGGTGCTAGTGTGTGAAAACCAACTGCAAACATTCGCCTCACTTCTTCAATCAAACTACGTGCATTCCTACTGGCTTTTAAGTCGTTATTGTATAAAGGCGTGTAGCGCTTTGAAAGACTTCCGATCTTGACCAATGCATCATATGGACCCAAGTGAACTAAAGAACCGCTTACTATGGATTATAAACAAAGTTGAACGGAATCGTTAAATTATGTAATATCAGATAATAATGATTTCTTACCTTTATACGAATACGTTAAATAAAACTAAATATATTGATTTTATCGCGTTTTATTATATTAGGGGGACCGATGGCACAGGTTAGAATGGGTGCGGCAAAGCGCTCACTTTATCGGGAATAAGTAATAAAATTAACATACACACATACCGTCGGGCCTTTTCCCCATATAAGGTGCAGGCAGAGGCCACCCACGTAGCCCACTTTAATAATATTAAACACACTTTAATAAAATTAAACGCGGTAGAATCTGTAAATTTAGTTTTATTCAATGAATATTAATTAGTATGGTGTACTTACACAATTGATCGAGCTGTGCGTTAGAGTAAATTATACAACAAAACAGCAATAATGTCTTCATGTTCCAGCTGCCAATCATTCAGTTAGCCGATGAATGAGCAAAATTAAAACGCCTGCGGTTAATATACAAGTTGGAAATTACACGGAATTTTAGTATGCTGTGATTTTAAAGCTATTAGTCACACAGAATTGATTTGCTTAAATAAGAATACTATTGTTGTTGACATCGTACATATATTACACTCATTTATTTACCTTCATAATAAAGTTTTCAATTTACCCGCAATATCTTTCCATAATTGTAGACTGGTTTAAATCCATTCTAATATTATAAATGCGAAAGTAACTGTATTCTGTCTGTTTGTTACTGAACCGAACTTGATGAAATTTGGCACAGATATATCTTGCATCCTGGAGACGGACATAGGGTACTTTTTGACCCGGAAAATAAAGTATTCCTACGGGATATTAAAAAAATCTATATCCACGCGAACGAAGTCGCGGGCTTGCTAGTGTAGTATGAAAACGAATTATCACGGACACATCACGATATCTCTGAAATTACAAGACCTAATACTGACTTAAAATTTGGCATAGCACATATTCCTATAACATAATAATAACTTCCGGGCGAAGCCGGGGTTGGTCAAAGAGTAATTATATAATTTCGACGTTTAGCGTAAAGTAAAAAATATTGTCAGTTATGGTGGTAAAAATTCTTGGAAGCCGTTCGAAACTTAAATTAGATATTTTCCTAGTCGAATTGTCTAGTACTGTTTGTGATGATTCTTGATAATTTGTAAATATGACGTCATATGTTACTGAGCCCACATGTTTCATAAGCAACTTGTAAAAGAATGCTTACGAAACATGCGTATCTTTATATATATATATATATAAAGTGTTCTGTGCGTGTGTCTGTGTCTGTGTTTTGTGTGTGTTTGGACTCGGTAGGTGGCGCTGTGATAGAAAAATAGTTCTAGGAAAATGTCAAAAGTCACTCAGTATATAATTTATCGATAATTCGAATATCGAAAAATCATTTGCTGAATTTGCTGAATAACAGCAGGCAAGGCAACGTTCGGGCAGGACGTCTGTCAGGTCCGCTAGTATTATATGAAAATGCCCCCAACTCAGCCTGCCACATTACCTATTCACTTGCTTGAATATATATAATTGCCGTGCATAAAATATTCTAATTAGTTTCAAAACGATTATAGCGTGTCGTCCTTAGATTTTAAAGGTATTTAACTTTTCTATTCTTCGTAAAAAAAATATAATATTATTGTTAGAAAATAAATTAACAATTTTCAACGCTAGTCACGGGTTATCGTTATGCGAGTCATCGTCATCACTATCGTAAGTCTGTTACTTGGACGTGGGAAAGGCCCAGCAGTCGACGAAGGGTTTTCACACCGAGAGGTTATGCCTTAATAGCCTAACTCAGCAGGTTAATTGGCAACAGCCGTACCAGATGCCATGCACCACAGGTGATGCAGCCACGCACGTTACAGATGTAACGTCTGGCAATTTTATGGAAAAATCATGAAAATAAGATTAATGCTGTGGAAATGAAAAGTTTGTGAAGTTACAGCAGGAGTGACTTTGATGGACAAAGTGAGGTGTTTCTGATAAGAGAACGTTGTGGTGTGGTAGAAGATATAGTGACAAAAAATAGTAAATTCGCAATCAATTGGAAACCATAAAAATCCTGGTATTTTCGATCAGGCTACTTTTAAGATCTTCATAAAGTACATGGGCTGATGGAATTTCTTGCATCTCCACCTTCCTTAAGATATCTGTGGTCGCCACCATGCGGCTTTTTTAAAAACACTTTAACAAATGTAATTTTTTAGCATTAATTTTTGTTTTTTTGATAATATAATATAGATATTATAAATATCCATACATAGTTAATAAACCTCATATATTATTCATATTCAAATTTCAAAAAATGCGTCAATATAAATATCATATTCATCAGTACAAATGTTTGCCCTCATCGGGATTCGCACCCGCGACTTTTAGCTTTGCAGGCTACCGACCAACTATAGGATCAAATGATCGGATCTCCAAATCGGAATTCAAATGATCGGTGACTGTAAGTAGTAGCATGTTCTTTTATTAGTAGATACGGGATACGGGAATCCCGTGAATGAGCGCCCAAGTACGTAGGTACAAGCTCTATAACTAGCTGTGCAGTAGCTGGTTACAGGTATTTTATTACGGCAAAGGCTCCACAGATACGCTCTATAGTAGCTGTAGAAGCGGCTATATCTCTGCTGTACATCTGAAAGGGGCACTGATTTATACAGCTATCGGCCATACAATTGCTTTACAATAGCCTTATATGTGTTATTACGGCGAAACTATGGTTCCATAAGTGGCTGCGGGCCCCAAAAGATGCAAAATAAGTTCTTGTAGCGTGATTATAGTGCTCTCGCCGTGTTACGACGCGTCTGTTTCCCCAGATCATATCTTACGGCTATATGTTTTATTGTATAGTATCGATATTTAAGTGAAGTACATTTTTTTTGAAAGATAAAATTTTGTAAATATACATTTAAGTCAAGTATTCTAGTTGGATCTCAAGAGTCATGTACTTATTTGAAAAAGTTTTTTTCTAACTCTACGATCGGCGACGTGCTTCGTTAGATTAATTTCTCAGTCTCTAATAATAAATATTTCAGATATTTCCTTACTGACCCATCTCAATAGATCACCCGGTACTGTGAGATATAATAATACCCATTATTGGGAGGCATTTTATTTTGCTACAAGAAGTCAAAGAGCAGAATGTAAAAAAACATTAACGTTGCAAAACTGACGGAACTTACCAAACTACCCGACCCGACCTCACGATCTTTCGCGCAGATAAAGGATTAAAATACAAGTAAAACTTCTTAAAACCAATTTCTGGGGGACGAAAATACTTATAAAAAGGTTAAAGCGGATCCAACTACGAGTACGTTGCGTTTAAAACAACTAGCGATTTAATAAAGAAGCACTCGGAAAATTAATTTGATAATACCCTCTTTAGTTAAGCCACCGAAGTTTTAAAGGTTACTCAAAATACACAAACCAAATGCTCCACTACGTCCAGTGGTGAGCCAGATCGAGTCACCAATTTATAGATTTTCTCAACAGGTAGCGAAAATACTCTCACCGCTTAGAGGACATACAAGAGCATACAAAAGGATTTATATCATTTTGTCATTGGGATATTACCTACATCTTACTGACAATGAAACTATGGTCAGTTTTGATGTCCAGTCGCTATTCACATGCCCGTATGTAGAAGAATGAATCTCAGTTGTAACTACGAAGCTAGCAGAGAACAAAATGCCAACAGAATATGCGGAATGACTTAGTCATTGCTTTACGTTTGGCTATCTATTGTGGAATGAACAGTACTACAAGAAAGTAAATGGTGTTGTTATGGAGCACCCTAGTATCTCCCAATATCGATCACATATCGCACTTTCCCTGTCAATGCGGTACGTAGGTCACTTAACCTCTCACAATTTTATCATCAGAGAAGAAACATTTTGTAATTGAATTCAGCTTGACATGCTGAATTAAAAGTAATTGCATTAAAACGATTTTTTTGGGTCTTGCGCCTACGTCACAGAAAACACACCAGCTAAGCTGTTTTTTATAGTTATACAAATGTATATTCATTTGTACAATATGCATTTGCACATCCTTACCTGGAATTATGAAGATTCATCTGAAACACATATCACTTCCTATCTGATATTAAGTTAAAGGTATAGTAAATTTAGTTTAATTTACAATACAAAAATCACACAGAGAATGAAAATAAAAGAAGGAAAAAATTAATGTAGGTGTCCGGCAGAGTACAACAGCACCTACCTCTTTCCTATCGAGGTGTCGTAAGAGGCGCCTAAGGTATTGTATGGATAGCCTTTATTTGTGCAGGATAACACTATAATATGCAATGCTGTCACTATACTGCTCGTGGAAACGCAATGGGGAGTTAGAATTTTTTGATTCGTACCAAAATGAAGGTGACGTGGTTCGCCACCTGTCACGCCTCGTTTCCCGCAAGAGCGAAAAGTGGGCTACGTGATATATATATTTTCGGTGATGTAATTGCTGTTAGCCTTCTCGGCTTTTACAGCTTCATCGGATACTGTGCTCGCGGGCCAGGGGCTCGCGTGCCAGGTTTGGTTTCACCCAAACATAAATAAATAAATAAAAACTCCTACAAATACCTCGAAGTTCGGACCGTGTCGCGTTCGCTGCGTGCTTTCGCGATTTCGAAAATCTTAAACATTTTAAGTCGTCTACTGATCGTCCGAAAGAGGCTGCGCGCGTCCAATCGGACTGTCGACTTGTGTGTCGGCAACTCTGGGCGGTGAGAACCGCCCTGGAACACGGGTGAATCGTGTGTACGCGATGTGATTATTGACTATTGCGCGCCGCTCTCTACGGCGGTCGCGCGTCGTGGTGCGTGTTATATTAAAGCTATTGACTGTGTGTACAGTGTGGCCTGGATCGTGACTGACAGTATCGTGGTCAGGAAGAGCTGAGACGTCCGTGTCGTCTAGCACGTTTCGCGGGCGACGTTTGCGTTCGGTCGCGTTTCTGTTTGGTCGGTAATTTGCTGCTTTAACCACCAGCGGGTTTGAATGAACCGCGGCTTTTTCGAAAAACCGCCGTGATAATTCTCTGAAGTGTTCAGAGATTAAAGGCATTTCACAGTCGCTGTGAAGATCTACATTGCGTTGATACCAACCGGCTCCGGTGGCAGTTCGCAAGAATCGATTTTGAACGCTCTGTAACTTCTTTAATTGATTGCCCGTCGCGTGAGCGAAAGCGACGCAAGCATAGTCCATTACGGGTCTTATGCAAGTCTTATAGAGGCGAAGTTTGTGTCTTAAGCACATTTTGCTTGAGGAGCAAGTTAATGGGTATAGACGGCTTGAGATAAAAGCCGCTCTATTGCGTATGTTTTTAATGTGTGCAGCGAACGACATCGCTGCGTCTAAAGTGACCCCGAGGTATTTGACGCTCTTTTCCCAGGGAATAGGGCGTCCGAACAGGGTGATCGTGCCTAGCTGATTGTTGCCGATTGGGTGACATCGTCTAGCGGGCTTTGGTGTGCCCCTCGAGAAGTATATCGCTACACTTTTCTCGGGGTTTACCTCTATTCTCCATTTCCGGAACCATTCGCCTAGGCGATCGGCTGCGTCTTGGAGTTGAATCGTTATTCGGCCCTTGTGCTTGTTGGAATAGTACAAGGCCGTGTCGTCTGCGAAAAGCGCAAGATTTACTTTCGGGTCTTTAGGAATATCGCTAGTGTATAGCGAGAAAAGGAGTGGGGAGAGGCAGGAGCCCTGAGGGACCCCCGCTCGGAGAGGGCGGCTTGAGGAGCGCGTTCCCTCTACCCGGAAGCGAAATAGGCGGTTAGACAAGAAGGCTCGTATGATGTTCACGAGTCTATCTGGCACTTTAGTGTGATACAACTTGTAATACAAGCCGTCGTGCCAGACTTTGTCAAATGCCTTTGCGACATCGAAAAATAAGGCCCCTGTGCCTACAGGCTTAGGGCGGTCGTTTAAATTCTCTAAGATGTGCTCCGTTAAGCGGTGCACTTGATGAGTACACGAGTGTTCGGGGCGAAAGCCGAACTGCTCGTCTGGAAGAATATTATTTGTAAGGACATAGTCTTTTAATCGACTGAGTATAATTCGCTCATAAATCTTAGCCATCGAGTTGAGGAGACTTATTGGGCGATAATTAGACGGAATGTTCCTAGGCTTATTAGGCTTCGGAATGCCTATAACGTCGGCTTCCTTCCAGTCGTCCGGGAAGGAGCAGCTGGAGAGGAGCGCGTTGAAAATACTGACTAACAGACACAATAGCGGCGTAGTTAGACATTTGATCACCCTGTTATTTATGCCATCGAGGCCGGGCGCGGATCGGTTTTTAAGATTTTTAACAATCTTCGTGACTTCGTCGAGAGTCACTGGAGTCAGTGGTTCGCCCACTGGTGGTATGGCAGCCCTGCGTTCGAGTTCCGCGGCCACCTGCTGCAGGTGGTCGGGATCCGCAGGCGCGAGAGACGGAGTGCATTGGCTCTCTAAACTGTCTGCAAGGCATTCGGCTTTTTCGCTGTCGTCGAAGGCGAGCGAGTTGTCGTTCGATCTAATAAGTGGCGGCATGGGTGAGACCGGCTCTGCTTTGAGAGATCGTGCCAACTGCCAGTAGGCAGTGTGCGACGGCTCGATTTCTCCAAGCATAGTGTCCCAGCTGTCTTTAGTGTACTCAGATAAGCGCTCTTTAACATCCCTTTGTAGGAGGCGCAGTCTGAGTCTATTTGCGTCTGTTCTATATCTATCGTGCGCTTTGGCCGCACGGTTCTTTTCTCTAATCAGGCGTCGGAGGTCCGCCGGTAGATTACAGCGTCGATCGCTCGACACCGTAACCGTCCGGGAGGATTCTCCGACGACTGTTTCGAGATGACTTGAGAATGATTTTATCGCTCGACAGGCTACGTCTGGCGAGTCGATAATATCTGGTATTTCATCCAAGTGCTGGGAGCTCGTAGCCTCGAGTTTGACCCCGAGGGTACGCCAGTCCACAATGGTTTTGGTCTGTGTGACCTCACCATTTGGCCGGCCCAGCTTAAAAATGACCGGACGGTGGTCCGACTCAAGTTCGTGAAGCGTAACTATAGAGTCTATTTCTAAGTTCACGTCCTTAATAATGGCTACATCGAGAGTGTCCGGCTGCTGATTTAACTGCGTCGGAACTCTGGTTGGTGTTTCGGGAGCTATAACGTTTACGTTATGGCTCTCCGCTAATCTGTACAGTATATTACCGTTCGTGTTATTTACGTTGGAATTCCAACTGCCGTGCTTGCTGTTCAAGTCTCCGGCGAGAATAACAGAACGGCCTAAATCTAGTAGGGATTTTAAGTCCGATTCTAATAATTGTTTGGATGGCGAGAGGTAGACTGATGCTAGTACAAGCGGCCTATGGCCGGTCATTGCTAACCTACACGCGGAAGTTTCAATGTTGACTAAGTCGGGTGTATCGAGCGCGATACAGTGCAAGGACTTTTTATAGTAGATCAGAGTGCCGCCTTTCGCCGTCACTCTGTCATTTCGGATGCATTTGTAATTGGCTATCTTTGGATCGCGCATACTAGGTTTTAAGAAAGTCTCTTGCACTAGCATAACGTCGATGTCGCGGTCACGAAGGAAATTCGCGACTTGAACTAACTGCGTCTTAAGACCGTTTGCGTTAAAATACGAGACAGTCAGAGAGCGTGGTTTAATCCTACCTATATGGGACGCCATTGGTAACAATTAAAGATTTAATATTCGACGCGGCGCGTGATGTTTAGGCGCATTGAAACGTCCAAATCGCGTCGATGACGTTCATGTGCTCTACGGTAGCCATGAGTCGGTCTTGAGGAGACTTTGCTTCGCGGATTTTGCGTGCTAAAGTCGAAAGTTCGGCAACATTTATGCTGCGCATGAAGCCGCAAATTAGTGAGAAATCTGCGGCGAAATTTGACGAGCCCTGTATTTTAGGCGTTGCGATTTGAGGCGCGGGCCGTGAGGCGGCTGCGCTCTTTTGCGTCATGGGCAACGGTTTTGTCCATGCGTTCGGCGTCGGCGCGGCGCTCTGGCTTTTGCTCTGCCCGGTAGTCCCGTCAGCGGGACCGGGTTTTGCTGCGGCCGGAGCGGGCGCGGGCGTTGGCTTAGGCGCGGGTTTAGTCGCGGGCTTAGTTGTCTGTTTAGGAGCGGGTGTTTGAGGCTGTGTGGCCCCGGGGCCCTTCCTACGGCCGTTATTCTTGCCTCCCCTGCGCTTCCCACTCTTCGGCGCTCTGTTACATCCGCGGTAATTCGCAGGGTGTCCCAGCTCGCCGCAGAGTATGCAGCTTGGGGGTTCTTGCGCTTCTGGCGTGCGAGCGCAATCCTGGGTGCCGTGATCCCCGAGGCATTTGACGCATCGAGGGCGGGCGAAGCAGTTACGGGCAGAGTGTCCGTACAGCTGGCATCTGTGGCACTGGCCAATGATGCCCCTGTTACGGGGTGCCTCTATCGAGAGGCCTGAGAGGCCGCAAATCGTTTTGATATTGAATACCTGCTTGCCTTCTGGAGTTAGATCCAGTATGGCTAGGATCAGGTCGTACGACTTCTTATTGTGTGGGTGATGCATCCGATGCACCTCCAACACAGGTATGTTCTGTGACTTAAGGTCACTAAGTATGTGGCTAGTCTCCAATTCCTTGGGCAGGCCTCTGATGACTACGCGGAGCCTACGTTCTTCCGCGAGCGAGTAAGTGTGGAAGCTGATGTTTTTTCCACGCAAATGGCTAGTTACTGCCCTGAAGTCGCTGACTGTGCTGAGGTATACGCGGATACCTTGCACTGCCGTCTGCGCCTTCGGGCACACAATTTTCTTGCTTGTCATCCACAATGACAAGTCGTTCCATTGCGCCTTATCCTGTAGGATTATTGGCGGAGGAGCTTTATTGATTTGCGCCGCGGGATGCGCGGGCAGTGGCTTTGTGATGGCCTTGCGTGTGTTAGACACGCCCTTCTTGGCCGGGTTCCGTGAAGCGGACGGCGATGCGGTATCCGAGTTAGGCTCGGAATCGCCTTTCGCGGAGCGTTTCTTCGCTTTACGCACGACGACGGTGAAGCCGTCGTCGTGAGCACTTCCGGATTCTTCGCAATCCATGTCGGATCCCTCGTCCGAAAGGGCCGCGGGCCCAACAATGGATTGCGATTGCGATTCCCGGAAGTGAAGCGCAGGTGCGTTCGCTGTTTTATTGCACCCATTAGCGGCGGGTTTATTGCCCGCAGGTGCATTAATGGCAGACAATGCCGACTCGGTCGGCACGGTCTTTTTATTGCCGGTGATTACGCCGGGCATTGTCTCGCACACTGGTGCGGATGCGTCATCGTGCGCAGGTGTCGGTACGGCGGATTCTAAGGCCTGCGATGACGGGCCGTCGGAGTCGAAAGCTGGTTCGTGACTCCTTTGCTCTATCCATCCGTCCGGACGGATACCGGAGATGTCGTCGGACTCCATTAGGTACGACCTAAACTGGCCCCAAATCTCGGGGTGCGCGAGTCGCAGAAATTCGTCTAGCCTTGCTAGGACGATGTCGCTATTGCTCGCCATTTCACACGGGTAATTTGGCGGTGTGTACAAAAAGCAGAAATACTCCCTACGTGAGCAGGGAGGTGTGTGCTAAAATTGACTTACCTACAGCCTTACGCTTTAGGTGCGCGAGGGTGTGTACCTGGCTGTTGCCTAGTGCAACAAGCGGACACAAAAATACAACGCCGCCTCTGAGGCGAGAATGTGTGTAGCACTCTACTCACGGTTTTACCCAGCAAGCCGACGCGACACAGGAACGCACTGACGAAACTTTTCTCGTTCGCACACTACGAAGCACCACACTTCCACTTCGAGGGACACGATCGATGAAGGCACGCACGAAAAAGAATAACCAGACACACCGCTACGGGAGCGGGTGTTGGCCACTATCCACAACTGTGACTACGGGCGTTTACAGACAACTGTCCATAACGAATACGATTTTTCAGCTTGTTTGCGCATGGAGCGCGGTCGGATAGACGTTCGTTCTGCACCAGAGCGCGAGAGCGAATGTGGGCTACGTGAGTGGCTTCTGCCTAAACCTTATATGCTAAAAGGGCATGACTGTATGTAAAAGTAAAAAAAAGTAAAGTTTCAGCCTATAAATGTCCCACTACTGAGCACAGGCCTCCTCTCATTTCTGAGAGGGTTTTGGAGCTAGGAAGAATCCGCCACGCTGCTCCAATGCGGGTTGGCGGACTTCACATGTCTTCGAAATATTTTTAATTTCTCAGACATGCAGGTTTCCTCACGATGTTTCCATTTTAGTGCTGCCGGCACCGGGAATCGAACCCAGGTCACTCGCGTACTATGAAATTTAAAGCGAGCGCCTAGCCTCTGAGCTACCACGGACTGTATGTATGTATGAAAAAATTTAAAGCACAATAAAAATAAACTTAAAAACGGTTTAATCTGAAAAACGTGCAAAGTGAAGCTGTATTGCACGTTTTTTAATATTGTGAAGTCGGAATGGTCTCCACTCAGGAAAAAATACTACAGATAGACCACGGCGCGGTATTCAATAGAGCCAATATTTCAATGAAAAAAAAATACACGTACGTCTCTGCTGTAGCACATATTAGAAGAAACATTTTTTTTTATTGTATAAAGTGACGAAACGAGCAAAACGTTCACCTGATGGTAAGTGCAACGTCCGCTCACAACAAATGCTGTGTCACCCAGAATATTTCTGTGTGACACTACACTGCGCCCGTCACCCTGAGACATCAGTTCTTAAGTCTCAAATGCCCAATGATTACGCTAGCTCACAGTGCCCTTCAAACCGAATCACAGTAATGCTTGCACACTACTGCTTCACGGCAGAATAACTGGCCCTAGGGTGGTACCTACCTAGACGGATTCCTGCATAGGAATCCTACCACATACATAAATAATAAGAAAAAATGAATATTCATTATTATGCCGTATTGCACGTTTTTTAATATTATGAAGTCGGAATGGTCTCCGATTCTTTGATTCCGATCTCTTTCGCGATTTCGAAAATCTTAAATATTTTAAGTCATCTAATGACCGTCCGAGGGAGGCTGCGGGCGTCCATTCGGACTGTCGACTTGTGTGTCGGTAACTCTGGGCGGTGAGAACCGCCCTGGAACACAGATGAATCGTGTGTAAGCGGTGTGGTTATTGCTATTGCGCGCCGCTCTCTACGGCGATCGCGCGTCGTGGTGCGTGTTATACACGCAGCGAACGCGACGCACGCAGCGAACGCGACACAGTCCGAATTTCGAGGTTTTTGAAGGAGTTTTTATTTATTTATTTATTTATGTTTGGGTCAAACCAAACCTGGCACGCGGGTCCCTGGCCCGCGAGCACAGTATCCGATGTAGCTGTAAAAGCCGAGAAGGCTAACAGCAATTACATCACCGAAAATATATATACTCGTATGAAATCGGGTCTTAGTGTAGCCTGCGGTTTCACTCGCGTAAAATAAGCTGACCATTTGATTGCGGCGTTTGGCATGGTATTTCTCTGACCTATGCATTCATAGCTCGGTGTCTCCTTAAGGCTTTAGCATCAAGTATTGTAGTCTACTACCTTTCTCAATAAATGGGCTATCTAATACAAAAATATTTATTTAAAATCAGATAAGTATTTCTTTGAATAAGCTCGTGGAAACAAACAAACTTTCCAGGTTTATTATAGTAGTAACAGAAAGATACTATAAAGATGTAAATACCGCTTGAAGAGAAATATTTAAATTACCATAAAAATAAAGTAATAATGAATAAAATGCAAATTAAAGCCGCGTCCATCCACATAGCCCTTTTCTAAAAATTTTCAGATTTTACGCAGGAACCCTTGAGGTATCTAAACTAATATTATAAAGAGGAAAGATTTGATTTTTTGTATGTTTGGTTGTAATGATTTAACTCAAAAACTACTGAACCGATTTAAAAAATTCTGTCACCTATATACAACTACATTATAACCGAATAACATGAGTTGTATTTAATTAAAAAAAAAACCGAGATTCCTACGAAAATTGCTATGATGTAACTCAAGGTATCAAATTTAAGATTAAAGTCATTGTTTGGCGTGCGCTGCAAAAACTATTGATGATAAAGAAAATAAGGTACTACATTTTCATAGTACTCATCAATACTCACAAAAAGTTAAGTCACAATAACCAATCAAAACACGGGTAGAATGGAAAGATGATGACATTCGTATCATAATATCAATCGTTATAAGTACTACTAAATAGTTTTATAGTCAAGGCTGATTATGTACATGTAAATTCCTCTTTAAATTATTCGAATCGGACCTATTTATTTTTTGTAAACTAGAAACAATTGAATAATGTTGTAATTTTAATTATATATTTCTTTAATTTAAAACTTTGAAACGCTCTATAATTAATACAGCGGCCGCGGTCTCGAACGCCGCGCCGCCCGGTTTTATGCGACTTGGTCATCATCGAGGTGCGCGGCTTCCTTTGCGCAGCGGTCGAGAGCGGTCGTTTTATTTTGCTAACACGACATCAAATATTGTTTACTAGGAAACTCTGAGCCACTAAACTTTCATGGCTTATGTTCCCATAAATAAAACATTATTTTAGTAACTTAATCTTACCTGACCAGCTGCCGATTCGCCGATGAGCATAGTCGCTACAAAAAATGTTAGTAAAGGGATTGTTGTTGTTCTGTTTGTCCAAATAAAGTACTAATTTATCTTTCTAATATCTATCTACCCGTGCAAAGCCGGGGCGGATCGCTAGTCCGATATAAAATGAAGCTTAGAGATTACTCTTTAAAAAGTCGGGTACCTGCCAATTAAGATCCCATCAAAATCGCCGTTTCGGAGTTCAGCCCGGCAGCAACAAACAAATAGACAGACAAACAGACGAAAATATTAAAAACGCATTGAGTTTTGGTATCCTGGAAATTATTTTTAATTGCTGATAGCAAAACTGCGCTGTGCCGTGGTAGCTCAGGGGCCTGGTGCTCGCCTTTAATTTCATAGTAAGCGAGTAACCTGGGTTCGATCCCCGGTGCCAGCACCTCTAAAATTGTTCTACAATTTTAAGTGCTGATTTACCACGCGCTTAGTGGTGAAGGAAAACATCGTGAGGAAACCTGCTTGTCCGAGGAATAGAAATATTTCGAGGACATGTGAAGTCCGCCAACCCGCATTGGAGCAGCGTGGCGGATTCTTCCTAGCTCCAAAAACCCTCTCAGAAATGAGAGGAGGCCTGTGCTCAGAAGCTCAACATTTATAGGCTGAAACTTTACTTTACTTTTAGCAAAACTGCGGATATCAATTTTATAAGATTTTCGATAAATAAAAAGTATTTAAGATATTTTTTTTCTTATAGTAAACGATTATTTTACCTACAATTCATTTCTTCTATCTATAGTCTATAAAAAAGGTCGAAGCTTAGTTAGTATACCCGACTACCACGGTACGGGACTTGGGTTCTAATGCCAGCCGTAGTCAACATTTGTGCAAATACACAAATTCTAGGTTTTGGAGCCCGGTTGTGTTGTGATTGTCCCTGTATCTCTGGCACTGCACCCTAGCATACCGCCGATCTTATCACATGAGCGTTATATCGGGCACGGTAGGTTGGGACGAGTAAGCGCCCCTAGGCATGTGCGTTTGTGGCACTGTAATATATCCTGCGCAGTTGATAACTTCCAACAGTATTTGGCAGTTGTCGCTGTAGTCGATGATATCATCATTTGTCTGTCCTATTAGCTGGTGACACCCTTGCTACAGAATGTTTTCAAATTTATATTTCCAAAGGACACTGAGCACTCGATCCTTTGCCTGTCCTTCGAGGACAGCGTGAAGTAATTAATATTGAACGTAAATAATGTAATGTCATCCCCCCATCTCATCCCGTGAAAATCGTGAAAGTCGACAAAGCGAAAATAAAAACCTGGAGATGGGCAACACCATCTACCTGAAACAACAAAATGAATAAACTGTGGTTGCCAAAACAAAGCTTGACCCAAAAATGTGTGTCGCAAAGGAACGCCCCTATTATCTTGCGGCCCTGCTAGTCCTGGCTACGGTAGCGATTATGGTAACGGCGGGGCAAAGGTTGCAAAGAATATTCGAAGAACAGGATTCATTAACACAAAAAATTAGATCGACTTCATCATGACGACCAAACGAAAGCTGTCGCGACAGTGTGCAATTATGTCTCTGCGATAGCTAGGGTGAAAACCGGAAGTGATCACCGAACGGTAAGAGGCACATTGAGCCTGAATGTAAAGCTGGAAAGGTCTGGTGAAGTCCACGCTCCATCCATCCCGTGCCCTTATCCGAAACCCCGGGAGCTTCCAGCACGAATTGCATCATCGCTTTCAATGCCTGGATGATTGCGTCACAGTGGGCGATATGAACGAGAGGCCCGTGGAAACTGTCCATGCGGTGGGGTCAAAGTTTTGCAAGACCCGCCGTATAAATAACATCCGGATGCTCTTCGACCACACTCTCAATCTCATGGAAGCTAGGCGTGAAATTAAGGTACGTCAGCATATCGGCAACTGAACAGATAAATCTCCCTATGTATGTGGCGAGACCTACCTAACTTCAATACAATCCGTATTGAAGGAGCGATAGAGCGTAACCAAGGCTCCTAGGTCTTTGCCTAAGGATCTGTCTGCCGGAAAGGGCCAAATGACTAAATTGAGGACCGGGAGCGGTGGCGTTCCGCTGGACCAGAGATTTTGAGTGAGATCGAGAGACTTTATGGACAGCTGTACACATCGTAGTAACGACCAAAGAGCAGAACTCTTCCGCCACTATTCCGATGATATACTGGACGTCGACGGACCCAACTCGCCTGGGTAGCGTTAGGGAAACTACGTCATATCTTTTCGTCGAGTATACCTCAATGTTTCAAAACACAAGTCTTTAACAAGTGCGAGTTGCAAGCTGGAGTAGCCATGGGTCGGCTATATAGTTCGAAGAACCGATAACATTCAGCGTAGTAAGATTCTGGAGTAGCAACCACGTAACGGCAAGCGCAGTATTAAATTGCAGTAGCAACGACCTGCACGGTTTTGCGGGAAGTCCATGGATGGATTCAGGTGGCTCAGGACCGTGTTTTGTGGCAAACTATGGGGGAGGCTTATGTTCAACAGTGAACTAAGACAGGCCGAAATGATTATGACAAATAAATAATTGCGTTTGTTTCCGCGCCCGCCGCCGCCGCCGTGAATATCATGGTTTTATGTCGCGATTTATAACGCGTTTTATTACTGGTGGTTGCAGGCATGATTTGCTGGTGGTGGATGCAGGAATCTGTCTAGGTAGGTACCACTCCAGGGCCAGTTATTCTGCCGTGAAGCAGTAGTGTGCAAACATAACTGTGTTTCGGTTTGAATGGCACTGAAAGTTAGCGTAATCACTGACAAGCAACTGATGTCCCTGGGTGACAAGCGCAGTGTAGCGTCACACAGAAATGTTCTGGGACACAGCATTTGTTATGAACTTATCGTGGTGAACGTTTTGCTCGTTTTGTCACTTAGATACAATAAAAAAAAATCTCACCGACGCTTTCGCAAACCTTGGCTCGTGGCACAAAGAAGTCTTCCAGTTTGTTCAGTCAGCTAGAGCATCCACGTTCAGGTAACGTAGGGTACGCCTGAGGGAAGTCATTGGGGGATTCTCCAGAACCGTTTGTGCTTGTACTATTTGGTTGGCTGAGCACTGAATCTGCTTGCATGTTGTGTCGCGTTATCTGTTAGGTGGTGGATAGAGGGTTCTATGTGTCTTGATTTTCAGTTGTGCTCTTGTTTATGTGTAATTGAAATTGTTATTTATTTTCGCTTGTCTTATACTGTATTAACATAGTGGATAACATTTTGTAACTAACAGTATATGTATATTTTCTGAAATGACGACCGCGTGGCTCAGTGGTCAGAGTACCTGACTTCTAAGCCGCGGGTCCTGGGTTCGAATCCCAGACGGAGCCAACATTTGTGCTAAAACATAAATTGTTGGTTTTCGGGTCTGGTTGTGTTGTGATTGTCCCCGTGTTTCTGACACTGCATCCTAGCCTACCTCCGATCTTATACCATCAGCGTTACATCGGGCGCGGGTAGGTTGGGACGAGTGAGTGCCTCTGTGTTTGCGCGTACACTTGTGGCACTATAATATCTCCTGCGCAGTTGATGGCTCTCGACAGTAGTCGGAAGTTGTCGCCGTGGTCGAAATCGGCTAGGAGAACATCATCATCATCATCATTTTCTGAAATAAATATTTCAATTCAATTCAATTAATGCATTATTGTTATTATTTGTATTTAGTGCTTTTCAGTTTTTCAAATTAAGTCGGCTCTAATAAAAACGTCGTCCTGTTAGCAACAGTAAAAAAGATATTTATCTATGCCCCCATTAATTATTTGTTAACTTTATCAGTAACCTTCATTACTTTTCATTTGATTCATATAATTTAATTTTAAAATATTTCACGTTCGCTCTTTCTTAAATTTGTTACGTTTAACATATACGAGAGAAAGACTGTGTGCTGTGGAGTGTCTGAAGTCACCCCGTCGATTGACGCCCCCCGTACTTCTATTTCTCCTTACGCCCCAAGGAATGGAAGTACGGAACTATAGGAATAAGGTATGAAATTTTTAGTAACAATCAAATACTTTGTTCTTTAAGTCAGATCAGTGTGAGGTTTCAGAACGCAAGATCGCAATCGCAGTGACTTTTTCGCGGTGACGATATTACTCATCCACCTCTAGTCACACTAGTCAGTTATCTTGACTTGACATTGACAAACGTCAATTTGCACTGACTTCTGTTGTTGAATGTTAGCGCCAACAAGCGCCAATAAAAGGAAAACATTAAACGAAAGCGAAACACTACGATTTACGATTCTAATTGACTATGTTCTAGCATAATATCACTTAAAATATAACATGGCAGGCAATTTTTGGCAAAGTTCACATCATCAACAATGGATATTAGATAAACAAGATCTAGTCCGGGATCGCCAACACGATTTAAACATTTTGACTGAAGAAGAATATCAAAAAATATTCAACTTCTTTGCGAGTATAATTCAAGTCTTAGGAGAACAACTAAAGCTTCGACAACAAGTGATTGCCACAGCTACGGTTTATTTTAAGAGATTCTACGCAAGAAATTCCTTAAAATGCATAGATCCATTGCTTCTAGCGCCTACGTGCGTGTTCCTTGCTTCGAAGGTTGAAGAATTTGGTGTTATATCTAATTCTAGGCTAATAACTACTTGCCAAACTGTTATAAAGAATAAGTTTAGTTATGCATATGGACAACAGGAATTTCCATACAGGACTAATCATATTTTGGAATGTGAATTCTATCTTTTAGAGAATCTTGATTGCTGTCTTATTGTATTTCAGCCATACAGACCACTTTTATTATTTGTACAAGATATAGGTCAAGATGAACAACTACTTACATATGCTTGGAGGATTGTTAATGACTCTTTGAGAACTGATGTCAGCTTACTCTATCCACCATATCAGGTAAAATAACTTTGATTATAAACTCAATTGTAAAAGAAAATTTGTTGTATTCCTATAAACTATGAAATGTTTCATATCTGATGATAATTTAAAGTATGATAAAAAAAATAGATGACTACACCACTAAAATTCAAACATTGTGAGTAAACCTGCATATCTGAGGATTAAAAATATTTCTACATCATGTGAAATCTGGCTCCTAAATCTTCCTGGCTCTAAAGCCGTCTCAAAAAGTGTGGGGAGTCCTGTCAATATTCTTTACCCACATTTAAAAAAAATAATATTTCTCTTCATAGTATATACACAGTACTTTCTGACATATCCAAATAGCTAATGTAACATCAAACAGGCAACAATATTTTTAGAACTGTCAGTATATTTACCTACTACACCAGATAGGCAACATCACATGTCATGTTCAGACTATCCAGCCACCTGCAAAAATATTCTTGCCACATTTTTGCTGTTGGTGCAGTCATGGCACTTTATGGTCATTCATTTATCATTTATCAGCATACAGCACATGATTGTGGTCATAATATAGTATGGAATAGTAATCAGACTTTACCTATAACATAGTCTATGAATACTATAAAATTTATGTTAATCCAGAACTGATTGAGATATTTTGAGGTTGCCTGACCTGAAAGATTAAGTTGACCTCAAAGTTACTATCTTTTATCTATGAAAATTAAAAAAGTTTTAGTTTTAATCCAATGCGATAGATACATAAAAGTTTCAGCCTATAAATGTCCCACTGCTGAGCACAGGCCATTTCTGAGAGGGTTTTGGAGTTAGGAAGAATCCGCCACGCTGCTCCAATGCAGGTTGGCGGACTGCACATGTCTTTGAAATATTTTTTTTTCTCAGGCATGCAGGTTTCCTCACGATGTTTTCCTTCACCGCCGAGCATGTGGTAAATCAGAACTTAAAATTGCCAATTAACAATTTTAGTGGTGCCGGCATCAGGAATCAAACCCAGGTCAATCACATACCATGATATTTAAAGCGAGTGCCTAGCCCCTGAGCTACCACTGCTCCTAGATACATACATACATATATAAAGAGATGGGCGACACATGTAGCCCACTTTTCGCCCCGAGGAAAACAAAACAAGATGATGGGTGCCATTTTGGTATGAGTCAAAACATCTTACTCCCTATTGCATTTCCACAAGCAGTATAGTGACAGCATTGCATATGTTGGTGTTGTTCTTGAATGAAGGCTATCTGCACAATATCTTAGTTGCCTCTTATGACACCTCAGTAATAAACAGATAGGTGCTAGTCTACTCTGCCAGACACCTATCAGATAGATATACTGTTTTAACTTATGATTTAGTTGACGAGGTGAATATTCGCACAATGCTAACATTGGCTGTAATGTGTAATGGGTTGTCAGGTGGCAGACAGGGAATGTACCCTAATTGCTTTTTATAGCAGAGTAAAATAGCAGCACAACCTGCTACATTTCATATGACGTCCTTCTGGCCGATTTCGATCAAGACAACAACTTCCAAATATTGTCGGGCGCTATTAACTGCGCAGGAGATATCATAGTGCCACAAGTTTGTGCAAACCCAGAGGCACTCACTTGTCCCAACCTACCCGCGCCCAATGTAACGCTGATATGAAAAGATTGGAGGTAGGCTAGGATGCAGTATCAGAAACACGAGGAAAGTCACTACACAGCCAACAATTTGAGCTTTGCACAAATGTTGATTCCGACTGGGATTCATACCCAGGACCCGCGGCGTAGATATCAGCTACTCTGACCACTATGCCATGCGGTCATTCATTTTATAAGGTGAGTATGTAAAAGTAATGGTGCAGTAAGTTTGGGTACTGACATAAAGAAATTCCATCATGGTCCTTAGGGTTATCAACTCACCTTCACATTGGTTTTTCATTGATGTTGGATATAGATAGAGAGTATGGTCTCAGTAACCACATACCATCAGGTGAACTGTGTAATTTTTGTAATAAACAACTTAATTGTCATATCTAGTTAAAGGAATATCCCTGAATAATATTTGATGATATTTTTTTTTCAGATTGCAATAGGTGCCTTACATATAGCGTGTGTTATGCTTGGTAAAGAAAATTTAAAACCTTGGTTTGCTGAACTAAATGTTGACATGGATAAGGTAGATATATTGTTTTTTTTTATTGGATATGGTGACGGAACACGCAAAACGTTAACCTGATGCTAAGTGCAATGTCTGCCTATAACAAATGCTGTGGCACCAAAACAGGTCCTATAGAGACAGAGACACCAGAGTCATGATTTCTTAAATCTCATATGCCCCAATTGCACTAACTCTCATTCAGACTGAAACAGTAATGTTTGCATACTACTGCTCATAGCAGAATAATTGGCTGGGAGCTACCTAGACGCATTCCTGTATAGGAATCCTATATTGTATTTTATTTTTCCTGTTGTTTGGAATAAAGTTGACATTTTTAAGTGTATTTATTAAGTTTTTTAATTATTTAAATAACAAAATCAAGTAAAAAAGTTCTGTTACAACCCTCAAATGTCCTACTGGCTAAGTGCAAGCATACAGTTTTTAAGAAGACCAAGAAATCTTTTTTTTTTTAAATGTTACCTCCAATATTTTAATTCACAAAAGACAGATTTGTTTCAAATTCTTGCTGTTTAAACAAGTCAAATTAACTTTATAATAAAGCAACTCTTGTTCATATTACCAGAATCTTTGAAAGAAATATAACACAGTAGCTGATGCCAGCTATCTCTGCCAAAATTCGTCAAAATCAATTAAACGGTTTAGTCATGAAAAGATAACAATCAGACAGAGGAACAGAGAGTTACTTTCGCATTTATAACATTAGTATGGTTGTTATATTATATTTACTATTAATTTATTTCAGATCCAAGAAATAGTCAGATCTATAATCAACTTATATGAAATGTGGAAGAGTTACGATGAAAAGAAGGAAATTCAAGGGCTCCTGGGAAAAATGCCTAAACCAAAGCCAGCACCCCAAAGATAATATTATCTCCTCACAGCAGTATTATATGATACCAATAAATTTTGTAAGATAGATGTAGACATTGACAAATTAGTTTATCTAAAAAGTGAGAGAAGAGAAAATAAAATACGATTTTCTGAAATAATACCAATATCTTATTTGCACATAACTCTATTTTAAATAGCATTACAGGCCTCTATAAAGTAGGTTGTGGTAATGACAATACCAGCTTCACACCTTAATTTCTGTTTTATATGACCAGTGAATGTATTTTCAGTCTGGCTTTTTTTGAGGTGAATATTTTGTCAAAAGCCTTGTGATTTTCTAAGCAGTGTGTGTAGTAGTGTGCAAGTGTTACTGTATTCCGGTTTGAAGGGTACTGCAGCTAGTGAAATTATGGCTCATGTGAGAATAATAACTTTGTCTCAGGGTGACTGACGGATTTAATACCTGTTTTGTAACCTTATTCAAGCAAATAAATGATTATGTTTATGACGGGCGCAGTGTAGTTTGTAAAATTTAAATCATGCTTAAACAAAGTAATGCTTTACTAACTAAATCACAAGCTGTCCCATTGACAAATTTACCTTGAAGTGATTATTGTTTTAACCAACAAGCATACACAAGAGATTGTAGTATTGTGTAATATACAAGAGTAATTGTTCAAAATTTAAATAATAGATTACAAAGTAAATATATGTTATTTATTTTTGAATGAAAAAATAGCTAAAATATAAGATTTGAACTACTGTTGACTATAAATGACATGTAAAAATATTATTAAACTTCTTTTTTCTACAAGAAAAGACTGCTGTGTAGTGTTATAAATACACAATAATACATATTAAACTGTTTATTATTTTGATCATTTCTTTATGTTTATTTTCTATTTGAAAAATAGTGATATATAATTTATAGTTCGTATAGGTATATATATTTTTATTGACAATGAGTCGTGGTAGCTCACCTGGGCTTGATTTCCGGTGTCAGCATCACTAAAATTTTTAGTTGCTATTTTAAGCCGCGAAGCAACACATGGCTTCCAGAATGTTTAATCCAGGGTCTAAGAATGAAAATATTTCGACGCCATGACAACTCCGCCAACCTGAATTGGAACAGCATTACAGACCCATTCCGGCTGCGATAACTCTAAAAAGTGAGAGAAAGCCGCGGGGCCTACCACGAAAATCAAAATACGTATATAGTTTCGGATCGATTCGAAGAACCGACGGAATTCAAACATAAATTCCACTACTAAATTACTTTGGATGCAACTTCTACGGACGGCCTTCTTTCGGATCAACAGGCAACTAAAAGAATGAATGTTTAGTGAAAGGTGATAGCGTTGTAGGAAAAGTTATGTGTTACCGCACTACGCTCCTCATAATGGGACATCGGTGTTTAAGTCTCGTGTACCCGGTAATTACCCCAGCTTTTTTTTTAGGACTGATGGTCACTGTTAGCCCGAAGGCTTTTACAGCTTCGCCGGATTGAAAGGTGGCATAGCGCTGAGGGCGCTTAGCCGAAACCTTTATTTATAGATGACTGGCGCAAGGGCCCCCGAGAGGGGACCTCGGCTTGGACCATCATCCTGTTCGCGAGAGTAACAGACTCCAGGGTGCCCAAGGGGGCCGGCCTCGGCTCGGTCAGTTACTGCAATCGGGAGGGCAATATTACTACTACTATCATTACTAATACCATGATTATTATTAGATAGGTTTACCACCAATTCGGAATGCGTTTCCGCTGGAGAACAAATGGCGCAAGAAACTCCTGCGACGCTTCTGCTTATGACACTACTGCTAGGGGAGAACCGGCCTGAGATGCGGCGGTATCGCGAATAACTTTGTCTGATACGCCCACGCCGACGGCGGGGGCGGTATGATGGTGATAATGTGTGTTTGTGTAGTGTTGAGTAGAGCGCTTGGGCCCTAGTGGTCGCGTCGTCAGGGTCCTCGAGGACGTGCCTCGGTCTCCTTTTTCCGCGGGTCGAATTTGGTGTATCGCGAGGGGGTTGTATGTGGCGGCACTGACAACCAGTGGGTTGGGGTGCGTGGCGGCAGAGTCGCAGTATCGGCGAGAGGCCAACTTTAGATATTGGGCTATGGTAGGAAGCCCTAAATCGATATGAAGGTTAGCATTACGCACGAACCACGGTGCTCCCGTGGCTTTACGCATGAATCCATTTTGTATTACCTGAGGTCGGTGAATTTGACGCGGGGAGGCATGCGCAAATACGGGGCTTGCGTATGTCATAATTGGCCGAATACAGGCTTTGTAAAGTGTAATTTTATTACGTAGGGACATTTTGCTATTTTTATTTAGTAACGGATGTAATCGGCCGAGGACGAACGCCGCTTGGTTCCTTACTCGGTTAATATGTGGACCGAAGCTGAGTCTCGAGTCTAATAGGACGCCTAAGTATTTGACTGTCTTTTCCCAGGGGATTGGACGATCAAATAACTCTATGGTGGGGAGATGCGGCGTAATGCGCCGCGAGAAGTACATGGCTGCACTTTTGATGGGGTTGACCTCGATCCTCCATTTCGGAAACCAGTTCCCGAGGGTTCGGGCTGCGGATTGGAGGCGTTTCGAGATAGTGTCTGGATTACGTCCAGACACATAGAGGCAGGTATCATCTGCGAAGAGGGCGAGTTCGACGCCGCTGGTGTGCGGTATGTCGTTCGTGAAAAGGGTGTAGAGCACGGGACCTAGGACTGAGCCTTGTAGTACGCCGGCTAGGATGGGATGATTCGGATCGCACCCGCTCGACGCGGTAGCGGAAGGTTCGACTGCGTAAGAAATCTAGCATGATGAGTACGAGGCGATCTGGCACACCGAGTCCGTATAACTTGTATACGAGCCCGTTGTGCCAGACCTTGTCGAACGCTTTCGCCACGTCGAAGTAGAGCGCTCCGGTATGAAGCGGGATTGAATGTGCTCCGTTATGCGGTGCACCTGCTGGGTACATGAGTGTTTGGCACGAAATCCAAACTGCTCGTGGATGGGGATCTCTCGAGACTGCATGAAGTCTCTTAAGCGGGCGAGAAGTAGGCGTTCGTATATCTTGCCTAAAGCCTTGAGGAGGCTTATAGGCCGATATGCGGTGGGATCGGACGGGTGTTTAGAGGGCTTTAGAATCCCTACGACCTCTGCTTCTTTCCAGATGTTCGGAAAGATTGCGTTGGCCAGAGCTGCGTTTTAGATTAATACCAATAGCTGAATGATGGTAGTAGGCAGGAGCTTAACTACTTTGTTAGTGATACCATCGGGACCGGGAGATTTCCTCGGACGGAGGTTTTTAATAATAGACTACTTCGGTGCTGTTAACCGGCGGATAATCGCGGAGCGGTTGAGAAGCCTTCCTATCGACCTCGCTGTCGACTAACGCGACGTTGGCGGAGTCGACCGGTAAGGTGCTTGGGGGGACATTCTGCCTTTTCTTCGTCTAGGAAGGCAGGCGGTTGGTTGGGTCGTACTAAAGGGGGCATTGAAAGGGATGTGCCTCCTTTTATTGATTGATTATGGAATTCGCCAGAAGGCGAGGTGAGACGGTTCGATGTTAATGAGACTGTTATCCCACCGATCGTTTCTGAGGTCCTGCATACGTGTTCGGACCTCACGTTGCAGGGTGCGTAGTGTTGTTCTATTGCTGACAGTAGGATATAAGTCGTGAGCGCGAGTGGCTGCGTTCTTGCGCCTCATTAGGTCTCTAATGTCGTTAGGCAGGACCCAGCGGTGGTCGTCCGTCACTGGGACCTGTCTCGAGGAATCCTCGACGACAGTTTGGATGTGCCTAGTGAGTGCATGAGCCGCAAGGTTCGTGTCACCGACTGAATTGATGGTGGATGGAATCGCATCAAGGTGCGGAGAAGTTTGCTTAAGATTTTCTTGCCAGTCGACTACTGTTTTTTTGGGTGGTGGGGCTTGGACGGAAGGTCCTAGCCGAAGTAGAACGGGCGGTGATCAGATGTTAGTTCGTGGATCACCTCTATATCGCGGATGGCGAGATTTATGTTGCTAAGTATGGCTATGTCAAGCACATCCGGCGTGTGTCCCAGTGTATGCGGGAAGTGGGTCGTTATTGTAGGCGCCAGGACGTCGAAGTCGAGGAGGTCGACAAGCGAGTCTAGGGCCACCCCACGCGGGTTGGTTGTTATTGAGTTCCACCGGGTGTGCTTCCTATTAAAGTCGCTGGCAAGGATAGTTGAGCTCCCGAGGGAGAGAAGTGCTTCGAAGTCGCTGCGTGTGGTTTTGGCGTCATTTCTACATGGTAAGTAGACAGATGCGATAGTAATGGGTGAGTGGCCGGTCATAGCTAGCTGACAGACCGATGCTTCAAGATGGCTGAGTGGCGGTGTGACGACTGGTACGCAGTGCAAGGACTTTTTGTATTAGATAAGAGTGCCGCCTTTCGAAGCGGTAACTCTATCGTTCCGAATGATGTTGCAACTTGCGATTTTGGGATCGCGAGTGTGCGGTTTCAAAAAAGTCTCTTGCACGAGTAGCACGTCGACTTGGTGGTCGCGAGTGAAATTGAAGATTTCATCGCGTTGGTTTTGTATACCGTTAGCGTTAAAAAATTATACGTTAAGGGAGCGCGGTTTCTCTCTGCCTATGTGAGTCATTTTTAAGCCCTAAAATTTACAATAGCGTTAATCACGCTTTGATAGCGCATCGTAGCGGCGATCCTCTCACTGGGATTATTGTTGGTATTCCGGAGAGCCGTGGCGAGAGCTGTGATGTCGGCTCCGTTGAAGGCGGTGGCGAAGCGACAGACTAAGTCTAAGTCGCTTTCGACGACCGGTCGGCTCGCGACAGGTGCGACTGGTGCGGCCTGTGATGGTGCCGGTTGCGCGTGATAGCGACCGGGGGAGGCGCGTTTAGGGTTGCGCGGGTCGGAAGTGGCCTCCATACGGAGGGTGGTGGGGGGGGGGGTACTACGTACCTCTGTGTGGGGGCCTGTTTAACATTTTGACCTCTTCCGCGCTAATCTCTTTAGGGAGGTTCTTGAGAACCACCCTAAATTGCCGCTCATCAGCTGGAGTGTAGGTGTGGAAATACACACCTTTATCTGTCAGATAGCGGGTTATTTGTCGGTAGACCTCTGAGGTGTCCACCTGCAACTTGATGCCGTTTGAGGTGGAGACGGCAGTGTATTTAAGCCTGGACATGGCCGATGTTAACTCCTGCCACCTGTTCAGTGCCCGAATGAAGATAGGCGGTGGCCGTTTGGCTTGAGCAGCGAACTGCGAAGAATTGCGCTGTGCAGCAGCGGGGGCCTGCTGTGAATACACCAGCTTCGGTGCTCAGAACAAATCGAAACACTGTTGTTTCCACACAACTGCTTGACGGCAAAATAACTGGCACTGCGGTGTTATGTTTGCTTTATATACCTTCTAACGACTGCGTGGTCAGAGTACCTAAATATTACACCTGTCCTGGTTTTGAATCCCAGCCGGAGCCAACTTTGTGAAAAAACACAATCAGTCAAAAATCCACAATCAATCAATGAAAAATCACATCGGGTGTGGTTAAGTACTGGTACAAGTTAGGTGAGTGCTTCTCTGCTTGCGCGTTCACTTAAATCACTTATATCTCCTGAAAGCTTCCGACGGTATTCTATTGTAGTATATTAGTGCCCGCCTGCCAAGCGTGGCATTTATGGCAACATCCCTCAAATATGAGAGCTACTAACTTTGTGGCTGGGGGAGGATGGGGGCGGTCTATGTTTATTTTTGGGGAGTATTAGCAATTGGACAAACACAAAACGAAAATGATTATTTTTTTCTTGATGTGACGAATGTGTGATAAATGAAATGTTCATATAATTAGGCATCGTAATAATCACAAAAATGATTATTTTACCATAATCACCTTTGACGTCAAAATCATCATAAAGTGAACATAAAGTCTTCAGTGTCAGAGTAGGTACTGTACAAAAATACAACTCTTACCTTACAATATTACTAGATAGTAGATATATACGAGTAGATATACCAGGGATGGCGAATCTTCTTGAGATATGGGTTACATTTTATTCTTGTTTATTTAGTATTTTTTGATATCATACGGAAAGGGCCTTCTCCTTTCCAAATGATACCAAACCAAAAGGATGGTTATAAACGTACTTTTTTTTATTTCTACAACTTTTACTTTTGCCAGTGAAGTTAAAAAATAAAGGTCGTCGTCAAAAAAATATATAAACGGTATATAAGATATCATGAATTACCGCACCTTGTGACCCCATTTTGTCAGTCCCAGTCAGGCCCAGTTCAGTCAGCAGTTGACGCTTGATATTTATTCCATTGGAATATGTAATGCCTGTTGTAATATTTGTGATATAAAAATATAAGTAAGAATCAAAGCGAGGGTCATTTAAGTGTCTGACCCGCGGGTCTGGTTCGCCATCACTGATCTATAATACGGAATAAGAGCCTTTATACTCTTACAATGACAGAATTAAAACTTTGTTATAACTGTTGCAAAAATACCCCTCTTACAAGAAAACAATGTATTTGAGATTTTTAATGTGTACGATTTTTTTACGTGTCGCTTCGTCGAAAGAAACTGCTTAGAAAGAGGCTCGCGAGTTGTGTTCCAAATCTCTAATTGGTGGTAGGATTTCATGCAGGAATCCGTCTAGGTAGGTACCACCGCAGGACCTTATTCTATCGGGAGGCAGTAGTGTGCAAACATTACCGTGTTTCACACTACTGTAATTCCTGAATATATGAGACTAAAGAACTGATGTCTGACGTGGCGGCCGCAATGTGGTATCTGACTCAATGCCGCAATGTGGTGTCGTCCTAAACAGAATTGTTTAGGGCAACACAGCATTTATTAAGGGCACTTACCACCACTCTCCTATAAAAAAGGATTCCTATACTGGTGGTAGGATTCCTATGCAGGAATCCGTCTAGGTAGGTACCACCCCAGGGCCAGTTATTGTGCCGTGAAGCAGTAGTGTGCAAGCATTACTGTGTTTCGGTTTGAAGGGCACTGAGAGCTAGCGTAATCACTGGGCATATGAGACTTAAGAACTGATGTCTCAGGGTGAAGGGCGCAGTGTGGTGTCACACAAATGTTCTGGGTGACACAGCATTTGTTATGGGCAGACGTTGCACTTACCATCAGGTGAACGTTTTGCTCGTTTCATCACTTTATCCAATAAAAAAAAAAGCGTTCGCTTAGGTAGGTAACACCGCAGTGCCATGCATTGTTACTATTTCTGTTATTTCATATACTACAGAGGTGTAAGACCGCATACGGAAAGATGAGCGAGTACCTTTCTGTTGGCGGTATTACACGCATTATTCACCATCACCACCCTACGCATATACAGCTTCCTATTATTAACTGGAATATGATTTCGTAGCAGTAATCGGTTAGAAGGACCACCAATAATAAAATGGCATTTATTAAACAATTGAGATGCAGTAATTAACTAACTAATTAACTAACTATTTTACTACAATTAGTTTTAAGGTGAACCTTATAGGGCCAGTCGCCAGCAAAATAATCTATTTGTCGTTCATGAATTCTTCCAATCCGTTATTTCGGACATATGTATTCACATGCATACGAACATTATTACTTGATAGCAGTGTCTAACTATTACATGTCGCAACTCAAATGCCTACTTAAACAAAGGTAAGTTCCGTTTATACAAGTCGCAGTAACGACGGATTGTTTAAGGGGTACAACCAAAACCATAATATCTTGTTCATCAAAACATTTACCAGTCACATAATTCAACGGTGTACATCTATTTTAACATTTAGAGACTGTTTTAGACTTTTTCTATCCAAATCTAAAGTGGGTCGTTCCGCCTTTTTAAGTCTAACTAAACAAAAAGAGGAGGGAAAATTTCAGGCTATGCTTATAACTAAATCTCCTTAACCAACCCCTTCTATCGACACTATGACAATTAAAAGGGTGAAATGTAAGAAAGTATTCAGAACTACACTTTAGTATGCAGCCAGGATTTTGCATAGCGTCAGGTATTTTGATCAGATATGCTGACATTTGATAATAAGCGGAGGATCGTTATGCTAAAATATTATATCTGCTGCTAAGACGGGGCAGTACCTATGTAATTGACTTATCTTCTCCAGAAATAGTAGATGGAACGCTCGCTGAATTCGATCAAATAATTTAGTGTGTCTTTTAAAGTGTTTGATTTTATAAAACAAAGTGTTATTATTTCAAAAGCATTGCTTTGAGATTGTGATTTGTTATCAGTGCTCAAGTAGCCAAATAACTTGAAATACTCATTATTTTTTTTCTTCTCGGGCATTGGCTATATTTCGTTACTAATACTTATACTTGTTCCAGTTTTGCCGTATTAAGATCTAGTTATACAGTAATGGTGATTGGTGACATGTCTTACATTTATTTTTTCAATATTGTTAATAGAATCAGGCGTTACTTTGCGGAAATCCATTATAATGTAGGAAGGTAAGTTACTTTGCTGAGATCCGCATGCAAAATATAAAAATGGTGTATATTACCTAGGTTTTTGAAGAGCACCGCCTGCCCTCCCTCAGTAGCGTGCACAAGCAAACTAACACCGCCACCAGGAACCGCCACCAGGTACCCTCCACCAACCACTACAATACCACCGCTAGATAATATACACCACTGAAGTCGAGAACACGATACGTGTTTCGCCCCAAAACGAGGCATTATCAAGCGTCATAGACTCTACGACATACGGCCGCCGAGTGCTGAGGGAGGGCGGGCGGTGCTCTTCAAAAACCTAGGTAATATACACCATTTTTATATTTTGCATGCGGATCTTAGCAAAGTAACTTACCTTCCTACATTTTACAATATTGTTATCTAATGCGAAACAAATTTCCTTAATCGAATTAGTATTTTCTGACATTAGTGCGATCAAACATACAAACTCTCCAGCTTGATTATATTAGTAAGACATAAAAAGTAAATAATTAACCAAAAAATTGACATGGATTATCAAAACTTGACCAAATTTATTGGGCACCAACTTTTCCCTTTCTAATAAAAAATAATCTTAACCACTTATTAAGATATTATGAGAACAATTCAAGCTGCCATGAACAAAAATAATAACGACCAAAATGTAAATTAAAGCCTCATATTTCTACAGATTTCAGAATTTACGCAGGAAACTGAAATATTTTTACGAAAAAAAGTACCTCTATCTCCCAATGAAGATGCCGTCAAAATAAATTTAGCCGTTTCGGAGATTAGCCCGTACAAACACAAATCTTTGGAATCACAAAGTTTTGGCGCTTATTGAATTATGGTACAAGGTATAATACTCGTATAACAATACTTTGGATGTGATTATATGAATATTTCAAATATCACATAATTTGGTTACTCTAGTCTTTCTTTCGTATATAAGTTTGCAACGATTTGCCTCAAGTTCTGTTGTGTTTCACCACTACTTTCAAAATGTCTGTTTTTATCGCAATTAACCGAATTTTAGTTGTTTTGCTTTTCATAAGAAACACAGTTATTGGTGACGGTATTTCAAAAAGGTAATCCTTTGTAGATCTTGCGTATTTGTGTAAAGGGTATTAAATAATGAAGTCAGAGAGAAAAGTAAGACTGCAGAATCAACAAAACGATAATTTTTTTTTGATTTCTAAATATTTTTGAGTCCCAGCCGAAAGCACCTTAGACGCAGCGGCCCATTATCGCACAGGCATTTCTCGTAGTAGTTATACCACAACCCGTCTAAAATTATGGGATTTTCAAAGCTTTTCCTTTAGTTGACATCCAAGGGAAGAGACTGGGTGGCAGATTTCGTTACGCCATCACCACACGATAGAGTGGTAAGTGTTGTCCAAAGACAATTACATCCATACTCGATAGATTCAAGATGAATTCTTAAAGGTTTGTCACTTATAAAGACTAAGAAGAAATGCCTCATTTAGAGCTATTAAGAGCGGGGGATTTCTCTCATTTAATGGATCTATTTTGTGCCATAGCTGTTGCGTGTTTCTAATAGGTATGAAAAAAGTGTTGAGTTCAATAACGGTAATTGTAGTTCACTAAGGCTGTTCAAGGTTTCAGGGAAGCATACATAGCGCCTGGCTGATGATCAGTAATTTATAAATCCAGGAACGTACTTTATGTTCCTCGATTTATAAATTATCGCTGTCGCTATACCTTAATTTAGATAAATTTAGAACTTTTTGTATTTATATAGTGCAACAAATCTTGAAGAAAAGGGAAACTGTACTTGTGGTGGTTTCTCTACAGCCATTATCACGTCGGATAACGAGCCGTTGTTGTCTCAAGCACCCGGATTGATGGTGAAATGCAATGAGGAAGGAGAGACAGCTTGCAAAAGCCTTTGTATCGCCCTTGCCAATGTGACTAAGGCGAAAGGACCAGAAATACTATGTAACAGACTCAAGGACGCTAATGATTTGAAGGTATCTAAATAATCATTTTTAAACGATGCTTTACACTAGGATTGCTTCTGTATCGTGAGTGCGTTATACAGAGATAACATTTCATATGCAAAATACAACCAAATCGAAAACTTTTATGCTATATTTTCTATGGTTAAATTGTTTACTTAAAAATATAAAATTTGTTTGTGTTGAATGTATATCAATGCGATCAGCAAAGCCAGAAGATGTATTATATTTTTATCAAGTGGAATGAATATATTTATGTTCATCTAATGCTTTATACGAGTAGCTTCGACTATATACTACTTAACCGATTTTGGCAAATGATGGTGAATGAGGTGTAATTTCATGTAATTTTATAATTGCGTGCCATCCATATTAATATTATAAATGCGGAAGTAACTCTCTCTCTGTCTTTTCATGGCTCAACCGTTGAACTGATCTCGACGAAATTCGGCACAGAGATAGCTTGCATGTTGACTGACGTAGGATACTTTTTATTTCGGAAAATCAAAGAGTTCCCACGGATTAAAAAAAAACCTAATTCCATCATGGGGACGTAGTCGCCGGCTTAAGCTAGTACGTTATAAGGTTAAGCTAAATCCAATATAGCGAAATATCGATTATTTAGGTAGGATTCCTATGCATGAGTCTAGGTAAGTAGTACCCCAATGCCAGTTATTCTGCCGCCGAGCAGTAGTGTTTTGATCTGAAGGGCAGGCATTGTTAACTAGTGTAATTATTAACTGGTCACTTAGGACTTAAGAAGTAATATCTGAGGGCGACGAGTACAGTGTGGTATTACAAAAATATTGACAGAGCACTTGTCATAGGCAGACGTTTCACTTTCCTTAGGGTGTCACTTTCTTCCCTAAAAAAAAATCTTTAAAATATTTGGTTAAAAAGCTTTTGTCAAAAAGAAAGGGCTATTTATATCATAGTACTAACTAGCAGTATGGTAGTTAAGTATGTGTAGAGTTGAGAGAAGAGTCAGGAATTTTTACATAAATCTTTATAAGCACGTTTAATAAGTTATTAAAAACTTTTCAGATAATAGTTAATATGTAATTTGAGGCCCGAAAAAAGTTGAAACATTTAAATAGTATAATATTAATTTTCAGATGTCAGCGTTTTTCAAAGTCTGCGAAAACCCTTGGATGTACGCAGGGATGACGGCGGATGAACCACTTTGTTGTGATAATACCAAAGTCAAAACTTGTGCCTCGTCTCTAAAGGAAAATGCTACGGTCGTCGTCGATGCCAAAACTGTTATGTGAAGGAAAGCGGCCCATGAGCGTGATCGAGATCAAATAATGACACCTATTTATTTAAACATTGTCTACTGTTAATTTGTATCAAGTTATAAAATATTCTCGTGGGAGACACATTGAATTCTATGTAAGATTTGAAATGTTGTGAATAAAAACGAGAATATATTTATATATAGCATTGTTTATTTCATTTTTTTTCTTCAAACATTGCGGCGTAACAATAGTCATTCGTCAAGGGTTGAGTATCTATCGAGTGAATCGTGGTATAGGCCGATGCTTACTGCTTACACAGTGATACTTCATTGTCATTTATAAGGAAAGTCTGGTTTTGTAATTAATATAAAAATTAATAAAAGGCAATACAACTTATCGAAAAGATTTTTTTTTTATTAAGAAACTTTTTGAACACGTAATAAAAGTCTTAATGGCACTTTTTTATTTGTATATTACTACGACCACAGTTTATAACACAGACTACATTAAAATTTCAGGTATTCATTTTAACACCTTTACAAAATTCTTGACATCTCCATCACATTTAGAACCTAAAAATCATAAGCCTGTGATTCGGTTTGCTATGGTAGAAAAAATCTGTTCGGTGCAGTTAGCTATCTGAAAGAACAGTTAAATTTACTCATCACAATAGGATTTGCAAATATATAAAACAGAAGGGTTATTTAAAAAAAAACTTTATTTGATTACGACAAAAGTGTCCCGAGTGGGCCCGAGAGAAAAGAAAAGTGTAGAAGGAAAACCTGAGACGGTCTTAGTTATATGAAATTTCACAGTATTCAATGAGGAATTTGCTCAAGACGAGATAACCTTCTGTGGTGGTTAGGAGCAAGGTATGCATTTGCATAGCAATGAATTATGAATTTGTTTAATTTACACAATGATTATAAAAAATACTATTTCATGTTCGACGGCAATTCATGCACTTTATTATACATGCCATGAAGTTCATTTTACATTGCAATATTATATTTGTCGCTGAACTATAATCACAAATACTTGGCTTCACCACGGGAGAACCTCGAATCTAAATGTTGCGCTTTCTTGATGATAGATTTCTTTTGTGCTTCATCAAAGCGATTTACTTGCAAGTCTACATCCCGACTGAACGGTCTACGTTCCGGCTTATCGTCCTCTTTATCGTCTTTCTGTAATTAAACAAATTTCACACTTCAGAACATATTACGGGGTTGAATAAAAGATAATTGTAAACCTTAATTTGATGGATACAATAAAGAATAAAATAATAAAAATAGAGCCGTGGTACATCAGGTCTGCTAGAAAAGTAGTCCAAGTAATCAATTTTTTTTTAGGTACTGGGGATATAGGCCTCCCCATAGATTCATCTATTGAATGGGAATTGGTCGCTCTCCTTAAATTTTACTAAAATTTATTATGTGCTGTAAGATATGTGTTGATTTACAACTAGCTTAAGAACACATAAAGAAAACATCGTGAAGAAACCTGCTGGCTCAATTCAAAAATGAAAAAATAGGCACATGCCAAATAGTGTGATGTTTATAGTCACTTTTACATATTTTCAAGAACCTCTGGAATCATATGAATATCCTATAACTCCTTTAGTGGTGTTGTTGTTCATGAAATTGTAATTATTACATATAAAATCCGAATCTAAGGGAATTTGAATTTAATATAAGTTTATCAATTCAATAGCTGCTTTCTTAGTTCTATATAAAAATTGTTCAGTTACAAGTTAGTTTTCATACCTTTTTCTTCTTTTTCAATTTCTTTTGGTGAATCTCTAGTAGACTTTCATCTCTTTTGTGCTTTTTCTTATGTTTTCTGCAATGTAAAGTAATTTATTGTTACTTTTTGAAATCTGTTATTTTTAACGACGCGTGTATAAACGTCGTTTGCATATGGTTGCCTCAAGACGACGGTTTTAAAGTTGTCTTTCGTATTTGAACAAAGATTCGAACCTCGGATCTATGAGTTGGTAGCCATGTTAGCGCTGATCGCTTAGCCAAGTGACCGACTCTGGTACACAAATTTAAAGACTATGCTGCCCATTTCGTAGTGAGTTACTAGCCCGAAACCGGTCCATTTCATTGACAACTCACAAAATTAAGATGCTTGTGCCCAAGTTGGAAACTTATAAGTTTTACTATTTATAATTTTGAATTGGTTTTAGCACTGTTACTCTTCTCCAAAATCACTGAATGCATTTGTATGTGACTTTCACTACTGAAAAGCTTACAGTTAGGGTACATAATGCAATAAATTTATAACATTACCTAATAACGGGCAGATATGGGAATAAGCGAGTACAGGATAATTGAAATACTGACTGATTTTCAGCTTTGCATGTGTTTTCTTTGAAACAGCGTCCTAACCTTCTTCTCAGTATGGAAGATACATAGTTGTGTTTTTGGGAACAGAAATTTTCACCATTATGATATAATCATTACGATGATGGTAGGATGCCACTGTGCAGGAATCTGTCTACGTGGCCTACCACAATGTCAGTTTTTTTTGATTGGGTGAAGTGGCGAAACATGCAAAACGTTCACCTGATGGTAAGTGCAACGTCTGCCCATAACAAATGCTGTATCACCGAAAACATTTCATTGTTCCACACTACGCCTGTAGATCTGAGACATCAGTTCTTAAGTCTCATATGCCCAGTGATTACACTAGCTCTCAGTGCCGTTCAGACCGAAACACAGTAATATTTGCACACAGTTTTGATAGTGGTGTACACTACTGTCATTCAGTTTGATGTGTCGTAAGAGGCGACTAAGGTGTTGTATGGACCAGCGTTGCCAGATTTCTTTTCGGGCGAAGCAGGACTTTAAAACTTTTTGAGTAAAAAAAGCGGGATTCTTAAGTCGCTAAGCGGGAGTAGGTTTTTAGCATTCAAACGAAAGTAATAAAAAATGCAACGCAATATACGTAATCATCCAACGTGATTGTGAAATAGATAGAACCAAACGAACAAACGATTGATGAATAGCGAAAGAGTGAAAGAGACAAAATATATTTTTTTATGACTATATAATTTCGGTGATGTAATTGCTTTTTTGGCTTTTACAGCTTCATCGGATCCTGTGCTCACGGGCCAGGGGCCCGCGTGCCAGGTTTGGTTTGAACCAAACATAAATAAATAAATAAACTCCTACAAAAACCTCGAAATTCGGACTGTATCGCGTTCGCTGCGTGTTTGCGCGATTTAGAATATCTCAATACGATTTTAAGTCGTCTAATGACCGTCCGAGGGAGGCTGCGGGCCTCCATTCGGACTGTCGACTTGTGTGTCGGTAACTCTGGGCGGTGAGAACCGCCCTGGAACACGGGTGTATCGTGTGTACGCGGTGTGATTGTCGACTGCTGCGCGCCGCTCTCTACGGCGGTCGCGCGTCGTGGTGCGTGTTATATTAAAGCTATTAACTGTGTGTACAGTGTAGCCTGGATCGTGACTGACCGTATCGTGGTCAGGTTTTTATGACTGATAGTCACTGTTAGCCCGAAGGCTTTCACAGCTTCGCTGATTGAAAGATGGCACAGCTTTGAGGGCGTCATTCATAACCTTTATTTATGGATGACTGGCGCAAGGGCCCCCGAGAGAGGACATCGGCTTGGACCGTCATCCTGTTCGCGAGACTAACTGACTCGAGGGTATTCAAGGGAGCCGGCCTCGGATCGGTCAGTTAATTTAATCAGGATTTTCGATCCTTGATAAAAATATCGATCTAAACCAAAATTGACGACGAAAGATAGATCTGTCAAAATTCTTTCTTTATTATGATCTTTATTAGGTACTTTTGACACGTTGTGTCATTTGCCCCCTATAATGATGACGGCTTTATTCTGATGTAGGATAATGCTCTGTCTTGTGCTGCTCGCTCAGTCCAAGCATATCTAAGCCATGTGGGTATAACAGTGATGCAGTGACCAGCAAGATCCCAGGATATGAATCCTATAGAGTATGTTTGGTACTTGTTAAAGAAAAGTGTTAAATCCAGAATACCACCCCTCCGACAACCTGAGAGAACTGCAAAACCCATTACTTGAAGTATGGCAGAGCTTGTCCCAAGATACAATAGATAACATAATTCGCAGCATGCCCAGAAAGAAGGAAACGTTATTTAGAGCACGAGGGGGAAACAAACTTTATTAGTCTTTCATTTTTTTATTAAAATCTTAATCTTTTATTTACAACATTGTTTGTGTTCCCACAAAATAGAAAAAATAAATGTTTTTCTTTATTTTGATTATTTTTAATAAAATTTCATTAAAAACTTCTTGAAGTCGATGTTAAAAGATGATTATCAGTTTGTTACTTCTTGTCTGATTATTATTTGTTTTAATATACACATTAGTATTTCTATACTTTGCCTTTTTTAACGTCCACTAATTGTGCCGGTGTGTATATTTTTTAAAAGTTAGTCAAGGCGAGATCGAAAAATGTTTGAAAATCAAAAATAATTGCTAACGCTTTTTTTGTAAGTACTGAATAGTAAAATTTAAATTGATCTTTTCTTGATCTGTTTGCCAAAACCTATATTTAAAAAAAAATCCAAAATCGGGCACATAAAAATTGATCTTCGATTAAATCGAATCGAGATCGGAAACCCTATTTTCTTTTCCTTCGCAGTCAGGCTAGACGTGGCTTTTGGCGTTGCCCGATTTTCAAAATGGCCGCGATGAGGTTCGCCATTCGCCACGTCTCGTTTCATGCGAGAGCGAAAGTGGGGCGGGTGTGGTCTCTGCCGACCCCTTGTATGGGAAAAAGGTGTAATTATGTATGTATATCTCGTCACTTCCACAAAAAAAGAAAATGGAGAACATATTGTTCTTATGAGGAAACCAAATATTACTTAAACTGTACATTCAGATTCAACTTGACATTTGGTGGCCACATTGTGTTAAAGCTTACCTAATAGCTTTCTCTTGTTCCTCATCCCTGTTGGCAATCTGCTTATTTTTGGCATCTCGATGTAGAGCAGCTTCTGTATCTTCTTCCTTCATTAGTCCTGCAGACTTACGAGCCTTTTCATCTGGAGTGTCAGTCCAACTTGATCTAAAACACAATAATTCATGTGGAAACACAATTTACTAAGTTCTAAGATCTTAATGAGAAAATAGTGAAAGGATGTTTTGCGTATTTCTCTTTTTTATTGTAATTATGTAATGATCAATCTTTTTCATTGAATACAAAATCTTTTACCTGTCTGTCATGTCTGGACCTTCTTTAGCTCTAAAAGACCGAGCTTCCAGTCCTAAATATTTTGTTTTTCCTTCAGGTAGTTCCAACATCCACTTCTCTCTAGATTTAACATCATGTTTTGCTAAGTGAATGTCCATCCATTTTCTTTATTTTCATGTCTAATGCTCTTTCCTCAAGGCGTTTATGAGCATGGGTCCATTTACTTTCAGAACCAACAGGTAATGGACCAACAACACTAACATCTTCATCAGAACTCTCAAATTTGATTACTTCTTCACTCTTTTCTTCAAGTACCTTGCGCATTTCCTCTGGAATCGATGGACCTAAAAATAAAAGGAATTAGAGTAAGAAGAATTAATAAATAATCATATTTTTTAAAAATTCAACACCTACCTAAACGTCGTTGCTTTTTTTGTAGATGAGGGGGTAACAATGGGCCTTCTATATCAGGGGAGGCAATGCTTTCATGTCTTTTCTCTAAATGTGGAGGTAATGCTGGTCCACAAACATCTGACCTGTTAGTTTGAGCAGTTGAATTTCTTTAATTTATGTCTCAAATCACTGGGATCAATATTAAGGGGGCTTTGTGGTTCATCATCACTTAAAATTTCACCTTCTTCACTACTTTCTTTTTGAACATTTTTTTGTGTTGATGTCACCTCTGGAGTTTCAGAGATACTACTAATATTACTAGTAATTTGCTCTTGAATATCAGTTGTACTGCTAACTTCTACTGAAGCTGTTGCATCTTGGGTTTTTTCTTTACTGGATTTATTTCCTTTTTTTTTGTGCTTCTTTTTATGTTTCTTCTTTTTGGTCTTACTGATTTCTTTTTCTAAGTTTAGAAGTTTAGCTCGAAGTCTTTCATCATCAGAAGAATCTATCTCACTTGATTCTTCAGATTTGTCTTTCACAATGGCGGGTATCATACTATAGTAAGAACCAGGTTTTACTTCTTCAGAACCATCACTATCGCCATGTACTTCAACAACAACTGGACTTTTACTTTTTGGAACTGATGACTCAGTGGACACTGGTTTGTAAACTTCAGACCTTTTAGTCTTATGATCAGCAGATGAGGATCTTTCCTCTCTTGGTTTTATTTCAACTTTGTCTGGTTTTATTTCGACTTTGTCTGGTTTAATTTCAACTTTGTCTAGTTTTTTTTCGATAATGTTGTCTTTGATAACTTCTTTTACATTTTTATTATGATTTGGAGATCTATGTGTTTTAGATACGGATCTACGAAGTCTATCTCTACTGCCACTTCGCTGATCACATAATTTTGATCTCTCCCTAGAATCCCTTTCGTGCCTACGTCTATCAAATGGTTCCCTATGTCTACTTCCTTTCAGGTGAAAGTCTTCTTCGGACCGGTGAATGTCTAGAATATCTATGTCTATCCTTTGCATGATGATCGAAAACCGGCCTTTCATCTCTTCTTCTATCAAAATCTCTATGATGTCTTTCAGTTTCATATCTCCTATTTCTTCCTGAAGATCTTAAATTATCTTTTGATGAGTGAAAGGAATTATCTTTTGATTTAGAAGAGTGTGCTGCTTCATCTTGAGTTCTTGTTCTGCATTTAAATCTGCCTGTTTCTGAGTCACTACTTGATTCATCTGATATCATGTATTGTACCTAAAAACAAAAGAGGTTTTAACTAAAACAGGATTAAAATAATAAATTACTCTATTAATTTACAAAGACCTTTATTATTGTACATATTCTACAATGCAAGATTAAATTACTTATTTGTACATTTAAAACATCTTGGCTATTTTCTTAGCACTGTAGCGAATGGACTTCAAAAATCCTGCAGTCATGATACCCTTCAAAGATTGCCTTACACTGGATTGCCAAACAATGTCTTTAAGAATTTGCCTTAAAATAACAGCACAGTCTATGTCATAAGCAACAGCTCTAAGTACATCCTCCATATCCTGTTGAAGTCCACCATGATTCCAAAATTTTACTATTCTTTGTTGTGGAACCATGGGTAACTGCATCAGATGGTGTAACTTTGTCTCAGGGTTAATATCTTGATGACACTGAGTATCACCAGTCGAAAAATCTACATAGACATGGAATTGTTGTAAGATGGGTTTGTAAAGTTCACGGAAATTCCATAACTGTGGTTGGACAATATTTCTCACTTTATTCTTGTTTTCGCCAAATGTCATTCTGAAGTCACCGGCATAGCTTAAATTAGAAATAGCAAAATAGAAATCATATTCAGAGAATGTTTCAGGCAAAATGAGTAAAGCTGTGTGTACTGCAGATTTTAAATTGGACTGTAGAGCATTTTGTAGTTGAGAGCTATTTGTCTGTTTTATGATTTCTACTGGCTTGTGAAGTCGACCAGCCAGGTAAAGATTATTCCAATCAAGTAAATCTGCAATCAAGTCTTTCTGTGAAACAACACCATATTTGATAGTCACATTTTCTTCTTTCATTTCCACTAAAGTGTTGAAGTAAACTTTAGCTCCCCAATTTTCCTGAAATCTTGCAATGAAACCTTTGCCTAGGTATCGAAGAGCAGAATAGTCCGATGGATTCATCTCAATATTAACACCATGCCACCTGTATGAATTCTCAACGCAATAGATAAGATCAAGCATGTTGTGTTTTTTCTGATTTCCAATTTGTGGCTTAACAGCTGATCCATAGGCGAAACAAAATGTAAAGTTTTGAGGAAATTTGGATAAGATTCTATAATACAAAGGAGAAACATCTTTGACTACACCTACCGCTTTTGCTACCGTGGATGTCATAATCAAAACAATGTACAAAACGTAGGTATATAGGAGATAAATATCTGCTGACCTGTAGTAGGTTTCTTTATATCACGAGGTGTCGTTGGTTATGGATCATAACTATGATAAATATTTTCTACGATATTTCTTAATAATAAGAAAGAAAAATAGTACTGCTTATTGCATTAGCGAAAAATTATGGTTATATAAACTTATTTCAAAACCGACGAAACAATTCAGTTTTTAATTAGGCAATTCCCTAGAAAGCGTCAATTCAATAATGACACAGCGGCACAGATATATAGTTATAGTAGAGTACTCAGTGATCACAGATACACTAATCACAGCTGAATAGGTTCTGGTCTGGACGCAACTATTGCTTTTCTAAACAGCTATTCTACATTAGGCGGCATAGTCTGGAGCACATCTAGGATTTTGTATTTCCATAATTTGTAATTTTTGTCGTCCAGTGAGCCAATGTGGATTTTTGCGACATTCACTATCATTTGATCCACTTGGAAAAAAACAAAGTAGTGGTATATGTCCAAATTAAAAATTCAAAAATTTTGTTATGCTGTGATGTTTTCGTGAAAAATGAAAAATATTTTATTTTCGCCACGAACCACGCTCTGCTACCACTTTAACAAATAAAGAACTTGTGGATGATGTTATTGTATATGTATATGTTTCTATAATAGAGTTAGTTTCTAGACGTATGAATAATCCATCGTGGTAATTCAGGTGGATTTCATAAGTATAGTTGTGTTGAAAAAATCACCCGGTAGCCATAAGTCATAACCGTAGGTAAGCTCGGGCTGCGCTAAGTCCGGGCGTCTATGCGTCGGGTGGTCGAGTAACTAAATAATATTGTAAGCAATTCGTCGATCCATGATCTTGAGTTTGTGATGTAGTTGATGTAGTCGTTTTTTCTTATTTCCATTATTTGTGATAGATTTTAAAATAGTTGACTCTCGAACTGTCGTACCTTCTTTGCTAATTACTGTTGTTGGATATCCGAATCGAGTAACGCAGTGTTTGTAAATTGTGTAGTGTCCACTACTGTCTCGGTAATGTCGCTTGTAAGTATAGCTTCTGGCTATTTTGTACATCGGTCGATCATAGTAACAAGGTAGCGATGACCTTGCTGCGTTGTTGCAAGGCTATTCAATCTTCATACAAAATAAATGGTATTAGAGAATTGCCACTATACTAATGTAAGATGAGCAGAAAATACAATCAGACGTATTTAAAGTACAGATCTTTTTGATTTAGCAGTATTATAATTTGTTAGTTACATGTCACGGTATCAGACGGCACCACTATAGAGAAAATAACATTAAAAGAGGTAGGTATGGATAACTAGTGAACTTAACAGCAAATTGAGTGTCTCCTAAAAATGGTTGCATAATTTTTTCACGTCGTTTAATTACGCTTGCACTTTTTGGTACAATTTTGTGATCACTAATTCCTTTGAATAAATGAAATAAACTCAGGTAGTGTATAGTTGAAAACTAAAATATGCGGCATATGGCAATATTCAGAAATCTATAGTGTTGTTCTTTTTTATTCAACTTATTTAGTCCTTTAATATGGTCATTTATTTTTGGTAGTAACATATAAATTAGAAATACTGGCAACACTTAACGAAATTCTTTGACTTTTTAGTTGTTCTTGTTTTAATTATTACTTTTCCGGCCCCCTTAACGAATTTACTTACGTCTTAGTATTTTCGAAGGTTTTCGGAATCATACTATCAATATTTAAGATTTACACGTACATAATCTTTTTTACTCTTAAATATTACAAATCATATTTTTAACAAGTCAATGTATGTATACAATACCTTATAGTTAGGTATTATTTTACATTAGTACAGTAAAATAAATTCAGATGGCGTTGTATGTTGTTGCCTATTTTAGCTGTCGAGATAAGCCTCTATTTCCATATATTAAAAAGTACTCTGTGGTTGTTGCTAGCGGTTTGATTGGCGGGAAACTTGATGTAGCGGAGAATGTGTCGGCTGCATTTTGTTTATTTGGTAGTAAATACCACATTTTGGCCACATCCCGATGTCCGTCTTAATTGAAGGCCTAAATTTTTTGTGTCGCTGCCGTGTCGTGCGAGTGCCAAGATGACTGATATTATGTACACTTTTGAATGCTTTGTAGCTTTATGTTTCGGGTATGTATGGACGATTATGAGGTACATTTCGAAGTCGGTGTTTGGAATTTTTTTTTCTTGAGATATATTATTTTGTTGTTGTAATTGCCGTATATTCGAATCGTTTGCTTGATCTTTGGTGATTTGTTTCGTGACGGGCATACTATTGCTTCGATGCGGCTGAGTGCGTCGGTGACGATGTTTTGTTTCCCGCTCACGTGATGAATGTCGCTGATAAACAAAGTCGTGTTATTCGCGGTGTTTCGGTTGGTGAGTATGTAAGTGGCTTACGGTCTTTAAATATAATCAGTTGTGTAACAGCTTCAAAAATCGCTAGCAATTCACGATCGTATGTAGAATATCTTGTTTGCACATCGGGCAATTTTTGGCTGGGTAGGTTGCCAGTCGTCGTTGACATATTCTGTAGTACGTCGCTAGCTGACTTGTCGAAAGCGACGCAGAATATAGGGTATGTAGCTTGATAGCATAGATGGGCGAGTAAGGCAGCATTGCTGACGCTGTCTTTACAGGCATCGAATGCTTGTGATGTAATAACATTGAAACGAGCATAGTTTTCACAAACTCGTATGTTGCCATTCTTCTTCGGTTAAATATGTACACGCGATGACCGTGGGCTTTTCCTTGGTCTGCATAACCCTTGCTTGATCGACATTTTCGAATTCTTCTTGACTTTGTAGTATATGTGTGCGGTATTGGACGAGCGCGGCAATGAAGGGGTCGCCCTTTAGTTCCGATGTAGTGTTTGTACGTCGATTGTGTTGTTGAAGTTCATCGAAGTTAATCACGTTGTCCCGGGGTATTCGGCTAAGATGTCGTATTTCTATGTCGATACTGCGTATTGTAGGAATGTTCGTAATTCCAATTGGTGCATTTATTTTGAGATATTTGACGTTATCGGTGAGCTTCTTATTTTTCAGATCGAAGATCGCATCAACAAGCTACCAAGAACTGCCTTGCTTCCGTACGAACACCATTTTGAAGTTAATATTGGAAAAGATTTATTGTCTTAAACATTGATAAATTAATATCATCGTAGAACAATGATCTTCAACACTAAGTAATATCAATAGTAGAAATACGTAGTATATATATATATATAACTGCCGGAAAACTAAGTTTAAAAATGGATCGCTAGGTGGCATTATTTACAGTTAATGAAAACCACAACGCTTGGAGCTCTTGCCTATACTCTTTGCTCTTGCCCGCTGGTTTGCTCGGTCCTAGACGTATGTTAAAAATATGACTTGTTATCGCTGGCATAGGAATATGATATGAAGGTCAGATTTAGGTTAAACACTAAATCTTGGTTTTCCTGTTAAAGTAATTTATGAGTCAATTATTAAAAAGTTTAAAAACAGTTACGTTCTCAAAGGCTTTGTCTTTGAATAGAAATAATAAAGATGCGCTCACAATACAATAATGCATTGTCTATGTTGCCACTAACAAAAAATGAATTTTCTGTCATTTGTCAATTGTCAGTTTTATCGTTGGTCAATCATCGTGTTCTATGTTTGTAAGTTTCTTTTTCATGTCCTGTCATTCCTGTTGTATATTATCAAACTATTTACAATTTTTGAATCTCATACAAAGATAATTTAGTAAATTATCATTTAACTGACATGACTAGTGCTGACAGAATTGATTTTGAAATGGAGGTAGAAGTGGAGAGTGCATCGTCAGGACCACCGGTAGATGTTCCTAATCCAATATCTCCTACACCACCTACTCCTGGCGGTAATAAAAATGTTGTTGTCACTACTGCTGCCGCTGGTTCCGTTACGGTGTCTTTACATCCCTTGGTAATCATGAATGTATCCGAACATTGGACTCGTCTCCGCGCACAGGAGGGTTCACCACAGACTGGTATAACTTATTTTTTTCATTGTTGGACTGTTTGTTACTATATTTAACACTTAAGAAACCTGTTTTCTAAACTCTTATTTTTATTTTAGTTATTGGAGCTCTGATAGGCAAACAAAAAGGTCGGAATATAGAGGTCATGAATTCATTTGAACTGGTATTTAGTATTATTGATGGGGACATTATAATTGATAGAGATTATTACACTTTGAAAGAAGAACAATGTAAGTGTTTCTTTTGAAATTTAAATATTAACTTTAAAACATATGTATGTTCTGGGTATTCTTTCTAGAAACTTAGGGCTTTTTGTGATTTGACTGTCATTTGTTTCATACTCGAAACATTAATTTCTCATTAGGTGATGTATGTGTGGTGGCGTCTTAAGAGAATCTACAGCCCCATATTGTCTGATTGATGCAGTAAAAGTTGACTATGGAGAAATGAAAACCAGGAGATGGGCAGCAGAATTTTCAGGGAACATCTGAATAAATAAACTATGGTTGCCAACCCGCCCCACGAGAGTGGCAACAATGGCTAAATTCCCTCAAAATGAGATCTACAAACTTTAGTGGCAATCATTGGGGGATGCCTATGATCGGCAGTGGAGTAGTGATAGGATGATGTGATGATGATCATCTAGTTTGTTATCGGATGTTTATAATACAAATGAGGATTATTAAAATTATAGTATGTAACACACTTCTAAAATTTCATAAACATAATTAATAAATCATCATTATCAAAGCCTCATGTAACAACTCTGGCTGCCAAGATTATAGTCTTATTTATTTATGGTAACAGTCATACCTTGTAGCCAGTGTCTAAGTAGCAATGTAGATAAGTTACATTATCAAATTAGTATCAAAACTGTGAAACTCATAAGAACATTGACAGTAAAATGATAGTTCACTGAAGATTTGTTGGACTGATGAAAAAACACAACTGAGTTTTCGAGTATGCACCAAAAGTCCAGAAACTTCTAGCTGTTAAATCAACACAGAAATTCTCATTTTCAATCATTCCCTAGGCTGCGGTAACTACAATGAGATAATATTGGGTTTCTCATAACACATTAAATTTTTTCCAGTCAAACAAGTGTTTTCTGATATGGATTTCCTTGGATGGTATACAACAGGGGAAGCACCAACAGAGCGTGATATAGCAGTTCATAGACAGATTTGTGATATTAACGAATGTCCTGTTATGCTTATGCTTAATCCCGCTGGCAGAAATGGTGATGTAAGTTTTTTATTATATCATTTTCTTCTGTTGTGTTTAGAAAAATATATTTTAAAGTTACTTTGGATCAAAGTTTCTATTTATTAACAATGACACAACTTGTACTAGGAATATTCACTTCATCTTCAAACTCAGTACTATCACTCGTCTCATCTATGTCATTGTTCATATAACTTTCCCCTGAACAATTGTTGTATTAGTTGTAGTACCTCAAATTTAGAGATGACTTATTAGAAATTTTTTTTATTATCTTCGGACTTTGGATCTTTTGACCATAAGACGCACCTAAAATTTGAGTTCATTTTTCTTGCAAATAGGCGCGTCTTACGAAAGATATGGTACTCTAATTTTTTTTTTCACATACATATTATTTTCTTATTTATTTACATGAATGTATGTATATATATAGTGACGCCCTGTTCCCAATGGGGTTGTAATCCTCCTATGTGCCCTTTGGCCTTTCCTTAAAATGTCTTTGATCTGATTGTGCCATATTCGCTTATGTTGACCCTTACCAGAATGTCATATCACACTCATAAATCTGTTTCATCAATCTTCACTCCTCCGTTCTGCCAGACCCATTCACTACCATACAAGTGTGAGAACTAGTACTACTCTATGTACATGTCTTTTTAGATATGTTAAGGCTATACATAAAGTTTGGCAGGGTATATGACCGTGCAAAACTTTATGTATAGCCTTAACATACACACACACTAAACATAATACACTTGATTTCCCTCCAACATTCTTCGCTTAATATCACCATCATACTTTTCGTCTCTCGAAAACTTTAAACTCAAGTGTACTGACTCTTTCACTTGTTCCACTCTTTCTCTTTCAATCAGGACTCTGCAATCCATCATACTTTCTTCTCTTTTAAAAACCATTACTTTCGTCTTATTTACATTCAATGTTATCCCTTTGCTTTTTAGAGTACCATGCATGCATATTTTAATATCTTATTATGTAGTATTAACCATCGCCTTTACCCTTTTCTTCTACCCTTATTTATTTATTCCAATAAAACAACATTTCTAGTTTATTTGTTAAAATATTTGTAAGTGGTTTCCCAAAATTGCCTTAACAATATTAATGTGTTGAAAAAAATTAATTTAAAGATTTTATTTTAACTTAATTTAATCAATATATTAAAATGTGAAAAGAAAACTTTGTTTCCTGAACCCTGATTTTGAATCATACTGTGCGGTTTGTGAGATTTGGCATAGCAAAATGTTGTTACATACTTTATACACAAGCTTTTTCACCTCATAGCAACCAAAAATGTACGACATCCAGCTAGAGGGATATCATTACAATCATTATTTCTTAGTTTGCAGCTTTTGGATTAATTTTAATTCATATTTTTTTACAGCAACTTCCAGTAGTGTTATATGAATCAGTAATAGATGTGGTTAATGGTCGAGCCACTATGCTCCTGGCTCCTCTTACGTACACACTAGCCGCGGAAGAAGCAGAAAGAATTGGAGTGGACCATGTCGCCAGGGTGTCATCAGGCGAAGCGGCGCTTAATAGTTTAGGTAAGGATTAAGTTATCAGTATTCTTATTCTAAAAATGCAAATTTGGCTTTTATCTTAAAACATGTTTTAATCGGCATATCAGTAGTTACAACATAACTGAAGAACTGGGAATTGTCCACAAAACCGTTTCAACCATTTGAAGCTCGATATTTGGGTGCCACACGAGATCACTGAAAGAAACATAATGAACCGTCTACTCATTTGCGATTCTTTATTGAGACGTAATGAAACCGAACCGTTTTTGAAGAGATTGATAACTGGCGATGAAAAGTGGATCACGTACGACAAGAACTAGCGAAATAGGTCGTGGTCAAAGGTCGGTCAGGCTTCACAGACTGTGCCAAAACCCAGGTTAATTTGCAATAAGGTGATGCTGTGTGTATGGTAGGATTGGAAGGGCGTTGTTCATTATGAGGTTTTATTGCCGGGCAGAGCAATCGATTTGAATCTCTGCTGCCAACAACTGATGAGAATAAAGCAAGAAGTTGAGAGAAGGAGGCCGGAATTGATCAATAGAAAGGGTGTGTCTTTTATCATGACAACGCGAGACCACAAACATCTTTAGCCACTCAGCAAAAACTAAGAGAGTTTGGCTGGGAGGTGTTAATGCATTCGCCATATAGCCCTGACCTTGCACCTTCAGATTTCCACCTGTTTCGGTCTCTTGAGAATTATTTAAGTACTGTCAGGTTAACATCAAGAGAGGACGGCTAAATTTAGTAATTACTCAGTAGGTTATGTTTATATATGAATGTGGAGATTTTTTGCCCTGTACATGTGTCTTATCTAGAGAGCACTTAACAGACCAAATAATTTGCTCCAATATGTAATTTAAACTAAAAATTACAAAAATGCTAAACAGTGAGTTAGATCTCAAATTAAATTTTGTATATAGTCACAGAAGATCTCTAATAGAAACCGCAAACGGGGGCCATCCCCGATGTTCGCAAACAAAACAGTGAATTTATCAGTATTGAAATACGTTTACGAGAAAGCAAAGGTTATTTGAGCATATACGAAGTATAGACGACCATTGTTCTCTTGCATTAAAACAGAACCGAATCGCATTTGAAGAAATTCATTATCGTACCAATAGAAGTATTTTAAGTTAGAACATATTAATAACCTCTTTTTCTGATATTATAAAGGTCCCCTGTCAATTTCCTCTCTATGAAATATGCGAGGGCGAAAAGTGGGCTACGTGAGTGGCCTCTGCTTACCCCTTATATGGGAAAAAGGCGTTACTGTATGTATGAAATATCACAATCTATAGGCGATATTCGTAATTGGATTCGGCAGTTTTGGGTGTGTTTAAAAACAATATACACCAATCGGACTTTGAACGTATGTATCTCTTCTCTAATAGGTCAATTAACGAATGAGGCTGAAAGTGTGCGGTCCGACCTGTCCCGTCGCATAGAACTACTCCGTTATGTGGAACCCACTTGTTTAACACTAGAATTACGAAACCCTTTGACGGGTTTTCAGGTTTATTTATTTAATTCTGAACAAATAAATATTATTCTTTAGAGATTATATGTTGGTTTTTAATGATATTATGCAGCGAATATATATTCGAGTAGTATTATCTGGAACTAGGTGTTCCAGATAAAACTACTCGATTTTATTATATCTCGATGTTGTCTACCTATTCGTAATATACCCTCTCGTCCTGTATACGACTGATCGTATGTTAACAAAATTTCACATTTTAAACCAGTTAATTAAAAGTGCTCTAAATGCACGTTAGTTTGTGGCTGTGAACTTAACTTCTAATAGACATTGGTACTGGTACACTAAACTTTTCTTCCGCAAACAAATGTTATTGAAAAAAATATTAGATATAAATTGTTGTAATTATAAAATGACCACGTAAAAGTGGACATTCGATTATATTTAGTATTCAATTGAAAATAATTATAAAATAAAAATCTTTAATGAAAAATACTTTATTAAACTTTAGCGCGCATATGATGGTATCAAAAAAAAAAAACAAATGATAACAAAAAACAAAACGTGTGCAGTTCACGCGCAGCAGAAGAGAAACCTTCAGAAAGCTAAACTTCGAGAGAATGAGACGAATGCAGAGTATCAGGAGTAGGATAATTGTAGAGTTACCAAGTTTAATATTTTTTTTTTACATTTTGTTTTATATACATTACATATTATACAGACTCCCAAGTTTTCAATTTCAACGAATGCCAGGAGATGAGCTTATGGAAACTGAAGTATGACATAAATGCTTTGGATTGGATTTGATCAATACATTTTTGAAATAAAGCGTCAATTGCTGTTTTTGATCTTGTTGTCGAGCTAATGAGAGCAAATATCGAACGAGATCAAAATCGTTAAAATCTACGATTTATTCGTAGATATGGACGCATTCGATAATATAAATGTAATGGGAAACACTGTATTATATTCACTATATTCTGTTTCATTCACTCACAGGCGAAATCCTATAGATGTATATGATTGTCTCTTTTCGGTGTGGCTTTTTCTTTTCGAGTTTTAAATCACAACGATTCTATAGAACTTTCACTCCAAAAAACAATGTGTAACTATAATATTAAATTATTTTCTCGACAATATGGATGAACGAAATAGGAGCACCATCAATGAGCCCGAGCGAGATGCACGACTGACGCCATCAAGGTGCTGGGCAATCGCGGCCATGTTATACACGGTCCCCGGAGCTTACTTCAACCTGACACCTCAAACCATAATCTGTATCATGTCATGTAGCTAACTTTGCAGCCGTAAAGTTATGTGACACGTATTTCACGTTTTTACAAACTTAACTCATTTGCATTCAAATAACTTAGGCGCCAATAGCCTAAAGGCTTAGCTCAAGGACTGCGAAACATGACGTCGCATGATCGAGCCCGCGCGTTCGACTTGTGAAACGAATCCAAGCACAAACTTATAAACTCAGTTGGAGTGGTTAACGGGAATATTAGTAATAGCATTGCCAGTATTCATTTTAAAAAAAGGAAAAAATTAAAAATAATCTGTAACGGGGTTTTGTAGTTGCGGAGCATCTAACAGCCCAGCGCTCTGCTATCAAAATGCTGGTATCCCGTGTCCGCGCAGTGCTGGCTACTGTCCGCGCCATCCGCGACGGCTCGTTGCCGCCGCGACCCGCGCTTTTGCGCGAGGCGAGAGCGTTATCCAATCGGCTGCCCCTGCTCACTTCACAACAGTTCCGCACGCACTTTTATAACGTAAGTATTTTTATATGCTGCTCACTAGTCAGCGTGCCTGGCTTCAGTCCTCGGGTTCTAGGTTTAAATACCAGTCGGATTCAATAGTTGCGCATCACACATTTTTTTTTGTTTTCGTGTCAAGGCTGGATTGGTTCGTATCTCAGACACTGCATCCGAGCCTTCCTCTGTTCTAATTGAGTAAGCATTACTACGGATGCGGAATAGTAAAGTAGTGTGAGTGCCTCTGTCTGCCGCAAAACTCACGACACTATCATTAGCGGATGACAACTTTCGGTTGTTAACCAGAAGATCTCTGTTGATGATTCTTATCACAATCAACACGAACCACTAAAATAGAGATGTTAAAAAACTGTCTATTGTAAGGCCAGTAACAAGTAAACTAGAAAAATATAGGTATTATTTAACTGCACTGATTTAACAGAGAGTTTTATACGAGTATTATACCATACTTAAACACCGCCGCCGCTAATTCGCCTGCCGTGCGTGGTGATTACTGAGAACCCTTCTTGGAACGAGGGAGAAGCCCATTTCTTGCAGTAGCCTGTTTGCATGCGGATCTTATCAAATTTAAGTCCTTCTTTTATTTTTATAATGATAAAGATATTATTTCATATAAGCTTTACCACGAGCTCGGTGTTGAAAGAAGACGTAGTGAAGAACCTGCATGTCTGAGAAGTAAAAAAGAGCGCGTGCAACTCAGTACACGTGACAGAAGTGAAACTTATATATTTTAGAAATTTGAACAAAATGAAGGTCCGCCGATTGGTTTCCGGCAGAACAGAATAGCACCTACTTCTTTCTTAGCTAGGTGTCGTAAGATATGACTACAGTATTGTACGGATAGACTTCATTCGTGCACAATAATACTATAATATGCAATGCTGTCACTATACTGCTCGTGGGAACGCAATGGGGAGTAAGAATCATGACTCGTACCAAAATGGCGGCGACGTGGTCCGCCACCCGTCACGTCTCGTTTCCCGCGTGAGTAGTAAAAGTGGACTAAGGGTGTGGTCTCTATATTGGAAAAAGGCGCAACTGTCTGTATGTATTAAAATAAAAGTAAACAAATATGAATTCTAAAAGTCACTGTTAAATTATTTCTGTGATAAATAATTATTATATAATTAATCCATAAATATTGATGAAGAATAACAGAAATGAGGCACGAAAACGTTAAACTCAAATTAGACCTTTGAATTATACTGTCATCGCGCCCAAAGAAGTTTAACTTCAAAAATATTTTGGCGATTTGTGAAGTTCACTTACCCCCACTGGCGCGTGGCGAACTCTTCCAGACCCAGGGATATAACGGAGTTTCCGAAGGGTCGGAACTTCCAATTGTTATACCCGGAGCTAGAAGCGCAATGAATCTGAATTGATGAGTTTGTTTGATGATTGCCAATATTTGTCGTGTCAACAACAAGCAAACAGTAATTAATAACCGATATTTTGCGATATTACGAGTACATAGCAAATTGTTTTATAGCAATATGTAACGTACAATACCTTGTCGTCTCTTGCGACACCTCGGTAGGAAAGAGGTAGGTGCTATTCTAGTATTGTACGGACACCCTTTATTCGTTCAGAATGACATCATAATAAGCAATGCTGTCACTGTACAGCTCGTGGTAACGCAATCGCGTCTCGTTTCCTACGGGGGCGAAAAGTGGGCTATGTGAGTGGAGTGGTGTACGTGTATAATAAGTACATGAATTTAATAACCCTACACGATTAACTTCGCTCCACAGTTTTTGTGTTATAAGACCATGATATTCAAACTTTTGATAGATTAAAATTACTTTCAGCAATGCAACGACGTCGCACTCATGACATACCTGGGCACAATTACCAAGGGCTGCAACGCGATCAACCAGTTAGTCAATAGGTTCAACGTACTATATGACAGACAAGGTATGGGTCGCCGGATGAGGGGACTTTTCTTTTAGGGTAGTCGTGAATTATTGGCCAGCATTGTACATATTAGGAAGGCATAGAAAAAACGGAATATTAACTAAATTTAATAAAATTATCTATGACAATGAACTTTTCCGTTTTTTCTGTCTTTTAATTAATAATGATATAAATTAGAATGTATGTATGTATTGTTTTAAATTGCGAATCTAAATATTTTATATATCTCAAAAAATATTACTTCCACTATTAAGAGCGAGTTCCACTTTTCATCTTTTCACCGAGGAAGCCGCACGTTGTGTTTTCGCCATATTGGAATTTTGGATAAAATTGTAACCTGATGCATTAAACAATACATTTGTCAAATGCAGTCAAGTAGTTTATGAGCAATGAGGGATATGCGTATGCAAAAACATGTAAAAACCATTAACTTCCTTTGGTTGTGTCGTAGTTGAATAAATTGTCCAATACTATTGCAGTTTTTTTAGAAAATTTTAATCCGTTTTCAAAAATAACGCTTTAACTTATTTAAGATTATTTTAAATGTTGACGTTAAAGGCAGTCTGGTTTTGCGGCTTTAATAAAAGTTATTTTATTCTCGAAAAGGTTTGATTAAGTTTATTAAACTCTGTTGATAATGCAGCTATACTCTATCAATTAAAAGGACCTAGCAGAGTGCTTTTTTATCATACCTTGCATATTAAAGATGAGGATAAAACCGACGAAGCTGTTAAAGCCGGGCTAACAGCGTACTTATTACACATAAAAAAAGTATAACTACAAATGTAATTGGTGGCAGGATTCCTATGCAGGAATCCGTCTAGATAGGTACCACCCGAGGGCCAGTTATTCTGCCGTGAAGCAGTAGTGTGCAAGCATTACTGTGTTTCGGTTTGAAGGGCACTGTGAGCTAGCGTAATCACTGGGCATTTGAGACTTAAGAACTGATGTCTCAGGGTGACGGGCGCAGTGTGGTGTCACACAGAAATATTCTGGGTGACACAGCATTTGTTGTGGGCGGACGTTGCACTTACCGCCAGGTGAACGTTTTGCTCGTTTCGTCACTTTATACAATAATAAAAAAAAAATGGCGAGTTGGCGTTACCATTTTCTTTTTAAATAATAAGGAGTGATCGAAAGCTTAGTGAATAAAGGATTAAGTGGTTACAGTCCAGTTACTTATGTTAAAGTAAACTATACAATGTTGAGAATTGTGGAGGACTATTAAAATTCGCGCGTAGTTGCGGTAGCTCAGTGAGAAGTAGTCGTCCGGCCGTTCAGCTGTTCGCGACTCGTTGTGGCTGCAGCCCTTCTTATGTCGCTGATGGCTCTCCGGGTCGAAGTCCGAACAAGGGTGAACAGTGCATAATATGTCTTAATAATCAAATTTACATATTCTTAGTGCTTGGTCGTTTCTGTCGATAGAGTACAGCTAGCTAGTAGCAGGCAACAAGGTGACGAGGAACTGCATTGTAGTCCTCAGTTCCTTCAATCACGTACGATTTCTTGGCACCCGTACTCAAATTTGCTAAGCTTACTTCAGAGCAGAGTTGTCACATCGCGATATATTATGACGATATGTTGCGATTGGTGAGATTTTTAAAATGAGAACAATCGGAAATTTACTTAAATAAGGCTATGTTACGTCTAAAATGTAACTGGGTTCGATATATCAACAATTCAACAAAAACCGGCCGCCAAGGGGAATCTTATCAGCTTTTGTTGTTTTTGTTTATGTTACGTCTTCTATTTCAAATATTTGTAATTAAATATGAATTAGCCCTTTATTTAAGGATATTACAGCTACTGTGACTGAATTTTATTATAATTAAAGAAAGTGATTAAAATTGTGAATCTTTTTATTTGTCTTATACACCAGATACATTCACCAACATCGTCACCAACAGCTGTGCAGTCCACCACTGGACATGGTTGCATTTGATATTATCGTCACTCTTAGTTGGCGATGAGACGCTTGCTGTACCAGACCCTACGAACTTTTTTTTTAAAGTGAGTTCTAAGTGACGAGCAAAACATTCACCTAATGGTAAGTGCAACGTCTGCCCATAACAAATGCTGTATCATCCAGAACACTTCTCAGTCATCAGTTCTTAAGTCTCATATGCGCAGTGATTACGCTGGCTCTCAATGCCCTTCAAACCGAAACATAGTAATGCTTGCAAACTACTGCTTCACGACAGAATAATTTTGGTGGAAATTTGGGGTATATTTTTGTAAAAAAAATGATGTTTGACAGTTCTGCTGCTGCAGATTTCATAACAAAAAAGTAACTGCTCATTCTCTTCGTTAGTAAACTGCACCCGTGCAAGGCCGGGGCGAATCGCTAGTAAAAATATATGTCTCAAGGCTCGCATTTTTACCTGGTATCATCGAATAAATACAGTAGAAGCGTCTTATGGGATACAGCAGTTGAACTTAATTAATGATGAATTATCATCCTTACCATCAGCCTGTTGATGGCCCACTTCTGAACTTAGGCCTCACTCCAAGAATAGTCTATTTGCCGTAATCATCACAATTAGCAAGAAGTTCCGCACCCTAGATACAGTTGGCCTTCACTGGTCTGTGTATTTTTGAGTTTGGCAATTTTCGTCTTCCGATACTTGGGATCAGACTGAGTCGAAGATACTCTTAGACCATGAATGAGAAGTAACTCATTATTATCAAAGAGGTATATAAGTAACTGTCTGTCGATGTTTAGTAGTATTTTCTAAATATAATTTACCTAAAATATGGTATTTTCCGAATGAAGTGTTGCTTTAATATACATTCGGTTTCGGGATGTTTCAGTGCTTTTATTTATTATTAATAAAAAATAATACACATAATTTTGACGCAATGATTTATTTACTACCCTAACTTTTGGTAGATTTATTTCATATAGTCACAAAAAATAACAAACTTTGGACACATAGAGATTCGAATTATGGAAGACTGTAAAACGATGTCTAGAATTGAATATAGGTAATTTGGAATTTTGTCATCCGTACTGTTCACACTTCTCTAGTGTATGAGTATCATAGTGTCCAACAATATACAATAATTATATTATGGGTAGAGTATTCATGTAATATTTATGTTCCAGTACTTATACTTAATGATATACAATAATTGTAAAAGAAAAAGCAGTATGAATATTCACATTAACATGATACCTGCTAAATAATAATAGTTATATATATAACCTCTTGCGTAATCGTTGCACTTGGTCAACGAAAGATATATTTAAAATAAGGTAAACTGAATATAGTTATATTTTGTACAAAAAATTGAGTGCTGCGTCATCCTTTGCATCTTTGTAGATTGAAGCTAGCCCAGCACATTTATTCTAAATGCGAAAATGTTCAAAAGATCTTTAAAACAGTTTAAAGTTATAACTGATTTATGTGTAAAATTTCCGTAAAAGTTTTATTATCATATTGACTTTATAAAAAACCCTACTATTATAAACATTTTAATTACACTTGTACTGGTAATTTTGTACAAAAATACTTCGTTAAGTATGTTTAATCGTACTTCGTATTATATTATTGCTTTTATGTTAACTATTTTATAAACGCTATTTAATATATTGCACCTATAATGAGTAAATAAGACACAGCTGTCAAAATCACATTCCATACTGACAACGACTAGCAATGGTTTGGCATTATATGGTTAAGAATACGAATACATTTTGAGATTATAAATGCATAAATATTCGGTACGAATAGTCGTCAAATGTAAGTACAAATAATAAGTTCCACCTAAAGAATCGTATCACAGCGAGTGGAAACCGGACAATGTTCGGCAGAGATAACTTAGTTTTTTTTTTGTATCTCTAAAAGGTCGACCATGTGCAGTCCAGGGAGATAGATATTACACTGCGAGCCTGTTTTCTTCAGCTTTCAAATGATTTTTCAAGTGTTAACTTACACAGCTTTACTGTATCACTTTAATACAATACTTATTTTAAAATAGCGTCTATTTGGCATCACTGTCACATGTCTTAGTTGCTGCAACTACGATAATGCTAGAAGTCGTCGGGTATTTTCTCGATGCCGATTAACTCGTCGAAGAGCGAGTGGTTTTCTGGGATGACGTGGGGTTCGTGAAGGATCTGACGCGCGAACTTCAAGACTGCTCGTGCCAACTGCCCCACTGTCCACTTTCTATCCACTAGCACCCTGACTAAAGTATCCAGCTATACAGAAAATTAATTATCATAGTACACGTTTTTTTTTATAAAAATGAAAATTATTATCTTAATACAAAGCATGCAAAATTGATCATCAAAGGATTAATAAACCTCGTTTGTCGTAGCCTGCTCGGTTGGCCGAAGCTTACATTTTATTAAACATCAAGTTACTGATTTCATAATATGAAATATGGAAAATTTTATATAACAATTACGTGATAATTTACTCGAATGTATTCATTATTATGAAAGTATAAAATTAGGACATTTAAAAACATTGACATCTTCATTTCATCATAATATACGTACCTTAAAAAGTTTTTCATTTCCAAAAGTGTAGTAAATTAAGGCGGGTACTCCTGCGACGCTAGCTGCGAGCCATTGGAGTAAGAGTTTCAATTGCGGATGACCTCGGTGCCGCCGCCCACATCCCCAGTTACCAGTTGCAACGGGCTTGCATGCTCCGCCCGTCACGATTTTTTGAGCTAGTTCGTTTAACTAGGGGAAAGGGTTTTGCATATTATTTCGAAACGCAGTAAAAGATATTATGTTAATCAATACGTGATGATGTAAATTTTGTTTAGAATTAAAACTTCGTGTATTAAACAAATTAATAAAAAGACTAATCATATTGCAATGGCTATGTAATGGTTGCAAATGCTGGTGTATTTTTCCAGCCATTTTATTTAGATATCAAATCTCGGATCAAACGCAGGTTGTGCTTAGGATGTTCGCCGTTTTGCCCTTCTGATTATTTAGCATTCTCTTCTTAACTCAATAGATTCTCAAAACTGTGACTTGACACAGGGTTAAATTACACCTAAAAAACTTTTACTGAGGTAGGAGGAGGGTTTAAATAGGTAAACATAAGTATTATATCAAATTTAGTTACGAATGATCGTCCATTTATAACGGCCCACGACGAACATTTAAGAAAAGTTCGTATATAATATATTGTTTCTATTTTTTTATAATTTCAATTACTCTTAAAATATTAATTTTCACGTTACAATGTCTAATTCCGCAAAGCAGTGACGTATTCTTGCCTCTGGTATTTCAGTTGGCTCCACTCCTCTGCTTTTTTCTTCGTGAACATTAAATTTTACTAAACTAAAATGAGCTTATTTAATCTATCTGAAGCTATAGTTAACTACATCACCTAAATTACCAGCGGCCTTGTAAACAACACAAGCATTTTTATACCAATATTTTTTTTAATATTTTCTTTAATTAAACCAATCTTACTACGTGTTTTTGTCGTAATATATGGATAACCAAATCGGATTGACACGATACGAACACGAAGCAAATAGATTAATACACACCTTTGATATGGACATGAAATACATACACACTTGCGTTTTACAATAACTATGCCTAGCGAATAGGTTTACATTTTAGTAACACACAGGATTGTTTGGCCACAGTTTTATCTCTAACTCAAGAATACCAAATTTGTTAATCACATCTAAAACTTCAACTTTAAAATTGTTAGTTACTAAGAAAATTCACTTTAATTGTAAAAATTAATCGCATAGAACGTTCTTACAATCCGTGTTACAAATTATATACCCAAAACAGTACAGCAGCTTTCTTTTAAGTAAGCTTAGCAGAAAAGAGTGCTGATGAAGTACTAGTTAGTAATAAAAACACGTTATTAGCGACAGACAGACGCACTTCTAACCTTATGTTTCTTTAAAGTAACAGTAACGGGTTCACATTCGACAGTCTCTTCGATCGTCTCTACTATCATGTTTACTACCCAATTTAGTTTTTTCTTTTTTATATTAGGGTTGGATAACTGTGTTGAAGACGTCTCTGTGGAAGAGCTGAGTGACCTGGATTCATTTGTGTCTGTGTTTTTATCGCCATTTGCATCCCCCTCTCGCATGCTCTCTAATATTTCTTCAGGTATTGACTGTTTTACTTTACGTCTCTGTCAAAACATAGTAAATGATTTGTGTGAGTTTTATTTTTGGAATCAGGCGAAGCTTATGAATGTGTCATGTGTGTTGTTGGTAGTGGTGCCTATTTTATAAACGAAGTGTGAGTTCATTTTTACTAAAGCTGTCAAATTTGGTTAGGTAAAAAAAAAAACAATGGTTACTTTCAACTTCAGTCAAGTATATAGTGTTAATCGAAGCAAGCATTGGTGAGATGGAATGAAATCATTCTGAATAATTTATTTACGATGTCAGGTACTTCGGCGAGTGTCTGTAAAATCCACTTCATAAAAGGTTATTTTACAATTTCTAAGTCCTTCTACCAGTTTTTCACAATAGTGCGCATATATGAACTCAAGGTAGACAAATTGCAATTTACAGTCGCAGAAAATTCTTCAAATGTTACAAGTACTGGGCGGTTGTAAATATGGTGTGTTCCATACATCATGAGACTTTTCACAGATCGTTAACGTTTGTAAATTTTAAGTTGTTTTGTCCTCCCAGGTTTCCATTATTAGTCCTACATTATTTTGAAATATAATATAACATGCGAGCGGTAATGTTACATACTTTTTAAAAGTGTAATAGCTCAATAGCAAAGGAATGTAAGATTGTTTTAGTTCGGCTATATTTTAGTTATTATTTACTTGAACAGTCTAATATGAACTGATATCATAGAAATGCAATAGTTTGTACAATGAAGGGTGATTACAGTGATATCTTTATATAATACAATAAGTAAATAATACATATAAGTAAATAAAGACACAAAGAGAAGATACTTCATAAATTTAAAAGATAATATGAAATAAAAAATAAAAAGGTATTGGATATCCGTGACTGGAGCAAGCAGGTCAATGTAGATAATAATAGTTAATTAACATTAATTTTCACAAAAAAAGCAAGTCATGTTCCCGCAATACAAACATTGTTTACTGTCTACGATTTTAGTAATTTTTCTAAGGTTTAACGCGCATGCTAGACTCATTAATTATTTTTTCTTTCTTTCCGATATTATAGAAAATTGAAAAAGGACAACAATAATACAGCAAGAGTAAAATGTTTATGAGTAGGCTCGTAAGTGATCGTGGTAATGATAGATTTAAAAAAATATTTTTATTTTTATTTACAAATATGTTATTATGTTATCTAACTGAAAGTCTATGTGTCATTTTAATCATGCTACATTTCATGGGTCATACAGAAACTATTGACCGTGCATGTCCCTGAAGCTTGCTAGTGCAGATATGCATTAAAAGTGTCAAAAGGAAAGTGCAGAGTTTGCGTATCCGTTTTTTGGGCACTGACCAAATGTGCAGCGAGACGGTGGCGGTGTCGCGCGAGTTCTAGCGACAGCGAGCGGGCGGCGAGCGCGAGACGGCGCGGGTTGCCGCGATCGCGTCCGTCTCGGCCGTAAAGCTCCGCCGCCTCCGCCCCCACAGCACCGCTGGCCATCGATTCGCTTAGCGTGCGTTTCAGCAGCGAACCCGCGAATCTACATTTCATACATTTACACTTTAAACTCTTTCAAAGATGTATTTTTCACATGGTAGAACCGGATATTAATCATCATCATCATTCCAGCCTATCCTACCTATCCTAGTCCACTGTTGGACATAGACTCCCCCGTAGATTGCCACAAATGTTTGCATCTCTTAGGGAGGATTTTGCCATAGTTGCCACGCTTGGCTGGCGGGTCGGCAACCGCAGTTGATTTATTCAGATGGTCCAGTTAGATGCTGCTGTCCGTCTCCTGGTTTTTCATTTTCCCATTGTCGGTCTTTTACGACACCCATGGGATGAGATGGGGTGGTAGATTCTCTTAAGCCGCCACCACACGGCACTATTAATTGTAGCGCGTAAATGAAGTGCCACGCTCTAACAGATTTTACACTGGATAAAGTAGCCCCATAACGCGCCTGCGGTTGGTCTGGTGAGTGACGCGAACTGGATTCCAATTACTGGCAACGAGGTATGCAATCTTAGTGTTCAGTTGGCGACAACGCACTGCTGGTGGTAGGATTCCTACGCAAGAATCTGCCTAGGTGGGTACCATCGCAGGGCCAGTTATTCTGCCGTGAAGCTGTAGTATGGGCTGTAATGGGCATTGAAGAATTTTGTTTTGCAAAGTTGGCATGCTAAAGTTTTTCTAATGACTTTGATATTTTATACTTTTCTTCTGTGTTTTAATCACCTTGAAATTAATAAATATCTTTGACCAATTACTAGCCCTTCCGGTACCATTTACACTCCGCAAGAAATAGTCACGATTTCACATTTTAGGTGCTTAGTTATTTTTTACAGCCTTGTCACTAAGATATTTGTAGGTAAGTATTTAAAAAATAGTCATAAAATAGTTTTCATAACCTTATAAAATATATCTATACTATTTACTTACCCGAGATTACAAGAGATAGAATTACCTTATTACAGCTAAATCCCGGGGATCTAACTCACGAGTTTTATTTTCTTCCACAGCGTTATCGCCATAAGGGTCGTTTAGCCAACTATTAAATTGCTCGTATACTTCCTCCAATTCAGATCTGTAATTGATAATTGTAATAAAATACAAATACAATCCTAGTTTCTTCAAAAAATATAAATATGTATGGTCTATTTAGAAATTAATGAATACTGGAATTACTATACGACTTAGTTTTCCAAATAACAGTTATCAACGGAATTGATTATTTTTTTAAAGAAATTAAAACTTTATTATAACTTAAGCAAGACTATACTAGTGGTAGGATTCCTATGCAGGAATCCGTCTAGGTAGGCACCACCCCAGAGCCAGTTATTCTGCCGTAAAGCAGTAGTGTGCAAACATTACTGTGTTTCGGTTTGAAGGGCACTGAGAGCTAGCGTAATCACGGGGCATATGAGACTTAAGAACTGATGTCTCAGGGTGACGGGCGCAGTGTGGTGTCACACAGAAATGTTCTGGGTGACACTGCATTTGTTATGGACAGACGTTGCACTTACCATCAAGTGAACGTTTTGCTCGTTTCATCACTTCATACAATAAAAAAAAAAAAAAAAAGTACATAAGATTTATTATTTACTAGGTTGGTAACCCTTAATTTTGGTTGCAATGTTACGTCGCAAATTACAGAATCATTTAATAATGTGCAATTGTTTTGCGTTCATTGGCATATTGCAAAATCCTTTTTTTTTTACGATTTTGTAATTGACGGTTGTAAATAGTTTATTAAGTAACAGATGGGGATTCTAGTACCAGTTCCTTCGGTACATGCGTTGCATGCATTAAGGTTCATCAGATAAGAGATGTCTATTCCGAAAGATGAAAATTAAAACTTACGTGTATTCCGTACTAAAACTGTATTTAGAACTATTGCCGGTTTCGTTTCTTTCCAGCGGCCTCCGGCTTGGGGATGAATTTCCATTATCCAAGATTTCCTTGTCAGTCAGTACGAACCCCACGGAACTGCCACGCTTTACTCTACGTATAAAAAATATTTTGTTGAAATTAACACATGTCAATAACGATAAACATCAGAAATGCTTGTATCAAATTAAAATTAAATAATAATCTATTCAATATTCGTAGATACTCGTATATTTAATTATTATGCAGGAATCGATCTAGTAGGTTCCCAGGGCCAGTTATTCTGCTGTAAAGAAGTAGTGTGCAAACATTACTGGGCATATGAGACTTTAGACTTGTGTCTCAGGGTGACGGTCGCAGTGTAGTGTCACACAGAAATGTTCTGGGTGACATAGCATTTGTTATAGGTAGACGTAGATGACAGATAAGTAAGAAAAGACCTAGAGTATTAGTAGATACAGTTAGTCTAAATCTGTACTAAAATAAATAAAGTTCAACACAAAATTGTCGATAAAAAACGGAACACGACAAGTATTAACAGATTTAACATTGAGGTTGAAAGTGATTACCTAATATCGTTTCCGTTGGCTTCCGCGCAAGGTATGCTAACACCGGCTGCGTAGCTAGAACTGTCAGTAGACCAGTCTCCAGTGGTGCTCGTTGTGCAGGAATTCTCTGCCTCCCTTCGCAGTGCCTCGCGGAGTCTCTCTGCAAAACTTAGCCTTCTCTCCTCAGTTGATAATTCTTTGGAATATTGGAATGAATTTGGACGTGCGCTCTCACCTCTGCCTTCGTCTTCGCTACCGCCTGTAATAGACGAAAAAAGTAGTAATACATGATTGAACACAGACTGAAAGAAAAATGATTTTTCATCTAATAAGTAATAAAGGAGTAGTTTTGATTATTAAGTCTGTTTGTGTGTTTGGTCAACGTTAGCTTACTCTCATTTTAGGGGATATTGCCATTGTTGCCACACTTGGCAGGCGGGTTGACAACCGCAGTTTATTTATTCAGATGTTCCAGGAAGATGCTGCTGCCCATCTCCTCGTTTTCATTCTCCCTCTGTCGACTTTTACGACACCCACGGGATGAGATGGGGTGGTAGATTCTTATAAGCCGCTACTACACGGTTAATGATTAGCGATGTCTTATTAAAAGTAAGAAAAAAAGTAAAGTAACAGCCTATAAATGTCCCACTGCTGCTGGAAGAATCCGCCACGCTGCTCCATTGCGGGTTGGCGGACTTCACATGTCCTCGATTTTAATATTTAGACATGCAGGTTTTCTAACGATGTTTTCCTTCACCGCCGAGCACGTGATAAATCAGCACTTAAAATTGGTTAATTGCAATTTGCAACATTGGTGCCGGCACCGGGAATCGAATACTTGTTACTCGCGTACTATGAAATTGAAAGCGAGCGCCTAGTCCCTGACTACAACGGCTCTTATTGTTTAAACTAAAAGCCGAGTGATTCAAGAATCGCTGTTAAATAATTGAAAATCGTGTCATCCTCATCATCCGCATTTATCGGTGGTAGGATTCCTGTTCGGGAATCCATATAGGTTGGTACGATCGCAGTACCCGATCTGATGATATACTGCAGTTATGCAGTAGTGGGCGAATACTACTGCGGTTTGTGGGGCACTATCGAATATAGGAGATTTCAGCACCGATGTCTCATTGTGACGAGCGCCAGTGCTGTGCTACATAGAATTTCTGATTCAAAGTTTTGGGGTTGCTTTACGACTGTTACTGGTAGACGTGGGCAATTATTACAAAGATCCGTCTAGGCAGGTACGGATGGTTATTCTGCCGTGAAGCAGTAGTGTGCAAGCATTACTGTGCTTCGGTTTGAAGGGCACTGTGACCTAGCCTAATGGGCATTTGAGACTTAAGAACTGATGTCTCAGGGTGACGTGCGCAGTGTGGTGTCACACAGAAATATTCTGGGTAACACAGCATTTGTTGTGGGCGGACGTTGTACTTACCATCAGGTGAACGTTTTGCTCGTTTCGTCACTTTATACAATAAAAAAAAAGTGTACGACGAAAAAAAAATCAGTTACTACTGGAAAAAGGTGTCTGAAATACTCCATTAAAGATACAATGGCAGAAACCTTCACAGTGTCAACAACAACTGTACAAAGTTTTCACTCTTTTGAACGAACGACGCTTGAACCTTACACGATGAATGATGATCAGATGAGATGAATTTTTCAAGTTGCATGGATCAATTAAAAACTCACTCACCATAGTCAAAGCTGTCATTGGCACTGTGGTATTCGTCATCGCTAGAGTTACAACTTGAGTAGAGACTGTCCTCTTGAGTGTCGAGGTTAAGGAGACCCGGGCTTCTTGTCACGGGAAGGCATTCGCCAGAGGAGCCGAGCACGATAAACCTTCCCCGTCGGTTGTTCAATGTCCCGTCATCGGGTGACAACCAGCATTTTCGTTTCGTTAGTTCTACGCCTAAAAATGAGAGAGATGTTAGTTAAGACGAGCATCGCGTCGCCGGCCTTCAAAGGACCAAAAGAAAAGAAGCGGTGAAGATCTCTAAGGCGGTGAGTATCGTAAAAATACAATTTCATCATCATCATCAGCTCGTTAAGAGTCCACTTCGGGAATTACTTCTCATAAATTGTGAGCATTTGCCGTAACCACAAGTCTTGACAGGCGGAAATGCCTCGTAGGAAGACGCTTTACGTCACCGGTATGTTTTTTTTTACATGTATTAGAATCACGATGTAGCTATGAATAGGTCGGATGTAGCCTTGAAATCCGTCTGTGTCCGTTTTTCTTACAATCACATAATTTATTTGAGCTGAGTGCCCCAGTGATGCCGGTATCGCTGCTAAAAAATGTAACTATGGAATGGGCTTATGTGAAATATATGTGGCTGAGCGATCGGCCTCTGCACCACGGGTTACAGGTTCGATCCCCGCACGGGTCCGGGTCAAAGAAAACTCTTTGAGTTTGTCATTTGGTGAAATTTCTGGAACACCATTCGCAAAAACTATTTAATGTTGATCGATTATGGTTCATTAATATAACATTACCAAATCATGTTTCACAATTTCTTTTTGTATCAAAATACACAAAGATAATTTTTTGTGAGCTACGTATGCCCATAAATTCTGTTCTTATGTAAATGACAGATAAGTTATAAATAAAGTTAAGTTATAAACGGTTATATACAAATTAATAACCAGTCTGTGAAACTTACTTGGATCATTTAAATTAAGTGTGGCAGCACAGTAAGTTTGTGGTGAAGGGCTTCTGCTGTTGTAACTGTTTATGGTGCTGCATGACGAAGCCTGCTTTATCATTACAGTTGTTTCAACTTCTGGCGGAGTGTGACTAAAAGATTCGCCTGAGGACAACAAAACTGTATTAGACGTATTTAATAACAAAAAAAAAAACAAAATTATTACGTGATGAATCTATCAAGAAAACAAAAAAGAATTACAATACTATGTTATGACTTTTATTTATAATACTCAATTACAATACCATTTTATTACAATAATACTATTGTAAGTAATCAAGTGCGTGGGATATTACGGCGCATGTCGTCATATGGTCAACTTATTTTACGCGGGTGAAACCGCAAGCCGCAACTAGTCGGGCAATAAATTATTTGGCATTAGATAAACAATTCGAGTCTCTAGGGGTGGAGGGAAGGGGCGCTGTCCCTCCCTGCCCCTCCTTGGCGATGCCTTGCTTACAGACTACGTTTAGCCGTAGCATCTACTGCAAATACAAATTATTTTAAAAAATAACTAATAGTATTGACCTTTCATTATAAAAAAATAAAATAAAAATCCGGAAATTTCTTTGCATTTATTACTTTTGTATTATTTACAACCTACAATAATTACAAATATTTAAAAATATACCCGCGAAGGACAACCAATACGTCGACAGATTATAGGAATTAATCCACTTAGACGCATTGGCTTCCAAACCATTCGATACTTACTTACCCTATTATCGATTACGTTATCGCTTTGTTCGTCATTTAATAAAAATTTCATTCTTTTTATTTCAAAACTTCCTCAATAATTACTACACTTTATTTATATTTGCAGTGTAATGTTAAAAGACAAACCAATAGGCGACAATCTTCGTTCTTGTCGTTGTTGGCTATCGCGGTTCTTCATTGGTGACTGCTGGAACGCGAGTAGGCATTTATTCAATTCGCGCAAGACATTGTCTTCTTCCCACTGCCCAAGTGGCAAAGCACTGTAGTCCTCGGCATCCATAAAACACACAGTGACCTGAATAATTAAATACATATTAATTTATGTTTAGTCTTTTTCATAGTCTATTTTTTATTGGATAAGTGACGAAAGGAGCAAAACGTACACCTGATGGTAAGTGCAATGTCTGCCCATAACAACGGCTAGGTCACCCAAAGGGGGGGGGGAGGCTGGGCTTCCCCTCCCTGCTCCCCGCAGGCTACACCAAAGTCAGGAAAATATGTCGTAATTGCCACGCTTTGTAGGCGGACATACAAAAGCAATATTCGACATATCCTATTTTAGGAGTTACATTCGTTTAAATATGAGTAATTAAATGCCTTAAAGAACCATTAACATTTTGGTTCAACTTTTCGAACGGAATGCATATCAATGCAGGATGGTTTACTGGTGGTAGGATTCCTACGCAGGAATCTGTCTAGGTAGGTACCACCCCAGGGCCAGTTATTCTGCCGTGAAGCAGTAGTGTGCAAGCATTACTGTGTTTCGGTTGGAAGGGCACTGTGAGCTAGCGTAATCACTGGGCATTTGGGACTTAAGAACTGATGTCTCAGGTTGACGGGCGCAGTGTGGAGTCACACAGAAATATTCTGGGTGACACAACATTTGTTGTGGGCGGACGTTGCACTTACCATCAGGTGAACGTTCTGCGCGTTTCGTCACTGTATACAATAAAAAAAATGGTTCAAAAGCAGTTCAGATCAAACGGAAGGAACTTGCTTTCTTATGCAGTGTTAAAATTAATTGGCAGATTTTTTTTTAACGCGGTAATAGATATTCTCTACATACTCGTTTGTACGCAATGGGGAGTAAGAATGTATTGACTCGTAACAAAATGGCGGCGACGTGGTTCGCCACCGGTCACGTCTTGGTTCTCGTGGGGGCGAAAAGTGGGCTATGGATGTCGTCTCTGCCTACCCCTTATATGGGATAATCTCGTGACTGTATGTATGTACATTTCGTTGTTTGCACTAATGTTACAGTAAGCATATTTAGTGAATTAAGTGTGGCTATTTCGCCGTCTGTCGCTAGCTACATTTCTCTTTGTAGTCATTTACGGTTCTCGGAAATAAAAAGGAATGAATAATACAGACATAATAATAATAATTATATATGATAGTAATAATACACATTTTCGCGATACTGTTATCACTGTGACCCATAGTCTATTACAGCCTTCTATTTCAAGATAGGATGCTAGTAATTTGGTCCCGGGTTCTCAACACTCATTAGACGAATTGCCGATAACAGTGAGTGCTATAGTGTATCGACGTTAGTATTCTGTGACAGCTTCGTACTTCCCCGGCTGAGTCGATCAATTTGTGTACTATAGACAGAATTTAGCTGCGACGTGGCTCGTAAAAATATTGTTTTACATGGAATCACTTGCGGAAAAGGAGAAAACTTAAATTGTAACAGAACTTTAACAAGTGCAAGGTTGATAATTAATTCAGTAACATATTTCCCTGTACTTTACCTAACTTCGTAGCTGTCATACTCTCGAGAAGGATATAGGACATAATGAGAAGGATCATTATGTCCTTCCCTTGCTGGTTCTTGATAGTAAGTAAGTCACGTAAGTCAAGATCAAGTCAAATAGCATTTACAATACAATGAATTTTTATTTAGTAATAATAATTTGTTTTTGTAATGTTTTGATAAGTCTAAAATGGTAGTCATATTAGCCTACAAGATGCTTATTTCATAGAGAAAATAAGCGCTAGAACCTTACCTAGGCATATAGAAACTTATTAATAGTATATAGAAAATTTACTTGACACAGATTTGCTAGTAACTACACTCAGCGTCACAAAAATCGCACCTCTCTGAGTTTGCGCGAAAAATGGCTGTAATGGCTAGAAACGAATTATATTTATATAAATATTGGTTTGTTTGAAATGGGTATTTGAATAGCTTTACATTAATAATAAAAAAATCATGAAATCATTAAAACATTTATCATTATAGAGCGTCAAAAATAAACACTGTCAAATGCTCGTTAGTAAGGACGCTAGTTACACCACCTAAAAAGGGTATAAAAGGGTCCATCTGGATGAAATATGGGCCAGTAGTAATTTAGACTTTGCAGTGAAGACACGTTTGAATTTGAATTACCGTTTGAACCTGTCCCGTTTTTCGGTTCGACGGGTGTTCCAACGTTTTCAGCAGACTGGTGGTTATGTTAGAAAACCGGGATCTGGAAGAAAACGGTGCACATCAGAAAGAGATGACCGTTTCATCGTTACGACATCTTTACGAAACCGTTTTACAAATGCTGTTGAGTTGCAACAACAGCTTCGATCAACTCGGAGAACATCTGTGAGTGTTTCTACGATAAGAAGAAGGTTACACGAAAAGAGTTTAACAGCCCATAGACCTGCTAAAGGTCCAAAACTCACTGCAGAGCATCGCAGAGATCGCCTAGAGTTTGCTCGCAATCATTGCGAGTGGACTCTAGAACAGTGGCGGACCGTACTCTTCTCTGATGAGACGAGGGTCTGTCTCTTCTGCAATGACAGACGTAGAAGGGTCTACAGAAGACAGGGGGAGAGGTTCACACAACCCTGCTTCGAAGAATCCGTCGAATACGGGGGTGGCTCGTGTATGTTTTGGGGCGGCATTTCCGTCGACGGGAAAACGGAACTTGTGTGCGTTTCCCGGACTCGGGGTGGCCGTGGGCAAGGGTCATTAAATGCTGGTCGGTACATTACTGAAATCCTGGAGGAACATGTGGTCCCGTATGCTGGTTATGTCGGTGATGGATTCATGTTAATGCATGATAATGCTCGTTGCCACACCGCGGCTATTGTACGGGATTATTTACAGGAGGTCGATATCCCTGTTATGCATTGGCCAGCACGAAGTCCAGACCTTAACCCAATAGAACATCTCTGGGATGACCTAAAAAGGCGCGTGCGAGCTCGAGATCCAGCTCCAGCCACTCTTCAAGAGCTCCAAGATGCGGTACTTGAAGAGTGGGAACAAATACCCCAAGAGGCTGTTGCGATCCTTGTAAGGTCCATGAAATATCGCATGGAAGCCGTTATCAAGGCAAGGGGGGGTAACACTAGGTTTTAAGAACTTTTTTTTGTATTTATAAAGTTTTTTTTTTAAATTATTAATTTGCAAATATGTACATACCCTGTCTTTTTCTTTAATTTCTCTTTCGTCTCGTTATAAAAGTAAAATTCAATTAAAATTCCTGAAAGCTAATGAAATTACCTTTCGAATGATACCCTCAAACCACAACATTGCCATTGGCCTGTTGTGTTAAAATAGTATTAAAATTATTTTTTTCGGATGTGCGATTTTTTTGACGCCGAGTGTATTTTATCCAGATAAAAGTGAGTTAATAGTTTCACGCTTCTTACTGTTTTTGGTTCGTTGAGTAACTCTACGTTAGCTTTTTGCTTTTTGTCGCTTATTCGACTGAATAATCTAACTCCTTCCGCTTTCAACACTTCGTTGTCTTCCAGCGCTTCAACAGAGAGCATAATTGGTAGAAGTTCCGGCATCATAAACATTGTTAAGGATTCCTAAAAAAATAAAGCAAAAAGTATTGCCATGTTCCGAGATTTCAATTTTCAACTTATCTTTCCATTATAGTTTAATGGTAATGTTTAAGAGGTTACCTACGTGAAAATATTCTATTTCTTTTTTTTTCTTTTTAAAAACGATGCCCCACAGTAGGATTTCTTCTGTGTCGTGGGTGCGTTTAACAGACATAAACTCCACATGCACAAACACCCAGACCCGGAACAACCATATGTAGACCATACAAATATTGGTCCCATGCGGGAATCGAACCCGCGACCCGCAGCGCAAAAGCCAATGGCTTAGCACTGCGCCAACCGAGTCGATTCATCAAAGCAAGGTAAACCTCTGAATTTAGGTATGTAATTGAATTATATCAATGAAGATGTCTCTTGGCTGATTTTCAAATACGGCGAAAACTTCCAAAAACTGTTGGAAGCTATTAACATCGATAGCGTTACAAGTGTACGTACAAGGACGTCAGGCTTAGTCGGGTACTGTGGCCATTAGGTCACGTGGTATATTGATACATTTTTAATTACCTGTGACTCTCCGTCAATAAGAACGTCTCCACCGACTCGGCTACTTGCAAAGCACACTCTGATGGCCTCGTCGTTTTCACATCGTTCAGGCCTGCCCTCGTGTCTTACTAGCAACTTGCACAATGGCAGTGTACATTCCAACCAATCTTCGATTGTTAACCATTGTTTTGAGGTCATCACCTGAAACAAAATCATTTTAATGTATTGTTCCGCATTTAAGAACAAAATAAATAAGCGGAATATTATAATAGATTTTATATATATTTACTGGAAGTAGGACTCCTATGCAGGAATCCGTCTAAGTAGCAGTGCCAGTTATTTTGCCGTCAAGAAGTGTGAGATATGCTGCCGTCAAGCAGTAGTCTGCAAACATTACTTCTTCTCTTACTTCTTCGTCTGATGGACGCTGTTAACTGGTGCAGTTACGGCGCATAACCCACATATGAACTAATGTCTTAGGGTGAGCACACCCTGACAACATTCTTTATGGGAAGACGTTGCACTTACCACAAGGTGAACGGTTTGTTCATTTTTGTAAAATATACTGTTTTTATTTTGCATTCTTGCTTTGAAATACGGAAATTAAAAACTCACCTGCCTACTTAACTTAATGGATCCTTCGTTGCTATTTTTATCCAACCATTCAAAGTATTGTAGCAAACTTTTTAGTTTGTTTCTTTGTGATTTTCTGCAAGTTTTAATAAATAAAAAGTCAAAAATAACTCTACGACTACAACTCAACCAGGATATTATTAAATTACCTGTGTAAATTCTTAAAAAAATGTGTAAAATTGAAGTCTTGTAAAGTCGGATGTGTTTTGAGCGTTCTTTTGGGGAAAGTGGAGAAAAATGCATGAGCAACCAGAGATGACAGAAAATTGTAATCCAATTCTGTAACATCGCCTGAAAGATACAACATTTTTTTTTCGACCATTCAAAATTCATATTTCATACTGTAAAGTTGTTTAAAAATATACGCACTTTGCTGTTGTAAGCTAAACATAAGTCCTTTTGGAGGGCGCCATCTTTTAAGATGTAGTGCTCTATTCACCATAATTCGTATTGTATTATCTACGAAATTTCGTCGTTCTTCTTCCGACAGTTCCTCTTCGAGGAATTGTTCCAAGCCCTTCATGAGATCCGGGTCTTTGATGTCATCGTCGGGGTCTATACCTATACTGTAAACGATTTTTGTTAAATTAAAATTATCAATAAAGTTTAAAAATTGCAATGATCGTCTAAGCAAAGAGAATATTGAATAATAGCCAAAAGTTTTGCATAGCCACGGTTAATTTCCGTGTTACTTAATTTATACATTGTTTGAGTTGACGAGGGAATTCCAAATTCAATTATTTATTAACATCATCGACATCTAGGCAGGTAGAGACATTCGACAAGATGATTATCGAAGGCCTCTGCCGAGTTGGGAAGATTATATAGTAGAGTTTACCTTTCACGTTATGCATCACCAGTCTAGATACTTTACATTTGGCATTTTAAAGTAATAATTCTGCTATCTGTTGGTGGCCAAGTAAATTTCTTAGCGTATCCCACAGTTGATTTTTACTAAATCCGTGGAAAAAAATGAGACAAAAGTTACTATTACTTTAGTTACTTACTCGGGAGGACACTTACGTTGGGCGGACTATTTTCATAAACGAAATTTTTTCTTTGTGTTATAGAAACCCCACAGTAGGATTTCCCCTGTGCCTTGGGTGCGTTCTACAGACATATTTCACATGCACAACACAACCCGGCATGAAAACCAAAAATTGGTCTTTTTGCACAAATGTTAGGCCGCACGGTCGTCAATTGCACGGTAATTATGATGAGATCATAGAAATTTTGTTCCGTGGTTGAGATAGACTTAACAATTGCGATATATGAAGAATATCTATCGTAATATCTATTTTATTATAATAAGTATCCGCGTAAATATTCATAGACTAGATTCGGCTGGATTGATCACTAGGACTCAGGGGCGGATTTCCCCATAGGTCGAGTAGGCTCTGGCCTGGGTCGGCAATATTTAGGTGGCGGCAAAACTAAGTGAGATTTTTTTAATATTATTTATTGTTACTCACAAAAAAAATGTAAGCATCAGTATCTGACGACACAAACACAACAAATTTTCGTGCTTTGCAGGGAGTAGGGAGCAGCAATCTTCCGTAGGCCTTGGGCAGCCAGGGTATCAAATCCGCCCCTGCTAGGACTACAGGACGTAAAGATAAGCACTCTGACGTGATACGTTTAGGTGACGGTCTAACATTGTATTGTTTTGTTTTTCATTTTCGTCTACTGATCCGTTGATCCTGCAATCGTTTCAGCCGAAGCCGTTATGCGAGTACATGTGTGCAGAATATAAATGATTGATTATTTATTAATGTATTCATAAATAAGGAATGCTTAGTGCTAACGCCGATCTTGCTCCACTTCTTCAAAAATGGCGTTCATTTTATCCGCAGGGCGACTAGAGCGAGGCGCATCTTTGACATCACAATTCCCGGATTGAAAACTCTTACAAACTTTGTGCTACTGATACTCTCACTGATAAGTTCATAAACGTCACAATATTTTTTTCGCAGCTTGCGTTGCATATTTTCCTTATTTGTAATAACGTTTCAAAATGCATCGATTTATTCATTAGATTCACTCATTTTGTCAGAAACAAAAACAAATGAAAAATAGTTGTAAACAAAAAGTTACTCATTTTTTATTTTTTTAAACCCAGGCAGATACAAAATAGTACAGGCAAAGAGATTTTATTGCAAGTTTGTACATACAATAAGCGAAAAGACTTTTTCCCCGACCTAATAATAACACTTTACACCTTCTGACGGGTATAGATCGAGTCGATTATTATAACACATTACCTTAATGATTACTTTCTTTAAGTACTTACTTGCACATATCATGAATTTTCATCATGCTGGCTGTGAGCTTAACCGGCGATGAAGCCAAAAGCAGGTGCTTTAAGTGGCGTTGTACGGAAGTCCACCAAGGAAGGTCACATGGCAACATTACGAGCGCCATTCTATAAAGTAAAAAATATTTTTTTTGGGTATCAGCAAATTTAAAAAGTTGATCTTACTTTTTCTTTCTTCATCACCAAATAGTAGGCAGTTAACAACCTTTTCAAAAAAAAAACCGGACACCCCACGAGGGACTCCGGTTTTTTCACTAACCATATGAAACCACCATATTTCATATGGTTAGTGACGTACGAGCGTGGTTCTCCTAGTCAAGCTGAGCCATGTATCTGCAGCGGAGCTCTATCGCCTTCCAAATAAATAAATATGAAGGATAAGCAAAAAGCATATCCATGCAACATGTTTTAACAGAGTCCGAACCTCTTGAGTAAAATAACATATTATATACTTATTGTAGTCTCTTAAGGGTTAGTATACAGTACATTTATAAAACGCAAATGCAGGACTACTCACTTAACTTCACCTTCTCACATCCGATGTTACGCTTTTTCGAAAAGATGAAAGGGTTCTAAGCAGTGTCAGAGACACGGGACAATCACAATCAAAGTCAAAGTCAAAATTTGTTTATTCACTTTAGACTTCTATAAAGCTCTTATGAATGTCAAAACATACACCGGTTCAAAAAATAAGACCCTCTCAGAGAAGACCCGGCAAGAAACTTTGGGGTTATGTATAAAATACATTAGTTATTTTCAATATCACATATTAGTTAGCCAGGGGATTTGCAAGAGCAGAGTAAGAGTTATTTCCACACATCTTTGTCCTTTAAGGAATGATCTTCTTTATAATAGGTTTTTTCTAATACCGTCTTCTTCACAGGTTTGTTAAATTCTAAGTCAGTGTTTTGGGCCACACTTTAAGGAATTTTGATATAAAATTTTAAGGATGTTCTAAGAAAAGACTTTCTAGTTTTGGCCATCCTAAACACAGGAATTTCTAGCGTGTCGTCTCATCCCAATCTATAGGTAACAGTCACTTTTTTTTAAATAAATTCATGTGTTCCGTACGTTCATAATATTTTCATAAATATACAACGACAGAAGTGTCAAAATATTAGTATTCTTGAATAGTTCTCGTAGCGACTCGCGAGGATCTAAGTTAAAGAATGCAAAATACAATGAATCTTGAAAACCTATGTGTTGACCTCGTTTCGGGCTCAAAAAATTAGAGGTCTTTGACATGCATAAGCTGTTACATTTCATAGATAACTTGTTTACCTGTGCCATTGGTCATCAGTTTAAACGTGGTAAATACGGGTACAACTGACTGCACTCTGAGCGTATAATACGAGTAGGTGCAATAGTCGACACAAGCCGCAAAAGGGTATAGGTCGCGTCAAGTAAAAAGAGCGTTATAGGTAAACCTGCGTAGTAAACGATTATCGGTCTATCTGGTGGTACGAAGTGAAAAGAGACGGACGGAAACATATTTTCGTATCCCATATCAATGCCGCCGTGCTATTGATTCGTCAGTGTTTGATTCACTGTGTCGAAGCGCAGACTCGTCTCGTCCAGCGCTCTTTTTACGTAACGGGGCCTGTACATTATCCTAATACCTCAAGGTACAATTGAATTATCAGTAGCCAGCGGTTGTGAAGATCGCGCGAATACATGCGCCGTTACAAAAATTAGGTGTAGGGTTTTTTTGTAGTATAAACTCATTATATCTCTGTGTTTTAATTGTTTGTAATGGTAAAGAACCGAATTTTTACACTGTTTTTTAAATGATTTTTATAATTTTTCTGGTACATATGCTCTTATATAAAATAAATATGCTGATACATATTCAAAGAAAAAACAATTGAAATAGTATAGAGTACAAAATCGACGAAATTGAGAACGTCTTCTATTTTATACGATTGTATAAGCTTTAGACGCTTTTAGCCTACGATGAGCATTAATAGATCTGAACGCTTCCATATATTTGACATTTGTTCTAATGACATAATTTGAGTCTGTGGCGCAAATTTACTTTTGTTTTCAATTGAAATATTGATCTAATATTTATTGTTAGAATGTATATACATTTTTAATGTTATAATATAAAATCAACCTATTTCAGCCTACTGTATGAATTGTACTATAGATAAAGGCAAAGAGATTACTACGTGTTGTAGCTTCTAAATAAGTAAGTAAGCTCGTTTCGTTTATTGTTATCAGTATTTCATACTCGATTTATGTAATGCTATAAAGATTAAACATGTAAATATATTTATATATTTTAATCTAATTGGCGCTGTTAATATTAAACTTTGTAATTTGTGCTCAGTTTTCGTGTCATCAATACAAACAGTTAAAGAATAAAGGAGGTTGATTTATAGTATAAATAATATATGCGGTCTAAAGTACACTTCTGCAAGCAAAGGTCAAATTTTGATGCAAAATTTATGTAACCAAAAAGATGACTGTTAAGGCTAAATTGTTAAGACTTTTAATACTTGGAGCTCCAGCATCCGGAAAAGGGACTATATCATCCCGAATTGTAAAGAAATACAATGTAGAGCACATATCAAGTGGTGACAAATTAAGAGATCATATACAAAAACAAACAGCACTTGGAAAAGAGGTCAAGAGTTACTTGAATGAAGGAAAACTGGTGCCTGATGATGTTATGATAAAATTTATGATAACCGAATTAAAAAATGTTGATGATAAACCATGGTTACTAGATGGATTTCCTAGAACTGTGACTCAAGCAAATGCTTTATGGAAAGTAAAACCAGTAGACTTAGTTTTGAATTTAGAGGTGCCATTTGAAGTTATTATTGATAGAGTGAGGAACCGTTGGGTACATTTACCATCAGGAAGAGTTTATAATATAGGTTTTAATACACCTAAAGTTCTAGAAAAAGATGACGAAACAGGAGAAGATTTAATCCAGCGACCTGATGATAAACCTGAAGCTGTTCAGAAGCGGTTGGAAATATATAAGAGTGTAACAAAACCTGTAATCGATTTTTATAAAGATAAAGGTATATTAACAAATTTTGAGGGTCGTACGTCTGACGAAATATGGCCTAAGGTAACTTTATATTTGGATCCAATATTTGAAAGTTAATATCTAGTTTTAAGAGAAACTTCATTTTTTTACACACTATTTGTTTTGGGGGTGATATATATTTTATAAGCCTTTTTGAAGAAATATGAAGCTATATTTTACACTAGTTTATATTTCTAAAAGAATAGAAATCTAAGTCACAAAATCACAAGGATTTATGATTATGTTTCATCATAATGATACAGTTTGTAAGTCAAAGTGCAATAATGTCTTCCAATTAATGTAGACTTCTCTTATAGTACTGAGTAATTTTAATATTGGTTTTGTTAAATGCTGTTTTACTGTATGCAATCAGTCTCTATGTTTTACATCAATGTTCTTTTTGCTGTAATGTCTGTCTTTAATTTTAATATAATATGCCAACTAATTAATATTTAAATAAATATTTGTCCAGCTAAATTTATCACAATGTTATTTAATAATATAAATATACAATTGAAATGGAATGACAGGATTTTTTTATCACAGTGTTAAACTTAATAGGAAATGAGAATAATTGACCCAGATACATATGATATTTATAATATTATATACATTGTGGATGAGTAAATAATTTCAATTTAAAATTTACAGTTTTAGATATAAATGGATAACTATCTCAGTGTACTATAAAACCTTTAATAAATATTTTTTATTACTAAATGTATTGACTTCAAATTCTTGGAAATATGAAATTGTAGCTGTCACAATATATTCAGTTTGTTGTGTCATTTTGTTTTTAATTTACTAGTTATAAATCTAAGTAAAATGCATGACAGAAATAGTACAGTAATGTAGGTGTTTTTATAATGGTTTCTCAATAATTAAAAAGAACAATGTTGCATCTAATCAACATTGGGTTTCACTGTATATTATCATTGTTATATTGACAATTAGATTTTGTCTAAGTAGCCATATTGTTGTAAATGTATAATATGAGTACAATTCTTATCAAATTGGGCATGTGTTCATAATTAGGATTTCAGGTGTGGTATGTACTTAAAATACATAACAATATAAGTGCCTTAGTGAGGCATATAATTAACAATATATTTACTACTGTTAAGAACCTCTTGACATATTCTATGATTTTTTCACTATTTATTTTGATATTACAGTCCTGTACATATCAAAGAACATTTGACATTCAAGAAATTAAAATTTCGCACAAATCCCGAAATTGTTACAGAATTGGTTAAATGTTTAATAGTACTATTTTCTGTGTCTTTACATATTTTGAGTGCTATATAGTTACTAGTAGTTGCTGACTCTGGTATAATGTTGTGATAATAAATTTGTTTGAAAAATATAACTTTTATTTACAACCCTTATCAATACTTAATTCAATGGTCAAGAACTCAAGCTCGTATTGGTTTTCATATCTTTGCTTTTTAGACCACCATGCATAATATTAACCATCCCTGTAACTCCTCATCTGATGATCATCAGCATTCAATGGTCAGATCATTCATTCCAAATCCAAACGTTTGCGTATTTCTTGAGCCTCTCATGTGGCGACATAGATGTCGCTACAAACTATTCGGCTATGCTTCGTAAGGAAAAGACCTGACCCATGCATACCATTCTTCTCTAGAATCCCGCTCTTACATCATAATATATCTTCTCTTAAGTTTCATTCATCACTTTTAATCAAAACCGTTTGCCGGCGATGCAGAGCAAGTTAGCAAGTTTTTGCAGTCTTATGCAACCCTTTTCCTTTGTAAAGAGGTACGATACAGCCTTGTACCAGTCACCAAGTACGTTGGCGCTCCTCCAGCGAGATAAATCTTATAGTTTGTTAAAAAAGTAGCTACTTCTAATCCTGTTGCATATGCTTTCGGTGCCGTCTAGCCCCTTGGCAGTCTCTTACGAAGTTGGTGGCTCTTATGGTGAAGTTTTCCAGATAACTTCAATATAAGTATTTTTAAATTTTGTGACAGAATTCAGTTGAATTACATAGCTTAAAATTAAGGTAATATCAACAGAACAGGATAGGCAAGAATTTTGAATATTTTTTATTTAATTATAAAACCATGCGCAAGTCGTTTACCTTAACTGGTGTTATGATTACTACGCGGTAATCCGTCCAGGTAGCTAGTATCGGACGTTGTACTCTCCACCAGGTGAAAGTTTCGCTCGTCTCGTATGTTTAGGCTTTTATGTAGTCAATGGTCATCCAATATTAAATAGTTTTAGTTTTTTGTGGTACCACATCAAAATCAATTTGTAAGTCTCATGTACACTGTAGTTACATTATCTAGAGTGCCCTTGAAACCGAAACATTGTGATGTTTGGACACTACTGCTTGATGGCAGAATTACTTGCACTGCGGTGGTACCTATAGGTACAAGATAGGGGGAAAGCTAAATAATATCTGCCACCCCGAAATAAAAACAAGGGATAAATTGTAACTTCAATAATATTATATTTTTAATAACTAGCTGAGCCCCGCGGTTTCACCCGCGTAAAAAAACGAATAAACGTGTCGACTTCTTTTCGATTTAAATCGAATTTGGGATTTTAATTTATTTGCGCGGAATCCTAATTATTTTTCTAAAATTAAAGTAGCCTTAGTTACCCGCTATAATATCAGCTATCTGTCAGTGAACGTGAGTCCCGTCAAAATCGGTCCAGCCATTTAGGAGATTAGCCGAAACAAACAGACAGACAAACAAAAACTAAGGTACTAAAAAGGTTGTGTAATTACGGGATATACAGTAATGGATTTAGGCTTAGGCCGAGTCATGGGCCTAGGGCGGTAGAATAAGTGGGGCGGAAAAATTTCGGAGGGGATCAAAATTTTAGAAGCAACTACAATTAAATTAACGCTGAATACATTTTAAAACCGCTCTTAATTCAATATTAAATGCAAATATAACAAATCATAATAAATAAATTCCGATGAAAATAATTTGAAGTACCAAACCTGACTTCTACGAATATTCTATCGACACACTCATAAACTCACACCCATAAACTCATAAAAAAATTAGGTACAGCTAGGGCGGCATATTACAGTGTGCCCAGGAAGCCATTGCAATCAAACTTAAGAACCGATGTCTCATGGTGACGAGCGTAGTGCCGTGCAACACAGAACTTTCCAATGCAAAATTTCAGTATCATAGACAGGGGACAAACAAGTCGTTCACCTAAGGGTAAGAGCCATTGTTGGTGAACGTCTTGCTCATCCCATCACTCGCCCATACACGTCGCTTACAATAAAGTAGCAATAACGGTTTAGGTGCACGCAAAATACGCGAACTGACGTGGAGTTGTTGAAACATGCCCGTTGCAATCTACAAACTGATGTCTTCCTGGCCGATGTTCGACCACGGCGGCAGCTACCGAATAATGTCGGAAGTTATCAATTGCGCAGAAGATATTATAGTGCCACAGGCCCAGAGGTGTACGCGCAAATACAGGGGCAATAAAAACACAACCGGCCCCGAAAACCAACAATTTCTGATTTTGCACAAATTGTTGGTTCAGCTGGGAGTCGAACCCAGGACTCGCGGCGTAGAAGTCAGGTACTCTAACCGCTAGGCCACGCGGTCGTCAAACATCTACAATTTACAACGTTGTCGGTGGCGCACCGAGAAGTTTTGGTTCACAGGTTAGGGTGTCTACAATATGTTAATATAACGTATAAAAAATGTGTGTAGCGGTAGCGGCATATTAAAATCTAAGGCTGTAGAGTATATGGTGCATGGTGTTTGGTTTTGTGATCGTCAATCTTGCCAAGCGTAGCCATAACGGAAAATCCTTGGGAAAATTTGGGAAAGCCATTTGTCATTCATGTCATGGTACCCATTACCTTATCCATCACTATACAATTTCACGCTCGGGTATCGCCAGTCTGCCGTAACAAAAGTAACTATAGCGTAGTTTGTGGCCCGTGGCCCGAAAACCAAAGATTTGTGATCTTGCACAAATGTTGGCTCCGGCTGGGATTCTAACCCAGGACCTGCGGCGTAGAAGTCGGTAGAAGGTACTCTAGCAACGCACAAGGCAATTCGGCCTAGGTACTTTCAACGATCATAAATACATTTCGACTGGTGGAAGGACTTCTATTCACGAGTCGTCAAGGTAGAGCTACATACCAGTGACAGTTGATCTACAACAATTGCAAAAGAGGCAAAAGAGCTATTTATAACCTTGGTTCTTGAGTAAAAATTTAAAGAAATAATCTTAACATTCACCTCTCAATATATTTATGAAAATGTTATGTACGTTCACTAGAATATAAAAAGATTTAGTAGAAAAAGTGATGTAAGTACATAATGAAATACCAGGGCCAATGCAAGCTGGTAACTCATTAATGAGAAAAAAGTCTCTCAAAGTTTACGTTTTTATAACAAAATCCCAGATAGTGCTCCGTCTTTCTACAAAAAACTACTAAAATGCTAATTAAATGTTGAAAATATGACTAGAAAACCTGCGGAGTAGGAAACGGTGGTAAAAAGTGATATTTGACAAATTAAATTTGTATTTCTCACGTCAGAGATATTTCATTTCATGAAGCAGTGCATCTTCCGATTTGTGGCAGTGCAAGTGCCACACAGGCAATTCGAAAGTCTGGGTGAGACTGTAACTGTCAAAAGCAAGCGTGTTACTAACATGTGCATGACTTTATCAACTAGTTACTTAATACCGTAAAAGATAGAAGATATAAAATATACGTGAAAATCTACTAAGGGCAAATAAGTCTAATATCCTTCAGGTTATAAAACGTCAGTAAAATCTGGAAAGGTTATAAACTGAATTCGCGACTTCTATCATGAAACGCTTTCTAAAATGTATGTATTCATGTGACGGAATAATCTTTTAAATCATTTTATTACCCTCTCACAACGTCCAAATAAGAATCGAAAGTATAGCAGCAGATGTTTTGTTTACTAATATGAAAAAGGCAAACGTATTTAAAAAGTAAAAATGATCGTTAGAGTAGGTAAATTAATTTATATGTTACTTTTTTGCAAGTTTTTATTTTAGCATTTGTTTATGACAGTATTTATCTACGAAATAGGTTTACGCCTCTACGGCTACGTTACGAAGTCGCGCCACTGACTAAATAACAATTCATCTGCACGTGTTAGACAACAAATAATTGCGTAAAGATTTTCCCAGTCGAGAAGTAGTTAGTTTCTTTTATTAGTATCTTTAACTATTTTAATTTGATTGGATATTTATCACACGTTGAATATTTTTTGAAATATTCAAAGTGTTCAAAATATTTAAGAATTCACATGTTAGAAATATGAATGTATACCTAGAATCGTTAATACTTAACAAAACTACTTACCTAAAAAAATTGGGTTAACAGTTAATCGAGTTGTTTATTGCACGTAATTGAATCGGTATGGGCAAGTTAGAGAATTAACAAGTGATTAGATTCTCTTTGGAGCCTAATTGCAATTACATTTTATTAAATACTAAATGGTTTACAAAGTTTTTTGTTGTTTTTTTTTGTATACACAGAATATACATACATACATACCGCCACGCCTCAAACCCATTGGGGTAGGCAGAGACCACATCTTTCCACTTTCTACGATCCTGACACATCTTTCGCTTCTTCTACTTTCGTGGCTTATGCTCGTCGTGAATACTTAAAAGTTCAGCGATCTGATTGCGATACGGACGCCTAGGTCGACCATATTAATAATATATTTCACATATTGTAGAAGCACTAGCGAGTATATTGGTCGTGTTTTTGTAAAAAAATAACGATCTTATGTAAATGACGATCTTATGTAAATGGTTATAGATATAACATTATTCTGGTTCCTATTAGGCTGCCTTGACTTGCACTCGAATATCTAGGACACGGTCTGACGAGTTATTTGTATTCATTATGTTTAAATCACTTGCATGATGTAGGTATACCATTAAAGCGTTAACATTATAGTTTACGAAGAGTTTATAATAAATAAAAACATGTAAAATTTAGGAAAGTTAATTTGTTCTAATTTGCTTTTCGACCATAGAAAATTCTTGTTATTGCGACACAATGATGTAGACGATACTATAAGTATTTGTGGGAAAAAAGTATAGCTTACCTTCAACAGTTGCGCCGTAATTGGGGTATCACAAGAAGAAAATTTGCAAACACTAAAACAACATATGGTTTACAGTCGCTTCGCGACAATTGGTTTCTTTTTACGCACTTTTTTCATTGTCCACACGATAATTGTCTTCGCGAATTCATTCGCATATAGGATAGGATATCTTATTGCTTTACAGACGGAAATAGTGTAACTAGTGTGAAAATGCGAGCCGGTGGCGGCCGAGACTCGAGCGCGCGAACCCCGGTTATTTTTAGCTGCTTTCGTGCATCGGCGCTGAAATTAGACTGTAAATAAAAAGCTTGGGTTAACAGGAGTCGTAGTCCCCGTTAATCTTGTCAATTGGGTCATATTTTATCACAAATCTGACGAATGACGTTCATGATTTTCCAATCGCTGTGATATTATCACAATATACATAATAGTATGTCCCTGTATTTGTATAGATAGCTTAGAAGCCAGTACAGTTTTTAGTCATTGCTTTCTGTACTGCTACAGTCACATTGCACTTGCGATTTGTAAACACACGTGCAACATTTGCAAGCGTGTTTAATTGCCACTTCGCCTAACTAACGTTATTTTACACGTCCACAAATCTACTTCTTAATGTATTTGAATATAAAACACTCAATAGTAATTATAAAAAATGTGAAAAAATCACGTCTGGAAGCAATGAGAATATTTTACGCCAATTATCACAGTGAAACGAAGTAATTATACATAATAACACTGTACCTTTAATTATTTTTGTTAGCAAATACCGTGATCAATCATTAATTTACGCAATTTTAGGTTATTCGCGTAGTAAATCAATGAATGCTGAAGCTAGCATCTACAGTGTCGGTTCAAAACGTACTGACGCTACCGACTTTCATTGGGGAGAGACAGCCCCCGCCTGGCGCACCCTCCACCCTTAAGTGACGTCACTGAGCCGACGCGTCACGACCTACGACGTAGTACGACGCCCAGGGCTCAATACCCCATCCCTTTACACCTCATGAAATGTGGCGGCATCTCCCAACGCGTTACGTAAAGTAAAATATGAAAGTAGGCGAGTTTACGTCAGCATTGACGTCATGCACGAATCATTAAGACCTTACAACTGAAAATAAAATGGTTCGAAAATTGATTTTAGGTCTCCGAGACGTGAGAAATTACATTGTATCGGTGTATGTATTAAATTGATAACCAATAAATACTTGAATATATAATTTTCAGTGAACTTAATATTTAAAGAAAGATCAAATTTTAAATTCTGGTATATAATATTTGTAAATTATATATATACGTAATGTAAATACGCATGTAATAAATATTAAATGTACTTAAATTGTTTACACTTATAGTGATGAATATGGAAACTGCCGAACTATATATACTATAATAGTCTAAACAAATTGTTTCACTAGTAGGATTCTATATCATATTTAATTATAATAATTTAGTTTTTTTAAACAGTGAAAATAAATAAATATAATGTAATTATAAGTTTACATAACTACTATTGCGCACGCGTGTATTCATTTAAGTTACACCTGACGTGGAATGTTTGGGAGATATGTTGAAACTCCTTGTTGTTCATAGAGTCCTGGTACATGCAACGCCCGTGGAAAATTGTTGCCGCCCTACGGAACATTTTTGGGCGGGCTAGGGCGGAGCGGGACACTCCTTTATGGTTTTTAATATTTGCTTAATATTAAAAAGTTTACTATTTAACAACAACACAGACACATAATCCTTTCTGTTGTCATAACCTTACACAAAAAATCTTAATTTTAATAAGGTAAAAAAACTAGTGGTTGGACTATACAAAGTGACTTTGTATTAATTATAAATTTGTGTGTTTTCTATATGTCGAAAGGTGGTTACTGGTTGTAGGATTCCTACGCAGGAATCCGTCTAGGTAGGTACCACCCCAAGGCCAGTTATTCTGCCGTGAAGCAGTAGTATGCAAGCATTACTGTGTTTCGGTTTGAAGGGTACTGTGAACTAGCGTAATCACTGGGCATTTGTGATTTAAGAACTAATGGCTCAGGGTGACGGGCGCATTGTGGTGTCACACAGAAATTTTCTGGGTGACACAGCATTTGTTGCGGGCGGACGTTGCAATTACCACCAGGTGAACGTTTTCCTCGTTTTGTCACTTTCTACAATAAAAAAAAAACTCAAATACGGGAGGTTTGATTCTGAAAATTCTTTGACTATTTTTTGGCTTTCTAATTGAAAACAAAAGTGCATATTAAATAAATTAAATCCTAAGCGAAGTAAGGGCCCGTCGCTGGTCTTAAATCTTTTGTAACACTTGTCAAAGTTAAAAAGTTAAAATCTACATCGGTAAGAAATATAAGACCCCAGAGAAGAACCGCCAAGAAACTGGGGTTTTTTTTTGAATGATATTTACAAATCACATTAATTTACTTTATTCGTGCAGAATACATATGCAACGCTGTCACTATACTGCTGGTGGGAGTGCAATGGGGAATAAGAATTTTTTGACTCGTACCAAAATGGCAGCAACCTTGTCTGCCACCCGTCACGTCTTGTTTCCGGCGAGGGCAAAAAGTGAGGTACGTGAGTTGCCTCTGCTTACCCCTTATATGGGAAAAAGGCGAGACTGTATTTATGTATATAATAATTTATTGTCGAATATCATATATTTGGTAGCGAGGGGGGCTTGCAAATGCAGAGTATAAGTTATGTCTCTATTTATTGATCTATTTTATAAAACGCTTTATCTAATTTTTGTTTTGGCGTCACACGCTAAGGATTCTATAATTACACAAAATTTTATAGATCTAATAAGGAAGACTTTGTTTTTTTTTACAGAAGATCCATTATACAGGACAAAGGCACTTTTGTTAATTAAATTTATGTTTACACACGTACATAATATTTTCAAAAACTAACGATGGAGTAGTCTCCTCGAACCGTTCTCGTAGCTACTCTCGAGGACCAAAGTTAATGATTGTTCGAACTAGTTTTTGCAAAATGAATATTGTTTCCAATCCGACGGCGGATTCCCAAAGTAATACGCGATAAGACATAAAACTGTGGAAATATGCAAAAAAGACTAATTTAAGTGTAGCCTCAACAGTCAGCTGTCCAATCCTTTTTCTAGCAAAAAATTACTTAATTTTGGAGCTATTTTTTCACTGCAGTTAGGAATTAATACAGATACTAAGAAATACAGTTCAATGCAATTTTTAAAAGAAATATCAGAATTCTGCAAATTAATCACAATATTACGTGCCGACTTAGAGATTGTAAATTTTGTTTTACCCATATTTAAAAGTAAACCATTTGAATTTTGAAAACAATATTGGTGCCATAAATTCGATAAAAAATAAGTAACTCAAAATTCACAGCTAAGCTGCATTTATCTTGTTTTATATTATTAGAGTAATTTTATGCAACACGTATATGCATCGTATCTATATGGATATAAACGTAGTTGCGTATCTGATTGTATGATAATATATTCTATTATATTTTTTTGATTATATGAATATGCAAGTAATAAATAATTGAAATACATCAGCTTTATAAAAGATTATATAACAGAATATAATTATTATTAATTAAAAATTACGTTATTATTAAATTAGCAACATTATTATTTTCCTGATATATGTAATTACTTGAAACCTTTGATGTATTTCTTGCCACGTCGTAGCACTCAATATTGATTATGATAAGAATATGCACTGTTTATAGGAGATATTTGAAAAACTTAATTGAGAAGGCACGTATGTTAAAATTAACAAACTGAGAGGCCTTTGCAATGAGTTATTTCATTTATGCTTCTAAGCTTTATGGTTCCTTAGTAAGATGTGCACGTGATCGCGATTCAGCACCGCCTCCGACTAATGGTGTGGGCGGAGAAAATTATCTGCGGAATTTGTAACCACCCTAATTGAAAAGGTCCTCCTGTATACAAACTGTGTACACTCGAGTTTATTAATTGAGCATACTGTTACGGCCGCCTGACGGCGGGTACAATTAAACACAACAAAAATGTTACAATTATTTATTATATAATAAAGAAATGAATATCTCAAATCAAAGAAAATAAATTAAATAATTAAAATGATCTCTAAGTTTCTAGATATAACTACACCGGGGTGTGGATTCTAAGCACAGGGGAGTCTTCTGTCTTTAACAACCTATGTGCGCTGGGAACTTATCTTAGGACTGTCCGATCTGTGCAGCTCGTAGTTCGCAATCTGTGTGGTGGACATGCAACCCGTAGTTTACAATCCGTACAGTGAACGCGCAACTTGTAGTTCACTATCCGGCCAACCCGTACTTCTCAATCCGTACGGTGGGCGAGCAGCCTGTAGTTTGCTATCCGTACGGTGGACCCCCAGTCTCCAAGGGGGTCGAAAATTGATGCTATCTGCTTTATATTTTCTTCTTGTTTTAGTATAGCATTGATTTTGCTGCTTTTCAAAATGAGAACAAATAATTACGAATTTGGATTACGTACAGTTGTCGTGCGAACTCTCTGGCGTCGAAAAGTCTTTCTACCTGCGCGAATTCGTTTTTATATCGGGACGGCCTACCTCCTCCCTGAAGCGCAAATAGGTACTCTCAGATTTCTAGAACCTTCGAATGACACGAGATGGATATATGGAAGGAACGGTTCAACCGAAGGAAGTCACGCCCTAAACTATTGTTTATATTCTAGAAAATTCTTGTGCTACTGACATAGCAATAATCGAACCGAACGAAATGGAATCATTTTCGAGTAGTTTACCCGTTGTTCGCTATTGTATTTCTTCTAGATCTTTCCATGTTGTGGGCGTTTGTTATTAGATGTTCTAGAAAGAATCCGACTTCCGGTACCAAAGAATACCTTATATGGACATTACGATGCTATCGCTAGTTAAAGCGCGCGGTTTCCATTCGTTGTACCAACTAGTTATTTTGTTTGTTTGTATGTAATGAATTTATTTTTTTATTTTATATTTTAGAACCTTGTTACAACGTAACAATACCCCCTCTCCCAGAGAAAGGATTTTACGTAGTAAAATCCGCTGCGGTAAGCGCCTAAGAAGGACAGAACCGCCCAGTAACTGTCTCTCTTTCATACCTCCCCTAACAAATACCTACCATGCGACCTAGCATACGACCTGTCAAAGTTGTCTGAGGAAATTTATGATCAACAGACTACCATACAACTAGAGTACAACTCTATTAAAAGATTGGACTCGAGAACAGCACTGCATGACAAAGAGCGTCTAAAAGGAAGAATACTGTAACGTGAAACAATCTGACGTATCGGCACTGTGAAATACATTGGTCTTTGATGAATTTGTTACAGTCACGACCCGCTGTAACGAGAAAATTAGTGTAGGCTTATTTAAAGAGTCACTACCCGCTCTACGAGAAAATTAGTGTAGGCTTATTTAAAGAGTCACTACCCGCTCTACGAGAGAATTAGTGTAGGCTTATTTAAAGAGTCACTACCCGCTCTATACGCGCAGAACGCAAAACAACGAGACGAATCCGACCCATACAAGAGGTCGCAACCCGCCATAAATGCGCAAAACGCAAAACAATAAGCGAATTAGGCCCATACAAGGCTCCTAACCTGATATAAAGCGCAAAACGCAAAAAAAAAATAAAAAAACAATCTCCCAACTAAACGTCAACTTTCGTGTTGGCTTATTTTAATTCATCAAAGACAACGTAGACAGAGACCGAAGCGTAACAACTTTTAATTAAAAATTATTGTAGCCAAAAGAAAGAGAAAAAAAAATTAAACCGATATTCCGAAACACTAAGTATCCAGGAAAACAAGAATCGAACCGTTAATAGTGACGACTATGATAAATATACGAATAATTGATTAAAACAAAATTAAATAATCTAAGCGGCATTGCGAGTACGTCTAGTCTTTAGCGAATTTGTTACAGTCACGACCCGCTGTAACGAAAAGAAAGCAGCAGACAAGTAGACCTATACCAAGAAACTGTCATACTCCGCTAAAAATTTGCAAAACGCAAATAAACAAAACGTGTGTAGACCTATAAAGAAGTCATACAACACTAAAACAAAACTCCCAATCAAAACATCAAAATTCGTGTAGGCTTGTTTTAATCCGCCAAAGACAAACATAATCAATTACGGAACGAGATAATGGTGGATTTAATATTTGCCGATACATGATAAAATAAATCGAATGCCAATATATCATAATATTGAATAATAACCCTAAAAAAATTATGAGTCGAACCCACGAAACAGAACGAAAATGATAAGGTAAATCCAACGTGTACAACCCACGTGAATATAACAATATAATAAGTAACTTGATATGAGGGTCAGAACCCCATGAAAGTGTGACAACATACTACTCTAAAAAAAAAATATCAAAATCGCGTCCGCTGGATATTCCGAAATAATTTTATTTATTTGTACTCTAAGATGCTCAACCCTTTCCTTAGGTTCTAAACCGCGTATGGCTAGTTCATACGTGAGCTCCGGTTTAGTTAAATGTAAATATTTAATGGTACGGTCCATTTTTAAGCAGAATTCTTTAAAGAAATTGGCTAAGTTCAACCTAATTTGAAATAAATATTTTTATTAAACCCCTAAATTGAAAATGGCTTTAATATTGTGTGAGACAATTAATCGAAATGAAAATAGTGAACAGAAATATTTTAAAACAACACGTGACGAAATGTGACACGATTGTGGGCAATGTTAAAAAAAATATTAAGAACGATGTAAAATAATGTACGTAACCGCTATTATTCTTTCAGAGCCAAAAATAAAAATAAAAAAAAATGAATGCAATAATGCACCAATAAAAAATAATATCTCTGAAAGGAAATGTCAATTACGTATTAAACACAAATGCAAAATATAAATGCAAAAAAAAACATGAAATGTAAATTCACAACATCAGAATGCAAAACTACAATAAAAAAATGTTTTTGCCCACTGTACAGTTCACTCGTATTTGGGTAATCAGAGATGTAATTTGATTACCCGGCGGAGCCAGATGACAATAATCGGCTACCCGTTCCTCTTTTAGGAGAAACGGGTCGGTGGTACCACCCCGTTCAGCCTCGTCCGCAAAGGCTTACCACCTGGAACTGAAAGATACCGACACCACGAGAGTACAAAAAAACTTCCCTGTGCTTTGCCTGCCCCACGTTGGGCGCCACTTGTTACGGCCGCCTGACGGCGGGTACAATTAAACACAACAAAAATGTTACAATTATTTATTATATAATAAAGAAATGAATATCTCAAATCAAAGAAAATAAATTAAATAATTAAAATGATCTCTAAGTTTCTAGATATAACTACACCGGGGTGTGGATTCTAAGCACAGGGGAGTCTTCTGTCTTTAACAACCTATGTGCGCTGGGAACTTATCTTAGGACTGTCCGATCTGTGCAGCTCGTAGTTCGCAATCTGTGTGGTGGACATGCAACCCGTAGTTTACAATCCGTACAGTGAACGCGCAACTTGTAGTTCACTATCCGGCCAACCCGTACTTCTCAATCCGTACGGTGGGCGAGCAGCCTGTAGTTTGCTATCCGTACGGTGGACCCCCAGTCTCCAAGGGGGTCGAAAATTGATGCTATCTGCTTTATATTTTCTTCTTGTTTTAGTATAGCATTGATTTTGCTGCTTTTCAAAATGAGAACAAATAATTACGAATTTGGATTACGTACAGTTGTCGTGCGAACTCTCTGGCGTCGAAAAGTCTTTCTACCTGCGCGAATTCGTTTTTATATCGGGACGGCCTACCTCCTCCCTGAAGCGCAAATAGGTACTCTCAGATTTCTAGAACCTTCGAATGACACGAGATGGATATATGGAAGGAACGGTTCAACCGAAGGAAGTCACGCCCTAAACTATTGTTTATATTCTAGAAAATTCTTGTGCTACTGACATAGCAATAATCGAACCGAACGAAATGGAATCATTTTCGAGTAGTTTACCCGTTGTTCGCTATTGTATTTCTTCTAGATCTTTCCATGTTGTGGGCGTTTGTTATTAGATGTTCTAGAAAGAATCCGACTTCCGGTACCAAAGAATACCTTATATGGACATTACGATGCTATCGCTAGTTAAAGCGCGCGGTTTCCATTCGTTGTACCAACTAGTTATTTTGTTTGTTTGTATGTAATGAATTTATTTTTTTATTTTATATTTTAGAACCTTGTTACAACGTAACAATACATACATTTTAGGTATAGCAAGCATAAAGCGCTATTATATTAGTTACTTATAAACTACATCTTTAATATATAGACGAGAATTTGAGACGGATTATGATTGCCAACATTCATGTAATCAAGGAATAGGTAATATATAACAAAGAAATTTGATACCTATATTAAGTATGTAGTTTAATATCTATTGAATGTCAGATAAAATGTTTTAATTAATATACAATATATAATAATATATTAATGGACAAAATTTAGGATCTAATTTCTATCCGGGCTCTGAAACGGCTGAATCAATAATGACAGGACTTTCATTGGCAAGTAAAAGGATTTTCAATATCAAACAATCCTGTGTAAAATTTTAAAAAACTTTAGACATTAGGGGCTATGCGATTAGACGTGTTACGCGCGGCTTTAATTTTATTTTTGGTCATTATTACTTTAGTTCGAACCATAAATAACTTAGCATTATATAAAAAAAATCGACTCTCTAGGGGGCCCCCTTTTGGCGACGCCCTTGCAGCATGTTAAGAATATCTGTTATTCTTATCTTTGAAATTATAGAGTAATTAATTGTACTTTTTTATCTTATTCTTAATTTATTGATACGTGTTTAAAAACAGCGGTGGTATATATTATATTATGTATAATAGTGTTACTCATTTCCAATCAGACATTATTAATTGAGCATAGATGCCAAAATCTAGTATTTGCTCTACAAAAATTTGAGTACTTTTAAAAACTGAGTAACAATGTCGGTTACCAACCGTAACCGATATAAATTTATAGCCAAATACGTAGGCTATAATAATAATGGTCATTATATTTAAATATCTCTTTCCGTACCTAGTTTCTATCAGTGTAAAGTAACTCCCTAACTGAAAAGTATGTTATTATCAACCAAACAATTTTCATAAGAAGTCTCGTAAGTAATCCTTCAAATCATGTTATCTTGGTACAATCGACCTCTAAGGCGGCCGCGTTGCCCCCGTCAGGCAGATTTATCCTTTGTAAAGGTCACGGACAAAATGCTATTCTCTCTATCTATTTGCACAATTTTGTTCGTTTAACAATAACAATTAAAAAATATTTATTCGTAGTACGTACGTAGTTTAAGTTTCATATTTGATACTCCAAGCAAGTTATATAACATATATTTACAAAAGTTACAAATTATTAAAGCCTCTCTCACAACAGGGTTTATTTTAATACGAGCTGAAGCCCGCAACTACGTCTGCGTGGTTTTAGGTTTTATAAATGTTTCCACAGTATTTTTTTTATTTGATTTTCCGGAATGAAAAGTATTCTATGGTTGTCTCCAAGATACAAGCTATTTCTGTGCCGAATTATATATAAGATCGGTCCAACGGTTGAGCCGTGAAATGGTAACAAACAGGCAAAACAGAGAGAGTTACTTACACATTTATAACATTAGTAAGGATTATGATTTCTTATATTTACGCGAACACTACACATTTAAATGAAACTAATTTTACGGATTTTATCGCGTTTATTTTTGTTATTTATAACCCGACGTTTCGAGTGCTTTACAGCACCCCTGGTCACGGGGGGACTGAGGTGACAGATGTCCTGATGTCATAGTTAACCCGGAGTACCTTCAGCTTTTAATTATTTTTTGTGGTCCGATCTACGCAGAAAGAGCTAACTGTGTCTTGAAGTCTTGCAGTGGTATGCTTGGTTTTTGACTTAATTTTATTAATTATAGGATCCCAAGCTGGTGGTAATACCCAACCATCTTCTCTATTAAAATTAGGATGTTTTTTAATTTCAATAGCCTCGCGAATCATCCTTGGCAGGAATCGGTGTTCTTTTGCGAGGATTTGTGGTTTATCAAATCTGATGTAATGGTTGGGATGATCCAGAACATGGTCACAGACTGCAGACTTCCTGGGGCGGCGATGCTTCACATCAGCTATATGTTCTTTTACACGGGTTTTTACTGATCTGTCTGGTTTTTATTGAAATCATCCCTTGAATCAAGTCAAAAACCAAGCATACCACTGCAAGACTTCAAGACACAGTTAGCTCTTTCTGCGTAGATCGGACCACAAAAAATAATTAAAAGCTGAAGGTACTCCGGGTTAACTATGACATCAGGACATCTGTCACCTCAGTCCCCCCGTGACCATGGGTGCTGTAAAGCACTCGAAACGTCGGGTTATAAATAACAAAAATAAACGCGATAAAATCCGTAAAATTAGTTTCATTTAAATTAGTAAGGATTATCTATCAGTGATAACAATACCAACTTTTGGAACAAAGGCAAAGAAATTTTTATATTTATGAGGGTTGGCAAAAGGAAAAACTACGATTAAAAGTAAACTAGCAGCTATTCAGCTAACAGATATTATTTAATACCCTTAATTTCGTACTGTTTGGTATTTATCAAAAAATTCTTTATCAAAAAAACCTTCGTTCGAAAGCTACCTTTCTTCTTTTTTTTCAAATTCTGTTATTAACTCGAATTGATTTCTGATCACCTCTTTTTTTAATCAAATAATCTTTTGACGTTGAACCTAGTTTTTATTAACGAGCTTCTTAACTAATTATTACAGACATTTTACTGGTGGTAGAATTCCTACAGGTTCCACTAGTGCCAGTTAGTCAGCGACACTGTGTGCAACGCTATATTTTGGGTCTGAAAGGCACTGATAGCTAGTGTTATGATATTTTATAAAAAAAATATACATATGTACAACATATGACAACGTATGACACTTGATAACTGATATCTCATCTTATTTACTAGAAGTAAATTGGGCCAAATAATAAAAAGGACAATATTAATAGAAGGTTATATAATATTTTTATTCAATGCAGTATTTTTAAATAATTCTGCCTGGGATTTTACTTTGAAAACCTATGCAATGCACCATAATAAGTATTCTATGCTCTCACTTCGCGGATAATAATAATATACTTAATATACCATAATATTACTCATATTTGATAATTAATCTTTTGCTTTTTTCTGATCTTTTGGTATTAAAAAATCGTTTAAAAGAGTAGAGAGAAAAAAACTATTTTCAGATTTTTTGTCTGTCTGTAAATCTGTACTTAATGTAATTATTCACTTGATGCAATATTAAGTTACCATCAATAATTTTCGAAATAAAATTGATTCCATCTAAGTAAATGTATGTTTCGATTATGAGAACATTTTATCGTACAGTTTCGTATAGGTTTTCTCGCTCGTAGATCATCTACGGGTTTTTCAGTAAACAGTATTTTATAGTATTCCTTGTGGATATTGAAATAGAAAATAGAAGTACATATCTTAATAAGCAATAACATTTATTTTTTATATTTTTGCGCGATAAATAAGAGGATTATAACATTAATGAACGTATAAAAGAAGTTGTGTTTACTGAATGCTACAGTTCTTCTTAATTATTTCTATAAAATCTTATTCTTTGTTTTTATTAACGCACCTTAGTCTTTTAGCACATTATTGTGTAAAAAGTATCGTACTAGAAAGTAATTTACGAATCGAAATCTATCTACCTCACGTATTAATATTTACAAATTTATAAATCGTTTAACCAACCCCACGCACACAAAACCCTCGAAACAGCGTCAACGTTTGTTTGTGACCCCTTTGTACTAGGGCTTTATAGGTCGAAGGGGAATGCTTTAGCTTTTTTTTTAATTTCTGTTTGCAAGTAAGGGTATTTTATCGATGTGTTTAATAAAACAGTTCTTAATAAAATGTAGGCATAAAAAAAATATTCAAATTTGAAAATGTTTGTTGGGATTACTTTGCCATTATTCTTTGCCGTAAATTTTTACTAGTACTTCGTAAATTTGATTTAGACGCAAGTTATGGTTTAAATGTTGGTTTTGGAATTTATTAAATAATTTAAGGGTTTATATATCACACAAGAGTGATTTTAATGTGGCAACTACTAATTGACTGAACACTGTAAAATATTCATAAATACACCTAAATATACATTTATTTATATAACGGAGATTAGTAAAAACCTCTATAGCGTAGTTTGAATAAAATTAATAACTATTGTAAGTGCGAATATTGCGTATCGTATACCGAATATAAGTATAACAAACCCGTTTTTGCGGGTCTCGTTAGACAAAGGCAAATGCCTGGAAATTCATGACTTCCGACAGGGGAATAAACATCTCTGAAACTGCCAGACCAAAAATACACAGAGCAATGATGAGCTGCAGCCTCCGAGCCGTCTGGTATAAGATGCTGTTCCCCATACAAATCCTCCCTACTTGGAAGATGCCTATATCATGCAGTGGAGTATTAAGGATGATTCTTATTTAATAAGAGCATAAGAACACGATGGTGACTTACTTAATACCACTAGTAGTCAACTTAAGCGAATGATTAGTAATATATATTTTATGTATTTTTTCAACATTAACTACAGTCACCCCTTTTATTTTATTTAATAAATACTAAAAATCATCTCTTTATTGTGTTTGCCCGTCTGTCTACGTTTCTTATTTAGTTTTTCTAGATTTAAGTAATTTATTAGTGGAAATTTTTAAATGGTTTTACGTATTTACATTGTTAATAATTTGTGTAATTAGCTCTAAGTTTCTGTAAGTATCCTAAACATATAATAAATAAATAAATAGAGACGGTGATGATAAAATTTGACCTATATTCATCAAGGAAAACTTGTATGGTTTATATCTTAGCTTTAGGCAAGAGAAAAAATGAATTTTGCAATTTGAAGAAAAAAAGCAATTTAGTTCATCCTTATTCATCTCCATAGGTATATACAATATATACACAACTTATATATAGCAGCTTAACCCGGCCTTCACTACGTTAGTAATAACCCCTGTAACCCCTCGGCTGATAGTTGGGGAAAACTATTGTCATCTTTTCTTTATTATGCTTTCCTATTGGCTTACACTAACTTGCGCGGGGCGCTTGCGTTCGGCGCCATACACAAGCGTCGATCTTCCCTTTCTAACTTATGTTGCCTTGGCACTTTTGTAGCTAAAGTGTTACGTCATAATGGAAAACCCTTAGAAAATTTTGCTTAGGTGCTGTGACGCTACATGCTACGACGAACGGGGCGGACCGTGCGTAGCTTTGAGCGTAGCAGTTATTTATTTGACTTCTACGATAAAACCAGATTTAAAATTAATCGTTAGATTAGTTGATATTCTGCGATCAGCAAAATAAAAGTTATTTTTGGAAAAAAAGCAATTTAAAAAATAAATAAAAAATAAGGCAAAGATTAAATTCGATTCGATCCTTCCTGTTATTATTATATAATTTAAGACCTATAAGGAAATAAAAAAAAGAAAAAGTTAAGATGCTGGTAAAATGTTTTGCATATTTTTAGATAAATGAAAAGAAAACAATTTTTTTATGAAAGTAAGTGTAACTAAGGAGTATAGTCTACCTGATGGTATGTGGTCACAGAAGCTTATAGACACTACATCCATTTCCGAAAATACATGAGGACTAAGATAGAATGCCGATTTTCGAGATTCGTTGCCAGTTAATAGAGTTTCCAGTTCTCGTCACTCATCCTAATGAAAATACAACGTTGTACTCAAATGAGACCGTGGTATGAAGTACCCCGGCCGGCCGACACATTTATTAGCCAGTATTTAGGCGTAGCATAGGTGTACTGCGTCCAAAAAATTATGTTCTTTCCGCTACTAATAGTTCATGAAATTCATCTCTTCCACGCTGGCCGATTGTTATACTTCCCATAATATTCAAGAGCCTAACGGATGGGTTAATTTTCTTGTTCAATAATCTGGGTGTGTAGTGTTAACAACACCTACGCACACTTTAGTAATAAGCGTACATAATACATACATAAATCCATACATCCACATATCTAAACACTAAGGAAACATATTTTAGTGGAGGTAGAAATCTAGATCTAATCCTAGACTTCATTACATTTATAACCTTTTAGTTATATGTTGTCCGAGTACTTAGGTATATGAAATTTTGCGAATTTCAACAAAAGCGTGGTGTGTAGTTTATACATATAATATAATTCACACAACGGGCAACAGATGGCGTGTGTCATTTGTATTCGACTTATAATCTCATTTTTGTACTGTAAATAAGGTTTTGTGCTATTAATTGTTTATTACAAAAAAGTGTTTATATTGGTTAATCAACAAATTTAAGTAGTAATACTTTTTCAACATTTCAAACAATATTCAATAGAAATATTATATTTATTTTAGTTTTTAGGTTAGAAGAGCTTTCTCTAAATAGAGAACCTAACCATAAGTATCTATTTTTAGAACTCTTTTCTAGTTGGCCCTGTGTGTATTTTTTAAGGTTAGACATTTTTATTGAATTGCCTTTTATATCCATTCTTATACTATAAATGCGAAAGTAACTCTCTCTGTCCTTTTGTCTGTTTGTTAACTTTTCACGGTACAACCGCTGAACCGGCCTTGACGAAATTTGGCACAGAGAAACTTCTGGAAACGTATATAAGATTTTTATCCCGGAAAATCGAAGAGTTCCCGCGGGATATTTAAAAAAACCTGTAACCGGAGGAAGTCGCGGGCATCCGCCAGCAATATTATAATAAATTTAAAAGTAAAAGATATTAAAAATGAAAACACAAAATATTTCGTAGCTAGCCATCCTGCAAAGGAAACTCGTAGCATTAGTCTACACTTTTGGGCATATCCTCTTTTTCTGCAGTCTTAGTACAATCAACCTCGAGTTCAATCAGGGCGCTTACGTCATCATTGGAGTCGCAGTGTAGGAGTGACGTCAACTAGCTACCATTTTAGGTTCGTATTACATCCCGAACTTTAGGTATGTTTCGGTATTTTTAAAACACATCGCAAAATAATATTATGGTCGTTAACAATAATAATATAACACGCGAAACTTAAGAAATTCAACTCTATATTCCTTATATTTAAGTTTACAGTGGCTTTGTTACGAGTAAATGGTAAAATGTACAGATAAGTTGTGGTTTGTCTCGCTAACAGCTATATCGTTTTAACGTCCCGATCAATAAGCACCTCCCGTTGACGTCACTGTATTATATCGATCCATTCTAGTCTTATATTCTGAGGCTTCTGTATTCCTAGCGTCTAAGTATGCCGAGAAAAGTGTCAGTTTTAGAAAAACTTAAGATTTTGTCGGAAAAACAGTAGCTTGGTCCTCAGTTCTTTTTCTATACTTACATCCTTGTAGATAATACTCAGTTTTAGGAATAAATCAGAATGTGCCTTATGTTCTTTATTAACTCGAGGGGACTGCCGATTGGTTTATAATGTTTATTAAGGAAGTATTGTCACATGACAAGAAAATTACCAGCAGTGTAGCGCTGTCAATTGACACTGGTTCATTTGGAAGCCCGCCCACGTTTCAAAAGCAGATCGCTTGCATTCTGTTCGTTGGATTAATCCGTCCGCTATCTCCTGGCGTGTATAGTCGCCTAGTATTCCCAGTTCAATTTATCCGAAACTTTTATCCCAATATCCGGGTTATCTTGGTTAATCCAATGGAGCACAGCCTTATAATAATTTTAATAAGTTTGGGTTATAGTCATTGTTACGGTCAAAATAGTTATTATTTTGAGAACCATAAATATTGTGACGACTTATCTCCTTATGTCGGTGAAATTGATTTGGAACAGATATCCGGCGTTTGGTATGGAGTTGAAAAAATTCCTCACACAAAAGGAGAATATAAAATTGAACACACTAATGAATGTTTTCATATTGACATAAGGGAAGTGCACACAGAGGTTTGTAGTACCATATATTTTTTAAATTATGTAAGTACATAATAATATTTTTAAAGTAATCAGTAGTTCTAACATAAAGTCGTATATTCTTCGCAAAACATAAAGAAAATGTTCTGAAATCAATTAACTTTTTAAATGCATTGTAAACAAGAACTGCTGGAAATGTTTCATAATTATAGTGAATCGTTGGTGATAAATACAATATTTAATTTTTAGATAAACAGAGGTTCAAGTATTTAAATTTCTCCGTTATTTATTTTTATGTTTGTAAGTAGGTAGATAGTCAAAAATTAAGTCGAGGAAAAAGTAAAATGGTATATTTGAAGAAGGTCATATTTAATACAGTCCACTATTTTAACATAGGTGTTATTGAAAAATCAAATTCTTATTTACCAAGTTAAAGTGTTAACGACGCACCGCGCAATTTGTAAGAGGAAGTAGGGTCATTGCGGTACAATTAACGGGTCAAAAGAGTAACCATGATATAAGCAAGGCGGTGGCCAGCCTCATTAATTAATTTTGTGACATTGTGCTTTAACTACGTCTGCATTAAGTAAGAACATCATATACGTAAAAAAAAAACCAATCACTTATTTGAAATGGAACTGACGATTGTTTCCTTTGTTTTACTTTTAACAATAACACATGCAACAAATGTCAATTACTGTCCGGATTTAAAACCGACACACGATTTCGACGAGGAAGCTTTATTGGGGATGTGGTATATACGGGAATACATATTTCATAGAGAAAATAGAACGTCTACAGAAGTGAACCCCTACTGTCCTATCATTCATTTTCGAAAATTTGAGGATTATGTAGATGGTGGTTTGATAAATCGTAATTTAGTACGTATCAATCGATTTATTTTTTATATTAATAACGCTTATTTTTTACATATGAAGAAACAACTAACTAACAAAGAGGAGGAAACTACTGAATAACAAAGAGGATTTTTCTACATTCATGTAAAATATCAGAAGATTATAAACAAAATCTTCTTTCCAAGGATTAAAGTTGTTTGTTGTCTTTTTATATTTATTTAAAATTTGCTACTACATTTGCTAATACATAAAAATAACCTTACAAAAAGTTTATTTTTATAGAATTATCATTTACTGCTTTTTTCAGCGTACACCTCCCTCGTCTTACCTTCCAGTAACGAATTCACCGTACGTAAATCGTGCTTATGGCCTACCCGAGCAATATCGGATCCGCCATTTCGTTCTCGAATGGAACGAAGGACTGTGGAGGGACATGTACCACATCAAGGTGAATACGTCGCATAAAGGATTTTGGCCTACGGACGTGCCTAATGGATGTAAGTCCATGAAACTATTGTTAAATGGAAAATAACATTTATGCACTATTCTTTCTTTTTAGATGTTTTTTTTTAAATTAATAACGATTTCCCATACTAGGATTTATCTTCTATCGTACATCTAAAAAATTGAGTTTTTGCACAATTGTTGGGTCCGGTTAGGATTCAAATCCAGGACTCGCGGTCAGAAGTCAGGTGCTCGGAATCTAGATTCAGATTTTTATTCCGATGAACTAAATGATGAATGAAAAATAAATAAACGTGGAAGTATTTATTGTGAGTCGTTAAGAGTTTGCAATAGCTGATTGTTTTTAGAGAATGTTATAAACATCAGCAATCAAAACTTGTGAAGTCCTTTTAATGAATACATATTTTAGCAGGTGGTGCCACTTTCAGGGATTGAAAATGCCATATTGTTGTTATATACACGGACCTGAAAAGAAATGAGTTGCTGCAGTGGATGAATTGTTTAATTTGTTGTATATTTTTTTGGTACAAATCCTGTCTTTGCGTAATATTTTTTTAATTTAGCTGTCCAAGTGCAGCTATTTATAAATTTTACAATTAAAACCTAAGTATAAATAGCTAAAATAAACTTTTGCAACTATTTTTGGCTTAAATGTACAATAGTATAATTTATTAAAACTATGGTAAAAACGATCTATAAAAATTTTAGTACAAGCGATTTGTCTTGAATAATATCAGTAAGGTAACATAAATAGAAAAACACAAAAAACAAATGCTAATACGGGGTCTGTCAAAAAATTTAATATTAGTTAAAATATCTATTTTTATATTTAAAACTATTAATTTTTTTCTAAATTTAATGCGATGGTGGTGCTGGGGAGAAAATATAGGAAGATAGGAAAGGATTTTTAAGAAGGGGGAGAATTCCTAAGAGTGCAATATTTCGGATTTCTTTTTTGTCGGTTATGTATTTGGTTATCTGGTTAGCTATTTTCGAATATTGAATATAGTATAGTATTGTTGTGCAAGATTTATCTGCTTTAAGCAAAAATGTTAGGTAAAAATAAATGTAAGCTTGAAATAATATTATACTGACGAAAACTTTTTGTTTACAGCTGTCGACAAAATGTACCGTTTCTTCGGTGGAGTGATTCAAGTCTTGAAAGTCGCGAAAAATCATCTGGTGCTCAATTTTTGTATGAGATTACCCCATTCCCAACTGTACAGCGTCGTGCTGTCTAGGAACGAGAATCAACTGACTTCTGAAGATCTTGCCAGTATCCATAATATATTCACTATGAAACATTTATCCACGTCTGCCTTAAAACGTGTTTGTGAGAACTCAGCTGCTAATGTTAAATTATCGGGGTCTTTATTAATCTTAGCCTGGTTATTACTTTCAAGATGTTGGTAGTATTTGTAATAGGAATTCGTACCAAATTACTGTATTTTGCGATTGTATCAACTGAGATTAAATGATTTTTATACAAGAATAATGATTATTTGTTGCACCTTTGTAGTCGTAAGTAAGCAGTGCATAACATATGATATTCGATTATTCAAAGTTTTCTTCTTCTAATAAAGCTTTGCAAAACGTAAGTTAATGTATAAATATTAGCTTATAAATAATGATGATAATAGTTGAAGTTGTATCACAATACAAGAGTAGTAAATAACGTATAACAATTGGTTTTCGGGTGTCTGTTTATTGTTATTATAACTGTTCTCGGACCTCTTATCGGACCTTATCGCAAATGACTTTCAGTGTGTTTATAGTTTAAAGTGTCAGATGTTTAGTCATTATGTTTAACCAATATGACGTATGTCATTATTGGCATACCACAAATGACATCATATTTTTTTAGGAATAAACGTAAATCAATACAGGAATCATCGATTATGTTCTTGATGCAAGCTGGACTAGTATTTACTGAAGATATTTAGGAAATGTAGATAATAATATTTTCTACTCGATTTCCGTAACACTAACTGTAAAACTCTATTTAAATCAATTCAGAGGTTTCAGAGGACAAGAATAACAATGCGAAAACCAATCTAGTTTATTTGTAGTTGCGATAAGTATAAAAATAAATAATAACACTTCCGACTTCACGTCATTTAGTTTTGTGTGAAAAAATAAAATTGCAAAACAAAATAGCAAATATTCGCGTGAAGTAATTTAAGGATTTATTTCGTATCATAATTGAAGATAACCGGGGACTAGCAAACAAGGAAAAACAGTGGTGTTTCGGTTTGAAGGGCACAGAAGCCGGTGCAATTACAAAAATATGAGACTTAAAAATTGACTCAAAAAGTGTCACGCTTGTGCTTCTGGGTGACACCGCCACAGTTACGAGCAGGCATTGCACTTACCATCAGACAACTTACTCGTCAGTTTTTGGACTATGTGCTAGTTTTTCACTTTTACTGAATAAAAATAAAGTCAATAATTTGCAAAGTTAAGTAAAATGTCAATAATTATTTGTTATGTGAAAAGGAAAGTTAATAAATCCATTAAAGCTACTACAAAATCGAATAATTCGGAAAATCGATTATATGCCTATAGAACCGTATATTCTTGTATACGGACATCAAAAGTGGACATATTAAGATTCTATTGGCCTATAATAGTTTATTCATTATTTTTTGATACGGTTAAAGTCGCGGTAGCTCAGTGACAGGGCGCTCGCTTTAAAATGTATTGACTGGGTTGAGCTGGGTTCGATTCTCGGTGCAGGTACCACTAAGTTCAATTGCAATTTTAAGCTCGGCGGTGAATGAACATCGTAAGAAAACCGGCATGTCTTAGAAGTATAAAATATTTCGACGAAATGTAAAACCTACGATCTTGCACTGAAGAGGCGGATTCTTTTCGGTCTGAGCCCGGCAGTAGAGCAACTATAGTCTAACTTTCTCATTGAAAAATTCAAGAATCTTAAAAGTTTTCTATGACATAAATTCTTACCTATATGTATGGTGAATAAGTAGTATTAGCTCCCAAACCACAGTCAAGTTAGCCTTTTGTTTTTGTTTACCTCCACATTAAAAAGTATCTTAATTTGACTGTAAGAATTCCTAAAGTGTTCGCTTTGTCTAATTAAAATAAAATTAGCTTCTGAATCATTCATCAGTACGACGCCATGCATTAAAAAACAACCTGCAGCAATTTGCTAATTGAATCAAATGGAACAACACACGGAGTCCCATATTCCATGCGCAGTTCCGAGTGTCACCATGTACTGTACTGTACTACTGTCCTTTTTATTTATTACGATAATGACTATTCCTAAAGTTCAAGGTCTCTGTGGGGAGAGTATACGTTGGTCGCATCATTTTAATGTAGACGACGTGTTTGGACTATGGTACGGTGTGGGTTACGCGCAGCACACGCCTGACATGACTAACAAGCCAAACGAAATAGGTTGCGTATCCCTCTATATTACTGATGCCACTTACGAGGTCCGCGATGATTGGCTTAACTGGGCTGTGAGTATAGTTTTTTAAATGAGCAAATAGTTTTCCCAGCTACTTTGTAATTGTCTATTTCTTTAGATTCCTCGAAGAAACTTCACGGATCCGAAATGGAAGTCTTATAAAAGCAATCAATGGTCAGGTGATTCTATGTCAGGGTCATGGCTTGATATACGTTTGAGGCGACAGGTGAAGAGAAACGTAAATGTAGAAAGACGCGTTAGGGTAATGTGGGATGAAGATGGACAAACCATGGAGCAGGTATACATTTACTCTACAGAAGATCCTGGTCTTTGGATTGCAGAAAGAGAGCGCCCCTTGGAAAGAGAAATGCGATCCAGAGGTATAGGTAAGCAATTTTTTATCTCACTTTTACTTATATAACGATTTATTTACTATCCTTTTTTTTTCTTTTCTCTTCTTTTAATGCCCCATAGTAGGATTTCTCCTGTGCCGTTGGTGCGTTTATATACATTAATTCCACATTCACAAATACCCAGACCCGAAACAATAGGAACAATATCTGTAGGTCATACAAATATTTGTCCCTTGCCGGAATGAAACCCGCGAACCGCGGCGCAGAAGCCAAGGGCTTAGCCACTGCGCCAACCGAGCCGGCAAAGCTATATATTATAAAGGCTTTATATTATTAATACGTGAAGAAAAAACGTTGTACCCCGTTTTATGCATATTGCGCGCAAGGAGGAGAGGGAGATTTGGCATAGTTAAAATTTATATGGAAAAATGTGTGTTACAAACATATTAAACTCAATAAAAAAATTACGGAATTTCGACCATTGGGCAATTTTTTTTGTATAAAAATACAAATTGCAAGTAAATTTTCCGTGTGGTGGCGGCGCAAGGAAATCTGCCACCCCATCTACTCCCGTGGGTGTAGTAAGAGAAGACTAAGGCAAGAGCCCGGATAGAAAGGTGGCGGAATTACCATCACGAAAAATGTGAGACCAACATACAGACCGGCGACGAGCAGCAACGCCTAAGGTGCGAGGCGTCTGGTACTGCGATCATCAATCCGCCTGCCGAGCATAGTGATTATCGCAATCCAACCATCTTGGGAGTGGCCTATGTCCAGCAGTGGGCTCATAAAGGTGATGATGAAGAAGAAGTAAATAATTCAAGAAATTCATTGCAGATATTTGGTATCCAGATGACCCACCACGACATCCTGAGGTGATACGTGTTTTAAAAGCCAATCCACATTCGCTATTGATAAACCACTGCTCAGAAATCGGTGACGGTGGTATTTTCACCTTAATTCTTAGAAGGTCTATTACTAAGTTACAAAGGTGGGAGTGGTATAAATTACAACAAGAGTTCTACAGTTTTGATTTACCTAAATTATATCGTCACAACACTGTCTGTGCTGGTTGTTCGCAATATGGTTCGATTACTTGTGTATTTATTTGCTATGTTGTATACGTTATTTATAGTATTCATAATCATTTATAATTTGTCGACATTTCATGCGATTACGGTTAGGGTAATGTTGTGTATAAACCACTTGTATTCGAATAACCATATTTAAAATAAAAAAAAAATAACAAACATTATTACTAAGCAGTATCGTCAACTTTCAGAGAAACGACTTTCCTTGAATTATTTTGTAAAGCATGATGAATAAATTATACTTTATCAAATGTTGTTTATGTTTTCGTGACAAGAGCATTACCACGAAAGTAATGGTTTAAAAGTGACTTAAACCTTCTTAATTACCTTATTGTAAGTAACAACTTCTTGATAACCTTATCGTTATTGACCTGAGTGGCTGGTCTTACTTATTGTGCGGATTGGAATTTCCAATACGAAAGCAATTAAATCAAAATCGAACAGTGCGTTCATTGATAATAGATGAACGCACTGTTCGCGCCGTTTGTGCCGCGTTTTTTTCAAGCTAGAACTCAGATTCTAAAATTACTCGAATATTCGATGTTTCCTTATTACTCCCGACTCACACTAATACTCAGACTAACACTGGGAAAACTAACTGTAGGCCTTACAAATATTTGTCTCATGCGGGAATAAAGCAAAAGCCAATCGCTTAACCTCATGTTAACCGAGCAGACAAGAGCTACTAGCCGATAGTTACCAGTGAGTTAAAACGGTAACTTATTAATTATATTAGATTTTTTTAAATTTGGCAATATGCTTACCATAACCACAAAAATAATAATGAAAAAAAGAGAGTAGAGTGAATAGCTACTGTTTAGTTAATATTCCACACTTTTCGATTAAAATTCTCGTAAGTTCGATGTTATAATGACCGTATGGTAGCGAAAACGGTAACGTATGGTGGTAAAAACTTTCATTCCGCAGTTGTCGTAAAAGACTTAGGGAAATACTTGAAAATTTTTGTAGTTCCCAACAAATGGCCGATTAACCATCTCCAGAAACGACAGATCGAAAATACACCATCTGGTGACGGACTGCTGCGTCTAGTGTGATCTGCTAATAGGAAAATGCACCAATGACAGACATTGCCTTAAAGACATCACTATTATCACCATATAAACTATAGTTTTGTTTAACCAGTTTAATTTTAAAAGTAAATCGTTCATCTAACTTTTTACTTTTATAGTACTTCGTAGCAAATGTATAGATCGTTGACCTATAGCGTGACGAAAGCTTTGAAATTAATTTGGTGAAAGCAAAGCTAAAGGTAAAGAAACTAAAATAAATATAATTCAATAACAATTAAAAGGAAGAAAACACGTTATAAAGTAAGGTTCATCTAAGGTCAAAGAAATAATCACTTAAATGTAAATATATTGTGAACACGAATGATTACTAAACAATGCTATAATAATTGAGCAAAAATTTATAATTGATTAAATATTAAGCCTGTAATAATTGTCATCATTCCGGCTAAGTGTGTAAGTGAGAACTTATGTAAAATGTTATGGTAATATAAAAAGGTAGACAGGACCTTCAAATTTATTTAACAACACAATCTCACTTTATTTATTCAAACACGGGTTAATGTACTCACTGTCAGCAGTGGTGATGTTAAAAATAGTATTAATGGTAACTTTTAAGGATTTTAAGAGATTTCGTGGATCCAACTTAAATAGATATCTTTATGTTCCATGGAAAAGTGACGGTGCTCTGAGACTATGTCGATGACGGTAATAACAGGCACTTTTAATCCCATCGGTAAAAAAGCGTCGCTAGAATACAAAAACAGTTACAATACATACAAATCCAAGGCAACACTCTCTCAAGATGAGGAGTTAGATAAATAACAATAACAAAACTAAAAATCTGAAACTATGTACTGAAATTATAATAATTTAAAAAATATATATACAAATTAGTTTTCATTTGTTTTCAATTTAATTTTAAATATGGGTTTATCATCATTTTTTCCTTTATTTTACTTCAAGTAGACAGAGATTCGAGAAGTAGTAGTATTAGTAGAGTAGAAAATTCGACAAAAGCATAAGAGACGCTTTTGTCGAACTTTTTGTTGTTTAAATTCCGTGGACCTTATGACTGTGTAATATTGAATTTTCTTATACATATAGGATTATTTTTGCGTATGGCAACCATACATAGAGACTAGACTGTCTATGGCTCGGTAGAAGATGGCGGACGACGAAGATCGCAAAAGATTTTGTGTTTTGATACTCTTAATTTTTAATTAAAGCTGTGACTCAGTAAACTTGTTTTACTTCGAAACCCTCCGACCCACATACATATAACTTTTATCATTGGAGATAGTGAGGAAATGAGCAAAACGTTAACCTGATAGTAAGTGCAACGTCTGCCTATAACAAATGCTGTGTCACCCAGAACATTTCTGTGTGACAGCACACTGCGCCCGTCACCCTGAGACATCAGTTTTTTAGTCTCTTAAGCCCAGTTATTACACTAGCTCTCAGTGCCCTTCAAACCGAATGTATGCATACTACTGCTTCACGGCAGAATAACTGGCACTGGGGTGGTACCTACCTCCATTTTTACATCTTGACCATCATCATTTCAGTCTATCACTGGTCCACTGTTGAACACAGGCCTCCCACATAGATTGCCACAAAAGTTTGTAGCTCTTACTTTGAGGGATTTTGCCATAGTTGCCACCCTTGGCAGGCGGGTTGACAACCGCAGTTTATTTATTCAGATGTTCAAGGAAGATGCTGCTGTCCATCTCCTGGTTTTTATTTTCCCTCGGTCGACTTTTACGACACCCACGGGATGAGATAGGGTGAAAGATTCGCTAACGCCGCCACCACACGGTCTTTTTACATCTTTGCTTCTAATTTTTTTCTCGCTAACAAGGTCAACTAGTCATACCGACCCCCGAAATCCCCCCGAATCAAATCGTCAACTACTTTGGGAATCTATGACGAAGATAAAAGTTGTTGTAAACTTATATCATGTAATATTGAATTACTATAAAGTGTGTTTGGGTGTGTTATAATATTCTTCATGATTCTCCAATCCACCAATATTATATAAGACATATTATGTATGTATACACATACAAAACTTGTGGAAAACTAATAATAGCTCAACCATGAAAAAAAATTGATGCGTTGAGATCGAGTACCTACCCAGTTACGAGAATTAAATTTTCTACAATAGGGGCTTTCGAACGGCACACAGTACTTTTGTCCGTTAACTAAGTTATTTTGGAGGATGTGGTGAACGAGTGGCCCCTGATCTCCGACCACGCGGGTAAGCGCGGGGTCACGCATCATGACTAGGATAAGAAGGAAGTCCTTTCGTAAGCAAATTATACCAATTATGTTGTTCGGAACGAGACCACAGTTGTTAATAATCTTAATTAAATGCTACACAGTTAATAGCTTTTGGACTGGTTTCTTTTGTACTAATACAGCTAATAAAATATTCATCAAATCGTCGTCGTCGTTTCAGCCTATCACTAGTCCACTGCTGAACATAAGCCTCCCCCAAAGATTGCCACAAAAGTTCGTAGCTCTCATTTTGGGGAGATTTTGCCATAGTTGCCACGCTTGGCAGGTGGGTTGGTAACCGTAGCTTGTTTATTCAGATGTTCCAGGAAGATGCTGCTGCCCATCTCCTGGTTTTTAGTTTCCCTCTGTCGACTTTTACGACAACCACGGGATGAGATAGGGTGGTACATTCACTTAAGCCGCCACCACACGGGTAATCATCAATTAATTATAATAAATTAATATACATAACATTAATTTGTTATAATACGTGGCCCTGAGTACCAGACTACTGCGCCGCGGGTTCTGGATTCGAAACCCAACTGCAGTCATAATTTGTGAAAGACATTAATTCTCGTACATTCGTCTCGTTTCCCGCGAGGCCGAAATGTGGGCTACGCGAGGGCCTCCGCCTACCCTTTTTATGGTAAAAAGGCGTGACTGTATGTATGTATGTATTATAAAATGTATTGTAAGTTGATATAAATTTAGTAGCAAAGTAGCCTATGGCTATTCTTTATTCTTTTTTAGATAATAAACTCATCAATATTAAAAATTGGCGGCCTAACAGAATCAATCAATAAATGTTTTCTAAGGAAAGTTCCGGGAAAATCTCGTGCCCTCTGTCATATGCCGGAGTAACCATATCCAATATTTCACATCTAAAATACCCAGATCGGAAACGGAAAGCAGCGCTAAGTTGCGAAACATCTGTTATTTTGATTGCCCAAAATGACAAGCGCGGCGATTACGATAAAACCTCACAACTCGGGAAAGGTATGTCCAGCAGTCAATTGTTTACGGGTTGATGATGATGACTATGAAATATTTCTATTCCCACAAATCCCATAAGGTGTTAACCATGTACGCTTTTGCTATTATAATCTGTCAACTAAATTTAGAATAGGATGTCTCTAAAAACATTGGTAACTATTTTTGATAATCGGAATACCCAGGTTGATAAAAAATATAATATAGAAAGATATAATATTAAGAATACATTCGTTGATATTCTATATCTTTTCCTTCCTATTCAACAGCCTGTAAAAGTCCATTGCTGGTCATAGGTCTCTTCCAAGTTGGGCAGGTGGATTGGCGATCGTAGCACCAGACACTTGGCATCTGAGACGCTGCTACCGCCGTCTGTGTAGTAATCCGTAAAGTTTTGCTTTAAGATGTCTATTTCGCCATAAATTAGCGCAAGCTTTTCCTGGAATTTATGGAATGAAATGTCGTGACCGATTATCTAACGCCTCCACCACGGTTAAATATTCTACATATTAATTGTTAATAAATTGCATTGTCACACTACATTTCCTGAAAGGTACAGAATAATTATATTTCATTTGTCATAACTGTGCGTCTACATTTAGTTCAAAATCCACAAGTATTCTAAATTAATTAAAATAATTGTGCTAGCTTAAGAGCTCGAATGCTCGCCTTTAATTTAATGCTACACGCGATGGACCGCAGTTCGAACACTGGGGAGAGCAGCACTGAAATTATCAGTTGTAATTGCTGATTTTTCTTGCGTTTGACGTGAAGGAAAATATCGTAAAAATAAACCTGTATGTTTTAGAAATAAAAACAATATTTGAGGCTGGGCTTTAACCCAACCCCTTTCAAGGATGAGGGAAAGCCGGTGCCCAACAGTGCGTAATGAACTGTACTTTTAAAATGGCGCTATGTGCACCTACGCATTTGTTGGAATGAACTTTAGAAGTCGTGTAAATCCATAATCGACTACAATGAAACAACGACTTAGTCTTTAGTTAATAAAATCTAAGCTGATTTCATATCAGCAGCTTTAAGCTTTTTAACCTTAGTAATAGACAGACGACAGATGCAGACAGACCAAGAAGACACATTTATTACTGTTATTGATACTATTGTATTCGTTAGATAGTCCTCAATTGTTACCAATATAATTTTATCCAGAATGAATTCAATATAATGAATTCAACAAAATATTTTTTAAAAGCAAATCAAATTACAACAAAAACATATTTGTATTTAAAATGATACTAAACAGTTTTTATATAAAATAGGTACAACTATCCTCATTTTGTAAGGTAAAATAAATTACTTATAGCCTTTGACTCGTGAGCTGGATGATTACAATTAGACCTTATTAGTTTACATCCCACTCTCATACACTCCGGAGCAGTCGCACTTCACTGCCCGCTACATAACTAACTCGCGACCTCTCCCCCATCGACAAGCATCACGATAAATTTACGAAGAAATGTACCGAACCGTCGCCATTTTTATAACTCTCACTGCTTTCGTGAATTGTGCTAGTTATCAGCGATATGGCGAAACTACAAGATACCCCAGCTACACGACTATAGCAAATCTATATAATCAATATCCATATAAGACGGGAAGTTATGGAAGTGACATAGCGACATTCCCAGATGCCACTAGATATCCTAACTACAATTCGGGATACTCTACGTCCAGATACAACAGTTATAATACAGGATCGAATGTTTATATGCAGCCAAGATACACCACACCACAGTATCGAAATAGTTATGGACAAGGATTTACGTCATACGAATCACCCTTTATGAAAAACATAAGGGACTACTGTGTAAACCGGTCGCCACAGACCGGCATCTGGGTGGACAGTTTAACCGGGATGTGGTACGGGGTGGAGTTCATTGAACATTTGGCAGGGGACTCGAGAGTAGATTTTGCCAGGACCTGTATTGTTATTCACATTTCGGAGCCGCTCGATAGGGTGAGTTTTATTAATTACATCAGTAAAATAATGTAAAAGTAAAAGTAAAGTAAAGTTTCAGCCTATAAATGTCCCACTGCTGAGCACAGGCCTCCTCTCATTTCTGAGAGGGTTTTGGAGCTAGGAAGAATCCGCCACGCTGCTCCAATGCGGGTTGGCGGACTTCACATGTCCTCTAAATATTTCTATTCCTCGGACATGCAGGTTTCCTCACGATGTTTTCCTTCACCGCTAAGCACGTGGTAAATCAGCACTTAAAATTGTAGAACAATATTAGAGGTGCTGGCACCGGGGATCGAACCCAGGTTACTCGCTTATTATGAAATTAAAAGCGAGCACCATGCCCCTGAGCTACCACGGCTTCCAGTAAAATAATGTAGTATGATTTATTTCTGTCATGTTTTCCTTATTCAAACGTATCTTATTCTTTAAGATAGCCATTTTTGTAGATATGTGAATGTATATTTGTAATTAGTTTTACAGAAATTGCTGTTACGATTTGGATGAAATTTAATATTTAGATAATGTTTTACTTTCCAACTTCATCGAGATAGGTTTTGTTTTCACACTAATAATAAGATTTTTTTTTATTAATAACATTTCAATTCATTCATTCAAATCAAACATGCCATTCAACAACAGATGACACTGCGCTATATCGTTAGCGTGATTATAACAGATGTCAAACACTTTTTGATGTTGTTAACATGACAGTAGGTAGCGCCACTGAACGGTATAAACAGCCTTTATACTGCTATATATTAAACCAGCAACTCTCGTATTTTGAGTTGATTTCTTGAAACCATCTCTAACGATTTTGATGTAATTGGAGCTATAAGCTAACTCGAAAGATGCCGAGAGAAGCTCGGTCGCTCAGGTACTTATAGTTTATACTTGTTGTTGTCATGGAAATAATTTGATGTGTGTAACAAGTATAAATAAATATTTACTGGTGGTAGGATTCCTATGCAGGAAGCTAGCGTAATCACTGGGCATATGAGACTTAAGAACCTTGTGTCCCGATTTCCCGATGAACCCGATGTCTCACTTTTTTGGCAATCTATGGGGGAGGCCTATTTTCAACAGAGGACCAGTGATAAACTGAAATGATGATGGTCAAGATGTAAAAATGGAGGTAGGTACCACCTCAGTGCCAGTTATTGTGCCGTGAAGCAGTAGCATACATTCGGTTTGAAGGGCACTGAAAGCTAGTGTAATAACTGGGCTTAAGAGACTTAAAAACTGATTCTCCGAGTGACGGGCACGGTGTGGTGTCACACAGAAATGTTCTGGGTGACACAGCATTTGTTATGGGCAGACGTTGCACTTACCATCAAGTGAACTTTTTGCTCGTTCCGTCACTTTCATCAAATAAAATAAAAATAAAATGTCATTGAGCAAAGACTACGTGGTCAACATAGCTGTCACTGAAATGAGGGCTGGAATTCAAAACTCAGCTGAAGCCAATATTTGTGAATCACACAAATCAGTAGAGTGATTGTTTCGTCTTCGCTGCATTGCATCGGACCCGCTTCCAGCTTCCAATCTTATAGCATTAATCAAAGTTGAAAACGTCTGAGTGCCTCTATATTTGCATTAATATTTACGGTACTCTCAATGCTGCGCAGATGACCCCGTGTCGTCGTTATCGCAGTGCTTTAAATCGGGCAGGAAAACAACTTTGCAAGTATCATAGCTATGATTTCATGCTATTAATTTATTTCTTACTTTCGACATTTTTTTCTTAAAGATAGTGAAATTAATAATTTGTACAAAGTAAAAGTTTATAAACGTTCTACTGCTGAGCTCGGAGCTCTAATTTTTGAGAGGGACCCATTGAAGAGTTCGCGACCAAAATATTATTTTATTTTTAAGATGTGCGGGTTTTCGCACGATGTTTTCTTACAACACGCAACCCGTGGCCGAAGCGTTGTGACATTTATTTTGTCTGGAACAGAGAAGGTTCCCCAGTTATTCTGCCGTGAAGCAGTAGTGTGTAGATATTACTGTGTTTCGGTCTGAAGGGCACTGAGAGCTAGTGTAATCACTGGGCATATGAGACTTAAGAACTGATGACTCCAGGTGACGGGCGCAGTGTGGTGCCACTCGTTGTTCTGGGTCACACAGCATTTGTTATGGGCAGATGTTGTTCTTACCATCAGATGAACGTTTTGCTCGTCTCGTCACTTTATCCAATATAAAAAAAATTTAATTGGTTCAAATTCGTCTTTACCCTAAGGTTACGTGGGTCACGGGTCCACAGCCGACAGCCTGATTAGCGAACCCGAAAACACGATACCCTAGCGCCTATGTATTTTTTATTCAATTAAACAATGAAAAAAAAAATGGTCTAACTTTTCGCACGCATAAGCTAACACTCTCGCTTTGTAATATTAGTATAGCCATCGTCAACAGTTTCCTTACAGACCACTGCAGAACATACACCTCACCCAAGTTCGAAGGATTTGTCGTAACCGCGACGCTTCGCTTGTGTCTTGGCGATTTAGTATGCGTTTGCACCTTAGACCCATCTTCGGTATGAATAATTTTAATGCTGTCATTCTATATATTATATATTAAGGTCATTGTCTTCATTGTCATCTGTCATTCTATATAAAGGTATTCCTCTATCTATCATCCTAACAGCCATGTTTTTTTTTAAATTTCTCTTTTTAATCGACTTTTATGACATAAGATCTTCACGCCACCACCACATTCCACGATTCCTGTAATTATTAGTTGATTTTCTTAGTAAAAAAAAATGTGGCCGTCGTAATACGTCAAGCAGATGTGGAAGAATTTATAATTAAAAGAAAACCAATTAATAAATATGGAGTAAATTAAAAAAAATTCGCGTCTTGCGTCGTTCAATTAAATTCACTAATCGTGTTGCTGTGCATAGGCATCTGAGAAGGTTTTGGAGCCGGGATTAGTCCACCACCCTGCTCCATTGCGGTACGCGGACTTCTCATGTCTTCGTAACATTTTTATTCCAAACACATTAAGGTTTGCTCACAATTTCTTTTCTTCACCGCTGAGCACGTGTAAATCAGCACTTAAAATTGCAGAAAAAATTTGGAGGTGCCGGCACTGAGGTTTGAACTCAGTTCACTGGCGTACTATGAAATAATAAAGCGAGCGCCCGGCCCCTGAGCTACCACGGCTCTCCAGAGCTCCCACGTCTATGATAATACAACGAAATGTACTAGAAGGACATTTGCTGTTGCTAACTTTCTTAAAAGTCTCTCTTTCGATACTTCTTAATTTATCTCAATAAAGCTTCTTTGCAAACCTTTTTCTAATTCGTATTCTACACTCGCGCTTCAAGGCTGTCGGACGCTCGCGAGCATAGTCTGACAATGACAATTAGTGATCTTCATTCACTACTTGATCATTGCGACAATACTGGCACAGTTTAATATAACCATAGGCTTAAGAATATTTAAAGGCACCATTTTTATTATATAAAACAAAAAAAAATGTTTCATTTTTTATTAATGGACTAGACGCAAGTTTGTTATAAGTGTTCAGTAAAAACTATACATATATTAGCCGTGTGGTTGCGGCCTAAGAGAATCTACCACCCCATCTCATCCCGTGAGTGTTGTAGAAGTCGACGGAGGGAAAAATAAAACCTGAAGATGGGCAGCAGCATCTTCCTGGAACATCTGAATAATAAACTGTGGTTACCAATCCGCCCGCCAAGCGTGGCATCTATGGCAAAATCCCCCAAAATGAGGGCTACCAACTTTTGTGGCTATCTATGGGAGATATGATTATATATCTATAATTATAAAAGCGATTTCCCACTGACTCATTACGATATCGCCGGAACTAAAATTTGGCATTCATATATATATATATACATAGACGAACCACTGTGAACGGATTTTACGTACATTTCCCTTATGATTTTACTCCTAAATGAGTAAACGGGTCTGGATACACTACGCCCAGCGACGAAGGCAGTTAACAGCTACGAGTAGTACAAGTATATGTAAATAATTTATTAATAAGTAGCAAGATTTAGTTTGTGAGAATATCGATAGTAAAAGAACAGTTTAGTTTTATTGAAGAATTGTTGGACTGAAAGGGACAACACACAAAGTACGATTTCAGACTAGAATTGAATATACCGGTCACTGTTCACTTTCACGAGTACTTGCTGCATGTTAAACTATCAATTATACACACAGAACTCGAAATATGCATAGAAATAACAAAATCTAATAAAAACACAAAAAATAGTTAACAATTGCGATTATAGATAAAAGTTATTAGAACTCAGTTATCACTCACAAATACTGGGTACTACAATGTCACAATTAGTTCCACAAAATTATTTATTTTAGACAAATGCCGGTAATAATAGTTTTCACAATATGGACTAAAATCATTCCTACACGTGCTATAAATGTTATCAAGCGCGGGAAAGATTAAAAGAAAGAAAAAATCTTGATGTGTTTCCCATGGCCGTCCATCCGTAAAAACGTAAAAGTATAACGTAGTGGTCTTTACCAAAATTCTGAGTTTTCAAATTCTATCAACTATCCTAAGGTCATACAAATATTTGTTCCGTGCGGGAATCGAACTCGAGACCTACAGTGCAATGAAACCTTGAAAATGTACTCGTATTAAAATGACCCAAAATACATTTTGGGGTACCTACATCAACGGGTCTGTTTTTAGTTTAGGACAGATATAAAAAATTATTTAAATATACATTTTAAAACCCTTTATTACTTGAGACCGTGAATTACTTGCAATTTCAGCGGCGTCAGATAATGTGCCATTCTGTCGTACAAGTAAACTAAGGGAAATGCCAGCAATTTGCCTCGTATGAACGGTACGATTATCTCTACGGGTCGCAGCGTGTTACGTTCGAAGTGTCTATTAGACTATTGCGATCGCCAATACCCCTGCCAAGTGTAGCGAATACTGCAAATCCTCCATTCTTCGGAGATGCCTATGTGTAGCAGTGGTACCAAGGTCAGTGAGAGGGGGGGGGGGGGGTGCGATCATTTGGCACCACTTATATTTTTCTCCTGCTTTTTAATATTTTCCGTGTTACGCAAGCTGGAATAGGCTTTCACATGCTTATTACGATATAATCATATACTCAGGTCACTTTTCCCAATGATCATTGGGACCTCTAATCCTATATAAGGCTGGGGTCAAAGTGATAACTTCGCTTCTCGAGTGACTAAGGAACACGCCGCGTCGAATCGGCTGTCAGTCGGTAGCGATCGGTTATACGCGGCTTGTATTCGCGTGCGCAGAGTTAATAAATAGAGTTAGTTAATCAATTATATTAATTAAAAGAAAAAAGCTATTGCTAGATTTTGAATTTGCAGTGTTTTTTGCAGAAGTGGCGTATCATTTAAAAAGAAAATAACAATGGAGCTTTTTAGGCGAGGCGTTTTACAGTCTGTTTTGCCTTGGTTTCTTCTTTTGTTTTTGAAAGCTACAGCGGCAGATGTTTCTAATTCGACAAACCATAACGTTACGGTAACTTGTGAGCGAGATAACGAATATGATGATCTTGACACCAGAATCGTTATGGGGAAATGGAAGGTGGCCGAACTTTACATGCATTTGAGTAAGGAAGGGATAAATACATATAAAACCTGCCCGGTCATTACGATATGGGAAACCGAAGACTTCCCTCGGTCTACTTTTGGGGTAGGTTACTCTTACAGTATTGTTTTGTACATAAAACTTCGTATTTAATAAAAAAATATATAATTTATGCAAGAATATACTAACATATTTCTAAGTAGTGAAATTTAATGTTGAATCTAAACGGAATAATTGTAACATACGGTTTACTTTTTACTTGTGACGTAAGTATCTAGTTTTATTATTTCATCCTTTAAATGTTTACGTTTACATGTAGCCCAATCATTGAAATTTGATTATTTGTAATCCTTTTCTTTAATAAACTTATTTCATAAAATATTAGCAAAGCGCATAAGTCACACGGGTTTTGTGATTCTATTTCAAAAAGTTCCTAAAAAAAGCACCGCCATTTCCGACGTTAGCATAAAAATTCTAAATTAAATTTGTGAAAAAAAATTGTAAAAATTTGTCGCAATTTAAATAGATGCATCGAGAATGTTGTGGGACCGCTTCAATAGAACACTGCTGCCCGGTAATACGGCGTCAACCGTTAACAACATACGTAAAAAAATATAAAGTTGTTGAATGCTTTATTATGCTTTCATGAATGTTATTGAAATTCTTCTTATTTTAGCGTGAAAAGTATAGTTGGTAATGAAATAAGTAACGATTTAAACGTTTTAGGTTTTTTTTTAAATCGCTTTAGTATTTCCTGAGATTAGCGCGTTCAAACACACAAACTCTCTAGCTTTATTATAGTAGTAAAATAAGATACGGAGGTCAAATTCTCTCTTCTCTCTCGGCTTGGCTCGCTTCTCTCATCAACTTCTCTTTTCGTTCTGTCTTCTGTTCTGTTCTGTGTTCTTGTTTGCGAATCTGCCATTTAAATTTATCCCGTGGGGTGTCGATAAAAGTCGATTTAGGATAATTTCAGAAAAATTTCATGACCTTCGATTGATGGCGGAATAACCCACAAATATGTTTTTATTAAAAATAGTGACAATACAAGCAAATTGTTCACCTGATGATAAGTGCAACGTGCCAATAACAAACGCTGTGTCACCCAGAACATTCGTACTTGTATGGCACCACACTGCGCTCGTCACCCTGAGATATCAGTTCTTAAGTCTCAGATGCCCAGTAATTACACTAGCTATCAGTGCCCTTCCGACCGAAACGCTGCTTCTGAGAACGCAATGGGGATTAGGATCTTTTCGACTCGTAACAGAATGAAGGTGACGTGGTTCGCCAACCATCACGTCCCGTTTCCCGCGGGAGCGAAACATGTATGACCTCTGCCTACTTCTTATATGGGAAAAGGACGTGACTGTATGTATGTAATAATTTAGCAGACAATAATTATGCGAATCAGAGGATGTTGGGTAGTGGTTGTGTTATCTATTTATATTCTGCTTAAATGTTCAGTATGTAAACATGATATAAATGTTGCTTATCATAACTAACTGTATGTATTTAAAAATAGCAGGCAAATATAATACATAGCACATTTTTGTTTTCTCTGGGTATTTAAGTTATCTGCGTAATTTGCACTATATATAAGATTCAGTTTAGATTTTAAGCTAGACATCACAATTCGATTCATTATAGGTTAAGGTATAAGGTCGTTAAAATATTGACTACGAGCTTTCCATGTGTGTCTGTTAATTCAAAGAATAACTATTTTAATAAAATTCTTTTATAAATGCAAAGTCTCCTTACGTTAAGTAATTTGTAATAATAATAATACTATAGGTACCAAAAAAACTGTAAAACTTACAAAAAAAAAAACGAAAAGCAACTAAATTCGATTAATGGATTTGAAATTAAACGATAAAATTCGTGAATATAAATTAAAGTTTTTTTGTTGTTTCATTCATCGTGAAAAACGCGAACATAGTCAACATGATAGCTAAGATAATTTGACTCTGTTCTTTTTTTGAATGTGTAACTTGATTTTTTCTTAAGTTTCACATGCCTCTTAGATACACTAGCTTCACAGTGCGCTTTAAACAAAATCGCAGTGTTGTTTGCGCACCACTGATTACTGGCACTGCGGTGGTACTTACCTAGGCAGATTCCTGCAAAAGGAATCCTTTCACCAGACTCTTTCCTGTCTGGTATTCCGCCTGCTGGGCTTTATTTCTGGTTCTTCCTATGACCGAGGCATATTATTCAAACCAGTGTAATTTAAAATAATAAAAATAAAATATACGAGTACTTAATTTTTTTCTTTATTTGCTCCAAAGTATGCGCGTTACGTTAATAGATGTCTGAAGAATGAAAGTTGAGTGAAAAATGGTTCTGAAGCTACCGAAATACGTAAACTCGTTAACACACATTTTTAGCTAAACGCAGTGTCTTAAATGAAGTATAAATAGTTTTATTCCAATGGCTTCTTTATTTTATGTTTATATATTTTTTTTATACTCGTAGTTTAAATTGACGAAACGAGCAAAACATTCACTGATGGTAAGTGCAACGTCTGCCCAAAACAAACATATGGGTTAACATATTCATATATTTCACAGCGTATGTACTTTTTTGCAAAACGCGTCAGTCGGTATAGAGAAGCCTTTACCCTTTTTCTTCCATGTGTATAGTGTATAGATTTATCAATAAATTTGATTTCCTGAAGATTTTCATTAATCGTTTGTTACAAAACAAAGAAAAACTAAGTTGAAACATATGCAATACTTAAAACAAATTACAGCAAATCCTACAAAAAAATTACAGCAGTTGTATGCGATTTGTACATTGTTAGGGATTTTTTAAACCGGTTGTGAAAAAATGCCAACCTTATTAAAGCTATCCCGAACTTTCAATATTAATTTTCGTAGACCATTTCCATAAACCATTAGATTTTTAATAATAATAGTACATTTCCTTCTCTTTCATCTATAGTACAAAGTTGATACTCGTACCTTCGAGTAAGTAAATAAGTAGTTATAGTATAGTAGTATGCAGAAGGTCTCGCTCTTTTATAACAATAAATTTGTTTTTATAAATAGGTAACAATTAATAGGTAATAATACAATTTGAATATTTTAAGTAAGAAACATTTTAGGAAATAATACTTAAAACGGATTTTATTTGCAATGATTTCTGTGTGAGGGTGCGTGCGTGAGCGCGTGCGCGTGCGTAGTGCGTACGTGTGTATGAGCATGGGTGGATGGGAGCATGGGTGGAGACATCCTCCCCAGATCAGACCAACCGATCTGGCGGGGTAGCTACCCTTTTCCTTGGCAATATCATTCGCCAAAAAAGGTTTTATTAAAAATTGTAGACTGTTATAGTTTCTGTCACCTCAAAACTGATTTTCTCAATCCAGTTCGTATTACATCTTTTGAATTCATAATAGTTCGCAGGTTAGCTTTGTTTTATTATGTAGGTGAATAGATTGTTTGCCAAATTGACAACACGGTAACGCGGTTTTAGTGTTTTTTTAACAGTCGACTTTAAGAGTCATAGCTTAGGTTTATAAGCATTCTTAAGATAGAATGTATGATCTATAGTTTTCTAAATGTTAATAATTTGCGAATTCAATACAATAGTTTAATTTATTTAGGTTCACTGTATGGTTTGAAATGAATTACTTTTAATTGATGTTGATGTACTCGCTTTGGAATGCAATACATTATAGCGGATTATGTCAAAGCTACATATACTTTGTTGATAAGATCAGCTGCAGCTATGCAGTGTCTTAAGGTTTTGAAGGCCCAATTTATCCTAGACTTGACCGGAACGCATATATGTGAACCAACACAAGCGCGTGAACATTAAAACTTTTATAATTAATAATATCTAACTGAAAAGTTACATTAAACTTGTATCTGGTGCAGTTCAATTATCATTATTTACTTTACAAACACGCTGGGGACATTACGTGGGAAGTCGTTATTAGACTGGGATCCCCGATCATTGCATTATCCGGACCTAACTTCCTTTGCTCGCAAATCCCCGTTTCCCCTACAGCGGCCAAATCCCCGTTTCCCCTACAGCGGCATGTACTTTTTATAATTTATGACCTTTAGCCTTGCTATCTATATAAACAAAAAATTAATGTTTGTTTGTTCAAAATATTAAATCTTAGAAAATTCTATGACATTTTGACAAATCGTTGCATTCGAATGGGCAATTGTTTTTATATACCTATTTTATTTCATAAAGTGACAAGACGAGCAAAACGTTCACCTGATGGTAAGTGCAACGTTTGACCATAACAAATGCCGTGTCCCCCCGAGACATCAGTTTTGAAGCCTCATATGCACAGTGATAACACTAGCTTAGCAAGACCTATTAACAGACCTATTAACTTTAAATTTGGCATACATTTTCCTTTCCCAACATAGACAGACACCCACTAGGAACAGATATAACGAACATTTACTCCTAAATGAGTAAACGGACCACGAAATGTGAAAAGAATTTAAACAATAATCATTAAATTATATTTGTTTAAAACGTTTACTTAACTTAAAAAAGTTTTATCTTTATATTTGAAAAGATTTTATACCAACAGTAATTTTAAATATTACACGACAAAAAAACTTTTGCTTAATAAACGCGTTCTTCTTTTCCATACTTAAAATTCACTAGTGTAACGACGTTGGCCTATTTATTTAATGACATTTTCTTAAATGATTTATTCAATTCTTACCTCTTAATCACTGGGAATGACCTAAATAGCTCAGTACCACCTCCCACGTACCTTACGCGTTGAGTCATGGGTGGCAATGGTCAGGTCAATCTGCCTGACCCACTTAATCACCAATGATCCGGTGTCGTGTGTCAAGTGTTTAACTGTAAACATTATGTCAAGCATGGATTGTTTCTTTTTTGCCCGACTACGGCGGCGCAAAAAGGAAAATTCACATCAGACGTGGCAGAAATGGTAAAGTAACAACTTAAGTATAAATATCCTACTGATGAGCAGATCCTGCAGCAGATACTGGTGGTAGGATTCCTTTGCAGAAATCCGTCCAGGTAGGTACGACCCCAGGGCCAGTTATTCTGCCGTGAAGTAGTAGTGTGCAAACATTACTGTGTTTCGGTTTGAAGGTGAGCCGAACTGTGACACTGTGAGCTAGCGTAATCACTTAGACTGAGACAGACTTAAGAATTTATGTCTCAGGGTGATGGGCGCAGTGTGGTGTCACACAGAAATTTTCTGGATGACACAGCATTTGGTATGGGCAGACGTAGCACTTACCGGATACGGTAGATCAGGTCGATGTTTTGCTCGTTTCATCACTTTATCGAATAAAAAAATTCAGTCAGTCATTTTTTGCAAGGGTTTTGGAGCCAGTAAGAGTCCGTCACGTTCCAGTAAGGGTTGGCGGCCTACACATGTTGTCGAAATATTCCTTATTTCTTAGTCATGCAGATGTCACGATGTTTTCCTTCACAGTCGAGCACAAGGTAATTCCGCGATTAAAATTTCAGTTAACAATTATAGTGGTGCCGGCACCGGAGATCGAACACTCGCGTACAATAAATTGTAAGGCGAGCGCCCGGTCACTGAGCTATAATATATTTTGTGAATTCTTTTATTATGGAACATGGTGGCGAAATCTTATCCTATTTACAGAAACAGAGCGAAAATGGTAGGACCTCGAAGACCTTTAAAGGTGGTAATCATTCCTAATCCGTTTGTGACCTGACCCAATGTTTTATTATTGGAACATATGTGCTTCGCACATACTATTTGTTGCAGATGTCCGCATTACAGATCGAAAATCTATTGAATTTATATGGTTAAAATATTAATGATATTTTTTTTTAAAAAAAAGAATGCCCTACACTTTGATTTCTATTGTACTATGGATGTGTTTACAGACATAAATTGCACATACTACAAGTTATTCATACTTGTTGCGTGTGGGAATCGAAACCAACTCTCGTAGCGCACAAACCAATCTCTTAGGAACAGCGCCAATCGAGCCGGAGCCTACGTTTGTGCAAAACACAAATTATTTGTTTTCGAGTCTAGTGGTGTTGTGCAAGTGAAAATATATTTCTGTAAAATGCACCCACCATACAGGAAAAATCCTAAAGTGATTTGTGTGTGTTAATTGTTGTGTTTTTTTAAAGAAAATGTAACTCACTGAATCGTATTTAATATCATATTGATAAATACGTGTAAATGTAAATGTAAATAAGATCCATCTTGTTATACTACATCAACGTTTAAAGACGTTTTTGAATTTTACTGCGTCACAGTATTTGTTTTATGTATAGCACTACTGTTTTTTTCCAGCCGTCTACGGAGAACCAGTTGTTTCACGTGCAGCACATCAATGCGAAGTTCAGGCAGGAGTTCAGGCATCTTCGTTTTCTGTGGGACGAAGCAGGCCAGACAATCGAGTACGCGTTGTACTTCCGAAACGATTCCGCAGGCTATTGGCAGGTGTTCGATGGACAGAACGGTATACTTTTCTGATTAATATTCTTATTGAAGTGAAACTTCTCTGGGCACGATGAGAGTTAAACGTCTCACTGTAAAACATTCTAAAATAAAACGTTTCTGACGCAAAAAGGACGGAAAAAAGGGTAATTGGCCGGGTCTCTCTCTGCTCTTATTATATACTTAGGATTTAGGTCGCCAAAGAAGTTTCACTTCTATCACGTGCTCTTTTTTTAGTAAAAGTATATCTAAGAATATTTTACATTAATTGAGAGAATAATGGAGCACGGAAGTTAGACACTTTCCTGCTCTATTATTCTTGTTTCAAAGTTGCTTCTGTGCAAGTAATCCAAATTCACATGACTTCAAAACCTCAATGTTTTTAAAAGATGCAGTTGATAAGAGGCCTAGTTGTCAGAGTACCTGACTGCTACGGCGCGGGTTCCAATTCCAGCCAGAGTCAACATTGTGTAAAAACACGAATTGTTTATTTTCGGGTCTGGTTGTGTTGTAATTGTCTCTGTCTTTGACACTGCATCCTAGCTTTCCTCCGATTTTATAGCATGAGCATTACATCGGGCGCGAGTGAGTGCCTGCGCGGCCACTTGTGACACTATGATATCTCCTGCGCAGTAGACAGCTTTAGATATTATTGGGAAGTTGTCGCTGTGGTTTAAATCGGCCATTTCCTTCACCGCCGAGCATGTAGTAAATCAGCTCTTTAAATTTCGACTAATAACTTTGGTGGTGCCGGCAGAGAATATCGAAGACCGATTGTTCGATTAATATATTAAACGCGAGTAAGTAAGGGCGAAACTGTAGTATTATGTCTCGGAGTTATTAGTAATCGATTATTTCAAACTTCATTACGGCAATACATGTGTGGGGGACATTCTTATAAATCTCGCGGGCTTTTCTATTAGGTTATCTGTAATACATATTCAATTTAAACTATCCAGGGTTTGATTGCCGAAACTTTAAGTATGAATACCAGGAGTGACGATCAATGTAAAATATCTAAAAAAATTGTATCATTTAATTTAAAAAAAAAATTGTTTATATAATCATTAAATAAACTAAATATTTTCCAAATGTTGACTCCGGTTGTGTTTAGAAGACAGGACTCGTTGTTGACAAATTGTGGCGTTAGATCAATTAATACAAGCAATCTTCCGTTTGACCGACAAATTAATTACCATTCTATTAGTTATTTATTATCTATTTCCTCCGTACTTGTTGTGAATTAAGAGAATTATTTTATTATTTTATTTGAACTATTTATAGGTACGTTAACGACTCGCTCAAGCTACCAACAGTTCAGCGGTACCGTGCAAGTACTGAAGGCAGTAAACGACCATTTACTTTTGAATTTCTGTCAAGAAGGCACAGCCACAACACCGGCTCAGCTTTACTCCGTACTGTTTTCCCGAGATCCAGGCACAATGCCGCGTTGGGAGATCGATGCGGTCCATACTTTACTTCAGAACAAGAAACTGTCAGTTGCTTCGCGAAGAATGGTTTGTGGGAATAGCGCTGATAGGCCATATAGTATGTTGTTCTCGATCTTCACATGTTTATTGGCATATGCAATTAACTTGTCATAATTTTGAACTACTCATAAAGATTAAAACAAATGAAGACACGAAAGATTCACTTAAATTACAGATAACAATTCACGCATTACTTTCTGTATTGTTACGAAATTTAGTTAATTTTGGATTGAAATACAATCAATGGTTGCAACTTAATTAAACAAATAAACACGATTATTAAAAACATTCTACAATCGGCGCGCCAGCAGTGCATTTTTTGAGTCCGTCCTTTTCATTCGAAATAAATTAGGTTACTTATATGTTACGAAAGTACGAGAAACTCTGTTCTCCAGTTTTCTACGAATTTAACTACTCCTATTTTATCACTTCAATGAAACATTACTTGAAATAACAAAGACTTATCTACACAAAACTTTAAAGTTTAGTTTAGTTTGAAATTTTTAAACTTTTAAATGTATATTTCTAAATAAATAGTACCTAAATAATAGTACATTTGTAGAAAATTGGATGGTAACCAAGTTTGGGTAAGGTTACGTTGATGAACTTGTTTAACTACAAATGTCGTTGATTACAGATTTATATGTAAATGTACTCCTTCTTTTTGTTACAGTTGAACAATTTAATTAAACATCTGTTCTAATTTTACGGGTAATATTAAGATGATTTTAATTAACAATGTTAAGTGAAGTACATACATACAACTATGAAAATAATTCACGCTACTGATAGTATTGTATTTATGTTACAGAGATTATTTAAGACATTACCAAAGACTTTTTTATAATTTTAAATAGCAATAAATATATATATATCAGTGTAATACGTTAATCAATATTTAAAAAATATTTATTTCAAATATCTTAATAAACGATGAAACAGAAATAAATATTATTTAATGTTAACAAGTGATTTTTTTTTGATTCTGTACCACAAAAGGAAAACTGATTCCTAGTAAGGATTACTCAGATGTGTGTCTGTCTGTCACTGCCAATTTCCTTCGAAATCATGCGACGTAGAAATAAAACGAAAATAAAAAACAAATTGGCACAGCGCTTATTTACTCACATATTAGACCAGTTAAAGACTTAAAAATATTCTTATTCTTAAGTCTTCTATTTATAATATGAAAGAGAGGGCAAATGAGGTTTCTCGATTTTAATTTACATATCATGTGGCATATCATTAGCTTATGAAGATGATTCTTTATGATTTAAATAGCATGCTATTTAAAAATACATGTAATCATTAATTTTATATATGATGCTATTTAAATTATTCATTAAAATAATTTCAACAATTGTTTTCTGTTTCTAAAAGAAACGGTTCCCCACAGTAATATTTGGTGCTGTTATGGGTGCAAATTACAGACATACATTTCACATACACAACAAAACCAGACCCGAAAACCATCAATTTGTGATTTGCACAAATGTTGGCTCCGGCTGGAATTCGAACCCACGACCCGCGGCGTAGAAGTCAGGTACATTAACACGTTACTTTAATATGAAAATTATAATGATAATCCTGGGTCTTGCAGATTCTTAGAAATTAATTTTGCAATTCCATTATTGCACTGCGATCATGCAACTAAAAAAAGATAGTTTGAAACCAGCGAATAAAAAAAGTGTGTGCGAGTTGAACTCGTACTTGAATGAATTTTTGTAATGAAGTAGTTTTTGTAGTGTAAACAAGAGGTTCATAATGATTTTGTTTATAAGATTTTTGGTTTGTGCCTACTTACTCCATACAGATTTGCTTATGTCATCAATATGTCAATATTTTTTTTATATTTAATCATTTATAAGTTTCAATCGTATAATAGTTCAGACCCGCCATTAGCTATAGTTTGTCGTGAACATTTACTATCGTTTAAGCTTTTATAAGTATGGTGAATCAGAATTTTAGTAACGTTTTTATGAATGAGCTACTACTAAATACTTTAAGTTTCGATGGGTCTGTTACTATGGACCGATTACTCGCGGGCCTTCTGCTCGCGAGTCTCTTCCGACGAAGTTGTTAAAGCCGTCGGGCTAACAACATTACACACATACAAAAAAAAAACTATAGACTGCCAAGAGTGACGATACAGAAAGTCCTCTTTACTTAGCAGAATTATGTTTCCAGCATAAGTGGTATCTTTACGGGCTAATGAAGATGACTGATGACCCAAATTCATATTGGCTGGCCAAGTGATTTAGACATTTAGAAGTAAGTTTTCCAATGGTACTAGTTTCGCGACATACGTTATGTAATACTGATGGACAAATCAAAAGAATTTAAAATAGGTCAATTCTTAATGCCGTCGTAGCTCCGGGGGACAAGCCTTAACGCGGGTGACCTGGGTTCGATCTCCAGTCCAGCACAACTAATTTGCGCCAACACTAAATTGCCAATTGCAATCATCATTTCAGCCTATTACTAGTCCACTGCTGACCATAGGCCTCCCCCATAGATTGCCACAAAAGTCTGTAGCTATCGATTTGCGGGGATTTCGCTATAATTGCGACGTTTGGCCGGCTGGTTGGCAACCGCAGTTTATTTATTAAGATCTTACAAGAAGATGCTGCTCCCGACTTTTACGACACCCACTTGATGAGATGGGGGGGTAGATTCTCTTAAGCCACCACCACACGGCAATTATAAACGCTAATTTACAATATGAACGGCGGTGAAGGTTTATTGTCTGACAAATAAAAACCGAACAAATCGTGAGAATTAACGTCTACCAAATGGCACAGACGGACTCTTCTCGGCTAAACTCCCTCTCAAAAATGGCAACAATCTTATGTCGAGCGGTGGGACGTTTCGAGGCCGATACTCTCTAATATTAGTAAACCATGTCTTGTTTCAAATTTTGGCTTTTTGTAAAGCGTGGCGAAGAAAATTAATCTATAATTTTCGCAAATGGAAATAGAAAGTGAAATATTACAACTTCGAATAATATTATCCATGCCATCATACGGCTTCTTGAATTTCGTCCATGAAATCCTATTAAGAGCTTGGAAGTCGTTCAAAAGATATTACTAAAATAAGAAGATGTTTGCTAATATTATTATTGTATTAATGAAATAGATGTGAAACTAGAAAAATATAGATAAAATAGTAGCAGCAATCAAATGTCCCAATGCTGGGAACAGGACTATTGTAATTTTTAGAGACGATTTTCGAGCCGTGAAGAGTTTGCCACTCTCCTCTAGCGCCGCATGGCGAACTTCACATATTCTCGTTATTTTTAATTATTTAGTCATTCTTCTCGGTGTTTTTCTAAACCGCCGATAACGCGGTAAATTAGCAAAAAAGATTGAAATTAACAATTTTAGTTGAAGAGGCACTGGGAGACGAACCCAGGTGAAAGGGTCTACACTTTTTTTATATTTTTTTTATTTGTGTCTGCATTTAATAACATATAATAACAGAATTATTATAAAAAGACGTTAACTGAGTCTAGTACATTTATTATGTGTCTTTGATTTCAACTAGATATCGCGGAAAAAATTACAAATATTTGTGATCCGATTAAGTAAACGGCATGAAGGTTGCTGAATGAATAAAGATAATAACAGAATTATTATAAAAAGACGTTAACTGAGTCTAGTACATTTATTATGTGTCTTTGATTTCAACTAGATATCGCGGAAAAAATTACAAATATTTGTGATCCGATTAAGTAAACGGCATGAAGGTTGCTGAATGAATAAAGAAATTTGTACTTTATTTCATAGCAATAAAGTTGTTTTGTTGTAGCATACCCAATGCAGACGGCTCAGCAGATGACGTCACAATCCTGTGGATTGAGATTTCAGGGAGACAGGGAGGCCTGATAGGTACGAAAGTGGGCTTCTTTGTACGTACCTTACCTTTGCATTTGAATCGGTTGCGATAGTTATATTTTGTTTATCAATCCATTTAAGAGAGTACATGTAGTTAAAAAATAACACCTTTGATACTCTATTCAGGCGTTTTTAATTTATGGATAATAATCTTCGATTTTGCATGCCGACAATATGCTAAACCCTTATGTTAACATTATTTACGTTGGTAGCTTTTAAAAATGAGATGTTATTATTTCGTGATAACATTCATTAAATTATAATTTAGTTCATATTAGTTACATAGTACGTATAAAAAATTGTATTCAAAAAAATTATGCATTGTAACAATATTACATTATAGTTATGAACTGCCTTATTTGCAGTCTCCGGGCATCAATTTAACGATTTCATGCGGGTTTGAATAAATTATATTATCATCATCGTCAAATGTCAGGCCAAAGATGTTTTTGACGTTAGCAATCTTCTCCAAAGCGTGATTAGTTTTATTTGCCAGGTAAATGGCATGCTGTCCACAGAAATAAGCCACTCCCACACTATTAACCTCTATGCACCGAAAATGATTAGCACCTGTTAGTAAAATGCGATCCGTTGTACCGTTTTTAATTAAGTACAAGCCGGTTTTATTTGTTATAAAACTATCCTCGTGACCATCCACCGCATACTGATATATTTTTTCGTAAATATGCTTCTGTCGGACAACCTTCATATGGGATTCTTCATTAATACATTTATATAAACGTTGGTGAGGATAGCTAATAAAGTGGAGTTCTTTCTTAAAGAACATATCCCAAATGTTGAAGTCGTCGACTATTTTTTTCGTATCATTGCCTTCTTCAAGTGATTCTTCGTATATACCGAGGCTGCCTCCAAAGTAAATTTTGTTATTTTTATGGTCCATTGCTATAGCAAAACCATTTTCAATATTTTCTTTCACTTTGTGTGTAAGTTGTCCGTTTTCAATATATCCAATATTAAAATGATCTTCTTCATCTTTACCAATGTTGTAGCTGAAGTAAACTCTGTGACGATGTTTATCGTAAGACAATTGGTATGGGCGATCGATGTTTTTAGCTAAAACTTCTTTCCTGTAATATTTACTTTTTATATGGAATCCATCACAGTTCTCGCTCTTTGCATGGTTGGAATAAATATAAACGATAATACACAATATTATTAGTATCCGCATTTTGAAGCAGTCTTCTATTAACTGCTGTTTTTCAGACGACTATCAAGATGTAAATTCACGAACGTTCTAACTTATAGCCGTGTCACATTTCAAAGACTGATTCATACAATCTGGATGTAATTAATAAGGATCGATTTAGTGGGCGTATATTCATCATTAGATACGCGATAAACGGTTTAAAACGTACCAAGGTTAATTTCCATCGTGTGTAATAACCCACATTTGCATCTAGGGGTCTACGCATGTGATCAGACGGCCAGCTCTCAGCGTAGCTACGAGAATCTGTATTTCTTAAGCCATTAACGGCCAAAGAAAAACTGCCATTATTTTTTTGATAATTCTATATTTTTAAATAAAATACGCATCTAATAATAAAAAAAACACAAAAAAATAAGCTAGCACTATGAACATTTTCGAAACATTGTTTCTTAATACATAACGTTTTGTAGCATACTGCACATCACAACTGTTTAGCTAGCTTTTGAGGGTAGTGACCAATACGATAGTACTGCTGGCTTGGCACCAAGTAAGCAGTTGGACATACAATTGGGGTTACACATACAATAGGGTTGGTTTGTCTCAAGCAGTGGCGAGTTATAAATCGACGACATTGTAGTTGATCTAACTTAGTTTCATTAGTTAGTAGACGCAAACGCCAAGCATTAGCTACTGACAAATTCAGCAGAACTTGTACCACAGTAGACAGTAGATTTACAAAGGCATAACAGTACTCATCGGAACTTGTAATCATCCAATTTTTATACCCGAATCTCACAGGATGGACTGTTTTGCGGGATAAAGCCCCATCGATTCATCTATAAATAAATATTTATGAAATACTTCCTACTGCAAAAACTTTTTCATTAGGATGTCTGCATGAGGTCTTATTTTGAGCATCATGTCTGTTGTTTCAGCAGCAGTAGCATTATTGCGAATATTAAGATATTTCTTGATTTCAAAATATCTGTCTCTCAACATAGCCTTTGTGCTTGTACAAACATTGCATTTTTCATCCAGAGACCAGCATAAACGTTCTCACTCTAACCACTATGACGCGTTGGTCAATTTCTGTGTTTGTGCTAATACTTATAATGTGTCTCCTAGTAGCCAACCAAAAATAAGTTCCCATGAACGAAATCGGCCAAAACCGGGTTTCACGGTATCATAAGCCCGTAGAGTAGTCACAAAATTTAGAATAAGAAGAGATATGTATTTAATAGTAATAAAAATAGTAAATATAAATAGTAATTTATAGCGTTAATGTCGATTGCTGGGGTTTGTAATTTACAAAAAACCTATACACTTTAATAAACTAAATAAATCTAATCACAACGCAAACGGTCGTTTTTATTATGCGTTCTTAATTTCGGAGCCGACTGTTTACTCTGTTTGGGATGGTCGCAATGAAATGAACAAATAAAATCTACCATGGTCTCTTGAAATTATTTTAAATAATTTATAGTAGGTGTATGAAAAGGATACCTTTTTTTGTATAAAAAGATGTCAAGTCTGAGGTTAACTTTAACCTCGCATCAAGGCAAAACGTACTAGGATATTAGCACACAGGAGAGATGTATTTTAACGGGAAGTAAAGGAGAGACTGGTAATCTGTCTCGCTTTTCATTGAAAGAGGGTGGCACTCTACACAACTTTACCCCATCCCTCGGTTTAATCATATCCTCCCTGCGCTTGCAATTGAACCCCACTACATTGGAGCGAGACAGTCTGTTGCCTACGTCATCAATTGAGTATATAAATCAATATTAATGTAATTCATGTTAAAATTTTTAGAAAGTTAACTTATTATTTAAAATGAATAAATGCTTTTATTAATTTAATTAAACAGAAAATCAGTTGAACAAATGAAATTCATTATCAGCCCGCATTTTCTATAGACAGCATTTTTTTCACTATATATTATAATATTGGCAAAAACATATTATTCGATTTTACGTAACAAAATTTGTTTATGGATAAGCTGATGTTTGAATTGATTCTTGGACTGCCACGCCTGCCTGGATCTGAAATCCATAAGTACTTAAATACTTCTATCGCTCATTTACTTGAGTTCTTAATTCGGCATACGTGGACTGGTCAAGAAACAACATTTCATATGAAAAGTCGACGTCGTGAAATCGTCAACAGAGGTCGTTTTCACTAGGGACGCATAAGTAATAGGAAATGTTCGCTGCTAGGGGTTATACAATGGGGTGGCAATGGAATATCATGGGAGAGTCGGGTTGTACCGATTACTTCTAATTTTTGCGTTCCTAGTATTTTGTTCGATCTGTGAAATATTTTTGCTATTCGAAACTTGTCAGGAGAGGATTATATAATTACTAAAAGAAAAATCGTCTTACTTAAATAGTACTGTAATTGAAAATCGGAGTACAACCATAAAAACTTATACTAATTATAAATAATATTACATGACTTTAGTGCTCAGATGTGGGTTATTAGAGTTAAACTTCACAAGCGCCTGTCGAAGATACTGTGACAGTGCCTCTAACGTAAGTAACGCCGTCTTTGCAATCACATGCATCCTGAAATTAAGAAAAAAATATTCTCTTTAATCACGCAGATCTGTTCATGCTTTGGCACTTTCAGAATGTTCCATGTTATATAAAAGTCTCAAGACATTCTTATATATATATATACAGTTTCTTTAACACTTTTTCACAGCATCTATTGAGATAACGCAAAAAGAAATACAGAAATAACAATGCAAATGAAGTAAATAACTTGCAAATAATCAACAAAAAAATTAACCCTATTACTATCTGACATTACAATCATCACTAGTTTCATTTGAATTCTAGTAATTTACTCCAACCGAACTGCGTTTCTAATTGCATTTAACGTATGCTAATGTATTTTATAAAACATTTGTAGGTGAGTTTTTGCCAGAGATATAAAGTTTTATTTATAGGAGAAAGTGACCGAGACGAGCAAAACGTTCACCTGATGGTAAGTGCAATAACGGTCCATAATAAAATACTGTGTCATACAGAATATTTCTGTGTGGCACCTAATTGCGCCCGTCACCCTGAGACATCAGTTCTAAAGTCTCATATGCCCACTAATTACACTAGGTTTCAGCGCCCTTTAGACCGAAACACAGTAATTTTTGCACATTACTACTTGACGGCAGAATAACTGGTACTGCAGAGGTACCTACCACCAGTGAAAGTAACGTAGATACTATCCTAGAGGCTTAACCATTAACGGTTGTGTTATCTAAATGCGAATATAGAAAGAATTTTCAGATACCATGTTACATTTTAAAGTACTTTACCCAAATAATGGATTTTCAATCATGGATTTCAATGAACTCGAAAACGGAATACTTCATTAAATCCGATTTCGACCAAAGATATCAAATAACTGTATAATAACAGTCTTATACTTTAATAGTTCTGGTATGCGAAATATCTCAATATTATACGTAAGCACAATTTACACAATTATAATTATCGATGAAGTCCTATTGGTCAATTTCAGAAGCTTTCTTTTGCGTATAACTAGGTCTAATTTTAAATTATAGTTTATTACCGTGCACACACGGGTCCTCACCTTACCGTATTCGATTGCAGTTTCGCAGTTTGACTAATTGCAGAACTGCTAGTTACAGTAAAAGAGACACATATATAATCACAATATAGACGACAAAATCAACAAATTTTAGCTATTTGATTTTGCTAACTCTGATCAACGTAGTTGACATAAATAAATCATTACGTATAGCAACGCCTGCGTACATTTTACATGTGTTACATGTTAATAGATTTTCATCCTATTACAACGAAACCCGCTAAGTTATATCTTTTAAGTATCGCGCCAGAGCAAAAATAGCATGAACTTTTTGTCACGCTGTTAGTAATAGGTTCTTCACACATCTGTATTACTTGTAAAATAAATTTCAAGAGACTATAACTTTATGTCGCATGTATTTAATTGCCACGTCTGTGAATTATCGATCGGACATTAGTCGATATTTTACGCTGTCATCTATCAGAAACTGGGATAATGTAACGAAAATATCTACACTCGATAAACCTTAAAGACCCAGACCGGTGCCAGGGGAGTTGGTCAATAACCCAGATTTATGATGTAAGTTATAAGACACTGCGGGGAATGACGTGCTCGTCAGATATTTAATAAAAAGGGTAAATTCCAGAAATAACTAAATAGTTCAAGCCACCCTTGCAAAATCGGTTATAGAGAGCAGAGGAGCAGCAAAGTGCGAGGTGTTTTGTACTGTGATTGCTAGTTCGACTGCTTATCACAGTTGCAGTTATAATGCATACTCTTTATAGAGACATTACAGAATAAATTTGCTAACCGAATAGATAAAGATAGATATACTGGTGGTAGGATTCCTATGCAGGAATAAGTCTAGGTAGGTACCACCCCAGGGCCAGTTATTCTGCCGTGAAGCAGTAGTGTGCAAGCATTACTGTGTTTCGGTTTGAAGGGCACTGTCAGCTAGCGTAATCACTGGGCATTTGTGACTTAAGTACTGATGTCTCAGGGTGATGGGCGCAGTGTGCCACACAGAAATATTCTGGGTGACACAGCATTTGTTGTGGGCGGACGTTGCACTTACCATCAGGTGAACGTTTTGATCGTTTCGTCACTTTATACAATAAAAAAAAAAAGATATATTTACTATTTGCAAAACACTTTTGTTGATGATTTAACATACCTTTATTGACGATAGTTATTCAATCTCTTATGCCCATTAATTACACTGGCTATCGGTGTCCTTCAGACAGAAACACAGTAATGTTTGCACATTACAACTTGACGGCAGAATAACTGGCACTGCAGTGGTACCTAACGAGACGCATTCCTGCATAGGAATCCTACCATCAGTAAAAATATTTATAATATGCTCTATAATTTTTAAAATCTAAATTCAGGTATTATACACATTTCAAATACTTACAAAAATATCTTCGCTGGATGCGCATGCTGGGTTCTGTTCATAAAATTGTACTTTTTGCAAATTATGTTTTATTATCTCCTCAGAAGTTCTTCTATCATCGTCAGTGGTCGCTAATTTTGCAACCAAGCCTTTGTGATGCTTTTTCACTATTAAATTGTCAGAATTAACATTTTCCATAATAACTGGACTACCAAAAATAGCGTTATCTAGATATGCACAGTAACTGTCTTCTCTGCCTATTTGTCCACAACTTTGGCGAATTGTATTATTATTAATTTTTATATCAATGGCGGTGCGATCATAGTTTTTGCACACATTATTCCGAGATTTTTTTTTATAATTTTCTCCGAGATAGTTTTGGTACAACGCATCGGTGTTAGTTCTTAATTTGTTTTTGGGCTTACGAAGTCTACGTATTTTGATATAGATATTAGTTAAATATTGAAATTTTAGCAAATAAGTCATAACCTCTTTTGCGCTAGCCCAACCACTCTTTTTCTGTTGTACGTGTTTCAGACAGACGTGTCTGAGGTTTGAGGTCCCGTAAGAATTATAAACTGAAATATTATAAAATTTAAATTATATACATGATAAATGTTTACCATAGTTAAAGTATATTTATTGCATGGAATGAATGGAAATTAAAAGTCCTCATTTATCCATCATTATCAAAATTTAGTACAAATTTCCAATTGCCAGAGTTCTTATTTACAAAAAAGTTATTTTGCAATATATAAGCAAATGACGTTTGTTTAGATATTTAAGAGTAGTTTTCGTAAATAAGAATAGAATACCGTTTTTAACACTGCATGAGCAGGGTGTGAGCAGCGGCGAGTGCTCCGCCATGCGACTAGAGGGGGCGCTGCGTGTCCGGCAGAAATTATTGCTGTTCCATGTGGTATCGGTGTACGGAATCGAATCTTCTATGGACTCCGCTTCAACCCATTTTGACGACTCTCTTAGTGAGAAGAATGTCAATGTTACAATCGCCTAGAATTATATTAATAATATATATTTTATGTATAGTTCCAGGATTGAAATAGGTTTTCTCCGATAAATGTATGTTTAAAATTGTCTGCATAATGATCTACAATTACATATTGATTAATAATTTCAAAAGTCTAACATTATACATTAATGAATATTATACATGGAATAAAAACCTGTGATCATGGGTGCTGTAAAGCGCTCAAATTTTTTGATGTGATGATGATGTTCTCCTAGCCGATTTCGACCACGGCGACAACTTCCGACTACAGTCGAGAGCTATCAACTGCGCAGGAGATATTATAGTGCCACAAGTGTACGCGCAAACACAGAGGCACTCACTCGTCCCAACCTACCCGCGCCCGATGTAACGCTGTTGCGATAAGGTATATCTATATTATATAGATAATCTATCTATATTATATAGATATAATCTATCTATATTATATAGATATAATATATATATATATATATATGATATATAGGCTAGAATGCAGTGTCAGAAACACGGTGACAATCACAACACAACCAGACCCGAAAACCAACAATTTATGTTTTAGCACAAATGGTGGCTCCGGCTGGGATTCGAACCCAGAAGCCGCGGCTTAGAAGTCAGGTACTCTGACCACTAGGCGCGCGATCGTCGAATCTAGTCTTCATCAAAGCGCTCAAAACGACGTGTATTAAATAGTGGTAGGATTCCTATGCAGGAAGCCATCTAGGTAGGTACCACCCTAGGGCCAGTTATACTGCCATTAAGCAGTAGTGTGCAAACATTAATGTGTTTCGGTTTGAAGGGCACTGAGAGCTAGCGTAATGACTTAGACGCATAGTTGCCTTAAAAACTGATGTCTCAGGGTGACGGGCGCAGTGTGGTGTCACACAGTAATGTTCTAGGCGACACAACATTTGTTATGGGCAGACGTTGCACTTGCCATCATGTGAACGTTTTGCTCGTTTTGTCACTTTTAGAAATAAAAAAAAAGTAAAAATTAAACAAGATTGCAGTAATTTGAATTAGAATGTAAATCTAGAAATCGTTTCTACAGAATGTGTCAGCCATTTAACAAATATGAAACCATTAGTGTATCTAGTCTTCATCATAGCCCAAATGAAAATAAATGTGTATATTTAAGAACGAACCATAGTAAAGCACGCAGCAGAGCATAGTGTTGCGCACAATGGGAAACCGTAGCGCTGCGCGATGGCGCCGCCCAGCGCAGGGCCCAGCACCTCACCTAACGAGTAGCAGCAAGACCACACGCCTGCCACCGCGCTGTATGTTGCTAACGCTTCTGGACAGCCGCCTTCGTATCTGTTAAATAGTGATATAAGATAAGTGATGAAGATCTCATGGGCTTAGTGTTATTGATGGCGATTCAAACCGAGGTTTTTTTTATTGGATAAAGTGTGATGTAAGATAAGTGATGAAGATCTCATGGGCTTAGTGTTATCGATGGCGATTCAAACTGAGTTTTTTTTATTGGATAAAGTGATGAAATTAGTAAAACGTTAACCTGAGGTAAGTGCAAAGTCTGCCCGTAACAAATGTTGTGTAACTCAAAACAATTCTGTGTGACACCACACTGCGCCCGTCACCCTGAGACATCAGTTCTTAAGTCTCATATGCCAAGTAATTACGCTAGCCTTTAGATTAGCCTTTAGACCGAAACACAGTAATGTTTGCACACTACTGCTTGACCTTTGGTAGCTCAGGGGCCGGGTGCTCGCCTTTAATTTCATATTACGCCAGTAACCTGGGTTTGATCCCCGATGCCAGCACCTCTAAAATTGTTTTACAATTTTAAGTGCTGATTTACCTTTAGCTTACCGCTTTAAAAGGAAAACATCGTGAGGAAACCTGCATATCCGAGGAATAGAAATATTTCGAGGACACAACTTTTACTGCTTGAGGGCAGCAAACTTTACGATCATTAAGCAAGTGATAATGACAAACCTTTTAATCTTGGGAAAGACCTATTTTAAGTAATTGACTCTTTGTCGCCTTTGTGGAAGCAGTGGACTACTGCATCACGGCAAAAACTGCCCCCTTATTAAGTCTCATATATGAGACTTAATAACCAAGTATTAGTATAAAAGAGCCGTGGTAGCTCAGGGGCTTGGCGCTCGCTTTTAATTTCATAGTACGCGAGTGACCTGGGTTCGATTCCCGGTGCCGGCACCACTAAAATTGTTAATTGCAATTTTAAGTGCTGACTTACCACGTGCTCGGCGGTGAAGGAAAACAAAAAAGTCTGAGAAATTAAAAATATTTCGAAGACATGTGAAGTCGGCCAACCCACCCGTATTGGAGCAGCGTGGCGGATTCTTCCTAGCTCCAAAACCTTCTCAGAAATGAGAGGAGGCCTGTGCTCAGTAGTGGGACATTTATAGGCTGAAACTTTACTTTTTACTTTTAACCAAGTAATTACGCTAGCTATCAGTGTCCCTCAGACCGAAACTCGGTAACGTGACAAACGTTTAAAACTTGGGAGGCCTTGTTTAAATAATTTACTGTTTGTCGGCTCTGTGGAAATAGTGGCTAAGCGATTGGCTTCTGAATAACGGGCCGCGGGTTCGATTCCTGCACTTACCAAATATAAGTATGTAGTTCCGGGTGTGGGTGTTGGTACATGAGGAATTTATGTTTGTAAAACGCACAAACGAATTAGAAAAAAATCTTGTATGGGGAAATGTTTTCTTTATAAACAAATCGCAAGAATCGGTCTTCTATTATCGTTATCAGGTCGATGACAATTATTGCCAACGAAGATGATTGGCTGATTCTCTGATTTCGATCCAATTCGGAAAAATTGAGAGAAATTTTAGATTTTTAAAATGTTGGTATATAACGAAAATACAGATATAAAATTATCTCATATTTATATTTTTTAATTGCATCCATAAATATCGGAGATAAAGGTCCCCAAAGTTTTTGTTGACGATTGTAATGAATTTTCGTCCAATGGTTATGACTATTCTGGATGTTTTGTGAAATAAAATACTACTTTTTCTCTATTGTTTATGGAAATTTTGTCTTCGTTCTTGGTCTTACATAATCAAACAATAAATTCTAAAAGATCTTTACAAAATCAGTTTCTGTCACAAAAGCATATTCATCAACATTAGGTGTTTTCTAAACAAACATTAAAACTTAGCAACTACTGATCTATATTTCTCTTCAGTCTCTTATTACTTTTTACTTTTAATATTTTAAGCTCGTTTAAATCAAAAAATATGTTCCAATTTTTAGGCAAGTGTATCCTAAAAATAGCAGTAGCCTTTTGTTCCACTATAAAAGGAATAGTAAACTTAATCATCAGGCTTTGGTTTTAATGAGATTCTAAGGTAATTGATAAGAAATCAGTGTTATTATTTACTAAAATATTTTCAGATCATCATAGTCATCTACTTCCTTTATGTTTATTTTTATTCTTCCCATTTTCTCTTTTGTATCCTCGTTTTACCTTTTAAATCTATTATGTGTAGTGGGTCTAATATTATTATTTATAGCTGTATTAAATTAAGAGGTTAAGAGAGTTAAAGGTAACGTAATAAATTTATCGAAATATATAAGATCACGACTGTGTCCCATAAGGGGTAGTCAGAGACTGGGCACTCACTGCAAAAGTAGATGACTGCCACAATCCACGTTTCACCAAAACAATATAATGCACTTGGTGTGATAGGTGGTGAGCCCATAGCCACCATGCGCTGTTGAGTGCACAGTGCAGTTTAATTCCTTACTCGCCTTTTACGAGATCCATTGGATGAGATGGAGTGGTGGTATTCTTTTAACGAGCCGCCACCACACGGCACTATAAAAAAAATTTATTACGCGATAGAAATAAATATTATGTTCATAATAAATAGTCCAGCCAGCACGAGGCAGGTGATGATCTTTTTTCAGTGACAAAGACAATTAATTACCTTGTTAAATATTTAACTAAACAATTCGTATGTATGAAAATGTAGACAATAAGTCCTAATAACTAGTGTAATAAAATAAATAAATTATAGGTACATTAAGCTGTAACTTCATTCAAAATTAAAATGGTTTTCTTTGGCACTCGCGTTAAGGACACTGATAGTAGTGAAGTTTAGGCGTAAAAATTGTAATTTTTTTGTTGTTCTTAAACTTACGCGTTTGTATTGTAGTGTACACTTAGTTTAATTTATTCAGATCAACTAGCATGTATTGAATCTCCCAAAAGGTGAGTACTTATTTTTTTATGCTTTCGGAAATGTGATTGGCACGAAATCAGAGAATCATCCGATTATGGTAACAAAAATTGTTGGCGAAGAAATAGATAAATTTTAAATTTGAAATTAAAATGAAATTACTTACATGGAACTCGTCAACACGCCTTGGAAAGTTGGGAGCAGTGTAAGCGCCACAGATATTCCTAATATAGAGAGAGCAACAAGGTCCAGCCATAAATCACTGTAACAAAAAATAAACCATGAGAAAATTATGATCAAACTGAAGGGCTAACTAAGTAAAAATCATGAAAATAATATGGAATGATTTTTAACAAACTTCACGTTACGTATTTTTTTATGTATGTTCACCAATAAATTTAAGAAGATTATGATATGATATAGATAGATAGTACGAGTCAAAAAAAATCTCATTCCCCATTGCGTTTGCACGAACAGTATAACGACAGCATTGCATATGGTATTATTCTGTACGAAGGAAGACTATTCGCACAATACCATAGTCGCTACTTACACCTCGTAAGGAAAGAGGTAGGTGCGGTAGGTGGTTGTGTGCGGTAGGTTGGCTTGTGTGTATAAAATTAGTGTAGTATAGCAGAGGAGAATCCTCCTCTGCTATACTACAAACAAGTACCGCCAAATACAGGATATTTGTAATCATTTATACCGTTACGTGATCATAATCGCGTTGACCAGGGAGTCTACTTCTGAATACTGTCGAGAGATATCAACTGCGCCGAACATATTATAGTGTCACAAGCCTAATGTCAAGCACAGAGGCTCTCACTCGTTCTTACCTACCTTAGATCGGAGGTAGGCTGAGAAGGAAAGGTCAGAGACACGAAGATAATCACATTTTGTTCTCTGTCACTCAAATGTCAGTTACGGCTGGTATTCGAACTCAGCACCCGCGGCGTAGTAGTTTGGTTCTCTGGCCAAGTTTCTACCGTGCAAGTACCAGTGCCAATAAGAATGCACTCACGCGTCATCGTCTCCTATTCTGTGATTTTTTTTTATTGTATAAAGTGATGAAACGAGCAAAACGTTCACCTGGTATCACCATGGTAAGTGCAACGTCTGCCCATGACAAATGCTGTGTCACCCAGAAAATTTCTGTGTGACACCTCACTGTGCCCATCACCCTGAGACATCAGTTCTTAAGTCTCATATGCCCTGTGATTACGCTAGCTCACAGTGCCCTTCAGACCGAAACACAGTAATGTTTGTACACACACTACTGCTACACGGCAGAATAACTGGCCCTAGGGTGGTACCTACCTAGACGGATTCCTGCATAACTAATCCTACCACCAGAATGATAAAACGAATAATCAAAATAATCATAGAAAGACAGACATACAGTAGATAAACTGATTCATTTTTAAAATATTCCTCACGCCGAACCTACGTCAGTACATTTACAAGCTACATACAATACTACATTTGAACTAAAATTCCTTGACACAATATGTAACTATGCTGACCTTATTTGAGGTCAGGTAAGCGGCGCCGGATACGGTACATACAGGGTAAAATATCTAAACTTATCTTCTTAAAAATAATAAAAAATTAGCAACTACACATATATAAACTATTAGTGTCCGGCTACACCTGTAGTGAAGCAGTAAACACCCCCTCTTACATGGAAAGAGTACCTCGTCCCCGTCACAGCCACTATCTAGCCCCGCGGGACAGCCGTGCACTAACTTTTCTGCCTATAGTTATGTCATGTCAAGATTGTTACTTTTTAAACCTATACTATTTCCATTTCTTTATTTTCTCGATGACAGCTCCGGTGAAAACTTGAACGAGCGTCTTTTTTACATAATGTACGCATTATTTTATAAAAATATGACCTTTACACACGTACCTGGTTATACCAGAGACGGAGAAACTGATAGGGATAGCTATATCGATAAACGTAACACGATAACAGACCCGATATTTTTTTACAAAATGTAAGAATGAAACTAATTTTACGGATTTTATCGCGTTTATTTTTGTTATTTATAACCCGACGTTTCGAGTGCTTTACAGCACCCATGGTCACGGGGGGACTGAGGTGACAGATGTCCTGATGTCATAGTTAACCCGGAGTACCTTCAGCTTTTAATTATTTTTTGTGGTCCGATCTACGCAGAAAGAGCTAACTGTGTCTTGAAGTCTTGCAGTGGTATGCTTGGTTTATATATATAATTATAGGATCCCAAGCTTTTTGTGGTTTATCAAATCTGATGTAATGGTTGGGATGATCCAGAACATGGTCACAGACTGCAGACTTCCTGGGGCGGCGATGCTTCACATCAGCTATATGTTCGATGTGAAGCATCGCCGCCCCAGGAAGTCTGCAGTCTGTGACCATGTTCTGGATCATCCCAACCATTACATCAGATTTGATAAACCACAAATCCTCGCAAAAGAACACCGATTCCTACCAAGGATGATTCGCGAGGCTATTGAAATTAAAAAACATCCTAATTTTAATAGAGAAGATGGTTGGGTATTACCACCAGCTTGGGATCCTATAATTAATAAAATTAAGACAAAAACCAAGCATACCACTGCAAGACTTCAAGACACAGTTAGCTCTTTCTGCGTAGATCGGACCACAAAAAATAATTAAAAGCTGAAGGTACTCCGGGTCAACTATGACATCAGGACATCTGTCACCTCAGTCCCCCCGTGACCATGGGTGCTGTAAAGCACTCGAAACGTCGGGTTATAAATAACAAAAATAAACGCGATAAAATCCGTAAAATTAGTTTCATTTAAATGTGTAGTGTTCGCGTAAATATAAGAAATCATTAAAATGTAAGAAACTAAACTACTGCCGGATACTTTAGATGTTACACGTATTAATTCTTGATTGATAATGCCAACTTCTTTAAAATTTTCGAAGCTGTTGTAAAATAAGTAGGTATACGAAATAATTATAACGACAGGTAATCTTTATTTATTTATTTTGTTATGTTTTTGTTGTATTTGTCTTTGTTCAAAATATAATAAATATATGCGATCGATATCATTACTTATTTGGTGACAACACTACAACTATGAAATTAGAACTGTCATCGAGAAAATAAAGAAATGGAAACAGTAGAACTTAACGAAGTCAGCTAGAAGTATCATCCACAGTTCGGTCAAATGTTTGGTAGTATATTTAGTTTATGATTAAAACAAAAATGACTTACCGGGATAAACCAGGTATAAACGGACATGGGCCAAGGAGTAACAGTCCAATTGAGGAGAGAAATAATCCCCACACCATCATACACCAATGATTATGTACTCTGAAAATTAGATATTTTTATATCACTTTTTGAAAAACGTGCTACGCCCTACACTACGATTTCTCCTGTATAGTTAGTATGTTTTACATAATAATTTCACATGCCCAATACCATCAAAACTGAAAACCAGCGATTTGTGATTTTACACAAATTTTGACGGCTGTCGGGATTCGAAACTAGGACCCGCAGCTAAAAGTCAGAAATACTGACTACTAGGATCCGCGGTCGTTTAACTTAAATGCATACTGCATTAATACTATGTCTAGTCGATGGTTACATATTGCCTTACAAAGCGTTTAAGGAATTTTGGAATGTAAGGAGGATATCTTTTCCCCAAATGTCAACCTCGCGTACTCTAGGTGCACTCTGCCGACTGACGCTTTAGCTGAATAAAACATAATGTTTTTTATCCAATGTAGATTATTTAAAAAATACGTATTGAACGTCATTTAGGCTCGCCAAATTAGTGTCTCTCTATTAGATATTTCTCAATTTTAAAAAGTACAATAGTATCACCACACGAGGACAATCGCAACACAACCAGATTCGAAAACTAACAATTTGTTGTCAAGCCACACGGTCGTAGCTTATATTACGAGTATATGAGTATATATCATTATCACCATTATTATTATTTTCTTTCCAAGAATGCGCTAACCACGAAGCGCAGTATTTCATGTCAGACGCCAGCATTCCTTGAAAGATTTTCCAATAGTCGCTCAATCGGACGCCAAAGCCTCTTACTATATTAAGCTACTAAATTATTGGAACCAAAAAATTACCTTTTTTAGTGATTTTTTTTAATCTAATTATAATATTTTTTCACTGAATACGCTGTGTATTATTATAAAATTATTACAATTAGATTAAAAAAAGAGTTTCGATGCTTCAAGTTTATAGTTTTATAATTTTATTGAACATATTTTTGACCTATGGTTATCGCAAAATCATAAGAAATATTATCATAGAAAATAATAATAATGGTGATAATGATATATACTCGTATAATGCTAAGCTACAACCGTGAGGCCGATAACAATAAATTGTTGGGTGTCGGATCTGGTTGTGTTGTGATTATCCTCGTATGCTGACACTTGCGCGTACACTTGTGCCACTATAATACCTCCCGCGCAGTTGATAGTTTCCGACTGAATTCGGAAATGTTTCAGAGTTCTAAAATCGGTCAGGGAGGACATCGTGCCGAGGTAGATCATGGGCTAGGCGCTCGCTTAAAATTTTACATTACGCGAGTGACCAGGGTTCGATTCCCGGTGCCGGCACCACTAAAACTGTTAATTGTAATTTAAGTGCTGAATTACCACGTGCGTAAACGGTGAAGGAAAACATCTTGAGGAAATCTGCATGTCTGAGGAACATAAATATATTTTGAAAACATGTGAAGTCCGCCAACCCGCATTAGAGCAGCGAAGAGGATTCTTTCCAGGTCCTCGCGCGACCGCCGTAGAGAGCGGCGCGCAGCTATCGTTAATAACACCGCGTACACCAGATACACCCGTGTTCCAGGTTCTCACCGCCCAGAGTTTCCGACACACAAGTCGACAGTCCGAACGGAGGCCCGCAGTCTCCCTCGGACGATCATTAGATGACTTCATATAATAAATTTATGGAGATATTCACTGTAGCGCAAGCACGCTAGCGAACGCAACGGTCCGAACTTAGATGTTTAGTAGCAGTTTATATTTATGTATCTATGTTTTGGGTCAAACCAAACCTGGCACGCGGACCCCGGGCCCACGAGCACAGCATCCGATGAAGCTGTAAAAGCCAAAAGGCTAACAGCGATCACATCACCGAAAATATTTCCAGGTCCAAAACCATTTCGGAAATGAGAGGAGGCTTGTGCTCAGCAGTGGGACATTTATAGGCCATTACTTTACTTTTTTATTTATTATAATTATGTGTGTAGCAGAGGTTTTCAATGCAAATACAAAAGTAATGAAATAGCCTTCAAACATACTGTTGTTAGGCATAGGCTTCCAATAATTTTTGGGAGGGTAATGGAACCTGCTACACCGCATTGCCGCGGGTAAGCGGACCTCACGCGTCAAATTATTATTTATCAGAGGTCAGGTTTCTTGACGATATTCCCATTTACCTAGTACTAAGTGGTAAATCAGTACTACCAATTGCATTTAATTTTTATAATGTTGTTAGCTATCGTAGATCTTCGTTCAACAATTCGAATACGCTATAATTAATTAATAATTCTTATTAATGACACGCTTACCTGTCTGCTACCCATCCCCAAATCGGACTGAATATTCCATAGAGACTAGAGAAGAGTAAGAAGATCAAGCCAATTTGATTCGTGGACAGACCAAACTGCCGCAGATGCGGTTCCAGCGTTGGATCCAAAAAGGCCCACGTGTTCGAAACGATTACTATGACGAGGCCAATTATTATTATCGATGGGATTTTGAACAAACCGAGGATTGAAGCGGTTTTTGAGCCGGATACGTATTCTGCAAGTTGAGTTTAAAAGAGAAAAAGAGTTTAAATGGTAAGATGGTATCAAAACAAATTAGTAGATCGTTAATAGATAATTTTTTTATTAGATTATAGTAGAGATGCGTAGCTCCGTGTGGTAGCGGCTTAAGAGAATTTACCACCCCATAACTTATCCCGTGGGTGTCGTAAAAGTCGAAAGAGGGAAAATAAAAACCAGGAGATGGGCAGTTGCATCTTCCTGGAACTTCTGAATAAATAAACTGCGGTTGCCAATCCGCTTGCCAGCGTGACAACTATGTTATTAACAAAGTTCCCCTAGAATGAGAGCTATACACTTTAGTGGCAATCTATGTGGGGGAAGCCTATGTTCAGCAGTGGACTAGTGATAGGCTGAAATGATGATAATGACAATAGGAAAGATCGTTCTATCTGACCACGGCGACATCATCTAAGTACTTCCTTCTAGCTTTAAAAATCTTTTCTTTTTCTTCATCATCCTATAAAGATCCACTGCAGGAAATGCAGAATTTTCCGTAGTCACCAGGCTTGGCAGGCAAATTGGCGATATTGGATATATCACTCACTTCGCACTTTAGATGCTGCCCGTCACCACTACGGATAATTTTATCCATTTTATTATCTCTCTCTCTTTTTCTTTCTCTGTCTCTCTCTTGGATTACTCTTTAATCGATGAAAATGAAGAGAGCCTATTGAACAGTATCTGGTATAAATGTAGTAACAACATGTCCAATATGACTTATACAAACATTGGTTTCGACGGAATATATAAAATGCGGTCGTTAAAGATTATATTCAACTTTTGAATTCAAATTAAATAGAGTAGTGCATGGAGAAAATATCATCTGACTATTGAAAATAGAACTTTCGAGTCTTTCAAAATATGTAAATGTTCCAAAATCAACAATTACTTGTAGATCGTGTAACAAATCTAAAATGTTCAACATATTCATATTTAGCGTATTAACCGACGGTTGCGTCTTATTATTGCTACACATAATACGTATATCAAATATCATCCTTTGAGAGTATTATGATACTACCACAATGTAATATAATATCGAATACTAATGTATGGATATAATTTAACATTTATCGTAGCTATCAACTCATAATAGTCTAATAAATTAAATACCTACACGTTTTGCGAATATATAACTATAATAATATGTACTGTACTGGTGGTAGGATTCCTATTCAGGAATCCGTCTAGGTAGGTACCACCCCAAGGCCAGTTATTCTGCCGTGAAGCAGTAGTGTGCAAACAATACTGCTTCACGGTTACATTCCTGTGTTTCGGTTTGAAGGACACTGAAAGATATTGTAATCACTCGGCATATTACTTGAAAACTGATGTGTCAGGATGACGGGCGCAGTGTGGTGTGACACAGAAATGTTCTTGGTTACACAGCATTTGTTATGGGCAGACGTTGCATTTAAAAAATGATGCAAACGTTACTGTCTATTGTCTCACTTGGTATAGGTAGCCTAGTGGTCAGAGTACCTGTCTTCTACGCCGCGGTTCCTGGGTTGTGTTGTGATTGTCCCCGTGTTTCTGACACTGCATCCTAGCCTACCTCCGATATTATCGCATCAGCGTTACATCGGCCGCGGGTAGGTTAGGACGAGTGAGTGCCTCTGTGTTTGCGCGTACACTTGTGGCACTATAATATCTCCTGCGCAGTTGATGGCTCTCGACAGTAATCGGAAGTTGTCGTCGTGGGCGAAATCGGCTAGGAGAACATCAGGTAAATTCCTTTACTGTAATAAAACTCTTTAAAGCCCACGCTTTATTTGACATCGAATTTTGACATAGCACAGAGTTGCCAAACGCCATAGGCCCTTCGCGACTTTTTTAAAATTTCTTTCCTTTCGTTTATTTTACATATACTTGTGCTGAATACATTAATGTAATTAATATATTGTTGTTCATAATGTAAAGGAACAAGCACAAATTAATAATGCCAGTTACTCGACTTTACAGAGTCAGTATCTCTTTCATGGAACAATGTACACGTTTTTACAACAAAATTCCAGAAAGTGCACAGTCTTTCAATTAAAAAGTTCAAACGATTTGTTAAACAAATACTTTTTAAGAAGGGTTATTATAATATTAAGGAATACATGGATGATGATAACCCCTGGGAATGAGGTAATCGCTGCCAAGCTATTTCTACATCTTTATAATACTGCTTTAATTGTATATTTAAAATGACTGAAAAAAAATCCCACTGGGTTTCTTACTGGTTCTTCCCCGGACAGAGGCATTTCTTTGCGAACCAGTGTAGATTAAAAAAAAATTACGTTCAATGAGGATTATGTACATGATCAATATTGAATTAAAATAGTCTATTCTATTCTTTTCTTCATGGTTTCTATTCTATTCTATAAAAAAAAAAGTTTTTCGGACAACATCTAAATCAATGCAACGACAGAGTTTGCAAGTTTTTTCCTTTTTACTGTTTACAAATCCTAAACTCTGCTAATCAGTTTTCCCTACTTTTTGGGAAAAGAATCCGAAACATCATTTTATTTACAGATGTTGTTACGAGTACATATTAATGAAAATAATATCATAGATCAGAAATAATGAAACAAGACAGACAGTCAATAAAAAGAAAATTAACATCTGATAATGAATAGAACTAAAGCAGAACAACTCTTAGTTTCCCGCAATACACTTTGTTTAGTCTTGTCACAAAGTAGTACTTCACAGGTGGTGTGGCGATATGATCTTCGTGCAGGAATTCGTTTAGGTAGTTACCACCACAGTTGCAGTAATTCTGCCGTTAATGAGTGATGTGCAAACACCACTGTGTTTCGGTTTAAAGGGCACTGAAGCTGATATAATTACAGGGCATATGAGACTTAAAAACCGATGTTTCATTGTTATGGTGACGAGCGAAGTGCGATCCTGCACAGAATTTTCCAAAGGAAGTAGTCACCCGGACTACGCACAGTTATGGGTAAACGTGGCCCTTGACTCCAGGTTAACGATTCGTCTTGTTATTTAGTTCCATAAACAAGCTAAGAATACTATAACACTATAACATAATGATACTTATGATTAATCTGCAGGTTTATCATCAATAAATACCGTTCATTTCAGAAATTGGCTTACCTTCACAATCCGACAAAAGGAAGAAGTTGATCGGTACCGTCATTACCATAACGATGCCAAGACTATAAAATGGTAGACCAAACCCGCCGATCTACCTGGAACATTTATAACATTTAAATACTTTTTATTTTCTTCTAGGTAGTAGTTCGTTAAATTAACGAAGATTTGTGAAGAAATAAATATCACCAATGTTAATGGGAAATTATTATTAACTACGTACCTATTTCTTATCGAATTAGGTCACGTCTATTGTCTAAGAACTGACATTTAAAATTTTACTATTAAAAATTTCCAAACTACTGCACAACACAACACATAACATTACACACACATTTCACGATTTTACATTATCAAATGGTTAGTTCATACCGAATACAGAAGCCCTCCAATAGCAGGCCCCACGGACATTCCCAGACCGACGAAAGTCTCAAGGATGCCAAGAACAGTGCCAATGGTGTCGGGGAAAGCATTCACTACGAACACGTAGCTGGCGGTCGAGTACGCGCTCGCTCCGAGAGCTTCCATGCCACGGACCACGAAGCAGAGTATCGTAAAGGTCATACTGTCTTCTATCAATACTAGTGTTCTGAAATAACAATAAGTAATGTTTACTTAATTTTTTATAACCCGAGGTTTCGAGAGCTTTACAGCACCCAGTCACCGGAGGGCTGTGTTGTCAGACGTTCTGACGTCATGGTTAATCCCGGATAACTGGTTCGATCTACGCAAAATAAGCTTAGTGTCTTGAATGCTTTGTTTTCGGTTTACTTTTATTAATTACCCCAATATTACGATAACAAGCGTGTGCTACCACCAGTAATATTGTCAGTTCCTCATATGAGGTATGGTAGTACAGCCGGTACACGCTCAACTTTAGCCGGTTTACTCTGTCACTGCGATTTGATCGTGGAACCCCCGAAAGCGAAGGAGCCAGAAAAATTTGATGACCTATGATAGATAGCGCAATAACTATCTCAATAATGCCAAACTTAAATTATTCTGACTGGTGACGGCAGCATGCATGAGCAGCTTCAAAAGTCTTCTTTTCTAGTACTGCGGTCGCTAATCTGTCTGCCAATCGATTATGACAAATTACAGTACAGCAGTCGCATTTTTAAAAAATTCTAATGAAGAAGAAGTAGTAGTTCATAGTCAATTATGGAGCTTTAACTGATTTTTGTCAGTCCATTAATTTAAGGGGTGATTGTAAAAGACTTCACAATTTGATTACTTTTTGTGCGTTTAATAGTTTCGAAAAAAATTGACGTAAATGCTGCAGTGATGTTAGGTTCTGGTGTAGGGACTGGTGGCAGTTGCTGAGCCTCCGACGCCTCCACGTGTTGTTTGCCTTATTTATATTTATTACTCACGTGTATATTATATTATATTATGTATATAATATTTATTCACGTGTTGTTTTACTATTTAATTTTAATCTTTCCCAAATTCCTTTGTACATTGGATGTAAGAGATCTTTTACCATAGATAACACATAGATCACTCTTTCTAAATCCTTTAGTTGCCCGCTTTCTAGTAAATACTTTATTATACTCGTTATAAATTGCATAAAATAGGGTGTTAAAGATGCTAACAGGGTCATTCAAAGAAAAGTTAATACAGCTTTTTTTTAATATTTTACAGTTAACTATACTATTCTCAATTCAGGAGGCACAAGATGGTGTAACTCTGGTTGGTTAAGTAAATTAATCAAACAACCGACTTCCTCGCAGTATCTATTTGAATTTAACTTCTCCTTTTTAAACGGAATTTCCGTTTAACCTCCTAGAATAATAAATAAGTTTAAATAAAATTATAAAAACTTTTTGTTTATACCAGTGTTCCACTTTTTTATAAAATTTAAATGCTGTAAAGCAAGGAAATTATGTATACAAGTATACATGTATAAAATTTCAATATAGTTGGCATGGTATAGAATTATTCGCCCCATTGTCATGCACATGCAAACGGATGTATGATTTACGAATGTAAAAGATTCCATCATCAGAACTTGACCAAACTTATATGGGAAAATCCCATTACAGATAACCTCCTCCATTTTTGAAAGTCGGTTAAATAAGTATACTTTGAGCCATGGCTTTATTGAATGAGTGGCAATTGCTATGGTTACAAATTACCATCAGAATTAGTGTAAGATGAACGAACTTACGTTCAGCGTGCGTAAGATATTTATGTATGTTTTTTGTTGGTATAATACATATATGTGTGTATAGTTTCCTATGGTGAGTCTCGTCCCGCAAGCAATGAATCTAATAGAGTTATGACACTTTAAAAGGCAAAACGATCACCAATTTCTTCGAAAATAAACGAATTACTATTGTTTGGTAAGCACAATCTAGAGGATGCGTATATTAGGTAATTTAAAACAAACTGAAAAGAGCATTCGGCAAAATTATATTAAAAAGTATATGTAATATAGCCGATAGGTGTCCGGCATAGTAGAATAGCATCTACCAATTTTCTACCGAGGAGTCTCAAGATGCGACTAAGGTATACCTACAATATTATACTGATCGTGGAAACACAATGGGTAGTAAGAATTTTTCGACTCGTACCAAAATGGCGGCGACGTGGTTCGCCACCCTTCACGTCACGTTTCCCAAGGTGGCGAAAAGTGGGCTACGTGTGTGGCCTCTGCCTACCCCTTATATGGGAAAGAGGTGTGATTGTATGTATGTATTTGTAGAAGTTCTGCCATTTCTGCTATTTTAATAAAAAACAATGCTAATTTAATAAAAACAACGCACAGCTTGTAATTAAAACTGCAAGGTCAAGAGTCGTGAAGACATAGGTCAGTATATCACGATTATAGCGCAGACAACACCTAACGTCTAAGTGTCATAAGTACTTAAAGGGGGAAGGTGAACGGCATAGACGTGTTGCACCGTAATCTACTTATGTTGAACGGAAAGATTGTATTACAATGAAGCAATCTACTCGCTGGCGTAAAACATTTTGCGGTTACTGACTGTAACAATTTTCTGAGAATGACAAATTTCTCAGCGGCTTTAATTTCCACAAATAAGAAAGAAGTGCCATTTGCATTGACGTAAATTTATTGCACTGCTTTTGATGTTTACATTCGTTTTACATCCAGCTTTTACCACGTGCACGACAGTGAAGGAAAACATCGAGAAGAAACCTGCATGTCTCGGAAATAAAAAAAAATATCCTGTGATAAGTGCAGTCCGCCAACTCGCATGGTAGCAGCATGGCGGACTCTTCCCGGCTCCAAGATCCTCACAGAAATGAGTGGAGGCCTGTGCTTAGCAGTGGGACATTTTATAGGCTGTTATACTTTATTTTTTGCATCTAGCTGGTACTTTTCCATACTTTGAAATAATAGTGTTCTACGTAAATCCAATTACTTATTTGTATGTATGAAAAAGCCTCTGTTTTATAAAATAAATGCAAATAAGAAACTATTACCAATTCGGTTTCGTTTCTGTTCCATTAATACGTGATTACGAATCTGTTAATGTGGTTCTTTTATGACTGAAGTAGGTATTAAAAACCGACCATGTGTATGTCGGACCACGCACAGTGAAGGGTTTCGTAGTAGGGTAGCAATTCTCAAAAACATTGTGACAAGTTATGTCTATGTCCGCTAATTTTTTAAGGTGGTAGGATTCCTGTGCAGGAATCCGTCTAGGTAGGTACCACCCCAGGGCCAGTTATTCTGCCGTGAAGCAGTAATGTGAAACATTACTGTGTTTCGGTTTGAAGGGCACTGAGAGTTAGCGTAATCACTGGGCATATGAGACTTAAGATCTGACGTCTCAGGGTGACGGGCGCAGTGTGGTGTCACACAGAAATGTCCTGGTTGACACAGCATTTGTTATGGGCAGACATTGCGCTTACCATCAGGTAAACGTTCTGCTCGTTCCGTCACTTTTATCAAATAAACAAAAAAAAATAAGCTCAATAAAATGACGTGGAGCCGAATATCTCAAAAACTAAACGACATATTGTCTTATTCAAACCAATTGTCGTTTCTTAGGTTAGTTTTTTTAACTAAGAATTTTACACCGCATACTTGAAAAGTTAGAGGATGGGATGCGCTTCTGAAGTCGTAAAGTGTCCTCACACTTCACGACTTAAATAAAATAGATATTTTGAAACTTCCTTATCGTTTTTAGTGTAATTACTGGACTTATAAGACTTAAGAACTCACTTGTCATGGTGGCGGGCGCATTGTGGTGCCACACAGAAAAGTCCTGGGTGACACAGCATTCTTTATGGGTAGACGTTGCACTTACCATCAGGTGAACGATTTGTTTCTCGTCCTATTGCCGTCTGGTCACTTTATACTTTAAAAAAGATATAGATAAACATATAAATGGTTTTGACATGGCTTACCCAAATAAGACATTGCAAGCACCGGCGACAAACATGCCTGCGGTGAACATAAACTTCGCGCCCATCGCCGGTAGCTGAAAATAAATTGTGGTCATTACGCATCTGAGAGGTAATGTTCGTAGTAATATTAGATTTTTTTATAGTAATATTAGATTATTTAGTAAATTGTAAAACAAAATTTGCTTTTATTTCAATTAATAAGTGTGGGAGAAGACTGAAGACTTTATTTTTGTAAAAAAGGGTATAATAATGACTCACCGCAGGATGACTTAATTGCAATGGAGAATAGAATAGATTAGAATAATTTTTATTCAACACAAATTATTTACATTTATTGAAAGTCATATTTTTATTTTTTTAACTACACTGGGTCGCAAAAAAGCCTGTAATGTAAAATAATGTACAATTGCAGTATTATAAAGATGTATTATTATAAGTAATTATGTAGGGTTTTCATCATCCATGCATTCTTTAATATTATAATAAGCCCTTTTATCAACTCTTTGTTTAATAAAAAAATTGAACTTTTTGATTGAAATACTTTGTGCAATTTCTAGGATTTTGTGGTAAAAACGTGTATATTGCCCTATAAAAGAGTTACTGACCCTGTGAAGTTGAGCAACTGGCATTATTAATTTGTGCTTGTTCCTGGTATTTACATAATGAACATTACTTTTTTTAGTAAATATTTGCCGTGTGGTGGCGGCTCGTTAAAAGAATACTACCACTCCATCTCATCCAATGGATCTCGTAAAAGGTGAGTAAGGAATTAAACTGCTCTGTGCACCCAGCAGCGCATGGTGACGATGGGCTCAACACCTATCACACCAAGTGCATTATATTGTTTTGGTGAAACGTGGATTGTGGCAGTCATCTGTTTTTGGAGTGAGTGCCAAGTCTCTGACTGCCCCTAATGAGATACAGTCGTGATCTTATGTATGTATGTATGTAGTAAATATTTTTATGTTCTTGTGTACATACAAAATGTTTTCAAATGTAAATATTGAGAGGCCAAGGTTAAGACTTGATTGAAGAGACACTTTAGAGCCAAGATTATAAATAGCTATTACGGCCCTCTTTTGCAAAACAAAAATCACTTCTACATCAGACGCATTTCCCCATATATAAATACAAATAAATACCAAAGGACATTATGCTATGAAAATAACTAAAATAAACGAATCTAGCAGTTTCAACGTTAGTCAAATTCCTAATTTTTTTTACAGCATAAGCTGCAGAGCTACGTCTACTTGATAGTTTAGATATATGGAGGCCCCATTGAAGTTTATTCCAAGAAAGACAGTGGTATCCACAAGGCTCAACTCTTCTCCATTTACAAGCGAGAATAACACTATTCCATGATATTTTAAACGGCTTACGTCAATCATTTGACCACGTTTTTATTAACTCACTTTCGTGTGTCTGTTGAATTCCTAATTTAGTAATTGATTTTAAACTAACTTCCCGAGGACTTGAAACCTTAAACATAGCTTAGAACGGGATAACAATTCATTATTAACTAGCTTTCTTGTCTCGATGTCAATGTGTTTGTCTATTGGGTACAAATTTTGCAATTGGTTATGAAGTAACTTCATACTTTTAGTACGTTTTAAATACGTGGTATATTAAATTTTTTTTATACCACACTTTTTTAAAGTTCGGTTATTTAATAGCTTTGTGAGGGCTATTTTATTAACATTTATGAATGTATCAATTTGCAAGGCTTTTCAAAAGTTGGTAAGTAATACATATTGTATTTAATTTATCGTCGCTACATATTCTGTACAATACAAACTAAATATATTTATTTTTGGAATATTCCGTGACAATGTCAATGAGCAGATAGGTTGGTCTCGATACACTTTCGCCCTTTGTACTGGATATAGAATGCAAAGAGTATACAAGTAATAGAATGAATCATGTCCAAAGACAATAAAAACAACTGTGTCTACTTATGGAATTATTCGAAGAGATAATAAAACAATAACTTTTAAATAATTTAATTTTAAAACATATAACATTTGTCCGATTTAAGTGCGTTGATATTATAAATGCTTTATTAAGAATGTTATTGAACCTTACAGATCAGTTAATATAAACAATTGTTATCATTTGCATTCATTAATCAACTTGTTAATATGCCTTTTACCAATATTTCGATTAAAAAAAGACAAAAAGCAGCCGTATATGTCCTGCATATACAGCCTATTTAGATATTCTGTATGGACTTTAATACATTGTGTATTTGAAATGTTGCTGTCACGTCGTTTGAATGAAATTATAGTTGTATAATATATAATATATACCAATAATTACATGTAAACAATGATAAATAAACGCTATCACAAAATTACCATTTCTATAAAAAGCTTTGTGAAAAGAGTATTTAAGCGTGTCTAATAGGTAATTTATTTTATGTATATATTATGTAATCAGAATAGATACTGTTAATCTGGAGTTATGCAAAAATCACAGCTTCGTCTTGATAGAAATTAAGGAATCGTGCACGCAAATATGTAAAGTAGGCACACCGGCTGGAATGTGCATCTAGTGCGACTAGTAACTCCGTTTTTTATATTTTTTACTTATTTAACCTGGTTGCCCTTTAGTTCATTGGATAACTAGTTTTGGTTCAAACTATGAGCTTTTAAAGGAATCGATCACGACTTAGCACAGAATTATTTTAACATTGCTTAAAATGCATGCATGCGTATCATACAGCGAGTGACAATACAGTGACAACGCACATATAATTTGATTTTTCATCGAGGATGGATGCGCCACAGTGCCCACTATCAGGTAACTGTGTTCTTGAGCCTCTATGATATTCGAAATCATACACGACGAGCTCAATGCAGATTTGTTCGTGAATTTACCAATTAAGTACTTACCGTTGCAAAAAGCAATACTGTCTTATTTTAGCATTTCTTGGTCCTCGATCTGTTACTTAAAGAAATAATTGTATTGGGCTAGCTCAGGGGCTAGGCGCTCGCTTTAAATTTCATAGTACGCGAGTGACCTGGGTTCGATTCCCGGTGCCGGCACCACTAAAATTGTTAATTGCAATTTTAAGTGCTGATTTACCACGTGCTCGGCGGTGAAGGAAAACATCGTGAGGAAACCTGCATGTCTGAGGAATAAAAAATATTTCGAAGACATGTGAAGTCCGTCAACCCGCATTGGAGCAGCGTGGCGGATTCTTCCTAGCTCCAAAACCCTCTCAGAAATGAGAGGAGGCCTGTGCTCAGTAGTGGGACATTTATAGGCTGAAACTTTACTTTTTTTTTTACTATATTATATCAAAGTCCATATTATTATTTCCATTTTACTCTTTTCTTACGTATAATATTTATAGAAGTATTCAACATTTGAATTAAAATTTTAAAGTTAGCTAAAATACTATTAGCGTATTTATTTTCGTTTAATAAACAAATCTGATGTGAAAAATTATTATGGTTATAATATAAGCTATAATATAATATAGCAATTAATAATAACGTTCAATAAATGTGATTTGTAACAAATCCTATGTAATCCTACTCCAATAAAAGTAGTCGCGAGGGGATTGCGGTGATAGGACAGACTATAATTTGCTTTTTGAGCAGAAAATGGCTTCCTCGTAAAGAATCTACATACTGGTACGATACCAGTGTAGATTATATTTAAGTATCATGATTATCATTATAATATAAATGTTTGCACCATAAAAATTATTTCAATGAACTGAGAGGGCTAGACCACAAAAAACCTACAATCGTTAACAATACAAGAAATGTCTCAAAACCATACGTATAAGCCGATTGTCAATGTCATTCCTATACATTGTTAGCGAGATCTGACTTTCCACATGTCGCTTACGATTGAAGGTTGTATATCGTAGTTTTAAGGTAAAAGTGAAGAGACCAGCAAATCGTTCACCTGATGGTAATTGCAACGTATATCAAAGTTGTTATATCGCCCAGAATATTTAATTGCAAAGTTCTGTGTGACATCGCATTGCGCTCGTCGCTGCCCTAGGCATCAGTTCTCAAGTAACACATGCCCAGTAATATACAGTAAAATTACACTAGCTAACAGTGCCATTCAGATCGAAACACTGATGTTTGCACACTACTGCTTGACGGCAGAACAACTTTCACTGCAGTGGTACCCACCGAGACAGATTCCTGCATAGAAATCCTATCGCCGGTAGGATGTCTTTCCCAGATGTCAGAGATTTTCTATTTATGTCCGTACGTTCTTATTTATTTTACATTTAAAGTTTACTTCATTCTCAATCATCATGCGTTTATAATAACATTGCTTATAAATTCCACGCAACAATAAAAAGTACTTACGTATTTTCCAAACACTGGAGACGTTAAGAACATTACAACTGCGTAGAAGCTGAAAACCATCCCGCACATAGTGTCGGAAAGTCCTTTCGCGTTAGCCTCTCTCGGAAAGAAAGGTGCCATGATGCTCATGGAGCAGAAGCTCATGAAGTCCACGAGAGCTAGTGACGCCAGTGTAAGTTTTTGCCGACGGGACAGATGCCGTACCGCTCCCGGCCGAGGTCTTGTTTGTGTGCGCACTAATCTGTACAGCAAACTTGAAAATGAATACATTCCCTTTCAATACTACACTTTCTTAGACAGTGGCGTGTTATCTTTTAAACCTCTATTAAAAATAATGGTAGGATTCACCAGCGCCAGTTATTCTGCCGTCAAACAGATATAGTGAAAATATTACTTGGTTTCGGTTTGAATGATACTGACAGCTAGTGTAATTACTGGGCATATGACACTCGAAAATGTTGTGGGTGACACAGCATTTTTATGGGCAAACATTGTACAATCAAATCCTTAAAAAAGTAAATAAAAAGTTACAGATCGTACTGGTCCCGCTGCACAGGCTTTTTCTAATTTTTTCAGAGAGTTATTGCACTGGGGAGTCTGCCACGCTGCTCATGTTGGGGTTAGCGGACTTCTCATGTTGTTCAATATATTGTTTTCTTCACAAAAATTAAAAAACCATTTAAAGAACCAAAGACGTTTTACTAAGGATGATTTATTAAAAAAAATCATTAATTGAAATTGATTTCTTTTTTGTAAAATTGTTTATCATTTTACGAGAAGTTTGAAATATATAGGATTATCTACCGCTATTGTTTGAATTCTGTAGGTTTTGAGAATTCTCAAGGACCATCTAAGCTTTCATTCTAGATCCTGGGACAATGTTGTTCTTAGTCCTAGATCTTAGTCGTAGATACTACGTCAATAGATATATCGCAGGTGTCTAATAATCAATTATAATGCGAACATTTAATTTTTTACAATTGAAATTAAAAGCGCCGGACTAACAAAGTTTTACATTACAGTGTAAGCCTACTCTTATGATAAGATTAGTCTCAAGAGTTGAATGTAGAACAAATATACTAAATATGGAATATTTTTCATTTTCCAGCAAAACTATATAACACCATGTGACTGTAAAACTTATAATTTTCTCGGGAAAAGTAGCGAGAATTGTAGAATTTTCAAAACTACCGAGGAACCAATATCGGTATAACATCTATATATTCATTACGAAGAAGAGCAAGATTACAATAATTATGTAATAGACTAATATATCTGTGTAACTATATATGAAATATGATAAACAAAATCAGAAAACTTACGTGAAATGAACGAAAAACCTCATATATTCAAGGATTAAATAAAATTCTTGATTAATATTATTAAAATAACAATAATTCGACGGCAATAAATCGAAAAGATAAAATGAAAACAATGAGGCCTTAAACCTAAGATAGCGATCTACCCTCAATGTTATATTAAGGTGTTAAATTTTAGCAATATTGTAATATCATTAAATAGATCCTTTATCAATCATATTTGATATTTGATCGCATCGTTATTACACATAACACATGTACGCATGAAGTCGAAAATATTTTAATGAGTTTTCTAGAAACTATGCATAACACATTTGTGTCACACATACCATCTATTTTCATACTTTTATTTTTGCTTCTGTTTTTTACTTTTGTTTGCTACTTTTTCGAAAAAGTACTTCATATTTTTTTTCGGCTTTGAGCTACCTTTAATTCGACAGAACGCGCAAAATTGATGCGGACACGATTATAAATTGACATTTTAAATGAAAATATTTTATAAGAAATATGTATGTTAAAAATAGAAATATTTACGAGGACACTTTATTAAGATAGGTTGCCATAGCATGGAAACAACGTGTTGTACTCTTCCTTGCTTCAGAACCCTCACTGAAAAACCTACCTGAAGTACCTCGCCGTGGGATGCTTCCAGGCTATTTTTATTTTAAAATAATGCTCTCTTTCATTACGGCCAAATAAAAACGCGCATAAGTAATGAATGAATTGCAAAAACACAGCCATCATTCTAAAAAAAGGCCCAAAATCCTGATAACGTTTACCGCTGTTAAAAAGATCTGAACATCTATACAATCACGTATTAAAAATGTACTTTGAATCCGTAACCTCATAATTAATCACAAATTATTATTTTACATACATAAATAATTATTATTTACGCTACTATTTACTATAAGTACATACTTATCTGTTATCATTATTCACCGATAATACGTCGACCCTTCATAAAATTACACACGTAATCGTTCTATTGTTGGCACTCGTAAATACCTATTTGACGTGCGTTCACTAACATTATCCGATTTATCATAGAGAGTTAACAAAATACCTTCAAATGTTATTAAAAGGGTGCCATTTTTTACATTTACCTTTTAGTATAATTCATAAAAGGTGTGGTTAACTAAAACAAAACAAATATCGGAAACAGTGGTTCCCTAATTTTTTGTTATGAATGTGAATATAATACATACCGTTCCCTTAATATTCTAATTTCAGAGGTACCGTCTTCAGGTGGTCCGCCTGACCAAGAATGAGCTCGACGCAATCTCCCCGAATCAGGCATAGAGCACCGTCCGCCCCACGTGGCCGCCAAATCTTCAGCATGTGTTGAGGTCTTCACCAACTTACTATCGAAGTATATCGTCTCGATCGATGACGTCATTGCATCAAATGCACTATTGGAACAATTACTATCAACGCTAGTCCTCACTTCATCCGGATTTGATCCCGTTAGTAGTCTTTCGCTTTCGTCTTTATCGTCACGGCTGATCATTACGGAGAGTCAATTTTATGAATGTACACGAAATATGAAAATACGGTAACTGTATGTAGGTAACACAATTTCACTTCCTCGATTAGAGCGGTTATAAGAAATCGTAAACAAATAGGTTCATTATCGGCGTGTCAATACACCGAGTGGCGGCTCCCGACTGCAGAATTAATGTCCATCGACCCACCTACCTCCCGTATCAATAATTATCCGTATCTTATCGGGTGTAAATAAAAACTTCCTAAGGGATAAGGACACTTGTTCGTTTCCAGAGTTTTGTGTAATTGCAAATATTCAGATAAGTAATTCTATCTTACAAAATCTTAAAAAAAAAGTAAAGCAACAGCCTATAAACTTGAGCATTTAGTAGAAATTGTAAATAAACATTTTGTAAACAAGTTAATGTTTTCGTTATATTAAAAGGTGCTAAATTAACTAACGTGCTAATTTAAATTAAGTGGTAGCATAACAATTAAAATTGTTTCCTTGACGCACTTGCACGTTTGTGTTTAAATGTCTGAAATAAGTACAAGTGTTTAGAATTAATAAATTTATATAAACAATGGAGTTACACTAAGAGACCACAATCGTCAATTCAATATTTTTTTTTAATCAATTTAAGGTATTATTTAAGGTAACCTTAATCCTACAAAGGCTACACTTTTACTGTATTTCTGTTAGTTCATTGTTTCTGGTGTAATATTATCGCGCGAAAAGAAATTACTGTTCGCATCTGAACGATTTTTTTAACATATTATACGAGTATGTAAAATAATGGTTGCAATACTTTTCAAGTGTCTTGATACATTCAACTATTAGTAGAGGTAAATTGCAGATTTTAGTAATTATTATTATAGTAATTATAATTATTATATATATTGTCGGAAGTGTCCTTTTTTTACTCAAAAAATGATACTAGATACTAGAATTTTCCCCGTATCGGAAGTACGTTTTCCTGACATTCAATTGCACATGCACAACCTCCCCATTCCAGACCCATTCCGGCTCTTTACAAAATTACGTTACTTTAATAACTGATTGCAGGCCATTCCAAGATTTTTTCTTAAAAAAAATCTGCGCAGAAATCAATTAGCCACACTCGTGCTTCGAACCCAGGCAAAGATATACCCAGCTAGGCATTACAGTGGTCTTCACCAACTTTAATAGAATAACTATGAAGATATTATACAGTGTGATCACGTTGTGACCTTTTATTCTACGAAAATTATTAGACAATATAAATACATATTATCCAAATTCATCTTAGTCATCACGAAATCATTTTGGTTCACTAAATATACGACTCAAATAAATTAATAATAACGGAAGGTGTAACTGTAAAAAAATGTTAACTGAAAATTTTATGTACAAGTATACCACACGCTGCACGTAAAAACATAATCCCGTAAAGACATTTATATGTAATCGCAGTAAGGCAGTTTGCCTCTTAGTCGTAAACCCTGCCATAATGAGAGTAGTCTTTACTATGATTCGAATGGCTCATTTAGCCCATGATCTCAATAATATTTGTTTAATTATGGAAGCCTTTTTGTTGAACTGTATCAGAGGCCTAAACTTTTAATTGGAAAGCTTTGTGTGATACTGCACTGCCCTCGTCACCCTAAGACATCACAGGTACAGTACCCTTCAGACCGATTCACAGTGGTGTTTGCTCACAATTGTTTGATAGCAGAATAACTAATGGGATACCAAGGCGGATTACTGCATAGGTAAAAGTAGAGTTGCTTTGAATAAAAGCGTTACTAACTAAATTTGCAAAAAAGTTGAATTCAGTTATGTACTTTTTGGTTTATACTTTAGCGCGGGCCTTCCATTCATTTTTTGAGTGGGTGATGGATCCGGTATGAGGCCACCACGTTGCTCCAGTGCTGGTCGACAGACTTCACGAGCCACGTAACCAGCTACGGTTTAAAGCCGAGTCGGTCAGACGAAAACTTCAGCGGACGGATTCTTTTAAGGCCAAAATCAATATTCAGTGCCTTGATCACTGAGACAATTCTGTACTCTGTGTGCTGCAACCGCCGCATCGAAAACTATACATTGATTTTTTCATATTTCTGTTTGCGATGCCGCGGAGTTAAAGCGCTGAAACAAGGAGTTCAGTGTTGTCTCTGTGATCAACGGTTTGAATATAGAGAGTAATTTTCGGCTTATCCAAGGCACTGAATAAATTTTGGCCTTAAACGAATCCTTATGCTGAAGTTTACGATCGGACCAATGACCGACTCGGCTTTAGATCGTAGCTGGCTACGGTATCGGTACTTACTTTACTTATAATCGGTTTAATGTTCTGGAATGCATTATGATTATTGACAAAAACCTGAACAGTATTTTTTCTTGGTTTAAAAACGATTCCTAGATTGATTTCTCATTTATATTACAATACATTTACATAAAGTGCAAATGCACAGGCACACGAGTAAAGCCGGGACAACTAGTTGTAGGCGATACAAATATTAGTCTCGTGCGGAAGTCGAACCCGCGACTTACATCATATGCATCACAGACGCAACGTTTAATGCATAAATGTAACTCATCTATCGAGTAAGGAAAGCTTTGCGGCGGGACTAATGCAATTTTTCTCCAAGAACATACGTAAATACAATCACGCCTTTTCCCCATATAAATGGTAGGCAGAGAACACATCCGTAGCCCACTTTTTGCCTCCGCGGGAAAAGAGACGCGACGGGTAGCCAAAAACGTCGCCGCCATTTTGGTAGGAATCAAAAACTTCTTACACCCCAATAAGTTCCCACGAGCAGAACAATGACAGCTTTGCATTTTATAGTATGACCAGCTGTGCCCCGCTGTTTCACCCGCCGTTTAATTTAAAAGAAATAGCCCTATGGGTCGTAGCTTGATGTTATATAGCCTTATAGCCTGTTGGTGCTATTCTACTCTGCCAAATCGCTGCCGTACACCTGAGAAAGAAAATATTAATAAAATCTGCTGACACGCGGGTCGATTAAAAGAAATGCCTAGAATATCTCATAGCCCCCTACTGGATAAGGCTTTAGTTTGAGAGAGACTTTAGGGTATACTCGACGAGAATATGTAACAGAGTAAAACGAAAGCTGCCCAGCCAAGTTGGATCAATCGTTTGACCCACAACAGGGCAATCTGTCCTAGGAATATTTATGACTATTGAAGTTTTTTTTATAGAAGAGGAGACAAACAAGCGTGCGGCTCACCTGATGATAAGTGATCACCACCACACATGAACATCCGCCATAGCAGAGGAATTCCGGATGCTTCAAGAAAAGAGCGTACTCTTTTCTTGAAGCATTCTTCAAGCTTTAATTCGAAAACTCCACGGAATACTTCCTATGTAGACACAATAAAAAGTGCAAAGATACACGTCTTTTCGCAAAGCTAGTAGATCGAGCTGATCGGAAAGTATTCGATCGTTGACGATTCGACCTTGCGTCTTATAAAGTTGCAAGCGATGGGCCGGCGTTAAATACAGTCCCGCTCTACTGAGCACGATGAAATTATGCATTCATTGTTATGTGGATTTGGATGATGTTGCATAATTTCTCGGGGAGCCGGTAGGAAGGCAGTTTCGAGAGAAGGGCTTCATGCCAGCCCCGATCGAAGGCCTTCGCTATATCCAAACTAACTGCCAGGACCTTTGTCTCGACTGCCTCCGCCCATCAATGAGTGGGGTAGACTAGAAGATTACCAGTTCTATAAGCGATTCTGCCAAAATGACTGTATCGTCGGCAAATCGAAAGTGAGTGATGTATCGCCATTGTTGTCAATAGCATATCCTTTACTGTCTGGTAGCTTGTAGACATCTTCCAATTCAACGGTAAAGTTTTGGGGATATGCCATAACCCTGTCGTTTACCATTTTTTTATTCGATAAACCTGATGGCAAGTGCAACGTCTGCCCATGACAAATGCTGTTACCCTCAGGGCGACGAGCGCAGTTGAACATTGCGCTCACCACCCTGAGAAATCACTCATATGACTAGTGATTACGGTAGCTCACAGTGCACTTCAAACCGGAACAGTAATGTTCGCAAACTACTGCTTCACGGCAAAATAAGTGGCCCAGGGATTGTACCTACCTAGACAGATTCCTGAATGGAAATCCTACCACCACCTTCCTGCGACTGGGTTGGTTTCGTACTCTAGTTCTGAATTGAGAAAGCGATCGTAGCTTTGCTAACTATATATCATAGTCATTCCAGATCATCACAAGTCAACTTCATAGGCTTCCTCCAGTTTACCACAGAACAGTTTTGAGTCACCTACATCCACCGACTTCTCGCGAAACCTTGCAGGTCATCGTTTTACCCAGTGGAAGCACTACACTGTGTTTGCCGACACGGCCTGGCCGAAAACCTTTCTAAATTCAAAAAAATCTGCAAATTTTGAATAAAACATACATATTTGTTTATTTCCCAAACATATTTATTAGTTACTTTCGCTTATAATTAATATATCAACAATTCGTAAATAATGAAGTCATGGAATTGAAGCCGTTTCGGGTTACTTGTGAAGCTATCAACAAAATCAACATCAAAATGCAAATGTGTTTACAAATCACTTTTCAATTAGTAAATATTTACGGTCTTTATCGGTTTTATGACATTACTAAATTTTTGAGTAAAGACAAGAAAAATAATTTTAAATTTCAATTATTTAAGAAATGAATTTATTATAGTAGCAAAAAATATATTACGTAATAATTAAAAAAATAATAACAATATGCTTGCCGTGTGGAAACAGTGTAAGAGAATCTATCTCCACACATCATTTCATTCTGTGGGTTGAAACGGGAAGGACAAAAAAAAACATGGCTTCCGACAGAACATTGCGGTTTAAAATTTCTCATATATGACAAACCTAAATTATCCATACTGGAGACGTTTGTTTACAAGCACTTGGGTAATAATTAAAAGAAATTAATTGATTAAAGAAACTCTATAACTCTTTTAACAAAAACAAAATACAAAAAAAAAAAAAAATCCACTGCAACGCCATGGTTGCTTTTGTTCTAGAATAAGATTGGAGGTGTGGCATATCGAATATATTAAAAAAGTAACAAAAGACACGCAGGATGAGTAAAGTTTATAAGATTGCACAAGCAAAAAAACAGGGGAAAAAAAATCTGCTAAATATGCAGTCAAAAAATAATTCAAGTTTCAATATTAGCAATAGTCATTAGTTTATATAATCATTTATATAACATTTTTAATAAATGGAAAAATATATTTAACAGTCTTAAGCAATTAGTCATATCATAATCTGAGTTGCGCTAATTCCTGTAATAAGGCTGGTTCATTGTCAATCTTAGCGAGCTGGTTCAGCTCAAGCGGCTTCCCGGCTGCCTTCTGTTGCTTCAGCTTCTCGATGTCGCCTAATTTCTGTCAATTTTAGAAGAAAATATTTTAAAGTGGTTGTAATATTTTCATGATGGCAACTGTTGGAAACATGTTAATCTATGGTTTTATTTATATCTGGTACTGCGATCGTCAAACCGATTCGTGTTTCACTTTATGTATGCAAACAGCAATCAATAGTGCGTAAAATAGTACGCAAAATACGGGCATAGACTGCTGAATACGAAAATCAACCCTATGTGGTGCTTTGTGATTTGCCATAGCATACAAATAAAAAGGCATCCTGAATTTCTTCGGGTGGTCGTAGTTAAAGAGAAAAAGGAAACAAAAGTATAGTATAATAGTATTCACGCCTTTTTCCCATATAAGGGTAGGCAGAGGCCACTCACGTAGCCCACTTTTCGCCCTCGCGAGAAACGTAAAACGCTAGTAAAATAACAAAAAATAATGTTGCTACATTATGCAACAAATATATATTACGACAATTTGACTACTTCTACGCTGCGAGTCCCGGGAACGAAACTCTGCCGGAGCCAATATTCGTGCAAAAACGCAATATGTTGGTTTTAAGGTCTGTGCATTTGTTTGTAAGACGCACTCACGATACAAGAGAAATCCTAGTATGGGGCGCAGTATAAAACAGTTCTGAACTGTTATTGGATTTGATGAAGATGCATACTATATTTGGGCATAAGTAAAAAATGCTAACTTTATTAAGGTTTTTGATTTTCTTATCCTTCTCGGGGTCGCCTGTAGAAACGAAGGGTGCCCGAGAGCTGGCGGGTGCGGAGGGCGGTACAGGCGAAATGTCTCCAGCAGATCGCTCTTCCGCTTTACGGGCCTTCCGAGCCTCGCGTTTTTCCTTTTGCTTGATAGCTTGTTTTGATGGCGCTGCTGTGTATTTAATAATATCATTACCAAAGATTATTATAGATTATACTTAAAACTATAATATACATAAAATGTAATAATAATAAAAATCAGAGTTTACTATTTATAGTCTATTGCGAACAGAGAAGACACATCCATTTTATTTATTTGTATTTATATTATAACCCAAAGAAAGTATGCTCTACGTAAAGTATTTTGTAATGCAGAACAATTAATGCGATGTTACTATGCATCTATCCGACTTGTAAGAATCATGACCCTCAGGTCGATCCAGGTGATGTTTTATGATACGAAGTAGATTGGTTTCAAAAAATCATGGTAACTCTTTTATTATTAGTGTATTTTATATTCACTCCAACTCACATTAAGGATATGTGTCACTCGGTTAAAACATTAAAACAACTTCACTTTTTTACTTTACTTTTGTGTTTAGCTTTAAGGGCATAACATAATTTTGACAAAAACAAACTGAGCTATACACACTCGAATGATAAAAATTGTCTTAGTTTATTATCTATAATTTTTAGGTTATATCCATTTGGTTAATGTTGTAACTACGAATAAAATTTGTTTGTTTCTTTCTTTTTATTTAACAGTATATTGTTATAATGTGAAGGCAATATTGATGCTATTATTGCACGGCTTTTAGTAACGGTACACAGTACCATACACTATTATACCAGCATTACAGAGCATTGCAATGCTAAAATCAGTATGTACATACCATTGACGTCTTGTCCGGGTCGATGCGGCTTCTCATGCTCGTGTAGTGTAAATGTGGATGGTTTGTTCCTAGCCCCGGGCGGTCGGTACGCGGCCGCGGGCTTTGCGGGAGCCGCTTCGATGGCCTTTGGCGCGCTTTTGGACAACTCGCTCTTGGGGAATGTTCCCGGTTGCCAGTTTATAGCTAAGAGGTTTTCTTTCTCTTCGCAAACTCGCTTATGCATTAGTGCGCCAGTGTAATGCCATAGTTTGTATCTGGAAATAATGGTACATAGGCGTGAGATCGTGTGGTGGCTGGGATTGAAAATCTGCCACCCCATTACATGCCGTAGGTATTGTAAAAGTCGACGAAAGAAAATGCATGGAAAATCTCAAGGCCTACGATTGGTGGCTAACCAGTACTATAATAGTGTCAGAACGGAGACGAGTAGAAGCGTCTGACGTGCCAATGTCTGATACTACAATCGTCAATACACCTGTCGATCGTGAAGATTACAGCAATGACAGCAACTTGGATGAGGCCTATGTCAATCAGTGGAGTTATGGGTGTTCAAGCATGCATAAGGTAATGTCGTTAAGTTAGCGAGGTGTTTAAGATTGTCATTACCGTCGGAAACCACGAGGTTGTCTTGATATTTAACGTAGAATTTTGTGATACCGTTACAACGCGATGGGTTAATCGCAAGGTGAATTTCAATTTGTCCGGCCTAAAAGGACCTAACCGATATGAGCTACGGCGTCTAAGGTGTGGGGCATCTGGGAACGCGATCACTAATTAGCTAGCCAAGCATAGTAATCACGGAAGGTCCTCCAAATATTTAAGTGTCCTCTTTTAAGTTATTTGTGTCAGTGTTTATTTGTCCAAATAAGGAGAAGAAAAAAGGTAAGGAGACGAGCATAACCGTTCACCACATGATAAGTGTAACGTCTGGGTATAACAAATGCTGTGTCACCCAGAACATTTTTATGTCACACTACACTGCGCCAGTCACCCTGAGACATCAGTTCATAAGTCCCAGTACCTATACCCTATACCTGCTGTCAATGCACTTCACGCCGAAAGATACTAATGTTTGAACACTGCTGCTTGATGGCAGAATAATGCGGCAGTGCGGTTGTATACACCTAGACGAATTTTTGCATAGGAATCCTACCACCAGTTTATTTTAAACGGTGATGTAATTGCTGTTAGCCTTTTTGGCTTTTACAGCTTCATCGGATACTGCCTACCACCAGTAAATGCTGAACGTAGATGATTATGGGAATTATAGATCCATAAAATATAAAACTTACCCATTACCAACAATAAGCCGAGGGTACGTAGTCGCGGTAATAAATGTTTCACCGCGGGGATCCCATTGTAGGCTGGTGGTGTCAGGAGCCGAGCAGGCGCCGAGCTTCTTGAATCCTCGTACATCCCACACCTCTATGTGCCCCGTCGCTATGTTACCGAAACCGCCTAAAAGGACTAGTGTTGCGGAATTAAGGACCTTTTATTGCATGAGGATAATTGCTATTATCAAAGATATTCTCATTCATTTTTTAACAATCTACCGCCGTTTCGTAATTAAGTTTCTCTAATGGAGAAGAATCAGGCGAAAGACACTTCGCATTTTTGACTAACATAAATCCTTTTTTATGTTAGTCAAAAATACATCTATATCAATAATAACATTGAAGTGTCTGTCTGTGATTACAAAATAAATGCCAAGATGGCGGAAGAACCATCTTACACATACCAGACCTATTTTCCACAGCATTAAAAAAACAGCAATGGATCTCGTAAAAGGCGAGTAAGGAATTAAAATGCACTGTGCATCCAACAGCGCATGGTGGCGATGGGCTCACCACCTATCACATCAAGTGCATTATATTGTCTTGGTGAAACGTGGATTGTGGCAGTCATCTGTTTTTGCAGTGAGTGCACAGTCTCTGACTACCCCTTATGGGATACAGTCGTGATCTTATGTATGTATGTAAAAAAAACAGCAGCGCTTAACATACGCGGTAGCTGTTACAGCGTAAATCCACCTGCCATCCATCAGGTAACTGTTTAAAGTCTGATGAAGAAGAAACGAAGAAGTATATTTTTTATCGAATTGAACTTCAACTTATAATTAAAAAGGATATTGTTGCCTTCCGGTGGGAAATAGATGGCGTTCCAAGCACCGGTGCCAAACTCGAAAAGCGGTTCGCATTTGGCGTTGAACAGTGTCGCCTTAGCTGGAGCGTGTCCGTATATCGCTACCCATTCATTCCAGTTGCCCGGGTTCCACGCGATGGCGTGAATAGGACCTTCTTTACCTGAAATTTTTTAACATACATAAAGCAATATACAAAAGCCGTACCTTTCTTTTATTTAAGCAATCATAATCATCATTTCAGCCAATTTTAGTTCACTGTTGAACATAGGCCTCCCCCATAGGCCTTTAATTAAAGCATTAATTCTAAATATTTTTAATGGGTGAATGTGGTGAAAAACCGCGTGACCTCGTACCGATACAGTGTAAGGGCGACTTAGAGCGAAGCCCTGGACGGTTTTGCGCGAAGACCTGCACGGTGTTGATCGATGCAGGTGAAATAGAATCGTATTTTGGGGCAATTTATGGGGACAATTTAAGACAGTGGGCTTGTAGTGGGCCGAAATGATATATAATAGCTTAATGTACCGCTGATGAAGCGGAGCCGAGAAAAGTCCACCAAGCTAATCTAATGAAGCTGAGGTAATTTACATTCAACGCTGAACACATGATAAATCTGCTCCTAAAATTACAATTTTAGAGGTGCCAACACCGAAGACGAATCCAACACAGTCGCGTACCCATTGGTTGTATTCGCGGGGAGCCTGGACCCTGAAAAGCTATGTTCGATGAAGCCGAACCTGAATGTACGCAAAAAGTAATTTCTACTTGAAGTGTTATTTCGGACATCGATTTTCAGTATGTAGTTTAAAATGTTTTTGTGTGAAAAATTTTAATTAGCTACCCAATAATTTCGGGTTGGTAGCCCAACATCCAGGGGTGAGCACCAGACAATTCTAGGGTAGGCACGGCCCACCCGGCTTCCGCCACCCTTCCAATATGCAATGTACGAAGCTGTGACCCTGGCCGATCTAGTTGATCAACGAAAGATTGTCATCTGCGCAAGATATGTGATGTTCACTAGCTCTAATCTTCCCGGGCCCCACGTAACGATCATGCGATCATCATTTAAGCCGATCACTAGTCCACTGCTGAACATAGGCCTCCCCCATAGATTGCCACAAGTTTGTAGCTCTCATTTTGAGGGGGGATTTTGCCATAGTTGCCACGCTTGGCAGGCGGGTTGGCCACCCCAGTTTATTTATTCAGATGTTCCAGGAAGATGCTGCTGTCCATCTCTTGGTTTTTATTTTCCCTCTCCCGGGATTAGATGGGTTGGTATATTCTCTTAAGCCCACACGCTACCACACGGTACGGATCATGCGATAAAATTCATGAAAGAGCAATTGTTGGCTCCTGCTAAGATTACAACTCAGGACCAGGTGAGTTAGGTACTCTGACTAAGCCACGATCGCGATGATAATGAAATAAAACAATACAAAACAAAAACAATAAATACATTATTGTTATTATCCCCTCTCGTCTCTGACAATCTACATCGGATACAAGAAGTTGAAGACGAGTGCTTCTGCATTTGCGTTAATATTCTCGGCACTATAATATACTGCCACTGTTTGGTCTTTGATGATCTGTTTTTATTAAATGAACATCCCAAAAATTATCAAAAAGAGCTATTTACAATCAGATATAATACGACCGAACCGAAAAAAAAACGGATAAAATAAACAAAAAACAGTGTTCCCAAAGGCAATGTTAAATTAATTGTATAGGGATATATAGCCTGAAAGATATCGCCGTGGACTTCAACTAGTAGTATTATGAAAACTTTAATTAATTGTTACTTTATGATGTTTGATTAATGTTTATTGCAAAAAAAAATATTAATATTAATTTAACAAAATATGGCGACTCACTAAAAGCCACGTTTCCAGCAACGCCTCTAACGTCGCCGTGCGAGAGGGTTTGTTTTCCGTAATAGGATCCCCCAGTTTTATCGACCTAGAGCAAAAAAACTCATGTATAAGATATCCTGTCAAAGCAATATGATTATATGTAAATTTGCACGGTAAATTTTGTAGCATAAATATACTTCTAAGTAGTTTTTTTTCAAACATGAGGTTTTGCAGATTTTCCTTCATCGCAAGGCACGTGGGAAATCGTTGGACTTGGTTACTCGCAGCTGTTTTTAATAATATATTTAAAAAAATGAAAACAGCCGATAAATGTCCCTAATATGGGAAGAGCAACACTGCTCCAGTGCGGGATGGTGGACTCCATAAGTCGTCGAAATGTTTTTTGTTTATGAGACACACAAGTTTGGTAACAATTGGCGAATGTCCGCCTACTGAGCTGCCAAAGCTATATGCAATTTAAGCTGTATTCGAATTAAATTACTTTCTATGGAAATACTTTAAAAATATGCCATGTCAGTCGCGACAAATTAGTCGAAATATTTCTGTGAATATTTTGTATATTTATGTATTATGACTCAAAAGTGGAATACATATATAGGATTTTTTATATATATATATTTTTATTTTTTTTTTTTTGTTTTTTTTTTTATTGTTATTTTTTTCATACATTCGGATTTCTGATTCAAGGTAATCGGAAATACGAAGTAGAAGCATGCTGTAAATACTTGCTGGACGACCACGTGACCCAGTGGTGATAGTACCTGATTACTGCGCCGGGGATCTTGGGTTCGAATGCCAACCGGGGCTAACTTTAGCCATATAACACAAATAGTGGGTTTTCGTGTCTGTTATTGTTGTATTTGTCGAGTCTCTGACTGCGCTGGAGAAATCATATGTAATGTACCGCAAAATAATTCTTCCACAGATAATGACATTATTACTGGCAACAAGACATTATTCATTAACAAAAATCAATGCGGCTTTCTATCACTAGGTGAAATTACCATTGGGAAATTTTACTGGTGGTAGGATTCCTGTGTAGGAATCCACCTAGTTACGAGGTACCACCCCAGTGCCAGCTATTCTGTTGTGAAGCATTAGTATGCAAACATTATTGTACTGAGAGATAGAGTAATCACTAGGCATATGAGACTTAAGAACTGATGTCTCAGGGTGTCTCACACAGAAATATTCTGGGTGACACGGCATTTGTTATTGGCAGACGTTGCACTTACCATCAGGCAAAGTTTCGTCACTTTGTCCAATAAAATAAATCTCTTACATAAAAAAAATACAAGATGGTCAGAGTCTGAAGCAGTTTGCAAACACTTACGTCAGTTTGTGTCATAGTAAACACGTTGGTTCCGCGTCTGTTCCAGTGGAAAGTGGCTTTGTCGGCTTGGAAGGAAGATCGGCTCACCACAGCCTGATTTATATCAAACTGAGGGTATTTGAACACGCGCCAAAATGACGGCTGACCAGGCTTACCTGTAAATAAACGAATAAAATTAAGTTACAACTCAAATATTACTTTATACATTAGGATCTTCTTCTGACTCTCGAAAACGCAAATAGTCGCGGCTCAGGAAGAAAACTGGTCTCTAGATTATCAATAGGATGTATCAATAGGATGTATAACTTCTGAATGACTCCTAGCATCGATTTACCATCAAATATGTATGCCTAGGACAGATTGTCCAACTAGGCAGGTCCAACTTCGACCAAGAGGTCAATCGACTAATCTAACTCGGCTGGGCAGCGTTCGGGAAACTACGTCACATCTTCTCGTCGAGTATACCTCAATGTCTCATAAGCAAAGTTTAGAACCAGTGCGTGTTGCCAGTGATGGCATGCGGAACAGAGACGGGGTTCTTCATTGCAGGCCGCATAAGGAAGCTCAGAGTCGCTCATCTAGCTGTGGAAAAGGTTGGGGAAGAAAGGTTCTAGAGCGGCAACCTCGTACCGGCAAACGTAGTGTCGGTACCCCCTCCCCCCCCCCCACTAGATGGAGCGACGACCTGCACGATTTTGCGGGAAGTCGATGGATGCAGGTGGCTCGGGACCGTGTTTTGACGCAATCTATAGGGGAGTCCTATGTTTAACAGTGGACTAAGATAGCCTGAAATGATGATGATGATGATAATGATGTATACCTTATACCTGTGCAACCTTCTGCAAATGCTGTTTGTATGCCCTAATTATAAGTGTTTCTTAGTTAACACTGTCCCTATCTTAACAATGTTGCTAATCAGGGATCTGTGGATGTCAAAACCGTAAATCTTCCAAAGACATAAATGGTCATTCTTTCGATGGTAGAACAAGTTACCTCATTCAAGGATAAATAAATACTCCTCTAGCTTGTGTAATGTTACTTTAAACTTCTGGATATTCTAATTCATACATACATACATAAGATCACGACTGTATCCCATAAGGGGTAGTCAAGAGACTGGGCACTCACTGCAAAAACAGATGACTGCCACAATCCACATTTCACCAAAACAATATAATGCACTTGGTGTGATAGGTGGTGAGCCCATCGCCATCATGCGCTGTTGGGTGCACAGTGCAGTTTAATTCCTTAATCGCCTTTTACGAGATCCATTGGATGAGATGGAATGGTAGTATTCTTTTATCAAGCCGCCACCACACGGCCTATTCATTGTTATCTAAAAAATCTTATAAACAATTACATCATTCACATCACACACACATGCACATATATTTTGTCATTACCCTGATACATAAGTCTTATAAGGTCACAAATACTAACCCAATGTAAATATAGAAAAGTAGTAAGTGGGTGCGGGACTGGGTGACATGCTGAAACACTTAAGCTTTTCAGCTTGTATCTGTTGTGTGTACCTCTCGAGGTTGCCGTCTTCATATATCAAAACTCTCCCACTTATCTGAATGGCAAACAACTTCTCATCAGAAGACCAGTTTGGTTCCCTGCAAACAAAATTTATCATAACATGGGATAACAATTCGTCCTGACCGATTTTCGAACATGGTGACTATTTTCGAATAATGTCAGAAGCTACCCACTGTGCAATAGATATTATAGTGCCACAAGTAAATATGCGAAAGTGGAGGCACTTTTCCTAACCTACCTATGCCCAATGTAATAAACCTTCAATAACACATTTTTGCAGAAATGTTGGCTCTAGCTGGGATTCCACCCCAGGACTTGAGTATACCACTTCTAGTATAGTAGTACTAGTAGGTGAGGCTCTGACCACTAGGTAACATGATTGTAACAGGATATATTATACAACAGAACTATTTATACAACCACAAAGGCACTCATGTCCACTTGCCTTACCATATCAGGATTAATGCCTAAGCAATAAGGCCAAAAATTAAAAAAGACAGTTACTAACCATCCAGATTGATGTTTTTGTGTAAAAGATCCAACTTTGTCACCATTCGCTGATTTATAAACATGTAAGTTAGGTTTACCCTGAAAAGACAAAGGTTTAGGCTAAAGTTTCTTTAAAAGTTAAAAGTGAAACTATTTCCATTGTTCTCTTTTTTGGTTACAGGTGAGTAAATTTTAATTATTTCCTTGCATCAATAAAGGATGAAAGAAATGAAATGTGTATGAATAACATTATTTACTGTTACCTTAAATGCAATATAATAAAATATAATAGGGCTGGGATTTGAACCCAGGACTCGCGGCATAGATGTCAGATACGTGTACCACTAGGACATGCAGTCTCGAATCTGTACTCTGTGCAACTGTATGACCTCAGACTATAATGAGACAGTATAAAATAGTATAATATAATGTTGGCAGCATAAACATTAACAACATACAATTTATAAAGTGATTGACAATTGTCTTTTTTTTTTATTGGTAATATATATATTATTTATTGGTATAAAGTGATGAAATGAGCAAAACATTCACCTGATGGTAAAAGCGATGTCTGTCCATAACAAATGCTGTGTCACCCAGAAAATTTCTGTGCGCCTGTCACCCTGAGACATCAGTTCTTAAGGCACATATGCCCAGTCATTAAGCTAGCTCTCAGTGCCCTTAAAACTGAAACACAGTATAGCCTGCACACTACTGCTTCACGGCAGAAAATCTAGCCATGGGGTGGTACCTACCTAGACGGATTCCTGTATAGGAATCTTACCAGATAATACAACACAAAATAATAAAACAAACCTGAGGATCATCTTTTGTCATCAAAAACATTTCCCATACTGTGAAATAAGTGTCCAATGGAGAAAAGAACATATCTTTTACATTGCCATTTATTGTTGCAGCTACTGACCAATCCGCACATTTTATTATCTCGGCTCTGAAAAATTAAGGAATTCTGTATTAGGTAAAACATGGATGGTATAAATAATAAATAAATACTATTTTGTCAGACCATTAAATATAAAAATAAATTAGATCTATAAGTCAACACTTGCAATGTACTGACTGCGATAAATAAAATTATGATATATACGTAACTATTTAATAAATATTATTTATGACTAACTTCTTGTCTGTTCTATATGCGAGATAAGTGCCTTTAGGACTATATATTATACTACGAATATTCGGTGTGTTTTCATCTCTCAAAACTTTCTCTGCATATGGTTCTTGAAATTCTATTAAGAAAAGACCTTTGTTTGTTAAACCTGAAAACGAAATAACATTTTAACCTCATTCCCTAACTTCATACATGAAGTACGTGGGTCGCCAACTATACCGGTAATATAAGGTGTGACACTCATTTTTAAAACTTTACTTAAGTTTATCTAAGAAAAATGTTTAAACTTTATTTGAAAAACACATGCTATTTTATATTACAACTCCAAAGTATTGTGACTTTCGGACAAATTATTATGAAAGCATTTTTTTATATTTATCTGCTGTCAAAAGTATTGCCTAGTCTTAATTTCACTTTGCCCATGCTTGAATTAAATTTACCCTAGATTTAGAGTTAATTGAAAAGAATACCCTAAATTATTAATAGTCACAAAACGGACATATCCGTGGGTAAATTTAAAAGGTTACTTTAATTAAATGTTTCTTCATTGTATTTAGATTATTTTTAATCCAACCTATCTTATGAAATGAAGGATAGACTATGTTTTTTATACATACCAAAATAATTATTGTTATTATTGCCAGATATTCAGAATTTATAATAGCAGTTTCTGGGTGGAACATGCTAAAATCGTCAGTTAATAGTATGTGGAACATAAGAAAAATTATTAAATTTCATCGAATGAGTCGAGATACAAAATTCAAAACCGAGATGTCCCTCGGGTTTAAATTTCGGGCCTGGAAATGGAAGGTACACTTTTTTTTATGAAAATGCCAATGTATAATCTACAAACAATCTTAAGATTGTACACACATTTGTTGAAGTGTATTGGGTACTATTATACATACAAACATACATAAGATCACGACTGTATCCCATAAGGGGTAGTCAGAGACTGGGCACTCACTGCAAAAACAGATGACTGCCACAATCCACATTTCACCTAAACAATATAATGCACTTGGTGTCATAGGTGGTGAGCCCATCGCCATCATGCGCTGTTGGGTGCACAATACAGTTTATTTCCTTACTCGCCTTTTACGAAATTGGATCTGATGGAGTGGTAGTATTCTTTTAACGAGCCGTGACCACACGGCTACTATTATAGGGTGGTGGTATTTTATTTTTTGAAGTTTGGTAATGATTATTTGGTGTCTGGTGCGGAATGATATAATATCCTTCCAGATTTCAATGGGTTTTCAAAGTTATTGTGTGTATATACTTAGGAGGTTTATACTTCATTTAAGGGTAAATATTTTTGACAGTTGGCAACACTATAATGTCTTTTCTGTATCATGAATTGTTTTTATAATGGCGTATATCATTTTATAGTGTCTAAGTCTAAGTTGCATTTACAGGATATATTATCGGCATTTAGATTTAAGACTTTTTCACAATCATAATTACGTATAACATTGTAACAATTTAAATATCTTTAACCTAATCAATGTTTAGTACAAAGACTCAACTTAAAAAGCGTACTCCGGAGAATGGCACAGATCGAGAAAATTATTTAGCTTTGCTGGTAGATGAATATATAAATTCGACTTCATTTGGTGAGTGTTATTGGGATCTCACAATTTTTGTTGATAATAATTTTTACATGTTTTAAATTTTACTTATTGTAATTTTTCATTAAAATGAATGCTTTCAGATTCTAAATGTCAAGTATTAGCTAACTTGGCGAATTTTGCCTACGATCCTATAAATTACAGCTACATACGGGATGTAGGAGTCCTTGATATTTTTCTGTATGTTTTGAAGAATGAATCTGACCAAAAACTGCTTAATTTTGCCTCTTCTGGCGTCTGCAATTTATGTCTAGGTAAATATTATTGTTCTAAGATTCATACTTTTCTTCTTAATTTTAATAATCATCCAAACGAAACTATCAAAAAATACAATAGAAACATTTATGGTAATATGAATACTTGCCAAATCTGCATGAAAAGTACATACATTGTGGTGGTAAGTCTGGGATCAATTTCTTGTTTCGTGATATTCCCAGTACTTCTGGAATTACATGATTTTCAATTAATTAAAATTTGATGTAATAAGATAAAATGAAAAATCTTTTGTTATGGTAAAGTCTTACTTTACAAAATTTAACAATAATAGAAACATTTCAAAAATGAAAAAGACTGATTTATTACCATGTTTACAATTTTCTAATGTTGCTTATCTGTTCTAATTCACTACTGGTAAAGTAATTATTATAATCCAGAGGCTCTATTAGATAGTGGAACTCCCAGCACAGTGGGATAACTATTTAATTTTTGTTTTTCCTAAAATAGAATTTACAACATTTCATTCATGACAAATATAGGTAACTATGACAAACACAAAAATCACTGAATATATTATATATATTTAGTGATTTTTGTGTTCACATATAGTGTACATATAGTGTATAAATGTGTACACAACATGTCCTCCATGGGTGGTAAGAGCATCTCTTATTGTATGCAGGAGTCTGACTAGGAGGTTCTATCACAATACCAGTTATTTTACTATGCAGAAATCTGTTTGAGGGTACCACCACCAGAACAGTTATTCTGCCATGAAGCAGTAGTGTTCAAATTGTGTTTAGGTCAATAGATCACAGACCTAGTGTAGTAACTGAGCATGAGACATATAAGTCATTAACTCTTTAATGGGGCAATTTATAAGTTTATACAAAAAATTCCCAGAAAGTGCACAGTCCTTCAATCAAAAAGTTCAAACTATTTGTTAACAAAGACTTTAAGAAGGATATATATATAATAATAAGGAATACATGGATGATGATAACTTCTGGGTATTAGGTGATCGCTGCCAAGCTATTTCCACATCTTTACAATGCTGCTGTAATGTATAATTGTATATTGTTTTGAAATAACTAAAAAAAAGTCCTCTGGGTTTCTTACTGGTTCTTCCCAGGACAAAGGAATTTCTTTGTGAACATTGAAAAAATTATGTTCATTGAGTATTATGTAAATGGTCTATATTGGATATGGAGTTTTCTATTCTCATCTATTCTTGTCTCAGTGTGATAGGTGCACACAGCATTGGCTTTGGGCAGATGTTGCACTTTCCATCAAGTGAATATTTTGATCATCTATTGCACTAAAAGTGTAAAAGCTAGTGAAGATTGTAACCAGTGAAATTACTGGCCATATGAGTGCATATAGATTGCCAATAGGTGTCTGGCAGAGTAGAATAGCACTTTCCTCTTTCCTACCGAGGTGTCGTAAGAGGCGACTAAGGTATTGTAAGGACAGCCGTTATTCATGCAGAATAATACCATAATATGCAATGCCATCACTGTACTTTATGCTTGTGGGAATGCAAAAGGGAGTAAGAATTTCTTGACTCTTTCCAAAATGGCAGCGACGAGTTCTCCACCCGTCAAGTCTCGTATCCCGCGGGGCCGAAAAGTTTGCATTAGAGTGGTCTCTGCTTACCTCTTATGTGAAAACGATGTGACTGTATGTATGTGTGTATCAGTTTTAACACCTGATGTCTATTCACTGGTACAATTACTAAATATTTTTAATAATTAAATATTTTACACCTATAAAGTTTAGTCTGTAAAAAATTTGAGCCTTTACAGTTTTTTTTTTATATTAAGTTATCTTATTATACCATTGTTATGTTTCAGATCCATTGAACATTGAATATATCTTGAACTATGGAATATTGCATTTATTACCTGTATTCTTGCAGTCTGAACATAGTGATTTAGTTTCTTCAACTTTAACCATTCTCATCCAGATAAATAATATCCTGAGAAAACCAGAATTATTTAATTCAGAAACAGTACAGCAAGTGGAAAATTTGAAAAACAGTGAGAATAAAATAATTTTTAACTTAACTACAATATTTCTAGAAGATGTTGTTAATACAAATTAAATATTTACAACATATAATGCATATAAATTAAATCAGAATCTCAAATTAGGTTAATAAAAGAAACACAATGTTATCGAATAGATTTCCATATATAGCAATGAACAATAAAAATTATCAAAAAATATGCAAAATTCACACATCAACTTTTAGTAGTGTTTCATTCAAAGCAGGTGATAAAATTCGGATACAAAAAACGCTTACTCAGAAGGACTTAGATACTTTTTCAAACCTCACAAGTGATCACAACTATCTTCATAAAAACAGTGGTAACAAAAGGCCAATAGTCCATGGTGCGTTATTGAATGGTTTAGTTGCAGGACTCATAGGGACACATTTACCTGGCCCGGGTACAATTTTGGTGTCACAGACTATGAAGTTTCCCAACAAATGTTTTGTTGGTGAGAAATTAACAATAAGTGTTGAGTTAGTTGATGTCAGGAAAATTTTGAAAGTTAAGTTTTACTGTATTGTGGAAGAGGAAAAAAAGGTTGTGTTTGAAGGTGAGGCTAAGCTTATGCTAGCCAAAGACTGTTAAGTTAGCTCTGAGCTAAAAAAAATTATTTATTACAAATCTAAATATGCAAAGATCATAATTGTAAATATTCAAATTGAATATTATTATATATTAATTTAACAAACTTTAAATTTTCATTAACAATTGTATTTAGAATGGGAGTAAAAACATTTGTACCTAACATTGTGTGCCAATGAAATTACATTGATAATAAAGAATCAATTCTTTCTATTTAAAACATTTTATTGTTTTATTTTATTAACTAAATAATAACTTCCTAATTATTACAATATTTACTGATAATTTTTTGATTAATACATCAATACTGTCCACTTTATGAAAATATAAGTCAATAAATTGAGACTGATAGCCTTTAACTCATTATTTATTTGTATGCAATTTTGTGTAACATTTGAAGTGAAAAGGGGTTTGTAAAACAATGTGATAATTCCTCTAATATTCTTGCCTGCTTTGTTTTTAAAAATCTTTTATTCCTTAATACAAAATAAAACTTAATATGCTTAATATTTATACCTATTTATGAATACAAATATGCTATCAACAAAAAGTTCATCAAAACAATTATTAAATATAACAAACATGTAAGTAGTATTTGTAAAGTATTATAAGTAACTGCTGTATGCTTTTTTTATACCTTTTTGCTTTGTATTTAATATACAATATTGTGTTTTACTTTTAGGGGGAGATTTAAGAGTACAATTCATGTCCATTTTAAATATATTGTATTTTAAATGATAAGTGTAAGCACATTAGAATTCTTTTTTGTTGTTTTTACAAGCAGTATTATATTATCACAAATGTGAGTAATAGTTGTTGTGTTATTATTATTACTTTTAAAGTTTAAGCTTGTTGTTTAATAATTTTCTTGTTTTTGTTTATAATTAAATTATACTCAAAAATGTACATAATTTGTAACTCTTAGATATCAAGTTTATTTTTATTTTGTCGTGTCAATGATGTGCATGATTAATTAAAGATGTAAAGCTACATATGATTATTATTAATCTATTTTATACATATGATAAAATGAGAAATATGGCCACATATTATTCCTTAACACTTGGATATTTCTAATCATTTTCATCGTCATTTCAGCCCATCATAAGTCCATTGCTAAACATAGTCTTCCCCTGTAGATTGCCATTGACTTACCATAAAATCGGTTGGTGTAGGTCAACTCTCCATCTAGTAGGGGTCGAGCAACACTGTGTGCTGCAACTAGGTTGCCTTTCTTCCCCAATGTTTATTGGCTGCCCTCTTCAGGTGGTTGATCCTTATAACTATGTTAGTACTCTGTGGTACAGTTTCCAACTCACAGAGAAAAAGAGGAGCATAATCTTTTTATCTTGCTGAGAAACTTGCGCTTCCCCATACGACCTGCAGTTAAGGAGCACATCTCGGTTCCGTATATCATCCCTGCACCGCATGGACAGTTTCCACGAGTCTCGTTCATATCGTCCGCAGTAACGCAATCATCCAGACACTGAAAGTGATTACGCAATTTGAGTTGTAAGTTCCCGGGGTTTTGGATAATAAAGTGACGAGACGAGCAAAACAGATGCTGTGTTATACAGAATATTTCTGTGTAGCACCACACTGCGCCCGTCACCTTGAGACAAGTTCTTAAATCTCACATGTTTACTTGATTACTCCTGCTCGCATTGCCCTTCAGACCGAAACACAGTGATGTTTGCACACTACTTTTTCACGGCAGAATAACTGGCACTGGGGTGATACCTAGCTAGACGGATTCCTGCATAGGAACCCCATGTACCACCAGTAAAAAAACATTCATATGTAGGCACGATCTAATAAAAACGTGTTATTTTAAATACTTGGTAGCTGAAGGAAACGGCGACTCGTCAGCTCTATATTAAAATCTGTGTGCTGAATTCATGATCACCAGTCTCTTAAGAGCCCATTGTTGTACATAAACCGGTGCCTAATTGAAAAGATTTATCGTAAACGCCACTGAAGGCAGGCGCATTGGCGATTGCAGTACCAGACAACTCGACCGTAAGAGGTTGCTCTCCATTCTGTTTGGATAATTTAGGGCCAGTGTTTTTGAGATATCCGTTGTCTGTCGGAGGCCTCGAGATTTTCATAGCATTTCCCTTCATTGACTTTAATGTCTGTGTGATAAGACAGTATACATTGATCTACGCTACTAACACAAGAAAATTATAACTAACCAGGTGAAGCCCGGGACTGCGTCCGCGTGGATTTAGTTTTTATTAAAATAATGGGGGAACTCTTTGATTTTTCAAATATTCAATTATTCAAATATTTCAATAAAAATTGTCGTAGGTACGTCTCCAGGATGCAAGCTATCTCTATGTCGAATTTTGTCAAGATCGATTCAACGGTTGAGCCCTGAAAAGGTAACAAACACAAAAGGACAGAGAAAGTTACTTTCGCATTTATTAATATTAGTATGGATTACTACTACAGATTATGAGCTGTGGTAGCTCAGGGGCTAGGCGCTTGCTTTAAATTTCATAGTACGCGAGTGACCTGGGTTCGAGTGCCGGCACCACTAAAATTGTTAATAGTAATTTTAAGTGCTGATTTACCACGTGCTCGGCGGTGAAGGAAAACATCGTGAGGAAACCTGCATGTCTGAGAAATAAAAAATATTTCGATAAAATGTGCAGTCCGCCAACCCGCATTGGAGCAGCGTGGCGGATTCTTCCCAGCTCTAAAACCCTCTCAGAAATGGGAGGAGGCCTGTGCTCAGCAGTGGGACATTTAAAGGCTGAAACTTTTACTACTTCAGATCAAATATTGGGAAGTGATGGTTTATTGTTTTATTCTACAGGAGCTGGGATTACGAGTAGATATGGTCCTTACAGTCACAACACCTACAAATCATCGTCTTGCTCAATTGAAAGTCATTGATTTGTTACCACGTTGCGTACTCGTCCCTGAAATATAATTTACAAAGCTTAAACGTATGTTGCTTAAGTTTCTGTATCAATGCGACTGTAGAAGAGTTTTCTTGCGCATGTTGTGCAAGCTAAATCAATTGGCTTGAAATTGTAAGCGTCGATCAATTTGGTATCCATTAACTAATATTGTAACCACGTTGCGTTCTATTGCATCTTATCCATTGAGGCCTGTTGGTGACAAATGTTCTCTTGGTCGCATTAGATTTATTTTGCTAATGCTGGCTAGGCTTGCCGATTTCCTTTCAAGTGTGTGAAAAGATCCTTATCGAAATCAGTTGACGATTTTAATGGTATACGTGATTGGTCGTAATCTTTTTCCTTTTTCATCTGAAGAATATTTTGTGACCCTCGACGTGATTGTTATGCAGAAAGGAGAGAAAGTTAATTTGCGAAGATGCGCATGCAAAATGTAAAATGGTGTGTATTACCTAGTCTTGAAGAGCACCGCCCGCCCTCCCTCAACAGCGTGCACCAAAAACCCAATACCGCCACCGGGAACCGCCACCAGATACCACTACAACACTACCACTAGGCAATACACACCACTGTAGTCGAGAACACGACACGTGTTTCACCTCAAAACGAGGCATTATCAAGTGATATTGTCTCTACGACCGTCAACCGCTGAGTCAATCCATTATAGTAAGGAGAGAAAGTTAATTTGCTAAGATCCGCATGCAAAATGTAAAATGGTGTGTATTACCTAGTCTTGAAGAGCCCCGCCCGCCCTCCCTCAACAGCGTGCACCAAAAAACCAATACCGCCACCAGATACCCTCCACCACTACAACACTACCACTAGGCAATACACACCACTGTAGTCGAGAACACGACACGTGTTTCACCTCAAAACGAGGCATTATCAAGTGACTCAGCGGTTGACAGTCGTAGAGTCAATATCACTTGATAATGCCTCGTTTTGAGGTGATACACGTGTCGTGTTCTCGACTACAGTGGTGTGTATTGCCTAGTGGTAGTGCCTAGTGGCACTCACTCGTCCCTACCGACCCTCGCCATCTGTAACGCAGATGCGATAAGATCGAAGGTATAGCAGAAACACGGGGACAATTACAACAAAAACATACCCGAAAACTAACAATTTGTGTTTTAGCACAAATGTTGACTCCGGCTGAGATTTGAACCCAGCACTCGCGGTACTCTGACCACTAAGCCGTGCGGTCGTCGTCATAAATATAGTCGCTTTCACGCAGATATGTGCCTAATAGACTATAAAATATTTAACTTAAAATCGAAATGCAAAGCGTCTATTGCAATAATTGAGAAGATAAGTGTTTTAGCTTAGGTTATTAATTTAATATCTAGGTCTCTAAACAGTCCCCCGCAGGAGCAGATATAACGAGAGTATCAGTAGGGTAACAATCTTATTACTCAAGGAATTATCTACATTTACTCGATAATATCTATTGCTGACATAATCTTTATACCACCATAATAGCGTTCCTCTAATACCAGAGTTTACAAGTTTTATAAGAGAATATAATGTTTCAAGTTAATATTGCACATAACATTTTTACCTACACTAAATATCGCTGTAGATATTTTCGCGTTTGAGAGGGCTTGAATTATAGACAGTCCCGATACTGCAATGCGGATGCAATAGTTGCGGGTTGGCGGACACTATTCTTGGCTAGAAAAAAATTGTAAGATGCAGGTATTCAGAAAACTACTGTAAAATATATGATATGTAGGTACAGGCGAATTCGTTTGTGCTAATTATGGAAATTAGATTTTCTTTGTCCGGATTCAGCTTTCTTAACCATTTCAAAAATTATATCGCTTTTCGTCCTCATCTTACTTTTGAATACATATTTAATCTCCTCCCGATAGAAGTAACTGATCGAGCCGAAGCCCCCACGCGGGGGCCCTTACGCTAGTTACCCATTATAAAGGTCTCGGTTAAGCGCCCTCAGCGCTCGGCCACCTTTCAATACGGCGAAGCCGTTCGGCTTTCGGGCTAACAGTGACCATCAGTCCTCAAAAAAAAATTCTATTTCTGAATATGAAAATGACCACTATCTAAAAAAATCTTGATAAAAAGATACGCAAAAAGCAAGTACTCATAGACGAATGAATGATTGAGGAAGATCCAAGGCGCGTCTTGATTGTATCAATCGAGTTACTTATATCTTCGTAACGGACGCGCAAGTAAGAGGGGAGTGTGCACGATCGGTTAAATATTATTTAGTTGTCCATCAGTCAATTTGTTTAAAATTTATAATCTAGTCCACTGCTGAACATAGGCCTCCCTATAGATTGCCACAAAATTTTGCAGCTCTCATTTTGGGGGATTTTACCGTAGTGGCCACGCTTGGCAGGCGGGTTGGCAACCGCAGTTTATTGATTCAGATGGATCAGGAAGATGCTGCTGCCCGTGTTCTGGTTTTAATTTTCCTTTTGTCGATGACAGTATGGATTCCAACCAAAAAAATCTACTAAGTACACAATTATTGTGAAAGTTCACAGATGAAGTAAACAAACATTTAGACGTCAAAAATAATGTATTGGTTGTGTTTATTGATATGAGCAGGGCGTTTGATACCTAGTTAAGTTGAAGGTTTTTAAAAATACAACTTGTCTCTACAACTGTTTAATTAAGACTTAATAATAAAATCTTTAATTTGACTATTTATAATTACAAAAATGCTGACTAACTATAACATGTTTGTGCATCAGACTCTGTTACATTCGGGCTTGACGGTGATCCGAAACCAGACTCTGACTAATCATAATATGAGATGATGGAATCAGCGTTGCTCGCACGCAGTGCAATGCGATGTTGCAAAACAAAGTGCTTATCTTTGCTGACAAGGAATTTTGGTGTAAGGGACTTAGCTATAACAGGATATTATTCGTTTTACAATAATACATGTCTTAAGTAACTGATCAACATGTTGTTATGTTAGGGCTGACTGTATAACTTGAAACATGATATTCTCATAAAAAAACTTGAAAACTCTGGTGTTAGAGGACCGCTATTAAGATGGTGTAAAGATTATGTAAGCAATAGATATTATCAAGTAAAGGTAGATAATTTCTTAAGTAATAAGGCACCTATGATAACAGGTACTGCTCAAGGCTCAGTATTAGGGCCATTCCACTACTTAACGTATGTACATGAATTAGAAAACATTTAAGAAAACTGTAGTTTGTATCAATACGCAGATGACACGTGCCTTCTCTCTAGTGATAAAGACGTAGAAGTCGCCATTCAAAAGTAACAGGAAGATTTTCATAAGTCTCCATGATCTAGGACTATTCTTAAATATACAAAAACAAAATTAATACATATTCACTCCAGCCACATCGAGAGCAATAAACCAATAAATATCTTAGCTCACAGTCATCTCTGTTTACATAATCAAAAGCACGTCAATGTGAACCAATTCCAGTTGTTAATCATCACACATACCTAGGATTGATAATCGACGAAAGGATGAACTGGAAATCATATTGAATATGTTTGTAATAAGCTAAGAGCAATTCTAGGGAAATTGCAAATTATGCGTAAAACAATCTCATTTACACGTTTAAGTCTATATAACACCTTAGTAGAATCAGTAGTGGCTATGGGCCACAGAACAGAAAAAACAACTTATTTTTTCTGTTCTGTGCTATGGGCGAATGTTTCGTACTTTCCTTGATAAAATACACAGTGTGCAAATCAGAATACTTAGATCTGTTGTACCTCAACATATTAAAATATCAGAATGACTACATAAACCAGTACAAGTATTGTGAAGTGTTATCTGTGCCTATATAGACAAAATGTACGAGTTTAAAGAACACTTGGAGTATTCGACAACCCAAATCCCGAAAAAACACAAACGCAAAGTAAGAAATAATCCTTTCTCACTGATTAGAAGTAATAATTGCTACTGTAAAATAACTTTTATATTCCTACTACTATTAATATTAAATTCAATACCTGCTGAATTAAGAAATCAGTTAACAGCACAAAACATAGAGACGAAACTGAAAAAAATTACATTCATTAACAATTCATTACTAATCTGTATAAATAAAATGCTAAACAATTAAATGTAAATAAAAAATAATAATCAAATAATTGAATAAATTAAAAAAATGCAACCCGTGTGTACGCTCACTAATAAGCTAGACAAATTATTTGGCTAAAGTACATATTTATACGCATACTGTTCATGAACTTTGTGTTCAATGCGACGTGTTCATTTCACAAAAAAGAAAATATAATTTACATTTCCATTTTTTATAAAGTTAAGTACAAAATATATGTATAGTAGTAGTATAATGATTGTAAACAATTGTATGTATTAGAGCAACTGAACGAGAACGTGAAAACGTGCAGTGCTAAGACAAATAGCTGCTGTTTAATGGCACGAAGAAATTGATCTGTATTTTATAAAATTGTGAAATAAATGAAAAAAAAATTTAACGTCTCCCACGGGATGAGATGTGGTGGTAGATTCTCTTAAACCGCTAACACATGGCGTAGTTATAGGTTTAATATAATAAAAATCCGAGAGGTTTATTGTTGAAAAAAGTAAAAAAAATACGATATTTTCTTTCATTGCCACTCTCGGGGAAACCGACTGCAACTAGCGAATAAATATGAATCCTCCATAATTATTTCCCTTTTTTCCCTATTTCTCTATTTTTTAAGTACCTAGAAACTCTACCTAGCACTCAAGAAAATCAGTAAAGCTCAAAAGCAGGTCCCTATAGATTGTTGCCAAGTCACGTTATTCTCTATTATGAACAATGAAACTTGGCTGCGAGCCTAAATTAAACCTCTGCTGAAGGCAGATTTTTCAGTATTTTTTCAAGGTTTAAACCCAAACAAGAATTTGATTGCTTACTTGCATAATTTATGATGCCGATTTGGTAGGTTGTTAGGTAAAATATTAAATGTAGCAGAACCAATGCGAATAATTGGACTACAAACTCCAACATCCAAAATTTCAATTTACAATTTTTAGAAGCAAATAGACAAAGAGAAAAGACATCTTCATCTTTTTTCGTTATTTAAATAAATTAAATTTCGGAAACATTTAAATTTCGGATATATTGAAATATCCACCTTATTTAGGTGGATATTTCAATGTGCCCGAAATTTAAAAGCTTCAGTAATTAAAGGTCACGTTATTTAACTACGTGCTGGTTCTCTTTGGAGCGTAATTAATATTAAAATTAGTAGGTATGATTTTCTTCTGAAAATAGGCGATATGTATATCAGTAACGGATCACTTTGAAGTAGGTAATGACTATATTTTTTTTTATTTCATTTCACTCAGAATCATCAATCAACCCGTGTGGTGGCTGGCGACTTAAGAAAATCTTCCACCCCATCTCATCCCGGGGGTGTCGTAAAAGTCGACAGAAGGAAAATAAAAACAGGAGATGGGCAGCAGCATCTTCCTGGAACATCTGAATAAATAAACTGCCGTTGCCAACTCGCCTGCCAAGCGTGGCAAATATGGAAAAATTCCCCCAAAACGACAGCTACTAAATTTTGTGAGCTATGGGGCCTCCCTTATAGATTGCCCTATGTTCAGCAGTGGATTAGTGATAGACTGATATGATGATGATTCAGAATCTGCTGTCATGATCATTACTTAGGCAATACAATTCTGTTTTACAATTTAAACACGTAAGACCTAAAGACATTGTTAGGTCGCTTAAACAAATAAAACATAGGATTTACGGATATTATCTGTATGGTACGGTCATTCTTAAAGATATTCTCGATATTCTTTAATCGTTATGTTTACCACGGTATATTTCCAGGTGTGATGAAGCACAGTATGTGAGACAGTGATTTAAACCTACGTTTAGTATTTTTTTGTAAACTGATGCCGGATCAAGTATTTGCATAATTGAAAATAATCATCTGTTTGGCTTTACGAAAATAAGTTCAAATATAAATGCACGTAAAATCTAGTTACTCATATCCTGCAGTCGTCAGAGAGCTTTTAGAGTATTACAGTTCTTTTCTGTGATGTCCCCAAAGCGTTACATTATGTACAGCATGTAACATACGTAACGTGACGTAGGTTGAAGTACTACTTTCGAAACCTTACGCTATTATGCTAAGATAACATAAAACGTCTTATTTTTACACGTTTACTCGTAAGCAAAAAGTTAGCATAAATTTCTCAGTGTCTTCAGGATCAATTGTGTCAATGCCTGTTCACAGGCGTCGATCTGTGGTTTAACTATCTTTTTTTTAATTAATGTTCCTCGGCTTATAGAGCAGGATACGACATAAATTGTTTTTGCTGATGACTCATAATGTTTGTGTAAGGTCAATAGAAAAAATATCTATTTAGAGGAGCCTGGCCTCATTCTGGATTAGGATAAGGATAAGGTTTTACAACAATTTAGTTATGGATGCTGGAGAGATAAATATTAAATGTCCATTGTCCAATGGTCTAACTGTAACCCAATGATTAAGTAAAGTTGTGCTCATGCCTGCTCTCACTTTAGAGCCAGGAAGAGTCCGCCATACCGTTACATTGCGGGTTGGCGGACTTCACATGTCCTCAAAATATTTACATTCCTCAGACATACAGGTTTCCTCATGATGTTTTCCTTCACCGCTGAACGCGTGGTCAATCAGTAGTGTGTTGAAGGGCACTGAGAGCTAGTGTAATCTCTGGGCATATGAGACTGAAGAACTGATATCTCAGGGTGACGGGCGTAGTGTGGTGTCACACAGAAATGTTCTGGGTGACACAGCATTTGTTATGTGCAGACGTTGCACTGACCATTCGGTGGACGTTTTGCTCGTTTCGTCACTTTATGCTATAAAAAAAGAATTTGCAGTAATCGTCTCGCTTGTCGGGCGGATTGGTGTACGTAACACCAGACGCTTTGCAGCTAAGACGCTGCTGTCAGTCATCAATTTTGTGTTTTTGGCCTGGAATTTTACGCTAACTGGTGGCGCTATTCAAGCGGTAACTGTCACACAGCGAAGCTGTCTAAATGCTTTGTATACTATTTCCTGTAGATAGTTGTAGTATTTTTTTTATTTTATTTATTCATTGAGACGAACGAAGAAGACGCGTCCATTATATTTTTAAGATATGTGTTGTTTTTAAGTCTACCCAGATCAATATTAAGAAAATGATACATAAACCTAAGCATAAGATAACGGACAGGTCTACCACAACGCTACAGATCAGCGTATAGGTCTGTGGTCCAAAATTCATTTGTCGTATAGAAATCATTGGCTTTATTTAGTGTAGCCAAAGCAGATTTCTAAACAAATATAGGCTTTTTCAATAAAATATCTATCATTTAAATAGATTATTAATTTAATACGCCTATCGGAGCATGTGTGTAAAAATATAATCTAATAAAATTAGCATTTCAATAACCCACTGTTTTTTTTATTGTATAAAGTGGCGAAACGAGCAAAACGTTCACCTGATGGTAAGTGTAAGGTGTGACACCACACTGCGCACGTCACCCTGAGACATCAGTTATTAAGTCTCAAATGTCCAGTGATTTCGCTAGCTCACAGTGCCCTTCAAACCGAAACAGTAATGCTTGCACACTTCTGCTTCGCGGCAGAATAACTGGCCCTGGTACCTAGACGGATTCCTGCATATGAAGGCAGAATTTTCCGTAAACATCACAAATAACAGATTGGCGTTCACAGTGTTAAGGTGTCCTGCACATTAGATTCCACTGCCCAACATTTAGTCTGTGTTTTTTTTAATAGGAGAAAGCGAATGACGAGTAAAATGTTCACCTGATGGTAAGTGCAACGTCTGCACATAACAAATACTGTGTCATCTAGAACATTTATGTGTATCACACTGCACTCGTCGCTCTGAGATATCAGTTGATCAGTCTCATATGATCAGTAATCCCACTAGCTCAAAGTACCCATTAGACCGAAACACAGTAATGTTTGCACATTACTGCTTCACGGTAGAATAACTAGCCCTGCGATACTACCTACCGAACCAGATTTCTGCATAGGAATCCAACCACCACCTATGTATGTATGTATGTAGGTTTGTGTGTGTATTCGGTCTGGCATAAGATGGTTATTATGTCATAAGGCATGAGGTATTCCAGACATTTTCTTACGCCGCCTTTACACTACAAGGGTCATGGCGATGCCTTATTGAGCTGAACACGATTTTATAGATAAGATAAGAAAATAAACATGTTAAATATTCGCTTATTATGGTAAAAGCGCTATCTCCCGTCGTCCATAGCCGATAAAATACGTCAAATCACGTACATGTATTCTACGTACAATTGAACGAACTCACGTTTTAATGAAACGAAACGTCGAATTAGCATTTTTCAGTATCAAAAAGCAAACACTTAATGCCTTATATATTCGCACTCATGGATTGAAATATTATTAACAGTTTTGATACCGTAAGGGTCTTTGGTGATGTGAGGAGTCTGTGGCAGCTGTTGGTTGACAATACCCTTCAGTTATCATTATTAAGTAAGTAACATTTTTTATATTATTTACTAATTATGTTAAAGAAGGTCAAAGAAGACATGAAAAGGAGTACATTGATTAGATCAACCGAAGTTCTTTATACTCCTTATTGTATTGGGTTTGTGGTATTCATAAAGAGTAAGCAGCGGCACCAAAAATGATAGAAACTAAAAAAATATTATTTGTGGGCAAATCTGGCATCTGGCTTTGATTCTGCTTCTGCTAGATACAAGCAGAAAAACTTTACCGGTATGTTAAATGTATGTATTATGTTTAGGTTTTTCTACTTGACGTTGTTTTTGATTTCAACTTTTTTTTAATATTGCATGCTATTTAAATACTTGAAAGGCAGAATATGTAGTATTCCATAAACTACATGACACATTTAGTCTACAAATTTCATTATATTTCGAGGTGAACCCGTGACCGTCAGTTAAGAAAGGTAATGCCTTGTCAATTGTATGGCTGTTAGTGTTTAACCGAACCTTCGGCTTCGGCAACCTTCGGTCAAAAAAATCACCTTCGGCTTAACCTTCATCATCATATCAGCCTATCACTAGTCCACTGCTCAACATAGATTGCCACAAAAGTTTGTTGCTCTAATTTAGGGGTGATTTTATGACCCTATAGTTACCACGATTGACAGGCGGGTTGGCAACCGCAGTTTATTTATTCGGATGTTCTATGAAAATGCTGCTCCCCATCTCCTGGTTATTATTTTCCCTCTATCGACTTTTACGACACCTAAGGGATGAGCTAGAGTGGTTGGTTCCCTTAAGCCGCCACCACATGTCAAAAAAGGAGCAGAAGTTTTTGACGTAGGCAAAGGTTTCTAGTAAGTTCCTAAATTTAAAGAACTGTTACAAATGCTCGAGAGCACGATGGAAGAGGCGTCGCGCGGTGGGCAGGGGTCACACCGCGTTGCACTTTTTAGTAAATAAATATTATTTTTGACATTATTTCGAAGAGGTATTATTTTTGACAAGTTGCAAGGTAATTTTGATCATTGCGTTAAGTTGTTTATATACAGTCAACATAAACTTTTAATTTTATTTTATTCACTTTTAGCCAATCTTGAACTGAATTAGTAAGGGTTATTAAACCTTCGTCTTTGAAGGTTGTGGCGATAGCCGATTAGTCGGCTTTGGCCAAAAATTGACCTTCGGTTAAGTTATCCGGCTCATCAGGGCTTCATAATCAGATGTATGATTTCAAGACTTTTATGTTCTGTTCTGTAATATTTTATTACAATTTATTTATTTTAGATATCGACTATCATAACATGCTCAACATAAGGCAATGGGTGTTGGTGGCGGCATGTTTGTGCTTAACAGTTTCTGTTGAAGCTCGGCGGAAATTGAAGCGAGATCAAGAAGAGAGCCTCAAGACAATTGAAGATCAATATGATGAGGACCTTGGCGAGGTAATACTTTTACAAAAGATCGATTCTCTTCGATCGATTTTCTTTTTAAAGGTTCTTGCGCATTGAGGGCATGACAGAATAACATTAGCATAATTATTGCTGATTTACCATGTGCTCGGCGGTGAAGAAAAACATAGCGTGGAAACCTGCATGTCTGAGCAATAATAAATATTTCCAGGACATGTGAAGTCCACCAACAATGGTGTACGTACGTGTATGTACAGCAGTGGGACGTTTATAGGCTACTTTACTTTTTTTTGCTTTAATTATAATATGTAGCCGCTGGTGGTCGGGATTTTAATTCTTCCCGTTTAGCATCAAACTCTGAAAGTCGATGGATTACAAACACTTATATTGATATTTCACTTGACGTCTCCTTTCCGATCTATTACTGTCCATCTTCTCCCTTTGCAGTGGCATAATAGTTTTACTAGAGAAAAATATTGATTTCTGTTGTCTATTCAAAAACTGTTTATACTCGTATTTCTTGCCATATTTTTTGACCTTTTACAAGCAAGATTTCCCGTTATCGCCACGATTTGCGAGCCGATTGGAAGAGTAGTACCCGACTTCGCATCTAATACGTCTCTCCCCATCACCGGACATGGAATGTTAGGATTTGTATATCTATTACGCTGTCTGACGTATCAGAAACGACAGTAACGTATCGACTAAATGTTCTCGATGTTTCTGTTAGTACTTTTACGACTCTCACGAGACGAGATCAATGATGGATTATCATTATAACATGTTAAATAAGAAAATGATATCAGTCATCGTATCATCGATATTTTTAAAATATTCTAGTTATATTGCCTTCATTTTTGTTTTAATAAATCAATGTAATGAAAACCAGTAAGAAGACTGTCATCTCAATATTTTTTACATAAATTACAGATCGAACCATGTCAGTGCGGCGTTTTCATGTCGCAGCAGGTTGGCATCAGAGAGGGACGGCGCGGTCGACCCCGTGGCCCGCCGCAGGGCGAGCCAGTAGTGACGTATGACACTGACTCACCGAGCTTGCCTTGCGGCTCCGGTGGTTTTAAGCATTGCATCAGCAAGTGCCTTGATGTGGTATGAACACACATAGTTATTTGTTAATGAGTTGTTAATGAGGGAGGGTAGACTCCATGTAGCTAGCAGCCAGTATCTGTCTGAATCTGTCGACTGCCGGAGCCAACAATTCTGCAAAAACACAAATTGTTGGTTTTCGGGTTTGGTTATGTTGTGATTGTCCCCGTCTTTCTGAGACATCATCCTAGCTGATCTCCGATCTTTTCGCAGAACTACAAATTATTGGTTTTCGGGTTTGTTTATGTTGTGTTTGTCTACGTGTCTCTGACACTGTGTTAGCTTACCTCCGATCTTTTCGGAGAATATCGGGGGTGGGTTAGGACGAATGAGTGACTCTTGTGTTTGCGCGTACACTTGTAGCATTATATTATCTCCTCTGCAGGTTACCGACAGTATTTGAAAGTGGTCGAAAATCGGCCAGAAGTACATATCAGTTGTAAGAATTTGTATGGACCGAAATTGATATTTTTTATATATTTTTAATGCATAAATACTGAAGTCAAACTAGAAGTCTTCTTTAATTTTTTCGAATTTTACAAAAACCTAAACTAATATAACGTGTAATGATTCGGAAAGAGTTAAATGTATAGTCCGACAAAAACTTATACTAATCAAAAACGTTTTAAATATTACCAAATTTTAATGATAAATCTGAATTTTGCAGAATTTCCACTTTATCATTCCAGATATTGAAATACCTACCAAGAGCTGGTCCAGTGATATGCGGCGCAATAGAACGTGATGTCCATCGAGAGAAGGCGTTCCTCTTCATCAAGAATTGCGGCGGTGACTGGACTCCAACCAACTTCTCAGCTGGCAAGGAGTTCTGCTGCAAGGACGGCCAGCATCAGAAGTGTTGACACAGATTTTTTTATGTTGATGGTATTTACTCTACGGATGAAGAAATTGCAACTATCCAAAGTTCAACATAAAATCATGTCTATGTTTATTTTGTTCGATGTCTTCTTTACGTAAAGATGTTATTAATGATTTTTATATGTTAATTTAGCAATTGCTAAATTATGGATATAATTCAAAAGTTGGTTATTTAGCATTCACGAATAATCACTTATGTATGTCGTTTCTATAAATGAAAGGCTACATGCATAAATGTTGTATCAAAATCTATAATTTAATTGTGTTTTAGAATTTTGATTTAAACTATGGACAAGCGGTTTAAGAATTTAGGCGGTATCTTACTCAACATCACATTAAAGCAAGACAAACATTTTAATTATCATAATTTATATTATCGTAAAGTAATTAATTAGTAGGAATTAATGTTCCTAACATTAGCCGTAATTGGTTATTATTAACTGTAAGCTTACCATGTAATTGGCTTTTTTACAAGTTTATAAATAAATTGATAATTAAAATAACTGAATTTTAATAAAAATATTTTAAGTTCCCATACATTTTTTTAATACCATACCACCAATTTTAAGTTGACGTGACTTAGCTTATATTTTTGTTCAGATGTATAATTGTTATGAATGAGATAAAACTAAAGAAAGTAATTGGAAAAAATTCAAATAATTTTCAATTTTCTAAGCATTCAAACCATTGAGGTATGTTAAAATACGCGCGGTCGCTCTTATAAAACAATCTATGATTGTAGTCTTAACTCAAATTAATGGATGTCGCTGTGTAGTACACAGCGCGTCGTTGTATTGTGATCGAACTTTACTGTACAATATTTCCGTATTGCATATTTAAAAAAAAATAAGTTTGCAATTATTAAATATTATATTTATCGACCCAAATAAGTCGTCATCGTGAGACATCGGCGCGTAATACTAACATGCACTAAAGTGCCCTTCAAACCGAAACACAGTGATGTTTGCACACCGCTGCTTCGGCGGTAGATAAGTGTCACTGTCACAGTCGTACCTGCTTAGGCGAATTTCGAATTTTTAATGACCACTATCCTATTATCAGTTTACCTGGCTGAGTTGCATTTCACTGCAGCTACATACTCAAAGTGGCTGTAGCACGAGTAGTCTTGACCGAGGAAGGAGAGTACTCTTTCATATTCCAAGAGTGAAGTTGCGTAACAGAACTACAGCGTTTCATATGTAGACTGCTGAGAATTGAAGACCCCATTAAAAGTAATTAGGCATTCCATTTTAGTCCTCAGGGTGACAACGCTCCTGCTGAATCTTTGTCGCGGATGAGTATAGATAGGTCGAAGTTACTACATATTATAATGCGGACAGTGTTCTCGTTGGCAGCCGTATCGTATCTATTTATCAAAATATCGATAGTAATTTTTTCATCTTAAAATAAATCAACAAGAGTGATCACATGAGGACGTTAGCGGAATTGAGTTGCCTTACTGTCCATGGGAGCTTCGATTAATAAAATATCATATTGTCATAGCTGCTATAGTTTCTGCTGTTACATGAATGTGCTGATACTTTTTTACGTATAGGTACCATACAACTCCACGCACGTCGCCAGAAAAACCTCATGAATTCTGACACGGCAAAATACGTTTCGAATTTAAAAAAGTAAAGCATCTCACTCCCGGATATTGGTCTAATTTTTGGAGCCCAGAAGAGTCGGCCATGCCTGCATGCATCTTCTTTTAATTAATAGAATCCAGGCGTTACTTTGCGGAAATCCATTATAATGAAGGAAAGTAAGTTAATTTGCTAAGATCCGCATGCAAATCTTGCTTGCGGATCTTAGCAAATTAACTTCATCTTCTTCTTTGTTATATGGTTTGTTCTTAGAATACTTCTGCCAATGTTAATTCAGTGATAAGAGTGTGAGAGCCCGCCACGCTGCTGCTTTCTGACTTTTTAGACAAGAACCTTGCGACAAAACAGCACTAACACATTAATATTGTAATTCGCAAATTATTGGTTTTCGGCAAAGTATCGAACCCAAGTTGGTCGTGTACTATGAAATTTGAGGGATTTCTGGAGAACCAGGGCTTCTTCCAACAAGCCAGGCCTAAAATGCCAGACCAGGTGACAGAGAGCAAGTGATACTGCCAAGAGAAAAGGATGGTAGCTACCCGCTAGATCGGGTAATCTGATCTGGGGAAGACGTCACCTTATAACCTTTAGATGTTGTATATACACTTCGCATCTCGAAAACTTTAATAGTGCGATGTTGGACGGTATGATATATTTCTTGAGCTTCTTATGTGGCGACATAGATGTCGCTACAGTGTAAAACGGTTAAGATGTATGGCGATTACGGCAAATCCTCAGCAAAAACAAATGCTGTGTTGCCCAGAACATTTCTGTGAGTTAAGTCTCATATGCCTATTAATTAGACTATGCTCTCAGTGCCCTTTCACACAATATAATTGAAAAATAATGAAATAAATAACTGGCCCTGCGGTGGTACCTACCTAGATGGATTCCTGGATAGGAATCCTACTACTATTAGAACATTTGCCGTGTGGTGATATCGTAAGAAAATCTATCACCCCATCCCGTCGCGTGGGTATTATATAAGACGATTGAAAAGATACACTTGGTTTCCGTCAGACAATACAGAATAACCATATCAAATATATCAGACCAGTAACAGAGATGGCTGGTACTTCGATCATCAATCCGCCTGCCAAACGTACCGGTAATAGCAAATCGTCCCATTAAGCAATTAAATTTATAATACAAATGGCGAAGTTTTTCAATAGAGTTATTCTATTTACAAACTTATTATTGCAGAGAACAGAGATCCGTTTTAGTTCGACTATTTTTAGAGCGCACAGTAAGTTGTCCTATATAATTCACTGGCGCGACAAAGAGTGCCTTATCCGTCGACCCGGTTCCACTCGATTATGGTGTCAATGGAGTTTCCTTATCAAGGACTAGTGTTATACGCACATGAAGTAAGTACCTAGACGTCGGCGGGTGGGCAAGCGGGGTGCGCGGAGCGGCGGCTGACCCGGATCGCGTAGGGTGAACAACCCCGACACGTGCCACTTTCTAAAAAGAAACGTGCGTCGCCCGCGCATCCTTGCGTGGACGGCTGGATCACTTGACTTCTTTACTATTACAAAACAAATTCGATACGTAGAGTAAATAACATAGTAATCTGTCGCAGATAATCTGTGATAGTTAATTTTTTTTAAAACTAGGCGCGAATTTTCTGACACACGTTAAGCTCAATAATAATTCCCGATATTAATATTAAAGTTTGTATTGATGTTGCCATTTATTACCGGAACCTCTTTTATTTGTATAATCATTGTAAAGTATTGACAGTACACAATAGTTGTATGTTAAAAATTAAATTTTCAATCCGCGAAATGAAATATAATAAGGTGACAAATCTATGACCTCACACTCAGAGAACTTATAAATGCTACTTAAGCGTGGGAAACTTTATTTTTAGAACACTCCGTTCGTGCCCCTCAAATCATATCAGCGATGCAAACATGGATGCTACAACCTGGTTTGAATGAATAAAAATAACAATGCTCACACTATTTGGTGTAGCCACTTTAATGCCAATACTGTTAACATTCATTTTATATTTTTAGTAGTTCTAGCAGTAAAAGAAATTATAGGAGATTACTAACTTTACTTGTAAATGTCATTTATTCCTTTCCTTCTTTTTTGATCCTGTCTATTAGTTATCAAATCATTATTGCCAATGTCGAGTAATAATTTAATTATAACAAAGACTTCATTTCGATTTCGATCGACAGTAAAATGATAATTGACTTTTACTGAATGTTTGCTGGACTGATAGAGGCAAAACGAAAAGTACAAATTTTTGGTCTTTCTTTGAATTGAATTTCCCAATCACTGTACACTTTTATGAGCACTTGCTGAATAATAAACTATCAATATTGAACATCAAAACTTAAAATGTACACAAAAATTACAAAATTCAACCACTGCCACTTTTCGAGTTGGCGCCAAAAGTCCAACCTATTATGTCATTTATTGACTAACCAAAGAAAAAAATGCTAAACTGCCGTAGTATAAAAAACTCGTCTCGTTAGATGACTTTATTTGAATGAAATATGAATATCATCTTATGTCACTTGTTGTATGAAATATTTTGATGAGTTTCGGATGACCTTTTTACATGAGGACGGGATAAAATGAAAAGTTAAAAATTGTTCAGAACTTTTTATCGGAGTCATTTTCAGGCGGTTCCAGTGTTATATATGTTGTGCTGGTTATTCTGAAAGCGGATGCAGTATCGCGCCTTTCGCGTTGGGCAGCATGTGACAATAGGTGTATGTCACCGTTCCCCGAATCGGAGCGCGGCAGGGCGCGGGCGCTGGCCCGGCGCATGACCCCGACGCGGGCGCTCCGGCCGTCGCACGTAATGTCGCGTTATTGTAATGCGTTGCGCAACACTACCCCGTCCTCCCCCCCTCCCCCGACCCGCTTCAACGCCAACGCTTCATGTAGCCTCGCAGTCTAACACTAAATTGATGGCAGTTCGAATTGTTCGAGTTCGAGAGTACTCGTTTTTATTTATTTATTCTTTAGTGAACCATTAAGTAAAGAAACAAAAGGCGGACTTAATGCTAAAAGCATTCTCTGCCAGTCAGCCTTAAGGCAGTGAGTAAACAGCGATGGTGGTTACTAAAAGAATAGAATATTATTAAATAAATGAACGAATATACACATACATATACATACCATACACATACCTAAATACTATATAACATAATATACGAATACATACTACTAATACCATATACTTAAATTGTAAATTTTATAAAGCAGTGCCGGCAATTGTTCGCTTCGTACATGAACTCGAATCACGTGACTTCAGAACTATTCGAGATATTATCATCAGAATCATCATTATGGCTATACTTTGTCCGCTACTGAACTTACTCGTAATATCCTAGTTTACTATTTATGCTATAATCGCTGCATGGTTTATTCAGTAATCTTGATGAGTCAAATAGTTTTTTACCAGTAGGTTAAGTTTCGTAAGCGAATATGTTACCAGACTAAAATTTGTATTTCATATTAATACGTATAATAAAATACAAATGTCTGATTGTACTTTTCGAATTTTTGATCTTCAAATTTCTCTCTTCTCTCTCAAAAACACAATTCGCCATACCAGGATTTCTCTTGCATCGTGGGTTCGTTTTTACAGACACAAAACACAACCACAACCAGGCCCGAAAATTACCAATTTGTTTTTAGTAACGAAAGTTGATTTCATTTGAGATTCGAACCCAGGACCCGCGATAAAGTCAAGTCCTCTGACCACTTTGCTACACGGCTATTTTACTGTTGTGTAGATGAAAACTTAGACAAAGAAATCTGTTTGTTTGTCTGTATGTATATTTGTACTGGATATGAATATTTGTACTGGGAAGCTCTGGGATCAATTCAGATTTAGTTTTACGATGATATTTCGAAATCTTTTTACATACCAAGGCTTGAGCTAAATTTAGCTTGTTTGATAGAAAATCAGAAACAGAAACAGAAACTTTAATCTAAAGTTTTTTCACTGGTGGTAGGACTCCTAAGGAAAGTGACGTGTCGAGTGAATCGTTCACCTGGTGGTAAGTACAACATCAGGTAATAACAAATACTTGTAAATAAATGTATCACCCAGAACATTTCAGTGTGGCAGGACACTGCGCTCGTCACGCTGAGACGTTAGCTCTTTCGTTGACGTTTAGGTACTTTCAGACCGAAACACAGTAGTTTTTGTATGCTACTTACTACTTGGTGGCATAATAACAGTAATTGTTACTAGACGGATTTTTGTATAGGAATCCTACCACCAGCCTGCCGTCAAGCAGCATTGCTGTGTTTCGAATGCTTCGTCACCCAGAACGTTTCAGTGTGGCAACACACTGCGCTCGTCACGTTGAGACTGTTTGCAAACATTACTGTTTCTGTCTGAAGAGCAGTGTGCACTAGTGCTATTACAGAGGATATGGAACTTAAGAACTGATGTTGGAGGGCAGAAATCGCAGTGCGGTGCCACAGAACTTTAAACTTAATTAAAAGTTCTGAATACTAATTCAGAAATTGTACAGTGTTCGTAAATGTTATCAACGATTTGCTCATTTAATATTTTTAAAAAAAATTTGATGTCTGTTTCGACATGTTGGGTGGAAAGAAAAAGAAACAACGCATTTTGAAAAATATAACAAAAAAATGTTTGGTTAAGCTGGAAACATTATGTTAATTTATTAGAAACATATTTTAAAACAGAAAAACTTATATGATGTAAGGACGTTGTCACAGGCCATCAAGAAGGTTTACGATTTAGTCATTGAACATAGAGGTCATTGAAACCTTTAAGGGTTAAGTGGCACTAGCGCTGATGTTCAGTTATAAGTTATAACTACATATATAAATATAGGATAACAATGATTTTGTTGTTTTGTGATTTATTATAAATTGTTTGTTCTTTTGCGCATTCATAATCACCATCATCATCATTTCAGCCTATTTTGGTCCACTGTTGAACAAAGGCCTCCCCCATAGATTGCCTCAAATCACAAAACACGGTCCTGAGCCACCTGCATCCATCGACATCCCCCAAAACTGTGCAGGTCGATACTCCATCTAGTGTATAATGTACTCGTAGTTCGTATTAATAAGTAATTAAAATATAGAGTTAACGATTGACTAGCTAGGAGTAACCTAATTTATTACATAAACAATTAAAATAATTTCCTCTTGCTTTTTCATATTATATCACTTTGTTCTATTTTGATAACAAACCATCTCCTAATTTCAAAAGTAAGATAAAATTTTATAATACAGAGACAGTTTCAACACACATAGTTATTAAATATTAGTGCCAGTCCAAATTTACATAATAATTATAACGAAAAGAAGTTGTCATGTTGTCAGAGAGGCGGCCATAACTACTTTTATAAAATAATATGATATACATACATACGTTATCTTTTAGTCGTGCATCGGTAGATGTTAGAAGCTCTCAGTTCTACGGAAAACTATAAAATGCATATATGGACGTTTTCCTACGTTGAACGGGCGCGACGCAGTAGGGGCCGACGCGGGGTGCGGGGCTAGTCGACACACTTTCTGAAGGGCTCTAAAACTCCGTCTTTTGTGGGCACCTTTATGAGCCATCTATTCGTGGACCTTTGATTTATCATACACAGTTAAGACCAGTCTTTTTAAATTCTAACCTGTCTTGTAAGTATACTCGTTAATGAATAAAATAAGCGTTAGACGTTAGGAGTTTCCGTTTATTTGGTTTAAAATATTTGTTTAATCTTGACGAAAGTTTTATTTTCTTGAGAGCTGACTAAAGCTTGACCTGATTTCAAAGCGGCGATGGTTTTTTTTTAATCTCAATTAAGGGAGCGAGAAATGAGCACAGAGTATTCTTGATGGTAATTAATTGGTCAAGATGGTGGAGAAACGAGATGATTTTGCACCGACGTTCTTACTTCTTAGGACTATGAAACTCATTAACAGTCTGGGTTGCTTTATACTGGTGGTTATACATATGTATATATTTAAAAAAACGATGCCCTACACGAGGATTTCTCCTGAATCGCGAGTGCGTTTTACTGTCCGACACTAACAATATGTGTTGCGCAAATTGTTCACTGAGTAACGTATAATTCGACTATGGAAAATGCCGGGAATGCCTGTGAGATTCTGACTAATCGCGGATTAAACCATACAAAACGATTTAAATGCTCATTCCGGACACGAAAAGCTACATTTAAGTATCCTGGTACTAGTGCATTGGCAATCTCTCATTAGGACAATCTCAACTTGAGAGATGTCCATAAATGACCTGACGGTCAAGATCATTTGACTACCGTGATTAGAAACTGACAACAGCGCGGGACGTAGTAAGTTACAGTAAACGACAGAAAAAACATTGGAGCAAATATTCACTCATCTTTACTTTCACGTACTAAATGTAATTATTGTTAGATACTATGAGGGGTTGGGTCAGATGCGGAGTTAAATATGCCAATGTCATAGTGGTAGGTTTCCTATGCAGGAATCCGTCTGGGTAGGTACCATCTCAGGGCCAGTTATTCTGCCGTGAAGCAGTAGTGTGCAAACATTACTGTGTTTCGGTTTGAAGGGCACTGTGAGCCAGCGTAATCACTGGGCATATGAGACTTAAGAACTTATGTGTCAGGGTGATGGACACAGTGTGGTGTCACACAGAAATTTTCTGAGTGACACAGCAACTGTTATGGGCAGACGTTACACTTACCATCAGGTGAACGTTTAGCTCGTTTCATCACTTTATCCTATAAAAAAACAAAAAAAAAAACACCAATAAAAATGCACCAAGTAGAAAACGAGCAAGCGACCCCTAAATTCGATCTATGATAAACGTATCACAAGTGACTGTGAGGAAACGTACTAAATTGACGATCTAACACTTCTAACTACTAAGAACTAAACACTTCGCATCCTAGACATTGCTGCTCCCTCACCGCTCATTCCGCCCTCTGCAGCCGAGGTGGAGTCGCGGGGGAAGAGGAGTCGGTTTAGGTATTGAGGTTCGCCTTTCTCCCAATCCTGCTTGACTTTGGTGGGTTAGATACGGCAATGGTGGGAGAGCAGTGACGGTATTACGTTGCGACGCTCTCCCTTCCCTCCGTGGTCGAAATGTTGGCGGCGGAGCCACAGACCAGATCCGCCGCTGGGACCGGGAAAGCTAGTGCTTCCGAGTATTCCCCGTCCCCGAGAGTCCCCGTGATCTCTGCGTATCGAACATGTGAGAGTCCAGGGGGGAGAGAAGCTGTCCTCTCTCGATTCGGGGCCATCGATGGTAGACGGCCGGCGCTGGTGTGGAAGCGGATATGTGCGTAAGCGTTCTCGTGGTCCTGTCAACAGGCGGCGAAGGCGGAACACCATGGTGTTTTAGTCGTTGCAAGTCCGATATAAACCGTCCTTACCCCCGCGGGGGCGGGAATGCGTTAGTCATTTTCCTATGAAATAAAAGGTCTACCATTCTTAAGAAGGTTATTCCACCAAAATCGGAGCCCGTGAGTTTTATTGGCACTTCCATTACTCGGTGTTTACGATAACCACGAGATGAAATGGGGCCTTAGATTCTCTAAGCTGTCGATTTTTATCTTGCCTCCAACAAGGAAAGCTGTCCAGATAATGACAAGACACAGGCTGGCCCAACATGGACAAGGATACACTAGTGCATTCTTCACTGGTTTTTTATGAGCTTTATATGTTCTTTTATATTGTATTGTATGAACATTTACTGATATAAAGCATTTAATTTTTTTTATAATCAATTCTTATTCGATATTATATAAATTTAGAAGTAAAACTAAATTTTGTGTATTTTTATCGCAGGTTTTTAAGTTACACATTACTGAACTACAGAAGACTCAGAGTGTATTTTTATTTAAACACTATTTATGTGCTACGTTACCCAACAAGCGTCGAACTTATATCGATAGTGTAAGATGTAAGTGCAAGCGAGCATATTACACAGGTGAATCTATTATGTTATAAACGTTATAAATTACGTAATTCCCAGAACAAAGGTGTATGCACACAGGGAGGAAATAGAATAACGGTTCAAAGCAATGCATCGCATCGTCGAAGACGCACAAGAACCTTTTAATAACTTGAACCGTTCCCCGTCTGCAACCAACAATATGTCATTATTACCAAACCAATCAGTAAGACCTACTCTTCCCCCCACACTTGTTAATAAATAGACAATAAAGGTGCTTGGTGATCAACTGCCACATATCATCTTACATTGGCCAACGTCATTGATAGTCGATATCACCGCCCCGCCCGTTGCTCTACCGTTCACAACTTTTTGCGATTGCAAATGGAAACTGCGGAGACAGTAGGGTAAATCGAGGCCAATATACAGTCGTTTCACTGGGATATTATGCTTTGAAATGAGTGATGTTCGTTGATTTTAAATGCGATTGGAGAAAATTCGAATTTATTCTATGCAAAACTGTATATGAGTAAGTGGAGCATACATTTGTTTGGAGTACGTATGTGTGGACGTGGCCACACCGGAATACCATTTATAAAAATATTTCAAAAGTAAATAAATGAATGATTTAAAACACAGTGCAACTTGTAACTTTTATGTTTATGGTTACTAATTGAATATACTTATATATATTTGATTTAGATTACTTACGTACGTTCTTGTTCATCTTAAGAAAACAAAACTAAGTTATTTCTATATGTTGTTTTAACCCTGAATTGGCCCGCAAATCTCATACGAGTTGATTATGTTAAGTGCCTGAAGAAATGTGGTACTGGTGAGATTTCAGAAACTTTTCTTTTTTTTCTTCTTTTGAAACTTTTTAACATTGAAAAAAGCCAAACAAAATATACATACGTGGACTATACTCGTAATATAAACAGTCTCACTGATAATGAAGACTTCCTTTCTCTAACATACATAAATACAATTACGCTTTTTTCCATATAAGGGGTTAGGCAGAGACTACACCCGCAGATCACTTTTCGCACCCGCGGGAAAACTAGACGTGACGGGTGGAGAACCACGTCGCCGCAATTTTGGCACGACTCAATTTTTTTTACTCCTCGTTGCGTTCCCACGAGCAGTATAGTGCAGAATAAAGGCTGTCCGTACAATACTTTAGATTTTACTACACCTCGGTAGGAAAGAGGTAGGTGCTATTTTACTCTGCCGGACACCTATCGGGTGTTTTTTTAACAATTATTTCTTAAGTTTTTGTTTTTTTTTGGTTATTTTACTTAGGTGGCAATTTCATTACATAATTTAGTCGTTTTACGCTCTATGATAAACAAACTTTTATCTTAATTTCTATGCAATTATTGCAATTATTGCTTTAGCTATATATTCTCGCAATTTTTCTATTAATAACACAGTCAAGTTTCACAATTTTTCTTCTAAATTTTAATATTCTACTTTTATTTTTTATTACACGTACACACATAATTTTATTTCGCTTTGGTATAATTTACAGGCTAAGTACACGAATATAATTTAAAAATAGCGACTGTCCAGATATCCATATACTTTACTGTGCCACGCTGCGCCCGTCACCCTGAGACATCAGTTCTTAAGTCTCAAATGCCCAGTGATTACACTACTCACAGTGCCCTTCAAACAGAAACACAGTAATGCTTGCACACTACTGCTTCACGGCAGAATAACTGGCCCTGGGGTGGTAAACTGTTATTATCTATACATAACATACATATCTCGTACATAAGCGGTTTACCACTAACTCATTATGATATCATCGAAACTACAAGATCTATTGACTAAACATTTGGCAATTATTTTCCCGACATAGACACAAACTAAGAATGGCTTGTACTGTTTTTCTGTATATAGAATTGACATTACCTACTGGTGGTAGGATTTCTACAGCAGAATTCGTCTATGTAGGTACCACCCCAGGGCCAATAATTCTGCCGTGAAGCAAGGACAAAAACAAAGCCTGAAGTGTGCAAACATTACTGTGTTACGGTTTGAAGGGCAGTGAGAGCTAGCATAATTTCTGGTTATATGAGACATAAGAACTGATGTTTCAGGGTAACGGGCGCAGTGTGGTGCCACACAAAAATGTTGCGAGTGACGTAGCGTTTGTTAAGGGCAGTCGTTGCATCTATTATTACAAAAATTTCATTCCGAAGCCAGCGTGGGTTCGCTAGTATACAGATATATAAAACATTTTAATCACAGAAGTTATAGAAAAAAAAAGTTATAAAGTTTTCTAAATTAATGTTGTAAACAGGTTTTCAAAATAGGTTTTGTGGTCATAGTTTTCAATCTTGACTGATTTTAATTTTCGTAAAACTTTAAAGCATTGCTTGTAGCTCTATTTTATAATTTTACGATGATGATAATATTATGAGAAATATACAATATATTTTATTTTTGATAATATTCTTTCAGGCTGTATAACCCGTCTGCAACATTAAAACCTGTGCATGCTTAACAATTATATTATTAAAATTGAAACTATTATGCGAATTTCACGAACCCGTAGTGGAGCAGCGTGATGAACTTCACTCCAATGGGTATGGGAGGTTGGGAGGGTTCCCATAATAGGAAGAGGCCTGTGCCCTTCAGTGGGAATAATAAAGGCTGATATATTTTTTAATTTAATTTTGTCTGTTCCATAACTACGCATTTACGGCCTGTGCTTGTACAAGAATAATTTTCAATATCGCATTATTTGTTCATTGCATTATGTCACGTTGTTTACACTTAGCTAACTGAAAGAACCTAGTAATAGCTCTCAGCAGATATTGAACTTGACTCAGTAAACGTTTAAATAATAGGTGTAACACGTTATTCGCTTCCTGAGCGTTACAGCGATAGTTGAACTAGACGTTCGGGGGGACTGCCCGTGAACACGGAATGCAACGCGGCTTGCGCAATCGCCCGGACTCGAACGTTGCACGAGACGTAAAAAGTTATATTTTATTGCTCTGCCGACGTACCACAGAATGTCCGCTGAGAGATAAAATTCTGTGTGGGTGATAGTGCGTCATTTAATCATTGATATCGTTGCATTGTAGGCTTTAGGAGGATGATTTGGCACTGTGATCACATTTTTTAAGAATCTCACTAGATTTTTTTATGTATTAATTTTCTTTATTGTAATGATTACAAAAGTTGTATTTTTTGCTCTAACTTGGAAAATCTTAGAATCTCAAACAAAAAGTTTTTCATTTTTTTAAAAAAAAAAGTTTTTAAAAATGTCTATCCTTACTAATTTAGATAATTAAAGAATACAGGGTAGAAGGTATTGCCACTAAGGTATGTGAGTAGCTGGTATGTAATGGTACGTTGTGATCTGCAGTAGATCGTCAGGTCCCCACCCCACACAACTGGTGCAGCTATTATAATTACTTAATTACGGAAATACGCTAATATAAATGTAATTACTTTTCCTTTATTTGAACTGGAAAAAGGATGCGTGTGTGCAGTAAGTCAAATTTTTGTAATACAATATGTAATACCGTAAAAGGAAATAGCACTCACACGTTTTTACATATATACATACAGTAGAGCTTTTTTCCATATAAGAGGTTGGCAGAGGCTACTTACGTAGCGCAACTTTTCGCCCTCGCGGGAATCTTCTACACGTAATAAGGGCTGTCCGTGCAATATCTTAGTCGCCGCTTACGACACCTCGGTAGGAAAGAGGTACTCGTAGGTGCTATCCTACTCTGCCGGACACCCATCGGGTAATCACGTCTTTACCTTTCTATATCCGATGTTAAGTGTATGTGATTAGATAGGGCTAAGGGTTAGGTGTCAGGGACAACCACAATGTTACAAAAGCGAAATTGCAATGACTTTGATGTTTAGTATTTGAACGCGTACAACGAAGATACGCAGTCGTCAGTGCTATATTACAAAAATGTGGTGGCATGACTGCTTAACAAAGTGATAAGTGGGTTGACTCGACCGGGAAAGAAGAACGATCTCGCAGACAAACAGCGTCAAGTTTCTTTCTTTCTCTTTAAAATAGAAGCATAATGCTGAATAGAAGCATAATGCAGAAGCATAACACTTTGGATAAGCAGCGACGAGAAGCCGACATATTTGGTGTCGGGCTGCAGACTTACGGCTTGGTTGGCGTAGTAGCTAAGCGATTGGCAACTGCGATATGGGTTTTTCGCATGGGACTAATATTTGTGAGGCCCACAGATAGTTCCGGGTCTGGGTGTTCCTGCATGTGCAATTTGCGTCTGAAAATTCGCCCAAATTATAAGAGAAATTCTAGTGTACGGCAAAAATCAAAACTGGCTACGAGGCAGTACGTCTTCTTAGAGCTAACAACACATTACATCTGTGATGGTAGGATTTCTATGCAGGAGTCCGTCTAGGTAGGTGGTACCACCCAAGGGCCAGTCATTCTGCTATGAAGCAGTATAGTGTGCAAACAATACGGTTCGGTCTAAAGGACACTGAGAGCTAGTGTAATCACTGGGCATATGAGACTTAACGAACTGATGTCTTAGGAAGAGTTGGGTAACATAGCATTTGTTATGGGCAGACTTTGCACTTACCATCAGGTGAATGTTTTGCTCGTCTCGTCACATTATCCAAAAAACAACGTGTTAGTTATTCAAAGAAGAAGAGAAATTTGGGATATGTTAGAACTCAGAAGTTTTTTTCCTGTGGCACAATACCTAGTATCTGGAAAGGACAAAATACCTAGTATAACATGGTGCAGATGAATTTTATATGGTGAATGATGAGAAATGGAGACCCAATTACTGGTACGAGACATTCCATTTATTTCCTCCGCATTGGTGCGCCAACGCTCCTTCATAAGGATGGGTGTATATTTCATCCATCATGGGCTACAGTCACGACTTACGATCTTTCTTACTTACTTAGGGTTCTGTATGATAGTTTGACGACCGCATGGCCTAGTGGTCGGAGTACCTGACTTCTACGCCTGGGTTCGAACCCCTGCTGGAGCCAACATCTGTGCGAAAATACAATGAAATTTTTTGTTTTCAGGTCTGGTTGTATAGAGATTGTCCCCACGTCTCGGACCTTGCATCCTAGCCTACCTGCGTTACGTCGAGCGCGGGAACGTTAGATTGTCTGAGTTTGTGCGGAGACTTGTGACACTCCTGAACAACTGATAGCTTTCGACAGTATTCGGAAGTTGTCGCTGTGGTCAAAAACCGGCGAGGAAGACATTAAGTCAGTTTGTAACCATTGTTTAAATATGACAATAAACTTTTTCAAAAGTTCTTTTATTTCATAAGTTACGTACCCTAAAGGTAGCAGGAATACGATAACAACTTGACATGAGAATATGTTAGTACTTCCTTAGAAACTGTATGACGTATGACTTACTGAAAATTACCATTTCGACTCGATATACCGTTTAACGTTACGATGCCTAAGGTGTGTTTGTTACTAAACTGCTTCCTTTTAGTGATGTTCATATTGTATATCGAATCGAAAGTGTTTAAATTAGGTTGTAGTTTGGCTTTTATACAGGCCTTTAGTCTGTTTGGTCACGACTCTATTGATTTACGCACTGTTTCCAAGGGAAATTTCGCCACTGATTGCTCCAAAGATTTTTTAAGAGAAAATTGAAAAGTTGTAAAAAAAAGTTTTTATGTAACAGTATTTATGATCAGACTAGTTATATATGGTTATATATATCAGAAATATATTTGTTTTATTGGTGGTAGAATTCCTATGCAGGAATCTGTCTAGGCAGGGCTTGTTTATCCTGACTTCAAGCAATAGTGCGACTTTTACTGTCTTTCAGCTTGAAAGGTACTTTAGTTAGTGTAATTATATGAGACTTAAGAACTGATGTTTCAAGGTGACGAGTGCAGTGTGGTGCAACACAGAAATGTTCTGGGTGATACAGCATTTGTTATGGGCACATGTTGTACTTACCAGCAGGTATACGATTTGTTTGTATCGTTTCTTTCTTCCACAAAAAAAAAATCTAAAATTAAAAGTTTCCTTTACGCATTTTACAAAAATGTAGAAAGGAGACTCAGGCTTTTTACAGTTATAAACGTATATGCTCACTTTGCTCTTATATTGCGTATTAAATATTTTAGTACGTCTAAAATTTCATTGAAATCGCTTATGCTATACATCTGAAAATATTTATTTTTTATATTTTATATATAATAATTTTTACACTATTTGGAACATCACTGTTTGCGCCTCGCAGGACCTGCGAAGGTCGAGACCCGCCTACATCGTAATTCATATTGACGCACCGCTCGCTACTAGGTGTGAGTACTTGCGAAAGGATTGGGATGGGAATATATTGCATATCACTGCAAGTAACCGGTGTTTGCTTTTACTACTAACATATCTTTTACATTAATTCTTATAGATAACAAAATAGGAAAAGTTAATGTTTATCATTATCCGGACAGTATTTTTTTTGTTGTCTAAATCTCCGTAGGTGTTGTAAAAGGTGATCTAGTAAATTGCAATATATTTTTTAGAAGTAGGCAAGATGCCAATCGCTTTTTGCATAAATGTCATTATTTATAATTTATTATTGTTCCTTCATCTGCGTTATAAAAATGCTTGAATGCAGATGTAAGTTTTGAAATCTTAATAAAACACACAGCTTTCCTATAAAGGAAAATACGTTTAAAGTTCTGTGAATATATTAATTTTGATATAATAGATATATTATTATATACTGGTGGTAGGATTCCTATGCAGGAATCCGTCTAGGTAGGTACCACCCCAGGGCCAGTTATTCTGCCGTGAGGCAGTAGTGTGCAAACATTACTGTGTTTCGGTTTGAAGGGCACTGTGAGCTAGCGTAATCACTGGGCATATGAGACTTAAGACCTTATGTCTCAGGGTGATGGGCACAGTGTGGTGTCACACAGAAATTTCCTGGGTGACATTGCATTTGTTATGGGCAGACGTTGCACTTACCATCAGGTGAACGTTTTGCTCGTTTCATCACTTTATCCCATAAAAAAAAAAATTCTGATAGAATTAGATACTAACAGAAAATATATGATAAAATAGTTAACAATCACGTAGTGTTTCTCTGCGAGATAGAATTCGCGACGATGATGAACGAAGCAATGGATTGCGTCTTGTGATGGACTGTAATGATGATAATACACTCGGCGTCAAAAAAATAGCACATCCGAAAAAAATAATTTAAATACTATTTTAACACAACAGGCCAATGGCAATGTTGTGGTTTGAGGGTATCATTCGAAAGGTAATTTCATTAGCTTTCAGGAATTTTAATTGAATTTTACTTTTATAACGAGACGAAAGAGAAATTAAAGAAAAAGACTTAATACCTAATAAATACAAAAAAAGTTCTTAAAACCTAGTGTTACCCCCCCTTGCCTTGATAACGGCTTCCATGCGATCTTTCATGGACCTTACAAGGATCGCAACAGCCTCTTGGGGTATTTGTTCCCACTCTTCAAGTACCGCATCTTGGAGCTCTTGAAGAGTGGCTGGAGCTGGATCTCGAGCTCGCACGCGCCGTTTTAGGTCATCCCAGAAATGTTCTATTGGGTTAAGGTCTGGACTTCGTGCTGGCCAATGCATAACAGGGATATCGACCTCCTGTAAATAATCCCGTACAATAGCCGCGGTGTGGCAACGAGCATTATCGAGCATTATCATGCATTAACATGAATCCATCACCGACATAACCAGCAGGGACCACATGTTCCTCCAGGATTTCAGTAATGTACCGACAAGTATTTAATGACCCTTGCCCACGGCCACCCCGAGTCCGGGAAACGCACACAAGTTCGTTTTCCCGTCGACGGAAATGCTGCCCCAAAACATACACGAGCCACCCCCGTATTCGACGGATTCTTCGAAGCAGGGTTGTGTGAACCTCTCCCCCTGTCTTCTGTAGACCCTTCTACGTCTGTCATTGCAGAAGAGACAGACCCTCGTCTCATCAGAGAAGAGTACGGTCCGCCACTGTTCTAGAGTCCACTCGCAAAGATTGCGAGCAAACTCTTGGCGATCTCTGCTATGCTGTGCAGTAAGTTTTGGACCTTTAGCAGGTCTATGGGCTGTTAAACTCTTTTCGTGTAACCTTCTACTTATCGTAGAAACACTCACAGATGTTCTCCGAGTTGATCGAAGCTGTTGTTGCAACTCAACAGCACTTGTAAAACGGTTTCGTAAAGATGTCGTAACGATGAAACGGTCATCTCTTTCTGATGTGCACCGTTTTCTTCCAGATCCCGGTTTTCTAACATAACCACCAGTCTGCTGAAAACGTTGGAACACCCGTCGAACTGAAAAACGGGACAGGTTCAACTGTCGAGCAACGTCACACTGCCGCATCCCCGACTGCAATACTTGAGCGGCAATCACTTGAGCGGCTTCTTCAGAGCTGGTGTCCATCTTTACTTGTTCTTACTTGGGTTACTTGTTCACGTGTGTTCACTGCAAAGTCTAAATTACGACTGGCCCATATTTCATCCAGATCGACCCTTTTATACCCTTTTTAGGTGGTGTAACTAGCGTCCTTACTAACAAGCAATTGACAGTGTTTATTTTTGACGCTCTATAATGATAAATGTTTTAATGATTTCATGATTTTTGTATTAATAATGTAAAGCTATTCAAATACCCATTTCAAACATACCAATATTTATATAAATATAATTGGTTTCTAGCCATTACAGCCATTTTTCGCGCAAACTCAGAGAGGTGTGATTTTTGTGACGCTGAGTATATAAACCATACGACTTTTTGATCAAATTTTGTGTTTTGTCGAAACTAAATTTAATTTTATATCAATTTCCATTCCCAAGGTTGCAAGCGGTTTTGCCTTAAAGTGCAATGCGCGAGTGTCCTGAGTTCGATCCCCGGTGCCTACATCTTCGAAAAAAAAGGAATAAAAATATTTCGAAGATATGTGAAGTCTGCCAACTCGTACTGGGGCAGTGTGGCAGGCATTTCCCAGGTCCAAATACCCTCTCAGAAAAGTGAGGATGCCTCAGCAGTGCCACGTTTTAACAAAATGTACGGTGAGCTACAAATCGTAAAAAAACTGCGTCAAAGTAAACATCCCCGCTCTCTGATGCATTCCACGTATGTATATAATTGAATTTTGATGACAAAAAAATACAGACATTTGATAAAACGTGTTTATTTTTCTTTAAGACGTTATTGATTTCGTTGCAATAATGAAGACTGAATTAGTCAATTGCAGTCTATTTCTCTGTGCCATTTGGTAGAACCCTTGAGCAACCAATTGCCTGTTGACGTCAGTGACAATTTATTGGTGTGGAAATTCATGCTAGCTAGGGAAAAGATGGGATGTGATAGAAATCTACCAGGATTCCAATGCAGGAAACCGTCTAGGCAGGTACCACACACGGGCCAGTTATTCTGCTGTGAAGCAGTAGTGTGCAAACATTACTGTGTTTCGGTTTCTAGGGCACTGAGAGCTAGTGTAATCACTGGGCATATCATACTTAAGAACTGGTCTCAGGGTGACGTGGGATTTCTGTGTGATACCACACTGGCTATCACACAGGAATATTTTGAATAACACAGCATTTGTTATGGGCAAACGTTGCACTTACCATCAGGTGAACGTTTGCCTCGTCTCGTCACTTTCTCCAAAAAAAAATGTACATTAACGCATTCTCTTAAACGATTAGACGACATTTTTTGTGGTAGTTTTACTTCTTAGAGTATCTTCGCTTTAAACTCTGGCTGTTGGGCATAAATATGTAGGCAGGCTGGACCGGGGAAGTATCGCTCTCTCGGAGCAAATACTGTCGGAAAGCTATCTACTACGCAGGAGATGTTATAGTATCAAAGTGTACACCTAAACACAGAAGGATTAACTCGGCCTAACCTACCCACGCCCGATTCGATAAGATCGCTCGAAGAACGCTTATGCGATAAGATCGAAAGTAGACCAGGAAGCAGTGTCAGCGACACGAATTTACATCGCAACCAGACCCGAAAACCAACAATATTGAGTTTTCCTAAAATGAGGCTTCTACTGGGATTTGAACCCAGGTCCCGCGACGAAGACGTCAGGTAGTCTGTGTCTCAGAGTTGCAGCATCGACCTGGTATGGTAGGTGTAAGTGTGATATGTATGTGGTGTAAAAAGAGGACAAAGTAGCATTCCATCATATTCCCCAGGGGTAATAGTAAACCTTCATCCTGGTTCTTTGTCATGAATAGATAAAGTTTAAGGTCACAGTGAATGTGTTTAATGTTTAGGGTAACAATGAACAGTAGATACCCGTATTTTTTGGCATCATTACTGAAAAAAAATCCATGTTAAACTTAACTAACGCTCGTCACTCAGAGACATCAGTTGTTTTTTCATTTATTTAGAAAAATCAACAGTGTTACATATAGTTATATAAGACATTTAACATTAATAGTAAGGCCAATTAAAAGTTCCAAATCCTATTTTATAAACTCGTACTAGTATTATTACACAATATCAAGTAACAAGATACCATAAAAATATTATTTTTAAATACAATAAATTAAATGCAATAATGATGACTTCATGCCGAATGGCAGTGGTGTTTGGATACCACTTATTGACGGCGAAATAACTGGCGGTGATACCTACCTAGGCCACCAGATAAATTTCGAACTAAAAAAATCTGATTGTTAGTTATCGGCAATAATTTTTTTTAATAATCCTAGAAGTAAAAACAGTGAACAGATGGAAAAAGCCTAAATACATAAACTAAATGTTTTTAAGTTGGTGTAGAAATGTGTTTGTGTAGCATTGTTGTTTAGGTGACAACGAGAGGAACTTAAGCTGTAGTTAATAGAATCAGGCGTTACTTTGCGAACGAAGTGACGGAGAATCTCGACGGCGGACTATCGTAGAGTCAATATCTCTTGATAATGCCTCGTTTTGAGATGACTTCATTGGTGTATATTGCCTAGTGGTAGTGTTTAAGCGGTGGAGGGTACCTGGTGGCAGTTCCCGGTGGCGGTGTTAGTTTGCTCGTGCACGCTACTGTGGGAGAGCGGGCGCTGCTCTTCAAAAGAAGGTAATATACACCATTTTAAATTTTGCACGCGGATCTTAGCAAATAAACTTTCTTTTTTTCAAATATAAGTTGTATTATTACCGGCTAGATAGATATTAAATGTAATTTGTAATTTTATAATGAATGCCATATCTAACTGTATCACAGACTTCTACTGTAGATAAATTCATGCTCCGTTATTGTCATAGTTGTCGAAGTTAGCCGGTGGCTAGTCAAGCAAGGTCGGTTGGTCAGCATAATTCTCGATCAGGCTCTCGACGAAATTTGGTGGTGTTTTTTGTATTTTTTGCGATTTCTGTTGAAGTCGATCTCGAGTTCTCGGTACAAAAAATTATTAACAGACCTAAATAATTTATTTTATTTTATTTTCATTCAGGCCCTTATTTCCTTTACATGCGGTGGTAATTTAATCAGACCGTTAATTTTACTCAGAAAAACAGATAACGCAATATTGAATAAAATACATAGTTTTAAAAATTACCAAGAAAATGCAAAGGAATGCTAGGAGCTATAATAAGTATGTATGTTTGTAACAACATTGTATCTGGATTCCAATGCCGTAACGCTCAATCACATAAATCACTGTGTTTGTAACGTTGCATAAGTGCATTGACGGCAGCTCGACTCAGAGCCCAGTGTAACTTTTGATTTAAGAATTTCAATGTGTTTAGATTTTAAAACTTTGCATTGAATTTTTACTCTCAGGTTCATATATTCAATTATTCTATCGCGTAAGAAATGTGACATTCAAACTGCCACTGACATTTTAGGCCTCCATATGTCCTCGCATCAATGCGTTTGGTAGTTTCTGAAATATTTCATTGTAAATGAGATCGGCTATACACGTTAACATTTTGTCGTCTCAAAACGTCATCTGCCTATCAGTAGTCCACTGCGGAAAATAGATAATCACAGATTCCATTTTTGGGGGGATGTTGCCATCGTTGCCACGCTAGGCAGGCTGGTTGGCAACCGCAGTTTCATTTATTCAGATGTTCCAGAAAGATGCTGCTGTTATTACCTGGATTCTCTTTAACCGCTACTACTCGGCGTCATTACGTTAAATAGACTCTCAATATATTAATTGCGCTGAAAATCTATTATCTACGTACTAATAATGTCAATAGCGTCACCATCATTGACATCCTTTAAATATAATCACTGCTGGACCTAGCCATCGCCCAAGCTGGGACGATTTGCTACAATTGTAGGCGTGGCGTCGGAAGTGGATTGTCGATCGCCGTGCTGGAATCCTCGCATCGTAGAAGCCGCTGTCCGACACGTTCTGAGAATTTTGGCGGGCTAATTCAAATATGTCTTTTTTTTATTGTATAAAGCGACGAAACGAGCAAAACGTTCACCTGATGGTAAGTGCAACGTCCGCCCACAACAAATGCTGTGTCACCCAGAATATTTCTGTGTGACACGACACTGCGCCCGTCACCCTGAGACATCACTTCTTAAGTCTCAAATGCCCAGTGATTATGCTAGCTCACAGTGCCCTTCAAACCGAAACACAGTAATGCTTGCACACTACTGCTTCACGGCAGAATAACTGGCCCTGGGGTGGTACCTACCTAGACGGATTGCATAGGAATCCTACCACCAGTAAGTCTATTGACCACTCCGTGGCCCGTGGGCATGGGGTTGGGCAGCCTTGTTTAGATTATGTCATTGTATTATATACATGAGATTTCGCCTTTTAAATGTCTTCATATTAATCTATGTCACTTAATTAAAATTAAACAATACATTTAACAGCCGATAGGTGTCCGGCAGAGTAGAATAGCGCCTACCTCTTTTCTACCGAGGTGTCGTAAGAGGCGACTAAGGTATTGTACGGACAGTCTTTATTCGTGCAGAATAACACTATAATATGCAATGCTGTCACTAGTGTGTGTGGCATCTGCCTACCCCTTATATGGGAAAAACGCCTGACTGTATGCACGTATTTATAATAAGGCACACTATGTACTAGTTAGTTCTAAATTTAATACTAATGAAAATTATGTTTTCATAAAAATGTTTACGTTTTGAAATTGCAACTTATTAAGTTGCTCCAATTATAATAATTGCAACCTACTGACCTGCTGAGTCGGCATTTCTGAGCTACACTTGAAATTTAACGATGTTATAAATTATTAATAAAAAATGTCGCAAGAATTATTTTAATACATGCCGTTTGGTTAAAATTTTTAGTTCTCCTGTCATTAAGAAAAATACATCATATTCTTTCTTAGGTTTATTTACGACAAGGTAAGAATAACTTAACAAAATAGGCATTGTTTCACAATGTTGAGAAAAGGATTTCAGTTAGGGTCACTGCAGAATAATGCTAGAGTCGAAAGCCTGTTTGTTGCTGCAGTTCTACAAATCCGCTTATGCCCAGTAATTACACAAGCTATGAATGCCCTTCAAACCGAAACACAGTAATGTTTTCACACTACTGCTTCACGGCAACATTGACTCTGCGGCGGCACCTACCTAGACAGATTCTTGCATATGAATCCTACCTAGTCCGCAGTAACGTAACAGCCTATCAATGTCCAGCTACTGAGCACAGACCTCCAGTCATTTTTGCGAGGGCTTGGAGCAGGAAAATGTCGGAGTTCACAGGTCCTCGAAAAACTCCGCAATACCAGAGGATTTCCGTGTGTGTTGTAGGCATTTGAGAAAGATAGGCTCTCTTCGTGAAGGTCCGAAAAATCTGTTTTTGTCTGGTGCATATAAATCAATGTAAAGGGATTAAAACTTTGTAAAACGTCTCATCTATCTCATATTATATCCATCTTTGTTTCGTAATAACAGAGAATATTATAATATTATAAGGCTCTCCAGCCGTGGTACCTCAGGGACCGGACACTCGCCTTAAATTTCATAGTACGCGAGTGACCAAGTTCAAACCCCGGTGCCGGCAGCTCTAAAATTGTTCTGCAATTTTAAGTGCTGTTTTACCACGTGCTCAGCTGTGAAGAAAAACAGATGAGGAGAGAGAAGGAGAAGCAGTGAAGGAACTTGCATGTCTGAGAAGTAAAATTGTTTCGAGGACATGTGAAGTCTGCCAGCCCTCATTGGAGCAGCGTGACGGACACTTCCCAGCTGCAAAGCCGTCTTAAAATAATAGAGAATAAGTGTCCACCACTTTTATAGAAAAATATATCTGTCGTCAATAAGTTTCACAGTTGGTAGGATTCCTATGCAGTGTTATTCTGCCGAGAAGCAGTAGTGTGAAAACATTACTCTGTTTCGGTTTGAAGGGCACTCATCGCTGGTGGAATTACTGGACACAGAAGGCTTAAGAAATATCTCAGGCTGACGAGCGCAGTGCGGCGCCACACAGAAATGTTTTAGGTGACACAGCACTTGTAATGGGAAGACGTCGCACTCACCTTCAGGTGACCGATTTGCACGTCTCGTCACTTTCTTCTATAAAAAAATTAAAACTTGGTCTTCAAATTATCTTCAAAATTGCTCCATAAAGTATGAAGGATCCCAGGATCAATATGTTTGTTAATTTGTTTATATCGTTTGTATTATTCATCGTATAATTCATACGGTCTTCAACCAGACTTGTTGGTGTCAGCTTGCGAAGTTCTCCTCTTGTGGGACAGTCATTACCCAGATGGAGCAGTTTTTTGTCGGTGGTATTTAGACAAATTCTTTTATATTATCGTAACGTATGTTACATACGTTTCAAAAAAGGACAGAAATTTTACTGTTTTTAGACTAAAATGTTTCTTTATAAATTACCAAAACATTGTACAATTTTGTAGTTGATAAAACAATTTTTAATGATTGTTTTCTAATGTTTCAACATAACAGCCCTTATTAGTAGTAGTCTCTTGCTATTGAAACTAATTATCATAATAATATTGTAGGCTATTTTTAATAAAGTAGAAACTATAGCTTGCATTTACAAATACCTTTATAATTTTTATTGGATAAGATAAAACAAATTGTATGTAATGTTATAATAAATCCTAACGTAATATTTATAAAATAAATAGTCCGTAAAGGATTAAATGTTTTAACACTTTATAAGATAAAGGGAAATACTGAAAGCGTGTAATCCTAAGGTTTAATCAATTAGAGAAGCGAATGTGTATTGCGAAGTTATTGCTTTTCTCACGTAAATGTAGAAACCGTCTGCCCCATCATCATATCAAAAGCGTGTCGATCACTATAAGAATAGACGTAAGACAATAGATATACATCGACAATGGTAGAGCAGATTCATTACTAGCCGATTGTATATTTGAACAATGTATAGTAGTGTCAGAGCGTCTAATTGCCGCGCATTAACAAGACGGTGTCCCCAATAGCCAGCGTGGTCGACGTCCGACGACTCGCACCACCCCTAAGGATGCTCATTTCCTTGTAGCTGATTACGGCTCACGGAGTAAAAAAGTACAATCATAGTGCTCTCCGGCGCGGAACGCACTGTCCTCATTTGAATACAAACGCAATGCGCTTGCGCACACACCCTTAACCGAACACAGAGATACTATTTAACAATCTAAAACCAACCGTATCAGTAATTAAGTAAGATGGAATTGCAGCGTCTATCAAATCTACGTGCCCTCTTTTCAAAGTCACAAGAAGAGGGATTCTCGCGCGCTAGAACGGGAGGGAGTATATGCACGACGAGGACGGAGGACATTAAGGGCATTCACCCCGTACCCCGTGGGTTGCGACTAGCGGAGCTACAAATGATGTACAAGCACATAGATGCCTTTCTCTATTTAGGTGCGCACGAGTTTCGAAATAGTGGCCGTGGTACTTTTTGTTGGGAAGTGGATCCTGTTTGGGTTGCGTCAGTGCATGGCGATAAGTTTGGCTGTAGCCGCTGTGAGAATGCCCACCGTTGCAGGTGTGTTAGTATCGAGCTGGCAACCTTTAGAAATTATTATCTTCAAGATTGTATGGACATAGACATAAGAGTATTAAGGATTATTAAGAATTTTTTGCGTCTCGGATACTCAAGAATTTTCTGTTATCCATTGTGTTAACAAACGTTAAGACATCATTCATGCAATAAGTACTCGTATGATATGTCTGATTCAGTCTATAATAAATATTGATGTTTATTGCCTCGTAGGTGTAAAGAAAATGAATTGATACAGCATATTTACGTTAGCGGTTTGTAATATGTCAATAATTTGTGTAATTCAACAGGTAGTAGGATATCTATGCAGGAATCCATTTAGGTACGTACAACCGTAGGTAGTACCCGTTACTTTGACGTCAAACAGTAATGTGTTTCTGTCTGAAGGGCATTGATAGCTAGTGTTATTACTGGGCATATGAGACTTAACAACTGGTGTCTCAGAGTGACGACGGACAGTGCGGTACCACGTAGAAAGGACCTGGGTGACACAGCATTTATTATGAGTTGACGTTGCGTAAATGCATCAGGTATACGATTTACTCTTCTCGACACTATATTAAAAAAATAAGGCGTAATCTCGGGTTGATAGAAAATTCTCACTAGCTTTGAATTTATTATACCTATTAAATTCTTTATTATACCTTTATTTATTTATTTATAGATTTTGGTAGATTCGCAATACCAAGTTTTATTTATTAATAGCCGTGAAACAGTAGTTACAAACTTTACTGTTTCGCTGACACTGAAGAACTGATGTCTCAGGGGGCGGGTGCAGTGTGTAATGCTGTAAATGTAAAACTTAGAAACCAGAACATTTCTGTGTGGACCCACACAGAAATGTTCTGGGTTTTACAGAATTTGTTATGGGCAGACTTTACATATACCATCACGTGAACTTTTTGCTTGTCTCGACACCTACTCTTATAAAAAGTTCAAACGCGCTCTTGCCTTAAATTTCATTTCACTTTTTGCCGGCACTACTATTTTTTTTAATTATTGATAAAAATTGTAAGTGCTGATTCCCCATCAGGTGAAATCAGTACACCAGAAAAATTAAAAAAATCAGTGTGGTTTGAAGTTCGGCAATCCGCAATGAAGCGGAACCATACCCTGCTCCAAAACCCTCTAAAAATTAGAATAACTGCAATATACATGCATAATAAATGCAAACCAATTAACATACTCTAAGTAATTCCTTTGCCGGTGCCATTCTTTCACTGTACGGTTAGAAAATCTCCCATATAAATTTCATTTCATGGGTGTTATGAAAACCGACTACGGGAAGTGCCAAGATCATCTCCTGGCCTTCCATTGATCGCGGAATAACATCTCAATTATGCAGACCTTACTTATTTTTTTATTAACATGGGGAAATGCCTAACCTGGCAAGTTATGTTGGACTTGCGTCGACTAAAACATATGGTGTTCCGCCTTTGCCGAGTCGCCAAGCGAACGCTTACGCACACATCCATGGACCCGCCGGACGCCTTCGTCAGCCCCTCCTCGGGACAGGACAATTCTTCCCCACTCTCCCTCTTAGCAAGGCGTGCCAGAACATACGACGCGCCTTTTTACACGGCCCCTGTGTATATGCGCAACGAACCCTCACCCCTATCCTCCTCTAGGTCCTCCACGCGGAGGCCTCGGGGGACAGGAAAACGAGCACTCGGAAGCAGTAGCCTTCCCGGCATCAGCGGCGGATCTGAACTGTGGCTCCGGTGCCGACCACATTTTGGCAAGAAAGCGCGTCGTAACGTAAAACAATAATTCATCTCCCTCCGCGGACCCAGCAGTGCTGCATCAACGGTGCGGCCTCACCAAAGTCGCGGAGTCGTAATTCCACAACCTCCTTTTCCCCCGCACCTCCACCTCGACTGTGGAGGATAGAGTGAGTTGCTCGACACTGCTACTCATCTGCTTAGCAGTCCCCCTGTTCACATCCAAGGCTATGCAAGCCCACTCCGACCACCCCGAGCCAGCCTGATGCTGCTGGCCGACCATGTGAGCTCTTCTTAGCTTCACCGTAGGTGACCAAGCCACGGTTACAGCAGACAATTATGGCAGGCCTATATTATCCTGACCGGTGATGTCATACAGCAGCGTTTGAGGTCTGCTACTCCAATCCTTCTCAGCTTAGAAGATGACATTTTCTTCGACCTTACTATTTAGAGACTGGCGATAACTAAGAAGAAGAAAAATTCGATTTGACAAAACTTGGGTTGTGTTTAGTTTTATTTACATTTTTATTGCCACACATTTGTATTGCCTAACTTAAGCTAATAAAAATATTGACGAATGAAAATGGAGATTTTTTTATGAGATTGGGCAAACGGCTCATTTGATGGTAAGGGACCATCGCCGTCTCTAAACATCCGCAATACGACGTAGAGATGACCGAAAGCAACCTCCTCAACCAATATCTTTTAAAATATGTAAATGTTTTAAAGGCATAGGGACATTACTAGCGTCTATGGAATTAACAGTAGCTATTCATTAACAAAATTTATCAATACTAGAATTATTAATAAAAATAGTAAACTATTTTTACATTGCATTGCATTACATTGCAGGAAATTGAACGGGAAGACGTTTGAGGAATTAACGTTTCTAAAGTTTTATGTGATACTAAATTGCGTACTCACGTAAGCCTAACCGAAAAATGGTCTTAACTGGAGTTGTTACAGAAAATAACTAATATATATTAGTTTTATCTAACAGTGAACATAAATTTATGTGTTTGTATATGCTGGGTCGTATATAAAATGTTTATGGCTAATGAACATGTCACTTTAGCTTATTTCCCAGTTTCCTAGATGTTGTAGTTAAGATTGTGCATATCGTGTGCCGCGGCATTCTATTTATAAAGGCTGTTAATTTACTTTAAAAGTAAAATTATAGCTTATTTATGCTTCTACTACAGTGCGGGTTTACAAAGTCAATATGTTCTAACGACTGCGTGGCCTAGTGGTTACAGTACTTGACTTCTACGCCGTAGGTCCTGGGTTCGAATCCCAGCCGAAGCCAACATTTTTACAAAAACACTAATTGTTGGTTTTCGAGTCTGGTTGGGTTGTGATTCCATGTTGTGTTCCCATGTTTCTGATATTGCATCCTAGCCTTCCTGCGATCGCATCGCATGAGCGTACATCGGATAGGTTGGGACGAGTGAGTGCCTCTGTGTTTGCGCGTAAATTTGTGGCACTATAATATCTCCTGCGCAGTTGGTAGCCTCCGACAAAATACGAAAGTCGACGCCATGGTCGAAAATAGGCCTGGAGAAAATTATGTCCTCTTAATGTTTTTATCAAACATACATGCCTATTTCGTTACGATCTTTTTCTATTCAATTTGCAATTCGAGGTAAATCAGTATTTTTAAGTAAGTTTGTAAATGTCTCACTGCTGCGGCCTTCTCTTATTTCTAAGTGGTTTTGTACCCGGGAAAATCCGCCACGTTGCGGGTTGGCGCCACGTAGCGACTGAACATGTCGAAAAATCTGTCACAATGCTGCTCGTGGGAACGTAATGTGGAGTAAGAATTTTTTGACTCGTACCAAAACGGGGGCGGCTTGATTCGACACCCGACACGTCTCGTTTCCCGCGAGAGCGGAAAAGTGGGCTACGTAAGTGGCCTCCGCCTACGCCTTATTTGGGAAAAGGCACGACCGTATGTATGTTAAAAGTATATGAACCACTTATTCCAACCAGGCCAGGGCCCGCGGCGTAGAAGTTAGTTACGCTAACCACTAAGCCACGCAGTCGGCAAACATTCATCATCGATCAAGGATCGAGATGTTGGTAACATGTGACCTCAGAGGACTGTGATGGAATGCCTCTAGTAATTGGGTTTTTAGTCTGTTATATTGTTAAACGTCCTACACCAAGATTTATCCTTGTATCATGAGTGCTAAAAAAATAACAATTTGTATTTTCGCACCAATGTACGCTCTGCCTGGGATTCGAGCCCAGGAGAGCCGAGCTCTATTATGATAAACCTATAACTCTACATGGCATCAACTGACAAGCTTTACATAACTGCAACATAGACCCAATAATAACTAGAACCCTAAAAAAATCATCAGAATAGTGTGAGCAGAGTTAAATTAGAATCTCGAGCAATCGAGTCGAATCGAGAATCTCAGTGCATATTCTTTAAACAGAACTGGGTCTCTTAAGGCATCCCAATCAATATCACCCGTCTCGCCCATCAATCATCAGAAGCTATAAAATATTTATTCCCACTAAATACAGAAAGCAAATAACGTAGGCTTGCATATGAATCTAAGCAAGACAAAAATAATGACAAACAGCAAAAAAGGAAAATCACCGCTAGACGGTGTTGAACTTTACTATGCAGAGCAGTACATATTCTTAGGTAAGCAAGTATAATTTTGTAAAACAAATAACGAAGACTAGGTCAACAGAAGAATCACATGCAGCTGAAACAAATACTGGGCGCAAAAGGAAATACTAAAAATTAACTACGGTCGAAATATGAAAAAGACGCTTTTATTCTCCGTTGCTTGACCTAAGACTATCAGACTTGGACCTCGGCAAACAAGATAAGAAACAAAATAATAACTTGTCAGCGGGCAATGGAACGAAGTATATTAAGCCTAGGGGAAAAATCACACAGTAAAAAGTCAAGAAATAAGAAAAAAGACGAAACTCATAGATGCGCTACATCAAGCACTACAACTAAAATGGCAATGGGCTGACCATGTAGCGAGATACATCGACCAGCGATGGACTCTCAAGAGTACTAAATGGTCCGGCCCACAAGGAAAGAGAAATGTGGGAAGATCACAAAAACGATGGGTGGACGACATTATATCGGTGACAAGGGAAAACCTGGACCAGATACACAGATAGGGCAATAAGGAAGAAATTGAAGGAGGCCTATACCCTATCAAGGGGTTCCTATAAAATACTTAATATTAAAATAGTACTTATAAGCTATAACTAACACTAGAGTCACTTACTAACATTAGGATAAGAACGTATATTTTAAAAGCTGAAGGTACCCCAGGTTAACTATGACATCAGGACATCTGTCACCTCAGTCCTCCCGTGACCATGGGTGCTATAAAGTACTCGAAACGTCGGGTTATAAATAGTAAAAAAAAAATTAAACGCTATAAAAAAAATTAGTTTCATTTAAATAAGTTGTGTTCGCGTAAATATAAGAAATCATTAAACGTATATTTTGTAAATATTTATTAAAGTACTTATATGGAATAAAAGGACTTCATTACTATTATTGATCTTATTTCACGCTTCAACGGAGTGACCGATCGACCTAATTTTTGGTATGCAGTTTAGAGGACCGAGAATAATATAGGTTTAACTTTTTATGCCGGAAATAATTTTTTTTTATTGAATGAATTGATGAAACGAGCAAAACGTTCACCTGATGGTGAGTGCAACGTCTACCCATAACAAATGCTGTGTCACCAGAAAAGTTCTCTGTGATACCACACTGTGCCCATCACCCTGAGACATAAGTTCATAAGTCTCATATGCCCAGTGATTACGCTAGCTCACAGTGCCCTTCAAACCGAAACACAGTAATGTTTGCACACTACTGCTTCACGGCAGAATAACTGACCCTGCGGTGGTACCTACCTAGACGGATTCCTGCATAGAAATCCTACCACCAGTAAAAGTAAATTAATGGTTCCTGAGGGATATCAATATACCTGAACTTCGTCAGTGTAGCGGAATCTCGCGTGGGTGAAGCCGCAGACATCAGCTTGTTGGGAGCAACAGAAACGTTTCACGAAAATGTACTCAATTTCGACCTTATAATTTTACTCTCATCGCGCCCAAAGATGTTGAACTTGAAATAAATATGTACATATTGTCGTTGTACTATAAATAATCATGCTAACAGAAATATTCTGAATATAGGTATAAATTACTAGGTATTAAAACCGATTTTATTTCATTATTCATTAGCTTGTAAATAAATTCCTGATAGATCCTCTCCCAAAACGGAAAAATTGCAGTAAACACCACGCTTGGCTGGCGGATTGTTGTTTTGTAACAGACTCAATAGTCTTGCTTGTGGTTATTTTAGCGACTTTTTGCTGTAAGCCTTGAGGATTTTTCACCTTTTTTTCTCCGTGTTTTTAACCTTACATCACTACTTAACTACATTCACACATACATTTCAGAAATCTAGGGCAGATCCTCGGCTTTGACTGATTAATAACTTTGTATCGGTTTATCAAGGCGGCAAGATTGCGAGAGGTCGTAGAGTGGTGACGTAGATGAAGTAGATGGAGTCTGCTTAAATTAAGTGTGAGAGAACAGAGAATCGACGACGCATTTTGAAACCAAAGAGCGACAAAGATTGCCATCAAGATTTTAAAATTGCATTATTTCTCACCTACAGCGTTTTTTTAAATATTTTAATAACCGTTGTGCGCACTCTCTCCTTCTAGTCTTTTTAGCTGCGTAGATTGTAGTAATGTTTTTAGTTTAGTTATAGGGTCTTAATAACATTCGAATTAATTCAAAAAGATATATATGTATATGAAAAACATACTTAATAAATATTTGAATAGTTAGTAATAAACTATTCAAGAAATAAATATAATAAATGTTATAATTTCAAATTATAAAAAAATCAACATATCGAATAAAATATCTTTCCTAAAATAATCGGGCAATTCTGGAATAGCGACTAGTTGGCTTTTCGTTTTGGTAGTTTTCCATCAGTAATATCGATCGGCGCAGATAAGGTGGCACTGGGTTGGGGTGGGAGCATCCACCCCCCTTGTCGATACGCTGATAGAACCCGCTGCCCGCATAGTGCATCAATATAGGGGGTGGTGACGCCATATTGCACCGAATTTGTATGTTAAGTTGAAACGTGACAATTGTTTAGAATACACAAACATTAAGTGAAATTTATTGCTTTATGTATTTTAGGATTATGTTTTAAAATAAACTAATGACGATTAAGCGAAAGATTTTTTAAAGATGAACGTAAAAGTGAATACAAAATGACTAGCCCTCATTACTTCAAAATGTTCAAAAACTTATTAAGAAGAAAGTATGTCTATGTGCTATTAAAAAGTCAGTAATAAAAAAAACTGACGATGTTGCTTCTTTCATTAGTTATTAATATAAATCTAAAATGATTGTTAGTATAATATGATAATCTTATTAGGATCTCATAACTTCCGAAACCGAATATGAAATAGGTGAATGCAGTAAACGAGCTCTTAAATCGGCTGGACATAGGAAAGACGACGCTATCATATAATACCAGCTTTAAAATGCAGAATCAATCTGTTGCGTGGGTAATTGACGTGGTGGTAAGCGCCTATAGCCTAATGGTTGTGTGTAGTGGAGTACTGACTGCAAACATGACGTCGCAGGATCAAGCCCGCCATTCGACTATTGTCATAAACCATATATCATCCTAACATAAGCTTTTAAGCTTAGTTGGAGTGGTTAACAGGAATGTTAGTGAATAGCATTGCACCCACAACAACCCACCGCACATAAAATTTTTGAGAGTTTGTTAGTCGTATGTGAAGTCACATGGACTCAGGTATAACGCTAATAATAGCAATTATAATAAACGCAATTAATGGTGTTCAGAGCGTGAACTAAAGCGCCGTTCAATGTACCTCTTGTAACATTGGGAGGTACGTCTCTAAACATAATCAATTACATCTAGTACCTTGGGCACTAGTTGACGTAGCGCCGTGCAGCCTGTGGATCCTACATACGCAGAGGGCCTACAACGCTCTAAGAGTGCAATACACTTGGGATGATGTTGAGGTTGCCACAATTCTGTAGCGCAGGTTTGCGGAGGTTGGAGGGGATGGATTTAAGGCTATTACGTAAATAAGCGGCACCTATGCTCTTTAGACTCCGGAGCAGCTTCGTATTGTATTGGCGGAAAAAATCGACGGTCCATTCTTTGGCTAGTCTGGGCTCCATGTCGTAAAATAGTTTGATGAGCGTGTAAATAAGGTAAAGCTACAACCAATAATTGCTGAGCTCAGGCCTTCATTCTTTTTATTTATTCCTCCAGATTTTTTTTATTTCAGGTTGTCCATCGAGCTCCAACATGTGGTAAATTAGCATCTAAATTGCTGAACATTTTTAGAGGTGCCGACACTGGGGATCGAACGCAGGTTAGTCGCGAACTGTGCGTGTTTCAGGCGAGCGCCCGGCCCCTGATCTACCACGACTACAAGGAAGCGTGTACAAGGCAGTTTTTATTTTGTTACGCAGTACGCACTAACCAACGTAGTTTTTAAGTGTATATCATGTACTCATCATTTACTCCCGTATAATCATCTACTAACTAATTACACGGATTACGAATATGTCTTTTTCCCATATAAGGGGAAACGAGACGTAAAGGATGGCGAACCACGTTGTCGTCATTTTGTAAAATAATTCTGACTCTCCGTTGCGATTCCACGAGAAGTATAGTGACTGCATATTGTGATGTTAATATGCAAGAATACATCAGCTGTCCGTACAATGATTCAGTCGCCTCGTACTACACCTCGGTAGTAAATAGTTAGGTGCTATTCTACTCTGCCGGACACCTATCGGCAAAAAGGCGCGTGGCATAGTGGTCAGAATATCTGACTTCTAAGCCGCGGGTCCTGGGTTCGAATCCCAGCCGGAGCCAAAAATTGAACTAAAACACATTTTTTTTATAGGAGAGGAGGCAAACGAGCAAGCGGCTCACCTGATAATAAGTGATCACCGCCGCCAATGAACATCCGCAATACCAGGGGAATTCCGAATACGTGGGTTTTCGGGTCTGGTTGTATTGTGATTGACCCCCGTGTTTCTGACACTGCATCCTAGCCTACCTCCAATCATATCGCATTAGCTTTACATCGGGCGCGGTAGATTGGGACGAGTGAGTGCCTCGGTGCAAACACAGATGAATGTACCGTCCACTTGTGGCACTATAATATTTCCTGCGCAGTTGATAGCTCTCGACAATATTTCGCCGTGGTCGAAATCGGCCAGGAGAATCATATTCTATCAATAGAATATCATTATTATAGGTCACAGTGACCACGCAGATCAGTTGGATTGTATCCTCCTCATTCATGTTCGTTTGTCGCCTTTAGTTCCCTAAAAAATGTCAGGGTCGGCGATTTTAAATCTTTCACAATATCCATATAATATTGTTCACATGTTGCACAGAAATGTTCTGGATGTCACGTCATTTTTACGGGCAGATGTTGAATTTACTATCAGGTGAATGTTTTGCTCTTCTAGTTTCCTGAAGAACTAATTAATTGACTACAGCTTCGGTTTATTTCTACTGCTTTAAGATTATATCATTTCATCTCTTCACATCCCACTGCTAAAGATAACGTATTTATCCTTCAAAATATTTAAAGTATGATCCTGACACAATGATACCAGTAAATTGAAAGTGAAAGGCCTCAATATTAACTACTATATAAATTACTACGAAACTGGAAACATTGGCCTATTCAAATTATATTTGCGGCTCTCTGAAAGAGTTTGTGTAATAGATTTCCGAGTCCATAGCGGTCCACGTTCGTCTGGCCTAACAAGTACCTGACTTCTACACTACATAGTATCTTTCATGGGTTTGGGATTGAATCCCCGCTGGAGCAAACGATTTGTGCAAAAACAAAAATCGATGGTTTTTGAATCAGCTTGTGCTGTGTATGACAAATTTATCTCTTTAAAACTTTGTCTGGAGAAATCTTAGTGTGGATTTTTTTTAACACGGTTTAAATGCAGACAGTGTACATAATATAGTTTGTTCGGTCATTTAAAAAATTCTCGTACTGTTATTCATTGTATGATTGACGAGTATTTATATGATTTAGTAAAGTATCGAGGAGTCAATTCCAGAGAAAACTTAATTTTCTACGACGTTCATAATTTTAATATACCCTATTAAAGGTAATAATTGTTTATTTTACCGCTTCCTCTCTAATAACCATAGTAAAGGAAAGTTTGAACTAATTAAATAGTTGGAAACTTCCACTTCAACAAAGGTAATCAATGTTAGTATTAAAGTTTGTTACATACGATTGCTACGAGTAAGCGTTATTATAGACGAGCCAATCTGTATAATTGTTTTTTCTTTTATTTGATAACGTTTTTATATGGTTATTGTACATAAACACGAGCATTGACACGTGTATGTAGCCTTTGGTGTGGAGGGTTTGTTATTTAGTAAAGTTAGAATAAGTTTTTATTGTGGCGTTACCAGTAAACTTTCTTTCTTCATTTTGTTCAATCTAATAAGCGCGGCAGTCTAGCTGAAATTAGCTGTGATCAGCAGAATTAAAATTTGATTACTACGTGTTCTTCTATTTCGTTGTATTCTCAAAACTGAGCGACAGCACTATAGTGAGACGTTCTGCGACCGAGTTCCAGATCATTATGGACTATATGTATAACCGCCTGTAGATTTCTATCCATCCTCTGGACCAAATTATAGGGTTACCCTTATAATTTCGTCCTGTCCCTCTGTCTGTATGTCACAGCTATTTAACTTGGAGACTGCCATATCGATGATATTTTGAATGGAGGTGTTTTCATGAACTGCTATACAATTCATATAAAAAAATGGGGATGGCACACCATCCATGTAAGTGAGTGTGAAAAAACTTGTGCACCAAAGCGTGTCTTTTTAGTTTCATTTTAGCTTCGCATGTGTGTGTAGATAAGGTGGACGGCCACCTAATGTACTTTGGTTCGTCAAAGAAAGGTTTATTTGTGAGGTGTTTTGTTAAGAATTTTAGGTGCATTCTAAACAGTACCATATTTAGATACATCTATATTTTTTCACATACGGGATATTTGCGCCAAGCATTAATTTCTCTGTTTTTTTCATATCTCTCAAATTTTTTCGCTGCATAATTAGCCAAGTCATGAAATTCCTACTTAATCAGGTACACTAAGCTATCAGTTATTAGCAGTTATCTAGATGAACTTCTGAGAGGCATTTGATGGTAATGTCGTTAGCGATACGTACTCGTATATTACTGAGCAGATTGCCGTTTGAGTTTTAGTCAATTAAGTAAATTGTGTTTGATTAGTGATTATTTATTAATAGCTCTCATTCTTTCAGATAAGTGTGAGTGTGACCATAATCAAATCAGGTACAAATAAAATACCAAGTTGTAAGCCTCCCCTCTTAGCAAGAGGGTTCAGATATCAAAATAGATTCAAAGTGTAGTCATTACAAGCGTAATAAATACGTGCCGCACTTGATTCGTTTCTCTATTTTGATTTAAAATTCATTTAATTTTATTGGAAGTCTGTTCTTAACATTGTCTGCAACAAAAGGTGTTATTTATATATTTTTATTTATATTACGTTTTATGAAATTATGTATACTTTATATAAAACGTGAGAATTAAAAAGTGAAGGCGTTGAAGGAAAGGCCAATAGTGCCTTACAACATTTTTGTTAGAAGGTTATGTAGTATCTAAATCTTTCAAGGTCTTGTTCAAAAATCCAGAAACGAGATGAACAAAAGATGGACAAAAAGTTAAAAAAAGACGCACCCGGTCATCCCCCTCTGGACGGTTGAGAAAAAGAACAAAAACGACCACCTCCCGCCGTTCCCAGGCATGCGTTTACGTCCCCTTCCCTCTGAGGGACGACTCAGTCTCGTGGGAGAATGCTTGGTGATTTTTTTCTGTATTAATTGTGTCAATCTAAAAATAGTTCTATTAAAGTATCAAAGTTAAATCATTAAATATCACTAACATAATGTACTACTTGAAGTAACTTGCTATTTAGTGCCATTTGGTGAAGTTTCTTAAGGTGAATTCACTTCAAATAGAATAAACAGCTTCAGCTGTCGTTATATTTTTAACTTGTGCAGATTATTTTTAGTGCTGTTTAATTTAACTAGAATTTGTCCTGTGACTGAGTAAACAAAATATTTGATTGTTTTTCGTCCGCATTCAATGATTCAAGTTTAAGGAAAAACAGAATTAGATTAGTGCCAACAGTAAAATAATGTATGCAACATAAAGGTAATTAAACATCCTACTGCTGAAAGCCTTTTCTCATTTTTTCAGAGGGTATTTGAAGTCGAGAGAGTCCGTGTTGCTGTTCTAATGCGAGTTGGCGTTGCATAGCTTTAAATTATTTTTAATCCTTAGAGGCGAGTGAAGGCCCAGAGCTACCACGGCAGCGTACAATATACTTTTTTTGAAACACATACTAGTATTTCTCCCGTATCGTTAGTTTACATAAATTTCACATGCATAAAACAACCACGCTCAAAAAGCAACTATTATAATATTTGTGTTTCTGCACAAATGTCGGGCTGACTGAGATTCAAACCCAGGACTAGCGGCGCATATAGGGGGTTAATTGGTCCGGGCTCCCCATACAACATACAACGTAAAAAAGTACTACTGGATGACTGAGATTGGCATTTAGAATTCTGTTTTTCTCTGCGTGAAATCCGGGAAAAACTAGTTTGTCTTTATACATTTTTAGGACCCTCGGACCCCCCTGATGTAAAGGTCCATGGGCGTAGACTTCAGGTACTCTGACCACTAGGCCACGCGGTCGTCATTTTCCCATCATCACATAGAAATAATATTCATTCATACTTGCTCATTCTTCGGCATATCTCTGCCTGCTGAATCATTAGTAGGTACTCGGTTCCAATCCCCAATGAATCTATTTTTTAATGGAACCAAGTAACGAGACTTTGTTGACTTGTTGGTAAGTGCCACACCTGCCCGTAAGTGGAGATGTCACCTAAAATTTTACAGTGTAAAGTTCTGTATGGCACTGCAATGCGGTCGTGACCTTCCGTGGTCCTTAAGTCTCATATGTTCTGTTCAAACACACAAGCTTCAGTACCCTTCAGACGCAAACAGTTGTGTTTGCACAATACTGCTTGACGGCAGAATAACGGGTACCTCGGTGACACCTACATTGGCGGATTCCTGCAAAGGAATCCTACCATGTTTGAAACGCTAAGCAGTAATTTTTTTCCTAAATAACAAGTGCACTGGAGTCTTTAACCACTATATCTTTTAGAAATCACGGAAACAGTTCAAAAAAAATCCGTTAACGTAATCATCACAACATACGCATAAAATGACTGTATGAACAAACATTCTCTCTACGACTTTTCTTTAAAGCTAACCGCATACCTTGTAATATTTGACTTAGGTGATCAGGGATTTTGTACTCTCAATAAAATTGCCGTGGCGAGGCCGTGTGGTGGCGGCTCGGTAAAAGAATACTACCACTCCATCTCATCCAATGGATCTCGTAAAAGGCGATTAAGGAATTAAACTGCACTGTGCACCCAACAGCGCATGGTGGCGATCGGCTCTCTACCTATCACACCAAGTGCATTCTATTGTATTGGTGAAACGTGGATTGTGGCAGTCATCTGTTTTTGCAGTGAGTGCCCAGTCTCTGACTACCCCTTATGGGATACCGTCGTGATCTTATGTATGTATACAATTTAAATATGTTAATGATAAAAAGCCATTATAAATTGCCAATTCAAAATTCTATTTATTTGGTTGTAAAGAAGGCGATATAACAAACTCACTGGTAGTCCTCATAATAATAAGTGGCCAATTGCTTAAAAAAATAGTAGCTCATTTAAAAATGGGCGTCTCTGAGCGTACAAAATTCTGAGCATGCAAGTTAGACACTCAGAATTTCTAAGTTAGTTTTCGTCTGTGACATCAAGCAGTATAATTCGTGCTGTGGTGTAACCACAGTGTTTGCCGTGTGGTGGCAGCTCGTTAAAAGAAAACTACTACTCCATCTCATCCAATGGATCTCGTAAAAGGCGAGTAAGGAATTAAACTGCACTGTGCACTCAGCCGTCAAAATGAAATAATTTTTTTTTGTAATTGTTTACAAAAAAATAATGATTTATCTATGAGGATTCGAAATAAGATTGACTTTTGAATTTTATGAATTTTGACGTAACTTTTTTATCAATTTAGGTCTTGTTATCGTAAATAAAAAAAAAATCAAATTACTGAAGTAAACATAAACAAATATGGCTACTTAATCAGCAAGCTAGCATGTTTTGGTTCACAAGCGATGTACTCAGTCACATAGACCTTAATTTTTTTTATGCTGAGTAGACACTACGTACATACTAAATTAGACAACTTAGCAGCTTTTTTTTTATTTCATCAAAGTGACGGAACGAGCAAAACGTTCACCTTATGGTAAGTGTAACGTCTGCCCATAACAAATGCTGTGTCACCCAGAAAATTACTGTGTGACACCACACTTGCGCCCGTCGCCCACAGACATCAGTTGTTAAGTCTCATATGCCCAGTGATTACGCTAGCTCTCAGTGCCCTTCAAACCGAAACACAGTAATGTTTGCACACTACTGCTTCACGGTAGAATAACTGGCCCTGGGGTGGTACTTACCTAGACGGATTCCTGCATAGGAATCCTCCCACCAGTACAAACATAGCTTTGCAGTTGTGTCAATAAAGATATCTTTATTTTGTGGTAGTGTTGGCTACAATATATTATGTGCTTAATATGCCAAGAGCCATTAAAGCCAAGATTTTTTTTAAGTATTTTAAGTTAAACCAGTTTTCGTCTAAGGAAGAGGGTGAGTAGTCTCCGTAACAGGTGCGTACGCACGAAGCAATATATGATTATTAGGAAGTAAGGGAGCAAACGGTTCAGAGTACGTTGCGGTTTACAAATGACTTCTTCAATTATTTTAAGGATAAATTTTACTTCTATTAACCCAAAAACAGATGTATTACTACAGCTATAAAAACACAAAGAGGGTCGCTATGAGATAAAATACGCTACGAGGAATCCAAAGAATTAACAGCCATAAGTGACAATTAGATGGCCATATATTATAACCAATAACAGAGAGATATAATTAGACAGAACACGTTACCGAAATCAGTCGCAAAGTGTTTGGTGCGTTGCCATTTTTAAGAATTCTTCCTTTTCAAGATTTAGTTTCACGGAAGTGTTGATGCTCAAAGTTCCGCACAGAGTTACGCACATATTGTCGTTTATCGATTATGTAATTCTGTAGTACAAAGGCAGGCAGTGTTGTTCTTTCCTTATTTAATAATTTAATTAAAGTTGCAGCCTGCAAAAGTCCTACCCAGCGGTAGGTAACATAGGCCTCGTCTAATTTTAAGGGGGTTAAGGGACTGGTCAGAGTCCGCTACGCTGCTTTAGTCTTGGTTGTCACTTCACATCGTTGTCTTCGAAAATGCTTATGAATGTGTGCCTTGTTTTGTGTTATATACTAACTAACTCTGTTAGTGTATAATATTATTATATTATATACTCACTAAATTATTAAATAATTTTTGCGTACATATTTATTAATTTTTATTTCAATGCGCATATAATTACAAATTGAATATGAAACTACTCGCATAACTGACTAGTCGGGTCATAAGTTCTGTAACATCCTTATTTAAATTTAAATTTTGAATACTCACCAGAAAAGTTTGAACTGTTTTGAATAAGGAACTTCTGCGAAATCTTAAAATAAAAAAAATGATTTTGTTCCATTTAAAAAAAATTAAGTGGACGCAAAAGGACAGAGTCGCGGTTAATGCGCCGCACCGCTGCGGTTACGCGCCAATTGAGATTTTTAAACTTCAGCAAAATTTGGAAATAATGCTGTGGTTCATATAACGTACTATCAAACGATTTAGCGAACGTTCGACCTTAGAAGACCGTAAAAGGAGCGGCCAACCTCGTATGGTTGGGACACCAGCAGTTATCAAGTCACTATGGGCGCAAATCCAACGAAATTCCGTCCGTAAGCAAAAAATTTTAGCCCTTCAATTGGGGTTTAGCAGAACAACGGTCGACGAACAACATTTAGCAATGAAGACCTGACACTCTGAGCTTATCGACGAAAAACATCTTAATCAGCGTCTGAAAATTAATTTTTTGCTGGAGAGATCCCGGATCGGAAAAAAAATAACGCGAAATCCAGTAGCAAATATGTAAAGTAACGATTTCAATCAATAAATTGTGCGGTGGCGGCTCGTTAAAAGAATATTACCACTCCATCTCATCCAATGGATCTCGTAAAAGGCGAGTAAGGAATTAAACTGCACTGTGCACCCAACAGCGCATGGTGGCGATGGGCTCACCACCTATCACACCAAGTGCATTATATTGTTTTGGTGAAACGTGGATTGTGGCAGTCATCTGTTTTTGTAGTGAGTGCCCAGTCTCTGACTACCCCTTGTGGGATACAGTCGTGATCTTATGTATGTAAATTTTATTTAATATTTTAAAAAAATTGTACTTAATTAAATATAAAATAGTTAATTATAAATTGTATATAAATAATATTTACAAGTGTTTAGAATTTTGGTTACGCACAATGTTTTCTGCTCAAATCTCGATACTCGTATGCACACACATACACACATACAACCGTATATAATAGAAAGAGACTCTCTGTCTCTGAGAGGGAAAGGTCGGCAGATGGGTATGTAATGCTTTTTCCTGACGTGACAAGTTTTGCCAGTTCGCTCTACTGTAAGTCGCGCAAAAGAACATCGTTCCAATAAATGTGACTGAGCCATGAAGAGTATGAGACATGCACAGATCATAGAGAACTCACGGCTTAATTTAGTTTCTATTTCGTCATATTACATGAAAAAGAATCGCTGGCGGATATCTCGGGCGCTCGCTTAAAATTTCTTAGTACGCGAGTGGCCTAGGTTCGATTTCCGGTCCGCACCACTAAAATTGTTAATTAAAATTTTAAGTGCTGAATTACCACGTGCTCGGCGGTGACGGAAAACATCGTGAGAAAACCTGCATATTTCAGAAATTTTGAAGACATGTGCAGTCCACCAACCTCCATTGGAGCAGCGTGGCGGATTCTTCCTAGCTCTAAAACCAGAAATGAGAGGAGGCCTGTGCTCAGCAGTGAGACATTTATAGGCTGAAACTTTACTTTTACTTTCTTTACATGAACAAGTTCTGGATTAAGTACATCAATTCCAAGGTTATCGCTTAATGCAGATGCAAAATGGCGTGCACGGTTAATTACAACAAATCTTTCTTATTTTTATTTTTAACATGAGCTATACAAATGTTCTAACTTTGTAACTATCAAATTTTCAACATCTAACATCCGCTCTATCGATATTTCTGGTTCCACTGAGATGGTAAAAGAGAAATTTTAATAAGTTTACATGTTAATTACCGCTATTTTACATTTTAATTTAATAAAGGCGAGGTTAGACAGCACATTTGTCATTCTTCACGGGCATTAGACCGGATCAGAATTATGAATGAACGCACTCCCCATGTCGGTGGTGTTGTCACGTGACATGTCGTGACTGGATGTATGACGTGGAGGCAAGGATGTGCTATGGTATGGAAGAGCCGTTTACGCTGTTTGCCTACCCCTGTAACGCGTGATATAAAAATAGGTTTATTCCAAACGTAGAAAAAACTTGCGTTAATAATAAATATATGATAATATTTACCTTTTCATGTTACGCTTCGTAATTACAGGGTTATTAAGGTTAGAAATATAACATACATACATACATAAGATCACGACTGTATCCCATAAGGGGTAGTCAGAGACTGGGCACTCACTGCAAAAACAGATGATTGCTACAATCCACGTTTCACCAAAACAATGTAATGCACTTGGTGTGATAGGTGGTGAGCCCATCGCCACCATGCGCTGTTGGATGCACAGTGCAGTTTATTTCCTTACTCGCCTTTTACGAGATCCATTGGATGAGGTGGAGTGGTAGTATTCTTTTAACGAGCCGCCACCACACGGCTACGTCTACTAAACATAAACGTCTTTATATAACGTTCATAGAGAAACAAATACAAAAAGAATACATCAAAAGGAGTCTAAATTAAAACAAAAATGCATTTATTTAAAGATTGCTAATGCTAATTCTAAAATAATAAATATATAGCACAAAAATGGATCCCTTAAGGATACAATTATTCGTTTTCTTGAGAACAAAAGAGGGTAACAGTTCGTTAAAATATCGCTAGCAGTGCGGAAAGAAACTAAGATAATAAATGCTCCATCTCTAAAGTAAGCTTAATTTACAATGTCACTTCCAGCGAGGTAATATCCCACAGTCCCCTAACTGTGGAAACCACGAGCACTTGTCGTTTGACACCGAGACTGTCGATAAGCAACGAGGGGCGCTTCAGTTTACAGGTTATTAAACCGGGCCCCACGGGGAGAATTTGCCCGTACGCCAACGATAAACAAACGTTCATTCTATTTGATGAATTAGCATTTGACTGCGGTTTCACACGCGCGGTTTAAAAAATTCATGAAGCAATGAAAATTTAATTTGATTTCCGTACACTTTTATATAGTTGTAGAATGTTTTTTATTCGTCATTTTTGGTAAACATTTTTTATAGAATTAAGAACTGTGATGGCGGCTTAACAGAATCTACCACCTCATCTCATCCCGTGGGTGTCGTAAAAGTCGAGAAAGGGAAAATTAAAATCAGGAAAAGGGCAGCAGCACCTTCCTGGAACATCTCAATAAACAAACTGCAGTTGCAGTCGCCTGCCAAGCGTTGCAACTATGCCATAGTTGCATAGTTACAATCCACCAAAATGAGAGCTAAAAACTTATGTGGCACTCTATGGGGGAGGCCAATGTTCAGCAGTGGACTAATGATAGGCTGAAATGATGAAGGACGTTTTTTTATAGATTAAGGGAGATTTATTCAAATAGATTCAAAAAAAAATACCACACACTCACCACAATCTCATCATATTATTCTCATCATACCCCTCATCTCAATTTAGAAATATTATTGATACTCTGTGGGGACAGAAATGCCTCATTGCCTATAATTCAGTTCGATAGGCGCAGTGGCTGAACGATTTCCTTCAGCGATTCGGGTCGCAGGTTCATTTCCAGCCCGGGACAAATTTTTGCGTATTTTGTGCATGTGCTATTTATTTATGCACGTTAAAAGCACCCACGATAAAGGATATATTCGAGCGTAGAGCATTGTTTAAAAATAAAAACACGTGTGCAGGTTACACGCGGTAGAAGTGTAACCTTCAGAAAACTAAACTTAGAAAGTATGAGACGAATGAAGTGTATCAGGAGTAGGATAATTGTAGGATTTATTTTTAATAATATTATTTCCTAGTTAAAAAAAAAATATTTTATATTTTATTCTACATATATATTACTCATTATAAAGACACCAAGCTTTCAATTTTAACAAATGACACGAGTGGCTTATGGTAACTAAAGTATTAAATAAATGTTTTTGTTTGAATTCAATATATCTTTGAAATACAGCATCAATTACTCTACGAAGATATCGAAGATTTGGACGAATTCGAAAATATAAATATAATAGGAAACACTGTATACTGTATTCTCTTATCCTAATCCTAAAATCCTCTCCCAGCCTAAATCCTATAGATGTATATGTTTGTCTCTTTTTAGTGTCGCTTTTTCGTTTCATTCATCATCATTTTAGCCTATCACTAGACCACTGCTGAACATAAGCCTCCCTAACAGATTGCCGCTAAAGTTTGTAGCTCTAATTTTGGGGAGATTTTGCCATTGTTGCAACGTTTGGAAGGCGGGTTGGCAACAGCAGTGTATTCAGATGTTCCAGGAAGACGCTGCTACCCATCTCCTGGTTTTTATTTTCCCTCTGTCGACTTTTACGACACCTTCGCGACGAGATGGGGTGGTAGATTCTCTTACGCCGCTATCACACGGCACGACTTTTTCATTTAATCAAGTTTCAAATCGCAACGATTCTAAAGAAGTTTACACTTCAAAAATTGCGTGCATGGTTCTCCGTTCCGTATTATGTGAGAGTGTGGTCCCTCGGTCATTGCAAGCCCACATTAGAAGCTGCAGAAACTGCAACTTAGCTCTACCACATAACTTTGACAAATGAAACGCTAATGTAACGCTGAAGCCATAAGATTGGAGGTACAATACAACAAGAGCCGAAAAATTATGAATGTTTTTGCAGAAATGTTGGCTTCGGCAGGGACTCGAACCCAGGACCCGCAACGCAGTAGTCAGGCCAAGCGGCCTCGGGGGAAACAAAATGTGACTTCAGAAAAGTATTTTTTTGATGATAATGTAGTAGTCGGTTCGATTGCCGCAGTGGCTAAGCGACATGCTTCTGCGCAATGGGCCGCGGGTTCAATTCCTGTCCGGTACAAATATTTATTTCAAGTGCAATTTATGCCTGTAAAATGCACGCACGATGCATGGGAAATCACAATGTGGAGTCGCTCTTTAAAAAAACGATCAAAAAATATTAAGAGAAAGAAGGAGTATATGGAAACTTATCCTGACGCCGCGGGGTTAGTAAGTGTCGCGCTTTATTGGAAGCGCGATCTCATTTAAAATTTAATGGACTCGTAAATTGCATTACTTTCACCAAATTAACATTTGAAAGACAAAATAATTAGGTTGTTTCTTTTCATTGTTGATATAACTTGAATATAATTTGTTACTTTCTTAATCAAGCAAAAAGTATAACAGGATGGTTATTTTGCTATCGAATTGTAAAAAGCCAAAGTAAGCAGCAAAAAGGTTTTACTTAGAAGCACGTAGCATCTGAATATAAATAAAAATGCCATGGAAGTTCGGAGACAGGCTTTCATAGTAATTTGATAGTGCGCTTGTGACCTGAGTTCGATTTCCGGTGCCACGAAAATTGTTAATTAAAATTTTTGAGTAATAATTTACCACCGAGTAGGTGTCACTGGTGGTAGGATTACTATGCAAGAATCCGTCTAGGTAGGTACCACCCCAGGGTCGGTTATTCTGCCATGAAGCAGTAGGGTGCAAACTATACTGTGTTTTGGTTTGAAGGGCACTAGCGTAATCACTGGGCATATGTGACTTAAGAACTGATGTCTAAGGGTGACGGGCGCATTGTGGTGTCACACTGTTCTGCGTGACACAGCATTTGTTATGGTCAGACGATGCACTTAACATCAGGTGAACGTTTTGCTCGATCCGACACTTTTATTAAATAAAAAAAAATAAAGACATTTGCCATAATAATCAGCTTCCCTTTCCGTTTCAGATCATCGTGCACGATGATTTGGGATATACTAAGAAATCGATTAGTACAGTGGCGTGCGTTAGCATTGTATTACCTAACGTTATGGTTTATCTGTTTTACCTCACTTACTTTAATAGACAACAATCAGACTAGATTATTTTATTGGTCACTTTCTAATTGTATTTACGCAAACAGTCTCTGTCGGAGATTGAAATTTTACTACGTAGCTACATTCATTTCTCCATAGCCTATGTATTCGGTTCGGACTGATAAATTTTATATGGTAGTGTAAGTTTTTTATTTTTCCAATGAGTTTATGGGGCGTATAGACACACTGCAGGCTTAATGGTCAGAGTACCTGACTACTTCACAGCGGGTTCTGGGAACGAATCGCAGTCATAGCCAACATTGGTGCGAAAATACAAACAGCTGGTGGTAGGATTCCTATGCAGGAGTCCGTCTAGGTAGGTACCACCCCAGGGCCAGTTATTCTACCGTGAAGCAGTAGTGTGCAAACATTACTGTGTTTCGGTTTGAAGGGCACTGTGAGCTAGCGTAATCACTGGGCATATGAGACTTAAGAACCTATGTCTCAGAGTGACGGGCACAGTGTAGTGTCACACAGAATTTTTCTGGATGACACAGTATTTGTTATGGGCAGACGTTACACTTACCATCAGGTGAACGTTTTGCTCTATTCATCACTGTATACAATATAAAAAAACAGACTCTTCCCGGATTCCAAACTCTCTCAAAACTTAGAGGAGACCTGTGCCAAGTAGTTACTTTTACATTTGCCATTTATTACATCTTTGTATTCGGTTCGTACTCATAAATTTTACTTATCGTCGTCGTCGTTTCAGCCTGTCACTGCTGAACATAGGCCTCCCCCATAGATAGCAACAAAAGTTAACAAAAGTTTTTAGCTCTCATATTGGAGGGATTTTGCCATAGTTGCCACGCTTGGCAGGCGGGTTGGCAACCGCAGTTTATTTATTCAGATGTTCCAGGAAGATGCTCCTGCCCATCTCCTTGTTTTAATTTCCCTCTGTCGACTTTTACGACACCCACGGTATGGGATGAGGTGGTAGATTCTCTACCAGCTAGTTAGATAGAAATAAACAAATAGCCTTCTTTTATACTTTTAAAAGTGAAACTAAATGGACGTCTACGTTATATACTTAAACTATCCAACCCACTACCTAACTATTATACGGCTACTTTACAGACAAATAGAGACTTTATCTAATAAATAAAAAAACTGAAATTTAAGAAATATTTTAAATAACTCCGCAAGTGCTATTTTTATTAAGCAATGCCGACATGCTCCTGTATAACGACAGCGTTTAACAGACATAAATATCATATGCATAACACAACCAGACTTGAATCCACAAAATATTTGTGTTTTTGCACAAATGTTAGCTCCGGCTGGGATTCGAACCCAGGACCCGAGGCGCGTACTCTGACCACTCGGCTCGCGGTCGTCGCTATTATTATTAAAATTAGTACATAGTCTGCCTGAGGGCAGGTGGCCATTGTGGTTCTACACCTCGATGAAAGATATCAGGCCTGTGGGCTATGATGGAATCCCTCGTATTTGGTAATCAGAGAACGTCACGTCGCTGATTGATACCTAATATTCTGTAACGGCGCGGTCGATCCCGGGTCAACCCATTTACGACGATTTTACTGGAGGTAGGATTTCAATGCAGTAATTCGTCTAGGTACAACCCCAGGACCTGTTGTTCTGCCGTGAAGCGGTTTCGGTCTTAAGAGAGATCTAGTGTAATCACTGGGCATATGAGTCTTAGGAACTGATGTCTCAGGGAGACGGGCGCAGTGTGGTGCGACACAATTTTCTGGGTGACACAGCATTTACTATGGGCAGACGTTGCTACTCGTAATACCATCAGGTGAACGTTTTGCTCGTCTCGTCACTTTATCCAATAAATAAAATTACGAACTACAACTAGTCTGTAGATGTAATGAGCCAAAAAAACTAAAAAAAATTGAAATGAAATTTGCATTAATAATAGTTGATGAAAGTATTTGGACATTCTAGTTTTTTTTTTAAGTATGTGACGAGATGTTCAAGTCACTCACCTAATGGTCACGCACTTTCCTCTACAGTAAGCTCGTCATCATGAGACATCGGTTCTTAAATCTCCCTCCCCTGTAATTACACTGGCAGAATAACTGGCACTGCGGTGGTGCACCTATGTAGGCGGATTTCTGAAGAAATCCTGCCAGCAGTCAAAGTTATATGAGATTTAAATGAAATCTTAAGTACTATATGCAGTCAAAGTCGCAGGCATAACTTGTGAAGTTATCAAGTAGTTGTCTAGTGGGGATACTTGTTTTAAACTTTAAACACTTACGGCATTTGAATAAATTGTCATTAATAAAAACAATCCACCCCCATGTAATTCACCCTCTCATACCATTAAGTAATCAAAAGCGTTATTTCCATTTTCAATGACTGTCAATTACATAGATCCTATTCTTATGAGATAGAGTTTAAAATCCTTTCGAAAATGTTGTATGTGTGGGCATGAACGTAATGATTGTTTTGTAATGCAGTAAATTCAGTTCAATTTGCTACGACTGAGTTCCTACGGTATGCGGGTGGGGTGCCGCTGTTTTATTGTTTTTGTGTCCTGCTACCCGATCGTTTTAGACGATGAAGGGTGCATTTTTAATTTTTTATTAATTTTTTTATTAAGTAATTTTAGACAAAAGAGGTTTAAAATTCGAATTTCTTAATTTTGTATGATTGACAATGAAACTCTATAATATCCTGTATATATTTATAATCGAATCCTCAAGCCGCAAATATCATTGTCATCACATTTTCTAATTGTAGACAGTCCTAAAAAGCGACACCGCAAACTACATTCAGGGCCAGATTAAGCTATTAAAAACAGTAAATTTCATTGCATCTCTTAACAGATACAAGTTGCAAGCACAATGTCTACTTACCACAGATAAGACACTGACTGTATTTTTAATTTATTAGGTAACCTGCGGATTAGGAAACAGTCGTGTTGTTTTTAAATTCTATCGCCTAAGTAATTTTAATGAGTATAAGAATAGACCAACGTTTTCGACTTTAGCCCCTCCTTACGTAAAACGACGACCGCGTGGTCTATTAGTCAGAGTACTTTTACGCCGCGGGTCCTGAGTTCGAATCCTAGCTGGAAGCATTTGTGCAAATGTATTTATTTATTTATTTATTAGGTACACAAACAGATTTCAATAATAAATGAGCAAAGATTTACACTTATCTACTTAGATGTATACACAACTTATTTAATTATATCGCGTAAACATATTTTAAAGATTTTCTTATATATTTATTAACTACACAAGTAACTTAACCTATCTTATCTTTTTATACAATCTTTAAAAGTCCTATGATTATTAACATAGGACAACAATATACAATGTGCAATACCCAAATTATATAGATATTCGGGTCTGGTTAATTTGTGATTGGTGTAGGTTTGGGATTGTGATGGGTTTGGTGGACGGTAGGTAAGGACGAGCCTTTGTGTTTGCGCGTGCAATATTTCTGAGTACATCATCAGAATTCTGTGATGGATAAGTCTTTCCCCGTTGAAGGGGTCCTAGTTATATGATACAGCTGGTATCTTGTCGAATCGTAGCTTTACCACGTTGAGGTTATCGCTTTTGCCTTTTTATGGTTGGTTAATTGAAAAGTTAAGAAGCGTACCGTTTATTTATCGACAGTTCTGTGCGATTATTGCCAGCATGTATTAAGACGGTTAGTAAATTAATTTATAGCTTTCACATCAATAATTGGTAAAACAATACCTTGTGAAATCGTATCTTTACCACATTTATTACGTTGAGTATACCACTTTTGTATTTTCATGGTCTGTAAATCTTAAAAAGTTAAAAAGCATATCGTTTATTCATCGAGGGTCCTGTGCACTTGTTGCCACCCTGTATTTAAACGGTTGGTAGATCCATTTATAGCTGTTACATTCATAATTTTGAAAACCAGGGGGCTCATGGCCGGGTGATCTTATTGCCCACGCTCCGATACACACCACCGGTCTTTTTTTAAGGGAAACAGGAATTGTTTTAAATATCGAAGGAAGTGTAAGTACGAAAATTCGTGTTTAGTTTCAAAATTACTTAATGCTAAAGTATCTAATGTTGAACAGAATAATATGATTTTATTTTAGGCACTGCAATTGTATGCTTTATACTTATATATTTTTAATTCTACCACTGCTTCGGAAAATGTTCTTGGCACTTATTTGACTTGGACGAAAGCCAAAAAAAATTTCAAAAGCAGGCAGTATTTTGTACGGTTATATTATTAATAGGCTTTTTATTATATTATTAATGCATTCGTAAGTTTTTCCTAAAGGTAGTTCATAACAGTTCTTTTAAATTACTTGCTGTAGTTTTCTGTTTTGATCCTATACATGGGATACTCCCTGTACGTGTAACAACGATTTTTCTAATAGAAAAAATTGCAAAGAGCATGCGGCCTACCTGATGATAAACGATCACCGCTACTCATGTACAATGTGCAATACCTGAGATATTGCAGGTGCGTTAGCGGCCTTTGAGAAAGGAGTAGCCTCTTTTCTTGAAAATCCTTTAGTCGTATAGGTCCGGAAAAACCGCTGACGGCAGCGGATTTCATAAAGTGTTTGTGCGAGGCAGAAATTGCTATAGCGAAATTATCTCCATAAACTACAGCGAATAAAATCCTGCGAAACCTCAAAATATTATATTTTTGTTCAATCCACCTTTTTATCATTATACATACTTTATTGCTATCGAACGTTGCACTTATCAAACTTTATTTTCTGGTAAATTTTAGATTGTAAAGGAATAATTGTTCTTTGAAAGTATTTTTACTAATCGATGTATTTATATATTTTCTGTGATGTTACGACACCATCGGTAAAAAGGTAAATTAAGATATTTTGTTATCGAAAGCCTCATCGAAAAATCCCTTGAAGCGATCCCCTTTAAGTGATATTCAATGAAGCTTTCAAAGCTTGTTTACGGTTCTAGTGGGTTTTGTGACGAGGTGGTGACTTAATCAAATTATTACTTGTTTTTATATTATTGAAAATTGACGCGTTAAAATTAATCAATTGATTTTTAATTCATTGAAAAAACTGGGAGTATTAGTTAAGCCAAAACCTTCAATGATTTCTTCTTCAATAATCCTTATAGCATTTTAAATTATAATTTGTACGTTACTTTAATGATGTCTAATAACATAACTTTTATCTTTTTATAAAAAAGTCAAATGTCTTAATCAACTTCTAGACGAGTACCTGCAGAGTGTTCTCTTGAGTTAGAAGGCATTTCGAAACAAAGAAATACAAATGGAGTCCTTGCCCTCGGAGCCCTCGGTGAGAGCACAAAGGGCTGTGATTGCAAGTGACGCATGAGAGGCAGGGTGTGAAGGGGGGAGAGGGGGAGGTGAACGACCTCCGGCCGGGGTGGCCGCCCCCTGCGTGCGCGCACGCTTGGGCGACGGCCTGTAACGTCTCTACGTGTACTTATTTATAAAACTTCTTATACCTCGATGTGGAGGGAAATCTTAGATTTTTTTATCATGAATCATCATGAAAAACAATTCAAGGTCTTGGGTTTTTTTTATTTTGTGTCCTGTGAACGAAGTAACGTGTTGTGGGTGTTGTTTTGATGTTATAAAACTTATCACAGTTTTTTTGGTCATGTATAAAAAAACTACGTATTTTCACCACATATTTATTTTACATTTAAAATTGATGTTCTCCTAGTCGATTCCGACCACGGCGACAACTTCCGAATACTGTCGAGAGCCATCAACTCTGCAGGAGATATTATAGTGCCACTAGTGTACGCGCAAACACAGACGCACTCACTCGTCCCTACCTACCCGCGCCCGATGTAACGCTGAGGCGATAAGATCGGAGGTAGGCTAGGATGCAGTGTCCGAAACACGGGGACATTCACAACACAACCAGACCCGAAAACCATCAATTTGTGTTTTAGCACAAATGTTGGCTCCGGCTGGGATTCGAACCCAGGACCCACGGCTTAGTAGTCAGGTACTCTGACCTCTAGGCCACGCGGTCGTCATTTAAAATTAAGTAGACGTAAACTAGAACATGCATATTTTATACAACAGAAGAAACAATTAAAATTAAGTTTCATACAAAATGTGTGAATTTATTTTCAAATAAATTTTTATTTAGACTTTAAATTGTCCTTCATTTTTACTCAATTCTTCTTCTATCTTAAACTTAACATGTATCCAGTCAATTTCTAGCAAAAACTTAAATGTGACTAAGTTTCTCTGCCGATATCACAGATGCCGATACAGGAGAATCACGTCCATGGGTCGCGGTCGTCTGAAATAAAAAAAAACACGGTTTAGAAGCACCAAATAACGCATACGTTGTTATTGCGAGTAGCAAACACTGGGTACCTAATTATTGGCATTCCATTAAATTCAGAGGCAACGATGAATGTTTGAAAAAGAATACTAGCAATGTTATTAACATTTCTAACATTACTGACAAGCACTCCAACAAAGCAAAAAGCAAAAAGTTCGCCGTGTAGTGGCGCCGTATAAAAATGTGCCACCCCATCTCGTCCCGTGGGTGTCGTAGGTGTCGAAATGGGAAATGCCAGGATAATATTTCGGCTTCCGTCATCTCGAGTGCATCTCGAAATTTGGCAGTATATAAATACACTAGGTCTATGTCCAGCGGTGGACTATTCGCAGGCTGATGAAGAAGAAGAATCATAAATGTTGGTGCTGGGTGGTAATATGTTCACGTCACATCTCAGAGATGATATCATTGGACAAAACAAACCGTGTGGTAGCGGCCTAAGAGAATCTACCACCCCATCTCATCCCGTGGGTGTCGTAAAAGTCGACAGAGGGAAAATGAAAACCAGGAGATGGGCAGCAGCATCTTGCTGGAACATCTGAATAAATAAACTGCGGTTGCCAACCCGTCTGCCAAGCGTGGCAACTATGGCAAAATCCCCCCAAAACGAGAGCTACAAACTTTTGTGGCAATCTATGAGGGAGGCCTATGTTCAGCAGTGGACTATTGATAGGCTGAAACGACTAATAAGCATACTGAGTCACTCAAATTCGACCTAGAAATTCTACTCTCATAGCTCCCAAAGAAGTTTCTCTTCAAAAAGTTCTTATTTTAAAAGAAATAGGCTAGGCACTACTAGATAATAGCACTCGGGATCACACAATGCAATTAGAAACCATATCCCCCCATCACCAAATATAAAATTTAAAAAACAGTTTTATTACATACATACGGTCACGCCTTTGCCCATATAAGGGGTAGGTGGAGGCCATTCGCATAGCCCATTTTTCGCCCTCGCGGGAAAGGAGACGTGACGGGTGGCTTACCACGTCCTCATATTGGTACGAGTCAAAAAAAATCTTACTGCCCATTGCATTACCACGGCCAGTATAGTGACAGCATTGCATATTATGGTGTTATTTTTCACTAATAAAGGTTGTCCGTACAATACCTTAGTCGCCTCTTACGACACTTCAGTAGAAAATAGGTAAGTACTGTTCTATTCTGCCGGACATCTATCGGCTAAAATAATCAGTTATATTCAGTCTTACTTACGTTTAAAAATTTATAGTATTGCGAAAATTAGTACGTAACACGCTTTTATTAGCCTGACCTGTATGGGTGAGTGTAATTAAAGCATCCGAATCGATTTTCACTCACATCCAGACGTCCGAATAATTTAAATTTTGCACACGTATTAAGGATCGATGCAAATACTATAACTTCATGACTGTAACCTGGTATGCTCACCAGAATCATCAGCGCATTGCTGTTCTAGTGTGTTTTTAGTTTTTATAAAACTGTAATTTAAATTTAATATAACAAATTTCATAAACGCTATGTAATGAATAGTTCCACATCTGTACATCTTTGAAATTCACTTTAACATAGGTAAATCGAAAATAAACATACTCGTATTTTCACATTAGTATTTTCCAGGCGTTACTTTGCGAAAATCCATTATTATAGAGGAAAGAAAGTTAACTTTCTTGTCTAATGGATATACATATATAATGTAAATGTCTTATTTGTCTCCTGATGGTTAATAATAACCGTGGATAGTGTAGGATTTGATTGCAATGGCGCCCTAGGCCCGCTCTGATATGCCGCGCTTTCCTGTACGTAAAAAAGTATTTTTTATGAGTTTATGAGTATGAGTGACTTGATATTGTATTCGTAGACCACACCTTGCTATAAATTATTTTATTTGTTACAAACTTTCATCCCCTATTTAGAGAATGAATTTTCAAAATCCTTTCTAAGTACTAACTTTCGTTATGTAAGACGTAATACTCCTGCGCAAAATTTCGTACTTTGTAAAATTTAGTTATAATCACGTCTAAAATGATGGTCACCTCCATTATTTTTCCGCCCTATCAAATTGTGCCGCCCGTGGCCCGGGCCTCGCAAGCCTAAGCATAAATCCGCTCATGACCGTGGCCTACCTATGATATACCTAACCTCATCAAGATGGCAGTCTGTTGTCATCAGGTACTGCATAAGGCCTTCATTTGCTTAAGCTTTTCAGAAGGTTACCTATTCTTTTGAGGTCACCCAAATCAATAGGTTATCAGATCAACTGGGTAATGTGCCTAAAGTCCTTCATCTGCTTAAGCCGTAAAAATAAGAATCACCTCGTCGTTTGGGTGAGTCCAATTTTTTAGGTTACAAGGTAAACAAATGGATAACATTTTAAATAAAACGTCAATGATGTCAATACCGTAAGGCATAATCATTCTAAAAAGAAGTATGATGTTACCGACTCATTCGGTAAAACTCTTTCGAACTCGAAAGTCAGGTGTAGAGTGGTGCACACTCTCCAAAGGTATACATTGAACTAAATACAACTCTGTCGCTGGTTGTTAGCTGATAGGTGTCCGGCAGAGTGGAATAGCACCTACCTCTTTCCTTCCGAGGTGTCGTAAGAGGCGACTAAGGCATTGTACGGACAGCCTTTCGTGCAGAATAACACCATAATATGCAATGCTGTTACTATAGTGCTCGTGTGAACGCAATGGGAAGTAAAAAAAAATCTTACTCATACCAAAATGGCGGCGACGTGGTTCGCCACCCGTCACGTCTCGTGTGCCACGAGGGCGAAAAGAGAGCTACGTGTGTGGCCTCTGCCTACCCCTTATTTGGGAAAAAGGAGTCGCTGTAGTATGTTTGTATCTATGTTCTAAAGCTTTTTTCTATTACATTTGAATAACAAAAAGTAAATAAAGAAAAATTTATTGTTAAAGAAATATAAACTCAAAAATGTCAAATTGGAAAATCCGTCCAATATTGAAGGGGATGAATCGACATTGCAGATATTGTAAACATTTTAAATGTCTTATCTTTTTGATTTGGCGTTACAACATCAACGCCAACAAACAGACTAAAAATGTTCATCATTCCTGATTATGAAAAAGTGCTGTATTAGCCCCTAAAAAGTATTTTTAGTGACAAAATGTGATTTTAAATTGAAAAAACTTTTTATATAAATACGCAAGGTGTGAGTTGTTCATTATAGTTGGATTTAAAAAGCAACAAAATTCTTAATCGATTACAAGCATCAAATTTGGATTAATTTACCATCATCGTCCTTACTAGTCCACTGCTTAACATAAGCCTCCCTCATAGATTGTCACAAAAGTTTGTAGCTGTCATTTGGAGGATTTTGCCATAGTTGTCCCGCTTGGCAGGCGGGTTGGCAATCTATTTTTTATTTATTCAGATATTCCAAGAAGGTGCTGCTACCCATCTTCTAGTTTTAATTTTCCCGTTAATTTAGCACATTATGGGGCTATGCCCCATTGTATTGGACATATAATCTTTAAAAATTTTGGTCATGTGGTGGTTTGGTCACATAGACACAACAAAAATAAGAAGTTTGTAATACCGACATGAGATGGGGCTGCGCCCAGTGTCGGAGAAATAATCTTTCAAAAATATTTACGCTCTCTTTGACTCAACTTGAATACAAGAAAGAGATAGCTGACAATTAAGTCAGAACAAAATTTTTCTAACAAATCAAACGTGACCACGGAAAGTCCTGATTAAAAATACGAAGAAATTCACATTATTATTAAAAACACGTAAAATACATAATTTGACAGAATAAGAATTCTTACCAACTCTTTCTTGTATTCATTTTAATAGATGAAAGCAATAGCTTAAACTTAGCTTAGTTGCTGAACAAGAGATTCGATGGTAATAACTTTCAAAAATTTTGATACTTGATCACAAATATTGTGAACTGAATTTGAATTACTTGGATTAAAGCATGACATACCTTTCTTCATCATGTGGAAATGGATAATACAGTTTTTAATTTATTTTTGGAGACGGCACATAATTTGTAATAGCACACGTGGCGTGTACCATATTCAGTTAATAACAACATTTATAAAATTGTAATTAACTGTATGATTCCTTATAAAATAATACTGACTTTACGCGAGCGGGTCGTGACAGCCCTTCAACATAGGTCCCATACTGCTGAGGCCAGTATGGGTCGATACCTGGCCTCGCACTTACCGCACAAATGCACTGTCTAGACGGCTTCGTCGCTCCTCTGCTAAACATGCTAGACGACACGGACGACTCAGCTCTTTCTGACCACGATACGGTCAGTCATGACCCAGGCCACACTGTACACACAGTCAATAGCTTTAATATAACACGCCCCACGACGTGCGACCGCCGTAGAGAGCGGAGCGCAATAGTCAATAATCACACCGCGTACCCACGATTCACTCGTGTTCCAGGGCCGCCCTGAGTTACCGACACTCAAGTCGACAGTCCGAATGGAGGCCTGCAGCCTCCCTCGGACGGTCATTAGACGACTTAAAACATTTAAGATATTCGAAATCGCGAAAGCACGCAGCGAAACAGCCCGAATTTCGAGGTTTTGTAGGAGTTTATTTATTTATTTATTTATTTATGGTTAGGTCAAACCAAACCTGGCACAGTATCCGATGAAGCTGTACAAGCCGAGATGGCTAACAGCAATTATATCACCGAAAATGTAAGCTCCTCTGTATGTAATCCTTTTTTTGTTTTATATAGTACTCTATAGATTTTGTTATTGTTTTAGTTTTAAGCCCAACATTTATGTTTTTTTTTTTTTTTTTTTTTTTAAAATGTATTTTGTTTTATATATTTTCTTAAATTTTTATGTTGCGCTGTGTATAAATATTTTATATTTATTTTGTGTTCAATATTTAAACAAAAATCGAATGTAAAGTAAAAAGGTAAAATGAATAAAGCTTTCAAAAATTTTATGAAAAATTTGCTATTTGGTTATTTGGCCGTGTAGTGGCGGCGTACCCGATGGTGTCGTTAAAGTCGACTAAGAGAAACGCCAAAGCAATCGTATGGCCTATTATTTATGGCACAATAATCATTTCAATTACGCCAGATCAATTACTGGTGGTAGGTTTTCTATACAGGAATCTATCTTGCTAGGTGCCACCGGTGGGCCAGTTATTCTGCCGTAAAGCAGTAGTGTGCAAACGTTACCGTGTTTCGGTTTGAAGGGCACTGTTAGCTAGCGTAATCACTGGGCATATAAGACTTAAGAACTGATGTCTCAAGGTGACGGGCGCAGTGAAGTGTCACACAGAAATGTTCTGGGTGACACAGCATCTGTTATGGGCAAACGTTACAATTAGGTACGATCATGTAAGCGTATTGCTAGTCTAGTTACTGCCTTATATATAAACCATATAAACCAAAATTATCTAGACTGGTAAGTGATAACGTCGCCAATCCGTCTTCGCAAAGCATGGCATAATCATTTTACAATGATATAAGATTAATAGAAATATAAATATTATAATGTGAAATCATTTATATTGACTCCAATAGATGTCAAATAAGTCAAGGAAACTGAACATTAATAATTAAGTCATGTCCAATTTATTGCATAACGTTTATAATAATATTTAATGGCAATTACGGTAAATCCTCCTTAAGCTAACTTGGTACAGACTGTTGTAGAAGAAAACGAAGAATGAAAGTTTTAAGTCTTAATGTTGTGGTGTCATAGTATCCCATTTTTAGGATAGATAGATCACTTCAAGGACTATTAGTATTTGTTAAATATGATAAAAGAAATAAAATTTATTTTTGCTCATGAAATGCTTTTATTTACTTTTTTTATCACAACAAAAAGCTGCAACCGCAACACCAATATTAAGTATTTTTTATTATTGTTGTCTAAAAACATTCTGTTTTTATTTTAGGGAGATTTAATTGATTACGATGTTATTCGAGTTTACTTAATGAAGCTTTCTAGTGACATCGTAAAAGTAACTTAGGAAACAATTTAAGGTAAATTTAAAACTGGTTTGATCCCTCTACTACAATTATACAAAATAAGGTAGCCGGTTTGATAACCTAGTTGGTTATGAACCTACCTTGCTGCTGAAGCAGGACACGGATTCGAATCCCGCCAGAGTCAATCATTGGTAAAATGAATTAGAATGTTTGTACCTGAATATTGGATGTTTATTTATTGGTTTATTATCTATTTACAATTTTGTTCTTCTGGTCTGATTTTCGACCGCGGCGATTATTTTCTAATGCCATTGGAAGCTATCAACTACGCAGGAAAAATTATAGTGCCACAATTGTATGTGCTGCAAACACATGCACTCACTCGTCCTAACCGGAATAAGATCGGGAACAATCGGAACACAACTAGATCTGAAAATCAACAATATGTATTTTTTGCAGTGAATGTACCCAGGTCCCAAGGCGCAGTTGGCTTAGTGGTCAGAATATCTGACTGCTGCACGTCAAATATATATAAATATATTTATCGATTACAATGATTTACGAGAACGAATCCTAGTTTAGGACTGGATAACGCGTCTCAGTGCGAGATATTATTATTATAAGTGACATAATAAGATAACAGTGACCGCACTGGTTCATGTTATTTGACTCTGAAATATACATAAAGTATTAAAATATACGAGTATCTCATCTACTTATAAATGATAGTCGATGTTCGCGTTGTTACTCTTCTTCAAAACTACTGGAGAGATTCCAATGAGTTTTCACTGTTGGATAACTTAGTTTTACGCTATAAGTAAAGGCAGCAAAGTCCTAAAGCAATTTACTTTTACGTGGTCGAAGCCGTGGGAGAATCTAGTATAATTATAACAAAGCAAACGTACAAGAACATCTAAATATTGTGTACAATGGGTTATAGAATCTACACCGCGTAAATAATTAATTTTATTAAATCTAAAACTACTCCTCTACTTTCACATAGTAATGCAAAGGTTATTTATATTTAGTTACATTTTCTAACTGAGCATCGGCGATCTCCCTTTGTATATTCTCTTATTAGTAACGGGTGTCTCAGAATGATTTTCGTTTTTAGATGTTAAATACAAAACAAAATATCAATTAAATCTCGTTTTATTTAATGTTAATTTAAAGAGCAATTCTTGAAGTTTATTTATGTCGCCAAATGTTGTTGTTTGGGCTGCCATATTAAGTCAAGGAATTATCGGTCCTTAACGAGATTTAATTGACATTTTGTTTTTTATTTAACATCTAAAAACGAAAAACATTCTGAGACACCCTTTATATCGTCTTGAATAAATTGTATTATTATAACGTGTAGCTTCAAGGCAGATATAGATTTTAAAATCGCATGTTCTAGCCGAAACCCGCGACTACGTCCGCGTAGATTGAGTTTATTCTGTGGGAACTCTTTGTTATTCCGGATAAAATTGTTGCCCGACTTGAAGCTTATCAGTCTGCCGATGAGGATCCATGCCTTTGCGATACGGTCATCAATCCTCCTTCTCTGTTCTGGGATAGCGCTAGTAGCGCGTCCAGTCTTGGGAAGTTTGGCGCCAATAACACGGCAAACTGCCAATGCAGCGCCAAAGAGAATTGAGTCCGTCTCGCAAATGTCCCGGCTGGTTTCCAAATAGTTTGTCAGCATCGAGTTAAGAGCCCTCACGACAGCCCAATTCTGCTTGCTTAGGGTTATACGGGGAAAATTAAAACTAGATGGGCAGTAGCATCTTTCTGGAACATCTGAAGAAAAAACTGCGGTTGCCAAACCGCCTGCCAAGCGTGGCAACTATGGCAAAATCCCTCCAAAATGAGAGCTACAAACTTTTGTGGCAATCTATTGGGTTGACATATGTTCACCAGTGGACTAGAGATAGGTTGAAGTGATGATCATGATGATGAAAGGAATAGAAATAGCAGAGAATGTACAGATATATTTAAAGTAATTAGCCTTAATATTAAAACGGTTTCAAAATATATATATAGACGAAAGTAATGGCTTTTGAAACAGAAGAAAGTATGACGGATTGCAGAGTTCTGATTGAAGGAGAAAGAGTGGAACAAGTGGAAGAGCTTGTATTCTTGGGTTCATAATTCACGAGGGACGGAAAGTATCACAGTGATATTGAGCGAAGAGCGTTGGCAGGAAATCAAGTATATGGGGCCCTGCATAACTTTATGTATAGCTAGAAAGTATCTAAAAAGGCACGACTGACTGTACATAGAGGAGTACTGGTTCCCACACTTATATATGGTAGTGAATGATGGGTCTAGCAGAAGAAGGAATCCGTCTAGGTAGGTACAACCCCAGAACCAATTATTCTGCCGTGAAGCAGTAATGTGCAAACATTACTGTGTTTCGGTTTGAAGGGCACAGCGAGCTAGTGTAATCACTGGGCATATGAGACTTAAGAACCGATGTCTCTGGGTGACGGGTGCAGAGTGTTGTCAGATGTGTTCTAAGTGACACAGCATTTGTGATGGGCAAACGTTGCACTTACCACCTGGTGAACGTTTTGCTCGTTTCGTCACTTAATCCAATAAAAAAAAGAAGCACGAAAATAACATTAATGCTGTGGAAATGAAAAGTTTGAGAAGTATAGCTGGAGTGATTTTCATGGACAAAGTGAGGAACAGCGTGATAAGGGAACGTTCTACTACATAAAAGATGTAGTGACAAAGATAGAATCAGGGGTGCTTAGATGGTTTGGACACGTAGAGAGGATGGATGAAAGAAGATTGACGAAAAAAAAAGATTTATGAGGCGTGTGTGAATGGGCAAGCCGTTAAGGGTCGACGTAGACGAACGTATCACGATCAGATCGAAGTCGTTTTAAGAAAAGGCCACGTCAAAGCACCCGCAACAGACGAGCTTGTATGAAAAAACTAATGAAAGTAGAACAAGCTAAAGAAGTGTGTCAGAATCGTAGCAAGTGGAAAGATGTGGTCTCTGCCTACCCCTACGGGAAAGAGGCGTGACTCACATATGAAATTGACGTTTTGTAAGGGAGGAATACAGTCGTTTATTTTGTTGTCAACTATATTTAAATAATCAAAGTATTTACCATTGTTATCTATGCACTTTTGCCATCTCATAGGTAGTTCATTGATCCCTTTACTAAAAAACCGGGGGGGGGGGGGGGGGGGCGAGAATCAAGAAACTCTCTGAAGGCGGTTTGGACAGCCACATCGGAGACGAATTTTTTTTCCTTGTAAGAAGTAATCCAAATTCCGGACAAAATGGTAATCTATTGGAGCAAGGTCCGGGAAGTACGGTGGATGTCGCAGACATTCCAATTGCAGCTCCTCTAGTTTAGCGGCCGTCTGTTGTGCAGTCGTGTAGTCTAGCGTTGTCCTGAAATAGCAGTGGCCTACAGCGATTGACCAGCCTCGGTTGTTCAGCTTTCTTAATTCTTTCATCATGGTTTGCAGTTGCTGACAATACATATCTGCCAAAATCGTTTGACCAAATTTTATGAAGCTGTACTCGTAGTGAACTACACTGGCACTAGTCCACCAAACATTCACAAGTAACTTTTTCTGAGAAAATGTTCGCTTGGCAGGATTTGGCTGGTTCTCCAGGGTTCAGCCATTGCGACGAACGCTTCCGATTTTACAGGATCCACTTTTCATCACAGGTAATGATCTGATTTAAAATCCCTTCATAATTGTACCGGTTGAGCAATGTAACGCAGCAGTCGACGCATGTTTGCTTGTTTGCTTCACTCAATTCATGAGGTTCCCACCGTTCAAGCTTTTTTACTTTCCCTGTTTGCTTCAAGTAGATTAAAACAGTTTTATCACTCACAGCGAAGCCTGCAGCGAACTCTGAAGTGGTTTGCGATGGACCCGCCTCCACAATAGCCTTCTTTATCCAATCACAATCACAATTCTTCATTATCCATTTTGGTCTTCGGCCGGTAACGGGGCTTGTTCTGAAGGTCGAAATTTCCAGAACAAAATCGTTGGAACCAAAAACGTACCGTGTTTTCTTTTGCGACATCAGCGCCATACTCATCATTAATCCTTCGACCTGTTTCTGCAGCACTGGTGCCACGGAAGAACTCGTACTCGTAAATAAAATGATTTTTCAAGTTTTCCATTGTGCGAGATGAGCGACGCCAAAGAAAAACCTAATGAGGAAAAAACAAATGAATGACTGTTTTCGAAACTGGTTGACACAGCATATGTTGTGGGCGGACGTTGGATTTACCATCAGGTGAACGTTTGCCTCGTCTCGTCACTTCTCCAAAAAAAATGTACATTAACGCATTCTCTTAAATGATTAGACGACATTTTTTGTGGTAGTTTTACTTCTTAGAGTATCTTCGCTTTAAACTCTGGCTGTTGGGCATAAATACGTAGGCAGGCTGGACCGGGGAAGTATCGCTCTCTCGGAGCAAATACTGTCGGAAAGCTATCTACTACGCAGGAGATGTTATAGTATCAAAGTGTACACCTAAACACAGAAGGATTAACTCGGCCTAACCTACCCACGCCCGATTCGATAAGATCGCTCGAAGAAAGCTCATGCGATAAGATCGAAAGTAGACCAGGAAGCAGTGTCAGCGACACGAATTTACATCGCAACCAGACCCGAAAACCAACAATTTGAGTTTTCCTCAAATGAGGCTTCTACTGGGATTTGAACCCAGGTCCCGCGACGAAGACGTCAGGTAGTCTGTGTCTCAGAGTTGCAGCATCGACCTGGTATGGTAGGTGTAAGTGTGATATGTATGTGGTGTAAAAAGAGGACAAAGTGGCATTCCATCATACTCCCCAGGGGTAATAGTAAACCTTCATCCTGGTTCTTTGTCATGAATAGATAAAGTTTAAGGTCACAGTGAATGTGTTTAATGTTTAGGGTAACAATGAACAGTAGATACCCGTATTTTTTGGCATCATTACTGAAAAAAAATCCATATTAAACTTAACTAACGCTCGTAACTCAGAGACATCAGTTGTTTTTTCATTTATTTAGAAAAATCAACAGTGTTACATATAGTTATATAAGACATTTAACATTAATAGTAAGGCCAATTAAAAGTTCCAAATCCTATTTTATAAACTCGTACTAGTATTATTCGTTTCGTCACTTTATACAATAAAAAAAAGGTAGAAAGGTTATATGCTTGAACGTGCTAATCCCAGGAAATACTAATCCAATTTAAAAAAAAATGCTTTGGTTATATCGTTCATAAAGGCAGATTCTAGGCTATAAAACTTCATACTACGGCCTAAAGGTGCCGCACGCAGTGAGAGAACATTACCGAGAAAGGCCAAACTGTATTTTACGCGAGTGAAACTTCGGGCCACAGCTTGTATATTATATGTATTGTTAAACAATCATATAACTATTGATAAACTAAGAAAAAAATAAAGGCATGTAATGTCAATAAATTGTTGCGCATTGTCAATGCCGTGATTTTTTCGGATGGTGGCGCGACCCCCACCTGTTGCGTGCCCCCTCCGGAAATGGGGAATTTGCATCACAATCAAATAGAACCCTCGCTAGCTCGCTTCCTGCCCCCTGTGCCCGCGCCCTCGATGCTCATCGCACCGACCCCGATTGTGATCTGCCGGATAAATGCCAGTATCCGCTCTATTTCCACGTTAATGGGAAAGTTCAGTATGAAAAAGTACAAGTTACGATTTTATGAATTTAGGTGCATGAGAATTTATTTGTCGAATAATATTTAGGGCTAGTTAGGTACAATATCAAATGTACTGAGTTCGACCCAACAAAAATAAATTAGTGATGTGATTTTTTTTTATTTTCTTTAAACTGTTATTAATATATTCTATAAACGCAAATACGAATATTTCGGTTATTAGCTGATATTTTTTTTAATTATTTGTTATAATTGCTCGCTTCCTTTCCTTATTTTTGAATTTTGTTGTTTTTCTTTAAACTCGTGGGCCCGTCTGCATCGTGAATCTTTATTTTTATAGGTACTACTCTACATTTTAAATGAGTGCCAATATATGCATTTATTAATAAACTAGCTGTGCCCAGCGGTTTAATTCGAGTAAAATAAGCCGACCGACGCCATTATATTACAAATACATATATTCATATCTTCTGAACTGAACCCGGCAAGAATCGAACTACACGAAAGAAATACACGAAAATTTAAATTTAAATTTAATCCCTTTCATTGAAATCCGTATATAATTTCGGTGATGTAATTGCTGTTAGCCTTTTTGGCTTTTACAGTTTCATCGGACAGTTTTGAAATCCGTTGAGCCGTTTCGGAGCCCATTCGATACAAACTTTCAGACAGACAGACAGACAAAAATTCTTATAACAGAAATTTATGATTAGAGATCGTACCATCGCATATCGGTTTTCAATTGAATTTCGGCATTTATTTTGAAATCACAGACAGACACTTCAGTTGTATTACTGGTAATATAGATAAATTACCTACTGTAATCATCATGAACCTGTTAATAGTACACTGTTGGGCATAGGCTACTCTAATAAAGGAAAGATTCGTCGTAATCACCACAATTGCCAGACGGCTTAGCGGTCGCAGTACCAAACGCCTCGCATCGTATACATTACTCACCGGTTTGTGTATTTTCGGTCTGGCATTTTTCAAGATGGTTGCTGAGGGAAGGCATGAGATTTTCCAGACATATAGTCTTTAATTCGACTATTACAACACACAAGGGATGAGGGACTCTGCGCCTTTGCCGCCCACACTGCTTTTTGACGAAATTTCTTTGTATTTGTGTTCCCGTTTCCTTATATAGTATGTAAACCTTTTGTGATATTTAAGAAAGCAAAGACAATTATTTCATTCAACAATCAATCAATAGACCTGACGTCTATTATATTTTATTTTAGGTTAATCAGGTGTAGACAAAAGCATGCTTTACTAGCGACCATCTAAGTAATCGATTGGTCTATAACGCACAGTGTAGAGAAGTGGAGAGGGCTTATCGTGTTGAGCAGTGGAGACCCTGCCGTGACCTTCCGATTATTGTAGGACGCGGTATCCCCCCTAGTCCTGCACGATTATTGTTTCACTTTGTTATGTAGATGGTTATTTTAAGAATTAGTTTCCGTATTTTATTCGATGCTAGGTTTTGATGTTCAGTAACTGTTTATTTTAGCAATAACTACATTTAATGCAGGCACAATAGTTTGAATATATTATGAGTAATCTCATAATTATTTCTTATATAATTATATATGTACATGTTTTTTTTTATATTGTGTTATATTGTAAATATTTTAAAGATTATAACGTATGTTTCAACATATAGTTATTATTCAATTTCTGTGCTTTATCCAGATATTTTTTTAATAAAAAGTACATCTTTTTCGTCGTCATGTTAAAAGTCCTCTGGATATAGCCCTCTTCCAAGAAAGGAGGATTTACCGTAATCACTACGCTGAGCAAGCTAATTGGTGATCGCAGTACCAGAGACCTAGACCTCAGACGCTGCTGCCCGTTCCGGTCTGTAAATTTTCAGTATGTCAAAAAGTAAATAAAGTATACTAAATTATGGTATATTTTTCTGTACTTAAATTATATTTGTAATTGTAGTTATGATAATATGATATTCGTTTTAAGAAATCAACACAATCAATCATATTGATTTAATATACATTCATACAGTCACGCTTTTTTCCCATGCTTATATGGGACCCCTTATGCAACTTTAGGTAGGCATAGACAACTCACGTATCCCACTGTTCGCCCTCGCGGGATACGAGACGTGACGGGTGGCGAACCACATCGCCGCAATTTTTGTAAGAGTCATAAAATTCTTACTCCCAATTGCGTTCCCACGAAGAGCATACTGACAGCATTGAATATTAAGGTGTTATTCTACAGGAATAAAGGCCTACCTTAGTCGCTTCTGACGACACCTGGGTAGGAAAGAGGTAGGTGCTATTCTACTCTGCAGGACACCTATCGGCGAAAATATTGATTAAATATAATAGGTTTCAAAATATAAATTGTTTTAACCATTACTGTCACTCGAAAACAACTACTTCAGCCAACTTAAGTCTTAAAATCGTGATTGTTATCTGAGAACTGGGCCTGATGATGTTAAACATTAACTAATCACTAATTAATATAAAAACTACGGCACTGTACTCATTTTCTTCTGGTTTCCGATAATCATTTGAAGTGTATCGTATACTCAAGGCGAACAAGCTTTTTATATTTCCAGTGTCAACTATATTTTTTTCCTTAACATTGACCACTTATCATTAGGGACACATGTATGTGTATTAAAACAATAATTATAAAGGTAGTAAACGTATTTATAGGGTCCGTGTACAAACATTGCATACAATTACTACAGTATTTAGTAATTATATAACAGATATTGCATTATGTAAAGGAGAATATAATTATAAATTATCTACGCACAATGGTCATACAACATATTATATAATACATATTGTTTGTTATACTCTTCATAAGTATTTGTATATATATGTAGCATTATTTATATTTCTTTCTGAAATTATAGATACAAAACAAATGACAGTATCATGTCACAGTATATTCACGCACGTATACTTAAGATAAAATCACAGAAAATCATCCAAATAACCTCGACTAAAAATTTTCTCGGCGCATGACGTATCTAACTGACATAAACGTCAACAATCGTTTATGTAGATTTTCCTGCCAGCCGAGCAGAGGGCGAGCGGGGAGGAAGGGAGGAGTACGGAGAGCGCGGCTCAAGGCACAGAGGGCGCGGCGGGCGGCTTGCGCGGGCTCACTGATCACCCGTTGGGGCCTCTTGATCTACGCCCGCGCAACCGCCAGTACCCGTAAGAACGCTCAGATCTAGAGGGCAGCTCAACAGCTAGAGGGAAGAGAAACATCTTATAAATTGTCTGTGACAACGTCGAAATTATAAAAATTGCATGCGCTTACAACGTCCATAGTCCACCCAATGCAACATTCTCTCGAGCAAAATCAAGCCCTTTCTCTAATTAAACATTCCTACTTTTACGATATGAATGACGCTATAACACTCGTGAAGTAGGAAAAATAACGGTGTAAAGAATGATGAGTGCGCCTTTCGGATGCACACGTGTGGGAAGCGTTTGCGCAAGGCTACTCCCAAGACGTGGACACGATGGGCCGCCAAGTACCGTGGAGAAGAGAAAGGCGAAATATAAGCAAGTCATGCGGACAGGGCCGAAAATTTCGACTATTTCCGCTTTATATCGAATCGTGATCGAATAATACTTGGTATCACTAAATCAAATGTAAGCGTACAATCCTTATGATATTCTAATTTTGTAACCTTGACAATGAGCCGTTAAATATTTGACATTGTTCTGTCACTTTTAAAATAAATTTCATGATAAATGTAAGAAAGTATTGTATTTATATAAATAACTACTATTATTAAGCTACGTGCAATAATTAATTTTGTTTTCAATAATAAAGTTATTACAGTAATTAGGAAACATTTAAATTAACTTTTCAGCAGTTTATGATTTTTAATAGCGGTTATGCAAAAATATTAGGGATGATAAAAACATTTTAGAATGAAGGTCACGATTATCATACAATGGCACTGTGGCTGCGCGGCGATGCTATTGCTACGTCGTTGACAAAAATGATTATGTAACAGCACATATTGTACAACATGTTATCAGTTTTAGTTGGTTTTTATTATGTAGTAATTATAATCGTCTTGAGAATAAAACTTTGAAATAAAACACTACTTTTAATTTACAACTTTTATGTATAATTATTACGATTATGTTCTTAAAATAAACAATAGCATTGTGCTTCTAAATAGGTACTATTGTTTTAATTTCTTCTGAGTGTAAATAAATATACTTATTATACAATTATTAATAAAAAAATTAATTGCATGTTCTAATTGTTGTTTATTAATTCTCTTATGGAAATAGTAATTATTGAAACACCGTAAAACTTATTTGAATTTATGTGAGTTTCTTCCGGACATTTACAAGAACATTTTATCCTAAAATCTAAATTATAAAAATCACTGACACGCGTGTCGCGGCGAGTCGTTGACCCCACGTGGAACCACCCTAATTTCATATACATCGTCTCTGTCTAGCTCCGTAGCGATTAGTATATCTGCGCCGTTCGCGCTGACCATTCTCACGTGCGCGGGCGCCGCACTATGCCGCGCGGCGCCTATCGTAAACTCCTATATCCTTCTCTACGAAATTGTAAAACACACTCATTAGTGTTTTAAGCAATTACATTTTTAGAGAAAAAAATTACATTCTTACAATAATCATAATGTATTATAATAAGGCTCATAATATTATATTTGTTATATAATGTCTAATGGCTCCTGTTAAATATATTTATTGAAAGTATTTATTAAGATTTATATTACACTCTACTTTTATGCAGTCAGTATGATATAACAGATTTGAAGTTATTGCATCGACACTTTTATATGGCCGACATTTTCCTTATTAGCTCTCCTCATTTCAACCATTCTAAAATAGCATCAGTCGTTAATTTGCTTTAACAAAATTTGCATGTCATGTCGTTGTAAGAACTTTTTAAATCTAATATCCAGAGCACTGATTGTTTTGTTGAAGTTGAAAAAAGAGAAATAAACATTTTGATTTAATTAATCTGCAACTTTTTTGACCACTCTAAACTCTACTCGTAGCAATTCACTTGATACCGTTAGTTACTGCGAGATAGAATTACTTTTTAATTTCCAGTTTACTTTAACGTCAATATGATAAGGTTCTTAGTCATAATAATTATCGTCGGAATAAATAGGGCCGGTAACAAAAAAAAAAAAACTAAAACACAATTTCGACCCTATGTCTTCAACGTAGTGTCAATTTACTCACTTTTTTTTAAAAACTAGGCTTAATTGGTGTTTATTAATTCACATAAGTAATATTATTTCAAAATTTTCTAATATAGAACAGTTTTTCGGTTTATATAACCGGAATTTGATAAGTAATGATATTAAGCAGAACACAACAACAATCAACAAAAGTCACCAACAACCACAACCTGTGTAATATTGATACCGCTTCAGTACTTTTAATAAGATACTGTCTTTATCTCTTGTATTAAAAGTTATAAACACAAGGTCAAAAAAAAACCCTTTATAAGTATATACATAAACACTAGATTTCAGCCATTTTGCATCTCCTGTCATGTTCAAATAAAGCACAGATTAGTTATGTACAAAAGTTGCCTGTACTAACCTGATGTAGGTAGGCGTCGCCGCTCAAGGTCTCGTTGCGATGATGGTATAGATTATCTCTAGCTTTAAACGTATGACTTGGCGCTTACGTATAAAACGTATCGTTTGTGCATCTCCACACGTAGGTTATGATTTATCCCTTTGATGAACTTGCCGAATCATAAAACACAACTATAAAATGATACTAAAAGCAAATTGGAATCACTGTCTACTTGCATCTACGCATAGAAATTCAATCGTAAACCGAATGTAGCTATACTGCAACGTATATACTCGTATATAGAAGAAACTCGCGTGAAAGTCATATTAAGTTTGTGACGAAGATGGCGTTCTGAAATCAAAAAAAATATTACATTCGGAGTAATTATAGTGTCATTTTTCTAACTGCTTCATGTTTAGCATATCACCTGTGTTGTTTAGTCGCGGCGATAAATATTTGTAATGATCATGGATCAATATTTCCTTAGAGCTGTATACTTTAGAGGCGGTAAGTGGGAGCCGTCAGCAACCAGCATCGTTCCGAAGCGCTGGCCTTGCCGCGTGGGAGCCGCGCTAGAAATCGGCCCCGTGCTTACGCAATCCCAACCACTCGAGCATGGCCTACGAACCTGTGTGATATTTTATTTACAAGCAAACTGAAAATATCCTGAATTATTTAATATTCTACACCAGTTAATATAATTATTCGTTGTCCTTAAGATATTCATAGTAATGGTATAAGTTTAAAAAAAATATTTTATTGATTTACTTACAACTGTTAAAAACCGTGGTTGCTCAGGGACGGGCGGCTCGTCTTAAATCTCATACAACGCGATATTGTTCCTACAAATTTTAGTGCTGTTTTAGCACGTGCTCGGCCGTAAAGGGAAACATCGCGAGGAATCCTGCATATCTGTGTACTGTCTTTACAGTTCTTGTAATAATACATAGGGATAGGCAGAGACCACATCCGTAGCCCACTTTTCGCCTCCCCGGGAAACGAGTCAAAAAGGCTTGCTCTGTTTTGCATTTTCATGCTTGGGTAAGCCTTGACTTATTCCGTGGTCGCCCGGTCTCACGTTAACGCCTGGGCTCGCCCTTAGCACGCACGCTCGGCACAGGCAACCACTGGCTTGTCGGAAAGAAAGAGAATAAGATAAGAGAGGAGACAGTAGTAGCTCGGGTGACTGGAGTCTCTTACCCGGTATTCTACCGTATTTACCGGACAAGGCAACTAGGTCAAGTACCCTGACCTTGTAAGAAGCCCAAGGAGATACATTAAACTCAACTCAACCGTTTGTCGGCGGCTTGAAAGAATTAACCACCTCGTCTCATCCCGTGGGTGTCGTCAAAGTCGACAGAGGGAAAAAATCCAGAGGTGGGCAGCAGCATCTTCCTGGAACATCTGAATAAATAAACTGTGGTTGCTAATCCGCTTGCCAAGCGTGGCAACTATGGCAAAATCCCCCCAAAATGAGTGCTACAAACTTTTAATAAGAATCATTCATATAATCACTTCTATAATGTTGTCATCATCATCATCATTGTAGCAATCTATGGGGGAGGCCTATGTTCAGCAGTGGACTAGTAATAGGCTGAAATGATGATGATGACAAAAAAGTGATTATTAGAGTGATTCTTATTAAAGTTAATGTCAGTCACTGATGGCTGATCTCCGCGGTCACCGATTAGTGTATATATATATCGAATATATCTGTTGGGATAATGGAGGGCATATGTTGGAGTCCTAACCAAAACTAATATTGGGGCATACAGCTGAAACTATTTATACGTTTTCGGATCTGGGTGTACTGTGATTGGCGAGTGTTTTTGATTACTGCAACTATCCCTATCTCCGGATAGACGAACGAATGTTACTATATTAACGTTAATAGTAACACAATAATAAAACCTGCAACAATCACCGCGGTAGATATCGAATATTATCATCAAATGAAAATATCGGCCTAAAATGCTTTCCGAGGTTAACGATCAGCAGTGGATTGTAAAGAGGCTGCTGATGAAGAGTTTTTCAATCTTTCAAACACTTTATTTACTACTAGCTGCTACACGCGACTTCGTCTTTCGTGGGTATAGGTTTTTAAAATACATACATGCATACATAAGATCACGACTGTATCCCATAAGGGGTAGTCAGTGACTGGGCACTCACTGCAAAAGCAGATGACTGCCACAATCCACGTTTCACCAAAACAATATAATGCACTTGGTGTGATAGGTGGTGAGCCCATTGCCACTATGCGCTATTAGGTGCACAGTGCAGTTTTATTCCTTACTCGCCTTTTACGAGATCCATTGGATGAGATAGAGTGGTAGTATTCTTTTAATGAGCCGCCACCACACGGCACAATACTCGTATTATTCAAATATTTCCCAAGGGATTTTTAAAATATCCCTTGGGAAAACTTGATTTTCCGTGATAAAAAGTATTCTATGTTCGACTCCAGATTGATCCCATTAACCAACGAAAGAGCTTTATTTTGGCGTATGAACCTCATTCGTTGGTTAATGGGATCAAATGAAACCGATCACGAAACCAACCAGAGTTACACAGTAGACCCCCCAGTATGCAAGCTATCTTTGTGCCGAATTTTATCAAGATTAGTTCAGCGGTTGAACCGTGAAAAGGTAACTAACAGGCAGAGGGACAGAAGGAGTTACTTTCGCATTAATAATATTAGTATGGATTTGTTGCTATGCTATTAAGCCCTTTATATTGCCTTCACAAACCACAATTTTGTACATGTTATATAACACACCAATATACATATAATATACCGATATACGTATATAACAGCGAACGGTGAAATTATTACCCGTAACAGGTAACACACAAAACTTCCTTAAGATGCTAATTAAGATAGACAATGTAGAACACGGGTAGAAGCTAGCCGTGCTCTAGAAATTAAACAATAAAAAAAAAAATTAAATTTGAATGTTTTTTTTATTTTAATGAATTTATTAATAAGGATAATTGCGTTTAAAAGAACACACTCGCATCCCTTTTAAGGGGTCCTTAGTTAAAGTTATTTATTCCATTCATTATAAAAAAAAGTAATCTACGACTAAGACTTTAACTGTTATTTGCATATTCGATTTATTATAACACTAGCAGATGGCCGCGACTTCATCCGCATGGATATAGGTACGTGTTTTTTAAATACCCAGCGGGACCTATTTAATTTTTCGAGATAAAAAGTATCCTATTTCCGTCTCCAGAATGGAAGCTATCTCTGTGCCAAAATTCATCGTCAAGATCGGTTCAGCAGTTAAACCGTGAAAAGTTAACAAACAGACGGAGGGACAGATGGAGTTACTTTCGCATTTAAAATAATAGTATGGATTATACAGGGTACAGGCCATAAGACACGCAGTGTAAATACATATCAAATAGGATCCCGTTTTTTAAAAATGGTTATGCTAGTAAGATGATTTGATGTAAGCGAATGTAACGTATACAAATATGTTAATATTAAAACTCTCCTTTGGCTTCAGGTAAAGAGAATAGATCTCCTATCGGTTATATAAAACGCATAGGCAAGCAGAGCATCGTTTCATGCTATAATATAAGACGTGTGATATCTTCAAATTAAATTCATATAAATTGGATTTTCAAGTAGATAAATTGTTACAATAAAATGTATTATAATTGTTTAAAGTTTCTCCTACAATTTTGTGTAATCTCTGCTCCTTTTTCAAATTAAAACAGAAAAAATTAAAAGGCACACACCGGATAATATTTAAACATAATTGATTTGCCGCCAGATCTTACTTTTCGTGAGATAGAATTTGTTATGAGCCGCGCAATAACGGGACGCAGCGCATCTCGCTAGCGGATGGCTTTACGATGTTGGCCTCTGTCGCGCTTTGCTCGCATTGACAGGTGTCCCTGATTGAGATTACGGTTCGATAAAATCCAGACATGACATATCGCACGATAAAAAAAACTCACTATCGATTAAAATGAGGCAATACATTCCTGACGTGTTCCTCCATTTGAGAAATTAACTAATGCGAAAGTCATTAAATTCTTCCTTGCGACACAATGATTCACATGAAGCTATTAACATAATGTTTTATAAATTATTGTTACTAATTATTTGCTAATTATTTTGTGCAAGAAAACGCACATGCAGATCATAATGTTGTAATAGGCGGTAGTCATATTAATTGCCTGTAAATAATGATGAAAAGAATAACAACGATTTCTTAGATAAAGGGCCATTTGACGATGTCTGGACTCTAACCACTTGTCCTTCTTAGAACTAGTAGTCGATGACGGTAGGGGCCACATTGCCTCCTCCATGTGCTTACAAGTCTAACAAGAAACTATCGCTTAGTGTATCTTATTACTCCTGACGTCTGTAATTCCAATCGCAATGTACAGTCGATAATTTAGCTAATTGTTAGAAAGACATTTACATAGTTTTGTTGAAACACTAATATATTTCCATACTTATTTAAATCTTCAGATTATTATTCCTCATCAAACTTAATTACATTTTTTCTTTGCAGAAAGTACCTTTGCAATATTCAAAAACTTTTTTACTGGTGGTAGGATTCATATGCATGAATCCGTCTAGGTAGAAACCACCCCAGGGCCAGTTGTTCTGCCGTGAAGCAGTAGTGTGCAAACATTAATGTGTTTCGGTTTCAAGGGTACTGAGAGCTAGTGTAATCACTGGATATATGAGACTTAAGAACTGATGTCTCAGGGTGACAGGCACAGTGTGGTGTCACACGTAAATGTTCTGGGTGACACAGCATTCGTTATGGGTAGACGTTGCACTTACCATCAGGTGAACTTTTTACTCGTCTCGTGATTATTATCAAATAAAAAAAACAATTATTATTACATTTAGTTATTGATTACAGCTATCTTAAATTGTAAAATGCTAATATCATGATTTGAATTTGAATTATACTAAATGAGACATTTAAAATTATTTTATGACACTTTGGGAAATAGCGCTAACAAAGATATGATTTAAACGTTTTTGTTTTCATCATTCATAAAATTATATGTAAATCATAGAAGAACAATATCCGATTATATTATAACAGGATGGTACGACTAAATAAAATTCGATTAGGTATTCGATACCGGCGTATTCGCTATTTTATTGCTTCTTCAATTACAAAGTTCATGTTATAATGTTCCAACATAAAATTGTTTTACTTTGACTTGCAATATAAATGCGATGTTATTAAAATGTTCTACCGCACAGTTACAATGAATGAAATATCAAGGAGTTGTAAGAAATAAATAAATCGTTTACGCGTTAGAAAGGAGAGTCGTTCGAAAGAAACAAGGACGTACCGCGGAGCTTCTACAACGTCGCCTCGGGACACATTTCTCTCATTATTGCGGAGACTGTTATTGCGTGGTAAAAGATATCTAACAGTACACGGCGAAAATTGAGCGTCCGAATCGAGTCAATGAACCGAAACCCGACCGTTAGTCGCACCGATTCGAATCTAGCAGGACGGGCCCTTCTACCTCCTCCCACTATTATTGCACCCAACATTTTTTTTCGTCGACTATGTGTGTTGCAGCATCACTAAAAGTAGGCGAGACCGTCATTAGGCAGCAACTAAACTTACTCTACCACTACAAGCTCAACGCTTATTTCAATAATTGTGTATTGAATGAAGAATATCGTTTTGTTGGAACGTAACTTTTTTAAACTATTGACGATTTTGTAATAAACAGATTTATAGTTGTAACAACAAATTAAAATAGTAATAGAAAATAGAAGCAAATAATTTTAATGCAAAAAGATATCAAGAGAACACGCAATCCTCAGTGCGGTTAAAGAAAATATTAATCTACGAATGACGTTTCTCCCATCCCATCTTCAATGAGAACGTAGACGATTTACACACACGTCTGTGTTAGAAAGCTGAAGGATTTCTTTTTGTTCGCAGCTTTTACCACTTGCATAGTTATAACAGTTACCGTCAACCGTTCGCTGGAGCCGTTACAGTGATTCTGCTTATTCATTGGTCTCTTCAAACCGCCAAAGATAAAACTAATCTTTACGATCTAACTTTGGTTAAAATAATGTTACGTACGTACAGAAGTTATCTCTTTATTAAAGAGAATTTGAATACATTGTCCAGGCTAAGACAAATTACATTCAACTGTATATTGCGATATTAGCACGCAACTAACGGCTGAACATTTTTAGCAAAAAAAAAATCAAACGTTACCCTAGGATATTTAGGCCACGTTTGTTATTAAGGGGAAAGTATGTTGGCAAGCTTTTATGTGCCAACAGCGTCGCCTGAAAACTAGGTCAGCTCACTGTAAGGACTTCAGCTAACACTGGCACGATGACCTAGGTCAGGTCACTGCTGAATTATACTCTAGCTCCCGACTAATCGATACGGACACGTTTATTTACATCACCTTACTACTATTTATAGTCACTATGATTTAAATATATGTATATACACTCAGTCATACAACAATTGCCTCTTCATGAAATACACTATTTAAAAATACGTACAGTTAGAAATAATTATCAATTTATCAATTTACGTTAATTTTTAATAATCTGTTACATAGAGGAGAACTTTAAAGCAATACTCAAGTACACCAGGTATTCATTACTCAATTAATTAATTAAGATTGAATCTGTTGTAATTATCGTTATAAATTAAATTTTTATTCCTCATTACATAATATTTCATCAATAACAGATTCTCTTTATACGGTTCAAATGCAGACTTATTATGAGGAACCCTGCACGTATTAAAAAAATTATGACATATGAGGTCGGTAACCAGCACAGGGGCACCGTGGCCGAATCTTACTTATCCAAATCCCCATTAAAATTATTGAATTTCTATGCTTGGCAATGGGACGATATTACTTATTATAATGTACACGATACCTACATCGTTATTATTGTTTAATAAATTTAATCGGTTTCTTTCCTAGCTCTCTCATATTTTGTATTTGTTGATAGCGTGAGATACAATTTTGACATGATAGCGTTTGATAAGCGCCAGATGATTTGTCGCCGCCTACCATCGTCGGCTGCAATCTGATTCCGTACTGTTATAGGGAGTGCCATCGATATTCACATACTGCTTTATAGTCGTATCTCAACATTACATCCTCTTATCGAGTTTTTTTCCTTTTTTGGTATACATACTTCGCCTACGTAAACCAGCGTTTTTAGAGCTATTATATGTATGTATTCAAAGCTATTTTAGCTTAATAAGGAGCCGTGGCCTGAAGGATCAGGGACGAGGCGTTTGACTAAATTTCATAGTATGCTAACCAATATCAGTTTGATCCCCGGTGCCAGCACCACTTAAATATTATTTGCTCTACGGTGTAACGTCTCTTTGGCCGATTTCCGACTATGGCGACAACATCCGAATACTGTCGGATGCTATTATAGTACCACAAGTGTATGCACAATTACAGAGGCACTCACTGGTTCTAACTTACACGTGCCCGAAGTAATGATCGCGCGATAAGATCGGAGGATGAATATCAAATTCATCATTTTGTTTCTGCCCATATTTTACTTCCAGGTTCGATTAGAACCTCTGACCTGTCTACGCCAAGAGGTCGTCGTTGCTCGTGCATTTGCCCTTTAAGATGCCGATATACCACGTGCTCGGCGGTGAAAGAAAACATTATGGGGGAAACCTGAATAAAATCATAAAATATTTCGAAGGCAAGCAAACTGCGCCTCCTCGCACTAGATCACCTTAAACCCATTAATAAAAATTAAAGGTCTCAGCCCCATTTTTAGCATAATGCTGAGAATTATTAATTTAATGAACAACCCCAAACTAAGTTATGTAATTTTTTTAAATTAAATTTATGGACTATTACAAGCCGATAGCTTTTATTAAAAAGCAAATATCATCAAAATGGGAGAAAGTTGTAGGAATAATTAAAAACATAAATATCTACAAATATTAGACAAATATGGTGGTACTGGTGCCCTACCAGGAGTCCCTACATTTTCACCCTAACCATAAAGTATCACAGCATCCAGGCTAAGCTGTATAGCGCATTTTCCATGATTCACTTTTGAAACTTTCTAACCCTGTGCCGGAGTGAAGCGGCAGGGAGGGGCGCGCGCGGGTGCCAGAGTGAGGGTACCGACCTCATTGCCCATTGCCACTCCTCCCGTCGTGGCGGCAGGCCATTTTTATTAAAAATACTTCCGTGTAACATATCGCGCGCGGATTTTTTTTTGTCATCCTTCAGGCCTTGAAACTTTGGGACTTAAATTTTGTTTATTTTTTTATTACGTATTGGTGGAGAACAATTATAATTTAACTTTATTGCCTGTCCTTTTTTGATTTTATATTTGTGTTAATAAAAAGTGAATTTATGAAATAAAAAATAAAGATATCGTGCGCCTTGCGGACTATTTTCCGTGTGGACTCGGGTGTTTTCGGTTGCGAAAAGTGGCGAAGTTCGGGTATCTCCGGCGGAGGCCGACGCGACGGGGGCGTCCAAGCCACCCCGCCCGCGTGTAAAAGAGACGGAGCATATGCTGACATGGCGACAACACCAATGGATTAATGTTTTTCACGTGGAAAACTCAACCCTTCAAATTTTTTTAGAAAGGTGGGTTGGAACAGGTGTATTAAACTTTTTTGTACTTTCGTCGTTCCTTAAATATGATGCAAAAGTCATAAAGCGTAGCGATATAATTTGTCATTAAATTTATTTTGTACTAATTCCTGTTTTCTAAATAAATTGTTTTTTTTTCCTTAAAAATGTAGAATCGTGCTTAATTACTCGTTTTTGTCTAATAACATTTTTGTGATAAATGTCACCCCAAAAGGGCTCAAAAGTACTGTTCAATCAACCCATTAAACTGCTTTTATCTCATGACACCATCATATTTTCCGTACGCTTTGATAAATATAAACACACACTATAATAGTGACTCATAGTTCAATAATCGTTTACAACAGGGCGATCTAACTTACACGAAGGCGAATCAATAAATTTCAATAAATCAATATTTTACCGTGCACCCTGCGCTGAATATATCCGCTGCCGCCATTTCGATGATGACGGCGTATTTTTTGTGAGAGATATTCGAGTCGCAGAGCGAGGCGGTGTACGCCGCGCGGGGTTGCGGCCGCCAGCCCGTCAGTCGTCGGGTGAGCGGGGTGCGACGTAAACGCGGACTCGGACTATGGCGGAAGGGCTGTTCCTCACTCCCATAAAAGGGTCGAGTTGATTGTTGTGCTGTACGTGTGGTACGTTATTATGTTAGTGAAGTGATACAAATATTCTTAAACGTCGCTATCACGACGTATCGGCCGAATTAATGCGGAAAACGTAGGTAATAATGCCATTGTGATGACGTAATGAACGCGCTCGACTGGGTGCGTAGTAATAATTCGAGCGCCCGTTTATGCCGCGATAACGTTTGTGGTCAGCACCTGTGGATGTGAAGCGAGATTTTGATGTTTTTTATATGTTAAATTAATTTTTGCTATTCTAATTGGAATCTTATTGGAATTTTTGTACTGATTTGGGTTGGTTTTTAATGATTTAAATAAATTAAACTAAACAGAATGTAAGCTGTATACGGTTCGTTGCAGATTTGCGGGTATGATGTTCGCGCAGGATTGCTTACATATAGATACCTACTTAGACTTACACGTAGAATGTTTTCCTACTGCAGTGCGCTCTTGCGCTCGATGCACAGACCTCGCCACCCGCCGCCAGAGGCGCCCTCGATTTTTTTAACCTTGATTGAATCTTCTAGGTATCTGCGTACCGGATCATTCATAACAAACCAGTTAAAATCATAATAAAGTCTCTTCGCAGATTTAATGAATACTTAAAAATACTTCCCTTTCTATTAATAAATTAATAAAGTAACTTTTTAAGTCTACTTTAACGTTTCCGCATCTTTTATATATATAGTAATTTTGTGAAATGTTTGTATAGGTGACAAACAAGCACACATTCCACGTGGTGTTGGTATGTGGTCACTCTGGCCATTACCTCTGAAGACTACGGTGGCCATTCCACCTTATTCTTCAGAGTTTCTTGCCAGTAATTGTGTTTCTACTTCGCTTCACTGCGTGAACCTATCCAGAACATATAATCTTGCTCATACGAAGAAAATAAAAAGGCTTACGTTGTATAACATATACTTATACACAATTATATTGCCTGTTAATAAGAAAACGAAAATTAATATTAATCAATCGATAATGACAACTTTTTACAAACCATTAAGTCTTATTATCTTAATTTTAATTGTTTTTATGATTGTTTTAATACGTGTCAATTAAGTACCTTCATTTGCGCAGATTATGAAATCACGCACAGCATGTTTCCCATTTTTAGTTTAACAAAAAAATTAAAGAAGTCCGCACGATGATAATTATCATTCGTGTTTCTGAAATAGATCGCTAAGAAAAGACATCCTCTTACATACAAGCCTTTCTTCACGTATTTAATCTGTATTTTATTCTCTTGCAGGTCCTCCTGCGCCCGTCACACAAAATGCACTAGCATTACGAAACATGCAATTTAAAAATGGCTTCTAAATAAACATTATCCATTGTTAAAGTTTTGTTATATTGTTCATGGAACGAGAGAATACTTATGTATACATCATTGATATTGTTAACACATTAGATACTAAGCCTGAACTGGTGGAAATAATAACTTCCAAAGTTAAATAAAAAGCAAAGATGGCTACTCAAAGATTTTGTTTGAGGTGGAACAACCATCAGTCGAATATGCTATCCGTATTCGATCAGCTACTGCACGCAGAAACATTCACGGACGTGACTTTAGCCGTCGATGGCCAATTGCTTAAAGCACATAAAATGGTTTTATCGGCCTGCAGTCCATACTTCCAAGCTCTGTTTGTGAATCATCAAGAGAAACATCCTATAGTTATATTAAAGGATGTTCCTTACTCAGATATGAAGAGTTTATTAGATTTTATGTACCGTGGCGAAGTAAGTGTTGATCAGGAGCGTCTTACAGCTTTCTTGAAAGTAGCTGAGAGCCTAAGGATAAAGGGCCTGACTGAGGTTAATGAGGAGAAGTGCGATATACCGGCTCTAACAAACTCGCTGATCCAACAACAACAAACAGGTGGGACCGCTCATACCCCGCCTCCACAACTTCATAGAATACATCCGTATATGCATCAAAAACGGCCTGCGTCTGGAATGCCTAGCGGAGGCGCACCTCCGAACTTGTTAATGCCTTTATTGGGCAACGCCCTAATGCAACCAAAAAGGAAACGAGGTCGACCGAGAAAGCTCAGTGGAAGTTCTAGTGATGCGTTGAACACGGCGGCGAGCCCGCCAGGCGAGTTCATTCCAGAGTCTGCGTCGCACGCCCCTTCCAACAGGGCTGGTGATCAATTGATCAGAGGATCCCCAGAAATGCTCGAAGTCAAAATGTCAATGGACGGCTTCAGCGCGGAAGACGGCGGGACATCTGGCGGTGAGGAAGCAGGGGAGGCCCTTATGATTGACGAGGGCGACGACGCTCAGTCTAACGAAGGTCCAACCTCTGGCAAGGACTCCGAATCTGCAGGTACGTGTAAAGATATAATATTTTATCGTCGTTAGCAGGGATCTTTTACTTAGTAGATTAATTTTTCTTGTTAGAGGAAAAATTACAAATTTTAAAATATTCTTAGTTTATGTAATGAATCATGTAATGTACAGAAATAAAAAAAAAACAAATGAGGAACTACGTGGATATTTTAATTTCGCTTATCTTTTGTAAATACATTATAATTTTCCTTTCCATTGACCTAACACCGTTTTTGAATTTGTATAAAATGTATAAAGAAATAAGAGAAAAGCTAATGGGATATAAGCTTTGATGATAGGAATTGTATTGAATAAGTGAAAAAGTGAAGTGTATTATGATACCTATTTATTTATAATATTTAAAGTTTATTATGAAGGGGTAAGTGATAATCTATAAAATTATTATTGACGTATTCGTTCTCGATAAATGCTTATTTCTTCTACAAGTCATCAGTTTAACTATTGCTTGCTTTTCTGCTTTCGGGGAGAGCTATTAGAGGAATGGCCAGGGGCAATCTCGGTGTGGTAATGGTTTGAATAACATAATTTCACTCTATTAACTTCTTAAACATATATATAATACACAAGAAAAGGGAAACAAACAAGGCTTATTCCCAATAGCTTTCCTTCATTCAAAGCATAATTGGAAATATTCTAGTTAAAAAATAGTTTTATTTACTTATTTACATCATTGTTATCCGTCTTACTACAATATTTCCAATAATCATTATCTTTAAAATATTTATTAGACATTTTATTAAAGAGATAAGAATTTCTAATTACAACATTTCAGATACTGAAAAAATAACAAAAGAGGACTCTCAAACCCACTTTCCAACAAATGGACCGATCCTTAAAATCGAAAACGGATCCATAAAACAAGAGCCAAACAACGACGCCACCGACGAATACAGCGAGCCTATCGAATACAAATACAATCCGGAAAGAAGCCGCGAAAATTCCAATTCACAGGAAGGTCCTATAAAAGATACAGAAGACAAAACCAGACTAGGTCGTAATCTAAAGCCAAAGAATAGTAAAAAACTGCTACCCCAAATGTCAAAATTTAGAGCTCGAAACTTATTCAGTCAGCTCTCGGGTCTTTCCAATTTGAATCCTGCGCTTAATAGTTTCGATAAATTTCCTCCCGAAACAGTACTAATGCCTGCTCTGGCAACACAATTATTTGCTGCTGAATTAGAACAGAATAATCTGAACTTATCCAGTAACGAAATGTCTGATTTATCTCAAACTAATTGGGAGCATCGCATTTTCCCATCTCCGATTAGGAAAAATAACATAGGCAACATTGGGAGCTACCACGAAGAGACTAACGAATCAGTGAGGGACTATTGCATTAAAGAAGGTGAAAATGTGTTTCGGTGCAAAATATGCGCAAGGGTTTATACGCATATCAGTAACTTCTGTCGGCACTATGTCACGTCTCACAAGAAAGACGTGAAAGTCTTTCCGTGTCCGATCTGCTTCAAAGAATTCACTCGTAAGGATAATATGATCGCGCACCTGAAAATCATTCACAAAAATCAACCAAACGCTAACGAGCAGATGGCAAAACAAGAGTCTTAATTCGAAACAAATGGTTATACTCAGCTACTTAATTTACTTTGGAAATAAAACAGATCTGATTTAAAAAGTAGGGTTCGTTTTTAAGGAATAGATTTTGGATCATTTAAAGATTTAGTAGCTATTTGTAGATTGCAATTAAATAGGCGTTCGAGCTCTAAATTTCACGAATATATCAATAAGTTTGTTGATATTACGCGGCATTACGTCGTTTTGTTGTTATATTTATGTATTTATTTATGTTGTTCCATTTGTTTCTTTGAGTGCTTGAACTCTGAAGAGATTTATGGTAAATTCTATAATTTACTTGTTATTTTGCACTCACTTGTTACTTAATTTTATTACTTACAAAAATTTCAGGGTACAAAGTAAACTTACTCATCGTGATTTTTATCAAACGTAGTCTTTCGGATTACATGCAATTCTCATTGAACTGAATTAGTTAATATAGGATTAGGAGTTACGTTTACGAGTATACCAATGGCGCGGCCTTTTTGTAAATAGTTAAATAACGTAAGTTGCTATAAAATAAGCAGAACATTGAAAAATCCTAATAAAGAGGCTAATTAACGCTTTTTACAAAAAGGTTGTATATCTACGCCGTGCAGTAGTGGTGTGAAATGCATTTTCATTTAACTTGCCTTATTAGTGATCTTAGATGTTAATACAATAACTTCTCCGAAGTAAAACTCAACACGGGCTATGATAATTTCTAGGTTTTTTGTTAAGATTAATTTAAAATATTTTATCAATGTTAATATATTTCATTATAGATATGCAATACGATTGTAAACCATCTACTTATATGGTGACAAAACTTATATCTTTCAAAATCATAGTATCACAAAAAGGTAGATTAGACTCAGTTCCTCAATACAGTTTTGCAGCTGAATGAGCTGGAATAATTAAGCGTTTACCCATCACAGAGATGTGTATTATTTGTAATATATATATATATTATATTTACGGAAAGAAAAAAGATTCCATCTATTTAATCTGAGTTTCTGTCAAAGACAATATTATAGAGAAAATATATTAGAGAAATTCACAAAATAGGGACAAATAGATATCAATAAACTTAAATGTTTTACTTAATTTTAATATTTTAACGAAAATACATATTTACCCGAAATTAAATCTAAAGAGATGTTAAAAAACATTTGAAACATTGTAAATATGAAATGGTACCACGTTGTGTTGTCATTAAAGTGATCTAAGCAAGGTGCTTTGAAATAAATAAAAATTAATATTGGAACCATGAGATGATTTGTAAATTCTATTTAATTAGAAATCAAAATGCCTTAGTATGAAATGGTACTTAGAAATTATTTTAGTTAACTTAGAAGCAAATGTAGTCTTCCATGTTCTAATATAGATAAACTTATCATTGCGTTTACGGGAAAGTTATCGATATTCTCTTTGTGTAAAATGCATAAAGTTCCATTCATATTAATAATATAATTATTTTGTTGACCCCCAAAAAATGTAAATGTTTCCAGCATAAGTAGAGTCCAGGGAACGCTTGCCTATTAGTGTGCCTTTACTTGTAATAATAAGTTAAATTACTACGACTACTAGGTGACTAAGAAATTCAAAGAATATTATGTATAATTATTTATTTTCATTATTCAGAGTTTACAAATCTACTTTAAGAAGCTTCCTTAGGAATATAGTAACCTTTAGGCCCAAGTAGTTAAATATAACACTGATAGTTTATACGTAAGAATATCATCTCATGTTTCCCATTTTCTCGGAAAATCGAAACTTGTAAATGAAATTAAAAAAAAGTTATCTAAAATTTAAGGCCAATAAGCCTTTCTAATCTAAATGAAGACTGTTAAAATCATTAGAAGAAAACGAATTTATTGTACCTACCTTTCATAAACTTTATACGAACTTAAAAGAAGGGAAAATACATTTAATTTAGAGGTGAGGCTATCAATGGAATCGTCAAAATATTAATAATAATAGTCAATTTAGCCAGTGCCTAAGCCCAACGTATTTGGAAATTAAAGATCTTTTAAATATTCTTTAATTCCAATACAAACTTACGTCTTCGGTGTTCCTTTACCTTTAATTTGTAGATAATTGCTATAACAGTTTATTTATATTACAACAGAGTTATATCATAATTTTAATAACAATGAACATTATTTAATATTGTTAAAAGCTATATCATCGATTGGTGCTAAATTAAACTTAAGAAAATGTCACATGTGATGTGACATTAAAAAATATTGTCCCTAATATATATATAAATATATTGTTTGTTGAATTGTTATTTCGAATAATACATGTGAGATTCCATTTCTGTAATGGCAAGCAGATTACGAAATGGAACTTATTTTGCAGATCATACATACAAAGCTATAAAACTGGTAAATTCATATGTAAATACAGAGATAATTACCATATTATAATGCAGTTTCGCAATACCATAGACTAATATATTGTTGGCTCTTTCACTGTCAATATTAGTATAATACAAAATCTATTAAATTCATTAACTTCATATTTTGCAGCGTGTTACAATTATTAGAATTTCAAAACAATAAGAAATATATATGACAGATATAGATGATAAATATATATTTTTCTTGAAATTAAAAGTATCTGTAAAACAGTAATTTGCTTAGACATGTGTTTAACATTAATCTGTAAATCGTTATTCGGTTTCTCAACTGTTCATTAAGAACTTAGAAATATAGTGCAAAAGTTTGAAATGGGTTATAGACTTTTTAAAATCTTTAGATGCTCTATAAAATGTAGTTACAATAGAACAGTGATATATTAAAACAATGTTAATCTTTGAGAAATAATTGGGGCCAATATCGTGCCCGCATGAATAACGTATATTTCTTAACGTAATGTCATGTAATTTTTGTCATAAAAAGTTACTTCAAATTAACTGTATTTTATCATAGCTGAGCTCTACGTTAAATTTATAAAGAGCATAATACGTTAATTAGCTAAGTTAAACGCAGTTCGTTTCAAGTGACTTTGAATCGTACAATTTGTCATTTTTGGCGCAGTGCCTCAAGTAGAAAATTAATATTATGATCAATGCATTGAATTTTACCTCTCATAAATAATTAAAAAACGAATAGATCTATATTGTAATAATTTAACTTCACATAAATTATGGACGATATTTTACATAATAGTGTTTAGCCAAAAATGTTGAATCCATATGTTTTTTGTTACGCACTTAGACAATAGCAAATGCAAAGAGTAATTATTTAGAAATGGAGATTAGAATGGAAGTTACACGACATAGCATTATTTGTTAATAAAAAAATCATCTGTATACAATAAGGTGTTAATTACTATTTTTAGAATCTTTAAAGAGAATAATAAAAGTTACAGCAAAATTAGCCAATCTTTTGAATTCATGTTATCGTTTAGTTACGTTTCAATTGTTATTATTTAATTTTTTACCTTTTTTAATTTTGTATTGTATCTTCATGCGTCAAGTGGGAGGTTGCTTGGGCGTCCAATAAGTACTTATCGAATCAGGCCCTGGATTTACGCCTTAAATAGTTATGTAAATATATTTAGTTTTGGTTTTTAACATTCGTTATCGCGGCAATATAGTTAACTAGTGAAATGAAATGTATAGATACGATTCTTTTCGTTTTATGATTCAAAACCTTACAAACGGACCTACTAGTTGACAAAGTTGTGTGCGTATTATATACACTAGATGGGACGAAAATGTAAGTGTAAATTGACTAATACGTACGAGGTCATACCTCTTCATCGGGTAACATTTAAGATGCATACAATGTATCTATATATTTTAGATCACTGTTTGAAGGCGGTCATATTACTGTCACTGGTGATATAAGCAACGACGACGCTATTGATTTTAAAATTTTATTATAACATAAATTTTATTTGTAATAGTAGCAAAGTATCAACACGGGTTATTAGTAAAGATTAGTATAAGTTATTTATAAATAATTTAGACATAAATTGTGTCGTTAACAAAGGAGTGAATTTTCTAAAATCTAGAAAATTGGTAGTCACGAAGAGAGGACTGATCAGGTAGGTATGTAATCATATGATACTACCCTCGTATCGTAGTTGGTGTGGTTAGAGCTAGATTATGTTTAACTATGTGCTTTCTATGTTGCTCAAAATGACGCTATGCGAGAACAAAGTATTTTTGGTTCAGTACAAATTATTGCTTTTGTGATTTTATTTTACTATTGACTTTCTTTTGTTACGATCTATGATAGACGATGAGGCTTATATCTTTAAATTCTTGTTAATGTTTTAATTTATATTGTCTCCTTTACCTTATTTGTTTACGATATTAAACTCTTGTTAAGTTTTAACTATGACAATACTGGCAGCTACAATTATATTTCATTTTCAACTTAATAACCCACCTTTTGTGATCTTAAGAGCTAAGTGAGCTGAAGCGTTATTTTTGTAATTATTATGTACCTACTACCGAACTTGCCGAAATAGTTCCAAATGCAATCACTTGAGTCCTATTATAACATAGTTAGAAACTTCTTTTTTGTTACATTTTTTTTTAATTTATTATTTAGCATTACGATTACTTTAAATAGTTTAAGATGTTTGACTTTGCTACAGTTTGAACTATTCGAAATACAAATTATTAAATTACATAACGTATAATAGTGTTGTATAACGGGTTAGTTTGCACAAGAAGAAACTTTTCACGCCTGCAATAGCGGAGGAATAAATATTGATTCATATAATATTCGATTTTTTGTTTCCTTAGTTTTATATATTTTATTTTAGGATTCATTACATGGATGAATTAGTTTCTCCGCCATCTTTTGTCGTTTTGAATTTGATATAAAGTGAATGAAATTGGTGCTATTGTCGTACTTTGTATATGAAAAAATGTTATTTTTTCCTTTGTTAACTGTTGCATCGATGGCCGAGCGAAAAATTCATCCATGAAGTAGTTCAATCGTTCATTGTTTCCTTTATAATCACGGTGTAATAAATTTCTTAATTCAATTTGAACAAATAAATATTATTATATTTTCGTCCTTTGTTTTTTTCACCTTTTCATTTTTTTAAGTACTTTGTTTCTAAACATTAGACGACAAAAATGTACGTATTATGTAGACAATCAAGCTAATTTTCGTTAGTCAATATTAAGTTTATATATATATATATATATATATATATTTATCTAAAACATTATTTAACTTATTGCAGGACGTGGCACACCCGAACTTGAAAATAAAGATATTAAATACGCACAATCCCCATCGAACGAAGGTCATGGAAAAATACGTGTAAATCCGGCAACACAAAACGCGTCAACTTCTACCGAATATCAGAACGATTCTATAAATAATAATACGCTACAAACGGCAGGAAATCAGATGCAAAGACCAGTTGCCAGGAGAAGATTACGGAGACGAGCGAATTCCGCCTCCAACGATCCAGCGGAGCAACTAACGGAAATGTCCGTCCGAGGCCTCAACCTGTTCCGATACGCGTCCGTGAACGAGGGGGTTTATCAATGCATTGAGTGTGCAAAGGAAAACATTCAGAAGACATTCAAGAATAAATATTCATTCCAGCGGCACGCCTTTCTTTATCACGAGGGTCAACAGAGGAAGGTTTTTCCGTGCCCTGTATGCTGCAAGGAGTTCTCGAGGCCCGATAAAATGAAAAACCATATGAAAACAACGCATGATTGTTACGTGCCAAAGGATTGTGTTTATCCACCAAACGCATTTTTCATGATACCAGGAATGGAAGGTCAGTTGCCGCCAGGAATTAAGTTGGAGGCTATCGGTTCCGGCTCGCCTCGCGGCTCTACACCTTCACATTCTTCACCCGACCCGACACAAGTTTGAAAAGAAATATATTACATGGCACAGGCATGTAATTTTTTCCACATTCAACTTTTTATAAGGACTGATAAGCAGAGTGCCTTGATAATTTTTTTAAAATAATATTTTCCTTCAAATAAGTTTTCTATATAGCTGTAAGATATCTTGAATTTGATAGACATAATATTTGTTCTATTTTTTGAGTGAAATTTTGACGTACACTTTTACTGTACTCGTCGCATATTTCCAATGATACTGTTATGCATTTAAAATCTAATGTTTGTTACATAGAGTTCATAATGTTAAACTTGTTTAAAGAGTATGGTTGTGCAAATATTAGACAATAAATATACATACAATATAATAATGGAGGCCAGTTACGCAGTTTATTAAGGCGTCATAAATTTAATGTTATATTGAAGAAAAAAACCCTAGAATTTAAATGTGCTGTGCAAGTCTGAAAAGTGCCTTCCATTTTAAAAGAGTTTCATTAACGGGACTAATGCTGCGATTTAGCTCACGGATCCTTTTTGAGTTTATAACACATAAAAACCAAGTCCAACCAACCAAGATATTGTTTCAATTTATAAGATTGCAAGAGATTGGTGAACTTCATTACCGAGAAGTAATAATTATTTGACGTTGGCCTGAAAAGAAAAGAGCGCGTACAACTCAGTACACGTGGCAGAAGTAAAACTTATATTTATAAGAAATTTTATTAAAATAATTAATGAACATGAATTAACAAAAATATTACTTATTGTAAAATAACTGCTCAGTATTTAAGCAATTATTAATTAATCAATAAATAAAAAATAAGAATAACAGAAACGTAGCACGAAAACGCTGCACTCATTCGATTATTTACTCTCATAGCGGCCAAAGAAGTTTCACTTCAAAAAGTTGCAATTTTAAACATTTGTACAGACTCAAGAAGTATCCTTCAGCGTAGATCCTTTGTGATTCTTTATTTCGCTGCTTCAAAGTATAGTTTGTTGAAAAACCGCAAGACACCGACCAAAGACTGTAATTAACTTTTGTATCTGTCTTCGCAATACTAAATCGAGATTTAGAGTAAACCTATATCTATGGTATCAGTTGCCCGTGTCATATACCTAGTAAGATTGTGTTCGTTGCGGCGGCAAAAGTTATTCGCTTGCGGACGTTATATAAATATAGTTTAAAATAAATGTTACATTTAACTATCTGTTCTAATTAAAGACTTTAACTTAGATTATTAAATATACGATTATTAGTGAGTCTTATTGTTACAATATGTACCTATCTTTATCGATATTGAGAGATGTTACGGATCAGAAATATTAGAATGCTTATGTAAAATGTATAAGTGCCATAGCACGTTTATTCGTATCAATTATATGAATGTTTTCAACCATAAATCTTCATTTTATAGTATAGTTTTAACAATGATGTTCTAGTTTGAATACTAGAACAGAAAACGACAATCAGCAGTTCTTCCATTGATAAGGGATATAATGTTTGTTAGTTAATGTTACTAAACTACAAGTTAGTTTTAAGTTTGAGGTTAACTAATCTCCTTTTAGGAGTAAGTTTAAAATTTAGAACATTAAAAAAAATTGGTGAGCAATTCTTTATTTTAGTGTTGAAATATAAGGAAGTAGATTATAGATATATGATCACCCACTTAAAAATATAATTGGTTATAATTGGAATTTTTGTGTTTGAAAATTAAACGCACAACATTTAGTTCTTTGTTAAGTTTATATAGGATCGAGTTTTGTACATAGTGTAATGGTGTATTACTTGAATTATAGTAGATTTAATATCGCCGTTAAGGTATTAACAATTGCAGTGTGATTTATTTAGATAGTTGTATCAGCGCCAGTCTGTCGCACAAATTCAACGTTTGCATTAATGATCTTTTATTCTGCACACACAAATATCTCTAATTTTTTTAATTTTTTTTAATTTCTATTTTCTCAGTTTTAACATTATTTCGAAGAACACTATTTTTCCAATAGACTAATCTGAAAAAAGATTTTATGTGGTGGATTGTTTTTTTTTTCTTCTTTTTTGTAGTATTTTATTTTGTGATATTAGTTGCTAACTAAGTTGGCGGTTCATGTTCATTGTTAAATCATTATAATTATTTCTTTTCCTTTCTAACCACACGCTGCAAGGCAGCTTATTTTAATGTATAGTTTTTATATATTGATGAATAATTGTATAAGTATTAAAGGTCAAAACCATTACGTATTTGGCTCTAACATTATTAAATACGTAGATTGTCTATGGATACATTAATACGAATATCCTTCGTTTAAGATTTATTTTGTCTAACATATTTAAAAAAAAAATTAAGCCTTAAATGTCAATTTATTTTGAAAAGTGGTAAGTGTGCGTTAAATATCAATATAAAAAGAATAATCTTTACTGTGACTTTTTCGTGATTTAAAAATTAATCATTTAATAAATATTCATTATTTTATTATAATTAATAAGTAAAGAATCGGTCTTAAATAGTACTTTTTTTAAATGATATATTTTTCTCGTTGCTAAGAACGTAACATCCATCCAATGTAATCCATCTATATATGCCAATGGAATTCTTGAATTTTCCATTACAAAAAGTTAACTACACAATAACACTTCACACTTAGCTATGTGCAATGTTTTTATTCTACTGTTGATTTTTTTTCTATATTCTATTAATATGATAGTTATCTAAAATGCAGATAAAATCATATTTATTGTGCTGTATACCTTCACAAGTAGCATTTTAGTATTATTAGTTCTTCTATATTTTGTTTTGTTTTAAGTAGCTTTTCGTCTTTCCCTTATATTTTTAACCTACAAGAGTTATATAAATAGGTATCTATATCGATGAAATGAAAATCGAAGAAAATATATAGTTCAAAGAGAAATTATTGAATATTATATTGTTGTCTATTAACATTTATTTCTCTACAAAGTATTCTTTTATAGGTATTCGCTAAATGTACCGTTAAATAATCTACATAGTATTTATTTTATGACTCATATATTATGACCTAATTAGTGACAATTATTAATAAAAATTTCAACTACCACAATACAACTGATTCTTATGACTAGGTTTTACAATCGTTGCAAACAGTAAAGCTTTAACAATTGATGTAAACGATGCAAAAGTTTATTTTTACTGTAACAAGAAATTAAGTAGATAATATTATATAAGGGAACGAATTTTACCAGCGTATTAAATATTAATGAAAAAAGTGTACACTGCAAATAATAAATAATTCATATAAAATAAAAATTAAAAGAATAAGATTTTGTTTATTTATGTTAAATTACCTCCTGTATTTGTAATTCTTTTATTTATGTCTGTGGTTTTGTCCTCTACAACATAATCCTTTTATAAACCCACAAATCGTTGCGTTGGCGGTATTCTATATTCTACGGGTACTATAATGATGAAAATCTAAAAAATAAAAAAAAATACATCTATAAACATGGTTCGTAAATATTTATAGATACTATTAATTGAAATTCTAAATTATTATTCACAGAAGTATTTCTTATTATAACCAAATGCATAGAATTGGTCTTTTTATTATTGCAAATTTTTTTTAATGAATCGTTTCTGGGGCAAACAGACGTAACGCAAATATTATTGGCTTCGTATTACAGATTTCCATTATATTTATGAAGAAGATGGCGACGGCAATAGCGTCCCTGTGATCACTTTGGAAGTTCTCTCTAATTTATCAAAGACAGAACCCTACGACCAAGCTGACTTTACCACCGAAACCCAAGGTGCCGGTGAAGCGCAAGAAGCTGCAGACGTACATTTTCTAACAGATAATCCAAAAATTGAACCAACCAAGCACGAAAATAGTGACAATAAAGAACTAGACCCCGCGAATTCTTCAAAAGCAAGGACGGATTTATTGGAGTACATGACTCGGAACGACGGCAGTGTGATATGCAAGCTCTGTGGAGAGATACTTCAAAGTAGGACGCACTGGTATCGACATAAATACAAACTACATGTGATACAGCCGTTGAATCCCGCGCCGTTGTTCCAGTGTGAACAGTGTCTCGTTTTCTTCAAGAGTAGAAAAGGTTAGTATCGTCAGAGGTCGCGTATATTTAACCACAAAGTGACGGTAGTTGAGATTTTTTTTTAATTTGTAAGTTATCTTAAGACCTAAATTATCCAGACTGGTAATGACGGGAGCCGAAGTGTCTGATACTGCGGTCACCAATCCATCCACCAAGCGTGACGATTAAATAATGATGATGGCCCTTTGGAACGATCGCCGTATTTCGTTCATCATAAGTCTTAACTGCGCTGATTACATAGTATGCAGAGGTATGACTATATAAAACGAGGTATACCCGAGACCTTGACTATCGCCCATGTCGTTTAAGCCTATCAAAAATCCCCTGCTGAAAAGAGACCTCCCCATAGATAGCCATAAAAGTTAGTGGCTCTCATTTAGGAGGGATTTTGCCATAGTTGCCACACTTGAGCGGTGTTAGCTCAGGAGCTAGGCGCTCGCTTTAAATGTCGTAGTACGCGAGTGACCTGGGTTCGATTCACGGTGCCGGCACCACTAAAATTGTTAATTGCAATTTTAAGTGCTGATTTACCACGCGCTCGTCGTGAGGAAACCTGCATGTGTGAGAAATAAAAAATATTTCGAAGACATGTGCAGTCCGCCAACCCGCATTGGAGCAGCGTGGCGGATACTTCCTAGCTCCAAAACCCTCTTAGAAAGGAGAGGAGGCCTGTGCTCAGCAGTTGGACATTTATAGGCTGAAACTTTACTTTTACTTTTGGCAGGCTTGTCATTAAGATGAAATATTATTTCCCGGACAGTAGGTTTTCTAACAATAATTTCTTCATAAAAAACACGAGGGCGATGTGTGCACATTCCCGATGAAACCACTTATGCGATAAAATCAGAGGAAAGGTGGAATGTAATGACATATATTATTATATAGGTGAAGTTTTCGCCGTTAGCTTACAGCACGAGCACGGTTTTGCGCGCCAGGGATCCTGATCGTGGTTTGGAAGGACTACCTACCCAATATAAATACATAAATAAAATGAATATTATCATCATACAGTCATGCCACTCTCGCGTGTCTCTCGAGATAGTTCGTCTTATTATTCTTTCGAATCTTCATTTCCGGCTGTCGACTTGCTGTATCGGTTACTCTGGGCGGTGAGAATCGCCCTGGGACGCTGGTGTATCGTGTGTAAATGGCAGTAATAGGGATAGCCTTTGTTCATTCGAAGCCGAAAACGTATAATTTGCTACGCAAACGTTGGCTTCAGTAGGGATTGGAACCCTGGATCCACAACTCCGAATGCCGATGAACATTGACCTGTTGAGCAACGCTTCCGTTGTTTTATTATTGCAGTATCTATGTTTATATCATTTAAATCTATCACCCTTAGCGCATCTACGGGATATATTACTTATATATAGTTTTACATTTTTTGCTATTTTAAGCTTTTATTCTGAATATTCTTTGCTATTTAAATGTAGATGATATATATATAATTATATATTTTAGGATACATCGGGCATCTAGCAAGTAGGCATAGTGACATTTTGGCAGACTCTAGCCCTGTGTTAACTAATTCACAAGCAGAAGAATTAGCTAAACAAGTTCAAACGCAATCGGAGATCAAGGATGAAATGGATCCAGAACTGGCGATACCCAAATCGAGCGTGCCAAATTATCAATCTATTGTAAAACAGGCGGCGAAAACATTGGAAACAAAACGGCAATGCAGAAATAATAAAGGTAATTGGAATATTTTTACTATCTTGAGGATTTTATAGATTGTAACAGCAAACTTTTCTTCGACGAGCAAATGTTTCTCCTGCTGGCAAGTGCAACATCATAACAAATGCTGTGTCTACTCATTTCTGCGTGTCACCACAATATGCTCGTTCTTAAATCCCATATGCCCTGTAATTACACGAGCTAACCTTGCTCTCTAAACCGAAACACAGTAATGTTTGCACACTACTACTTAAATGCAGAATAACTGGCATTGCGGTGCTACTGAAATCCTCCTACCAGTATTTTGTAATAAGCAGGTGAAAAAAAAATGTAACAGACAATCCAATGCTCATGTCAAAAGATCTCGAATAAGGGATGAATGCATAATCCTTTAGTCGCATCTTCTTTAAAACGCAATATTGCGATTGCGTCAAAAGAGATCAACAAAGGGGAGTACCTGCAGTCCAGTCCGCTGAACTGACAATTTTACTTGTTCGCACAACACAATTGCGCACTGAACACTTACGCAACACTATTTGCCGATTCACCATCATTGTTACAGGTTAGCCTTGGATTTAATTAAGGACATTACACTTACTTTACTTATGAATTAATAATTTGTGTCAGTTTCGGTTAGTTTGATGTACTAATGAATTTATCTTTACTTCTTTTAATATCATTATTAAGTGGTGCGTAATCGAATGCTCGTCGTTTCATACGGTGGGTGACATGTCTGATCCTTTTTTTCTTGAAGTGACGAAACGGGAAAATTGGTAAGTGCAACGTCTACCCTTAACAAATGCCGTGTCACTTAGAACAGACAGTGCTCAAGTCTCGTATGACCAGTAATTACACTAGAATATTTTCACATTACTGTTTGACGGCAAAATAACTGTCACTGAGATGGTATCTACTTAGACGGATTCCTACATAGGAATCCTATCACCAGTGTTTAAACAATTAGTATAAATAATAACATATCTCAATTTCAACTATTATTTCAACCTTAAATATAATTCTGTACATTTTTATACTGAAGGTAGTCCTATAAACTACCTCGTTCTATGCATTACATGCTATTCATTAAAACGACCGAGCAACAAACTCTTTCCGTCACACACTGCAAACAAAACACAAGGGTAAATGTGAGTGTAACTTCAAATATTATAAGTGGCCAGTTAGCTTAACCATTTTTAAAAAAGAAAAAGGAAGAGTATTCTCTGCGCATACGCATAGGTCTTTAGTCGAATATATAAAATTTACATTTTTTCTGTTCTAACTCGTTTCTGTTGACAGAAGATAGAATCTTTTATTAATTTAGCTTTTGTTAACGTTACAATCACTCACGTCAAATCATGTAACGTTGTAAACGTTGCTACATATGAACTCTACAAATATCCAGACACGAAACAACTATCTGACTCCTGAAACTCAACCTATCCCTTACAGAACCACAGTACTTAAGATTTGTAAGTAACATGTGTCACCAAAATGACGATTAAAGATTCCAATTCTGTTAGATAACAAAGCAGATTGGGAAGAGCGACGCACCCGTGAAGAGAAGCTAGTCGCTGACATCATAGACCGCGTTCGGAGAGAATGCGAGGCGCAAGGGTCAGGCGGCTCCGCGCGGCGAGGTTACACCCGACGAACCACCGTCATGCACACGTAACGCCAGCCAAAAAACACGTCCGTCTCGACGTGAATTCAAAGTTCCTCCAAATAGTGTATATTAAAACAATTGTAAAGGGCCTAATCAGGTCGTTAATGAAAGTGCTCATTGTTCGTGCCAAATATATAAACATAAATATGTGCCATAGTTTTTTCGATGAAATTAAGGTGCCAAATATTAAATAGTATAATGTTCTTAATATATTTGTATATAGAATCGTTTAAATATCTATTCAAATTTTGATCTTATAAATTTTGCAAAATTGTTATTTTTTACATTGCTAAAATTGTTAAGGTGATATTAAGCGCCCACATTCCTTTCAAATGTTGTTGATTTTTCTATTATTTTATATTTAACTTAAACTTAAGTCATTATTATTAGCGTATCCTTATCCGATTGTCTTTTAATATTGAAACAAAAAAGTATTATAAATCATCCTTCGTAATAACAATAATACCTAATACATTACAGTATATTATACAAAAATAGTAAAGTTTATTAGAAAACGTTATAACCTAAAACGTACTCGTAATAAAACAATGTAACCATATACTCATACATTATTCACTTGTACTACAATTGAATTATAAGTGACCGGTCGTGTAGTTCGGGCACATGCCATTTTGCAATTGCAAAAATTAAGAGTACTGTGTACTCTTAACGTGAGATATTAATTGTGATTAGGTGAACTATTTAGTTACTATGCGTTCTCAAATGAACTGGTGAACACCCACCCGCAGCTAATTTCACTCAACAACTGAGGATAATTATACTGTATAATGCGATAATATTTAGTTTCCACTTTATACTCACTGGACATTTTTCAGATTTTAACGTTAAAACATGTGCCAAATCAAATTAAAACTATTCCGTCGTTCTTTAATATGTGTTTAAGTTTATACTTTAATGTGGAGAACATTAAAACCATTCGGTGCAAGTACTAGCATTGTATTTGGTTTATAACTTTTACATTTCAAACAATCTCGATGCATCTATTCCAAAAAGTTAAAAAAAAGTAGTTTCTGGAACTTTTTAATACAATATAAGATCGCTTCCTACAATATTTTTTTTAGTTTTAACATAAGGAATAACGTTTAACACGGCTGATTAAAATTCTGTCCTAAAATAAACAGTATAGATAGATATAAGAATGACTTTTGAGACTGGATAAATTAAATTTAATATTATTAAATAATTTAAGTTAGATATTTATTTGTTGTTATTCACATTTATTAAATAATGTTTTTTCTTTGTATTTATCAAAATAACTGTGTACGGTAATATATTAACCCCTATGCAATGTATTTTGATTTTATTACTATTTTTAAAAAATTGTTTAGAATATATAGTGTAATTATGTACTCGTACTTCACAATGTACGAACAAAAGAGATGTAAATAATGCCAGTTATTATGTTTTTTGTTAATTTTTATTGTCCATATATTGGACAGAACAAAATTAATTATTTTATTAATTAAACTCGTAGATTAGGTTTCGTAGTGATATGTCACTTGAAACTAGTACCACACTTGTACGTTGAACAAAATAATTCTCGTCTTTATTGGGTGCTAGTATAGAGGTTTATTCCACTATACTAGCTGATATCACTTTTGTAATGCGACTCGTCAATGTCCTTTGATTATTTTAATTTTTGTTTCGTGTCCCCAAATTACCTGCAAATAAACAACGCATTTAATTACTTTTGTAGATTATTAAGAACTAACTAAAATACCGTGAAAAACTGTGGGATGCAAATAATTCAAGCAAGTAGTTCAACGGTTTATCCGTGAAAAGGTAACAAATAGACAGATGGACAGAGAGAGTTACTTTCGCAGTTATAATATTAGTATGGATACTATAGATTCATATGAATGGTTAATTTGATTTTATGCATATCTAAGAAATTTAATGAGATCTTATTAGTTGATTGCATTCCTAATCTTTACATATATAATTATTATATGTGTATGTCACTGAGCTCCTCCTAAACGTCTTGACCGATGTTGATGATTTTTTTTGTGTGTGTTTGTGTGGTTCCCTGGGTGGTTTAGATTCGGAATAGGACCCGGTGAAATAGAGTTCTAGGAAAATGACAAAAGTGACTCAGTATACTTTATCGATAATTCGAATATCGAAAAATCGTTTGCTTAATCTGTTATCAGCGCAGGCAAGCCAACGTTCCGGCAGGACATCGTCTGTCGAGTCCGCTAGTATTCTATAAAGTATTATAGAATACTAGCGGATTATTTACTAATAGTCTAACTCTTGTTATAACAGTGTTAGAATATTAGTATTTTGTATCATAGAAGCTAAAGGTCAACCGAATACAGTGGTTTTATTTGCTGGCTAGATTTTGCAAGACCAGTGACACTGCGACCATTGTGATAAATTGTGATCGCCAAAAAAAGCTAAAGTTCAGTTTTCGAGGTAAAGCTGTTTTATAAGTAAAACTTCATCTGGGCTTAGAACATATCTTTACCTCAAAGGAGAAGAGTACTAAGAGCCAAAAAAAAAATAGGCGTTAATAACTTTGTAATCCTTAAAGATTTTTTATTTAGAAAACTTTTGGATAAAAGTATGTATCGAAGTCTTATCTTTTAATATATTGAACACAAGTATTCATCTTATTTTTTTTCGATAAGGTAACGAGACAAGCAGAACGTTCACCTGATAGTAAGTGCAACGTCTGCTCATAACACATGCTGTATCACCCCGAACACTTCTGAGTGGCACCACTTTCATACGCCAGGCGATACACTAGCTCTCTGTGCCCTTCAAACCGAAACTTAAGACTACTTCACGGCAGAATAATAGTTCTGTTTTGCGTGGCGTAGTGGTTAAGTACTTGACTTCTACGACGCAGGTCCTGGGTTCGAATCCCAGCCGAGGCCTAAATTTGTGCAATAACACATATTGTTGGTTTTCGGGTCTGGTTGTGTTGTAATTGTCCTCGTGTTTTGGTCACTACATCCTAGCATACTTTCGATCTTATCGCATGAGCGTTACATCGGGCGCAGGTTGATTAGAACGAGTAAGTGACTCTGTGTTAGCGCGTACACTTGTAGCACTATAATATCTTCTGTGTAGTTAATAGCTTCCGTCAGCATTCGGAAGTTGAAGTTGTGGTCGAAAATCGGCCAGAGGGAAATTATTATAGTCTCGTAAGCTTATAAAATAATAATCTATAAAATAATCTATTAAAGTCTGGGAAAATTTTAAGCTTGTGTATGTTTCCGGGTCTTTGAATAATTCCTTAGGGTACACGTTTTCTAGGTGCAGCCAAGCTTTTGGAAAATCCACGCAATGGTTTTGGCTCTCTCTCCGCACAACTGTGTTCCGTTAGAACCAACCCGTGCAAGTTCGTCCGCACATTGCCGGAAGTACACCTGACCTGAAATTGGTCCGCTGTGAAAACCTCACACCATTGAGACGCAGAATTCATTTGCGCAGAAATGGATCTGCGTAAAGCCTATTTTAATAAAATTATGTAGGTACATTAAATCAGACAGTCGAGTGCTAGTGATAAATTCAAATTAACTGACTTCCAACTTGATGGGAGATTGCCATTTTTTCTTCTTCATTATTCCATGAACAGTTCACTACTGGACATAGGTTCTCTTAGGTTGTGACGGATTGCAAGAAATTTGCAATTTGCTCAAAAACCGGAGCATCACGGTCGTAGTCTACAGTACATGCTCGGACTTTAAACTTGTGAATGCTGGTGTTCCACTAGGCTGCGTGCTATCGCCTATCCTTTTTCTTCTGCATATCAATGATATGTTACACATATTTAAAAGATATATTGATTTCAGACTACAGCACTGGTGATTCCTCATACACCGGCCGTGCTAAAATTTCTCGATATCACGTCGATGAGTACCGAAACAAATTAGCAGACACTAATTTGTTTTACAGTCAAGATTGTGTTAGACAAAATCTCGGATTGACACAATGACACAGGTTTGAGCGTTTACCGCTAAAAAAGAAACCGTTCATCGTATCACTTCGTTTTGGGTGCACTCTAATTGTTGCCTCAGCTAGTATCAGAATCCTTGACGTTGATATTTCGAGTGGCGTTCAGATTCGCGCTCACTTGGAAGGGAAGGCCATATTGGCCTCTAAAAAGCGTGGCATTCTTAGTACAGCGGTACAAAGTTTACAAGGCTCATCTCTGGGCGGTGGCACCCTACTCCCCTTGTGCCAGCTTTCGAATCGTCGACGACCATGTTCTTTCCGATCGCCTTGATCCACTGGCCTTACGAAGAGATGTTGCATCTTTTTGCATTAATTACAGGATTTACCACGGAAGGTGTTCGGATTAATTCCAGCCGCTGAATTGTAGTACATAGCGGCACAATTTAAAATTCTATCGTCATCACTTTAATGGTTTCTATTCCACCACATTACGTTATTCTTGGGATTTTCTGCTACACGCGACCACTTTATGTAACCTGCTGCCGCCAGTTGTTTTTCCGGACCGAGATAACTTAGGGAAGAGCCTACTCCTTTGTCAAAGGCCGTCTAATATTGTAGATTATCATGGACGATGGTTATCACGTACTATCAGGTAAGCCGCGTGCTCGTTTGCCCCCTCTTCAATAAAAAATAATTACGCTTGGCAGGCATATAGGCGAAAGCTGTGGCCACATGTTGAGTGGGCACGCTTTTGAGCAGTGATTGATAATCTAATTTTACCATATACATATATCAATAAGTTAAATTTAATTTAATTTATTTGTATATTTGATAAAATTAAACCAAAAACCAAGCATACTACTGCAAGACTTCAAGATACAGTTAGCTCTTTCTGCTCAGATCGGACCAAAAATAATATTTAAAAGCTTATAATTATTATTTTTGGTAAGTACCCCGGGTTAGCTGTCACGTCAGTCCTCCCGTGACCATGGGTGCTTTATAGCACTCGAAACGTCGGGTTATAAATATATAATTTAATATTAAACGCGATAAAATCCGTTAAAATTTGTTTTATTTACATTAAATAAGCTATGTGATGTGATAATCTTCAAAAGTAATAAAAGATGTTGTTCATCTGCGGGTGATTTATGGATATCAAACTGACAATTGAAAACGAGTTTAATCTGTTCTTCTGGCAAATTTTCTACATCGCTTATCAAAGTCATTAACGGTTCACCTTTGTTTGCCCTCTTTTTAGGACTATCTGCTATGAAAATCTGCTGAGAAAAATGTCAGGAGGTATTCGCGGCTTGAGGATACATACATACATAGACTCACGCCTCTTTCCCATTGGGGAAGGCTACTACTTTCATTCAAGCTCGTCAGTTGCGAATACTTTTGATGTGGCCTATACTTAAAACGATCTCGATCGTGATACGTTCGCCTACGTACACCCCTACCGGCTTGATCATTCAAACTCGCCGCATAAATATGTGTAGTCAATCTTCTTTCATCTATTCTCTCTACATGTCCAAACCATCTAAACATCCCTTTCTTTATCTTTGACACTGCATCTTCTACCACACCGCAACGTTTGCTTATCACACTGTTCCTTACTTTGTCCGTCAAAGTCACTCCAGCTTTAGTTCGCAAATTTTCCATTTACTACTGCTGTGAGTAATCTTAATTTCATAAATTTTATTAAATTCACACTAAACATTCGTATGGGGACAAGGACTCCTCTATGTGAAGCTTTATCATTAATTGGTTAATGGAATCAAACGAAAGCGATCACGAAACCAATCATAGCTACACAGTAGACTTGATCCATGTGTCCCATTCCTATCCTGTTCCTATCCTGTCCCCCTTCAGTTTTTCTTCAGGTGATTATAATGACTAATAGCGATAGCACAATTCCGCGGCGGAACTGTGATAGCGAAAATGCAATCTGTGGTTAAAATAAGAGAAAACCTTTAATGAATATAAGGTTTTAATAAGCTAAATTAACAGTAAAATTTGTTTTGGTTACATTATTTACATTGACAAAGACACTGACAAAAACAGATTGACAATGACATCAGCTTATGGCTGATAGTTTCGAGTAAGAAGTTTACATCATTCTCCCGCACTATTTTAAAACATAATCTTTTAAAAATTCGGGTGTTTTGCGGACGCAGCCAGATCTACGAAGTGTTGGCTCCGGCGGTGGTGATGATGGTTACTCGGTCTCTAGCTCTCTGTTACTATCAAGTACCACAGGTTCCGTCTCTTTAGGTGAAGGAATCTCCAAGTTTTGGTCTTCTGTTTCCGGAAGTGGTTCTGCGACGTTATGATAATCAGTAGTGTGTTCATTATCTATTCGCAGATCTACCCCTTCTGAACCCAATGGTGCTAGATGACGATTCGACACCGTTGTTTCTCGGTCATCTGGGAACCGAATGTATGAAAAACAGGATTGCTGTGTAGTAATTCAACCTCTTCTACTAATGGCTGATATTTATTTGTACGGTTAAATTTCTTCATCAAGACTTGTCCAGAATTTGTAAGCCACGATGGAACAGAAGTGCCGTTAGTAGATCGTCGTGGGTGTCTGAACATTCTTTTATGTGGAGTGCAATTTATGGCTGTACAAAGTAATGATCGAATTGAATGTAATACTTGCTCCCAATTTTCTACCGAAAGATTCTTCGTCTTCAGCGTCAAAAGAATCGTTCTCCAAAGAGTAGAATTAAATTTTTCTACTTGACCGTTACCTTGAGGGTTATAAGCTGTAGTTCTACTAGTGGCAATACCTCGAACATGTAAAAATTTCTGTACTTCGGCAGAAAGAAATGTTGTTCCGCGATCTGAATGAACGTAAGAATATCATAAACAAGTTGTTAAGGTGTTTAATCACTGTTAGAGCTTACATCTGAGCATGGGAAAGCAAATGGGAAACGGGAAAATTCGTCAATCACGGTAAGTATGAATTTGTTATTATTGTTTGTTGGAACTGGTCCTTTAAAATCTATGCTAAGGCGTTCAAAAGCAGCCGTCGCTTTAACAAGTTTCCTCTGGTCATTAAAGGTATTTCGGAAGAATCTAGGTTTTACTTCAGAGCAGGTTCGACAAGATTTTTACATTGTTCTGACCTCTTCAATGGAATAGGGAAGGTTTTTAGAGCGAACCCAGTGAAACATTCTCGTTATCCCTGGATGACGAAGAGCCTCATGCAGCGAGAAAAGTTTTGCAGTACGTGTTTCTACAGTAGCACAAACTCGGTATAGTGCATCAGCAGCATAGTTCTCTTTCCCCGGTCTGTATATAATATGGTATTTGAAAGCAGCAAGTTCGAGTCGCCATCTTTGAATCTTTTCATTCTTTATCTTACTTGTATGTTTCATATTAAACATAAAAGAAACCGAGCGTTGGTCACTTACCAACTTAAAGTGTCTACCAATAAGGAAATGTCTCCATTTCTTCAATGATTCCACAATGGCGTACGCTTCTTTTTCAATGGCGGAATGGTTTTGTTCGCTTGAATTTAAAGTTCTTGAGAAAAACGCCACTGGTCTAGAATTTTGCGTAAGTACTGCTGCAATGGAATGATCGGAAGCGTCAGTTTCGACTGTAAAAGGTATATCAATTGCATGTATAGAAGACTTTGCGATATCATTTTTCAGGCCTTCGAAACATTTAATTTGCTCGCTTGTGAGCGGAAAAGTTGTCGTATTAGCAAGTGAGTGGATCCGTTCAGAAAAGTTTGGAATCCTCTTAAAATAATGTGCGAACATGCCGAGTGTCCTTCTTAAGGTCGGTAAATCGCTAAGTGGAGGTAAATTAATCAGTGGCTTGAGTCGCTCACTGTCAGGTTTAATTATGTGGTTTTGAATATTATAGCCTAGAATATTAATTGACTCTTGAGAAAATTTGCATTTTTGTATACTCAGTGTTAAACCGTATTTCTTTGCGGCATTCATAAAACTTTCTAAGTTATGATCGTGTTCTTCAAGAGTATGGCCAGAAATAGTTATGTCATCAAGATACGCATATGTGTTTTGAAGCTTCTCTTTTCTTATAATCCAATCGATTGTTCGTTGGAAGCTCGAAACACCATTTGTTACTTCTAAAGGAATACACGCCTGAACTGGTACAAAATCGCTTTAAAATCGGTAAATTTCCTTTCTTCTGCTAGTATAGGTACTTGATGGTACGCGCTTTTCAGGTCTATTAGGCTGAAAAATGTATTCTTTGCCACTTTCGAAACTACGTCCTCAATGTTTGGTAAAGGGTACGCGTCGAGTTCTGTGTAACGATTAATTGTCTGAGAGTAATCAATTACAAGGCGTTTTCTATGAATTTCGCTTTTTGTTATTAGTACTTGGGCCCTCCATGGTGATTTACTTTCTTCAATGATGCCCTCTGCTATGAGGTTTCTGATCTCCTCTTTTATAAATTCACTTTCCTCTTTGCTATGCCTTCGAGACTTAATAGCAATAGGTTTGCAGTTGGGAGATATATTCGCAAAAAGCGGTACAGCCGGTACTGATGCTTCAGCTACGTTACATACTTGAAGTGGATGTTTTGGCCCACCGAAAGAGAACTCTAGCGATGAATTTTCTTCGAGGACGTCATGGCCGATAATTATGTCAGCACAAAGATTTTTCACGATAAGAAGATTCACATTATCATATCTACGAGTATGATATCCGATGTTTAGGGTTTGCAAAGTTTGACCTTTTACTTGTGAAGTATGATTAAGAGAGGCCATAGAAATAGTCTGATTGCAGGATTTTCTTTTTAACCCGCATAGTCTTGCAAAGCTGTCATTTATAAAACTGATGAAGCTGCCGGTGTCGAGAAGTGCTTCTGCTCTTATTCCTTGAATATAAGCGGGTACAGTAGCTTTACGTAATGAAGAAGGTGACGCTGCTGTGATACAAGGGGAAAGATCTTCAGTATCTACTACCACAGAATTTGTAGGTTTAGAAGAGCTTCTGCAAACAGTGGAAAAATGCCCCTTCTTTTTGCAGAGCTGACAAGTCTTTTCAAATGCATGGCAGTTCTTACGAGGATGTATTTGTCCCGGACAAAAAAAACATTTTCGTCGTCGAGGATTATTAACAGAACAGCAGGTCTCGTCGTGCACAGTTTGTGGTTTCGGAAAGACTAATGTTGGTTCTTTTGGGGCAACAGCATTTAAAGACACAGTGTTGAAGCTATGAGAGTTGATCTCTGCAGGTTTCTAGATAGAGTGCTTGGTTGTAAGCTTGATCAAGTGTTAGAGTTAAGTTTTCTAAAAGCCTTTGTCTGATTTTATGCGATGATATACCGGATATGAAAGCATCACGCACGCTATCGTTTTTGTTTGTTTCTGCATCAACAGCCGCAAAGTCACAATCTTTATAAAGTAGTTTCAAAGCTTGTAAATATGTGTCAATACTTTCTTCTGGTCGTTGTTTCCTTGTTGCTAACATGTGTCTAGCAAAAATCAGATTTTTTGGTTTTACATACAGTTTTTGCAGTATTGTGATCGCGTCTTCGTAGTTCGTGGCTTCGCTTATATATGTGTAGATATTTGGTGATATATGATTTACCAAAAGCTGAAACTTTATGCTGTCCAATTTTTCTGGAGGAGGAACCGACTGTGCATCTGTTTCTGGAGCGGTCGGTTTCTGCACGGAAATGAAGCTTTCGAAAGTCTTACGACAGTATATCCAAGCTCTCGTACCAGAGCTATCTGACGGGCTCGATATCAAACCTTTCAGGGCGAAAATATTTATTATATATAGCTTTTATTTAGCTTATTAAATTGAAATACTAGATAATTTAGCTAAATTTGTTTTGGTTACATTATTTACATTGACAAAGACACTGATAAAAACAGATTAACAATGACATCAACCTATGGCTGATAGTTTCAAGTAAGAAGTTTACATCAGTGGTAGAACTTACCTAACTTATAATGTTGTTCTTGCCGTTGAGAGCATATATAAAGGCTAGTTTGTGCAGATACATTACCGACTATCGAACCTAACCGCAAGTCATTTTATGCTAATTAACGGACCTATGAGTCTACTGTGCTCAGTGGTGCTCGTGATTGTACTCGAGTAGCGAAACTTTCGAGAGTGCTGTATGAATCTAGCAGATTTCATTAATCAAAAAGTCATCAATTTCGAAATTAAAAAAGGAAAATACTGTTCGTCACTAATTTTTATGAAATCTTTCCCTTTTTATTAATTTCAGTGTGCACGAAATTAATAAAAAGGAAAAGGTTACTGTGAAAACCGATTATGTAAAGAACTCTATATAAATATAGTTTATACACTTATATTTTAGAAAGAGTAGCAATGTTTTGAAAATTTAGACGAATCCCTTCCGATAAACGAACGCCTGTTTCTCGCCCGCTTAAGAGACTTCGTGCAGTCTCGAGGGATTCCCATCCACGAGCAGTTTGGATTCCGAGCCAATTAGCACATTGCATATCTGCCTGCTAATCTTGGCAAATTTATTTGTTGACTTTCCCTTCTCTCAGAAATTCCTTGATTGTTTTCAGTTTTGTCTTCTTTTGGTTCCTTTACTGACTATAGTAAGATTATGTTTAGTTTCCTCGAATCTTTGAAATTTACTAAATCTTGTCCATGCCCAATTCACACGTTTATTAAACTACTTGTACTTGTACTTGAAAGTTTAGTATTTTTCTACTTTTTATGAATTTTTCTAAGTCATTTAGTAAGTTACGTACGCATTTTTCTAAGCTTACTACGATTTTAAAGATAATACTGAAACATAAAATTTATATTTAAATAATATAATCAATAAGGTGGAATTTCCTTATTGGTAGGTAGTGTCAATAGAAAATATATAACCATAAAATGTTCAAATCATTCAATTCATGAAAAATATTGGAATAATACAATATTTTAAGAAAACAATAAGAAACAGACAACTGATAAAGAGCCTGTACAGCAGTTCAATCAAGGGCAAATTTGTTCCATACTTTTCACAAACAAACACATGTTTGACTGGAATAGAAATTTTACATTAATTTAGATTTTTATTAAGTTTGCAGTGTACTTATTGTCTACTGAAGAAAAAAATAAAATAGAAAACAATTCTAATGACATAGAACAGTTAATTCGCCAAATTCACGTTGAAATTCTGGAAAAGTTTGTTAATCCGCATATAGAGATCACATATACATACTCCAAAAACGCCAATTTCACTTCTCACACATGCAAAACATACGAATCTCAGGCGATTTGTCTGTCATGTTTTCGCCATGATTTGTAACTTGTTAGACAAGCGAAATTAAAGCGAAGTCGTCTGCTTCAACGCTTCAATAGATGTGACTATGAATCTATCTCTTTCGCACGTAGTTTCGCCATTCTCTTCAATTTGGTTCTGCGTTTATTTAGCAAGTGTTTTTCTCTCCAACGACAGATTTTAATAGCGTAATTAAAAAAAAATGTTGACTTACTAAAATGCGTAAAGTAAATTTCATGTCCCTCTAATTACCACAATTGCCACAATAATCTAACATCTTCATCTGTCTCGGAAAGCTACATTTTAATTCAACTGCTAGTTGTAAACTGCACTCGATGAAGTTACGCTCTCGAATTTCGCCGAGCGGAATGTTGCGGTTTCGTTTTTTTTTTACTTCGCAGTAGTAGAGGTATGCCAGAGCTCTTATTCATACGTTTTTTAGAATATCTCCGCGAAATGGCTACTACACGCGGTGGGCACCACATTCGAATAATACGCCACTGATTGTGAAAGGAGAACCGCGTTTTCTGACCAGTGAAAGTCAAAATAAGATCATATTGCAATGTCTTAACAAAAAAAGCTTTAAAATAAAAACGCTAATGATAAATAATAATAATGCAGGCACACCGACATCGTGCGGTGGTTGCGCAGACATACAGCGCAACCACCGCACGCTATTATAAATAAATGGGCGCTCTTTTGTGAATTTTAAACTTGTGTTTGTGTTTTTTATTACTTTTTATTATTTTTTGTTATTGAGTGGACTTTTAGTTTAGCACACATTATAATGAATCATGATAATTACATTTTATCCATTTAAAAAAAAATATTCTTAAAATTTCTTCAGGAATTTATGTAAATCTTGTATGGTTTATATTATAATAACTTATTATATATTAGCATGAGATAGGATATATGTACATAAAGAATTTAATTTTTAAATATATCCATTGAAAATTACTTATACATAATTTTAATTAATTTGATACACAGATGTTGTGTCAAACGTACTACTGTTTTTATGATATACAAAAACTGTGATGAATGTGGTTCAGAAATAAATAAAAAAGAAAATTCCGATGATTATTTATTTTAGTAGTTTAGAAATGGGAAAATTGGCCAACTGTCTATAAGCCATACAAATATTTTTACAGTGTGGGAATCGAAATTGCGCAGAAGTCAATTTATTAGCTTCTGAACAAACCGAGTCTATAATCAATAATTAAATACTTGGTAAAAGAGCGAGACTAGCATATCTCTCAAACAACTTAAAAATGGCAAATTACCACAACGACGAATTTACAGCGGAGTGTCTGTAAGCGGGTCGAAAAGCGGTACTTGTAATTCTTCAAAAGCTGTTTAATTCCGTCATCCGTGATGACACTAAGCTTAAAAAAACTATAGTCTAATATCGCTACTGAGCCTACGTGCTGTTTTCGAGAGCGATTACCAATCTCGCAAGCAGACTTCACGACTTCTAAAAATTTCAAATTTTATACCTTGAAGTTTTGCTTAAGCTCATTGATTTTACACCAAGCAAAATTAGGAACATCGATTTTCAGTCATCGATGAACCGATGTTTTAGGTAGGGAACCTAATATCGATGTAAAACATCGATGTTTTGATTGAATCGATGAAAATCTCTAACAATATTATGTTTGTCAACAATCAACACCTTTGCTAAAATTTATTTCTGAACGTTCTCTTTCCAGGAAGTATTTATCCATCGCAAATATTATTAATTGTAACCACAAGAGAATATATGGTTTTTTTAAAGTTAAAACTTTTGCTCTTGAAGGATGCCACAGTTATTTCAAGTATTAAGATGTTTCAAATGCTTAGTTTTTCAAGTAAGTGGTAAATCCTTAAAAATCTTTTTTTCTTTGGTATTAGTAATGTAATTATGCCTGAATAAACATATAAATTCAAAGTTACCATGCTAAAGCAGTATTACAATGACTGCTTAATATTAGTGGGTTGGAATTTATCTGCTGATATATTTATAAAAATATGTTTCTCATAAATCCTAAGGTCATAAGGCAATGGTGTGTTGTATTTACAAATTAATATATTTTTTATTGATGGTAAGTTCTGAAAATTTCAGATACATCAACTAAAAAAATCAAATAAATGGCAATGTAAGATGTGTGGGGAGAAACAATCCATTAAACGACACTATGGTCTGGGTAATGGTAAAGAATGTAGGCTTCATGTCCAAAGACTAAATGCTATGCGAGGGCATTCTGATGAAGAAAAACCCAATGCAGGTGACGATCTTGAAAATTTCAATTATAGCAAAAAAATCAGTGATTTAATTCAAGTACAAACAGAAAGTAAAAGTAAATGGACAACATATGTAGAAAAAGAGGAAGAAATTCCCTATAACGTAAATAACTCTACATATTTACAAAATAAAGAAGTGTGCTTAGAGATACCTAAACACAGAAAGAAAAATAGAGATCCCAAGAAAAGAAACAAAGAAATAAGGGAAACTTTTGCAGAAAAAAATAACATTGAATCACTTAACAAAAACCAATGTATTGAAGTTTTAAAAGATCCCCCAGCTGCTGATGAAATTATTAAACAATGCAAAATTTCACAAACTATTTTAAAACCTAATAATAAAGTTCCAAATGTAAAGCAAAATGATCTAGTTTCAAATAAGAGCAAAACAGATGTTGTAGTGCAAAAAACATCAAAATGGGCTCAATTTGTTGAAGCGCAGAATGAACTTGTACTTGTGTGTGAATCTAATGAAGCACCTGGAGCAATAAACAGCAGCTTCTCATGCAATGCTCAAAAACTTTTTACTTTATGTGATGATAATGACTTAGACATGGTATTAGAAATATAATATTGTAATAATGAAAATATATTTCTACCCCAATTTTTTTAAATATAAACTGAGTACAACTGTTCTATATTTAATTCATTGCCAGGTGTGAGTAGGTGTTGCAATAGTAGCTTAGTTGGAGGCAATTTTACAATGATTTAATAAAACAAAGACATTTATCACAATGGCAACAATTTAATATCACTTTTTTACTTCTAAGAGACAAAAGTGGACAATACAGACAATCTAAATCTTCATAAAAAACTTGTTTACTAAGGTTTATTTTAAATTGCTTAAGTTTGATTTTTGAATAAAGATAAGGTACATAATAATGTAGTATACTGGCTACTGAATTTTATTACATATTACAAAACTTATGAAGTGTTGCATTTCCTATATATTTTTGTTATTATAACAATTTAGCAAATCTTTGTGGTTTGTACAGATCAATTACTTAAGCATTTAGATAATACTTCAGGCAGTGATTTAACTTCTTACAGTATTTATAAAATCTTAAATTACAGGCCTCTATATAGTACCTATTTAATTGTAACACTTTCTAATTTAAAACAATATACATAGATGGATAGGCACAGGAGAATAAGTAACTACATATTTACTTGTAGAACAACAGGCTAGTTAAACTACAGAGAAGTCAAATACAGTACATTGCATACAGAGTTTCTTTCAAAAATTATTATAATAGGAAGCCCTAAAAGATTCGATGTCAATTTGTAATATGTCCTACTACATAGCATGCTTCGTTATAATTTTTTCAACATTTAAATGGTTACATTTGCTCATAATCGTCAAAATATCGTTAAAAATGATAACACGATATCAGCTAGATGATTTGAAATATAAATTTTTCCAAATCAATGTGTCAATCACATAATAATTAACTAAAAATAGACTAGAACACCATCATGTGACGGCGGCGATGCAACTCCCTCGCTCTTGCATATCGACGACCATAACCGCTCCATCGCCACGCCCTGTTTATACATAATATAGTATTATTAAATAAAATTAATTAAAATAGACATTAAATGAGAATCATTAACTCTAGAAACTTTAAAAACAGAATAGTTGTATTAAGGCTCTCGTTAAGCAGTCCACTGCCCAATAAAGACTTTTTCAAGCTGATTTCACAATCACAATAACTACGCTCATCGGGTAGATTGGCAATCTTCAACATGATCGCACCATCTCTTTTTAGGCCATCCTTTTATTCTATGATGCAGCTTCAACTAAGTTCTTACGAAACCAGCTAGTTTCTTATTTTCTGTTTGAGTAAGCCTTCAAAAGAGGAAGTCGTAGCCATTTAATTAAGTTGTAACAATTTATGAGCAGGTAAGAAGGAACCAAACGTGAGAAAACCAGAAGCAATTAGCGAAATTAGAAATCCAAATTGGTTACATTATTTTTATAGTAGGACGAGTCGAGCAAAACGTTCATCTGATGGTAAACAACGTTTGCCCATAACAAATGCTGTGTATCACCCAGAATATTTCGGGCCACACTGCACCCTTTCCCCTGAGATATCAGTTCTTGCCCAGTAATTACACTAGCTCTCAGTCCACTTTAAACGGAAATACAGTAATGTTTGCATACTACTTACTCCTTCACGACAGAATAACTGGCAACGTAGAAGTGAACAATTTTTTTTATTCACAACGAAAGTATGAAAAGTTAGTAGCCCTGGTTTTAATTAATTTAAGCCATATCAGATAATTTGTCGATTAAAAGCACTAAATCAGAATTTTTCAGTATACTTTTAAAGACAACTAGACACCCCTTCCTCTTATTTAAAATGTATACCTTTCACTATATCCAATAGGTTCACCCCTGTAAAGATGTTCATCATCGAAGCGCCTGTTTATTTCTTCACTGTTTCCTAAAAATATACCCAAAGTAAGTAAGATTGTGTTGTGTGAAATTAATCTTTACGTTAGAAATTTAATATTGTTACCAGTCGGATTTGAATGGGAAAACCGTCTGCATGAGGGTCCACGACAAGTTAACAGTTGTTGCAGCTGATTATGAAAGTAATCCCTTTCCGATGATGTTAAATATTTCACTCTATTCTGCGTCTCGAAAGGATCTGTAATAGAATAATAACTTAACTCTTTAATCTATCAACGTTTACTAGAGCCTACATAAAATTTCACTGAACTCACCAATACGTAAATTGTAGTAAGTCACAAGTCCAGTGACAAACTCGCAGTATAATAGATTATGAGTCGCGTTAATTGTTCTTACGCAATTGTAGGTATTGTTAGATGAACTCATACAAAAGCAGAACGGGCCGGAGGTCCAAAGAGGTGCAGTCCTCCAATGGTCGTTGTCATGTCGAAAGCAATTCATACGCTCTGATTCGCACAATTTCTCTAATTCCGCCTGCAAGTTCATCAAAGAAACATAAACAATATTCCAAATGAGCTATAAATAATGCTGTATTGGTACTATACCTTCTTTTTAGCTTTTCTTAATTTTTTACGCAGTCTCTGTTCTTTTAACTTTCTTCGTTCTTCCCTCGCTTTTTGAGCTGCTTCAAGATAGGCATGCCCCGGCCCTTTTGGCTTTCTACAATATAATTTTAATTAACGTCTGCTGTTACATCTATAACTATCATATAAATAAAAAGCACATACCGATTCTCCTCACAGTAACAAACATGTTTATCTTCATTTTCAATAAATAAAGGATGTAATCTTCTCTGGAATATATCAGCAGGTTTGCTAAAAACACCCAAATTCTCAGATCCCGCTTTGTTTGGATTTCTTTGTTCGTATTCCGAAGCGTCGAATCTAGTCGGTCCTAAGCTCGGTGTCATAGTTGTGTCATAACCAAATGTTGTAGGTTTGTTCGTGGTAGAGGTAGATTGGACAAATGTTACTCTGTCAGATATAAAACGATTTGTGACTGTTGGGGAAGATGAAGTCTTATCGGTGTGAGCATCATGTAAATGTGGAGCTTGTGAAACATGTTCATTTGGACCTGTACCAAAAATATACTCTTCATTTTTTTGTCTGGTGCTAGACGTAACGAAGGGTTTTAAATACTCCGTTGTTGTAACATCATCAAATGTAGTCGGCGAACTCTGTATAGTTGTTTTATCATCTGCAATATTTTGATCGTAATAATTTCTTTCTATGATGATTGTCGTAATCTGCGGTTTAGGTAATTCCGTATTAATCACTTTGTTTCCTTCTCCATCTTGAGAAATATTTAAACCGTATTGAAGTGTACTAACATCAGTTGTAGTTTCATTTTTTATTTGAGAAACGAAAATGTCATCTTTGGCATTAGCATTTACAGTCGGCATAACATATTCGTTTGATTGTCGAAATTTCTTTTCAAATGAAGTGTTATTTCTGTGCTTTAATTTCACTCTGTGCAACTTAGTTTTTCTTAATTGGTCTTTAGAAATGCTATCGTGCGAGATGGTTATATTGCGATTTTGATTGTTTTGATTTGCTTTAGGTGGTACTATAGTTTGCACGTCAAGCACTGGTTTACTAGTCTTTAAATGTCTCTTAATTTCTTTCAAGTCTTCTAGCTTCGTTCGTAGTTGTCTTATTTGGTCTTCCAAGCTGAGCCTGTTTGTGTGCCAAGCTTTTAAATCGTTATAAATTAATTGAGAGCAGTTCACTGTTCCGTCTTTTTCTATCTTACATTCCAATGATGACTCATTGTTATTTTCTATTACGTCATTTTTTTGCTTCTGTTTGTTATGATTTAAATGTTGAGCTCTACGTTTAATTCTCTTATGATCTATATTTTCTTTGGTACGTTCATACGCCTTAAGGTATGCCTCAGTTTCCTTTATAAGTTCATCTATTTTCTCCTTTATATTCTTATTTTCTACTTCATTGAAGGGTTCGTTTATAAAACGTAAATGCCCTATACTCTGATTTTCTTCCAAAATCCTTTCCACTGTGTCAGGTTCAAAAACATCATTGTCTATTGATCTGCGATTGCGTGTTACATTTTCTTTTTGATTATCACTAGGTCGCCTTAGTATTGTGCCATCTGTTTCTAGTCTCGTATAAACGAGTCCACTTGGGGTAAAGCATGCGCATTTCTTTGTACTCATCTTCGGTTGTGGAGTATTTATTTCAGACTGAAAAAAAACAATAACATCATAAAGAACCCAATTTATTATATGTTCTTAAATCTTAGTCGTATTTTGTAAAATATCCGATGATGACAGTTTACCTCGTATTTACATTTATGTCTTCGCCAGCGTCCATTTACAAGTACACATTTCCATTTGCGACCAGCGGAACATGGAGCTCGCAGCTCGGCTTTAGAACATTCTGCTGCTAGTCTAGCTGCTTTCCCACTAGCTATACTCGCTTCAGCTGTTTCTGCATTCATGATTAATTTAAATAAGTGTCTGATTAAACAATTCTCTCTAATTAAGTAATTCCGTTTTCCTCACGATGTTTTCCTCTACCGCCGAGCACGTGATAAAGCAGCACTTAAGATTGAATTTAACAATTTTACTACCGCAGGAGCGAGCGATCGAACCTTAGTCATGCTTACTATGAACTTTATGAAAGTAATTAAAAATATAAGTTTGTTTCTATTTACAAACCGAATTTCTATACCGTTTCTTACCTATCGTTTTTTTTAAATAAATATTTATTTACTTTATATTCAGGTAAAAGATAACCATTTAGTGTGTAATTAGCATGTAAACCGGCAGATCAAAATATACTGGTATGTGCATAAACATGCTCCTGTCGCTACATGAGTAATAAATAAGGAGGTAAAAGTCACATACGGTCAAAAAGCTTGGAGCCAGCCGGAGAGAGAAAGTCGAGTTGGTTAGTAATGCTGGCTTCTTCTGCATCGAGTGCCTTTTCAAGATTTGCCTCCAATATTGGGTTATGACTCTCGTTAGTCAGTAAAGGTTCTGATAATTTCTTTAAAGTACCCCCAGAATCCGCGCTTTCCTGCAACATAAAATTATAGTAACTTTAAAAACTCATTTAATATTTTCTTTTTGATCAATTCTAAAGATTCTAACTATTCTTAGTTTATCATGAAGTTCAAGTGTGCAGTCATCATTATATGAACCTACTTCAGCATGGGCAATCCGGAGGATTTGCCGTCATAGCCACGGATGGTCGTCGGTCGCCTGGCACTGGAATCGCTAATAAGTCGATGGGCGATTACAGTGCCAGGCACCTGACACCTTAGAAGCCGTTGTTCGCTATTGGTATATCGAGTTTAGGTTTTCAAACTTCGTTCGAACCCTACGTTTCGAGTGCTTTACAGCACCCATTGTCACGGGGGTTATAAATAGTTCAAAATTAAACGCGATTAAACCTGTAAAATTAGTTAAATCAAAATTATATAAAGTCGAGCATTTTTCAGATTGGCCATCTGGTAAAAGTTATGGATTTTTTCTAGCTTTTCCCTTAATCAATATTTACGACTTCCACCGGATGTGATGGAATGGCAGAATATCAAACGCCACCAAAACACGGCATAGATCTATGTTTATACAATTTACATGCAAGAACCTATTTTTGCGTATATTAATCATTTCGATTCTTACATTATCGTCGTTTCCATCTAGCTCCAAAAAGTCATCATCTTCAGAGTCATCGTCAAAATCTCCACTTTCGGAAGAAACTTCTCTCGGCCGCGCTGTAGTTGCCCTTTCGTTCATTTGACGGCTGTACATTTGTGCGCGCATTCTCTCCTCAGACACGTGTGCCTGAGTTTCACGCCGCCCGGAACTAATATTTTTTTTAAGAAATTTTATTTATTACACTTTTATAAAATCATAATTCTATTTATTATTATAAATTTCAGTGTCGGACGTTGAGACTTAGACACTGCTGATCTTCACCACCCTGGATATTTTAAGTGTAGCATATTTGATATGGTGATTCCGCCATCTGGCAGATATCACGACGTTTATCTATCATTTCTCTTAGTCGACTTTTTGACACATTCACACGGATAGGAAATTCATTCATAACTGCAATAATACGCGTTAATGGAATATCCAAATATTCATTATCTTTGTTTCTGAATCTAATTTCTTATCTTCCATCATCATTCGAAGTGCGAGGAATTTAAGACAGTCTAAACACGCCACGTCCGACGGTTAATATATTTCGTCGCGCCTGCGGATCCCGACCACCTGCAGCAGGAGGCCGCGGAACTCGAACGTAGGGCTGCCATACCACCAGTGGGCGAACCACTGTCTCCAGTGACTCTCGACAAAGTCACTAAGATAGTTTTAAAGCTTAAAAACCGATCCGCGCCTTGCCTCGACGGCATAAACAACAGGGTGATGAAATGTCTCACTACGCCGCTATTGTGTCTGTTAGTTACTATTTTTAACGCGCTCCTCTCCAGCTGCTCCTTCCCGGATGACTGGAAGGAAGCCGACGTTATAGGCATTCCAAAGCCTAACAAGCCTAGGAACATTCCGTCCAATTATCGCCCAATAAGTCTCCTCAACTCGATGGCTAAGATTTATGAGCGAATTATACTCAGTCGATTCTTACTAATAACATTCTTCCCGACGAGCAGTTCGGCTTTCGCCCCGAACACTCGCGTACTTATCAAGTGCACCGCTTAACGGAGCACATTTTAGATAATTTAAACGATCGCCCTGAGCCTGTAGGCACAGGGGCCTTAATTTTCGATGTCGCAAAGGCATTTGACAAAGTCTGGCACGACGGCTTGTATGACAATAAAGTGCCGGACAGACTCGTGAACATCATACGAGCCTTCTTTTTGAACCGCCTATTTCGATTCCGGGTAGAGGGAACGCGCTCTTCAAGCCGCTTTCTCCGAGCGGGTGTCCCTCAGGGCTCCTGCCTCTCCCCACACCTTTTCTCACTATATACTAGCGATATTCCTAGAGACCCGAAAGTCAATCTTGCGCTTTTCGCAGATGACACGGCCCTGTACTATTCCGACAAGCACAAGGGCCGCATACCGATTCATCTCCAAGCCGCATCCGATCACCTAGGCGAATGGTTCCGGAAATGGAGAATAGAGGTAAACCCCGAGAAAAGCGTAGCGATTTACTTCTCGAGGGACACACCAAAGTCCGCTAGACGAATTCACGCAATCGGCAACAATCAACTAGGCACGATCACCTTGTTCGGACCCTCTATTCCCTGGGAAAAGAACGTCAAATACCTCGGAGTCAGTTTAGACGAAGCGATGTCGTTCGCTGCACACATAAAAAACGTTCGAAATAAAGCGGCTTTTATCTCAAGCCGACTATATCCATTAACTTGCTCTTCAAGCAAAATGTGCTTAAGACACAAACTTCGCCTCTATAAGACTTGCATAAGACCCGTAATGGCCCATGCTGGCGTCGCTTTCGCTCACGCGACGGGCAATCATTTAAAGAAGTTACAGAGCTTTCAAAATCGATCCTTGCGAACTGCCTCCGGAGCCGGTTGGTATCAACGCAACGTAGACCTTCACACTGTGAAATGTCCTTAATCTCTGAACACTTCAGAGCATTATCACGGCGGTTTTTCGAAAAAGCCGCGGTTCATCCAAACCCCCTGCTGGTTAAAGCAGCAAATTACCGATCAGATAGAAACGCTACCCGCGAAACGTGCTAGACGACACGGACGTCTCAGCACTCGCTGACTGATACGGTCAGTCACGATCCAGGCTACACTGTACACATAGTTAATAGCTTTAATGTCACACGCACCACGACTCGCGACCGCCGTAGAAAGCACCGCGCAGCAGTCGACAATCACACCGCGTACACACGATTTACCCGTGTTTCAGGGCGGTTCTCATCGCCCAGAGTTACCGACACACAAGTCGACAGTCCAAGGGAGGCTGCGGCTCCCTCGGCCGGTCATTAGACGACTTAAAATCATTTGAGATATTCGAAATCGCTCAAGCACGCAGCGAATGCGACAGTCCGAATTTCGAGGTTTTTGTAGGAGTTTATTTAAGTATTTATGTTTGGGTCAAAAAAAACCTGGCACGCGGGCCCCTGGCCCGTGAGCACAGTATCCGATGAAGCTGTAAAAGCCAAAAAGGCTAACAGCAATTACATCACCGAAATTATATAATATATTTCATACTTTTATAAATACACAGTTTTCATGTAGCAATAATCCTTGAAAATAAAGACCGCAAATGCTTGTATTTTCTGTAAATTCTTTTGCGTTTTCCTAATCAGGTGTATAATAAAGTAGCAGCCTATAAATGTCCCAGTGCTGATCACAGGCTTCCCCTAATTTCTGAGGTGGTTTAGGAGCTGGAAAGAGTCCGCCTGACTGCCCCAATGTGAAATTCATCTCGAAATATTTATTATTTCTCAGACATGCAGGTTTTTTTTATTGGATAAAGTGATGAAACGAGCAAAACGGTCACCTGATCGTAAGTACAACGTCTGCCCAAAACAAATGCTGTGTCACCAAGAAAATTGAAATTAAAAATTTTATTGGTAAATCAGGACTTAAAATTAACAATTTCAGTGGTGCTGGCACCGCGAACGAACCAAGGTCACTCGCGTACTATGAAATTTAAAGCGAGCGCCAAGCCCCTGAGCTACCACGGCTCAAATTATACGACGGCTGATAATCAGGTGTTTAGTAAAATTAAATAATTTCTTACATTCTTCTTCCCTCATAGATTGCAATAAAACACGGCACTGGGTTACCTTTATCTGTCGGAAACCCACAAAACCGTGAAGGTCGTCGCTCCATCTAGTGGGAGATTACCCAACACTGCGTTTGTTAGTATGAGGCTGCTACTCGAGAATCATTCTGCCCCAACGGTTATCGGTTCTACAAGCTATATGACCGGCCCATTTCTACTTCTGCTTGATAATCCTTTAGAATTTTTTTGACAAACTTGCCCCGGTACTTGTAGCGTCGATATTTTGAGATGGGACGTGGGATAGGATAGTTCGCAGTGATTCTAATGGTAATTCATTTCGCGAAATAAACCATAACCAGCTTTATTAACTGTTAAGCAGATGCCGATAGGTGGCCGGCAGGGTAAGTAGAATAGCACCTACCGTAAGAGGCGATTATGGTACTGTATAGACAACCTTTATTCGTGCAGAATAACACCATAATATGCAATGCTATCACCGTACTGCTCTTGGGAACGTGGGGAGTAAGATTTTTTTTACTCGTACCAAAATGGCGGCGACCTGGTTTGCGACCCGTCACGTCTCGTTTCCCGCGAGAGCGATATGTGGGCTACGTTAGTTGCCTCTGCCTACCCCTTATATGGGAAAAAAGGCGTGACTGTATATATGTTAATTAGTTGCGGTTTAAAAAACTCCTGCAGTCTGGTTGGCGTCTAAATTCGATCAGAATTTACTCGCTTTGTGTAAAAAGAATTTCTTTTTACACAAAGCGAGTAAATTCTGATCGAATTTAGTATAACAATGTCGTCTACGAGTCCATGGCACAGGGGTGACACGGCACATGCTGGTACAGCATGCTGAATTGTGGGTTTGAACCTCAGCCGAAGCCAATATTAGGGTAACACAGATACAACATACAAATTTACAAGTCTACATATGTTGTGATTGTCACGTGTCTCTGGCACTGAATCTGACTCTCCGGTTATCACGAATTAGGGAAGGATGATGAAAATTGAGTGCCCAGGTGCTTGCGTTGATACTTACGGTACAATAGTATATCCAGATCAGTTACTGACAGACTACTTTCGTCGATTAACCGGAACACGTCCTCGTGGACAGAATCGGCCAGTGGTAACACTTATAATGAACCCGACATTATCAGGATCAATTAGGGTTATTAGGATTTTATTTAGGAGACAGCCGAAAATAATCTATACTTAGTAAAACAACGGTTTTTTTCGTATAAAGTGACGAGACGAACAAAACGTTCACCCGATGGTAAGTGCCACATCTGCCAGTTTTATATGCCCAGTGATTACGCTAGCTCTGAGTACCGTTCAGACCGAAACATAGTAATATTTGCCTACGACTTCTTCACGACAGAACAACTGCGCCTGGGGTTGTACTTACCCAGACGGATTCCTGCATGGATATCACTTGGCCCTGCATGTGATAGAGTTCGATAGTATCCAATAAAATTTCTTACAGACAAGATCAGCCATCATTGCTTATATCATGTTTGAAATGAGACAAGTTTCAAAACTGATACCTGCTGGTTCCAAATTGCTTTTTAAAAGCAGAGAGGAATACGTTGTTTAGTACAGACCTCTCAACAAGAAATGTATCAGGCCAATGTGCCGCAGCCTGTCGCCTCCGTCGCGGTTGCAGCAGCGGCAACAACGAGCGTCCGTCCATGTGAGATGGCGGCACGACTCCGCCCATGTCCAAGAACGTTGGCGCCAAGTCAATGTTCAGGATTATGTCGTCCACACTAAGAGATTCGTAAAGATATAAAACAATAGAAAATAATAGAATATTTTTTATTCAATAAAGATTATTAACATAATACTCATTGAACGTCATTTTTTTAACTACACTGGTTCGTAAAAAAATGCTACTCTTAGGAAGTACCAGCAGAAACCCAGCGGGTAATATTAGTCAAGTTCCTACTTTTTTTTAGGAATAAGCTGCAGAGCTAAGTCTACTTGCTAGTTTAGATAAAATATGGGGGAGGAGGGCATTGAAGTTTCGCGTCAAGAGTTATTCCAATTTACAAGCACATTTAAATCTATGTCTGTGATAGGTGTTGTGAATTTTAAACCTTTTGTTTTATTGCCGTTTAAAAAAAATGATAACGTTAAACCAATATACTACTTGTAAAATATCATTATTCACCTCGTCATATAATAACATAAAATGAGTTATTATATTTTGATTCCAAATTACAATTAACTATTAACGAGATCTCAACTACTTCCGCCATATTTACGAAGGTAAATTTGTCGAATCCGCGTTCTCACTTTGCATGTATTCCGTACAAAAGTTTGTTTCTGATGCTGTATTCAATTATATTTTGTGATATTGTTAAATTATTATTCTTGAATTATGTTCACAAACTTGTTAATATATATTAATTACATATGTGAATTACGTCTATTATTATAATTAATTACGTGGTAATTTGGTAGTAATTAAACGTAACGTCTGCCAAAGATTAAATTGGAAAGAAGAACGTCATGATCATCGATGAAATACAAAAGTTAAATATACGAACGCATTTATATAAAGCATACTTACACTGTGCCAGGCTCTACACCAGGACCACGAACGAGGAAGGGGACTCTGATGTCGAATTCGAACGGAAAGCTCTTTCCTTTCACGAGACCGAATTGCCCCAGATGATAGCCGTGATCTGACGTATACACCAAGTATGTGTTATCTAATTCTCCGAGCGCCTTTAACTCTTGATACACTCTTTCCACCGCCTAAAAACACACAGTTTATTTAGAACAAGAACGTTTACTATCACGTCTGTAAATAAATTAAAATTGATCTGTAATAAATTAAATTGAGATTGAGATCTGTGATAAATTAAAATTGATTCTCATACTTCCTAATTAAAATGTTAACGATGAAAATATTTTTTAAAACGCAACACACGAAGGTTAACATAGAGCTAAACCATACGCTCAGAGTCATTCAATAAGTTATAGAAAAGGCTGAAGTATACTAACTTTGGGGTTACCTACAGAACTGAAGTTACCGACATAGGGTAAGCACTTTGATGAACTTTTTATTGGATAAGCTAAATTAAATAAATCTGCATTTTTACTTCATTTCTTTAAAATTTTAGAACTTTAGGAGTTATGTGTGAGGATTTGGATTGCGGATAGTTTCGATTGCAAGAATTTAAGTTCTTTTCTAAATGGTGCCGCAAAAAGATAGTACGAAACTAGATACGCTTTTTGAGGAACATTATTGGCTGCATATCGAAAGACTTATCATGTAAGTTGACAACAGATAGTTTACGTTATTTTGAATAATATTAATTTTATTTTGTTTTTAGGTTATCAGTTGTATTACCATATCCACACTTTGCAAAGTTTGTAGTCGTTTTGTCATAAGAAGGTCTGTGAATTGCCTGTGAATGGGCTTCATTTTCTCTGTAACGCGTAAGATCCACTGCTTATCAGGATTTGGTGCCATATCGTACGTTGGAGTACTGAAACAAATATTTCAATAATGGTTTAAATTATTTCAGACGGCGGGCCAATACTCTTATAATGATAACTCCTACTATAATGATAATAAAGAAAACAAATGAAAGTATAAAGGACACAACTCCCTTTAACCATTGATATTTGTTTAATACACTTACGTTGACATACAGACATACGTTGAACCAAACTTGCTAAAATTTGCTAAGCAAGATCGCCAAGTTGTTTTCCAGTCGTATACTGGAAAACAACTTGGCGGGCAAATTCAAATACGTCGACGAGCAACTTTGTGCTACACGCTTAAACGCTGCTGCCGTCATCAATCTGTAGGTATATTTTGGATCTGGCAACTCCTGCGATAGTGATTTCGTTAATTTACCAAACTTTTTTCTAAAAGAAACAGAGTCGCGCTTTATTCATAACAATATATTTGTAACAAAGTGGCCAGACGAGATTAAATCGTTCACGTGATGATGACTGCAATGTCTGCCTATAACAGTTTTGGTGTCACCCAGAAAATTCAATTGCAAAGTTTCGTGTGGCACCGCAGTGTGCTCGTCTTCTGTGACATCAGTTTTTCAGTCTCATAATTACAATATCGTTGTAACAACCCGTGCCTTTCAATCCGAAACTCGGCAATGTTTGCACATTACAGAATGGACACTGCGGTGGTACCCACCTAGACGGATTTCTGCATGGAAGTCATACCACCGGTACCTATCGTAGAGTCCTCATAAAGGGACCTACTGATATTATTCAAAAGATATTTTTTTTATTATTTACGCGAATACTACACATTTAAATGAAACTATTTTTTACGGATTTATCGCGTTTAATTCTGAACTATTTCTAACCCGACGTTTCGAGTGCTTTAAAACACCCATGGTCACGGGAGGACTGAGGTGACATCTGTCACTCTGTAACTATGACATCAGGACATCTGTCCTGATGTCATAGTTAATCCGGGGTACTTCCAGATTTTAATTATTATTTTTGGTCCGATCTACGCAGAATGAGCTTACTGCACACTATCTGTGTCTTGAAGTATTGTAGTGGTGATCCTTGCAAAATGGATTTGTGGCCTATAAAATCTGATGTAATGGTTGGGATGATCTAGAACATGGTCACAGACTGCAGACTTCCTAGAGCGTCGGTTATAAATAGTTACTAATTAAACGCGATAAAATCCGTAAAATTGGTCTTTATTAAATGTGTAATATCCGCGTAGATATTTATTTATAATTAAACAAATTTTGATTGCAACGAACTCTTAAAAAGGTGTAACTAATTGCTTTTACGGCCATGATGCGCTTTTTATAGCCAGTTTTACGTTTTAAGTTGAATTTTAAATATGTATACATTATATTTTTTATCTCATTTCTCGTTTGTCGGCAAGGACCCCCAGGACAGGTTTGACGGCGACCACACAGTATGCCGATGGTTGAATATTAAAAAGACGCGACGCCGGGTCCAATGTTCGACTCCGGTTATCGGCGCCAGCTTGTCGCAAACGAAGGCTCACGGAATAAATACATGCAAATGTTAAAACAAAACATGTACAAACTTGAGACCGAATCATTTCACTTTTGAAAAAATGTATAGAAAATAATATTATCTGTGATTATTTTATTTATTATGTAATACTATCAGTTTTTTTGTCACAACATGTGTCAAAAAATTTGTCGGGATCAATGGTCGTTTGTTTTCACCAGAGTCAGACAAAGTTATTGTTTCGTTTCTTGATGCAACCTTCAAGGGTCACACGAAACAAGGCAAGTAACATGCTTTTGCCCGCATTTTTGAAATTCCACACGCTGCGTTTAAAAAACAATCGATACAAATGTGGGTTAGATAGCAACACAGTAACGATTTAACGTTTCGTTTCGCTATAAAGATTGTACCTGTGGAATTTGAAAACATTATTCGTTATTTATTTGATTTATATAATCATTGATATAAACTAATATGCACATCAATGTGCAAAAGCAGGAATTGTTGGTTTTTCGTTTTGGTTGTGTTGTGATGACACCAATGTCTCTGACACCGCATCCTACCCGACCTCCGATCAAGTGCGGGTAACATACCCGAAAATGTTAGGAGTGAGTGCCTCTGTGTTAGCGCGTACACTTGCGGCACTATAGTGTCTTTGCACAGTTGATAGCTTCCGATAGTAATCAAAAGTTGTTGCCGTGGTCAGTAATCGTCCAGAAAGATATCATATTAGCATTTTTGTCTTAAGATCTTTCTAAATTAATAATATATTTTAGTAAAATATGATGTTTATTTTTCCGTTCGTAATAAACTTAACTTTATTATGTGTAAGCGTCATTGTCAACATCGTTATACGAAACATCGTAAATACTCGTAAGGTTTAAAATAGACTTTTGTCGCCAACTCGTTAAATGGCGGTAGTGTTTTTGTTAAATTTGTAATTTCTGTATTTGGAGTTTTGATGTTTAATATTGATAGTGTTAAATTATACTTTTCGTACAGTCCAGCAAATCTTCTGTAAAAGTGAACTACCATTTTACAGTCGATCAAAATTTTGAATTGTTTCTTCTTGTTGATTAGTAGGTACTTATTCTAAAAAATCTATATTTATACGCTAGTTGAAACTGGAAAAAGTTTATGACTGTTTCCATAAATAAATAAAATAGGTTTAAAATTCTGTTTGCTGGGCGGCAAAGAAAACATAAAATAAATTAAGCCATTAAAATATAAAAAAACGATTAGCAATACTTTTTATAAGCTGTGCGCGACAACTTTAACATTTTTTTGTTGCTAACAAGAAATATATAATGTATTTATTTCATTTTATCCAGTCAATTATCTTGTCATTACAAAACGCTTTAATTGCAGATGTCGTGTGCGCATCTAGATCTTATTATTTATTAAGATATGGTCTTACAATTTCTGTAATAAATTACTAATTTCGAAATACGAATAAACTATAAAACTTTAAACATTCATGAAAACTTTATTCAAAATAATTTATTAATAAATATTTTTATGTTATATTATTTTTTTCTTTACTATTTTTTTAAGAAAAAAACTCACTCATTCACTGGTTTAAGGGCACTGTGAACTAGTGTAATCACTGGGCATATAAGACTAAAGAACTGATGTCTCAGTGTGACAGGCGCAGTGTGGTGTCGCACAGAAATGTTTCGGATGACACAACATTTGTTGAAGAAAAGTAAGTTACTTTGCTAAGATCCGCATGCAAAATATAAAAATGGTGTATATTACCTAGTTTTTTGAAGTGCACCACCCGCCCTCCCTCAGTAGCGTGCACAAGCAAACTAACACCGCCACCAGGAACCGCCACCAGGTACCCTCCACCAACCACTACAATACCACCACTAGATAATATACACCACTGAAGTCGAGAACACGACACGTGTTTCGCCCCAAAACGAGGCATTATCAAGCGTAATAGACTCTACGACAGACGGCCGCCGAGTGAGCGGCGCGGTCAAAGAGCTGCCTATTTATACTACAGGTGACGCAAACGGCCCCCACCTACGACATTGCGATTACAATATCGTGATAGCGACCGCTTGCTCACACAATCCACCACCCGAATTACATAAGCAGCCGTTTGCGACCGAATTGATAGCAAACGACTACTTAGAGTATATTTAAACTTTAAGTACTGGATTTAAAGATATTTAAAAGTGGTGAATTCGAGACGTTTGTTTGTTCATTCAGCAGTGCAATGTTATTATTTTATTTTTATTTTTTTTAATTATTTCTAATAACATTGCACTGCTGAATGAACAAACAAACGTCTCGAATTCACCACTTTTAAATATCTTTAAATCCAGTACTTAAAGTTTAAATATACTCTAAGTAGTCGTTTGCTATCAATTCGGTCGCAAACGGCTGCTTATGTAATTCGGGTGGTGGATTGTGTGAGCAAGCGGTCGCTATCACGATATTGTAATCGCAATGTCGTAGGTGGGGGCCGTTTGCGTCACCTGTAGTATAAATAGGCAGCTCTTTGACCGCGCCGCTCACTCGGCGGCCGTCTGTCGTAGAGTCTATTACGCTTGATAATGCCTCGTTTTGGGGCGAAACACGTGTCGTGTTCTCGACTTCAGTGGTGTATATTATCTAGTGGTGGTATTGTAGTGGTTGGTGGAGGGTACCTGGTGGCGGTTCCTGGTGGCGGTGTTAGTTTGCTTGTGCACGCTACTGAGGGAGGGCGGGTGGTGCACTTCAAAAAACTAGGTAATATACACCATTTTTATATTTTGCATGCGGATCTTAGCAAAGTAACTTACTTTTCTTCATTATAATGGATTTCCGCAAAGTAACGCCTGATTCTATTAACTATAACAACATTTGTTAGTAGTAGCAGTGGCTAAGCGATTGATTTCAGCTCTATGGGTCGCAGGTTCGATTTCTGCTCGGGTCCAATATATAAATGGCCTGCAGATGGTTTATCCGGGTCTGGGTGTAAGGTCTAGTGACGGTTTGTGCTTGCGAACATAATTGTGCCTTTCAAAAACTAGATACACGCCATTTTAAATTTTGTATGCGGATCTTTTTAAATTACCTTTGTTCCATTATAAAAAAATGTCATCACATATAAACAAAAACTGGGTAAATAACCCGCTGCGCCAACGTCGATCAAATCATTAACGCATATCCAAGTTTACATTAGCTCCATTCATTTGCATCTGCGAAGCTTTTATCAGCCGACAATTAACCCGCTCTGTCCGGTTGATCAATTTATGCAAGTCTTCGAGTCGCTTTGGTACTAAATGTTAAACGGCACATTACGGGCTCGTTTACAATGCCTGTCTTCCATCGGACTATATACGTTAAGATATTTTTTGTTATTTACATTCTGTTATGGTCCTGTTTTAGAACGTATCCAATCAATTTCTTCCAGCGGACATTGTAAAAAATTATTCTATAGATCTGTATATAATATTTTACTAGCTGTGCCCTTTGGTTTCACCCGCATAAAAAAGGCAACTTCATAATTGCTCCGTGTTCGATGCGATGACTTCGGCCCTTCTCTTTAATGTTTCAGCGTGCAAATACTTAAGCCGTAAGCATTACGTTTCATAGCCTAGAACATTCCTGAATAAACAGGCTATTAAAGTAAAAAAAGATTAGTTTATTATAGTAGTATGGTTATGACCATATAATTGGCCGGCGTCAGCCCACTGTTGTCGTAGGCCTCTCCCTAAAATCGTCACTTAATATTATAGTACTTATTCAATTCAACCTAACAGATATAAAGTCAGAAGATAACTAATAATTATCTGATGTCCTCATGGCCGAGCTGATGAAAGGTTATATAAAAATATATCGAGGTATAGTGTCCTCTTGGCCGACTGTTCACCGCGGCGCAACTTCCGAGTACTATCGGAAGCTGTCAGTTGCGCAGGAGATATTATGGTGTTACAAGTTACATACACAGAGGCACTCACTCGTCCTAACATGCTTGCGCCGATTGTAACGCTCGTGCGATAATATCAGAGGTAGGCTAGGATGCAGTGTCAGAGACAATCATAACAACCGCAAACCAAAAATTAGGGTTTTTGCACGAATGTTGGCCCCGGCTGAGATCTGAACCATGGAGTCGTAGTGCACTTGACTAGCTAACGTCTGGTTAGATGGATTGACTAAGCAATTGGCTTCTGCTTCACGAGTGTCGGGTTCGATTCCCGTACGGCACAAACATTTGTTGCGTACAGATAGTTGTTCCAGGTTTGGATGTTTATGCATGTGAAAGTTATGTCTCTGAGAGAACAGACATAGAAAGTAATAATCCTAGAGCGCAAAATGTTATTTTTAAATAAATAAATAAATCTAGTGGGAATTAGGGGTACTAACCCTGACATTAAAGAAGAAATGTCTGGTTTTACATAAATAAAAAAAATCACTAAATAAAGAAATAAACTGGACGTGTTGTGGCGACTTAGAGAATGTACCATCCCATCTCATCCCGTGGGTGTGAAAAGGTCGACAGAGGCAAAGTTAAAACTAGAAGATGGGCAGCATCTTTCTGGAACATCTGAATGTATAAAATGCGGTTGCCAACCCGCCTCCCCCGCGTGGCAACTATGGTAAAATCCCCCCAAAATGCTTCTACAAACTTTTGTGACAATCTATGATGATGTTGAAATAAATAAACGAGACGCAGTAGCATTCAGTCGAGTTAACAGCTAAACACCAGCTGTAGCACGGCATTATCATCATTTCAGCCTATCACTAGTCCACTTCTGAAAATAGCGACAAATGTTCGTAGCTTTCATTTTTAGGGAATTTTGCCATAGTTGCCACGCTTGGCAATCCGGTGGGCAACCGGAGTTTATTTATTCAGATCTTTCAAAAAGATGCTGCTGCCCATCTCCTGGTTTTTATTTTCCAGGTTTTTGAGATGGGGTGGTAGGTTCTCTTAAGCCGCTACCACACGGCAATTTCAGAAATACATAACCGATTTTCTTTTGATTGATGAAACTTATTAGTGTTATTTAACTTATATTACGGAATGCAAAGGTCTGCAACATTTCACCATTTTACGATAGAGACCAAAAATAATACGTAGAAGCAAAAGCTATTATCGGTGAAGTGGAAACCTCTCGCACAAACCGCCTATATTAAGAGTACATCTATGCAAGAAAAGACATTATTGAAAAAGCAGGGTTTTAATATAATTAAGCAACATTTAATTCTGTATAATCCGTCACAAATCTTTGACAAACCTAACGCTAACCTAAAATAACATTTTTTTAATAATTATATTACGTATTAAAAATGAAAAACTGGAAATTAAACTTCACGTCCTCTAAATTTTAAAACAAAAACTCTAATTGCTGCGGCATTTATGCGAGCTGGCGGCCATCTTACTTCTCTTTAAATATTTAAGGAGTTGACCGGGCTTTTGGAGACCTTCAACAAGTAACAAAAACTGAAAACTCCTTACGTGATATTTTGACAGCACGATCTAAAGAAATTTCTAAATTGTTAGGTCAATTGCCAGGTCTTTCACATACAAACTCTGAAATAAATAATTTGTACAGCATTTTTTTATATCGGCTCAGATATGGACATAAATATATATGTAATAAATTTTTTGATAGGTTGCGGTTGTGAAGATCTTCAAACTTTTTTATTAGAAACATAATTATTTAAAACTAATAAATTATACGGTAATTAAATACTAATAATATTATAAAAAGTACATAAAAGGAAAGACTTGGTTAATAATTTGATAATAGTTTTTCGATTTAGATAAACGACACAATGACAAGATAAATCAAGTGTGGGGTACACGCGTTTCTAAATCCACAGCAAAGCAAATTTCACTTGCATAAAACCCCAAACCTAGGACAACTATCCGTTCGGGAATCAAATAAATCGGAAGCTAATCGCTCAGCTACTACGCTAACAGAGCCGTCTAGAATATCATTTACTTTAAATAATAAGATGAGATACGTCAAGCAGTCCTTAGATATATTAATGTACCTTACCATTAAGGATTAACAATAGTTTGGATTGAAATACATGACATTTTATTATATAATTATAATTCGGAGAAGGAAAGTTTGTTTATCTTCCAATTAATGTAACAACGTAGACGTACGAGGGGTGATCCAAAAGTAATGATAATCAATAATAAACACAATGAATAAAATAAATAAATAAATTTATTTCTCAACATAGTCTCCTAGCAAGTCTATACATTTAGTCCATCTCTTTTCTAATCCTAAAATTCCCTTAGAAAAAAAATCTTTATCTTGACTCTCAAAAAAGTCCTCAACCGCGGCCATCACGTCGCTATCATCGTCAAATTTCTTGCCTCGGAGGTGTTCCTTGAGTCGTGGAAAGAGATAGAAGTCGCTGGGGGCTAGATCTGGTGAATAGGGGGGGTGTTCCACCAGCTCAAAGCCCGCTTCCTGAATGGCAGCCATGGCAATTGCAGCTTTGTGAACCGGTGCGTTGTCTTGATGGAACAGCACTCCAGCCCGCAGTTTGCCTCGCCTTTTCTCCTTAATAGCCTCCCGCAATCTTCTTATTTGTTCTGCATAGTAGGAGCCTGTAATAGTGGCCCCCTTTTCCAAGTAGTCCACCATGATTATTCCTTCAGCGTCCCAAAAAACAGACGCCATAACCTTCCCTGCTGAGCTTGACACTTTGAATTTCTTCGGCGTCGGTTCATCGGATCGTTTCCATGTCATCGATTGTTGTTTTGTTTCAGGATCAAAATGGTGGATCCAGGTCTCGTCCATGGTCACAAAACGTGACAAAAAATTATCCTTGTCTGCCTGGAACTTTTCGAGATTTGCTCTTGACATGTCGACTCGTTTCTTCTTTTGCTCGTCGTTTAACATTTTCGGTACCCAACGCGCGGAGACCTTTCTCATATGCAATTCGTTCGCAAGGATTCTTTGAATGCTGCCATATGAGATCCCTGTGACCTCAGCTACATGCCTGATAGTCACTCTTCGATCTTCCAATACAACTTCTTCAACTTTTTTCACATTTTCTTCAGTGAGGGACGTCGATGGGCGTCCTTCGCGGTGTTCGTCTTCCGTCGATGTTCTTCCCAACTTAAACTCCTTAGCCCAGCGTGCAACTGTGGAATATGGAGGAGAAGAGTCCCCTAATGTTTCCACCAAGTCGCTGTGTATGTCTTTGGTAGACATTTTTTTCAAGCAGAGGTATTTAATGACAGCTCTGATTTCGTGTTTTTCCATTTTGATGTTCACTCCTTGACAGTCCGTATTCAAATGAATGTAGCTCCCGGGAATCGTGGCCTATTTATATGATTTTTTTTCCCTGAACTAGTGGTTAACTGAGTAAGTGACTGAAATTTTTTTGTATTTTTGTGTGCACTAGAAATAACTGATTATCATTACTTTTGGATCACCCCTCGTATGTTAATTACACTGTCAGATTTTAGTGGCAACGTACTCGTACTAAGCGATTGTTCCCGTACACACCTGATACCTACTGCCTCGTTTTAAAGCACAATTCGTGTCGTATTTTCACTTTAAAAATAAACGACAGGTGACCGCGTGGCTCAGTAGCTCAAATCTCATCCGAAGCCAGATTTACCGGTAGTAGGATTCATGTGCAGGAATCAGTCTAGGTAGGTACCACCGCAGTGAGAGTTATTTAGCCGTCAAGCAGTAGCCTGCAAACATAAAGGTCTGAAAGACTTAAGAACTGATATCTCAGGGTGACGAGCGCAGAGCGCTGTTATACAGAAATGTTTTCGATAACACAGCATTTGTTATGGGCTTTAAAATATAAATATATAGACGGATTCCTGCATAGGCCAGGAGGAAGCCATGCCCATCGAATGGAGCAGGCACGAACGTAAATCATTTTCTCGAAGCAACTACATAGGTTCACGTTTAAATGTTATATATCGTTTCTATCGTATTCATTACATATGGTACTTGGGGCGGGACTTTTGATATTGTGTTTAGGTGATGAATTTTAGTGCAGTTTTTTGCCGCAGCTTGAGTGTGCATACTGTTGCAAAATAACCTATGGTGCTCACGTTAGCATCTTAACAAAAACCCGTTACTATTTACTATATGGAATACATTTTTAAATGTCATACCTGAATTAATTAATTGTACATTTATGTTACAAATAAAACTACTGATAATAATAAAAAATATATAAAAACCAATTAAGACATTAATTATAGCGTAAGGTTATTTAATTTGGAGGAGATAAATAAATGTAAAGTAACAAATATTAGGTATATTGTAATAAAAACGAGAGGTGTCATGAGACACTCAGTTGGAACAAAATAAAAATAAATCTACAACGTATGAGAGTAATTAAATGAAAAATCGGAATGACGATAAAATTGTGATTATTTAAAAAATTAATAAAATAAACTTTTGAAAACACACAAACATTTGTAACTGCATTGCGTTATATGCATGGCTGTGAAGTACTATAGCAAAAGTGTTGTGACGATCGAAGCCTCATTTTTCTACCTTTTCAACCTAGCTAGTGTCTGAAGTGTAACGTGCGATAAGGAACTTCGTTCCAAAAAACTAACGTATGGTATATATTTATGTCGTTAATCAAAAAATATTAGTATTTGTACAGAACCAATTTTAAAAAAACATATAAAGAGCGACCTTGTTTTTTTGCAACACGAAACCTCGTGTACCTAAGTACGCTCGCAGTCAACGTTACCCGTACAATAATTTTACCTCAATGTGTTACGTAGGTTGATTTATGATTCATAACAATATTCAGACTTGACCCTTTCACTCTGAAATTGACAGCACCCGCCACTGATCGTTTAAATCACGGCGGTGGTCACGGGGAGTTTCCCCAATCCTTAGTGGGTATTACTAATGTATAGGTGATAGTAATTTAATAATAGAAAACCCGCGATAGAATTTTAGAAATGTTTTTATACTCCATTGACTGGAATTTGTTATATCGATTTGAGAATTCCGAAACGTTTTTGTCTTATTTTTTGATATTGTATCAAAGTGTTTAATATGTGCATGCCTAGGAAGCAATGTAAAGTAAAAAAAGATAAAGCGAAGTACCTACCCTGATTGGTATGCGGCTGATTTAATGTTAGATCATCATCATCATCATTTAAGCCTATTACTAGTCCACTGCTGAACATAGGCCTCCCCTATAGATTGTCACCAAAATTTGTAGTTCTTATTTTGGGGGGAGACTTTGCCATAGTTGTCACGGGTTTTTATTTTCTCTCTCTTGACTTTACGACACCCACGGGATGAGACGAGGTAGTAGATTCTCTAACCGCAACCACACGGAGATAATGTAAGAAAGTAAGCATAAATTGAAATATCATAGATTACATAAAAAACGAAAACTCAAACTGATTTCAAAACTTTGTCCCACTATCGCGTGTAAAAAGAAAATTGTTTCTGCTTATGATCTATAGGAGAGTTCTGTAGCTTATCAGCGTAATCGTAAAATTTTTTGGAAGCGTGCGTCATATTTTAACAATATGAATAGTGTGTAATTTATTCGATATTCTTTTATTATTGAAATTATATAATTAAATATTTTTTTACATGAGGAGATACAGCCTGGCAGCAATCGCCTCAATCCCAAAGGTGTTTATTATCCATGTATTATTTTAAATTATAACCCTTTAATAAAGTCTTTGTACAATACACTTTTTCCCATAGGTGAAGGAAGACCTTGTTCGCTTTCTGGGATTTTGTTGTAAAAACGTATACTCTGCCCCATGAATAAGCTACTGACTCTATTGAGTCGAGTAACCGGCATTACAAGCTTGTTTTCATCCCTGGTATTTACATTATTTACATTACTTTTTTTACTAAAGCTATTTATATTCCTGTGTACGTACATAGTATTTTCATATATCGAGAGGCCAATATAAGAGGTTAATATATTTACTTATTTTAATTTATCTTTAAGAGATACTACTAGAACATCCACATTAATAGTATAAATTCGACAGTAACTCCCCCTGTCCCTGCGTCTGTTTGTTACTTTTTCACGGCGGAGCCGTTAAACCGATCTTGACGAAATTCGGCAGAGACGGACATATAATACTTTTTATTTCGGAAAATCACAGAGTTCCCATGGTATGTTTAAAAAACCCGAATCTACACAGACGTACTCGCGGGCTTTATCTTGTAGGGTATAAATAGCTCCTATTGCCCTCTTTTGCAATACAAAATTCTATAACGTTCGCAGAGAAAAGTAGGTACCATACGGCATTAAGCTGTGGAAATAAGTAGAATAAACTACTTAATCTGGTTGTCTCAACATTGGTTCGTTTTTTTGTCTATACTATATCATATATTAATAATATATTTATTATATCTTTATATATCATTACTTCGCATGCTCACCGTTAGGACTAACTTGCTTCAGATCGCCCTGCCCCTGTCCACGCGAGGTTCGCTACGTAAATGTTATCTCTCAGGATATTGATATTTTTTCTTGAAGTTAGTCGAAATTCTCTGTAGCACCATGAGCTGATTTTTAATAACATATTTGTATTAATTCTTATATTTAAGTTCTAAGTTTTTTCGATCCTGTGTTGTTTATACCACCATTTACTTTTAAAACTGTAATTTATTGTAATAAAAGCATAAATAAACTTTATAATATTGTAATTTCAGCTATCACTATTAAAAAATACTATCAATAGTGTAATCCCAAACAACATAATATCTACAGAACCAACACAATTAACTTGCCGTGCACGATTTTATACCGAGTACTACGGGATTTAAAACATTTGCAGACCTATTTCGCAGTAAAAACTTGGTTAGTGCCAGGGCTACTGTCTATCATCGTCATCATTACATACCTATCATAAGTCCACTGCTGAACATCGGTCTCTCAGAGGGGCCATCATCAAAACAAGAAGAACATAAGAAGGAACAGAAAGAGCCAGCAATACATTCATCTAATGGTAATTGCAATGTCTGCCCATAAATAATGATGTGTTACCAAAAAAATCCTGTGTGACACCACACTGCGCCCGTCATCCTGAGACATTAGCTATTAAGACTCATGCCCAGTACCCTTCAAAACGAAACACAGTAATGTTTGCACACTACTGCTTCACGGCAGAATATTATACTTTGAACGTTTCTTGGTTTATTTAACCGATAGGTGTCCGGCAGAGTAGAATAGGGTGTCGTAAGAAGCGACTAAGGTAATTGTACGGACAGCCTTTATGCGTGCAGAATAACATCATAATATGCAATGCTGTCACTATACTGCTCGTGGGAACGCAATGGATAGTAAGAAGTTTTTGACCAAAATGGCGGCGACGTAGTTCAACACCCGTCACGTCTCGTTTCCCGCGAGGGCTAAAAATGGGCTACGTGAGTGGCCTTTGCCTACCCCTGACATGGGAAAAGACGTGACTGTATGTATGATGTTGATTTATTCATAGTGCACGTACAATGCACTCACAAACAAAATTTTCATTCAACATCAGATCAGTGAAGCGTATGACTGAGATACCGGTAGTGTGATATTACTTTTGCGATGGAATTAGCATAACACTGGATTGGTTTGTGAACGCGAGCGTATTTCGAGATTGGGAATTTAATATTCTATTTGGCTTGACAATGCCGTCCGTCGGAGTACAATCTCATTCGAATTCGCCAGCTGCAGATGCTTTCGACAGCAATTGTCTTCACTTGCAGATGTGATCCGACTGCAGCTTCATATATCTTTTCCCAGAATTTTATTAAAGTTATACTTTAAAGAGAAAATAGTAAACTAAGGACAGCCCGAAAAAACCTATTGCATGGTACAGACCTCCTTTAATTAATGAGAACGTAATGAGGCGTAATAAACGTAATTAATAATTCTAGCCTCTAACACTCTCAGCCTTTAATTATCAATTACCTATTTGTTCCAATTATAACATTAATTAAAAATATAATTATATATTTGGAAATTAATATTGATTATTATTCTGTGTGGTCATTACTTATTTGTATGATCAGTAATAGGCGTTATACTTCGGACAATGTATTATATTTTATCTTTCTGGGTACCAATTAATCTGACAAAATTTTATTGGTAACATTTTTATTGCTGGTAGATTTCGTATGCAGTAATCCGTCTAGGTAGGAACTATGTAGTATGTAAACATTATTGTGTTTTGGTCTGAAGTGCACTGAAAGCTAGTGTAATTACTAGACATAGGAGACTTAAGAACTGATGTTTAGGATGACGAGCGTAGTGCGATGCAATTGTACTTACCATCTGGAGACCGATTATTTGGTCTCGTCACTTTTTTCCATAAAAAAAATCATTTTAGGGCATAGTGATGGCGCCGTAGAGAATATTTCATATCATTTCCTCTTGTGAGTATCGTAAAAGTCGACTAAAGGGAAAATCTAATCTATGTAAGTTACGTCAATCGTAAATTAACTTATATTACGGTAAGCAGCTTCTTAAGTGCGAAATGTCAAAGTTAAAAACAGCCTATAAATTTCCCACCGCTAAGCACAGGCCTCATTTCTGAGAGGATTTTGATACCGAGAAGAGTTCGCCACGCTGCTCTGATGCAGGTTGGCAGACTTCACATGCCTTCGAAATGCAGGTTTCCTCACGTTGTTTTCTTTCACCGCCGAGTACGTGGTAAATCAGCACTTGCAATTAACAATTTTAGAGGTGCCAAAATCGATTATCGGACATAGGTCACTTCACCAACACACAAATTTAGAGCGAGCGCCTAGCCCCTTAGCTACCACGGCTCTTGTGCGAAATGTTCTATATACTATGTAAACTGCGACCGCCAATCCTCCTGACAAGGACGTTGATAACGGAATATCCTCAAACTTAGCCGTGAACTTTTACTTTTGGACCTTGTATACAAACGGTGATGAAAGTTGAAGAAGCGGAAGATGTGTCAGGATAGTAGCAAGTGGAAAGATGTGGGCTCTGCCTACCCCAATGGGAAAGGGTCGTGACTGTATGTATGTATTTATTATAGGTTAACGAGAGTTATGTTATACATCATCTGTTTAGATTACAACACTATGCAATGACAATATTCGTTATATCTATCTATATATTAATAAGTAAAGAGAAAACTTTGTACCCCTTTTTAAGCATATTGCGTGCACGGAGAAGTGAGATTGAAAAAGAGGAAGTGTACTAAGCTAAAATTTGTGTTACAAATACATTAAATTCAAAAAATTATGAATTACGCTCGAATTTCGACGATTGGGCGACCACTAGTTGTAAATATGTAATACACTTACTGATGGGTTGTTACATTGAAGAAAAGATGTGAGTACTGCGGCGCGGAGTCCTCGGGCCCATGCGGTGCTGGGAAGGACATCACCAGCAGCACAGGCTTTCGGGAGAAGCGACGTTTGGACGCACGGAGGAACGCGATCGAATCGTTTGCTATTAGATCCGGATAGTAGTCCTGGAATGCAAAGACACATTGTTACATATGAGGCATTAAAATAACAAACAGCCTATAAATATCCCAGTGATGAGCACAGGTCTCCTCCCAAAATTTAGAGCAGACCGGTTTTGGAGCCGGGAGGAATCAGCGGCGCTGCTCCATCGCGGGTTGGCGGACTTCACATATGCTGTTATGTGAAGTTACTTCTGGCATTTTTCGTGAAGGTTATTTCGCTACTGGAAAACTAGAGAAGGGGTGGAAAATTTTTTTACGCCACCACCTCACAGTGTCCTCGTGCATAGTTTTAAGTTTTTAAGTACCAATTACATTAATTGAGGAAGTATATATTTCAGTTTAAAAGATAAGTAAAGTAACAGCCTATGAATGTTCCATTGCATAGCACAAGGCCCACCCCTTCCCCACATTTCTGAAAGGGTTTTGGAGCCGGGAGGTTTCCGCCACGCGTTAATTTCAAATTTTTTACAGTTTGTCAGTTTTATAAGTATAAGTATCATACCCTATGATAGTCGTCTCCATGCTTAATCTTCTTTCCGTTCATGTTGACGCTGTAATTGTAGTATTTGGAATTCATGATAAGGCCACCCCACTCACGCCAACCGGGCGGTATATAGGACCCGTTGTATTTGTTCAAATACTTGCCGAAGTAACCTAATGAAAAAAGATAATTTAAAATTATTTAAGAACATGAATAGATACTAATTAATAAAACATTTTATTGGTGGTAGGATTCATATGCAGGAATCCGTCTAGGTAGATACCACCGCGGGACCAGTTGATCTGCTGTGAAGCAGTAGTGTTTAAACATTATTGTGCTTCGGTCTGAGTGGCACTGAGAGCTAGTATAATTACTGGGCGTATGAGACTTAATAAACTGATGTCTCAGAGTGACACAGAATTGAACATAAAAGTTTTCTGGTGACACAGTATTTGTTATAGGCTGACGTTGCTCTTACCATCAAGTGCACGTTTTGCTCATCCCGTCACTTTCCCTTATAAAAAAACATAACACCAAAAAAATTGTCAAGAGAAATTCGGTTGAAATAAATTACTTATTTTTAACGAATGACGACAAATGTAATTATATACCAGTAAATATAAAAAGGGTGTAGCGAAAAATGCGATGCAAAAAATTTTTGTCTGGAGACAATAGTTCGAAAATTTTAATTTATGCAAATACACGGTGGTTTTTAATTTTTGAAAGACGTGTCTGCCTCAGCCGGCTTCGATGAAGTAGACGAGCAGACGCCGATTGCCGCTAGGGTTGCCAATAGTGTTAGGTATAAAGAATACCTAACCTCAGAAAAACGATCTCTCAGGGTGACGGGCGCAGTGTGGTGCCACACAGAAATGTTCTGAGTGACACAGCATTTCTTATGAGCAGTGGTTGCACTTACCATTAGGTGAACGTTTTTCTCGACTCGTCCATATCTCCAATAAAAAAAAACTCCGATAAAAATACAAGCTCAATTAAATTCAAGCATGATTCCCGATTATTATATGTCGTGTCCACTTTTTTTTAAATGTGTTTAACACACTTGTCGGCCTTGTTGGCACAGTGGCCAAGCGATGGGCTCGGCCGCTATGGGTCACGGATTCAATTTATGTCTGTAAGACGAACCGAAGAAATCCTCTTGTTTTTTGGTTTTTTTTTGCAATCTAATCGAAGAACATAGTACTTGTATTAAAAAATTTAGTGCGTGCGCGCTTAAATTTCTAACGTGTTAGCAGATGTATGTATGTTTATTTTGGTTTATTAACGTTGAATTGTCAGGTATATACTAGAAGATGGCATCCCTACTATATTCGTCTCCTTTGGAATTCCTCCGCGAGTTACGAGCACAATCTTCAGCTGGGGCTCGAACGACCGGAGTAAATTTCGACGTGGTTCAATTAAAACTGTCACATCAAATGCTGCTCTCGCTAATTTTTGTTATAACTTGAATAAAATAGATCATTCATTATTAACGTTCATAATGACAATGTCGATCACAAAATAGTATGCGGTTTGTATACATTCATTTTCATACTGCATATATCAAACACGTAAAAGATAGTCTCTGGTCAATCAGGTGCACAGAGTATTTAAAAATGTGGCCAACAAATAATTCATGAAATCTCAATACTAAACAAACTTAAAAAAAAAGAATTACGATTGAATTTCGACCACAGGGCGATCACTGGTATAAATTAATGTATAATAACTTTTACCACACAGTCAAACTTTTATTTGATTCAAAGACATTATCACCTTATCGTTTGATAATTTTATTACAACCTTGTTGGGTTCGCTGATAGGATTTCATTACTTAGTTTAAATTAAGTAATCCAACAAATTATTACATATCCTCGCGCGTATAATCGTTTATAATGCAGTGTTGAAGGGTTACGACTTACAAGATCGCCTTAGAGCGTTTTCACATTGTCCGTTACGATATTGGTATAGGGTCCCGGATTCCGATATTGTGCCAGTTCTTGAAAATGGTCGTGTGATGAGAAAATATAATAACAGATTTGATATAGGTATCGTCTGCATCTCTTATACATAAACAGTAGGCTACTGGCGACGAGCTGCAGCATTTTATTCAAATGCTAAAATGTATCCTATCTACATAACACACATACAAACATTTAGATAAGCCACGCAAGTCTGAGAGCGTCGGGCGTCTGTTTTATTTTTTAATGATCTAATAACGGAAAATGTAAAACTGAACATGAATGTGGCGGCGGTACGAATTTCTCACATATATTGTGCTCCGTTACAGTATCGGAACCCGAAGCCGGTATCATATCAGCCGATGTGAAAATGCTCTTATGTCTATATCTGTAGAATATGTACGAGTACAAGCCGCGACAATGAAAAAACAAGTACGGAAAATTTTATTTACATCGTATACACATCATCTACGAAATTGGACATTTATTAATATTAACGTGAGATTAAAATAAGTTTTTTATACTTTGGCCGATGTCATTCCAAAACAAAAGCGTAGCTACTCGCTTGATCGGATGTTCTGTTCTGAGAAAGATGTCTCCTACAACCAGTAATCTTTAGATCTTGCATATATACTTGGTATCACTGAAACTTCAATAGCGCGCCAAAAGTATCTTAAGTTCGTCACCAATGTCCAATCTATCTCTGTGCCGAATTTCGTCAATGTCGGTTCACAACGGTAGCGCCGGGAAATGGTAACAAACTGACAGAGGGACGGAGAGAGTTACTTTCGCATTTATAATATATAATATTACCGATAGATGTCCGGCAGAGAAGAATAGCACCCACCTCTTTCCTACCGAGGTGTCTTAAGAGGCGATTAAGGTATTGTATGTACAGGCTTTATTAGTGCAGAATAACATCATAATATGCAATGCTGTCACTATACTACTCGAGGGAACGCAATGGGGAGTAAGATTTTTTTGACTCGTACCAAAACGGCGGCGACGCGGTTCGCCATCCGTCAAGTCCCCTTTCCCGCGAGGACGAAAATTGCGCTACGTGTGTGGCTTCTGCCTACCCATTGAATGGGAAAAGGTATGATTATATAGTTTGTATGTTATATAAATAAAATTTAATATTATTACTTATTAAATTAATAAAAAAAAATTACGTAGAGAGGAAGATTGACGAAGTAGATTCATGAGGCGAGTTCGAATGGGCAAGGGTCGACGTAGGCAAACGTATCGCGATCAGGTTTCTAAGACGTTTCAAGGAAAGGTCATGTCAAAAGTACCCGCAACCGACACGCTAGTATGAAAACGGCGAAGGAGCGGCGTACTCTTTCCGGCACGAGAACCATTATAACAACGGATAAATAAGTCCCGGGTAATAAGATTGTTATATATTTTGAAGTCAAACTTCTTGGGGCGCGATAAAGTTCGAATTTGAGTGCAGCGCATTCGTACCATGTTTCTGTTATTCTTAATTAATATTTATTGATTAATTGTTTATATACCGAGCAGTGATATAAAAAATATCGTGCCTCGGCAATTGCACATCAGAAACACACCACTGCATGGATATTTCTCTTCAGTTCGCTAATATTATTTTACTTTTGATGTGCAATTGCCAAGTCACGATATTTTTTATATTAACAAAGATGTCTTATAATGATGGTCACAAAATATTGGTTATTAATTAGGAAATGTACTTAATTTAAACAAAATGTTTGAACTGGCGATTCCATGACAAAAAAAATTACAGACTTGGCTCTACATGGGATCTCACAAATTTTTACGGTATATAATTTGTGATGCGAGGCTTGGCATATATTTTTTACATTTTAATGGTTTTGATTAGATGAGGAAGAGATTTTAGCATTGCATTGTTTAATTGTTTGCACATGTTTTTTGTAGATAATAAGCAAATTATTTTATAATATATAATAATGACTATAAAAATATGTTGACTGATGATTTGTCATATTCTTACTTAAAAAAAAAACGATGCCCTACACATCTCTCTTGTATCGTAGGTGCATGCATTTTACAGGCAATAATTTCACTTGCACAATACAACCACACCCGAAACCAAATATTTTTAAGTTTCTTTGGACAGATGTTTGTTTCAGTTAGTATTCGAACCCGGGGCCTGGAGCGTAAAAGTCAAGTATTCTTTGTTTCTTCTCATAATCTTGACTTCTCATAATCATCTTACGACTACCCATATATGTATGTCTATAGAATGTTACTAGTACTAGTGTTAGTAGAGTAATGTTACTAGTGTTACTGTCACTAGTACTTATTAAAAATACCCACGCAATTTTTTTAAAGAATTCTATCAATGTTAGAAGCATTAGTAAATATTCCTGTTAACAACTGTTAAAAACTAAGCTAATATAAAAATATAGAAAATGGTTCACGACAATAGACGAATGGGGGGCTCGATCCTGCTTCATTTTCGTGGCGTAGACCGTTAGGTTATTGGCGCTTCAAAACTAAACAATTTACAAATTTACTTTAGTGGCTGATAAAATTATTTGCCATGAACTTTGTAGGAAAAAGAAAGTTTACCAACCGCAATGCAAACCCTTAGTTGCTCTTATTTTGCAGAGATTTTGCAATAGTTGCCACGCTTGGCAGGCGGGTTGGCAACCGCAGCTTATTTTTCATATGTTCCAGGAAGATACTGCTGCCCAACTTCTGGTTTTCATGTTCCCACAGTCGACTTTTATGACACCCGCGGGATGAGATGCGATGGTAGAATCTCTTAAGCCGCCACCACATGGCAAGACTAGGATGCAGTGTCAGAAACCCGGGGAAGAATCACAACATAACCAGACCCGAAAACGAACAATTTGTGTTCCATTGTGGACTAAATACTAACTATATCCCAATTTAAAGATTTCTAGCTCCGCTAGAAGTACGTTTGAATTTTGATGATCGGTGAGTCAGTGACAAAACAGGAGAATTTAACTTGTGATATTTCGTAAACTATCATAGTAACTTCAAACTTGTAATTTGGCAGTATAGATAGGTTCGGTGAGTACTCTAGATGACTGAAATTTCAAACTTCTTACTTTATCCACAACGAAGATACAGGGGGTAAAAAGTGCCGCGAGTTGCTTCGAGAAAATAATGTTACGGCCGTCCTCGCGTCGTTTGTTTGCTCGACTTGGCTGGGGGCACTGCCGTGTCCCCAGATATACATACATACGTGCAATCATGCCTCTCCCAAACCAAACTCCCAATAGCCTTTACCATACGTCCTGAAATTTTATATACTCGACCTGCCAACACTACCACAACCGTAGCCCACTTTTCGGCCCCTCGGGAATGTACGTATATAAGTTTCACATCTGTCACTTGTACTTAGATTTTGAATATATCTGTTACTTGTCTTTACCCTAAAGGATTACAAATACACTCCGTAATTTAAATTACAGTTATTTCTTTTTTTATTTAAACTGAATAAATACGTAGCTGTTTTAAAATAAGCCAAAGAATATTAAAAATAAAAATGTAAGCGCCAGTCAGTTACGTTGAACTTTTCCGCAAGAAATGTGCGAGATATGCAAATGTAAGAAATATACCAGTCTAGGAGCAAACCGACAATTCTGGCCGTAGCATGACTAGTTGAAACCTGAGTGCCCCGCAAGTACCGGCGAAGTTTTGTGAAGTGGCCTGTAGTAAAAAAGGGTGCTCTAAAAAACTGCTTACAAGAAAGAGAGCTTTCAACAAGATGTATTTATATAATTTTAGGCAGTTGGATGTAAAGCAAAAAAAAAGTAGAAAAGTAACTTATAACTTTGTAAAAATATTTAATACAAAACTTTTTTTTTTATTATATAAAGTGACGAAACGAGCAAAACGTTCACCTGATGGTAAGTGCAACGTCCGCCCACAACAAATGCTGTGTCACCCAGAATATTTCTGTGTGACACCACACTGCGCCCGTCACCCTGAGACATCAGTTCTCAAGTCTCAAATGCCCAGTGATTACGCTAGCTCACAGTGCCCTTCAAACCGAAACACAGTAATGCTTGCACACTACTGCTTCACGGCAGAATAACTGGCCCTGGCCACAACTCACCAAACATTTTAAGTATGATTGTTCTTTAATTACCTATAAATGAGAGAATTATTTAACATCTTTATTCAATGGCTAAGTCATAATTTTATTAAAATTGAATTGCGTAAGAAATAGACATTGTCTAACTCAGGATTTTAGTAGTTAAGGTAAGAATCCGTCTAGACTAGACAGATACTTCCGCAGTGCTAGTGATTCTGCCATTAAGAAAGGACACTAGTAGGTAGTGTTATTACTGGGCACATTACATACATACATTTAGTCACGCCTTTTTTCCATATAAGGGGTAGGCCGAGGCCACACACATAGCCCACTTTTCGCCCCCTCGAGAACGAAACCACATCGCCGCACATTTTGGTACGAGTGAAAATAAATCTTACTCCCCATTGCGTTCCCACGAGCAGTCTCGTTAATTTTCTTCATAAAAAAACAGTGAACAGTGAAAAAACTGACAATCGTGCAAATCGTTACCCCATTAGACCTATGCGGATTCCTGCATAGGAAACCTACCACCATCTTAGCCGACTTTTACGATAAGCCACAGTATTAAGATGAGTATGTAGATTCTATTTCTTTAAATATTTTTTTAATTGCAAGTGTGCACGACAGCTGAATATGCGATGAAAATATATTATTTTTCGTACAATATTTGACTAAAATATAGTACGATACTAATAAATTATAGTACTGGTGGTAACTCTAGTTGAAGCAGTAAATACATTTTTTGAAGGACTCATTTTCAAGAATACTGTTTGGTAATATATAATTTTGAGGGTTTTCGTCTCTGCAATGCAATCTGAATTTTTTGAAATCCAATCTGAAAGTAAATATTTATTTTGCAGAGTAGGTTATAAACGAGTTTCAAGGATATCCAGATACGATAACGTTTTCAATAATTAAAAGTTTACTATTCAACCGCATCCAAATTTAAAGCTCTGAATATTAACCTCATTCAATATCAAGAAACGTAATTTATAATATAATCTTATCTGGTAATTGAGTTCTAATTCTGTAATCTCAAAAGTCACTCATTATGAGTGAGCGGGTCCAATTACAAATTGGTAGAAAGTGGTGGGCCAATATCCATGACAAATCGTGATGGAATGTACCTACATAGCTGGCTCATATTACTAAGAATAACGACAAATTATATGTTGCTATTAAAATTTAATAACGTTTCAAATAAATCTTAATGTAGATAGATAAATAAAAACCAATTGCCGCATATATGAAAGACCATCACTCAAGAACAGCTCTACCGATTGGCTGATTTTTTTTTTAAGTGTTCGTAATTGTAAGGACTAGGTTTGTACAAAATAAAATTTTTGGAAAATTCAGTCGGATGGTATTTTTGGATAAAAATCTCAACAATAGTTATAAAATGAACATTATACAGAAGTGTCATCGCTATTTTTCAAATTAATTTACTCGACGGCCTATACAAGTTGTCGCAAAAAAAATTACAGCTATAGAATAATGAAAATATATAATACGACATTTTCTTCGACAGATCAAAAATCGCTTCATCGTCAAAGAAAAAAAATTTGTTGTCTGTAGGAAATAAAAAGAAATCACAGTAGCCTCAATGATAACTGTGATTTAGAAGAGGCAAAACATCGGATTCTTGAATAATCGTTTTTGTTTTAAGGATGTGTCCGAAGACGCGTGTTTTTTATTAATTTATTTCACAAGATACAGTTTTATAACATACCGATCAACTTCTTCGTGCCATTAAATTTGTTTCAGCACTGCACAGTTGCTCTTATAGATAGAATTGTTTACAATCATTAAACTACTAATATACATATATTTTCTACTTAACTTTATAACAATTTGAATTATACATATATTTTCTTTTAATGAAATGGGTAGCTTTTCGTCTCATTGAACATAAATCAATTAAATATGCGTATAATATGTACTGCATCTTATTATTTTATCTAGCTTTTTAGTGAGCGTACACACGGGTTGCATTTTTGTTACTTTGATTAATTATTTGGTTATTATTATTTTTTATTTCAATTTACTTATTTAATTTTAATGAATTGTTAATTCAGCTGGTAATTAATTTAATGTTAACTTAGCCTAGTGTTTGGCTTCCTGTACGGAACGGAACGGTAGTGTTCTTGTGTAGTGTATTGATCTGAAATTACTGATTTTTGAGCCCACGACCATAAAGTAATCAAGATATTGGCGCAAAATGGTGTAGATGATTACCGAAGTAATGCTTAAGGTATTTTTTATGTCATTGTAAGTTATTCGTTGATCTCTTCGCACCAGTTTGTATACACACAATTTGTATTCTTATTATTAAATGTTAAAACTTTAAAGTAATTATTCAAATATGTTTCATTTTAAAATTCGAGTATTTCGATCATAATTTAATTGAAGTCACCTAAGTATTTCAAAAAAGAAGTTTCTAATTCAATGTAATCCTGAGTTTCTTTACTTACATCTTTTTTATTTATTTTTCAGTATTTTAAAACTGCAAACTAATTATAACTGATTTTACAAATTAAATGGGATAGTGCGTTTTGACTGTGAGTAAAACTTATGCCAAACACAAAAAATATTGCTAGCAAACAATTGGAAAATTTAACGAACGACGACGACAGCCTTCCTGAGAATCTCTTAAAAGATTCAACAATGTTTGTTGTACCATTAAGGATAAATTTACTTACTATTTGTAATGTGTCTTACACCCTTTTTAGAACTAAACTACGATTAGGTATTTATTGCAGCTGGTCTTTACGCTTTCATTCCAGTTTCGCGCCATTATCACGAACACGAACATTTCCATGAAATTAGTTCCGTGTAATCGCAGTAAGAACAACTGTCAGCGACAAGAATTACCGGAATATATTAATTTAGGTTGTGGTGCATTACAATTGAAAACGTGTTCTAAGAAATCAGTTTGACAGACATCGGTCTCTGCTATCTACAAGACCATATTAAATGTGCCTATCATAAATGTTCTGATGTTTCTACTAAACGTCTGAAGCATGTCAGTTTGGCATCAAAACTAAGAGGTTTTTCAAAATTGTACTGAGTTTAATTAGTACGCTTTTATTTTATTATTAAACGGGGTAATATAAAAATTTTGTAGGTCGTTTGCTACTTAAAAGATTAGAATGCACTACGCCTTTTAAATAAACCTTTTGAAACATTATATTTAAATGTAACCAATAATTATTCCATATGTCTATGATGACTTTTATCTATATTAGCATCGTATAGACATTGGCGTTGTATGATGAAAAATATTTTCCATCTATGTTAAATGCTCAAATAAGCGTTTTCAACACATTTTATTATAAAAGAAAGTGACGAGAAGGGCAAATCGTTCGCCTGATGGTAAGTGCAACGTCTACCTATAACAGTTGCAGTGTCATGCATTATATTGATTTGCAAAGTTCTCTGTGGCACCGCACTGCGGTCCTCACCCTGAAACATCAGTTCTTAAGTCTGTATAGACACTTACCATCAGGAAGGTGTGTTGTTATGCACAAGATTATTAATAAAAAAAAATGAAAAGGCCCCCGGACTTACAGCATTACTCGTACATCTATTTATAAAAGGGAACCTACAACGTTTTTTACTTAACCGATCGTCATACCGAACTACTTACCAATATATATTATTTTTCAAAGGTGATTTTGAATCCCATTTTTCTCTCTAATGACGTAAAATAAGTAAATGTCATAAAATTAACGTTTTCGTTTCAAAAGTTGATATAAAAGATTCAGTTAATTAATTTGATTGTAGAAAGCGCCATCTGTTGACAATCTGTTCAACTGCAATGCACGACAGCTGTCGGTTGGAGTTGTTTAAATTCTTTAAAGAAGACGCCTTCTGTACATGATCATGATACTGTGCGAAATGGTTATGGCACAGGTTTGCTAGTGTATACATATAATAATAATATTGTGTCGCGATGTTGTTAAGTGCTTGATGTTCATGTTAAGTCAGTTACAAATCTTAACGGCTCAGACTTGTTTAATTTCAGTTCGCGAGTTTAATGCTATCGTAAATTTTATAATTCCAAGAACGGGTTCAATAAGTCCTGTCTAAATTTAACAACATTACGCAGGCACGTAATTGTGTTTAGGCAAAATCCGCTAACCGCTAATCCTAAACGAATGTTGTAGTGATGGCGGTTAATAATTTTCCATACGTAAAAAAACAAAATGCTATCGAAGATAAATACCTAAAAGTAAAGTTATATAACATATATAAATGTCTCAATGCTGAGCACAGGACTCCTCTTATTTTTAAGAGCCCATGCTGCTCCAGTGCAGTTCGACGGGATTCAAATATACTCGAAAATATTGGACCAATGATCATAGTACCTGACATCTACGCCACGGGTCCTGGGTTCGAATCCCAGCCGGAGTCAACAATTGTGCATAAACATATATTGTGTGTTTTCGGATCTTGTTGTGTTGTGCATGTAAAAAATATATCTGTAAATCGCACCCACTATACAGGAGTAATCCTACTGTGGGGCATCACTTTTTTTTAATACTACTACGCCCAATCCGCCTGCTATGTTTTTATTGGAAACAATGACAAGACGAACAAAACTTTCACCTGATGGAAAGCGTCTTCTGTCGTCTGCCCGTAACAAATGTTGTATCATATCAATCTCAATCATGTAACAAATCAATTGTGTAACACACTGCGCCCGTCAACCATGAGACATCAGTTCTTAAGTCTCATATGCCCAGTGATTACACTAGGTACCTAGCTAGACTTATTCCTGCATACGATCCTTCTACCAGTGAACTATATCATGTTCCAAAATATTATGTAGCAGCTTTCTTATTTATTCAATTGATTAAAAAGGTATCTTCTAGACTAATGTGCATATGATTTCGGACCTTTCCCGTTTTACGTTTGGTTCCAATCAGGTCTTACGTCAGTAAGTTGATGGTAGTTAGTTGATAGAAAAGTATATTAGTGAGTGATTAAGAACATGTAAATGCACGTATATATGTGTAGTATACATAACGTGACCATTTTTTTTTTCTCTGGGCGGGGCAAAATATTATTGTTTTCCAAATTGCGGTGTGTCATGTCATATTAGGGTTTAAATTGTTAGATAACTTGAAATTACTTTGCATTCATTAAGTGACATAATATGACATATCAGAAGTAAATAAAAAAATGTAGTAAAAAGGTATAACTATTTAAGAAATACGAGTTTAGTGAATTGTACAGTCCTTCGACCAAGTAAGCAAGGAATCATAAAACTCCAGAAGTATTTCAGATATTGTAATGAAAAGGTTAAACTGATCCCAGAACAAATATCTATAATTTTTGTAAATTTAATATGAATACTCTTTTAAATAAATCCGGCCGGACGGATAGATAGAGTTTCTAAGCATCAGATTTTGTCTATTAAGCAAATGTACTACGTACAAATTTAAAGCACGGACTGAAACTTCTATTTCTTGTTTGTGTGTATGTTGCTGTTGCTTTTAAGTATTAGTGAAATTGTCAATAGGCATTGCAAAAGAAGTCTTCTGTTTTCTTCTTTATATGATTTGGTTAGAGTGAGAGAGTAATAGAGTATGAAAGAATATAAACATAAATCTCGGTCTACCTCTAAACGTTGATAGAGATCACGCGACGTGTGCCGACTTTTCTAGCATTGATCTAGCGCACAATAAGCTAGCCAAATAAATCATAGTAGTATTCGGATCAAATCAGAATCAAGTTACGAGTCAAGCCAATTTGTCCTCTGGCTTGATCCAATTTCAATTGAAAAAATTTGGAAATCGGGCTGACTACTATATGACTACGATCTTGTCCGAAAAAGAGCCTTTTCGGCAAAATATTCGGAGGCAGTCGCTTCCAACAAAAATTGGTTACTTAGCAGAAGTACTATAGGAATTTTAGGTGTTAGCTAACGTATACTAAAATATAAATAAATTAATCAAAGCAAAATGTACAATCTTTTAAATTTACAATACTATGCTAACTGGCTTAGGCTTAACTGCGTATGCTAACTGCTTCTGGCTGGACATAACTTTATGTGCAGCCATAATGTATCACAAAAGGCACGACTGGCTGTACATAGAGGAGTACTGGTCCCCACACTTATGTACGGTACTGAAGGTCTGGCAGAAGAAGCATGAAAATAAGATTAATGCTGTTGAAATTAAAAGTTTGAGAAGTATAGCTGGAGCTTTGATGGACAAACTGCGAAACAACGTGATAAGAGAACGTTGCGGTGTGGTAGAAGATGTAGTGACAAAGATAGAGAAAGGGATGGTTAGATGGTTTGGACACGTAGAGAGGATGGATGAAATCCATCAGTTCGAATCAGGTCGAAATCGTTTTAAGGAAAGGCCACTTCATAAGTACCCGCAACCGACGAGCTTGTATGAATACACTAATGAAAGTAGAGGAAGCTGAAGATGTGTGTCAGGATCGTAGCAAGTGGAAAGATGTGGTCTCTGCCTACTCCTATGGGAAAGAGGCGTGACTCTATGTATGTAAATACATACATACATAAGATCACGACTGTATGCCATATGGGGTAGTCAGAGATTGGGCACTCACTGCATAAACAGATGACTGCCACAATCCACGTTTCACTAAAACAATATACTTAATGCACTTGGTGTGATAGGTGGTGAGCCCATCGCCACCATGCGGTGTTGGGTGCACAGTGCAGTTTAATTCATTACTCGCCTTTTACGAGATCCATTGAATGAGATGGAGTGGTAGTATTCTTTTAACGAGCCGCCACCACTATGTAGTATGCTAAATTTAGATCAATGACTGAAATTGATTTATATATATATTTATGACTGTGTAAGATGCACTACACGCTGATATAGTTTAGGTAGGCAGTAATCTTATCTTTGACTAGCTGACAGCATGCGTTATCAAGTTGCTGTCTAGTTGTGTAACAAGCTCAGCGGGACGTCTACAAGACGTCAATTACGCGCACAATGACTAAATAGTGGGTAACCGCTTAAACTGACATGGAAATTGTGTGACCTAATTTACGTAAGTTTGCGCATGAGTTTTAGCTATGTCATTAAAATAGGAATCTAAAACAGGTTCTCTCAACTATGAAACAATAAGTCATTATTGAAGAATGTTTGAATATTTATTTCCCGCTCTATTCATTATTAAAATGCGAAAAGAAGTAACCGTTACTTTTTTACGGACTTTTACCTCGAAATCAAAACACGAAAAGTAATTTGTAACTCAGAAGTTAGGAACTTGCCATAAATTTTGTAAGATTAGAGCAACCTGGATTCGATTCTCGGTACCAGCACTACATAAATTATTAATTGCAAGATTGATGATGATTCATCAATGCCTTGATGAATCCCTGATACGTCGATAACGTTTCTAACTTTTAATTTTGATAAGACAAAACTAAGTCAATAAAATAATTTATAAACAGTGCAGAGATTATCAATTAGCGTTATACAAGAGAAGTTCGAGTGAAACAAACTCGTGTTTACTTAGGCGTGACATTATTTGTTCTGATTGGTGTGAATTTTAATGATGTATCTAATTTTAATGAGGTATGTATAACTGTTAAAATTAAATCTTACTATTATAATAAAGCTGTACAGTGCGTACGTTTTAATGCGCTTCTCTCAGGAAATACTACCCTGATTTGATTTTCTTTGCATTGCATAGCCCGTTTATTAACGAAGGTTCTAGGCTACAAAACTTTTTGGTACGGTCGGAATTTTAAGCTGAGAATCGAACATCACCAAGAAGGGCCGAACTGGGAATGCACAGTTCAACAGGGTACCACGTTGTAACCAGGGTATCAATTGTTCGGCCTATTTCACGCGGGTAAAGCTGAAGGAAACTCCTACATAATAATAACCCGTAGTAAAAACGTTCATAACCCCGTATATCTTCGCCTTAAAAAATAATTTTACATTTCAATGTGGTGCAAAGAACCACTTACATATGTAAATTAATAGCAGTTGTCTGTAGTGTGGAGCCTCACATTTTCATACATACAATATGTTTTGTCAAAAGTGATGTACGCGCATAGTTGACGTAAAGTACTTGTTGCAAATATTTATCATTTTACAAGTATATTGTTGAATCAATAACACAACCATGCCGTGTCGTCGTAATTTTATAATAGTTTGAATAAGAAAATTTCCAGAAACCAATTCGCTGTCGATAGACTCCAGAGAGACTTAACCAAACATACCTAGACGGTGAACAAATTCTATTCTTTTTTTTATTGTATAAAGTGATGAAACGAGCAAAACGTTCACCTGATGGTAAGTGCAACGTCTGCCCATAACAAATGCTGTGTCACCCAGAACATTTCTGTGTGACACCTCAGTGCCCATCACCCAGAGACATCAGTTCTTAAGTCTCATATGCCCTGTGATTACGCTAGCTCACAGTGCCCTTCAAACCGAAACACAGTAATGTTTGCACACTACTGCTTCACGGCAGAATTACTGGCCCTGGGGTGGTACCTACCTAGTCGGATTCCTGCATACATTTTGCATTACCTTTGGAGATTAACACTAAACCTACCGGCCTTTTTAATATATTTCTATGGTATAGCTTTTAAGAAGATAGTATGACAATTAAACATCAAAAATCAATGTTTTATACAAACTGATGTCAATTATTAAACAAAATATGTTATGGATTATTACCAAATCCTACTTTTAATAGTTTTGATTAAGATCTCAAAAGCGTTCATTTGACCGCTCTGGTAGGTTCATTGTTAATATTTGACCATACATTTCTGAGGTGTATAACAAGTCGGAAAATCCGGTGGTCATTACCTAAAAGTGATTGATTATGTCACTAAAATAAACTAATATTTGAATTAGTCATCAATATTTTCAAAAATTATACTAAATATCGAGAGTGATAGCCATCCCTAGCGCGGTAGTGACGCTAACAAGTATCTACGTTCGTATTTGACCGTGTCACAGGGGTCGTGTTCAACGCTGGAATTTCATTTAGTGACAGCGTACTTAATCTTGCTATGGTCGGTGACAGAAATCCCCCAGTGGGTCGTGATTATTTTGATTAAATAATGTAAGCTTTAGTATATAATAATGTCACGATCCGTCGATTTTATAATATTTGCTAACTAAACGGCTTCATGTATGAGGAAGTTATATTAGTTTAAGGTCTGTCTGTGTTTTAAAGCTGATAGGAGTCCGGCAAAGTAGAATAGCACCTACCACTTTCCTACCGAGGTGTCGTAAGAGGCTACAGGGTATTGTACGGACAGCCTTTATTCGTGCTGAATAACACCAAAATATGCTATACTGACACTATTAGATACGATACGTGGGAACGCAATGTGGAATAAGAATAGTTTTAACTCGTACCAAAATGGCGGCGACGTAGTTCGCCACCCGTCACGTCTCGTTTCCCCGCGAGAGCGAAATGTGGGCTACGTGAGTGGTCTCTGCCTAGTCCTTATATGGGAAAAAGGCGTAATGTATCTGTCGGTGTTTTAAAATCGAATCGAAAATTTCACTCATTTTGACACATGATAAATTCAAATGAATCGTAAGTTAATATATTCGCCTCTTTAATGTTTTTCTCTTTAAGAACGTTGCCCCTGACTAGGATTTCGCCCCTACTGTGAATGCATTAACAGACAATTTTACATCACGACTTTTGCGGTATCGTTTAACACATCAATTGTATATGTTAAAATGCCTCCATAATCAAAAAAAAAGTAAGTAAGCTAGAATACAATGACAATACAGTCAGACCTTTCAGTTAATTTCCACTATCACACATTGCACAAAATTCCATCAGCACAACCTGGATAACTGGTATTTCAACACTGTGCGCTTTGCCAGAAATTTTTTGCCTCGCACAACTACTTTGTGGAATCTACTGCCGCCAAGTGTTTTTCGGACCGATACGACTTAGGGACTTTCAAGAAAAGAGCCTACTCCTTTCTCAAAGGCGGGCAAGGGAGTGCGAATTCCTCTGTTATTGCTGCCGTGATCACTTACCATCAGAAGACCGACTTGCTCGTTTGCCCCCTCTTATACAAAAAAAATTGTGAATAAAATAGAATAGATTTTTTTTATTCAATATGGATCATTTACATAATACTCATTGAACGTCATTTTTTTAAGCTACACTGGTTCGCAAAGAAATGTCCTTTGTCTTGGGAAGAAGCAGTAAGAAACACAGCAGGACTTTTTTCAGTCATTTTAAATGTTTTTGTACAAATTAAATCAGCCATGAACTCGTATAGTAAGGTAAATTGGGATTAGTTGTAAAAAAATAACGATTTCAAATAACTACATATACTTATACATTATTTAAATAATATTGTCAGAATATAATTTCACGCTAACCCTTAACCCGCATCAGTAGTGTAAAAAAAATGTTGCGGTAAGCGACCCAGTTTATTATTCTTGTTCGCGGTAACGAGCCCACCTCCGTCGGAGTTCGTCTGCCTCTGCTCTTCATCAGCCATTGTTATCAAAATACACATTATATATAAATTTCTTGGGCGTGCTATTAGTTAATGAAGTCGACTTTCAGCTGAATGAGGCCATTAGTTTGAGATTTAATGTGATATTTTCATTTGCGAAATTTCCCTTTTTATACGCTTTATATTAGCTTCACTTGTATGTTTGTATGTTTGTAACCGACTCCTTAGGGCTCGATTTTCTCCTACTTTGAACGATCCGATTTAATTAAAATTTTGCACACCTGTCAAAGACCGATGACAATGCAATAATTCAACAAAAAAATAAAAAATTATACTTCAAAAAAACTAAAAAAACACGCTTTTATAGAAGATCCAACTAAATTACTCGATAGATGGCGCTTATATATTCCTGTTATTAGAGGCCATCGTCTTAAATTAGTTTGTAACAAAAAAATAATAGTTTGAAAAAACTGAAAAAACACGCTTTTATAGAAAATCCAACTAAATTGCTCAATATATGGCGCTAATATGTATTATAGTGGCCATCGTTTTCAATTAGTTTGTAACAAAATAAATATCAAATTAAAAAACACGCTTTTATAAATAAATCAAACTAAAAAGTAGAAAATAAATAATAGTTAGAAAAAACTAAAAAATACGCTTTATATAGGAAACCAAACTAAAAAATACAAAATAAATTTTAATAAATTTAAATTAAGAATAGTGTAAAAAATTCTAATAAATATAAATGAATAGTAGTGTAAATATGTAAAAATGTTTTATTTAAAAAAAAAGCGTTGGGTGCATGGTGTCAATAGTTATAAATATTTCATTGACAGATATGAGAAGAAGGATTATCATTTCGATGATATCTTAAAAAGCACCCCCCGCTTTTGTTTAAATAAAACGGTTTTCTGTTATTTACACTATTACTCATTTATATTTATTAGAATTTTTTACACTGTTCTTAATTCAAATTTATTAAAATTTATTTTCTATTTTTTAGTTTGGTTTTCTATATAAAGCGTATTTTTTAATTTTTTCTAACTATTATTTATTATATAAACTTAAAAGATTATTTTTTGCCCAAATGCTTTATTATTTGTATCAGCTTTTCTTCATTTTATTCTTCTGATGGCTTCCAGTGTTTGATAACTACATCACTGGCAGTAGGATTCCTATGCAATAATCCGTGTAGTCTATATATAGGATAGGTACCACCGTAATGCCAGGTATTCTGCCGTGAAGCAGTAGTGCGCAAATATTACTGTGTTTCGGTCTGAAGGGCAATGAGAGCCAGTGTAATTACTTTGCATATGAGACTCAAGAATTGATGTCTCTGGGTGACGGGTGCAGTGTAGACACAGAAATGTTATGGGCACAGCATTGTCTCGTCAATTTCCCCAATAAAAAATATTAGACAGTAATTAAAAAAAATCTTCAACTACCACCGAAGTGTCACCCGGAACTTTTCTGTGTGGCACTTGTATTCCTTGACGGCAGATTCGGTACCGCGGTGGTAACTACCGAGACCCGAATACATATTAATTGATATTGAAGGTATGTTTTTTTTTTATTATTTCATTAAATTGACGGAACGAGCACAACGTTCACCTGATGTAAAGTGCAACGTCTGCCAATAACCAATGCTGTGTCACCCATAAAATTACTGTGCGACACTACACTGCGCCCGTCACCTTGAGACATCAGTTCTTAAGTCTCATATGCCCAGTGATCACGCTAGCTCTCAGTGCCCTTCAAACCGAAACACAGTAATGTTTGCACAATTGTGCTTCATGGCAGAATAACTGGCCCTGGGGTGGTAACCTACCTAGACGGATTCCTGCATAGGAATCCTACCACCAGTAAAGTACAGAAAAGGTTAATATTGTAAAGTCAAAACCTTCCTGTTGACTAAAATTCTGAGCATTTGTGTATATAGTAGGTGGGTAATTAATCATTTGAACGCTCGCTTTCGGCCGGTATTAATTTATGTTCTCGTGTCGAAATAATAATAGATTTTAAGTGGTCGATGAATTAATTGATTTTCTCTTGCCGGCTCTTTGTGCAGAAGGCAAAGCAAGAAGTAATTATGTAAATAAAATTTAATTAGAATTTCATTTAAATTTAATTTTACTCAGTAGTATTTTTTTAACATCAAAACAACATCAAAAGTTATTTTTTATTTTTCGACTTAAGAAATATCAATTCCATTTGTCGAACGTCATTTTTTACAATCCACCGACCGTTTCATAATGAGGTTCCTCTCTCGGAGAAAAAACAGGTGAAAGAAACTCCGTAGGTACTTATCTCTTTTTGTGAATCCTATTATTTTATCTTAGTCAAAAACTTTTATAAATAATAGTCTTTAAGAAGACCAAAGCTCGCTCCATTTTAAAATTTTAGACAACATTTTATAATACATATATTAGTATATTGCAAACTCGATCAGACCAGCCGCCACCAACAGCGCCCGTTCACATTTAGCCCACTGCTGCTTGACGGTTGAACAATTGCGGATTCCATATAGGAATCCTACTACCAGTATACATAGTTATTCCGTTTTCTGTCGAATGCAATGTTTTTTCTACAGCACCTACAGGGTGAAATGGTAGATTATCTTATACTGCCACCAAGCAGCGGTATTCGTATTCCTTATACTGGTGACATATTATGACGACCGCGTGGCCTAGTCGGCTGAGAACCAGACTTCTACGCCTTAGCTCCTGTGCTCCAACATTTGTGCAAAAACACAAATCGATGATTTTCGGGAGCTGGTTGTGTTGTCCACGTAAAAAGTATGTAAAAACGCAATCACGATTCAGGAGAAATCCTATTTTTTAAACAAACCCATGTCCCACACATGATTTTGTTTAAAAAACAAAAATTCTTCAAGACTAGTCTTTCAAATCCTTATATAATATACAAGTGTTCAATGTGAATTACATAACAATATGAGACTGACACTATTATTAAATAGGCTTATTAAAACAATTATATTGACTTATAAGATTAACAAGTTCACCCACACAAAACCCACTTCCGTAGAATTACCACTAAACCGGCTTTACTATAAAATGTGGAAAGTCCGACATTCGTATTATGAGTGGCCGATGTTCATTCACGAAACTGCTATGAATGGGTAGTATCCAACATGAGGCATCGGGGCGCCACGTGCCTCGCCCACGCGCTGAAGTGCCGATGCCGATGAGAGGCGGGGCGGAAGTGCCGATTTGCCCATCGTCTGCGCTACTGTATGTGTGTTGTGTTATGAGAGGAAAGCGTTAATACGTTTTTGAGCCGACTTACTTAAAAATAGTGTGGGCTATTATGAAAGAAGAAAGAAATTTTACATTCCCAGCTGCGGTAAAATATTAGAAACAGAAAACCAAAAAAAAAAATTAAACATAAAAACAGTACAATAATAAAACACTTCCACATATTTATATATGTATAAATATAAATATATATATGGAATATATATAAAATCATTATTTCAGCCTATCAGCTAGTCCACTGCTGAACATGTTCCTCCCCCATAAATTACCACAAAACACGTAAGTTTATAGCTCTCGTTTTAAAGGAATTTTGACATTTTGGGTTGGCAAACGCAGTTTATGTATTCAGATGTTCCAGGAAGATGCTGCTGCCCATCTCCTGGTTTTCATTTTCCCTCTATCGACTTTTACGACACCCACAAGATGAGATGGGATGGTAGATCCTCTTAAGCCGCCACCACGCGGCAAATGTACTCGTATAATTTAGGATCTGTCATAATTGGAATGACTATTCCGCAATCAAAAGAGACCTTTTCCTGCCAATTCCCATAGTCGCCTCTTACCACACCCACATAATTAAATGAGCTGTGGTGGTGATGGTCACTACCAACACAGCTGTCATTACTATTTCACTATGAAAATGAGATATGTGACTTTGTACTTCCGATAAATATGAATAATTAATTAATATAAACGATTATATAGATAAATAATAATATGGAATCAAAATGTAATTATATATATGTAAAAAATAATATTACGGTTGCTTCATTCATCATCTATCTGTGGAGGTCTAAAACGAATCAATAAAACTTCAAACATTTTAACCACTTGGCTGTGTTAACAATGCCCTTAATTTTAAACTACCGATTTCATAATAGCACGGATACATACTCGCTCTCTCTAAAGCGACACTAAAAAGAGACAAACATATACGTCTACAGGATTTAGTCTCCGAGAGAATGAGACAGAATACAGAATACGGTGTTTCCTATTATAATTATATTTTCGAGTTCGTCCAAATCTTGGATTTCTTCGTAGATTTTTTTTATTTCATAAAGTGATGAAACGAGCAAGACGCTCACCTGATGGTAAGTGCAACTTCTGCCCATAACAAATGCTGTGTCACAAGGAAATTTCTGTGTGACACCACACTGTGCCCATCACCCTGAGACATAGGTTCTTAAGTCTCATATGCCCAGTGATTACGCTAGCTCACAGTGCCCCTTCAAACCGAAACACAGTAATGTTTGCACACTACTGCTTCACGGCAGAATAACTGGCCCTGAGGTGGTACCTACCTAGACGGATTCCTGCATAGCAGTCCTACCACCAGCCAATTTTGCTCTCATTTGCTCGACAACTAGATCAAAAACAGTAATCAACTCTGTATTTCAAAGATATATTGCTAAAATCCAAACCAAAGCATTTATTTCATATTTTTGTTACCATAAGCCACTCGTGTCATTTGTTGATATTGAAAATTTGGAATCTGCATAATACGTTGAAAAAAAATGTAAAATAATTTTCTCCTGATACTCCGTATTCGTCTCAATCTCTCGAAGTTTAGTTTTAATGACGGTTTCACTTCTTCATGTATTTTTTATCTTTTAAACTAAATACATACGTATGTTACAAGATATATTATAAATTATAAAATATGTAAATGTAAAATGAAACAAGAACAATATTATATGGTTTAATCATGTCCCATCCTATTTAAATAGATTTCTAGGATAAAAGTATAAACATATTTTTAAGTTAAGTGAAAAGCTTTGGAACAGTCAAAACCGCATCAATATCGATTCAGTAGTTTTCGTATAATGCTCTAACAAACAGACAAATGATGTTTTTTTTTTTTATAGGAAAGGGGGCAAACGAGCAAGTGGCTCACCTGATGGTAAGTGATCACCACCGCCCATGAACAACCGCAACACCAGAGGAATCGCGGGTGCGTTTCCGGCCTTTGAGGAAGGAATAGGCTCTTTTCTTGAAGGTCCCTAAGTCGTATCGGTCCGGAAAAACCGCAGGCGGCAGCCGATTCCATAAAGTGGTAGTGCGTGGCAGAAAATTCCGCGAAAAACGCACTGTGGTGGAATGCCAACCATCCAGGTGGTGCCGATGGAATTTTGTGTTCTGCCGCAAAGTGCGATGGTGAAAACCAGCGGCTGGAATTATTCCGAACAATTCCTCGGAACACTCCCCGTTGTAAATCCGGTAAAAAATGCAAAGAGATGCAACATCTCTTCGCAAGGCCAGTGTATCAAGCCGTTAGGAAAGAACCTGGTCGTCGACGATTCGAGCCGCTCTTCGTTGAATACGGTCAAAAGGAAGGAGCTGGCACTGGGGTGCCCCCGCCCAAAGATGAGAACAGTACTCCATGTGAGGCCGAACCTGCGCCTTGTAAAGTTGCAAGCGGTGGACCGGCATGAAGTACTGTCCCGCTCTACTGAGCACGCCAAGCTTTTTAGAAGCCAATTTGGCCTTCCCTTCCAAGTGACCGCGAAACTGAACGTCATTCGATATGTCTACGCCAAGGATTCCGACACTGGCTGAGGCAACGAGGGGAGTGCTTCCAAAACGAGGTGCTACGACGAAGGGTTTCTTTTTAGCGGTAAACGCGCAAACCTGTGTCTTATTTGGGTTAAACTGGACTAAGTTTAGTCGGCCCCAGTCTGAGATTTTGTCTAACAAAATCTCGACTTCAGACACAAGTTTGTTCCGGCACTCGTCGACGTGATCCCGAGAAATATTAGCATGGCCGGCGTACAAGGCCTCACCAGTACTGTCGTCTGCATAGCAATGAATGTTACTAATTTGTAACATATCATTGATATGCAGAAGAAACAGGGTTGGCGATAGCACGCAGCCTTGCGGAACACCAGCACCCACAGACTTGGAGTCCGAGCATGCACCGTCTACTACGACCTTGATGCTCCGGTCTGCGAGGAAACTGGTGACCCAATTGCATAATTTCTCGGGAAGCCCATAGGAAGGAAGCTTCGAGAGAAGCGCTTTGTGCCAAACCCGATCAAAGGCCTTCGCTATGTCCAAACTAACTGCCAGGGCTTCCCCCTTGCTCTCGACTGCCTCCGCCCATCTATGCGTAAGGTAGACTAGAAGATCACCAGCTGAGCGACCCTGACGGAAACCATACTGTTATAATAAATAGGAAAAATCCTAGTTGTTGAGAATGTTTTAAGCAGTCTAATAACTTTTATGAAGTATAATTCGCATATTTTAAAATAACTCTGTAACTGAGTGTGTCTGTAATTATTTTGGTTTCGTAATTATCTTTAAGCGCTTAACTTGAAGCATACCTTTACATGTATTTGGGTGTAAGTAGTAAACTATTGCGTGACAATAGTGGGCGTACGACGAGGCGTCCTAGTCAATAGTGTCCATTTAACTCTATGAATAATGTATGTATGTAAAATTTTGATTTGACTTTACTCGAATCGCTTTATAAATGTCCATAAAATTATCACAACACGTGCTACATAATAGTACGAATTCGATGGTATTTTTACTGGTACTAGGATATGCAGGAATCCGAGTCAGTATTAGCCTGTAAAATATCCTACTACTGAGCACAAGCCGTCTCTCATTTTCGAGAGGGGCTTTGGAGCTGGGAACGTCGCCACGCTCCCTTAGTTCGTAGGTGAAGCTAAGAAAAAGCGACAATTGTCGCGTTATCAAAGGCAATCGCAAGGAAAGAGACAACTTTATTCTGTTTACAGATAGAGTATGGATGGGTTATTATGGGGTATTATGTTGTCACTGAGTTCTGAACGCTTTCTTTATTTGTCTTCTGGGAAGATGACGTATCTATGTATAATAATGTCATCGGTTTCCTCACGATGTTTTCTTCTTCGTTGAGCACGTACTAAATTATCATTTAACATTGCTTTTTTTTATTGTATAAAGTGACGAAACGAGGAAAAGGTTCACCTGATGGTAAGTGCAACGTGCGCCCACAACAAATGCTGTGTCACCCAGAATATTTCTATGTGACACCACACTGTGCCCATCACCCTGAGACATCAGTTCTTGAGTCTCAAATGCCGAGTGATTTCGCTAGCTCACAGTGCCCTTCAAACCGAAACACAGTAATGCTTGCACACTACTGCTTCACGGCAGAATAACTGGCCCTGGGGTGGTACCTACCTAGATGGATTTCTGCTTTTGAATCCTACCACCAGATCAAATTTCGAGGTGTCAGCACCGGGGATCGAACTCAGGTCATTAGCGTACTAAAAAACCGGACCCCTGAGCTGACACGGCTTGACATCTACAATATTTTTTGTTAGGTTTGCGTTAACATATAAACACTGTTTACGTCGATTCAAGGTCGATAAAGGGTTAGGTTTAGGTTACCTACTTTTGCGCAATATTTCCACAAGTACAACTTCAAGATCTTGTTCCATACATTAATTAATACTAAATGAGTATTAATTAAAATAGGAAACAACGATCCGTGTGGTGGCGGCTTAAGACAATCTACCACCCCATCTCATCCTGTGGGTGTCGTAAAAGTCAACAGAGGGAAAATTAAAATCAGAATATAATCAGCAGTATCTTCCTGGAACATCTGAATAAATAAACTGCGGTCGCCAACCCGCCTGCCAGGCGTGGGAAGTATGGCAAATTCCCCCAAAATGTGAGCTACAAACTTTTCTGGCAATCTATTGGAGAGGCCTATGGTCAACAGTGGACTAAGATAGGCTGAAATGGTGACGATGAGCGACAACTTTTGATCGATAAAACTTTGATGAGGTTGCGTTGAGAGTTCTTTAATGAGGAGCAAGCAAAGCGAGCAAAGCCTTCATATTCAACATTAATTACTTTTTTTTCATCATAATGAAAAAAGAACACTGCTAGACATAGGCCTATTCCAAGATTTGGAAGGGATTTGCCGATTTTATTTACATACGATTATATTTCGCAATTTTTTATAGTATATGATGCTCGTAAGTAGCCGCTCGTTTAGTGTCTGTGTCCGCCAATTCAAGTTAAAATTACTGTTCGTTTAAATACATGTTTTTATTGATTCTACTTGCCTATAAATATATAATTGCAATGCGCGCCGCTCCCTCGGCGGCCGTCTGTTGTAGAGTCTATGACACTTGATAATGCCTCCTTTTGGGGCGAAACACGTGTCGTGTTCTCGACTTCAGTGGTGTATATTATCTAGTGGTAGTATTGTAGTGGTTGGTAGAGGGTATCTGGTGGCGGTGTTAGTTTGTTTGTGCACGCTACTGAGGAAGGGCAGGCGTTGCTCTTCAAAAAACTAGGTAATTATACACCATTTTTATATTTTGCATGCGGATCTATATATAATTCCCGCACGGTACCAAGTGCATGGTGTCAAATTTGTATGATAATGCTAAAAAACTATACCCACAAGGGGATCTCACATGTATTGTTAGTTCAACAGACAAATTTTACATGCAAAACATAATTATGTTGTCTCCAGCTGGGATTCGAAACCAAGACCCGCGACGTAGAAGTCAGGTACTCGGGCGTATAAGTCCACGCGGTCATTGTTGTTCCGTGTCTGGATTTTAGTTCCTAGTTACAATTAATGGCTCCTATATATCCTATAAAAATCCTATTGCGTCACGTTTTAAACATTCAAAACACTGGTAGCTTAAAAAAGAAAGAAAAAAGTATTTTAGAGACACAATTTTAATCTAGAAGCATCTCTTTCGTAACTCGGTCTAGTGAAGCACAAAAATTGTATGGGATAAAGTAAAGACGTCGCTCGAAAGAGAGCTTGACCCAAAATTCTAATTTCTTTGACTGTCAAAGCTTTGCAACAACGCATTTAAGACACCTAAAGACTCTAGCCTTACTTTTTAGGCCATATTTGGATACAGATTTCAAATTAAATTAATTTCAAAGCCTCCATGATTTAAAAGGTTCTACATTACGCTGTAACAGAAAGTACTCCTAATAGTCTTGTCAACACATAAAAATAATAATATTACAGATGTATAAAAACTTTTTTATATATAATGAGCCAGTGTTTCTTTCCATGACTGTAATTGAGGCCTCAAAAAATATATCAATAAAGTCGTAGTGTGGGTGGGCCACCGCTGACGACGGCGAAGGAGTTCAAGTCAAGGACGCTTGCTTATTGACAGCTTCATTAGGAATACAAAGGCAGCAGGCGGCGGCATATCATCGATAAAAAAATTACGCTTCGGAACGAGAAAAAAATGTGTCAGTTTTAATATATACGATAAGCGATCTAAGCGTAATTAATCAATACACATCTAATAAAGTAACAAATGTTGATCACTTTTATTTCACAACCTAGAGACTCTGCACTCAGTGTTTTGAGAGCGTGTTGGTGCTAGCTTCTAACCCCAGCCGATTTTTTTTTATTTCATAAAAGTGACGGAACGTGCTGTGTCACGCAGAGAATTTCTGAGTGGCACCACACTGCGCCCGCCACCCTGAGACATCAGTTCTTAAGTCTCATATGCCCAGTGATTACGCCAGCTCTCAGTGCCCTTCAAACCGAAACATAGTAATGTTTGCACACTACTTTGTTTCGTTAGTTGTTTGAATTCTATATTTATGCAACACACAAATGATTTTGTATGTTTCATTAAAATTATTAAAATTTAAAATTATTAAAATTTAATTATTAAAATTAACCCCTTAACTAATGGTAACAATGGGCGGACCTAATGCCTTATGGCATTGTCTGCAGGTCAACCCTGGCTAATGGTGAAAAAAACATATGGCAAGTGTTACAATTATACAGGAAAAAGAACGTACTACATCTTAATTGATATACAAATAAACATATAAATAAATACATTATACATATATACATAAAAGACATATACATATATACATAAAAGACATATAGAAAAGAAAATACTAAATAACAATGAAAGAAAACATGAAGAGCGGAAAAAATAAACAGAATTCGTCATTATAAATTTTTCTAAGAAAATGTTCACAAACTTGACTTTTAGTGAATTATATCTATGTTTATAATTTACCTCTGACTTTACGAACATTTATCCCTAATTTTTTTTTATTGTATAAAGTGACGAAACGAGCAAAACGAAATCATGTGCGGATAATATAGAATATTTTCATGTCTGCATGTATTTCTAATTCTTTTCGTAACTTAGACATTGCGTTTGATATTTCCTCCTAACTTATCGTAAAGGAGTAACATTGTATTTATAATGTTTCTATGCAACAAACTAACTGTATAGATTTTTAGCTGCAAAAAGCTTTTAACCGTTTTCATTGATTAAACCCGATTTATTTGGGTTCTGAAATATTACCGGTATGTTAACGACGCATTACTTATTAATGAACGCGGTCTGGGGAATGTCGGTTGTAATTTTATGAGCATGACATTTTCGGGTTCAGAATACCGTTACGTTACGCTGAGTAACCGACATTTCTGCCACCGTCAAGAGAAATTCATTTCATGAAAATATCTTTTTAAGGTAATTAAAAATAAAAAAGGTTCTCGTAATTTAAATTAAAAAAGTAAAAAGTGTAAAAGTTAAGACAGGAAAGCGTGTCGTTGAGGTTTTCTGGTGTGTTAAAAGTGGACTACGGTAAATGCCAGAAAAATCTCATGACCTCGGATCGACGGAGGAATGACCATAACAATTTTCTTTAAGGAAAAAACGAGACTAAGTATGACGAGACGAGCAAATCGTTCACCTGATGGTAAGAGCAACGTCTGCCCATAACAGAAACTGTTTCACCCAGAAATTTCTGTGTGGCGCCACACTGCGCTTGTCAACCTGAGACATCTGTTCTTAATTCTCATTTGCCAAGTTACACTAGCACTCAGTGCCCTTCAGACCGAAAAACAGTATTGTTTGTACTGCTTCACGACAGACGGACTACTAAGACGGATTCCTGAATGGGAAGCCTTTCACCACTAAAATGAGACACACACAATAAATGCAAAGAATGTACTGCGCGAATTGCCATAACACATTTGAGGCCACCACGACACAAATGTACCTTAATAGGCAGACAACGAGTGGGCGAGCTGATATGCTCCATTCATTCTTTCCTAATGAATGAATGAACTAAGTTATAAAAACAGTCGTCATTTTTAATTAACATTTAATCTAATAACACATTTTTACTGCGTATGATAAATCTAGCTGAGATTTGGATTTGATGATAAATTATACAATAAACTAACTAGCTTGCAAATTATTTTCTTTGGATGTTTGTGAACAAACGCGTTATCTCTGTATTTATTACATCTATAAGCGAGTGCATGTCGATATATCGCCGAAATAGCTGTAAAAATACGCGTTAAGCGTGCTTAAGTCGACTTTTGAAACATCAAAGTGATAAATTTATCAACGAGAAAATTAATGAGGAATCTCATTTCAAACGACTTCGTTTTGGTCAATAAAAATTAGTGACTATCTGGTTGGTAAGCAGGACATCCACGTGGATTATTAAGAGCAACGTCTGCCCATAACAGAAACTGTTTCACCTAGAAATTTCTGTGTGGCGCCACACTGCGCTTGTCAACCTGAGACATCTTTTCTTAATTCTCATTTGCCAAGTTACACTAGCACTCAGTGCCCTTCAGACCGAAAAACAGTATTGTTTGTACTGCTTCACGACAGACGGACTACTAAGACGGATTCCTGAATGGGAAGCCTTTCACCACTAAAATGAGACACACACAATAAATGCAAAGAATGTACTGCGCGAATTGCCATAACACATTTGAGGCCACCACGACACAAATGTACCTTAATAGGCAGACAACGAGTGGGCGAGCTGATATGCTCCATTCATTCTTTCCTAATGAATGAATGAACTAAGTTATAAAAACAGTCGTCATTTTTAATTAACATTTAATCTAATAACACATTTTTACTGCGTATGATAAATCTAGCTGAGATTTGGATTTGATGATAAATTATACAATAAACTAACTAGCTTGCAAATTATTTTCTTTGGATGTTTGTGAACAAACGCGTTATCTCTGTATTTATTACATCTATAAGCGAGTGCATGTCGATATATCGCCGAAATAGCTGTAAAAATACGCGTTAAGCGTGCTTAAGTCGACTTTTGAAACATCAAAGTGATAAATTTATCAACGAGAAAATTAATGAGGAATCTCATTTCAAACGACTTCGTTTTGGTCAATAAAAATTAGTGACTATCCGGTTGGTAAGCAGGACATCCACGTGGATTAATATTTAACGGAACAATTGTAACAATTGACGCGGCAGTAAATTACTGAGAAAAATCTTCGGACGTCAGACGTAACTACGAAAAAATAGAATTAGACTCAATTAGTGGCGCCATTGCAGCAAGCTCGCTTCCACTATGTTTGCTTTTAATTTCTTTGATAACTGCTAGCGAGGTACCAGCCAGTATTTTTATTTTCAAACCTTTGAAACGTATTAAAGAAAGAATACTTAAAATTAAAACACCTTTATGCTCGTGTCAACGTGACATATTAATCACGTTTACTAATTTGTAGCCATTCCGATCGCTTGGAAGTTTGTACGAAAATTGGCAGTAAAATGAAAGTTTTACTGAAGATTTGTTGGACTGATAGAGCTAAAACGAAAAGCATGACCTCCGGTTTTCAATTGGATTTTCCAGTCACCGTAAACATTCACTGGTACTTTATGCATAATAAACTATCAATATTACATCTAGACTCGAAATACATACGAAAATAACAAGATGCAATTAAAACGCAACTGTAACTTTTCGAGTAGGTGTCAAAAGTCAATTTGTTATTGAGGTGTGCAACAGATGAAGAAGACCAGTGATGATGATGGGGATGATGATTTTAATTTAAAGAACGTATCCTTTCGTTTATTACGCCTAATAACAGATGTGATAGCCTGTTTATTACAACCTACGAGTATTTCTCATTTACAAGTCTGAAATGTTCTCTGAGAATAAAATACATTAATCTTTGACTCGCCCTTCTGCCTTCTTAATTAACTGCTTAAAATAACCATCACTGGTTCGTAGACAACATCAGTAATTCCAAAAATAGTACATTTGTAGTAATCCCCGAAAACTTTATGTATAAGCCTTTCCCTACTGTATCAAAAAGTGCAAAGTATAATGGTCACGTAGTTTAATTTATTGACCAAAACATCAGAAAATAATATATAATAGATGACTGGCTAGTCAAAAGTTGTCATACATCAAATAAGTTAAGCCAAGTAACAAAGTAAGAATTCTTTATCATATCAGCTCAGATGGAGTAACATAATAACACAACAACAATGCTTTCCGTAGCCCATCTGAGCATATCATCTATTTTGTCGACATGATGGATTGAATACGATAATTTGTTTATGTATAAATTGTTGTAATGTATTAAAAATATGTATTTTCATATGTGTTTACGTTACATACGAAACCACGACTGGCTGTTATATACAATTACCAGGTAATGTAGTGGCGGCGTAAGCACCTAAATAAAACTCGGCTAAGAGAAATACTAGGAAAATGTTGTAACGATCGTCAGGTAGCCAATGCCCATGCCAAATATGCCACATCTATACATACACTAAAATTTTAACTAGCCGATGTCTGTACATGGGAGATATTTAAGAAAAATTAATATGATAAGAGCAATAGAAGCCAATAGAATTATCTTTACAATTTTTGTTTGTTAGTTTCTCTATCTGTCCATACGTTTGTGCGGCGCAATCTAGTGGTCATCTTATGTAACGCGGGTGAAACCGCTGGCCTCAGCTAGTCTAAACTACAGGGAGTAGCCTCCTAAGTTACGAGACCTCCAGTGTGGTTTTTAGGAAAAATCTTCTCTAATTAACACTGATCCAGTAGTGCATCGCTCGAATGCTAAAATGTGGATAATAATGATGAATGTAACGAAATTTATAGTCGTGCACGTTATACGTAAAATCAAACCCACCCACAAACATCGTATCGTGACTTAATTGACAGAGAGTTTTTATAACAACTTACATTACACACACATACAATCTAACAAATAACATTTCTCAAATAAGTAGCCAAACCCACTCATCTCTGATTATGGATAAAATCAAACATCCGTCACGTTTGCCTACTTGTCTGACCCATGCGCCCACGACCTTTTAGGTAGGGCCGACCGCAAAGTATTTACTACACAACGCTGAGTAAATTACAAAATATTCCATAAGTACTTCGCTTAACACCTGTAACTTGAGATAGCCATAACACGTATATAACATGAATATGGTTTCGAAAGTTGTGTCACAAAGACATAAGGTAAGTTTTTCACACTACATAAATACAAGATACATGTGAAAGTAAAGTCGAATTCTTCACATTAACAGTAAAGAAAATCATACGAAGAGCAGCTGTGTAACATAAAATCTGTATACTTACTTCTTTTACCGGTGCTAGGATTCCTATGCAAGAATCCTTCTAGATAGGTACCAACCCAGGCTAGTTATTCTGCCGTGAAGCAGTGATGTGCTAACATTACTGTGTTTCGATCTGAAGGGCACTGAGAGATAGAACTCTTAAAAACTGATGTGTCTGCGTGACTGCCACAGTGTGATGCCGCACAGAAATCTTCAGGGTGACCTAACATTTGTTATGGGCAGACGTTGCACTTACCAATAGGTGAAAACGTTCACCTCGACTCGTCACTTAATCCAATAAAAAAATATTTTTGTAAAGTTCTAATGGTAAGACAGCATAATCACGTCAATGTTCATTTTAAAACAGTGGCTGCTTAGGTAATAAATAATATACAATGAAGTATATTCAGGATATTTTGAGTCTTCAACTAACATAAAAAATACAAAAAAATGTATCAATTTCAATAAATACAAAAAAAAAGATGCCGTGACGTAAGAAGTAATAATAATCGATGCTCAGCGCTTACCACGGCGATAACTTCCGAATATTGACGAGAGCTATCAACTGCGCAGGAGATATTATAGTGCAACTACACTCAGCGTCACAAAAATCGCACCTCTCTGAGTTTGCGCGAAAAATGGCTGTAATGGCTAGAAACGAATTATATTTATATAAATATTGGTATGTTTGAAATGGGTATTTTAATAGCTTTACATTATTAATAAAAAAATCATGAAATCATTAAAACATTTATCATTATAGAGCGTCAAAAATAAACACTGTCTAGTTACACCACCTAAAAAGGGTATAAAAGGGTCGATCTGGATGAAATATGGGCCAGTCGTAATTTATACTTTGCAGTGAACACACGTGAACAAGTAATCCAAGTAAGAACAAGTAAAGATGGACACCGGCTCTGAAGAAGCCGCGCAAGTGATTGCCCTATTGCAGTCGGGGATGCGGCAGTGTGACGTTGCTCGACAGTTGAACCTGTCCCGTTTTTCAGTTCGACGGGTGTTCATACGTTTTCAGCAGACTGGTGGTTATGTTAGAAAACCGGGATCTGGAAGAAAACGGTGCACATCAGAAAGAGATGACCGTTTCATCGTTACGACATCTTTACGAAACCGTTTTACAAATGCTGTTGAGTTGCAACAACAGCTTCGATCAACTCGGAGAACATCTGTGAGTGTTTCTACGATAAGAAGAAGGTTACACGAAAAGAGTTTAACAGCCCATAGACCTGCTAAAGGTCCAAAACTTACTGCACAGCATCGCAGAGATCGCCTAGAGTTTGCTCGCAATCTCTAGAACAGTGGCGGACCGTACTCTTCTCTGATGAGACAAGAGTCTGTCTCTTCTGCAATGACAGAGGTAGAAGGGTCTACAGAAGACAGGGGGAGAGGTTCACACAACCCTGCTTCGAAGAATCCGTCGAATACGGGGGTGGCTCGTGTATGTTTTGGGGCGGCATTTCCGTCGACGGGAAAACGGAACTTGTGTGCGTTTCCCGGACTCGGGGTGGCCGTGGGCAAGGGTCATTAAATGCTGGTCGGTACATTACTGAAATCCTGGAGGAACATGTGGTCCCGTATGCTGGTTATGTCGGTGATGGATTCATGTTAATGCATGATAATGCTCGTTGCCACACCGCGGCTATTGTACGGGATTATTTACAGGAGGTCGATATCCCTGTTATGCCCAGACCTTAACCCAATAGAACATCTCTGGGATGACCTAAAACGGCGCGTGCGAGCTCGAGATCCAGCTCCAGCCACTCTTCAAGAGCTCCAAGATGCGGTACTTGAAGAGTGGGAACAAATACCCCAAGAGGCTGTTGCGATCCTTGTAAGGTCCAGGAAAGATCGCATGGAAGCCGTTATCAAGGCAAGGGGGGGGGGGGGGGGGTAACACTAGGTTTTAAGAACTTTTTTGTATTTATTAAGTTTTTTTTTAAATTATTAATTTGCAAATTTGTACATACCCTGTCTTTTTCTTTAATTTCTCTTTCGTCTCGTTATAAAAGTAAAATTCAATTAAAATTCCTGAAAGCTAATGAAATTACCTTTCGAATGATACCCTCAAACCACAACATTGCTATTGGCCTGTTGTGTTAAAATAGTATTTAAATTATTTTTTTCGGATGTGCGATTTTTTTGACGCCGAGTGTAGCTTACACGCAAACTCAGAGACACTAACACGTCCCAACCTACCCACGCCCGATGTAACGCCCATGCGATAAGATCGGAGGTAGGCTAGGATGCAGTGTCAGAAACACCGGGACAATCACAACACAGTCAGACCCGAAAACCAACAATTTGTTGGGTCCGGCGGAATTCGAACCCAGGACCCGCGCCGTAGAAGTCAGGTACTCTGACCACTGACAATAGGCATTGCTGCTTCGAGCTATACGGTTTTAAATCGAGGTGTATGCGAAAATTCCGAAAAGTTATGTATCATAAAGATTAACATGTTGAAGGCAAGCGGATATAAGTTACTCGTAGATGGCGCCCTAGGCCCAATGCTATAAAGCGCCCAAGGCCCATTGCGAAATAGCGCCTTAGGCCCGTTGCAATATAGCACTTCTAGTGTGTCTTAAATTTTAATAGTTTTAGTGATTGGATAATTAATAGTTCTAACAAATAATTCTACCCATGAAATTAAAACATCTTTATTTTAACACAACAACGACCGAAGCCAATCAATATTGACCTTTATATGCCTTTTAAATATTGCCGCCACAGGTCTGGGCCTCGCGGACCTAAGCATAGATCCATCACTGGCTAAATATTTAGTGAGATAACCACTAAACTTTCCAAGTTTTCTCCATGTGACTCGACAATAAATGGATGCTTGTTAAGAACATAAGTTTTAATTAAATAAAATATTTTTATTAGCATTTTCGCAAAAGAAGATTTCTTATTTTATCGAGAATTCAATGACAGTGAAGGAGATGCTTCGGTATTATACATTTAGCATTGGTAATAACGATCTCATTTCTGTAGTCATTAATATTTCACAATTTGTACCATTTATATCACTGCTAAGCATTGACTTGAGATTGAGACACGCTTGGTAGACTACTTAACGTTGAATTGAAATCACCAAGTGATTTATTTTTAAATTTGTATTTAAATTTAATAGATAATTTAGATAGTGTAGACATTGTCATTAACAACAGCTACATTGTAATTAGCTTAGCGTTATGAAGATGCGATACAAGTTTAAGGCTCCGTTCACGTGCCTTAAGTGTTTTCATAAAAGCATTAATTCAATTCAAACACTCATTTCGTATAGTTTAGTTCGTTAGTGTTGGAATGTTGAAAAAAGTGTAGACTTTTCTAGAATTCGAAATAATAAATAAAACTTTAAAAATTAACTGTTGTAAAAGACATGCTGAACTCTGTTACTGCATGGAAGCGATACAGAACAAACAGTAATTTCTAAGATAGATACCATAACAACTTAATTATTTTGTAATTTAATTATTATAACCCCTGCTTGTATTTAATACATAAGATCACGACTGTATCCCATAAGGGGTAGTCAGATACTGGGCACTCACTCCAAAAACAGATGACTGCCACAATCCACGTTTCAGCAAAACAATATAATGCACTTGGTGTGATAGGTGGTGAGCCCATCGCCACCATGCGCTGTTCGGTGCACAGTGCAGTTTAATTCCTTACTCGCCTTTTACGAGATCCATTGTATTTAATACATACGCATTAAAATTCGTAGGTTTTTCTATGCAGAATGATTTTATATGCAGGAATCCGTCTAGGTACGCTGTGCCAGTTATTTAAGCAGTTAGTAGTAGTAGTAGTTAGTAGGTTTTGGTCTGAAGGGCACTGATAGATAGCGTAATTACTTACACGGAGCGTACTTACTTACAAGTCTCATACTTAAGAACTGATGGCTCAAAGTGACGAGCGTAGTGTACCACAGCGCAGAATGAATGACGCACACACTCAGAAATATTTTGGGTGACACAGTATTTGTTATGGGCAGACGTTGCAATTCCATCAGGTCAATGATTAGCTCGTCCCGTCACTTTCTTCCTAAAAAAAGTAAGTGCCCAAGGTTAACCATGAGGTGTGAACGAAGCATGGGCTAGACTCGACACAGTACATGCGAAAACACGGCAAACATTGTAAGACCAGACAGTGCGGCGCTCTCACCGACATGCTAGTACACTCACAACTAGTTTTTCCCCGAAAGATACTGCTTTATAGCTGGCATTATTACTTAACTGTATATAATTATTAACACAGAGGGAATTGGTTTATAATTTTAACTTTAGTCGATAAAAATAAGTAATAATGTATGACAACTTTTTATGCAGTTACGAGGCCATTTATTAGTAAAAAAAGAAATATGCAATAAAAATTTACTGAACTGTAGTAATAAATTTCCTACTCCTAGGCAACAGGTATCTTCTCAGATTTGAACTCAGGCTTTTCGCATACGTAATTTAACGCAAGCACTACTAAGGCTCAGCTAATAATTATTAAACCGTACTGTATTCGATAAATCGATCTGCATTATTAAACATATACTTAAATCTTGGTACCACTACAACAAGGCGTCTCTTCAGCGATTCTGTGTTTATCTCTGAAACATTAAACTTAACAAAAATCATAAAGTAAACCTCTCGCAATTTTAAATAACTTATTTTATGTAAAGTTATTGTAATGCCGTGTTGTAATACTTTTATTTATCACGCTGACACAGTCAAAGCAGACGGCATGGCGGCGACGCCCACGCATCGTGCAGCTAATACTCTGTAATATATTCATGATATCCTTTTATAAAATTATATTTAGTCTGAACAGACGCTGTGGTTGTCAATCTGACAATATTTAAAGATATATTGTCAAGTATTATCTATCTTATGATCATGTAAATTTCTTAAATTGCTGAGGTTCTGGATTAATTGAAAATTGTACGGCAAATTGCGAGTTTTTTTAGACGAAAAACTTTAGCGACAGATAATCAAATGCTTATGTTCTAGGAAAAATTAATTAGATTTTCACAGATGCCGCGAAACTAGTTAATGCTATGAAATATGAAACTGAATGTTTATCTCGACATATTTAAGGAAAAAAATGTAACTAATATAATCAGGCGTTACTTTGGAAATTCATTGTTAAAGGGTAAAAAAGTTGATGTTATAAGTGCTTTTGCGATATTTAAGAATTATATTTCCTTTACACCACGGATAAATTAAGAATATTGAAACTTTTCTTAGATTTAGTCTTATTAATTATTAGTCTTATCCAAAGTGAAAATAAAAGCCAGTAAATGTTCCACAGCTGAGTTCATCATTTCCCGCAGTCGAGAGGGATTCGCCAAGCTGCCCCGTGTAATTAAGCGAAATCACATTTAATTGAATTTTTTTTCTCAGACTCACGATATTATTCTTCACTGCACATAAAAATTATACGACTATGAAAGGTCGCTGCGTACTATGCAAGCAAGCTACCAGACGCGGAGCTACCACGCCTCTGTGCAAAGTATTAACACTAAATACGAAATACATATTCTGTTAAATATAAAACGCTTTAGCTCAGAACAGTAAACATTTTCATAAGTCGTAGGCAACTTTGTTTTGTTTATTTAATGCTTCACCTCTTCTTATTGTAGAGAGGCGAAGGTCTTACCTTATCTGCTATAAATTCAATGTTGCGCAGTATGTAACTAACCAAGCCTACGGGCTTGGTTAATTACACAGTGCAAGAAGATTTTTGTGCGAAGCTTTAATACAATGTAACAGCAACGTTGTCGTAACTAACAATGCAACTTTACGATTTTCCTGTTAATTATAAAAAAAAATATATGATTAGGATTCTTAAGAATTATCTACTTCGAAACTATTTTTGGAATTATAAATTCGATACTTATTTCTTAATATATAAAAGATAGCGTTCCGTTACTACTAGTTTTATCAACCAAGGCCCAAATAACAATGCACCGTTTACGATTTTCATGTTAAGTATAAAACTTATTATAAGTTAATGATTCTTAAGAATTATCTACTTCGAAACTATTTTTTGTAATTAATAAATTTGATACTTTTTTTTTTAAGAAAACGATGCCCCTCAGTAGGATTTCTTCTGTGTCGTGGGTGCGTTTTACATACATAAATTCCACATGCACAAACACCCAGACCCGGAACATCTATCTGTAGGTCATACAAATATTTGACTCGTGCGGGAACCGAACCCGCAACCCGCTGCGCAGAAGTCAAGCGCTGCGCCAACCGAGCCGACTTATTTATTAATATAAAAAAGATAGCGCCCTATTACTACAAGTTTTATCAACCAAGGCTAAAATACCCTGAGTAGCTCATAAATGCACGAATCCACACTTTATAATGTTATAAATGCGAAAGTACTGGTAACTCTATCTGTCCCTCTGTCTTTTTGTTAACTTGTTACGGTTCAACTGCTGACCCGATCTTGACGAAATTAAGCATCTCTGTGCCTTGCATTCTGAAGACGGGTAATGGATAGTTTTTATCCCTATATTCGAATAGTTCCAAAGCTGGTGGCATTATCCAAACTATCAAAAGTGTACTGCTGGACTGTCGATTTATCGTAATCAAGACGCTTGGCAGACGGCCGCAGAACACAACGCCTTGCATCATAGTCAGTGCTGTGTGTTTTCGATTTTTTTTTACACAACCCGTGATATTTTCCTCAATCCACTCTTACATCTTATAAAATTCTGCGTATTGATAAAGAAAGTAACGGCTTCAAAAACACGAACAATTACTCTACTTTTAAATGTCTTATGCCGTTCTTAACATTTAATATTTGACCTTAGCACATTTCACTTACAAATGTGCTTCTTAAAAATTAAATCATTATATATTTAACTATAAATATGTAAGTACAAAGACTAATATTTTATATGTAATTGAAGATTATGTTTGTAGTAAAACGAGTCTGTAAATTTCCCACGGTTGTCTTTACTCTTACTTTTGAGAGAACTTTCAAGCTGGTAAGACTTCGCCACTATGCGATAGTTTTAGTTGGAGGTCTTTTCCACTTCAACCACTCTCCAAAAATGCAAAGGAGGTTATGCTCAGCACTGCACGGCTTATTCTTTACGTTCATTGAACTCTCTGCAATTTAAAACCCTTTAATATACCGATTTGAAAAAAAGTAAACAAACAGTTCAACAAAAAAACCTGCATGATGCATTAATGAATTCTTCTTAGTCCCACGCGTGCTTTCTTGTTTTAACGGAAGCAGCAATCAGTATGATTAGCCTGTATGAGGTAATAACACACTCTATGTCCTGCACTATCCGAGTCCTGTGGGCGTGCCCATCGCCCACGTGGCATCGCGGAAGGGAAAGCAAAGGACTAATTTATGATAGACCGTTTAGAACATACATTTACAAGGCAAATGAACACTTAACGGGCGGTGATAAATCGTGGCCGCGTTCCATATGCCTCAAAGGAATCGTGTAGAAAAGAGAGTGGCAAATGTAACTAAAAATCTGAAATAAAAAAGGTAAATGAATTTTCATAGTTCATCGCCATAGCTCGCCGTATGATAATATAATTTTTTTCACTTTTACAACGACGCAGGATACTTTAACTTATGGAAGTACTCTTAAACAATTATGTTATTAACACTATTTATCAAACTGTTTGTTAGTTATATTGTTTATTTTGTATATCTGGTAATGAAAATTTTGATTAAATCGTTTTAATAGCAAATCTCTTCGTCTTATTATAAAACAATTAAGACATATCTTTTCCACATTTTATTCCGTCAAAGACTTAACTTTTTCTCCATTTTATTTATATATTTCCATTGTATAGTATATTTTCCGGTGGTGGTTCCCTGTGAGGGTTCCCGGTGGCGGTTAGTTTGCTTGTGCACGCTAACGTGGGAGGGCGGGTTCTATTAAAAAAAAAAGGTAATATATTCTATCACTATTCTATATTTTGCCTGCGTATCTTAGCAAATTAACTTCCTTTCCTTCATTATAATGGATTTTTGCAGTCATAGGCGTGTATCAGAGAACACGCTATTCACGTCGACCTTTCACCGGCTGTCGTTCGATACCGGAAAAATCACGACTTCGCGCATTCGCTACTGCGTCTTTTGGTTGGCCGGATGGGTCGGACAATCGGCGTCTCCCCAAATACTAGCAAGGACACTTCTATCTACATTTATCCATACATGACGGCAACGGTAGTGATGCGACGAAATCGCCGTCGTCCGGCGACCCACGTGCGCCCACGCCGCGATCCGTGTAACGTTATTTAGAACAAATCACGTTCGCCATTTGCAGCAATCTACTTCTGTCAACTGTTACGTCCTGGTATTGACTTATGAGTATCATTACGCTCTTGTACGGATGGAATTGATAACAGGCGTTTATACGGCTTATAAAATAATATTATGTCGGCGCTCGGATCTTGCGTAGACAGGTTTTCAATTTAGGTCTTGCGTAAACAAGACCTAAATTGATACGACATTATAGGTGCCGTCTGCACAACAAAGTTAACAGATGAGCTTTAAAGTTTTTATCATTTCGAACATAGTCATGGCGTAAAAGAACTTAAGTGACAAATTTATGTGTTTTATGTAAATATACTGCAATAAAAAGCAAGTAAAGATTATGAACATCAACTTTGTTGGCTTTACTGGCGTACTTAAACCGCTATTAGAGAGTGCTGACAATGTCATAAAACTCCGCAAAAAAAATTTTTTTTATTACTTTAGAAAACATTTAAGTATGTCTAATCGCAAAAAAATAATTTTATGTGAAAACAGAGTTAAATATATATATTATTAATTATGATAAATTACTTATAATAAATGTATTAATAAAATCGTCATAATACTACTATAAATATAATATATCTATATTGTGTGCCCTAAACTAATTAATTTGTAAGCTAGGATCCAGACGTGAGCATTTCATATCCCTCACACGATACCGCCACGACAAACCCAAGTTAAACGTTAAACCGATGTTATGTGAGTCAGGCGGCATTCCTGACCTTATTGCATCATTAAACCGGGTGCCCATCCGACGGATAAGCGTTCAACGCTCCTCGTCTCAGGTATTACATCTTCATATAATATATACGCTTATATACAACATATAAGACAAGCAACTGCACTGTATGCGTTATAATGCGTGTAGATTAGTAGTGTCTTAGAATAGAAATGACAAGACTCCGCGTCTAAAGGAAGTGTCCGATGAGCTGTTTCTAAATTGAGTTTCTTTCTTTACTTACGATGTTTTTTTTATTATTGGATCAAGTGATGAAACGAGCAAAACATTCACCTGATGGTAAGTGCAACGTCTGCCCATAGCAAATGCTGTGTCACCCAGAATATTTCTGTGTGACACTACACTGCGCCGATCACCCGGAGAAATCAGTTCTTAAGTCTCATATGCCCAGTGATTACACTAGCTCACAGTGCCCTTCAGACCGAACTCAGACACAGTAATGTTTGCACACTACTGCTTCACGGTAGAATAACTGGCTCTGGGGTGGTACCTACCTAGACGGATTCCTGCATAGGGATCCTACCACCAGTTAGAGCTTTATTGACATTTTAAAACTGCCATTACGCTGTCGTAGCTGTGTATCTATTGGCGATTAAAAAAAATAAGTATCCTTTAATGAATATTCCCAGAACTGAGAGTCATTACAATGAAATATGCTATTTACATACAGTATATAATATCAAACATTGCAATAAAAATGTCATTAGATACGTGCATGCAGTGACGGGTTGCAAACATCACTTTTCTTTTTTTTTTAATAGCTTTGCCACACTAGGATTTTTACTGCATCGTGGGAGCGTTACAGATATAAATTGCAAATGCACAAACATCCAGACCAAGGCCAACTATATTTAGGTCATATGAATATTTTTTTTGTTCTTTTAGATGTTTAAGGTAGTGCTTAAATACGATCCAACCTGATGGTAAGTGGCGATGTAGTTTGGACAGTGATCCCACTAACTTAGAAAAAGATTGTTCACTTTTCTCTTGAAAACACCAACATTGCAATCAGCCGGATGCAGGTAAATTACTTCAAGTCTTTTGCTGTACGCATTATGAACGACGAAGCAAAACGATGCGTCCCAATGCAAAAGAATGGAAAGGCGCCGTGAGTCTGGTTGTCCGATGACGGAAAGGGAATGGGGAATTAACTCGTGATATTTCTGTCCACATTCTTCAAAATGTAACCTATAGAACTAAGTAAAGCGGGAAGTGATATTCCCGTTAGCCCCGTGAAATACGTCGCCGTTGTGGAAATCGACCAGGAGGACGTCCTAACTACATTTGGGGTTGTAATTTTTCAATTTAATACTAGCATATTAATTTTAAAAATAAAAATAAAACGTAAATATCATTGTCACCTTTATTTATTCTACAGTCTACACTGCGCGTGTACGTTGGAATGGGCATTATTCAATAACAAGGAGTGTTAGTGTCATGTAGAAATTATTCTCCGAACGTTGCAAACATTATGCGAGTCTCGGAGTGCATTCTCAGGTGATAGCGTAAGTATCCCCTTACTGGCAGGCTGACGCTTTGTTGAGTTTAATAACTCTATCACGAAGTGACCAGTTCGATTTTACGATGTAAAATGTTCATAAATAGGAAATTCTTGATGTTTACCGATTTTATTCATACCTCCAAAGAACATCGTGACTAACCTGTCAGACTGAAGACTGATTTGAAACTGTATTCAATTATTCGTCTTGTATAAATTTGGATTAGACGTAGTACTTTAGAGTCAGTGAAATACTTTTTTAGCAATATTACATTTTGTGTAAAAACTGGCTCTTACTTTTTTGCAATTAGTGTAATAGCGATACTTACAGACTTTATTTGGCTTTCCTAAAGACGAAAAAAATAAATAAAGGGTCTGTAGTTCACATTAATACCTATAAATCTTGTTTTTAAAATTTGTAAACATCATAACGTTTAAATTTTTTCAGCTAAAAATTTAAATGCCACATGAATAAAGATACAGTTAATTAAACTTATTTATGTTGGGTAGGTAGTCCTAGCAACTAAGCTCAGTTACCCGATGAAGCTGTAAAAGCCAAGAATGCTAACAGCTAAAACTTCACCTATGCAATATAGCAAAATTAATTTCTCCGTGGCTGGGCACAGTACCCCTATAATTTTCGAGCGGGTTGTAGAGTTAGGAGGGTTTTTGAGGAGTGTTGCCTACGTTGGGTAGGTAGTTGGACATATTCTGGAAATATGCCAGTTATTCTGCCGTGAAGTAGTATTGAGCAAACATACTGCGTTTCGGTTTGAAGGGCACTGTGAGCTAGTGTAATCACTGGGCATATGAGACTTAAGAACTTATGTCTCAGAGTGATGGGCACAGTGTGGTGTCACACAGAAGTTTATTAGGGGACACAGCATTTGTTATGGGCAGACGTTGCACTTACCATCAGGTGAAATTTTTGCTCGTTTCATCACTTTATCAAATAAAAAAAAAGCCTCGTGCAGGAAGTTTTGCTCACGATGTTTATTTTCGTCGCCGCGCATATTGAATTAACACTAAAAACTGCTCTAAGCAATTTTAGTGCTGCCGGCACACAAGATCGAACCCAGATCACTCGAACTATAAAATATAAGGGGAGCGCCTGCGCCTAAGCTACTGCGACTCTTAAACTGAAAACATAATTAAGAATCCAGTGGCGTTAGCTGATTATGGAGGAGACGTTAGTAAAGCAATACTTTACGTAATAAAGATATCAAGTTTTGATGTAATTCTATTGTTATGATACAAATATGCCACAGACAAGAATTTGAACGGCCTGTAATAACATGATTATCAGAGATAAAAGTCAATGATATATATATATATATATATATATACTAGCAAATCGTTCACCATCAAGGTAAGTTTCGTTGGTAACTCATTCATCGTTCAGGCTGCACTGCTCTGGAACTCCTTGCCCGATGACATTAAAAAAGCCCAAAATAACATCAGTTTTAAGAGGTTAGTACTGGAGCATTATTTTAAAGATTTCATTTAAAATTGTATGTGGACTCTTTTTTTCAAATTTATGTCGAACCACCACGTTATTTCTGTATATGTATGTGTGTATGTATGTTAGTTTATATGTATGTACATATTTATGTATTATTGTTTATTTATCATAATTATATATTGCTATGTATTTTTTATATGTATTTTGAGTATTTTAAAATTGTATTTAATATTTATCAGTAGCCTTTAAAATTCAAATATTTAGTTTTTTTAAGTTTTACACCTGCCACATTGTTTCGCTACGCCTTGGGTTTACTGGCAGAGAATGCAAACTGGCATTAAGTCCGCCCATTGTATCAATAATAAATAAGTGCAACCCCTACCCATAACACCCACACCTGAATTGGGAATTTGCGTGCGGCACCTCTCTGCGCGCCTTACACTGAAACATCTGTTCTTAAGTCTCATATACCTTTTAATACAGTTTCTACAGTGAATTTCAAAACGAGAGACACTGCTTGACGGCAAAATGCCATTACGGTGTTATCTACCTAGATGGATCTCTGCATAAGACTCCTACCATCAGTAAACAATATAATTACTGTTACAAATGCGATAACTTATCGGCGGATGTTTATCACTAATTTTACATACATACAGTTATACCTCTTTTCCATTGGGATAGGCAGAGGCTACATCTTTTCCACTTGCAACGATCCTGACATACTATCTTCCGCTTCTTGTACTTTCATTACCGTTTTCATACAAGCTCGATGTTTGCGGGTACTTTTGACATGGCCTTTCCTTAAAAGGTCTGCGATCTGTCTGTAAGGGTCTACGTATGCCTAGGTCGACCCTTACCGTCCATTCACACTCGCCTCATAAATCTTCTTTCATTCGTTCTCTCTACACGTCCAAACCATCTAAGCATTCCTTACTTTTTCTTTTTCACTTCATCTTCGACCACACCGCAATGTTCCCTTATCACATTCTTCCTCACTTTGTCCATCAAAGTCAGACCAGCTAATCTTTATTTGTCAATCATATGTGATACATGTAAAAATGAAAAGGTCAATATTCATTTGATTATGTCCTATACGATCTGCCATCAGTTGGCATACAATTTTTTAAGAACGGGTTTAGTCTTAGATACATTAATATAACATTAAAATAAAAACAAAAAAATTAAAATCGTGTAGTCAAACTTATTACTCTTAATTTACATTACAATTGTCATTTATTTTCTAATTAATGTCCATAAAATAAAACAAAAAAAAAGATAAAAAAATTAGCAAAGTCATATGTAACATGTCAAATCTTATCACTAAGAAATTCCTGTACTGTGTAATAAACTCTTTCAACCAATAATGTTTTTACTTTTTTTCTTAAATGCGTCTATTTTATCGTTCTTTATATCTTCAGGTAAATGGTTGTAGATTATGGGAGCCATCCATAATATACTTCGACGTCAATGAACGGTTTTCCCCGGTATATTACCCATCTTATGTTTTAAGCGCTGTTTTCCTTTTTGTGCCCGGAATAAACATAGAAAGATTGCAATGAACTAAAGCTGCAACTTCGCTGATATATATGCTCGGTAGTGTCAGAATATTGTGATCTTTAAAATAGGGTTTGCAACTCTCAGTGGTTTGTAACCCAAATATTGCTCTGATGCACTTTTTTGTGTTTTAAATATAGTATCACTCCCAGAACAGTTTCCCCAGAATGTTATGCTATACCTTAATATTGATGCAACAAAAGCGTGGTAGGCGATTAATGTAGTTTTATTATGTGATACTTTTGACAGTCTCTTTAGAGCAAATATGGTAGCTATTTAGGCGTTTGTCTGATATCTGAAGGTGGGATTTCCATTTTGTGTATTTATCGATTTCTATGCCTAAGAATTTCGTAACAGATACCTCTGTGATAGACGATCCTTTATAATTTATATTTAATTCCAGTGGACTAGTTCTGCTTTGGTGGAACTGCTTGTAGGTAGTTTTGGATAAATTAATTTGTAAGTAATTTTCTTTAAGCCAGTGTATGATGTCGGCAAGTGCATTTCGTATATATTTTTATCTTTACATTCAATAATTGTAGTACTGTCATACTGTCATCAGCGAATAATATGATTCGGTGTCTTATATACTTCACAAACTTCTCATTTCCACAGCAATTATCTTACTTTCATGCTTCGTCTGCCAGATCCAACATTCTCTACCATACATAAGTGTGAGGACCGATTTCGATATGCACTCACTCCATGTGCATAGCACAATTTATTTCTATAATTTGTTCCCACCCGGCAACCGGCAACACAATCTAATAAGAAATTTTACATTTTAAAATGTTAACTCGGGAGACCGTCGGCGAATTCGTTCCTGTTGGCTTTATATCTCAAGAATATATTGCATTCTAATTGCTTATTATCAATTCGAGTCTTTATCGATTTCATATCACACGTTATGAAGTTGCTATAACTCAAGCAAAAACTTGTCGTCAAACGTGTGACACAAACCAATTTATTTTGCCTTAGCTTTGACGGATTCTTATTGCTAAATAATATTTCAAATACCTTAATATTATTAAGTAATTTAGTAAGTTATTCTCCGCTTTGATTCTTAATCATAATTTACTAATACTTCAGCATAAGATTTTTTTTACTATGATATTTAAGATACTGTTTACCAATTTAATTACTAATGTAATGGAATTACATTAGTAATAGAATTGCAATTGAAACAAATTACAGCCAACATTTTTTTTAATTAATTAGAATTTTATGTTGCTCTAAATTTGTAACGAGCTACATAATTCATAGTGAAGTTTCTTTAACTAGAAATTTAAGTGTAAAGTTAAGCGCCTTATAATAAATACTTTCAATTATCTTCGGCTATTCTTTGTCATCAATCAACTAATCGATCATACATCACATAGGCATGCGGGTTAAGTATAGGAAAAAAGGTATACAATAATGTATTATTCATCAATTTTGAACGATACTGTTACTACGTTCCGAGTCACACATTCACATTATGAGGGTATGGGGCATAATCTGCCACAATGAATCATAACTTTATATGCGTAAGTATTTTTGTAAATATATACGTTACGTACATACTTAAAAATAAATAAACGTCCGAATCATTATGCTGTTGAATTCACAACAAAACGTTTACCTTAAATTCGTTTATAATAAATCTAATTATTTTTACGTGACAAATTCAAACTAACCAGTACGGTAGCCAGCATTGGAGAGGTATGTAGCGAAGGTGTTGGTCTCGTGCTTAGCCTGCCACATGGGCGACGAGCAGTTGTCGTTATTCGTATACACGTTGTGATTGTGCACGTAGACTCCCGTCAGCAAAGAGCTCCTACAACAGATAATATAATAGTCCATATTCTAAAATACAGGCTTTGTGACTATCCATATGGGAAACCTAAGTTTTGTAGTGGACTTTCGTCGGGTTGTAATTACGATGTACATGATTCTAAATATAATTAATACGTTATGAAATTCCGTTCTTTATAATAGGTGTTGCTGATTGGCATACAGCTCATTATGACAATCAGCAACACCTATTACAATGAAAATAAGTTTCAAGTCCCGATTGAAGACATTATTTGTTTAACTCAAAACTGAAATTATTAGTCTTGGTCTGTATACAATGTGTCGACTGCGCTTGACTTGCATCGCATCCGAACATTCTTCCTATTATGTCACTTAAGATTAGCACCGAATATGAGAAGTCTGAAGGGATTGAGGACAAGCAAATGGTTGGGTATGTGGGAAATAACAACACTATAATATAACTTGTTCAGATGATAATTTACAATTAAGATACATATCATCATCATTCCTAACACTTGTCGACTACTCCATAGATTGGCACAAAAGTTTATTACTCTCATTTGAGGGGATTTTGCCCTAGTTGCCACGCTTGGCATTCGGGTTGGCAAACGCTGTTTATTCATTCAGATGTTCCGTGTACGGACTGATTACGACACCCACGGGATGAGATGGGATAGTAGATTCTTTTAAGCCGCCACCACACCGCAAGATACTTAACCATATTCCAAAATAGAATGAGTTGTTTTCTGCACAACGTCTTGCATAGAAGCAGTTCACTCTTCTTCACCTGCCCGCACTGAATATAAGGATTATGCGATAAGATCGGAGAGAGAGAGAAAGAGACACATTCCAATGGATTTCTAGACCAAAAACAAGAAATTTTTGGTGTGGCTGAGTTTTAATTTTAAAACTCGCGATTTAGCCAACCGCAAGTTAGGCAACCGGGCGGCATACGATTATTAATAAAAATGGAATTGTGTGGACTATACCTTGATGGACAGCACATAGGCGTGGTCGTATAAGCATGTCGGAACTCAGCTCCAGCACTTCGTATAGCTTTCATAGTTCTGGGCATGAAATTAAGACTGCCCAATTCAACATCCTGATCGTCGGTCAATATCAGAATTATGTTTGGTTTCTTCTCCCTCGGCTGGGGATACGGAATATAACCATTGTTTTGCCATTTATTTGCCATTTTAACCTTCATCCTCGTTGTATTTTCTCTCACTGGCATAGGGTGGGATCTTTCCGGAGCTTTACTTTGATTGACTGTTTTTCTTTTCTCTGATGAGTTTCTTTCCATGTTACTTTTCTTCCAATGTTTATCTGCCCTGCGAGGCTTGTCATCATTTCTCAATGTTAAAGAGTCGGTACGGTTAGGAAAATTGTATTCCTCAGAAGAATGCGCGTCTGATCCTTTTCGTCTGTCACGTCTAATCTCATGCTCTCGCTCCCAAAACCTACGTCTGTCTCCACGGTATCTGGAACTGTTTCTGTGTCTTAAGTATCTCCTTTCTGGTAGATCCGTAAGCGTTCCATTGAAAGTGGTTCTATTACGATTGTTTTCTTTATTCCTTAGTTCTTTAGCTCTCAGATTATCTTCATCTTCGAACGAATCACGTTTCGCAGTTATCAGTAGAAAATTCCACGTCAACAGAAACGGTATTATCTTCAAATTCATGGTTATACGTTAGTATGAACTGTTTATCACTAACTTTTTGTATTAAGTTTAGTGAAATATTTCAGTTTTTTTTACGCAAACTTTTTATGTCGTATCTTCTTGTAACAGCAACAACAGTATCCTGCCAAGTCGAAGCGCCATCTTCATTTACCACCTACGACAAAAGAATCAAATTAAATATTTTCAGTTAGTATAGAAACTTTAGTTAACAGTTAGAATAGTACATTAACAAGTATCGTTATTTTTATTATAATTATAAAACTCCGTTTATCACCGTCTGTTTGACTTATGATTATTATTATTTAAATCATCAAGCACTGTTGTCATTTCCGATTTTAACTTCTTTCAAAATATCGTGAAATCGTTTTTCCGACAGTACGGTTACAGTATTCAAAGTTTATAATTCTGTTTGTCTTTATTGTATTGTAAATATGTGACTTTCGTGGATCATATTGTGACATATGTGAATGGTTACGAAATAGTAGTATTTCCTTTTTTATGGAAAAAAGTGATGAGATAAACAAATAGTTCACCTGTTAGTAAGCGCAACGTATACCCATAACAAATGCTGTGTCACCTAGAACATTTTATGTGGCACCGCATGGCGCTTACACAGTACACAGTAGTGGCCAAAATACAGTAATGTCTACACAACTGATTGACGTCAGAATAACTGGCATTGCGATGGTACCTACCTGCGCGGTTTTCTGCATAGGAATTCTACCACCAGTACCTTACTGGCTAAGCTCCTACACTGGATACATAACGCACTAAAATAATGCGAATCGAATTTATTAAATTATAACTAAGTACTATATGGTAGCGATGCTAGAGCATCTGCCGTACCATTTCATTCCGCTGTCTTACGCTACTAAGGAAAATGCCCGGAAAATCTCATGAACTCCGCTAGGCGACAATACTAAGAACGGTGACGATTAGCAGCGTCTAAGGCGCAGCGCGTTTTTTTACTACCAAGTGATCACCACCGCCCATTAACATCCGCAATGCCAGAGAAAGGAGGTGCGATGCCGGCCTTTCGTCTGGTAATGCGATCGCCAATCCGTGGCCGATGATGAAAAGTAATTAGTAATAAAAACTTCAGAAATATTGCATCATTTACATTAATTGAAACATTGTGGTCGGAAATGCTTTCAAAATTTTAACAGTGTGAAACCAGCGAGTCCATTTTGCCACACCGCAAAATTAATCCTAAGAGCATTTCAGTCATAAATTTCCCTAATTTTATTTTCGGGTTTCATTAAAATTGGTCAAGTGGAAACGATTTTAAAAGTTTCCTGATTTCCTTTCATACTTAAAAAGCTTTATGTGGTTTAGAAATATATTAACATAATGGACGTGCCTTTAATGGTACGTGACTTCAAAAACGTCGATGAAATATTAAAGGATCGTTTGCAGCGGAACAACTAGCTTGGCTACTATGCTGCAGGGGCCACGATCGCTTTGTTAAATATAGTTTTGTTTTAAAAATACATCGAAATGTATAACAAAATCTGTTGAAGCTTCGGATTTTAGGAACATAATATAAAAACGGTAATTTCTAAGATTAGCCGTGTTTTGTAAAGAATGGTGTCAATCGAACCTACACTCAATATGATTGTAAGAAGTCGCAGTGACCCTTTGACACCTACATCCATCATCGTAAAACCCACTCACGATTTTGTAGAAATTCTAGTGCGAGGAATCTAATTTGTTTAAAAAAGTAATTTCTGGGCATATGGGACTATATAATTGACGTCTCAAGATTAGCGCAGTGCATTGCCACACAGGAATAATTCAAAGTTCTCGGTGAGATTGCAATCGTTAAGGGTAGGCGTAGCATTTACCATCAGGTGAAAGACTTTCTTCTCTCTTAATTAATACAAGTGGTAATTATAAAAGTGCCGTGTGGTGGCGGCTCGCTAAAAGAATACTACCACTCCATCTCATCCAATGGATCTCGTAAAAGGCGAGTAAGGAATTCAACTGCACTGTGCACCGAACAGCGCATGGTGGCAACGGGCTCACCACCCATCACACCAAGTGCATTATATTGTTTTGGTGAAACGTGGATTGTGGCAGTCATCTGTTTTTGCAGTGAGTGCCCATTCTCTGACTACCCCTTATGGGATACAGTCGTGATCTTATGTATGTAATAATAAAAGTGGACTTCGTGAGTAGTCTATGACTACCCCTGATATTTACGAGTATGTAAGTTTTTACTAGTCTGTATGTTCGACTGCTTAATGAAAATCCCTACGTTTTATTTATTACACACCGAAACGTTCTTAAAAAACTGATAGGGGAGAAAATTAAGAGCCATTGATTTTAAACGCTTACAATATTCTAAAGTGCGTGTGCTAGTGCACGGAACAGCGCGTGCCGCCCCAGCGCTCGCGCCGCAATGATCTTGATTTATGTGCCTCCAAACGCGTCTGATGTGGTGGCGTAATTGATAGGGGTCGACATGCGATCGATGACTGCCGTCGGCGAACGGACACGGAAACTAGATAGAGCAACTCTCAAGTTCTCTTATAGAGATTATTCAAAATTTATAGATGAAAAAGAAAATGAGAGCTACAGACATTTGTGGAGTGGACATGGAGTTTCCCATGGAATTCTCAATGGAGGCCTATGTTCAGCAGTGGACTAGTGATAGGCTGACATGACGATGAATCGGTGATCTTCTTTCTTCTTTTTAAATGCATTTTACAGACATTATTTGCATATGCCCCAATACCCGGAACAATTATTTCTAATTATATTTAACATATTAATATTTGTCCCGTACGGGTTTCAAAACTGCGACCCATAGCTCAAAAGTCAATCATTTAGCCAGAGTACCAACCGAGTCCTATAAAATTACTAAGGAATTGATATGTACTCTTATGCTTTAATTTTACTCTTATGCTTTGTTTTTATATTAATTTCTGAAAGAAAATATTACTGGAAATAACAAAAATAAATATTTTACTTATTTGAAATTGGCGTAAATATAAGAAACTATTATGTTTTAATTCGAAATTACACATTACAATAGTTTTCGATAGTCCAGCAACATTCTATTAACGATAATACAAAATTAAACGCTGTTTAGTCTTTCACTTTATTTTGTTTACGTGGAGAAAATACGCTGGTTTCTATTTACAATATAATGTACAAAACAAGTCTCTAACAATACCTCACCCCTGTTTGTTGTTCTGAGAAGAACACGTGCCTTAATAGGCACGTGTTTTTATTTTAATAGTGTTTGCAGCAAATGTGTGTCCATATTAAGAAACATAAAAACATCAACATGAAAGAAAATATTGAATCCATATTAAAGTACGTTTTTTTAGGAAGTCTATAGAATGTTGGTATTCATTAAATAGCTGGCACTGCGGTGTCCCCGCCCAAAGATGGTATCAGTTTTCCATATGGGGTCGAACTTTCGCCTTGTAAAGCTACAAGCGGTGGGCCAGCACAAAGCCCAAGCTTTATAAAGGCCAATTTCGCCTTCGCCTACAGGTGACCGCGGAACTAAACATCACTCGATATGTCTATGCCAAAGATTCTGATACTGGCTGAAACAACAAGAGGAGTGATCCCGAACGCACAAGAAAGGGTATATTTTTAACGGGAAACGCGGTCTTCATAGGGTTGAATTGAACAATATTTAGTCGGCCCCAATCCGAAATTTTGTCTAACATTATCTCGATTCCAGACACAAGTTTTTACCGGCGCTCTTCGACGTGTCACCGAGAAATATTGGCATGGCCGGTGAATAAAGCATCACCAGTGCTGTTTTCTGCATAGCAACGAGCACAAAGCGGATGATCAAAAAAGGCTTCGTCATGTATTAACTGACTACCAGGACTTCCCCCGTGTGCAAAGTGCAACGTCTGCCCATAACAAAAACGGTGTTAAACAGATATCAGTATAGCTCCGCACTGCGTTTGTGATCAGTTCCCAAGTCTCATATAAGCCTCTGGTGGCTAAGCGATTGGCTTAGATATAAGTCGCGGGTGTCCCATGTCCTACAGATAGTTATTATGGGGTGTTTATGTTTGTGTAATTTGACCCTAATCACACTCACGATACAGGAAGAATTCAAGGATAGGGCTACGTTTTTTTCAATAAAAATACGGCTAATTGTGACTAGTTCCCAAGTACTATCATGTCACAAGATTCTGGAAACGGAAGAACCTTTACAATCTCTAATGGAATACCCAGTCATATCACATCATCAATGGAAAATCTGTTTGCAATGGCAGAGACTTGGACAACCACAAGAGACGTCCTAAAAAACCAAAGATCTGTTGCACAAAAAATAGCTGGAGCTCGTGACTATTACTTTGTAATTAGTGAACATATTCTAACTTAACTAAATACAATATTAGTACGAGTACGTTCAGACGATTTTATTGTGTATTTTAAAAATGTGTTTATGTACTTTAAAAAGGAATGGTACCTCAGGGCAATTGCCTAATTCCATATTGTTGTAATTAAAAGCACATACAAAGCATGTTGAATGAATGAATGAACGGTGAAACCGTATACGGTAGGGAAAACCCACCAAAAGTTCGCCAACCCTAACACGAGCAGCGAGGGACACATCCCGGGTCCAAAAACACTAAAAAAATTGAAGGAGCTTTATGCTCTGCAACAACAGATTTATAGGCTTACTTAATTTAAAAAAATATAACAATAAATAAAAAGTAAGCAGTGTCAAATCGTTTGCAGACGACATTCACCTACATTCTTGTTTCAATTGAGAACTGACGCACGCTTGGCCTTCGCCTCACTTTATGATAATTGGTAATGGATCACCAAAGTAGCCGAAAAATACAGAACAACACAACATAACAAATGGGAACAAGTAAAAGCGACCATATTTAGATTTTACGTAAGTGTTCAAATTAAAACTGTAAAAGTCACTACGTTTTAGAAAATTTATATTTTAAAAGGAATTTAAAATTAATTGACCACATAATTTATTAGTGACATGTAATTAATGGCAGTGTGCAAAGGACTACATTTACTATAGAAAGGCGATCACGTTAAAGACCATCGACATAAGAAAACTTATATCGTTGTTTAAGACCAATAGTCCTAAAAAGCTCATAAGCCAACTTAAAAGTGACCTAAAATACGTTTGTAAAAATTATCACAAATCGGATTTTACAATGTCATATTTGTAATTTATTGTAATAATCTGCTAAAATGTTTTATTACATATAAACGTACTACGTACTTTTGCTGACTACGTTGTTACTACTGTTTTTGTTTGAGTGCGTGTGTTATTTTCCTGACGTACCCTGTTCTCTACCTTATATTCTACCGACACATGTTATCTTTACTGGTTCAGTATTTAGCGGTGAAAACTTTTATATGGCCTTCTTATTTCTACTTAACTTTAATATTGTGTAATGATAGATGTTTATGTTTTGCATAAAAATAAATATAAAAAAGGTTAATCTTTCCTAGTTTTTGCACCTCTTCAAAAACTAGGTAACGCTAAATAAAGTTCTTCACTTTTTTTACTTCTCCTAATATAACGTCCGATTCGTTCGCCGTGTGGTGGCGGCTAAAGAGAATCTACCACCCCATTCCATCCCGTGGGTGTCGTAAAAGTCGACAGAGGGAAAATTAAAAACAGACGATGGGCAGCAGGATCTTTCTTGCACATCAGCAAAGCATGGCAAACTTACGTGTTTTGTAGCAATCTATGGGGGAGGCCTATGTTCAGCGGTGGACTAGTGAAAGGCTGAAATGATGGTGATAATGATAACGTCCGATTCTATTAATTATCTTATATTTGTCTGTGTTATGTGTTTTGGAAAAAGAAATATTGCAATACACATTACAATATTTATTTTTCCAAAACAAAAACATAACAAACATAAAAAATTCATGGTAGATTAATTGATTTATAAAAAAATCCTATAAGAAATTTCCAATGTGTCACAACACTCATTCCCGCGATCTCAAGCAATTAGCCCTATATAATCACAATAATGCGACCACACGTACTGGCAACCACAATCATGTTTTATTTTTTACCATCAGACAATTATAGTTAATTAAACCCTTTTTAAGTACAATCATTAAATTGTGGGACGACGAGACGACGGCTTTAAATTTCCTTTCAATTGATTTTTTCCATTTCGTTTTAGGCATGAGTTCCTTTAGATTGTTAACAGTGGGAATATAATGACTCAGAGATCTTATTTTCAGTAACATTGAACGCGTAAATATAGTTATATATTTAGACGTAACCGCCTTGAAAAATCGTCGACGCCTGTAAAATCTCGCTTCTGAAACAATAAACAGAAATTTCAACACCGAACCGAAGCTCGCCTACCAAAAGAAAACATTGTATAAAAACATCAACTTTCTTTTCGCCATTTATCGCAACAATGTTAATGAACCCTTATAAATTAGAAGTTAATCACCCATTCCGCGAAGTTTCACCAACCGCGGCGGAAGCTTTATGTAAATCTCCTTAATGGTGCCTGGAAAACAAACTTTATTATTCCCCATTAATTGTCGAATCGGCGAAAGAAAATAAGTTAGATGTTTCCAAATTAAAACTTCACAGCTAGGCTAGTAGCTAGCTACTCGTAGTAACTAGCTTCATAGTTAGTTTTAGAGTTTCCATACGCCTTTTTCCATATGTAGGGCATATGTTACACATGTAGCCCACTTTTCGCCCCGAAAAACGAGACGTGACGGATCGCGAACCACATCGCCACCATTTTGTATGAGTCCAAAAAATTCTGTCTCCATTGCGTCAGAGTTTCCATCAGTTACCTAAAGGAGGGCTTTAATATTCGATCTATGATATATGATCAGAAATCAAATTTGATGTAACTTGTATGGAGTTTCTGTTAAATATCTACCTTTAGTAGGAAAATTCAGTCATAGCGTGGATATTTAAACTGGAAATTATTAATTAATGTTTTAAATGGGGGCAAACAAGCTAGCTGCTAACCTGATGGTAAGTGGTCACCACCGCCCATGATCATCTACGACACTAGAGGAACACTTTTCACATTGTGTCGTTACTTATGTATGTATATAATGGTAATTTGACCAATTCAGTTCAGCATTCACTGTGGCAAAAGAATATGAATAATGTTATCGTGAACACTTTTATATCAGAGTGAATTTAAATCAGTATAAAAGTTCCTTAAATATAAGTGACGTATAACTTCTTAAAACTCAGCTCATTACTCGCTCGGTAACTAAATCGGATCCTTGATTTCAGCTTCGTTACAAATTAAGTGCACTCGTTTCGCTGCGTTCGTTAACAACTTTCCGGCCATCACCTGTAGACGCATTACTAACTAACGTTCTAGAAGCTCCTACTACTTTTTTATAAATTATTATATAGGTATATAAATTTGTAGTTTTTTTTGACTAAATGGCGAAACGTGCTAATCGCAAACCCGATGATAAGTGCGACGTCTGCCCATAACAAATGCTGTTTGACCCAGAACATTTCTATGTGGCACCACACTGCGTCTGTCAATGGGCATTTGATACATCAGATCTGAAGTCTCAAATGCCCATTGAATACACTAGCTCTCAGCGCCCTTCAGACTGAAACACAGTAATGTTAGCACACTACTATTTTACGGCGGGAATAACTCAACAAAGTAGAGTATAAAGAAGAAATTAGAACAAGTAACCTTTATTTATATATACGAGTAGAAGAGGGGGCAAACGAGCAAGAGGCCTGCATTTTAATTAAAGTGAAAAGCGACTGTTTCAAATACTTGCAATTGCTTTCAGTCGATAGGAATTTATTATACGAGTACATATTAAAGTATTTTTATCGAATAGCAAAGTAAGTAGCAACCAGCGATTAGCAAAGATTTGCAAAGATTTCTTAAATATTAATTAATGTAACATCATTTAAAATTATTTGAAATGATGTTACATTAATTAATATTTAAGAAAGATGGCTCCGGATAGGGTTTTGTAGCAGAGAGTTTCGAGAATTACCTTTTCTCCAAAATTAGGCAATTGACTCACTTATGCCACCATTACAATTATCAGTCATGTGGTAAAAGCGTTGGAGAATCCATTACCTCTATCTTTTCGAAAATATGTAGTGAAAGCTCAAAGAGCTTAACCATTAACTGTTTTTGGTATAGACAAGTAACACTTCTTTCCCATAGTTATTCTAAACTTTAAACTTTGTAAATAGACTAAAGAAATTTTGTCCAGAAAAAAATACTTTTTCCACAGTAGGACCCCTATGGCTCTATAAACTAATGTAATTACAGAGCGTATAGGACTTAAGAACTGATGTCTCTTTGTAACCAGTGCAGTGAGCACAGAGCTTTTAATCTGTATTTTCTTTATACCACGACTACTGCTATGAACAGTAGTTGTACTTCTCGTCACTGTCATCCCTTAAAAAAACTACCTTTTTATTCGTCAAAATCTTTAAAGCTAAGACGATCATGTTGTGAAATGTACTGAAAGGAGTTTTGACCCCACAGATCTCCGTTCCCCTTAATGACACCTGAAGTTGTAGGAATAATTCTATTAATAATTTGTAATAATTGTAGAATTGCATTTTGCTGATGAATGAACAACAATACAATAAGTATATAGAATGGAATATAATAATTTTTATTCAATATAGATTGTTTACATAATATTCATTGACCGCATTTTTTTGAACTACACTGGTTTGCAAAAAATGCCTCTATCATGGAAAGATCCAGCAAGAAACCGATTGTTTACGCACTTGCGTAAATCTGTAGACGCGCACAACTACCGCACCTTCGAGAGTAGGGTTGAAGTTTGATGTACTCTGAATTACTCTAGTCACTGAGAGGTCCAAGTAAACAAAGTATCAGTTAGGTACATAATTTATTTTTATAATCTTCACCCTCTACAATACTTGTCGAACAACTTGAGATCTTGTATTTAAACGGCTGAGCGACATCTATCGCCGTGCGACGTCACTACATATTACACTCAACACCGATAAAATATTGAACTATTTTACGTTGCATAACATGGGTTTGCTCCCTGCAGCCTGTTGCATAACATTAATAAACAATAAAACGTAATGCCCGAGTTGCTTTGAATTCGAGTTTGTGTGCGGGCGAAGTAATAAAACTGGTTAATAGTACGGGTCATTATTGGCTTCATACGGTGTATATCACGATTTGCAGGCAGCTTAGATTGTTAACGATTCATTGAAATGTTATCCTAGAGGTAGGATAGTAAATAATAAAATGAAAAGGAAATAAATTTGAACTGTATCCCGTCGACGCACACGTAAAAAAATCCCTTTCATTATTTAAAAAAATAAATTCTATAAACATCGATGAGAATATAATAAAAGGTAGACAATGTATTATTTTGAGATTGTTACCTAAACAAAAGATGAATAACTATGTAGTTCTTTAAAGAAAAATAAGAGACACTTATACACTTCTTCTCATTTTTGAGAGGATATTTTAAACCGGGGCGACGCTCCACGCTGCTCCAGTGCTGATAGACGGACTTCACATATCTTGGAAATATTTGTTATTTCTCAGACATTAAAGTTTCCTGGCAGTGGGTTCGTTCATCGCCAAGAACTAAGCAAATCATTACTTAAAATTTTATTTAGCAATTTGAGGGGTACCTACTCTATCGATCGAAGAACTAAGTGAAATTTAAGACTAGCGCCTGACTCCCGACCTAATACTGCTCGAAAGTTCGAAAATAAATCTCTACTGCGGCTCTATAACTCAAAGAAAAGGTGTTCAAAGTTTTAGCTTAAAACTTCTATTACTAAACTTTTATAAATTTAATGATAAGAAATAGCTCGTACAACTCAGTTTACGTGACAGAAGTCAAAACTTCTTTGGCGATCTGATCCTGCCATTTAAAAGAGTATAGTAAGTAATATAACTGCAGAGAGTGAGAGTAAATGTGGAAAATATTCTTAGAGACATAGTATCTATAGAATTTATAGGATTTAAGGATAATTTATAGGATTTAAGAGTAAATGTGTTAGAGAATCGATTATCCTAATTTTCTCTCTCTGCTCAACATCCTATTTCTCTTCCTTTTTATCTTCCTTTTTAAAACGTTGCACTCAAATTCATCCTTAACATTTTACTCGCATCGCAATATATTAGATCGATATTATCAAAATCCGTCCAGCAGTTTCAGATTTCCTCAGTCACTGTTAAACTCCTAGTAATAGCATTGCAAATGCAACTGGAACTTTTTCAAATTATTAAGAATGACTAGCGTGTTCCTTAGTTTATTGCTCGCCATTCCTTACGTCAGTCGGAGCAATCAGTTCGCCTTCCGACTGATTGCAACTGATGCCGGAGCAAGGACCGCATTAGTTAGTACTCCTGGCATTGAACCTCGTTGGAAATGCTCAATGTTTATCGACTGGCTTCCAATTTAAATGTTAGACAGACTCAATTTATAAGGGCAAATAGTACGAGTATCTTTAATTTTAAACATCCTTAACATAACTACCATTGACCAGTGTACCTTTTTCCTGAGTCCTGATTGTGGATACTAACAAATATCAATGTCTATGCAGTAAACATTTAAACGAATCAAAAGTAAAATGTATTCTGGGTATCTATATTTAGGGTAAAAACAGTATTTACAATTTTAATAAAACTACTTTTAAGCATCGACGCATTATTAATCATCGAAGCATCGACGCTCGAGGAAGTCTGCAGTCTGTAACCATGTTCTGGATCACCCCAACCATTACATCAGATTTGATAGACACACAAATGCGTGCAAAAGAATACAGATTCTTGATTTGATTTCTTTGATTTTTGAGCGCTTTGGATATTTTTGACAAGTACTATACTACTATTGTAGTACCCTATTAACATTTGAAGTCCATTGCTGGACATCGGCTACAAAAATACATATTGTGTTAAAAACTTTTTACATATATCATACGATATATACGAGTATGTAATGTATGATATATTTAACCATTTTTAAACAAAAATCATTTTTCTGTTACAAACTTTTATTTGTGCGCGTTAGACACCACCAGAAAAAATATAGACTTGAAGTAACGTGAAAGTATATTGACATACATTTAGCATACAAATTACATAAATAATGAGATACCACACTAGGGCGAGCCTATAACCCGTCTATAGAACGGTCTGGCAGTCATTGAATGAGATCTCACTGTTTTACTACTTATACTATTTAAGTTGTAACAGTCGAGTGTTTGTATGACATTAATTTGCCCGGTTCATTCATTAATACACAAATTAAATTTGATATACAGATCCGCGTTTCTTACCACGGTGTCGCAGGCCTGGATTTAAAAGTTTAGAAGAAAAATACAATAGCAGTGAAATACTTAAACTACTTATTTTAGATCTATCTATATTTTAGATATTAAGAAAAAGTGAATATTTTATATTAAATGCTTCTAAAAGCTCAACTTGCAGATCTGCACAGAAATCATTAGTTTTTCGAGGGCTTACTTATAACCCGAAACGGTATACACTAATTTTTTTAACAGTTTTTTAAGTTTCATTTGCTCCTTTACTAAAAGTAAACCCATTTAACTGCGGGTGCTTACAAATCCATGTAAATGTAGCATAGTGATAGGAGTTAGGACATGATTAATTTAAGACATTTGCATATGGCCGCACTGCGGACGCGAATGTGCAAAAATAACTCTTGCTGCGCTAAATTGCCTTCTAGATAGCCGTGCTAAATAAACTGGGACATACTAAATAAACGTAGTCACTTTAAGTATTCAATTTTCTTCTTTTATTACATTTTATTATATTATTAACAAGATTTGAATAGGGAAATAAAAATAAAACGGAAAATAATCATAATATCAAACGTTGCTTAAAACAAAAATATGTATAATAAGCCAATGAAAAGTTTATAGAAAAAAAAGTGAAGTTAACGACGTACGCCCCACATATTTAAAATTATTAGATGCCTTTTCAACTTATACGAAAAAAATTAAATAGGATTAAAGATTTTATGATAGCTTTTCTAATATTTTTTTATTGGATAAACTGGCGAAAGCTAGCTAAACGTTCACTGTAATGGTAAGTGCAATATATGCTGATAACAAATACTGTGTCACCTATAAGATTTCTGCGTGTGACACCAAACTGCGCCGGTTACCCCGAGACATAAGTTCTTAAGTCTCATATGCCCAGTGATTACACTAGCTCTCAAACCGAAACACAGTAATGTTTTCACACTGCTGCTTTACGGCAGAATAACTGGCCCTGCGGTGTTACCTACGGATTCTTGCTTAGGAATCCTACCACCAGAATGTTTTAAACGCCAGCGTGGCCTAGTGGTCAGGTCACCTGACTTTTGCTCCGCAGGTAAGATAATAGATAGCTAGATATTGATTTATGTGCTAGGATTTGAACCCAGGACGAAACCAACATTTGTGGGGATTTTAAAATTTTTGGGTATTCGGGTCTGATTTACGTGAGAAATACTTAGAAAACCGACATTGTCTTCTTGAAAGCTATAAATACGTTATGCATACAATCTCATACAGATTGCAAAACGAACCACAAAAGGCTACCCTACGTCTCAGTACAGACAAGTTTATTAGGTCAAAGGATTAACTGAACAAGCAGTAAGTTTGCAATAAACCATGTCCATGTTTCACACTACTAAGCTTTTAAGCGTAACTTTATGAAATCCAAATGAGTTTGCATGCAGACTTTAGTGAATTAACAATATAAGGAATTTAATAGGTGAAATTCGTCCGTGCGATGGTGATGTAAGAAAATTTCTCCACCTCATTTCATCACGCACGTGTCTTAAAAGTCGATAAAGGTAATGCTTGAAAAATCTTGGCCAGAGATTACTGTTGGAATAACCATATCTATTATTATTAGTTTTTATTTGATAAGTATAACGTCTGCCCATATGCGAGTTACTCAGAATATTTCTGTGTAGCACCACACAGCGCCCGTCACCCTGAGACATAAGTTCTTTGGTCTCATATGGCCTGTGATTACACTAGCTTTCAGTGTCCTTCAAACCGAAACAGCAATGTTTGCACACTACTGCTTCACGGCTGAATAACTGGCCCCGGGATGGTACCGACCTAGTCGGATCCCTGCATATGAGTCCTACCTCCAATTAAGCCAGATCAGCTAATTTATGTTTCAGGGTTTTAACCGTATGGTGGCAGAGTTAAAAAATCCGTCACCTCATCTCGTCGTGTGGGTGTGTCTGAGTCGGCTAAGGAAAACGCCATGAAAGTATCATGGTTCCGGACAGGTGACGGAATAACTGCCTCGGTAAATGCTGGTCATAAAATACATAGGGAAGTGACAACAACAGTAGACTTTATTTACAGGCTGATAGAGAGAAACAAGAAGAAGTAGTCCGTTCGTTAGGTTGGATGGAAGTCGTTGTTACGGATATATAAGCCATTGGACTGCGAAGAGATGTATAGTGGAGAAGAATAAGCAGGAAATCGGACCATGGCTTAAGCCGGTACCGCTACAGCAGAGAAGAAACAAATCGTTACGTAATGCATGTAAATTACTATACGAAATAATGGTGATAAATTGGGTTTTCACGTACACTCGCGCACGTCGACTGAGAAAATCTATATTGTTACTCTGTGATTTATATAAAAACCCAATAGTTTTTATTTATATACTGGTGGTAGGATTCCTATGCAGGAATCCGTCGTTTGGCACTGTGAGCTAGCGTAATCACTGGGCATTTGAGACTTAAGAACTGATGTCTCAGGGCGACGGGCGCAGTGTCACACAGAAATATTCTGGGTGACATACTCGTAGCATTTGTTGTGAGCGGACGTTGCACTTACCATCAGGTGAACGTTTTGCTCGTTTCGTCACTTATACAATAAAAAATATATTATTTCGTTTTAATACTTTTTATGTGATAATATCCATAATATTAGACCACAAATCTCACTGTAGGGCACGACAGGTCTGCTCTCATTACGTATCGATCCCGCCCCACTGCGAGTTAGCGAACTACGTAAACCATCAAATTATTATTTATTCTGGGAAGATAAGAAACCTTTGTAAAATCAATACTTCAAATTTAACGTTATGAAAATTTAGGTAGAAGATGCGGGAGGTAAACGGGAAATAAAACTAATCGGCTTAGGTAAATGCCTGAAAATTTAGGGCTTTCGCGAAATAACTAAATGGATAAATGTCTGAACGAAAATAGACAGATCGGTAATAACAAGCAGTAGCTACGAAGGTGCAGACAATATACCTGACAAGCGTGGTGATTACCATCTCTTAATCGTTTATCATCGCGGGAGAAACCACAGACGACGACTGGATAGGCTGATGATGACGTACTCAAAGGAACTACTATTGAAGGACTATTATTACTATTGAAGGACTACTAGGACTATTGAAATACCACATAATAACAATACAACAACTATCGGAGATACATCCTAAGGGACGGTACCGTCGACATCTGTCAAGCTTGTCACCGTCCTGGTGATTCGCTTAGGCATGTCATCTCCGGTTGTTAGGCGCTTTTTAACTCTGAGTATCTGCACAGACACAACAAGTAGCCAAAATACTCCATCAAAAGCTCGCTCTGAAATACGGTCTCGTGGAATCGGAAACTGCCTTACTATAAGTACCTGCCGGAGTCCGTGCTCGAAAATGACCACGCCAGGCTCTATTGGGACCGGACGATCATTACGGATAGGACTATTCTCGCGAATAAGCCTAACATCGTGCTGGTGGACCGGGCACAGTCAAGGATATTTTTGGTCGACATTACCATTCCATATGACGAGAACCTCGTGATAGTCCGAAACAGATAAGAAGACAAAATATCTGGACCTGGCTTACGAGGTGACCGACATGTGGGATGGTATGCCGACTGAAATTATTCCTTTGGTCGTATCTGCAAACGAGTCAATCCCAGTCAGTCTATTGGGGCATCTGAGGCGACTGGGACTCCGTGACGGGACGCTCCTTACTCAAATGCAGAAGGCGGTGCTTCTTGATACGGCCCGCATAGTCCGCCGCCCTTACTCCCTAAACCTCGGCCGTTTGGTATCCCCTATCGAGGGCTACCGTCTGGTTGGCTTTTATTTGTATATATTATTGTATATATATTATCTTTAGTGTATGTCATATAATATCTTATTTAATATATTTATTTATGTATTTAAATATTCCAACCATGCGAGAAAACTATAGACATACCCCTTAAATAATAATAATTATTTATTTATTTCTTCTCACGATATAGTCATTACATAACAATGAACATTTTATAATAGTATTACACATTCGCATTCAATGCCAGTCTGCCGCCGAGCAGTAGTTAGCAAGCATTTTGCTGTGTTCCAGTTAAAGGGACCTCTAGCCAAATCACTGGGCATATGATACTTAAAAACTGATGTCATAGGGTGATGAGCTAAGTGCAGTGCCATACAGAACTTCACAATTTTAAGTTTTGCAGGACATTGCAACTGTTCTTTGTTTTGTAAATCTTAGCTGATTTTTCTACCTATTTAAATTCACAATGATACAGATTAAAATGGCAAAACCCTTGAATTTAAAATTAACAAAAATTTGTGAAAAAGAATCTGTGTATATGACTTACTTAAAAGGTGTTTATTTCCCCAGTCAGTATAAAAATCCATAAACAATCGCCTTTGCTGATGATTGGATTGTAAGCTTCTGCACACAACCACTAATCATTAGGACTAGAGAGTAAATTGCTACTAGGTCTGCATAAACGGGTAGCACGCACCCTTAATTAAACAAGTGGCATCCGCGCTAAATGCTATAAAACCGATCCAGTTTACTCTTGTTACAAAACCCTAGTACACTGTCACCATACATATTCATTGCAGATCTAAAATGACTGTACTCCGAGTTGTAACTATTAAAAGAAATTTATTGTGTATGTATTTAGTGTGTAGAGGCAACACCATTTTAGTTTCTTTTCGTTTTCTAATAAAAAAATATACACAATCCCATTTGAATAATAAATAGAAACATAAATCAAACAATGATTTATTTCGTTTGTATTTTTTTATTTACAGTGCATGTTGAGGACGTATGAATGCCTTTATATTTTGAATAGATTAAAACGAAGATTAAAAGGTCGGAACTGGACAAAATCGCCTTGGTCAAAATAAGAGTGGAAAACTTCTTTCCTTCGTTTTTTTTTAAATGCCTTTCTGATTATTCATTATCAAACATTAATATTATGCATTAACCTTAACACATCATTATAAGACTATAAATTGTTTAAGACAATCTATATAAACGATATCGTTCGAGTGAAATTTAGAATAATTCTTAATCCACCATTTGAAATATGATAAAACAAAGTCTAGATTAATCCCGGGGCTGTCTATAATTTGTGCATATTTGAACGTCAATAGCTTTAGTTTCACTTCAGCACCATGAATAACGAAAGCGACAAACAGACGATAATCTTAATTCCTCGTATTGTCTCGTGTCACTGACACTACCTACATGAGATCGTTCCATTTATCTTACTCGTATCTCATAAATATTATATCAGATACGAGAAAATTAAGACGAATGAGTTTCTCTGTATTATGTGTATGTCTATGCCTAGACTACTATAATATACAAATTTTAATTAATTTGAATTGAACTGAATTTTAAGCCTCGCACAACCACTTTTTGGAATCTGCTGCCGCCAGCAGTTTTTCCGGACAGATCCAACTTAAGGACCTTCAAGAAAAGAGCCTATTCCATTCTCAAAGACAGGCAACGCATCTGCTATACCTCGATATTGTAGATGTTCATGGGTGGTGGTGATCACTTACCATCAGGTGAGCCACTTGCTGGTTTGCACCCTCTTCTATAAAATGAAATGTCAACCAGGGGAGTATGACAAGCACTTGCTATTGAAATGGAATAAAATAAAAAAAATTGTCACTTTTTTTACAATCGTGGCAAGTTGTATATAAAATGTATCCTGTTTCGTAATGATATCAGAATCCTTTATAACAGAAGAAACAATCGAAAGAAACTCCGCAGGTATCCTCTTTTTTATAATTTTTTTGTCATAATCAAAAATAATAGTCTCATAGACAAACAACAAAACTGATTTAATAATACATACATAATTATTGCAAACCCTAGCAGACCACCTTTACAAGCAGCACCCGTTCCCAAATATGATGCAAGTGGCAGTCAGCAACCTGTGAAACATATGAAAACACGAGAGAGAACGAAGTCACGAGTTATCTAAGTCAATAACAAAGCTACCAAAATTGAGAGCACGTTCATTATTGGGCTGTTCTATTTCGATATTCCCAAAACAACATAATTTATGCTTTTGCTTTTCTGTATGAGTTGACATAACCAGCCGTTAATGGTTATTCAGGATATGTGGCAAGTACATTGTTACTACGTAATGATCCTTAATTTCTGTACTTAGTTTTACTTAAATAATTTTGATTTCTTATAAAAACCTATGTCTCTTTTAAATACATATTATAAGATAAAATTCTGTACAACAGTCGTAACTTATATACAAATACAAAACGTTTGCATGTCACATATTCTTAAATAAACACCTAAATGTTAGACAGACTGTTGGCAAATAAAATGTCGTCTCCATGCAAAGAAGTAAACTTTTAGAAACATGAAACCAATAGCATCTAGTTGACGTATTTAAGTGAATATTCCCACGGACTTCGTCTATGGCGGGCCATGTGGCGCCGCGAACGCCATTCTGTCAATTTATTTTATTTGCGAACAAAAATAAATAGCAATGCAGCAAATAAAACGACGGACTAGATACCTAACGAACATACGTCATGCCCAGACTAAACAATAATTTACGAGTAAACAAGAACACATGAGCCTCCGAGATTCTTTCCGAACAACACATTCGATCTTATTCATTCGTTGGAACCAAAACATCGATTGGCGTATTGCAATTTTAAAATTATTACGATACTTTTATATATAACTAAATATATTTTAATAATGTTGAAATATATTTCAGCGTATTTTATAATGTATGAATTACGTTTGGCGTTTTGTCATGTTTGTCATTGTTCATACTTAATTCTTCCTTAACCTCTATGACTTTTAATATATCTCTATACTCAGACTTATTTGTTATCGAATTTGAAATATTATTAATAAATACAATACTCTTATAAAGATATTATAATTTAAGACGATTTCGTTTTATTTAAAGAAAAAAAAATACTTACAGTAAACAACCAACCAGTTGATTGAATTCTCTGACGTAGAGATTCCTTTAAATAAATTAAAAATATATAAATTTAACTATATTATTGCGTTACACCAACTCAACACATAGCATAACAACTAAACGAATATTAAAAGGCAGGGTATTTTTTATGTTAATATATCTACTTTAGGACGAAATAAACGCACTTAAGTGGCTAACGTGATACAGTACCACGAATGGAGTCGGCACAAGTTGATAATGCTTTAAAAGTTGTGCATTTGTGTTAAGTGCACTGTGATAATGCTATCTGTTCCAAAGTTGACGATTTCGAAAGTAAACATTGTGCTGATTTATGTATCACTATAACATTTTAGGGTTAATGTCATTATAGTCGTGGTCGTGGCTTAAGAAAATCTGTGATTCAATCTCGTACCGTGAGTTACGTAAGATTGGTATAAAAAACGCATTCAAAGTCTCTTGGTTTCCGACCGGTAACGGAACAACTACCTCGACATGACATACGAGTACTTAGACCGGTAACGGGCAGCAAGATATCTAGGCGTTTGGCACAGCGATCTAAACACAAACTCTCACTTTCCCATTCTTGGAAGAGACCAGCAGCGAATTTTTATTTAATAAAGATATCGCGTAACCCTCTTAATCCTGAAGGATTATCTCGGACTTGTATCTTATTGCGAGGAATCTAGTAAACGGTAAACTCGTTTGTCATCCTTACTTATTATGCCCAACTGTGTGAAGTTCTTAATATTTTCACCGTTGTTGAAATAAATGCTATAAAGGAGTCGAAGGTATACGGAAACTGAATTATAAAATGTTATTAATTTTAAAGCTGTAATTCTTTTCAGATTTATTGTAATTAAACATTTTTGTTTAATTTCAAATCTGGCATTCGCAAACAAGAAACCAAGGAAGACAAAAATAATTATGTCGCGTAGAAAGCTGAAGTAGATCTCAAAGCTCTCATCCGCAGGCGTTTTTTCTTAGGGAGGTATCCAAAGACCCATTGTTGCGCTATAAGGAACTTTAAGTACGAAAGTTAAAAACGTACAAAAGAAAACACCTTGTATTTTACGGAAAACCGTATTTGTAAACTTTTCATAAATGAAACTCCCGAATACGTCAAGTAATAAAATGTTTACAGCTGTTGAAGAGTAAGACATTACTTGAGGATATTAGGGACTAGTTCTAATTGCCATTGGTGGAACATAATGTTGACTCATTGATGTTTAAATTTTATATCAACGCCAAAGCATTGAGTGTACTCTATCATTGTTATTGGTAATTCACTCATCATAAATCAATCATTTTCATATCTTGAACAACACTATGAATTTATAGCATAAGGGGGTTCTTATAAGTATTTTAAAAATATGGTTATCTCAGGCGAGCACAGTACGGTTATCTTAACATATATAAAAATACAAGTAAAATTTAAGTTACAGTATCGTCCTTTTCACTATGTGCCATTACGTTATCACTATAAAATTCTTCAAAGGCAATAAATTAACCTAGCTCTAAAATTTACGATTCATCTTTAACTACAATCTTTTATAAATTCATTAACCAACTATTTATCGCTTAAAATACATTAACATAAGCGGATGGTTTTCAGAGATTTAGGGGTAGGGACGAATTTGTATCTTTCTTTCTGTCGTGTATTCGTGTGTATTAAGCATATTGCGCGCCCGAAAGAGTGTGAAATTTGGCATGGCTAAAATTTGTTGGCATAGTCAAAGTTTTTATGGAGAAGAAGCGAGAAAGCTAAATCTATATATAAAACAAAGTCGGGGTTACACCATTGATAACTTAATAATGGCTGGACCGATTTTTATGATGTTGGATTTGTCTCCGTCCCGAATAGCAGAATAACTATTAAAACATCGAAAAAATCACAAAAAAAAATATGAAGAACATTCATTTTCTCATAGATTTTCCGTATACATCTGTATCATGCATGGTTTATAATTTTGTATGCATGACAGTTCTGTGACAATGAATACTTTTTCTTTCTTTTGGTCTTCTTTCATTATCCTCTGACAGCAACATTCAACTACGCGGTCCTTTTATTGCATACCATTGAGCTAGCTGTGCAAACGCGCGCTGCGATTAAACAGCATTTTTTTCGAGTTTTAACGAATTTTTATTCAGTTTTTGACCGTTATAGCATTTGTAAGTCAAACGTTAAGTTGCCCACGAAGATTTTCACTTTGTGAGGTTATCAAATTGTGATTGATACATACGTACGTCACGCCATTTTCACATATGAAGTGGTAGCCAGAGGCCACACATATAGCCCACTTTTTGGCTTCGTGAGAAATGAGACGTGTCGAGGGGCGCACCATGTGATTGATAATTTGCTTCATTATGTAATTTTGAATTGTGTGACCAATTATCCAGTCCTGGAGACAGACAAATAACTATCCCGTGGGAATCCCACGGGATAGTTAAAAACCTCTATCCACGCGGACGAAGTCTCGGGCATCAACTAGTTAAATATGTGTGTCACTAAACATTAAATGGAATAAAATAAAACATTAACTTTTTACGCTCATACTGACAATGTCTATCACGTAATAGTCTGTGGGCAAACAGTCAAACTGAGTAGAGATTGTCGGCATAAAATTTTAAAATTTTGCCAATAAATAATTACTGAAACTTAATAAGGTTCAAACTTTAAAAAAATGTTTGGAATCATCTTTATAACGGCAGAATAATTGGCATTACTATATTATTTGTACTATATTGTTATAATCAGACTAAAACATTAAATAAAGGTGAAAAATTATTTAATTTGCTAAGATCCGCAAGCGAAATTAAAAACGGCTGTCTGTCGTGCCGTCAATATCTCTTGATAAAATACCTCGTCGTGTGGTGAGTCATGTGTCGGGTTTTCGACTTCATTGGTGTGTATTGCCTGGTACTAGTGTTGTAATGTAAATGTGCTGCATATCATCTAGTGACGGTTCCAGGCTGCGATATTAGTTTTTGATTGTGCACGCTTTTGTGGCAGGGCGAGCTGTGCTCTTCGACGACCTGGTAATATACACAATTTCTAATTTTGCATGCAGATCTCAGTAAATTAACCTTGTATCTCCCTTTTACTGTAAGGATTTCAGCAAAGTAAGGCCTGATTCTATGAATCTTTAATATTTTATAATATTAGTTTAGATATAATGTTCTAGCATTATATCTAAACTAATATTATAAAAAGAGAAGATTTGATTTTTTGTATGTTTGTTTGGTTGAAATTAAAAAACTCAAAAACTACTAAACCGATTTAAAAAAATATTTCACCTATAGTCATCTAGATTATCAATGAATAACATGAGCTGCATTACTACTATTATTATTAGCATTTAAAAAAATTGAGATCCTTACAAAAATTGCTATCATTATTTGTGTGCGCTGCGAAAACTATTGACGATAAATAAAATAATGTACATTCTCCTCTATTAATTACCTACCTACACATTTTATTTTTTGTAAACTGGAAACAATAGAATAGTAGTTAGTTGTAATTTTAATTACACATTTTTTTTATTTTAAACTTTGAAACACTGTTTAAAAAATTCAGCGAAGGGGTGTCTCTTGTACGCCGCGCCGCCGCCCGGCTCCATGCGAGGCATCACCGAGGTGCGCGGCTCTCTTTATTTTGCTACCACATCATCAATAATGGTTTACAAGGAAGCTCCAAGCCACTAAACTTTAGTGGCTTATGTTCCCATAAATAAAGTATTATTTTGGTAAAATAACCTAATCTTAGCTGACCAGCTGCAGAGCCACTGGTGAGAATAGTCGCAACAAAATTGTTAGTGTAAGGAATTGTTGTTGTTCTATTTGTCCAAATAAAGTACTAGTTTTTCTATCTATATCTATCTACCCGTGCGAAGCCGCGGATCGCTAGTATTGAATATATTCGCAACAGCAAACTCTCAACAGTTCGTACAGGAACCCACAACAATAGTTGGCAATCGGCCGAATCCTGCGACAATGCGCCGTTTTCTATTTTAGTACTCCTCTATTGTAGTCCTCGGCAGACGAGCGCTAATAAACAATCTTGTTCCCATCTGTCTGTCCCATTTGCACTAACACTTCCCGATAGCATCGTCCTCGCAACAATCTCCCGAAATAACCGTCTTAACAAGAGACTATTTTCTTAAGTAATTTGTAATTAAATTAACAGCCTATAAAAGTCCCACTGCTGAGCACATGCCTCGTCCTGAGAGGGTTTTTGTGCAGGGAATACTCCGCCACGCTGCTTCAATGCAGTTTGGCGGACTTTACAGGTCTTCGAAATATATTCCTAATCAGAGATGCAGCTTTCCTCACGACTCACGATGTTTTCCTTCACCGCTGAGCAAGTGGTAAATTAGCAATTCAAATTACATAACATTTTATGCCGCCGTGTGGTGGCGGCTCGTTAAAAGAATACTACCACTCCGTCTCATCCAATGGATCTCGTAAAAGGCGAGTAAGGAATTAAACTGCACTGTGCACCCAATAGCGCATGGTGGCGATGGGCTCACCTACCTATCACACCAAGTGCATTATATTGTTTTGGTGAAACGTGGATTGTGGCAGTCATCTGTTTTTGCAGTGAGTGCCCAGTCTCTGACTACCCCTTATGGGATACAGTCGTGATCTTATGTATGTATGTATGTAACATTTTTAGTGTTGTCAGTAACGGTGATCGAACTCAGTTCACTCTTGCAATATGAAATTAAGGCCGAGCGCCTACCGTGGCTCTATATTTGTAATTAGTAATATGTAATACAATGAAAAATGAATATTTTACGAATATTCATTTAAAGCGCCGTGTGGTGGTGACATAAAAAAATCCCGTCTCGTGGGTTTCGTACGTCGACTGAGGGAAATGGCTAAAAAACATCTTGGCTTCCGATAGTTAGCGGAATGAACATCTGAGAAATGCCAGGTGCGAGGCGCCTGGTACTGCGATCACCAGTCTTCCTGTCAAGTGTGGTGATTACGGCAAATACTCCCTTCTAGAGCCCAGGTGCCATTATTAGAATGATGAAAATGAAGATCGTGAACGGTAATTCTTTTTTTCGCGAAAAGGTTTTTTATGAAATGATAATAAAGTATGGAGCATATAAACATCTAACTGCATGCTACATGTTTTTTCTTATGATGAAAGAGTAGCGAGTCCTTGCTGGCCAACGGCGTATGACAAAATTACTAAAAGTGTGACTCAAAAAACTGACATAGAATTCAACAAACTTGTCAAGAAAACTTTATTAGAAAAAGCTGGCTATAAAATAGATCATTACATAAAGGACAGAGATGTATGGAAAAAACTCTTGCTCTGCACATGCAAACTCCCAGGCTACTACGTTTATAATGTAATTTGTATGTAACTTATAAATGACATTATGTAATATAGGCATTGGAAAAAAGAAAGACCCCAGAGTTTCTTGCCGGTTCTTCTCCGCAACGTCCTATTTTTTGAACCGATGTAGATTTGACATTCATAAGAGCTTTATACAAACCTAAACTGAATAAAGAAATTTTGACTTTGACTTTGAACCTCAATCATGTTTTCCTGCAATTCTCCTTGAAGAGTATATCCTTAATTACTCATTATTTATTTTACAAATGTTTGTTCTACATTTAGGATGTACTAATGGCCAGTTATTTCTTCCAAGTATTAGTGCTGTTTTCAATATTTTTTTCGACAATTTTAATATTCATTTACATTCTTAAGCTGGGTTTTAATATTTCATAAGATTGCAAATAACAATAAGAACTTTATACTGATGGATCAGCAGATGAAGAAGAAGACATGGCGCCGCGGGTCATAAGTTATCACTCCAGCGGATGCTTCATATCGCGCCTTCAATTACAAGATCGAAATGCATTTAAAATAGCATCAATGTCGAATGTATATATGAGGGACCACATATTTTAATTAATTATCTTTATTTCAGACATAGTCCATATATGTAAGCAAAAGTGTACACTTAAAAACTATGTGCGTTAGTAAGCTAGTACGTAATAAAATTAAAGGTTCTCGAATGACAACCTAGTACCGCCAAACATTGTGATGGGCGACCCTCCAACAGAGGGAACGGCGACCTGCGCGGTTTTACGGAAAGTCCATGGATGCAGGTGGCTCTGGACCATGTTTTGTTGCAGTCTATGGGGGGTGGAACACAGGTGTGTTCAACGGAGGACTTGAGATGAGCTGAATTTATGATCATGATGAAATAATAAAATTAAAACTGAGTGTCTAAGTAAACGCTCCCTGCAATAAACTACTTTACCACATGAAGCCGAGGCAAATCGACAGTCCATTTGTGGGGACCTCACAAATTTACTGTTGATTTTTCCCGTCAAGACACTTAGGATGCCATTGAAGCTGTGGAGTCCAGTGAGCATGGATACCGCCTACTTATTATGGGTGACCTGAAATACACCGTGAACATTCTTTTATGGAAGAAAGTGACACATGTGTAAGTGCAATGTCTGTCCATAAAAAATGCTGTCACCCAGAATATTTAGACCGATTCATGCATAGGAATCCTCCCACCAGTAAAAATAAATCAACAGAATTGTGTTATTTCAATCTAAATTCTAATCAAAATTATGTTTAATTTATTGTAATCATAGAGATATGACTTAAATACATAGTAATATAAAATACATAGACCGCATATCACCTCCAACGGGCGCAGTGCCGGTGGCGATGCTAATGCAACGTTAAAGCAAATCATACAGTTAATGTAATGCACCTGTACACTTTATAATAACCGCGTAAGGTTGGTAATTGCTTTATTATTTATCAAGAACAAGAATCAACATGTTATCTTTTGAAATAACTTTAGTGAATCAATAAATTATGTATAACTAGCTGATGTCCGCGTCGATATAGATTTTTTAATTTAGGATTTTTGAAATAAAAAAAAATCTGTGTCCGTCTAAATGATGCAAGCTATCTCTGTGTCAAATTTAATCAAAATCGGATCTGCAGTCGAACCGTGAAAAGGTAATAAACAGACAGAGGGACAGAGAGGGTACTTTCGCATTTATAATTATTCAAAGCAGAGGTGTAAAAGTTCCTACAGAAAATTATTTTACCCGCAAGGGACAAATACTTGAGTGACCTAAAAATACTTGTTTCGACTCTGTGTGCTTGTAACGCACCCACGATACACAAGAAATCCTAGTGTGGGTCATTGTTGAATACAATGAAATAAAATATTGCATAAAAACACGGGAATATCGAAATGAACCGCTGTTCAGCTCTACTACATATTAAATTACCACATCATTGCCATTGACGAGGACCGAATCCGGTTTCTCGCGTACTCCAACATTTTAGGCGAGCGCGCCCGTATCCTGTGCTGTAACGGCTCGGCTTATGATACTCGTATTTGGATTTGTATGGCACAAAAAAATAGTGGACATTTTAAAAACTTATCGTCTGTTAACTCTGCCAAAGTGTATAGAAATTTAATTAAAAAAACGCTAAAAAATTGATAACAGTAAAAAGAATACATATTTAATAAAATATAGTTAATATTTTTTTTTCTAAAAACAGATTATATTACGTCAATAACTACTGAACACTTTCCTGTCCAAGCGGGCCAAAATTTCATCTTTCTGCATCTGACGACCACGCAGCCTAGTGATCAGAGTACCTGACTTCAACGCTACTGGTTCTCGGTACGAATTCCAGAGCTATCGTAAGCACTGGGCATATGAGACTTTAGAACTGATGTCTCTGGGTGAAGGGCGCTGTGTGGTGTCACACAGATGTTCTGGGTGACGCAGCATTTGTTATGGGCAAACGTTGCACTTACCATGAGGTGAACATTTTGCTCGTCTCGTCATATTAGCCGGTGATAGGATTCCTATGCAGGAATCCGTCTAGGTAGGTACCACCCCTGGGCCAGTTATTCTGCCGTGAAGCATTAGTGTGCAAACATTAGTGTGTTTCGGTTTGAAGGGCACTGTGAGCTAGCGTAATCATTGGGCATATGAGACTTAAGAACTGATGTCTCAGGGTGATGGGCACAGTGTCGTGTCACACAGAATTCTGGGTCACACAGCATTTGTTATGGGCAGTCGTTGCACTTACCATTTGGTGAACGTTTGCTCGTTTCATCACTTCATTCAATAAAAAAAAAACATTTTCGAATAAAATAAAATTTGTTCTGCTAATTTTAAAACGCGTAATAATTTAAAATAATCTCTCAATCTACTAATCTAATCACAGAATTCCGTATACGGAAATCCTAACGGTTTTCAAACGCAAAGCTATCCGTATGCGCGAAAAAAATATGTAAATCGGGTCCAGCGCATGAATCGCAAACACGTATGAATTATTGATGGAAAACTAAGATAGATCACGAATAATTTATCATATTTCTCCGCGGTTTCCAAGAGCGAAAACAATTTACTCTGAATCGAGAAACGTTTGGCTTGACAGCTGGCGGTGGCGATACGTTACGAGTGGTGATACATTTTACGCAATTTGATATTCGTAAAACCAACATAGTGCGAGCACGGCGGGGCACAAATCGCGCTTATATTTCGCATGGTAGGCAAAACCGTTGTTTGGAAACCCTTCAAGGTCCCCCAAGGGTTGACGGGCATTTAATATCTTGTCGACATTTCCTCGCCAAATATTAAACGTGATATATTTTTGTGACGTTTGCAAAGAGTCCACTTCATTTCGTTTCAAAGTAAGCAACACTGACTATTAATATTAAGTTTTTTTTTAAGAAAAAATATATTTCTAAAATACTTTTGATCCATTGAAATGAATCACTTAGACATTTTCTTCAGATATTTCCATTCCACTGTACGAATAATTAAACTTGGGAAGACTTAGTTCTGGTCGTAAAGTCACATTCTTAGACATCCCGCTTCTTCTTACAAACATTATTGCAACTATAACTTGCGGCAAAGGAATTTAAAGGAAATTAATTATATCTTAATGTTCAAAACTTCCGACCCTTCCATATCATATGCTCGCAACTTTAGAACATAATACTGAATTGTAACTTTAAGAGCTTGATAAGGTTAATTTATAGACATTCTATAATGGATTCTAAAGGAATACATATATGACAGTTAAACACCTTTATGTCTTTTTAAGCAAAACTTCAGCACTTAAAATTGCAATTTTAAGTGCTGACTTACCACGTGCTCGGCGGTGAAGGAAAACATCGTGAGGAAACCTGCATGTCTGAGAAATTAAAAATATTTCGAAGACATGTGAAGTCCGCCAACCCGCATTGGAGCAGCGTGGCGGATTCTTCCTAGCTCCAAAGCCCTCTCAGAAATGAGAGGAGGCCTGTGCTCAGTAGTGGGACATTTATAGGTTGGAACTTTACTTTTTTTTTGTCTTTTTGACTGTACGAACGCTAAATGAGAAACATAAAAACAGTTTCATTTGAATGAGTAAATAATTATTGAATAAAAATCTTTATATACACCCAAGCCACAGATTATTCATATTTTATACAAAAAACGTGTGGTGGTGACGTAAGACAATCTACGATCATCCATATCGTATCCGTCTAGGTAGGTCTGGTACCCAGGGCCCTGTTATTCAGCCGTGAAGCATTCGTGTGCAAGCATTACTGTGTTTCGGTTTGAAGGGCACTGTGAGCTAGCGTAATCACTGGGCATTTGAGACTTAAGAACTGTCTCAGGGTGACGGGCGCAGTGTGGTGTCACACAGAAATATTCTGGGTGACACTGCATTTGTTGTGGGCGAACGTCGCACCAGCAGGTGAACGTTTTGCTCGTTTCGTCGCAAAATACAAAAAAAAATTAAACTAAGGAGATACCAGAAATATTTAATGGCACCGATAGCGGAATAACCATCACAAACATACATACATACATACATACATAAGATCACGACTGTATCCCATAAGGGGTAGTCAGAGACCGTGCACTCACTGCAAAAACAGATGACTGCCACAATCCACATTTCACCAAAACAATATAATGCACTTGGTGTGATAGGTGGTGAGCCCATCGCCATCATGCGCTGTTGGGTGCACAGTGCAGTTTAATTCCTTACTCGCCTTTTACGAGATCCACTGGATGAGATGGAGTGGTAGTATTCTTTTATCTAGCCGCCACCACAGCTCATCTCAAATATAATAATTAAAAAGTAAAGTAAAACAGCCTATAAATATCCAACTGCAGACCACAGGCCTCCTCTCATTTTTGAGATGGCTTAGGAGCTGGTAAGAGTTCGCCACGCTGCTCCAATGTGAATGGGCGGACTTCACATGTCCTCGGAATATTTTTATTCCTGAAACATGCAGGTTTTTGTTAACTATGTTTTTCTTAACTGCTGAGAACTCAGGTCCCTCGCGTACTATAAAATTTAAGGCCGTGGTAGCTCAGGGGCGCTCCCTGAGCTACCACGGCCCATCATTCAAAATACAATAAACCAAAATTATGAGATTGGCAATGGGAAGCACCGTGTAAAGTGCAAGGTGTCTGGTATTGGCCATCGTGGCCATTACGGTAAATCCTCTCTATCTTAGAGAGGCTAATGCCCAGTACTGTACAGAAACTGGTGAGGCTGATGAAGGTGTGGTGGCGGCTTAAGGGAATCTACCACCCCATCTCATCCCGTGGGTGTCGTAAAAGTCGGCAGAGGGAAAATAAAAACCAAGAGATTGGCAGCAGCATCTTCCTGGAACATCTGAAAAAATTAACTGCCGTTGCCAATGCGCCTGCCATGCGCGGCAACTATGGCAAACCCCCCCAAAATTAGAGCTACTAACTTTTGTACCAATCTATGGGGAGACATATGTTCAGCAAGGGACTAGTGATAATCTGAAATGATGATGATGACGATGAAAAAAATCTGATTGTGTTTTCATACTTTTTAGGGTTCGGTAGACAACAAGGAACTCTTATAGTTTTCCCATGTCCGCCTTTCCGTCCGTCTGCCTTTTAGTACTAGAAAGCTGCAATTTGGCACGGGTATACATATTAATCATGCCGACAAAGTGGTAGAATAAAACCCTGCCAGCTAAATGGTTGTTGTTGGATAAAGTAGTCTATATTACGAAGTTTAAAGGAAAACTATCACAACTGGGTAGGCTTTAGAAGTTAACGAGTAATAGTCGACCAACTAATAAAATTTCATTTCATTTAATTCAAATTATTTCGTAAAAATTACTTAGAAGAAGTTGTTATTTGTTTTTTTGTTTATCGTCCTTATGGGCCCGAACCGTAAACTCAATTTTATTAATATGTTCAAACAAAAAACCCCTTTCTAAATCCGTATATTGACGGGAACTACGGAACCCTAAACTGCGCGCCTACGCACTTGACCGGTTTTACTTTATACTCTGTAGCGTTTTATAATGTGTATGCAATAATTTACATGTACATTGTTATTTCTTTTTTAGATTTATTCAAAAGTGCAGCTATCTTTTTTACTGTTACAAAAAATTTCTCTTAGAGCTGGCTGACAAAGAAAGCCACGAGGCATTAAGTCCGTCCATTGTAAACCTTAGTTTGAGGTGAATACAATAGAGAATAACAATATAATTAATTAATTTACAGTGAACAGAAGAAATAGCTGAAGCATTTTTAATTAAATGAGATATTCACAATTGCACACTTTACTCTTTTAACAATGTATAAAACTCGCAGTTTTCTATGAAAGCAATAAGTGGAGATAAAAATGTAGAGATTGTTCGTTAGTACGATATAAAAAAATCAGCAACTTATTAATAAAACGAGCGAACAATCCTTGTTATAACAACTGTGCATCTGCTAAAAATAGGCTTTTTTTATAGAACAACGAACGAAGAGAAGAACAAATCGTTCACCTACGTCTGCCCAAAACAGTTGCTGTGTCACCCAGAACATTTCTGTGTGGCGTCACACTACGCTCATCACCCTGATGCCTCAGATCTTACGTCTGATACTTCACGACAGAATTAATGGCAATGTGGTGATCAACCTACCCAGACGGATTCATATTCTTGCCCTTCAATTGTTGCACGTTAAAATAGTTTTAAGTGTAATCATTCAGATTACGAGGCCTCGTAAGGGACTATTACGAGGCCTCGTAATCTATTTTTTCTATTCTATTTTTCGTATCATTATTTTTCGTCACTATCACCCCGTGCCGGAAGTATGTTATAATTTGCGCGCTTGCTGCCTTCTTTGCATGTGGTAGCCGTTTCTCAGGCTCGAATCAGGTCTCCGGAATCGTGCCCTAGTTCCCCTTTACCCGTGCAACCATGATAGTCGCAGAAACTACCATTGAAAGTTGATAAAGCAGACATTTTAAAGATGTGTCGCCGCTGCTGGACCCTCCGCACTGCGTTTGACATCACAAGCCATCCATAAGTCTTATAGGCTATCTAATAACACTGACTTACTGCCCTTCAAACCGAAACACCGTGGTATGTTTTATAGGAGAAAGTCACGAAACAAACAAAACGTTCACGTTCATGGTAAGTGCAACTAGTGCCCATAACAAATGCCGTCGTCACCCAGAACATTTTTGTGTGGCACCGCACTGCACTAGTCACCCTTAACGTTAATATGCTCAAGTCTCATATGCCCAAGAATTACCCTAACTAGCAGTGCCCTTCTGACCGAACAGTAATATCTGGTAGAATAACTGGCTCTGCGGTTGCAGCAATTTCTCTACCTATACAGATTCCTGCATAGGAAATCTACAACCAATAAAAACTTTACTGTTACCAATAAAATTTCGTCAACATTAAAAATAGAAATAGAAAGAAAAATTTACATTGTCCGAAGTATAACGCATATAAGTATTTATACTAAGAAGTAATGACAACACAGAATAATAATCAATATTAATTACTTCCCAAATATGTAATTGAAAGTTACGGAATGAGGATGTTGGGGCCGGGCGCTCGTCGTATTTCGGATACCCCGACAGCGTTACTGTTAATAATTATTATTAATTACGTTTATTACATCCCATTACGTTCTTATTAATAGAAGGCGGTCTGTACCCAGCAGTGGAAGTACCAAGTGGAGTGTACCAAGCTGGAATGGAATGATTCCCTATTAGAATCCCTACATAAAAATCCTACTACCAGAACAGCACAACACAGCAGCAACCGCGACTTTGTTTGTGTTGACTTTTGTATTTGTTTAGAAATGTAATTAAAGAAAATTAAGTGAAGTGTAAACATGTGTTATAATCGGCTCGGTTGGCGCAGTGGCTAAGCTCTTGGCTTCTGCGCCGCGGGTCGCGGGTTCGATTCCCGCACGGGACAAATATTTGTATGACCTACAGATAGTTGTTCCGGGTCTGGGTGTTTGTGCATGTGGAATTTTTGTCTGTAAAACGCACCCACGACACAGGAGAAATCGTACCGTGGTGCATCGTTTTTTTTATAAAAAAAAATATTATAAGATAACTTTTTGCTACTATACCAGAGATGGTGTTCTATGAAAAATTATCGAAGAAATGTTCATTACTTCGGAGCCGGTGATACAAACACACTGAAACATAGTATTAAGTTGGTCCCAGAGTTATTAATCCATAACCTGTGCAAAATTCATGTCAATAACTTTAAAAGAATCCGAGTTAAATCCATTCATACAGACTGAAAGATATAAAACTACTAGCTACTTCCATTTTACATATGACTTAGTATGTATGTAGAAACTTACAGGCTATACTAACCACTTACCGTCAGGAGAACTGTAAGCTCTTTCGTCACCACTACTTACAGAATGGGAAAATACGTAACACGGCACAGGTACGGAAAATGTGCACAATTTATTGGCACTGTGATGGCTCAGAGATCTATAGAACAATAAATATGTGATAAAAATGCCAACTCTTGATAATAAAAAAAGAAATAAATTAAAAAAAATATTTTTATGTACATTCCTCTTGATTTATTTGCCATAACCTAACAGAGCTTATGTTTATTGGAGTTTTTGAATAGCAAACTATACACGTAGTGCATATAAACAATAACTGAAGGCCTTCGATTAAGCCATTATCGATCTAGAAGGCAACATTTTGTTCGATATGTCCAATACGAAGTGCTAAGCTAAGCTAAAAAATAAAAATATTAAATTCGTGTACATGCAATATCTATCACTATACCCAATATTAGATAAAAATATGCTTAAATGTATAATTTAATACATGTGTAAAAAACTAATTATTCAAGACAAATTCAAATAAATATAAACACATAAACAACATAATGGAACTCAAAAACGAACACACAAATTTATTCCGTTCATATTTTTTCTAGACATGTATACATTAGCAGTAATTTCTTTCTCGTCAAGGGCATATAAAATTGTAAATCTTAACGTTTCTATTAAAATACATATCACATTATCATATAGCTGCAAAAATATAAGCGATACAGGCGTACTAAAATTTTATGTAATATCGTAGTTCCGTAGTATTGGATATCGATGATGTCATAGCCGTAGTTTTTTTTTTTCTAATGCTAAATTACATATATCACAGAGGCCAGACTTGATAAATTCATTTGAATCAAAATAACATAAATTTCCTCTGGTTCATCAAACTTTATAATTTTTTAGTAAATTTATGCGCCCGGCCACTGCGCTTCCACGGCTCACGACGTTTGTGACTTATTTCTCACTCACGCTGTATTTTTAATACAGCGTGAAAACCCCTTCTCCGATCCAATCGCGAAGACGTTACTAACTGCAAATCAGTGAATGCCTTTGTTTAGTCACTAAGCATGCGTTAGTCTTTGAAAATAATAAATTAAACGCGATAAAATTTGTAGATCTTATTTTATTAAATTTTAAGCTGCTGTCGAGGCTGCTGATAAATAGATAAACTAAGAAAGATCTTTTATTGACTAAAAAACAAGAACTTGGCGTAACTGTCGGAGCCCCCAACTAGAGGACTCTTGGAGGTTGTAGGAATTTTCTAGTACTCTAGAAAATTCCTAGAACGAATATATTTATCTTCTGACAACAAGAAACATGGTTATAGGCCCAACCTACGTATTTGCATAATAGTAGGTACATAACTAGGAAGTCGAGTCACTTAATGTTGCAGATAACCTAAAGTAGTAATGTTTTCAGTCAATTAGTCCTTCAAGTTAGGTAGAAAGGAATAACTATAACAGAAAAGTCCGCACTAAATGCTGACGAAAGTCTGTCTGCGCTTATTTATTTTGTTCAGTATGCTGGGACGCAGTAGCGAAATCCGAGATAGTTCGTTTTACAGCGAGCCCTCTCTCGTGAATGGAAAAGCTGGCCTGATTGTAAACACCGAGCTTTGAATATTAAACTTTTGAATTTATGAAAAGATATACGAAAGTATCTGCGCTGAAGTAAAGCGTAAAGAGGACTGCAATTCGAAAACTCATTCAACTCATGTTTGCCAATTTTTATTTCAATTTCAAATTCTTAGATATAATTGCGACCTTACAATGACAATAACTTATGGAATGTTTGCACGATGTATGTTTTCTCTAATCAGTAAGATTATGTGTACATAAGTAAGTAATATCAATATATAATATAAGAATTAGAAGCCTTAGGCTTCTAATTCTTATTCTTGGAATTTTTTTATGTTTCTATAGAAATAACTCCACGGATGTAGATGACTTGCAATGTGAGAAACACTATAAAATAATGTAATGTATTTACAAATATTTACATGTATGTTTAACCAATCAACGTAAAAAGAGACCAGAAATATTATAATCTGATAAGAAAAGTCTAGCAAACAGCTTAAGAAACGGTACACGTTACAAGCTATTCCTTCCTCACGTTGTTTTAAAATAAGAGCACGTTAAAAGTTAATTACAACGGGAGATTTACTTTTTATATTTCTTTACATGCTTTATTTATTCTTTATAGTATTTTATTTCCAGTTATTATAATTTTTTTTTATTTCAATACAATTTTCGACCACGGCGACATCTTCTAAATATTGTCAACTGCGCAGATAATATTATTGCACCACAAGTCTTAACCTACCCGCGCCCTATACAACATTCATGCTATAACATCGGAGGTAGGTTAGTGGGATGCAGTGTCAGAAACACGGGGACAATTACAACACAACCAGGCCCTAAAACTAACAATTTTTATTTTAGCCACAAATGTTGGCTCCCATTGTGGTTCGAACCCAGGACCCGCGGCATAGACGTCAGTTACTCTGACCGCTAGGCCATTAAATAGTCAAACAATAGTATTGTGTGATTATCTATAAAAAATGATCTCATGTAGTAATTCACACGACACCAAAATTCATACGCGCGTTTCTGTTATTATTATATATATTTATGTCTATCTGTCTGTTAATTTGTCCGGTCTTATGTCCGAAAAAGCTTTATCGATTTTGACTGGGCTTTCATTGGCAGGTAGAGGGACTTTTCAGAGAGCAATCTAAGCTACTTTTAATTTCGAAAATATTTATGGTTCGTCCTTAAAGTCTGAAAACTGTAAAAATTAGGGACGTGTTAAGCGCAATTTAAATTTGTATTTTGGTCATTATTTTTAGTTCATGACAGTTTAGAAAATTCATAGTTATTTTTTTAACATCATTACCTTATACCTTATTTATATAAATTAATGAAACTGAAGCGTCTGTCTGTTATTTCACAATAAACACTTTTTCTTAATCTCATATGGAAATTTGCAGAATGCCAAAACTCAATGACGCGTTTTTAAAAAAAATCTCTGTCTGTTTGTTTGCACGGGCTAATCTCCGAAACGGCTGAATCGATTTTGACGGGACTTTCACTTGGGATGGACGTGTCACAGCAGTTTAAATCTCTTAATATTGTAAGTGGTTCAGAAAATAGATTTTTTTTTTATTTTACGTCCTTTACCTTAATCTTAATCATACTAATATTACAAATTGCGAAAGTTCCACTGTCCGTTTGTTACCTTGTCACGGTTCAACCGCTGAAATGGTCTTGACGAAATGTGGCACAGAGATAACTTCCACCCTGGTGAGGGACATAGGATATTTCTTATCCCGGAAAATCAAATAGTTCTCACGGGATATTTAAAAATCCTACACTCACGCGGACGAAGTCACGGACTTCAGCTAGTCTATAATAAAACTTATTCGAAATGAAAAATTATTTTTGCATTTGATAGTTTATTAATGAATATTACAGGCTATAACGTTCCATGCCACAACTTTAAGTCTGACTCTGACACTCTGAGAGCAGAACGTCATCGAGAAAGGCCGAACAGTGAATGCTCAAGATGTCTATAATAAAGCTGCTGACTTTGTATGTATGAACGCGCTAATCGCATAAAATACTGGACCGATTTGAAAATTTATGTTTGCCTTATATATCCCGTTTATTAAGGAAGATAAGAAGGCTATATAATTTTATGCCACAACTTCAAGGTACTGCACGTTGAGAACAGAACGTTACCGAGAGAAGGGCCGAACTGTGAATGCTCAGGTAATGAGGCACCATGCCGTATAGTGCAATAACGTGATCGGCTTAGTTTACACGGGTGAAACCGTAAGGTACAGCTAATACTAAATAGAATAAAGTTAATCTAGACGGTATGTGATTGCGTGATTCTGTTGTATTATATGACAGCGGTGTAAGAGCATCTTCCACTCAACACATTACCTGAATGACGGAATGACCATCTCAAATGTGCCAGACCTAAATTATATTGATCAATGACGGTAACATCTAAGTTCGAGGTGTCTCCAATAATGGGATTTCCATGCCCACTGTTAAACGTGGCGATAACTGCAAATCCTCCTGACCCGGGATAGGCCTTCGTCCAGCAGCGGGCCGTGTAGAGGCTAAATATGATAATGAAGAATTTTTTATACACAAAATTTGTACGTTATCTGTGATTTTGTTTAAAAAACGTAGACATTACCCCGTGAATTAGTTGTTGACATCATTCTGAAATATACTTAAGAGCCTATTTGGTAGTCATAATCAAAGAATATATTATAATAATAAATATATAAAAATTAAGATTTATTTTAAGAAGTGTGCCAGCCATAAACTGTAATTTATTCTTGATAGTCGTAACGTATTTATCGAGACATGATTGTAACGAGCATATAATTAATCGTTAAATCGGTTCTGTGGATATTTTTAATCATTTCCGTAACTAAGTATATACCGAGAACACATTTTAAATATAAATGCATAATGTTTAAAGTTATGGTAAGGTTGTAAAAAAGCTATGATGGGCGAATTACAAGCATCCTTCGTATCGATTAGCGTATTTATAGGTGTTAACTTTAAATATATTTCTTTTATCGCTCATAAATCTTGGTTAATCTCCTAAATAATGAATTCTTTCTGAGTACACATTATGACAACATAAAGCCAGCTTCATCAATGGAGTCTATTATGCCAAAAACGCAACTAGAGGCATATAGAAACTGGATGAACATCGCCACGTATCGTTAGTAGCGCTACGACCGACTTAACATGTAATGATTTCTGATATTCGCGCGAATTTACACATTTATGTATACGAGTATATTATACATATATCTTGTTTTACGCGGGTTTTTGTTGATCTATCGATGATGTGCAGCATCGTCGCTCTAGGAACTCTGCAGTCTGTGACCATGTTCTGGAACATCCCAACCATTACATCAGGTTTGATAAACCATAAATCCTTGCCAAAGAACACCGATTCCTACCGAGGATGATTCGCGTGGCTCTTGAAATTAAAAAAAACATCCTAATTTTAATAGAGCTGATGGTTGGGTATTACTACCGGCTTGGGTTCCTATAATTAATAAAATTAAATCAAAAACCAAGCATACCACTCCAAGACTTCCAAGACACAAAAGCTGAAGGTATCCCTGATTAATTATGTCATCTCTGTCCTCCCGTGACCATGGGTGCTGTAAAGCATTCGAAACGACGGTTTATAAATAATTAAAAATTAAACGCGACAAAATCCGTAAAATTCATTTCATTAAAAGACTTAACATGTCTTACGGAGCGCAGAAACGTATAAATGAATACTAATTTACGACCGCTTTGGTGCCCATTTAATTTACTTTTTAATTCTTTTTGGGGTTTCATAAATAATATCTATACATAAATAGATTATCTTCTAAAGTTTTATATAAACCACATCTACATCGCATAATGTCGCGCTTTATTTAAAAAATCGTAATAAAAGAACGTAGAGTCATCTATACAATTCTCCGTTACTTGGGCAAACGTCTCTGGACAAAAGCTCCTTGGCATAGATCCACCCTTTTGCAGCGAAAAGTGACGACATATAAACAATGTCGTGTGGAAGAACCTTGAATTATTTACTCTGCTTATCTCTACAAACCTGCGGTTTGAAACACGGAAGCAGCGGATTAAAGTTACAAAGACTACGTGTGTAATTTCGGTATGGTTATAATAAAGTCAAGTATGCTATAAATTAGAACCTTTTTTTTAATAAATAACTTTAACTATACTTGTTCTAGCTTCATCTTTATCACTACGATTTAAGAACGAAAATACTTTTCACGTTTTCACTATTTTCCTTCAAAAACACCAAAAGAATTTGAATGAGGTTTTCACTGCTTTATAGCTTGGTACTTCGACAAAGTGTTAGGATATAAGCAATTCAATAAAAAAAAAGTAAAGTTTCAGCCTATAAATGTCCCACTACTGAGCACAGGCCTCCTCTCATTTCTGAGAGGGTTATGGAGCTAGGAAGAATCCGCCACGCTGCTCCAATGCGGGTTGGCGGACTTCACATGTCTTCGAAATATTTTTAATTTCTCAGACATGCAGGTTTCCTCACGATGTTTTCCTTCACCGCCGAGCACGTGGTAAGTCAGCACTTAAAATTGCAATTAACAATTTTAGTGGTGCCGGCACCGGGAATCGAACCCAGGTCACTCGCGTACTATGAAATTAAAAGCGAGCGCCTAGCCCCTGAGCTACCACGGCTACTACTACTAAGCAATTCAATAAAGTTGTAAAAAGCTATACTGCTATAAAATGTACAGAAAATTGCATTTTGAACTCAATGAACGATTGGCGCAGTGCTTAAGCTACTGGCTTATTACTTACTGGCTAATTGCCGTGTGGTAGGTACCACCCCAGGGCCAGTTATTCTGCCGTGAAGCAGTAGTGTGCAAACATTACTGTTTCGGTTTGAAAGGCACTGTAAGCTAGCGTAATCACTGGGCATGTGAGACTTAAGAACTTATGTCTCAAGGTGATGGGCAAAGTGTGGTGTCACACTAGAAATATTCTGGGTGACACAGCATTTGTTATGGGGATACGTTGCACTTACAATCAGGTGAACTGTTTGCTCGTTTCATCACTTTATCCAATAAAAAAAAACAATTATTTTGTATTGCCTACAGATTGTACTTTTATGTCTAGATATTTGTGCATGTGAAATTATCTCTATAAACCGACATAATAATTTAAAAAACTTAATATTTAAAATTTATAATATCACCCTAGCTAACTTCGGCCTATTTGCGCTAATGCAAAAGCGGTCCTCGGTTTCACTTTTCCATTTTTAATATAAAGCTTACGCAATATAATCGGGATCATTTCGAAATATTGGTTAATAAAAAAAAACGCTTTAGCAGGCAGATACATTGACTATGTTACGCCTTACTCGTTTTTTCTGAGTAATCGTATGTTGCCAACTTAAATGAACTAATATAATATGACTGCCCGCCTATTTCACTGTTGCGGCGATTGTATCAACATTGAAACACATTTATTTTCAACCGACTTCAGAAAAAGAGGAGGTTCTCAATTAATTGTAATCTTTTTTTTATGTATTTTCAGCGATAATTCTTTACCACGTGAACCGATTTATAAGAGAGAAGGTATCTTAGGGTTGGTCTCATCTCATGATTTCATCCATGAGACACTAATTAGTCTTAAATTCGTATATGCATGTTTGAAGCTGCTGCGTGGAAATCAGTTTTTTTGATTAAATAATTATATAACAATCCATATAATGTATTCGTGACGAAGAAGAAACTTCGTTTCAACTTCTTCTTTTCCACGAGACTGTTAATAACCTTTCCCAAAGAGGGAGAATTTACCGCAATCACCGTTTGCAGACGGGTTGGTAACTTAGTACCAGAATCGTACCCCACCACCAGTCTGTATATTTTCGGTGTGGTGTTTATCAAAGTCCGACATGTGACGGAATAGCCATCTCGAAAAATGCCTAACATAAAAGTACACAGAGCCATGACCAATCAGCCTGCCAAATGGGGATTAAGGCTAATCCTCCCTTTTTGAGAGTCCAATGTCCATTGTTTTTGAAAATGTCTATAGCGGCATGAGCAATGTAGCCAGTAATTTCACAACACAAAAGGGTAAGGTTAAACATCAAAAGGGTAGGATGGGGAAACTATACATTTCTCTACAAGCCCGTTCGCCGATTCAATATTAAATTATGACGCAAAATTATTTTTTTACCATGAATTTGTTTGTGCAGATGTTATTTGCAACGAAACAATAACGTCAAACTTTTTAGCGGCTGTTTTCACCATTGTATTAGTTTGATTATTTTTAGATTGATTTTCCCTTTAATCTCGATGACAGAGGCAGAACCAATCGTAAAAAGTAATGTCATTGTATTTTTCTTTTTCAAATTCAATTAGAATAGTGTAAGGTAATCCAGCTCCAAAATAATTAAGCTATTGTATTCCAGACTGTTAAAAGCATCTTGTTTACCTTTCTTTTTTTTCTATATTTTATTCAAAGCAAAACGAAAATTTCTGGCAAATAAAAGATATTTCAAGTCTTCATTGCAGTCTACGGTGGTTGGTCAACTCAGTAAACGAATTTATGTTAAAATTTTCCTCACCAATATCGACCACGGCAACTGGTCATTATAGGGAGTAAAGTATTAGGCAAACACGTAACAAACAACAAAACAAAAACAGATTCAACGTATATGTGATAATATTGTATGAATCCGATGCAATATCATAAATACGAAATATAACAAGGCACCCAGACCTAAACCAATTGTCAACAAATGTTGGCTTTAGCTGGCATTCGGACTAAAGTTATAGTTGTAATAAACATACAAATTTCCATAAGATTTTTTTTAAACTTCGTTCGCAACAACATTATGAAATAAAAATACATGGCATCCATTAGAACCGTCGCATGTTGTACATGGGTCTATGTACAACGTGTATGTATTATTAGGATAAGTGCCACTTTTTCAATGCAACATAAAAGGTTGAGTCGCATCTCGCTCACAAGATGTCAGAGCAAAAACATCGGTTTTCCATTACACGTCAATTCTAGATCGATCTAATGCCCTTTATGTATTAAGCAGAGCCAAGAGAAAAGGCTTTAACTTTGTGAGTAATGCTATTACTATGCGAATGCTTCTCGTTCAACGTATTAACAACATTGCTAGTGTATATTTTAATAACTTACGTCGAACCTTCAAAAATAAATTAGGTACTAGTACTAAAATATTAGCAAATATTTATTGAAACCATATCATTCTACAATTCGTAGTAGACTGATCATAAAAGTTTCACCATAAATATTTTTTTATGAAAAGTATTGACGATACAAGCAAATTGTTCACCTGATGGTAAGTGCAACGTCTACCCATAACAAATGCAGCCACAAAAAAACAGTCTGGCACCACACCACCTAGAGACATTAATTCTTAAGTCCCATATGACCTGTAATTACACTTGTTAACAGTGTCTTTCAGAGCGAAACACAGTAATGTTTGCAGACTGCTGCTTGCCGGAAGAATAACTGGCACTGCGAAAGTGTCCACCTTGACGGATGCCTTCATAGGAATCCTAACACCAGTAAAATATTTCTATACTTCTACTGCTTATTTATTCGCGTTCAGGGTTTACTTTTTATTTGCCGCGCTGGTATGTATGTGCGAAAGTGCCAAAATATTCAAGTAAATAGTTAGTCCTTCTGCTTAAACTAAAGAATAGAAAATATTACTAAAATGTGTATTTTAATCAAAGAATGAGAAAGCTACATTAATATATACATATACTACGACTACGGAACCCTAAATGAACGCGGGTCCGACACGGTCCTGACTACTGTAACAATGCATGTACGTTTAAACAATTTACGATGTCAGGGGAGCGTAAATGAAAACTATTTATTCTCTGTACTGTATACAGCCGACTGCTAGTCAAGCGTAGTCGCCAAATGCATATCTTACAACATTTGAGATAAGATCTATATTCGCGTTGTTGTTTACTCTATTTCTGTTTATCACTTTGTTACATAATCTTTATTATTACTGAAGATATTATAACAAATTAGGCTGCTAGGTGTCAGGCAGAGTAGAAGAGCACATACCTTTATCTTACCGAGATGTCGTAAAAGGCGTCTGAGCTATTGTACAGACAACATTATATATATGCAATGCTGTCACTTTAGTGCTCGTGGGAACGCAACATGGAGTAATTTTTTTTTGATTCGTACCAAAATGGAGGCGACGTGGTTTGCCACCCGTCACGTCTTGTTTGCCGCGAGGGCGAAAAGTGATCTACGTGAGTGAGGCCTCGGGCTACCACTTATATGTGAAATGGCGTGACTGTATACATGCATTTTTTTCACACTTAATGCATTTTTTTTTGTCTGAGTAGGTAGGTTTTCTTAATTATTTTGCATACAGATTCTAATAATCAGTGTGTGTTGCCAGTGATGCTTGCCGTACGGAACCAATATGTGGTCAGCAATGCAGATCGCACAAGGAAGCTGAAATTCGCTTAGCGAACTTAGCTTGATGTTTCTCATCGATGTGAAAAACTCTTTCAATCAAAAAGTTCAAACTATTTGTTAAACAAAGACTTTAAGAAGGGTTATTATAGTATTAAGGAACACATGGATGACGATAACTCCCGTTAATGAGGTGATCGCTGCCAAGCTATTTCTACAACTTTGTAATACTGCTGTAATTGTATATTTAAACTGACTGAAAAAAAACCCACTGGGTTTCTTATTGGTTCTTCCCAGGACAGAGGCATTTCTTTGCGAACCAGTGTAGCGTAAAAAAATGACGTTCAATGGGTATTAAGTAAAAAGTCTATATTGAATAAAAATATTCTATTCTATTCTATTCTGCGAGATAGAATTCGTGTCGATGATATCCACAGTTAAAATAGAACAAACGACCTAAAAATCAGCAAGCTGAAGTGGCTATAGGCCGACCAAATAGCTCGTAGAACCGGTTACCAACGGTTTTTGTTTCTACGGAAGAAACGTTCCTGGCAACCTCGTACCGAAAACGCAGAGTTTTTTGTTGGATAAGGTGACGAGACGAGCACAACGTTCCCTTGGTAATAAGTGCAACGTTACGCTTATAACAAATGCTGTGTCACCCAGAATATTTCTGCCTGGTAATACACTACGCCCGCTACATGTTGGAGGCCCTGTTGGAGGCCCTTAAGATTTTTCGGGCACTTCTCTTAGTCGACTTTTACGACTCCCACGAGATGAAATGGGATTGCAGGATGTTATGTACCTTCCAGATGACTCGATTTTTAAAATGTTTGTAACATTGTATTTTTTAATTAAACCACGCTGAACGATATCATCAGTATCTCAGCCTATCACTAGTCCGCTGCTCAACATAGGTCTCCCCATAGATTGCCACAAAGGTTAGTAGCTCTCATTTTGGGGGGCTCTCATAATGGCCACGCTTGGCAGGCGGGTTGGCAACCGCAGTTTATTTATGAAGATATTCCAGGAAGTGCTGCTGCCCATCTCTTGGTTTTTATTTTCCCTCTGTCAACTTTTACGACACCCACGAGATGAGATGGGGTGGTAGATCCTCTTAATTAATAGCAGAATCTATGCAATTTGTAACAATAATAAATGTATTTTAGTTACAGAGTTTATATTTATATTGAATTACAATATCCCCGAATCGGGCTTCAGAAAAGTCATCATACCATAAACACGGCAACTTTATTAGTAGGGATGTGATGTGTTCAGGCATCCTACACATCCCTATTTGGACTGTCAGGTACCTTGGCAATCCTTATTCGTGTGTAGTTGAATATAGCGACTTTAAAGTTAGAAAAAAGAATGATCGCTGACCATATCGTGGTTAATTCTTGGTAGAGGATGTGATAACGATCGATGATTATTTGTATTGCGATATTGAAAAAAATATTAAGGCCTTCGCACGCGTTTGTATGTGTCTACGTCTTAAGTAAAAACTTTTCTTACAAAAAAAGCTTGATTTATCTTTCTTGCAAACACCTCAAATTGCATGACAAGACACATTTCCGATGTTGTTTACTTAAAAGAGCTACGCAATGCCTTTGCTATAAGCTGATTGCACGTTTTTATAAACAACTAGTTGAACACTGCGACTACGTCTGCATGGTTTTTGAAAATACCGTTGGAACTCTTTGATTTCCCTGACTAAAAAGTATATTATGTCCTGCTTCCGGATGTTTATTTACAACTGAATCTAAAACCAGTACCATTTGGCCGACTGAGCTGAAATTTTGCATACGTATGTAGTTTCGGTGTATGCAGCTGTTATATGGAGTTGGTCTAATTATGGAGCCGGAAGTTAGCCTTAGGGACTCCTCAACTAAGCAAGATAGTTCTGTCATGTTTGGGCTCATTGAATTTCTTTGAGAAGTATTATAGACCACTGCTGGACATAGCAACATTTAAAGTGCTGAACATTGGCCTTACAAATAAAATCTTATAACCAAAATATGATTTTTGTTTAAAACTTATTTGCTTAGACACCACCTACACCTACTATATGAAACAAGGTTTAAATATACTTGAAGTAGGCCATCAAAGGAATCACAAAATATATGTATCAATAATTCAAATCATGGATCATAATTCATTAAGTGGGCTTAATGAACTATGATACACTTCATGATGCAGTACGACAACTGCAAATAAGCAATATGGGTATTATCACATCATCTGTATATAACTGAGAAATTATTTCGCAGTCACGTTCTGGAGCGAAGGCAATAAATTCCACTGTTAGTGAACTACGTTGTTGCGATAACAATGTAACACAGCACACTATATAGTTGAACATAGGCCTCCCCCATAGATTGCCACAAAACACGGTCCTGTAATATGCTGAAATGATGATGATGATGACACTATATAGTAGTGATGTGAATAATTCAAATATGTTACGTTTAATATTTAATTAAAAAAAACATGACAGTTAATATTTAAACCACAATTATAGAATTAAGATAATTTTCATTGCTTTTTCTTGAAATGTCGCCGAAGTTTAGTTACTAAGAAAAACTGAAGCCTAAAAAACTGATCTCAAGAGGTTGTTTAGATCTTGGGTGTTATCTTAGATATCGTGTCAGATACAATAGTGATTTAATGGTGTTGATGAAGCTCCACTAAGCCCGTTTAGTTCTGTAAGTGCGTGTTTCTATTTCATTAAGACAATATTATTACGGATACGGGAAGCACATGACAAGTAATTGCTAATGATTTTGTGAAAACGAAACTCTTAAATTAGTGTAGGATTTGAAGATGATATTAATAGGCTAAAAGGACATGATTATGATTATCATTACCAACATTATTATCATAATATTAACAGAGCAGAAAAGAGTGAACAGGGAGATCCATGAGAAATGTTCTTTACAAATCCTGAAAGCCTTACATCTGTCAGTTTAGTTTTTTTTTAATTGTCTGTGCCACACAAGTAGCACTTAACACTTTCAGTTTATTTTTATTACATACATAAGGGGGCGGCTAACTTTTCTTTTTTTTTAGTCTCAGTGCAGCGCGTGCTTCATGTTTTGGTCTAGATTTATTTTTAATACAACAAGCAAAAGGATCGCTCGTAAACACATAATGCCGCGTGTACCTGGCTACTTCGCCTACTGGCTGGCTACTTATGGATTCTCTTGATCTTATGGACTCGAATACAAGCCGCAGCCAAAATTTACACATAAAAACGGTACCTAAGATGCTGGGCGCCCGCCTTTAATTTAATAGCACGCGAAAGACCTAAGTTTGATCCCCGGTGCCGGCACTCTTAAATTGTTAAAATGCTGATTTACCACATGCGCAGCGGCGAAGAAAACTATCGCGAGGGAGCCTACATGTCAGAGGAATAAAAATATTTCAAAGAGATGTGAAGTTCTCCAAAACCCTCTCAGAAACGAGAGGAAGCCTATGATCAGAAGTGGGATAATTTATAGTCTGTAACTTTACCTTATTTACGAGTAGATATGGGACAAAGCTGGTTCCTTATTTAATTGAAAAGGCTTTCACATGCCAGCTTTTCATCAAAAGATATTAGATGTACTAAAATATTTTCATCAGAGAACCGTAACGTAGTGCGAATAGAGTAAACGGTAATGTGTGTAAATAAGAGATAATTTCTAAACTAACTGCCCGGTTTACTACTGTAAAATAAACTATACGAGTAATTTTATAGTGAATACCGGAATATAATATTCTCTCCTAAAAACGGGTGAAACTAAAATTTATATTAAATATATTAAAATTTAAAACGTACTGGCCCACCTCCAATAATTATTTTAACATAATTTATAGGTTATTAAGCCTAAAATTTAGTAGTTTTAAGTAGTGTCATAAATACAGGTGCTATAATAAAAACTTTAATTGCAAGCTTGGTTATATGAAATATTTTAAATATCTTTTATTATAACTGAACAGCAGCGTATTTGGCGTTCAACGTCAATGGGGAAGCCGATTATGGGCTTTAAATTTGATTTTATGGCGCACATAAAACTTTTTTTATTTTTTATTTCATAAAGTATCGAGACGAGCAAAACGTTCACCTGATGGTAAGTGCAACGTTTGCCCATAACAGATGCTGTGTTACTCAGAATATTTCTGTGTAGCACCACACTGCGCCCGTCACCTTGAGACGTAAGTTCTTAAGTCTCATATGCCCAGTGATTACGCTAGCTCTCAGTGCCCTTCAGACCGAAACACAGTAAAAACTATGGTTATTTTCCACAGAAGGCCAAATTGCCGGCTCTATTAATGCCTTCGTGATCGTAGTCGGTTACGCTTAAGCTTACACTTTTAGGATTCTGCCTACCTGACATAAAGACGTAATGAAACGCAAAAATATAAACATGGCAATATTTAAATCAGTATAAAAGATATACCGTGTGGTGGCGGCTTAAGAGAATCTATCACCCCATCTCATCTCGTGGGTGTCGGAAAAGTCGACAGAGGAAAAATTAAAACCAGAAGGTGGGCTGCAGCAACTTCTTGGAACGTCTTAATAAATAAACTGCGGTTGCCAACCCGTCTGCCAAGCGAGGCAACTATGGCAAAATCACCCCAAAATGAGAGCTACAAACTTTTGTGGCAATCTATTAGGGGAGGCCTATGTACAGCAGTAAACTTGTAAAAAGCTGAAATGATGATGATAAAGAAACGATATTTAAAAGTAAAAACTAAGTAATATTTAAAAGTATAAACAATTCTTGAAATAGAAAAACTGCAGATATTATTAAATGTGTTTACAAATCTTATAACGTAAACAATTTCGAATAATCAATTACTAAATAGGTACAATTCATTCCATCGCACTCGGGCGGCTTGAGGTTGAGGCACCTACAAAAACTACTCATCGTGGCGCCAAAAGTTCTAGACAGTGTTATAAAAAGATTCCATTGTTTCTGAACTGTCAAAGACGCATTGGAGTAATATAACTGTCAGTTGACGCTTATTTTAACGGGAGAAAGAATGAATGGGAATGTCCGAGTCATTCATAACTTCTTTAGTTTCCCTTTTATTTGTGAAATATAGCCGCAAGTAAAATAACTAAGAAGGCTGGAAAAGGTAACACTTAAAGTTGCTATCGAAACGAAGCTTTTTATCACTTTATATTTATTTATATATATTCTCCTTTTTCCATTGATATCAATCCTTAAGTTTCATAGGCCGTATAATTATTATACTAGCTACAGTGCCCATCAAACAGAAACACAGTGTTATCTGCACACCACTGATTAACGGCAGAATATCTGATACTACGGTGGTATCTACTTATTAGATGGATTCCTACATAGACACCTACCACCGTGACAACAAACATTTACTAGAAAAAGTGTGTATAAAATAGTACTTGATTAAGTTCCACAGGCCGATTTCGATAACGGTATTCTTCTCTTATCTGCGCTCGAAATATTATAGTGCCGTAATAATCTGCTTAAACACAGGCACTCACTCGTTTTCAACTCAATGTAATATTTAGGCAATAAGATTGGTTCCAAAAGAACCCAAAAATTTCATAGTTAATAGCATTAATATGATAGTCGAACCGACTCAGTAGACGGTACGCTCTGACGAAGTTCCGCTCTGCTGAAACTGCAATTTGTAACAGATGCGCTGTACCTAAAGGTGCTTCCAGACCGGTGTTGAGAACCATTAATAGTTCTTTGAAACACTCGAAGCACATTTGGGAACATCTATGAATAATTAGCGTGGTGGCTCAGCGTTCGCTTTGAATTTCATAGTACGCCGAATTGGGTACGATGCCGGCAAACCTAAAATTGATAATTGCAATTTAAATTTTACTTGGTTTACCACTTGGTCAGCGGCGAAGGAAAACGTCGAGAGGAAACCTGTATGTCTGAGAAAAAAACAAATATTTCAAGGACTTTACTATACACTTCAAAACACTTTGTAATTTTCGTGAATGTTTACGGAAGTGTTTAATTAATTCAAAATCTAACCCGTTAATCACAGAATGGACAAGTAGACCAAATTAAAAACAGTGCCTAGTGTATAATTTTAAATTTGATGTACCAGTATACCAAATAGGTTTGTGTCCATTTTAACACAATAGTTGCTGCATGTTGTATCAAAAAACATGCAGCAAAACTATTGTACGAGTATATATCGATGGGCAACGCAATTCGGAGTGATCGTTTACTGTTTACAAGAGTTGAAAAACTGTTTAGAGACGTCGATCAGCTTTTATACGCAAAACATTTTGAAAGTTTTGATAACATTTATACACAAAACAGTTTACTATTGTTGACATCTGCGTGGGAACAGTTTAACGTTCACAGCGAGTACTGGGTAATAATTTTGCAGTAAGTCATACTGATATGACACTTGCCTATTCCCAGCATGCGTTGCAATGCCTCTTTCATATTTCTTTTTATTTGTAAGTTGGGTTTTTTTTTAAATTGTAATATACAAAGCTGACACATTTACATGTATGAAAAAATAAATAGAAGACAGTGATTTAATGTTCATTAATTTCTCGCAGAGACCAACAACAGCTGTACAAAGTTTCTACTTAATCGGATAGGCGTAAGAGGATCGAAGACAAACAATTATCCGATCCGAAGCGATCTGCTGATTTGCGTGACGTCTCTATCGCAATCTAAGTATTAAAATAGTTAAGATTCCAAAAAAGAATATCCAATCGCAAAACAGTTTTTTTGATTTTATACACAATAAACCATAATTATTTTATCAAAAAACCGACTTCGCGCAGTAGCTCCAAACATGCTTATGAGAATTTTAGAGTCTCATGATTTTCTCATAGATCCCATCCGAAGTTATCATCAATCAGAACTTACCCAGTTTATAAGAACCACTCCAGTCTTATCCCCTTTTTAATAAAAAAGAACCATTAAAATCGGTTTGAAAAGAGAAGTTATACCTAACTTGTCTTCTTATATCGATAGCCCGAACATACTCGTATATAAAAAATATACATACGAATTGACAACGTCCTCCTTTTTTGAAGTCAGTTAAAAATAATAGAAAAAACTTAATACACAAGGGCACAGGCCTTCTGTAGGTAAGTGATCATTATGGATTTCCATCTTATTTCTTGTGGTGTGTTGTGACCTGTGACTCCTGGGAAAGGAATGCCTCATTGCCAGTGATTGAGCCTCCACTCTTAATGCGGTACGTAGCGGTTTGTTGCTACTTTAAACTGGTATTTTGTGGGTGTGGCCGTTGCCGGTCGCGACAGTAATTATACAATAAATGTTTACATTATTTACATTCTAGTGAGTTCCTCTGTGATTGTGGGTACTTTTATTTCACTATAATGTCTCGTGCGTAGTCGATAGCTTCCGACAGTATTCGGAAGTTGGACATCGATTAGCATAACAGAATTGCCACTAGATACTTACGTGGTGTAACACACCGGACACCATAGAGATACTGTAGTTTTATCCATGTCAATTTAAAACGATGCTACACACTAGGATTTCTCCTGAATCGTTAACGCGTTTTATACCCCGAAACCCAAAGGTTTTTTTGCAGAAAAGTTGGTTCCGGCTAGGACTCGAACCCAGGAACCCGCAGCGTAGAAGTCAGGTACTCAGATCACTAGGCCACGCGGTTATCTACAAAGTACCGCTCTTGTTATGTTCTCAAACTGGAGTAAGAGATAAAAAAATAAAATCGAAGGCTTGCAAATTGCCCCTAGTTATCGTATTTCTTAAGACAGTGCGTGCAAACCATGGAACTACATAAATGCATATGGAACAGGTAGGACTCTCTGTAAGTTTATCCATTATAGCTGTCATACGCGCCAATAAACATGCGGCCTACTTCTTTAATACATTGGTTAATTGCGTGTTTGTCTTGAAGAAACTTTCTTCCTGTGCTGAGTTTATTTGTGTATTTATTGTATTGGTTGAGATATTCAAAGCCTAAGGTATCAAATTTATGACATAAAATCTGTTATAGATATTTAGCGGACAATTCGACTGATGAGTGCTCGCTCAGTCATTAACATCATCACACACAGCATTTTCCTGAAAATCTGAATAAATTTGTTGCCAACACGCCTTCCGAACGTGGCGACTATGGCAAAATTCCCCCAAAATGAGAGCTACATACTATTGTACCACCTTCTATAGATTCAGCAGCATGACTGTATACTGAAATGATTATAGCGCGATGCTAGTCGCGAGTTCAATTACCGCACGATAAAAATATTAGTATGGACTACAGATGAACGTTCCGGGTCAGGGTGTTTGTCCCTGTTTCAATTTATGTCTGTAAATGCACTCACGTTGCAGGAAAATCCTCGTGTTGGGACAATTAAAAAAGATAACATCCCCTCGTCCAGGTCGACCTTAGCTATGTGCAAAGACAGGGACACTCGATTCAACCTTCACCTATTGGTGATGGAAACTAAATGAGTTGATCGAAGTAACATATCAATGTAGTATCAGAAACAATTACTTAACAATTAAGCATAATTTGTTTTCCAAATATTTTGAAAATTTAATCAAAATTTTTTTTTAACGCGCGAATAATCAATATAATTATGATATTTAAAAATAAACGGCATGAACATTTTATCTTTCTATATTGTTTTCAAGTATCCAGTGGTGGTACCTGGTGGTAGGATTCCTATTCAGGAATTAGTCTAGGTAGGATACACCCCAGGGCCAGTTATTCTGCCGTTAAGCAGTAGTGTGTAAACATTACTGTGTTTCGGTTTGAAGGGCACTGCGAGCTAGCGTAATCACTGGGCATATGAGACCTAAGAACTTATGTCTCATAGCACATCCAACAGTCTGGTGTCACACAGAAATTTTCTGGCTGACACAGCATTTGTTATGGGCAGACGTTGCACTTACCAGCAGGTGAACGTTTTGCACGTTGCATCGCTTTATCCAATAAAAAAAAAACTTTATTTATTAAATTACAGCTTTGGTCATAATGATTAATAAATCTGTTTAAACATCTGTATTTTTTACAGTTAGTAAATGTAAGTGGTGGTAGGATTTCTATGCAGGAATCTGCCTAGGTTGGTACCAGCCAGTTATTCTGCCTTGAAACAGTAGTGTGCAAACATTACTGTATTTCGGTCTGAAGGGCACTGATAGCTAGTGTAATCACTGGGCATATGAGACTCAAGAACTGATGTCTCAGGGTGACGGTTGCAGTGTGACACACAAATGTTCTGGGTGACACAGCATTTGTTATGGGCAGACGTTGTACTTACCATCAGGAAAACGTTTTGCTCTTTCTTCACTTTATTCAATATAAAAAGTAAGTAATCAGCACTGCATTGTCGTCTGTTTTCTTACATTCTTGCGAAAGCACAATTTAAAAAACATATATAAGTATTTATTGGCTAAAATTTTTCACACTTATTTATTTTCAAGTTAAGAATCACAAAAATAAAAGCACTAAGATATTATTTAAGAAAACTTTTTAATGGCACATCAGTGCAATGAATAATGTAGGAACATTTTATTAATAGCGCTTTATGCTAGTGCTATTTAATCATAAAAAAGAATAAATAAAATATAAAGTTAGTGTTAAAACGTAAGTGATTCGTAGTTTTATATTGAAATAGGTTTTTTTTTTTCTAATAAAGTAAAGATCATATACAAAGACGGATACACCTAGAACCAAAACACTATCACTATATATGTGCCCGATCATTATGACAGCTGTCATCGAATCCAGAACCCACGACTTAGCAAACATATGCCTCGAACCTTGAACCATACGACCGTCATGCAGTGTTATCTACGTTGAAGTAAAATGTCGTCATAATAAAACTGTTGAAAAATATAAACTAAATCTTAAAATTGTTTAACACATAATATGGCTGAAGAATGTCGACTTCGAACAGATAAATAAAATAGAGGTGTCCTTTGCGATTAACCTTTGCGTTTAAACTTATTTTCTGTTGTATGTTCAAATCGACTTATTTACTTGACAATTAATTATTTAATCTAAAACCGACTTCCACACAGAAACTCTAAAATGTTTATTTGAATTTTACAGTTCCATAAACAAAGTTATGCTCGAACGTACATAAAGTAATATACAGACGAATTGAGAACCTTAATTAAGGGAAGTAAGTATGCCATCCAAGGCAGTTTTTCTTTCATCATAATATCCAAAGTACGAGTAGTTTTAGAATTACTTGGATTTTAAATCCGCGCCCACCGAGTCGTGGGCTCAAACAGTTAACAATAAAGATGCAATGCTATGTTACTTACTCACTAGATACTGACATAACATGTGATATTTCGTCACGAAAATTCCGCTATCCAAAATATACTGACTGAACTACAATTTGTATAACGTTTTCTTACTTCTTACTGTAGATACGTGTAATAAATGTATGAAACTAATTCTTAAATATTCAGTTTGCACGTCTTCGCAAATTGTGTGTTACCCAAAAAGTTAAGCAAACAAAATGCCATTGACTCCAGCTACAGATGTGATCCCATTTCTACAATTGTTTACTGCGTCTGCATTGCGAAGTTATTTTATATCCCCGCCTAGATCGTCAATTTGCCTAGCTTTATATTCGCTTACCGAATATACTCATATGTATGTACATTTTTCCGATAACGTTTAATGTAATATCAAACATTTTCAATACATTAATAATAATTTTTATTTTTCTATACCATAATTTAACACGTTATTATACAATCTTACATATTATATACATTGTTATTTTCATTCTTAATTCATGTGAAGCCAGGCTACTTATAATTAGGGTTACTAGACGATGAAAAACAAGATGATAGTCATGACTATGACTATATTTGAAATTTATTTGAAAGAGGAAAATACAAGTGGTAAAAAATATAATTATTAATAGTTCTGGTACCAAAAATAAAATTATCAAGCCTTAAGTTTAATATAATAATTTGTTTAATATATGCGTGACGCGCGAGATTTTAAAATTGGGCGCGCGATGTATATTTTGAAAAACTCTTTTTACACTCCTTTTACTCCTTTTACATACCACACACAACATTCAGACAAAAATGTCAGGAAATTTACTGAAGCAGATTCAGACAAACAAGGAAATCCCACTATTTAACCCTACTTATAATATTAAATGATATATCCTGTGCTATAAGTATCTACAAGCCTGCCAGGTGAAGGAAATATAAATGTATAATATGTATGAACTTTACTATACAATATACATTTAGCTTGACACAGAAATGCGAAATATGCAGAAATATAAAAACAGAAAAAATATGGCTGATAAATTTAAATTATTAATGAAGGAAGGTAAGTTACTTTGCTAAGATCCGCATGCAAAATATAAAATATAAAAACAAAAAACTAGGTAATATACACCATATTACCTAGTTTTTTGAAGAGCACCGCCCGCCCTCCCTCAGTAGCGTGCACAAGCAAACTAACACCGCCACCAGGAACCGCCACCAGGTACCCTCCACCAAACACTACAATACCACGACACGTGTTTCGCCCCAAAACGAGGCATTATCAAGCGTCATAGACTCTACGACAGACGGCCGCCGAGTGCGGTCCACTCGGCGGCCGTCGTGTTCTCGACTTCAGTGGTGTATATTATCTAGTGGTTCTAACGTCTCATTTGCCCAGTAATTACACTGACCGAAACACTTACACTATTAATGGTATACAGTTACTATTTCTTATACAAAAAATAAAAATTTCTGGCACTTTGTAATAATATCGAATGGAGTCAACGTAACGGTTCACTTTGGCAAGTCTTCAACTTTCAAACAAGTTACCGCACTCACTCGTACTAGTACTCGCTCGGTACTTGTAGGAATTCGCCATAATTAATAATGACGGAAATAAAATTGAATTTTAAATGGTGTGTATTACCTAGTTTCTGAATGGCACCGTCCGCTGACGTACAATATCGTTCACAAGACAGCCGGCTCTCTGTCGTAGAGTCGATATCACTTGATAATGCCTTGTTTTGAGATGAAACACGTGTGCTCGACTTCAGTGTTGTGTATTGCCTAGTGGTAGTGTTGTAGTGTTGGAGGGTATCTGGTGACGGTTCCCGGTGGCGGTATTAGAAAATGCCCAGTGATTACGCTAGCTCTCAGTGCCCTTCAAACCGAAACACAATAATGTTTTCACACTAATACTTCACGGCAGAATGACTGGCCCTGGGGTGGTACCTACCTAGACGGATTCCTACATAGGAACCCTACCACCAGTAAGAATCTCTCAAAACTAGTTCAAAAACTAGCTAATAAACACCATTTTAAATTTTGCATACGGGTCTGAGCAAATTAATTTTATTTCCTTCATTATAATAGATTTCTTCAAAGTATTCCTGATACTATTAACTATAATTAATAATACCAGGATACCAACCCGAACAATAAGACTACTACTACTTTTGCTCAACCTATCATCTTTATAATATAAAATACATACGTACACACTTAAGATCAAGACTGTATCCCATAAGGGGTAATCAGAGACTGGGCACTCTCTGCAAAAACTGATGACTGCCACAATCCACGTTTCACCAAAACAATATAATGCACTTGGTGTGATAGGGGGTGAGCCCATCGTCACCATGCGCTGCTGGGTGCACAGAGCAGTTTAATTCCTTACTCGCATTTTACGAGATCCATTATATGAGATGGAGTGGTAGTATTCTTTTAACGAGCCGCCACCACACGGCTAAATATAAAATACAAATTTGAGAAAGTTCATTTCCTCGTAACTCTAGATTAAAAAACCGTATTTACATGCTGTTTACATCGTGTATGTTTCTTTAAGAAGGTTTTAGTATATGAAACGTTATAATTACTTTCTTAGTTTACTGGACGCTGTAGATACTTACGTATCGTAATGTTATAACCTGGCTTACATTTATTTTAAGATTTTCCTATAAATGCCTAAACATTAACTTCATCATAAGAACGCGATCCCTGCCTGTTACTGCACAATGTTCAAACGTGCTCTTTCTAAATTGACTATTCACGAGCGGAACACATGTTAATCTATTCAAGTTTGTAACTAAAGTTACTTATTATATAAGACCGTGCCCTTTCCAAGGAGACGTAAACAGTCACACCTCTCTAGGTTCTAGAGCAACTATCCTAAATATGCTTTATCTTACAAACACGTACTACATATGAATATGACGCCCATGTGAGGCAATTTAAATTAGGCCGAAACAAATATAAATTAATGTGTTGTATTCAATCTGATGATTTATAACGACGGAATAACCTAGGATGTATAACTTATGGACACCTTTAAATTGTGAATTGACCTAGTGAGCGATTGCGTGGTCTAGTGTTCGGAGAACCTAACATATACATCTATAAGATTCAGCCTGCGGGAGACTGAAATAGAACTCATTATACAGCGTTTTCTATTATATGTATACTAGCTGATATCCGCCGCTTGGCCCGCGTAGTAGTAAGTAGGCATTCTCTCAGGAACCATAATGTTTTCCGGGTATGAAAAGCATTTTTGAATTCGTCCACATCTTCGATTTATTCGTAAATTTTGCTCTCATTACGACAATACGATCAAAAGTAGTAATTGACGCAGAAAAATTCAAAAATATATTGATCAAATCCAAACCAAACCATTTATTTCATACTTTAGTTACCATAAGCCACTCGTTTCATTTGTTGAAATTGAAACCTGGAGTATAAGTAATATATGTACAAAATTTAAAATAACTTTTAAACTTGCCAACTATATTTTAATAAATAAACTATACCATTTTAATATATTTATTGTCCCCATCCTCTCGTAGATTTCTGATCTTATTTTTGTTGAGGAAAGTCAGGAAACGGGAAAAACGTTCACCTGATGGTAAGTGCAACGTCTACCCATAACTAATGCTTTCTAAAGGTTTCACGTCTGCCGCATGTGAACTGCACAGATGTGTATTTTTTTCTATCATTACTCGTACTATATTGATTACGAAATACAGCATACATACATCATTAGTAGATTAATAGTATATTGTACGGTCGACTGCGTCTTACGTGACGTTAACACGGAAATTCACTCGATTTAACACATCTCCAGCTGTACATATACTGAAAACATATACACATACACATATAGTAAAATAGAGATGAGAGATTTTAGACTTAATGAAAAGTAATGGATTCGCCATAGCTGTTCAGGGGCTTAGGGCTCGCATTTCATTTTAGAGTACTCGAGTTACTTGGATTCGATCCCCAGTACCGGCACCTATAAAATTATTATATATATAGCATGCCTGAGGAATAAAAAAATTTCAACACCTTGTGAAGTCCGCCAACCCGCATTGGAACGGTCTCTTCACGTGAGACAAAATACTCTAAAAAATGAGAGGCCTGTGCTCAGCAGTGGAAAATTGACAGACTGTTTTTAATTCGTATTTAAATTTATGCGTTCGTATTTTTAGGACAGATGGTCACTGTTAGCCCGAAGACTTTTACAGCTTCGCCGGATTGAAAGATGGCAGAGCGCTGAGGGCATCATCCATAACCTTTATTTACGGATGACTGGCGCAAAGGCCCCCAAGAGAGGACCTTCATCTTGTGCGCGAGAGTAACTGACTCGAGGGTGCCCAAGGGGGCTGGCCTCGGCTCGGTCAGTTACTTCAATCGGGAGGGCGGTATTTGCAGAAAATATATTCGACTATGACTGGTATACTCCAAACTGGCGATAGGATTCCTATACATGTATCTGTCTAGTTAGATATCCAGGGTTAGTTATTCAGCCGTGTGCAAACATTACTGTTTCATATGAGACTTAAGGACTGATTTCTCAGGGTGACGGGCGCAGTCACAGAGAAATGTTCTGGGTAAAAAAAATGTTTAAAAAAATGTGTAGCAGTCTGCTTATCTTAGTGACGTGAGCAACGACACCTTAAGGAGAAAACCAATCATGTTTACCCCATCTGTATTTAATCCATAGATGAACAGGTCTGTGTATTAAAAAAAATCAACCAGTTTTCTATATAATTTTCGGGTACTAGTTTTGTTTTTAGTACGTGTTGCATATTTAAACCTTGTACAAGTACATTGATATTTAAATACGTGAAACATAAATTTTGTTCTAAATTTGATCGTAACGGAGATCCAAACATTATCCGATTTCGGACTATATTAGAAACATTCTAAAATAGCCTTTATGTACTAAGCAGCAATGTTTAAAATCTTACACATTTGCGTTAGGCTAAAAGTGTCGGTTGATGGTAATAGGGAGCGCCGGCACTGGTCCGTGTCGGAGCCTATTGTCATTCAATCGGGCCTTTGTGGTCTTTGTCGAATTCTGGCAGGTCCCAGAGCCGGTCATTCGACATGGGGAGGGAACAGCTGAATATGTTAGTGTTATGGTATTTACGTACCCACTGGGAAGAGAAAGCATGCAAAGGAGTTAGCTTAATATGCTTGCGCGACTGTAATTGAAGTTTAAGTTAATGTAATTCTATTTATTTAAAAGAGCTTGTATTAACTAATGTCAAATTTTGTATTAGTTTTGGAAGAATCCTTGTTTTTTTTATTAGTTCGTTCATTTAAATCTATTCTATTAATATTCCGTAATAAATGGTTCTTTTACAACTCACACAGGAGTAATGTTGCACACATGTATTAAAAATGCACGTATATATGAATTTAAAGACTCATTACAACACCCAAACACGTTTCACCAAAATGGCGAGGTATTTCATATTGGATCAGAAAAGCAACATCAGAGACGAATGCCGCCGGCGTTTTGAAGCTCTCGCAGGCCGTTTCGTTTCGCTAAAAGATTTATGAGAAGATTGGTTATAACTCAATACATAATCGGCCTCCTAATAAAGTTGCAATCAAGTTTTGAGAATTCCTTACAAACATTAAATAAACAAAATTGGTCAGTTTCTGTGATGAAAAGATTACTAGCGAAATAGGTTACCTAATATAATTATCCTGCTATAAGAAAATACTTATTGTTAGTATCGCAAAAAGTTACTAGATAAAGTAATGAAATTAGCAAAACGTTTACCTGATAGTAAGTGCCCATAACAAATGCTGTGTCATCCAAAACATGTCTATGTGACACCACACTGAGACAGTGCTCGAGTCTCATATGCCTAGTGATTACACTAGCTCACAGTAATGTTCGCACACTACTGCTACACGGCAGAATAACTGGGCCTGTTGTTGTAACCTACCTAGACGGATACCTGCATAGGAATCCTACCACCAGTGAAAATCACCGTCGTCATCAGGCTCTTAGCAATTCAGTACCTCATCGTTATCATCATTTCAGGCCACCACTAGTCCACTGCTGAATACAGGCCTCCCCAATAGATTGCCACAAAAGTTTGTAGCTCTCATTTTTGGAGGATTTTGCCGTAGTTGCCACGATTGACAGGCGGGTTAGCAACCGCAGTTTATTTATTCAGATGTTACAGGAAGATGCTGCTGCCCTTCTCCTGGTTTTCATTTTCCCTCTGCCGACTTTTACGACACCCATGGAATGGTAGATTCTCTTAAGCCGCCACCACACGGCAAGCGCTTCAGCAGTAATCGCCAGCAGAAGGATTAGCGATCCAATCCAGTATAAACACCTATCACCTTACGTAAATCCCGTCACCGTTTTGTGTATTTTACCTACCTTATATTCGAGGTTACTCCGTGATCTGTCGGACGTCGTGAATTTTGTATGTCACCTTCAATCGCAAATTATATAAAGTCTACGGAGCTCTACACAAAAAAAATGTAAAAATCACGGTAATATATTGCCCGAACGAAAGCTGATTTTTTTAAATATATTCTCAGTGCACAATTATGGTGCAAGATGAAATGAGGAAAGAAATTTGAGCTCTCTAGATCTTTTGGATCTGGAGATTTCATTACTATTATTTTCATACATTTCCATTTTCATTTTTTTATGGTGACCAAAACTAGTATTTCTAACGTATTGTGAAGTTTTACAGGCGTAAATTTCACTTGCACATCACAAGCAGGCCCCGAAACCAACTATTAGTGGTTTTACACAAATGTTGGCTTCATGGGATTCGAACTAAGGACCCGCGGCGTGAAAGTCAGGTACTCTTACTGACTAACACAGGCGTCACGTCATGCCACAGTCGGAAGTAACGTACTTATGTACTAATTCCTAGAACAGTACACTAGATGAGTTCATAACGAACATCCATACTAATTCACACTAATATTATAAAATTTACATATTTTTTATAGAATTTTTTACCATTTAATGCGAATCTCTCCCTCCGTCTGTTTGTTACCTTTTCACGGTTCATCCGCTCGGTTCATACGGATCTTGACGAAATTTAGTACAGATATAGCTTGCATCCTGGAGACGGACATTTTATTTCGGAAAATCAAACAGTTCTCGCGGGATACTTAAATATATTAATATATATATATATATATATATATATATATATATATATATATATTATATATATATATATATATATATATATATTATATATATGATATTGTAAATAACCGTGTGGTGGCGGCTCGTTAAAATAATACTACCACTCCATCTCATCCAATGGATCTCGTAAAAGGCGAGTAAGGAATTAAACTGCACTGTGCACCCAACAGCGCATGGTGGCGATGGGCTCACCACCTATCACACCAAGTGCATTATATTGTTTTGGTGAAATGTGGACTGTGGCAGTCATCTGTTTTTGCAGTGAGTGCCCAGTCTCTGACTACCCCTTACGGGATACAGTCGTGATCTTATGTATGTATGTATGTAATATTTTATATACGGTTATACATTCATCGTTGAACAAAAAGCAATAACAAACCTGCAGCTCCTAAAAATCGTGTCAAATGTCTCATGAATATGCATGTGCGAAACACTTGATTATTCTACAAATTGCATTATTTATAGCTAGCGTAGTTACTAAAGGAACGTAGGAATATAAATTTACCATTAAAGTCATAGAAACGCCGGCACTTTATGATGCTACTATTTTATTCATCAGTTAAAGAAACACAGGGCCACCGACACAACAAGTGGAACGTGAGGTTAGTCGTTACTGTCCATAATACAGGTGTACAGTACTGTCTTATACATTCCTATTGCAATAGTAAAACGCACAGACTGGTGATGTACACCAGCGTCCTTATGTGCAGGGAGCCTATTTCTTAAACGTGCGTTTAGCGTGCTATTTCTTTAGCGAACCAATCACCTGTTGGTAAGTGCAACGACTGCCCATAACTATTTTAAATGCACCACCGTAGGATTTCTTCTATATCGTGGGTGCGTCTTGTAAACATAAATTTAACATACACAACACAACCTGGGCAGAAATCCAAAAATTTGTGTTTTACACAAATATTGGATCCGGCTGGGATTCAAACCCCAGGACCCGCGACGAAGAAGTCACGTACTCTGACCTCTAGGCCACGCGATCGTCAAAACTGTTCCGTAGTTACCCGAAACCTTCAACGGCAAGCTCTCATAGGCACCGCGATGCGCTCGTCACCCTGAGACGTTTCTAAAGTCTCATATGCAATATAATTATACTAGCAACAATATCCTTCAAACAGGAAAATAGTGCTATTTGCTTGACAGCAGAATAATGGTCAGTGCGGTGATATCTGTATAGGCGGGTTCCCGCATAGAAATTGTACCACTAGTAGTCTGTTACTGTATATTAGTAGAGAATTCTTTACAAGGTGTCCATCATGAATAGCAAAATATACAAATTATATTTATTACGTGTTTGTTAGTTAAATATACAAGTATTTACCTACCTCGACAGGATTCCTATACAGCAATCCAGTGTAGGTAGGTAAAATATTTACTGGTGGTAATATTAATATGCAGGAATCCGTCTAGGTAGTACCACCTTTGGGACAGTTATTTTGCCGTAAAGCAGTAGTGTGCAAACATTACTGTTTCGGTCTAATGGGCACTGAGAGCTAGTGTACTTACTGGGCATAAGGGAACTGAAGTTTTAGGTGAACGGGCGCAGTGTGGTTTAAAGAAAGAAGTATAATCTTTTATGATGGGACATACGGACGGACATAAAGACTGAAATATGCAGTTCTGGTCTGTCCATCCCTCGAAATATATGTAACCGCGCTTTAATAAAAAATCAAACATTAGAGGGCAAATTTATAGCTACACGTTTCTGGCATATATTATTCCTAAGCCTGAATCTCACCTTATCACCGCATTGCTAGTTATTCTGAAGTCAAGCAGTAATGTGCAAACACACTCTGTTTCAATTTGAAGGGCTCTTAAACTTGTGTAGTTATAGGCCATGTGAGACTTATAAACTGATGTCTCATAGTTACGAGGCCAGAACGGGGTTACACAGAACTTTCCAGTGCAAGGTCCTGCGTGGCACCGCACAGTTATGGCGCCATCAAGCAGAAAAATAAATAAAATCTACAGAATTTACGAATTTTGTTGACATATAGTATTCGCGTACTAATGATATAATAACTAACAAATCAACGACACAGGAATGTTTTTGAATGAAAATTTACACAATTAGACATGTCCTTGTGTTGTTACTATTGCTACATTGTACGTCAATTGACTCTCTGAAGACCTTTGTTTTGCGGATATAGTGTAGTGTCATCGGTCATCTGTCGGTTGGTAGAATTTGCATGCCAGCGAGGCAACCACCCCAAAATTACATAAATCGTTTTGGAAAATACGTCTATGTGCAATTTACTTTCAAACTTCAAAAGTTAAGCTAATTTGTATATTATCCAAAGCATCTTGCAGTACATAATAGAGGACAGCTCTTCCCTAAATTGAAAAAAATACATTTTTTATTACTTTTTTACTTAATAGAATCAGGCGTAAAGTGACGGAAATCCAATATAATGAAAGAAAAGCTAAGATTATATAATGGAATAAATTTGCTAAGATCCGCTTGCAAAATTTAAAATGGTGAGTACTGCTGGCCTTCTCTCATTTTTGAGAGTGTTTAAGAGCAAGAAAGAGTCCGAGAGTTGGCGGACTTTACACATCGTCGCAATAATTTTCTATATCTCAGACATACACATTGAGATGTTTTTCTTCACCTCACAGCACCTGGACTTAAAATTGCACTTTACCATTTGAGTGACGGTATCGGAGATCGTACCCAGGTCCCTAGCGTATGAAACTTAGGCAATCGATCGGTTCATGAGCTGCTACGGTGCTTTGAAACAATGTACTTCAATGTAACAAATATGTTGTCAAGAGTAGTTTAAAACAATGAGGTAAGCGCTCAATCAGTTGTTCGTACCAGGTATTGTAAGGAGGAAATTTTAACAGTAGATTGACAGCAATGGACCTTTGTGATTACGCTTGACCTTTTCTTTCATCCGTGAGAAGATACCACGCAATAAGTTAGGAACCTAAGCGCTATTCTATTATAAATCAAAAAGCTGAATGACTGTTATAAATGTTAGTAAACTAAAGTAACAATCTGTAGAGTTTCAATTTAGTGTTGTTTCATTAGTAAAGTATCCCACAAACGTCCAAGTGCCTGGGCTTTTAGTCTCCGGTCATTTCTTGTGTCGAGGAGAGACCATCAGGCTGCATTTTCAATAACATGCAATACAAAAATAATCCAACATTATTTATATCATAATTTTAACGATTTTATGTAATAAGCTTACAATTACATCTTAATGTTATAACATTTAGTCTTTAAAATAAGAAGTTACAAGAAGCGTTTTTACAAACCTTGTACTTCCTATTTACTAACCATTCTATACACAGGTTCATACTAATAAAAACCACCTTGTTTTCACAAATAACTTTACATTGTTTTGAAAAACTTTTTTCCGTCTGCGCCGAAATTTATAAGATTTATCAATTTTTATTACGCTATAATGTTGGCAAACAACCATCTGCCAATCTTCTCTCACTACAATTTATTAAACCCTTCATAATCAACATTTCTTTACCCAACGCGCATTCCGACATATTGCAGTAATCAAGTAGAAAGGATAATCTAAATATAAGATCTATAAACCTTACAGTGTTATATATTAATCTATGCTGGAACGTTTTAGTCCTAACTTTTATTTACTACTGGGCACCCGCCCCGTCTTCGCACGGGTGCAATTAACTAATGAAGTAAATATTGTTTATTTTATAACATGTTTCTAACTCCAGAACTGTCAAACTGAACGTCACTTTTTTATTAAGATTATCATATAAATACCATACAAATCTCCAACTTTGAAGGTGGATTTTCCAGACAATTTCTTTCATACAAATCTTATCCTGAGAATTATGTATACAACAAAAAAAATCAACCAAATTAGTGCAGCCGTTCTTTAGTGATGATATTTTTTTATATTAATTCTATAATATCTTATTAAATCTCTGTAATCTGAAATTTTTAAGCACCGGTTACATCGAGTTTTTCCTCTATTAAAAAAAACATGTACACGTCTCCAAAATAACTTACGGTAAGTGTGAATTTGAGTGCTCTTTCTGTCAGCTTCTTTTTGTAAATAAAGTATACCGTTAGTCGCACCGTTCACTAAACGCGCCTAAATATAGTTACCCGTAAATTACTCAGTAATTCTCAGTATATAGTGCATTATCTAGTAAAACGTTTTAGTAACGACATGTGTTTCGACGGCCAGCATACTAGCCGAATCCAATAATTACATAATAATGCAATAGATTTTTTTTTTAATGTACATAGATATATATCGTTACTGTCTTCGGAATAGAGTTGTGCCGAATACAAGTTTTACTTAGTAATCGGTTTTGTTTTGTGCTGCAAAGAGTACTCGGTCGAGTTTAGGTACATACTCGTAGATTTAACACGCGAAGTTTTCTAGTAATCGAACCTCCCACTGATGCTTATGAGTCCTTATTCCGTATTCTTTTTGTTGGGTAGGAGAAAGTGGGAAGTTACTATCGCATAATATGACGTCTGACTAAATGGTTAACGAACTGTCTGAGTCGTCAGACCTGTATTCGAATCCCGGCTGGAATCAATGTACTTCATAAATTGTAGGCTTTCGAGCTGTACTTACAGTACTTTTTGTCCCTACATTTCTGATATTATACGTTTGTTCAGTGTCACCGAAAAGGCCATGGTGCCCACTCTTCGCCCTCGCGGGAAACGAGACGCGACGGGTGGTGAACCACGTTATCGCCATCGAGCAATAAAGTTACAGCACTGCATATTATGGCGTTAATCTGCACGAACAAATTGAAATTGAATAAAGGCTGTCCGTACAATACCTTAGTCGCCTCTTACGATACCTCGGTAGGAAAGATAGGTACTATTCTACTCTGCGGGACACCTTTAGGCTTACTAGCCAATACTAAGGCACAATAATGTCTTCTGCACTCACATTTTGCTGCAGCACCTGTTTGTTGGAAAACGCCGGCCGGGATATCAATTATATCAATCATATAATCAGAATGGGAAAAATCGACCAGGTGGTCAATAAATATCAATAACAAATTCTAGTATTAACTGAAGAATGTTATTGTCTAAACCAGTCATGATGCAATCCTCAATGACAGAATAATTTAGAGCTTAGTGTTTCATTAAAAAGCCAAAATCCCAGAGAACACAAACACTCAGACCCGGAACAAGTATCTGTAGTGCACACAAACTTTTTTTCGTGTGGGAATCGAACCCGCGACCCGAAGCACACGTCAACCACTCAGTCACTACTCCTACCGAATCTAAAGCTATGACCGAAAAAGATATTCATATTTCCATTAATATTCAACCAGTGACCTGTTTTGTCAAATACGATCCATTACGAATAACAAAGAATCCCTCCAACCGAGCTAGTTTTATCTGATAAAGATAATCCAATCTTCGTCTATTAATCCTCCCCTCTACCGCTTAATCCATCCCCTTCTGTAGTTTATACGTCATACTGCAGTCTGTATAAAATCAATACCGGTAAATACGACAGGTTAACAACCGTTTATAAAGATTTATTTAGTACTCGTAACAGGTGTCGTGTGGTGGAGGCTTAAGAGAATCACCACCCCATCTCATCCCGTGGTTGTCGTAAAATTCGACAGAGGGAAAATGAAAACATGGGCAGCAGCATCTTCCCGGAACATCTGAATCAATAAACTGCGGTTGCCAACCCGCCTGCCAAATGACAACTATGGCAAAATCACTCCAAAATGAGAGCCACAAACTTTTGTGGCTATCTATGGGGTAGGCCTGTATTTAGCAGTGGACTTGTGATAGGCTTGAACGTCAAAGTCTATATCCCACTGCTCCGGCATCCTCTCATTTAGACGGTTTTTGGAGCTAAAAGCGTCCGTCACACTGCTCCAATGTGGTTGTCGTGTGTCCTCGTTGTCGTCATCGCATCGTCGTCATCATTTCAGCCTATCACTAATCAAATCCTAAACATAGGCCTGCCCCATAGATTGCTATAAAAGTTTGTAGCTTGCGATAGTTGCCACGTTTGGCAGGTGGGTTGGCAACCGCAATTTGATTATTCAGATGTTCCAGGAAGATGCTGCTGCCCATCTCCTGGTATTTTCCCTCTGTCGCCCTTTACGACACCCACGGGATGAGATGAGGTGGTAGATTCTCTTAAGCTGCCACCACACGGCCACATTGCATGTTGAATATGAGCATGTGATAAATAAACTTAATGTACAATTTTATAGCAAGAACAATTTTATAGGTGGCACCTATAAAATTGAACAATTTTATAGGTGCCAGCACAGGGCATCGAACCAATGTCACGCGCGCAAATTGAAATTAAACACCCGGCTGCTGAGCTACCACGGCACTACAGCGATATCTTTTGGTTGTTAACCAGTGTTATGTTTGCAATATTTACTTATTATTGGAAACACAGTGGGCATATGAGACTTAAAAACTGATGTCGCAGAGTGACGGGCGCAATGTGGTGCCGCACAGAAATGTTCTGGGTGACATAGAATTTTGTTAGAACAGACGTTGCACTTAACATCAGGTGAACGTTCTGCTCGTTTCGTCACTTTATCCTACTAAAAAAGTAAACCTTAAACTTCACCTTCTCGTTTCCAATGTAACACCTTTTGCGATAAAAGTAGAAGGAAGGGTCGATTGCAGTGTCATGAACTCGAGATAATTACAACCAAGACCCGAAAACCAATGATCAGTATGATGCTAAAATTTTGGCTTTGGCTAAGATTCGAACCAAACCCACGACTCTGCAGGAAGATACATTAACAACTAAATATAAGATGGATATTCCGCTTTCTTTCGGAAGACAATTTTTTATGAGTAAAGTGATGAGACGATCAAAACGTTTACCTGATGGTAATTGTAACGTCCACCTATAACAAATGCTGTGCCACGTAGACCATTTATGTGTGGGACCACACTGCGCCCGTCAGCCAGAAACATCAAAAACCCAGTAATGTTTGCACACTAGTGCTTCACGGCAGAATAACTGGCACTGCAGTTGGTGGCGGTCCTACCACCAGTACAGTTTTACCATGCTTCTGGCATTAACTTTAATCTACTTCTACTACAACTACGGGTTGAGACGGGTTTGCGAATTCTCTTACGCCGCAGCCACACGGCAAATAGTAGAGAGCATAATTGCAGGATGAATGATAACATCTTCTAAATCATCCTTCCGTTAGTTATTATATATGAAAGGCGATGTTACGATAAATAACTCTCTGTAACACGAACATTAAAAAAGCATCATCCATTACGGAGCAGGAAAGACAATATACGATGGAAAGTCTCTCCAAGTATGATCACTCCGTCAATTAAAGTACTGAACTATTAATAACAATGCTTCGCGTGACATACACCGAGTATTTTTGTGAGAAAAATCATTCGATAACAATTATTTAAGTCAGTTATCGTAAAGCCACAAAAATAATATTTAATAATACTGTAAAATATAAATGAGAAAAAAAAATAAAACCCATTTTAATTGCAGTAGTTTTAGTACTATTAATTTTAACATTGTTAAAACTTTCATAATTTTATGAACATAAAAAAAATTGCTATCAATCTACCGAGCACAAATTGCGTGTAGTAATAATATATTTAATAATACTGCAATAGTATTCCCATCTTTTTCTCTACACATTTCGAAATATATCAAGGTTACATTTTAGTTATCTTTATAGGATATGTCTTAACACTACTGGTGTCTGCTTGGCGGCAGAGAGTACTAAAATGTATATAAAATTTGCTAGAGACTATATAATCATACTGTAGCTATAACATAATATGCTATAATACTTGTATATTGAATTAAAACAAAAATGTTCACGTGAAAAGCACCGCAGGGCACTTGCACTGAAACTAGCTGCTAGTTTTACGGTTGCGCTGCGGTTCGGGGTGTGAACGCAGCCTTTTGCGAGTTGCATGTCAACGCCCTTTGCAACAATGGATGCAACGTTAGATGCACAATTTTCTCACTTCAATTCCCATCCTATCATTTCTTGGTAAAACGCAAGTGCGAGCAAACGGAGAACTCATTCTCCCACAGACGCATCTTTTAAGCGAAGATTCTTGTCGTTGTTTTCCTAGTAGCGTAAAAAACATGTATGTATTTTCTCCCTTCTATTTATTTTCATGTGTCTTTTAGACATTTTTGATCAATTTGAGTTATTAGGCTAATAATTTCTAAGTTTTAGTACAAAATACTATAAGTAATTCCTTTCCTGCGCGTTTGGAAATATAAATTCTACAATCCCCGCTGAAATCTTACACATGCATTGTCAATGCATCTGTAAGATTTTACGTTATTAAAACAAAATATTTACCAAGTAGTTCAGTGGTCAGTGTACCTGCCTGCTGAACCATGGGTCCCGTTTTGAATCCCAGAAGCAGCTTATATTTGTTTAATACACAAATTATTCGATTTGTTTATACTGTGATTGTCCTGCGTCTCTGACGATGTGTCAGATTATCCCTCTAATGTTATCGTATATTCGAGTCATCTAAAACGGGATGTGAAGACGCGTAAGTACTTATACTATACTTACGGCACTGAAATATATCCTGGTCATACGACTTCTTCCGATTAACACTCAAAAGATGTCGCTGTGGTCGAAATCATCATCGTCATCTTATATCATACACGTAGAGAAAATCCCAAAATCTTCTAAAAGCGGTTCTTAATGCATTGCAACCTTTATACGCATTATGTTAAGATAAAAATAAATTTTCAAATTTTACTATTTAAATGTTTTAGTTTGTATTAATTAGTGCCGACGAAACCTTTTTAAAAATTAACGTATTTCATACCCATTTATATTTTTGAGCATGCATTTAATCTGAAAACGAAATACACTTTTAATTTACTTAGCCTGTTATTTAAATCAACCCATTTAAACCCACGTTCACAAACGCTGCAAACAAGCCATCAAAGGCCCCATTCAAAGAATTCAGGTAATTTACTTAATTAAGTAATTTCCTGATGGGCAGGCTTTTGCGCCCAGACTCCATGGCGACATGGCGGCTATCGTAAAGCAATCAGGGATTACGGGATAAACATCTTTACAATGACTGTTTTGTCTCTTAGCACAGTATAGTGGACGATTTTAGTACAAAACATTTTGACACAAACTGTTAACAGTAATAATAATTGAAAAGAATACTTAAAATTTGTGAAATCACAAATACTACAAAAATAAATTCTAAATACGAGTAGCTAGGTTTAAACGCTTGCGTAAACATCTAACTTTAACAAAGAATATTATTATAAACTTTAATAAAAGAGTACGTTTTACTTACTACGAGTATAAATTGGACAAACACTATATCAACAAGAAATACAAAAGAAATACAAGAGTGTCCAATTATATTAATTAACTCTAAAAATCTTCGTTTTAAGGTTAGTATTTAACAGAAAGTTTGCTAGTTTTACTAATCGTAAAGAAATGAGGGCAGTCCTCTAAAAAAATTATTACTATAAGACTAATGCTCTCCTCGAAATTGACGAGTTATCTATTATGTAAACAACAAAATTCAGCCTTATCTGTTTTAATAAATATGATGAAAGCAAACATTTACCTAAATTAGAAATCGTCATAAACTACGTATACGAAGTCGTTAAAAATACTCACCGCTATTTAAGGTGCAACAGGATCTTGCATGCACTCAACTCTTATGCTTTCCACAAAATTAAAGACACAAAATAAAAACTCATTAATTTTTTTAACAAAAACGCATAAAATTATCACACTAAACTGAAAATACAAAGCTTTGCCAGGCATAAAATAAAAAGTCAATATAGGAAATAAAACGATGTGTTATCCGCAAAGTTTTTGACGTTTGAACTTGTATCTAAATGGCGGGAACGTACAAAACGTCAAGTCCCTGCCTGTATCGGCGCGAGACTGTACAGAGTCAGAGTACAGAATGCCCACATCTAACTAGCGAGCTTTCGTAGCGCTTGCCGAGAAGACATCCGTCCCTCTCACGCAACCGGTCACCTGTCGGATAAAAAAATAGAAGCCTCACATTTCGGCGAAATATGAACCAAACCAAACAGCACTTTATACACGGCCAGGTACGCGGTAACTTCGTTTACCGTACCCATTGACATCCTTGTGGGATACCAGTGGATTGAGATACTTTAGAGATACCGAATATAGCAGATTCGTGCGTTTGACGATCAAGAACGGACGTTCGCACGCCGCAAGCTATAATTTAGATACATTATCCCACATTCAAGATCTCATAAATTGCTGCAGCGTGGTGAGAGCGTACTAGCCTATAGCAATGATAGAGATCGAGTCTCTTAGGAATCTTTAGGAGGCTCTTGATAACTAGACGTATAAACAATGAGAGCATATTAGCGGTCGATAGATAACAACCGATACAAACTAACCTATCGTCTCAGAATGCATACCGGATGAAATAATTTTTTGAAATAGTTGAGGAGGGCGATGGCTGCCACATGCGTCATACTTGTGAACAACCAAACCAGGCACGCGGGCCCCTGGCTCGTGAGCACAGTATCCGATGAAGCTGTAAAAGCCAAAAAGGCTAACAGCAATTACATCACCGAAATTATATATACTTGTGAACAGGTGTTGTTGGTGGAGGCTGGCCTGCTCGAGTTAGTAATGTATTTATTCATTTGTTATTAAATCTTGTATAACATTTTGTCATGGAGCGTGCTTTGGAATGACGTTTGACAAACGAAATTTATATTTCTTACTTCGATAAAGAAATTATAGTAGTATACATGTTTTAATCCTTTCTAGACGCCTTAGATGAATACTTAGGGAAACAAGGTCATGAAACCAAATTGCCTCTGAAGATTAAGTAAAGTAGTATGTTCTCTCTGTGCACTTCGCGAGTAGATCATATAGGAACCTACTACTTCTAAAAAGTTTGGAGTGTAACTACTTACCAACCAGATCAGCACCTACTGTGTAAACATATGACTGGAAGTATAATATTTATTTCTTGCAACTCCGATATACAACACTGTCCAAATGGAATGATTGATGGCTTCTTCATAAATGTATACGGTATAAGAAGCAAGAAGATTACAATCTAAAAACTTATTTTACTGATTTATAATAGTTCAGTTGACAATTTCTATATAAGTGCCCACGTACGTACATTAATGATCACCTTTACCACATAAAGATTTGATACGTATAATGTACGTTCGCCAGCACTAATTTTAGTGGACAAATTATTGTTCTTAGTTAATAAAAATCCCGACTGTAATAATAATTTTTAATAAAATGTTTTTCACGCTCCAAGTTCTCTAGTTTTCAAAAATTTTATATTATTGTAAGAAAAAATTATGACAAATTTTACCATGGATAATCCTAATTTATAATGTAAGGAATGTTACAAATAAACTTCGAAGGAGAAATAATAACTTATTACCAAATGCTTTGGTAATTTAGTGTCAGACCTGATCGTTCGATATATTTAAGATTATATACCTAATCTTAAAAAGTATCACAGTAGCAAAGTAAAGTAAAGTAGTTCGGAAATACTATTGCACATCATGCTTTACAAAGTTCATAGACACGGCAAGAAACCAGCGCCAAGTTAACATCAAGGCAAATGTTGAGTCGTGACCATTTTCTCTGCTACGTTAGTGCGTGTTGTAGATTGTAAAGGATTTATCTCCTTGTGTTTATATTATGATAACATTATGTAATGTTGAAAGGTGCAAATGTGTATTAACGTATGTCTTTCTAACCATCAATGCAGTTTATTAAACGGCGTTAAGGTAATTGCGTTATTCTGATTCACTTGATCTGAAATTCCATTATTTATTTGTACGCGAGTAATAATTTACACATTATATTTATACGTAAACATCAAAAACCTAAGTACGTTTTTATAATATTCATTATAAAAGGTGAGGAATGAATCTTTATTCTTTATTAGAAAGGTACTGTGAGATAGATGTACAAAACAAAATATGTGTATGTGTGATTTGCCGTGAAGGCAAGTAAAGTAAAGTGAAAATACACATATGATTTTATCATACATAACGCTTTATCCAAATAAATGAAAGCTTTTTGATAGCTTTCATAGCTGTATAAGCTAAGGTCTCTCTTCCCCCTTCCTTGCACGGGAAAATATTACAAAAATAAGTTATGAAAACAAATAGCGTGGTTTCCATTACGTGTTAGTGTTACTTAACAAACATAATAGATCCAATTTCGACCACATGCCATACCAGTCTGCATGAAAATGCGCTAATATTTCTCCTAGCCTAGAAAAGACATCACTGTGGGCGCAAAGTTAAATCGCGTCGCAAGTACGAGACACGGCAAAGCACTCAGCAAGCACCCCGAAGCTTAAAATAGAGCCGAAGCACCCGCAAACCGCTCGCCACTCTTAAATCCTATTAAAGGCACAGAGCACCTCTATTCATAGACATTTCTGAAACGTACAAACCCCTACATATAATGCAAGCTTTAAAGTTAAATAGTGCAAAACTTTTCTATGAACTTTACTTGAATATGTTCTTTGAAATTGCAAACAGTTCGCATGAAATATTAATTTGAATATGATTTTATTAAGGTATGTTTATAAGTTACTTTTAAAAAATATACAAATAATAATCGTCCGCATGATTCAGTATTAAATTTACTGGTCAATTCAGAAATCTGACTAACAATCTATATGGTTATGGATTTATTTTAACTATTTGATCATCATTATTCATAATTTCAGCTTATCACTAGTCCACTATTGACCATATGACATATGTATAGATCGCCACATAAGTTTGTAGCTCTCATTTTGGTGGAATTTCGCCATAGTTGCCACGCTCGGCGGGCGGGTGGTCAATCGCAGTTTATTTATTCAGATGCTTCAGGAAGATGCTGCTGCCCATCTCCTGATTTTAATTTTCCCTCTGTGGACTTTTACGACACCCACGAGATGAGATGGGGCGGTAGATTATCTTTAGCCGCCACATGTGACTATTCCCTATATACTGATATTTAGAACCAGTCGTATCGATAAAGTCTTCTTTAAGTCGTCTTTCGTCCTTTAAGTAATAGCCACTGTTTAAAGAAACACTTGAGATACTCAAATTTTCTTATAAACTCCACAGGTGACACTAAGTCATCGACAAAATAGGGCAGTTGAATCATCCCTGTCGAGCACCTGGATGTGTGGCATGTCAAATCCTCACTATTAATCTTTAAAAAGTCTTAGCTGCGGATTCTTGACAGCGGTCTAGATACTTAAAGTCTGGTGCATTTGAGATGGATAATCTACGGTGTGTCGAAGGCTATGTAATTTATCACAAAATTCCCGTAGACAGCTTTAACAAAACCTAAAGACTGAGGTGCTGCTACTAGATTATCTCACACGACGTGTCAAATACTCGTATTTAAAATTTAATACTATCAGGACATGATCTTTTTATACTACTATATCCACCTTTTTTTTTGAAAATTGGCTATACCAGAATTCCTATAGATGTAAAGCGACGGTGTAATCAAGAACAGCGCCGTAAACAAACTGAAGAATAAAAGTTGAATGAGGCTAAACTGCTTAGATAAATATGCGTTGTTTGTAAAATGTAGATTTTTAATAATTGAAATATTAAAAACTGGTGCATCATTTTTACTCTAAACTCACATACTATCTTAATATAAGAGTCAAAGTAAAATACCAGCTTATAAATGTCCTATTGCGAGGCACCGACCTACTCTCATTATTTAAAGGGTTTGGAACAAATCTCTTACCCTATGTCCAACGTCTGCCCATAACAAATGCTGCGTAACACATCTGTGTTACATGTGACAACGAAGTGTATTTTCTAAAATTCTGTGTGCTACAAGTCGTGAGTCTGAAATTAAAAAATAGCAATTCAATTTGACATTTTCACTATCATCAAGAAACATTCATGCGAGATATTGAATGTACGATTAACATCTTGTATAGCGTGCTAGTAGCGAGAGATGAAGTATTCACTCGTACTCGTGAAGGCGATCAAGCGAACATCACGTACATATATACATATATGCACAGAGGAATATATTAGCGTTATGAAGAAAGTAATGTCAAGTATGTTAAGTAATGTGCTACGGTTGTGATCTTATCGAAATAATTGACACTCTTTTATTGCCATTAAGGCACACGAGTTTTTGTGGTCAAAATGTTCAAAGAATATGCCGCATCAGTAACACAAGCCTGCTAAATACAATTATCGTATTAAGAATAGCAAACGAGTCCACTGTTGAACATAGGCCTCCCCACAGATTACTACAAAAGTTCCAGCTCTCATTTTAGGGCGATTTTGCCATAGTTGCCATAGTTGATGAGATGGGGTGATGGATTCTCTTCAGCCGATACCACACGACCATCCACTTGACAATTGGATGCCTTAAATTAAACGAGTAGAATAAAATAAAACATATAGTTAGTAGTTTAGGGACCGTTGATTTACCACTTGCTCAGCTGTGAAAAAACATCATGAGGAGTATCTTCACGCTGTTCATAAAACATTTTCTATTTTTCATGATTCGAAAAATAGAAAATATTTTAACGAGATAGGAAGTCCGCCACCGGCACTGAAGGTCCGAAAACTGAGAATTGGCCTATGCATTATATGAAGAATTAAAAGAATCGATCGATTAAAAAAAATACATTGAATACTTAAAATACATAAAAAGGCTTACATCATAATTACTTAGTCCGTCGCGAGGTTGCGATTACTGTAAAAAAACTTATTCTTAATATAAACCGAACACAGAAAATCAGTTAAAAATGTGCTTAAAAACATTAATCTACTTAAAATTTAATGCTATTACATGTAGTTCAAGATTTTTGCAATATCACTTTGTTCATCAAACTGTATATTAACAAATTGGAATAGCATAAAAAAAAATTGAAGTCCATACTATAGCCATGGGTCACTGTTTGTTAGCTGCAAGTGAAAGCATAAAGAGCAACCGCGACCACCCAGACCAAACCAGCTTCCAACCAGTTTGCTCCTTAAAGATCGCTCTGAGATTTTCGGTATTTTTATTTGAATTGAAAGCCATTCATTTACCTTTTAAGAAACCTAATAAACTTTCAATGGGTTCAACCAACCACTTGCGATTGAATATTATTATGTACTAGCTGATGCCCGCGACTTCGTCTACGTGGATATAGGTTTTTTAAATATCCCGTGGGAACTATTTGATTTTCCGGGATAAAAAGTATCCTTTGTCCGTCTTCAGGACGCAAGCTATCTCTGTGCCAAATTTCGTCGAGATCGGTTCAGCGAGCGAACCCTGAAAAGATAACAAACTGAAAGAAGGTAGGTAGGTAGTACTAGTGGTAGGATTCCTATGAGCTCATAAGAGCTTTAAACAAATTGAATATAGAAATTTTGACTTTGACTTTGATTACACCGCAGCCTATCAGGGGCCAAGTGAATTTAATTTGGACTTTTGTTATTGGATGAATTGAAAGTACGAGTACGACCAAAACATTCACCAGATAGTAAATGCAACGTCTGCCCTTAACAAATGCTGTGTCATCCGGAGCTCTTCTGTGTGGCACCACATTGCGCTTGTCCTCCTGAGAAATCAGTTCTTAAGTCTCAAGACTCAGTAATTAAACTAGCTTTCAGTGCCTTTCAGACCGAAACATAGTAATGTTAGGACACTACTGCTTCACGGCAGAATAATAGGTCCTACGTTGTAGTTATAATGGGTACCTACGTAGACGAATTTCTGCTTAGGAATCCCACCACCGAAATCGCCTTGCGGTAACGCAGCATTATATAACGTATATTTAGAACTATTTAGTGTAGCACCAGATCTTCAGTTATCCGGTGGTTAGTGATGCTGTGCAATGTGTTATAAAACCTCTTTCTAACATAGTACGGCACACCTTATGACATTAGAATTTTAACTAAAAACATAAATTTCAACATCTCAATGTTTGTCAAAATGACTGTTGTTTTGATGCATGTTTTTAAATTATATTGAACTTATTTATATTGAAAGTACAAAACAATATCAGTGCTTAGTCTGTATCATCAGACAATACGCAGTATGGCAGGTAATAAGTTTAGCTTGATGATACATATTCTACGGTACCAAATATGGTACATACACTCGCACTTCCTTATGCTAATTGTACCGTGCTTTGAGGCAATGTATGAGGGAGGACAATGTGAACTTGCTTTGAACTAAATTTATGGTGTTGATGCTGTAATAAAGTTTGTGTCTATAAATATTAACAGTTATAAATGGAAGTAATGTTACATACTTACATACAGTCACGCCTTATTCCCATATAAGGGGCATGCAGAGTCCACAAGTAGCCCACTTTTCGCACCCGCGGGAATCGAGACGTGACGGGTGGGGAACCACGTGGCCGCCATTTTGCTACGAATCAAAAAAATCGTTCTCCCCATTGCGTTCCCACGAGCAGTAAAGAGCAGTGCAGATTATAGTGTATTCTGCACGAATAAAACTTGTCCGTACAATACCTTAGTCGTCTCTTACGATACCTTAGTAGGAAAGAGATAGGTGCTATTATATATAGCAGAATAAGTAATATTACGGGTTCTAAATTTATTTACAAAATGCCATATATAGCTTCATTTACGATAGGCCCCTATATGACTCTGTTATCTTCTTACAAAACGCAAGTCCTCAAAATGTAGGATACATTAAAACAATCTTGTGGGTTCTTTGAAAACAAACGATCTTTTGTTTCGTTTTGTATGTAATGATAGGTATAAGTAATTAATCACTTATCAGTCCGACAGCTGCTACTATCGACCCAGCAGTTCTACTTAACATTGGAGAAATGATTGATTTGGCTATCAGCACTCCAGAGGTGAACAAAACATTTAATTAATACACCAAATAAGAAAGGGTAACTTAAAATTGTATTTTGTAAGTGGTAGTTTTTTTTATGGAAGAAAGTGTCGAGGCCAGCAAATCATTACCTGATGCTAATGCAATGTACGCCTATAATAAATGCTGCGTCCACGGTGCTCTCGTCACCTTGAATTCTGAACTTCTGAATTCCTAAAAAAACATTAATTACACTAGCTATCGGTGCTTTTAAGACAGAAACACAGTAATTTGCATACTACTGCTTGACAGAATAACTGGCACTGCGGAGGGTCCACAATCCGCAGTGCCAGTTATTCTGTGTTTTTTTTGTTTGAGACGAGCAAAACGTTTAATTGAGGGGGAATCCAACGTCCGCCCATATCAAGGCTATGTCACCCGGAATATGTGACACCACACTACGCTCCCTGAGATGTCTTACCGCATAGGACGAAATACGAATCCTATAACGTGTAAAAGTTACGCTTTTAATATTATGACGAGACGAGGTAAATAATGGTGAGTGAGTCGTCTCGGAATTATTGGTGTTTGTGTCTTGGGGGCACTGCACTACGCTTGTCACCTTAAAACGTTTTTTATTTAGTCTCTCATGCGTAGCAATTTCACTAGCCACAGTGCCTTTTAAACCGGAACACAGTGGTGTACTGCCTGCCGGAAAAATAACGGACACTGTGGTGGTGACCTACATTGACGGACAGCTAATGTCAATAAATGTGTCAGCTCAGGAAAATACCAGGCTCTCGTAGAAGTCCTAGTCTTGTAATCCACAGTACGCGAGTGACCTAGGTCCGATCCCCGGTGCCGGCACCATTAAAATTGCTAATTACAATTTGAATTTACCACGAGCTTAGCAGGGCGAGGAAAACATCGTGAGGAAACCTGCATATCACAGAAATTCAAATATTTCCAATATTTGTAGTCTTTGACGTCTTTGGATCCGGGGTATTGGAAGAGAAGTTGGAACAAACCTTCTTAAAAATAACACATATATAATGTATGAAATAATTTTGCCGATCCGTTTAGTCGGTCGATATAGTACATAGTTCGAGACTGTGCTTTGTGACAATCTATAGGGAAATCCTATATTCAGCAGTAGATTTGTGATGGGCTGGAAAGACTATGATATCGATATTATACTTAAAAAAAAACATTTTTATCCAGCTTTTTCGTAAAAATAGATTGGGGTGGTTGACTTTGGCATGCTCCACACTGTACTACATTGCCTGGCTCAGCAGCTTCATGTCCAGGACAAAAACGTGGAACTTAGAGGAAGCATAGCCGCATTGCCAGTCGGAAGAGACACCAACCAAACGGTCACTGTCAAGGAAATCGTTGTAAATACTGATGGTAAAGTTGAGGTAATATTTTTAATTTCTAATATCTAGGACGTATTGTGGACTGTGTTGATTTAGTTTTAAGCGTCGCAGACCCGGTTGGACAGTCTGTCGTACTGTCCCATTTGAGAAGCAAATAAAAATGAATATCGATTGACTTCTGTAATTTTTTGTTTAAAATACTAGCGAATATTTCGAGAGTATCGTGATCATGGACAGATGGCACCAACTACTTCTAAAGAATGTAAACAACTCCACTGCTTTTTACTCACTACTTTACGGGTTCCTGTGCAGGAATCCGTCTAGGTAGGTTCCACCCCAGGGCCAGTTATTCTGCCGTGAAGCAGTAGTGTGCAAACATTACTTGTTTGTTTGTGTTTCGGTTTGAAGGGCACTGTGAGCTAGCGTAATCACCCATATGAGACTTAAGAACTGATGTCTCAGGGTGACGGGCGCAGTCTAGTGTCACACAGAAATGTTCTGGGTGACATAGCATTTGTTACGGGTAGGCGTTGCACTTTACATCAGGTGAACGTTTTGCTCGTTTCATCGTCCTATACAATAATAATAATGATAAAATAAAAAACCTACACCAGTCGTGCATGTTAGTTGAACAGATTGTCGATAGATGTCGCTTTCGACGATTAATTTTATTATCATATTATCACCATCTTGAAGTCTAGAACGTCTTTGTGAAAACGGATGATTTCTATGTCATTTACTATAACGATGCGGGTTTTCGAAAATAATTTATTACTTTTTTTATCCTACAACATGCACATTAGCTTCTATGGCTTGGTTTTGTAACGAAACGGGGATTTATTTAAAATTTAAATAACTTTATTTAGTCACTTTCTGTATAACCTCATTCGTGCGTTATTAAAGTTAACAATAATTATCAACTCAAAGTTGAACTAAAATCTTTTGATGCAATTGCTCTATTAATTTATTAATGTCAATAATTGTTCTAATAAAATATGGATACTAACTATATTAAAAAAGGAGAAGAAATCCTTTAATCAGTCCTTGAAAAATGAAACAGTGAAAAGGTTAGGCCTGGCATGTAATATCGATATCTGTTTTAGGAAGCAAAACCTTCAAATGAAGAGAAAGTAGAACCAAGTGAGTACTTATTAAAAAAATTCTTGTAGTAATTCAATTAAATTAACTAATCTATGTCTAAGAAATTTCGTGATTTAATGATCAAAATGATAAGATGTGTAACGGTACCAGTCGGTGTTGCGATTGTGTCACGTACACATACAATCACGCCGTTTTCCTATATAAGAGATACCGTACCCGTAGCCTTCTTATCGTCCACGCGAGAAACGAGACGTGACGGGTGGTGAACCACGTCGCCGCCATTTCGGTACGAGTCAAGAAATTCTTATTCCCGACTTCGTTCTCACGATCAGTATAGTGACAGCATTGCATAATAGTTAAAGTAAAAGTTTCAGTCTATGAATGTCCCACTGCTGAGCACAGGCCTCCTCCCATTTCTTAGAGGGTTTTGGAGCTAGAAAGAATACGCCACGCTGCTCCAATGCGGGTTGGCGGACTGCACATGTCTTCGAAATATTAATTTTTCTCAGACATGCAGGTTTCCTGACGATGTTTTTTTTTCAGTGTTTGTTTTGTTCACTTTTTTCCATATAAGAACCGTCTGCACGTATTAGCTGGCGAGGCTCTGGCTATCTTCCTTGGCAAGCTCTTGCTGGTGTTTACCAGGAAAGGCTTATGTCTAGCAGTGGACTCATCAAGGCTTATGATATTTGAGATGAATATTCCGCTATCTGTTGCATCAATGTGATTGTATTAGCATTTCTGTTATTCGATATTTACGACACACGAGATGATAACAATTAGATCACATTTCATATCTTAAGTAGATTTGCGATACTATCCGCTCAGGCACTCCTAGTCTTTTGGTCCGCCAATCTGCTGTAGAACAGCGGCAAGCCGAACTAAGCTTGAAAGTAACTCCTCTGTGCACTGTAGAGGAACATATCAAAATTGTTTTATTTCTCTACAGAACCTATTAAATTATGAACATACATATACAGTAATACCCCGACTTTCGCGATAGGTGGGACCGTGCGATAAATCGAATTCTCGTAAGTCGGGGTGAAATTTTGCATATAAACAGATTATGTTTAATTGGGACCGGGGACTAGAGAAAACCAGTAAAAGTAGAATGTGTAACGAAATCTTAAATAATACAAGAAATTATATTATATGATATCAGAATTAGTTCTCAGTTATAAGTATCACTTTCAATCAGAATTAAAGACGTGATAGCTCGGTAGCCGAGTGCTAGCCTTGTCTTTCATAGTAATTTTATATTCTTGAATTCGAACTCGGGTGCCGATGCCTCTAAGATTGTTCTGCAGTAAGCAGTAGCATGTGGTGATTTCCCACGTGCTTAACGGTGAAGGAAAACATCGGGAAGAAACCTGCATGTCAGAGGAATTAACATATATTGAGGACATGTGAAGACCGCTTTTGGGCAGCGTCTCGGACTCTTCCCGGCTCCAAAAACCTATTAGAAATTAAGGCTTGTGCTCAATAACGGGACTTTTATAGGTTACTTTACTTTACTACCTTTGACCCACGACTCAGCACTCTTACACACTGACTAAACCACGCGGTCGTCAGAGTACTTTTATAGGTTACTTTACTTTCTTTAGAGAATCACTTTTACTTAGTTTCGGTGACATAATGTTGTCTACAAAAATTCGTAAATGTTACGAGCAAATGAATTCGTAGCCGTACGTCGATTCCGGCTGTGGGAGGAGTGGGGAATCGAGAGTAGCGCGACCTAAAAGTCGAATAAGTGAGATGATTCAATAATCGCCTAAGTTATTGTATCATTAATCGAGGTATTACTGTGTATATACTAGGATTTTTTTTAAATAAATTTATATTTTCAGGCACACAAACGCATGCACCACCGGAAAGTATTTTAGTAGGTAAATTATTAACGATTTATTTAACATTTAAATGCGAACGGGCAAACATTTAGAAAATCGTCCTTAATTTCCCATTTCTGATTGGCGACAAAATCTAACAAGATCGTCTTGTCACTTACTTACCTAATATAAAAAAACTAGATCCAGGATTAAAGATTATGAGACAGTTACAATAAATGCCGACCCGAAAACCAACAATTCGTATGTTGACTTCGGCTGGTATTCCTTAGACCCACGACTCAGCACTCTTATACACTGACTAAACCACGCGGTCGTCAGAGTACATCATCCATAGGAAGAATAACATCTTTTTATTTTCTAAGAAATGCTTATTGCTTTTTCAGTGGAACGTGTAAGAAGAACCATACCGAGTAAGTGATAAATTGTAAGAATACTCTTCTAATTCATTATATATTATGTTCGTGACATCCAAAGCAATCCATTTTGTTTCTAAACGAAGATATTATGGCAGTAAGAAAGGATGTAATTGTATATTTGATGATGATATCCTCCTGACCGATTTTGGACCATGGCGACAACTTCCCTCATTGTCGGAAGCTGTCAACTGCGCATGAGATTTTAGTGTCACAAGTATGCGTGCAAACACAGAAGCATCTGCTCGTACTAATCCTAACAGCGCAGGACGTAACGCTCATACGTAAAGATCAGAGGTAGATTAAAATGCTGTGAATTGTATACGTATTAAAACTGGGCTCAAGACTCCTCTCATTTTAAAGACCTTTACTTACTACTCTTATCATCAGCAGTATCATTCCGAAGGGGCACCAAGTCTGGCATTCACTTCTTGGAAGATGAAGAAATTAATGAATTAATTTCTCGAAAGATTTACTAAAGATATGTGTGTACCCCGGGCAAGGAAAGCGAGTTAGTTAGCGCAGCAGATATTCTCACAATAATTTATTTATTGAATTACTAACATATCAAACACTCTTCACCAATTAAAAAAAGTTTGATACAAACCCTAGTGTAGCAATAATGACAGGCGATGTCGACATGCCCTATGACGATATATATACTATATATCGAGAGTACCCCCCTACCCCTTATCAATGAAAAATATTCGATAAGTTGTGTAAACAATTATTTAAAACAGTTGAAATAAATAGATGATTATTAAATCAATGCTTACTAATTACAAAATGTAATATTTAGGACTAAACTACATTTGGTATGTTACGAATAAATACTAGTGTATAAGATAACGAAAGTCTGGTAAAGGTCTGTCTGTAAATTTTTTTAGCAACTATTTTATATTATAGGCAATAAAAAAATATGCAACTTTTTTGAAATTAATTACAATAATCTTCTGAAATGTGTTAATTTTATTGCAGCAATCGCAGCCAGTAAATGGCCGGGCGTTCACCTTAAATTTCACAATACGCGATGACCTGAGTTCGATTCGCGGGACCGGCATCTATAAAATTGATCTGCAATTTTAAGTGCTAATTGACTACGTGCTTAGCGGCGAAGTAAAACATTGTGAGATAGTCAAGTCAAGTCAAAGAATATCTGAGACTCGTTACTCGCGGACCTTCTGCTCGCAAATCATTGTTAATAGGCGTTACTTTGCGGAAATCCATTATAACTAAGGAAAGAAAGTTAATTTACTAAGAATCGCATGCAAAATTTGAAATGGTGTGTATTAGTTAGAGTACGGTACTCTTAACTCAACAGCTTAATTAGTTTGCTTGTGCGCACAATAATGCCACTTGGAGCCGCCACCAGATACTCTCCACCACTACAACTACTCTTTGATGACTAGTGGTAGTGCTAGTCAATAAAGACCACTGAAGTCGCGACAATTGTTTCGCCTCAAAACGAGGCATTATCTAGTGATATAGATTCTACGACAGTCAGCCGCCGAGACTCGCCGAGAGGCGGGCGGAGCTCTTCAAAAACTAGGTAATACACACCATTTTATATGTCTTCCCTTTATTAGTGAACAATGAGTGCAAACAATGCTAAATTTACAAAACAACATCTGGCGTCACTAACGTAAACTTACAAATAAGAATCCGAGATTATGTATAATAATAAACTAAAGACTTGTTTTTCAGAGGAACACGGCAAAAAAACGGACACGTCTAAAGGTAACCCACATACTGCACTATTTTTATTTTATATATTTAAATTTAATTAAGGTGTGGATGGTAAATAATATGTGTAAGTTAATTTAGCAAATTATTTTTGTTTTCATCACTCGAATTTACGAAATAATGTGAAAACATAATAAAAATGTAGTAGCGTATGCGGTTTCACTGCCACAGAAACATCGACAAATTGAAATTAACATACACGTATACAGTTAAAACTCGTACAAACTGCACATGCACAAACACCAGTCTCGGAACAACTATCCATTAAAATATATGTTTCGTGCGGGACATAAACCTACGAGCCATGGTGCAGAAACGAATCGCTTGGCCACTGCGCCAGCCGAGCCAACCAATGGGAGGACGGGTGATGGTCTTCAAAAGCGGACCACTATAACTCTTTCTTTATCTTATGTCAATTATAACACTTACAAGTTTAAAATTATTTTTCTACAACTATTAATTTTACCGTTATAAAAGTACCGGTACTTTTTAATATATTAACAACATACGACAACCGCGTGGCCCAGTGGTCAGAGTACCTGACATCTACGCCGCAGGTCCCTTCGAAAATTAATTAATAAATTCCCAGTCAAAGCCAACATTTGTGCAAAAACACGAATTGTTAGTTTTCAGGTCTGGTAATGTTGGGAATGTGAAATTTATGACTGTAAAACTCACTAACGATACAGGAGAAATACAACCGTGGATCATGGTTTTTTTAAAAAAGAAGAGAAAGATAAAAATATTAACCACTTTACCTAACTAATATACAGGAATCCATATAGGTAGGTTCCACCGGAGTGCCAGTTGTTTTGCTATGAAGCAGTAGTACAAACATTACTGTGTTTCGGTCTGAAGGGCAGTGTTAGCTTGTGCAATTACTGAGCACATGAGACTTAAGAACCAGTCTCAGGGTGACGAGCACAGTGTGATGTGATATAGTGATGTTCTAGTTGTGAGCAGACGTTGCGCTTACCATTCAGGTCGGGCGATTTGCTCATCTCATCACTTTCATTGAATATAAAACCTGTACCTAACTTTGACAGTACAGAATCTACGTGTAATTCTGATTTAAGCTCCTCGGAAGCCTCCGCACTCTGTTACTCCTCATTCACTCAAAACCCAAGACCAGTCCTGCACCACACGCGGCCGGCTCTACTGAAAGACTATCACTCGTTACACTCAGTAAATTCAGTGTACTGGAAAGCGCCGTCGATGACCTAAAAGAGCGTGTTTATGGCAGTATTCCGAAGAATGAAGATATCTTAGAGGAAGTGAGGTCTATGTTTTTTTGTATTGTGACTTGCAAGTAAATAAGAAGCTTTACTTAGATGTCTGGATATGTAAGATAATCTATAATTCATTTCATCTACACACATCCTTGTTAAAATGTAGAAATAAGCAAGAATACTGAAAAGCAGCAACCTTTGCAGAGAGTATACTGTCCTTACCAATCGTTACCCCAAGCGCGATGGCGTTTACCCTCCTTGAGTTTAATTTATGAGGAAAGCCAGTGTTCGGCATTAAACTGGAAGTGGTTATAATAATGATGGTGGCAATAAATGTCATTGGAAAAGGAAGAGCAGTATCTAAGCGAATATGCTATATCATATTGTTTCTTTGTTTACCAATGTGATCAGAATATTATTTCATATTACGAATAGGGTTTTATAATGATACTATCTGATGTACGTGACTTCGTCCGCTTGTATATAGGTTTTTTAAAAATCCTGTGGAAACTATTTGATTTATTGAATATTGAATATTGAACAAACAGACAGAGGTAAAGAGAGTTACTTGCGTATTTATGATATTAGTATGGATCAAGCTGTAGGCCCATGTTGTGTTAGTAAGTACATTGATAATTTAAAAGCTAATGTTAGTAGTACATAATTAAATATCTACAATCAAATATCAAATAGCCTTCACTCGGCTGCGCATAGGTATGTACTCGTAGTATGGAGGCCAATCCAGTGCACCACAATGTATGCATCCCACCTATTAATAATAAGCATGTCTATTAACTAGGAAGGCGGTGGTGTTTCTATTGCATTTAATAATTTCTGTGTATATTTTTACTTTTAATATTTAATAATATTGATAGTTTATACTGCAGCCAGTACTCGTGAAAGTATACAGTGATTGGAAAATTCATTTCAAGACCAATTTTGCTTTTCGTTTTGTCTCGATCATTCCAGCAAATCTTCATCTCCGTCATCATTCATCAATCCAGCAAATCTTTAGTAAAAGTCAGCTATTATTTTACTGTCTATCGAAGTCAAATTATAATTAAATTATTACTCGTTATTGGCAAAAATGACTCGATTTGGTCGCTAATTACCAGGATCGAAAAAGAAGGTACTGGTGGTAGGATTCCTATGCAGGAATCCGTCTAGATAGGTACCACCCAAGGGATAGTTATTCTGCCGTGAAACAGTAGTGGTTTGAAAGGCACTGTGAGCTGGCGTGATCACTGGCCATTTGATACTTAAAAACACAGAAGTATTCTGGGTGACACAGCATTTGTTGTGGGCGGACTTTGCACTTACCATCAGGTGAACGTTTTGCTCGTTTCGTCACTTTATACAATAATAAAAAAAATATTGTCCTGACTTTTTACTTTACACTATAACTTTCTCAAAGTATAAATAAAAATACTTACTTGATGGCAGATCGCAAACAAATCTTAAAATCATTACGGATATGTGGACCTCGCTCAACGTATCATCTAGACTGGAGGCGGCAGAGACCGGTATAGCCAAGCTCAGCTCACTCGTACAGGATCTGATATCTGACACCGGCGGCCTGCAAGATGCTTTCAGAGAGCATTCTAAATCGTAAGCTTTATTAAAAACATTTCCTTCAAAATTATTAGTGATAAAAATTAGCGCGAATTAAATAATCATTAATAATTGTCTGATCTATTCCTAAGTTTATAAATTCCATTTGCTGGTCACATTGATTTTTATTAAAGTAAAAAAAGTTTCAGCCTATTAATGTCCCACTGCTGAGCACAGGCCTCCTCTCATTTAGGAGAGGGTTTTGGAGCTAGGAAGAATCCGCCACGCTGCTCCAATGCGGGTTGGCGGACTTCACATGTCTTCGAAATATTTTTTATCTCTCAGACATGCAGGTTTCCTCACGATGTTTTCCTTCACCGCCGAGCACGTGGTAAATCAGCACTTAAAATTGCAATTAACAATTTTAGTGGTGCCGGCACCGGGAATCGAACCCAGGTCACTCGCGTACAATGAAATTTACAGCGAAGCGCCTAGCCCCTGAGCTACCACGGCTCTGATTTTTTTTTATTTATTTATACGAAATATTAAATACATATACATACCTAAATACATTACTCTGAACTTACGCAGTAGGGGAGACTGAACATAACCGCGTAAGTCGGGGTACAATTGTGCTTATAAATACATACAAAATATGTTCATTTGGAACCAGGAACTAAAGTATACAAGAATTTACATTATTATGATATGCGTGTAAGAATCACTTCTCAGTAATAAGCATCAGTTTGATATTAGAATCAAAGCCGTGGTAGCTTAGTAGCGGGGTGCTTGCCTTAAATATTTCATAGTACGCAAGCATCGTGAGTTCGAGCCCCGGTGCTGCTACCTCTAAAATTGTTCTGCAGTATTATGTGGTGATTTACCACGTGGTCAGCAGTGAAGGAAAACATCGTGAAGAAATTGAGGAAGGAACTAACGGAGAGTTAACGTGAGGATGAGTCTAAGGAATAAAAATTCTGAGGACATGATGTGAAGTCCGCCAACTCGCAGCAGGACATTTATAGGTTGTTACTACTTTATTTAACGAATCAGTTTTACTTAGTGTGGGTGACATAATATAGTCTAGCAAGACTTCAAATCGTGAGTTGCGCGACCTAAAAGACTAATAGGTGGAAAGATTCAGAATCGTGTATCGGGTTAGCGTAAGTAGAGGTATATCTTTTATATGATCTCTTATAACCGTAATATGTATTAAATTTCAAAAGATCTTAGCACATGCTAATGTCGGATGTTTAATATAGATTGCTACCAGTGATGGCAGCTCCACCTGGAACAGAACCAGGAATGATAACGCAACAAGGAGTTCCACATTATGTGGGAGCTGAACATCAACAAGGAGTTTTGCCACAACCAGAAGTACACCCACAAGTAGGATCCGTACAATTTCCAGGAGCTGTACAGCCAGAGTTATCGCTGCAGTCAGGAACGCAAACATATCCAGAAACAGCAGCTCATTCGAAATCCCCTGGAATGTTACCTCCGGAAATTACAGCTCCTGGGACGACTCCTACACCTGGTATAATTCCTGGAACAACACCAACAGCATTTGCTTCACCATTATATCCAATACAACCTGGAGTAGTACCAGCGACAAAAGAAGAATTGGCTGCAGCACAAGTCTTCTTGCAGCGATTACATGCTGACGTTCAACAGCTAATGGGGGATTTCTATAAAGCCATGGAAGATTTAATGCCAGGAATGGGTAAGGACATTTTAAAATTTAATTTTAATATTGTAAGATTGTTTTCTTTTCAGAATTTGGCGTATTAGGTAACTCAGTGTTTTGGACTATCCTAAATAAATAATTTGCATAGTTAATAGAATCAGGCATTACTTTGCGGAAATCCATTATAATGAAGGAAGGTAAGTTACTTTGCTAAGATCCGCATGCAAAATATAAAAATGGTGTATATTACCTAGTTTTTTGAAGAGCACCGCCCGCCCTCCCTCAGTAGTTGTGCACGCTATATATTCAATAACGTTAGCAAATATCTCCACTAAAATATTAAGCAAAGTAACTATATGGTTACTAGCTGACTCTGTTATGGTTAAGTCAAAAAAAACCATCACCAATTTGTTTACACATTTTATTTTTCATAGAATAAGGGGGCAAACGAGTATGTGCTTCACGTGATGGTAAGTGATAACCGCCCTCCATGAACACCTACAATACCAGAGGAATAGCAGATGCGTTGTCGGCCTTTGAGAAAGGAATAGGCTCTTTTCTTGAGGGTTCGTATCGGTACGACGGGTAAGTCGTATCGGTCCGGAAAACCGCTGACGGCAGCACATTCAATGAAGTGCAAGTGCACGGCAGAAAATTCCGCGAAAAACACTGTGGTGGAATGCCAACCATCAAGGTGGTGACGATGGAATTTTAAGTTGTGCCGTAAGGTGCGATAGTGGAAATTCAGCGGCTGGAATTGATCCGAACAATTCCTCAGAACACTCCCCGTAATAGATCCTGTAAAAGATGCAAAGAGATCCAACATCTCTTCGCAAAGCCAGGGGATCAAGCCGGTCAGATAGGAATTTAGGAGTAAATGTCTGTAAAATCCGTTCTTAGTTATTCAAATACTTTAGCTACAAGACCTGTTGACTTGACTTTGAACAGGTCTTGTAGCTTCAGAGATATCGTGATAAGTCACTGCTAAGTCGCTTATATATATCTATACCTGTTTAGGTACGCTTTGTACCAAAATTAACAAATATAGAATCTTATATGATTTTAAGTGGTAAAAGCGAAAAGGAAAATTAATGATTGAATAATTTTAAATGACTATTAATTTACCAATATGAATACCCAATAGAACGACCTGCACGTCCACCTATGCCACCCTTGACTCCACTGTCGACTGCCACAACAACGTCGTTGTCACCAACTCCGTGGCCTATGTTTACCGCAACACCAGATTCGCCAAAACCGCCAGGTACATTATTATAATGACACACATTAATTATTGTAGCAAATAAATATATAAGCTACTTATTTTTTGGTTTCTTTTCATAATATCTGCAATGGTATTTTGTAGGTCATGGTTATCAAACAGCAATGGATGTTACAATAATTCCAATGTTCATTATTTTAAACCCCTAAGTACAACTTATGATATTCATTTGTTTCTATGATTTTTGGTGGTATCCGTCTAGGTACCCTTATTCTGCAGTGAAGCAGTGGTGTGTAAACATTACCGTGTTTCAGTTTGAAGAGCACAGAGAGCTAGCGCAATCACTTAAAATATAAATATAATGTATAAAATTATGAATGATGTAAAATAATGTATAAAAATGTTTTTTAGGGTTTGTAAGTGTTTTTTCTTTGCGCCCATCGCCCCTGACACTTGAGTTCTTAAGTCTCTATATGCCTACACACATGCACATGCACACTAGCTCACAGTGGCCTTCTACCCGACCTTCCGCACTACTGCTTCACGGCAGAATAACTGGTACTGGGGCGGTACCTACCTAGAAGGATTCCTACATAGGAATCCTACCAGCAATATCCTTACGCGTATTAAGGCTATCATAATAAAATTAAGCCTAGACTGATAAGTCGATTTAACTTTGTCAGTACTGCTAGAACATTGTATTAGAATAAAGTTTAACAAGTTGCTCGCGTACACTTCCTTATTATATAACTATATATGGGATAACAAAGTCTCATTCTATTAAAGCTTATAACATGCACTCATGTTATATGTCAGTTCGGAAACAAAGACGTCTACGGTTACGAAACTCTAGGGTTATGGTATTTTACCCTGCCCTTCTTTATTTTAAGGCTATTTTACAAGAATTTTGCGATACATGTAAATACTTTTGCAATAGTAAACAAACAATTCGAGGCCTGTTTACGTAATAGTTGAACATACATTGACTGTCATATGGTAACAATAAGATTTAACGCATACGATTGCAGTTTATTTTTTTTTCAATTCACAGGAATTGAAACACAAGCGGATTATTACCCACAAACTGTTCAAATTTCGGTAGCTGATGTTATGAACAGGCTAATCGAGATCGAGAGGAAGCTTAAGGAGTGCTGCGAAAATGTCAATAAACAAGATGGCGTTGTACATGATCATGTAATAAGACTTTACGTATATATTCAATAATAATACTTAGATGCAGCCTATTATAAGGATGTAGGAATATCATTAAATTAAGCAGAATATTTTGTAATTAGATAATGTTTCTTAGGGGTTACTTTCAGTTAATTACTTTTCGTTTCTTTTTAGATTAATTCATTCCAAGATCAAATAGAGTATCTGTCGAGGCAGGTTGCTTCAACTCAAGAGGTCCCAGGAAGCAATCTGTCCCCTGATATCGCTAATGACTTAAAAGGTATTTTATATGCATGTCTTCATCTGTAATCCTACTAGTCAAAGTTAACACGAGGCTAACTATGACCACATTATCCTAAAAGATGCATGGAATTGTCTAAACCGTTTTACAAAGAAATAATATGAATCAAATCTGTACACAACGAAACGCAGTATGACATAATCTAAATCCTATCACCTACCTACGCGACCTATTTAGTATAACCTAGAGAAAAAACAAACAACCCAGATGCAATCGACAGCTAAACGGATACAAAGGACGCTGCTATCTAAAAAGAAATATTTTTTGGGAGAACATTGAATCTAAACTTTTACTGGTGGTTTTATTTTTACTGTACGGTATATGTACAGTATATGTGTTATTACTAAATATATTATTTTTGAGCGAATACTATACATTGAGTAAAACTAAATTCACGGATTTTGTCGCGTTTACTTTCCTGACGACCCTTTGGAAACTGTAAAGCTCTTTAATATATAAATGAATTATAGAAAACTCCTAAGTAAAATTGATTATGGTAATGAACACGTAAAATATTATTTTAACTTAGTTTCGTTTAATGATTTAAACTGTTACCTTTCTTTAAAGTAAATATTGTTACCGAAACAAATTTGGGGTTTGGTGGCCCAAAGGCATCATCATTTATTGTTCCTTGATCATGCCCGTTACGCCATTTTCATGTCATGATGTCCTCCTGGCCTATTTAGACCACGGTGATAACTTCCAAATATTGTCGGAATCTATCAAATGCGCAGGAGATATTATAGTGCCACAAGTGTACGCGCCAACGCAGAGGCACTCACTCGTCCCAACCTACCTGCGCCTGATGTAACACTGATGCGATAAGATCAGAAGTGAGCTAGGATGCAGTGATGGAAACATGGGGACAATCACAACACAACCAGACCAGTTTTCGAAACTAACAATTTATGTTTTCGCTAAAATTTTGACTCCTACTCCGACTGGGATTCGAACCAAGGACCCGCGTCGTAGATGTCAGGTACTCTGACAACTAGTCACGCAGTCGTCATGTTTTTCATGTCATAATACCAGAACCAAACAGGACAAACCAATTTCTCATTCTAGTTACAAATCGTTACCTAAGGCAACTTTGCCGTTCTTATTGTGTATGTAGTCATTATATTGCAAATTACATAGATATAGCGAAACAGCGTTATTCTACATTATAACTGTAACATATCTAAATAACACATCTCGGACACGGCCTGACATGACTTTACCGTAACTAGTCGTAACTATACGCGCTCACTACACAATTACCATAAATAATAATTAACTTTACGTGCAACCTGCGCTATATAAAAATTTTAAAGCATAACGAAATGTGAATACATTATAAAAAAAAAGTTTCTAAAAATAAATTACGTTTCAAAATATGAAATAATAAAGGAAAGAAAGTTTATTTCCGCATGCAAAATACAAAATGGTAAAAATATGTAACTCGTTTGATTCGATTAAATGGAAGGAGCTGGTACTGGGGTGCCCCCGCCCAGAGTTTAGAACAGTATTCCACATGCGGTCGAAAATAAACCGAACTTGCGCCTTGTAAAGTTGGAACTTTACAAGATGCAAGTTCGGTTTATTTTTCTATCGAAGGAAGAGAGAGTTTATTTTTCTATCGAACGATACGATTGCACGAAATGATTTTAATCCTAAAGTTGTTGACGTGCTTCCTGTATTTCGGTGTTTCTGTTGTTATAGTGGTTAACTTTACCAATACCGATTATTCCAGACTGTCATAACTCTCTTGAAAACCAGTGATGGATTTCGCATCAAAATCAATCATCGATTCAGCGCGTTAAAGTCAATATCGAACGTTATGTTTAAATGATATTATGGAGTGGATTATTTTTTTAGAATTGTAAAATATGGAATCTCTATTCCATCTATAAAATGACATTGAGATTACCTCATCGCAGCACTCTACGCTTTATCGCATGGGGCCTAGGGTGTATGCATTTAACTAAAATGAGCTTCTGTTCAAAGTTAAAAAGTTAATAATTATTTAAACAAAAATAATCTGACTTCAACGCAGCAGCTCTCTCTAGTGATGTTTATGCGAATTTAAGAACTTGACGATTTTCTCATAGGGGGATCCATGACAAATTCATCAAGTTCTTAAATTCGCATGTATCCCTGGAGCTGCTGCGTTTAATCATCAGAATCAGTTGAATCATCAGAAATTGACCAAAATTATATGGGACTATCCCTTATGGTACTCTTTATAATAAAAGAATGTCGACACCAATATTTTTTTATGTGGTGTTATACATAAAAAAAAATATTCGAGTCGACTTGAGAACCTCCTTATTCTCGTCGCTTAAAAAAGCTAGAGTTATAGAATTTTTTGGCTAACGTGAGTATAATCTTATCGATAATTTCAAATACAATTAAAAATGTACTGGAAATCTAGTCTTCACAAATAAATCAGTCTCGTGTCGCTATTGAAACTTTGGTCTGTTATAAAAGTTTCACTTGTTATTAACAGGATTCATGAAGTTATTCCAAACGGTACAAGGAATGCAAGATGAGCTGAAGCAGGTACACGAGACAGCCTTGCAACTGGCAGCGGAAAAAGAAGACCGACAGGATCGTATAAATGTAAATAATTATACTTAGTAAATTAATTACACTTTCAACTGGTATGAAAGTTCTGTTCATCGATTGCGACTTGTTCGTTAGTATGAAAGTGTTTTTACAGTAGATGAGTTACCGTAGTGATCTGTGAAATGAAAGGCATGTTTACTTGAGGCGATGCATTTAAATGCTCATTTACCGCGTGTTGAACGCTGAAGGAAAATATAGTTAGGTGACCTGCATGTCTGAAGAATATAGGCGCAGCGTGACGGACTCCTCTCAAAGAGGAGGCCTATGCTCAGAAGTGAGATAATTATAGCCTTTCCTTTGAAAAGGTTTATTTAGAAACATCTATAATTAGGACCGATAATAAAGTCAGTAAATCGCTATCTGAAACCAAAATCAAAAACCTATACTAACCCAACCTACTTAACATCCATATTTTTTAAATATTGTTGTAACTAAAGTGTACCTTAAGTTTAATTACTCGCAGGCAATCATCGAGCAAATCGAAGTACTGAAAACTATTAAACTGGATCGGGAAGATATGGCGGAGGCTATGGCGGGGAAGGCTGATCTTCGTATGCTAGCTCGCAAAGTGTCGCACGACCAATTCGAGCTCGCCTGTGATGACTTGTCCAGGGGACTGGATCATGCGCTTGAGAAACTTAATATGCAGGTTTATATTTTTTAAAGGGTAACAAATGTCCATCTGATGTTACAATTACGTTATTGTGACTTGTATGTAACAATAGAGGTCAGCAACCTCCCACCCGCATCTCATGAGGTATTGCGGATGTTAATAGGTTGCGGGTGACAACATTAATGTTTGGGTAATAATGTGATCAATTACTTATTCAATGGTTATTACTTTTTCTTGAAATTTGGGTAAACTCAACTCTTTTAAAGTATTTGATAATCATTTTCATTTTTAAATTTGTCGCAGAAGTAGTACTAATATGAAATTGATATCCAAATTTGAATTTTTTTTTAGTTTGTTCTTTTCAGAGTTTTCTTCCTGCAACTCAGAACTACTGATAGATGATATTACTAATAGATGTATTTAATAACAAAAGACATTTATCTGGTGTATGGTAGAAGAAGTTTAATGGCTAATACATAATATTTAACATTAGTTAACTCTTTGATTATACGGAATAAAAAGTATCATATTTCCGTATCCAGAATGCAACATATTTCCTTACCGAATTTTGTCAAGATCGGGTCTACGGTTGGGCAGTGAAAAGGTAACAAACAGAGGGACAGAGAGAGTTACTTTCGCATTTATAATAGTAGTGTAGGTCACCCTGAGGACTAAGACACTAATTGGAATTTTAGTTCTCGTCACTTGTCATACGAAACAAAACATATGCATAACACAAGCAATTATTATACTAATGCTACTGCAAGCATCTAGCCTTCGACAGAATATCTCACTTATTCGCCGTGGGTCCTTGGTTCGAAATTTAGCTTGAACCTGCATTTGTGCAAAAACATAAATTGTTTTTTTTTTCCTGTCTGGTTGTGTTGTGAATTAAAATGTGTCTGTAAAACGCACTCACTATATAGGAGATAACTTAGCGCCCACACTATCACATAACAATCCTAAACCACCTACATCCATCATACAACCGTAAAGGATTAAACCAAAAACTGCAGGAATTCTTTTCAGAAGTACGCTTAGATAGGTACTCCGTTTCTAGTTATTCAACCGCCAAGCACTAGTAAACTTTACTGCGTTCTGGTTTGAAGGGCTCTGTGTCTAGTGTAATTAGGCATATGAGACTAACGAACTGATGTCTCTAAGTGGCGAGCGCAATTCAGCGCCACACAGGAATTTCCTACTGATAGTGACACTGCAACTGTGAATGCCTGCCACATATTATCAGATGCACAATTTTCTCGTTGCGAAAAAAAAAGTTTTTGCTTAGTCTTAATTATGAGGCATAAATAAAAAATTAACATTTTTGACTTAAATAATAATAGACCTTTTATAGGGCAACCTCTTGTCACACCAAAGCTTTTATAGCAAACTACAAAAATTTACAAATAAAAATATTTCGTATATCATCCGACAGAAAAAGTAATGTCGCCGATCAATTTTATAGAAAAATTTAAAAAATACGACAATGATAATTTCCTAGGAAGCGTTATGGCAACAAGCTTTAGACGATATTCAACGCGAAATTCGAAATGAAGCTCGACAAAATGGAACTATCCCCCGTAAAGGAGTTCTTCAACAGCAAGTTGAAACAATTGCAAGAGAATCTGAAGCAGATAGCCTCGCTCCGTCGCGAGGTTGAAGCGGCTGGTACTAAGAGAAAACTGCTAAGGTACCTTTGGTATTTATACCGGAACAGGTCACGTTCTTCTTTTTCCTAGTTCTTTAACATGTTTGGCATTCCCAATTTATAAAAATTTCTACTAAAAACTAGTCAATCAAAGTGTCTTAAAAAATTAATATATATAATAGCTTATACCGCCCGTCGCAAGTCCACTACTGAAGCCACCGCATTGATTGCCACAAATACGGCCATCAGCTACCTGCATCCATCGAGGTGCTGGTAACCTTTCTTCCCCAACGGTTATCGGTGCTACGAGCTATGTCACTGGCCCATTGCCAATTCAGTAGTCAAACTAAAAATTAATTACTATATATTAAACTATATATTGTATTTATCATTTGATTTCCAGAGATGTGAACTGCATATCATGCGACGCTAAGGCCGTGATGCCGATGGAAGCAGAGGCGTCTTTGCCCACCAGCAAGCCTTTACCCGCTAATTTATCCATGAAACCATACCTCAGTTACGAATTAGGTTGGTTACGTGCTCTAAACAGTGCATTAAGCTTAATTAAATGCCGTATCAAATATTAACAAATAATCAAAAGCCATGTTTAGATTTTGCATCTGTGTGTAATCGTGTCGTAAAACAATATGTAAAATATCGCGTGGATTAACAACGCATGGTACGTTACTTCTTCACTAAAGTAAGATTAGCGGTTCGCATTTCGGTAGTTCACTTGGACATAATAAGTATAGGCATTCGATATACAGGCAGTTCGATCGGAAGGAAAAGTTTACGAGAGCTTCTTCAAATATGTATTCAATTTTATTTTCTAATATGTATTTGTAATATGTAAAAATAACTTTGATCCAAAGATATCCAGGGTACAAAAGTTTTATTTCTTATCGTACATCAACCACTTCGAGTTTTGGTAATTTGAAATTTTAAAATAATTTATCATGCACGTTAAATATTGTAAAGGTGCAGCTAAAGTAATTATATTCAGGTGAAAAGAAAACTTTGTACACCTCTTTATGCATATTGCGCGCACGGAGAAGTCTGAAATTTGGCATTAGTAAAGGTTTATATGGAGGAGTGCAGAACGCTAAAATTTATATATGCATTACAAATACTTAATTAAAAAGAAGTTAATGAATTAAGCAGTGTTGTGGCGGCCTAAGGGAATCTACCACCCCATCTCATCCCGTGGGTGTCGTAAAAGTCGACAGAGGGAAAATGAAAACCAGGAGATGGGCAGCAGCATCTTCCTGGAACATCTGAATAAATAAACTGCGGTTGCCAACCCGCCTGCCAAGCATGACAACTATGGCAAAATCACCCCAAAATGAGAGCCGCAAACTTTTGCGGCTGTCTATGGGGGAGGCCTATGTTCAGCAGTGGACTAGTGATAGGCTGAAACGACGACGACGAATTACAATCGAATTTAGACCACTGGGCGACCACAACTTATGATGTTCTCCTAGCCGATTTCGACCACGGCGACAACTTCCGAATACTGTCGAGAGCCATCAACTGCGCAGGAGATATTATAGTGCCACAAGTGTACTCACTCGTCCCAACCTACCCGCGCCCGATGTAACGCGTAATATCGGATGTATGTTAGGATGCAGTGTCAGAAACACGGGGACAAACACAACACAACCAGACCCGAAGACCAACAATTTGTGTTTTAGCACAAATTTTGGCTCCGGCTGGGATTCGAACCCAAGACCCGCGCCGTAGAAGTCAGGTACTCCGACGACTAGGCCACAACTTATATATAATATAAATAGGTTAGTCGAATTTTTTTGGAATTGGTTTTAATATTTTACGCGGGTGAAACAGCGGGCTACAGCTAGTCAAACAATAAATGACGAGGGGAGAAGGGCAGCTCCCCCTTGCCCTCGACACCTATACAACGAAATTTAAAAGAGTGTCTTCCGTCGTCAACAAAATATTTACCTAGTGTCACCAAGTAATGTTTAATATATTTTGATAGATGCAATTCGCAAAACTCAGGCAAATAATCTACCTCAACGCAATTTGCATGACTGGGAGCATATTAGACAGACAGGTATCACCATCAAAGGTGCCACAAAAAGTCAGGTAAGGTTTGACGTAATCTACAAATATACACTTACACAGGACATCTCAGACGAAGTAGAGATTCTAAGGAATCAGCACAGCACCTGGTGATTAGAAAACCATTATTTTTTATATTTATGTACATATTGACATTTCCCATGACTGTTGAAAATAATCTTTTCTGATAACTGCGAAGGGATGCCAAGCGTAACGGATCATTTTGTTAAAAACTGGTGATGGTAATTGGTGATAAAAAATTCATTGTATTTTTATACAATCGTGAGGATTTGCATTTTTAATTTTGATTATTAGTTAATTTATTTCTTGATAAAGTTCAATTAAATGTACACAATTTTGTAGACAAACAATATCAATCGTAATAAAACATTTGTCTACGAATTCAGTGAATTTACAATAGGTCTCTAATATTTTCGATCCAAATTATTACAAAGAACCATAATAAAATTTTCAACAAACGAGTAAACTAATTAAAAAAAAATTACAGTAACTCTATTTTAATGTATATTGTTTAGGGATAAATATTAAACAAATAAACTGAAAAAAGGATTGAGATTGAGTTCCTTTTTGGAACCTGAGCAGTCTCGTCGTCGGGTCAGCACATTACCGCTATATATATACCGCTATTAGGCTAATACAAAACAGCCGAAAAAATAAAATAAAAAGTAATGTAACATGAAGTGAGACTGAAATAAACTGCGTTTTTCTCGAAATTGACTGGTTAATGGAAAAGACCCATTAACTTATTTGACAATCGATAAACCACTACTTCAATCTACTACTGACGACTATAATCCTGAAGTCCCATCCCAAAGTCAAATTCTCAAGTCGGGCCCTCTCCTTGTAAACTTACAACTCCTTGCAAGTTAAAATAAAGCATTTAAGTATTGATAGCGAAATACATACAAGAAATATTAAACAAACAAGGTTATGTTTGTCTTCACCCTACGAACTCTGTAATACACATTATGCCACAAACACTCACACGCACACACACAACGTGATAGTCATAGTGATCTCATTTTAATTTATTATGATTGTTTTCTGATATTTTTTTTTAATCTCCAAGATAATATCGTAACGTCTCAGTCTTTTACATAGTCTGTAAGGCAGTTTTTACCAACCGCATGCTATAGAGCTCCCATGAAATATTTGTAACATGAAAACCTTTTTCTTTATTAAATTATTATCATTATATTTAAAGATCAGAACATGACAAACACCTGTGCAACCGATACTGTGGTGGCTCCCACACGGTGACGACCCCGGCGCAACGCGTGGCGCGCCTTGGACACTTCGTTAAACAATGGGGGCCTGACGTCTTACCGCTGTCCTCCGGTTTGGCAGCCGGTGAAGATGGCAAGGTGCTATTAGTATAAGAAAAATTGAACAAACTAAGTATTGATGTACGCGCTTCGGTATTTATGGGTTAAAAAGGGATCACCGCTTTACTTCACTTGGAAGTTTGATCAAATACATTTTTTTTTATTTGGTTGAACTACTTAGGTTTAACACATTCACTAACGAAACCATATACGTAAATTCGTTCACAAACCTTCGGTTTCGTAACACATATCGTTGGTTTTCGGGTCTTGTGTACTTGTGCACGTGAAATTTATGTCTTAAACTAGGAATAGTTTAGAGCATTGATTTTTTAATCAAAAAAGGGCAATGTACCAGTTGTTTCTCCTAATACCAACTTCACCTAAATGTTAGTGCACCCTGTTGTCTGTCGGAACTAGGCTCCGGTGACCGACTGATGATAGATAATCCATTCGTCGATTCTTAACCGAAATCCTAAATACTAGTTTAAGAGAAGCAGCATCACGATCTCAATAAATCTATTGTCACCTTTAAAATACTGAAACATTTGTTGTTAGCGATGCATCTTACTAGGATTTCTCCCGTATTGTTGTGAACTCATTTCACAGACAAATTTCACATGCACAATACAACCCGAAAAACAACTAATCGTATTTTTGCACAAATGTAGGCTCCGGTTGGGATTCGAAACCAGAACCACTGGTGGTTATCAGTATTAGCCATGAGGTTAGCACTGAGATGTTCGTCTACAACGTTATTCGTAATTGATATAACATCCCGGCACCTACCCATGATAATTTGATCTGATAAACACAACGGTGAAGCTTTAATGACAAAATTGAATAGTAAAACTGTCCATACAAAACTTTAAAATTATTTGTTTTGCAAAACTTTACGCAACCCTAACTTAGAAAGGCGTTGCTCCGAACCAGACAAATTCAAAATACGTGTTCTTCTCCATTTAATTTATGTTACCCTACTACGGCGTCATACTAACAGATTTACTACGCAAAAGATTTCCTTCCTAAGCTTCATGTTATCATAGTACTTGCGAGTTCTTTCGATGGCAGCTCAATGGAAAAACGCCCAATTAAATTTATGAGTTCATTGTCTCGATCAGCTGTATAACAAGGTAGTGACCTATGAGTTTTAAGCAAATTCTTTAAGTCGACATATCTCCTACAGGTATCACGCTACGAGGCTCATTATATTTTTTGGGGCATATACACATCGTCCCTAAGCCCAGCCTGCCGGGATGTATGTATGAAATTACGAATGACACTGTATATAACACTTGTTTAGATGATTTCTCTATGTAGATAGTACGACGATAGTACTAGGACCCTTTAGGATACACTACGAACAAGAGCGTCGCCAGCGAATGAGTCGGTGGGACAGACGATTTTCGACCACGGCAACAATTACCGAATACTGTTGAAAGTTATTAACTGCGCAGGATATTACGGCGCATGTGGTCATGTTGTCGACTTTTTTACAGGTAAACCCGAGAGCTACAACTAACCGTGAAATAAATGACTTGGCATCAGTTCATCAAGTCTAAAGGGGGCTTCTTCTCCCTGCTCCCTCTTGGCTACGAAACATGTGGAGAAAACTACTCTCCTTCAATGTGTAGAAACGGAGTCCCAAACCCTTTCAGAAATAGGAGGGGGGCCTGTGGTCCTAGGTGGAATGTTTCTTTACTTTTTTTTGTATAGATTACGTCAGGAAGAAAATTGGTGCGAGCTATAGATTTGAATGTGTAGGTACTCTTTGGATGCGTTTGTGAGAGAAGTCATAATCGACCCGTAGACTACGCGTAATAATTGCATGCTAGATAAACATAACACAAAATACATAAGTTATTCATTCAGAAAATATATTTATAACATTTTATTTATTTATAATTTGAGCATGAAAGTAAGGATTTTTATCTGTCATCACACTAAAATATATTATTCTAGCTAATGCCCGCAACTTCGTCCGCGTAGAACCGCGAAAAGGTAACAAACAGACAGAGGGGAAGAGAAAGTTACTTTCGCATTTATAATATTACGTATGGATTAGATTTAGAGTAGAGGATACGAATCCTGAACTGGTTAAAGTAATTATTTTATAAAATAACAGTGCTATTAGAGCCTAGATAAATTGTCTACGTATTTTTTTTCTAGGCTATAAAAAAATCACAAAAAGTTTAAGTAAAATAAATATAATTGTTTTCAGATGTACAAAGTAAGCAAGGCTGAAGGAAATAGCGCTGGTCCCGGTATGATTTAAAATATTTGTTTAATTATTTACATTTTTCTTATTCATCTTTTGATTTAGATTTTCCTATTTTTAAGCGTTGTCCCAAACTATTTATTTATTATTTTCAGCCCTATAAGTGTCCGCCAGAGTAGAATAGAACCTACCTCTTTCCTACCGAGGTGTCTTATGAGGCGACTAAGGCATTTTACGGACAGCCTATATTCGTGCAGACAAATATCATAATACACAGTGCTGTCACTACACTGCTCGTTTGAACGCAGTGGGGAGGAATAATTCCTTGATTCGTACCAAAATGACGGCTGACTTGGGTGGTGGACGGGTGCGGTATTTGCCTACCCCTTATGAGAAAAAGGCATGACTGTATATAAGTAAATTATAACGATGTAAATTTCCCATACACAACACATCCAAACCAGAAATCAACAATTTGTGTTTTTACACAAATGTTGTCTCTGGCGTTGATTCGAACCCAGGACCCGCGGAGTAGAAGTCAGGCACTAATCACTTGGCCACGCGGTCGTCAATATACAATACAATAGGCCAACGTTTTAAATAGGCAAATGTCTTAAGTGGTTAAGCCACAAGATGACGTGTTAGCCTAAAAGATGCCTTGTCGCTCTTGCCTTGAGAAGATCGACAGCGGTAGAATTTTGATTCTCGCTATGCACAGACGAAAACCGTGATTGCACACCACTGCTTGAAGGCAGAATAAAGCACTGCGGTTGCTACCCCTCTATGCGGAATCCTACCACCACTAATAAAATAGCAATACAGAAATAGGCATACAAAGACCAACAAGTATTATATTAAATGGCACGTATTATACTATTTTCCATTGAAAAGTTTTATACTTTGCAAAATGTCAACTCTACGATTTATTTGTAACTAAATTGAAAGTGAAATATTGTAAAAAAGTATCAGCCGGTAAATGACCCGCTGCTGAGCATAGGCCTCTAATTTCTGAGGGTTTTGGAGCTTACCTTAAGTTATTTATTTAAGCTTATTTTAAGTTAGTGGAATTTTTGTTATTACTCAGCCATGTAGGTTTCCTCACAATGTGTTCCTTAATTGATTACAACCATTTTAGTGGTGGCCGGTAAACGCTCTAATGTTCTTATTTTAAAATGATCTATGTTCAGGTGGCGCTATGGACAGCTCTCGTACCCCAAAAGTACCACCTAAGAAAAGCGAACGTCCGAACTCGCCTGAGAAGCGTAGCATTGTTATCAGCGCGGTAAGTTTTAAGTTTTGTAAAAAGATATTGTGGTAACAATTAAGTAATTTTGCAATTTATGTTGTAATAAGCGTTTATTTTATTAACATGTTCTCTAGTGTTAAAAGAATCCTAATATATCGTGTAACGTTACCATGTTTTCGTTTGACAAAGCTGAAGATTATCCGTAAATTGTTGTCATTGTATTTTTTTTTAATTTGATAAAGTGACTGCACGTAACAGATGCTGTTACTCAGAATATTTCATCAGTTCTCAAGTCTCATATGTCCAGTGATTACGCTAGCTCTCAGTGCCCTTCAGACCGAAACTAAGCGATGTTTGCACAGTACTGCTTCGCAGCAGAATAACTAGCCCTGGGGTGGTACCTACCTAGAACAATTCCTACATAGTATAGATATATAGATGACTAGCTAATGCCCGCGACTACGTCCGCGTGGATATAAGTTTTTAAAATATCCTGTGGGAACTATTTGATTTTCTGGGATAAAAAGTATCCTATGTCCGTCCAGTATGCAATCTATCTCTGTTCCAAATTTCGTCAAGAGCCGTTCAGCGGTTGAACCGTGAAAAGGTAACAAACAGACAGAGGGATTGAGAGTTACTTTCACATTTATAATATAAGTATGGATTAATTTTATTATATCCTTAAAAACTTAATATAACTTTAAAATTTAAAATATAACTTTCTCAGTCCCTGTTTTGTATTAATAAACTTTAGGATTAATAACTGTAATTACTGTAAAAAAATAATTTTGTTTCAAGGAATGTCGGTGTTTGGAAGATGGTAAGAGATAAACATTAATTAATTATAAATTAAACTTCACCATTTTATATTATTAAATATTTAACTCTACAGATCATCAGACCAAAAGCTCGATGTGAATCTGCTTTCAAGAAAATAATAACTGTTCCCCTTTTTACACTAATGAAATATTTCTTTTAATTGTAATCTTTTTCGGGCATATAATATAATTGTAATAAAATAAATCTGTAACCATGCATAGAGCGAGACGGTTAAATAAAACGCATCAAATACTTTCACTTTGATTTTATTGGTAATACAATTACCGTACAGTGGTTGTTCCTTACACAATAAGTATCACTTAAGACGTTTTAAGAATAAACAAATAACGAAAACCGTCTTTTACATTCAAATATTTCGATGAGAAAAAATAAAACACATCCTTTTCCTAGAACATAATTTTCCAGATATTTATTATATACAGAATCTTATATAATTTTTTTTAAATACATCCAGACGTTTTTTTTACTTAAAATGCAGCAAAGTATACAAATGCATGACAATTGCAACTGATACCTAAGTAACATTTATATTGCCCAAGCTAAATCTTTAATATAATCTGCAAGTAATTTACATAATAACTTGCAGATTATAACTTGTTAATATCGCGATGATAAAATTAAACATTTCTTAGTCGGTATATTTTGATACAAAGCATTGCTTAAATAAAATTAGGCCAATGCCTAAATTTTTTATCAACATCAGTATACACAGTAGATTTTTTTTTATTTGTTGCCTACATTCCAATTTTTTTTTTAAATTACTGGCAACTAGCTGTGCTCTCGACTTTGTTGACAAAAGGTTAATGCAAATCCAGAACTATTTGAGATTTACGTAAACAAGAAATGAAATTGACCTTACGTTACTTTCCGAAATATGTTTAAATATGGTAATTTTTAAATATAGCGGGACAGACGCAAAACGTTTAAATCGAATTTGGTTAAACAAATAAACACCTTGAAAAGTATTTAAAACCAAAAATTCGTAAACCACAGACAGACACTTCTACTTTGTATTTACATAGACATGTAATTGCAAAAACAGACTCAAGCCCGGCGTTCATCTACAGGATGGCATAGCGTGGCCTTTCAAAACTAAACCATTGTGACTTCTGCCTAGAAATAAATGAAATTATACTTAAGCTGTATGCCCCTAGCGAAAAGCGAACCAAATTTTTTTTACAAAATTAACTTAATTTTGAGAGAGATCAAATATACATTACTGCAAGCCACAATAATGTTAAGAAATAGACTACTACTTTCATAGTTAAGAAACTAATGTTTTCAATCTTTTTTTAAATCCTATAATGTGGTCTTCTCAGTTGTCATAAGTGCTCAGGTCTTGGCAGAAGCACTTCGCTTCCTAAACATATGGAATCCACTCAATTGAAATCCACCTTGTCCTATCTAATCTGTAGCCCCCAGTATGGGATAATTCGCGCCACTGAGGCTTGTTTTCCACTTCCTCTTCATTTTCTATTTTCAACAGTCGACTATGTAGTCCTAGATTACAATCTGTTGTTCTAATTTAGGACTTGTTGGTCTAATTACTTGAATAAACTGTAAGTCCATTAGCATAGAATTTAATTTACATTAATTTCCTCAGGAACTTTTTTTTAGCGGTGTCTTCCTCTCGCGCTATAGTGATTGCTGGGTCCGTCACGACTGTAGCGCCGTTCTTTTCTGTCGTCTCTACTCCCCCGGGATCTGTCTCGGCGGTCCCGGTCTCGGGACCGTTCCTTATCTCTAGATGACTCATGACTTCTGTGGAAGTAATTCATTACAATTTTGTAAAATAGTTTATTGCAAATTATATAAAAAACCATTTACTAAGTTTTTGATTAAAAAAGTATGATATTTTTGTGAAAAATTGGGTCGGAGAAAGTCTTTTCGCATATAGTATTTATAAACTTGTTATAAAATCTCTTTGGCTGTACTATTTGTATCTGACTGGTTTTGATGACATTAAAAAGGTTACATACATATCTAAAAAAAAGAAACAAATTAGTAAAATGTTGTTTCCAGCTATGTTTCATTTGTTTTTCTTTCTGTCAAAATGAGTGACTCTAATGAAAAAGTTCGATAAATTTCAAAATTTTATTGAAAAAAAAAATGCAACGCAAGCCTCAAAAAAAATTTGTGACGTTTATCGACCTAATGCAGTGTCAGTAGAGTAGCGCAAGTTGGTTTAAGCGTTTTCAATATCGGGAATTTTGATGTCAAAAATGCACCTCGCTCTGGTCGCCCTGTTACGGATAAAATAGACGGCATTTTTGAAAATGTGGAGCAAGATCGACATATCGGTAGTTACGACATAGCTCAAGAACTGGGAATTGACCAAAAAACAGTTTTGACCCATTTGAAAAAGCTGGGCACACAAAAAAGCTCGATATTTGGGTGCCACACGAGCTTACTTAAAGAAACCTAATGAACCGTGTACTCATTTGCGATTCTTTTTTGATTTCTTATCGATTTCTTAACGAGCAAAACGTTCACCTGATGGTAAGTGCAACGTCCGCCCACAACAAACGCTGTGTCACCCAGAATATACACCCTGAAACACAGTAATGCTTGCACACTACTGCTTCACAGCAGAGGTCACTTTAGACGCAGCGATGTCGTTCGCTGCACACATAAAAAACGTTCGAAATAGAGCGGCTTTTATCTCAAGCCGACTATATCCGTTAACTTGCTCTTCAAGCAAAATGTGCTTAAGACACAAACTTCGCCTCTATAAGACTTGCATAAGACCCGTAATGGCCTATGCTTGCGTCGCTTTCGCTCACGCGACGGGCATTCAATTAAAGAAGTTACAGAGCGTTCAAAATCGATTCTTGCGAACTGCCACCGGAGCCGGTTGGTAACAACGCAACGTAGACCTTCACAGAGACTGTGAAATGCCCTTAATCTCTGAACACTTCAGAGAAGTATCACGGCTGTTTTTCGAAAAAGCCGCGGTTCATCCAAATCCGCTGGTGGTTAAAGCAGCAAATTACCGACCAGACAGAAACGCGACCGTACGCAAACGTCGCCCGCGAAACGTGCTAGACGACACGGACGTCTCAGCACTCCCTGACCACGATACGGTCAGTCACGATCCAGGCTACACTGTACACACAGTTAATAGCTTTAATATAACACGCACCACGACGCGCGACCGCCGTAGAGAGCGGCGCGCAGCAGTCAACAATCACACCGCGTACACACGATACACCCGTGTTCCAGGGCGGTTCTCACCGCCCAGAGTTACCGACACACAAGTCGACAGTCCGAATAGAGGCCCGCAGCCTCCCTCGGACGGTCATTAGACGACTTAAAATCATTTGAGATATTCGAAATCGCGCAAGCACGCAGCGAACGCGACACAGTCCGAATTTCGATGTTTTTGTAGGAGTTTATTTAAGTATTTATGTTTGAGTCAAACCAAACCAGGCACGCGGGCCCCTGGCTCGTGAGCACAGTATCCGATGAAGCTGTAAAAGCCAAAAAGGCTAACAGCAATTACATCACCGAAATTATATATATCACAGCAGAATAACTGGCCCTGGGGTGGTACCTACCTAGACGGTTTCGGATTCCTGCATATTCGAAACCGAACCGTTTTTGAAGAGATTGATAACTGGTGATGAAAAGTGGATCACATGAAACAAGAACGTGCGAAAAATGTGGTGGTCAAAGGTCAGTCAGGCTTCACAGACTATGCCAAAACCCGGGTTAGCTCGCAATAAGGTGAAGCTGTGTGTATGGTGGGATTGGAATGGAAGGGTGTTGTTCAATAAGAGCTTTTACCGCCGGGCAGAACCATCGATTCGGATCTCTACTGCCAACAACTGATGAGAATAAAGCAAGAAGTTGAGAGAAAGCGGCCGGAGTTGATCAATAGAAAGGGTGTCTTTCATCACGACGACTTCTAGACCACACACATCTTTAGCCACTCAATAATAATTAAGAGAGTGGCTGGGAGGTATCAATACATCCGCCATATAGCCCTGACCTTCAGATTTCCACCTGTTACGGTCTCTTCAGAATTCTTTGGGTAGTGTCAGGTTAACATTAAGAGAAGACTGCCAAAGCTACTTGTCGCAAAATTTCTACACCAACAGGATCACGTCACTACCTTCAAGGTGGCAAAAAGTCATGGAACAGAATGGCATGTAGTATACTGTAATTAAATGTAAATAAACTTTGAAAAGAAATGTCTATAGTTTTCATATGAAATGCGAATAAACTTTTTCTCCAACCTACGAGGGGTGATCCAAAAGTAATGATAATCAGTTATTTCTAGTGCACACAAAAATACAAAAAAATTTCAGTCACTTACTCAGTTAACCACTAGTTCAGGGAAAAAAAATCATATAAATAGGCCACGATTCCCGGGAGCTACATTCATTTGAATACGGACTGTCAAGGAGTGAACATCAAAATGGAAAAACACGAAATCAGAGCTGTCATTAAATACCTCTGCTTGAAAAAAATGTCTACCAAAGACATACACAGCGACTTGGTGGAAACATTAGGGGACTCTTCTCCTCCATATTCCACAGTTGCACGCTGGGCTAAGGAGTTTAAGTTGGGAAGAACATCGACGGAAGACGAACACCGCGAAGGACGCCCATCGACGTCCCTCACTGAAGAAAATGTGAAAAAAGTTGAAGAAGTTGTATTGGAAGATCGAAGAGTGACTATCAGGCATGTAGCTGAGGTCACAGGGATCTCATATGGCAGCATTCAAAGAATCCTTGCGAACGAATTGCATATGAGAAAGGTCTCCGCGCGTTGGGTACCGAAAATGTTAAACGACGAGCAAAAGAAGAAACGAGTCGACATGTCAAGAGCAAATCTCGAAAAGTTCCAGGCAGACAAGGATAATTTTTTGTCACGTTTTGTGACCATGGACGAGACCTGGATCCACCATTTTGATCCTGAAACAAAACAACAATCGATGACATGGAAACGATCCGATGAACCGACGCCGAAGAAATTCAAAGTGTCAAGCTCAGCAGGGAAGGTTATGGCGTCTGTTTTTTGGGACGCTGAAGGAATAATCATGGTGGACTACTTGGAAAAGGGGGCCACTATTACAGGCTCCTACTATGCAGAACAAATAAGAAGATTGCGGGAGGCTATTAAGGAGAAAAGGCGAGGCAAACTGCGGGCTGGAGTGCTGTTCCATCAAGACAACGCACCGGTTCACAAAGCTGCAATTGCCATGGCTGCCATTCAGGAAGACGATGATAGCGACGTGATGGCCGCGGTTGAGGACTTTTTTGAGAGTCAAGATAAAGATTTTTTTTCTAAGGGAATTTTAGGATTAGAAAAGAGATGGACTAAATGTATAGACTTGCTAGGAGACTATGTTGAGAAATAAATTTATTTATTTATTTTATTCATTGTGTTTATTATTGATTATCATTACTTTTGGATCACCCCTCGTATTATTATAACTACACTTTGGATCTAAGCCCTTGAATGGAGTAGCAACCGAAGTATTAACTCTTTATTCAGAGATTCAGGCACCATTCGTTAAGACATTATTTTAATTTTTTTAAATATGATGTCATCAATATTTTCACTTAAAAAATTTATATCTAATAACATATATTAAATTATAAAAAATATTAAGCCAATGCATGTAGTTGTATAGCAATATATGCTTCAATTGTACCTATTTAATTCCTCTCTTTTATTAGTTTAAGTGATGAAACCACCCAGGACATTTCTGTGTGACACCACTTTGTCCGGTTACCCTCAGACATTAATTCTTAACAATGGGCATATGAGCATAATACAATGTTACATGAGATTGTTTATATGTAATTCGTTCTTTTTTGTTTGTTTGGATTTATACTAACAACAGTTTGAAATGGAACCATATCTCTAAGTGACGAAGGGATGCGGCCGACCGGGATATGTGATGAATGTGGTCATCCACAGACATATAACGATGTACAATGGTTAAAAAAACTGTAGTGGTGAATTATTTTTTACTAGAGTAGGAGAATTTTAAGTACACAACTATTATAAGTAGTACCAAAATAATGTGTTTTATATTGTTGGAGAATCTCTAACAGAATATTCAAATAAAAAATATTAAGGTATTTTTATTTCATAAATGAATGCAGTGCTAGTATTACTTATAAATAAAATTGTATGTATATGTAGTGGAATCAGTACCCATCTTATCTTATCTTATCTTACCAGTCAAATGTGGGGAATGAATATGCCACATACTTTTAGTAATGATTTTTCACAAAGTGAAATGTTTTCTAGAAAAGTTATAGCTTACAAAGAAAACTACACATATTAGTAATAAAATAATGGTTAAAAGTAAAAATAATGCTAAAGGTCGACAACAAACTCAATGTTTATGTGGTTCATGAAACATACTATACCTGATAAAGGCTTAAATCTACAAAAATGTCGGGCCAATTTAGTCGAATAGTTAAGTCAGAGGATCCCGGATCAAATCAACATAAAATCAAAAATAAAATTAAGAAAATGTATAACTGAAATCAATTATTAGTCCTGTAATGTCTTAAAAGTCCTCACTAAGGAAATGCTAGGAAAACCACAAGACATTCACAAGTTGCCGAAATAACCAACTCAAATAAGCTGGATATCAGACTGAGAGCAGTATCTAAGGTGTAAGGAGGATTGGGAATCCGATCACAAATCAGCTTAGTTAATGTTGCGATTACTACAAATTCCAACTTAAAAGAGCAGCGTGACCAGCAGTGGTCTGTCTACGATTTTTTGATGATAACAATTAATTTATCTAGATTAGTTGTAGTGTTAGCAAGAAAAATCTACCTTGACTCGCCAGCAGACCTGCTATCCCTTGATTTACGCCTCGCCCCAGCGGTGGCCGATCGCGATCGTGGCGAACGCGAACGCGATCTCGATTTACGACGTTTTGGGGAACCTTCGCGTTCGCTATTCAAGTTAAAATCGTCATATCTGCAAAACAATAAAAATTATTCATTAATCTTAAAAAGTTATTCTTTTAACATTTATCTACAGAAATTAAGGTTTCTTTGTTTGTGCCTTATGCGTTCCTATAACATTCGTCCGATTGCCATAAATATCTAGTGAGTTATTGTGTGCACGCCTCGCAAAGGTTTCTGAATTGGTTTCATTGAAACGTCCATTTTACAAAAGGTGGCGCGCGAGTGGAATCGGATAATTGTTCGTGTTCTATGCGTTCGCACATCGTACATCCGATTGAGTTGAACAGTTATTGTTGGCACTTGCGAGAAATTAATGAATACAAATCATTGGGTTTTATTTGTTTTGTACATTTGAATGTGTCTGCTTTGAATATGTTACAGCGGTTTTATGTGCTGATTTACCACATGCTCAGCGGTGAAGTAAAATCGCGGAGAATGTGAAGTACGCCAACCCGCTACACAGCTAACAGCTACCCCAAGTAGTGTGCAAACATTACTGTGTTGCGGTCTGGAGGGTACTGAGTGTAATCACTGGCATATGAGACTTAAGTACTGATGTTTCAGGAAGAATGTCTACAAAGAAATGTTCTAAGTTATGTCATTTGTTATGAGCAGACGTTGCTCTTACCATGAGATAAACGTTTTGCTAGTTTTACCCTTAACTTAACTTACACTTTACCCTATTAAAAAAACTTTCCCTTGTTTAATGCAACACATCAACTTAGCTATAAAATAATCAATAAACCGACTTCAATGCAACAACTCCAAACATGCTTAAGCGAATTTAAGAGTTTCATGATTTTCTCATGGATCCCTATATAATAATTGATAAACTAAAAAAGTAAAGGCATGATACACAATACAGAAGAAATCCCTTAGTAAACCTTTAAAAAAATTGAAAAATATTTTTTTTTCCTCATTAAATTATAAATGACAGTGACTATAGCAATCATAGGTTTCTGCTAGAAGTCAGTTATGATGTAATGACTAGTCAACGCATAAAAACAAAAGCTCTAAATCATCTTTATCATCCCATATCAAAATGTATACTTAATACAATATGTTATCTAGGTAACACAAAGTCTATAAGATGTAAGAAATACATACTTATTTTTAGGTGCTTGTGTCGAACTTCGGCTAGAACTGGAACTTGATGTTGAACTAGATGAGGATGAGGAACTGCGTGACCTGAGGCATATTAAAAACAAGTATATTCTTTGTAAAAATATTTCTGTTATTTTGAAGAATTAGGAGTACATAAAAAAAGTTACCTTCTCTTACTGTTACTGCTTTTGGCTTCTTGTGAATTAGATTTACCATTTTTTTCTGCCTGAATTGACCCTCCTTCTTCTTTAGAATTTTCATTTTCTTTTACTTTCTCTGAATTTTCTGGAAAAAAATATTTAAAAATAATATAAAATTAAGTATATTTTTTTTATCTTCATAGTTAATGTACAATAGTTTTAAGAATACATAGCTGTGTATAATTTCCTATAAAAGGTATGATATTTATTTACATAGCTTAAGCTATAGTCATACTAAACTAAGGTGCTAACCCAAATTGGAAGAATTGCCCTGTTCCCCATCACTGCCCCATAGATCATACTTAGAAAGATCAGCTTCATCCCCAGATTCCTCATCGTCTTCCTCATCTACTGCGCCTTCACCTTGCGATGCAGATGCTTTACCCTGCAGAAAAATATATATATTAGCAAATATAGTACACACATTATTCACAACAAAACAAAGGTACTAAAATACAAACCTTTTTTCGCTTTTTTTTCTTCCCTTCCCCTGTTTTTTTAATATTTTTCTCAGATGGTTTAACAGCTAATTTAAGCCTATTTAATAGTATCGGTTTAGGGAGTGCAAAACTTTTAAAATTGCCTATCACAGGCGCATTCTCATCCACATTTAGTGCTAGGTCTTGAGTTTTATTTTCTTCATGAAATTTCAAATTTATATTGAATTTCTTAGCTATGCTTGAAGGCATTATAACTGGACCAGGATCAAAAATATCACTTAAAAAAGGTGTATCACCAGTATTGCCATCCAATTTCTCTAACTGCCTTTCTATGCTTCCATCTCTATTTGACTCTTTTTCCCAATCCTCATCATTAGTCAAATTAATTGTTTCTACCTGTTGGACATCACTATTCGTAATGTTTTGCTCTGAGCCTTCTTGATCATTTTGTATACTAGTATCACTACTGTTAGATTGTAACTGTTGCAAATTCTGAAGTGCCAGTAACAGTGTATTAGTATTTATACCAGCCAGTAAATTTGAAAAGTCTACTTCACCAATTTTCTGAACATGATCTGGTTCTTTTAAAACTTCAAATTGTGTGTTAGCATTCTGTGTACTGTATTTTACAAGTGTATTACTGTCATTGTATGTTTGCTTCTGGTTAGAATGATTGAAAACAGCATTTTGTGATACATTTAAAAGACAAGGTTGAACAGTAATTGAATCTAGCACATGTACACGCTTAGATGGGCTGATTGATTTCGGCATTTCTTGAGAAATAGGTTTACTTGTTGCTTCATTTGATATGTTCAATACCTCGGTTGTAATTTCAATTGCTTGAGGCTCCGGTTGGTGAATTATCAAATGATTAAGTATTTTTGATTCTGACTGCTGGTTAATAATATTGTTAGAGTCTTTAATTGTGTCTAGTTCTGTTGATTTTGTTTGTATTTGTATGACATTTCCACATGTATCTTGTTCTTTATCCTTTCTGAAAATCTTTCAATAGATCTAACAATACATCACGCTTGTCTTTGATGAAATCTATGTTAACTTTATTTGATTGTTCGACAGACTTCACAGATTCTGTACCTGCTGTGTACAACATTTTAGACAAGGGGCTTTGTGCTCTGATGGAACCTATGCTAGGTGGTGATGGTGTACGCCGTTGAACAGAAAATGTTTCAATGGGATCTGTATTTTTATAGAGTGCATCGTCATCTTCATCCCATTCAGTCTCATATATTTTGTGAACATTGGCATATTTCTCTAGATCATTATCTCTGTCTGGGCTGTGGTTTGTTAGATCACCTGTGTTAAAGATATCCATTATGCTTCGATTTTTTGTGGCTGAATTTGACTGTACCACATCAAAGATTCGAGAGGTATTCTCCAGAACTTTTTCCGGAGATCTCTCTGGCCTAGAAGTAGGTTTCAATGGCTTATCAAAAGGTGTATAGTGGTCAATAGATGAAAAATTATCAAATTCATCTTTTGTAAAATCTTCAGCACGATTTATCAACGGAGCAGTAACATAACCAAGCGTTTCTGTGAAATATGTTTGTGTTGTAGGTTGTTGTATGCTTTTTAGTATGGGTGTTGTTGAAGAACTTAAGGTTGATGTCTTATTTCTAACAATAGCTGCACCATTTCCTTTAGCCCAATAGCCTTTCTTTTTAACATTGTCTCTGAATTCTTGATAATTTTTCTTTGCTGTAGAACCCAACCTTGTTGGCACATATTCACTTGAATAGCCATCAGTATCTAGAACCATGTTTGCTTGTGTCTTTACATTCATATTATGCAAATTTGATGTGTAAATATTTCCAGTCACTAATGGAGACTGCTCTAATGGCTGTACTGTACTGTATCCTTGAAAACCACCATTAATTTCATTTGGTATATAATTATTTAATTTGGGAATAGGTGTAGATACTCCCTTTACTTTGTGTCTGATTTTTCTACCATCTTCATAAACTCTGGACAGAAAGTCTCCATCATCACTATTATAAGACACAGAATCTGAATCAGACTCATGTATGGAAGATCTAACATTTTTTATTTTTCTTGGCCGAACTTTGGTATTCTTAGAGCCCATATTTTCAGAATCTGTGTCAGGATAATTAGAGTCTCTACTGTCACGAGAACTAGAGCGGGTTCGATTACGTGTAGAAGCTGAGTGACTCCTAGCCTGAGATTCCCTTTCTTCTGAGCTTAAAGAACCACTAGGCCTAATGTTACCATCCATACCACCAAGAAGAAGTGTTTCAACACTTATACTTCTTTGCTGTAAACATGGTACAGATTTATTAACATTTTCTACATTTTTTAAACCTTCATCTTCACTGTCAGTTACAATTGGAATTTCATCTGGATTTGGTAACATCAGAATATTTTTTCTTTTTAAAGTAGTTTCACCTGGCAAATTTGCATTTTGGGTAGTATTTATGTCATTTCGTATTTCTTTTTTAGATGACTCTAAATGTGAATCAACCAAACAGCCAGTTGATAAAAGACGTTGCCTCCAAGCAAAAATAGTTTTGAAGTCTGGTGCTGGTTTGTCATACAATGATTCAAATTTAGTAGTACTTATATTACAGTTGTTGTAAACAATAGCAAAAGCTGCAGCTTTTACTCTTTCTTCAACAGTGTATGTAACCTGAAAATCTTCCGCTGGAGTCGGTCCCGTAAACTTATAAACTACGTCATTGTTTGTTGAAGATACTCTATTTTCCATAACTGGATTATATGTTTTTGTAACTGACGACTCAATATTTTTCTTTGACCCAGTCTCATATCCTGATGACCCTGTTTGGTCTCTTTCACCTGTACTTGAAAATCTTCTACGTTGTCCATTCACATTGGACTTAAAACCGGGCAGCATGTGTTCCTGTCTGTGGTAATTTGTTTGGTTTTGAAGTTGATTTCTCCTAAATGCCACTTTAGTAAGAGGAGGAAGATCACATACAGAACCATCACTCAAGCTACCACAAACTTTTTCACGGCTTCTACTTATATTATGTAATGACATATTTGGAGCTGGCACTTGCATTGCATGATCCATCTTAATTTCCTTCTGCAGCCCAGTGGGAGGCAACTTTTTGTTTACTGGTCCTTCAGTGATGCCAACCTGAAGGCAGGAAAAATCTCCACTTTAATAATGATGTGCTTCAAAAATTATTTCATATATGTATAACATAATATCAATTCTTCTTAGCTTCAAAATCCATTATTTGCTTGATTTTGTTAATGTTTACACAAAACAACCCCTGCAAATTTTAATTAGATGTGCTTCAAGTGCAACATCCAAAATATTAAAAATTCATTGGCTTTGCATCTTTTCATCCTTATAGAAGGATTCTTATTAAAGTTTGTGTCTAGTGACTAAAAAGTTAAAAAGAAAGGAAACATACTTTGTTTTGGGTCTCCGACTTGCGTTTGCGTTTCTTTCTTCCAAATTCATCATATTCGTCGTCGGATGATGGTTCGCGTCGCCGATATTCCACGACACCGCGTTCATTGTAACCTCCGCCGTAACCGGTGCGGGCTTCGACCTAAAGTTACAACGTAATTTAAATATCAATTTAAAAAAAAATAATTACACTTTTGTTTAATCATGTAAAACCAGCTTACTTCGCCAAATTTTGGTGCATTACAAACATTGCAGGTTTGTCGCCGGGCCCAATTAACATTCGCGCATTTATTACATTGCCAATCATCAGCATTAAATAGACCTCGCGATTTCTCAGCCGCAGATTTGCCTATCTCTGTGCCAAGTTTCTTTTTAGATGGTTTTCCTACATCTGGTCTCTCCTTATTGCACCGATAACATGAGGCTCGCCGTGCAAAATTGATATTTCCGCAGTTTGCATCGCTGCAAATCCAGTCTCCGTCGTTCATTATGAAACTTCAAAATGTTTTTTCTAAATAAGAATCATATTTTTACATAGAAAACATAACAATAATTAAAAACGCTGCAAATTGCACTATTCTCAATGTAAATAAAAGTCAAAAGTGACGGAAATCACTACTTGCAAAGAAACCAAGCTCTCTTTTGCATGAAAAGTAATCAAGATCAAGCTTCATGCCAGCCATGACATGACGCAAGCATTGCTTTTTGCTTTTCCGGTTTAACTATTACCACAGACAAATAAATTATTACTACGTCCGGCTATAAACGCTTTTCGTTTTAGTGACAATAAAACGATACGATTTTAATTTGTTTTAATTAGTTTATATACGTATTATTAGAATTATTTTCAGAATTATTTCTAAAAAATTTTAACTTTTAATACCGATTATAAATATCTAAAGTGTAGTCCGTTCCAATGAATTTTTCTACAAATGTAGAAGTAATATTGAGTTATTTTTTAAAAATTATTGTATAATCGTAATCTGCACCAAACATTACATTTTACATTAGTTTGGGATTGATCAATTTTAAATATAAAATACTAATAAACAAGATTAGCCAAATATTGTTTGTAGAAAATTGGATTGAAATCCAAACTAATATTATAAATGCAAAAGTAACTTTCTCTGTCTGTTACCTTTTCACAGTTCAATCACTGAGCCAGTCTTCATGAAATTTGGTACAGATATAGCTTGCATTCCGGAAACGGACATAGGATATTAATTATCCCGGAAAATTAAATAGTTTCCATGTGATATTGGAAGAACCTATATCGAAGAGAAGGAAGTCGCGGTATCAGCTAGTTTTGAATAAGATGTAACGATGACTTTTAGCGAAAACGAAAAAGTGGCGGTAGTTTTTATGGAATTTTTTGATCTCTGTATATATTTCAAGAATCTGCTGCCGCCAGCGGTTTTTCCGGACCGATACGACTTAGGGATCTTCAAGAAAAGAGCCTATTCCTTCCTCAAAGGCCGGCAACGCATCTGCTATTCCTCGGGTATTGTAGATGTTCATGGGCGGCGGTGATCACTTACCATCAGGTGAGCCGCTTGCTCGTTTGCCTCCTCTAACATATTATAAAAAAAAAAAAGTTATGATGTTTAATATTGATAGTTTATTATACAGCAAGTGCTTTTTCTTCATTGGAAACTTCAATTCAACATCAGAATTGCATTTTGTTTTCTTTAAAGTGTCGAGACGAGCAAAACGTTCACCTGATGGTAAGTGCAATGTCTGCCCATAACAGATGAGTGTTACTCAGAATATTTCTGTGTAGCACCACACTGCTCCTGTCACCCTAAGACATAAGTTCTTAAGTCTCATAAACCCAGTGATTACACTAGCTCTCAGTGCCCTTCAAACCAAAACACAGCAATGTTTGCACACTACTACTTCACGGCAGAATAATTGGCCCTAGGGTGGTACCCACCTACACGGATTCCTACGTAGGAATCCATCAGTCCAGCAAATATTCAGTAAGAGTCAATTATCATTTTAGAATACAGGATATGTTACTTAAGACTGAAAAATAGTTTACGGCTGTTTCCATAAAAAAATAGAAAACACTTATGTTATGATTATATAAATTCTCGTTGAAATCTACGCCTATGAATAGTGAACACGTAGTACGCATTAATTTAAAAATTTATGAAACTGACTTTAAATTTAACTTTAAAATATTACACAATTCGTAATGCAGCTGAGCACTCGTCACCACTGAGCCAAAAGAAAAACAGAAAACAAAAATAATCACATCACTCATCATTTACATACTCTTTGGACGGCATTTGACAGTGACAGTCAAATAAACATGAATCAAGGAATCTGAATACGTTGTATTACAATCAAAAGACACAGTGTTTCTTTTAAAATCCTTAATCGTATTAGATAATCCTAAAAATGTCTGAAAACGTAAACATAGACCTTTCAGGAGAGATTAATGCCACGACTGAAAAAAAAGGTTTCCAAAAGTATGTGAATGAAATGGAATTGTAAGTTAACAATTACTAACAAAGTAAAAGAAATGGTATTTTATGTAATTGTTACTACGCTTACCATCAATGCTATAGTTGCAATAATACATTAAATAGTATTTTCTTTGTATTATGTTGAAGTTATACATTGGTAGTAATGACAGTGAAAACTATATTAATCCTATAACTAGACGTGGCAAAAGTCTTTAGCGAGATTGGAACAATTGCATCTGGAACAGTGCTAACTGACCGTCTAACAGGTTAAATGATAAAGTTCCAAATAAAACATGTGTTCTGATTCAGATCACATTCATGTTACGGAACAGTAAACTGGTTCACTAAAAAGCTACACAAGTCTACTCATAACTAACAAAATTAATATATTGTTAATAATATTAACTAGTCTTTATAAATATTAACTACTATCCAAGGGGTCTTCTGTCCTTATTCCTTTGGTTTTAGATTCTTGTGGTATATTTTGAGAGGAAGGCTGGAAACCACCAGCATAACTTTAGTCCATTGGTAGCAAGACCAAACTTGTTAGCATATTACATGCATAATCCCAATTCTCATCGCTTTATCATTACTTCTGTCATAACTGGGGCTACAACTAGCTTTTACAATAATAGTATTTATTATTCAGGTAAATACTCACATTTGCAGCTTTTCTGAAAAGCTATCAATTATTTTTCGACCAATTATTATTGTTAAAAAATGGTATCTCATGTATAAAAGCTTTAAATATATATTTTTTTTAAATTTTTCAATAATTAGGGAATTAGCCATTCAGGTTAGTCCTAAATTGGGAAAAACGCCAACCCGCATTGGAGCAGCGTGGCGGATTCTTCCTAGCTCCAAAATCCTCTCAGAAATGAGAGGAGGCCTGTGCTCAGTAGCATTTATAGGCTGAAACTTTACTTTTTACTTTGGGAAAAATGCCTAATGCGGGCTAGTGATGGGACCAGGAGACCTGATGGTGATCTCTGGAGAGGTTCAGTTTCATTCTCATGCAGGTGTATACTTTCAGCATCTTTGCATTAGGACCCATCTTCCTCTTTCCTTACCTAAGTACTGATACTTGGAGACACCGGTATAGATGTAATGGTTTATGCTTGTGTCTACAGTTTGCACAGCAGTGATCAGGAGACAACTAGGATGTTTGATTATCTAAGTGAAGTAGCAAATGCGGTTTATGAGGGACTTTGTCTGTCATCAGGACCGACTTTTCCTACACCAGAAGACTGACTACCCTAGTAGAGATGCAAGAAATATTGCTATTTCATTCAATCTCTCTCAGCTGGTTTTTAGCCCAACTTGACTGCAAGATCCAATCGGTGAATATGTGTGTATATTCATTGATTGCATCAAGATAGTTATTCTGGGTCTGACTGCTTTCAGTATGTACAATTTCTGTAAACCTCTCACACAATATGGTAGAAACCCAATTTCTGGCCAACATTTTTTTAAAGTATACTGCCTTTGGAAAGTAACAGTCTGTCTATCGCCACTGCTAGACACCTCTTCTTTCATTTTACATTATTAAGAGCATTTATGTTGATGTAAAGCAGTTGTTGTACCTTTAAGACCTAACATTACGAAATGTGATTTGGTTTTATGACGATGTTTTTAACAATATTAGCTTTGTATCGCTCTTAATATGCACCCGTGTAATAATAATAACATTAAAAATTATCTTTACCCAAAGTTTTTCATTTGTTTCTGTAATAAATACATAAAATGTTTCAGACTACTACAGCATGTCCGAAGTGGTGCTGCTCCAGCACTGATATTGGGTCTACTGTCCAATAGACGACCATGGACTACATTCATCGCCACTGACAACTTTAAAGTAAGTACCCATTATTTAAAATATACTATCTTACTACTTATTATGCTAGGTAGCAACTGAAGAAGTGTTTGGCAGATCTTATCTAATTTCATTCAACATAGTTTCCAACAAGTAGTACCCTCAAATACATTATTATTTTATAGTTACGACATGACAATACTGAAGCTGGATAGTTTGTTGGTTTAAACGCGCAAATCTCAGAACATACTAATCCAATTTAAAAATTGTTTTTGCTTCCTTATCAACAAAGATTAGAGGTTATAGGAATTCATAATTCAAAGGTTCTGGGTTCGAATCCCAACTGGAACCAACATTTTTGTAATGATGTTTTGATGTCAAAGTGATACTTAGACGGGAGAGTGATTCTTGTATCATCATAATAATATGATTTGTTTTCTTTAGTCCCTGGTCCTAATTAAACAAAATTTTAATGTATTTATATGCAAAATTGTAGTATGGAGGTACGCGAATTCGAATTACATGGTTACTGTTCTGTCCTACCTTAAACATAAGCACAGGGTATTACTGTACTCATTGTTGAACACAATTCCGATAGGTACCTACCAGTTCCGACTAGGACCAGTATAGTGACAGCATTGCACATTATGGTACTATTCTGCACGAATATAGGCTGTCCTTACAATATCTTAGTTACCTGTCACGACACCTCGATAGGAAAGAGGTGGTAGTGGAGGAATGTAGGTGTTACACCCTTTTTTTAATTTTCACCTATCTGCTTCTTTAATTTTACACTGGTAGCTAAATCTGTTTTTTAATTTAAATTTGCAATTATCATAGCAACATCTTTAAAGCTCCCTATCATCAGTGGGGATGTTGTAAATTTCAGAATTCCCCTGGCTTCTCCTCACTTACACGGCTTATGTTACATATTGTTATGGATGCTTACAACTTAATTTTTTTTAATATGACATTTTGTGTTTTACAGCCACCTGCTTCAATTCCGCGACTTACACGACGGTTCTACCGAAACGTTGAATATTTTCAAGCCAATTATCTAATGGTATTCGTGGGACTTTTCGCATATTGCCTGTTAGTAATTAATAACAAGTTAATGCTTCATTTATTAAAGAAACGCGTCTAGTTATTTTTATTTCTTGCAGTATTACTTCTCCTCTACTTCTGATCGCTATAGTTGCGAGCTTTTTTGGATACAGGAAATTGACGTCTGGACCTAACACTTTGAAGGTGATATTATTAATTAAGTAATTTTTTTTATATATTTAAGAACACATACAAAGTGCTATTATGAATGATTCACATTTAACATAATCATAAGTTTTGAGGTCTAGTAACACATCCAAAATGTGTTTCCATAACAAGCATTAAATGTGTGAATTAAATTATTTTATCATTCAGATTGGCCATACTATAAGAGCTGTACAGAAATGAATTTTTTAAAATATCCTGAAATTGCTAACAATATAAGCAGCCTATTAATAAACCTTTTTATCTTTTTCAGATTGGTAGCTGGGAACTAACCAAAACACAACAATATGCAGTAGGTGCTGGTGTTTCGATGGCATTATGTTGGCTGGCTGGCGCTGGTGCGGTGTTATTCTGGGTCCTGGGTATGTTTGTATTACAAAAAATTTAACAAATGATGCCTGTTTAATTTGTGACATTTCAAAAGTTGCAATTTAAAAAAACTACACCTTGATGTTCTCTTGTTTTAGGCTAATTTGAAACACCTAATTAAAATTTAAAGAGTTTTAACTGTTAGAAAATAGTTTTGATTAATAGTAATAAAATTATAATTTTACCAACAACCACAGAATACACAAGAATTAATTTTGAAATATAAAGGTTCAACAATACCCAAAGTTTAAGCGGCAATAGTCTAATGGTATATGGTACGGACTGCGAAACATGACGTCGCAGGATCGAGCCCGCCATTCGACGTCATAGTCGTCGTGAACCATCTCCAGGCACAAGCTTTTACGCTTAGTTGGAGTGGTTTGCAGGAATATTAGTAATATTTATACCTTTGCTAGTTTTCTTTAAAAAAAACAATCGATCTTAGATGTTCAACGAAAACAAAAACAGCAATCCTAGATTAAAATTTAGAAATTAACGATTTTTATGATAAAATTTGTTATAAAGAATATTTTATAACATTTTCCATGACAAAATGTTCCTGTATGCGAAATTTAGATTTAATCAGAAAGTTTGTATGCCATTTGACATACAAACTCTCTGAATAAAACCTTATAGAAATAAATAAAGCCTGTCTGTGATTTCGCAATCGACTTTTCTTAATCTCACTTTATTATTTGCACTAAAACTGAAACACGTTTTTAAAATAATTGCCTGTCTGTTTGTTTGTCCGTACTAATCTCCAAAACAGCTGAATTGATTTTGACGCCACTTTCATTGGCAGGTAGATGACTTTTCTGAGTAATCTAGAAATTATAAGTAAAAAAAACTTGATACAAATATCAGTAATTCGTCATTATTTAAGTTAATCACTACAGCTACTATGCTTGGTACAGGTTGGTAACGACGCCTTTTACAACACCCTCGAAATGGAATGGGGTTACCACACACATTTTAAACCAGAATTTTACAATTTCAGGTGCAACTGTCACTGTCGTTGCTCTCCACGCAAGTTTCTTTGACGCGGAAGCCCTTCCTTCAGACGATCCGGAACAATTTCCTATGATTGAACAAGTTTGACGAAACCAGTTGCTTCTGCTCCTTCCATTACTAGGCCGTATGACGCAACACCACCCACCATTGCCGAGTTAAAAATATATTAATGAAGTACTATTTATTAACATATATATTTAGTGAAATTGTAAATTACTACTGGTGGTAAGATTCCTATGCAGGAATCCGTCTAGGTAGGTACCACCCCAGTGCCAGTTATTCTGCCGTGAAGCAGTAGTGTGCAAACATTACTGTGTTTCGGTTTGAAGGGCACTGTGAGTTAGCGTAATCACTGGGCATATGAGACTTTAGAACTGATGTCTCAGGGTGACGGGCGCATTGTGGTGTCACACTGTTCTTGGTGACATAGCATTTGTTATGGGCAGACGTTGCACTTACCATCAGGTGAACGCTTTGCTCGTTCCGTCACTTTTATTAAATAAACAAAAAAAAACTTTAGATATTGTAAATTAACTTTACGTATCAACAGAACATAAGTAGTAAGGTTACTTATGTTCTGTTGATACGCACAAACTATTAATCGGCTCTGAGAATATAAGAATCCTCGGCGGTCTTATGTGCTATTTGTTCTACATAGCTTTGGTGAATATTAATGATCACGTTAAATTTTCTAATACCTGATAATTAAACTCAAAAGTGAAATCGAAATCGATTTGGAGGTAAAGAGCTAGCTTTTTGGAACAGCTGAATACGTCGTAGACTGACGAATTACATTACGTAAGGTAACAGATAATGCTTAAGAAGTTGTATAAGAAACCTTTAACCGTGCAACGTGCAACTCAGTACACGTGACAGAAGGGAAACTTAATATATTAGTAATTTGATTAAAACAAAAACACATTAAATAAAATATACTGTCTATAATAGAACTGATCTGGAAGATAGATCTCTGAGAACTATAAACAATTATTAATGAATTAATAATTGATTACATAAGAATAACAGAAATGTAAAACAAAAACGATGTACTCAAATTCGACCTTGAAATTTTACTCCCATCGCGCCCAAAGACGTTTTATTTCAATGACCTGTTCCTAGTACGATATTAAAAATGTATAAGTATGTGGTAATTAGTTTTAAGGTAATGATGAAGATTTTGTAGATTGCACTAACAAATGAGACTATGTATAAGTATCTATTTCCCATTATTAATTTGCCGCGTGTTAGCAGTGTAAAATAATCTGTCACACCGTCGCATTCCGTCGGCGTCGTAAAAAATCGACTATGGAAAATTTCTCATGGCTTCCGGCAGATGGCGGAATTATCATCTAGAAAAATGCCGGACCGAAAATACAGACCGGTAACTGGCAGCAGCGTCTAAGTCCATCGCACCCCGTGGGTGTCGTAAAAGTCGACCAAGGAAAATTTCTCATGCCTTCAGAGATGGTGGAATTATTATTTCGAAAAATGCCAGACCGAAAATGCACAAACCGCCGGACTTTGGTGGAAATGATGTTGATATATTTTTTATCTTATTATAGCTTAATAACATCTTAATAAATCCACAACGCTATAGAAACCATAATGTGGGGGACACTATGGTTTCTATAGCGTTGTGAATTTATTTTCGGGCATATAAATTGCACATGCACAAACACCCAACACTATAATTACAAGAAGTATCTATAAGTCATTCAAATATTTATTCAGTGCGGTAACAAATAATAAAACTAATCACTTAGCCACTGCGTCAATCTAGCTGTTGGCTACTGGGTGGTATTCCTGTAACAGGAATCCGTCTAGGTTGGAACCCACCCCAGGGCCAGTTATTCTGCCGTGAAGCGGTAGTGTGGCAAATATTACTGTGTTTCGGTTTGAAGGGCACTGTGAGCACTTGGGCATATGAGACTTAAGAACTCATGTCTCAGGGTGATGGGCGCTGTGTGGTGTCAAACAGAAACGTGGATGACTTCACCATTTGCTATCGTCAGACGTTACACAACATCACGCAAACATTTTGCTCGGTTCATCACAGTATCTAGTATTTTTTTTTTATTGTGAACACAATAATGATCAGTCATTCATATGGTCAGAGGAGATCAGATCATTATTGATAAACTTGAAATTGTAATTGTTTTTACTACATAATAAAATAAATATCAAATTATTATCTCATCTGTGTTTACACTTGATATCCTTTGAATATAATCTCTAAAATAATTTGTTTATGTCCTATGTTAGGCTAAGAACTCATAAACCTCACTACTTAAGGGGTCGTTCTAATCACATGAGGTTCGACACGAGAGAGGGCGGTCAGAAAAAAACACTTTTAATCACGATAGTGGAGACATTGTGGCAATCACGTGTATTTTTCGTGCGACGATAAAATGTCCCGTCAATCGCATATCGACCTATCAGCCTCCTCAAGGTTCTTGACAAGGTATATGAACGCCGACTTCTCGCCCATTTAAGAGACTTCATGCAGTTTCAAGGGATCCCCATCCACAAGCAGTTTCGATTTCGAGCCAAATACTCATGGTTTTTTTTTACTCATGTACCCAGCAGGTGCACCGCATAACGGAGCACATTCAATACCGCTTCATACCGCAGCGCTCTTCTTCGATGTTCCGAAAGCGTTCGACAAGGTATGGCACAACGGGCACATATACAAGTTATATGGACTAGGTGTTCCAGATCGCCTCGTACTCATCATACGCGATTTCCTATGCAGTCGAACCTTTCGGTACCGCGTCGAGGGGGTGCGATCCGAATCACATCCCATCCACGCTGGCGTACCTAAATGCCGAGTCCTAGGTCCCGTGCTTTACACCCTTTTTACGAACGACATACCGCACACCAGCGGTGTCGAACTCGCCCTCTTCGCAGACGATAACTGCCTCTATGTGTCGGGACGTAATCCAGACACTAACTCTAAACGCCTCCAATCCGCAGCCCGAACCCTCGGGAACTGGTTTCGGAAATGGAGGATCGAGGTCAACCCAATGCTAATCTTCACATCGATTTAAGGGCTTCCTACCATATCCCAATATCTAAAGTTGGCCTTCCGCCGATAGTCCGACTCTGCCGCCACATACAACCCTCTTGCGTTACACCAAAAATCGACTCGCGGAAAAAGGAGACCAAGGCACGTCCTCGAGGACCCTGACGAAGCGACCACCTATAGCCCAAGCGCTCTACTCAGCACGACAAACACACAACACAACCCGCCGTCGACGAGGGCGTATCAGAAAAAGTTATTCGCGATACCGCCGCATCTCAGGTTCTCCCCTAGCAATAGTGTGATTAATAGAAGCGTCGCTGGAGTTTCTTGCGCCATTTCTTCGCCAGCGGAAACGCATTCCGAATTGGTAGTAAACTTAAAAAAAAGTAAAGTTTTAGCTAATAAATGTCCCACTGCTGAGCACAGGCCTTCCTCTCATTTCTGAGAGGGTTTTGGAGATAGAAAGAATCCGCAACGTTGCTCCAATGCGGGTTGGCGGACTGCACATGTACACGAAATATATTTTTTTTTATTTCTCAGACTTGCAGGTTTCCTCACGTTTTCCTTCACCGCCGAGCACGTGGTGGTGGTGGTATCAGCACTTACGATTGAATTTCAATTAACAATTTTAGTGGTGCCGGCACCGGGATTCGAACCCAGTTACCTCGCGTACTATGAAATTTAAAGCGAGCTCCTACCCCTGAGCTAACACGGCTCTACTCTCGCAAACAGGACGACGGTTCAAGCCGTGGTCCCCTCTCGTGGGCCCTTGCCCCAGTCATCCATAAATAAAGGTTTCTGCTAAGCGCCCTCAGCGCCCTTTAAACCTTTAAATCCGGCGAAGCTGTGAAAGCCTTCGGGCTAACAATGACCAACGGTCGTAAAAAAAAAAGAAAAAAATGTTATTGAATATCTGACATTTAAAATAATGTGTAATTCAAAGAATATGAGTACGGCGTAACGAGATTAATTCCTGCAACTCGGGCGTCGAATGCAATGTTGTAAGGCACTATCGACACGAGTAAATTGATATCCGCAAGAATTAGCGTCATTGTGAACAGAGTCTTATAGTCTCATTTTTTTTTGGACCTTAGTGAAGACACGAGCAAGTCATTCAAATGATTTTAAGTCCCTCGCTGGCTGAATATACTGTGACGCCCAAAACTTTGCATAGGAAAGCTGTGTGGTACACAGCTTTATAGAAATCCTACCACCAATAAATCTTAGTTTTGCATCCAAATTTCATAATATGTAAAAGGCTGTTAGCCTATAAATATATCACTGCTGAGCACAGCCTCTCATTTCTGAGTGGGTTTTAGTGCCCGGAAGAGTGCAGCACGCTGCTCTCACTCGACTTCACATGACTTCATAATATTTTTATTGCACCGACATGCAGGTTACCTCACAATGTTTTACCTCACTGCGGAGAATGTGGTAAATCAGCACTTAAAATTGCAGAACAATTTTGGAGGTACTGGTTCTGGGGAACAAGCTCAGGTCACTATGAAATTTAAGGCGAACACCTGGCCTCTGAGCGACCACGGCTTATATGTAAGAATCTTTTAATGACAAATACAGAAAACAAGCAGAAAAACATAAAATATTATAATATTTAATTAAAAGTAACTTAAAAGGATTATAAAATTTTAAGCAACTTTACATAAATTCTTTATAATATCTACCGACTAAAAAAGGGGCAATCAATAAATGCATACATTTCACACTTAATTAAAATATGCGTGTCAGAACTTCATAAACTCTCAATTTACAATATGAAGATAAATTATTAATATGTTATAAAAATACATGACTACATAATTATTCAAATAATATTGCTGTTTCAATGTAAAACAAGTAAATCAAATTATTATTAAATAATCAGTTCTGATACTCCCAGGGGCAGAAATGTTACATTATTTTCTGCAATTATAGTGTAATTTTACTTTAATTTCATCATATTATATAAACTTCATAAAAATCTTATTTTTTTTTTTTATAAATTGCTTAGCCAATAAAGATTGTAGTTGGGATTTATCTTTAATAAATACATTTTTCTACATTTTTTTTCCCAATTTAATAAACAAAATTTGAGAAACTGTTAAGATATAAATATATTTTTTTACATAAAATAAACACACTATGTCTGTGACTCACATAAATTCTGTCCTTAGCAACATCAGAGCTATAAACTATACACTATAACTTTTACATGTTTTATGAAAAGCCTCCCTGGAAGACTTTTTATATGTTAACATTCAATAATAGGATTTATCTGCCTTAAATTACATTTCAGTCAGGTTCACAATTTTGTTTGTGAACACTAAATATTTGCCGGCAATGAAGTCAGGCATCATTGCATATTTCTGTAGTATATGTTTTGCAATGCTTCATGTGAATGTTCACCATACAATTTGCTATGCACTACAGGAGAATTACAGCTATATTATTAGTAAAATATATTACAATCACAACAAATTTCCATTGTTTATTCTATTCAGTTCCATATCTGCCACAAGCAAGATCTCATCCCACTTGTGTGATGGTGTGTGTGGAGGGGTTGTAACACCAAGCTTTGTTTCACTACTTGATGTAGTGAACTCCAACTTTCGTTTAGACCTACCAGCAAATACATGGCATGGAGTTATTTTCTGCTGTGTATCCAAAGCTGAAAGTGGCGTTATTGGTGAAGGTATTATAACTGCGGCCTTGTCAAACTTTTTAATTTTATGAGGTCCTACATACTTAAATACTGGTTTCTTTAATATTAAATTACCAGACACTTTTTCTATGAGACCAATTGATATAAATACATTTGCAATATCATAGAGCCTCCTCACTTTAGATTTGTGTTGACGCTCCAATTGCTCTGGAGAAAGGTCAGTTTTGTTTTTATTAGATGTATCTATAAGTACTTTCACAGCCATCTCTAAATTTATTAGAGTATTCTGTAAAAAGCAAAATTAATAAATAAATATTAACCGATGATAAAAAAATACTTTAACTGCATTTATCATTGCACTGCCAACATAATTCAATTTTAATAAATTTGGTTATTGTACATTAATATGCAACAAAAAAACGATAAGTTACTTATGCCTATTAGCCAGTGAATTAAAAATAGTAGAAAAATTTAAGTTTTAAAATTTACGATGTTATAGAAAAATAACAGTTTTACTATTTGCAACATACATTTTCAGGTACAGAAGTACACTGTGACTCTTCCAGTACCCCTAAAATATACTGCCTCAGATCTTGTAAATGCTACATTGAATACAGGGAAGTTAAGTTGTGTAAATGGCTCTGTTTAGCCTAATATTATGATGATACAGGAAAATGATGACATACTATGGTTGTAAATTGGAAAATGGTACTGCCGTTGTAATTGGCTACAATGTGATGGTTTTATTGTATTTATATTCTCAAAATGGCAATATGTCAAATTTAGATAGGTCAAGTGGTTTGGGAACTAAACACCTCACAATCTAATAATGGCAAAACATTATGGAAACTTTTATGTATTGACAATAGTAGATTTAAACAGGTTGTGAATTATTTGGTTTTTCCCACACCAAAGTTTACTACGGTTTGTGTTTTGTGCATTGATAAAGCATCACTGTAAGTATCTGTTCAGAAACATTCAACAAATTGAAACCTTCTCTTGAGTCCACACAAACTAAAAAGAAAGTCTTCCAATACATGTTTGACTATGAGAAGAAATATGTTTTTTGTGTGTCATAAGCTAGATTTTATATGAGTAGATAAATAAAAACTTCTAAGATTTTCATAATTTTGAAAAATACATCATGAAAAGTAATATGTGGAAAAAAAGTGTAATAAATGCCTACTTCAGTTTAATTTTCCTATGTAAACTTATAAATAAAAGAAATTTGATAATTATAATTGATTTTATCTATAAAAATACCTATATTTAATAATATAACATCGAACTAAACATCAACCTGATTACTTATTACTTTGTGTGGAGAGCCAATTACTTTAGTGGTCTGAGATACTGCACTTCCAAGTCAATGTTACAGCAAAACAATGTACAGTTAAATTCAAATTCTTTATTTTGTAAAGGTTATTTCTTTTATGTTCAGTAATTACACTAGCTCTCAGTGCCCTTCTGAGTGAAATGCATTAATGCTTGCACACTACTGCTGCTGTAGAATCACAGTCCTGCAGTAGTACCTACCTAGACGGATTCCGACATAGGAATTCTGCCACCAGTTGTCTTGGTGAAAATAATTATTGTATCATATCAAAATATATTGGCTTAAGGTGGGGTCCAAATCCACCACCCCTGGCTCAGTTGACATTTTGGTAACTGTTGTGTCACACCTAACAATATCAGGAAGAGTAGCTCAGTTAAGAAAGAGATTGGTCTGGATTTAACTGGTCTCCAATGGGACAATATTAAGATTGCTGCAAAAGATTGCAAGCAGGAGTGAGCCCAACAGAATTTCATCATCATTATCTCCTCCTATCAATGTATGAATAATATTGGAATCCTCAAAGTATATAGATGGAATATCAAATGAAGCAGATGTATCTTAGTGACAATTACCTAACAATGTAAAACATAATGCTAAATGCTGAAAACTAGTAAAATGAAAAGAGGAAATATATCAGTAAAAGTCAAAGCAGGAAAGCTGCAAGCTGAAATAATGAGTTTACTTCAAGAAAACAAAATTATATCTATGTACTAATAAAACCATAACAGTTATGTTGGCAGTGTTTCATATTTTTTATTACTAAGATTGTATCAAATGATTACTTACTTGTGGTTCTACTAAAAAAAGCATCAAAAATCTTTGAGCAAGTACTCCAAGTGTTTTATGTTTTGGAGCTGGCGGCTTAGGAGCCCTACCCCTTAAAGCCTCAGATAAACGTAAATTTTCGCCCTGTTTCTTCAGCATTTTTAAAAAAGAATTAAGTCTGGATCCTCCATGCCACAGATATGTATTTTTTCTTTTATGTACTGCACACTGCATTGCCTCCAAAATATTAATAATGTCATACATTCTACGCTTTTCTACTCCTAGTCTGGATGCAGTGCTATCCAATTGAATCTCCATTGCTCCATTGCAATGAAGAGGGAATAGGTTAAGAAATCTACAAAGACAAATTTTCGAAATGAATATCAGAAAAATAAACATGCGTAAAAAATAAACTATGCCATAAACTAATTGACTTTAATTCATTAAATTACTATATTCTTACTTGTCACATAATATTTGCAAAGATTTTTCTTTTCGATGGACTGCACTGGGCGGCGGCGTGGGATACTGTAACGCGACATTGGTTAATAGCTTGAGGTTAGCAGTAGGAGATACATAGCTTGCGTTCGTGACTTCAGTAAGGGCACATCGCTTCGGAGTAGAAGTTATGTTATCATTTTCATACATTGTGCAGACATTATGCAAAAATCCAGTATCCTAAAATATTCGCGTACTTTTTGACAGATCCAAAACAAATCAGGTTGGTTGATATTTATTAACATGAAAAATTAACATAAGCCCCAAAACATAACATCGTTTACTAATTAAATTTTAGTTAAAAGTAAAAAATAATCTAAAAATAAATGTGAAACTTATTAACCTAACTATAAACAAGTTTGACAGTAGCAAACGCGCGCGAGCCAGAAGGCGGCTAAATATGAGAACTGAGCAAAGAGTAAAGATTACATCACTGTCCCTGAGCAGGGCTAAAACAAATTATAGAAAAATATCTTTAGAGCATCCGATAACACTGTACTGGTACTGGACTTTTGGCTTCAACTTGAAAAAGGGACGGTAGTGTTTAAATTCAATTTTGTAATTTATGTGTATATTTTGCATTTTCATGTTTGATATTTATAGTTTATTAGGCAGCAAGTCCTCATGAAAGTGTACAAGAATTGGAAAATTCAATTTAAGAACAAAATTGTTCTTTTCGTTTTGTCTTCATCGACCCAGCAAATTTTCATCTCCATCAACATTCATCAGTCCAGCAAATCTTCAGTAAAAGTCAACTATTAATTATCTGTCGATCGAAGTGAAGTCTGTTATAATTAGACTTGTGTAGTTCGCAAACGACCTGATTCGAAAGATCGATTTTTTAGACGAACTATGTGTGGTAGAGGCTTAAGGAAATCTAGCACCCCATCTCATTCCGTGGGTGTCGTAAAAGTCGACAGAGGGAAAATAAAAACCAGGAGAAGGACAGAAGAATTTTCCTGGAACATCTGAATAAAAAAAACTGCGGTTGCCAACCCGCAAAACTAAACAGAAACCGAAACTATAGTGAAACCCCCCCCTCAAAAACAGAGCTACAAACTTTTGTGGCTTTTACTCTATGGTTAACGTCTTCACTCTTGTCTTCATACATTATTCATGTACTTTTATTGAGTTAAATAAAATATAAATACAAATAAAATAATATACAATTAGATTAAATAAACTTAGCTCCAGAGATGTTGCTTTAAACAAAGTTTTAGGTGTTTTTATGTTGTTAATAAAAAAAGTTATTAAAATTATTTTTAGTGAATTATATAATAACAATAAAAAATAAACATGGTTCATTGACCCCACAACAGGGACATCATATATTTTAACAAAAATATACACACACCGGCACAATTAACGAAACACAAAGTAACAACTTTTTTTCATAATATTTAATAAAAGACTGGCCAGTTATGTTACCTATTTATTTAGAACTTTAATTTAAAAATAGAACAGGCGACAGTAATTTTTTCATCAATTTGTTTCTGTTTCCCGGTATTACTGATTTCTTGATTCGAGCTCGGTCTGAGGAGAAATTTAAAAGTTTTGTAAATTTGATAAATTTTCAATTTTATTGCTAAAAGTATTTTTTTTCGTGTCAATAGTAGGCACCTTTGTTGAAATAAACTAAAAATGCCCCATTTAAGACCGCCGGAGATTATTAGGGTAGATGAAATACGAAGAAATGGTCATATCTACAGATCCATTGCCGCCAGACTGCAGGAATCAATTTCAAAGATTCATCGCAGTATTCGACAGTACCGGTTGACTGGTTCTCTTTGTGAGGAGGAGGGGCCATGGCAGAAAAAAGTACACTTCGAGGAGGGATGACCGTTTTCTACAACTTCGAGCTCGAAGGAACACGCGGGTAACGGCTGTGGAGGCCCGAATTGAGCTTGAAGTATTGCGAGGAGTACGAGTAAGCGAGAGTACTGGGACTTTGACCATTGAAACTTTTCACTGATAAGTGTAGAGTGCTCTTAAACCAGATCGATGGAAGGCAGAGAATATGGAGACGCAAATAAGAACGATACATTCAGACAAATTTAAAAATGCGGTGGCATGTGGCTCGATTATGGTGTGGGGAGGGATATCTTTCGGAGCTCGATAGGTACATAAGCTGCTGATAGGTACATATGTTATATTTTAGAAGAACATGATGTGCCATTTGCCCCCCATTTGTAATGATAACGGCTTTATTCTGATGTAGGATAATGCTCGAGCTCACAGTGCACGCTCAGTCCAAGCATATCTAATACATGTGGGTACAACAGTGATGCATTAGCCAGCAAGATCCCCGGATATGAATCTTATAGAGCATGTTTGGAACTTGTTAAAGAAAAGTGTTAAATCCAGAATACCACCACCAAACAACCTGAGAGAACTGCAAACGTATTACTTGAAGAGTGGCAGTGCTTGTCCCAAGATACAATAGATACCATAATTCGCAGCATTCCCATAAGGATGGAAACGTTAGTTAGAGCACGAGGGGAAACACACGGAATTAATCTTCCAATGTTAAAATCTTAGTAATCTTTAATTTACAACATTGTTTGTGTTCGCACAAAATAGAGAAAAAAGTGCATTTTTATTTTGATTCTTTTTAATAAAATTTCATAAAAACTTCTTAAAGTCGATGTTAAAAGTTGTTTATCAGTTTGTGACTTCATGTCTGATTATTATTTGATTTACGAGTATTATACATGGTATTATTCTTATGTTCTGCCTTTTTTTAACGTTACGCTAATCGTGCCGGTATGTATATTAATAACGCCAAAAGTTTTAAATTTTTAGAATTTTAATGTAATTTATAAGTAATCATATGATATTGGAAATTTTTCATAATATTAATATTTTCAATCGCAACGTAGTTCATTTCTTAAAGTTCAATTTCCTCCCAATTCACCCCATTGTTCGGAACATATTATGGACTGTCTTATGTTACCGGTAGCACATCAATATTTTATAAATCGTTACAAACAATTCGTTAATTCGCCATTTGTACTTAATTATTAGATAATAATCAGCTATGGTTCGTTTATATTTTTTTATAAACAGTTATTAAAATTTTAAGTAATATAGAAAATATATAAAATCGTCAGCTAACAATTCGTTTGTCCCACTGTTAAAAGAGAAGCAGACTTGAAGCAGACTAAACATATCGATTGGAACTACGTGGCAATTTTACAACGTACAAACATTACTCACACTCATGCAAAAGTCAGGGCATCATTTGTAATTATTTTGCCAGCCATATACGCTCATTTTTCCTGACAGTTGTCGAATGTTTTACAAATCGGACTTGTACGTCTATCTTGTAGTGTATCGGAAGTGTGTGAGCACGTTTAATATTTTTTTCAATTCGTTATTTCAAACGCTAGAGCAAATAATATTTCTTATGGAAAAAACGAAATATAATAAAAGAAAACAATAATGTAAATGAAAAGGTTTTTTTATTTAAAAAAAATACTTTGTTAAATAATTTCTTTCAGACACCACAACTCCTTTGGTTTGCTTACATTTTTCATTTAGAAACAATTTAACAATATAATTTAGCATTTCGTAACAATGTCTACAAACATGTGTCACTCACACTTGTTCGTAGACATTGTAATTACTACTATTTTCCTTGAGGCGGAGGATGGGGCCGTATCTAAAAGTACCGCCTTCTGCATTTGAGCACAGAGCGACCAGTCTTCTTTTTATAATTATTATTGCATATGGGGCGCATTATTCAAATATCATAAAAAAATCATTCCGTCTCCTGCCCTCGTGCATTTTTGCTCTGTGTAGTGTATCTATGCTTGCTCACTCCGTACAAACATAACACAGGGTTATAAATATACAGAGAAGACATCATATTAAGATATGTCACTGAATATCCCCTTGACAAAAATAAAATGGAACTCCAAGCATCTCCTTCTGGTGAAATAAGCCTTGATGGGTCTCTGATAGAAAAAGAATCCCCGCCATACTACGTCACATTTAGCAATCGCGCAACCGAACAAGGCTCACTCGATCTACGTGCTGAACTTCGTTCCTTTAAAGCAAGTATGATAGAATATATACGAAGCTTTTCGAGAAACAAAATGAGAAAATTTCTAGACTTTTTACGGATTTTGAAGAGTATAAAACCCTCGATTCAGTTTGTCAGTGATAAGTATGACCATCTAAACACCCAGACAGAAGAGGTCCGTGGCCGTGTTATAGTTTTGGAAGACAAAATTAAATTACTTCAGACCAAGACGAGGAAATTTCAGATTAAGAAAACAAACTTGAAGCTTTTGAACTCAATTCCCGGCAGTTTAGTATATAAATCGTTAATGTTTCAGAGAAACGCAATGAAAACCTAATGGGCATATAAGAAAATATGGCCGTTATAATTAAACACCTAATCGCAAAGCAGGATATCGTGGCAATCCACCGTGTTGGTCAAATGAATCCCAAGAGCACTCGGCCCAAGAACATAGTTGTGAAGTTTACAAGTCGAATCACGCGTGACGTCACGTGGGGCGGCAGCTCGTCTCGCGAAAGGCATTACCACAGACCAGCTTCAGAGTCTAGAAGACTACTTTTGGATCAAAAGCTTCCTTATAATGTTTGTCATAACCATTTTGAATGTAATGAACTTATAAATCCAATTTACATCCGTATACAAAGTCGTTCACAGCGAACACGTGAGTTCCATCGGCAACTGCTTTTCTTTCCCAAACCAAGAAAAACAAAGGCGGGTGATCGTGCGCCTCTTCATCGTATCATGGATACATATAATAAAATCTTCTACGAGATAGATATATGCGGGTTAAGCTTTAGAAAATTTAAGAAAACTGCTTTAGAGTTTTTGGTTGGGAGTCGAGATTGACTACTCGTAATTACTTAACTGCATTTTATTTACTTTTGTTTTTCCCACTTTGCCATTAGTTAATATTTTATTATTCAGTAGTATTTTTTTAATCATATTATGCATTTTTCTCTGTATTGTAATGTTATATAATTGAAGGTCCTCTCAAATTTAACTAATTCAATTTGTCATAGCAAACGGACCTCAATTGATATGGAAAACGGTATGGATTGTACATATATTTATATTTCGTATATAACAACTTTGTAATACTTCGTCTTGTACAATTGTTTGTTTTACCAAAATAAAGTAAAAAAAAACAGCGTTTACCAGTGGTAAGGGCAGAAAAAACGGTCGCCATTATTAAAAAAAAAAATTCAAATTAAACAAGGTTAAAATTTTAATGATTTTTCAGAAAGAACTAAAAACGGACAAAGACTAGTTATTATTGAAAGATAAAGAACAAACGATGAACATATGAATTGTTTGCTGCTGCATTAAAATACAATTTTCAAATAATAATTGTTCATAAAAAAACGAACGAACTATAGTTGTTGTTGAATAATGAGGAAAAAGCGACCGACAAATGAACAATTTTCTTTTGGCAAAATAGGTCTCAATTTGGATCGCTCAATTGAGTTCGTATTCTTATGGCGAAATAGTTCGCAGTTTTAATCCGTTATTTCTTCAATAAAAAATGTTCTTTGTATAAGTACACCAGAATCTCATGGCATAAAAAAGATTAAAAAAATGGTATTCGTTGTTTTTGTGAAAATGTCGAAAAAGCCACTTCGATCTCAAGCGAGAAATTTAGTTTTCAAAGTTTATTGAATTGAGTTGATCGGTAAGCTCGGCTGAGTTGTTTTGATACTTTTAGTTTATTGGTTTATTTTATTCTTAATTGTGACTTCTTTAAAGAGGTTTCCAGTACTACTATACAGCGAATCGTAGCTGAGGGCACATCGAATGATAGTGTATTTTCTACGCCTGGTAAAAAAGGAGAGGGGGAAGAAGAAAATCAAGTTGGATAGTTTCGATTTACAGTTGATTAGGAATAAAGTAAAGGAATTCTATACAGTTCGAAAAGAAATTCCAACATTAAAGAAACTGTTACAAATTCTTCAACAAGATACTGATATCAAAAGAGGGAGAGAATCTCTGAGGTAAGAAAAATATAAAGTAATAATCCCTCTCACTCTCACTAGTAAAGAAGAGGCCTGTGCCCTGCAGTAGGACGTATACTGACACTGATGATGATGATGATGAATTACTGAGCTATCGTTTCAGTAACGTCATAAATGTTATTATTTTTTTACAGACTTATACTTAAGGAGATTGGTTTTGAATATGGTAAATGCCAATCGAAAAGGACCATTTTGATGGAAAGAAATGACATAAAACTACATATATACAAGTTTTTAAAGCGTAAAGTACGAGATCTGTCAACCGCTGCTGAGAGATTTTGTGATTATCTTCTTGAAATTCGTTGTTATTGTGAAAATGTCGAAAAAGCCACTTCGATCTTAAGCGAGAAATATTGAATTTGTAATAAAGGAAAACCGCGAAGCTGAAGAGCATAATAAATTGGATGTGATTTATTTAGGTGAGACTTACATTCACGGTTCATATTATGTGAAAAAATGCTGGCAAAGCAGAGATATTGCAGGTCCATCTAAAAGTATTTCACTTGGAGCGAGGTGGATCATTGTAAACGCTAGTGGAGAAAATGGCTTTGTACCAAATTGTTGTCTGGTGTAAAGGTCAACAAGTGTATCTGCTGTAGACAGCAGATACACTTGTTGACCTTTACACCACGATATGAAAAGGACAATTTTTCAAAATGGGTGACAGAGAAGATAATTCCAAATCTGACAAGACCTTCACTAATTGTTATGGATAACGCTAGTTATCATTCTGTACGTATGAACAAACCGCTCACACAAGCCAATCGTATCGCTGATACGAGTATAAAAGAATGGCTTCGTGCAAATTATTTACATTCTGATGATCTTTGGCGTAAATGTCAACTACTTGAAGTAGTAAAACAAAACATGTCTGCGCCCTTATATGACATAGATGAAGTATTAAAATCGCACGATCACGAAGTTTTAAGGCTTCCACGTTATCATTGCACATTGAATCCCATAGAAATGATTTGGGGTATAATGAAGCAAAAAGTTGCTGATAAAAATGTAAATAGGCCTGCTGACATAAAAGTATTAATAGAGCAATCTCAGAAATTGGTGCAGAGGATTGGCGATCATATTGTGAACATATAAAGGAGATTGAAAACAATTTCATCAAGCAAGATAGAATAATTGAAATGCTGGAATAGCGATTTATAATAAATACCTGATTATCTTCATCATCTGATGAAGAACAAGAAATGCAAGTGGAGTTCTTGGAATCTTTTTCTACTCGTAGTTCCTGAATGAGGTGATAACTTATTTGTATAATTAATTTTATATAATAAATTAGTACATAAATTAATTTACGATTGATTTATTTTTCATTCCACATTTTCCTATGTAAGAACCTGATGTATAAAACATTCTTTATACACATAACTAATATACTTCATGTTCATAAAACTAGACATAAATTAAAATTAAACAGTATCAAGTTCGCTTAATCCAATTTTCCCAGTATTGCACACCACAAAATTTTATTTCCCCATTTGCCATGAGATACTGGTTAGCTTAGACCACTAAACTTTCAATTATATTGGAAAAAAGGAAACTGTGTATAACCATTAATAATTTTTAACGTAATTTAAAGAAATAAAAATGTTAAATGTTCAATAACATTAAACATTTGTACAGTACAAGGAATATTTATTTCTAATTTTAAGTAAATAATCAATAACTCGAAAATTTATTGGTTTTTATCTAACTTAAAACATTATATACTTTAAATATTTAAGTCATATTTTATTTAAATTGGCTGTAATCTAGATAATCTTGAATTAAAAAGTACTATAAAAATGGTACATTATTTTATTTATATTTATGGTGGTGTGAAGTACATAAAACGAATGATTTCTTTTATTTACGTGAATACTACACATTTAAATAAAACTAATTTTATCGCTTTTAATTTTGAACTATTTCTATCACGAGATGCCTGACGTGACAGATGTCCTGATCTGTTTTTAATTATTATTTTTGAGCCGATCTACGCGGAAAAAGTTAACTGTGTCTTGAAGTCTCGCAGTGGACTTTTGGCGGCAACTCGAAAAGTGGCGGTAGTGTTTTTATTTAATTTTTATGTAATTTCTGTATATATTTGGAGTTTTGATGTTTAATATTGATAGATTATTATGCAGCAAGTGCTCCTGAAAGTGTACAGTCACACAAACACCTTTTTCACATATAAAGGGTAGGCAGAGACCACTCCAGGGCCAGTTACTCTGCCGTGAAGCAGTAGTGTGCAAGCGTTACTGTGTTTCGGTTTGAAGGGCACTGTGAGCTAGGGTAATCCACTGGGCATATGAGACTGGGACACTAGATGTCTCAGCGTGATGGGCACAGTGAGATGTCACACAGAAATGTTTGGGTGACAACAGCATTCGTTATGGGCAGACGTTGCACTTACAATCAGGTGAACGTTTTGCTCGTTTCATCACTTTCCCCAATAAAAAAAAACGAGACGTGAGGGGTGGCGCGACCCACGTCGCCGTCATTTTGATACGAGTCAAAAAATTCTTACTTTGCATTGCGTTCCTACGAGCAGTATAGTGACAGCATTGCATATTTGGTGTTGTAGCAGACTCTGAGGAATTCTTGAGTTTTAAATAAAACTGTTGCTTGTTGTTCGAATGGTTTTATTCACAAACCTGCCTAATTTTATTTCAGATAATGGTGTAACAATTAGTTGAGGATACTACGAAATCGAGCAATTTTTGCCAATTTAGAGTAATTATTTAATTTTAACAAGGACTTCGTTTCAAACGATACTAAAATGATAGTTGACTTTTTCTGAAGATTTGCTGGACTAAACTAGCAATAATAAACATCTAAACCTAAAATATACAGATAAATTACAAAATTCACTAAAAATATTACAGCCACTTTTCCGAATTGGCCGTGGATACTACACTTTTTAGTTACAATAAGCGAATAAAATTGCCAAAGCTTTGTACACGTTCCTAACCACCAAGTCTTTTTAACACGCATTAACAATTTATACTTATTTACATCCTACTCTAAAATTATAATTATTACAAAAACAATACAGTTCGTATGGCTCTTGCTCGTTGTATAATTCCCTATTGCACAACCTCACATGTACTCTAGGAGCAGAACTTGAAAATTATATTCAGTAGCTGCCCTTCATCTGCTCCTCTCTCTCCTTCATCTCCTTCATCTCCTCTTCTTCATCTCCTACAGGCACGAATAGGCTGTCCGTACGATACCTGAGTCGCCTCATAAGACACTTCGGAAGGAAAGAGGTAGATGCTATTCTACTCTGCCGGACACCTATCGGATAATACTTTAACCATAGAGTAAAAGTGTAAAATATATGCCGGTGAAACGATCTCTCTACTATTATTTATTAGATTTAATGGCAAAAGTTTAATCAAAATAAACTGAAACTATTTACCTTGTTATTTAAAAACCGAAATGATTATAGTCTGTTATTCACTATAAATCGACTCAACAAAATACTACCCGTAAGTAGTTTGGATTAAAATAAACACGGAAGTAATTATTAAACGTAGGCTGTAATGATATAACAACTTTATAGGCTTATTTTCACTTTTATTATGGCAATAATAAATTATTAAAGAAAAATAAGCACAGTTTAAATTATTACTTGTGACATTCAATTAATTTTCACAAAGAAAAGGAAACATTGAATTATATGTCTTAGTTTTATAATTTGAACTCTGAATTACAATAATGATTTACAATTATTAATCAACTGAAACGCACTATGAATTTATGTTTTTAAACTAAGGCGTGTGTTTAGCGTACCTGACTTCTGCGCCACCGATCCTGGGTTCGATTCCCAGCCGGAGACAACATTTGTGCAAAATCATAAATTGTTGCTTTTCGGGTCTGGTTGTGTTGTGCATGTGAAATATATGTTTGTAAAACGCACCCACGATACAGGAGAAAATACTACTGTGGGGCTTCGTTTTTTCAAAAAAAAAAAAAAAAATCACTAGCGAACACCTATTTCTATTTTATTGTCCCAAACTGGGCAGAGTTTCTCGTTGTAACCTATTGTGTGCGCGTGCTTAAGAATGAATGTCCCACAGAGTACTTTTTAATATAGAATGTCATAATCTGCTATTGCAAACGAGTCCATGCCTCCCATCATTCCCGCTTCCCACCATTGCGCGTCACGTTTAAGCGGTGGCAACGAACCCGCTGCCCACACCTCAAAAATAAGCTCAACCGGATTACGGCCAGAATCAAGGAGAACTTATGTGAGGACGCAGCCGACAAATGGGAACGACACATAGAGTCGACAAGCGATAGCTGGCCGAGCATACATCGCCTATGTCGACAGCTCGGCAACCGCCGAGCCCCTGTCAGACCCCTCCTCGCCGAAAACGGCACAGTCCGATATCGAGCGCAAGACCGCGCCGATATATTTGCACAACAGCCTAGAACGCCAATTCACACCTAATCTTGTTTCAGATGCTAGCCACGGTGCAGTAGTCGAGGAACATCTAAGAGTCTACTTCGCTCCGCCAATAGCGGCGGACGATGAGGCAATCGTCGTCACACCGGGTCAAGTGCAGCGGTTGCTCCGCTACGCAAACACCCGAAAGGCCCCCGGCGCAGATGGCATAACCAATGCACCCCTGCGTAACCTGCCACCGAGAGCCGTTGCGGCGCTAATGCGCCTATACAACGGTATCCTTCGCAGCGGCCACTATCCATCCGAGCGGAAAGTCGGACGAGTGATTATGCTGCCTCGTCGTTTCAGCCTATCAATAGTCCACTGCTGAACATAGGCCTCCCTCATAGAATGCCACAAAAGTTTGTAGCTCTCGTTTTGGGGGGATTTTGCCATAGTTGCCACGCTTGGCAGACGGGTTGGCAACCGCAGTTTATTTATTCAGATGTTCCAGCAAGATGCTGCTGCCCATCTCCTGGTTTTCATTTTCCCTCTGTCGACTTTTACGACACCCACGGGATGAGATGGGGTGGTAGATTCTCTTAGGCCGCTACCACACGGCCAGTGGCTAAACCCTTATGCTGCCTAAACCCGGTTAAAATGTCCTAAAACCGCGGTAGCCGTATTCTTGGATATGGAGAAGGCGTTAGACCGCGTCTGGCATGATGGCTTGATATACAAGCTATCAACCTCGCCGACGATCCCGCGACGAATAGTCAAAGTGATCTCATTCCTTCTTACAGGACAGTCGCTCTCGAGTAGCCGTCGAAGACTCCCTCTCAGCAGAGCACAGAGCCGCAGCCTGCGACTCGCAAGGAAGCTGCCTGTCGCCCACCTGTTATTCCCGTTTCACAGACGATATCCCTATAGAGGGCGGTGCCCTCTTAGCTCTTTATGCCGACGACACGGCACTAATCACTTCCTTCTTTAAAAAGGATTTCGCTGCAGTGAAAATGCAGCGAGCTCTCGACGCCCTTCCCGCCTGGCAGGAAAATCCTGCAAGCCCAGCAAAACCTGTGTCTGCGCACCATAGTCGACGCACCGCGTTACGTGAGAAACTCCACCATCCATCGTGACCTCGAAATCGAGAGTCTCGAGGATTTCATCGGTCGACTCGCCAGGAATATGTTCCAGCGAGCCGATGACTCCGAGCTACCGCACAAAAGAGGCATAGCGCCCCTACATGCGCGCCCTCCAGACGCCTTAGGGGTCCCTAGGGACCTCCTAAGCAGCAGTGAAGCCTACGTCGCCAACTGTTCGCTGGTCGTTAGCTGGGCCTCCCCGCAAGGGGTCCCACCCGGCTGGCTAGTACCGCGCAGAGGGCGGCGAGAAAAAGCGAAGCCTCAAGAAAGAAGAAAGAAGAAGCCACACTACCCGGCCACCTAAATGGCCGCATACCACTCCGGCCTCAAAAACCGGACTTCAGAGACCCGTTTGTAGTAGCAAACGGCGTTGAAAGCTACAGTCAGGGGGCCCAGAGCCCCGAAACTGTCTCTCCGTGCTCCGTGAGGAGCAACGCGAGATAACTTGTACAGCGCGTCACGTGCCGTCAGCTATGCTCCTATTGGTTAACCGGCATTGCACTCGTTTGGATGGTTACAAACAATTTAAATACTTACTAATACAAGTAGTATTAGTAAGTATTTAAATGCTTTTAAATGCAACAATAACTTGTGAGATTATTATAAAATCTTAACCTAAGTTTTACAGCAATTCAAATAGCAAAACAAGTACTTATAAGGAGCGTTCTCTTACAAATCAGATAAACTTTGAATTCATTAAAATAACACGATTTTATCAAAAAAAATAGGGGTTTAGCTTTAACCTAATACATGAATAAATAAGGGTAGTTAAATGCGGTTGTTATTTTAAGGCCTAACGAGCCTCTGCGGCGACATATATATTTCAACAAGAGATAAACGTATTGTTAACATTATCTTTGCAAGAGATACCGTAAAAAAGCAAAACAAATGTTCACCAGCGGCAAATACTCGTAGAAGGAACTAAGACCGGCATCATCGACGAACTAATTCCTATAGTTCATATAAAAGAAACTCTTTCGAACTAGGTCGTTCGCGAACTACACGTATAGTTGACAGTATGACAGTAGACATTAACAGTTGTCATCCAATGTCATCCAATTCTATTTAGAATCTAAAAGATATTGTACAGGTAAATCAATTTTGATTTATTTAAGATAAAGATAAGATTATTTAGAAAAAAAATTGAGAATGAAATAAAATCATGTTTTTAGATATATTAATACAAATTTAGTATTAATTAAGTAGAAGAAACGGAAGATGTTTGTCAGGACCGTAGTATTGATTTATTTTTTGGTTGAATTTGGTATTGCAGTTGTGCAGCATTTATTTTCTTCTCAATTAATATTTGTCAAATAATATTTTTTTACAGTGAGTAATATTTTATTTTCATAATATATATATATGTGTGTTTCACTTCTGTCATGTGTACTGGTTTGCATGCACTCTTTTGTTATTGAATTTCTTTAATATTATTATATTTCTTCACTAACCAGTACTACTATGTATCACATAGATGATATAAGAATATTACATGTTTTGACTATCAGTCAGTGGTGGATTTTGGATTGGGAGGGGCTTGACCCAGCTGCAGGTGGATTTTATAGGACAACACTAAAACACTAAAAAAGCACACGAAATTTAATTTAGCTCATATAACGCATTGCAAGAGACTCTGATAACATTTTGCAAATTTTTCTATGACTGTCAGGTTGTAGACTTCCAGATATACCTCAATGAATACATACACGGCAGTCAAACTGTTCAACCTGTCTTCCTTCATTGTTGTAAGAAGGTATGATTTTATTTGTTTAAAGAAAGAGGCACTCAATTTTTAAATTAGCTTTCTTTGCATGTAAAACTATAAAATTCATGGAGGCAGCCGGGCATGCATTAAACACCATACATTATATTATTTCATGCTGTCCCTCATAGGGCAGGCAGAGGATCAAGTGTTCAGAATTCTTTGAAAATATTAATTTGGATAATACTTTTTTTTAATTTGATAAAGTGATGGGATGATAGACTGTGATAGAGAGAGATATACTCTTAAGATTGTACAAGCTTATGCACCAACCTCGCCACACTCGGATGATGAAGTTGAAGATATAGCCAGGGCCTTACACACTACCACACCACAATATTGTCATGGGAGACTTTAACGCCAAGGTGGGTAAAAGGGGTGGGTGGTGGAGGAGCCCAAGGCGAAGACGGCGTTACGACGGAGCTCTTAAAGGCAGGGGGACAACCCTTGTTAAGAGGGTTCCGGATTTTCAACTCCGTGTTACAAAATGGGAGAACTCCAGGGGCGTGGAGCAGGAGCATTACAGTCCTATTTCATAAAAAAGGAGACAGGACCCTACTTAAGAACTATCGCCCCGTCTCGCTCCTGAGCCACGTTTATAAGTTGTTCTCGAAGGTCATTACGAATCGACCTGCGCAAAAGCTAGACGAACTCCAACCTCCGGGGCAGGCCGGTTTTCGGGGAGGCTTTGGCACCATAGACCACAACCACACAGTGAGGACAGATTATACAGAAGACAAGTGAGTATAATCGGCCCCTGTGTCTTGTATTTGTGGACTATGAGAAAGCCTTTGACTCCATCTAAACTTGGGCTGTTCTCGATTCTTTGCGGCGATGCCAAATCAACTGGCATACATCGAAGTGTTGAAATCTCTTTAAAGTGCCAGAAACAGCTTCGAGAAAGAAGCTGATAGGCGGATTCAACTGGGCTGGGCAGCGTTTGGGAAGCTTCGTCAGGTTTTTCTCGTCCCCCATAGCACAAAGACTGAAGACGGAAGTCTTCGAACAATGTGTTCTGCCTGTACTCACCTATGATGCCGAAACGTGGACACTGACGGTATGACTGCTCCTCAAGCTCAAAGTCACTCAGCGAGCAATGGAAAGAGCTATGCTCGGGATTTCTCTGGTGGATAAGATTCGAAATGAAGAATGCCGCCGGATATATCGAAAATTTTATAAAATTGATATCTGCAATTTTACTATCAACAATTTAAAATAATTTGCAGGATACCAAAATTCAAACATTTATTTATAATGTTAGTCTATTTGTTTATTGGGGCTAAATTCCGAAACGGTGAGTAGATTTTGATGGGACTTTAATTGGCAGGTCGAGGACTTTTAGAGAGCAATTTAAGCTACATTTTATTTCGGAAATCTTTAGAGCTCCTGCATAAAATCTGAAATACTTCAGAAATTAGGGGCTATGCGATTGGACGTGTTACGTCTTTATCGTATCTTACTATAGTGAAGCTGGAGAGTTTGTTTGAACGCACTTATCTCAAGTGATGGAAATTGTATTGTAGGTAGAATAGTACTAACAAGGTAGGATCAAGTTTAATTTGAGATTTGTCAGTGGTGAAACTAGATTTTTTTATTGTATAAAGTGACGAAACAAGCAAAACATTCACCTGGTGGTAAGTGCAACGTCCGCCCACCACAAATGCTGTGTCACCCAGAACATTTCGGTGTGACACCACACTGGCCCGTCACCCTGAGACGTCAGTCCTTAAGTCTCAAATGCCCAGTGATTGCACTAGCTCACAGTGCCCATTAAACCGAAACACAGAAATGCTTGCACACTACTGCTTCATGGCAGAATAACTGGCCCTGGGGTGGTACCTACCTAGACGGATTCCTGCATAGGAATCCTACCACCAGTAACCTTTTAGGGAGTGGGGAGGGGCGTGAGCCCCTTAGCCCCTCCCCGAGGACCGGTACCGCTGGTAGTACATCATTAATATATCCAGATGGAAGGTTGAATATATTTGAGCCCTTATATTATTCATTTATTTTTTAAATAATTTCTTTATTAATGTTTAATATTGTGTACCATGTAGATCAGCGTTTTCCAACATTTTTTATTGTGTGCTTAGGAGGCGCATCCCTCCTAAGCCTTTTTGAAACTCTTATTATCCCCTGCTAACATATACAATGTTATTCATAATTGGTATAACACCTACCCATGCTACTTTAATCTGATAAACACAATGGTGAAGCTTTAATGACAAAATTGAATACTAAAATGTCCATACAAAACTTTAAAATTATTTGTTATGTAAATCTTTACCCGACCCTAAGTCGTTGTCTCGAACCAGACAAATTCAAAATACGTTTTCTTCTCCATTTAATTTATGTGTACCCTAGTAACTATTTGTAAAGCTCAACTCGAAAAGTGGCGGTAGTTTTTTATTGAATTTTGTAATTTCTGTATATATATATTAAGTTTTGATGTTTAATGTAGATAGTTTATTAAGCAGCAAGTACTCGTGAAAGTGTACAATGATGGGAAAATTCAATTCAAGACTAAAATTGTACTTTTCGTTTTGTCTCATCAGTCCAGTAAATCTTCAGTAAAAGACAACTATAATTTTACTGTCGATTGAATTTTAGAAGTCGCTGCTGAAAGATTTTATACTTGGATAATATGTTACTTGACACTGGAAAATAGTTTACGACTGCTTCCATAAATTAATAAATAAATAACTTGATCGAAAAACTTTTCGATGGCAGCTCAATGGAAAAACGCTCAATAAAATTTATGAGCTTTATTGCCTCGATCACAGCTGATAACAGGGTAGTCACTTAGGAGTTTTAAGAATGAACTTGTGTGAACATTGAACTCATAAATTTAATTGGGCGTTTTTCCATTGAGCTGCCATCGAAAGAACTCGCAAGTACTAGGATAACATGAAGCTTAAGGAAATCTGTTGTTATTACGCTGATTTCCTTACAAATAGTTACTATGGTAACATAAATTAAATGTAGAAGAAAATGTAAACGAAAATGGATCTCATTACCCTGCTCCAATGCCGGTGCATTGCAGATTTAATATATACTCCAAAATATTATAATTTTATTATAATTATATTTTTAATGGGTGTTTTAATCTTTTTATATAAAAAAATAATCTTTTTACTCCATCAATATTTTTATGTTTCTTGTGCCAGCATGTATATTGTTTATTCATTTCTGAGCTGCTGTGAGTTGTCAATTGTTTTATTTGTAGGCTTAGTAATCTATACATCTTTATATTAATATGTGAATGGAAAACTTTGTAACCCTTTTGTATTGCGGATACAAAGGAGTGTGACATTTGGCATAGTTAATTTTTATATGGAGAAGTAGTGCAGGAAGCTTATATTTCATGTATTATACATTCTATTATTTGTATATTTATAATGAATTGCGATCGAATTTCGATCATTGAGCGACCACTTGTATTTTTAAATTATCGAATGTTATAATATCTGACATAAAGATATGGATTGAAAGTGAGTGACCTCAAGATATATTAGCTGTTTTGGACATAAAGTACATTATGTCCATTTCGCTCATGAGCTACCAGGGCAAACGGAATTTATTTCTGCTTATAATTCAGATTTTTTCTCATAGTACATACAGTTCAACAGATAATACATTAAAAGGGTACACTTTTTTAATTTATTACTTGGCAGCAACCTGTGGATACCGTCCCTTCCTCACTCATATTAACAGTGTATTCCAGAAGAGCCATATAAAATATCTACACATATGTAATGTCTTAACCTCATCCAGTACAACATTAGACGCAAGGTCATGTCGTCAAAAAAATCGTTGTTTCGGAAAAGGCTAAGTTGGTCTTCTTAATCGGTACCTCTGATTAAGAAGACCAACTTACCCTTTTCGAAATAACGTTTTTTTGTCACTGTCGGTAGACATTTGCTGAATGCAGGACGTTTCATATTTAAAATTAACAAAGATCAGTTAATTTTAAATATAAGCATTTAACATTTAAAAAATACTAAGCCGAAGTTGATTTATAATTCAATGCATCCGTTGCTCAGACTTTAAAGCACTGTTATATTATAGTAACTTTATTACATCAATATTAAGATGTTCTCATCACATTAAGATGATTTGAATAGCAATCCATAAAGTATTGTTATTTGTTTTTGGCAAAACTTGCAGTTTGACTTAACATAGTGAACCCATGTCGCTCGTTAACTAGGAACATAAGCCTGCTGATTCTTAAGCCTCCTATTTGCCTCAGTTCTGATGCCGATAGCCCACATCTTTCATGTTAAAATGTTCCTTCTAAATAAGCGACTATTTGCGAGCATCAGATACTTTAAATTAATAATAATCGTAATTTGAATTTAAATGTTGAATACAATGCTCAACTAAGAACAGAGGAGGTTGGAAAGATTTTAATAAGTATTACTAACACACTGCAGTCCGTACTCTAAAAACCATTACGGAATTGGCGCTGTTATAGTTAGTAGCAAATAGGCGTAGTCTCTAAACGCTTTTTTGCTATTGTAGTAACAACTTAGTTCTTATCATAATTCTTTAACACACACCTCCTCCTGAACACCTCGCCTTTTACATAATTGATATATTTTTTATTACAGTTCCAAATACTTCTACTAAGTGTCCTCAAATTTTGCACTTAACATGGCTACAGACAATCTGTCTGCTGACGATAACGAATTCTTGGCGAAATGTGAAGAAGAATTAAAGGATCGATACACTGAGAATGATGAAGATTTTATGAAAGTGTTTAATGCGGAGCCATCAAATCCCCCAATAATAGAAAACTGGTGGGTACCTCAGAACTATGGTCGCCGGAATGACAGACGCAATAATAGGCGATTTCAGCCATATGATCGCTCAAATAACAGAAACAGGAGTTATCAAGATCGCGGCTATCAAGACAGAGGCCACGAAGATCGAGGGTATCATGATAGAGGATACCAAAATCGGGATTATCGAGATCGGGGAGACTACCATTCTAAGAGAGATCGACCACACTGATGATGGCCAATGCCGCGATTATTACTAGGGATATCTAAAACTATAATCTATCCATAGATACGGCCTAGCATGACAACGGACCACCGTTAACCTACTCGTTAACGTATATCCAATTATTAAAAGTTGTAAATCATGTACATGTTGTTTGAACGCTGCCTACATGTTTTATCTGTAATTAATCAAGAACATTTTCGCAGTGCTAGCTCCCATTTCGGTGGTTAGAGTACCGTTATATATGTTATGTTAAATAATAAAACATTTTCTCAAAAGAATATATTCTCAGTTATTATGGCTTGATTTATACTTTAACAACTTAGACGTTATATAATAGATCACCAGTAAAATAATACAGCTACAGAATCTTAAATTGAAAATCATTACACAATAAATAAATATTATATATCTCACTGCTACTCAACAATTTATTAATTATAAATTTTTAACAATAATTATGCCGATAAATTTTATGTATAATCATGTAAACCTAATTTTTGATTCTAATACATTCTTGATGACAAACAACGTTTATAGTATTATTCTGTATGGACTGAAGTTTGCCAATGATATGGCGTAAATAATGGTTAATGCGAACTCTAGTGATAGCGACTGCCTTTTTATTTAACATTCCCACAGTTCGTTCTTACTACCAACATCTATACCTTGGTAACAAATATGTAGCGAAGTTTTCACAAAAAAAATGCTAATTATTCACACATGTGATCCCTTTAGTGTTAAGTTTCAATAATACAGCATTGAAATTTGTGTTTAAATAAATATATCAATAGAAGTCGAGTTAAGAACTTAAACTTGATGTATGGTGTACATTAGATAACGATCTACAAAGATTACATTACGAATCGATAAGTAGCAGTGGCTGCGTGAACATTCTACGTCTGCTTTGAATTCGTCGCAGATCGAGGACTACCACAAACACCAATAGTAGCATGAAGGTTCTACAACGCTGAACCTCAGCCGAAATTCATTGTATATTCGATGATCATTTATATCTCTCTCTGGCGAAAAACCTGAACAACTATCTTCCAGCACCAAAAATAGCCCATTTGAATTTCCCGCTCACAAACAATACCGTTTCATCTGCTTCTTTTAGATACAGCTCATAGCCCGGGGCGCTGTTTGTAGCGACAACCTAACACATCTAAATAAATAATTTCGTAAGACCAGATAAATCTGAGTAACACCATGCTAAGTGACACACTTACTAAGCACAATGACGATTACATTCATCAAGCTCTCTAAGATAACTATTTATATCTCTTGACTATGATAATTAATGTTATAATAATATATCGGCTACTCGTATCTGTATTGAAGCGTTACATCAAAAAATATTACTTATGCTTGATCAAATTTAATATTTTTAATAATAATCTAACATATGCGATACACATCATCCGTTATGGAATGAATGAACAACACAAAATATAGCTCAAAATCAATCCGGTAACTACCGTTATATAACGCTTCACATATAATAAAATGCAACCATATTAATCAAATCACAGTGAAAGTGTAACATAAATTATGCGCACTAACTTAACATTATGACTCAACACATACAGACAAACAAAACATACTACATACGAGGACTAAATATTTTTTTCAGTGGGTATTGCCACCGGTTGAATAAATTATATTTTTATTTAATAATAATGACCACTCGTCGGTTTGGCAAGAAAGTTACCAGAACGCGTTTATGCCATTAATGAGAATAGCGAGTGGCCGGTAGACCAATCAATAGCCTTCTAAATTGCAACGATTGATTTATTAATGTAAACCTCTACGCAACATTATACAATGATAGTAATCGTTACAAATATGTTCATGGTATTCTTAACAACGCACAATATTAATTGTATGAATTGACATGTAATTAGATGGGAACGTCACCCGCTGCGAGCGGATGCGTCGCCGGTCTGCGTTCGCGTACGTAAGTGCGAACAAGTAATGTAGTACGCGGCGGTACGCGTTGCAATCTCGGTTTGCGATCGCACGGGGCACGCCGCGCCGCAAGTGTAGCGGTCCGGTCCAAACCCCCCCCCCCCACCTCCCCTCCCCGCCTCGACCAACCCAACTTACGAACGACAATTGACTAGGATTAATGCACTTGCTCCAGGTCGCAAAGCCGAGCGGCACTCGGTCCGAACGCGCCTAAATTCGGAGAGAATGAAAACATTGGTCAAGTTTCAGTACGTTTGACTAGAAAAGCGCGTGCACGTCTCGATAACGTATCGCCAACGAGTCGATGCGAATACAAAATTGTTTTCAGACTCATCGGTACTAAAGTTTGAAAAGACTGACTTGTAAAAGTGTCAAATCTTCGTAGCAAATGTTCATAAGATAGTCTAAAGCTTATATAGATGCGAAGTGAACGTTTCTGGCGCTCGGTTGTTGCAATGTTGCGCACTCGCTCAGATGAAGGTCCAGCACTCCATGATCTTGACGATGAAATCCTCTCGTGTCGTCAGTGGTTCGTTGCCGTACGTGGTGCAACGTTGCGTGCGTCCCAGATACAAATCGCCGTCTAGCCAAATGCCGAATTTCCCGCTGAAATTAAAATATATGTATTTTAGAAAATAAGTTTCAACAACTTTCATAGATAGTCCTTCATAAAAAAATGTCACAATGCCGAGCGATGGCCAGCCCCCTTGAGATGGCTTTTGAGGGGGATTTGGGGCCGGGAACAGTTTGCCACGGCGCTACATAAACTACGCTGCTTCAGAGTGCGCCTCGCTACTTCAGAGCCAGTCACGTTGGTTCAGGGTCGGCCACGCTGCTTCAGAGCTCCGCACGCTGCTCCAGAGACGCTGTTTTTCATCCAATGGTGATTAAATCAGTGCCCAGATGACGACCAAATCATTCTGCGGCATATACGTATCAGTTTTATTTTTCTTCCCTTCGATTCTAACATCAAAATCGAATTGTTTAAACTTTTAAAATGTTTGTTGGTGAAAATCCTCCTTTTACTGGTGGTAGGATTCCTATGCAGGAATCCGTCTAGGTAGGTACCACTCCAGGGCCAGTTATTCTGCTTCTAAGCAGTAGTGTGCAAAAATTACTGTTTCGGTCTGAAGGGCACTGTGAGCTAGCGTAATCACTGGGCATATAAGACTTAAGAACTGATGTCTCAGGGTGACGGGCGCAGTATGGTGTCACACAGAAATGTTCTGGGTGACACAGCATTTGTTATGGGCAGACGTTGCACTTACCGTCAGGTGAACGTTTTGCTCGTTTCGTCACTTTATCAAAAAAAAAATTTCATTTCAGCTTAAATCACTGCGTTCAACAATTACAATGTAACCTAGCCCCTACATAATAAAAGCTTTAAATACGTAAAGAAAGGCTTTCACTGAAACCTATTCCGAACGTTGTTTTCCTGAAAATTCATGTAAGATTTTAGAAACAAGTTATAAACGTTGTTTTCCTGAAAATTCATGTAAGATTTTAGAAACAAGTTATAAAAATAACGATCAAAATTGCAAGCAGTACTTACTCGCCGGCGCCAATGGATATGTTGTCGTTGCTGCCGCGTATGAAGTACATGTTGTCTCCAGTCCAGCCCCAGTACTTGAATTTGGTTTTCACTGGCGGCGGTTGATCTGTGGTGCAATTTATTGTTATTTAAATAAGCATTAAACGATTAAATATTCAAATGTTGAAGGTTACATGTTTTACAATAACTAATATAATATTTATTGTTTTTGTTTGCTGATGAAACAAAAATAAATAAATTCGATGTGATGTTTAATGTACCTATTACTTATAACTGATGGTACGTTGGAATCCGTTTGGGTAGGTACCACCCCGGAGCCAGTTCTTCTTTCGTGAAGCGGTAGTGTGCAAACATTACTGTGTTTCGGTCTGAAGGGCGTTGAGAGCTAGTGTCACTGGGCATATGAGATTTAAGAACTAATATCTCGGGGTGGCGGTGCAATGTGGTGCCCCGCAACTCATATTCAAATATACTACTCACCATCCTTTTCGTCTTCCTTCTTCACTTCTTCCTTGGCGTCTTTGTCCTTGATCTCGTCGGGTACTGGATGCGAATGCCGCCGCGCGTCTTCCGTGACTCGTTGAAACGAGAACAGCAGCGACTCGCCCGTGCCGTAGAAGTGCTCGGACGGACGAAGGGCGCACGATGTTAGAGCCCCGAATACCTGTTCGATTGATAACGAAAAAGCTATGTTAAGCTATTTATAACGACGCGTGGCAGGATAGAAATGTTTCCGTTATAAGTTTTCAAAATTAAAGTCAGTCGTTTGGATAATTATTTAACCAAAAGCCGACTTAACGCAGCAGCTCCACATGCTTTTGCGAATTTAAGCGTTTCATCATTTTCTCATACATACCATCATCCAGAACATCTTTATGCCCAAACATATATATTTGTCGACCGCGTGGCGTAGTGGTTAGCGTACCTGACTTCTGCGCCACCGGTCCTGGATTCGATTTCCAGCCGGAGGCGACATTTGTGCAAAAACACAAATTGTTGCTTTTCGGGTCTGGTTGTGTTGTGCATGTGAAATGTATGTTTGTAAAACGCACCCACGATACAGGAGAAAATCTTACAGTGGGGCTTCGTTTTTTTTTTAAAAAAACAAACAAAACATATATAAAAAAAAACTATATACAGATGAATTGAGAACTTTCTCGTTTTTTAAGTCGGTTAATATGCTATAAATGCTTGTAAAAGTGCAGTCAATATTTAATTAACATGATATGTCCTGGGAGGCTCGGGCAGTTGAAACTCAACACCCCTCATTGAAATTTCGATAAATAATTATGTCGTATTCCACTACATTCCTGCAGTACAATGCTATTTACAGGAGAGTGAGAGAGACAGGGCCGTTTCTCGATCATCTTCCATTTTAAGTTTCCATTCATTCATCAAGAATTCGTATGTATACACTCGTGTAATGTTTACAAGCGGGAAAGTATTTGTTTATAGTGAATAAAGTTAAACCTATACTAATCTGCTCAGCAGCGTTATATTAAGCAAATAACGTAAACCAAAAGTGTATAATTATGCATTCAGGATACAATTTTATAAGAAGATAATTATTTTGGAACTCTTCCACAATCAATTTCATTAATATCGTATGTTGACGATATAAGCCTTTAAAACAGTAAAAAGCTTTTCACCTTCAAATAATCTTAGTGACTTACGTTGTTGTCCGTGTCCTGAATGACGAGGAGCACGGGGCTGTCGACGCGTTGCATCTTGCGGTACATGGAGGCGAGTGAGAAGCCGTGCTGGCTTGTGCTGAACGCCAGCGACCACATGTAACCTTGGGCACGCGCTGGCAACACGCTGCACAATTTCTCTCTGCAATAATAAAAGTAAAAACTAAACTAACAGCCTATAAATGTGCTATTGCCGTACAAAGGCCTTCCTCTCATTTCTGAGAGGGTTTTGGAGCCGGGAAGAGTCCGCTACGCTGCTCTAAAGCGGGTTAGCGGACTTCGCATGTTTCGAAATATTTTCATTCCTCAGACATGCAGGTTTACATTTTCATTCACCGCGTGGTCAAGGAAAACATCGTGAGGATCAGCATTTAAAATTGCAGCACAAATGTATAGATACCGCCACCGGGGATCGACTTCAGTTTAATTACAGAAGACAGATTATCGTTTTATCAGTTTATCGGCTCGGTTGGCGCAGTGGCTACGCCCTTTGGCTTCTGCGCCGCGGGTCTTGAGTTCGATTTCCGCACGGGACAAATATTTGTATAGCCTACAGATAGTAGTTCTGGGTCTAGGTGGTTTGTGCATGTAAAATTTATGTCTGTAAAACGTACTCACGACACAGGAGAAATCCTACTGTAGGGTATCTTTTTTTAAATGAATGAATGATAAATGAATGAATGACATTGAAGGCGTCCGGTCCCTGAGCTACCACAGCTCTTCTGCCTTTAGTGAAACATTTTGCGGTATAAATCTGTTATATTTATGCACAAACGAGTGCACAATCTATCTGATAATACGCGAACACTGTAGTTCCAGACACCTACATTCATTCTCAAACAAGAATCAACATGTTAGTACGGTGGTTGGCGGAAAAGTATATAAGGAACTTTATCATTACTTAACATGAGGTGGGAGCCTGGTCAAACATTGCCCTATTCGCAAAAAAAACGAATTGGAACACCTTGTTGCCAGTTTGCGGCTACTGAGGCTAGAATTCAGTAAGTGCGTCCACGGTCTCGTCATTCAGAGAGCATGCATCATTCAGTGCAACTGATTTAGCGTTCCATTGGAAAAAGGAAAGTGAGACTCATTCTCACCTGCGTCCCTTTTTTTAGCGTGATCACATAACCATATTAGGCAACAGCTTCCCGTTAATATAACGACCATGTGTCAGAGTACTTGAGGTGTACGCCGCGGGTACTGGGTTCGAATCCCAGCCGGATCCATTATTAGTGCAAAAACACAAATTGTAGGCATAATACACAACCAAGACTAGAGAAAAAGTTCAAACATGGAATGATTCCTGTTGCTGTCACAAATAAAAAAAAACAGTAAAAAAAAAAAAAAGTAAAGTTTCAGCCTGTTAATGTCCCACTGCTGAGCACAGGCCTCCTCTCATTTAGGAGAAGGTTTTGGAGCTAGGAAGAATCCGCCACGCTGCTCCAATGCGGGTTGGCGGACTTCACATGTCTTCGAAATATTTTTTATCTCTCAGACATGCAGGTTTCCTCACGATGTTTTCCTTCACCGCCGAGCACGTGGTAAATCAGCACTTAATATTGCAATTAACAATTTTAGTGGTGCCAGCACCGGGAATCGAACCCAGGTCACTCGCGTACAATGAAATTTAAAGCGAGCGCCTAGCCCCTGATTATTTAAAAATAATTACTAAGGGATCAAAAACTTTTAAGAGATAAAAATACTTTTAATAAGTATTATCAAAGTGAAATTTCATGTTAAACACAAAATTATTTCAATTTTGCGAAACTTTACAAGTTAGCAGGGTACGATTTTAAATCATTCGTATTAAAAAAAAAAAACAAAATTCTTAAAATATTCTATAAAAAAACAGTACTTTACCTGTGTTCCATGGTGAAAATCTCCGATGTGCCGATGAGGTCCGGCGGCGAAAACTCCATATCGACGGACGCGCCAGACGAATAGAGCGCGCGCCGTAGCTCATCGCTCATAGACAACACCTACGCACACAGCCTCATATTTTATACTTTTTTATCGTACGTAGGGCACCAGAAACAGCCAGTCTCAACATAAATTAGCAACTTTTTTGTGTTTTAAGTGCCACAGCCCAAACTAATTGAACAACTCAAGCTATTTATACATGACAAAGTTGGGAGAACATTCATAAGACTTGTATCTAAAACAGGTTAAATACAAGCGCGTGCACGTTTTACGAATGATGAGATTATTATCTATATTTCATTTTTAATATTATATAACTAGTTATATATAAGTTACAATAATAAAAAGGCTACACAAATTAGGACTTAAAACGATAAGATATTGTCATAATATACTTAAAAATTTATATTATTTTGCGGAACTAAAATAAATCTAAATACCCATTCCTTTAAGTATATTCCAATTAAAGCGAATACATACTTGGGAGTTTGCCGTGTGGTGGCGGCCCAAGAGAATCTACCACCCCAACACATCCCGAGGGTGTCGTAGAAGTCGACAGAGGGAAAACTAAAACTAGGAGATGGGCAGCAGCATCTTCCTGGAACATCTGAATAAATAAACTGCGGTTGCCAATCCGCCTGCCCAGCGTGGGAACTATGGCAAAGTCCCTCTAAAATGAGAGCTATAAACTTTTGTGGCTATCTATGGGGGAGGCTTATGTTCAGCAGTGGACTTATAAAAGGCTGAAACGACAATACTTGGGAGTTATCGATAAAGACAAAGTGTTTAAGTAAGGTTTTAGTAATATTTTTCCAGGTTGTTGAAACTGACTATTTATTAGTAAAAGAAAACGAAATAAGCTAAAAATAAATCAATCGTGAAGTAGTTATTTATTGTGCAACATCATGCTTAAACGAAACTTAATGAATATGAGGACAAAGGTGAATCATGTATTTAAATAACTTTGTAATTAAATGATGAAATATAATGTGTAGAAGGTGCAATGAAATGATGCATTCCCGATCACTACAGTTCACATTCAACATCCACAGTGAAGGGCGTGCTTTGTGCACTAGTACTAAGCTAATGATAGTAACTCAGCCGGAGTGAATAGGTTGCTGGCGTTCATAAATATTGGAATACTAATAACCTAGCCAGTGTAAGCTTAAATCTAGTTTAATATTATTGTAAAAAACAATGGCAATTATATGAGGAAGGATAAAATAACAAGTAGAGGAGACCCGCATGTATCTATCATTTATTTGGCCACGGCCTCGGTGGAACTCACATACGCTAGCAAAAAGTTACATCGCTTACAGTGAACGGGTACTTAACTAACGTCTTATTTAGCAATTGGTTGTTATAGACGGCGTAGTTAGAGTGCTCAGTTTAATGAACATAATAGGCCAATATTCATTCCTATCGTAATGATTGCGGAGCCAATTTGGAATCGTTTCATATTTTTTTGTTTTCCTCACCTCACATAAAGATTGAATGGTGGTCCTTCGACAAACAGAATGTATTGTGCCTCGCCTCCGAGCTACTGTGACTTTAAACTTTAACATTATCTTTTCTGCATTGCGTATCTTCTCTATGATCCTCACGGGCAGTTTGCGAACAAAGCGCAGCATTTTGTTTGATTTATTCAGGGTATGACTTTACTGCACACTTCATAATATCACTGAAGTTATATCAAATTACTTTTTAGTTTTTACTATTGTGTAGTTTATGAAGCGTTGGGAAAGTTCATGGTTGTATTCCTGTGTCGACCATTTTCGACTTTCTATCACGATTTATAGTTTTAAACTCTCGTTTACGTATCGGCATTGATGCGTGGATCCACGGAGTCGACTGATCTTTTTGTTGACTCTTGATTACAAAGTAAAGTGATTATCTCAAAACGCTTATCGTACCTAATACAATTGTTCACACATTGAGCTATCCCTGGATTAAGGCGCGGATTATTGAAAATTTATGAGGCAAGTTGGCAATAAATATCCTAATAACTTTCGTTGAAAATTTCTTCTCTTCGGGAAATTTTCCTTCACTAGTTTTAATAAAATGCTTCTAAAATAACATTGATGTTATTAGTTAACTCCCTTTTCTTTTTTTTATGCAACCAAAAATATCATTTTGCAATTTTATAAAAACTGTTGTGCTAAAATTGAGCCGATACGTCTATATTTTTGTTATTCACAATGTTATTTGGTGGCGGCGACATTAAACTCTAAGCCCTTTTGTTTTACGGACTATTGATAACATCAACGTAACAAGCCGCAATATACCCGATACTGTATTAACAAAGCATACACGATAACTTATCGAACTTATCTGGAAGTTTTAAATCAATATTGCTACTACAGGTTTTCTTCACATTTGGTAGCCACAAGTTTACCTTAACTGTCTTGCGATCAAGAGAAGGGCTTAGGTTATTTATCATAAATATAGTGCACTATGAAAAGTTATTGGAATACTACACCGACAAGTTTGATTTTAAAATTAATAATTTCAATTTACTCCAAAACCTTGGTTAAAAATATGACGATATTACTGTTATTTATTTAAAGGTACAGGTTCCACAATTAAAAGAAATAATGACATATAAAGATATTTTGCAAATTATTAGAGTTAATATTGATTTAATAAGATAGTTTTTGGTTTACTGCAAGAAATCTTACTGTCGTTTGTTTTTCTGGTGTCTTTCAATTGACCTTATGGTGGTGACTTATACTATAAATATATTACTTAGATATAATAAATTAAAGTAATAAATAAACTATGTAATAAATAATAAAATACCTATTTATACGAAGACAATTAGTGAGACTGTATATTATACGCCTACGACAAAAGTAATGGAGGAAATGTATACAGTTGTAACAGGGCCTTATAAAGTCCTCTAAGATACTTTAACGAGTGTTTTAAATTAGTAATAATACATTCAATATAGACATGACATTTGTGTTACTACCATAAATTGAATTGTTTATTTTGTAAAACGACCGGTTTTTAATGATAAATTAACAAAAATGCCTCAACGCTGAATTAACATGGCGATGAGATATCTTTTTTTTTAATTAAAGAGTTCCCGTATTTGAAGAGATGAGAATCCCGTATGAGAAGAGTAGAAAAAGAAGAGAGAGAATTGCAAATCGTTCACCTTATGGTATGCAGGAATCCGTCTAGGTAGGTACCACCCACGGGCCAGTTATTCTGCGGTGAAGCAGTAGTGTGCAAACATTACTGTGTTTCGGTTTAAAGGGCACTGTGAGCCAGCGTAATCACTGGGCATATGAGACTTAAGAACTTATTTCTCAGGGTGATGGACACAGTGTGGTGTCACACAGAAATGTTCTGGAGGACGCAGCATTTGTTATGGGCACTTACCATCAGGTGAACGTTTTGCTCGTTTCATCACTTTATCCAATAAAAAAAATGGAAAGTGCAATGTCTGCCCATAAACAAAATAAACATAAGCAAATCATCTAAAACATTACTGTGTTACCTCACTGCGCTCATCCCCCTGAGACATCAGTTCTTATATCTCATTTGCTCATTAGTTACACTAGCTGTCACTTTTTGATAGCAGAATAACTGGCTCTGATACATCCGACTGTGGTACATACCTAGACGGATCCCTGTATGGAAATACTACCATCTATAATCAAGAAAACAGAAGTGGAAGCAACATATTTCTAATCTATACAAAGAAAAATTAAATTTTTGTCTGTCTCTTGTTCCGGCTAATCTCCGAAACGATTGGACCGATTTTGACGGGACTTTCGGTGACAGATAGTTGATAATATAGCGGGTAGCTTTGGCAACTTTGATTTTAGACAAATAATTAGGGTTCCGCGCAAAAAATTAAAACCCCGAAATTCGATTCAAATAGGGAAGTATATATGGATATAATCGGTCGGGGTCGGCTTTTATACGCGGGTGAAACGGGGCGTCATAGCTAGTGATTTATAAAAATGAAAACAGTGACCGTAAACAGTGGTGTTGATCGATAGAACATCGTCAAACATTAATTTCCAATAAAGGAATGAAACGTAGACATATTTCCGTAGTTGTTGACAAAGAGAACCAATACGAAAGCTGACAGAAACCGGATATCCGAAAACCGATATCATGGATCTGATTGCGCACATATCGTTCGATTCGTGATACCGCTATATGTTAAGATTTAGTTTAATTTCATTAATTTCGAAATTGTTTTATGAATCGATTCAGGTAACAAGATTATCAACGTACCTGACCAGCTCCCTAATTACAATAATTACATGGCTATATTTGCAGAGAAATATCAAGGGTCAATCGCCTTACTATTTATAGACATTGTTCCGTGGTCCACTTTCGTGTAACGTTGCTCTCGCCGTCTATTAAAAACGAATGGATGTTCGTTTCGGTAATGCGCTAATTTATTTCATCAGATAAAGATAAAATGCATTGTTTATTTACATATATATTGAACTATTTCCGATTATTAAAGTAAAAATGTAAAGTGTTAGCAATTTTATACAATTAAAACACGATTTTTTTTATGGTTGCGATAAACTTACAACAGTGTTCCAGTGAACTTAATTATATTTTTTGATAAAATCGCGCGGTTTACGTAAATTAGATCGTAATTAATATTTTACGTAGGCGCACCACACGTCATAAAATATGTGAAATAAAGAGATATCGTAAAAGTTCTTAAATTAAAGTTGTGATAATCTAAATTTTGTATTAGTTACATATATATATGTTTGCATACTTTCTTAATTAAGTATATATCTTAGGTATTTGAAGTAAATTATTATCGATCTCCAAGGACAACAATGTCGGTCACAATCGAGTCTAATTCCCTCTCATATTTCACATTTTTCTTTACAATACAATGCCAATTTAGCCGACTGCGCCAGTTTTCACCACATGGAGAACAACATGCTTCGATGAACTAAATAACTTCGCGATAAACCGTCCATTCAACGAATAGAACGGTTAAAAAATGACGACATCGTTAACACGTTAATAATATCACCGTGGCAAAAGAGCGCGACCTCACCTTATCACTGTCGAAAGTTGAAGATCTCTCGGGTGATGGAGGTCCGAGTCGCACCATCTCTATCCATTTCATAGTCTGCATTCGTACAGAAACAAGTTTTGTCACATCAGACGACGCAAACACGTGTCACGGCGCAAGAACGATGCTCGTATAAACAGAATCACACGCAACGTGCGCATTTGCCAGTGGTATTTTTTGTATTTATATTCACGTAAACGATTACGTGTAACCGAAATGGCTTAGCAGAGAGCACTGCGCGCGAGCGTTTGCTTATAAACAAGAGTCGTTTGAATGGCGTTGCGCTGCAGTCCGGTTTAATATAGCTGTGCATTAATCGCGGAAACGTACGTCGCAATCTCGTGCAGTAGATGATCCTTCGTGCAACTGTTGGGTTTATTGTGATCTTTGAAATTGGTGCTGCGCAGACGCGAGTATGGCTCGGCAGCGCTGCGGTGTTACTAGTGACGAGAGAAACAACCGAGGAATGCTACTGCCCCACCACCGACGTTCTTGCGACAAAAACTGCATAATGAACTTCATATTATAGTTCATCGTGCGCTTACAAAAAATTCTCTACAAAATGATGTAAGCCTGCAGGCTATAATTCACGACAGCGTACATATTATGTGTTGTCGGCTAATGCTAATCAACTTACAATATTGTGATAATATTTTAATGGCTAATTTAGTCCACGAAAATATTTTAAAATTAATGTAAGAGTTCGTCGACGGCATTGGATTTTAGTACATGGCGACAGCGGTAGCGCCTGAAGGTGACGCGCCTCACGTATCCGGCAGAGATTTGCAGACAGAGAACTGTCCTACGATTATTTTAATTAAAGAGCATCGCATCTTTTATTATTCCATTACCCCTAAAAATCGATGAGTAGAAACCGATTAAATACTGTTAATTAAATACTAATTACCATTTCGATAATCATTTAAACACATTATATATTTAAACTGATACTGACTAAACTACAGATACTTTAATAATTTAAATATTTCACATTGCACATTTCAAAGCTATTAAAGATATAGCAAAAAAATCGCTTACTATATCTCAATTGCAATTTGTCAGTCACTGTGAATCAGTGTTCCATTAAACACGTCATGGATGAAGGAGTTTGATTAACCCATACAAAACTGTTTCGGTAAGTAATAAAATTTACTTTGGTATCTCCTATTTTTTATTAATTTTATGAGTTTTTGGTATTTTTTACGATTGGTGTTTTTTACGACTGAATATAACGGATACATGTATGAGCAAAATAGATTTAGGTTATGACATACCGATTTTAATCAAGTGTACCAAACTTTGCCTAATATAGGGTTGTCACTAGTTTCATTACCTTTAAACTCTAATAGCATCCTTAAGTTGATAATGGAAGCTTTAATGCTGTCAAAGTCCAGTGTCGAAATGTTGTTAATACAGTTTATGAAGGTAAATCGTGTTATCATTTTTTAGACTCTAATTGGTAAACAACAACAAGTAACATAAGTAAAGTAGAAAAACGAGTCCTTAAAATAAAAAAAAAACACTACATAAATAACAAACAGCATGTTATATAAAAAAAATGCTTGCCTAGCGAATTAAGCTAATGCCACTTTTATATCTTGAATATATTTTTAATTCCAAGAATTAACAATTGAAACAGTTCGTGAATCACGATTGCAGAAAATACAGTTACAAAAAACAGACAAACCATAAACAATGTAACGCCTTTGAGATAAAATACAAATATAGACATGAATTGCAAGCGGTATTAAAAAACAACGCACCTTTAAAAATGACTTAAAGACTGAACCCAATTTGTGCTCGTTGCCGGACTTTTGTGAAAATTATAATTTTATTTAGCATGAGTGAACTTTGTCGACGCAGCTCAATCTTGCACTGGTGCATGTGGGGACTTGTACATCAATCCTCTACCTTCAACGTAGCTGTTGGTGTTAAAGCCAATTAGGTATTTAACATGCGACTAAACGAGACGATTAACGGCGACGTCGTTGATGTAATATTTTAATTGAAACGCCTCGCTGACAAACAATTCGTGCAAATTGACTGTATGTTGAAACTAGTGCATATTGTGACACTAAATTTGTATTTAGCATCACTTTTTATTACAATTATTGAATATAGACAGACAGATATAGATTACTAAAAGAAACGAATGATTGAACTTTCGTGCAAATGTACAAAACAAACACTTTTGATTTATTTATTGCATCACCTAATGAAGAAATATGTAACTCGAAAGGCGACTAGAAATGTACGATATCATTCAAACAGAAATAGCAATAAAGAAAATACAGCATGACATTTTCGTGCTAACTTAAATAGTAGCCATTATTAAAGTCACCTTGCAAGGTGCCGTTTAGTATTTATTATCTGTAATAAAAATAGTTTTTGCAATATAGTCAATCGTATGAAAACTACTAATTATTACAAACCTCATTATAACGATATAATTAAACGCAATAAGAGCGTCAAGCATTTAAAGATATTCACTATTTTCACACGTCAGGCGTAACCATTAACTTCTTAGTACGTAACCAAAGAAATTGTGAAATATTCTTGGTGACTATTAAAGTATCATGATCGTACTAGCTTCTTGAAAAACACATCTAGTTCATGATTAGATATACTGTATGAAATAAGACACGTTCAATTAACCTATGCATTTAAAATAATGAAAAACTTGGGTAGACGGCAAGGCGAGTTCTAGAATTACCATCGGGTTGGAGAGCGCAATCAGATGACGAAAGTATATTATAGAATAACAGCAGCTAAGTATATTTTACAAAATACAATATTACATCTGTACGCAATGAAATATAATAACTATTAATAGACTATTTTCACTAAATTAAGATTATGTCGTATTTTGTTAATGTTAATGGGACTGGATAACACACTTTTTAAAAATTGAATTATGATGGCTTCGATTGTCATTTGGCTGCAAAGCAACAACTATTCTATGAGATATTTTGGTATACATGACAATTAAAGCAAACCATATAAAAATTAGGCTAATATTCTTAACGAGTAGTCGTAAAATCAATGTTACACTAAGATACATAATTTGAAAATATTAATGAAAACAACAACACCACAATTCAAAACAAATTTAAATAAATAAACAATGGAATTCTATCAAAATTAAACAAGGTTAAAGTTTCTTTATTGCAGTTAACATACAAATGTTATTTAAGTGTAGCATTTCTTTGTAAATTACATTTTTTATCATCTAGTGAGGGAGACAAACGACCACTGATCAACTGGTAGTTAGAGGTCACTGTGCCCACATTCATTCTTGTGATGAACCATCATAATGAAGGTGCGTTGGCTGTCCGTGAGGATTATGTAATTGCTAGTGATGGGAACCCCATTCACTCACTATCGAAACATAGCTGCGTTATGCTGCTATTTAACTGGGATGTCATGGAGTTCCGTAACAGTAACCGAAACTATCGGATGTCTGAAAATCTATCCAAAACGTTAACCGAATCTGATATAAAGTTTCGAATAATTTCGGATAGGGGCAGACTCTAAATGCGACGATATGACTGTGTTTCGATTTGAAGGGCACTGAGAGCTAGCGTAATCGCTGGGCATATGAGACTTAAGAATCTTAAGAATGACGTCTCTGGGGGACGGGCGAAATGCGGTGCCACACAGAAATATTCTGGGTGATACAGCATTGCCACGGGCGGACGTTGCACTTACCATCAGGTGAACGTTCTGCTCGTTCCGGATCTTTCTCCAATAAAAAAATCTTTTTCTTGTAGTAATTTCTGTTTTACATTTTACAATTCATAAAAAAATGTAACATCCATAATTTAAAATTTCAGAAACATCAGGTGTACCGAAATAATTTCATATCCGTATCCGTAACCCATTTGTATATTGTTATTCATATATCCGTATCCATCATATCCAGATCCGAAATTTCATAAGCAAAACATCCCTGCTATTTAACACTGGTCTGCTGTAACTGTGTGGCACTGGTGGTAGGAGACCTATGCAAGAATCCGTCTCGGTAGGTGTGGTACTTAGGGCCAGTTACTCTGCCGTGAAACAGTAGAGTGCAAGTGTAATCACTGGGCACATGAGACTTAAAAACTGATGTTTCGGGATGACGGGCGCAGCGTAGTGTCACGGTGAACACAGACATGTTCTGAGTGACACAGCATTTGTTATGTGCAAACGTTGTACCTTCAGGTGACGTTTTTCTCGTTTCGTCACTTTATCCAACAAAAACTACACATTTAAGCCGACTCATTTTGTTACACTACTTCTTGTATATTATGCTGGCGGCCTAAGAGAATCTACAACCCCATCTCATCCCGTGGGTGTCGTAAAAGTCGACCGAGGAAAAATTAAAACCAGGAGATGGGCAGCAGCATCTTCTGGACGTACATACATACATAAGATCACGACTGTATCCCATAAGGGGTAGTCAGACACTGGGCACTCACTGCAAAAACAGATGACTGCCACAATCCACGTTTCACCAAAACAATATAATGCACTTAGTGTGATAGATGGTGAGCCCATCGCCATTATGCGCTGTTTTGCCTGCCTTTTACGAGATCCATTAGATGGAGATGGAGAGATGGAGTGGCAGTATTCTTTTAACGAGCCGCCACCACACGGCATCTTCTGGAACATCTGAATAAATAAACTGCGGTTGCCAACCCGCCTGCCAAGCGTGGCAACTATGGTAAAATCCCCCCAAAATGAGAGCTCAAAATTTTTCGGGCACTCTATGGGGGAGGCTTATGTTTAGCAATGGACTAGGTATAGGCTGAATATTGATGATGATGATATATTAGAATTTTGTGATGCTGATATCTTCATTGCGATAAAACAAAGCTCTTGACGTTATACAATTCGGGAATACTTAAACATATGCCTACACCTTACATGAAGCTGAACCTCGAGTATATTAGTAGTTTATGACAAACATTCATAATTCAATATGAATTTGCATTTATCATGTTATATTGTCCTTAATAAATAAATATGATGATTATAAAAATTTCGTAATCAATTCTAGGAAAAAGTAATCAGTTAAGCATATAACATTACAAAAAAATCTAAATAGAAATAGTTATCATAAAATACAGCCTCGTAACAAGAACGTGAATAGCAGCTACAAATTGTTTCTTAAAAATATTTTAAAAGTTTTATTATCGTTTTGTTTATCGGGACTGGAAATGGAGGTGGAAAGATGTACTAAATAGCATTAATATAGTTTGGCCGATAGGGGCCCGGCAGATTAGAATAGCGCCTATTACATGTCGTAAGAGGCGAATAAGGTATTGTACGGACATCCTTTACTCCTGTAGAATAACACCATAATATGCAATGCTGTCAATATAGTGCTCGAGGGAACGCAATATAGAGTAAGATATTTTTTTACTCCTACCAAAACGTAGGATTTTACGCCCACACGAACATATACCGATAGGTGTCAGAGTAGAATAGCTCCTTCCTACCGAGGTGTCGCAGGAGGCGACTAAGTATTGTACCATCAACTTTTATTTGCGGAATAATACCTTAATATGCAATTCTGTCACTTCTTGACTCGTACCAAAATGGCAGCGACGTGGTTCGCCACCCGTCACGTCTCGTTTCCCACGGGGCGAATGGCGGGCTACGTGTGTGGCCTCTGCCGACCCCTTACGGGATATATATAATATACAAACGAAAAAAGCAAGGATTTGGTACATGGTCCGCTACAAGCTCAAACAAATCATTTTTAAAGTTTTAGGGTGTCTATTAGGGCATTATGCGAAAACTTCATCGATTTTCATGTAACTTTTACTGGTCGAAGGGAATTGGGCTGAACTGAAATACTGCTACATGATACATTTTATTTTTATCTCGATGTTCCACTAGGATCAGATCATTATATATTTTTTTTGTTTTGCTATTATTTATTTTTGTCATCTATCCCCGCTGACGAATAAGGTAAAATCAAGTCCTTTTTGTTCAATAGACGCAATGACTAAATACCTTGGTGACTACTGAAGAAAAACCCTTCTATTTGTGGATTATATATATCATGTATGACGGTATCATCATTTATTCACACATACAAAGTTACATGTTACTACAACGTACGCAATTATTTAGAAGAACCGAAACATCTTAATACCGTAACAGTAACTGTAATCCAAAACTCTTTTAATCTCCGTATATTATATGCAAAACAATTTGTATGATTTTTAATAAAATGTAAGATAAATATAAAATGAGTACATAACAAAAGATATAGAAAAAATATTGTGTAATTGAAGTAATATTTAACTCCAGCACTCATCTCATTTTCGTGTGTAAAATTTATATTTAAGGATTTTTACATACAGTCACCTTTTTCCCATAACCGAGGTAGGCAGAGACCACTTACGTAGGCCACTTTTCGCCTTTGCGGGAAACGAGACGCGAATGGTGGCGAACCACGCCGCCGTCATTTTGGTACGTATCAAAAAATTCTTACTCCCCATTGCATTTCCACGAGAGGTATCGTGACAGCATTGCATATTACGGTGTTACTCTGCACGAATAAAGGTTATCCGTACAATACCTTAGTCCGTACAGTATATAAGAAAGAGGTAGGTGCTATTCTACTCTGAAGGACACGAATCGGCCGATTAATAATTTCGGGCAATAAAAAGTAGACTGACAGTTAAGGACTAAAAAAAACCACAAAAACATATTTTAAACATAATGGCCAGACTAATTAATTAATTAATTCATTAAAATATATGAATTTAGAAATACAACATGCTCCAAATTCACCGGCATTGCGGGCTTTTATTTATGTGTGAAATGAAGTAAAATTCAAGACCACAACAGCGATATGCTGATCATTATTATACACCGTCTATAATATAAATAGGCTATTTAAATTTAAACGTATTAAGTTAAAAAGTTTATAAAGGTAAAAGTAAGTAATTATTAAGTAAAAAATGTAAATGTAGTTACAAAACTTGGCGGCTGTAATATCGTATCGAGCGTAGTACGTGGATCCGATATAAAAAAAGAGTCTAATTTTTTGCAGTATGACGTCACCAGCTAATGTTAATAAGACCTGATTAGTCAATTGCTGTCATCCGTGAGCGTATGCCACGTCTATTCTATGTACGGTACGTTGTATACCTTCGCACAATAGCGGTCTATCCACCGAACACAACTATAGCACTGACAACGAATTCGCTATTGACTTCATGTTTAATTTGCACTAAATTGACCACATGACAAGAAGATTATGTGAAGCACATTCTGAATTCATAGAAGTTTTTGTTCATTATTGTTGATGTAGCTGCGCCAAGGGGCAGCGTTTAGGGGCTCATTGTGGGGAGGATTTTTTGTCACGCTTTGCGGACGAGCTGGCAACCGCAGTTTATTTATTTAGATGTTTCAGGAAAATGCTGTGGCTCGTCTTCTGGTTTTTATTTTCCCCCAGTCGATTTTTACGTAACTCAAGCGATACGATGGGGTGGTAGATTCTCTTAAGCCGCCACAACACGGCGAAACACGGGCACAGAACTCTTGAGTAGGAATAATTTATTTATAGCAATAGCTGCCAGTTTTGTTTAAATAAGCCCATATCTATTTTAGAGCTAATCAATTGAAGAGCGTGCAGATTGTCAACAACAGGCTGTTGATAGCAGCCAAACACTTGCACAATGTCACCCAATGGACATTGAAACGCTCTTTCATCCGCTGAAATGTGATGATATCCGTCTAAACGATTTTAGATAACAACGACAACGTCCGTAGGTGTACGAGCGAACAGAGACATTAATTCATAACTAACGTACCCGCGCCAGATATAACGCTCAAAAGATAAGACCGGACATAGCCCAGGATGTACTGTCACAACACTACCAGACCCGAAAACCAACAATTTTTGTTTTCGTGCATATGTCAGATGTCAGATACTCAGGCCACAGGGACATGCGGCGTCTTGACCAATACACCTACTGAAATTAATTGTAAGAATTTCAAATTCAATATAGATTATTTACATAATACTTATTGAAAGTCATTTCTTTTTCTTATTCTATTCTATGTATACTTTAATCGCTGAGGGACATCGGCCAGCTTGACCGACTGGCTTCCCTCGAGGCTGCTCCGTCCGTGGTAATCAGAGCCGTGAGCTACAATTTTAAGTGCTGATTTACCACGTGCTCAACGGTGAAGGAAACCTGGAATAAAAATATTTCGAGGACATGAGAGGAGGCCTGTGCTCAGTAGTGGGACATTTATAGGCTGAAACTTTACTTTTTTTACAGAGGGACAGAGAGTTACTTTCGCATTTATAATTTTTGTATGGATTATAGTGTAAAAAAAGGTAAAGTACCAGCCTATAAATGTCCCTGGAGCACAAGTCTCCTCTCATTTCTGGATGAAAGGGTTTTGGAGCTAGGAAGAATCCGCCACGCTGCTCCAATGTGGGTTGGCGGACTTCACGTGTCTTCGAAATATTTTTAATTTCTCAGACATGCAGGTTTCCTCACGATGTTTTCCTTCACCGCCGAGCACGTGGTAAGTCAGCACTTAAAATTGCAATTAGCAATTTTATTGGTGCCGGCACCGGGAATCGAGTCCCTCTGTGTCTGTTTTTTATCTTTTCACAGCTCATTCATTGAACCGATCTTGACGAAATTCGGCACAGAGATGGCTTGCGCCCTGAGACGGACAAATACTGGGAAATCAAATAGTTCTCACGGGAAATTTAAAAAACCTATATACACGCGAATGAAGATGCGAGCATAAGCTAGTTTGCTATAACGTTAACGTAAAAATATATGGACATAGCGGCGGTCAGAATATATATTTTTGTGCTGGCAGTAGTGACTAGTGATTGTTATTTAAAAAATATTTGAAAAGCTCATAATTAAATTGTTTTAAAAAGATTGATAGATTTATCTCTGATTTATGTTTCTAGTTATGATACTTACGATATCTTTGTTTTTTTTTATTTCGAATCGTAAAACTGGCTATTATTTAATAGTGCAATTAGGCAGTTATTATTGCAATCACGTAAATTTCTGTAACAGTTCAGAAATGTACAGTTAGAACAAATTTTTACTTTGAATACAATTTTTGGAATAAATTGTGACCAAGAAAATCATAGACATATACATTTTATTTATATGATTTTCTATGATTACAAAAGGTACCTACTGTATTTATTTTTGCCTAGTATACTCATACCGCCTGATAAAATTAATAATAATGAGAAATCATATTATGACAATGGCAAATGAACTTGAAATGACAACTATTACGATGTATTTATTATATTCTCCAAGCTCAAATTTGGGTAAGTTGAATTTATTAAAAAAGGATTACTAAGATTTTTTAATCTATTTTTAACTACAAAAGGAAAAATTTTTACGCACCTAATTATGTACCCCGGTTAGATCGAAAAATTTTGGGCAAACAGTTTTGGACATGTTGCTATTCATTTATTTGACAGAGTTCTGTCGTTTTGATATTTAACTGTCATTTTCATGACTGACACCAACGATATTGGCAGAATTATTATAAGAGTTGTCATTAAAGGAAAAAGTAGTAGAAATCGATAAGCGTTTTGAAGAGTTAAGAGACAAAAACAGAAAACATGTTTTATAGATGTATTATTTTCTTAAATAATATTTATTTTGAGAATTATTTTTTTATATAATTATGAGAAGATCTGAAAGTATTAATGAAACCTTTTCCAGTCGCAATTAGTATATCGATAACAAGTTTCAAAACCGTTTCAATACGTCAAATTTGACTGTCCCTTTCGGTATTTCCATATTTGTTATGGACGAAATGTTTGATATTTTAATCAAAATTTATTACATTTTGTATGCTTCGGTGCAAACGAATTATACGCATATGGCCAAGAATATTGTACCAAATCAGGCGTTCTGACGGAGTGTAACGCGTTGACGTGAGCCATAACTGACATAACTAATTTATAGTTGCTTTGGAAGAATCACAAAAGTAAAGTCGTAAACGACGAAGTCGATTTAGTTCCCGATATTTCGTATTATAGCAATCACATGAGGAGCACTCATTTTACGTGCATTGTTGCTAGGAGTAGGCTGACTTGGAGGTTAGACTTCTATGCAGGAATACATCTAGGTTGGCTAATTAATCATTATCATCATCATCACTTCAGCCCATCACTAGTCCACTGCTGAACATAGGCTTCCCTCATAGATTGCCACAAAAGTTTGTAGCTCTCATTTTGGGCGGATTTTACAATAGTTGCCACGCTTGGCAGGCGGATTGGCAAGCGCAGTTTATTTATTCAGATGTTCCAGTAAGATGCGCCGCCCATCGTCTGGATTTATGTTCCCTCTGTCGACTTTTGCGACTCTCACGGGTTGAGATGGATTGGTAGATTCTCTGCCCACCACCACACGGCGTAATAATAATACGAGTATAATTAATATAATTACTAATTACCATAAAATAAAATTACTTAAAAAATATAATATCACAAAAGTAAAGTTTTTTCCCTAAGTAGTAAGCCTAGTACGAGGGCTTTATGTAGGAGGTCTTCTAGGCAAATACCAACAAAGTGTCAGCTGTTTTGGAGCCAATCAGTGGTGTGCACAAGAAGCAGTTGTTTGTAGGACATATGGGCAAGTCGGTCACCTAGATATCTATTGTGTAACTGTGGTAGTTTTCGAGATCGGTTTCATTTGATCCCGATTAAGCAATTAATGATGTTGAAACGGCAAAATAAAACCGATCCCGAAACCTACCCGAGTTACACGATAGACCACCTGATCGTAAGTTTACACTTGCAATTGCAACAGTTGCAGCGTCAACTAGATCTTTTACTTTTTTCTTGGTTAACTTGAGACATCCGTTATTTAGTCTCATATGCCCAGTAATTACACTGGCTACAGGATTCTCCAAAATGGAACAGTGATGCTTGCTGTTTGGCGGCAGTGTAACTGTCACTCTGGTGGTACCAGCCTAGATGGTCTTGGTGGTAGGATTCCTATGCAGGAAACCGTCTAGGTAAGTACCACCCCAGGGCCAGTTATTCTGCCGAAGCAGTAGTATGCAAGCATTACTGTGTTTCGGTTTGAAGGGCACTGTGAGCTAGAGTAATCACTGGGCATAATAAGGGAAGCCCTTCCTCTTAAGTTAATAGCTAGAAAACTTTCCTTCACCTTTGCGATATTTATTTCCTTAGTTTTATATTAATTACTAATTATCTTAATTTAACAAGTCATTAGATGCATGCGTCACAGTTTACCAAATACTTTAACATGTTTCAAATTGTTCTTAATTTTTATTTATTAAAGTATAACAGGCTCGTTATTGATATAATTATCAAATCTAGAAAACGTAGACGTATATACACTGCGAGATCATTTTCTTTGTCATCTCTGAGTTTGTTTTCATCTTTGAAAATCTTCAATTATTGACGGTCGCCATTGCTGTATTTTAAATAAACCTCATTTTAAATTAGAGTCTAATGCATGTTTATTTCAAGGAGAGTTATATATCTGCCGCATATTATACACCCTCATGACGCACCTAAGCAAAAAGTTACGCAATAATAAGCAAAGTGCTAACAAGAGATGTGACAAGGTAACTGCAGCCGTCCGCGCACCCCATTGTTCGTTTAGCCATTGTGTTTGCAAGGCAATCTCATAAAGCAAATTCACTGCATTTACGTAAAACTGGTAATTTATACGCGAATCATTAATAAATTGCTTTTTATCTTTATACCTACACATTGTCAAAATTGCTTCGCACATTAATTTAATTGCAATTTTTTTTAATTATTATCTCTATATATTTTATATTATAGTTTTAAAAACGGTTATTAGATAAAAGTATATCTTATCGTATATTATGTATTTACACTAAATAAATGCATTTTTTGAAGTATTGCATAAAATCAAACGCTTCTACAAAGAGCTGTTTCGTTGCTATTTATTTATGGAACTTTTAGCACAACTAAAATACTTAGCTATAAAGAAGACATTCAGGTAATTCAATAAAAGAGAAAATTAAATAATTGTGCATCTTTCATCTCACTAGAGTGCGGTATACGCGCTACATTGAACGATCAAACGGCGAACAGGACTTGGAAGCGATTAAAATATAAATTAAAATACAATATTTTTTGCTGAAAATGCGTTTTTTTTCATTTAATTTAATTTTTAAAGTAAAATAAATGTCATTTTTATACTTCCAAATTCTATTCACAGTTATGCGCACGCATGCACTCAAATGCATCCGCAGCACTCGAGCTGACGAACGCATGGTACCTCAGGGCGCGGCTCCTCGCCGAGCGAGTCGCCTAGTGCCTCAGCCTGGCTCTTCATTATGGAATATATTTTCACGTACGGCGCCTTCAGCAGCTATGCGTAACCGCATAATATATTAATACATACTCCATACGTCATTGTTCCCACAACAAAGCACTTGAATATCTATCTGTATATTCTGTAGAGTCTGTTGTGTTTTAATGTTTACTTTGAATATTAACAAATTATTTTGTTAAATTAAATTGATTAATGAAATATGCTATAAATTATCATCAATCCCACGTGTACAACGATGTAGATTATTTTGTGTGCAAATAAATTATATTCGCTATTTGTCACTATAATAAAAACTTATAAATAAATAATCCGTACATATGTGTAATTATAAGAAAATATGGTATTCCTTAAAAAGCTGATAACAATTAAAGAAACGTTGGTCAATTAAACACATAAATGTGTTGTTATTAATCTAAGCCATGGAATTCATATTTTCATAAGAAATGACGTTATGTCAATTTCGAGTTCATACCTTTACAAAAGTAACTTCCACAAATGAGTAAGTGTGAAACGGTATTAATAAAAATCGTAAATGTTTCATGTGTACTGTAATGTGGAATGTGCGACCGATGCATTGTCGTATGGTGTTATATAAAGCGTAATTTGTTAATCACAAGACGTTTCACAGTAATCAAAATGTATTGTATATGTTTGTTAATGCAATTACAAAGCTTACCTCCCACGATTCCCTGGTAATGTCTGATACATCGCCCGTGCTGCCAGTGCGTTCGCCCTATGACAAAAAATAACCATTAAAATATATGGTTGCGTGGTGAAATTAAAAATATTTAACATAATTTTCACACCACATTACCAAGTCGATTTATCTTGAGTGATGGTGACGAGAAGATAATGATCTTTGTACAAGCGACAGCAGGCGACGTTAACAATGTACTCATGTTGAATTATATACAATTACATAATTTAAGACTGTATTGAGACATTATAATAAACGGTGTGTTTGCGGATATTTTAAAGGTAATATAATAACTAAGTAGGCCTAGTAGTAATTGACTTCTACGCCGCGGGTTCTGGGTTCGAACCAAAGCCGGAGCCAACGTTTGCGCAAAAACTTAAATAGTTGGTTTTCGGGTCTGGTTGTCCCTCGTCACACGGATATCTGCTTAACCCCAATTGAAGAGCTGACATTTTTGCTAGCGGAAGAGATTTCGTTGGATTCGCGACGGCACCTGCTTTGGTGTCCGCTGGTGTTCTAACTGTCGGCCGCTCCTTTTATGGTTTTCAAAAGTCGAATCTTCACTGAATCGTTTAATAGTACGACATAAAGAACCTTCGCGTTATTTCAAGTTTAAAAATCTCAATGGGCGCATAACAGCAGCGGTGCCGCTCAATAACCGCGACTCGGTCTTCCTTTTGCGTCCTCTCCACTTTTTTTAAAAGGAACCAAAACAATTTCTTTTTTATTCTAAGATGGCGCAAAAGTTCCTTATTCGATATCAGTTCAAACATTTCTGTCCAGGATATAAATCGTCGTCGTCGTCGTTTCAGCCTATCACTAGTCCACTGCTGAACGTAGGCCTCCCCCATAGAAAACCACAAAAGTTTGTAGCCCTCATATTGGAGGGATTTTGCCATAGTTGCCACGCTCGGCAGGCGGGTTGGCAACCCCAGTTTATTTATTCAGATGCTCCAGGAAGATGCTGCTGCCCATCTCCTGGTTTTAATTTCCCTCTGTCGACTTTTACGACACCCACGGGATGACATGGGGTGGTAGATTCTCTTAGGATTATTTGAATTTAAATTAAATAAGGAAGTGACAGAACTTATGACCAGACTAGTTATAATAAAGCTGTAGAGTTTGTAAGTTTGAACGCGCTAATCTCAGGAAATACTTCTAAAATTTTTTTTTTTGGATTCGACAGCCCCTTTACAGGCCTTAAAGAGCCGCACACTAAGAACCGTATATTACTGAGAAGAGCAGCACGACGCAGTTGTGCAATCGGCTTATTTTACGCGAATATTACTGAGAAGAGCAGCACGACGCAGTTGTGCAATCGGCTTATTTTATGCGAATATTACTGAGAAGAGCAGCACGACGCAGTTGTGCAATCGGCTTATTTTACGCGAATATTACTGAGAAGAGCAGCACGACGCAGTTGTGCAATCGGCTTATTTTATGCGAATATTACTGAGAAGAGCAGCACGACGCAGTTGTGCAATCGGCTTATTTTATGCGAATATTACTGAGAAGAGCAGCACGACGCAGTTGTGCAATCGGCTTATTTTATGCGAATATTACTGAGAAGAGCAGCACGACGCAGTTGTGCAATCGGCTTATTTTATGCGAATATTACTGAGAAGAGCAGCACGACGCAGTTGTGCAATCGGCTTATTTTATGCGAATATTACTGAGAAGAGCAGCACGACGCAGTTGTGTAATCGGCTTATTTTATGCGAATATTACTGAGAAGAGCAGCACGACGCAGTTGTGCAATCGGCTTATTTTATGCGAATATTACTGAGAAGAGCAGCACGACGCAGTTGTGCAATCGGCTTATTTTATGCGAATATTACTGAGAAGAGCAGCACGACGCAGTTGTGCAATCGGCTTATTTTATGCGAATATTACTGAGAAGAGCAGCACGACGCAGTTGTGCAATCGGCTTATTTTACGCGAATAAAACCGCGGGACACAGCTAGTAATAGATATATTGCGCCGTTGATAGCTTCCGACAGTATTAGGAAGTTGTCGTCCATGGTCGAAGAGCGACCAGTGGTGGAGCCATCTACTACTGACGGAAGCTCTAATGTATGTCTAATAGATCGGCTGAACGGGTACGTGCGCACTTAAGGAAAATACTGGTGGTAGGATTCATATGCAGGTATCCGTCTAGATAAGTGTTGCCGCAGGGCCAGTTATTCTGCCGTGAAGCAATCGTGTGCAAACATTACTGTGATTCAGTCCGTAGGGCGTTGAGAGCTAGTGTACCCAAGCTAGTGTACCAAGATCTAGTGTACACCCAGACCACTTTGGGGTCATCGCGCATATTATAGTAGTAGTAGATAGTTTGATACGTGTGCAATTTATTTACTATCTCTAATGCATATGTTTTATGTTTGATGAATTTCATAATAACTTTAATATTGAACTTTAATTTTAGCATGAGACTATCGCCGAGCTAGAAAGTGCAGGCGGCGTGCACAACGTGTTTTAGTTTTGATGGCGCGTGTTCTTCGCGCTTTTAATTAAACCGTGTCAAATCACGACGGAATATAGACACACGTCATTTCCATACCGATATCAACTTCTATGGAATCGTAGTATAATCATTTTATTAAAAAATTAAATGTTTTTATATAATTTTTGTAATAATACTACATTATGAAAGAATCATCATTTCAGCCTATTAGTAGTCCACTGCTGAACATAGGCCTCCCCCATAGATTGCAACAAAAGTTTGTAGCTATCACTTTTGGGGGATTTTGCCATAGCTGCCACACTTGGCAGGCGGGTTCGTATTCGCAGTGTATTTATTCAGATGTCCCTGGAAGATGCTGCTGCCCATCTCCTGGTTTTTGTTTTCCCTTTGTAGACTTTTACGACACCCACGGGATGAGATGGGGTGGTAGATTGTATTAAACCACACGATAAGAACGGAAGGAATATGGAAACATAAATTTTAAGTGTTTTTCGTAAACATGATACGACATTCTTCAAAGGTATTCAGTAATCTAAACATATATTTATAGTAGACATACTATGAGATTGGTAGAGATATCGCGATGAATCAGTGGTCAATAAGCGCTTATATAACTAGTCTGGCCATAAATACTGTTACATAAAAACTTTTCTTTTTTTCAATTTTTTAAATATTTTGAATTTGGAACACGTATATTTTTTTAAAAACTTCTTTCGATTTTGCGCCATTTCACATATTTTTTCGTGTTCATTATCAAATTACAATATGGAATGGAATCGACAATCGGCAATTACGGCAAATCCTTCAAACATGGAAGGCAGACCAACTGATGAGAATCAGTTATCACATACAGAATGAACGTGGTGCAGCTCGACACGGCTTCATCACCCTCCCAAAACAGAGACGAGGCATGTCCTTGAGTGTTGTTTTTCAGCATTATGGAAAATAATACAAGCGGCTTTAATCTATCTAATGTATACTAACGTACCTTGATGCCCGGTTTAGTGTCTTCGTCGTCCCATTCGGTGTCGCTGTCGATCAGCTCGTAGCCCTGAGCGGTTACGTCACCCATCGGCCCGTATCGGTTTGGCACCCAGTGAGTCAGGAATTTATACAGATCGTCCACCCTGGTGTTGCGAAAAGGTTTAAAATAAATTATACTGATAGTAACAAAAAAGAATTTTTTATGTCGCCTTCGACAGATGGCGGTGTGAGCATTTCGAATATACCAGACCTAAAATACTGGTCTCAGTGAGATGCAGTATAGCGTCTAGGATGCCAGTGGTTATGTGATCACAATTCCGTCTGTCAAACGTAGTGTTGACGTTATGAGAAGTCAATGTTGCAGCAGCGGGGTGCTAAAAGGCTTTTTTTATTGGATAAAGTGACCAGACAAGCAAAACGTTTACCTGATGGTAAGTGCAACGGCTGCCCATAACAAATGCCGTGTCACCCAGAACATCTCTGTGTGACACCACACTGCGTCCGTCACCATGACACAACAGTTCTTACGCCTTATATGCCCAGTGATTACACTAGCTCTCAGTGTCGTTTAGACCGAAACACAGTAACGTTTGCACACTACTACTTCAAGGTAGAATAACTGGCCCTGGGATTGCATCTGCAGGTAATGTATACATCTACGAGTATAATCGACTCAAGAGTGAAACACGCAACTTTTCGTTCAAAAAAATTGATTCATGCAACATTTATGTTTGACACAGATAAAGCTGTCGAACAGACAAAATGAGCACGCTTTCACTAAGTTCGTTCTATTCCATTTTAAACTTATTTCTTGAGCTTCAAACGTAAACTAATTAAGGCGTGAAATTGATCGAAGTTCAATTAAATTCAAATAAAATTTGATATAAAAATTAGAAAACGTCACTGCAATTTTTTACGGTCAAATAATTAAATTCCACTAAAGGGCAGACGGAAAAATAGTGAAGAAGTATTTTTATAATTTTAATCGATGGATGGAAATGTATAAAGCAATTATATTAGTAATTATTAAGGATATAGTAATTAAATGTATAGCAATGTAGGCTTGTACGACTGATTTTTGTCGTTACATACACATGACTTCACGAAAAAATGAGCACTAGCTCTCAGTGCCCTTCAGAATGAAACGCAGTAATGTTTGCACACTACTGCCTAACGGCAGAATAACTGGATCTTGGGTGGCACCTACCTAGACGAATTCCTCAATAAGAATCCTACCACCAGTATCCTATAACAAATTGCAAAGAACTTAAGTATGATCTACTGTCAGTCGTGAGCGTACTACGTGTATGAACGTATATTCACGAGTTCGTGTAGCTGTTAGGTGTCCGGCAGAGTAGAATAGCACCTATTTCTTTCATGCCGAGGACGAGTCGAGTCTTAAGAGGCGACTAAGGTAGTGTACGGTACCTTATTCTCGTATATACTGCTCGTGGAAACGCAAGGGGGAGGTAGAATTTCTTTTCACTCGTAACTAAATGAAGGCGTGGTTCGATATCCGTCACGTCTCGTTTCTGCCTACCCCTTATATGGAAAAAAGGCGTGACTGTATGTATGTATGCACGCGTACGCACCTGTTCCGGGGCACACCGAACCAGTACTCGGGCTTCATGCGCTTGCGTCCGTAGGACATGAGCTGCGTGGAGCGCGGCAGCGGGCGGCCGGCCGGCTTGCCCATGCGCAGGCGCAGGTACAGCGGTGGGTCGTCGCTCGGCCGCGCCGGACGCGGGATCAACTCTGCAACAACACCACGACGTGAAATATTTCTATAATTTGCAGACGTGGGCGTCATGAGAGCTTAGTTATAAGTCAGGATTCGTAGCACGTGACTCAACACTGACATTTCTGCCGTTATATAAAAAAAGAAAAAACACGAGTGCAGTTCAAAACGCGGTAGAAGTGAAACCTTCTGAAAACTAAACGTCGCGCGAATGAAATGAATGCAGAATAATGATTTCTTATATTTACGCGAAAACTACACATTTAAATGAAACTAAGTTTACGGATTTTATCGCGTTTAATTTTTTTTACTATTTATAACCCTACGTTTCGAGTGCTTTACAGCACCCAAGGTCACGGGAGGACTGAGGTGTCCATCAGGACATATCAGTAGTAGGATCATTTTAGGTTTTATGTATTACAATATTGTTACCAAGTTAAAAAAATCATTTTCATTTTATTATACGAGAGATATATTACATTACATACTCCAAGTTTTCAATTCAATTGAATGATCAAATTTCAATGGTAACTAAAGTGTGAAAGAAATTCTTTGCTTTGGATTTGATCAATATATCTTTTAAATACACCGTCAATTACTGTTGATCTCGCTGTCGAGCTAATAACAGCAAAATCTACCAAGGAATCGAAGATTTGGATGACACCGAAAATTTGGACGAATTCGAAAATATAAATATAATAGGACATACTGTATACTGTTCTATCTCATTCTTTCGCAGGCTTAATTCTATAGAGGCATAAGTTTTTCTCTTTTTAGTGTCGCTTTTTCGTTTCATCGAGTTTCAAATCACAACGATACTATAGAAGTTTTCACTTCAAAACGTAACATTCTTATTTATCAAAAAAATAAATAGTATATACCTTAAAATATATTCTATTTGTAATCAGAGATTTAATTTCATAAATATATTATGTTACACTTTCATAATTTCGTTATTTACTGTAATAGTAGCTTTGTCTTAATACATGTTAAGACAACTGAACATTACAATAGTTCTGAAACTGGCAAGGTTCTTTATAGTTTGTCATATTACAATTTTTCAAAATTAACTTTTTCTGAACCTCATTTACGCTTCTGTATTAATTGCGAAGATATAAAATTCTGCTTAGATTCGTTAGAGTTCTACAAATCTGATGTTTGAAATTAGTAAACTCCTCCGACAATTACTTGTAATATAAGCGACTCTTTACAACTAAGAAAACTCACTATCAAATGAAGCGAAGAGATCGGGCATATCGTCCACAGACACCATGCTGCGGTAATCAAGCCTCGGCTGAGTCGAACCACTCGATGACGTGGATTTGGTATGAGAACGGCCGAAGCCCCCCAAAGAGCTGCGCCTGCATTAAAATTACAATTTTATACACTTACATTGACAATTAGCACGTGAGACAGAAAGTTTAAAACTGGCATGAAAGTAGCATTTATTTAAAGAATATATATAACATAGCTAGTAAACAGATTAAGAATCCAATATGGCTGTACCTGCGAAAAAAAAACAAAGAAATTACAAAAATATTCTGTGTTATAAAAAAGATCACGCTGTGGCTAAACAGTAACATGCTCAACGCCGCACGGGTTACATCAACAAAAGAGTGCCATTAAGATGTTCATGGTAAGTGACTGATTATGACTGTATAAGGAAAAAATTAAGTCCAATATTTCTGATGTGATGTGATAAAAACCGTGGTGGTAAATATATGAGCTAGCGCAACGCTATAGCGATAGAATTTAGAAAGTCGTTTGTAACATGCAGACGATTGGAAACCAGTCGGCTGTAAAAACAAATTTTACTGTAGCGGTATCAATATCAGTAAATTAGAAAATAACTATCTAAGAAAAATTTGTTACTAAATATTCGGATAATTAAAAAAAGTTAAGAAATAAATGTACCATTAGTCGACATCTTTACTACTATTTAATTTCTTTGTGGTCATTATATTACAGTTGCGGTAAAATAAAATGTTCACTCCAGTAAAATCGTCTACTATAATAGATTATTAAAAATGTCGTGAAATGCTCGAAACTACTGTTTTCGAATTTTCAACGCAAATATAAATTTATATTTATACATTTTAGGCCAGGATTAATAAAAATATAGTGAGAGTTTAAAACCAAACTTAGCTTTGCGGTAAAAATTGTATCACGAAAGGCGTGTCGTATAGCGGTGCACTAGCGATGATGACGATACAAACCTGAAGAGTATTCTAAATTTCTCACCTAACACAATAAAACATGCAGTCAGTCTGTCACAATTCATTTGCAAAGATAAGCAACAATTGAATTCTGGATGAATATCAAAAATTCAACAGTTTCAGAAACAGTCGAAATAACAGACACAAACAGTGGAGAAACCTAAATACAAAAACAGTGGTTACGGAACAGGCAGTACATTGGACCACAACACACTAATTTACATAAATCGGTTAAGTGAAAGAAATTAATTTGACGTGACAACGTTTTACTTCGTCTTTATGTACCAAATAATTGCGTTACATAAATAAGCTTGTCTATTTCTGGCAATCAGAGTTATTTTAAGTTTCAGATAAATGCCACGAATAAGCATTTACTGGTAGAAATATAGTTATTGCTAACCGCAAAAACATTGGCATGTCCAAAATGCGCTCAGCTGTGTATCAGTGTGTATGAGACACCGCCTATCGAATTTGTTTAATTGAATTTTGATCACTTAACCAATTTTATTTCTAAATATGAAATTATAACGAATCTTACTCAATACTGTTACATTTAGTATCTAATTTAACTAGAATATACAAACACGCTGAAGTTATAAGTTGTTTATGAAATCGCCTTTATTTAAGAAACTTTGCGCTAATAATATAATAAAGTTTTCCACCGTTTCCACCGTCATAATTTTTTTGTTATATCACAACCAAGGAAATTAACTACTAATTAAACATTTTTATTTTGTATCAATAAACCAGTAAAAATATTGTTTCAATGTGTCCCTAATGAAAATAAAACTTGTTATTTCAAATACTTCAAATTCAGCGTGTCGTGTATAACAAATATTAATAGTTGGGGTCCAATCTCGGGGCCTTAAGGCAACACAATGCGGATTTCGCACATCGATTTGGCATTGGCAGCGGAACGTGGGCACACGTACCCCGATGCGGAGAACACGTCCTGCGGCGCCTCCTCCGATGGAGTTTTACTCAGGAACAAACCAGTACCAAACTCCACTAGGTTCATAGGCGAGCTATGGTAATGCGTCATTTAACGCAGTGGGGGTTACGATCATTTCAGTAGATTCCAGTTAGCATCCACGGTAGCAAAGAAAAAATTTAGGATTTTTTTAATAATTTTGCAGTATTTTCAGGGTGTGATTTTGAATACAATACGAATGAGAATGTGAAGATAAATAAACTCAATTGTAGAAAACACACTTAAATTGAGGGTAAATAAAAAAGTCATGCTACGGTGAATACTTGGTTGGGCTGTCCATGCAAGTAGGACTCGACGTTGCCATGTCAACATTCAATCATTAAAATGTAACATACACATGTACTTATGTTGTAACGCAATGAAAAAAACTGTGTAAAAGTTGAAGATAAATAATATTACTAAATTTAATATTACAGGTATTGTAAATGTAAGATTTGAGTATATGCAACAATATAGACGTGTAAAATATAATGAGATGTTCATAAATGAAGAAAATGTGGCAATCGGAGTATATTTAGAAATATTGGATGAGTTGAAATAGTTCCATAAGGAACATTACAAACATTTTCTTAACTAATTATATTATCGAAATTGAATAATTTTTAACGTCCTTTAGCAAGTAAATATTAATTACTTATGTTTATATAAACATATTACATAATGGAAGGCACAATGTCTATTGCTTGTTGTGAGCAAGTTCGATTAGATGCAGACTGATCGTAAAGTTGTTTACATGAATATGTTGATTTGAACAGAACAAACTTTAACCGACGAGATCAAGGACTAATAATGACCGTGTCAATGAGATGAAAAAGATAACTCGCTATAGAAACACGCTGTTCTCTTAATTAGAGTAACAAGGTTATTCAGATATTTTTTTTATAAATAACTGTTTCTTGTCATTAAAGTAACTGATATTTTATGAGATCCTTCTTGAAATGTTGTGACACGTCTTTTTATCTTGTGTAACACAATACTAATTCCACAAATATTTAATTAATTAGATAAATTAAAACTTTATTATTATTAAAATCTGTTACATTATTTAATTCTATTTTAAGCATGTTATTGTTTACCAAATTACTATCTTATACATGTCTGTTGACCAGATGTGGCATTGTGTGTAGAATATTATGTATCATAATATATTAATAACGTCCAGTCTTTAAAATAATTACATGAATAAAATTAGTGTTTTTAAACAAAATTCAGTTAATATTACATTTCTGTAAATATAGGTCAATAAAAATCTTATATGTATAAAGAAAGGGAAAATAAATGGCATTGTACCTGTTAAATACTTTAGAGAAGACGCTAGTGTTGTGGCTATCGGCTGAGGTCGGGAGTGAATCGCTTTGAGAGCCTTGCGTAGCTCCTGTTGGGCCCTCACCTGTTAGCCCTTCCACCCATGAGAGGGGGTAGGAAAGCCTCTTCAACATCTTCGCCAAAAAATAATAATCATTAACGTCAAGTGTTTGATTTGATTAAATTAATCGTAGTGACAAATTGTAAGCACAAGAAATTTCGTCGCTATCCTTAAAACGAGATAATCAAGGATGAGAGATGCGATTGCTCAAATGTGGTAGGATTCCTATGCAGGAATCCGTCTAGGTAGGTACCACCCCAGTGCCAGTTATTCTGCCGTGAAGCAGTAGTGTGCAAGCATTACTGTGTTTCGGTTTGAAGGGCACTGAGAGCTAGCGTAATCACTGGGTATATGAGACTTAAGAACTGATGTCTCAGGGTGACGGGCGAAGTGTGGTGTCACACAGTAATTTTCTGGGTGACACAGCATTTGTTATGGGCAGACGTTACACTTACCATCAGGTGAACGTTTGGCTCGTCCCGCACTTTTATGAAAAAAAAAATGTGAAATTTTTATTTTGCAGATTCTTATCGGTTATTACTTATTTTTAGATTGGAATACAACGCGTGTTGTGTAAAGTTTATTTTTAAAAAAAATATTACTTGTCATTTACCGAAGAGGTGATAGATGTTTTCCTTCACGTTATTAATTAGGTCAAAAATATAATTGAAGAAAGAAAAATACAACTTAAGCAAGTAGTTATTTAGCTTCACCTTATTTTTCTTATCCGGTTTTCCAATATCCTCCTTTTGGTTATTGCCGTCAAGTGAAAAAGAGACAGCGGCGGGTTTACGTGGCATCCTCTCGTTTTCTCCAAGAGGCGGAGCAGAAAGCGGTGGTTCGGCACGAGGTAAGCAAACAGGAGGAACCCAATCCGCCGAGAGAACTATGTCCGCATCGCTGTACACCTATTTATTGAAATGTTATTAAGATATTAAAACTATAATCAATTTAAGACACGTCCGGCCACGCAGATTGACAGTTGATCCCCTGAAGTAAATTTTTACTTTATTTTTTTATTCAATTTAACGATTTTAAGTAAGTTGTCGAGAAATGGATCAATAATCAATCTTCCTGATGTACCAACACGTGATTCGTTAAAGTAGGCGGACTGCAAAAAGTGGAAGAAGAATTCCGAAACTATGTATAAAAATGGTCAACACATGAAAAATAACATAGATAAAAAAGAAACTTACAGCAGTCCATAAAATCATACGATATATATAGTTTAAGTTTTGATAACTGTGTCCAATAAGTAATAGTTATTACCATTACTGATAAAGAGTTATTTGAAGCTACTTAACGATGCTTGTAGAATAAATACGACGTAACAAGATTCAAGGATTTTCCAGTGATCCAATTATTTCACTGTCGCCTTTATATATATTGTTTATAATGATATTTAAAAAGAGTACCTATATAAGATATTAAAATAATAATTGAGTGTTTTCGTTGTACAGGACGTACAACAAAAGTTCCAAAGAACAATATTTTGATCTGTTTTTTCGTTACAAGTCGAGAGTAAGAATCCCGCACGTACAACGTTTTTGTATGACCTACAGAAGTTGATCCTGGTAGTTTAGTCACGTAAATTGTACCATAAGTGGAAGGTAACGTCATAAAAATATAATAATGGAAAACAAAATGTTTCTTAATACAAAAAAAAAGGTAACAATATTGTTTACACAATTATAATATAGATATCTTATTAAAAAAGAAAAGAAATTATAAAAAGATGTGAAAGAGAAGTAATGTCATACAATATTCTCACATAATACTTAACAAATTTAAGATATATTGTAGAAAAGATAGTCATAGCAGGTAATTTTGTAGAGCCAACCAAAATTATGACAAAAACGTACACAGAATGTTTCAGAAAGCGTAAACACCACCAAAAAACCAATATCTTGCCTTTAACTTTAGTACCAGATTCAACAACTCACTAAAAAGAAAGTAACAACTATAAAGCTTCCAACATTGCTTCATATAACTTTAAGCTTTCACTGACACTGGAAGAATGAAAAAGTTACAGATACGAGACCTCTCCCTTTGTCACCATTTCACCTCTTCATGGAAAGTGTATGAGCTCACCTCGACATCGTGATGGTCGAGATAGAAATGCACGAGAAATTTCTTTTCGTAACTCGCGTCGCAGAAAGTTTCAGGCTCCGCGGTTTCTATTATTGTGTCTATTTCGTGATAGTAATCTTCGTGGTCTGACAGTGACGAAACTGAATGTGAACCCTAAAATTACGATTATTACATAGTTTTTTTATCAGGTACATACATACAATCACGCCTTTTTCCCATATATAGGCAGCCTCTCACGTAGCCCACTTTTCACCCTCGCGGGTAACGAAACGTGACCGGTGGCGCCACACGTCGTCGTCACGTCGGAAAATTATTAATCCCCATTGCATTCTTACGAGCAGAATAGTGACAGCATTGCATATTACGGTTTCATTTTGCCCGAATAAAGGCTGTACGTACAATACCTAATTGGACAGTTCTGCTTACATGTTTTCATAACAACAAAAAAATTGTTTTGTTCAGTTTCACATTCGCACTTCTCATTTTCTTCATTAAATTGCACCCGTGCGAAACCGGGCCGGGTCGCTAGTATCCAATAAAATACAATTGTGTGTCAATGAAATAGAATGTCGATGACAAAAACAAATGTCCTTCTAACTGAAGTTTGAAGAAAACTTCGTTGCACTGAAATTGTCAAATGTTGACGTAACGACAACAATGTTTCTAATGTTGTACTTGTAAGAGTATTTTGACGTTTCATTGAACGTCCTCCTCTATACTCACAGAGGAGGTGACTCTATGTACAGGCCTCTGTGTAAGAGTTTTGAAGCTTTGGGCTGAAGATTGGCAGAAGATTAAAAAAAAATCTTACTCTTCTGATTTCTTGAATTTTACTATTCCTTGAATTTGAGAAAGCTCAGCACTTTCTAGATAAAATAACAGATTAAAGTAGCATCATTTTTCTTCGTTGTGACGTTTCACATTCACGGAAAAGAGCGGGATGGAGGGAGATACAGGTCGCGGGCCGCGTCTTTATAATCTTTCGCAACAGTAACTCATATGATAATGGCCATTTAACTTTTTTATTGGACTAGCGTGACGAAACGGGCAAAACGTTCACCTGGTGGTAAGTGCAACATCTGCCATAATAAATGCAGTGCATTTGTTATGGCAAACATTCACCCAGAAAATTTCTGCGTAACACCATTCTGGGCCTGTCACCCTGAAGCATCAGTTCTTAAGTCTCATATGCAAAGTGATTGAACTAGCTTTCAATGCCCTTGAGACCGAAACGCAGTAATGTTGGTGCAGTACCTACCTTCTTGGCGTTCACGGGTGTGACGTGCAGCAGCGGGTCGCGGATGTCGATGCCGGAGTCGTGGTAGGACAGCTTGACGAGGTGGCGGGCGGCGTCCCGGGGGACTTCCTCCTCTGCCCCCTCTCCCCTGTCTCCCCCCTCGCTCCTGTCTCCCACCTCCGCCTCTCCCACGTCGCCCGTCGCGCTCTCCGCGCGCTCGCTGGACCCTACGCACACCTCCAAGCTCTCGTCTTTGCCTTGGTCCGCGTTGGAGGAAACCTTCGGATAAAGGAAACGGCCCCTTTTTATGTACTGTTAGCACTTTAATTTTTTTTTAAATAATACTATCAATGCTTTCAACATTACTAATATTCCTGTTTAACACACAAACTAAGCTAAAAAGCTTGTGCTAGAAGATGGTCCACGATAATAGTCGAACGGCGGTTAGGCTAATGCCCCTTCATTATATAATTGTACGCACGTTTAGATTGTATTCGATTGTACTTTCAAATAAGATGTCCATTTTTAAAACGCTGCCTAGTTCTATGCACCGATCCACACGAGCCTGTTTGCCCGTTTTTATGAGAAAATAAATAGATTGGCACGGTCGGGGAAAGGCAATGCTCTCACAGAGTATCGGACTAAATTAAATTTGAAATTAGGAAAGGGCTAATTTTTAATTTTGACGAGCCGGCACGTTCGCCTTAAATTGAGTTCGATGCCCGAAATCGGCACCTCTTAAATTTGTGGTGAAGGAAAACATTGTGAGAATTGTTTTTACTACTCAATTAAAACATAGTTTATATTGTAAGTCGATAAGTAAGTATAACTTTGTTTTAACTAACTTCGCTTCCTTGATCAATTGACATTCGGTCTTTACTCGGAATAGCCCAGTGATGATCCAGCAATGATTTTCGTCTCTCTTCTGTTGTTTGTTGCTGTGAAGAAATTATTATAATTAAATTTAATTATTTTAAACATATGCAAACATTAATAAAACAAATAGTAATTGAAAATCTTTTCAAAACTATTTAACAGATTTCAAATTGGCAGCGGGAATCACAAATACACATTCACTTTTGCACTCACATATGCAAGCACAAGCATCGTGCACTTAAAAGCATGTACGCACCGCTTCACGCACACACGACCACACGTTCGCATCACCACAAATACAACAACTTGTATGTCGGTTGAACAGTACCTGCAGAGCTGTGGGAGTGACGAGCTCCCTCTCGAAGGCCTTAGGGAAGGCGGCGCCGCCGCGGTCCTCCGTGTCGCCGGAGCCGGGCCTGTCCTCTCCCGCCGTGCCCTCCTCGCCCTCGCCGCCCGCCGCTTGCAGCTCGGGGAACGTTTCGTCCTGAACGTATACGGCAGTGATTTTGGTGGGCAATACGAAACTAACGAGTAATTTCAATTAATCGGATTATATCTATTTTAGCCACATTAAGCGCTGTCGTTCAATGTTTTGCGGTACAGGAACGCGTTCGACTCCTTGATTAAGATAAGATTTGTTACTTATTGTTGTGTACTTATTGTTTTGTTACTTATTACTTCGTATAATGACTCCAGGACCCAGTACTTATAAGGAAATTAAGTCGCCACGAAAAAAACGTCAAAATCGTTCATTCAAAAAATAAAGTAATAAAATAAAAACCATACACTCACCTTGACTAGAAGGGAGTCTTTGCCCGGAGAATGTTCCGATTTATTCATGTAGTAAATTTCGGCTTGCTCCGCCCTGCAAATTAAGAACATAAACATCATTAATGATTTAGAAATAAAATAATCTATACTAATATTATAAATGCGAAAGTAAGTCTCTCTGTCCATCTCTCTATTTGTTTCCTTTTCACGGCTTAACCGCTGAACCGATATTAACGAAATTTGGCACTGAGATAGCTTCCATCACGGGGACGGACGTGCGACTTTTTATCCCTGAAAATCAAATAGTTCACACGGGACATTTAAAAACCCTTCATACACGCGAAGTTGCGGACATTGGCTAGTGCTGAATAAGTTTAATATATTCTGATAAGGCTGGCCACTGTGTGGTGGCGGCTTAAGCGAATCTACCACCCCATCTCACCCCGAAGGTGTTCGTAAAAGTCTACAGAGGGAAAATAAAAACCAGGAGATGGGCACCAGCATCTTCCTGGAACATCTGAATAAATAAACTGAGTTTGCCAACCAGCCTGCGAATGTGTGGCAACGAAGGCGAAATCCCCCACCCCAAATGAGAGCTACAATCTTTTGTGGCAACCTATGGGGGAGGCCTATGTTCAGCTGTGGACTAGTGGCTGCGGTTGAGGATAAGGCTGGGCAAACTCGATATTTCATTGTATTATGTTATTATATATACCTATATATACCGATACCGATTGACCGAAAATCAATATAAGCATCAAAGTTAGAAATATACACAGCAGTAACAAAATTCAATAAAAAACAACCCACTTGTTGAGTGAGTTTGCAATTTTTTTTAACTAAATATGCTTGACTCTAACACTAGCAGAAAGATAAAAACTAACTATATAAATATAAAAATATTTTGTATGAAGTATTTAACGAAATAATATTTTTTTTATCACATATCGAGAAGTTGATAAATACATGCATATGTGTGATTTAGATGCCATTATAAAGGTGAAAAAATATTTTATTTCGTATCGTATTCCTCTCTATTCGCATCAAAAGATCAATTATAGTGGTATAACTCCACTCAAGAACAAAAAGGTTTTCCTATTACAGGTACTTAAAATCAAAGTGCAAATGCAACAATACATTTATTCATCGTATGCATGTAAGTAACTATCCTATTCATCGAGTCCAACTAAATAAACTCGCGCTAATCGCACAATAAAAACAACAAACCATTCATCGGTTGACGTTAATAAACACTGGAATGCATATGAATGGCACTTACATAAGCGCATGAATATTTTATGACCGTTCAAATCAATAGCTGAGTGTTTACGTAACGCTAATAAAGGAAAAGAGGTTCAATAGTCTATGCAATTTTGTAGAATAAATATTGGAACATTAGGACAAAACACAGTCAGTGTTTGAAGGTATATATGATACACAGAAGCGGCGGACCAAAGATATACTTAATCTTAAAAAGGATTTAAAACCTTCATAAAATACTAGCTGATGCTCGTGACTTTCTCCGCGTGGATACAGGTAATTTAAATATCCCGTGGGAACTATTTGTTTTTCCGTGACAAAAAGTATCCTATGTCCGTCTCCAGAATGCAAGCTATCTGTACCAAATTTCGACAAAATCGGTTCAGCGGTTGAGCCGTGAATAGGTGACAAACAGACAAAGGGACAGAGAGTGTTACTTTCGCATTTATATTTATTAGAATGGAAGTATGGATGAAATGTTAGGCGATAGTGATGCAGATGCTCAACAATTAAAGATAATTCTTATTTAACCGACTTCAAAAAAAATTTTTATTTCATAAAAGTGACGGAACGAGCAATACGTTCACCTGATGGTAAGTGCAACGTCTGCCCATAACAAATGCTCTGTCACCTAGAACATTTCTGTGTGACACCACTCTGTGCTCGTCACCCTGAGACATCAGTTCTTAAGTCTCATATGCCCAGTGATTACGCTAGCTCACAGTGCCCTTCAAACCGAAACACAGTAATTTTTGCACTTGTACTGCTTCACGGCAGAATATCTGGCCCTGGGGTGGTACCTACCTAGACGGATTCCTGCATAGGAATCCTACCATTTTTTTTAATGTTCACCCATATTTTCGTCAAATATGGAACAATTTATAAAACCTTCTTTTGTTTGAAAGGCGGTGCCGTAAGGGTGATCCTAAATAATTTTTGGACAAGTTCCGATGATGGGATCCATGAGAAAATCATGATATTCTTAATTGGCTTAAGCAAGCTCAAATCTACTGTCGACTCGGATAGATAAAACAAATAGCTTCTCATCAACCTATTTACAAATCGTATGTTTTTTAAAACAAAAATTGTGTCTTATTAAATTGCTAATAGTAAAGTCGATATTCGTATTCGCTGCATCACAATCACAGTACATCAAACCAATGATATAATGATACGTCATATTCCCAGAAGACAAGTAAAGAAATATAATTTCGGTGATGTAATTGCTGTTAGCCTTTTTTGGCTTTTACAGCTTCATCGGATACTCTTCATCGGATACTACTTCATCGGATACTACTTCGGATACTACAAGTAAAGAAAGCGTTCCGAACGCAGCGACAACAAAAAAAAACTCATTCATGATCACGTGCCGTTTATCCTTGTCACTCTCGTTGTTTACGGAGTAAGGGTATCTCTTTCCTTGCGATTGCGTAGTCATGGCGGCTTTAGAAAAGGCCAAGCGTGGCAACTACGGAAAAATCCTCCCAAAATGAGAGCTATGGAGGAAATGATGATGATGATGATGAAACAAGTTAATTATTAATAGTACTGCAAGGTTAAATTAAAATGATTTCTTTGCTATCGGTACGTACTTGTGCGCGTTGTGGTCCGGTCCATGAGTGCGCATGTGCGCGATGTCGTAGAATATGGCGGCATTGACCACGTACTCCATGGGCGCGATCACACCGTACGACTCTGGCCCGTGCTCCATTACCAGAGTGTCCGATACGTTCGGATCGAACATCACCGCGTTAGGTGTCACCAGCAGCACCCCCGATACCACGCCCTAACGAGAACAGAAAATTGAATCAACGATATGGTGCTAGTTACATTGTAGCCATTAGTAAACTTTTAGCGGAGATCAAAATTATGAACACTTTTCAAATTCGATTTTCGATTCAGCCGATAGATGTCCGGCAGTAGAATAGTGCCTACCTCTTTCCTTTGCGTCCTTTCCTTGTACGGACAGCTTTTATTCGTGCAGAATAATACCAGGATATGCAATGCCAATGTCACTTGACTACTCATGGGAATGCAATAGGGAGTAAGAATTTTTTGACTCGTGCCAAAATGGCGGGGACGTGGTTCGCTCGTCACGTCTCGTTACCCGTGGGAGCGAAAAATGGACTACAGAGTGTGGTCTCCGTCTATTCCTTATATGGGAAAAAGACGTGACTGTATGTATGTTAAAATTCGATTTGACTCTCCAGTAAGTCAGAGCCGTGGTACCTCATAGGTTGAGAGTTAGCCCTGAATATCTTAGTACGCAAGTAACCTTGTGAGTTCAATCTCAGGTACTAACACCACTTAACTGCAATTTTAGTGCAGATTTGTGCTCGCAGTGAAGTAAAACGTCTTGAAGAAAATATGTATGAGAATTAACAAATACTTCGACGGCATATGGAGTCCGTCACTCGCAATGCAGCAGCGTGGTGGACTTTTTCCGGCTCCTGAAGGCCTCTCATAAATGAGAGGAGGTCTGTACTCAGCAGCGGAATGTTTTTAGTCTGTGCTTTTACTTACGATTATTGACAAGTATATATAAAAGAAACGTATGAACGTAAAGTCGAACGGAAATATGGTCTTGTAGTGGACTGTAAAAGCGTAGTCGTTTATGTGAATTTAATTACACAAATTGAATAATTCACGACGGCTCTGTAATTTTCAGAATGGTAAAGCATTTATTTCAGTATAAATTTAAGATATGACCAATTCTCTATAATGAAATGACACAAATTAACATCATGTTTTCGAAATGGGTGTTATTAAACGTTCAAGCAATAGAAAACTCTTTTAATAACTCTCGATAACGACGCGATGACTGTTCAAAGTGGAATTTTTATTTATCATTTAAGTTACATGTGGTGGCGCCACATAAGACCATTTTTATTTAAACACATGTTTGGTACAATAAATTCACAAACATGTAATAATACGATCACGAAAACTTATACAATTTAGTGCACGCGACTGTACATATTCAGTTATAGTGCAAAAATTTAATCCACCTGTCCATCGGTAATATGGCGCACGTTGATCTTCAGGAAGCGTTGCGGTGCATTGCTGTTACCCGTGGCAGGCGCCTCGGGCGACACCGGCCGAAGGCTGTCCAGAATCTCTGCAATCATACATCCATACTAATATTATAAATGCGAAAGTAACTCTCACTTTCCCTCCTGTCTGTTTGATAATATTTCACAGTTCAAACCGATAAACTGCTCTTGACGATAGGCACAGAGATAGCTTGCATACCGGCGACGGACATGGAATACTTTTTATTCCGAAAAATGAAATTGTTCCCACGGGATATTTAAAACCTATATCCACGCGGATGAAATTGCAGGCATCAGCTAGTATATATATAACAGAAATACCCATTTTGGTCTATCTATCTATACGAAGAATGATCAAGTCTAAAATACCCGCAACCGACAAGCTTATAAAAAACGCTCATGGAAGTAGAAAAATTGACAGATGTGTGTCACGACCGTAGCAAGTAGAAAGATGGTCTCCCTACGTACCCCAAAGTGAAAAAGGGCGTGCATGTATGTATGTATCTGTACGAAGGGATTTAACTAGAGAACTACTAAAGATTTTGACGTCAATTTTGAAATTGTTTTCGACAATATTACACAGGACGTACATACGTTCTTATTAGTGATGGTGGTACTACTGGTGGTAGGATTTCTATGCAGGAGTCCCTTTACGTAGGTGACACAGCATTTGCTATGTGCAGACGTTGCACTTACCATCAGGGCAAGGTTTCGCTCGTCTCGTCAGTTAATCCAATAAAAAAATCTGTAATATTTATAATATAAGCTTTATTCTCCTAGATTACTTTAATAAACCGTATGTCCACGCGAACGAAGTTGCGGGTACAGAAAATATACAATAACAATACATTGTCACAGAGTATACAATTAAAAGTAAAAAAATGGTGACGCTATATGAAGATTTGGACGCTGAATCCTAGGGATAGGCGGCCGAACCACGAATGGATACAGGTTACATACTAATTTCATGTAAAATACAAGCAAACATCGTGAATCGCTCGTAACACGACTGAGTGATAACGAAGTTTCCTTAACACGTTGCGATAACACGCGGTAATAAAAATGCGAAATTTTACATTGAGTAAACAAAATTCAGTGGCATGCAAATCGTTTACCTGAACGTAAGTGCAACGTCTAATCACAACAAATGCTCTCCCAGAAAATTTCGATGTGACATCGGTTCATAAATCACATATGCCCAGTTATAACACTAGCTATCAGTGCCCTTCAGACCGAAACACAGTAATGTTTACACACTATCTTACCACTAGTAATACTATTATTTTCTTTTTTGCATATTATATAAAAAAACATAACAACCACAGGCAAGTAACATGTCAATATCGACTTTAAAAAAAATAACAACCTTCATCATTTTAGTTTTGAAGCGTGAATGAGTCTTTAATCGAATACTCTATACTACCCTATACTATAAAACTTATAGTGGAGTTATTGACAATTACCTTTTTCCTGCGCCGGCTCGCTGGGTGCTCCTTGTGTGGACTCGGACGTGTTATCACCACTTTCGGAGGGGCCGTCCGAATCCTTATCGCCATCTGAAGGTACAAATAAAACAGTGTCACTTTTTTGCAATAAAAATACATTAGCCGTTAGAGTAATACTAAATACAAATAAATAAATACGCGTGAGGTTCGCAACAAACCGTGGGACCAACGCTTGAGGAATTCAAAACTGAACATTCTTCAACAGCTGATAGTAAGCGTTTATCTCTGACGATAAAGCGTATCCATAGCTGCACAATAGCCGGCAAAATTGTGTCTATTAAGGCGCAATAATAAATGTGGGACAATTTGCCGTCGGACGACAATTTAAAATAGAAACACGGCCCAGTGTGCGACGACGGGTGGCGCGACCGCGTTTACCCGCTGCACGCCTCAACTGTTTTTGTAATTTTTGTTTGCCATGCAAATAGTAGAAAAAAAAATTGTTTCAAGACTACGTCACACGTAAATAACATCAAGGCTGAATGTGGTTGTTTTGTTTCATGCCCGGACAACACGGTATAGCGTGAATCTACTATTATCAAATCAATTAATTGTGCTTTCCATTTGTTATAATCGGATCGGATGACGAATCCGAATGAATAGAATAAATTGCGGAACCATTAAATCATATTCCAACTATAGTCATAAGTTTATCGAAACATTCATATCGTTAAAAGATTTTTAATTTTATCTTGGTTAATGATTACAGTGTAATTTATATTTATGTATTAAAACTAATTTAAAAGAATTTAACTTATTACAAGGCTAGATGTGTATCACAGAATGCCTAAATAAGTATAATGAAGAAGAAAAATATACAAAAACTAGCGTCTATACGCTGTAATTATATAGATAAATAGAAAAAGTAAAATAACGTATTAATTAAGATTTTGTATGCGCATATTTCATTATCTCAGCGTATGTCATATTTGTATTTCGTCTATACGTCAATGATACGAGTAGTTCCACAGCAGAGTACTGGTGCCTCGCATTTTTAAAAGTGTTACAGAGTTAGCACAAAAAAGTTAAAAAATATTTAAAAAATATTTAAAGAAACATCCGATCGACTGTTGATACTGCGTTCAAATTGAAGGTCGAATTTCGCGAGGCAATTGATCAATTGATCGACTGATCCGTCACACAAAAACCACTCGCTTTTACGAAATGTTTATCGGTTTGCAATGAAGGGGAAAGGACTCAGTTAAATAAATTTCAGAAAAATACGACATATTACAACACACTTCGAATATTCAGGTGATGTGCGGAAAAAGATGCTAAGGAATAAAAATTAAACAATGTCACTTTGTATAATACACACAAAAATGTGTATCATACTAATCAAACCGAATCAAAGGCGTTTTGGATAGTAAAATATTATGTACTATGGATAAAATAAAAAAATATGTAGTTTGTATGTAATTTGCTCTAAGGGTCAAGTTTTAAAAAAATCATAAAATTAGATATTTTAAAACATGTATTAAGATGTAATGTGATGTGATGTAGATGGCTGTGTGGTGGCGGCTCGTTAAAAGAATACTACCACTCCATCTCATCCAATGGATCTCGTAAAAGGCGAGTAAGGAATTAAACTGCACTTTGCACCCAACAGCGCATGGTGGCGATGGGCTCACCACCTATCACACCAAGTGCATTATATTGTTTTGGTGAAACGTGGATTGTGGCAGTCATCTGTTTTTGCAGTGTATGCCCAGTCTCTGACTACCCCTTATGGGATACAGTCGTGATCTTATGTATGTATTAAGATGTAACATGTAAACAGGCGCATTTAAAAAAATGGGTTTTTTCATATTCAGCAGTACTAGCCAGAAGTTTTTTCTGTTAGCCTTGTTGTTTTTACAGTTTCATCGGACTGGAACGAGACCCACAAGCATTGCAGGAAGAGTGCAATTACCTGAAGATGTCTTCAGGTAATCGTATGTGTGCTGAATTTTATAGTGCCTGCTTCCTATTGTACGAGTTTTGAATCTTAATATTTGTGCAATGGCTCAAATAAAAGATATTTAGATTTCGGGTGTGTTGTAACTGTTCCTGTGTTTAAAATGTACTCCAATCGTTTTCCGATCATAACGACACAGATCTAAAGTTCAGATATGGAAAGGTGAAAACTAGTAAGTGCTTCCGTGTTTGCGGATTCGATAAGAGACAGATCTAAAGCAGTAATTTTAAATAAATTATTCATCGCATATTAATGTTTACACAGAAGGCACACCGTGTGGTGGCGGCTCAAGAGAATCTACCACCCCATCTCATCGCGTGGGTGTCGAAAAAGTCGGTAGAGGGAAAATTAAAATCCCCCTAAAATTAGAGCTTTAAACTTTTGTGAGATATGTGGGGTGTGGATCTATAGGGGAGGCCTATGTTCAGCAGTGGACTAATGATAATCACGATGATGACAAGCCACTCATAACTCAATATTTCCATTTTTCCCAATCACACTCCTGCTAGATGAAAAGAAATTGGAAGTCGATAGCTAAATAAAGGAGAAATAGATGTAACGTATGGAATCATCCGTTGGTTATAAAAGATACGAAGATCAGAGAACCGCTGTGTCTAGTCAACATCAAAACATTTTTCAGGTAAGATGCTATTTTTCGTATAACTTACAGTATCTTTTATATTCCTACCACCTATGTATTGAGTCGTGGCTTTCCAATACTTTAATGAATATTCACATATTTGATATAGCATTACTTGGAAGAGGCCTAAAAAGGAAATAGATTGTTTCTAGATAAACGTGCAAAGTTTTGTAAGACGGCTGGTCTTGACGTTGGCAAAATGAAGATCCAGAAGCTCTCCGATCACATTCTCAGTATCATGGAGGCCAGGCCAGTAAAATGATGCTACAGTCCTCAACTGCCGCGACAGCATATCGGCAACTGAACAGACAGGTCTCGCAATGTAAGCGGCGAGACCTACGCAACTTCAATACAGCTCGTATTGAAGAAGCGATAGAGCGTAATCAAGGCCAGGGATCTGTCTGCCGGGAAGAGCCAACTGACTAAGTTGAGGACCAGAGATTTTGAGTGAGATCGAAAGATTTTTATGGACAGCTGAGCAAATCGTCGATGGGGCCACATACTAGTGTGAGTTACAAGATCCTAACTCGCCCGGCACTATTCCGATGATATTCCGGACGTCAGTCTGAGCAATATTAGTTTGGCTCTCAAACAACTCAAGAATGGCAAAGCGCTGGGAGAGGACAGAATAATAGCGGAGCTTCTGAAAGCGGGTGGAAAAGTAGTCCTTCAGAAGCTATTTAATTCCGTCATCCTTGGCGGCGCTACGCCGGAAGCGTGGAGCAGAAGCGAGGTAGTCGTGTTCTTCTAGAAGGGCGACAATGCCCAACAATGCCCAAGAGACAATCTTGAAGAACTATAGACAGATATAGCTTGTGAGCCGCGTCTATCTGCCGTTTTCGAGAGTCATTACGAATCATCTCGTAAGCAGACTTGACGACTTCCAGCCTCCCGAACAAAGCCGGATTCCGAAAAGGCTAATTGTATATATATATATATATATATATATATATTTATATATATATCACATACATACCCTTCGCCAGATTGTACAAAACACCGATGAGTACAATCTCCCGCTTTGTCTAGCGTATGTGGACTACGAGAAAGTCAATCTCGGTTCCGTAGAAATTTTGACGGTGTCACTTCAGCGGTGCCAAATTGACTGTCGGTATATAAATGTGTTGCAGTGCTTGTATACCAATGCTACGATGCTTATCCAAGTACAGAACCAGAGTACGAAACCGATCCTATTGCAGAAAGGTGTAAGACAGGGTGGAGATGTGAAGAGTTTTTTCACCGCTGCATTAGAAGATGTCGTCAAGCTGGACCGGAAAGGATACGGTATTAACAACAATGGCGAATACATCACTCACTTTCGATTTGCTGACGACACAGTCATAATGGCAGAATCGAAGGAGGACCTTTGCACTATGTTCAATGACCTCAATATATATCATATATCTGGCCCTGCGATTACCTTAGACAGATTCCTGCATAGGCAGTTCTGTTTTCTGCAGTAAAACATAGTAGCAATGCTATTTACTAATATTCCTGTTTACATTACCACTAAGCTTAAATGCTTGTGCTCGGGGATAGTTCGCGATAATAGACGAATGGCGAGCTTGATACTGCGTCGACATGTTTCGACGGGTTTTTTTAAAAAAAAAAACAATGTTTAAGGCTGAATAGGTTTTAGTTTTAATTTTACATTTTGATGAGTATGCTGAGTATGCATGAAGAGTATGGTATGTACACGTAAAGTTTGTTTACCGTGTCATAACATGAATATAATAAACATTTTGATGTCGTAAAACACTGGCTTTGCTCTCACGGGACGTGTTCAGCTTAATACGAAAATTGTGGTAGACTAAATTGTTGTAATTGTTTCAATTAAATAAACTAGCAACGTTGCTGTGTTATACATTTAATGTTATTATTGCATGTTTACACGAACTAATTTTATATAACCGTAAATAATTATCATCATTTTATGATCAATCAATTCAATTGCCGTGTGGTGGCGGCTTAAGAGAATCTACCACCCCATCTCATCCCGTGGGTGTCGTAAAAGTCGACAGAGTGAAAAATCAGGAGATGGGCAGCAGCATCTTCCTGAAACATCTGAATAAATAAACTGCGGTTGCCAACCCGCCCGCCAGGCGTGGCAAATATGGCGTGGCGTGGCTACAAACTTTTCTTATTCAAACGAAAAAAATCTATGGGGGCCTATGTTCAGCAGTGGTATGATGATGATGAAGCAATTCAAAAATATATATGAGGGATTCACCACTAACTCATCGCGATATCTCCGAAACTACAGAACTTTGAAATTTGGCATAAATATTCCTTTCCCGATACAGATACCCACTAAGAACGGATTCAAAGAACATTTACTCCTAAATGTGTTAATGAGCTGGTGCTGTTTTTTTTTATACAGACTGCGACACTATAACTTTCGTGCGAAGCCGGGGCGGGTCACCTTGTGTTCATGTAAATACAAATCATCCCTAAGGTACTTAAAACTTTAATGGCCTTAAAATGCCATTTTGGAAAACAGTATATCCCATCTAATAGACGACCGAACGGTAGTAGTTAGAGTACTTGACTTCGATGGCACGGGTCTTGGGTTCGAGTCCGAACCGAAGCCAAGATTTGTGTAAAGATATAAATAGTTGGTTTTCCCGTTGGTTGCCTGTAAATTCACTCACGGTAAAAAAAAAGTAAAATAAGCAGAATAGTAACAACTAACGATCACGTAGCTCAGTCACTGGCCTATCTATGTAAAGACTTTTTACTGGTGGTAGGATTCCTATGCAGAAATCCGTCTAGGCAGGTACCACCCCTAGGCCAGTTATTCTGCCGTGAAGCAGTAGTGTGCAAACATTACTGTTTTTCGGTTTGAAGGGCATTGTGAGCTAGCGTAATCACTGGGCATATGAGACTTAAGAACTGATGTCTCAGAGCGACGGGCGCAGTGTAGTGTCACACAGAAATGTTATGGGTGACGTAGCATTTGTTATGGGTAAACGTTGCACTTTACATCAGGTGAAAGTTTTGCTCGTTTCGCCGCTCTATCCAATAAAAAAAAAAGACTCGTAGGTTAGAATTCAAGACAAAGCCAATATTTACGCAACACACACAGCGGTTTTAAGTTGTTGTGGTATTATGACTGTGTTGTGTTTTCGATATTGCGCATGAACCTTCCTCTCAGTTTACCGCATTAGAAAGACAAAACCCTCTTAAAAATGATATAAGGACTGTACTGAGACGCGCGAAAATTTTAGGTAAGTGCTTACTTTTTTGCGGAATAAACAGCATTTTTTTATCGGATGAAGTGACGAAACGTGCAATACCTGATGGTAAGCACAACGTTTGCCCATAACAAATTCTGTGTCGTCCAGAACACCTCTGTGTGTCGCCACACTGCGCCCGTCACCCTCAGACATTAGTTCTTACTCATATGCCCGGTGATTATACTACCTCTCAGTGCCCTTCAAATTGAAACACAGTAATGTTTGCACACTACTTTCACGGCAGAGGAACTGGCCCTGACGGATAGAATGGTTCCTGGATAGAATTCTTACGACCATTAAAACCTGCACACATTATATTTGTATTGTGTTGTTTTGTAATTGTCTGTATAGCTATGTTTATATAATTCTTTTACTACTGTATTTTTAAGATTTAGATTTTAAGATAACGTTTCATATAGCTTATTATGTTTGTTAATGTGTGTTGGTTTTGCTCTAAAAAATATTTTTTATTTATTTCTCTCTATTTAATATTTCAAGAAGAGTATACATATTTTTATTAATTCGCGCTGATATCTAGTGAGAATTAATGTTGTCTTCCCGTCCGACCACAGCGAAATCTTCCGAATACTAACGGAAGTCGACAACTGCGCAGGATGTGTTATAGTGACGGAGGTGTAGGCAAGGGTTTTCTTTCATTCAAGAAAGTGATGAGGCGGGCAAAACGTTCACATGATGGTAAGTGTAACGTCAGCCCATCACAAATGCTGTGTTACCTAGAAAATTTCTGTGTGGCACCACAATGTGCCGCGTCACTATGAGGCATCAGTTCATAAGTCTCATATCCCTAGTAATTACACTCTCTCAGTGCTCTTCACACCAAAACACAGTTATGTTTGCACACTGCTTTACGGCAGAATAACCGGACCCTGCGGTGGAACCTACCTTGGCGGATTCGTGCATAGGAATCCTACCACCAGTTAAAAATGGCATAAGTGTTGGCTTTGGTAGGGATTCGAATCCAGGACCCACGGCTTAATCAGACAGGTAAGCTGACAACTAAGCCACCCGGCCGCCAGTGTCAGTAACAAATAAATATTGAAGTCTATTTTAAACGGTTATTGTAATACAAAATTCGATAATTAAAAACATTAAGGGTAAAATTACTTGAATGGCGGTCATTAGTAGTATCTATGTGTGTTAAGTAAATACAATCCATACATTTTTTGTGTGTGTTTAAATACGCTTCAAGATCATTTGAGCTATTTTGTCTCGGTCTATTTTACTGTATAATGCCGCAAGTACGGTATGCAAGTGTAAATGCTATTTTTTTTATTACGTCTTTACCTTATACCTTAACCCTGCGGTTTCCCCCGTGTAAAATAGGCCGACTGTATGACTGTGCCGTACGGCATAGTACATAATTGACCTGAGCATTCACAGCTCGACCCTTCTCATTAATGGTTCCTAGCGTGCGACTTCTCAAAGTCGTGACATTAAGTTTTATAGCCTGGAACCTTCCTCAATGATCTCTAATGCAAAAATATTTTTCGTAATCGGATTAGTATTTCCTGACATAAGAGCATTGGATTCAAATATTCACTCTTCGTAAGAGTGGTAAGATTCTTACGCAGGAATTCCTCTAGGTAGGTAATAACGCAGAATCAATTTTTCTGCCGTTAAGCAGTAGTGAGAGCTAGTGTAATTATGAGACTTCAGAACTGATGACTGAGAAGGTCGGGCGCAATCTGGTACTACACAGAAATGTTCTAGGTGACAGCATTTGTTATTTACAGACGTTGCACTTACAATCAAGTGCACGTTTCGCTCTTTTCGTCACTTTTTTCTATAAAAAAACATACTAATTTTTTATTACAGCATGCAACGAGCGTGTTTAACTGACCTTTCCTCTTGTCGGGCACAAGCAGCGTCTGCCCGGGGAAGATGAACTGGGTCGCGAGCCGGTTCAGTTTCGTCAGCTCCGAAGGCGTGGTGTCGAAGTGCGCCGCCAGCGACGTCAGCGTGTCGCGGTCGCGGACCTGGGGGCACAAATGTTATTGAAATGCATATGAGACTTAAGAACTGATACTTTAAGGCGACAAGCGCAGTGCGGTGTGCAACAAATGTTGTGGGTAAAGGCTGTCCGTACAATACCTTAGTCGCCTCTTACGACACCTTCGAAGGAATAAGGTAAGTGCTATTCTACTCTGCAGAACACCTTTCGGCCTAAAGATAAAGTATGAAGTAATACTTTATTTTGTTATCTGTATATACGAGGAGGGATCAAAAAGTAGTGAGAACGACATACTCCATGGTAAGAAAAAAAAATACTGGTAGGCATAGCTCAGATACATATTTGTAATATTAATAAAGAAGAAATCTTCTGATTCTCTTTTGTTTTTTTCTGAATGTAGTCAATGGAGAAAAATAAAGTGCGAGCCGTTATTAAATACCTCTGTTTAAAAAAGTTAACGATGCAAGAGATTCATTGCGATTTAGAGGCAACATTAGGAGAGTCTGGTCCGCCGTATTTCACTGTCGCAAGGTGGGCTTCCCAATTTCGAGTAGGGAGAACGAGCACGGAAGACGAACATTGTTGCGGCCGTCCATCGACGTCAGTCATCCAAGAAAATGTTGCGGAAGTCGAGAAAATTGTATTGAGCGATCAAAGAGTTACCATGCGATACTTAATTCAAGAAACGGGCATTTCATATGGAAGTATTCAATCCATATTGAAACAATCTTAGAGTATCAGAAAAGTCTCCGCAAGATGGGTGCCGAGAATGTTAAACGACAGTCAGAAACAAAATCGACTTGACATTTCAGGAGATATTGTTGGACAAGTTTGTAACAATGGACGAAACATGGGTCCATCATTTTGATCCCGTGACAAAACATCAAACTTCGCAATGGAAACGGCCATCATCACCGACCCCGAAGAAGTTTCGTGCTGTGGCATCGGCTGGCAAGGTTATGGCCTCAATATTTTGGGACTCAGAAGGGATGTTGTTGATTGATTACCTGGAGCGTGGAACCACTATTACAGGCCAATATTATGCAGCTTTAATTCCCGAAGTTGAGGAATGCCATCAAAGAGAAAAGGAGAGGAAAACTTCGAAGGGGCGTGCTGTTTCATCACGACAACAATTATACACACCGGCACAATTAGCGGAAAGTTAAAAAAAAGGCAGAGTATAGAAATTAAAACGTGTATAAAATACATAAAAACAAATTATAATCATACATGAAGTAAAAAACTGATAAACAATTTTTAACATCGACTTTAAGAAGTTTTTAATAAAAAATTTTTTAAATAATCAAAGAACAAAAAAAAGACTTTTCTCTATATTGTGGGAACACAAAGCAATTTTGTAAATTAAACATTACTATATTTTAAAATTAAATTAATGAAAGATTATTGACGCAGTGCTCTCAGGTTGTTGGGGGGTGGTATTCTGGATTTAACTCTTTTCTTTAACAAGTCTCAATCATGCTCTATAGGATCCGTATCCGGGGATCTTGCTGGCCACTGCATCACAGTTATACCCACATGGTTTCGATATGCTTGTACTGAGCGCGCACTGTGAGCCCGAGCATTATCCTGCATCAGAAGAAAGCTGTCAAGTACCTCCGTACGAGCTCCGAAAGTTATCTCTCCCCAAACCATAACTGAGCCGCCCCTATATGCCACCGTTCTCCGTTGCGTCTCCATATTCTCAGACTTCCATCAATCTGGTTTAAGAGCACTCTACACTCATCATCTCAAAATCAGTGAAAAGTACCCGCCCCCATTAGTTTATGTCTAACTGTTAACCGTTGTAAACGATAGTGTGTCTCAAGTTTTTGAGCTTTGGCCGGTACATACGAACCTATGCCCACTTCTTCAAATCTTCTGCGAACTGTACGCTCGCACAATCGCACTACTCTTTTCACACTACGATTTCAAGCTCAATTCGGGCCTGCACATCCGTTACCCGCGTGTTCCTGCGAGCTCGAAGTTAGCTTAGTAGAAAACGGTCAACCCTCCTCAAAGTGAACATTTTTCTGCCTTGGCCCCCACAAGAGAATCAGTTAACCGGTACGGTTGAAATTGATTGCTGCAGTCTGGCGGCAACAGATCTGTAGGTTTGAGCATTTCTTCGCATTTCATCTGGCTTAATAATATCCGGTGGTGTTAAAACCAAGCATTTTTAGTTTATTTCAACAAAGATACCTACTATTGACGCTACTACTACTATTCTTATAAAATTGAGAATTTTCGAGCTGTCGCCTTATGTTCCATTTTAAATTAAAGTTAATAAACAGGTAACATAACTGGAAAGTCTTATATGAAATGTTTTTTTTTTGTGTTCAGCAATTATGCCGGTGTGTGTATTGTAGTGTGCATTGTTAACGATGTGAACTTAAAAGATGACAATTTTTTATGCTGCAGCTTATTTAACAAATTAAGTTGTAGATTTCCCTCCCGTTAATGTCGTGAGACATTAGTAAAAAAAAATAGAAATTATTTTTATTATTTAAAAGGTTGGGGAAAAGGTTACTTTGCATTGTATATGAAAACTCAAAACTTTTTTTTTTCAAAGTTTATTTACATTTAATTACAGTATCTATGTGCCATTTTGTTCAATGACTTTTTGCCATTTTGAAGGTAGTGACATGATCCCGTTGCTGTAGAAATTTTGGGACTTCTGAGTAAAAAAACGCGACAAGTTGTTTCGGCAGTCCTCTGTTGATATTAACCTGACACTACCTAAAGAATTCTGAAGAGACCGAAACAGGTGGAAATGTGAAGGTGCAAGATCAGGGCTATGTGGCGGATGCATTAACACCTCCCAGCAAAAGTCTCTTAATTTTGGCTAAGTGGCTAAGATGTATGTGGTCTAGCGTAGTCGTGATGAAAGGCTACACATTTCTATTGATCAATGCCGGCCGCTTTCTCTCAACTTCTTGCTTTATTCTCATCATTTGTTAGGAGTAGAGATCTGAATCGATGGTTCTAGCAGGTGGTAAAAGCTCATAATGAACAACGCCCTTCCATTGCCACCAGAAACACAGCATCACCGTATTGCGAGTTAACGGGTTTTGGCATAGTCTGTGAAGCCTGTCCGACGTTTAACCACGACCTCTTGGCACGTTCTCATCGTACGTGATCCACTTCTCATCACCAGTTATCAATCTCTTCAAAACGGTACGGTTTCATTACGTCTCAATAGCGAATCGCAAATGAATACACGGTTCACTAGGTTCCTTTAAATATCGAGCTTTTTTGTGAACCCAGGTTTTTTCAAATGGGTCAAAACTGTTTTGGGGTCAATTCCCAGTTCTTCAGTTATGTCGTAACTACTGATATACCTATCTTGCTCCACTTTTTCAAAAATGGCGAAAATTTAATCCGTAACACGGCGACCAGAATGATGTGCATATTTGACATAAAAATCCCGGATTGAAAACCCTTAAAACTAATTTTGTGCTACTCTTACTGACACTATCATCCCCGTTAGGTCCATAAACCATGGAAAAGTGGAAACAACATTTTTCTAATTTATTTCTTTTTTGAAATGTAACCTTTTTAATATCCTTAAAAACCAGCCAGATATTAATAGTACAGCCAAAGAGATTTCGTTATAAGTTTATGCATACTATATGCGAAAAGACTTTTTCCTTATACATACCTTATATATAAAAATAATATCTAATATTAAAAAGTCTTGGTACAGATATTTAGTTTATTACAGACGTGTAGTTACTCGTATATGAATTGAGACTTAAATAAATGGATGCAAGTTTTTTCACATCTTTAAAAGTAAATACTGCGTTCTAAAATACGTTCGTAAGTACTTATCATATATTTTAAATTGAGTAAAGTTGTATTTTAAAACATAATAAGTAAAAATATAAGTAATAATAAATGAGAAGAGTTTATCTATCTACGTTTTTATTTTATTATTTTAATTTCTTATGTAAAAATATTAAACAGATAGTCGAGCTGTGTAAAAAAGACTTACTAAAGACGGAAAGAACTGAGCAAGCGTTATATCAGTCAACGGAATACTTTTTTTTTTAATAAAAAATATAACTTTCTTATCATGTACTTTGTCATTTTATAACATCGTAAGAGACGTGACACTGCATAATTGTCGAAGGAAAATGTTAAAATAACACCAGTTGTACAAGTGCACAAAGGCGAAGCTGAAGTTAATGTAAACGAAACAATAAGACGAAGAAAAGAAACCTTTTGTGAACGATCATTTGAACAGAGCGAAAGTCAACATTAAGAGCAGTTAGTATGAATACTTTTGTTTTTGTAATGTGGGAAATAATTTACGAAAAAAATAAAGGGCGCTTTTAGCGGCTGCAGCAAGTTAATAAAACAAATGTACTTGCGCGGCTTCCAGAGAACTCTTATAATTGTCCACTGTCGTCAACGTATCGTGCTCGCGGCTTTTACGATTTAATTAAATTACATATGTACGCAATCGTTGTTTATATTGGATCGATTTGATTTTATAATTATACTCCGTATTGTTGATGTTATGGATGGATTTAAAGGGACTTCGACTATATATAAAAATTGTTACGTCTCCAATGTGCACGCCTCAAAGCTCGTAAAAGTAAAGTTACAGCCTATAAATGTCCCACTGCTGAGCACAGGCCTACTATAATTGCTGTGAGGGTTTTGGAGCCGGGAAAAGTCAGCCACGCTGCTTCAGTGCGGGTTGGCGGACTTCACATGTATTCCTCGAATATGCAGCTTTCCTCACGATGTTTTATTTCACCGCTGAGCACGTGGTAAACCAGCACTTCAGATAACAATTTTAGTGGTACTGGGTCTGAAATTAGCGAAATTTATAAAAATAAAAATTCATAGTACTCGAGTGACCTGGGTTCGATTCCCGATGCCTATATTGTTAATTGCAATTTTAAGTGCTGATTTACCACGTGCTCGGCGGTGAATGAAAACATCGTGAGGAACCTGCATGTCTGAAAAATAAAAATATTTCGAAGACGTGAAGACCGCCAACCCGCATTGGAGCAGCGTGGCGGATTCTTCCTAGCTCCAAAAGCACAGGCCTCCTCTCAGAAATGAGAGGAGGCCTGTGCTCAGCAGTGGGACATTTATAGGCTGAAACTTTACTTTTTTTACTTTACTAACAGAACGAGAATGCAGACAGAATGCGAACATGCCGATGACGAAAAGAGATATTTTTTATGAAATAAATGGTGGGAGCGGTGTATAACGATACGTAATATCAGAGTCACCCTATACAATGGTTTGTGTTATATTCTATAGATTATAAACAAAAATAAAAATTTTTGTTCTAAATTTTAATATTTATAGTGTAGTAGGTATAAATAATAGTTTTCATTATTATTTTATTAATACTTACGGTATACGTCATCGTCTGGATAGGGGGCTGTGGCGGCAACCTCTTGGTTTGCTCGTCCTCATCTGAAACAAAAGATCGCTCCGTCAAAAATCGATTTTTTATTAGGTATTTTTGAACGACATATAATTTGCTCATTCTGTCAAGCTCTTTTTAGGAAAACAGAGTTGACAGTAAAACATTTGAAAACCAATTAAAAATTTAAAAAAATTGTATAGAATTTCCTAGACTTAAGGAATACTAGGCGATTTAAACGACGAGCGTTGAACCCCTACAGTGTTGATTTTTTTTTCTCTGCGAGGACCCACGTCCCCAAAACATACAGCGCATCTTGTGCCAGTTTGCTCAGATTTTTATGTATTTCTAGTTGTCTACGCAAATTCCTAAACTAAATTGGATCAGTTGTTTTTAGATCTGCCGCCACATGCTCTAAATATTTTTAGAAATTTACAATGTACAAAATAATCGCAATTCGCGCAGAGGAAACTAAAGTTACGAAACACCCAACCCTTCCCCGAAAACCGGGATTGAGTCTGTCCCGCATGGGAAATTTAATTTTGGGCTAAAAATCGGGATTCCGCGGGTCTGGCAACGCTGGTAGCTAGTAAGATTATTGGGCATATGACACTTTGTGATTGACGTCTCAAGGTGACGAGCGCAGTTCAGTGCTACACAGAACTTTGCAATTCAGTTCTGGGTAAAACTGCAACTGTCAAGGGCAAAACCATAACAAGAAAAGAAAACGACGTTGGCTAACATGATATAAAAAAAATTGTCCTGGTCATACGTTTGTATTTCTTCTCTGTGTTCGCTTATTTGACTTTAGTGAACATAATGTGTATTGTCACAGTTCTTTACAATTTATAAATAAAAGCACCTGCCAAGAAAGTCTTTCTTTAATGCTGAATCAAAATGGTGACAATGTAAATATTAAAATAAATTTAAACATAAAATGATAAACTTACTTGATATAGAGTCGCAATTAGGCATACAATTAATAAACCTTATATGAGTAGACTAGGGTAGTCATGGTTACACGTTATTTACTTTTGAGGTTTCGTAATAAAATGTATTCATAATAAATAACAAGGCTGCGCTTACGTCACCGAAACAAGAACAAACATTATTTATGAATGGACCATGAGGCGTAGTTAGTATTCGTAAACAAAGTACTTAATTGCCAAAAAATTACACTTTTCATAATTTATTAACTTAATTACAACACTTTTCATAATTATTTTGGACGTCGAAAGGCCGTTTTAAATGTTAACTACAAATTCCATATATTATTTTATATTATTGCAGAAAATCTTAAGTTATGTATTATTAGTGAATCGGAATAGTCTTTTACTATATTGTATACATGTTATGTAAATGTAAATAAACGTAAAACGCGAATTAATTACGTACAGAATACTAGGCATCAAATGCAATTTAATTGAAATCCTTTAATTTACATTTATCGGTTTATTAACGTCGATTTCATGTTATGTGCTAGTCGTGTTTTTTTATTAGAAATTGTCTAACGAACGAAACGAGCAAATCACATTTGCTCATAGCAGTTGCGATATCACTCAGAATTCTACATTGAAATGTCATGTAGAGAGCCGCACTTCGCTCGTCACCGCGAAACCATCGGTTCCTAATTCTCATTTGCCCCGTGATTAGATAAGCTACACAGTGCCCTTCAAACTGCAACACACTGTAGTGTTTGCACACCACAGCATGACGGCAGAATAACTGGCATTGCGATGTTACCTGCCTGGGCGGATCGCAGCACAAGGATCCTAAGACCAGCAAAGGCTCTTAAATTTCATACATTGTGCGCGGGTAGCCAGGATTGGATTGCCGGCCTTTGCGCTACTAAAATTTTAGCTTAAAACCTCGGGGGTAAGAAAGTTTGTTATACGTTTAAAACTCTGTTGACATCGTATTGCCTATTTATAAATAAACTAGCCAATGTCCGCGACTTCGTCCGCGACGGATAAAGTCAGTCCGTCTCCAGGATGCAAGCTATCTCTGTGCCAAATTCCGCCAAGATCGGTTCATCGGTTGAACCGTGAAAATGTAACAAACATACAAAGGAACAGAGAGAGTTATTTTGTTTTTACGAGTATAATATTAGTATTATACTTACTTATTATACGTGCTTATACTTAGTATGGATATTGTGAACCCTTTTAAAGTAGGGGGGATTAGTTTATAAGACAGTATTCGAGCACTATGAATTGCAACCTCTCTCGTATATTCATTCTAATAATGGTTCCTAGCTCAGACGATACCTTTAGAATTATCCTAAGGAAAGACCAATTAATTTTCCTGTTCAGGAATATATATTTTTTTCACAAATATTTAAAGGTAATAGTTGAAACTTCATCACTGATTTATTGCTTAAGCATACGATATTTATGAATATTTTTTCAATGGCTGTGACCTTAGTTGAATAAATAACCTGATTGCGAATTGTGACTAAATGTGCTAAAACGCTTTGTGAGATTTGCGAGAGAAATTGTGTGCAAGTCTCGTTAAGTGTTTCTTTTGCTGAATCGTATTTATGGCGCTTTGAGTACAAGCCAGTATTACTGTATTTGGTAACTAGCAATGCGCTATAAACTAATCTAAACTAAAATTGCAATTTAAAAGCAACACGTTCGGAATTTATCTAGAGCTGCAAAGTTATATTTTTTCTACTTCCTTTTATTTCCTCCATTTAGTTTAATTCTGCTTTTTGATATACGCAGAGATAAAGCTTTTTAGTGACTTTGATTGACAAACTGAGAAACAACGTGATAAGAGAACGTTGCGGTGTGGTAGAAGATGTAGTGACAAAGATAGAGAAAGGGATGCTAAGATGGTTTCGACACGTAGAGAGAATGGATAAAAGAAGTTTGACGAAACAGATTTATGAGGCGAGTGTGAATGGGCAAGCCGGTAAGGGTCGACGTATTACGATCAGATCGAAATCGTTTTAAGGAAAGGCGACGTCAAAAGTACCCGCAACCGACGAGCTTGTATGAAAACACTAATGAAAGAGAAGCGAGTAGAGGAAGCTAAAGATGTGTGTCAGGATCGTAGCAAGTGGAAAGATGTGGTCTCTGCCTACCCCTATGGGAAAGAGGCGTCATTATGTAAATCTTTTTAATTATGATGTTGATGATGTACGCCCACAAGAAGGTCTACTGTTGAGTCTTTTAGTAAAGAAAACTAGCAGTACTATTACTAACTACTACTTTTTCCCACATAAAGACCACTAACGTAGCCCACTTTTCGTCCCCGCGGGAAAGGATACGTGACTGGTGACGACCACTTCATACCGCCATTTTGGTCGTCGTCGTCGTCGTCGTTTCAGCCTATCAATAGTCCACTGCTGAACATAGGCCTCCCCCATAGATTGCTACAAAAGTTTGTAGCTCTCGTTTTGAGGGGATTTTGCCATAGTTGCCACGCTTGGCAGACGGGTTGGCAACCGCAGTTTATTTATTCAGATGTTCCAGCAAGATGCTGCTGCCCATCTCCTGGTTTTCATTTTCCCTCTGTCGACTTTTACGACACCCACGGGATGAGATGGGTTGGTAGATTCTCTTAGGCCGCTACCACACGGTTGCCATTTTGGTACGAGTCAAAAAAGTTCTTGTTCCCCGTTGTGTTCCCACGAGCAGTTTAGTGACAGTATTGCATTTAATAGTGATATTCTGCGCTAATAAAGGTTGACCTCACAATATCTAGGTAGCCTCTTACGACACATCTACAGAGTAGAATAGTACCTACCTTTTTCTTTAGCGACATCACCTATGGGCTTCTATTAACATTACTGAAATTCGTGTTAACCACTAATACATACAAATAACAACAACAAATAACTCCAGATGCTTGTGTTAGAAGATGGTTTACGAAAATAGTCGTCCTTACCTCCCTGTATCAGATATATCACACGTATGTCATAAGATACTGGGGAGGATAGTACGTAGCATCGGAAACAAGGATAACGACAATACATCCGGATCCGTAAACGAATTAATGGTGTGTGAAACAAATGTTAAGAGAACTGAACTGAGCAGAAACATACATACATACATATAGTCACGCCTTTTTCCCATATAAGTTGACTGACTCTCCGTTGCAGCGTCCAGCAATACAATGCGTACTATGATGTTACTCTGCAAGAGGCTATCCATATAATACTTTAGTCGCCTCTTACGACTTCTCGGTAGGAAAGAGGTAGGTGCTATTCTACTCTGACAGACACCTATCAGCCAATTTTTTTCTATTCAATTATAAAATAAAATTACATTTAATGTTATGGTTACATAGTATAGTAGATTCTGTTTATACAATATACATATGCATACATTTATCATCATCAAATTGCGGTAGTCTGCTACTGGATATAAGAAGCTCTTAGAAGCGTCACTTGCCCGATCTTCGGCTTCACGAATCCAGTTGTTTCAACCGTCTTATTCATATTGTCACTCCATCTCGCCAAACGCGGTATCCACTCTTTGACTTGCCTACTCAATCGACAACTGTGACCAGCCTATTGCCACTTCTGATTGCAAACACGAAAAGCAATGTCGGTGGCCCAGGTTCTTCATTGCAAATCTTATCCGACAGTTCTTAGCTCTCTGAGTGACTTTGAGCTTCTGGAGCAGTCGTTAACATTTTAAAAAACTATGTTTAAAATGTTCTAGCCACATAAGTATTCATAATAATTTTATTCTATCAAAAGCGTTTACGTAGTGACATATAAAAAAAATAAAACGGACAATAGAATAATAGAAAAAAAATTAAAATTGAAAATATAATTATGATGAATTATTTTTAATACGCGAAGAGAAAACTTTGTACCCCTTTTAAAGGTTTATAAGTTAAAGTTTATATGGAGAAGGAGTGTAGAAAGCTAATATAAACTAGTATGTGTTACAAATACATAAAATTCAATAAAAAAAAGTTAATGAATTACGGTCGTATTTTGAACATTGGACGACCACTATATGTATATATGTATTATGTATATCGATGTAGGTTACAACGTAGACACAATTAAGCGTTTATTTCTCATCTGATCGTAAATCTAGCCCATTAAACTATCGCAAGAGAAGGCTCGTAAATGACGGCTTACTGTTCATTTCTACAGGGTTTTTTGTTTTTTTATCAAACACAAGCAAAGATACTACTTCAACGTTTAATGATGATGATATTCTAAACGCAAATTTTATTCCCATCATTTACACATTTTTATTTTTATTTATTATTTGAAAATTGCTAGAAAAATACCATTGATCAGCAAAGTAAAGATTACAAATAAATTAACAGCCTATTGAAGTATCACTGCTTGGCACAAACCCCAAACCAGAGTCCGCAACGCTGCCACGCCAACTCCAGTGCTAGTTGGAGAACTTCACATTTCGACGAAATATTTTTGGGCGACATTACGAAGTTGAGTAGTAGAGATTGCCACGCTGCTTTATGTCTCTGACTAGTACTATTTCTCATAAGCGACGATTTTAAGGTATAATCCTGTCTGTGATTAATCATTGTATTTTGATGTAGCAGTCCATAAAAATCCCTATTCTATTTATAGCAATACATGCACTGTTAGAAATTATAGGCTAAATAATTTTAACATAATGGAGCAAGCCGTTTTCAATTTCGCACAGACCAACAAGTTCGATCCCCAGTCCCGACATTACTAAAATGGTTGTTTGCCGCTATAAATCTAAGTGCTGAACATGTTAGCCTGTGAAGGAATACATCATGAGGAATCTTTGAGAATTATAAAAACATATTTGGAGGAAACATGAAGTCCTACTCTGCACTAGAAGCAGCTTAGTGGACTTTTTCCTATAACCTACAACCATTTCAGAAATATGTAGAAGGCTCATTCACTGCCGTCATTACATTTAGTTATTACGTACGTAGTGGCCGATAGGTGACCGGCAGTGTAGATTAGCACCTACCTCTTTCCTACCGGGGTGTCTTAAGAGGCGACTAAGGTATCGTGCGGACAGTCTTTGTTCCTGCAGAATAATACTAGAATATGCACTGGTGTCACTATACTGCTCGTGGAACGCAATAGGGAGTACGAATTTTTTAACTCTTCTTACTAAAATAGCAGCGGCGTGGTTCGCCACCCGTAACGTCTCGTTCCCCGCGGATGCAAAAGCAAGTGAGTCTCGCCTTTTCCCCATATAAGGTGAAAAGGCTTGAATGTTGGTATGTATGTGCGTACGTAGTAAATAATAACTCAGTGTTTGAGTAGAAAAATTTTAGCGAGTAAGGAATTTAACTGCACTGTGCACCTAACATCGCATGGTGGCGATGGGCTCACCACCTATCACACCGAGTGCATTATATTGTTTTGGTGAAACGTGGATTGTGGCAGTCATCTGTTTTTGCAGTGAGTGCCCAGTCTCTACCCCTTATGGGATACAGTTATGTATGTATGTATGTATGAATATCTTTGAACTACGCCTGTTGTTACCTTTTCCTTTTACCTGTACAATGTTTTAAGCAAATGAAAAAACACTTATTAAGAAGTCTCTGACAATGTTAGCGTAATTTAAGTGAAATTACCTTAACTTACACCATACTTAATATCAGTCGGCTTACTGTTTGTTCAACACGAATAAAAAAGTGCACACACCAACACTAACTGAAAGAAGTTTTCGAATTCGATTCAAATGTAACGGTCTTTTGTAGAAGCAATACAAAAACGATTATATTTTAAGAAAATATAAATTTCCTTTATGGATATTCAGTATATTATAATTCAATTCAAAGCAAATATTAAAATTGCGATTTTCATGCTTCAAATAATATAATTTATGATTTCAGGCGAATAAATATTTTCATTTTCCATTTGCAAATTCAAGGACATCCGCCAAAGGCGATTACGAATCGCTAATAACGCAAATCGTAATATCCTACTCAGTAAAATTTTTGGTCAGCATATTTTGCAGAGACCAGGAAACACGAAACATTAGGAGCTGATTTTAGTGCAACATACTAATTCTTCATCTACAACTGAACTACAGTGAAATATAGCATATTCTGTTACCGTAAGTAATGTCAATTTCCGTTGCCTTAAGTTAGTTTTATATTTACATACCATTTCTCAATGAGGTTGAAGAACAACGAAAAACGGACAGAAGCTATCCGCAGAAGAAGAGGATGCCCCACACGAGGATTTCGTATCTGTAGGCCATACAAATATTTGTCCAGTGCGGAAATCGAACCCACGACCCATAGCGCAGAAGCTAGGTAAGCGAACATCTTCTTTTGTCTCCTGTCTTTCTCTTTCTTTATGATATATGATAATCACCAGCTTCATATTTACTTATACAAAAAATGTTGTACGGTGAACTCTCATATCAACAACATTTTTAAATTTATAACTAAATTTATTTTTTTATTTGAAATAAAGGCACCATTTAATACATTAAATGATATGCTTCCCATTTGAATTCCAAACGGAATCATTAGTTCTCGACGAACGCAATAAATCATGTTTGGATGAAATGGAAATAATTAAAACGTACGTCCGCTCCACGTAGACAACGTAAACAAACACTAAAGTTTTATAGCTAAAGGATTAATTATAGGTCGTATTAACAGTCGGATACCATTTTATAGTTGGCATGTTTATTTGGCAGACAGCTCCCGATGCCAGCGGGCATTCGCGACTTTAAATAATACGGACTGAAGCGACACAACGCTTTAAATAATTTGTTAAGAGTAAGGCTGATGAAAGTAGTGGTCGCGCAATGGTCTGAATTCGACTGTAATTCATTAACTTTTTATTTATTGTGTTTAATGTATTCAATAAAAGCGACAATAGGATTGTAACATATTATATTATATACAAATTTTAGCTACTAACTATGCCACATCTAACACGCGCGTACTCACAAAGGGGTACAGTTTTATCTTCCCATATTAATATATAGAATACTAATTTCATTCGTGATTTGTATCTGTTCTAGGACTTAAAATAGATCCTTTAATGCAAAAGTTGCCTTTGTAAAACCGACTAAAGTAATCAAGAACGTATGGAATATAAGTATGATTGTATGGAAGCGGTCTTCCGCCTACAGGGCCTATAAATATAAAGTCCTATGGTCTACGGTTGCCACCCATACTATAAAATATAGTATCGTACAATATTTTACTCAGTTTTACTAGAAAATTATAGAAAAATAATATAGTACGAAAAATACTAAATTTTCATCGCTTATTCAACTTAACGGCATTTACGTTACGACAATTAAACGTCAAATTTCTGTTATTGTCAATGAATGCCGCCCGATTTTTGAGGTTATTTAAGTGTTTATTTTATACTATTGTAATAAACTGGCCAAAGCGAAGAGGTATAACAAGTATACATGTATATCCTTAATTTCCTAAAGTACTATATTATTACAATTTTTTTAAAAAAATCCTATATTTCTTCAAAACGCCAATATTGATAAAATAATACATCTGGCTTGAGTATGCAGTTTCAACCTCTTAATGCTTTTACGTCTCTGGTTTGATTCTTGTCACGGGAAAAATATAAAAATAAATTGTATGATGTACACATAGATATCCTAGGTTTCTACATGTGCAATATTGTCTGTAAAACGCACATGATACTGGTGGAACCCCATTAGTGTGGGACATAGTTTAAAAAAATAACTCTAATAGTATTCTCATCGGCACCAACATGCATACAACAAATAAGTTCTGCCAAAGACATGGTTCTGTTGATCCCATCAATCGGTGGTTTAAGGAAACTTTTGTCAATATTTAAAACGTTGATCCATGAATGAATTCGGCGTGAAAAAGAGTGAAATTACGATTACTGAAGTAGGTACTAGACGTCAGATATTTCTACTACGACCTTTCCGGGGAGCCCTTGAAGAGAGTAAAAAAAACAAAAGTCCGGGTCACTGAGTCACTGAAGATTTGAAAGACGATTGTGATTCATAGGGAGAATGGAAGTTGCTAGACGTCCGTTTTTCATGCTCGCTTACAATAAATAAAACAACACTATTTACGGCAGTCAGTCTTTTTCGTTCCGTTTGTGTGAAAAAATATACGCACTCGTCTATTGTCTAAAATAAATAAATAAACACATGCTACTAAAAACCTCCTCGAAGGCATAACAAACAAAAACCTTAAATATTTAGTTCCTGCGTTTGTATCCGAGACCTAAGATTTTATAAACCATCGAACTAACACATGTGAAGTTCGCTATCAACATTTGTGCAAAACAAACAGGTTCTCGGGTTTGGTTGTGTTTTTTGCGATTGTTCCCCGGTCTCTTGACACTGCATCATAGCCTACATCCGATCTTATCGCATGAGAGTTACAAGTAAGTGTCTTCGTTTGCGCGTACACTTGCGGCACTATAATATCTAGATTAAAAGAATAGTAGGAACATGAGATTTTCAAAAAATCATTTGTTACCAGTTATCTTTACAAGACATTACACATTGTAACAAAAAAGTCTATTCTCGAAACGTTATCATTTTTGTTCTATTCTATTCATTATCATCATTATGGTGATGATCATTAGTAAATAGTGTTGCACAGCCCTTGGGATCATTGGCCGTAATCGGGAATTGGCGATAGCTGCTCCTCAACTATTTGTATATTAAAAGCCCTGCTATATAACTATAACTATATATACTATAACTGAGATGGTTATTCCATGTATAAGACATGCAAGATTTTTCTAGTACTTTTTATAAGCCCCATTTAGCGGCTGTTAAGGGACGAGACGGGATTACGCCTTCACCACACGTCGATTAATCTAAATTCATTTAACATAAAACCTACAAAACTAATAGATGAGCAACCATTTAGAAAGTGAGATTTTAAGACAGACGCTCACGATATAAAGATACGTTGACGAAATACGTACAGTTGCAATGTTAAATATAAAATGTCTGTGTAATAAAGACACTTCGACATCACCATTAGCTCTATTTTATAAGAATGTGGAATTTATTTTTCGTCCTAGTCCAAAAAAATAATTTGATGATTTTTTAGAAGACTTACGTTACAGGTCCGTGCCTCTGTTCACGCAAACACCGAAGTCCGAAAACAGCTACTCACTACTTTTGGTTATAATTGAAAGCTGTCGTCATGGCTGATACCGACAAGAAAAACATATTCATTATCACTGGCCTATTCAAATTTAATTGATATATCAACAATTTGCGTAATTAAACATCCGCAAATATAAATTTTTAATACATACCATAATTACTAACTCGTTATATATGATTATAAAATTAAGATAACTAACGGTATGAAAAAATTAGTCGCGTTACAATAATGAAACACAACACTGTGGTTCGCACAATGATTTGCATGGCGTGTAGAAGAGAATCGTGGAACGTTCCATCGCAGCAGACGAGGGTGACGACGCACCATATTGTGTCTATGGAGCCCAACCACAGTCACTGCTTACCATAGATGGTTTGCGTACTCGTTTGTCACTCTTATTGAAGTAAAACAAATTATTATTAGACATTCCAAAGTATCACCCCGATACGACAATAGGTGTAATGTCAAGAAACATAGAAGTTTCAGTGTGTGTAGTTTTAACTGTAAAGATTAAAAAAACAAGTTTATAAAATAGGTATAAGCTCACCTCTGTGAACGGCGTCGAACCTGCCCTCGACCTTGGAGCGCAGCGCCTCCAGGTCGAAAGGAGCCGCAAACCCATGGTCCACCGAACGACTTTTCGACCTGTAACGTAGCAAATGATTAATTACAATTTTATACATTCATATTGCGTTATACCACTTTGTTAGAGTGGTCACGACATCTTAACGATTTCAATATGATTTTTTCATAAATTTTAATGTACACAAGTACTTGAACTATTCATCAAAACCTAATACTGAAATAAACTTAACTAAGGATAATGGAAATGCTATCACACTGTACTGACAAAATGTCTTGCCCTAAAAAAGGGTATCATTTAAACTTACGACAAAATTACTTTCGTACACTGATCGCGAGAAGAACTATTTATCTTACTTAAGACAAAACTTTGAGCTTAACCGAACACTGATGACGTGAAAAATGTGTGAAATTTGTTTTAAAAAAAAATGTGATTCAGAACTAAAGTATGCACATATATACTTTTAGTTTATGATAGCCTATACTTAGTACGCAATAAACGAATTCTAAATTAAGCAGTAAACCAATCTCATTGCGAAGCAGTCGTCTGTCCTGCCGTGATTACAGATGACATTACGCAGTAAATTTCAGTGTCAGTGTACTGGTAATTGCTCGATACTAAAAACAAATGCCCTAAATAACTTTTGGATGAGCACATTGGATATATCCCAAGCGGAATGTACCAAGATAATGTGGTGTCCATCACAAAAAATAATAGGTACCTAATATATCTATTATTTACTATATATTCTATAATAATTAACATTATTTAAAAATCAAAAACATGTATTTGAAATATACTGATATACTATGATATACCAGGGGTATAAAAAGATGTAATTGTTTGTTATTAAATATAATACTAAATATAGATATATTAAGAAGTACTTTTTTTAATTTACGACCTTATTATTTTAATTCATTATCAGCATCATCATCATTTCATCCTTTCACTAGTCCACTGCTGATTACAAGCCTCCCGCATAGATTGCCACAAAAGTTGGGAGCTCACATTTTGGGGGATTTTGCCATAGTGGCCACGCTTGCCAGGCGGGTTGGCAACCGCAGTTTTTTTCTTTTTTATTTATTCAGATGCCCCAGGAAAATGCTGCTGCCCATGCTCCTGGTTATTTTAATTACTTCAAAGTAAATGTTTGATATTAATTTAATAGAAATAGTAGTACAAAAAATATTTAAAGGTATTCTTTTCAATATTTTTCTACACGCGCTATTTCCCTTAATCGAGAGTATAAAATGATTCGATTCAAAACTTGTTTACATCATTAAGGTTCAGTTGAAAACGACCGTGTGAATTTTTCCAGAACAATAAATTTACTACGTTTGACTACTTAAAAATGGTTTGACTTCTATAAAAATTAAATAAACGAAACAGTCTACACGGGCTAATCGACAACAGCTATCTAATTAGTTATTAGTATTACGACATCAAATATATTTAAAGCGTAACAAATCAAACTCATAATCAAAAACTTTCTAAGGTTCTATACGTGATGTGGACTCACTCGCTTTCCAGGTCCGGTTTCGGAACAGAGTTAATTTTATGATATTTCGGTGAAAGTAGTTACCTCTTATACACTTGATCGATGCTCTCGGCGCTCCTCGACAGCTGCTGCGAAGCGCGTCTAGACCTGCATGCAACAGAGATAACGAGCTAGATACAGGCAGTGCATGCAAACAACTAAACCTACTCAGACAATTTCGCTGATATATTGTGTTAACTAGGGATTTTTGAATAGCTTTCGTTGTTCCAAATTATTTAAATAGCAGCAGGATGCAGTGCTATTCCTTATTGATCAAATTATAACATTTGAATTCAATGACGCTGTAACTCACATCAGCATATTTGAAACTGTCTGAGTAAAATATGATATATGACCGTTTCCGCACTGGTAACATAAACAAATATCAATATTTTAAATGCGTTAACACGGATGTACGAATGCGAAAACGATCATAAAAGTATTACTGGCAAAACAAATTACAGCTACGTGCAAAAATAAAGAGCAATTAAAATTAAAACTCATAATAATATGTCTCCCCATCTAACCGTGCGATGGGTCAATGAGAAACCACGGAATATCGAACATGCGCAGAACGAATGAAGATAGAAGACAAGATACAGTGAATGGTCGGTACGCGAAGCAACTTTCTCGCGGAACATTGTGCTTCGTTCTCGTTGTGAATAATGATGTTAATTTGAAAGCTCCGTCTGAGAGTAGTGAAACAAAACATCTGTCATGAACTCGCTCCCAATAATTATTGAATAATGGCGTGAAACTTGTGCACGATCTGTAATAATTAGATGCAGGCGCGTCTTCAAAAATTTGTTTGGAAATCCTTATCTTTTTAAGCTTTGTTTTTATTTTTATGTTGATAAATTAAAATAAATAATACAAAGTAAATTTGTCAAAACTGTTTTTATGCTTATCTTTTCGCGCTTATGGGCGCGCGTATGAGGCGACTAGGGTGTATTGTTCGGACAGCCTTTATTCGTGCAAAATAATACCATAATATGCAATGCTGTCACAATACTGCTCGTGGAAACGCAATAAGAAGTAAGACTTTTTTGACTTCTACCAAAATGGCGGCGACGTGGTTCGCTACCCGTCACGTCTCGTTTTCCGCGTGGGCGCAAAAGTTAGCTATGTGAGTGGCATCTGCCTACCTTATATGGGAAAAGGGACAGTTATTCTGCCGTGAAGCAGTAGAGTGCAAACATTACTGTGTTTCGGTTTGAAGGGCACTGTGAGCTAGCGTAACACAGGGCATATGAGACTTAAGAACTGATGTCTCAGGGTGATGGCCACAGTGAGGTGTCACACAGAAATGTTCTGGGTGACACAGCATTTGTTATGGGCAGACATTGCACTTACCATCAGGTGAACGTTTTGCTCGTTTCATCACTTTATACAATAAAAATTAAAAAATAACCAATACCAATTTGTCGTAGGCATTAAAAATATATTGCGACAGGCAGTTACTTTACGCGTGCTCAAATAATCATATCATTATATATATGATTCTATCATAATATATGAATTTCGAAATACGGCGTTCTAAAAAATCTTATTACCGTTTATATCATAATATCATCATAACCGGTGTTAGGAGTTAGCCCCAACAGTTGTTGAGTACACTTTTAATATTATCCTTGTATATCTTGGTGGAAAAGACAACATCTCACAAAAGGTATATGTGTAGTTGTAGTAAGGCAATTTTATAAATAAATTTCAATGCGTTTATAATACGGATAGGAGAAAACACAGCTGCCCCTGTTTATATTCTTGAACAGCGAGGCAAATGTGGGGATGGATGAAACAAGAATGTCGAGACAGATCTAAGGGGCCAATGGGCCGGAAGCCGGGTCGACGAAGGAGAACGTATCACGATCAGATCGAAGTCGTTTTAAGGAAAGGCTACGTCAAAATTACCCGCAACCGATGAGCTTGTATGAAAACACTCATGAAAGTAGAAGATGCGAAAGATGTGTGTCAGAATCGTAGCAAGTGAAAAGATGTGGTCTCTGCCTACCCCAATGGAAAGAGGCGTGACTCTATGTATGTATGTATTCAAGGACTTAAAACAACTACCGGAATTAATCAGCTAGCACCCACATAAATAGGACCCACACTGGGGGTAGGATTCCCATGGAGGAATACCTCATGGTTAATTATTCTGCTGTGAAGCAGTAGTGTGCAAACATTAAAATGTTTCTATCTGAAGGGCACTGAGGGCTAGTGTAACACTGGACGTATGAGACTTAAGAACTGATGTCTCAAGGTGACGGGCGCAGTGTGGTGCCTCTCAGAAGTGTTCTGGGTGATACAGCATTTGATACGGGCAGACGTTGCACTTACTATCAGGAGAACGTTTTGCTCGTCTCGTCACTTTATCCCATAAAATAAAAAATAAATCTTTAAGTTGTTAGGTACCCTAGAATTACGAGCTCGTTTATCATTATCTAGCGTCGATGAAGAAAAACGAATGACTGTTTACGTAATAAATGTCACATCTTCCAGCGATCTAATTTACGTGGACGGCATTGTATATCGAAATTGTTTGCACTGGAGCAAATTAACGTCAAACTGTGTAATTGATTGTAGATATTCATGACAGAATGATACACCGATGGTGAAATATTACCTAAACTTGTATAAAACACGGCAAAAAACTAGTCATATACTATCATGATAAAGTAGCAATTACGAAATAAATAAAAATAAATCAAAAGTTATGAAACACATTATTTTTAGTTGAACGATAAATAGTTATAAAGTTACAGACACATTTTTACTTGAAGACTACTCGTACCGGAGAAGAGGTCAGTTAAAAGATAGAAAAAAAAATGTTTTTTGCACTTAACGTATGCTAAGAAAAATCTACTTACATCACGTATATACTAATGTTATATGAATAAGAAAAAGAAAAAATATATCAGTACTAAAATTTCATTTTAAAGTACATTAGATAAAAAACTTAATTTTATAATTTATTCAAGTCCTATGTTCCGATTGATATGGCAAACGAAAGTTATGTCAGTGTTACAACGTAAACAGACTGGAGTACGGATAAAAATATACATATTATGTCGAAATTAATAGTTCCTCTTTTAGACGTTTGCGGGTTTTTTTACAGGAGAGGGAGCAAAGAGGCGTAATTGATCATCGCCGCCCATGAATATCCGCTATAGCAGAGGAATCGCGAGTGCGTTAGTGTTGTTTGAGAAAGGAATAGACTCTTTTCTTGAAGTCGTATCGATCCGGAAAAATCTCCGGCAGCAGCAGATTATAAAGTGGTCGTTCGTGGCAGAAAATACCGCGAAAAACACACAGTGGTGGAATGCCAACTATCAAGGTGGTGACGATGGAATGTGGTTGGCGGTGTGTTTGTTAACGCTATAATTTATTTTTAATTACTTAGCTACCTAAAATTAAACGGGATTGGTTAGATTAATGAGGTTCTTTATTTTCCACTCCTTTGAAAAAATTTAAAGATTTTTTAAATTAAAAACTGTAAACAGATCCAAACAGCCAAATTAATTTAGAAGATTTCCCTAAGGAATGACATTACTAAATACTAAAGGATGCCAGAGGTCGAGACGGTCGGGGTTTCGCTTGTATATCGTGAAAGTCGAGACCAGAATTGAACTCGAACGGGGCATAATTTAACCAGTGTTGATTGATCTGCAAAGTGCTATTACCGCGTGTAATCATAAAACGCTTTACGTATGTGAAAGTGTCCGGCTAAGCTGGTCGAGCTTATCACCACGACAGAGCGGGAGCGTCCTTGACACTTGGCTGCCGTGCGCATTGTGCTTGAGTATTCACAAACACGACCAGCCGTTACAATCCATAGTAACTAAGCCTGTCTCTGTTGTCTATGGATTATATCTGTGTTTACAATGTTCGTTGTTTGCTTCTTGCATATTGACCATTTAATTTGCTGTTGTTTTACACTTAAAGGCAAGGATCTATACGAATATTATAAATGCGAAAGTAATTCATTCATTTATAATTCTTATATACGCTTTTGCCTGTTTGTTACCTTTTCACGGCTTAACCATTGAACCGACATCGTCGAAATTCGGCAAAAAGATAGCTTGCATCCTGGATACATTTTATTCCGGTAAATCGAAGAGCTGTCACGGTATTTTTGAAAAATCTAAATCCACGCGGAAGTAGTCGCGGGCTTCAGCTAGTTTTAAATAAATACTGAATACCAATAAAATCTCACGCCCTCCAATGACGGCAGATTAACTATCTCAATTATGTCTGGCCCTAATTTATCCAGACTGGTAAAAGTGTTTAAAGTTAGAAAATATTGATATGAAATTGGTACTGCGGTCGCCAATCCGTCTGTTAAGCGTCAAAAATATAGTAAATCCTCCTTAGGCAAACTTGTAAAAGGCCTGTTACTAGCAATTGCCTTTTTACAGTCCGATGTAGAAGAAGAAGACGTAAATAAAACAGATTTGTCATGGATTGTACCGCGTTTAAATATCATTTTATATTTAAGCTCCAACATCTTGGTTGGCTTACTTTTTATATACAATTTCTAATATTTAAATGTAATTTTCTGAAACGCTCGTAACACGTTATATTACTTACAGTTCTTTAATTTTAAACCATTGTCATATTTTGGGGCACGAATGTTCATTACAACAAGATTGTCATTGTTTTTATAACCATAGAGAACCTACCACCCCATCTCATCTCGTGGGTGTCGTAAAAGTTGACGGAGAGAAAACAAAGACCAGGAGCTGGACAGCAGCATCTTGCTTGCCTGCTTGAACTAGTGAGTAGTGATAGGTTGAAATGATGTCGATGATGAAATCATTAAAAATGATCTTAGTATCTACTGTATAGTATACTTAATCGTACAATGGGTACGTACATACACATTTGTAGAATGCACTTGGCACTGTGTATGCACTAGGCTTAGTCACAGCGAAGGTTACGCCACACATGACGCGATTGATTAATGACAACGGATAAGGAATATAAATGAAACTGAGCTTACTTTTGTGTGTAACTTTATGTACTACAAATAATGTGTTTTGTTTGATGAAAATATTTCTATTATCATCCAGCGCCCATGTAAGTAATATGGGACTGTGATCTGACGCATAACCTGACTCTGGCGCGTCCATTCGTCTTGATATCCAAAGCAAACGTGTTTATTTGCGTACCATTGCGTAGAATGAAAGTGTCAGCGTGCTATAGTTTGCGATGCATCGAAGTAAGACATTGTCATGTTCTATTTTCTTTCTTACGTTAAAAGTACAACCATTATTTACTTTTTCCACGTGTGAGGCACACAAAATCCTCTATACCCCGTTTGTCTCTGAATCATAAAAGGAAAGGTTACAAAAATACCAACCAACCGACGAGCTTGTGTGGCAACGCTCATGAAAGTAGAAGAAGCGAAATATGGGTGTCAGGATCGTAGCAAATAGAAAGATGTGATTTTTACACCAATGGGAAAGAGCGATGACTGTATTGTATGTATGCATGTAATATGTCATCCTAACAGATTTTCGACTGGCGAATTCCAAACGCTGCGGGAAGTTCTAAGCTACCCAGGCGCGTAAACACAGAGGCACTCACTCGCCTTAAACGCCCGATAAGACCCCTGTCCCCATAAGCTAGAACGCAGTGTCAAAGACACGGGGATAATCATAACATAACCAGACCCAAAAACGTACACAATATAATTTGTGCAAAACCAAAAACAAACAATTTATTTGTTTTGCACAAATGTTGACTCTGGCTGGGATTCGCCACCTAGGACTTTATAATATAAGGTATTTTGACCTCTTGGCCAAGCGGTTATCAAAAAAAGCTCTGTGTCTGAATGTCTCTGTCATCTTGGTAGGTGCAGACAACAGAACAATATAAGATAGGTTAATACTTGCGATTGTTTTCTCTTGGCAAAACTCTATAATTATTACTATAATCTTAATATAAATTTTCTATACCGACCGGATTCGCCCCTTAAAATATTATAAAAGTAATGAATAACAACATTTATTAAATTGAAAACTGTACATTTATTTATGTGAACTGCTACTTAACACAACATAGCATTAGGGTACTAGAATATAAAAGAAAACACTTTCTGTTAGAAAATTGTTATTGATTATCTATACAAACAAATAAAATTGAAGTGTCTGTTTGTAATAAGAAAGTAACTGCTTTTTGCTCAATAGTTATGAAAGTACATACGGTACTTAGAAGAAAACAATTTTTAAAGGTTTTGCCTGTCTGTCTGTCTGTCTATTTCTTCCGGCTAATCTCTGAAACGTCTGGAAACATGAACTGATGAAGGGACTTCACTGACAGATAGCTGATACTATAGCGGTAACTTAGGCTACTTTAATTTTAGAAAAATAATTGGAGTTCCGCCCAAAAAAAAATTAAAACTACAAAATCCGATTCGAACAGGGAAGTACATATGTTTATCATAGATCGGGGACGGCTTTTTTACACGGGTGAAACCGCGGGGCACAGCTAGTATTATATAAGATAGGTTATGTTATTCTGTGGCGTCAGCTTAATCACGTCAGAGCATTGCTACGTCAAAATCACGTTACTGACGGTTCAGTTCGGCGTTACGTTTAATTTGTCAGTACGTTATATAACGTGAATCCATAATTCACTTGCGCCTTGTAGCCTAAATTGCGCCGTGAAGTAAAATCTATATATATATATATATATAATAATATCTACCTAAATATCTGTCAAATACTTACAATTAAAATTTAAACAAAAATTGTATTTGCACCGCAATAACTGTAATATAATTCGGATTTATTTAGATATAACTTGTATAAGCTTACCCAGTTTCAAGCGCTTTACAGCACCCATGGTCACGGAGGGACTGGGGTGTTTAGACGTTCTAATGACATAGTTAATCGGCTTCAGCTTTAAGTTATTTGTTTTGGCCTTAAACATGTTTACTTCTTAGATAAACTATAAATTTTTGAAGTAAAAACCGTGACATACCTGAGTTTTATATAGTTTTCTTTTTTAATTAAAGTATTTTTTACTAATGGTAAGTGCAAAGTCTGCTCATAACAAATGCTGTGTCACCTATAACATTTCTGTGTGACACCACACTGCGCCCGTCACCCTAAGACATCAGTTCAAAAGACTTATATGAGCCAGTCATTACACTAGCTATACGATTATACGAGTATTAGATCTGGCATATTTTCGAAACGGTGATCCCGCTTTCCGTCAGAAGCATGAAACTTAACGCATTTAGGCCCTCAGTCAACTTTTATGACACCTCCGGGATGAGACGATTTGGTAATTTACTTACACGTTCACATGCTTTTTTAATTTTTTTCAATTTAAGTAAACGCAAAACAATAGTATTTCTCCTTTTATTGTAGCGATTTACAAAAATAAATTCCATATGCACAACAAGGCCAAAAACCACCACCGTAGGGCGTTAAATATACTTGCCCCTTGCAGGAATTGAACCCGCGACCCATACTACAAAGCCAATCGTTTAGCCAACCTAGTGTACAAGTATACACAAGGTATATTTTAGTAATAACATAAAATCATTCCGCCGTGGAAAGTTTGGTTAGTAAAGAGGACTTCAAGAAAAAAATATTGTAAAAGAAGTTTAAGAAAAAGAACTGTAAGACTGTTGTGTAGCTTGTAAAAATTAGAAGTTTTCCATTGCGACTTCAGTTTTACTCATCTTTGTTAGTATTACTTGCAGTGATGAAACTTCATGCGTCACAACAAGCAGCATAGGACGGTAACCACTATGATAGCGAAACTTGAGAGACAATTAAGAGAAACAAGGGAAACAGAGGTTATGGATAATAGTTCAATAAAAAATAAATAATGAATAGAATTAATCATTTATTCTATACGTCTAATAGTATTTAACTGCACGCGAATTGCGTATTAAAACATTATAATTTACTCATGATTCCTCATTAATTACAGAAAAAATCAACGCTAATCTGAAGTAGCGTGCGTGGAAGTAATTAGAGACATGCGAATAATCAATTAGTCCTGGACAGTATGCGGCCGAATTTTATAAACTTGGGAAACCTTTCCTGTACAAATTTATAGTACACATGTATATAACTAGTCTGGCCATAAATACTGTTACATAAAAACTTTCCTTTTTTTCAACTTTTTAATTATTTTGAATTTGCACGTATATTATTTTAAAAACTTCCTTCGATTTTGCGCCATTTCACATATTTTCGTGTTCATTATCAAATTACAATATGGAATGGGGTGTTAAAGAAAATAGGATTGCAGTGATCGCCTTGCACAAAGTGGGTATGGAGCCGTCGGTCATATTCCACACACTTCAAAAGCTTGGTATCAGCCGTATGTTCGTATATCGTACTAAATACGATAACTAAACAGATACAACAACACTTCCTCTGTCGAAGACCAGAAAAGATCGGGGCGGCCGCGTGCTGTTAGAACTACAAAGGCTGTTAATGCTGTTAAAGCCAGAATTCGTCGAAACCCCATTAGGAAGCAAAAAAATCTTATCGCGAGAAATGAAGATTCCCGCTAGGACTCTGTCGCGTATTATAAAACAAGACCTGAAGCTCGATGCTTATCGTCAATATACAGGACATGCCCTAAATCAATATTTACAATTAAAGAGACTGGATCGATTAGAGAGAGAGTGAATGGCACAGAAATATCCTCTTTACCGATGAAAAAATTTTCACGATTGAAGAACACTACAATAAGCAAAATGATAAAGTGTACGCTCACAGTTCTAAAGAAGCTGCTCAAGTGGTCAGAAAGGTACAACGTGGTCATCATCCTGCGTCAGTGATGGTTTGGTGGGGCGAGTCTTACCAAGGACACAAAACTACATTTTTGTGAAAAAGGAGTGAAAACTTCAGCCAATGTGTATCAAGATACAGTTTTGGATTATGTTGTGAAACCTCTCAGCAATACACTGTTTAAAAATATACCGTGGACTTTCCAGCAGGACTCTGCACCTGGTCACAAGGCACAAACTACCCAAGCCTAACTTGAAACCAACTTCCGGACTTTATAAGACAGGCCCTCATCTAGCCTAGACCTCAATCTTTAGAATTCAAATTATGGTCAGTTTTAGAGGACATGGCCTGCTCTAAACAACACGGCGACATTGAGTCTCTTAAAAAATCTTTGGAGCAAGCAGTGGCGAAATTTCCCTTGGAAACAGTGCGTAAATCCATAGAGTCGTGGCCAAACAGATTAAAGGCCTCTATAAAAGCCAAGGGTGGCCATTTCGAATAGAATATTTTTTTTATTTTTTGCTGAGACTAATAAAATTGTAGGTATAAATTTTAATAGTATTACATAAGTTCATTAAAAAATGCATTTTCATTTGTAACAGAACTTATGGCCGGACTAGGTATATATATATATATATATATATATATATATATATATATTTGAGTACCAGTATGTTTGAGATTTTATATCACGAAGTTTTCAACCGGTGGATTTTGGTCCAAAAGATAAATCGTTTTTATTTTGATTTTGTTGATTTTCTTTATTTTTAACTGTTATGGCTCTGAAGTTGACGACATCAATAATGCGCATGTTAAACTTGGTGGTGATTTACAATTAATGTAACAATGTATGCTTAAATGCTGCTCGTGGGAACGCAATGGGGAGTAAGAATTTTTGACTCTGTACCAAAATGGCGGCGACGCGTTTCGCCACCCATCACGTCTCGTTTCCCGCGAGATCGAAAAGTGGGCTACGTAAGTAGCCTCTGCCTACCCCTTATACGGGTACTATGAAATATAAGCTAGAATCAAGTCCTACTACTATCTAATCACAGTCCGTGTTTTATTTATACTCGTATTATTTGACGGTATTCCGTTTTTCAAGTGAACTTTGAACGCAATGAGAGCAAAATTACCATGGTTGAATTTGAGGGCAGCGATTTTGTGCAACGTTTCTGTCATTCTTAATTAATATTTATCGATTAAATAATAATTGTTTATATACTGAACAGTTGTTTTACAGTGAGTAATATTTTTGTTTATTTTGATTTTAATCAAATTTCTTATATCCTTAGTATTATTAAAAAAGCGAAAGCAACTCTCTGAAAAGTAACAAACAGACACGAATATAGCCATGTGTCTGTTTGTTAGCTTTTCACGGTTCAGCCGCTGAACCGATCTTCACTAAATTTGGCATTAAGATAGCTTGCATCTTGAAGACGAACCTAGGATACTTTTTATCCCGGAAATTCAAACGGTTCCCTAATAAGTCCTCAAATAGTCCTCTAATAGTTCCCCAATAAAATCGGATATTTTTTTTTAAAGGATGCCCCACAGTAGGATTTCTTCTGTGTCGTGGGTGCGTTTTACAGACATAAATTCCACATGCACCAACACCCACACCCGGAACAACTATTTGTAGGCCATACAAATATTGGTTCCGTGCGGGAATCGAACCCGCGACCCGCGGCGTAGAAGACGAAGGCTTAGCCACTGCGCCAACCGAGCCGACAACAACAATTAAAGATCCGTTTTCCACGCGGACGAAATCAGAAGTTTCACTTCAGTCACGTGTACTGAGTTGCACGTGCTCTTTTTTAGAGATGTGCTTGGTAGATACACAACTACATAGACTGCAAAAATAATTGTTAATTTTTATTTTCAAACCAGTACAGTTAAAGATAATTTGTTACTGTGAACTCTATCAAATCACAATGGTATAGGGTATCGATTATCGGGATCATAAATTTAAAAAAATGTATCCATCTCGGGCAGTATAATAATCTAGAAGACACATTTCATTGCTACGTCAACAACTCATTAATAATCATAACTATAGAGACTGTCAAAATAGGTATTTGTTAATGCCGGAAATTACCGACATAGATAACATAGCGAGGAAGTTAATGCATTTGGTACGGTATTATTTAACGCGAGGTCATCGGACTTCGGTGATTGCGAAACGAGCGGACACACAAATACGCACGTATTCGTAGGTCGCGAGCGTCGCCATTGCGCCACCACTTAATCGATAAGTCACGCCGAAGGGCTGGACAACTATAGAAATATCTGGTACACTGACGTCAGGTGGTATGGCTAAAACTGATGAATATTGCCTTTTTTAGCACACTTTTGCTTAACTTGCAATGTGCGTTTATGATTGTTTAGGTCAATGTTTAGGAATTTTAAACCAGTTCTCGTAGCCCGAATAGATTAAAATTTTTTCAGAAGCTTCAGGTGACATGGGCCTGATGCTGCTGCCAGGGCCACCTGCCATCATTTTTAGGCTCGTTAGATTTGTCTTGACAAGTACTATAGCCCTTGTTTAAATTTTTGACTTCAATTAGGTTCATCGTGCTGTCATTTCAGACCCTACGACTCATAGTGATGTCCTTCCGAATTCCACGACAGCAATATCTATTGGTTTACAACTAGAAGATGTTAGCAACGAAAATATTACATTGCTCTAAGTGTAATTATTACACGAGTAATAAAAAAAAACAAATACTTTTAATTATATAGTCAAGAGAAAAGACAACGTCTGACAAATATCATAGTCTAGTTTCGTACATCTTAACGTCATTCAAAGGAATAAAGAAGACTATTTATGTTATATTTCGAGGAGTGTGCACGAGAGTGACATTCACAAATTCTTCCGTCGTAAAGTTTCCGGCGAACGATACGACGCACGGAGGGTTTTATTCTTACGTGGTTGATTTACTCCGGAACCCAACAAAGCGTTTCACGTCTACGTTTCTGATGCCCACAGCGACGGAGCGAATCTCTTTACCAGCGACGGTCTTTCCAGACTACTATAATAAAGGTTACATTATAAAGGTCAATCATCCTAAACCGACTATTTTATCAAGCTGTAGTGACATCTATGTCGCCACATGAGAAACTCATGAAACATACGTCCATAATCGCGAATGAAAGTTTCTGAGATGCGACCTATACATATACATATACAACATCTTAATATTACTGGTTGGAGCATACGTCTTCCCCAGATCAGACCACCCGATCTGGCGGGTAGCTAACCTTTTGCTGGCAACCGAAAAAGCCATTGTATCCTAAGCACTTCCATATTTGATGTTTAACTCGGTAAGACAAGGTCTTTGTTTTAAAACACTGTGCTCGGAGACAACAAGTGTGACCATGTCTCTCATTATCGATATTAATTTGAACTGGCTCACTATCAGACAGAGGCGTAATTCTAGAATTGTACTTGTTTTCTTCTCTATTTTAAATGATTCTACTACCTCCACGTATCTTAAAGATAAATTTCAGTGCCTTTCTTTAACGCATGATAGGGTTCATCGTTTTTAATCTAATCTTAAGATTAGTATTCCACTACACTTCACCTATTTCTTTGGTAACTCTTTTGTAACACAGTCTACACTCCTCCTCTTACCCCAATACAATGAGGTTTATCATAAGCTGACGTCTAAAGGATTAGTGCGAGAACATTATTTTAAAATCATCTTTGATTCGTTGATATATACATTGCTATCATCGGTCATAAGTATTTGGTGATCACTTTTTTTTCATTTATGAGCTAGCGTTTAATAACGATCCCACGTGATAGTAATTGGCGATGTAGTTTTTGATGTTAGGCACACTAGCTTAGAAAAAGACCATTTACTCTTCTCTGGAAGACACCCACATTTTAATCGGACGGGAAAACTGATGCAGGCAAAAAAAAACTGCTTAAAAATATACTGTAAGTAATACCGACAAATCCGAAGAGTAATTAAAATTTATTTAGTATTTTGCAGCATCAATATTATTCGTATTTATGAGTAGTTGATTGTTGCTAAGGAGTAACAAGTTTCTCGTTTTGCTTAATATGTTTTTTCCTTGTAGTATTTTAACTGAGATCACTGGCGTATGAAATTCGAGTTACGTCTATTAAGTTGGCACTAGATATAATAGTAGATGTAATAGTATTATATATATATAATTATTAAAAGTTCAAATGAAACTAATTTTACGGATTTTATCGCGTTTTATTTGACTATTTATAGCCCGACGTTTCAAATGCTTTACAGCCCATACTAATAGGTATTTAAATGGTAAATTTCACCACCATCCTTCATCACAGTTAGCTACCGTGGGTAAATCTTTGTTTCAGAGAGCACAAGGGAACTGTGACAGTAAACACCTGGCCACCGAGCTTCAGTATGTCAAGCAAGTTTTGCAAGACAACAAGCATCGGGTTCCGCGTCTTCATCGCAGTGACCGAGTGAAGCCGGCCACAGTCGAGAGTGTACCTGCAGTCCTACCATATGTCAGAGGAGTCACGGACAAGATTGGCTATATCTTGAAGCGGGCTTCCATAAGAAAATTTTTCAAGCCGCCGAAGAAGATAAGTCAGTTTTTACCATCTGACAAGTGTAACAACAAGATGCATGAGTATACAATCCGCGTAAAAGAACATATAGCTGACGTGAAGCATAGTAGCTCCAGGAATTCTTCAGTCTGTGACCATGTTCTGGATCATCCCAACCATTACATCAGATTTGATAAACCACAAATCCTCTCAAAGAACACCGATTCCTACCAAGGATGATTCGCGAGGCTATTGAAATTTAAAAACATCCTAATTTTAATAGAGAAGATGGTTGGGTATTACCACCAGCTTGGTATCCTATAATTAATAAAATTAAATCCAAAACCAAGCATACCACTGCAAGACTTCAAGACCCAGTTAGCTCTTTCTGCGTAGTAGTAATAAAAAGCTGAAGGTACTCCGGGTAAACTATGACATTAGGACATCTTTCATCTCAGTCCTCCCGTGACCATGGGTGCTGTAAAGCACTCGAAATGTCGGGTTATAAATAGTCAAATTAAACGCGATAAAATTCGTAAAATTAGTTTCATTTAAATGTGTAGTGTTCGCGTAAATATAAGAAATAATTATTAAAAGTTTATAAGAGTAGAGTTTAAGAGTTTAAAAGTAAATATTTCAATAAATGAAATACATGCCAAATAAAAAAAACTTGAACATATGGTCATGGATCGCCACTGCTGGGCCTTTCCTTAGTTAGGAGAAATTGCCGCTTAGCAAGTGGTTTAGCGAGGCGCAGCCGCCCGTTATTGGTTTGGTTATTATATTTTAGTTATAGCATCTCCGAGATATATTCCAAAATCGATCGTACGTCACGAATGTTACAACAAAGTTAGCTTACAACAAACATATTATTTTTATAAAACTTATTTACTTGTTAATACATAGACATTTTATTCACAATACATTACCCTTACACGACAGTTGGAATATGCAGTATCGACCTGGACTCCTCTATATCATAAATATATTGATAGTTGAGAAATGGTTCAGAAAAAAATTATGCTGTAATACATGCGGTATTACAAATTTTATTATAGTCGCTTACACTATGACTTACTAATCAAAAAAATATGAACAGACGCAAACAGCTCGAAGTTATGTTATTGCACAACATCTGCAATAACAATTATGATTGTACGGAAATATTTACAAAATTGTGTATAATTTTCCAAAAAGAACTCATGCGCGCTCTAACAGAGTACATAAAAGTGTTTGCAACTAAGCTATGCCGTACTGACGTGGTTATACGATGACCCTTATATCGTTTAGTTAGTTCTTATAATAGTAATTTCACACATATTTAGATATTTGCCACACGTACGGGTTTGCTACATTTCGCGAAGTGTGGTCATAGCGAAACTTAAAAATGATGAAAGACAATAAATACTTTAACTGACAGTATATAATCGGAAAACAATCCATCTTTTACTCATTCACAAATGTATTTTATTCAATTCTTTTATTTTAAGTGTTGATTGATATTGTCAGTTTAAATGATTCCATATTAGTCAACTTTTAAATTTTATATATACATATACATAGTAATTATAAACAAATTGGCATAGAATATACGTTACCTCAATAAAGCAATAATATTATTATATTTGCTAGTAACGTGCGGTTAACGCTGATGGTTTCATATTTATTAAGCGATATAATAATGATTTTGTTTTAGTTTTAAGTATGTAACTGTTTGTTGATCCGAATAAAATAAAATTAAAATTAAAATACTCTGTGGCTAGGCGATTGGCTTCTACGCTTCGGGTCGCGGGTTTTTATTAAGAACTAGCTATTCAGGCGAATTAGTTCGCGGCGACAAATGTCTAGGAGTTCTTCTATACATATACATATTGTATTGCTTCTATACATAGATAGCGTTCTGTGGAATATAATATCAAAAATAAATATTATCGAAAAAATAATTAATACTATATAGCCCTTGCAACATTTGAAGTCCACTGCTGCACATAGGCAAATAAAACCCTGTAACAAATATGATTTCCTTTAAAATTTATTAATAATAATAACTGCAATCGATTATCTGTGGGACAGAAAAAAGGAAACCTCTTTCTATAATAGTGTTAATAAACAAGTAAAAGTGACTGTGTTGTAATTCATGAATGTAGAACGTGTTAATTACAGCCGTACCGTAGCGGTACGAATTCGTGAACTGTTGAAATATTGAATTACTAATTTTTATGACATACTTACAAGAAAGAGTATTTTGTATGAGAGCGGCAAGTTACACATTTCTCATTCTACTCTGGTCATTCGCTATCAATGTTAGTTCTACATACATAAAGCCACGCCTTTTTACCTTATAAGGGGTAGGCAGTGGCCACTCTAGTCGCCCCCTTTTCACCCTCGCTGGAAACCAGACGTGACGGGTGCGTCCACGTCGCCGTCATTTTAGTACGAGTCAAAAATTCATTCTCCCCAGTGTTATTCTGCACGAATAGAGGCTGTCCGTACAATAACTTAGTCGCATCTTACGACGCCTCTGTAGGAAAGACGTAGGTGCTATTCTACTCATTCGGACACCTGTCAGCGCCAGAGTTAGTTCTAAGATAAACATTAGCGACACTATAACAAAACTAGAATTACTCGATTTCGCGTAACAACAAACGAATTACAAACATTATAATACTATATGATTTATTGGTGGAAGGGTACTGCGGTACCAGTTATCTTATCGTCAAGCAATGGTGTGCAAACACCACTTTGCTTCGGTTAGAAAGGCACTGTTAGCTAATGTAATTACAGGACATAAGAGGCTTAAGAGTTGATGACGTAGCGCAGTGCGGTATCGCCGCAGACGTGTATTGGGTGTCACAATATGTATTGTGGGCAGACGTTGCACTTACCATCAGATGAACGATTTTCACAGCACGTCATTCAATTCCATAAAACAATATAATCATCAATAAAATCACGTATAGTCATTTAATATTATATTAGAGTTAAAACCGACAACCATTGATTAAAAATCAAAATTTAAATATCACAAGTATACTAGTATTTATTTAAATGTAAGCTAGGATCGAGTAGAGAGAGAGAGAGTAGTAGAAACGAGTCATACTGTCCCTAGGTTGAGAAGTGATCAACAATGCCTATAGCAATAAAAAATCAACTTATGGGATGTCATGCACTCGCTGATGGATGTCGTCATTCTTCTTACGAACTGCAGCGTCTTGATCTTGTGATGGCCCATTTAGTAATTATAAATAATATTATTAAATATAAATAAAGTCGTCCAAAATAATGTTCACGTTGATTTTATAGAAGAAAAATGTCATATAAAGTTAAGGTAAGTAATTTTTATTTTCAATAAAAGACGTTTGAGTACAATTCTTAACAACTTCTTAATAATTAACTTATAAATTGCAAAAAATTCGTAAATCTGTTAAAATTCCTAGAATTGGGTGTTTTTTTATTATTAAAGAACCCTTTACAAGTGGGAAGAGATTATTAAATAAGATAGAATTCGAGCCTTGTTTACGGCTTCTTTAGTGAATACCCCCCCCCTTCCAAGAAACACATAAAAGAACTAGTTACCAGGCAAACGCAACATAATAACGGTCCTAACTAAGACGATCAAACTTTATAATAAAATTATTACAAACAGCCTAATATATTATTATTTTAATAGAAGAGGGACAAACGAGCAAGCCGCTACCTGATAGTAAGTAATCACCGACGCCAATGAAACATCTGCAATACCTGAGGAATCACCCGTAATTCCTCAGGTATTGCAGATGTTTAGTTGTTGCCGGATTTATAGAAAGAAATACTCTTTTCTTGAAGGTCTCTAAGTCGTACCGGTCCGGAAAAACCGCTCCCGACAGCAAACTCTACAAAGCCGTGTTTGGCTGAAAATTCCTTATAAAATGCACTGTAGTGGAATGCCACGATCAATCCGATGTGGATGGAATATTAAGTTAGGCCGCAAGGTGCGATAATAAAACTCGGCGGCTGAAGTTAATCCGAACCATACCTCGGAACAATCTCCGTGGTGTCTGCGATAAAAAACGCAGAGATGCAACATCTCTTTCCAAGGCCAGTGGATCAAGCCGATCCGAAACTAACTGGGCCTCGACTTATTACCTATAGAGATTCTATGTAATGATCAATATTATTTACCGTTTCAGTGAACATTTAAAGGCACTAGAAGGCAGAGACTTTACGTACTTATAAAAATAAATTAGCCTTTTATTCCCATTTGACATCAATGTAAATACGAGTACAATGAATTAACATTTATTTTTATCAAGCTGATGCCCGCTTTGTCCACGTTGAGATGGTTTATTATATTCCGTGGATGGATGGGGTTTTTTAAATATTCCGTGAAAACTATTTGATTTTACCGGAATAAAAATTATCTTATGTCCATCTCCAGTATATAAGCTATCTCTGTGCCAAATTACGTGTGGACGGTTAAGCCGTGAAAAGGTAACAAACAGACACAAGGACAGAGAGAGTTACTTTCGCATTTATAATATTAGTACGAATTAAACTAAAACATGCATGAAAATTACATAAAACATTTTACGTACTCATACTTTAGTATTCTGTGAGGAGGTTGTACTAACAATCGGTACCTCGGTCGAGTCGACCCATTTAAGAGTATGTGCCCATAAATACCGTTTCTATAGTTTCTTGCTACAGCGTAACTTGTATGGTAGCAGCATGCGATTTAAAATTACATCATGTTATTTCACAATTTGCAACTAGTAAATCATACACTGTCTCTGGGTTTCAGAGCATGTCTATGACGTTTTAATATACAATTGTAGTAAGCATTACATCAATCGAATGTTACTCTGGGCGATGTCTTATGTTACATTATTTTTTACGAATAAATATAAACTTAAATGTAAAACCTTATTGCCATGATAATGACGTCTTCTGTTCATAACTAGTTATATATAACTAGCTTTTGCCTGCAACTTCCTCCGCGTGGATATAGTTTTTTTTTAATATCCCATGGGAACTATTTGATTTTACGGTATAAAACTTATTCTATTTCCGTCTCCGGGATGCAAGCTGTCTCTGTGCTTAATTTCGTCCACATCGGTCCAGCGGTTGAACCGTGAAAAGGTAAGGTAAGGTAACAGACAGAGGGACAGAGTTACGACTGCGTGACCTAGTGTACCTGACTTCTAATCCGCGAGTACTGGGTTCGATTCACAGTCGAAGCTAGCGTTTGTGCAAAAATACAAGTCGTTGGTTTCCGGGTCCGGTTGTATTCTGCATCTTTTTAATTCTATCATCTTTTAAATTTTTATGACTAAAAGACGCACTCATAATGCTAGAGCAATCAAAGTGAGTGGCATCTTTAAAAAAATGTGTTGTTAAAACAAAATCTTTTACTTGTTCTGGCTTGGGCCTACTTGTACGAGGCGAGCTTGTATGTAAACACTAATGAAAGTAGAAGAAGCGAAAGATGTGTGTCAGGATCGTAGCAAGTGGAATAATGTAGTCTCTGCCTACCACAATAGGAAAGAGGCGTGACTCTACGTATGTATGTATGTACAAATTCGTATATACTTGTCTAGTTTACTGACCGTCGAGATTAGCGACGCTTTTTCTTATTGATTTTATTATAATATAAATATTTTTGAAAAAATACGTAGAATAAAACCGAATTTACAGTTTCTATAGTTTCATTTTTGAAGTCCTAGACAATCCCCGATGTCAGTTATTCCGGGCTACTTTCAGCTTTTAATTATTAATTTTGGTCGGATCTACGCTTCTCGTTTTGTACAAATATAGTTTTATCTAATGTGAACTATTCGCGTAAATATAAGAAATCACAAAGAAATATAAAGTTTGAACGTCGTCTATATTTAGGAATACCGACAATGCTACAAGACGATTTGGGATTACCAAACCGATCTAACCTTTTTTGAATTGGTTCTACTTCGGTAAATAATAAACAAAAAAGTTAAATATTTTACATGTAGTGTAAGCTAAGTGATAAAATATTAAAGTAATAAGAAGGCTTTATTACGAAACCGAGGTTATAATTAAAAACGATTTACATACAGCACGTCTATTAATCAAAAACAAAAAACTAACGTTCTTATGTATCTGTCTAGAGCAGCCATAGTCAACCTTTATTTATAAGGCCACAAAGACGTTATGTTTTAAGATCAAAGGTTTACTTATTTAATACAAAAAGAAAGTGTTCACAATTAATTTGGCTAAATGAAGTTATAAGCCTTGTAATATAAGATAGTACTTGTACTGATTAGGCAATACAATTTCTGATAATCTTATCTTATTGTTAAACTACTTTTAAAAACTACGTAATAAATTCATTTTATTCTGCAACTACCATGCCAGGACGGACCCCTCATGAAAGCTTGACGGGACGCAGGTTGAGTATAGCTGGTATAGTCTAGACTGTTTAAAAATGTAATTTATTCTCTACGACCTCTGCCGCGCGATTAAATAAGCCGACCATATGATTGCGCTGTACGCCGTAGTACCTCGCTGACCTGAGCATTCACTGCTCGGGCCTTCTCGGTAATGTTCGGCTCGTTAAGGCAGTTCCTCAGTAAACGGGCGATGTAATTTATAAAAATTCAAATACGGTTAGTATTTCCGGAGATTAGCGAGTTCAAACATACAAACCCTCCTGCTTTATTATAGTGCGAGTAGAAAGATTTAAATCCATCTGATGCACGCGTTTCGTCCGCGTGAATGTAGGTATTTATATATCCCGTGGAAACAATTGGATTTTCTGGAATAAAAAGTATCCTATGTCCGTCTCCAGGATGCAAGCTCTGTGCTGAATTTCGTTAGGTTTGGTTCAATGGGTGCAATCATGAATATATGTACATAAAATAACTACCAAACCATTGACATGAATTTTAATATAATTACTCTGGGACCAACCTCAGCTGACTATGACTATATCGTAAAAGTGGACAGAGGAAAAATGAAAACCTGGAGATAGGCAGTAGCATTCTTCCTGGAACATCTTCATAAAATAACTGCGGTTGCTAATCCGCCGCCAAGCGTGGCAACTGTGGCAAAATCCTCCCAAAATGAGTGCTACAAACTTTTGTGACAATCTATGGGGGGGAGGAGGCCTATGCTCAGCAGTGGACTAATGAAAAGCTGATATTCAACACGTATTACAACTTTACCACATGCGCCTAATACTATATCGTTGGCGATGTTAAATGGTAGTTGACCTCAATGACCATATTGGCCTTCCAACTATAGAGGTATAAAGACAAAGAATGATCTCAAGACCATATTAGCAAAGTTAGTACATAACGGTGTATTTGATATCAACCTATTGTCTTCACGTTTTATTGCCGTGGCCTTACTGTATTTAAGTTTATTTATTTTTTATTAGTGGTCGCCTTTACCACCACTAAATCCACCAATAAATACTACAAATTGAAATACTGTACGTATTTTCGTCTAATGTCGTATGCATTTACTAACATAATTTATAAGGAAGCGGGCACAGAAAATGAAGAAAACCACATATGGAGCTTTTAACACAACATTATCATTTCAGCCTATCATTAGTCCACTGCTGAGCATAGGCCTCCCCCAAAGATTGCGAAAAAAGTTTGTAGCTCTCATTTTAGGGAGATTTTGACATAGTTGCCACGCTTGGCATTTTCCTCTGTCGACTTTTACGACACCCATGGGATGAGATGGGGTGGAAGATTATTCTTAAGCCACTACCACACGGCATGTATCTCTGTTGAGTATGTGTTAGTCTTATCGTAGAAAAATATTATCTAAACACCAACACGGTATAAAAAATTACATTGCATTTTATATCAGGTAAACAGCTTATAATAATTATGCTCTTAAGTAAATAGCAACATAAAAAAGTCGAAGTGATAAAAGAGTAACTTTTCAAAATCTACAAATATTAAATAATTGAAGTTGCTTAAAATATTCAACTTATTATGGCTATTCTTTTCATGGATGAAGAATATTTACTAAAATTAAAATAAAACAATATTTGTTAAGTTCTTCTTCACGAGCTAGCCTTAAAATACAACAAAACATAATTTAAAATATTGCGCCATTCATCCCAAAACCAACTTTTATGGTCGTCTAAGAGATCTTATTTTACATGCTTTTTGTTAACTTGCTTTCTTCGTGTCTTTCCGGTTTAAATCTTGTTTGTCAATTTTTACCGACATTACGATGTCCGACTAATCTAAAATTTGGCCTATGTAGCTACGGTGACAATGCAATAATATGGTACCATGAAGCTATGAAGCTGATCTTACGATGAAGTAGCCGGAAGTTGGCCATACAAACTCCTCAACTAAACAAGATACGAGTAGCTCCGTCGTGTTTGGGCTCGTTGGATTTGTTATGACAAGCACTATAGCCGTAGCCACATTTGAAGCCCACAAACAAAAATTTTGTTTAAAATTAATTTATTCGTACATACATAGACATTTTATTCATACGGTTCGGTTGCTGCTGTGGCTAAGCGATTGGCTACAGCGCTGCGGGTCGCGGGTATTTAAAAGAAACTAGCTATTCAGGCGATTTAGTTCGCTGGGACAAAGTTTACAAATGTCAAGGATTTTGCTTCGCTACCATAGATAGCGTTCTGTGGATTATCGAAAAATTGCTCGATCCCATTAACCAATGTATAAGCTTCATACACCAAAATAAAACCGATCACGAAACCTACCAGATTTACATAATAGACCTCCTGGTTGTGTTGTGTATGTCAAATTTACGTCTGTAAAACCCTTCCACAACACAGGAGAAATATTACTGTGGGGCATCGTTTAAGAAATATAAATTAAAAATAAAATAAATAGTAGTTATAAACTGGTCAAAAAAATAAGGAAACCATTTGCTATTATGATTTTTAAATTATTTTTAAAGCATGTTATCGTGAGAGAACTCTGATGATCATGATCAGTAAACAAAATCTCTTTGATAATGAGTTAAATACTGCCTGTATTAATCAAACATAGTTAATACTTTAAATAACAAGGAAGATATAAATATACTTAAATAAGATAAATAAGTCAAGCGATGTTAAAATCATGTTGAAGATAATAAAATGACACGTTTTCTTGGCATATTTATCGTATTATAATTTAAACGATAGTTGTGGATTAAAACAAAATTCTGAAATTCATCGGAACATATATCGTCTTCCCATATTATCTGTTACTGCCTTCCTAAATGGATATAGTTGCCAAATATCGACATGCTGGAAAGCATTTCGGTAATCGGATGACAATGACAGTCTGAGACAAATATTATTTATATTTAGTATTCCATAACTTAATGCGGCAATGGCCTCCAAGGTTAAAAAGATATTAAGCCTTTTTTGTAAAACATCAATTCGTTGACGTCTCAACTCTCGTGACGATTGCGTTACTTTTTAACACGTTTTTAATAGCTTGACCTTTATGTATGTATGTGTGTATGTAATGTAATATCAAAATATATCAATTAAATTTTTACCAACTTCCAGACTTCTGAATAATTAAAAATATTGCTCACCTGTTACAGACCTATGATAATGCGAAAATTTGATGACTGAGCTATTATCACCAGGATCATCAGCTCATTTCTATTCAAGCGTGTTTTTAAACTATAATATGATTATTATATATACAAAAATCTATTAGTATAGACAAACGCTGCTAGTTTCCATCCATCAGCGATGGTTAGTTAATTGCCGACTCTGCAATTAGTTTAGTGCCGACCGTAAACGAGCGCAATTGGCGCAATGGGGAGGAAATGGGCATCTATTCTATAATACTTATGTACTACGTAATAAGCGACATAGGTGCTCGAGCGACGCTAACATAGGTACCCATTTCGATTCGAGATTCGAACCCCGGACCCGCGACGTAGAAGTCAAGTACTCTGACAACTAGGTCACGCTGTCGTCTTGCGGCTTGGTAACGTTTGAAGAGTTTAATTGATTCGTTGCACATCTAATAAGGGAACTAGTGAATGATTTCATAGACACTCCAATAATTATTAATTGTTAGTGAGTATTATAGATGGTTCAGTATTAAAACAGACATTAAAAACGTAATGTAGTAATAAATTAATATAATTTATAAACGACATTATGTATTATTGAGTTGACAGGTACCCCAGATTATCTTGATGTATGTTCACTGAGGTCTTTTTTCGAACATGTGTTGACTTTGACATTCACAAAAGCTTCAAACAAACCTAAATTGAATAAAAACATTTTTATTTTGACTTTAAGGACTGATGTTTCCGGATGACAAGCACACTGTGGTGCTACAATGAAATGTTCTAGGTGATACAACATTTGTTATGACCAGATTTTTTTTATTGGATTAAATGACGAAGCGAGCAAAGCATTCACCTGATGGTAAGTGTACCATGTACAATGTACAATGTACTGGGTAACGCAGCATTTATTATGGCCAGATGTTGCACTCAACGTCTGGCCATAATAAATGCTGCGTTACCCAGTACATTTCTGTGTGACACCTCACTGCGCCCGTCACCTTGACACATCTGTTCTTAAGTCTCATATGCCCAGTGATTACACTAGTCCTCAGTGCCTTTTTAACCGAAACACAGTAATGTTTGCACACTACTGCTCCATGGTAGAATAACTGGCCTGGGGTGGTACCTCGAATTCCTGCTAGAAATCCTAGCACCAGTAAACTTACGTAATCGGCTTTACGAATTACAGTCTACCCATTACCCATCCCTAGGTAATTATATTATTTACGGCCACTTTATTTATTTGTAGTATTTTTATAGTGTTTCACACGCGCACCCGCAGACTAATAAAAAAAATATCGTAAAAAGTTCGTAGCATATAATAAACAAAGTCGACTTCGCTAAAATCTATTTACAAACAATCTTTGAATGGAAACGATAAAATAATTAATGTATTTTTATTGGTACACTGCAATTCCTCTAACGATGTTGCAAAACAAACTTAAAAAAAAAACATGCGAAAAAATTAATCACTTGCGTTAAATAGCCGTTGCGACCTGATAACCTCCTAAATATGGTGTGAGTCTTGCAAGCGCTATCGCATTATAATATGAATTGCACAAATGTGAGATCAAGTGGCGCAAAAAATATCTATACTTAATAATGATAACGTATATCGGTTTGTTACGATACCATTCTACTTAAAATAACTACACAAAAACATATAACAGGTTGTGGTAACGTCATTATATTTAAAACGGTTACGCGTGATGAATAAAAAAAAAATCCAATTTTTTTATGGAAGTTAAATCTTAGTTTACCTGTTGGTAAGTGTAACGTCTGCCCATAACGAATAGACAGCATTTGTTGCACTCAGTACTCATTTCTGTGTGGCACCAAATTTCGTTCGTCACCATGAAACATCAGTCCTCATATGCCCAGTAATTAGAATAGCATCAGTGCCCTTTAAGCTGAAACAGTGATTTTTGCACACTACTATGTGACGGCAGAATAACAGGCACTGCGGTGGTACCTAATTAGACGATTTCTAGGGCTCTACTACGAAAATAGAAATACGACGTTTCGGCTGACGGATCGCACGTTTTCTACTATGACCACCCTTCACTAATCATTAATTTTGCCTATGGATCCGAAAGAAGGCCGTCCGTAGAAGCTGCATTCGAAGCAGTTTGGTAGTAGGGTTTATGTTTGACGTCTGTCGGTGGTTCGAATCGATCCTAAACTTTGTACTCCGATTTTCTTAATAGGGCCTCTACATCGAAGTAACTAGTAAAATAACAAAGTCGTACGCTTTATGAAAGGATATTGAATGCTGACCCAAAATAGTGGCCTCATCAAAACCTTGTAGTATTGACAGAAGTTTTTATTATATTTATTGTGTACGTAAACTCAGTGTAGGTATCAGTCGAGGACTCAGCAAGTTATAAATAAAAGCGACGCAGAGGAGTGCGGTCGAACGACGCGTACAAACGTGCAATAAAAAGTACGAGCGCGGGGCGTGCGTCTCGTAACCAGTGCATGAATGCCGGCGACCTTGCGCTGGACCGCTTTGTAACAGCACTACGACACATATGGGTCACAGCCTATACGCGGTCATTCGGAAGGATACTTCCTATTAAACACGTCTAAATATCATTTCCGATTTCTGCGTAAACTTGCAACTTGAAACGGTATTTACGATATGTGATATATAAATTGCATTTAGATATCCTCTTTTTTGTCTTGAACAATATTTACATCAGTATTCAGTCGACTGAGCCGGCGCAGTGGCAAAGCGATTGATTTATACGCTACGAGTCGCGGGTCCGATTTCCGGAAAAATAATTGTATGGTTTGCAGATACTAGTTCCGGGCATGGTCGATTGTTTGTTAAATTTATGTCTTCAAAACGCACCCACCATACAGAAGAAATCTTAGTGTGGGCCATCGTTTAATAAACAAAAAAAGTTTCAGTCACGGGATACCCGGCAGATGTCAAACAGAAATTTATGGTTATTGAAAGAATTTATAATTAAAAGAAAACCAACAATTAAATATGGAGTCAAATAAAAAAGAATCGGCGTCGCTCAATGAAATTCACTAATCGTGTTGCCAAATTATAACACAAAATCATCATTTTAACCAATGAGAAAAAATGGTCGGTTTTTGCTTCCGTCTGGTTGAAAACAATGACATATTTTATCTCGTAATTAACTAGTTTGATTTTAACTAGTAGTTTTTTTTTGATGCCGAAATGTAATGTAAATTAAAAATACGATTGTAATTATTGCCGTGCCTTTTATTTCCTCTAAGTTATAATGGCTATAATTATTTATGAATTTAAAGTTATAATTTGAGCTGTACATTTCCGTCACGGCCCCTAAGGCGCGCATTGGCGCGATAGATACATACATGTTTCACATAAAAAATACAGAAATTTACTACAACACATGTACGTAACAGCTGACCATTGGTATGACCGCGTATAAATATTTAATGGACGGTCAGTCAAACGGCCTTTACTATTCTATGAAACGTACCGCTCTGTGGTAGCGAAACAAGAAAATTTGTTGCACCGTCACACTGCTTGGGTACCGGAAAAGTTGACTATTGGAAATGCTTCGAAAACGTCATCGCTTCTGATTGGCGGCGGATAGCCTTTGCAAATAATCGTCGTTATGCTCCGTAGGCACAGTTGAACATAGGCCTCCTGATAGATTGCCACAAACGAGCCTGAGCCACCTGCATTCATCGACTTTCCGCAAAACCGTACAGGCACCGTTTTATCTAGTACAAAGTCGCTCTATACTGCGTTTGCCGGTGCGATGCCATTTTAGAACATTTCTTCCCCGACATTTATCTATTCTATTATATAAATGCGAAATTAACTCTCCCTATTCCACCTTCTGATAAAGTCACTTCAATTTTAGACCACCTTAATGCCATAAATTCTAAAATGTTGTTAGAGACAAATAACTCTTCAGCTTTTCTAGATGTTTTAGTAATTAGAAATCCTACTAACACCTTGAGTCACACTGTATATAGGTAAAATACCCATACTAATAGGTATTTAAACGGTAAATCTCACCACCATCCTTCACAGTTAACTACCGTGGGCAAATCTTTGTTTAGAGAGCTGTGAAACTGTGACAGTAAACACCTGGTCGCCGAGCTTCCGCATGTCAAACAAGTTTTGCAAGACAACAAGCTTCGGGTTCCGCACCTTCATCGCAGTGACCGAGTGAAGCCGGCCACAGTCGAGCGTGTACCTGCAGTCCTACCATATGTCAGAGGAGTCACGGACAAGATTGGCTATATCTTGAAGCGGGCTTCCATAAGAACATTTTTCAAGCCGCCGAAGAAGATAAGTCAGATTTTACCATCTGTCAAGTGTAACATCCCTCTACAAGGTGCAGGAGTATACAAGCTGGATTGTGAATGTGGTCTCTCTTACATAGGACAAATAAAAATATTGGTAAAAACCCGCGTAAAAGAACATATAGCTGACGTGAAGCTCCAGTAAGTCTGCAGTCTGTGACCATGTTCTGGATCATCCCAACTACACTCGGCGTCAAAAAAATCGCACATCCGAAAAAAATAATTTAAATACTATTTTAACACAATGGCAATGTTGTGGTTTGAGGGTATCATTCGAAAGGTAATTTCATTAGCTTTCAGGAATTGAATTTTACTTTTATAACGAGAAGAAAGAGAAATTAAAGAAAAAGACAGGGTATGTACAAATTTGCAAATTAATAATTTAAAAAAAAAACTTATTAAATACAAAAAAGTTCTTAAAACCTAGTGTTACCCCCCCTTGCCTTGATAACGGCTTCCATGCGATCTTTCATGGACCTTACAAGGATCGCAACAGCCTCTTGGGGTATTTGTTCCCACTCTTCAAGTACCGCATCTTGGAGCTCTTGAAGAGTGGCTGGAGCTAGATCTCGAACTCGCACGCGCCGTTTTAGGTCATCTCAGAGATTTTCTATTGGGTTAAGGTCTGGACTTCGTGCTGGCCAATGCATAACAGGGATATCGACCTCCTGTAAATAATCCCGTACAATAGCCGCGGTGTGGCAACGAGCATTATCATGCATTAACATGAATCCATCACCGACTTAACCAGCATACAGGACCACATGTTCCTCAAGGATTTAAGTAATGTACGGACCAGCATTTAATGACCCTTGCCCACGGCCACCGAGTCCGGGAAACGCACACAAGTTCCGTTTTCCCATCGACGGAAATGCCACCCCAAAACATACACGAGCCACCCCCGTATTCGACGGATTCCACGAAGCAGGGTTGTGTGAACCTCTCCCCCTGTCTTCTGTAGACCCTTCTACGTCTGTCATTGCAGAAGAGACAGAGCCTCGTCTCATCAGAGAAGAGTACGGTCCGCCACTGTTCTAGAGTCCACTCGCAATGATTGCGAGCAAACTCTAGGCGATCTCTGCGATGCTGTGCAGTAAGTTTTGGACCTTTAGCAGGTCTATGGGCTGTTAAACTCTTTTCGTGTAACCTTCTTCTTATCGTAGAAACACTCACAGATGTTCTCCGAGTTGATCGAAGCTGTTGTTGCAACTCAACAGCATTTGTAAAACGGTTTCGTAAAGATGTCATAACGATGAAACGGTCATCTCTTTCTGATGTGCACCGTTTTCTTCCAGATCCCGGTTTTCTACACACTTCTCGGGACAGGTTCAACTGTCGAGCAACGTCACACTGCCGCATCCCCGACTGCAATAGGACAATCTCTTGAGCGGCTTCTTCAGAGCTGGTGTCCATCTTTACTTGTTCTTACTTGGGTTACTTGTTCACGTGTGTTCACTGCAAAGTCTAAATTACGACTGGCCCATATTTCATCCAGATCGACCCTTTTATACCCTTTTTAGGTGGTGTAACTAGCGTCCTTACTAACGAGCATTTGACAGTGTTTATTTTTGACGCTCTATAATAATAAATGTTTTAATGGTTTCATGATTTTTTTATTAATAATGTAAAGCTATTCAAATACCCATTACAAAAATATCAATATTTATATAAATATAATTCGTTTCTAGCCATTACAGCCATTTTTCGCGCAAACTCAGAGAGGTGCGATTTTTGTGACGCTGAGTGTATTACATCAGATTTGATAAACCACAAATCCTCGCAAAAGAACACCGATTCATACCAAGGATGATTCGCGAGGCTATTGAAATTAAAAAAACATCCTAATTTTAATAGAGAAGATGGTTGGGTATAACCACCAGCTTGGGATCCTATAATAATCAAAATTAAATCAAAAACCAAGCATACCACTGCAAGACTTAAAGACACAAATAGCTCTTTCTGCGTAGATCGGACCAAAAATAATAATTAAAAGCTCTCCTACGCTAAAAGGTACTCCGGGTTAACTATGACATCAGGACATCTATCGCCTCTGTCCCCCCGTGACAATGGGTGCTGTAAAGCACACGAAACGTCGAGTTATAAATAGTAAAATTAACCGCGATAAAAAGCGTAAAATTGGTTTCATTTAAAAAATCTGAAATTTGGTTTTCACCTAAATTAGGGCACTTTGGATTGTCATTACTGGGGCAATGACCTAATGTATAGATAACGTAGAGATTATTACCTCAGCAGTTATATGAAAAACATGAATCAATTATTCCGACTGACTATTCTATCATAATCTATGTATTGATTAGTTACATAGACAAAAAAATATCACAACAAATAACACTAGCTCTAGGAAAACAATAAATGGTGGTAGACAGTATACACAAGTACAATCTAATATTCTTTAACTTCCATATTATGAACTCTCAGTGGCATTCATACTAGGCATGCCAGTATCGTGAGGGCATATATACGATTCACATTTTGGAAATACACCTACAAGTCTTTAGTCAATACTTAAAGAAAACAAACGGTGTCTATCAGTTCTGACTTATTTGACACGGCCATTGGCTTGCCACTAATTTAACAGTGTGTTTCCTGTTACAGTAGGTAAGCGATTTATCACTGAGTCATCACGATATCTCCGAAACTGCAATACCTATTGAAATTAAATTGATCAAACATATTACTTTCAAGACATAGACACCCACAAAGAACGGATTTTAAGAAAATTTACTACTAAATGGGTCAACGGGCTGGTACTGCCTTTCTATATAGTCTTCAACATAACAATAACTTTCGTGCGAAGCCGGGGCAGGTCAGCTAGTGTGCCAAACATGCATTACAAATAAATAAAAATATTATTAAAACGAATAGTAGCAGAACCCTTGACTATTGAGAATTGCATGTAAAAAGGTCTCTAATTATTATAATAAACATACTCGTATGTTTATACTTCAATACGACTATTTTCAATAAGCTGTTTAAACAAATCCGAAAGTCTTCGCTAGTGCACTGACTGCTTATGAAGTCGCGGGTGCAGCTGATCCATACTTAATATTATAAATGCGAAAGTAACTCTCTCTGTCCCTCTGTATGTTTGTTACCATTTCACGGTTCAACCACTGAACCGATTTTGACGAAATTTGGTGCAGAGATAGCTTCCATCCTGGGAACGGACATAGGATACTTTTTATCCCGGACAATCAAATAGTTACACTACGGGATATTTAAAAAACCTATATCCACGCGGATGATGTCGCGGGCGTCAGCTAGTACTATATATATATAAATGTCGTAATGTTTCTTATGTCTACACAGTATTGTGTAAGCGTTAAGGAAGCGTTCGTCTTAAATTAGCTGCTTCAGAGAATAACGAGAGATAAATCAACAGCAAATGTTTGCATGACAATTTCGTTATTTACACTATTACCGATCTCCTATTATTTCTATGATGCATATACGTACATTCGTAATTTCGTATATATATTGCGTCTATAAGCGTCCGGCAGAGTAGAATAGCACCTGCCTCTTTCCTACCGAGTGGTCGTAAGAGGCGACTAAGGTATTGTACGGACAGCCTTTGTTCGTGCAGAATAATACCATAATATGCAATGCTGTTACTATATTGCACGTGGGAACGCAGTCTCGTTTCCTGCGAGGGCGAAAAGTGGGATACTTATGTGGTCTCTGGATACCCCTTATATAGGAAAAAGGCATGATTGTATGTATGTATGCAAAAAAGTTCTGGGTGATGTCCTCCTGCTCGATTTTCGACCAATGTCTTATGCCCTGTAATTTCGCCAGCCTTCAGTGCCCTTTAAACCTAAACACAACGGTGTTTGCACGCCACTGTTTACCTAGAAGGATTTCTGATTTCTGCTATTACCATTGAAAATAGTGAGTACCAAGAACTGAAACCCAATTACTGGTAACGAGACATTTCATACTAGACTAGTTTCATCAGGTGTGATAACACCTATATTCTTCACTGAGGATGGTCGTATGTGTTTATGGGTCGGTGTTACGACTTTCTACCAGATTAGACCAAACGGACATACTTGTTTGTAACTTTAATTTAAAAAAATCTGTCATTAAGTATTAAGCACAAAAATAAAATGTTGAATGTGATTTTTTAACTACTAACTTTTCATATGATTCACATTGCAATATCAAAGGAAAGAACTTTAAAAATTTTCACAATCGCTGGCGTCGTTACGTATCACGGAACAATGGAGGCGTTGGGCTGAGCGGCGTTTATAAGAGATTTATAACATCGATTTTTCGCTTTAATGGCGAGCATATTACCTGCATGTTGAATGAGCATGTACCTGCTTGTAAAACTTTAAGATATTATCGTTTTAATACCAGCTTATACCTTATTTGAACATTTGTCAATTTCAGATCAAGAACGACGAAGAGAACGGAAGAACTGATGACAGGAAAAGAGGCCGTCTTACTCCTCAGGGGACCACAAGGGTGAAGGAGGAGGTAACGGTAAAAATTGCGCTGTCATGTAAAATGTTAGTTCATTCATCATTGTGGCAATGTTGAGGACACGGCACAGCATTTGCTGGATCTGCCTAACGAGCCTGAATTCTGTCTTGAACGCGTTGTAGATTCGGACGCGATGGTGAGATAGGTATGATGATGAGATGGTATCCATCTGTGGCGCTTTCTCCATAAAAAAGGGAATACTATGTTTGCGAGACAATTGCGTAACTGAGTAACGGAACTGAACTCTGTCCAGAGAAAATCTAGCTCGAAGGACTAAAGCTCGGTTCCTATATTCCACTAACAGTTATTGTTCCACTAACATGTATTCTTTATTATTTAACACTTACGATACATAATTTTAATGTACGACTGGCATCACTTTGCAATACCTATCGTAAAATTAAATAAAACAAAATTAATCGTGAACATTATAAACAAGTAATCATCATTACATCCATTTCTAGAAAGCTGCTATTCTATAAACTAATTTGCGGATTTTGTAACGCAGTAGTATTGTGTGATATAGCCCTGCTAGCCGATTTCAACCGCGTCTAAATGTTCAGACTAATAACTTTTGACTAACAACGGTATCGTTCAGACTATTCTAAAGCTCCTAATTTACCACTAAATAAGTGTAAGAGCGTCCTATTTGAAATCTGGTCTAGTTTCTTATTTCGTACGGATGCTAAAGGCATTCACAAAAAATTCACGTAGCTTCGACGCCAAATACGCCAAACCTTAAACATCCAAACCGATGACAATGAGGACAGTCTAAGGTCGCAGTCGTCTAGTTGCGATCAGCAAATCCGCCTGCTGCTGGGCTCGCAAGTTGACCTAACTTGCTGATGTATTTGTCCTGCAGTGGACTGTATATAATCTAATAAGTTTGTTGAAGAAGATTGAATCAAAATATTCACATGACACAAAACGAATGTTAGCCGTGGTCAAATGAGATAAAAGGAAGTGATGTTATAAAATATTAAATTGTAACAGACGCGCCCGCGAAATCTAATATTTTATAGCGGTCAGACAAAACACAAGCCAACGAGACACGTGTGAGTCAGTGATGTTTTTGTCGGCATATGACTTTTTGCAATGCAGTCCTATATATCAACATGTGAGCATTGTGAACTGGCCAGGTGCCAATAATAAAAAAATATTCTCCTTAATAACTGGAAATAAATTTATTTACTTATACACCGTTGACACGCGAATAAAATCGACACGTATAACGCATAAATCGAAAGACGTATCGTGACTTGAATAGTCGAGATATTGCCTAAGATTATAGTTATCTTTAGGTACGGTCTGTTTAAGAATCGTTTGCATTCTGGTGGTGACGCTGAATGCATCAATAAAGATGCCTTCTTATGATATACATAACATATTCTACAAATTAACACGATATATTATTTAAGTTATTTTTTTATTTTACTTAAACATTATCAAAACATTTAGTCATAGACACACAGAAACGATTTTTTTATTTGCTATTGCGTTGCAAAGTATGTATAATAAAAAATGTAACATAGCGTTTAGCTTGTAAAGAGTTTATTTCAGTTTACAGAGATTTAGTAATATTGTCAACGATACGCTGTTGGCGAAAATAATCAATCTCTTTCAGCTAAGGCGTTTTTCTGTTTACTTGTAAAAATACGAACACAACTAGCGACACGACTTCGCATGTTACCGTAATATAAACAAGATCTGGGCGCGAATTTCGCGTGGGAGTGTGGTCGTCAGTCATACCGGATCCAAAAAATGATCACTGACTGCCAACAATAATATAATTTAAATTAAATTCGTCGGACCGACTTCGACCCTGGCAATTTCATCTGGTTATCACGAGGAGTTGTCTTCTGTTCGATAATAGTGCCATATAAACTGAACTGCTGTCACTATACTACTCGTGGTAACGCAATGGCGAGTAAGATTTGTTTTGAGCGAAAAGTGGGCTACGTGTGTGGTCTCTGCCTACTATTTATATGGGAAGAGGCGTGATTGTATGTATGTATAAACTGTAGGTACGGATGGCCAAACTCCCAGTTCAATGAGATCGGATTTTTTTTTCAGGAGATAGATGTTAGATAAAGAGACAGATTCTAACAGAACAATCAATACATTCTGGCTAAGCTTCAATGAGTATCAATAGATTGTATTTTTTTTCTTTTTATGTTGTAAAACGTGACAATAGAATTCTGATTCATTGTATAAATTGACCTTGTTAAAAGTAACCGTAGAAGCGTACGATTTACTTAATTTGTGTTACACTTACCGAAATCTAACGTAAAGAAAGGGTGACAACGAAACTACATCTCGTAGAAGTCAGATGGATTACGTGACCGTTTGCCATCATCGTAACTAAAAACTTGTCATTATATAAAATGATCCGGGGCTTTCCTTATACAGTAAAACAGAATACTCATAAACACAACAATTATACGTACGTACTTACCCGGTGAATCAGTTCTTATAAGCTGTTTAAAAAAAAACTTGATTATAATTAAAAATTTTAAAACCTCATTGCGTGTGTATATTTTGTATACGGGCGGCTAAATAAAAACAAATCTGACTTTAATATTATCTAAACATGCGACCGTGTAGTGGCGGCATACGAAAACCTCATCACATCTCGTCCCGTTGGTGTCGAAAGAGACGACTGAGGCATGAAAAGCCTTTTTTGTAGGAAAAAGTGACGAGATTAGAAAAACGTTAACCTGACGGGAAATGCAACGTCTGCCCATAACAAATGCTATGTCACCCAGAGCAATTGGATGTTTTTTTTATTATATAAAGTGACGAAACGAGCAAAACGTTCACCCTGATGGTAAGTGCAACGTCCGCCCACAAAAAATGCTGTGTTACCCAGAATATTTCTGTGTGACACCACACTGCGCCCGTCACTGAGACATCAGTTCTCAAGTCCCAAATGCCCAGTGATTACGCTAGCTCACAATGCCCTTTAAACCGAAACACAGTAATGTTTACACACTACTGTTTCACCGCAGAATAAATGGTTTTGCGGTGGTACCTACACAGACGAATTCCTGCATAGGAATCCTACCAACAGTAAGCTGTAAAATGTCATAGCGTTTGATAGGTGGAAGAAAGCCATCTCCGAAAAATTGCGTTACATATTTACAGCAGCATCTAAGTATCGCGGCGATCACTGACACACATCCGTCTGCCAAGCGTGGCGATTACGGCAAATCCTCCTTTATTGGGAAAGGCATATACACAGCAGCGGACCAAAAGATTTTGGAAATTATGAAGCATTATGCCATTCACTTAAGAAATATGAATGCTAATATAATACTGTAAAGTACCGTAAAGCGAAATATTACAAACCATAATGTTAGAAATTACCACAGAAAACTGAAAGAAGAACAGAGAACCGAAAGAAGATATTAAGTTCTAGCTAAAGATTAGATTCAGAAGACTTTTTATTTATTTATTTATTCTTCATTCTGTTCACCTTATTTTAAATAAAGTTTTACAAAGGGCAGACTTAATGCCTATTGGCATTCTCTCCCAGTCCACCCAAGGCATGGAGAGATATTGTTATAGGTGCATAAAATGTTTAAATTCGTAATTTTGAATACTTACTAATAAAACATTACACTAATAGGACTAAAATATATCTATTCAATGATAATTATATTATTATATAAAATTCATTATGGTGCGTTTTTCGTTTATCAACGATAATATTCTTTGTAAATTTATTCATCATCATTATCATCATTTCAGCCACTAGTCCACTGCTGTACATGGGCCTCCTCCATAGATTGCCACAAAATTTGTAGCTCTCATTTGGGGGGATTTAACCATAGTTGCCACGCTTGGCAGGCGGGATAGCAACCGCAAGTTATTTATTCACACGTACCAGGAAAATGCTGCTGCCCATCTCCTGGTTTTCATTTACCCTCTGTCGACTTTTACGACACCTACGGGATGAGATAGGGGTAGATTCTCTTTAGCCGTCACCACACGGAGGATTATCAGATTATTGCTAGTAAAAGCATTTACTAGATTCTTAACGAGAAATAATTGGTGATACGTGGATAGGTGTGCGGCAGAGTAGAATAGCACTAACCTCTTTCCTACCAAAGTGTCGTAAGCGGCGACTAGGGTATTGTACGAACAGTCTTTGTTCGTGCAGAATGATACCATAATATGCAAAGAATTTTGACTCGTACCAAAATGGCATCGACGTGGTTTGCCACCCATAACGTTTAGTACTAATTTAGGCTTGTTAAAAAATAAACGCATAATATATAAAATTGAATGATGTTTTTCAAAGAAAATTATAATGTAAGTGGGTTAATTATGTTACGTTGAAAAATAAATAAGTCATTAAGCAAGATATAGGCCATACCAATGAAATTGCAATTGCTGGAAACATTGCGAAATCACTGCATATTATGTGGATTATAATTTGTATGGAAACACTAAGGTGCGATCATAAAGTCAACCGTGTAATTTGTTTAATACAACGGCGTGACCGTTGCTGTGGAATGTTAAAATAATTGTTTGCACTCTGTATGCTACATTCGCCAACGACGTCGTCATTGTAAGAAACGACTCCTCTGGGAATTTTACGTGTAATATTTGGTCGGTTGTTACAAAACGCTAATTTTTGCCTCTAACGCTTACAACGTTTACCTTGTAATTTTCGTGCGGGGATTAAATTTTTTGGCGAAATCGCGGTTTTTCCATGATGAAGCACTATCCAGCTTTTCAAGACAAGATTGAGTAGGGATATCCTAAACCCAAGAAATAATAGTAGGCTTAATCTATAGTTCATTAATGATTAAAAAAACATATTATCTCGGAACACAGTGTATTGCGACCCCTCACGCGAGAAGTCGAGGATGTAGGTGGCGCAGAACCGTAATTTGGGGTAGTCTATGGGGGAAGCCTACGTTCAGCGGTGGATTTGTGATGAGCTGAAATGATTATGATGTTCTCTAAGGAAACGCAGCGTTACTGTAGGTACACATAAGTTCGCACAAACACTAACAGAGGTGACGATCTATGTAAAAAGTTTACCGATAAGAATAAAAAAACGGCAATCGACGGATATAATTAAATATCCAAGGCCGAAGTAGACCAAGAGGTAAGTGTCCTGCAGCACAGAGAAACAAAAGGTGAACGCACGATTGCGGAAACTAACATGGGAGGCCACGCGACGTGTGATGAAACCACTCCGCCCCGTGACGTGGCACGGTCGCCATTGTGAGCTCACATTAAACAGTTTCGCTATATCACCACTTCTTATTGCATCGGCACGGGCGACGCAACATCGGACATATATCTATATTAAACTTGTATTTTCTCCGAGCCGTATTCGGCTTTATATATTTGCGGAAGAGAGTCGTAACAAGTGGGCAGACGCTGGAGGTCTATGTAAATGAACCTCGACGTGTCTTAATTTAAAAATGCACGAACGTCGCCAGTCCCTAGTTTATGTAAATATCTTTCATAATTTTCATATTCAACGAAAAGTGATTCATAACATATCAATAAAGATTGGAATCGCAGTTTAGAAGACGCGGTTTAGAAATCGTATAATCATGGGTATAGGCGTCAAATGGAAAACGATAACTGCATTAAAATGAGTAATTTTATACACACAATTTATCCAATAGCCTACTTGAGCATGCGAGACGAGGACGAAGGCACGTACATAAATACGATACGTGAGGTACCTTTGCTCTTTTTGTTTTACGTCATTAAAGAAAAATAAACGGAAGCACTATGCGGAACAACGATACTGATGACGCCTTATAATAATACAAATTATTACCTCTGAAAATAAAAATATAATTTTTCCTTTACATAATCTATAGTCAATTTAGCAGATATTCGAGATTTGAAAATGTAATAAGTAACTTATTCTGTCCAAGCCCAGTTAGAGACGTGACTAAAAGTGCGTTAAGAACGTAATCCATTGAAAGAGATAGCAAACGAGTCAAGGTGAAAATGGTGTTTTGCACATAATATAAGTAGCCGTTAAAACGCTGAACACGTTCGATCTGCGACGATCCAAAGAAATCGTGAACAAGTACAGGTTCTAATGAAAGTGCTAAAAATAAAAGATTAGCAGTTATCTTATTTGAGTTCGTATTATGCGAAGAACTTTTATGCAAAATATTTATTTATCAATTATTCGAACGAAGTTACATTGTCCTGGTAAGTATAATATTTTTACAGCATATCGATTAGACAGAAATCGTAGCGAAATAAATATAAAACAAATAAAAAATATACCTACGGTGCACAGATTAAATATTTTGAACATGTGTCTTCTTATTATACATTTAAAGCACAAAAAGAAGGACTAACACATTTACCCAAGGCACATAAATGGCAGTGTCGAGATTCTTTGACCTGGCCTATCTGTTTCCTTTGCCTATTTAAGATAAGAATAGAGGTTTTTATGCGACTTGACATTTTACTTTGTAAATCTATGGTATATTCATATTGTGCGAACGTAAGCATTCTGTCGGCATTTTTTCTAAAACTACTCTCCTAATTGCTGTAATTAGGAGAAAATTGTTAGGAGCAAGCATGCAAAAAGATATCATGTTACGTAAAAACAATAAAATTTAATTGGCTATTATAACAGAACTTTACATTGGTGATACAGTGACATATCCTGATCATTATACTTATCGATTCAAAGACAAGTTTTTAAACAGCGTGTGTAATGATGACCTACAGAATCGAAACGTGACTAGTGAGCTATAGACAGGGCAACGCTCGAAGTTCAATTGCTTAATAGAAATGCATAACTGAAATGCACTGCAAAATAAAAGCAACCGACGCAGCCCAAATACTCATTTAATTTACACTTAGAAAACAAGTCAAAAATAAATCTTCTAATAGTCTATATTCTAATAAAATATAACAATGAATCGCGCACGATCCAGTCCAGGTCCAGATGTCTTTTTCATAATCAAATTTTCGAAGTCAGAGCCCAAATAATTTATCTTTTGGTTCCGATGTTGATTACTGTCACGGCACACGAGTCGGTCTTACCCACAAGGCGCGCAAATAGAAGTTTCACATCAAAAAACAAAATAAAATTTTTAGACCAATATTTACGGATGTCCACGTAATTCTTGATAATACGTCTGCGACATATAATTTCGGTGATGTAATTGCTGTTAGCCTTTTTGGCTTTTACAGCTTCATCGGATACTGTGCTTCACGGGCCCAGGGCCCTCGTGTCAGGTTTGGTTTGACCCAAACATAAATAAATAAACTTGTCTGCGACAGATCCGCTGTGACAAAGTAATCCATAAATATAATACATAAATCACGCAAGTATACTAATAATTATTCACAACAGCTGGAGTTAACAAGCGGCAGGACCTCGCATTGTGGAATTTTTCGCTACTCCAATTTTATTTATAACTCTAGTGTAAGTACAAGATAAACGTTATGATAAGGATCACAATGCAAATTACGCTCGAGTGTTTTATATGAATATTAATTTATATGCCTTTCATAACATCAAGGGTGCTGTAATTGTATTTTTTTTTTGCTATTATTTATAATTAATACAAACCATATTTCTACCCTTAATATCTCGAAGTGCTTAAAAAATATTTTGAAAATAGAATATATAAATGAACAATAATATGTCTATGGCAGAAAGCAAGTTGAAACTTGTGATAAAATTCAGCCATTTTTGAAGTTCTAATAGGATGGCACGTCATTTTTATAATAGGGCAAAACTTCGTCTGGCGCTTCTTACTACGTGCATGCGTAGATGTCTTTCAAATGTCCGATCAGCGGCGAGAGACGAAGCTTTTATTAGTCATAGTTTAATGTTTCATTTAATGTAAAAGAGTAACGGAAAAAAGTATATTCTAATAAATCTATTTCTAATATGATTTCATTTACTTTTATCAAATTTGTAAGTGTTCTACGAACGAATTAGGAAAAATATAGATAGTCATTATTTTTCTATCAATACTACATTTTGCAACAGATATATAAACTGGAAAATGTACTTATCACGCCAATTTTAACGTACTACTTTTTAGCAATAATTCGCCTAGACCTCTCCCAAACTATCTACAGTCACTACCTGGCATCGAATGGTGAGCCTTCAGCAGTTAAAGCGATAATAGGTACAATGGCTTATACTGTAACGGCCTATTACTTTAAGGCAGGTAAATACGATCGAATGTAATTGTACTACAGAAGAATATTTCTCCGGATCCACCGTTAATTTACTAAACAGAAGCAACTTTGACGATTCTAATACATATTTATCTAAACCTCTACAATAACAGATAGAGAAAGCTTTAGAAGTTGAATTAAGTTGTTTAATTTTGTTTTAAATTTACAGACGATTGAATACGCGAGTTTTTTTTTATTGTAGAAATTGACGAAACGAGCAAAACGTTCACCTGATGTTAAGTGCAACAAAGCAAATGCTGTGTCACCCAGAATATTTCTGTGTGACACTACACTGCGTCCGTCACCCTGAGACATCAGTTCTTAAGTCTCAAATGCCCAGTGATTACGCTAGCTCACAGTGCCCACTACTGCTTCACGGCAAAATAACTGGCCCTTGGGTGGTACCTACCTAGACGGATTCCTGCATAGGAATCCTACCACCAGTAAATGTTGATAAAATGACAAGAAACACGACTCGTGCTAACGACAACAAATCGTTACAAATCTAACCAATCCAGACAAAAGTACGCTTCGTTAACGGACATTAACAATCGGACTTAGGGCACTGGGTCAAGGAGGACTAGTACCATGGTGCAGTCTACATACATTTCCATTCTAATCCCATACACGCACACCAAGAGGAACGTAAACACTGCCATAAAAGATTTATCTGCAGTAACAAACTGATTCATTATTCATGAGTTACCGTACTCCTTGACACAATGTCTCACCGGGAATAAAATAGTTAACACGCAAGTTTGATTAAAATGTAACAATGTGTTCACACATAATTAATACGTTAGTAAAAAGAAAACTTGTCGGAAATACCTATTCTTTAGCATGTTGTCGGGTACGAAGACGTTCCACCAGGAAGGCCTCTTCTGTCTTATGTAAACCGGTGAGTCGCTGTCTTCGTCGGTGTCGTTCCCACCCGATTTTCGCCTCTTCTTGCGCTCGAGCTGCAGCTTCGCTGCCCATGAGCGCCTCCTTCCTTTGTCACTGGGTCCGAAGCCGTCGACGACGGGTACGGCCAGGGATGCCCGGCGGGGCACTTCGGGCGGCGGGCCGTCAAATTCGTTTAGTTTTCTGTATCGCTCGGCAAATGTAGCCTCGGAAGCTCTGCGTCCGTTGGACGCCGGCTTAGATGGTTGACTTTGGACGATTGGATCGTAGAAGGCTTCGTCATCATCCGTGTCCGGCGCGAAAGCTTCATCGCTATAGCGTCGCGGGGTCTCGTCGACGGCCTCCTGTAGGCTGGCGAGCGTGAGGCTAGGGCGATGCGCACGCAGGCCACGTGGCACACGCCCCGGCCGCGTCTGCAGCCTGGCCAGTGCCAGCGGCACCGGCGACTCCGTCAGCGTTGGTTCTCCACTACTCATCGTTTAACTTAACTATCACTGAGACATCGACACTTCACTTACGGAAAACACCTATAAGAGTCGCCGCCATTTTTTTCAATCATAGTATGAAAATTTAAACGCAGATTGGTATTATTTTGTTCTTAATTCACCAAGTTAACTTCGCACCCTTTAAAAGATTTGATATGTTTAGTGCAAAACAAAATAATTTCCCAAAGCATTTGTGTGGCTAAACCGATAAATCAGTCTCGATATCCGCTTTAGTCATTTCAATTGTAAGGGGAAAGTTTAAATTTATAAATTGTTTGCACAATTTACCAGTAAAGTGGACTGATCACATTAGTCATCATTATGTAAAAGATATGACTATATCATAACAGGCACCCTGTCGACAAATCTCAACGCTATGAATCAAACTAACGAATTAAATAAGTATTGATCTGATGTAATTGATCGACGTCTTACGCTATGTAACATGAAATACTTTTACATTTGAATTACATAGGGGATTACAGGTTTTATTTTACTAAATAACAACATTTTTGTCGGCTTCGACATGACGAAAACTAAACGTAATGCATTAATTTTGTTCCATTTTTATAAATCACACATTTTTTTTGAGCTACTAGTTTAGACGTTAAGGTCTGAATTGAATTTAGAAGAAACTGTCACTTTGTTTTACAAAGAGAATTTTTACGATTTGCGCGGCATAGCCTGTTTCACGACGGCCAATGTTTCCTCAAACGTACGACACAAAGTAATACGAGATGGATCTCGTATTTCTTTGTGACGAGCGATTAACGTACTCGTAGCATGCAACGATTTTAAAGACATAAAAATCTTATACATGTAACTTTAAGTGCGGAGCTTCTTTTTTTGTTATTATGTGCAGGAGCTTAGATCGTCACGTCGGTTCATTAAATTAATATGCCTGGAGAAAATGTTTTCATACCTACCAGAGAGTATAGTAAGCCTGGTATTTAAGATTTTAATTTAACATTTTTGCTTTATGCTACTGTTATGTAATTCACGTCTTGGATACTAGTGTCATACATATATTACATAGACAAATATTTTATTTTATAATATAAAGAATAATATCATTTTTATTAAATAAATTAAAAATCTTGTAATTAATAGTAATAATTTGAAGGTTAAGTTTAATATTACTATAAGCCAAGGCAGGTTGTACACTTTTGTTCACCATGGACATAAACCCAAGACTGTGTGTTTAGGCTTCAAGAACATCCGGTAGTCTATAAAGTTGCGACAAATACCTAAATTCATGAATATATAAACAGCTTCCGACGAAGCAGGTACACTGCCATAAATTTTAAATGCAAAAAAAACAATATTACGCGCAGGAAGGAAGTGTTAAAAAGGCACGACAGCATATTGTAAAAGGTAAATAAAATACAGAACATGGAAGTAAAGTTCCAATATAAAAACTTTAAAGTGGATACTAAAAGACAGAATTACAAGTAAAATTATTACAAAAATGCCAGGCACATTAATTTGAACACGTAAATTTTTCGCTCTTGTTCAAAGTGAAATTATTGATGCTGATTATCTTAATAAATAATTCCTCTATAAAGTTTTTGGCAAAATTTATAATTTTGCTCAAGGTTACCAGTATTTCAATGAAAGCTGTCTTTTATTGTTTTCATCAATAATATTGCAGAGGCTGTTCAAAACCCTTTGCAGCTCTTTTTTATATTTATATAAAAAAATAATACTACAATGGCTTTTTATAGCTTTAGAGTAACCTGTAAAAGGTCATTAAAGTAATTAATATTTTTAGGAATTTACGATAGATCGCTTCAGCTTAATTATTTTGTAATAAAAATATAAAATTTCAATAAATATATACGAAATAATAGAAGAGATCTGCGAAAAGGTTTATCATTAAGGATTATATACCAATCAGTATATATTGTGATGCAATATATACTGATTGGTATATAAGTAGTGGTAGCAATACAAAAGATTTAAGGTATTAAATTTCATTTGTGACATTAACCTTGCAAGCGAGAAGGCTGAACTTGCTTTTAGGTGCCGACGATTCATAAATAAACTTGTGAATTAGTACACTACCGAAACCATTTAAACCGTCAAGGCTTCTCTCAAGTTTAAAAACATACTCGAAGTACTTACAAAGCCGGATACAGGCTTACGACTTAATGCCTGATATTCCAACTGACAAGATGAACCGCATATCAAGACTATAAAGTCTTAGTTAACTCTAAAAAGGTTTCCTTTAGCTTTTAGCTTTTTAGGAAGTCAGTTATCATTAATATAGACGAAAACGTAACTGTTAAGTATTAAGAAATCTAGCGCTCATTATCAAATTTTAAGTCCAGATCAGTCAGTCAAATTATCTTCCATTTACTTAAATAAAATACCGCTTTTCTAAATACCTATTTCCAGTGATTTAAATTGCAAAGAATTACAACGTCAAAAACTAAATTCCTTAATAATATCGTGATACTATAGTTCTTTATCACCAATACGGGAAAAGACAAGGGAATACCTTATAAACGGCAAATCAACTTTAACAGTAATTTAAAATTACTTTCCACGTTAAAACCAAAATTTCTTTGGATTTCCCTAATTCAAATTGTATTATAATTGTATTTATTTTAGCCTTGTGGTGGCGGCTCATTAAAAGAATACTACCACTCCATCTCATCCAATGGATCTCGTAAAGGGCGAGTAAGGAATTAAACTGCACTGTGCACCCAACAGCGCCTGGTGGCAATGGGCTCACCACCTACGAGTATCACACCAAGTACATTATATTGTTTTGGTGAAACGTGGATTGTGGCAGTCATCTGTTTTTGCAGTGAGTGCCCAGTCTCTGACTACCCCTTATGGGATACAGTCGTGATCTTATGTATGTATGTATAATTGAACACAACACTATGACTAGAAATTTCATTTTAAACGGCGGTAACAATGTGAAAATCACATATAAAGAAATCATAGCGACAAGTGCTGACGCCATATAAACAGGTGCAGCTTTCGTAACTGCATAGTCGTCACCAACTCGCGCGTCGCTGCGGGGAAAGTTGCCGCGCACTTTAGGTAGCGAGTTCAAGTTAAGTTCGATTTCATTATCGATTCAACTGCTTAAATCGCCGATAAAATCTATACACTGCGATTGATTGCTCATTCAGACTCATTATAATTTTTATAACAAACAAGCCGAGTTCGGAAAGTTGTTCCGACCTCGGAATAGCTGTGGGGACGTGTAATGTAGATTCCATTTATCCCGATGAGCTTATCGAGATGCACATGAAATAAATAGAGAACGACAATCAGTTGAAGCGTCCGACACGTCGCCAAGGTCACTTCACAATTGTGTTTATTAATTGACATTCATTGAGTCCGTACAGCATATTATTAAAATAGCAACACCGTTAATTGTAATGCCGATGAACTACCATACCTAAATGCGAATGGTGGACGTTTTTGCACTGCTCATATTGTCTGAATCGAGAAAACCATGTCCCATTTTAACGCTATGTTTAATCAAGATATGATGTGCGAATATTTACTTCGCAATTTACAAATGTGTGCCAAGGGCAATAAATCACGCATGTGAAAAAAAAGATACATCTTAAATGGTAAGTGTAGGTGCGCGACGTCTAAGGTAACCCACATAATTATGTCAATCAAGCATAAAGAGAAACGAAGGTCCAATGTCATTTAACGGCCTTGCGCAGGTTTCTTCTAGTTAGAGTGATGGTATGTAATCATTATGGACTATAAACATCTTCAACCATTCTTTTTTTTAAAAGCTAATTTTTAATTACAATCCCACGACATGGTGTAAGAGGCGATGCATTTCTGAAAGGTAAATGCGCTAGCTTCACCAACATTTCAGCCCGTCGCAAGTCCACTGTTGAACTAATGACTAGCTAAGGAAGAGCCTCTTTACTCTTCTCTTGAAGACTCCTACATTGTAATCACATGGAAAGATTGATGCAGGCAAATTATTCCAGTCCTTTAAACGACGAAGCAAAATACTTCGTCGGAATGCTAGGTGTATAAAAATGCATGCAAAGTATTATGCAAAAAGATGGAAACCCGTCATGCATCTAATCCGATGACGGAAAGAAGACAGTGGAATTAAAGCTTGTAATTCCTGCGCCCACTGTCCAAAATGTAATCTGTAGAATACCGAGAGATTGGCCACTTTGCTCCTGTGCTCGAGGCTAGGCCGACTGGCGGCAATAATCAAATCACCGATAAGCCTCTTGGCACGTGTCTCCACTAACTCCAAACGGGCTAGTTGATATTTAACAGCACCAGCGAATATGTGGTAGCACAGCCGATCCGATCCATGCTTTGTCCCCGGTACCGCTGCCGGGTAGCATTGCAAGGACTGCCAGCTTTCTTGCAGTGTTTTCGCTTTAAACTTAATGAGCCTCAGTACAGAATTCAAGTGTAAGTGTATTATAACTTCCGTAGACTACCATGGATCGTTTCTTTGTAGTGTTGTCTTTGTTATATAGTCTCCGATTGTCTTCACTCATCATATAAAACCGCAGTATTATCCTGCTAATTTACGCAGGTATTCTGTGAGAGCGCGGTACATTACCGATCAAGCCGATCCATTTATGTCATACATCAAGGCATATCGTGACTGTACCGTGTAACTTAATAAATTTAAATTTAAATAAAAATTGTTAATACAAGTTCCAAATAATAGTTCCAATGGGAACATTCTGGTTTCACAGAAACTGCAATAATTTATACTACAATGAATCATTTCTGTTTGCAGAACACAACTGAAAGACGTAATGGAAAGTCAATAAATAAAACATGTCTACTTTCCAAGAAAAACATCATTATCAACCAAAGCTTTTGATGTTTAATTATGTTTGCGAATCAACGATTATTGAGGGAAAACAGTACTACTCGTATCAAACAAAAACATTATCGAACTGACTCTAAGATAGTCACGTTATTTTGAATTATTATTTTTGCATCAATATAAAAAAAATTAAGATAGTATTTTATAATTTTTTGTGGCAATTTATTTGGATAATTTTTTTTCTTACTTATTTCCGCTTGCGGGGGATTAACCATTTTGACGATAGCTTGTCGCAGCGTTCGATATATCCATCAGTTTCGATTCTGGGTTCGATATCTAACTGCCGTAAATATTTGTGCAAGTTATTGATGTTAGCGTCTGTTATTTCCTTTGTTATTGAGCGGACTTAACTATAAAACATTCTTCGCTATTGACATTTTGTGATAGTTTTGGTTGTTGTAGTGTTTAATAGGTTGGAATGGGTCAGAAAGAAATAAATACTTTTGATTTGGTTAGTTCAGCTATGTAGCTTAGGATGTCAAAGTAAATAAGAGTGCGAAGTAATCTCTCAAAACTATAGAATTTAAGATCACGACTGTATCCCATAAGGGGTAGTCAGAGACTGAGCCATCACTGCAAAAACAGATGACTGCCACAATCCACGTTTCACCAAAACAATATAATGCACTTGGTGTGATAGGTGAGCCCATCGCCACCATGAGCTGTTGGGTGCACAGTGCACTTTAATTCCTTACTCGCCTTTTACGAGATCCATTGGATGAGATGGAGTGGTAGTATTCTTTTAACGAGCCGCCACCACACGGAATATAGAATTTAATGTTTTCAAAGATTAGTTAACTAGATTGTCTGTTCCCATATATGGAGCAACGTTTACGTTGACGAATACACAACCTCTAAAACGTTACGCGCTACACGGTTATTACCTCGAGTGTGATAGGGCACGCATAGTTGCTCATAAATGTGAAGCCGCCTTAGTATGCTAATGTCCTGGTAACTGCTGAACGTCACAAGTGAGCACTTAAATTAATTTGTTTAAATATTCATTTACATCAACGTTAAAAAAAACTAGTTAGTGCGGAACTGACATCTCAGGGGGACCGGCGCAGTGTGGTTCCACACAGAAATATTCCGGGTGGCACAGCATTGCTATGGGCTGACGTTGCCATTACCATCAGGTGAACTTTTTTCTCGTCTCATTTGTCAGAGTTGGTATTTCTCAGAGTTGGTTGCTATAATATTGACTTAAATTTAAATAGAATTACATACTATACTATTCATGCCCATTTTACCATCGAACGACTAGACGCACAGATGAATTTCATCCATATGTAGTTGAAGCGTTCCGGACGCGAACAAAGCGTTACTACTACATAATTCCTTGTGCGCACAACGCAGGCAGCGGTCTATCCAGACTAATATATTAGGCATTTTAAGGCCTTTAGGCTAACCTCACCAAATAAGAAACCACTCCTTAACATCAGGTGGGATGGAGGACGAACGTTGGCTGATGTTATAAAAACATTAATATACAAAAAATCTAAACACAGTTCCATAAAAAAATTACTTCAAGAAGCGTTCTCGATCGATCAAAAAATAAAAATAAATACAAAGATTACAAATACGGATTAAATTATTCTCCGATTAATCCTATGCCCACGACATAAAGTAGCTTTTTAAATGAAAACAACTATCGTTCTACCACGTTTTTAAATTTGTCGTTGCCACAGCTGACATCATGCTAATCGAAATGGGCGCATCGTGCTCTCTTTTTTTGAGGACGTTTTTGAGTTGCTGACTGTGTCTAGATACAGGTTCAGTCAATGTATAAAAACAATTTCTTTATCAGTTGGCAGTTGTTGCCCGTATTTTTAAATACTTTTTCCTTTTGTACATTACTTTACGTCATCAGATCTGTCTCATCATTTGTCAACGTCTGTCTGTAAGAATGGAGGTAATTTTAAAAGTACTGAAACTAGACACATGAGTTTAAAAATTATGGATAATAAATATGACTGTATATTGCACATTTGAAGATTTATGCCAGGTGTCCAGTTGTATAAGAATAGTAAGTTTTTTACTGATTTTAGGAAAAAATTTAAATAAGTGATGTAAATTTTAAGCTCAGGCTCAAAACTTTCATGTTTTTAATAGTAAAGGTTTTATTTTAATAAATATTAAAAGCACAATTAAATGCATGTTGATTTATGACAAACGCAGCTAACACTTTTTACGCTTAAATTCATCTTCAAAGCAAAATGAAAGTTAATCTCATAATCAAAACAACAATCTCATAAACATAAAAAAATTATGAGATAATACGAGAAATCTCTTACATCAACTATCAAAACACACCTACAAATTCTTTGAATTCATCGCAAAAGCCCTTCAACACAAAGAGTGAACTATTTATGCAAGAAAAAACAAAGAAAAAAACTTCACAATTAAAGGTAGCTGATAAAACTTTGTATAACACTTAAAGTTCAAGTAAAGACTCTTTAATTAAGAACAATGATCGTGTTGTATACATGAATAAAAAAAACTGAAAAAAAAAACACATTTTATAATGGTTAAAAAAACAACCTAAGACTAGAACTCGTATATTCATGTTTTCGACAGAAATTAATCGTATAATTAAGATCTCTTCAATCTCTTAAACATCGCACTTGTCATAATATGTTGTAATGTGTTACATTGCAATTAGAGTGTAAACTAATAACGTTACGTTCACGAAAAAATAAAAAACATCTAAGTGTTACAATAGCTTTATGAAGCTAAAGCGTGTTTAATCTTTAGACTCAGCCAGAGAGACGAACAAGCGAACTGGTTGCATTATTGAAAGCAGGAAATATATTGCGTCGTGCGCAGAACGTATGGACATTCATCACTTGGAATCAAATTGAATACAATATCGGAAACAAAGTAAGACACTTTAACGTGAAACAATGGCAGAAGCGCATATTTAATGAGTAACTATAACAGGAGAATCCGTTCCGCATACAGATTAATTGTTTACTACAATAAACTTGGATCGGACAAAGAAAACATTGAGCTTGTTAATTTAATTACGCTGAACAGAAGTTATTGACTTACCGAATCACGTTTTTAACGTAGACGTCAGAATAGACAAACAAACGAGTAGTTATTGTAGGATTTAAATAAGATCAAATAATGTTTTTTATCAGCGTTCTATATTGTGGTTAAGGCACAATAATTTTGCCAACTTCATAAAACAAGGCCGATGGTCGTCAAGCTGAATACTGATACAAAACAAAGCGAACTCTGGCAGTCACTTACATATAACAGGTCTCCATTATGAAGACCTACAGCTTTCGGAATCTGAACGATATGTACTAATGTACTATTTATCAAGAAGAGATGGAAAGCGGATTATTTATATTAATAAGTTTATTATTACATTTTCAGCTATTCGCGTTTAATATCTGAATCTCACTGGGAAGTGTATGATTCACACTGTAGAGCATTAACATCCTTATAAACGTGACCAAGGAAACGGTACTCACGTCCGCAACTTAATTCGATGAATTTGAAAATACGTAAAAGCAACGGTACTATCGCAATGTCATGAACAGTGTTCATGTAGACCTAACAGTAAATCTAAGAAATAGATCAAATCCAAAATTATTCTCAGTGCACTAACCTATGACGTCACCATGTAACACCAATTACAGAACAGGATATAACATTTTTAAAATATATTCTTACGTAAAAATACCCGTAGTTATTAGCGACAAAAATCCCAAATTGAAGGAGTGAACAAGTGTATTTCAAAAAGCTTTGATCATGGTATCATAAACTAAAAATAAAGACCTTTTCTGAATTACTCGCATGTATCTAGTATAAAGTTGCAATTTCAAAAATCAATGTAAATAGCGAAATGATTACTACTCGTAAAATATTTGTTAAATCGATTCATTCAGTTGGATCATTCCACTCAAAATACTATAATTTTTTACAACAATATCGCAATTCATTACGACAACTACAACAAATTAATTAATAGTCAGAAGTTGTAGTTTCGTAGGTAACCACAAGGTTTTCATCTAAGAATTACTGGACAACTAAGTTAGATCATATCATATGTACTCGTAATTAATTCATGAGTCAATTTTATGACTGGAATGAATAATGGTCCAAAAAATTATATGTAATAAACGCAACATGTATTTAAACTTATTGTAAGTACTCTGCGAACACGATAATCACTTCTGCATACAAAGTGTCATAATATCTTACCTCAGCACTGTGGTTCGGTTGTAACACGTCGCAAGTATACTACGAGTATAAACGCAATCGTAGGAAGCTATTTGGGAAATTTTCCAAATTTGCAATATCCGTGAATAAATATATTTTATCATGGCGGCCACACTCGACGCGACGACCCATTTCCGAAGGTTTATAAAATAATTTTTTTATAACCACGTTCATTATTGATGTAAAAAAATGCATTCAAAATAAACAAATTAATACAATGAATTTACCAATTTTCAACTATTAAAACTTCTTAAGGCTGTTAATTATTTTTAGTTACTGATAATGGAAAAATAATATATTGTATGCAAATGTTTTCATACAGTTTGAACCATATTAACAACAAGACAATAAATACAAGACGTATTTTTAGTAATAAATGTAAATAAAGATTCAACATCACTCGGTTGTGGTCATAAAGTTGTGCCGATCGAATTCCCGTGACACTATTGGATAGAGGTCGACAGGAGATCGACCTTTGCGGCCAAGGAATGCATTGACACGACAAATAAAGAAACACTTGCATTAGGCCCTATTACAAAGACAAAATATAAAGATAAAACTATATACATAGATAGATTATGTAAAATTTTCTTATTGTTTTATTTTAGATTATATTAAATTCATGAGGATTACTTTCATGATTTTTTTCATAAAACGTAAGTTTATGGATTTTATCGTGTTTTCTTTTACTATTTATAACCCGACGTTTCTAGTCATTTTGCAGCACCCATGGTCTCGAGAGGACTGCAGTGACAGACGTCCTGATGTCATAGTTAACGCGGGGTACTTATTTTAATTATATATCTATTTCTCTTTTAATTATATATATAGCTTTTAATTATTATTTTTGGTCCGATCTTCGCAGAATGAGCTTATTGTGTCTTAAAGCCGCCTCCTTGAATGAACTTGGTTTTTGATTTAATTTTATTAATAATAGGATCCCAAGCCGCATCATCTTTTATATTGAAATTAGTATGTTTTTATTTCAATAGCCTCGCGAATCATCCTTGGTAGAAATCGGTGTTCTTGTGTAAGAATGTGTGGTCTACCAAATGTGATGAAAAGGTTGGGAAGCTCCAGAACATGGTCACAGCTGCAGAGTTTCTTAAGGGTCGATTCTTGTGGCTTTGCACGTCAGCTATAAGTTCATTCACGCGGGTTTTTAAAGATCTTTTTGTTTGCCCTATGTAAGCGACCATATTCACAATCTAGCTTATATACTCCTGCATCTTGTAGAGGGACATTACACTCGACAGATTGTAAAATCTGACTTATCTTCTTGGGCGGCTTTTTTCTTAAGTTTAGTTTTATTCAATATATAATATTCGTGTAAATATAAGAAATCTTTCAATTAATTTACTCAAATTACATTTTGATCTTGGATTCCTAGGAACTCTAAATAACATTTAGTAAAGGCATCCCAAATAGTATTGTAGTAATGTAGACTGGAACTTACGAAAGTTCGACTGTAAAAATTATATGATTCTGTGATCTTTTTCATTATATCTATATAAAACGTTACGAGAACCAGCAATTATATTGACTATTAGTACGCTGTTAGTTCCACGATCTTTAAAACTAATTCATTGTAGCCGACTTCGGTTCAAGCATTTTCGTTTGGCTGACAAATTAATTTTTTACTAAACTGCACGTGTTTTTAAATAAACGCATGTTGAACTGATATACTAAATAAAATACGTTCAAATATTAATATACACGTCAGTTTTTATCCGAATAAATATAACAAAGATAAAATACTGAATTATATAATCAACAAGAAAGCTAAGCTTAATTACATAAGCTACAATCAATATAACGTTTTCAAACATAACCTTGTGGATACTTCTGGTTTAGATAGTTGCTCAGTCGTGTTATTAGAATCGAGAAAGACAAATAAATGGTAGTTTAAAATATTGCAGCTTTGATATTAAACTATATTTATATGATTTTAGATATAACTTATTCAAATAGTAACGGGCTTTAGTGCAGAGATCTTGATACGATATAATAGTACATTCCCGCAGCATACCTGAATGCTGAGAGCCCTGGGATTGAATCTCAGACTAGAGAAACTTTTGAGTTACGTACAAATTATTGGTTACCGAGGTATGGAAATATTGTGACTGTCCGCCTATTTCCGATACTGCAGAAGAGACTACAATCTTATTGCATGGCTTTGCATCGGCTGAAAGCAAACACACAAAGGTTCGTGCAGCTGTTATAATGTCAAACTCCGTATTTGAGAACTTCTTATACTCGTAGTAACAGTAGATTGTCGTGGTAGAAAATGGCTAGTAATACATCATTATCATTAATTATTCATTAAAAAAAGGGATTTTGACAGTCAAGGCAGTCAAATGAAAAATGACTTAGCGATTCAACCATGAAACAACTCGATGACCATGAATTGTTAACATAATGTTCAAATTACAGTCCAACTATAGGAATGTGGGATATGTCGGATTTCGAAGCTTTGTAGCGCAAGAAGAAATTTCGTTAAAACAACATCGAATTGTCGCAAAGCTTCTTACTAAATGAAACCAATTTACTAAGCATGAAGTATGGATTATCGATAAGATAAAAGTTTAATCCGGCTTAGATTTTGAATCATATAATCAGTTAGCTTTCGTAGACTCGATATTTCCATAAGCAGACATTAGGGTTGATAATAAAAGTCACATGATACTGCCATGACGCATAGAAAAATGAGGCATATTTTGAAAAGGTCTTTTTCAAATATACTCTTTCGTAGATAATTAAATTGTTCCCGCTTGATTTCTATTACTTTGTCTGGTACGATGACATACTCACACATCTTTGAATAATGGTTAAACCATTTCTTAATTAATTTTAGATCATTTCTTAATTAAGAATTAATTGGTATAATATAACTTTGTTCAAAAGATACTTCTCGTACATTACCAACTATAATATATATTTTTAAACAATACTATAAAACAGATATCGGTATTATTAATTTTTTCTACAGTCATTAAATAAATTATATCAAACATAATTTTTTATAGAAGACAGCGACGCGGCGAACTAATCATTCACCTGATGGTAAGTGCAACGTTTAAAAAAAAGTAAAGTTTCAGCCTACAAATGTCCCACTGCTGAGCACAGGCCTAATCACATTTCTGAGAGGGTTTTAGAGCCAGGAAGAATCCGCCACGCTGCTCTAATGCGGGTTGGCGGACATGCACATGTCTTAGAAATGTATTTTTTTATTTCTTAGACATGCAGGTTTCCTCACGGTGTTTTTCTTCACCGCCGAGCACGTGGTAAATCAGCACTTAACGATTGAATTTTAATTAACAATTTAGTGGTGCCGGCACCGGGAATCGAACCCAGGTCACTCGCGTACTATGAAATTTAAAGCGAGCGCCTAGCCCATAACTAGAACATAACTGTGTGGAGCCACACTGCGCTTGTCAATATGAGACATCAGTTCTGACCTTCAGACCGAAACATAGTAATGTTTGCACCCTATTCTTTGACTACATTATCGCAATACCGTTACTTCAGGCGCGTGTAGGTTGGGACGAGTAAGTGCCTCAGTAATTGCGTGTACACTTGTGGCACTATAATATCTCCCACGCAGTTGATAGCTACAGATAGTATTCAGAAGTTGTCAGGAGGACATCATCTTTGACAACAGAAGAACTGGCACTGCGACGGTACCTACCTAGACGGACTGCGCAGGAATCCTGCCACCAGTAAATATAATCTTGTTATTTGTCTATATGAGCAAACAGCCATTAAAATATTTTCTAAGTTTATAAAATAAACTACGTCTTTGGAACATGAAAGTTTCTCAACTTTAGGTCTTTGGGACTTGTAAGACTACTTGTGTACAATTAATTCGCAGTTTTTAGACCTAAGACGCGGGTCGCCTTTGAGAAAGTTGACAGGGGTGTATTGTTTTACAATCCGTACTAATCCATACTTAAATGCGAAAGTAAAGTAATAATTTATTCCGGAGACGGACATAGAATATTTTTTTTTATCGGAAAATCCAAGAATACCGTATACCAAGAATAAAAAATCCCGAGGATCCTCCTCGGGATTTTTTTAAAACCTTAATCCACGCGGACGGTCTCGGACTTTAGCTAGTGCTATATAAATTAATATTGAATGCAGAAATAAACAACGGCTAAACTAAAATCTTCAGAGTTGTCGAGACTGTAGTTTTCACGTCTCATGGCGCGAAGCGGCGTAAGATATTGCTATAAAGCCGACATATCAAGGTCAAAGGTTGATTCGGCTGTCTTCAAATGCCTCTTTGACAATTATACTGCACTTATATGCTAATTTAAATAGACTGATATCAAGAAAACACATTAATTATTACATTAAAATTATTTTGAAAAATCATCTAATTATGGTAATTTGAAAACAAAAAATTGATCGTCCGGATTTTTTAAAGATGTGGTCACTAAAACTCCCGAAAAAATTGACGTATCGAGATCGGGTTTTTTTATCGTGTCCAGAAGTTTATCTATCTACTGGTTTCCTATTCATATCAAATGTCTAGCACTTGTAGTTATTAAGAAAATTACTCGAAATATTTGAACTTCAATACGATTTTTTTTTCTTAAGAGTTAAATGGGCGTCATGAGACGAGCTCTTTTGGATTTTCCGAACTTTTGATTCTCTATGATCAATACCAATTAAAACTTGGTCTATTATTTCACCACATTAATTTGAACGCCCATTAGACTTTTATAAACAACTATTTGATTTCACTGCAGTAACTTTTAAATAGATAGAACGATAAAAAATCAATCCGCTGATGGTTTAGCGAAACTGTACGTCGCAGGTTTTCGATTCAATAGTTGACGCGGAAATCTCAAACATACCTTTTAACTTAATTTGAATGGTTAACAAGAATAATGAAAATAACAGATGTTTCTTTGATAAAAAAATAGTTCTCGTTAACACAAAGTAGTTCACACTTTAATTAAAAATCGTAACAATTGTTATTATTGCACGTGCAATCTAATAATGCAGCGTAAGTGCCTAGATGTTACTTAACTTTTAAAACGAGTTTTGTGACCCAGTTTGTAGGCGTATATGTATGTGGATTAGGCATAAACATCTGCGATTATTTTTTTGTGCGATATACATTAAGACAAAATCTATTAATGTTTGTCATCAACAAAACTCATAGTTTGTAAGATTAATTTGCGTACTTCAAATTTTCTGTACGCAGTCCGTAGACGTTCGTAGCAGCCTTAATAAATGTTAATATATAAATCTAGCGGTTATTGAAGATTAAATAAATTAACTAATTGCAAATGAAGGTAGTTTAGAAAAAAGTGAGAATAATAACGGCTAACTGTACAAACAATATTATAAACAACAGTAGTTACATCGTACGCGATTCATTCAGTTTTAACTTTTAAAATACGATTCAAACACTAAAAGATGGTAGTCGCGAATGGACATTTCCTGCGTGCTACAAGGGTATAAAGATATTGCCAAACAAATGCAGGAATCAATTTCGTCGTCGCAAACACAAAGCACGGTGTTCTTACGGGCTGGCGGCCGCGCATCGACCTCCTTTCCCCGTTGCACTGGCGCAACGAAACAAATAAAATAACTAGACGAAGATGCCGAACGCACGAATTCGTAGCGGGACTGCGCGTGCGACTTTCACTGCGGACGTTTGCGCGTGCGCGTTTGCGTGCGAGCGTGGCGCGCGCCGCGTTGATTGCTACTGACTGAATGCCGGTTCCAGCGCGTCGTTGGTGGGGCCAAATGAATGCGGCGCAGTCACCTGATGATACTATCTGAAACTCACCCCCTTTCACTGTCACATCTCAGCTGATCTAATATCCTGCAATTTTGCTGCGCAAATTTAGTTACATTATAATGATCAGAATACGACAGAGTTACGATATCCGCGCGTTTTCAGAACTTGCGTCTTAAAGTCGATACCGTTATAAAAAAATAATAAAATATAAAAAAAATAAAAGCATAAAAATAACGCCAATAAAACCATATTAAGCTAGACAAGAGAGAGAGAGAGAGAGAGAGAGAGGGAGAGAGAGAGAGAGGGAGAGAGAGAGAGAGGGAGAAAGAGATTGCAAATATTGCAGTGACCGATGAAAAACAAATCCATTACCTGCGATTTCACATACCGGTCTTATCAAAATTTTGTCATGCGACGCACTTCGGTTGTCTATGAGACTGTTCTTTGTTTTATTTATAATGTTTTTTGACTAAGATAAAAAATAAGTACATATTAGAGATATCTACGCAGTTATTTTCACCTATATCTTCTTGGTCAGATGAATCTCATTACAAATGGTTGGTAGCAAATTACGTTTGACATATGAAATTTTTATTTCCTACATTGAAAAATAAAGAATTTTTATGACCTTTGCAAAACTACACTTTATATTAGTACAAAAATAATGTTCATCGAAACCTATCTAGGTAATATGCCGTTGCATAGTTAACAGTGAATTTTGCTATAAAGGCTAAATACACGTCATTGTTGTAATTGTATCAAATTACGCCTACCTCCACATCTTTATGTTGCTGACATATATTTGCAGCGATACTAGTTATCGATCATCTGTCGTCTACACAATGCTTAATAAAAAATGTTGGTTAATAAACCTCTGCACACCAGAGCCAAAAAAAAAAACAAAATATCAAAACTAGATTTTATTGATCAATGCTGGCTGCTACTACATATTTTTGCTGTGCTTTTGCGTTTTTTTGTTATATAAAAACCAATCTCTGTCTCACCAATAGTTTGTTTTATTGCTCATATTAACACAAACATAGATATTCCCGTGCGTAATAAGTGAAAGAATAAAAACTCATTCTTTTATCATTGAAGACGGGTTTTGGATAAGTCAATAAGGATTGTTCAAGTTGAATGTGTTAGAGAATTCATAGGGTTAATTTATGGAAAACGACCAAAGACAAAATTTCAGCAAAAGTTTAAAATTAGGTACTTTTTCACTGGGTAATATTTGGAACACGTTGGGAACCTAATTGACAAGCACCGGTAAATCACAAGTATAGTATATACCTATTCATTATTGCCTCCAAAAAAAAACTCCTTATTTCTTCTTTACGTTACACTGCTTACGCATAATTAACATTTATTAACATTATAATTTGTTTTTTCATATTTGTATATCGAACTCAGCTTTAAAGTCGCTTGGCGAGCTATGGAAAGGTCTACGCTCAGTAGTTCACTGCGAGATAGAAACTGTAACGATCGCATACACAACAGCAGCTCAACAAAAGTGTAGGGCGACACTAGATAAAGTGCGGCTTGCAAGGCGGTAGTCGATGGATGCCTATGACTCAGGACCGTGTTTTGTGGCCTCTCTCACGACTTGTGATGGGCTGAAATGATGATGATGATGATATCGGACTATTACTTTTTCATGTTGTCATAAAATTTTAATTTTAACACACCAAGCACAAGGTCCACCTGGTGATTAATGTTCAATGTGTCATGGAAACTACAATCCATCCTTAGTAAAGGATCAAGAGTTGTTGCGCTATCAAACCTGAGGACTGCGATCGATTGCCTTATTTTAGTTACCTTCACCCACTATACATATGTTTCGTACATTGCAGGTTGATGCTCCTAGATATCGCTGAAATTCTGTGAGAACTTGATCCTACCCCGGCCGTATCGACTTTCGTATGCGCTACACTCACACTATTGAGACCAAGCAGCAGCGTTTTTTTTTTTAAACAATGTCCCACATCAGGATCTCTTCTGTCGATGGTGACATTTTAGGTGCGTTTTACAGACAAACTTACCATGATGAAACTAGTACTACTAAAGGACCTGGAACAACTATCTATAAACCATACAAATATTGGTTATGCGCGAGAGTCGAACCCGCCGTCGGTTACGCACAAAGTCGTTGTAGCGGAGAAACCAACCGAGTCATTAATTTGAAGATACGCTAATAGAAACGAGAAAGAAGTTACTATATATAATTTTAAATTATTAACAGAAGTGCGATTTACCAAAAATAAAGTAACATATGAATCGAAAATTCTATGCACAACGTAAGAAATATAAATTTCGTTAGTCAATAATCTTTTTTGTACAATCTAGCATCGGTTCGTAATGAGGTTCCTCTAAATTATTTTTTTAGTAAGTTAAAAACATCATAGATAAATTGCCGTGTGGTAGCGGCTTATGAGAATCTACCACCCATCATCCCGTGGGTGTCGTAAAAGTCGACAGAGGGAAAATAAAAGCCAGGAGATGGGTAGCAGCATCTTCCTGGAACATCAGAATAAATTAACTGCGGTTGCGAACCCGCCTACCAAGCGTGGCTACTATAGCAAAATCCCCCCAAAATGAGAGCTACAAATTTTGTGGCAATCTATGGAGGAGGCCCATGTACAGCAGTGGACTAGTGGCTGAAATGATGATAATGATGATGAATAAATTTACAAAGAATATTATCGTTGTTAAACGAAAAACGCACCATAATGAATTTTTAATTTTCAATTTTCAACCTCCAAAAGTAGTACCCGTTAACAAGTATGACGCTTACAAACAAAACGACAATCTGTAACTGAGCTGATGTGTGATATAACATGTTTTAATTTAAATATTGAATAAAACAAATCTATAAAATTAACAAATCTTAGCCACTTACAACGAGGCACCGCTTTCAAATTTTGTCCGTTTTTTTATACTACTAGCTGATGCCCGCGACTACGTCCGCATAGAAATAGTTTTTTTTTAATATCCCGTGGGAATTGTTTGATTTTTCAGGATAAAAGTGCTACATCGTATGTCCGTCTCCAGAATGCAAGCTATCTCTGTGCCAAATTTCGTCAAGATCGGTTCAGCGGTTCAACCGTGAAAAGGTAAGAAACAGACAGAGGGACAGAGAGTTACTTTCGTATTACATTTATAATATTAGTATGGATAATTTCGTATCGGCTAAATAGCGTATGCAAAATAATCACGATTTGTTTTTAAATCTTTTATTATATTTTAATTATCTGCATGTGATACCGAGTCGAAACAATCGAAACAGCAGTTGGTTTCCCAAAAGTTGCAAAAAGAATTACTTTGAATTATAGATTACCGATAACGCGGTCACGAGCATAAGTAGGTGCTCCTGATTATGGAATAATCAATTCTGTCACACAAATGTAGGACGACTTAGACATCTGTGAGTGAAACAAGAACATATGGAGAAACTGACGACCGTAGAATGCCTACTACTATCTAAGTAAATAACTTAGATAAACAAAGAAGTAGAACATATAAACAATAACAAAACATTTCTGCTATTATAAACTACAATCGACATGTTTGATATATGACGTATAATCGTCATGTCTGACCTTGGAGATGTAAATGTTTAAAACGCATTCTTAATACACGATGTTCTCTAAGCCGATTTCGACCACGGCGACAACTTCCGAATACTGTCGGGAGCCATTAACAGCGCAGGAGATATTATAGTGCCACAAGTCTACGCGGTTACACGGAGGCACTCACTCGTCCCAACCTACCCGCGCCCGATGTAATACAACTGTCTTTATAAAACTTGAGCAGTTCACAGACGAAAAATCAAGCCGTTTTGTACCTATAAGGTATTTATACACTGACGACGTGTGAAATATTAAAAAGATGAATATTTTTGTTATCAATTTCTTCATACGAAAATGTTATCTTCGCAATGAAGAAGATTGTCAACTTTTCATACGACTATAAAATTAGCGATTAATAATGCACCGTGTTAATAAATGACGAACGTGTCGTGTAATTACCGAGAGGGGACCACTAACCAATTATTAAATAATATTTACGAATTTATGTCAATGTAGTTGCTTTAGCACATTTGTGTGCAACACTGGAAATGAATAATGATATTTAGCAGGATATATGCTCAGTTGCATAAAACGTGAGACAAGAACTAATGACAAAGTAGAAAACTTGCTATAATCCGTATAAAATACTGTATTTTATTGTAATGTTATTATTATGATTTACTGTAGTAAACATAGCTGCTAAAAATTTACTACCTTTAACCAAGTTTTGAAAAAAACGTTTGAGAGGGTAACGAACTAGCTCATAGTCGTGCTCATGTTCATGTTGACGAACTCCGCTTTCCTCCTAAATTGGTAAATCACCACTTAAATTGCAATCAACAATATCAGTGGTGCCGGAACCAGGAACTTTGGTAGCTGGCATACTATGCAATTTAAGGGCGGCCCCTGGGCTACCCCAGCTCTTTTTTGTATTATATTCAATCCTTAAAATTGCTATTTTAAATTCTAACTCTCTTTTGTATATTTTTATTTACCAATAAAAAATTTATTCAATCCGTGTGAAATTAATATCAATGGAACTATACATAATTATGATATATGTTTATAAAAAAAATAACTTTTTAAATTGTAGATATCATAAAGAATCAAGTTACGCATTAATTATCCGCTTACGCATCAGTTGAATTTAAAGCAACAAGAGTTACTCTATCGTTTTTCCATCCCCAATGTGACAACTTTTATTTCACTGCAATTAGTAGTTATCATAAAAATAACCATTCGCCTATATGAATACGAAACTAACTCACTCATGGTTAGTTCTTTTTTAAATATAAAACTTCCCCAACACATAATTCTTCTTCATCTACATTGTAACACTTCCAATTTGTGATAAATGGTCTGAAATATAACAGACGAGTATTTGCGGGAAGATCATTCATCGGTTATATAATAGAAACAGGATATAGATAGGCTTTTGGTACACGGATGATCCTAATTCAGACAAAAGAGCTAATTGAATTCAGCAAAAAAAAACAAATAGTAAAAGCTAAAATGAGAGATTGGTCAGACCGATCGCGATCGTATACTACCACTATAGTTCATACTGGAACTAAAGCGTCAAAGTAGAAAGACATCTATATTTAAAAAAATTCTATCATCATCATCATCATCATTTCAGCCTATGTTCACTGCTGAACATAGGCATCCCCCATAGATTACTACAAAAGTTTGTAGCTCTCGTTTTGAGGGGAATCTTGCCATAGTTGCCACGCTTGGCAGGCGGGTTGGCAACCGCAGTTTTTTATTCTGATGTTCCAGGAAGATGCTGCTGCCCTCTTCGGGTTTTAATTTTTCCTCTGGCGACTTTTACGACGCCCACGGAACGAGTTGGGATAATAGATTCTCCTTAAGACGCCACCACACGGCAACACGTAATTCTTAGAAGGGCGAAAATCTTAGTATTTCTTTACTACATTATTAATTAGACATACTGAAGATTGCGCGATTCAGTAATTATTTGCGTACTGAGTTCAGTCACAGCCACTACCTAATAGACTTTCGGCAGTCTATGCAAATGATTGATTTTCGGGTTTGGATATGTTGTGATAGTACGGTGTCTCGGACAATGCATCAGACCCTTCTTCCAGCGTTTATCGCATTCGGTAAGGGACGGTGAATCTGTGCGAGTACTTCTGCGTATGCGCTAATACGTCTGGTTGTTAGCTGCAACTTATCATCGTGGTCGAAATCAGCCATTAGGAAATATTTCATAATATTTTTAAACACTTTGAATCAAAGTTAAGACCTTTCGTTTCTGTTAACTAATTTAGAAAATAGTCAAAGACTCCGATCAACATAAAAATAATAGAGAGAATTAATGAATTAATAATTTCAAATAGCTCAGGGGCTAGGCGCTTCGCTTAAATTTCATAGTACGCGAGTGACCCAGGTGCGATTTCCTGGTGCCGGCACCGACTAAAATTGTTAATTGCAATTTCAAGTGTCGATTTACCACGTGCTCGGCGGTGAAGGAAAACATCGTGAGGAAACCTGCATGTTTGAAGAATAATAAATATTTTGAGGTCATGTGAAGTCTGCCAACCCGCATTGGAGCAGCGTGGCGGACTTTTCCCGGCTCCAAAACCCTCTCAGAAATGAGAGGCAGCCTGTGTTCAGTAGTGGGACATTTATAGGCTGTTACTTTACTTTTTTTACTATTTTTATTTCTGTAAACGCATTCTGCTGATATATATGAGAAACTTTGCACGCATTTAAACTGAACTTATAATGAAATATAATAAAGTGAACAGCAAAGTTCTCAACAAGCAATTTATGCCGTAATTATCTCGTAATCCTGCAACATTTATTAACGCTCCCTCGCCGAAGCTACACCAAGTAACGTTATTATTAAACGTTACCTTCCATTTTAGTCTCATTTATTAAGCGAATGTTCGTCCGAGGATCGTCACGTGTAAAATATCGTGGACATTGTGAGGTTCGACAGTAACCGACCAATTATATTACACAACGTATGCCCTTTTTGCACGATCTTGACATTTCTTATGATCGCAATGATGTAAGTTCATTTAATTCATTCATATATTCCGACATTTAGCAGCTTGACGCCGAATAAAGCGACGTCTTTACATTGAGGTAATATGTACCTTCAATGTGTATTAAACTGCGTTTTCATGGTTCATTTATTTCATTCGATTTTTAATCCTTCCTTATGTGTATACTAAAAAAGAAGAATACTGCCAATGCAATTTTAACATTAATAATATTTCTATTGACTCAAACTAAGCTTAAAAACTGGTTCTAGACGATGGTTCACGATAACATTCGAATGGCGGGCCGTCCGTACACTAAATAATTTGTTTATTGGCGCTTACGAATTTATACAATACATACAACTTTGTATATTTAACCGCATAAAATAATATATTATATGAAAAATAAGTATATAAATGCCGAGGTCGGCCCCCTTGGGCTCCCTTGAGTCAGTTACTCTCGCGCACAGGATGACGGTCCAAGCCGAGGTCCCCTCTCGGGGGTCCCTGCGCTGGTCATCCATAAATAAAGGTTTCGGCTAAGCGCCCTCAGCGCTCTACCACCTTTCAATCTGGCGAAGCTGTGAAAGCCTTCAGGAACAGTAACAAGGTTAAATAAAAGCGTAAATCTATGTATTTTTTATGTATCACCAATATGTTAGTAAATTTAAACAAATTTTATTTGAATGGGGATACCGTAAGGGTGGTGGTTCCATATAATTTTTATCAAGTTCTGATGATGGGATCCATGAGCTCCATCTCCATGAGATCAAGCTTATGCGGTTTCTTGGTTATATTGAGCCGTGATTATGGTCGGGAGTCGGATCACGGTTTAAATCTAATAGTTCCATGTGTCGGCACCACACGGCACACAAAAAGTTTTTGAGAAATTTTATAATATATTTGTCTGCAGCCTGAATGTCTGAGAAGTAAAAAGTATTTCGGCGACATGATAAGATTGTTTGTAGCTGGGAGTCTGTGACTGGAGATTTAGCGGATTCGTTCCAGCTCTAAATTTGTCTCAAACATGTAAGAAGGCCAGTGCCCGGCAGTGGGACATTTATATACTTTTACTACTTTTTTACGCCGTGTGGTAGCGGCTTAAGAGAATCTACCAACCCATCTCATCCCGTGGGTAAAAGTCGACAGAGGGAAAAAAAACAGGAGATGGGCAGCAGCATCTTCCTGGAATATCTTAATAAATAAACTGCGGTTGCCAACCCGCCTGCCAATTGTGGCAACTATGGCAAAATCACCTAAAATTAGAGCAACTAACTTTTGTGGCAATCTATGGGGGAGGCCGATTTTCATCGGTGGACTAGTGATAGGCTAAGATGATGATGAATTTATTTTTATTTTATGTGGACTGACATTAACTATTTAAATAAAACTGATTTTATCGCTTTCAATTTTAATTCTTTATAATCCCGACGTTTCGAGCGCTTTACAGCATGGTCACGGGAGGAAAACGTAAAATGAGTTTTATTTAAATGTGTAGTATACGCGTAAATATAAGAAATCATTATACCATTAAGGAATCAGAACGTTATTCCCGCTCAAAATCTAGTCATGTACAAGAAGGTCTTAATTAAACATCTCTATATTGTTAATAATAATATATCTTGACACATTTCCTCAAAACAGGTTATATTTAAAAGTATGGTACTGAATCGCGTTAAGTGAAAAAAGACCAACGCATTCAGACATGCCGCCATCGCGACTGACAAAAGTACACGCGGACAGTACAAAATGACTAACGGTAGGTCGGAGCGACTGATAGAAGAAAGTATCTGCAACGGTATTGCGATTGTAACTTAAACTTCGAACAAATGAGGTCGCCGCGAACCGCAGCGTTCGTGAAGTAAAACCTTAAACATTAACCGTGTGACGTATCTTAGAATAATAGAAGGAAATTAGGTAAAAGTGATCGTTAGACGCAATTAGACATCATTAACGTTGTCGACTTCAACGCGCTAGTCCTAGGTTCGAATCTATGCAAAAACACAATTTGTAGGTTTCTGGGTCCGGTTGTGTTCTGATTGTCCCCGTGTCTCTGACACTGCATCCTAGCCTATCACCGATATTGTGGCATGAGCTTTACATCAGGCGCAGTAGGTTAGAATGAGTAAATGCCTCTCCTTGTGCGACACTATAATATTCCTGCGCAGTTGCTTCGGACAGTATTTCGAATTTGTCGCCGTGGTCGAAATTCGGCCAGGAGGGCATCGCACATGATGCCAACAACAGTGTAATCTCTATTCCGGTTATAAAACTATATATATAACGTACGAATGAAAGTAGGATAAATAATTTTCATCGTGTAAAATACATGATAGTGACAATTAGGGCTATTAAAAGATATTTCACGGCACAAAAACAAGTCACTCTGTTCGCTATACGAAGCTGCGGACATTTTTGGTACGGCGCCATGGTAGCGGGGAGCGGATTTAACCCGGATTACATTTTGCATGTTCCTTAATTAGTGCGAAGTGTCTTCGCATCTCATCAAAACTCGAGTATTTTGGCTGAGCCTCAAAAAGGTCAATTGTCGTTTTTAATCTTCAACTCAATAAGAGTCAAGCTTGTGATACACATATTTCGGAGTGTTGTAGAGGACTAAAATAACTCACTACCCCATACGTGGATATCGACAGAGGCAATAACGAGAATAACTAAACCAAAGAATATACAAAAGCATCCTTTTAACTTCTTTTTTTTAAATATTTTCATTAAAAGAGACATTGATTTGGATATTTTCCTTACAAAACCTTTTAAATTCAAAACCGTAAATACTATTGTAAAATATTATACATTACTGGTTAAGCAGCTAATTTGTCTTTGAATTAAGGTAGTAATATTAAGGTTATAATATTAATAGTACACATTTGGTATTACATGTTTAACTATCTATTCACATAACTATTTTTGTTGTAATTCTTGCTGGTTACTTAAATAAATGAAATGAATAAAAATAAGAAGTGAAATAAAATTAAAACTACGTTTTACTGTATTTGCCTATCAAGTGTGGTAAATATGGCAAATGTAATTAGACCATTTTTTTTAATCGCAATATCTCAGACGAATTAAAAGCTCAGAGGGCCATGAAACAGTTTAGAAAAGTTATTCTTGTTGACTTTTTTCTAATAGGCCATTAAGCTAGTCATTAATAACCACAAGGATATCTAACAAGCAAAATATGAAATACATAAATTTATATAATTATAATACATATTTACAAATATTAATATAAGTATCCTCCCTACTTGGCAGAGGGTTATGTCCAGCTATAGATTTCTTAGAAATTGATTAATAGTATCATAACATCACGTGGTTGTTCTTGGTTACATTTTATCCATTTGGCGGTGTAAGTCCTCGAGGTTAATATTAAAAGCTGTCAACTGCGCATTGCGGTAAATTCAACTCGCGCTCATCTACGTAAATGCAAAACAATTCCTTTTTCCCTTTGAACGGAAATTACCAATACTATCTGAGTTTTCAGGTGCCGTTCTATAAACAAAGATTACATTTTTATCTCCACATATAATGAAAACAAACCTATATTAAAGTTATTGTAACACAAGGAAAACAAAACAATGAGAACTTTACCTCAAATTCCGTCATTAATAAACACAAGTAGTCCAACGTTAACGAAAATTAAAATTGTTACAGAGTTGAAAAATAGCAAACACGTAAACAAAATACTAAGTGACAGCCTGTATTTTCGAATTGTTCCGTTTTTGAATAGTTTTCCTGGACTAATAAATAATAATCAGAACCCGTGTCTGGCCTACGAGTATGACAATTAATTATAAACTACTAGCACTAGTACTGGTAGGATTCCTATGCAGTAATCCGTCTAGGTAGGTGCCACCCCAGGGCCAGTTGTTCTGCAGTTGGTCTTCAAACTGAAACACATTAGTGTGTTTCAGTTTGAAGGGCACTAAGAGCTAGTGAAATCACTTCGCATATGAGAATTAAGGACTAATGACTCAGGGTAACGGGCGCAGTGTGGTGTCACACCGAAATGTTCTGGGTGACACAGAATTTGTTATGGGCAGACGTTGCACTTACCACCAGGTATACGTTTTGCTCGTTTCCGTCATATATCGATTAAAAAAAATACTAAAGCTGCTTGATATTTGCACCGATAAGGGAAAGTGACGTCTCTTTTTAATTTGTCTTCCTTAAGTACCGTTTAGATTAATTCAGACGCAAGAACGCGAGGACGAGTAAGTGTTTTTTTTAATAATTTGCAGTATCTGATAACCTATAAGAGTAATCGAAATATCGATGATTGATAATAGGTCAACATCATCGTGCACGCTGTGACGCGACTTTAGAAATCTTTGATGAAAATCCTTTAAATAAATTATGATGAAATATGGACTAAGGTGGTCCCAGGGTTACTCTCAATAATCTGTACAAACTTTCAGTCAATAAAATTGATCATTTTTAGGATTTCGTAGTAAAAACGGAACCCTTATGAATTCGGTTTGTGCGGCTGTCCATATGTCCCATTTTACTTTGAGACCTTTTGCACTATAGATAATATTATGAAGGAAAGTGTTTCTTATGTTTTTATAGTGTTTATAATGTTGAAAGTCTTCATTGTGCGTGCGTGTCGGACACGCACGTGGTCGGTTTTTTTCTAGCTATTATCCTATTCGACAGACGGACCGAAAGATCTTTGTACATTTAAAAAAAAATCCAAAAATTCAACAATCACGTACAGACACATATTTTGTTTATTGGTATTGATAATTTCTTAATCATAATAATATGTCGTTCAATTAGAAACTGATGGAACTGCAATTTATTACATTAAGGTATTGAACGACTAAAACGACGAATGATGATAGGTAAAGCAGATAAGATAAAAAAAATTGTTTATTTTTTAAACATTTTCCACTTTTTGGTTCCTTGACGGAAAAAAATATTTACTTTCTTTTAAACACCTAAGATTACCTTGCAGTTTCCACAGTTGAAGACAACTTGAATTTGAATCGTTATTTTTATACTTTTAATTATTATATTTGTTCATTTACTCGTAAACCGTCGTCCTTCCATTTTAAATGCTACAAGTGCCTTACTGAAAGTTTATTTTAACAATAGCCAATATGCCTATATGTTTATGTTATAGCCAATATGTTTTAGTTTTCGGGAAGTACCTGGCTTTTGACATACACCTCCCTACTTTGGAAGCCAGAGTTAATTCTGTACTACTGAAATGGTTGAAACAATAAATAAAGAATTAAGGAACGAGGAAATTTTAATAAAGAAAACACGCTGCATAACATCTAGCCATCACAACATCATATACATCATCAACATTTCCACCGCTGTACATAGGCTCAGTGGACCATTTTGTGACCATTGATCGAGGAGGCCTATGTTCTGTTAATTTATTAAACAAGTGGTAGGATATGTATGTAAGCGTTTGCACAGTGGTTAACAACTGAAGTCTGCGCTTCGGATCACGGGTTCAATACCCGCACGACACAAATATTTGAATGGCCTACGGATACTAATTCCGGGTCTGGATGTTTGTGCAGGTGGAATTTATGATGTCTGTAAAATGCACCCACGATACATTTTTCATATTTTCTATTTTTTGTTTATATGTTGTGTAAACTAAGTGAAATCCGAGGACGTGACACCAAAGCGATTCGCGCGCTTATTTAAAACTCGTGACCTTTTACAAACTGCAATCATTTTCGAGCATCAGGATCAGTTAGGCAATAAAAATATTACTTTATCGAAAACCTATTTATCAATGTGTCAAAACGTCAGTAAAACGAATACCGCGGTAAGGTATACAGCGTCTCGCTAGCTGTGGAACAAAACGGTTTTGTGCCGTCGCTTAAAATATTACATTTTTTTCCATTGAGAACAGAATAGATCACTAATTAAATTAATTTAAATTCCGTACACCTCATCGAAAACGTTGTTAGTGTACGCATTAAGACTTGTTAAGTAACAAGCACTATATTTTTTGTGTACGGGTTTTTATGTAACAAACGTGGACAAAGTCCACCTGAAGTCAAGTGTTCCCTGTTTGCCACAAACACCCACATCATTACTAACTTCTTCCTGAGTCGAGTCAAAGCTTTTAATCGCTGGCCATTCAGATATTGGACTAGAAGGTGGAAATATTAGAATATTTCGGTTCCTAAACAGGACGCATTATAACAGCAGTAATTCAATATTAGGTGATTTTTTAGCACTAATAGTACTCTACTTGTAGTATGTAAAAGTATCTTCATTCATTTTTTTTTATTGGATAGAGTGACGAAACTAGCAAACGTTCACCTGATACTTACACATAACAAATGCTGTGTCACCATAAACATTTTTGTATGACACCACACGGCGCCCGTGACTCTGAGACATCATTTCATAAGTCTCATATGCCCAGTGATTACACTAACTTTCAGTGCCCTTCAAGCCGAAACACAGTAATGTTTGCACACTACTGCTTCGCAGCAGAATAACTGGCCCTTGGTTTTTTTTTAATTGTATAAAGTGACGAAACGAGCAAAACGTTCACCTGATGGTAAGTGCAACATCTGCCCACAACAAATGCTGTGTCACCCAGAATATTTCTGTGTGACACCACACTGCAGCCCGTCACCCTGAGATAACAGTTCTAAAGTCTCAAATGCCCAGTGATTACGCTAGTTCAAATCGAAACACAGTATTGTTTGCACAGTATTGCTTCGCAGCAGAATAACTGGTCCCTTAGTTGGTACCTACCTAGACGGATTCCTGCATAGGTATCCTACCACCAGTAAGTTGAATTATAAAACAAATTATGTTAACAGAACGCTTCTAAAATCTCAGTACGCCCCTTAAAAACTATTTAGGACACCCCAGGACACCCCAAAAAGCAGGACATGTCCTGGGAAAAAGGACGGTTGGCAACTCTAATCTAGTCTCTACTACGCTTATACATAACGAAGGTAATTACAGCGGAAGCTCAATTAGAACATTGAAATTATTTTTTAAATACTTCAATAGGAAGGTTATCCTTTCGGTTAATTTAAGCGAGCATTTCTTTATTCATTATTTTTTTAGCGCCAACAAGTGATACTCATCAAACTTAGTCTAACGCTGTGAGCATGTTTCGTGCTCACCCAGTTACAGGAAACCACAACTGACTTTCCATTAAGCATCTTCCAAAAAGAAAGAAGTAAAAATTAAAGAACATTACACGCGGACTATGTGTAAATATAATTTTATATAGTTTAACATACGCTAATCTTGAGAAGCGCTGCCACGATGGTGAAGGTTGAGGGGTGATGGGCGGCGTCATCAGTTCTACATAGCTGCAATTGTAATTAAGGGTGTCAGTCAACTTTATTGGTTTGTATTACGGAACACCACCGCGCTCGTAATTTTTTAATCATTTATTCGATTTAGTAACAATATTATTAATAATTATAAAGCGTTCGATAAATGTTTCATTCTATTTGCGTTGCGGTACTAATGCAACACAATACCAAAGTGACTGGATACTGCTTCATCAATACGCTAATTGCGAATCTAAGCTGAATTCCATAGACATTATTAGGTCGCAGGTATCACCGGATTATCATAACAAGAATAACAACATACTCGTATATAGGCGTAATATATCAAGTCCTCGAACAATGACAGCGCGCTCTGTATAAAACAATCAGCGTTATCTTGAAAGGTTTGCTTCCAGTGTGATGGCAAACATGGCTTCCGAGAAACATGATAATGTAATATTAAAATGACACACCTATCAGTGCGTCGTGTTTAAATTGTCACAAGTGGGATCCGCTCCGCAACGCACGCAGCACACTGCGCGCTAATCGATACAAGTAGAAAGGGAAGCTGCGAAATATACACCGCGTTGCGTTGACGGGCGTTTGGAAATCAATCAATTTAAAGCGCTGGGATTACATGCCAGATCCGTTAGTGAAGGGATCTACTTTTCATTTCATTATGTTCAACGAATCGGCCACAACAAACATTTGAAGCCAGTATTTGAATGGCAATCTTATTTTTATGCATTAAAAATACTCTGTTTTTAACACGTTGCGGTTAATTAAAATAAACAATGTGAAAAATTTTAACCTAATTAATTGAAGTTTAAAGCAATCGCACTGCGTACTTAAACAAGTTTTAAATTATAATTACACTAAACAATTGACATAATTACTTTTTTCGTTCAGATTAGATAAGATAGTAAAAAGTGGTATGGCTTAATGCTTTTCACTGATTGATTCTTCGGAATGAATATGTATAACCGTACCTCAATTAACACCATAGAATACAGAATGATTGAAATATAAAATAAGGGTTTTCACTCCTGCAATAGTTACCTATTCAGTGTTATCATGTGTTATCATTTCCGAGGAAACATTATCAGTATTCCATTATGTGAGCCAATTGTAAATGGTACAAAAATACATAGAACTGGCGAAAGATTTCAATCGAGTACTCACTCGATTTCGGTACTCCATACATCATCGTCGTCATCCAACTCAACCACCATCTCACCACAACCGTATTAAGTTTTCTCCTCGTAATTTACGACAGACGCACGGGAAACTATAAACAAATGTGAATGAGTGAAGTTAGAACTATTATATCGACAGGTCTGATTAAAAATGAAAAATAATATTACTAAGAAATTAAACTTTGTATTGGCCGCCACTACCGTAGTGCCAGTTATTCTGTCCGTCCATCAGTAGTGTGGAAACATTACCGTATTTCGATCTGAAAAACACTGATAGCTAGTGTGTAATTACTGGGCATATGAAACTTAAGAACTGATGTCTCAGGATGAGAGCAGTGTATCGTCACAGAGAAACATTGTGGGTGACACAGCATTTCTTATGGACCAACGTTGCACTTACCATCAACAAACGATTTCCTCGCCTCGTCACTTATGTCCATAAAAAAAAAACTTTGGTTTTCGTCTAAGCGTTTTACGTCACATGCTATTAAAGACAAACAAAAACTGATTTATTATTTTTACAATGGACTTCATTTAAACAAATTTTAAGCATCTCTTAGAATCGTCACAGACATAACAAATTAATCAATTTCCATTGTAAGTAAAATATTTTAAATTATACTTCTGTTAACATCAGTCCAGCGCAACTATGACATTGCATGCGCTATGACACAACGGTCATACTTACCTGAACAATAAAAAGAAACTCATTTAAGGAGGTTAATATCACACAATTTTTATATTACATAGTCAATAATAACCACACGAAACCACTAGAAATAAATGTTCCTCCGGCGCATGTTATTCGACTGCGGTATAATTAACTTATCAGCGACGATATTACGTTATTATCAAGATTAAGGTATCAATAATCGATTATCAGATTTGACATCTGTTTGACTGCGACAGTATAATCAAATCATATTTTTGCGTAGGTATAAGTGTACAGCAACAATGAAGGCAACATATATTATATCGATATTAGCGTAAACTATGCAACTGTTATCTTCACAGATTTATATAATTAATAATCATTCCTGTTATGCATGAAAGCAATTAAATCATTATCTGTATTATATTTTCCTTTAAACATCAATTTTATCACGTCAAAATATATGAGTACGCCTAAGCAGCCTTTTTAAATATATATAATAAACCTTTTTTTGGGAACTCCAGATAAGAAAATAAATGGCGGCGCTGTAAAACGTGAAAGTGCAAACGGAATACATGTATGTACAACAAATAATTTGGAAGCTCATAGTAAGACGATACCAAAAATGTAAACAATCAAGTTACAGTTTATAACTGAAAAAACACGCTTGATCAACAAAGAGCTGATGATCCTGGTGAGAATACCAGATCATAGTCATGAAATTATTGTATTGACATCGATCCATAATAAGTGTGCAAAACTTTAAATTATTCGGACGTCTGGAAGTGAGTGAAAATGTAGTTGAAATGATTTTATTATTAGATTGTTATATACACACATAATGCACATACATAAATACATACAGGTCAAGCTAATAACAGCATGTTAAAAACAGAAACGAACTCGTTAAGATTAAATAAATTTAAGCGATTTTATTATGACCAAAAAAAAAAGATTTTGTTTTCTTTTTTTATGAAACATAGTGACGAGACGAGCATATCGTTCACTTTATGGTAAATGCAACCTAACCAGTCAACCAAACCATGGAAATAGATATATTTCAGTATCGAAGTGTCGCAGACACAAGAGTTTCAAGTTCCCCCGATCCGATGAAGTTATACACTCGATTTAGGGTTGAATTTGATGGAAGTTAATGCGAGAACTTTTACAATACATATGCTTCTAAAACCGCAAATATTTATTGAATATGCGACCCACGCCTTAATAGGCAAAAGTTTATTGATCCTGATTTTTGCTCTCCTCTTGACAACTCAACTGTTCATAATATAGTGCCACAAATGTATTAGCAAACAGAAGCTCACTCGTTCTGATCCTCCCCACGCCCGATGTAACGCTCATGCGATAACATCGGAGGTAAGCTAGAATGCTCTGTCAGAGACTACTGGAGGTAGGATTCCTTTTTTTTGCACTTACCATCAGGTGAATGTTTTGCACGTTTCATTACTTTATACGATAAAAAAAGACACGGGGACAATCACAATTAGAACATTTGATCCTGAGATTCGGGATATTCCAGTCCCGATTTTCGGGATTAATGTTGACAAATCTCGGGATTAACATAAGTATTAACAAATGTTATAAAAATATTGCATAAAACTAAACGCACTCTTTTCACCTGACACTATCTTGTTTTGTCAGCTGATTTGATTTGGTTTTTTTTGGTTGCCTAACTTGTTCATTCTTAGAGTTATAGATAGAAGCAGTTGGTTTATTTTCAAAGAATTTGAAGTAAGCTGATCTCTATAGAAGTAAAACGTATTTATCACGGTATTTTAAGGTCGAATTAAGATGATTTTTGTTTTGGAAGTTTAAAATGTTATAGTCTCAATTTGTTTTTTCATTTTAAGACAGACATTTTAGTTGAATTTAGTCAAACTTTAGCTTCTTACTTTTTTGACTTGTTATGAACATTGATTTACTTTGTCAATAAAAAGATCATTAAAAAGCAAATTTTCATATTGTAGGTACTCTAACTTTTCATTACCTGTAGACAATCCCGAAATCTCAAGATTAGAACAAAGAGCCGCGATATAATTTTCTACGCACAACGCAACCAGATCTGTAAATCAACAATCTGAGTTTTTGTACAAATGTTGGCTCCGGCTGGGATCCGAGCCCAGGAACAGGTGCTCTGACCGCTAGGCCACGCGATAGTCAATTCAGGTATACAATAGTAAGAACTACCTGTATCGATAGATCGGAACGGTAGGTATACAAGCAATAAAAGACAGTTTAAGGAGTTTTCCATCGTTAATAGGGACGCATTCTCGAAGCCAACGTCTGACGTAAACGCACGGTTAGTTAATGCGAACAAAACGGGATGCACTCGTGGCACGTCAAATGTCTAACAACCGCAGCGGCGGATGCGAGCCTGCGCAGCGTCATCTCGAGAGGTGTCCAGCTGGCGCCGCCGGCTATCATTCAATTACGCCACTTCTGCGCACGGGGATCATCCTCAATTGCCCAAACGTGCTCGAGGGCAACGGATACTGCGTGTTAAATTGCATCTCGAGAATTTTCGTATCGCTTTTAGTTTCGCTGCCCTTATTTAATAATGGAAGCTAGATTGGCGCTGTTGATGATTAATGTGACTCAGTACCGGGCCGTGGATTAGATTTACGTGCGGTACACACATAGTGGTTTCGGGTCTTGGTGTTACAAAACACTAGTATATAAAAATTAATGTTGGTATTTGTCTTCTATGCGTTCGCACTTTACGTAGTACATACAAAGAAAATGAACATAGATAGTCGTATATAAATGATATATAATGAAGCTAAATAATAACATGAGGGGTAGGAGAAAGCTTTGAGAGTTAAAGCGCTGCAGGCCCTTAAGCGATGCCAGATTGATTTTCGGTGTATAGCGACAGTGAGGCTACGACATCTGTTCGAGTACAGAACCGGAGCATTAAATCGAACTAATTACAACAATGTGTAAGGCAGGGTAAACTTCTCTGAAAGTCTTCACCGCTGCGTAATACGATATCAACAATAATGGCTCAATGACCTCAAAAGTTTCCCATCAGATAACTTTAATGTCGATGTAACATCGATACCGATGTAACGGGAATACTCACACAACCAGACCGTAAAAGATTCATTTTTGGGTGTGATCGTGCGCGCATGTAATATTTATGTCTGCAAAACGAACTCATGTTACTGAAGAAATTTTAGTGAAACGCTCGAAGACAATTTATCCGACTGGTTTTTTTTGTAATTGTTTATAGGCCAACGTTTGATTTAGATCTGGTGACTGAAGACTAATGTGGCAACGGATAATAAGATGGCATTATTATTCATTCTTGAAAGGATGCACACACACGCCTTGAATAGTCCCATGCCGATAAAGAGTTCTACTCGCACGCTGTGCGCATCAGAAACGAAGGCCCAATACCTATATACGCGTCCGAGACACGTCAAACACGTTACGATGAACTCCATCCGTGTGACATGTCCTTCGATGGCAAAATGGGAACAGAGGTATGAGTGAATGAAGCTCCTAGACAAGTCTCTTGATTGTCTTTCAACTGTCTCTAAGGCAGATAATTGACAAAGAGTAACAACAGCTCAAATATAAAAACAGTAATCCCTCCGACTACGGCCGGACTTCAGCTCAATACAGATTTTGGATCTGTTCCCGTTTGAAGTTCAATACTAAAACCAGAGGTTTATCCATACCTAATAGTTTTATACGGTCGGTTAACTCCAAGGTTCCAATTTCAACTACGAGGTCACCTACGAATCCGACTTGACTGTACAGCGTGCTGGTAGGCTGCATCACATCGTACCTGTACTTCGCGACAGACTCAAGGGCGAGGATCCTTAAAGTCACTCAGCGAACTGAGCTACAAGTGAAAGAGGATGAGGGGGTTCCAAAGTGACTAACTCGTACCAGGGCATGGCAAGCTAAATGAATGATGAGATGATAGATGGAGGAGGCTCTTTTTCAGAAGTAGATTTCTGATAAACTTTAATAAAGAAGAATTCGCACACAAAACAAATTCTATCCGTACGATTGAGGGGCCCTGTAACCAGAAGTGGGATTTTTTTTTAAACAATTCATAAATATCAACTAAAATAAATAGTAAAAGTACTTAAATCTTAATGTCTGACTGTAACAAATAACGTAACGGTAATGTACGGACGTACGATTTAGATGTTCTTCACACAGAGCATTGCTCTTGAAAGAGCGTCAACAATGGAAAAATCCTTTCGATAGCACATCGAGTGACTGATCACAGCTGATAAAAGCCATGGATACTATAGTCAACGACCTTAATGCACCTCCATTCTTATTACAAGTAGGCCTTAGCCGGTATCGCAATAAAGTACACACCACAGACGATCGTGATGAAATGCGAAAAATTCGCTTGCACTCCGTCCGTCCATGACCAACAGACCTCGATATAATCCTCTCGAAATTTATCGGTTAAAGCAGATTTTGTGGGTTTCACATCGTTATATTTAATAGACTTCGCGAACTTTAAGGTAATTTATGGAGGGCAATGTCTATATGAGTATGCGAATGAAGGGTTTGAGTTTCAATCGCTTAATGGAATAATGGATCGAGTTTACAGTAACTATCGTGGAGAAACACATGGACACAGATAACGGCAAGTTTCTACTTGAGGAGCTCTCCGGGAATTATTAAGATTAATTAAAAGTATAATTCAAAACTACTTATGCTCCCTTCATTTTAATTGATTTACATGTGTGTACCAATATTTGGAATGCTATTGCGTACAGGATTTTTATATGGATTTTCGTTGGCGATTCTTTGCAAGAATTCTTTCTTAATATATATTTGCCTGTAAAAAGCTTACTCATGGACAGGCCTCTTCTAAATTGGAAGAATTTGCCGTCATCGCACAGTTCCGCCTTAGACAGTGCTGCCTGTCACCGATCTGAAACATTTGCCGGCACAATTGACGACCATGAGATTTTCCTATCATTTTTCTTAATCGACTTTTACGACACCTACGATTTAAATTAGATTAGATTGGATGTGGCAGATTCTGTAACGCTGCCATCACGCGACACTAAATTTATATTAACTTTTATACATACAAACAAACATACATGTCACGCCATTTTCCTATATAATTTTTACTGGTGGTAGGATTGCTACGCAGGAATCCGTCTAGTTAGGTACCAACCCAGGGCCAGTTATTCTGCCGTGAAGCAGTAGTGTGCAAACATTACTGTGTTTCGCTCTGAAGGGCACACTGAGAGCTAGCGTAATCACTGGGCATATGAGACTTAAAAACTGATGTCTCTGGGTGACGGGCGCAGTGTGGTGTCACACAGTAATTTTCTGGGTGACACAGCATTTGTTATGGTTAGACGTTACACTTACCATCAGGTGAACGTTTTGCTCGTTCCGTCACCTTTATGAAATAAATAAAATATAAGGGGTAGGCAGAGACCTGTCACGTAGCCCACTTTCACCACAAGACGTGACGGGTGGCGAACCACGTCGCCGCCATTTTGAAGCAGTCAAAAAAATCTTACTCCCCATTGCGTTCTCACGAGCAGTATAGTGACAGCATTACATAAAAAAAGTAAAGTTACAGCCTATAAATGTCCCACTGCTGAGCACAGACCTCCTCTTATTTCTGAGAGTTTTAGAGCTAGGAAGAATCCGCCACGCTGCTCCAATGCGGGTTGGCGGACTGCACATGTCTTCGAAATATTTTTTTATTTCTCACACATGTCGGTTTCCTCACGATGTTTTCCTTCACCGCCGTTCACGCCTTCACGTTAATACGAATTAAAATATTTGATAGTTTCGTTATCAATTTCAACTAGGCATATTATTTCTGTGACTACACGACAAAATATTTAAAAACTAATTTTAGTAACACTTAACAGGAAAGTTAAGCAAAATATTTGTACAAAGTAGACAAAGCGTTGTCAGCAGCCATCAACTGATGGAATGTTTTGGATGCCGTTAGTGAGAGTCAGTTTAACACATGATATCTTATCCGGTCTTTGCTTAATAAATGAAAGGACAGGTGATGAGACAAATAAGGGGCCGGGGGGCTCGCCGGTTGTTATATCTCTCCGACATGGCGTCTTATCTATAACCGACAGTCACATTTAAAAAACAATCTCAAACAAAGGCTCCTTGCGTGAAACAGGTAGAAAGTTGCCAGGATTCAAACTGTGCAAAACACAGTGCCTGAAAACTTGATTTAGAAATTTTCTTCTAAATAATAACACTCTAAAAACGTAAGTGGTCGGAAGGGGGCGAGGTAGGAAAGCTATTTGATGGTGGGTATTCTTCTACTTAAGAGTCACAAAGGTTAACTTTTGTGACAAAGAAGTGAACACATACACACATACATGGCCGGTCAGCCAGTATTTCAAGAAGTTTTGGATCATGTTGTACGCGGTCTCAGTGATACACTTTTCAAGCCACTGAAGAATATTTAAGAGCTTGCTGTGGCTGAATTTACCATGGGGATAAAGCATTATACCATAGATTCGTGAACGGAGAGGTGATTAAACCAAAAGGCCAATAAAATGGTCCAACTGTTAGTGTTTTTAATTTATTGCAATATACATACACATATAACTCCACATTATGAATTCTAATTTCTATCAGAATTTATGTCCAGATCGGGTAACCACATACTCGTATGTTAAAACTACAATTTAATTAAATTTACAGATTTTATCGCGACATTTCGAGCGATTTCCAGCATCCATGGTCACGAAAGAGACTAAGGTGTCAGACGTCATAATGCCACAGTTATTCAGGGCTAACGTCAGCTATTAATTATTACTTTTGATCCGAAATACGCAAACTCAGATTACAATGTATCTTGCAGTGGTATACTTGGTTCTCGATTTAATTTTATTAATTATAAGACCACAAGCCCGTGACCAGCCATTTGGACAGCAATCGGTGTTCTTTTGACACGTTTTGTGGTCTATCAAATCTGATATAATGGTTAGTACTATCTTCAACTTAGAAAATTTTGAGTGTAATAATTGACGTATCGGTACATTTAAATGAAACTAATTATAACTAATAGCATCGGTAAATATACGAATAGTATCGGTACATGATACAAGTATGATTTGATCAGAATCCTTAGCGTTGGCTGTCGTAAAGTTTGTATGCCAATAATACATACAGGGAATGACTGTAATCAATCAGTTTGTTTACATTGCCTGTTATCGATACAAACATTTACAGATTACGTGGATGGAGTGGAACTACTCCGTAAAGATATTTGTTTCATCATAAAAACTTTAGATAAAATGAGGAAGCGATAAAATATCAGTGTTTACGCGTTTCTTAGTCACAATTCACCCTAAAAAAACCTATTTGATGACATAAAATTCACACTAAAACAATGAGGGTAACCGGATTGTGTGTAAAATATTAAGATGATACACAAACAAGCATTGAATAAATTAATGTTCATTGTTTAAAAAACAGTAGCATTGAATATTCAAAATAATATTACTTTTTCAGCTGCAAAATGAAGTAGCCCGTGTCTATCCAATATCCATACCTTAACCACACTGTAACTGCCGGCGCGTTTGGATCGGCCGGCAGTGTCTCAGCGATTGGCTTATGCGCTACGGGTTGTTGGTTCGATCCCGCAGGAACAAATATAATATTATGGCCTCCAGATCGTTGTTCCTGGTCTAAATGGCTGTGTTTGTGCAATTTATGTCTGTAAAACGGATATAGGACAAATCCAAATATCGCATCGTTTTTGTAAAGAGGAACCAAAGCTTATTGAATTCATTACTTTTAATATTTTTTATTAACATGTTTGTTGGAAGTTTGAGAAGCACTGCTTTTATTGAATAAATACGTCATCAATATTGACATAGAAAATATGTAAAGGGAGAATAGATACTGCAACTACAAAGGCGAGGGTATGAAATCGATTCGAGCTAGTTGGCTCCGTGACAATATAGAACACAGAGTAGCGCGCGTGACAGCACGGAGGCGTTCAATAGTATGTGGCCTCGTGCCGTCGGGCGTCACGATCCCTGGACAAACACTGTCTCTCAGGCCAACCATTGTAACGACACTATTATAGAAATGCATACATATTATCACGCCTGTTTCCCAAAAGAATAACCAATAATATGGATTTCTTTAGTTTTCCTACGCGTAAGTAACGCTGAGAAATAAATTTATTACTTATTATTTTCTTTAAATAGACACCTACGTCTAAATAAAAAAGTAAAGTAATGCCTATAAATATCCCACTGCAGAGCACAGGCCTCCCTCACATTTCTGAGAGGGTTTTGGAGCCGGGCAGAGCCGGGAAGTCTTCACATGTCCTCGAAATATTTTTTCGATTGTTTATTTCACGATGTTTTCCTTCAAAGTTAAGCACGTGGTAAATCAGCACTTAAAATTGAAAAACTATTTTAGGGAAGCCGGCGCTGGGGATCGAATGCAGGTTAATCGCTACTTTGAAATTTAAGGCAAGAGCCCGGCTCCTGAACTAAAACGTCTTAAGTATCTTTATACAAAATTTCATGCATTTGGTTTCACAGATATAGAAGTTATGACTACTATGACAGATTGAGAACGATGGACCGACGGCACTAGGATGATAGATTTCATAAAAGTCAACCTTGCACTACAAAAACGTTACGTAATGTTATTCGGTCATAAATATACATTACAAAAACTATTTTGAAAATAAAAAATAGTCGAAAACAGTCACGTACTAATTCAAGATAAAACATTTCGACCACAGTCATATTCGTCAGAAGTATTTCCTTTTCTCTATTTTATTTTAAATATAAAATCACTTATTGGCGTGATTATGAAAATCAATTTGACAACCTAAATTGAATCAATCGCCGATAGGTGTCCGGCAGAGTAGAATAGAAACTACCTCTTTCCTACCGAAGTGTCGTAAGAGGCGATAGTTAGCGAAATAATTTCCGGAAAGCCTTTATTCGTGCAGAATAACACCATAATATTGTAACATAATATGCAATGCAGTCAATATACTGCTCGTTGGAACGCAATGGGGAGTATTATTTTTTTGATTCGTACCAAAATGGACGGCGATGTGGTACGCCACCCGTCAAGGTCTTGTTTCCCTCGGGGGCGAAATATGGCTAAGTGTATGACCTCTGCCTACCCCTTATATGGGAAAAAGGCGTGACTGTATGTTTCTGATTCGAAACCAAGACCCGCGGCGTAGAAGACAGCTACACTGACCCACCACTATTTAAATTTTTATAACTAGAAATGATATCCCGGTTTACATTGTTGTGAAGATAACAATAAAAAATAATTGATTAAAATTAAAATTTATTTCATAGTTTCGGATTAAAAGGCACTGTGAGCTAGCGTAATCACTGGGCATTTGAGACTTAAGAACTGATGTCTCAGGGTGACGGGACGCAGTGTGGTGTCACACATAAATATTCTGGGTGACACAGCATTTGTCGTGGGCGGACGTTGCACTTACCATCAGGTGAACGTTTTGCTCGTTTCGTCACTTTATACAATAAAAATAAAAAAAATAAAAAAACAGACAATACAAAACTGTTTGTATTAAGTTTTGTTTTTTCTACATAATAAATACGTACGTATTTGATTCTACACAAATATGAGTATAAATTCACTGGAGAACAAACAACTGCACGCCGTTGCAATATCCCATGGCAATTCACTTTCTATTGACTGTGTACACACAATGTACAAACAAATGTTATCTGTAAAGTGTTTTCAACCTCTGAAATACAACAAAGACTAGTTAAGAGAATAAACTGTATCACTGCACCTTCTCCTGATAGTTTTCAAAATAGATACAGGCTAGTACAAATTGCTAAACAAGCTTGAGATAATAAATTTGTCAAATGACGATATCAAGATAATCCTACACCGTTCTTAATCCATCAGCATATTTCAAAATGTACTTTTGTTGATTAAAATATTTTTACATTTAACTAAAATGTAGTTACGAAAGCAATAACTACAATGATACATAATGATTTCTTATATTTACGCGAATATAAATACAATATAATTTAAATACAATGATACAATGAAGTATTCATAACATATGAAATGATCACAACACTTTCTAACATACATATTAGAAAGACTGGTTTATATATTCAAACGTTTTATTTGGTGGTGGCAGCTTAAGAGAATCTACCACATTTCGTCTCGTGGGTGTCGTAATAGTCGACAAAGAGAAAATGAAAACCATGAGATGGGCAGCAGTATCTTCCTGGAACATCTGAATAAATAAACTGCGGTTGCCAAACCGCCTGTTAAGTGTGGCAACTATGGCAAAATCCCCCAAAATTAGAGCCACAAACTTACGTGTCTTGTGGCTATCTATGGGGTAGGCCTACGTTCAGCAGTGGACTAGTGATAGGCTGAAATGATGATGATCTTTTACACATTACCAAAATCAAACTACAGCGCCTTAGACAATCAAATGTTTCTGCCGGTCCTTATTGCCATACATTCACACATCCCCGCCTTGATTTTGCGGCGTAAGATAATCCATCTGTCCGTTCCGCGATTGTCTTAAAAATCACCTAAGGGAAACTTCGTGGCGTCCTACAAATGGCGATAACAATCTTAAAAAATCCAGACCGACGACTGAGAGCAGCGTCCATCATCATCACCTTAGTGGTTGGCTTCCATCACAGTGCATATTGCACAGAATTTTCTGCCACGCACGATCACTTTGTTGAATCTGCTGCCGCCAGCGGTTTTTCCGGACTGAAAAGACTTAGGAACCTTCAAGAAATGGGCCTACTCTTTTCTTAAGGACCGGCAACGCACAATTCCTCTGTTATTGTGAATGTTCATGTGCGGCGGTGATCACTTACCATCAAGTGAGACGCTTGCTCGTTCGCCTCTTCAATCAGAATAATTATGTCCAGCAGTAGACTATTTAATGACCGTGTAGCCTACTTGTCAAAATATCCGACTACTGCGCCGGGTCCTGAGTTTGTAACCCAACCGGAGCCAAAAAATGTTGCACAAATGTGCAAAAACACAAATTGTTGGTTTTCGGGTGTGATTGTGATGTGATTGTATTTGTGTGTGACACCGCACCTATCTTACCTTCGAAGAGTGTCTATGTCTTTGCGCGTACACTTGTGGCACTATAATATCCCCCGAGCAATTGATAGCTTCCGACAGCATTGGGAAGTTGTAGCCGTCCTCGAAAGTCGGAAAAGAGAACATCAGTGATTGACAGGCTGATGCTGATGACTATACTCGCTCTTATTAACATCTTTATTGAAAAAACACACACAAAACAAAGCATAAGCAGTTGTGTCATAACGCAGATATATTCGCAATAGGTTGACGATCCTTCTTTGTAATACAATATTGTCATACTCGTAGCTTATTTAATAGTTTACGAGTCGTTACCGCGACTTTGTCCGAGAGGACTTTTGAATTCGTATAAATGTAGAAGTAGAACTAATGGAGATATAATGTCATTGTTTCATACGAAACAAAGACTAGACTGAAAGAGATATACGAAATTGCAAACACTATAAATAGGCAATCTGGCAGTATTACTGTGCATAGCGAATGCAAATTTTATGTTAATAGATATATTAGTTTTAAATTAAACGGACGTGTAGTCAGATTTCTTAACTTTCAATTTAATCAAGTAACCAGTAAAGAACAGACCAAAATATTTAAAACGCAATATTAGAAAATTATACACAGAGATCTTCATTTAAATGTGTATACGTGTAGTTATTAATGTATTGAAAAACGATACAATTAAATATAGTAGACGCACAATTATAGGCATTTATATGTAAACGTTCATAATTATGCTGTGTTATAAAACTAATATACTTGTAGATACACACTTTCTAAGCGTTTTCGCGCACACTAAAGGCGAATAACACTGCGATTGGGGGCACGTATGTGTATAAATGATGACCAAAGAAAGATTCTTGAATATATTATGAAACAGTAGAATCATCCGAAACAATAGATGAGAAGTTGACAGAAATATAGTTAAGCTCTCACTTTTACAATTAGGGGAAGCAAGTGTTATACAGTAAGAGGGTAAAGGCGTATATTAATCAACACTAGTCCGTACTTTTTTACTTTTAAAAAATAGTAACACTTTAATTATTAATATTGCGGAGAGGCTTGAGGTAGTATTGAATTATATTGCATCGATTTTAACAATTTTGTCACTGTTAGTAAATACTGTGAGTAGTCTCTCAGATGAACAATGGCGATGTGTAATTAAAAAAAAATATAAAAAAATCTTTACATCACAGCGATCCAAGAGCGGGTCAATAGAATTCTATAAAGATAAACTTCGAACTACAACTACATGTTTGCTAATAAATTTTTAGTAAAGAATGGTAAAGAAATCGAAACTGTAGCATAACTCATAGTAGTGAATAAAAAAAAAATGTAAAACCGTCTACAATTTTCAACCACGTTACTTCGCCCAGCAACCTTCGCGGGTTTACAGTCATAGCTATTACTTAAGTGACCTGCTTTTGTTATCGGTCGTACTTAGTTTTCGAAGTTCGGTTGATAACCAATTGGATATTCCGTAACAAATGTCACGACATCGGGTTGTTCGTGCTGAATAGATGAATGAATTTAGGTTTCCTAGTTAACTTAGAGCAGTGTTACCTTATGCTTTTATTGTTTAACATCTATTAAGAATGTGCATGAGCATGTATTTAGAAGTTTTTGTACAGATGTAATATGTTAGATATTGCTTTGCTTTCGTTATCTATCTAGCCTGTAGATTTGTGCCGTGAGACTCCTAGAGATCAACTTCCGACTTGCTGTGGAAATCTGTATCAGCGACGGAAATGGTAGTGTACAAGTTATAAGTTATGGTCAACTCGGTATCCACGTTGAAGATGATAAATTTAGAAAAAACCTTAATAAGGCAAGCAAAAGAATTTAGAGATTAATTAATAAACACGAATACCAATATTAACGTAATAAATGTATATTTTAATTTATAATGTAAAGTTCCGAGAAGAGAATCTGCCACCCATTACTTCCCGTGGGTATTGTAAAAATCGATTGAGGAAAATCTCATGGTCTCCGATCGATGGCGGAATAATTATCTCATTTGTGCTCTGGTACAAATGAGATAGAGTACGGAAAAAAATTTCCAGAACGTTGACTGGCTGCAGCGTCTAAGGTGCGAAGTGCCTGGTCGCTAATCCGCCTGGCAAGTGTGGCGATTACGGCAAATTCTCTCATCTTAGGGGATTTATTAACTATCTCTGTCGCAACCGTTCTGAACCAACAGCTGAAAACGAAATTCGGAACAGAGTTAGCTTGCATCCAGGAGACGTACATAAGTTTTTATGTCCGGAAAATCAAAGATTCTCCACGGTATTTAAAAAAAAATTTGATGACTTGATCTAAGCGGACGTAACGCGGGCTTCAGCTAGTATTATATAAAACTATCCGGACAGATGCCAGGCAGCAGCTTCTAAGGTCGATTTATCACAAAGCGGTTATTCCCAGGCGGCTAGTAGACAGTAAAAAAAGTAGTGATTGGGTGCGCGACTGCACCGCCAGTACAGACATCTCATTTTCAAGATGGACGTCGAAGAATTAACATGTTTTTACCTATAGATAAGCGAACAGAGAAGAAAGAAAAATCATGTTTACTTTGTTTTTTGTTTGTTTTCAAGTATTCTTAACCTAAATTCTTAGCGTTTGTTTTAGAATACTAAGTTTGTATACCTAGTGAGCAAATTCTTCTATAGTCAATTTATAAAAAGCTTTAGATACAAGGACGGGTTGAATGTTGTCAAAAGATTTTAGAGTTGTGCAACGGAAAAGATAAGAAAGTCATACATATACTCCATTGTTACAGGAGGACTTCGTCAAGCAATTATTGAAAAGCGATAAGCAAAACAAAAAACGTCTCGCTAACCTTTGCTACTGCACGACAACGCGCCCGTTCATACCGTTGCAATTGCTAAGCCTACTGTTCAATAGTGAGGGTTTCAAGAACTTGATCCCCCACCTTATAGCCCTAGAGGTCTACTGTGTAACTCTGGTTGGTTTTGGGATCGGTTTCATTTGATCCCATTAACCAATGAATGTGCTTCATACGCCAAAATAAAACCGACAACGAAACCTACCAGAATTACAAAATAGACCTCCTGATCTGCCATGCGCCGAGTGACTATTTTTTATTTGCTAAATTGAACTGAAGACTGAACTTCGTGGACAAAAATTCGACACCGACGATGAAGTACAGCCTTCAGTTCTGGGCTGTTTTCACTCAGTGTGGGTTCAGTTTTCACTTAGAATACTGAGTGAAAACTTAAACAGGATATTTTTAATGGGTTGGTAACTTTAAGAGATATAGAAATGTATGTGTGTACAGTTAAAAGAGGAGTATATAGAAAAATAAAAAATATTTTATACATGTTTACTGGTTATTTAGTCTAAGAATACTTAAAAACGCCTACGTATTTCGAAGAATAATCCGTATTTATTAAACGAACTAATATTGAACAAATACGTAATCTTTCCACAAATAAATATACCAATATGGAACACACGGGTTACTTTTCACAATAAATCCGTTGTAATACCTCAATGAATAATGTTTTTCATTATTTGACAAAATTCGAGTGTCGCTTTATCATGAGCTGGAAACGTTCTCAAAATCTCTGTAAGTATACATCGTGCGGAGGCAGCTTGATAATGGTACATGTATAACAGTATACGGGACACAATGACAAAGGAAACAATGGCGGGCTGATCCACCCTCCTCCCTTGGCCCACAGATCTCGACCGTTGTCTCCTAAACATTTTAAATCGGCCAAGGACAGCCTCCATAGTCTACTTGCAAAACGGAAATGGCAAGAGCAGCGGAGCATGATAGCTGCAGCGGATTAATGCGAACTGTGTAGCTATGCTCGCAATTATGCAACGATTTCTATGAAACAAGGACGGCTCCCTATACGAGTTAAAGCAAAAGGAATGATTTGGTAACCTGTTTACTTATTTTTCTGTGGGCTTGTTATACAGGAGACGCTAGCATATATTGAAAGTTGGTTCATTCAAACTGTAATATTATTGTATATAGTGACTTTAATTTTTTATCGTAGGTGCGTTTTACAGACACAAATTGCAATTGCACAATAACACTAATTCCCGCTACATAACTATACATTTGTTATGTTATACTTTTAATAACACTTATCACTATTTATGTTTCTTAGTTAAATATTGTATGTACCAAATGTCTTTCACGACTCGAATTCGAGGCCTCATATAGTAGCCAGCGCGTCTTATGACCATCTGTATAAGAAATAAGTACAATATAAGCAAAAGTCCAAAATATCAACTCTCATGTTAAAGTTTAGAATGTTAAACAGAGAATGATTTCATATATTTAAGCGAATATTACACTTTTTTAATAAAACTAATTTTACGGATTTTATCGCGCTTAATTTTAAACTATTTATAACCCGACATTTTGAGCGCTGTACAGCACCCATGGTTACGGGAGGACTGACGTGACAGATGTCCTTATGTCGAACGCACCTCCTTTGGCTTTTAATTATTCTTTTTGGTCTTCTCAATGCAGACAGAGCTGTGTCTACATGCCTCGCAGAGCTGTGCATGGTTTTTGATTTAATTTTATTAATTATGGGATCCCAAGCCAGTGGCAGTACTCGCTATTGAAATTAGGTTGTTTTTTTTTCTGTTTCGCAAGCATTTCTGGTTTATCAAATCTGATGTAATGGTTGGTATGATCCCGAACATAGTCACAGACTGCAGACGACGACAAGGGGGATATACAGCTATATGTTCTTTTACGCGGGTTTTTATTGATCTTTTTGTTTGCCCTATGCAAGAGAGACCACATTCACAATCCAGCTTACTAGAGTATACAGCAGGAGTCTGCGTCATGTAGAGAGACAACAGAGTGCAAGCTTTTTATTAAATTACGCTATAAATAAGCCGGAGTGAGGCCACCGGCGCTGGCTGCTACTGCTCTAGAAGAGATAAGAAATAAAGTAGAGGTAATGTAAATAGCCGAGATAGGAAACGTTGAACAGCGTAAATATTTGAACGCTACCTATTATGCCTACAGTTTACAATAACACCGACATGTGTTCCGCATAGACAAAGAATGTGTCTTTGGCAGGAACTATTAGTAACGTTTTCAATAAGATTATAATAATTCAATGTACATGCTTGGTAACAGAAAACTTTTTTGTATATGAGTAACTGACGAGACGAGCCTCTGCCCGTAACAAATGCTGCCCATGCACCCAGGTCATTTGTGTGTGGCACATTGTGCCAGTGCCCCTGAGACATCAGTTCTCAAGTCTCATATGCCCAGTGATTACACCAGCTCTCAGTGTTCTTCAGACCGAAACATTGTAATGTTTTTAATAGTGCTTCACGGAAAAATAACTAGCCCTGTGGCTGTTACCTACCGAGATGGTTTCCTGCATAGGAATCCTACCACCAGTAATTACAATATTATATCTCGTTAACAGAAACCTAAAAGACATATGATAGTTTTAAGACTGCGATATGCTTCGGTAACACAGTTTACTATGTTCGGTAAGCACACATTGAGATACAGACATAGTAATAGCACAAATCAGGTGTAGGCTCAAGTCAATGTCATCGCTTGGAAATTCGAAGGCGGCAGAAAACAAAGATATGCCTTTCTATCCAGGATAAGCAAGAATGATATATATATATGAAAAAGTAACACTAATATTCAGAAGGTAAAGCCGAGATTTCACTACGTCCTCCGATTCATCCACAACTACTGTGACTTCGCACAGATACAAACACAAATTGTCTTCACAAATGTATTAAATACACAGCGAGCAAAGATGTTCGTTTATAACAGAAAAACTTTTTACGATTGAAGGATTGGATTCTAAGTCTACGGCATAAGTGCTGATTTACCATGTTAATAAATTGTGTTTTGCACAAATTAAGTCTGCGACTGGGTTCGAATCCAGGACTTCGTTCGCTACGCTGACTGAATCTGTTAAAAGACTATTTGTGGGCAACCACAACTAACGGTCATTTTTTTATATATTAAATGGAAGAAAAATACGACGCAAAAAGTAACTGTGTATTAACGTTCGCCTATTTGGCGTCTATTCATTTTTGAAGGTCTACTTTTAAATTACAGTAAATGTATATGTTTTAGCGATTTAACGAAATATCTAATACTGTCAAACGTGTCTGAATTTCAATTATAGACTCGCTAATTTAAATTTATTTCATTTAATATATTTGATTAATAACTTATCCCCATCATTTAAATTATTCAAAGCGACGAAAGTAATTAGTCACTCTCAAAACCATCATTTACCAAATCTGTAGAGTGGAATTACTCCGACACGTTAAAGACGGAAATGAAATTAGCAAGAATTAGATAGACAAAATACATTACAATTTATCTTTACAATTTTCATATAAATGTGGAATATATTTACAACACTTTTCTCTACAGGCGACTTCGTTCGAGTGGAATATCGGATTTCTTTAAACAGGTTATTGAAAAGAATCTATTCGAAGAATAAACATGTATTAAGGGTTATATCAAAGAGTCTGCTACTACACTATTGACGGCGTTCTGTGCAATATTGTCGAAAAAATGTTCATAACGTCGGAACCGGGCCGGGCAGTATTTGAATTACTTGTAATAAAAATTCATATTTGAATTACATATTTCGTATTTGTATTTCAATCACTTCCTAAAAATGTAATTTGGTATTGGTATATTTGAAATACCTGACGCTGAGGTATTTTGTAATAAGTTTTTCAAATACTTATGGCTTCAAAGTATATTTTTACATTAATACATTTAGCGCCTATTGTGTAATTGTACTTTTTGCACGCTTGTAAGCTTGTAAAGTTCTGTAAGCAATATGATACTTTTAAGCTTGCAAGTTAAAGTCGTTCTTAGATTAGGGCACTTACGGAAATTAATTGAAATCAAAATTTCTGAATGTAGGTATTTTGTAATTTGTATATCATATTTAAAATACACGACTTGAAAATATTTTGTATTTTAAATACATATATGCTAAAAGGCATTCTTTTATTTCCATTTTATTTGAAGTAATTTTAAGTTAAGTCAATTAAACATAGCTTATTTTATATTAATAAAAAACCTACTTTATATTAATTTAACATAAGTTATTACGCGTATCTATAAACTGTGTAAAATTCAAGTCAAGAGCTTTAGTAGTTCTCGAATTAAATCCTTTCGTACAGACAGCCAAAACGGTACTTGTATTCTATACATATGTACTAGGGAATGCAGACAAAGTAATTCCGCAACCCAATAGCAATTTCTTTCCGTGCCAACTGCAAATATCTACATGCCATATTATAGGGAGTAACATCATCAAAAAAATTGTTGAAAATATCGAGCAAGATAATTCATCGTCTAAAAACATCGAGCATAAAATACGAAGCAGCGGCGCCGTGAATTTTAATCACAGTCTAACAAGCCGCTAATTTCAGTTGCATTTGTACAAATTGCACGTCGGATCTGGAGGTAAATTGGATTCCCGTTGGCTGGGACGCGGCGCTCTCCAGTCTGACATCGAGCGCGGCGCGCTACTGCCTCGGCAAATTCAATGTACCTACAGTTGATTTAAAAATATAGCTTCGCTATATAACTTGATAATAAGAGAAATATTTTCATGTATCTTTCGAGATTTCAACTAGCGTTCAACGCTTCCGTATTTCGCATACATTCGCATATATGGTAGGTACGACCCCAGCGCCAGTATTTCTACCGTGACGCAGTAGTGTGAAAAAATTACTGTTTTTCGGTTTGAAGGACACTGAGAGCTAGTGCAATCGCCGGACATATGCGACTTAAGAACTGATGTCGCAGGGTGACGGGCGCAGTGTAGTGTCGCACTGAAATGTCCTGGGTGACACAGCATTCGTTATGGGTAAACGTTGCACTTACCGTAAGGTCCTAAACCGGTGATAATCCCCAGCTGGGCTAAAATTGTTGGATTTCTGATTTGGGTGTATTTGAGAGTGTCCTGTGTCGTTGACACTCCATCCGATCATTCTTTAGATCGTATAGCACACGATTTACATTGGAATAGGGAAGACGATAAAAGCCGTGGTAGCTCAGGGGCCTGGTGCTCGCCTTTAATTTCATAGTAAGCGAGTAACCTGGGTTCGATCCCCGGTGCCAGCACCTCTAAAATTATTCTACAATTTTAAGTGCTGATTTAACACGTGCTTAGCGGTGAAAGAAAACATCGTGAGGAAACCTGCATGTCCGAGAAATAGAAATATTTCGAAGACATGTGCGGTCCGCCAACCCGCATTGGAGCAGCGTGGCGGATTCTTCCTAGCTCCTAAACCCTTTCAGAAATGAGAGGAGGCCTGTGCTCAGCAGTGGGACATTTATAGGCTGAAACTTTACTTTACTTTTTTTAGGGAAGACGAGGCCGTGTGCGTAAAGTATTCACCCGTATATAAGTAAGTAAGTATATAAGTATTCAGCCGTATTCGGTACGGCAGTGTAATATTTCCTGAGCATATGACATCATCTGGTAACAACCAGAAGATGTTGCCGCGGTCGAAATCGACCAGGAGAATATCATTATATGGTATATAGACAAATGAATAGAAAAGTCGAAATCGACCAGGAGAATATCATTATATGGTATATAGACGAATAAATAGAAAATTTCAAAATCGATAAAAGGGTAGACAGACAAAACGTATCTATTTGAGATATTTGTTAAAACTAGTAAACACGTCAGTAAACAACAAGAAGAAGGTCAAAACCGATGTATCCGTAGACAATTATGCGATGCGCCTGTCGGTTTCATTGTCGCGCTGTTTGTCAAATAAGACACGGTAATAAAAATCAACGCCCAGCATCTGGACAATACGCCCGTGTTGGTAATTAAAGCGTAGATATAAAATGCTGATTTGTACAAAACAATGTTAGACATATGAAGTATTTTTATCCTAAGGTTTTAGTAAAATTTATATATAACAAGCCGTTGAGGACTCGAAGGTTAGTATAATAAAAAGTAGGAAAAAAATCAAGCAGAATTATCGGGTGAAGCGGTTTTTAAATCATGCAAATGTATACAAGTATTTACAGCACACAGATCGCAGCCGTCTCCATTTGGCCCTGGAATAGAATTCTAAAGAGAACAATAGAAATACTCACTGCCAGTGAAAGGGCCCAGTGATTCCGTCACGAAGGCGGTCCTTGAGGGAGCGCTGCCTCGAGGGTCCCGGGCCGGGGGGAAGAGTCCCCGCTCCGGCCGGGACCGCGGGAGCGCGTGCCGGTGACGACATGGAGACCCCGGCGCACTAACGGCCGCGCACCGGCATTAACATCACACCACCGTACCGCCAGTCACCACTGTAAACGTGCGCTGGAACATAACAAAAGCAAGCAAAGCCGCGTAAATAAACAGAAAGCGCTGCGACTACGACAACACATCTAACAAGAACGGTGCCAGGTGAAAAGTGAATACATTAAAGCGACATAGATTCTGTGGTCAAATGGTGATGTAAGTAAAACCCATAAACCATGATAACAGATAAGAAGATTTAAAGAATCGATAGGTGTAATAAAGTAAAAGAAAATAAACGCCTGGTGTTTTGAAATAGCAAATGTTGACATGACTATTTGTGTAGGAGCATTTATGATAATCGCAATATTGATGAAGTAGTATAAAATTTATTTATACATAATTTTTAATTTATACTACAAGATATTTTGAATTCGGTTCAGGTACAGGTATAGATACAGTATTCAGGTCAGGTGCGGTACAGTAATATAACAGTAGACTATTACCGATTCTTAAAAACTATTCAATAGTATTCAATGGGTAATAACTCTCAATATTAATTTTAAAAAAATTAAACACTTTCATCGTTTACAGTTATCAAACAAATTGAACAGTTTGTACAGTTTATCGCATCATACAATGCCCGATACTTTCCTTATCGAAATGACATGCCGGGAAACATTGTTTCAATATTTGATATTTTTTAGAAATTAAATACTTGGACATGTAACAAAATATTTGACGGCAGATGCAATGCCGCATATTTTTTTACGAACACAAGCACTTACAATATCAATAAAGTTTCAATAAAATTTATTCTTATAGCACGTAGTCAAAACTAAGATGACTGCAGAACGAAATCTGAAAACTGACTTGAGGACAATAATGATGGCTTTGTGGCCGTAGAATTACATTAAAACCCAAATTATTCAAAGTATAATGCATATGCACGGAGAGGAATTTATTCAGTCTGTGTACAGTATACGAGTATATTAGATATATTAGACTATAGATACATTAGACTGCATATGCTTATGTGCTTTGCTGCGGTCGAGCCGCTCGATATAGTTACCGCAACCACAGGTTTTACTAAGGCAACGCTAAACCAACGTGTATCTGTTATGTCAAATCTATAAATAAGCAATGCTAGTTTAAATGACCCTATAAAAAGTAGTAACAAAATAATCTAGTATAACCGATGGTAGGATTACTATGCAGGAATCCGTCTAGAGAAGTGGTTTGAAGTAGTAGTGAGGAAATTTTACTATGATTCGGTCTGAAGGGTACTGAGAGATAGTGTAATCACTGAGCATATGAGGCTTAAGAACTGATGTCTCAGGTTGATGAGCGTAGTGTATTGCTACGCGGAAATTTTTTGTGTGACACAGCACTTGTTATGGGCAGACGTTGCACTTACCACCATTTCAACGTTTTGCTCGGCATGTCATTTTAACCAATAAAAAAAGCTTAACCGTAAAAAAAAAGTTAAAACCAATGAAAATATCCAGAATAGAAAGCCTGATTGAGGTGATAAGAGAAAGAGAGAAAGGATATTGAACATGCCATTTTTTAAACGTCATTTAAATCAATAATGCAGTTACTATTAATTCTATATCACAGAATATATAATCGTCATTAACCATTAGTTTTTTTCGTTAATATACTTTAAGAACCGTAAGAAACTTCAAAAGTGTTTTTCCATCAATATACTTCCCGAAACCTTCTTCACAAAGTCTTTGATTAAATTTATTAAATTAAAAAATCCTTACGATTAAAAAAAAATACAATATTACGTCTTGTACAAACTCATTTATTTATCACATACTTGATTTTCCCCCAAGCACTTTCATTGTTCAAAATCGTTACAGACTAACTCGGCTCTGAAATGTTCGTATGAATTTTAAATTATTTTTATCTTCATTTATTACGTCGCAAACGTGTGATTCAAGTTATGAAATCACATGGGACGTGCCATGTTTTATAAAAAATGGTTTGTGTAAAATCGTCTTTTTAGCTTACACACATCTAAATACTTTACATTAAGGTTTCATAGCTAACACCTAATGCAAAATAAATGTATTGGTATAATTATTATTTTCGTTAGAGACCTCGATTGGAAAATGCTTAAAACGTTTAAATAGAAGAAGGAGGTATTCATATCTGCAACTATCAATTCTTTGGACGTAATCTTATATATTGATATAAGATTTGAGAAGTGTTTATGTATGCTGATATGTAGAAGGTTTCGAAACGGCACGGTTTATAAGACATGATGTTCTAGGATGTTACCTAAGTAAAAAAGCTGCTCCAATGCGACGGGTTTTACATGTCGACAATTTATTTTTTTATTTCAGTATCATGAAGGTTTTTTCAGGATGTTTTTTTTCACCGCCAAGCACGTGGTAAATCGGAACTTAAAATAGCAATATTTATTTGAATTTTAAGTTCTGATCAATTTTAGTGCTGCCAGCACCGGGAAACTAACCCAGGTCTGGTCCCTGAGCTACCCATGTATAGTTGCCTAGAATGTATATATTCCCGGATATATAGTATAGGTATCATCTTGCGTGAACCAAAATTCTCGTTAATAATTATGCCAACTAATTTAAAATTCAAAGATCAATCGTAAGAATCTTAACTTTTAGAGCTTTCATCGCCGTCTTCTTAGAACCTAAGTTACAAAACAGAATAATCTATAAAAATTAAGAAATTACTTAAGAATATTTTAGAGTAAATAAACAACTTTTTACACAAAAGTGATAATCATGTAATCAAAATTGGTGCATTTGCATTTATGTAATTATAATTTGCTATAAACAAACATAGCTAATCATTTCCAAGGGCGGGACGTGAAACGGAATTAATTTCCAGGAACGTGTGAAAAATAAATTATGCGTTTCTGCCTCGGTGGCACCGGTGGTGTGGTTGAACACTGAGTACGCATACATAATGAGACGGCACACAACGCTGTTTCATTAAAATTATGGCCTGACGGGTCTAATGAAGCCGAAACCTGAAAGGAATCGTTTAAGGCGCCGCGTATTAATTAACATAATAGTACCTCCAATTCAAAATAACTTATTTTTAATTTCAAATAGAACAAACAGAAAAAATGGCTATGTACATTAAAACCGAAGATGCACGCAATTCAACCATAAATATTAAAGTGAGCTAATAAAACATATTCGCAAGTACATAACTAAGACCACAGACATTTTTATTTATTCACAAGTATTGTAGTATAATTTAGACTCAGGCAATAATTAACAACAAAAACATCTTTTCTGTCTATCAATTAAACTGGCTGTTGCGTTCATAGATAGAAAAGAGCAGCCCTTTGCAAAAATAACCGAAATAACATAATCGAACTATTCGCAATAATCACGCCACCGAAAACCAGTTTTGAGAATCTAATCGGTTTCTTTATTAGGTCTTCCAATACCTATAACACCAATCATTTTGTACTAAATCTACAAAACTATATTATTAATTATATAATATAATAAAGCTGAAGAGAGTTTGTTTCTTTTTTTTTCTTTGAACGCGCTAATCTCTGTGACTACCAATCGGATTTGAAAAATTTTGTTTGCATTTGATAGTCCCAAGTCTAGAGGAAGATTATATTTAACATCACGCTATGACCCTTAGGAGCGATTTCTTTAAATTAAACGGCGATTGAAATCGCGGGGCACAGCTAGTAAGTAATGCAGTAACTTTTAAATATTGATAATAACGACAATGTATAATAAAAATATTAGTCCTTATATTACGTCCCACTGCAAGGCAAATGCTCTTTTTATTCAAGAGTTTGTTTCAAAGCATCTTTTCCAAATAGCTGTGGATCGCGGATTCGATTCTTGATTGGGACAATATTTTTATGGCCTACATATTATTGATACTGGTCCGGGTGTTTGTCGACGTGCAATTTAAATATGTGAAACGCCTCCACGACGTAAAAGAAATTACTACAGTGGAGTAAAGGTTTATTTTTTATTTTTAGTGACAACCTTTCGACATTTTAATACTTACGCTAGTAAATAACATGAACAATAATAACTGCGTAGAATTAATAATGAATCTACAAACTCAATAAATAACCGCTAGATGAACCGTCTAGTAACAACAGTTAATTACATTTTAACAAAAGAACAAAGGTCCACTGTTTGGCAATCTACAATTCACTTGACGTAGAACGTTTTAGCAAAGGCTATTTATGTTAGACATATTGGGCCGACAAAGACGTAGCGCTGTTATATTCACAGGGCATCAACTTCATTATTTAGAGGAATATGTAAACGTCCGTGTAGTGAGGGTTACCATGTCAGTACGTTAATTAATATACGTAACAGCGTATTAATGTCCCACTGCTGACCACAGGTGTCCTCTCATTTCTGAGAGGGTTAACTCAGACACGCAGATTTCCTTCACCGCTGAGCACGTGGTAAATCAGCAAATAACATTGGAGAACAATTTCAGAGGTGGCGGCACCGGGTCAAACTCAGTTCACTCGCGTACTGTCATTATTTTTTTTATGGGAGAGGGGGCAAACGAGCAAGTGGCTCACCTGATGGTAAGTGATCACCACCGCCCATGAACAACCGCAATACCAGAGTAATCGTGGGTGCGTTGCCGGCCTTTGAGGAATGAATAGGCTCTTTTCTTGAAGGTCCCTAAGTCGTATCGGTCCGGAAAAACCGCTGGCGGCAGCCGATTCCATAAAATGGTTGTGCGTGGCAGAAAAGTCCGCGAAAAACGCAATGTGGTGGAATGCCAACCATCCATTAATAAGATTTTAAATCCAAATTCATCGCCGTAACTGCCTTAAATTAAAGTACGTTCCTAAGCTGGAGGTTGCTTACCATCGATTTGGAAATTGGAATTCGAAAAATAGATAAGTCGTCAGTCCATCTAGTGGGAGGTCATACACTGCGATTACCGGTTCAAGGGTGCCACCTACCTTCTATAACGACTGTTAACTCTACGGCTGACCATCCTAGTGCCACTTCAACTTATTAATTACTTAGGCGATGTCTCATGGCCTCCGATTGGTAACGGAAGTAACATCCAAATTGTGCCAGACCTGTACCAGACTGGTGACGGGCAGCAGTTTTTCTGAGGTTCAAGTGTTTGGTACAGAGATTGCAAATCCTGTCAGCGTGGCGATTTCGTCAAATTTCCCTAATTTAGGAGAGGTCTACATCGCGCAGTGGACTTTTTGCAAGCTGTTGAAGAAGGCTGTGTTTATTACTCTGATTACGCTGAGTATATCCTTGTCATGGATTCCATCACGTAAAGGAACTCCGCTAGCTAAGCAACCTGGAGTTAGTCATTTGTTTTCTAAGTAGGAGTAGATTAAATAAGTAAAGAAAACTGGTCAAGTGAGTGGCGGACCATGCATGGTGAAGGGTTCCGTAGTGGGTAATAGCTGGTAACCGAAAATATACCATAATTATGTCAAAATCTACACCACATATCTTATTCAAACGAATTTTCGTGGAAAGTGTTTTATAGGTTTGGTAGAACTTAAATTATTTCAGAATTTTCCATCGCATAGTTGAAAAGCTAGGGAAAGTGAGACACACTTTTTACAACTTCAGAAGCGCATATCTAATCTACTATTGGCTTAATAATATAGTTATTTTGAAACTTTTATTATCATTTTTCACTCTCCCGAGATGGGAGGATTTGCTGTAATCACCTCGCTTAGCTGGGGGATTGGTGATCGCAGCACCAGGCGCCTTGTTTCTTAGACGCTGCTGCCCGTCGGTCTGCACATGTTTGCATATAGTTTCGGACAAGCGAAAGAAACTCCGTAGGTATCAGTTTTTTTTTATCATAATCAAAAATACATTATAGATAAATTTATAAAGAATAGTCTCATAGAAAACCAAAGTATGACAAAATACAATAATAATTATTTAAGTGTGTTGCAAACTTGACATGCATATTTGTCAGACATGCAGGTGTCCTCACGATGTTTTCCTTTACCACCGGTATCATGATTAATAGGGACTTGAAATTGCAATTGTCCATTTCAGTGGTGTCGCACCCAGGTCTTACCAGGCTTACTATGAAATTTAAGGCGAGCGCTCGGCCCCAGAGCTGCCTCGGCTCTCATAGTTTTAAGTAATAAAAAGCTATAACTTTTGTCTACACGGTACAGTGGCTAATAGGATTTTGTTAAGTATAAATTACAAAAACGAGGGTGTTCGTTTCTAAAGAAGCCATAAAGGTGTACAATGCGGCCTAGTTAATAGTAGAAGAATTTTGTAAGGACGCGAGTTGTAGAAATTCTTATTCTATAAAAAATAATACAGTGTTGCAACCAAGTATTTTCATTTTTTTATTTAAAATAGGCCAACGATTTTAATCAAACATGGTATGCTGTTACAATATTTAAAGTAGTAATTACTTAGACCTGGAAGAAGGAGTAGAATGAATAGGAAGCGAGTACGACTTTAAAAATATCGTAATATTTTTTTAAAGAATTATTTAATTTGGAGAACAACAAACGTTTCATCTTCGTCTAATTAAAGATGGATAGCAAATATCAAAAATAAATAGGGCTTTGGAGCTGGTAAGAGTCTGAATCATCAGGCGGATTTCAAATGTCATCGAAATATTATTTTTCTAAGACATGCCGCTTTCCTCGCGATGTTTTTCTTCGCCGCTGAGCATGTGGTTAAACAGTTCTAAAACTGCGGAACAATTTTAGAGGTGGCGGACACGGGGATCGAACTCTGGTCACTCGCGTCCTATGAAATTTAAGGCGAGCGCCCGGCCTCTGACCTGCAACGGTTCACGGTATATACTTCCATCAAAGCAGATCCAGCCTACCAAGATGCTTACGTATAAAAACAGCATTGCTCGGAATCCATGTCACGTGCAATACTTATATGCAATATTTCCTTTGCCACAAAAACTAAACATCTCGAAATTACTTGCATTAATATTTATATGAAAATAGGCTTGTAACATTTGCAAAAAACCGATTGCAGCTGGATATAGGCATTTCAGGAAATTACCTCAATCGCCGTCAAAGGCATTATGACTGTCTCCTTGATTTTCTTTCGCTCCAAAGCTTTTACTTTACCTCACTAAATAGGTAGGATTTAATTCAGAATCAATAAGAAATAAAAAAAACTTAAAGCAAGTAAAAGCAGCTGATTCTATTTTCATTTATTAATTTTTTTTAACAACTTGCATATAAATTATTTACAGAAAAAAATTTGCGACGTTCGACTAGAGGGGAAAGAATCGTACGACAAGACGTAGCCCCTTTCGGACCGCCCATATCATGTCGACTTTATACATAGCCCTTACATTACTATAAATCAGATATATAAAAAAGATTTATGAGTGTAAAAATATTTTATACGGATTAAAAAGTAGTTGTAACATAAAATATTTCCCAAAAATCATTTTACTATCAGGTTTTTTTTTTATCACATTATGTATTTTTAATTACGAACGATTCATTATCTAACGATTATGGTCTAATAAATAAGATATCACTATATTTAAAGATAGCACAATTTGAAATTTACAGTTACAATGGCCGTGTGGTGGCAGCTTAAGCCTACCACCCATCCTATCTCATCCTGTGGGTGTCGTAAAAGTGGACAGAGGGAAAATAAAAACCAGGAGATGGGCTTGAACATCTGAATAAATAAACTGCGGTTGCCAATCCTTCTGCCAAGCGTGGCAACTATGGCAAAATCCCCACAAAAAGAGAGCTACAAACTTTTGTGACAATCTATAGAGGAATCTATTGGCCTATGTTCAGCAGGTGAACCTAGTGGCAGGCTGAAATGACGATTATGATGACAATTTATAGAATTCTAGAAAGTATCGTATCAATGTAGGTGTTAAACTTTACTAACACAACAACACGCACAAACTTGGCCATTTAAAATACTTAAATGGTTAAACGTGGATAGTTGCAATAAAAATTATTAATTTTTAACGGTATTAAAACCGAATTACACTTTCTTAGTATTTTTATTTTATAAATATATTGTAGAGCATCAGTTGCAAGTGCATCTGACATATTTAACCACGTCTTGACTCAATCTAATCGACAGCAATTACCTCTAATCTCCGCGAATGATAAGAAACGAGTAGTTTTATCCGATAAAAACAATATGGTCTCAAGCATTTTCATTTCTACTTAAAACTAAGAAAAACATTGGTAAATGTGCTATTGACTTTCGGAGTAGCGACATTCGGTATTCTATTCCAAATTCATCAACCTTCTCATCATTCATCATCCATTAACATTATAATAAAATTGACATGATGGAGAAAAAAAAACATTTATGACCTACATATGTAATTAAATGCTATATATATATATATATATATATATATATATATAACACGTCTTATTCCCATTTATGGGGTAGACACGTAGGCAGAGACCATACACGCAGCCCAATATTCGCCCTAAATAAATGATAATGAAGAATATAGCACAATATTGTAATTGTTAATTTATTTAGTGAAATGTAATTTCATGGTTCAATGATATTTTCATATTCAATCAGATGGGTTTGTGGTAACGGTGTAACATTAGGATATTACATCATAAATTATAATTAAGGATCTTTGGGATCCTTTTGGATTGTTGGGCCGTATTTGGCCAATTAAATACTGTTCTATTCTATTTTAACAAATGGAAACGAAATATAAAATTTCAGCTGCCGATAGCATGCAACTTAATTCGAATGTAGAGTCAATCAATTAACATAAGTGCATGTCAATAACGTTATAAATATCGAGAAAACCAAAAAGTTGGAAATCTCAAACTTTCAAGAACTAAGCTTTACAAAAAATAGACAAAAAAGAACATAAGCGTATAGATAAAAATTAATACTGTTCTTCATATTAAGCAATATAGTTCGAAAAACGAGTACATCCACACTGAAAAGTGGACAACAACATTGATATCAAAAGAACATCTAATTAAATCACTCGGAAGACAAGATAATAAAATTGTGGTTCGAATACATCGAGTTGGTATCGGAGAGCAGCGGCAACAGCTATCGATCGGCCCTAGCCCCCGCGCCGGAGCGCCGCGCGTCTCCTGCCTCGCCCCGCCGCCTTACGTAAGTCCAGCTGATCACACCCACCCTGTAACCTTGACAACGAGCCCTGTGCACGCTTCAAGACGGCTTTGAAAAACATTGGAGAAACAAAATGATCTCTACATTTTTTACCACATTGCTACCATGGAGATGATATTGTATAATAATATGTCTCGTTATATTTCAGAAGTTAAATGTTTGAAATATTGTATTGGGAAATGTACTTTATAAATATACTGACATAGAATTCCACCTCAAAAGTCTGGTAGTAGTATAGTACTCGCGTACATGTAGAAATAATATAAATGGTGGAAGAGACATTCTAGTAGTTACCGAGTATATATATACCTACACGACCACTTTATCATACAATAACCTTATAAATTATTTAAAATAAAGTTTATAGTCTTTGCTGTTCACTTATTACGTTCATAAAAGAAACAATTACTGTACGCGTACACTACTACGAGTCGGCAATTATGTGACGTTTCACAGCACAGTAACCTGCTAAAACGTATTCTATAAAATTTAAAGACAAATGACTCGAATATATCGAGTCGTTAATGCCATTTCCTATTAAATTGTCATTGTAATGAGTGTTAATTTTAAGGATAATTTTATTTTTAGAGTTCCTTAACTAAAGTAAAAAAAAAAAACTTCAGAACTTCGGATGATAAAGGTATGGTGATAACAACAACACTTAACAGGAATGAATTCATTTAAAATAGTGCGAAAGAGTAAAACACCGTTTTAAAAACATTAAGTATTAACATGGACCATACATAAACGATTTGCAAGAAGAAAGTAAATCGAGGACTTGACAATTATATTTTGTATATTTCATGCCGTGCGGTAGTGGCTTAAGAGAAACTACCAACCCATTTCATCCTGTGGGTGTCGTAAAAGTCGACAGTTGTCTGAGGGGAAATTAAAACCAGATATGGGCAGGAGCATCTTCCTGGAACATTTGAATAAATAAATTGCGGTTGCCAACCCGCCTGTCAAGCGTGGCAAGTATAGCAAAATCCCTCCAAAATGAGTGCTTACAAACTTTTGTGACAATCTATGGGAGAGGCCTGTTTTCAGCAGTGGACTAGTAATAGGCTTAAAGGACGAATGAATGAATGATGATATTTCATAAATATAAATGTCAAGTCCTCGATTTACTTTCTTTTTCCCCTTTTCTTTTCGCTTTTTCTCCAAAAAACATTGCTAAGGAATGAAATGGAATTTAAATACACCATTTGAGGTGTTTTCGTAACATCGACAACTGGTGCAATAATTAGAACAAAATCAAAATAAATAGATAAAGATAAATATTAACCGCTTTATCCATTTTACCCTAGCCTCTGACAATCGCGTGACGGAAATTAGCCCAACACAAATACGCTACAAGAATGATTCCATCTATTTGAGACAACGATCCATTAAAAAGAAGAAAATAGCGACCTAAAATTTATAAGTTGTTTTTAATCTTATAATTACTAATAGAAAAAGTAAATACACAAGATCAATTTATACATTTATTGCCTATTACAACTAGAAGTATCTTCCTCTATTTCGTGCTGAAGATTTCGGTGAAAGTGTCAGCGGATTGAAAAAACATCCAAAGGATGACAGCAGCATTATTTTTTGCAAGTCTGCGGTTCCCATTTCGGCTGCCAATCGTGGTAAGTAATGGCACATTATCCATGTATAAGTAATAATAATTCAACAGAATTCTGTAATGAGCTACAATGATGATGATGATGATAAAAACATTATCATAAATATCATAAACACAAGTGCTTCACAGCAACAAAATAAACATGGTTGGCAATTTGTTTTATTTTAGGAGACGTTATTAAGTAAGTACATGAGAAAACTAGCACCTCCTCATCTTTTTCCTACTAAGGAGTCTCAAGACGCCACTAAGATATTGTACGGACAGCCTTTATTCGTACAGAGTAGTACCATAATATGCAATCATCATCGTCATAATCATCATCATATCAGCCTATCAATAGTCCATTGCTGAACATAATTTTGTGGCAACAAAAGTTTTGGCTCTCTTTTTGGATAAATTTTGAACAAGTTGTAACGTTTGGCAGATGGGTTGCTAACTGCAGATTATTTATATTCCAGGAAAGAAAGAGCCAATTCCAGTTCCAGCTGCCCATCTACTGGTTTTCATTTTCCCTCTGTCGACTTTTACGGCACTCAAGGGATGAGATGGGGTGGTAGATTCTCTTAAGCCGCCACCACACGCAATACTGTCACTGTACTGCTTGTGGGAATGCAATAGAGAGTAAGAATTTTTGGATTCGTACCTAAATGGCGTCACGTCTCGTTTTCCGAGGGAACTAAACGTGGGCTATGGGTATGGCCTCAGCCTACCCTCTTAAATATGGAAAAAGGTGTGACTGTGCGTAAGTAATACAGTACTTGATTTTTTTAATTCCATTAATATATATTCTCAGAAATACTAGATAAAACATTTTGAAGTAATCAAGATATGTAACATACAAACGAAAGCTCAACTTAATTTCTATTAACTCAAGATAATCGTGCGTTCGGTTGGCGTACTGGTGAAACGATTGGCTTCTGCGGTGTGGGTAGCTGGTTCAATTGAAACAAATACATGTTTGACCTACAGATAGTTGCCGGGTTTGCGTGTGTTTTGTCAATGTTCCTGTCAAACGCACCCTCGATACTGAAGAATTCCTAGTGGAGAGCATAATTTTTAAATATTGTTCCATAAAAATGTCTGTCTGATCCCTGTGTGATATCGGCATGGCAACAATATCTGCTTAAAACAGAAGTTATCATCCCCGCAGGATTTATAACTGTGCTGTAAGTATTAGCACGAACAGAACTCGTTTGTGGTGACATTTCCACTGACATGCGATACATCGCTTGTGAGCAAAAAATTACAGAGACACGGAAGTTAAAATACCCAGACTCAAAAATTATAATTTTGTGAGTTGAAGAAACGGCTTAGCATATAATTCGAATCGAATACGGGGCCCACAACTCAGCAAGTACGCTAAACGCCAAGTTACGCTATCATCAAAATATCCAATCGCCACTTCAGTCATATCAACAGAAATAAAAAATCACATATAGAAAATAAATATAAAACAATAAAAATAAAACAAAGTTGAAAAGATATTTACGATAAATCGCCAATTTAATAACCACAACCTAGACTGTGCCATCGATAATTTTAATTTCATAGTTAATCAAACGCTGTAACATAAAGAACTGAAATACAAAGTTATTTTTCTGAGAATAGGTAAACGTTTATAGTAGATATAATAAAGTAGATATAAAGCGGGCGATCTGATTAAGACGGTTAGTGTGCTAGCCTAGCAGACGACTGGAAAACGGAGTTCAAATGAGAAACTATCTACATCCACGTTCCAGAAAATTGCTTTACATGGGTATCGCGCCGGAACAGGACAAAAATCATTTAACGTGAATACAACGTATATTTTCAAATAAAGTTCATTCGCGTTTATTCCCTAGTCAAATTCATAAATAAGCTGTGTGAACATAGTAAAGGTATGAATTTTATTTTACTAACCTAATATACCTTGAATAAAGAGCAAAATATTCCCTTGCTGCCTTTGTGCTCGTAGTATTCGATGCTCACGTAACTAAAGAACGGAGGAAGTGCACAGAGGGAAACGGAAGCCGAAGCGAGCTAGGAAAAATACGAACAAAAGGTCCACAGTGTACCGAGCGTGCCCCGGGCACAGAAAAAAGATACCCGAATTAATAGCGCACGTGAGACACTTGTAGTGTTGCCACAACAAATATAAGAATAAAAAATACTATCCAAAGCAAAAACTTCCATTAATATCTCAGTAGAAATATTATTTATTAATTTTACTGGTAGTAGGATTCCTTTGCAGGAATCCGTCTAGGTAGATACGAGTACCACCCCAGGGCCAGTTATTCTGCCGTGAAGCAGTAGTGTGTAGACATTACTGTGTTTCTGTCAGAAGGGCACCGAGAGATAGTGTAAGCACTGGGCATATGAGACTTAATAAGTGAACTGTCTCTAGGTGTCGGGCGCATTTTTTTACGGGCAAACGTTGCACTTACCATCAGGTGAACGTTTTGCTCGTCTCTCCAGTCACACTTTATCCAATAAAAAGAAATACTATACAAAAATATTCAAAACGTATCCGCAATCTATCTAAATAAAAATCAATTGCCGCATGTATGAAAGAGCATCACTTGAGAACGGCTCGATGGGGCAGTTTTTTTTTCTTGTGTTCGTAATTGTCAGGACAAGGTTTGAACGAAAGAAAATTTTTGGAATATCCGGAAAGTCTGAAATTTGCATGGTATTTTAGTATTAAAATCTCAATAACAAGAAAAGTGACGTTCAGTTTTACAGTTCTGCTGTCACATGTTTAGTACAGTGTTCAGTACTGAAATTGTTTTTGGTAAGCGCACTTCTTATTTTCTTACTTAGTAAACTGCACCCGTGTGAAGCCGGGGCAGGTCGCTAGTAAACAATAAATAAGTTGCGATTGATCACTATATATAGACGATTGTATTAACGGGAGCCCCGAAGTCGAGTTGAAACTAAACAAACAAATAAAATAAAAATAACAATAGTCAAGGCTTAATACTTAATCAACTTTTTTATAAAGCGTTACTTTACAGAAATCAATTATAATAAAGGCAAGCTAACTTGCTAAGATCTGCATGTAATTTTTAAAATGATGTGTATTGCGTACTCTTTAAAGTACCTTTTCAAAAATTAGGTAATACACACCATTTTAAACATTGCTAAGGCAAATTAGTTTTATTCCTTTATTTCAACTTTTTTATTTCTAAATTTTACAAACGTGTAAAGCACACAGTCTGTCTGATTGTAAGTGGTAACTTTGACCTGTAGACCTACTTCCATAATAAAGAACCAAGGTGAAGATGCGTCACCACTTGGGACTAACAAGGAATGTCTCGTTGCCAGTAATTGGATCTCCGGTTCTCGTCATTCAACATACGAAACGTAGCAACGTCAAGATACTCCTTCTGTTGTTCTTTTCTTAAACGATGCCCCACACACAAGGAGTTTTTCCTGTATCGTGAATGCTCTAAAATTAAGAGCAATTTCGAGACAACTGGGTAACGCGCCCGTCAACTCAACATTACGTTGGTATTTCGTGACATATCCGGGTTTCCAGGCCTCTGGAGCGTTAACCACGTCTACTACGACAGTTGTAATATACATGTAAAAGTATTGTAAAGTCCATTACTTACTCCTATTATATTGTATACCGAACACCGGCGTTAAAGAACACAAAAGAAAGATCAATCGCTCGACTTTTTCGCGGGTTTGTTTGCGCAGTGCCAGTGTCCTACGTACCAGTGACGCTACTCCGCATCACCAGTCTGTGGGCTTTGTGTATGGTATATTTAGATGGATTTTTTGACAGGCAACTAAGGTTGCACTCCGTGAAGACTGGATTAGGAGAAAATGCGTGGTACCAAATTTGACACAAAATTTTAAAACATAAAATATTACAAACTATAGATTTTTTTTTTATTGTATAAAGTGACGAAACGAGCAAAACGTTCACCTGATGGTAAGTGCAACGTCTGCCCATAACAAATGCTGCGTCACCCAGAAAATTTCTGTGTGACACTTTACTGTGCCCATCACCTTGAGACATAGATAGTCTAATATGCCCAGTGATTACGCTGGCTCACAGTGCACTTCAAACCGAAACAGTAATGTTTGCACACTACTGCTTCACGGTAGAATAACTGGCCCTGGGGTGGTACCTACCTAGACGGACTCCTGCATAGGAATCCTATCACCAGTCATATACCCACACACATGACATACACCCAGCATTACTGAAAAATAACCTCCAATTGGTATCGGAACAACCGTCACAGTTATGCCAGACCCAAATTATCCTAACCTATAACGAACAGTAGCAGCATGGTGCGAAATGTCTGGTACTGCAATCCTCAATCCGCCTGCCTACCGTGGCGATTACGACAAATCCTCCCACAATCGGAGAGGGTTATATCCAGCAGTGGACATTTTAGAGACTGATGAAGAAGAATTTAAAAAAGAATATCAAATATAGATTGCTAGCATTCCTCAAGAGGTGCCTTCTATGTAAATAATGTATATTCATATTAGTAACAACGGTATACCTACAACAACCCTCTATATAGCAACCCTCACGGTCGCAAACAAAATATTTCATTATACGGTCATTTTAATCAACTTAATACGGCACGGCATACATTTAAAAACGTATATTACTTCGATTTCATAGGTTATACATTTATTAAATCTAACACCTATAAAATCAAAGTATTATAACCATCACAAATCTGTGTTCTAAATTTATATATGAATATTATTAAAAATATAATTTGCAGTAAATATAGAAGAAGAATAGCAACGCTTACTGTTCTCTACTAAACAGCGAGAAGTAGACACGAGAAAGTATAAAAAAATCCTTTAACTCTTTTCAGTTAGTCAAATTAAGAGAGATATTTTTTTATTATTAGGAAGTTTGCCATTACATATGCTAAATTGGAGTACAGGACATCTCTGAATAATGTAATTGACCGTTATAACATATTAAAATAATACTTTATATTCTTTTTTTAAATAGAACGACCCGAATAAAATTAATATTATACGTTTATATAAGAACAAAACATTAAACACGAATATGACCTATTAGTGGCCACGTCGGCTTGCCACTTAAATCAGCTGTTTGGAACAACCTACTTCGGCGAACTAGCAAAACGCACCTTTTGTAAATTGAAAACGTTAAATAGGTCAAAAAATATATTACTAAATGAACATGCGCACATATCTTCACCATATTATGTTATTCACACTTGCAATATCAAACAATGAAGAGCGCTGTCTGATTTTAATAAATTCTACTAATCAATATATACAAACTGACACAAAATTTTATCTAAGTGCTTATTTATAATATAATAAAATATACAAATCCCTAGCTGACACAATCATCTCTATGAACATGATACGATCTGATGAATAAAAATTATAGTAAACTGAGCGACACAACATTTCCTAATGATTCTACTACCACTCGATGATAATGATGCTAATATTTCTATATGAATATATTGATTGATGAACATGGCTACATGTTTCGTCATGACAATGATAGATGAAGTGCAGAGAAGCATCTAATGTGGTTCATGCATCGATGCAACGAACCGAAGGTGTACGAAATTCGCATGTAGGAGCGCTGGCGGAGATAAAACGGCATAACGCGCACTACTTCGAGGACTGGAAGCGTGCAACTGTTCTAGATCGTAGGTCGGGGCGCGCGGGCGGTATACGTGGGCGGCGCTCCACGATGGCGCCCGATGTGGGGCTCTCCCTACCACCCCACCTCATAATCACAGAACGGTTTATCGACACCTACGAGTATGTCATGGAAGTGAACATTTGAAAAGTACAAAGTTAGCGTAAAACAACACGATGAATGGGAGTGTCACAGTGAAATTTCGCAAGCTTGCAGTTCGATTGTAAGCAAAGCAATTGCCACGACAGCGATCGGGTAAACAATGGAATCGTAAAGAAAAGTGACTCTAGTTGCACGGAAATATCTGTGTCATCAAAGTGCATTAACGTTACAACGGCCAACAATATAATATCACCTATAATTCTTATATGACTGTTTACATGCTATTGATCCCGTGATATACAAATGTGCATTTAACGTGGGCTAAGATAGTGTAGGATAAAAAGCATGACAGTAATTACAGTCCCCCTTTCCTGTAGCATTTCAGTTTAAAGATTTCAAAAAAATCGAAGCGTTTGAATTCCCCCCATCCCCCCCTCCCCCCTTAAATCTTGCGGTGCCCCGATTTGACCCTCCCTCCCCCACCGTTACAGTAGTTCCTCACGACTGGAGATAGGCATGTGTTCAAGAATTGCATAGTGTAACGAAACAGATCGTTAGGTTATGTAATGAAAATATATCATTGTCCACCTCTGACATTCTTAACATTTGCAACTCGATATACATTAAACCTGCAGTCGATACAAAGTTTTAATAGCGTCATTGCTTTGTTTGCGTATTCAATTTGACTAACCAGTATGTGTTTAAATACTATGAATAAATTACTTCTTTAAAGAGACGCGAATGTGGTCACAATATTATTAAACAGTGCTCTAACTGCACCACGGATTACGGAAGGACTAACGTCCTATATATTAGGAGAGACAGCGAGATTGTATTAAAAATATAGTAGATTAATATTATATTGTAATTAAGTCGTTCAAATTAACAGAAAAAGTCAAAAATTACGTGCAAGCCCCCCTTAAAAATTATGTAGTGTTTCTGTTGTTAGATAGAAAATATTAATGTCTAATTAAAATGTTTATCTTCATTTTCTCGGATTCAAACAATCAAAAATGGTGGATATTTTAATTATTATACATATTATGCATAGTAGTTGCACTCCTCCGATGCTTCACACATTTTTGCTTCACCTCCTTTAGAAGGTAAGCTGAGTCTATGACTGAATATAATGAATAAATAGTTACATGCGTAGAAATATATACAAAAATATTAGTATTTAAAAGGCTACATTACAATCGAGCCTTGGTAGCAGACTCACACTCCAGTAGACACTGGCTGTACCACGAAAATAGGTCCGCACAACCGTGAAGTACAAACCTTTTTGTAATGAATGTAAGTTAAATAGCACCTACCTATTTCCTACAGATGTGTCGTAAGAGGCGACTAAGGTAATGCAAGGGCAGCCTTTATTCGTGCAGAATTACACCGTAATATGCAATGCTGTCACTATACTGCTCGTGGGAACACTATGGGAAGTAAGCTTTTTTTAACTCTTACCAAAATGGCGGCGATGTGATTCGCCACTCGTCACATCTCGTTTCCCACGGGTTCGAATAATGGGTTACGTGTGTGGCCTCTGCCTTCCCCTTTATATGGGAAAAAGGCGTAACTATGTGTACTCGTATATCCTCCTGGCCGATTTCGAGTACGGCGAAAACTTCCGAATATTGTCGAGTGCTATCAACTGCGCAGTTAAAATACATATTGTTGGTTTTCTGGTCAGGTTATGTCTTGATTGTCCATGTTTCTGACACTGCATCCTAGCCTACCTCCGAATGTAAGTTACAAGACGGGCCAGTCGTTCATGTGATGGTAAGTGTCACGCCTCCCACTCACAATTTTACATTATCTTAATCATTCGATTCGCCTTATTTTTATTTATTGGATAATGTTTCGTGACGAGCAAAATGATCACCCGATTGTAAGTGCAACGTCTGGCCTGTGTCACCCAGAACATTTCTGTGTAACACCACACTGCGCCCGTCACCCTGAGATATCAGTTCTTAAGTCTCATATTTCCAGTGATTGCGCTAGCTCTCAGTGCCCTTCAGACCGAAACACAGTATTGTTTGCACACTGCCGCTTAGAAATCCTACCACCAATACGATAGTACGAGGGGTGATCCAAAAGTAATGATAATCAATAATAAACACAATGAATAAAATAAATAAATAAATTTATTTCTCAACATAGTCTCCTAGCAAGTCTATACATTTAGTCCATCTCTTTTCTAATCCTAAAATTCCCTTAGAAAAAAAATCTTTATCTTGACTCTCAAAAAAGTCCTCAACCGCGGCCATCACGTCGCTATCATCGTCAAATTTCTTGCCTCGGAGGTGTTCCTTGAGTCGTGGAAAGAGATAGAAGTCGCTGGGGGCTAGATCTGGTGAATAGGGGGGGTGTTCCACCAGCTCAAAGCCCGCTTCCTGAATGGCAGCCATGGCAATTGCAGCTTTGTGAACCGGTGCGTTGTCTTGATGGAACAGCACTCCAGCCCGCAGTTTGCCTCGCCTTTTCTCCTTAATAGCCTCCCGCAATCTTCTTATTTGTTCTGCATAGTAGGAGCCTGTAATAGTGGCCCCCTTTTCCAAGTAGTCCACCATGATTATTCCTTCAGCGTCCCAAAAAACAGACGCCATAACCTTCCCTGCTGAGCTTGACACTTTGAATTTCTTCGGCGTCGGTTCATCGGATCGTTTCCATGTCATCGATTGTTGTTTTGTTTCAGGATCAAAATGGTGGATCCAGGTCTCGTCCATGGTCACAAAACGTGACAAAAAATTATCCTTGTCTGCCTGGAACTTTTCGAGATTTGCTCTTGACATGTCGACTCGTTTCTTCTTTTGCTCGTCGTTTAACATTTTCGGTACCCAACGCGCGGAGACCTTTCTCATATGCAATTCGTTCGCAAGGATTCTTTGAATGCTGCCATATGAGATCCCTGTGACCTCAGCTACATGCCTGATAGTCACTCTTCGATCTTCCAATACAACTTCTTCAACTTTTTTCACATTTTCTTCAGTGAGGGACGTCGATGGGCGTCCTTCGCGGTGTTCGTCTTCCGTCGATGTTCTTCCCAACTTAAACTCCTTAGCCCAGCGTGCAACTGTGGAATATGGAGGAGAAGAGTCCCCTAATGTTTCCACCAAGTCGCTGTGTATGTCTTTGGTAGACATTTTTTTCAAGCAGAGGTATTTAATGACAGCTCTGATTTCGTGTTTTTCCATTTTGATGTTCACTCCTTGACAGTCCGTATTCAAATGAATGTAGCTCCCGGGAATCGTGGCCTATTTATATGATTTTTTTTCCCTGAACTAGTGGTTAACTGAGTAAGTGACTGAATTTTTTTTGTATTTTTGTGTGCACTAGAAATAACTGATTATCATTACTTTTGGATCACCCCTCGTAACAGTACAGTACGCGATTGTTCATAGTACGCGAGTAATCTGAGGTCGATCCCCGGTGCCAGGTACCTCTAAAATTGTTTGACCACGTGCTCAGCGGTGAAGTAAAACATAGTGAGGAAATCGGCGTGTCTGAGGAGTAAAAAAATATTTCGAAGACATGTGAAGTCCGCCAACCCGCATTGGAGCAGCGTGGCGGACTCTTCCCGGCTCCAAAACCACAGAAATAAGAGGTGCTCTGACAGAATACCAGCGAAAAGTTTGAAAAGTATGATAACTCTACAAGGTTCCATATGTGACAAAACCCAAAGACTCGATTATGATTAGAGAGCACATATTCCATCGTAGTCCTCAGTGGTGACAGCACTTTGATTCCTTATCGAGGATAGATACAGATTATAGACTACACTACAGTGATCACTTAGGTACTATCAACAGATGAACTGAGCTCTTTCGCGTTTGTCTCTCAATAATTTGTCATCAATTTGCGTTACCCGTATACACAATTTTTTGAATAGTTGTTGAATAGTATGCCGTGTGTTTGTGGCTTAAGATATTCTGCCGTCTCATCTCATCCGGTGTCGTAGAAGTCGACAGAAAGAAAATTAAAACCAAAAGTTGGGCAGCAGCATCTTCTTGGATCATCTGAATAATCTTCATCATCTACAAACTTTTGTGGCTATCTATGGCGGAGGCATATGTTCAGCAGTGGACTAGTGATAGGCTGATGTGATGACGATGATTATCATAGAATATTTTTTTCAGTTATTGTACAAATTGACAACGGTAGTCCTGGATCTAATGCCAGGCGAACCCAATAATTGTAACACAAACTATAGGTTTTCGCATTATATCTTATATGCGGGCCTTATGATCACGAGTGTCTTCCCACGAAACTGAAAAGGTCGCCAGGCCAACACGTAACTTGTACCGTTTCAGACTAGTCCTGTATAAACTAAGTATTGCTATTTAATCATTTATCCACGTCGAAAATGAAAACCAACAAATAGTTACTTGTTTTAAACCTTTTTTTTTTAATAATACCCCACACTATGGATAGCTTCCGTGTTGTGAGTTTACCAGACATACATTTCACATGTACAAACATCTACCCTAAACAACTATCTGTAGGTCATGCAAAATTTGTGCCGTGCGGGAATTGAACCCGCGACCGATGAAGCCAATCGCCAACCGAGCCGACTGATTTCGGAATTTAACTTTTATATTTAATAGATATCATAAAGATATATATAAATACAGTGTTAAAAAGTTATATCTGTCAAAAAATTGACGACAAAAACCAAATAAACATTTCACTTGTGATAGAAAGTCTTTGTCGCCGATTATTCTATCAATCTCTCGCAATCACGGACCCCTACAACGATCATCACTTTATTACAACCCTCTTGGTTCTATAAATTAACGTGAATCTTAAATAATTAAATATCTTAACACCGAGAAATCTGCGTAAAACTTTTTTTTCTTCGAACATATCAAGAAAAAAAACTGCATTGTTTGTAACTGCAATGCATGGATCTCAACAGTGACCTACTTTTATCGATTAAAGAATTATGAAGCAAGCCAATCAATAAAATAGGTATGTACTATAATATCCAAGGTATCGATAAAATGCAACCTACCCACTGGCGCGATAAGATATTGCTAACAATTGGATTCACAATGCCATAAAAAATCAATGCATTTTAATCCACACCGCAAACAAAAATATGATTGGATATCAACAGACAAACTCTGCGTGATATTTATGCCTTTTTCGTTATAAAGAAAAAGACTCATCAAAGCCTTGACCTATGCTCTTCAACTTGACCTTGAGACTTAAGTGCTGATGTAGGACTTAACTAGTAGACATAACTTTAAGCATAGTTCGAAATTTATATTCTGATTTATAATAATTATTATTTAATATTGATTTTTTTGCCGCTGGAGGATTTGCCGTAATCGCCACTGTAAGCTGACAGATGGGCGACCGCATTAACAGACCTTCAAGAAAAAAGCCTATTCCTTTCTCAAAGGCCGGCAACGCATCTGCTATTCCTCTGGTATTGTAGATGTTCATGGGCGGCGGTGATCAACCTCTTGCTCGTTTGCCCCCTATTCCACTGTTGCTGGTCACATCCGTTTCTCCAAAAAAAGATAGAAAGATATATGCGCATGGATAAATTTCTCATGTACAAAACAACCGGGACAAAAAATCAACTACTTCAGGTATCTCTAGGCCATTTTAATATCCAACACACAATCATTTTCAAGGGAATCCGAATATACCAGCCATTACATTCTGCAGTTGTTGCTACATCACAATATAAGAATAAAATAGATGGCCTAAGTCTAGTGGTATAGTTACTAACTTGATTAAAATACCCTCAATCATAGAACTTCTGAACTGCACAGGTATTATGGTAGGTTACAAAGCCAATGCCAAAATAAACCAAGTTCATGGATTGGGTGACAGGAAGTAATACTTTGAAGATGCTTCATAATTAAAACATAAAATACTACTTGTTATACACATATGAATAATATAAACTATTTTTTAAACTTTATTTATATTTTTGCTTCAGTTGGTTGAATTACTTAGTTGAATTATGTATGTTGATTGCCAAAATTTCTTTGTTTTCTGTAGTGAAGAATTGCATGCGTTTTTGAATTTATTCTCAGTTACTCATGTCAAATTTGATTGCAGATGTCAATGTATATCTGTCTTTTTGGAGAGGAGAGATTTCCAGACCATCAATTTTGAAAGAGCATTCGAGAAACATTGAGTTTATTAAAAAGTTAGCCACTCTACATGTCACACAAGTTATTTTATGGTTAAAAAGTATTGTATATAACATAAAAATTGTGTCAAAAATTTAAGAAATAGACAAAGTAATTCCCAAAAATGTAGGGGTTTAAAAATGATTCTTCAAAAGATATTGGAGCTGTGGTGATGAATTGGAAGTTCAAGTGTATAATGAAAATATGAACAATTTAAATTTCTGTGATCTATCCAAGGCCTTCAATTGCATTCATCATGAAACACTCATGAGAAAACTACATCATTTTGGTGAAAGAAATTCGGTAATTCATTTTCTAACTTCATTTTTGAACAATAGAATGCAGAAAGTAATTATCAATGGTACAAGTTCTTTCAGGTCAGCATAGATACTGCTGGGTGTTCCATAGGGTTCGATTCTCGCCCCATTTCTGTTCCTTATGTATATTAATGTAGAGGACAACCATGATATAGTATTAGTTGCTGATGATACATCTTTGATTTTCAAAATGTCGACTTTTACCATATGACAAGGTGAATAACGCTATTTCAAAACATTGATTTAGCATTCACCATTTTCTTTTAAATGGCAATAAAAATAAATTGATTAAATTCATAACACCAAATGCTAAGCTATTGTAAATGTGAGGAAGAGTTAAGCCTTGTAGAGGCAACTGTTTTTCTAGTAATAACTCTTGAAGCGAAACTTTGGGGCATATATAATATATATCTAAACTAGCAAATAAAATTAGCTCTACATAAACATACAATTAGAAACTTAACTAATGTTGAAACTGCTACATGGGTTTATTTTAGTTATTTCCATAGCATAATGTCTTATGGTATTTTGTTATGGAGAAATGTGGCTGTAGAGGCAAGTAAGGAATTAAACTGCACTGTGCACCCAACAGCGCATGATGGCAATGGGCTAACCACCTATCACACCAAGTGCATTATATTGTTTTGGTGAAACGTGGATTGTGGCAGTCATCTGTTTTTGCAGTAAGTGCCCAGTCTCTGACTACCCCTTATGGGATACAGTCGTGATCTTGTATGTATGTATGTAAATGTGACTGACATTGAGGTGATTTTTGTTTTGCAAAAGAGTATCATTGTACATTATTTTTAAAATGAAATGAATTATTTTTAAAAATTGTTCGGTAGGTTTCTTGCTGATTCTTCCCAGAACATAGGCATTTATTGCGAACCAGTGTCATTAAAAAATTACAAATAAGGATTATGTAATAATGAAAGTGACAGTAGTTACAATTACATAGTTCTTATTAACAGACTGAATATACTAGGAATTGACAGTGACATGGAGAACAGTGAAAGTAATGATGAAGAAGATTTAGAACAAATAAAGGACTCGAGTAAAAGTGATGAATGTTAAGACAAATAAAAAGACTTTTAGTTTCACTTTGAATACTTCTTCCTTACCTTAAATGGTTTATTACAAATATGAAATAAAGGTGTAAACCGACAATGTTCAATTTTATAGGTCATTCCTTAAACAATTAAACCAGGGCTGCCCAGCCTTTTTTTCAACTGTGATTAAATTTCAGATAGCAGTCCAACAATCTTATAATGGTAACTCCTTACTATATACATACTAGATACAGAGTTTAGTAGAAGCAAGTGAAATCTAACTTTAGCTTTAATGAAACCTTTGTAGAGGTTGTTCAGACAATTATTTATTATGTTTGGTTTTAAATTGTCAACAGCAAAATCAAGTGTGAGATATTTTTCACAGCAAGTCTGGTACAATATTTATTTTTAATATAGGTAAGAGTTGATAATGCTTAAAAATTGCAAAACAAGATCATGTATGACTGGAAAAACTATTGGCAGACAATTTCAAAAGCAGGACTGGGGTTGGGCAGCCTCGCATTAAACTATTGGCACTTTATTACCTCAAGTAATTAAAACAGTTAAGTAAATAAAAAAAATGGACCTTACTTCCTACACTTCCTAAACACAGCTTAGAATTATAAAGTCATTAAAATCTGTTTAATATATTTTTCTGAATATGAACTTACCACTGTTTGTGGTTCAATGATTGTATTTATTATTGAATTTGAATTCACTAAAGTATTCACATCAAGCTAAATTGAATTTTCAACACAATTTTTATATGATGAATATGTAGAATAAAAAACCTAATATTATTTATAGCTCATACTTTAAGTGTTGAACAGACAGATAATATTATAAGGTACGAAGGTTGCATTGCACTGTCTGTTGAAAAGGCAAAACATTTCATACTGATAGCTTGCTATAAGTGATAACCTTTGGATGATAAAATTTTAAATTGATATGTAAACAAATTTGTTTTTAACCAACCTCATTTTCTTGTACTTCTCAGTAAGTGTAAATATTATCAAGACCTATGCTAGTTTACTAACAAATAAAGCAATTTATTAAAAAAACAAAGTAAAGTATTTAAAAAAAATGTTATTGTAATTATACTCATTTTATTTACCATAGATTTATTTATGTACAATAAATAATACTGCTGCAGAGAAAATACAAAACGTTGGGAAACAATATTGGTTACCTAAATAAACTTTTATTGTAGGTACTTAGGTTATTTAATAAATGGGTTTTAACGATGGTTTGGCTGAATGCTGTCCTTAAAAGCTTACTGTGAGCTAAAAATTTACACAAAAGGAAAGAAGTCATGTGATAATTTAAGGATTGTATATTTTATTAAACCCCTAATTTTCTTAACTGTTGTTTTAAAACAATTAATTTTAAATTGGTTGAACATTTACAAATTTAAACAGATTATTAATTATTTATTAAATTATCTTTATGGCAAATTCGTAAAAGCTTTCAAAATTATGTTATATTGTTGTTAAATTTACAAAAAACATGTTAGTACCCTACAAGAAATAAATAAGTAAATAGGTAGTCTACCAAGAACCCTGAAATTCCTGAAAAATAATATAATTTAGTGAGTACTTACATGATGTAGACCTTTCTTGCACTCTATACTAAACACTGTTTCTTTAGTCTAAACTGATTTAAATTGTCCTGCAGAGTTTGTACACATCAATGCCAATTTCGCACACAATTTTTTATACAGTTAAATATTTCTAAAAACATAATAAAATAATATTCATAGTGAGTACATCCAGCTAACGATTTTTATTATATATTTTAGATTAAATCACAATGAATTCACAATAAATTACGATATAATGAAACAAAACAAGAATGTTAAGACCTTAAACAACTAGGTCCACTAAAATGGTATTATAAAAACTAGAAAATTGTTAACATGAAAAAATCCGTGTTATCTAAACACAGCAACACCTTTATTTTGTTCGCAATTCTAAGAAAATGTAACAAAAAATATAAAGGTACACTTTGCGCATCTGTCAATTTTTCAAGTACCGCTTCAAAACAACGACAACAACGACATCTATCAAAGAATAAACAATGTAATGGAAATTAAATAATATCGTTCAGAAATCAAAAATGAATGACTAAGATAAAACTAGTTTTAAACAAAATTACAATGAACTTTTTTCCTTCTAATGTTAAAGTATAAAGAATTGACTCTTAATATTTTATAACTTATAACGTAAGAATAGACTGCATAATAGTGTCTTAAGTTTGGGTAAATACTAATTTATAACTATTTATTGACCAGAATTGTTATGAAATTACGTAATTTTATACTTTAACCTTATAAAATCTAAGCAAAGCATATATAAAATAATATATATAACTTTTAAACAATAATCTAAACACACATATTATAGCCATAATACAATGTAAACTACCGTGTGGTAGCGGTTTAAGAGAATCTACCACCCCATTTCATTCCGTGGGTGTCGTAAAAGTCGACAGAGGGAAAATACAACCAGAAGATGGGCAGTAGCATCTTCCTTGAACATCAGAATAAATAAACTGCGGTTGCCAACCCGCCTGCCAAGCGTGGCAACTATGGCAAAATTTTCCCCAAAATGAGAGTTGCAACACAACGGCCCCTAGTCTCCGGCGGCCCTGCTAATCCTTGCTACGGTAGCGGTCATGGTAACGGCGGGGCAGGGGGTGCGAAGAATCTCCGGAGGAGGAAATCTTGCTATCACCATCGACGACTGGACCTGGCAACATTCAACGCACGCACGCTGAGGACCGACGAGAAGATCTTGGAGCTGGAAGGGGAGGTGAGCAAGTTACGTTGGGATATTATAGGATTATCTGAAGTCCGAAGACAGGGGAGGACACGGTAATCCTTGAATCCGGTAACTTGTTCTACCACCGGGAGGGCGACCATCTGTCCCAAGGAGGTGTCGGGTTTATCGTCCACAAGTCTCTCATTAACAACTTTGTCAAGATCGGGAGTGTGTCGACTAGGGTTGCGTACCTTATACTCAGAATAACCAAACGGTATTCGCTGAAGGTCATACAGGTATACGCACCTACCTCGGCACATCCTGATGATGAGGTAGAGGTAATGTATGAGGACATATCAAGAGCCATACATTCCTCCAAAACTCACTACACGGTGTTGAAGGGAGACTTTAACGCGAAGCTGGGCATGAAAGAAGACGATGAGCTGGTAGTGGGGCAACTTGGAATAGGGCAACGGAACCAAAGGGGCCAACAGCTGGCCGACTTTATGGAGAAGGAGGGACTCTTTATGATGAACTCCTTCTTTCAAAAGCGGCCCCACATAAAGTGGACTTGGATGAGCCCGGACGGTTCCACCAAAAATGAGATCGACTTCATCATGACGACCGAACGACAGCTGTTCAGTGATGTCTCTGTGATCGCTAGGGTGAAAACCGGCAGTGATCACCGAATGGTAAGAGGCACATTGAACCTGAACGTAAATCTGGAGAGGTCGCGTCTGGTGAAGTCCACGCTCCGTCCATCTCGTGCCTTATCCAAAACCCCGAAAGCTTCCAGATCGAATTGCAAAATCGTTTTCAGTGTCTGGAAGATTGCGTTACAGTGGACGACATGAACGAGGTGCTCGTGGAAACTGTCCATGCGGTGGGGGCAAAGTTTCGCAAGACCCACCGCACAAAAAATATCCAGAAACTCTCCGACCACACTCTCAATCTCATGGAGGCTAGGCGAGAAATGAGGCTGCAGTCCTCAACTGATGCGTCAGCATAGCTCAATATCGGCAACTGAACAGACAGATCTCCAAATGTATGCGGCGAGACCTTCGCAACTTCAATACAGCTCGTATTGAGGAAGCGATAGAGCGAAACCAAGGCTCCAAGGTTTTTGCCAGGGATCTGTCTGCCGGAAAGAGCCAACTGACTAAGTTGAGGACCGAAAGCGGTGGTGTCATTTCCGCTGGAGCAGAGATTTTGAGTGAGATCGAGAGATTTTATGGACACACTAGTGTGAGTAACGACCCAAGAGTAAATCTCGTCCGACACTATTCCGATGATATCCCGGACGTCAGTCTGAGCGAGATTAGTATGGCTCTCAAACAGCTTAAGAATGGCAAAGCGCCGGGTGAAAATGGAATCACAGCAGAGCTTCTGAAAGCGGGTGGAAAACCGATACTAGTGGTCCTTCAGAAGCTCTTTAATCCCGTCATCCGGGGCGGCGCTACGCCGGAAGCGTGGAGTAGAAGCGTGGTTGTCCTGTTCTTCAAGAAGGGCGATAACGCCCTCTTGAAGAACTATAGATATATAGACCGATATCGCTTCTAAGCCGCGTCTACGTGCTGTTTTCGAGAATCATAACGAATCGTCCCGCAAGCAGACTTGATGACTTCCAGCCTCCCGAACAAGCCGGATTCCGAAAAGGCTATAGTACCACAGACCACATACATACCCTTCGCCAGATTGTACAAAAGACCCATGAGTACAATCTTCCGCTATGTCTGGAGTATGTGGACTATGAGAACGCCTTCGATTACGTCGAAATTTGGGCGGTGTTAGAGTCGCTTCGGCGGTGCCGAATTGACTGTCGGTATATCGATGTGTTGCAGTGCTTATATACCAATGCTACGATGGCTATCCGAGTACAGAACCAGAGAACGAAACCGATCCAATTGCAGAAAGGTGTAAGACAGGGTGATGTAATATCCCCGAAACTCTTCACCGCTGCATTGGAAAATGTTTTTAAGCTACTGGACTGGAAAGGATACGGTATCAACATCAATGGCGAATACATCACTCACCTTCGATTTGCCGACGACATAGTCATAATGGCAGAATCGCTGGAGGACCTTAGCGCTATGTTCCATGACCTCAATAGTGTCCCAACGGGTAGGTCTTAAGATGAACATGGACAAGACGAAGATCATGTCTAACGTCCATGTCACACCTATACCGGCTATTGTTGGGAACACTACGATCGAAGTTGTTAGTGTTGTTGTAGTATATAGCTCGGAGAACCGATAACCGTTGGGGAAGAAAGGTTCTCGAGTGCCAACCTCGTACGACGACCTACACGGTTTTGCAGGAAGTCGATGGATGCAGGTGGCTCAGGACCGTGTTTTGTGGCAATCTATGGGGGAGGCCTATGTTCAACAGTGGACTATGGTAAGCTGAAATGATGATGATGATGAATGATTTCTTTTATTTACGCAAATGTGTAATACATTTAAATAATATAATTATACGGATTTTAATGCGTTTATTTTTTTCTATTTATAACCCGACGTTTCGAGCGTTCTTACAGCACCCATGGTCACTGGAGAGACTGAGGTAACAGAAGTCCTGATATCCTAGTTAATCCGGGGCACCTTCGGCATTTAATTATTATTTTTATTTTTAGTCTGTGATATGCCTGGTTTTTGATTTAATTTTATTAATAATTGGATTCCAAGCCTCTCTGAGTGGTAGTACCAAACCATCTTCCCTATTGAAATTAGGATGTTTTAATTACAATAGCCTCGCGAATCATCCTTGGTAATAATCGATATTCTTTTGCGAGAATTTGTGGTCTATCAAATCTGATGTAATGGTTAGTCTACACACGGTGACATTATGTCAGACAGTATATAGGCAGACTGTCTAGAGCGACGATGCTTCACATCAGCTATATCTTCTTTGACTCGGGTTTTAATTGATCTTGTAGTTGTTTACGTTCTAATGGTAATGTTAGGAGATTATATTTATCCAAAAGTTGTTGACAGAGTAAATTTGCATAATTGAGTAAAATTGCAATGAAAACATTTGCTTTGATTCTGCGTAAAAATGATTTTTTTTCTGCCCATAACAAACACTGTGTCACACAGAAAATTTCTGTGTGATACCTTAGGGCACCCATCACCTTGAGACATCGTTCTTAAATCTCATATGCCCAGTGATTACACTAGCTCTCATTGCCTGACCAAACTAGTAAACTGATATCCGACAAATTCTTGCAAAAGAACATCGATTCATACCAATATTGATTCGCAAGGCTATTGAAGTAAATAACGTCCTAATTTCAATAGAGAAGATGGTTGGGTACTACCACCGGCTTGGGAACCTCTAATTAATAAAACTAAATCAAAAACCAAGCATACCACTGCAAGACTTCAAGACAATTAGCTCTTTTTGCGGAGATCGGACCAAACCCTACCCTGGGTTAAATAGGACATCAGGACATCTGTCACCTCAATCCTCCCGTGACCATGGGTGCTGTTAAGCGCTCGAAACGTTGGGTTATAAATAGTTAAAAATTAAACGCGATAAAATCCGTTAAAATTAGTTTTATTTAAATGTGTAAGTATTGGCGTAAATATAAGAAATCATTACGAAAAATGCTAAAATAATATTAGTAACCTTAGTCGGCTCTGTAGATGTGTTTCAAATCGCATTGCGCGGTATGGTAATTTTAAGGATACCAAAATTCGAAGACGTGTTTTTGTATTTTTTTGTCTTCCTATCGTGTGGCTTAAGATAATCTACAACCCCACCTTATCCCGTGGGCATCGTAAAAGTTTTCCTGGGACATCTGAATAAATAAATGGCGATTGCCAACCCGCCTGCTAAGCGTGGCAATTAAGGCGAAATCCCCCCAAAACGAGAGCTACAAACTTTGCTCGCAATCTACGGAGGAGGCCTATGTTCAGCAATGGACTAATGATAGGCTGAAATTATGATAATGATGGTGATCTATATGTTTATTTGTCCGGGCTAATCTCCGGTACAGCTGAATCGATTTTCATTGGCAAGTACAGGACTTTTTAGAGTGGAATTCAGGCTACATTTAGTTTCGGAAATATAGCTTTCATTTACATTTTGATCATTATTACTTTATTTAAATTAAAATAATTTTACGGATTTCATCGCGTTTAATTAGACTATCTAAAACCCGACGTTTCGAGTGCATTAAAGCACCCATGGTCACAGGAGATGACAGATGTCCTGGATGTCATAGTTAACCCGGAGTACCTTCAGCTTTTTATTTATTATTTTTGGTCCGATCTACGCAGAAAGAGCTAACTGTATCTTTCAGTGCTTTCAGTTCAATTCTTGCACCACTGCTGGTTTGTTGCAATGCTTGGTTTTTGATTAAATTTTATTAATTATAGGATCCCAAGCTGGTGGTAATACCCAACCATCTTCTCTATTAATTCCATAAATTCTAAATACAATACAATGGAGCAAATAACTCTTTAGCTTTTCTAGATGTTTTAGTAATTAGAAATCCTAATAACACCTTGAGTCACACGGTGTATACGAAAAAGACCCATAGTAACAGGTATTTAAATGGTGAATCTCACCAGCATCCTTCACAGTTAGCTACCGTGGGTAAATCTTTATGCTGATATCATATATACTATATATATGTCGAAATGACTTGGCATTAGATAAAAAACAAATCGAGTCTCTAGAGGAGACAGCTGCCCCTTTCGTCGGTTTATAAATAATTAAATAAAATGTTATAAATCTATCTACGTTTATTAAAAACATGATATAGCAACAGCTTAGTTAATATATCGACAGTGTTATATAATATATCATGGCATATAACTAAGGGGCTCTGCATTGTCGTAGCTTAAAAACCTATGATTATTTATGTTTCTGTTTCAGGAACTTTTGAAACTATATTTTTATTAAAAACCAGCAATTAGACTATTAATAATATGTATATTTTTAAGCCTGTATGTTGATGATAAAAAAAGTTCGTGCGTAAAAAATAATTAGTAAAAGTATATCAAGTTCAAGCAGAACCAGCCTCCACAACAAACAAGATGCTATGATGCTGAGGCTAGCTAAACCAAAAACAAAAGTTAAATATTCCAGACGACATTTATAAGCTTCCGAATGGAAACGTAAGACTGCTTAGGAAGTCTTTATACAGTTGACCAAAACTTGGAGGTCAAAAACTTGGCTGGGTTTTTGTACTAGAAATTAATTTAAATTGAAATTGCAAACGTTTAAGAAAACGAAGACCCAATTAGTCTTGCCGGTTCTTCTGTGTAGTGGCCAAATTTACGAACTGATGTAAATTATTGAATAATAATTTTTATAAGAATCTTTAAGCAAAGCTTTAAATTATGTAAATAACTTTGAGTTCATAAAAAATACTAAACAATTCATTAAAAGTTTAATGTGAAAGGAAATGTCTAAAGGAAAGAAGAGGTTGTCGTAACAATTAGCAATACCTACGTGCCTAAATGTCGTATTTTAAAAATCTGTAATTATTTATGTTTCAGCAATACATATATTACTAAACATTATGATGAAAATTGCGTAGAACGGTATATATAAAACCTGAATAATTTAGTATTACGCACACAGAGTTCTAAATATGGCGGTCAAATTTTTATTCATTTGTTTCGCGTTTGTCATCATTCTAAATGTAAGTAGTCATTAAGTTTTGTGTTCTATATACATGTATATTATGAGAATTAAGAACTTAATATACTTTAATTATTGATTACAAAATATTTTTTTGTTCCAGATATATGCAGTTTCATGCCAGTGCGGGTGCTGTGGGGTTGCTGCACCACCTTGCGCATATTCGCAGCCACCTCCAATCATTATAAAAGACAAAGATAACCGCGATATTTTATACCCATTATTACTACTAATGTTGCTAGGAGATGGATTTTAATTGCTGGTATATATATGGTATATATATACAATAGGTGAGTACAAAATAAACAACGTAATAATATTAATTATGTATTATTATTGATATGTGCATTTCAAGTATTTTTTTAATTACTCGTAATTTTTTACTTGTAATATACTGTTTTAAAAACATTACCCATTTCTGGATAATTGGCGACTAACAAATGATTTAGTTCAGATGTATGCTGTGGTCATATTTTATGACTATCTTAAGCGCACGATTTCCCTTTCCTTTTCTCGGTATCTAAGTCATGCTTCTCATCTCTCTTTACTGGTGGTAGGTTTCCTATGAGGGAATCCTCCTAGATAGGTACCACCGCAGTGCAGGTATTCTGCCATCAATCAGTATTGTGAAAACTACTGTGCTCTTCAGAGCATTGTTAGGTAATATAAAGAATATCTTAGGAATATCCCGGCAGTCTATCGCTGGCTTACTAATGTGTTGTAATGTGTATGTGTTGTGGTAGGTTGTTGGTGGAGGGTATTAGTTAGCTTATGCACGCTATTGTGGGAGGGCGGACGGTGCACTTCAAAAACTAGGTATTAAACACCATTTTATATTTTCTGATTCTGATCTTAGCAAATTGACTTTCCTTCAAAAATTCTGGCACACAACATCTTAAAAAAAAGAATAGTTCTATCTTCATTCTTTCAGTCTAATTTAGAATTGACGATCTAATTTTAGTAAATAAGCTAAATAAAATCGACTGAAAGAACCACATTATATTATATTTTCATAGGTTATTTAACACACAAACATACATACAGTCACGCCTCTTTCCCATTGGGGTAGGCAGAGACCACATCTTTCCACATGCTACGATCCTGACATACATCTTTAGCTTCTTCTACTTTCATTAGCGTTTTCACACACGCTCGTCAGGTTGCGGGTACTTTTAACGTGACCTTTCCTCAAAAGTTCACCGATCTGATTGTGATACGTACGCCTAGGTCGACCCTTACCGGCTTTCCCATTCACACTTGTTTCATAAATCTGTTTCGTCAATCTTTCATTCATCCTTTCTACGTCTCCAAACCATCTGAGCATCCCTTTCTCTATCTTTTTCACTGCATCTTCAACCACACCGCAACGTTCCCTTATCACGCTGTTTCTCACTTCGTCAATCAGAGTTACCCCAGCTATACTTCTCAAACTTCTCATTTCCACAGCGTTAATCTTACTTTCATGCTTCTTCTGCCAGACCCAGCATTCACTACCATACATAAGTGTGGGGACCACAACCCCCCTATGTACAGCCAGTCGTGCCTTTTTAGATACGTTCTGGCTACTCATAAAGTTATGCAGAGCCCCATTCAATTGATTTCCTGCCAATACTCATCTCTCAAAATCACAGCCATACTTTCCGTCTCTCTTACCCAGTAAACTTAGAATCCAGGTACACAAACTTTTTCACTTGTTCCACTTTTTCTCCTTCAATCAGAACTTTGCAATCCGACATACTTTCGTTTCTTTCAAAAACCATTACTGTCGTCATATCTACATTAATTTTCATTTCGTTGCTTTGTAGAGTGTCATACATAATATTAACTATCGCCTGCAACTCCTCCTCCGATGAAGCTAATATAACCTGATCATCGGCTTTTAGGAGGCATTTGACGGTCAGATCATTCATTCTTAATCCAAACACACTCTCTTTCAAATCTTTTAAGCAATTGACTATGAATAGGTTAAACGGCCACGGCGAAGCCACACATCCCTGTCTTACACCTTTTTCGATGTTAAACCAGTCTGTGTAAGCCCCGTTTATCCCTGGCACGAGCACTGGAATCCTTAAAGAGTGATTTCAGTGCTCGTATCAAGCTGCCGTTAACTCTAGAGAATTACTTTCTTGCGATAGAATTTTTTTGCCGTGTGGTAGCGGCTTAAAGAGAATCTACCAACTCATCTCATCCCGTGGGTGCCGTAAAAGTCGACAGAGGGAAAATTAAAACCGGAAGATGGGCAGCTGCATCTTCATGGAACATCAGAATAAAAAAACTGCGGTTGCCAATCCGCCTGCCAAGCGTGGCAACTATGGCAAAGTTCCCCTCAAAATGAGAGCTACTAAACTTTTGTAGTAATCTATGGGGGAGGCCTATGTTCAGCAGTGGATAGGCTGAAATGGTATACAATCGCGATCGGTCTGACCGATCTCTCATTTTAGCTTTTACTATTTGTTTTTTATTGCTAAATTCAATTAGCTCTTTCGTCTGAATTCGGATCATCCGTGTATCGAAAGCCTATCCATATCCTATTATATAACCGATTAATGATCTTCCCGCAAATACTCGTCTGTTATATTTCAGACCATTTATCACAAATTGGAAATGTTACAAACTTTCTTACTTGAATATTACTGAAGGTGCACGGGTGGTAACAGTAAAAAAGAATAGAGCTTTTCTAAAACTTAAAAGATTAAGTTGGTACGTAACGGGACTAGTTTTAAATTACTAAAAAGCAGAATATATTAAATTATATTGAAATTTCGTCCGCCGATGTGTTAAAAATCCTGAGATCTCTCTGCCTTAATAAGCAATCTAAAACTATAGCCAGCGTTGATTCTTTGCAAAATCTCAACGTTATTAGTTACTAATCTCCTCTGTTACTCAAAGTGCGGGTTTCTTTGGGAAGTTAGCAAAGTTATATTGTTTATGATAAGGGCCTTCTTCCAACTACACACGTTATAAATTATTCCCTAAAGTTAGATCAATGTCTTATACCCTGTAAAAAAATTCGGACATAACTTTTACAAATTTTTTAACCCAGCGCTGCTTAATCATTTTTGTCCTATTTCAATATTTTCATTTCTATCAATTGGAAGAGAAGGCCAAATTGGCCACTAAAAAGCTTTGCGTGGTCAGAAGAGCGGGACAGTTCTTCGTGCCGGCCCACCGCTTTCAACTTTACAAGGCACAGATTTGGATTCACATAGCCATAGTTTTCATCTCTGGGTGGGGCCATTCCAGTGCCAGCCTAGGAATTAGTCAGTCACGTGAATACATTCAACGAAGAGCGCCTCGAATCGTCTACGACCATGCTCTTTTTCGATCGGCTAGATTCAATCTGTTGTCCACCATTTCAGTGGTATTATAAAAACTATTAAATAACCTGGGAACCATCAGAAATTGTTCAATATTGTTTGTCACTGTAGTTTTAAGTATACATATTGGGCATAAACATTTAATAAAACAAGGTTTTACGGATTTTATCGCATATATTTTAAACTATTTATTTCCCGACGTTTCGAGTGCTTTGCAGCACCCATGATATCCGGGGCAAAGTGGTGTAAGACCTCCTAATATTATAGTTAATTAAAAGCTGATAGTAGCCTGGAGTAAGATTAAATCCGTAACTCAGTTTTAATAAACCCGTTTGTAAAATTAAAGAAAAGAGCCTACTCTATTCTCTTAGGCCGGCAACGCACCCGGAATTTCTTTGGTATTGCGGATGTTCATGGGTGTTCACTTACCATCACGTGAGCCGCTTGCCCGTTATATAACTTTAAAAAATGCACAGATAAAAACGAAGTCGTAGACTCGTAGAGTCTACATCACTTGATAATGCCTGGTTGTGGAATGAAACACGTGTCGTATTCTCGACTTTGGTGGTGTGTATCGCCTAGTAGTGGTGTTGTAGTGGTGGAGGACCTCTGGTGGCGAATACTGGTGATGGTATACGTTTAATTGTTTTATTGTTATGTGAATTTGCTTAAAGTTAAGTGTAAAATACCCAAAAAACTATACATTTCTATGTAATTTGGACAAACACGATTTGAAAAGTGATGATGATGTGATGTTCTCCTAGCCGATTTCGACCACGGCGACAACTTCCGTCTACTGTCGGGAGCCATCAACTGCGCAGGAGATATTATAGTGCCACAAGTGTACGCGCAAACACAGAGGCACTCACTCGTCCCAACCTACACGCGCCCGATGTAACGCTGATGCGATAAGATCGGAGGTAGGCTAGGATGCAGTGTCAGAAACACGGGGACAATCACAACACAACCAGACCCGAAAACCAACAATTTATGTTTTAGCACAAATGTTGGCTCCCGCTGGGATTCGAACCCAGGACCCGCGGCTTAGAAGTGAGGTACTCTGACCACTAGGCCACGCGGCCGTCGATTTGAAAAGTATTCGATACTTATATATTTATTTTTAGTTAACGGAAAATACAGCGGTGTAGCAAGTCCAACCGAGCTCTTTTAAGTGGAGCGGGCGGACTATGCAATAAGTTGTCGAGCGTTGCCCTAAAGAAGGACGACGGATTTTATTGTTCTCCGTGAAGAGTGACATTAATTGCCTTCTTCCGGTCCAACATTTCCCAAAAGAATATGCTCTGCCAGTCCCAAAAACTGAGACTATTATCTTTAAATCTGAGGCTTGACTTTGGTTGGGTTTGTGCGCTTTGTTCGCGACGCTGTCAATATGGCTCACGCGTTTCGCAGTGGACCCAGTATTCATCAAGCGTGAGTATCGACTTCAGAAAGCCTTGTCTGTTTAATCGTAGAAGGAGACTGTCACCGATGGTTAGTCGTACTGAGCGCTCGCTGTCGGTTACAGCGTGGCACGTTCATCATTACTTTGTGGTAGATCATTGCCTGTAAGTCTGTATTGCCGAATAATAATGATGCGGTCGACCTCATGCGCCTGTTATTATTCCCACGTCTTCATCTAAGACAACATTATTTCCATTTCCACAGCTTATATCCCCCGTGTTGAAACATTTAAATTCACAGTGAAATTAGCTGTAGTACCAGGTCCAAACGCGGTGTTAATTTTGTCAGTTGTATGTGTTGCTTGCATTGTTCCTAGTTTACGTTTGTAAAGCATAATCGCCCGTAGTTAACGCGGTTAACATATAGTTTCATGAATAAAAGGTTTTTAAAAAAAAATTGTATATATGTATTATGTTCTTTTTTAGTTTTTGACAAGTTCGCTCCAATTATGTGGTAGAGATATCGAACGGACCGTAATCAGACTATTCGTTTTCAAGATATAAGAATTAGTTTATTTTCTATGGTAACGTTATTGGTAATTAAAACCCATTAATGGTAACGGGACGTATTAAAGTGGCAATGAAAAACATATCTAAAAATAAACAAATGTCAACATTTTACTCACTACTAATAGGTTTTATGATTTGATGAATTTGAAGGAATATTTTTTTTATCTAATTACTTTTAATTTAACATTATTTTTTCGACCCGTCGTCATGTATATCGTACTTAACTTTATTTTATTATATATAACTAATATTGATTTAGTTTTAATACGATTTTTCTACTGATACCTTTTTATATCGAACACTTAAAAATGTTTGTGTGGTTTTGACTATCTATTATTTACCTATTATGCTCTAACGTCTTTAACATAACTTTTTTGACTTATGGCAGTTTTAATTTAGTACCTAAAATTATTTTCGAATAAACGTTTCTTCAGCCTCTTTTAGAGCTTTCCATTTTTTTTTGCAGTGTAGTGTTTATTTAGAAATAATCTCGTCTTTAAGACTTATCGACTTCATGTAAGCCTAAATCACTCGAGTATTGCCTTCGTTGATTTTACCTAATGTGGAATGATATTATTGCTGAAAAGTCTTATATTTTTAAGTCTTGCTTGATTCATTATAGAATGCAGGTCATTTTAATTAGTTTTAATTAGGAAAAACTGCTTCCGCTGGCCACAGGTACAGCTAGTGTCCGCAATACCCATATTGTAGTTGTTAAATTACGTACGCTATCAACTAGTATGTTTTCGTAAATCTAATTTAGAACTTCTTGTGGTATTGTGTTATTGTATACTCTTCTTGCAATAGCTTGCAATTTGCTGCATAATGCAGTCGCATCAATGTCCTTGAAGTCGCCGAAAGTAACTTGCAATAGCTTGCAATTCGCTACACAACGCAGTTGCATCTTCCTTGGAGTTTCCAAAAGTCAAGTTATTTATTGAATTATGATGGGTATTCAAAAAATGGAATAGACTAGATTTCTCTGTTTTTTGCCATTTGTTTTAAATAATACACATCTAATTTTTTTAGGTCATTCTGGGCACTATCCTGCCCTGATTTTTACTCAGTTATGGTTTCTGTAATTTGTGTAAATCTTATACACTTACTTGCGCCTAGGTAGACCCTTACCGGCTCACCCATTCACACTTGCCTCATAAATCTGTTTCGTCAATATCCTTTATTCATCCTCTCTACGTGTCCAAACCATCTAAGCATCCCTTTCTTTATCTTTTTCACTGCATCTTCAATTACACCGCAACGTTTCCTTATCACGCTGTTTCTCACTTCGTCAATCAGAGTTACTCCAGCTATACTTCTCAAAATTCTTATTTCCACAGCGTTAATCTTACTTTCATGCTTCTTCTGCCTGACCCAGTATTCACTACCATACATAAGTGTGGGGACCAGAACCCCACTAAGTACAGCCAGTCGTGCCTTTTTAGATACGTTCTGGCTACTCATAAAGTTATGCAGAGCCCTATTCACTTGATTTCCTGCCAATACTCTTCTCTCAAAATCACAGCCATACTTTCCGTCTCTCGTAAACTTAGAACCCAGGCACACAAACTTTTTCACTTGTTCCACTTTTTCTCCTTCAATCAGAACTTTGCAATCCGACATACTTTCTTCTCTTTCGAAAACCATTACTTTCGTCTTCTCTACAGCATTTTCATTTCTTTGCTTTGTAGAGCATCATGCATAATATTAACCATCGCCTGCAACTCCTCCTCCGATGATGCTAATATAACCTGATCATCGGCTTTTAGGAGGCATTTGACGGTCAAATCATTCATTCTTAATCCAAACACACTCTCTTTCAAATCTTTTAAGCAATTGTCTATGAATAGGTTAAACAGCCACGGCGAAGCCACACATCCCTTTCTAACACCCTTTTCGATGTTAAACCAGTTTGTGTAAGCCTCGTTTACCCTGACACAAGTACTGGTATCCTTATAGAGTGATTTCAGTGCTCGTATTAAGCTCACGTTATAAGTACCCGCAACCGACGAGCGTGTGTGAAAACGCTAATGAAAGTAGAAGAAGCTAAAGATGTGTGTCAGGATCGTAGCAAGTGGAAAGATGTGGTCTCTGCCTACCCCTATGGGAAAGAGGCGTGACTGTATGTATGTATGTATGTATGTATGTATGTATGTATGTATTAAGCTGCCGTTCACCCCATACGATGGGTCAAACCAAACCTGACACGCGGGCTCCTGGCCCGTGAGCACAGTATCTGATGAAGCTGTAAAAGCCAAAAAAAGGGATAACAGCAATTACATCGCCGAAATTATTATTATTTACCCCATACATATGCAATGTCGACCACAATTCATTCTTTACTACCCTATCATAGGCCTTTTCCAAGTACACGAATGCGCAATGGACATTTTGACTTTGAGCCAAGAATTTTTTGGCTATGCTTCTTAAAGAAAAGACCTGATCCATGCATCCCATTCCTCTCCTGAATCCCGCTTGTATATCCCATATCTTCTCTTCAGTTTCATTCATCACTCCCTTAATCAAAACCTTTACATACAGTTTGCCGACGATACTGAGCAAGCTAATGTCTCGGTAGTTTTTGCAGTCTTGCTGCGACCCTTTCCCTTTGTAAAGCGGTACGATAACGGCCTTACACCAGTCTATTGGTACGTTGCCGCTCCTCCAGCAAAGGTTAAAAAGGTGGTACCGCTGACTAGCTACCACGCCCTGTCCAGCTTTCAGCATCTCAATCGTAATTCTATCATACCCTGCAGCTTTGCCCAATCTCTTGCATACTAATATCACTTTCATCGCAACCTTCATTCATGTCCCCGGATGAGTCCTGTGCTAGTACGAGTATATCCCCTTTCTCAAATAAGTTTTCGAAATATTCCTTCCATGTCTTTAGAATGCATTCCTCAACTCTCACAATACTTCCATCCTGGTTTCTCTTCTCATTTTGTCCAGTTGCGGTGGTGTATTTTTACTTCTGGCTGTTCTTATGGACTTCCAGAAGAACTTAATGTTGTTCTAAAAGTCGTCAGATACCCTCTTATAAAATTCATCTCTATCATTCTCTTTCTTTCTTCCCACAACCTCTTTTGCCACATCTTTTAACCTGTTATACTCACTGCTTGCCATGCTTACGAGTACATCCTCATTCGTTGCTTTTTGCATTCTTTGATTGGCGCTTGTAGCCAACCAGTCCAGCAAAGCTTTCTTCTTCTCGGACACTGCCCTTTGGACCTCTACACACACAGTCTTTAACTTACACCCTTTACTTACACCACACACTTCAATAGCAACTTCCACGAATCCTTGCTAAAACGGCTTCCATACTTTTTCAACCTCACATTCCTTATTTATTTAAAGTATCAAACTGCTTGGTCAGTTTACTAACAAATTCTTCTCTCACCTCTTTCTCTTGCAAATTCTCAATTTTTCTGCGTTCTAGTACACTAATAGGTTCATGCAGACGATGCCGCCATCACTTAAAGAACCCTCTTAGTTGGCTTAACACCAGAAAGTAATCTGTGTGACTTTCTTTCTCAGTCTTTCATCCACAATCACAAAATCAATCATACTTCTCAGGTTCCCTTCTTCTCTAGTATACAAGTGGATCTTTTTATGGTCAAACATTGTATTTGTTACCACAAGATTCCACTCCAAACACACTTCAAGCAGACTTTTACCATTTTCATTCACTCTATCATCGCCGAACCTTCCTACCACACTCTCATATCCATCACGCTTCACTCCCACCCACCCATCAAAATCGCCTAGCATTGTGATCCCTTCATTTTTATTGCATTTGTTCAAAAGATCTTTCACACTATCCCAAAACTCCTGTCTCTCAATTTGTGGAGCATAAACATGCCAATATAAAGATGCGCGTAAGGCCAACCTTCAACCTCACCCAGAGGAGTCTTGGGCTAACACATTTAAAGTCAGTCACACATTCATTAATTCTAGCAGAAAGCAGTATATATATATTTTCGGTGATGTAATTGCTGTTAGCCGTCTCGGCTTTTACAGCTTCATCGGATACTGTGCTCGCGGGCCAGGGGCCCGTGTGCCAGGTTTGGTTTGACCCAAACATAAATAAATAAATAAATAAAAACTCCTACAAAACCCTCGAAGTTCGGACTGTGTCGCGTTCGCTGCGTGCTTTCGCGATTTCGAAAATCTTAAACATTTTAAGTCGTCTACTGACCGTCCGAAGGAGGCTGCGCGCGTCCATTCGGACTGTCGACTTGTGTGTCGGTAACTCTGGGCGGTGAGAACCGCCCTGGAACACGGGTGAATCTTGTGTACGCGATGTGATTATTGACTATTGCGCGCCGCTCTCTACGGCGGTCGCGCGTCGTGGTGCGTGTTATATTAAAGCTATTGACTGTGTGTACAGTGTGGCTTGGATCGTGACTGACAGTATCGTGGTCAGGAAGAGCTGAGACGTGCGTGTCGTCTAGCACGTTTCGCGGGCGACGTTTGCGCTCGGTCGCGTTTCTGTTTGGTCGGTAATTTGCTGCTTTAACCACCAGCGGGTTTGAATGAACCGCGGCTTTTTCGAAAAACCGCCGTGATAATTCTCTGAAGTGTTCAGAGATTAAAGGCATTTCACAGTCGCTGTGAAGATCTACAATGCGTTGATACCAACCGGCTCCGGTGGCAGTTCGCAAGAATCGATTTTGAACGCTCTGTAACTTCTTTAATTGATTGCCCGTCGCGTGAGCGAAAGCGACGCAAGCATAGTCCATTACGGGCCTTATGCAAGTCTTATAGAGGCGAAGTTTGTGTCTTAAGCACATTTTGCTTGAGGAGCAAGTTAATGGGTATAGACGGCTTGAGATAAAAGCCGCTCTATTGCGTATGTTTTTAATGTGTGCAGCGAACGACATCGCTGCGTCTAAAGTGACCCCGAGGTATTTGACGCTCTTTTCCCAGGGAATAGGGCGTCCGAACAGAGTGATCGTGCCTAGCTGATTGTTGCCGATTGGGTGACATCGTCTAGCGGGCTTTGGTGTGCCCCTCGAGAAGTATATCGCTACACTTTTCTCGGGGTTTACCTCTATTCTCCATTTCCGGAACCATTCGCCTAGGCGATCGGCTGCGGCTTGGAAAAGCAATATACCAACTCCCTGACAGCCTCAACTGGTTTCCGGAACTCACGACCAATAGGCTTTGTAGGATCCATGCGTGGTGGTGTCAAATCCTTTCCGCTTGGTCTCATTCACACAAAGAACATCAATCCGTCTTTTGCTCATCATCTCGTATACTTCTTCAAGTTTATCATTTATACCTCCTCGAACATTCAGAGTAGCAAAGTGGCTATCCGCAGCCCACCATTCGTCCCCACGGGAAACGAGACGTGACGGGTGGCGAATCACATCGCCGCCATTTTGGTACGAGTCAAATTACGCAGTTAACTAACAGATAGATCAACAGTAAAATTAGTACGTGTTGCTTACTTCTCTATATAGAGTCACGCCTCTTTCCCATAGGGACACATCTTTAGCTTCCTCTTCTTTCATTAGTGTTTTCATACAAGCTCATCGGTTGCGGGTACTTTTGACGTGGCCTTTCCTTAAAACGATTTCGATCTGATCGTAATACGTTCGCCTACGTCGACCTTTACCGGCTTGGCCATTCACACTCGCCTTATAAATATCTGTTTCATCAATCTTCTTTCATCCATCATCTCAACATGTCTAAACCATCTAAGCATCCCTTTCTTTATCTTTGTCACTACATCTTCTACAACACCGCAACGTTCTCTTATCGCGATGTTTCTCAGTTTGTCCATCAAAGTCACTCCAGCTATACTTCTCAAACTTTTCATTTCAACAGCATTAATCTTATTTTCATGCTTCTTCTGCCAGACCAAACATTCACTACCGTACATAAGTGTGGGGACCAGTACTCCTCTATGTACAGCCAGTCGTGCCTTTTTACATACATTCTGGCTGCACATAAAGTTATGCAGAGCCCTATATAATTTATTTCCTGCCAACCACTCTTTCTCCTTCAATCAGAACTCTGCAATCCGGCATACTTTCTTCTCTCTCAAAAACCATTACTTTCGTCTTATTTACATTAATTTTCATTCCTTTGCTTTGTAAATCATCATGCTTAATATTAACCATCGCCTGCAACTCCTCCTTCGATGATGTTAATATAACCTGATCATCGGCGTATAGGAGGCATTTGACGGTCAGATCATTCATTCTTTCCAAACGCACTCTCTTTAAGATCTTTCAAGCAATTGTCGATAAATAGGTTAAACAGTCACGGCGAAGCCACGCATCCCTGTCTAACACCTTCTTCGATGTTAAACCAGTCTGTGTAAGCCCCGTTTACTTACTTTACTTCTCCAGTGTAATATAATATATAAAATAAATAATGTCATAAGTTATTTTACAAGCACGATAAGAAAAACCCATACAGGAATTGTAACTGAATTGTTAACTGGGTAACACATAACAAAGTCACGATTGGTTCTATTGTCCGTCAGAATTTTTTCTGTCCACCATAGATAACTTCTATGAAGAATCATTCATTTGTAACTTGCCCAAATTATTTGACAGCTGACAGTGTGTCACTGTCAATTCCATCAGCTAGCTGCAACAGTTCCATGTAAATTAGTAAAATAAACCAATTAAACTATTTCAAAATAAAATGAAGATTCCGTTTTAGCGTGTTGAGTAGATATTATTGTTTCTAGGACTCGAAAACATGAAATGGTTTAAACTGTACCAGGATCCCATTGGAAACTAACTGAAATCATGTGTACGATATTGGTAATTTCACTGAAACTAATCTTATCTTTTTGATTACATTTATTACGTCTACAGAAGTCAACTTTATAATTAATAACTAATGTAAGTGATGATTTAATGAGATCTATGCTAGACGCACGCAATGTCTAATTCCGTCTGCAAAAAAGCAGATGAATCTTACCCTTTACACGAATGTGTTTTTGTTGGAGACGTGCGTAAACTATCATCGCTGTTAAGATACAATGATATTACTCTCAAAGACAAACATGGCAATACAGCTCTGCACTTGGCAGTTATGTTGGGTCGCAAAGAGTGTATGCAACTTCTCCTTGCTCATGGTGCACCAGTTAAAGTAAAAAATCTTGCTGGTTGGTCGCCATTAGCTGAGGCAATTAGTTATGGCGACCGGCAGACTATTGCATCACTTGTTCGCAAACTCAAGCAACAAGCTAGAGAGCAAATGGATCGCAGGAGGCCTGACCTGATTAGAGCTCTAGCTCAAATACAAGATTTCTATATGGAACTCAAGTGGGACTTTCACTCATGGGTACCTTTAGTTTCCAGAATATTACCATCTGATGTATGTAAAATTTATAAATCAGGCTCTGGTATCAGATTAGACACCACTTTAGTAGACTTTACAGATATGAAATGGGAAAGAGGTGACATTTCCTTCATTTTTCAAGGAGAAAAACCACAAGGTGAGGCCTTAACTGTTTTAGACAATAAAGCTAAAGTGTATCAAAGAGTTCGCTATGAAGAAACAGAAAATGAAATAGAGGATGAAGTTGACATTTTAATGTCAAGTGATATTCTTGCTGCACAGATGTCTACTAAAGGTATTTTATTTTCAAGAGCCCAGTCAGGTTGGATATTTCGCGAAGATCGTAAAGAAACTGTAGCTGGTCTATATAAGAGTGATATTTACACTATAACGGGGCTAGTACTAGAATCTCGAAAAAGAAGGGAGCACTTGTCTACAGATGATTTGCAGAAGAATAAAGCAATTATTGAAAGTTTGACAAGAGGAAACACACAGAACTTAGACACAAATGGAGAACCAACTCGACGTGCATCATTGAATCCTCCACCAGAATGTGGAGTAGATTGGCAGACTTATATATCATCTCCTCCTGAACATTATCCCAGCTTGGGCAGAGAGTTAGTTTACAAAGAATCATCTAGAAACTTTCGAGCAACTATTGCAATGAGTGATGAATTCCCTTTGAGTGTGGACATGCTACTAAATGTTTTAGAAGTCATAGCCCCATTTAAGCATTTTGCTAAATTGCGACAATTTGTAGCAATGAAGTTACCAAGAGGGTTTCCGGTCAAAATAGATATACCAATTTTGCCCACAGTCACAGCTAAAATAACCTTTCAAAAGTTTGACTTCCGTGAAAATATATCTCCAGATTTGTTTAAAATACCTGAAGATTATATAGAAGATCCTTTACGTTTCCCTGATTTATGACATTTCGATATTCTAACACTGTTTGAAATAAGTGATAGGCCTATATGGCGATGTGAAGTGAAGCGTGGTTGGGCACATCATGCAGTGAAAGAAAGACTCTGCAGGGTTACCACTCATGGTCTGCTCACTATTGAAATGCCAATTTTATTTGGCTTGGGTAGCTCATATTCCAGCCATTGTGTCTTGTTTGTGGAGTAGTAAATTTTCTTATTTTTGGAATGTAAATTCATAGTGAATCTTATGAAGTAGTTTGTATAAACAGTGTTAGAATCTTTAGTATTAAAAACTGCATCAGATATGCATTATATAAATAAAAAGGAACTCTGTGTTAAATTATTCAGGCAAATATTCAATTACAATGTAATGCATTATTTTACATGGTGAATTTTTATGTTCGCAGTAGAACCTTGATTATGTGAACCCATTCAGACCACATAGGTTATTGGAAGTTTGGATAACCATGAGTACATATTGTATAATGGTAAAAATTATAAATTATTTTGAAATTATGTGGCTTATGCATTTCTAACATATTGTATTGTGGGACAACAAAAACACATTTTACTTTCTTTATAGATCCATAATAAAATTTCATAGTATGTGAGTGAGCTGGGTTCCATTCGTGGTGCCAGCATTACTAAAATCGTTAATTGCAATTCTAAGTGCTGATTTACCACATGCTGGAGGCTCCAAAACCATCTCAAAAATGAGGCGGCCTGTGCGCAGCAGTGGAATATTTATAGGCTGTTACTTTACGTTTGACAACATTTTGCACCATGATTTGGATTATGAAAATTTGAATAAAGTTACTGTTCTGAGAATGTAGGGTTCAAATAGTGGAAGTTAATCTAGTTTCTACTGCACTACATATTTTATACCGGACCATTGAGTGTCATATTTATTACTACTAATTTTACTGTTAATGCAAGGTGTCCACAATGGAGTAAGTATTGTGATGTATTATTTTTATCTACCTTTTTAAGCTCACTGATGTATTTTATTACTACATTATAATTTATTAGTTTTTACACTTTTATCAAAATTTTATAAGGGATGAAATACCATTAACTAAGAGAATATGCCCCTAACAAGGCCTGCATGTTTTGTAGCTGATCTATGGCCTATGTACTAAATAATAACATTTTCATAAAGTACTGTTCAGAAAATAGTTCCTTACTTAATGAATAATAAAGTATTATTTGTACCACTCAACATGACAATTTAATGTAATTAGTATACATTTAAACTACTTATAATTTTGAAATTCTTATGAATTGTTTTTAGTGTGTTGTAATAGAAATATTAAGTATTTGTGAAATATGTTCTCGGCGTGTTGGAGAATATACCGAAACTAGAGCTTAATATGACACAATATTATCTATAGCACATAAAGTAGACCGCTTACATAGTATGGACATGCATGAAAAAAAATGTCACATGAACTTAGTTATGTTTCAAATCCCACCTGAACTATTGTTATTATAAAGATGCATTGTTTCTTGCCAGCTGATTCAAGCATTGTTTTCATGATTATTTTAAAAGACAGTATGTGATGTATATTTCAAAATTAGAATTATAATGTTAATAAAGAAGAATTATAATAATAATGTGTATTATTGTACAAAGTAATTATTTGTATCTTTAGAATATGTTAAATGTAAAAGAATAATTTCAACTCTCATCTACATTAATGCCACTACTAACTAAAGCTTTAGGCATTGTTGTGCTGCAGAGCAAAAAGTTTAGCAACTACATAATCTGTAATAGTGTTCTGGTGTGAATACATACATCCCAAAAACAAATTTATTTTGACAATGTATTGATTTTATGTTGCTCACATACCGATGAAATTGTAACCGGCCTGAGTTCTAAAAGGTAATGAGAATTCAGCAGCATATGCCAACAGCTTTTGGTCGGAAATTCTTAGAAATCATTTTCTATGTTTAATTTTTCACTCTGTCACACATAAATGTTCTTTATTATTATTTTCGATGTGAATGTTGTGAAGTATCTGTAATTCTTATTTAACAGCAAAAAAAACTTGTATTAATGTTTTGAAATGGACTGGAAAGGAGATGGCTTTTACGATACATTTGTAATACATTTTCAGTTTAAGGACTTTGTAACTTACAAGACCGTGGCAAATACCTAGATCCTGTGCACCCGCGTACTACTAAGTGACGGGTCCTGGGTTCGAATAGCAGTCGGGGCGAATACTGGCACTCCACACAATAGACATTCAGGCGTCTAACCACGCTAATACCGCGTTCATATAGCTTACTGTATAACATGCTAACGATCCGCCCGGCTTCGCACGGGTAGATAGATAAATTAGTACTTTATTTGGACAAATAGAACAACCACACTTCCTTACACTAAATTTTTTTGTAGCGACTATTCTCATCGGCGGCTCTGCGGTTGGCCAGGTAAGATTATGTTATTTACGGGAACATAAGCCATGAAATACAGAGACACCGCGGCCGCTGTATTTTTTAAAGAGTGCTTTAAAGTTTTCAATAAAAGAAAATATGTAATTAAAATTACAAACCACTATACAATTGTTTATAGTTTACAAAAAATTATATGAGTAAGTAATTAATAGATCTTAGTGTATTCGCGAGTAGCGCAGGCGAGCGTATGCTGTTCGCTCACACCGCGGCATTTTTCTTACTTTTAATATTTTTATACCTGTCGTAACTTCTAAACGATAGGTCCGATTTAAATAATGTAAAGAGGACTTTACATGTACATAATACCTTGACTATTATTTTTGTAGGATAAGGATTAATATCATGATACGAATGTCATCTTTCATCTTTCGATTCTACCCGTGTTTTGATCTACTAATTTGAACAATAAACGGTTATTATGACTTAACTATAATTAGCTTAGACATATAGCCTCGCGGACTTTTTTGTGAGTAATGATGAGTACTATGAATATGTAGTACATTATTTTCTTTATCATTAATAGTTTTTGCAGCGCACGCCAAATAATGACTTTTATCTGTAAATGTTTGATTCCTTGAGTTACATCATAGCGATGTTCGTAAGGATATCGTTTTTTTTAAAATTAAATACAACTCATGTTACTCGGTGATAATGTAGTTGTATATAGGTGAAAGAATTTTTAAAATCATTACAACCAAACATACAAAAAAATCAAATTATTCCTCTTTATAATATTAGTTTTGACAAACCTTCGACGCTTGTTGAGAGCACCAGTTCAAACCTTGTAATTATTTAAAAAAAACTAAAAACTTTTTTTTAAAACTACCAGTAGACTAATTCAGTACACTGAACAGCAGAAGATACGGTTATACAAACAAGTAAGGAGAAGTATGCATGCACGCTCTATGATTTTTATGGAGATAAAAAATAATACAAGTTCTTGACAGAAAAAGGAACTTTATTTAATTGGACATATAGTATTTAAATTGACTAGAGTTTTCACAAAAGATGATCAGAAAATTTAAAATCATATTAAAACAAAGAATTTTATAACCAGTCTTGAAATACATGTATTTTAAACGTTATTACTTTACAGGACACTGATTTCAACGATTAAAGTTATAACTCACAATTTATTAACACTCGCCGTAAATTTCCTAGTGCGATAGTGGTGTGGGACTGGTGGTAGGAATCTGTGGAATGCAGGAATCCGTCTAGGTAGATACCACCGCAGGGCCATTTATTTTGCCGTGTGTGTAGTGTGCAAACCCTGCTGTGTTTCGGTCTGAAGGGCACTAAAAGATAGTTATGGGCAGTCTGCACTTACCACAGGCGAACGTTTTTTTCGTCTCGTCATTTTCTCATACAAAAAAGTGACCTAGATTCGACAAAGTTGCGCCTGCACCATTACAACTGTAGAACTGGGAATTACCATGTATAAGAAATAAAAAAATATTTCGGGAACATGTGAAATCCGCCAACTCCTGCACCGGATTTTTACATTTACCAACACAGCCTGATTCAAATTACAATTTTTACAGCAACAGAAGTATACGGTTAGGGTGTGGTATCACAAGACCTAGACAATTTTTTTTTTGATTAATACAATTAATCTAGCAATCACGCGGCTTGCAAACGTTCAGTGTCATTTTAGTACATAGTACTTAGTATATAGCACAGTACATCGCAAGATATGTATCTTTAAAAATATGTATTATTGCATAATAAAATAAATATTGGTAATGCGCACATTGGTTACAAAGCGTAAAATTAAATCATCGCGTAGCATGGTCATGTTGATAAGATGACATTTTTATCACGTGCAATTCATACATAATTCATAACATTGAAAATGTAAAAATAGCGATGTTTTAAATACATTAAAAATCGTGCACGAACATACAGATGTTGAGTTGGTTGATTGTTGTTAACGGAACGACTTGCGCGATCTCCTTGAAATCGTATCTGAAGTAACACTCTGCAATGATTCTTCCATCCCCAGTGTGACTACACGCAGAGATACACTTGACCGACGGGCTTTGGGTACAAATATAATATTACTTACATCATCATCATCATTTCAGCCTATAACTAGTTCACTGCTGAACATAGGCCTCCCCCATAAATAGCCACAAAGGTTGTAGTCCCTTATTTTAGAGAGATTTTGCCATAGTTGCCACGTTTGGCGGGCGGGTCGGCAACCGCAGTTTATTTATTCATATGTTACAGGAAGATGCTGCTGCCCATCTTCTGGTCCCTCTTTTTTTACGATTTACCCTCTGTCGACTTTTACGACACTTAATATAAAACACAAGACGGGAAAATATTTTAGGTCGGGTCAGCTTTGTGGCGTGACTACACCCTTGAACTATGAAGAGAAAGATCGAGTGTCGAACAAATTAAATATTCCATGTACAGTGGATGTTGTGTACAAATCTAATGTTTAGCATTTCTTTGTCATTTAAAATTAAAACGATGCGCTAGGTGGATTCTAGGCTTTGACTTTTTGCACAAATATTGGCCCCGGTTCGAATTCGAAGGACCTGCGGCGTGGTAGTCAGCCACTCTGACTACCAGGTGACAATTTGACCACGCGGTACTTAAATTGAATGGCCAGAAACATTAAACGTAATTAAATTATAGACTGACGTATTTTACTCCGGTACAATAGAAATTCTTAGGTTAAAACATTTCTATTCCCAATAAAATCTCTTCTTAACCGATTTCGACCATTTAAAAAAAATAGATTGTTGATAGCATTGCTAGAATGCTATAAACAATACTGATGTACCCGTGAACATCTCCAACTAAGGATAAAATCATGTGCTAGATGGTTTACGACAATAGTCGAACGGCTCAGAAGGAAATTCTTTGGCCAATGGGCCTTTTCCATTGAAATCAAATATACTATGGCGTACCCACCGCACTCAGCGTTGTGCGGTACAAGGACAGTAGCCAAGGCAAACAAATTGCAAATTAAAGCACTCCGGCGCTAAAAAAAATGTTAATTTAAGCGGTCGACCGTATCCTGCGTCATTGTCTTTTAAAGTATCATACATAAAAGAAACGCGCTGACGTTATTTGAATGGGCTTGCACATATCATTTTATATATTTATTAATATATTAAATTACAAAAAGTTTTTGCTTTTCTGCCTTTTCCAGATAGTTTGAAATAAAGAGAAAATCTAAAAAAAAATTGAAATATGGATTTACAGAAAAAACTTTCTGACAGAAATGTAATGAAATTTGAATAGCATTATTACTTGAAAAAATATTTAAGAAATATTCTATGTCTACGCTACATGTCGGCAAAGAAAAAAAGCCTAAACTTTGACAGTGAAAAGGATTTACCTTCATCATGAATGTCGTCAGTTAACTGGAAAATAAATAAAATTATATTTACACAAAATTTAGTTTTATTCTTATTAATAAGAAAGCTATGATCAAACACTACAAGGGTACTCCAACAAAACTTTGATAATTCACGACGTAAGTTGAATTGTAGATGTACGCTCTTTAAAACAGCGGTGGTCAATCCTACGCTTGTCAATATGATGGTCAGTTTACCCATGAGTTAGGCGCATTAACAAGAGGCCGGGCGTATGGTTTATCTAAAATATAATGCGAGCAATCAGCCTGTAAAATGTCGACTACTGGACATAAGACTCTCATAAGTTTGAAGAGTTTGCCACGCCTTGCAGAAGGATTGGCGATCACAGTACTCGACACTTCGCATCTGGTAATCTTACAGACCTACATGTGTCGGAGTAACTAGTACTAAGAAAAAACTTCACATTTACATTTTAATGCTTTAATAATACAAAAGTCACATTGTACTCTAAAAATACTCTGACGCACGTATTATTGATAATGCAACGATTTATTCATAGGGGCAGACAATATTTTTCATTCGAACTTTGTTTCTGTACATAGGTACATCAGGCCTTTTTACCATATAAGGGGTAAGCAGGGGTCACTCACGTAGACCACTTGTGGCCCTCGCGGGATATGAGCCATAACTTGTGGCAAACCGCCGCCATTTTGGTAATTTTCAATAAATTCTTACTCCCCATTGTGATCCCACGAGCAGTAACTGTACTGCTCGTGTCGCTGTCACTAGACAGCGTTGCATATTTTGGTGTTATTCTGCAAAAAAAAGGCTGTCCGTACAATAATCTAGTCGCCTCTTACGATCCCATCGACGACGGTAGGAAAAAGTTTGGTGTTATTATACTCTGCCGGACACCTATGGGCTGTCTGTAGTTACAGCTCGAAAATTACGTAATTTTTAATAGTAATGTAAACCTCGATTGTTCAAACCCACCCAGACCGAGTCTAATACATGATAAAAATGAATAATGATAAAAAATCAAGCCATGGACAGTGTTCAACAATCGAGGTTCCACTGTAATAACATGCGACGCAAAACAATACAGTTGAACACATTTTATTATATCAATGTCTCGTTCCGTAGAAAAGCCGAGAAGGGTTAATCTACTGACCTGTGACAAAATACAGAATAACCAAACCAATATTTCCGCCCTAAAACTGCCATATTAACTTCGACCTACGGCATTTAAGATACAGTGAGATGAGATATTTACGTTGTGTAAGGAATTTGTTATTGTTGACGACGAGCTTACTGGTCAGGGCGCGTTACTTCTACGCCACGAGTCCTGGATTCGAAAATATTTACAAACACAAATCATTCGTTTTCGGGTCTGGTTGTGCGTGTGGAATTTGTCTGTAAAACTCACTTAAGATAAAGGAGAAATCTTACAGTGGGGCATTGTTTTTATTTTAACAAAGAAAAAAATGTTTTAACCCCCGGTTCCTGCACTTTAGGAGCCAAAGTCTTGCGGAAGGCAGTCAAACGTCTTGTATATCCGCTCGCCATGCTCACACCGCTTCTCGAAGATTCGCTGGACGCCGAAAACACCGATTCTGATTCAAATGGAAACGTGCATATAATTAATCATAATACAGAGTACAAGAATGTCAGAGGTCAAGAAGTCCGGTGTTCCGGGTATGATGTTTGTAAAACTTACCCACGAGACTAGAGAAATTATAGTGTGAGCAACGTTCATAAAAATAAATAAGCTTCAAGCAAAAATATTTTTGTTACCAGCATTTATTTGTGACACCTGCTGCTGGACATAGCAGTAGACTTTATATTTTGTTATAGTAGTTTTCAAAACAAATCCAACGAGCCCAAACGTAACGGAGCTTAGAGTTGAAGCTCTTTTTTTTATAAAGTGACGAAACAAGCAATACGTTCACCTGATGGAAGTGCAACGTCTGCCAATAACGATTGCCGTATCACCTAAAACCCTGTGACATTAGTTCTCAAGTCTCATATAATCACTGTGCGATTACGCTAGCTCTCAGTGCTCTTCAGACCAAAACACGGTAAAAATTGCACACTACTCCTTCACGGCAGAATTATTGTCCTGGGGTGGTACTTAGCTAGACGGATTCCTCCATATGAATCCTACCACCAGTAACTGTGGACAACTTCCGGCTCCTTCATCAGACCAGCTCCGCGGTACCATATTATTGCATTGTCACAGAAGCTACATACACTCAGCGTCACAAAAATCGCACCTCTCTGAGTTTGCGCGAAAAATGGCTGTAATGGCTAGAAACGAATTATATTTATATAAATATTGGTATGTTTGAAATGGGTATTTGAATAGCTTTACATTATTAATAAAAAAATCATGAAATCATTAAAACATTTATCATTATAGAGCGTCAAAAATAAACACTGTCAAATGCTCGTTAGTAAGGACGCTAGTTACACCACCTAAAAAGGGTATAAAAGGGTCGATCTGGATGAAATATGGGCCAGTCGTAATTTAGACTGGACACCAGCTCTGAAGAAGCCGCTCAAGTGATTGCCCTATTGCAGTCGGGGATGCGGCAGTGTGACGTTGCTCGACAGTTGAACCTGTCCCGTTTTTCAGTTCGACGGGTGTTCCAACGTTTTCAGCAGACTGGTGGTTATGTTAGAAAACCGGCATCTGGAAGAAACCGGTGCACATCAGAAAGAGATGACCGTTTCATCGTTACGACATCTTTACGAAACCGTTTTACAAATGCTGTTGAGTTGCAACAACAGCTTCGATCAACTCGGAGAACATCTGTGAGTGTTTCTACGATAAGAAGAAGGTTACACGAAAAGAGTTTAACAGCCCATAGACCTGCTAAAGGTCCAAAACTTACTGCACAGCATCGCAGAGATCGCCTAGAGTTTGCTCGCAATCATTGCGAGTGGACTCTAGAACAGTGGCGGACCGTACTCTTCTCTGATGAGACGAGGGTCGGTCTCTTCTGCAATGACAGACGTAGAAGGGTCTACAGAAGACAGGGGGAGAGGTTCACACAACCCTGCTTCGAAGAATGCGTCGAATACGGGGGTGGCTCGTGTATGTTTTGGGGCGGCGTTTCCGTCGACGGGAAAACGGAACTTGTGTGCGTTTCCCGGACTCGGGGTGGCTATGAGCAAGGGTCATTAAATGCTGGTCGGTACATTACTGAAATCCTGGAGGAACATGTGGTCCCGTATGCTGGTTATGTCGGTGATGGATTCATGTTAATGCATGATAATGCTCGTTGCCACACCGCGGCTATTGTACGGGATTATTTACAGGAGGTCGATATCCCTGTTATGCCCAGACCTTAACCCAATAGAACATCTCTGGGATGACCTAAAACGGCGCGTGCGAGTTCGAGATCCAGCTCCAGCCACTCTTCAAGAGCTCCAAGATGCGGTACTTGAAGAGTGGGGACAAATACCCCAAGAGGCTGTTGCGATCCTTGTAAGGTCCATGAAAGATCGCACGGAAGCCGTTATCAAGGCAAGGGGGGGTAACACTGGGTTTTAAGAACTTTTTTTGTATTTCTTAAGTTTTTTTTTAAATTATTAATTTGCAAATTTGTACATACCCTGACTTTTTCTTTAATTTCTCTTTCGTCTCGTTATAAAAGTGAAATTCAATTAAAATCCTGAAAGCTAATGAAATTACCTTTCGAATGATACCCTCTAACCACAACATTGCCATTGGCCTGTTGTGTTAAAATAGTATTTAAATAATTTTTTTCGGATGTGGGATTTTTTTGACGCCGAGTGTAGTTATGCTAAATTTTAGCACAATCGGACATCGGAAAGTAGGTCAAAATCGACTTGCAGGATTTGAACCGGAAAGACATACGAAGAAAGCAAGTTAAATAAAGTCTTGAAAAATGTGGCAATAATCATCTTTACTAGTATTTTATACTTTGTTACTTCGAAGTACATAATATGTTTTTTTACAAGAAGACTGGACAAACGAGCAAGCGGCTCACCTGATGGTAATTAATCACAGCCGCTAGTCATCACCATCATCATATCAGTCTATCACTAGTCCACTGCTGAACTATAGACCTCCCCCATAAATTGCCACAAAAGTTTATAGCTCTCATTTAGGGGGGATTGTGGCTTAGTTGCTATGCTTGGTAGGCGGGTTGGCAACCGCGGTTTATTTATTCAGATGTTACCGGAAGATGATTTTATTTTCCTTCTCTTGACTTTCACGACATTCACGGGATGAGATGGGGGTGGTAGAATCTCTTAAGCCGAAACCACACGGCACTCTTGTAACTCTCATTTAATAAGCCCTTATTCCATAGTATATAAAACTTCTGAAGTTATTTAAAAAAATTATAATCCTACGGCACAAAATCGCGGGATTAGCTTGTTCATTATATACACAAGACATTCATAAATGTATAGCAGTTGTAATCATATTTATTTGTATTGTAATATTAACCATCCCTCTCTGCGGTCGACTCGTCCTTAAGTGAAGCAGCGGATGTATTTGTTATGATCCTGTGAACAAAAGTACAAAATATCGTATAAGTATTAAAATGCTTACTATAACGTAACATACATACAGTCACGCCTTTTTCTCATATAAGGGATAGGCAGAGGCCACTCACGCAGCCAAGACTTCGCGGGAAACGAGACATGACGGGTGGCGAATCACGTCGCCGACATTTTGGTACGAGTTAAAGAATTTTTACTTCCCCTAACGTTCCCGTGCGTGACAGCATTGCATATTATGGTTTATTCTGCACGAATACAGGCTGCTAGTAAAATACCTTAGTCGCCTGGCGTCGGGAAACTGTCCGGGGCGGTTAGTCCACTTCAGTGGTATCCATTCGACGTATGTAGCGACATAAAGGGCATTGGGGCGCACGTATTATGCTTTAGCCTGTTGTCTTCACATCGCCCCCTACGAGGACCAGCCAGAAGGATAGAACCTTGATTAGCTCATCCACGGTGAGCGGCAGTTCGACTTGAGCCTCTTACTGACACCTGGGCAGGAAAGAGGTAGGTGCTGTTGTACCGGACACCTCATCATCATCATTATCATCATTACAGCTTACTCCACTACTGGCCTATGTTCAGTGGTGGACTAGTCCCACATAGATAGCCTCAAAAGTTTGAAGCATTCATTTTGATGGGATTTTGCCACGCTTGGCAGGCGGGTTGGCAACCGCAGTTTATTTACTCAGACATTCCAGGAAGACGCTGCTGCCCATCTCCTGGTTTTAATTTTCCCTCTTTCGATTTTTGCGACACCCACAGGATAAGATGGTGTGGAAGATTCTCTCTCTCTTAGTGCAGGGCGACGTACTTGTGGAGGAAGGCGTGCAGGGTGCGCTGGTGTGCGGGCAGCAGGCGCGGCAGGTGCGCGGCGCGCAGCAGCGCGGCCAGCTGCGCGGAGGCCTCGGCCGCGCCCGCGCAGGCGTCGCGCAGCCCGCGCAGCGCGCTCTGCGCCGCCTCCGACTGGTCGCGCACCCGCAGCGACATCTGTTGCAACGTCGCACTCATGTTTAACACTAGATTTACGGGCATTGACGGACGGGACGGGACGGATATATTACGAATAGGTAGACAACATCTAGATATAATCAAATATATATATACATAATATATACAATATAAAATCGCTATAGAATAATATTTATTTGTTCTGAATTTAAAGCATAAAATTGACAACCCGTCAAATTGACGGGTTTCGTAAATGTAGTGTTAAAGTTACACGTTTCTTTTTCACAACATTTCTTTATTCGATTTACTCTCGTTTAACACTCTGCTTCTTCTTCTTCATTGAATCTGGAATAAGCAAGCAAATCGAGCCATTCTTGCCAATGTCAAGTAATAATTTAATTATAGAAATGACTTCATTTCGATCGAAAGTAAAATGATAGTTGACTTTTACTAAAGATTTGCTGGACAGATGATGGAGACAAAACGAAAAGTACAATTTTGTTCTTGAATTGAATTTTCCAATCACTGTACAGTTTCACGAACACTTGGTGCGTGCAACTATCAATATTAAACAGTTTTTTTAAATGCCATTTAAATAATGTACTCGTATAACTAAATCACATTCATTTATTACTACATCATGTTTGGTAGCCAATGCAGAGTAAGAGTTATTTTACAAAACACTTTTCATAATAATGTCTTATTTATCTAATTTTATATCATTTTGAAGTTATACTTCTTTTGGTGCACTGCGGATAAAAGAAATATCCACTTACGGAAGTTGCACGCAGCATGTAAGTGCGAGACCATGAAGTGGTAGTTAGTTATTGAAGTGTGTGTGAATATAATAATTTAAAAAAGATGTTTATACTTAAAAAATGATATTACATAACAGCACAGGCGAATTTCTTAATATACATACATACATACAGTCACGCCTCTTTCCCATAAGGATAGGCAGAGACCGCATCTTTCCACTTGCTACGATCCTGACACACATCTAAACAATCGCACAACAACTAACCAAAGTTTAATCTCAATCCGATGAATGGTATAGGAACGCATAATCAAAGAAACATGATTTATTTTTATAATATATATATATAGAAAACATAGCCTTGCTGTTTAGGCTACGGCGACTCCTTTGAACAAAATGTTGATCGAGTCATCAGCTCGTGAGTATTGGTTAAGAAAATAAGTAGTTGCACTCTTACAGATTCTCCTCTCGCTCTTAATCTCCTGGTGTCAGTGAACTGGGTAGCCAACACGACTTTTTAGGGGTCTGGTGACACGTCCTGATTCACCCTTGATCGTGACTCCAAATTATCCGATTTTTCACGTCTCAATTTATCTAGTTAGTTTAAGTTTTATATGCCGCGTGGTAGCGGCTTAAGAGAATCTCCACCACACCTCATCCCGTGGGTGTCGTAAAAGTCGACAGTAGGAAAATAAAAACCAGGAGATGGGCAGCAGCATCTTATTGGAGCATCTGAACAAATAAACTAAGATTGCCAACCCGCCTGCGAAGCGTGGCAACAATGGCAAAATCCCCCCTAAATGAGAGGTACAAACTTTTGTGTCAGTCTATAGGGGAGACCTATGTTCAACAGTGGACTAGAGATAGGCTGAAATGATGATGTTGTTTTTTTAATACTAAGCAATGGTATTTTAGTTTGAAGGGCACTGTGAGCCAGCGTAATCACTGGGCATTTGAAACTTAAGAACTAATGTCTCAGGGTGACGTGCGCAGTGTGGTGTCACACAGAAATATTCTGGGTGACACAGCATTTGTTGTGGGCGGACGTTGCACTTACAATCAGGTGAACATTTTGCTAGTTTCGTCACTTTATACAATAAAAAAATACCATTAAAACAACTGTCTATCCGAAAAAAATAGATGATGATTCACATAAAACCTGTTTTTTGGTAGCCATTGTAGCTGTCCCGATTTGAAAATCAAATTCCCGATTATTTTTACCTACCGTCCCGAAATCTGACACACTGGACCTGGCAACACTAGACGTTAATGGAAGTACGCTAATATAAAGCATCCAGACATACGTTGTTAAAAGCACATCACAAGTGCATGTCGAACCGTTGTGGGTAGCAGAAAAGGTTTGCTTATCATCATTGCTGACCTCTACACCTGACTCCCAAACCGGAAAAGATACTTTTTCATGCACATCATCGATGCACCACATTCGGACTTTGCTGTGCAGTGTGACCGTTTTATAGACATTAGTTTTACATGCACAACACATTCAGACCTCAAAAAAAATGATTTGTGTCTTTGCACAAATATTATCGCCTGCTGGGGTTCGAACTCAGGACAAGCGTCGCAAAAGTCGGGTACTCTGACCACTAGGCCAGACGATCGTAAACATTTATTAAATATAATACCGGAAAAAGTACTCTATCATTGTATATCCAGAAATTTTACGATTACTTTCAACTGCCGTAAGCTGATAAAAAAATTCTGACATACTTGAGATGTTGATAGCACGAATAAAAACCTACTTTAACTTTTGAATAAAACTAAGTTACGGATTTTATCCACCACGTGCCGTGTGGTGGCGGTGCTATTCAAACAACGAAGCAATCTCATGCGGTGGGTATAGAAAAAGAAATACCCAACGGCTACAAACGGCGGACAAATTTCGTATCCTCTAATAGACGCCACAATAACCCTTGAATGCCAGACCTACATTTTTTATTTTTATTTTACTTTATTTGGAAAACAAACAGCATACAAATAAGACGATACATTAAACTAAAATCATAAAAAACTTAATTCTATTAAAATGTTTTCACATATAACTTACCTAAAAACAAGTGTAATTGTCTAAAACCAAAGATAAGTAAAGGAACATTTTGAACATTAACATAGTTTCTAATCTATAAATTCATTCATATCATTAATAGATTAGAAGCCCAAATTCATGGTTTCAAATCACAACGATTCTAAATTTTCACTTCAAAACTTGTAAATATATCATAGAACTGACTATTAACCTTAAATATGCGCCAGTCATCAACGTCGTCGAAGAGCTTCTTAGCGCGTCTCAGATTTAGGCTGATGACGTCATGTGCGTTCTGGAGCCGACTCTCCTGCCGTTGCAGGCGTTCCCGCAAGCTCTCCAACTCGGTCTCGGCTTCAGCTCTGTATCACATCAAGCTAGTTTTAAGTTAAATATTTTACTTAGAGAATCTACCGCTGTGGTGTCGTTAAAGTCGACAAAGAGAAAATGAAAACCAGGAGATGGGCAGCAGCATCTTCCTGGAACATCTGAATAAATAAACTGCGGTTGCCGACCCGCCTGCCAAGCGTGGCCACTATTGCAAAATCCCTCTAAAATAAGGTCTACAACCTTTGTGGCTATCTATGGGGGAGGCCTATGTTCAGCAGTGGACTTTTGATAGACTGAAATGATGATGATGACATGTGTGTGTAAAAGTTAAAATATATATACTAAAGTAAATCCAGAAGAATTTACGATGCAATAAGTTAGACCCAGGCTTAGTATGTATAATTTGTTCAAATTTCAATATCTTTATTTTCAAGTTTTATTCGCTTAGGCAGACAAATAGACGAGCCACAATTACTGTCCTTATTTATATTGAAAAAATAGATGAAGCTATCGCCTGATAAAGTTAACGAGTCGATGCAGGTTATTGAAAACTGTACTTTGTGGTATGGTATGGAAATGAGGAAGGCAAGAAAAGCAAGGTACGAAGGCAAGAAGTTTACTTCATATTGCCAAGGACCCTATATTTGGTGCCCGAGTCTACTGTGACTTGTTACCTGCGATATTTTTTTATTAGAAATGTATCTCTGCGCACTTACTCTCTAGCGGTGAGCTGCTTGTATTTATCTCCAATCATAGTGAGCTGCGAACTCGCGTCCGACACTCGCTCCTCGAGATTCGCGATCTTGGCGCTTCAGTTGTTTGAGCTCTTCACGCTTCGCGTAGTACTGCTGTGTCAAATCATTGATTTCCGCTATTTCTGGAGCTAAATATAAATCCAATGTTTATTTAAACATCAATTTATTGTTGAAATATCATATTGATGGCATAAGTGAATAGATTGGATAGAAGTACACGAAAATTAAAAAAATAGTAGTTTCTTGGATGAACAGGTTTTGTAAGTGGCTACACTGTAGATACCGTCTGTAATATAACATTGACAGGGGAATTACTAAAAAATGACCTTCTCAGAGAAGAACTGGTAAGAAACTCTGTCTTTCTTTTTTCAATGCCATATTACATAATATCATTTATAGATTATATATAAAGATAATAGCAAAAGAAAGTTATTTTTTTTTATATTTTACAAGCGAATCTTAACAAATTAACTTTCTTTTCCTGTCATACCACCATTTTAAATGTAGAAGCTGTAATGTATGTTAATATTTTATTTAATATCGAAGAGTGATGAGAAAGTAATTCGATATCGATATCGATATCGGTACCGTCGTCATCGAGCGGCGCGGTGTGTCGCAGGAAGTGCGAGTGCGCGGCGTGCACGACCCGCAGCGTGGCCTCCAGTGCCGACACGTCTCGCTCGCGTTCACCGATCTCTGCGTCTAGCTCTGCGCCGCGCTCGCGCAGCTCCGCGCGCTCCGCCGCGAACTGATATACAACGTTATTCATAATTGGTATAACATCGCGGCACCTACCCATGCTACTTTCATCTGATAAACACAACGGTGAAGCTTTAATGACAAAATTGAATACTAAAAATGTCCACACAAAAATTTAAAATTAATTTTTTTTATAAAACTTTACGCGACTCTGACTCAAAGTCGTTGCCCCGAAGCAGACAAATTCAAAATACGTTTTCTTCTCCATTTAATTTATGTTACCCTACTACGGCGTACTTATCATACTAACTAAATCTGTTAGTATGACGCCGTAGTAGGGTCCGCAACAGATTTCCTTAAGCTTCATGTTATCTTGCGAGTTCCTTCGATTGCAGCTCAATGCAAAAACGCCCAATTAAAGTTATGAGTTCATTGCCTCGATCAGCTGTATAACAGGGTAGGTAGCAAGGTGGCTTATGAGTTTTAATCAAATTCTTTAAGTCGACATATCATGCTTATGAGTTTTAATCAAATTCTTTAAGTCGACATAATCTCCTACAGGTATCACGCTACGAGGCTCATTATATTTTTTGGAGCATATATACATCGTCCCTAAGCCCAATATAAGTTTGGAATGCATTCGACTAAACGTATTAAGTTGTTGTATTTTTTCGTATTAATACGGAAATCCTTTTGAGCTATAAGTCTGCTTGGGAGCCATAGGATATTCTAGAGATTTTCATTTGCCAACTCAAGACACACTTGATACGGCCACTCCGTCTCATTTTCTGAACTCCAAACAAGACCGAGAAAATATTTAGGTTGAAGAAATTGATTCTTAATTGCTTTGATAACTTCTTATAAAATTGCTTAATGAGACGGACGGATTCGTGTTTTTAGAATAGTTAAAAATATAATTACACAACAGATAATAAAACTAACCTTTATCTTGAAAAACGTGACACTAAGCTGTTCGCCGCAATCGTCCTTCCCCAGCGAAGCGATAAATATATCGTGCCTGTAAGCATTTGTATGACGAAAACGTGGTGTGGTGGCTTAAGAGAATCTACCTCCCCATCTCATCCCGTAGGTGTCATAAAATTCAGCCGAGGGAAAATAAAAATGAGCGTCTGTACTAGCATGAGCTTTGATTGAAAAGGAAGGAAATGTTTTAAGCGATAAAGAGACCGCAAGGCAGCAGTGACTCTGCGGCTAATGTCTGTATGATATCACAATATCATTATAGCACATTGGAGGTAAATTAACACAGCCAACCTTCGTCAGCATCCTCCTAATACCAACGAGCATTGCTTGGCACTTTTTGGGATTGACAGTAACTCCATGAAAGAAAGAAAGAAAGAAAGAAAGAAAGAAAGAAAGAATTTTTTTTTATTAAATACTACAACACAACATACAAAAAATAATGAAGAAAAGTAAGTTACTTTGCTAAGATCCGCATGCAAATTTACTTACTTTTCTTCATTATAATGGATTTCCGCAAAGTAACGCCTGATTCTATTAATTAAATACAAAAAATAAGTAAACAAAAAATACGACATATTACATTGTCAGACGTACGTTGGGTTGTAGCAACGAAAAGGCTGTCGACTCAGCATAATGCTATGGCAGAGTTGCCACAGCGCTGTTATTCTGTCGATGCCTCAGGTTTAACGAGCAGCTTCCGGACATATTGTTAATTGACTTAGTTTAATTTAAAAGAAATAAATATGCGCACATGTACACGGATACACACACACACACACACACACATATATACATATATACATATATACATATACATACACACATATACATATATATATATATATATATATATATATATATATATACATGCACACACATATACACATACATGCGCATGCATTATATAAAATAGAATAAAATGACGAAATGACCAATCTCTAATGGTGTTCAGATTAGTGTTTAATTGATTGCATCATGGTGCGTTGATTTGCCTGCCAAGCGTGGTAACTATGGCATAATCCTCCCCCCCCCCCCCATATTAGCTACAAATTTTTCTGGCAATCTATAGGGGAGGCCATGTTAAGCAGTGGACTAGTGATGGGCTGGGATGATGATGATGATGGTGATGAAAGCGTGGTCATATGGTCTGAGTTTCTGCCTTCAACGCGAATCCCAAACGGAGTCAACATTTGTGCAAAAACTCAAATTGTTGGTTATCGAGACTGGCTGTGCTGTGATTGTCCGTGTCTCCGACACTAACCATCAGGCGAGTGAGTGAGTGCATCTGCATTTGCGCGTACACTTTTGGCATCATAATATCATCTGCAGAGATGATTGCTTCCGTCCATATTCAGAAGTTGTCGCCGTGCTCGAAAATCGGCCAGCAATGACAACGGTCATAACTGGCAACAATTTATTCCATCACAGTTGTCAGACGTGGCAACGCATCAACATCTAAATTCTTAGTCGAGGAAGCATATTTGTTGGGTTACCATGATAACTTAGCATCAGATGAAGTGTGTGCTCCTTAAGCCCCCAAATAATTAGCAGACCAACTGGTGTTACCTTTTTTTAAGTTGCTCTACTCGCTGCTCGCGTTCCCGCATCTCAGCGCGCAGTTTCCCACAGTCCTCGAGAAGCGCGCGCTTTTGCACACTGAACATGTCACGTCGCGCGGCGATCTCTACCAGTCGCTCTTTCATTGCCTGTTAATGTTATCATAAAAATAAATATATATACAAAAAAAAAATTGAAAGGATAGTGATAATTATCATCGGCGCCACTAACACAAAATATATAATATTTATGTAACGGTTAATTTTCTTTGAGTATAAATAAATTATATTTACGCTCATTACGGTCAAAAAACGTTTATTTTCGATTTTTAACTCCTGCATAGTAGTGATTCTGCATAGTGAGAAGTTATATTTAGTTGTTAATAGATAATAGCTCGTTGCAATATAGATAGATTTATTTAAAGACTTCATTATGTAGGTATTGAAATTATTCCTTCAAAACACATAATCTGACTGTACGAAATTTTCTTTTTCTCTCGCGCTGTTCAGTAGTTAAGTTTTTTTTGTTATGTTGTTTGTGGTTATTATTGAATTAGTTGTGTTAATCTGTTGTCATCCATGAAATCAGTAGTCGACTGGCATAAACTCAGCCATAACTTAAAGCAGCCCATTTCACCGCACATGACACGATCTTATCCACCATTACTTCAGTCGGTGACACGAACCTTGCGGTTCATGCTCTCACTAGGCACATCCAAACTTTACGACCACCGCTGGACCCTGCTTAACGACATTAGGGACCTATCACCAAGTCACTTAAAGGAGGCACCGTCCATTTAATGCCCCCTCTAGAACGTCCCAACAATTCGCCTGCTTCCTTTGACGAAGAAAAGGCAGCATGTCTAACTGACAGCCTCGATATTCAATGCTCCCGAGCACCCTACTGGTCGATACGGTACGCGTCGCAATGGCCGATTGGATTGACGAAATCTCCCGGCACCAATAGTATTACCAATAAAGAAGTTAAGCTCCTGTCACCTACTATCATTAACCTATTTGTGCTAATTTATAACTCAGCACTGACCAACGCTATCTTTCCGAAACCGCCTGGAAAGACGCCGAGGTCATAAGAATTCTCAAGCTCTCTAAGCACCCGTCCGTCTATGAGCGATTATTTCTCGTCCGTTTAAGAGACTTCATGCAGTCTATAGGGATCCCCATCCACGAAGTAGTTTGGATTCAGAGCAAAACACTCATGTACCCTAAATGCGCCTCACGGAGCACATACAATCCCATTTCCTTACAGCGGGCACAGTACTGGAGCGCTCTTTTTCGACGTGGCGAAAGCGGGCCTCGTCGACTCGTACTCATCATACGAGATTTCCTTCGCAGTCGAGACTTTCGCTATCGCGTCGAGGTGGTGCGCTCCGAAGCATATCCCGTCCGAGCCGGTGTACTTCAAGGCTCAGTCCTAGTTCCCGTTTTATACAGCCTCTTTACCCAACGACATACCGCGCACCCCCCGTGTCGAACTCGCCCTATTCGCCGATGATACATGTCTATACGTATTTAGACGTAATCCAGAGACTATACGCCTGCAATCCGCAGCCGGAACCCTAGGGAACTGGTTTCAAAATTACAGCCATGAACTTTTCTCGGCGTATAAACCTATGTCTCCGTACCATAGAGGTAATTGATCGTCCAATCCCCTGGGGACAAGACAGTCAAATACTTGGCGCCCACTCGACTTAAGACACGTTCGGTCCACACATTAACTGCATAAGGAACCCAGCGGCTTTCCGCTCCTAAATAAAAATAGCAGATGTCTACGAAACAAAATTACATTATGCAAAATATGCCTACGAAACAAAATTACATTATGCAGAGCCTGTTCGGTCGGCCAAACATGACATACGCAAGCCCTTTATTTGTGCATGCTTCCCGGTGTCCTTTTCACAACCAGATTCTGTTCTTGCGCAAGACCACGGGAGCACCGCGGTTCTTGCTTAATATAAACCTCCACATCGAGGCTTTGGGCTTCCTACCCATAGCTTGATACCAGACGATGGCCTCCCGCCGATATTTAGACTGTGCCGTCACCCACTGGTTGTAATTGCCGCCACATACAATCCCATCGCTGTACATTATCGACTCGCGGAAAAATGAGAATTTCTTTCATCAGAATCTGTTAACACTAGTAAACGCCAGTTTACTCCTGTGGATGATTAATTACACTATAAATGAAATGAAGTCTTAAATTTGAAGGCGCTTGCAGTTGAGTGTACGCACCGCGTGGAGCAGCAGACGGCGCTCGTCGAGCGAGCAAGCGGCGCGGCCAAGGCCGGCGAGCGCGCGCTGCGCGTGTGCCGCCCGCAGCCGCAGCAGCGCCTCCTCCACACGCAGCCGGCGCCATGTGCCACGCAGCGTCGCCGCCTCTTTCTCGCCGCCTGACACCTTCAGCATCGACGTCTTGAGGAGACTTTGCTGCAACACATCAAACATATTATGTTATACTGACAAGAAAACGCACATGGAAAACTAATATATTCGGTGCAGTCTTTTTTTTTATTGTTTATAGTGACGAAACGAGCAAAACGTTCACCTGATGGTAAGTGCAACGTCCGCCCACAACAAATGCTGTGTCACCCAGAATATTTCTGTGTGACACCACACTGCGCCCGTCACTCTGAGACGTCAGTTCATAAGTCTTAAATGCCCAGTGATTACGCTGGCTCACAGTGCCCTTCAAACCGAAACACAGTAACGCTTGCACACTACTGCTTCACAGCATAATTTTTTTAGGCACCACGTCTTCACGCGGTGCCTAAAAAAATGATACAGTCGTAAACACTGCACTCAGATTTAGTGTTGCAGACAAGCGTTATACTATATGTATGTAGCACAAACATCGGTACCGGTTGGAATTCGAAGCTGAGAGCCAGGAGACATCAGGCAAAAACACTTACCAGGTTGTCGTGCTCGGTACTCTTGGCCTCAAGGTCTCGAGTGAGCCGGCGCATGTCGTCGTGCAGTCGCGCCGCGTGCCGCTCCAACAGCGCCACTCGGGCAGCATGGCGGGCGCATACGTCTTTCAACCTGACAAAGCATATACAGTACGATGCAATATATTTTATGTTAATGTTTTACTAGTGGTACGATTCCTATGTATGACTCCGTCCAAGGTACTCGTACCATCGCAGTGCAAGTTATTCTGCCGTCGAGTAGTCTTAATATCTTATATTAATATTGCAATAAAAATTCTCAGTGACACCGAAATTTGGTTTTAGGTTGAGGGTACCGACCACCGACATATTTACAGCGCTGCATTGCCTCTGCAGCATAATGATGAGTCGGATGCCTTTTTGTTGTTGTAATCCTAAATTATGTTAATGATATACTTTTATTTTCGAATATTCATCACCCAGAATTACAGAAACTAATAAATTTGTTAGTTTATTTCTTTCAATTTGCTATGCGTAGAGGAGGGACAACTTCTTTACCACATCTCGTCATTTACGTTAAAAAATCAAAAATGTTGTACTCAATTTTATATTAATTTTATAGGTAGAATGTGGACGATTATCATTTCACTCATATAAGTGCAATACTTCTATAGATACCATCGCATTGCCAGTTATTCTGCCGTGAAGCAAACATTACTGTGTGTTAGTCGAAAAGGCACTGAGAGCTAGTGTAATTACTGAGGATATGAGATTTACACTAGATTTAGAGTTACGAAACCCGTTAAGTTGAAGGGTTTGCAATGTTATGCTTTAAATTCTGAACAAACGAATATTATACTTTAGCGATTATATATTGTCTTTTATGATATTATGCAGCGAATATATGGATATATGGAGATATGTAGTAGTTTTGTCTGGAACACCTATTATTTATTATATCTAAATGTTGTCTACCTATTCGTAATATACCCGTTCCGTCCGTCAATGCCCGTAAATCTAGTGTTATATAAAAAGTGATATTATTTGCGTTGAATTTATCCATATTTGTAGTATAATTATAAAAATCTTAGCCGTGTAGTGGTGGATTAAGAGAATCTACCACCCCATCCCATCCCGTGGTTGTCATAAAAGTTCTGAAGATGGGCAGCAGCATCTTCCTGGAATCGGTCGTAATTCATAATTATATGCTTTAAGTTTGAACTTTACTAAGGTTTAATTAATTATTTGTTGGCAACGTTTTACAATACTATAACTATTATTTTAACACACACACACACACACACACACACACACACACACACACACACACACACACACACACACACACACACACCGACACCCACACACCCACACACCCACACTGCCCACACACCCACACACACACACACACACACACACGCCGACACCCACACACCCACCACACCCACACTGCCCACACACCCACACACCCCCACACACCCACACACGCGCGCGCGCACACACTACCACACACCTACACACCCACACAACCACACACCTACACACCCACACAACCACACAACCACACACCCACACAACCCCACACCCACACACCCACACAACCACACACCCACACACCCACACACCCACACACTGATTAAACTACTGCTTCTACCCTCTGAAAGGAATAGGTGGTCATTTGAGATTATGTAGGCGTCTATAGGCGTTATAAGGATAAGCTGTGTTTCAAAGTAACATTTAAATTAGAACTAAATTCCGGAGTTGACAGTAACTAACTAGCAATCACTGACCTGTTCTCCCTCTCAGCCAGTTCCGCGGAGCATTCTCGCTCAGCCTGAGCGCCTTCCATATGTGACACACGAGATCCAACGGTTTCCACTTGATAACACTAAACAATTAAATACTCGGGATTACGCACACATAATGAAAATGAACATTTTTCATAATCATCATCCGGTGTGCATTTTTTAGGGTACCGCCTAAATAAATACTAAGGTAAACTTAAAAAATGCATAATGCGGCAGGATAATAGTGTCTTGTTGCGGGAAAATACCAAGTTTCTGGCTATTAAAGCAGGAAGCTTTATTTAATGAATTTTTGGAAGCACTATAGTCCATTCGCGTTAGGAAAATAGTGAGTCATCGTTGTCCGCCGGCCTGGCCACGTCTCCCAGCTAATTAGAATGCTAGAAATTAGAAAGTCGAGTTCACAGTCACCAGTTGAAGTCAGACCCAGTCTATTCAATCTTCATACAAAATAAATGGTATTAGAGAACTGCCACTGTACTAATTTAAGATGAACAGAAAATACAGTCAGACGTATTTAAAGTACAGATCTCTTTGATTTAGCTGTATTATAATTTGTTAGTTACATATCACGGTATCAGATGGCACCACTATAGAGAAAATAACATTAAAAGGGGTAGGTATGGATTAGATTGCAGATTGCAACGGGCCGGTTTCCGCAACTCCACGTCTAGCGCGTATTTCGCGTGTAGTAGGTATGGATTATAGTGAACTTAACAGCAAATTGAGTGTCTCCTAAAAATGGTTGCATAATTCTTTCACGTCGTTTAATTACGCTTATACTTTTTGGTAAAATTTTGTGATCACAAATTCCTTTGAATAAATGAAATAAACTCAGGTAGTGTATAGTTGAAAACTAAAATATGCCACATGGCAATATTCAGAAATCTATAGTGTTGTTCTTTTTTATTCAACTTATTTAGTCCTTTACTAAGGTCATTTATTTTAGTGGTAAGTTATGAATTAGAAATTCTGGCAACACTTAACGAAATTCTTTGACTTTTTAGTTGTTCTTGTTTTAATTATTACTTTTCCGGCCGCCTTATGGAATTTACTTAAGTCTTAGTATTTTCAAAGGTTTTCGGAATTATACTATCAATATTTAAAATTTACACGTACATAAAGTGAAGAAAAACAGCTATCGCTATCAATCAATAGTTCATACTTTTTTACTTCTAAATATTACAAATCATATGTTTATCAAGTAAATGTATGTATACGATACTTATAGTTAGGAATTGACTTATATTAGTACCGTAAAACAAATTCAAATGGCGTTGTACGTTGTAATAGGTAACTATTTTAGCTGTCGAGATATGCCTCTATTTCCATATGTTAAAAAGTACTCTGTGGTCAGACCTTCGAACAAAACGGTTGTGTAGTTGTGTATTTTGCGTGTTACTCGTTCAACATTAAATTTTGAAAATGAATACGTCACCTATTCGAAAGAATAAAAGTGGATCAATAATCCATAGCGCAGAGAGACCCATAATTTACAATGTTTATAAGTACTTTAAACTGTGTTATTTAAATGCGACTGTGGAGAGCACAGTAATAAAAACAGCAAGTGCATGATGTGCGGTGTGTCCGAAAATACTGTTTATAAAATTAATAAAGAACAAAAGGATACCAACACATAAAAATCACCCTTGAAAAAAAAAGCACGACTATCCACGGTCAAATTGAATTTTTACTCCATCTGTAGTTGCACTGATAACTCACTATTTTCTTAACGCTAACGGACCATAGAAATAAATACTTATTAATTGAAATGATTTTAATACGTTATACTCAAAGTCCCAATGAAATTATTTTTCTAACAATTTAATTATAATGCCATGTTTTGTTGTGATTAATTTTATTTGCGCAAACGTTTTACATATAATAAATTTATTGATCGGATTTTATCGGCTTTATTTTAACTATATTTTTAATAAACCGTCTTTTCGAGCGCTTTTAAGCATTCATGGTTGCGGCAAGACTGAGATGTTTCACGTCCTGATGTCATATCATTCCATTTGTTACTTTAAATTTGAGTTTATTCGGCAAAATGTCTCCCTCCCGATTTACGCGGGACGTTCCATTTTGAGCGCGACGTCCCGATTTTCAGGGGTCCGGTGAGACGTCCCGATTGATCGGGACCATTGATCGAGAAGCCAAATGTCATGATTTTTCACTAAGCTCTAAATTTATCTAGTTTGTTAAAGTTAAAAACCAAAAACCAAAAACCAATGGTACTATTTTTTGTAGTCACTGTAGCTGTCCTGATTTGAAAACCAAATTCCCGATTAAGTTAACCTTCTGTCCCGAAATTTCCCACACTGGACCTGGCAACACTAATTGTAGGTGTGTTGTAGAAATATTACGCTTAGACATTTAGTGTTTATTTTTTGGATATATATGTTATATTAGACATTATAATATTGAGAGTATTATTTATTAATTAACTTGACTAGCGAGTCAATTTATGGATGCTAAACATTAATTAAATTTAAAATTCTATTGAAAAAAGTTAATTATTTGTAAATTACATTTTTATTGATGCTGTTTATTAATCACTTTGTAAAGTTATTGACAGATTATGCATCACAGATGTTATTTCAACGGGGCTCAAATATTTGCCTCTTTGAGTGAATATTTTCCACTCCGGTAAAAGGTTGAATAAACGATGTAAAACCGTTATTTGTCATAATTTAACATTTATTATTCAAATTTTTATATTTTTTTGGCTAAGTCGACTTTTCGGCCCACCGCTCAAGATGGCGGGTTCTCTTACGGCGCCACCACATGGTTTTTTTACACTGTAAATTATTAAAACAAGACACATTGATGACAATCTTTTACTCTTAAAAATACATGTATCTCGAAAAAACCAATAAAAAAGGGAAGCGATAACCTGATCTCCAGTTGTTATTATTATTCATGTATTGCTAATGTTTCATAAAATTAATTTAACTAAGCAAAAGACGTACGATAGAGTAGAGCGATTCCTTCAGCGTTTGTAGATTTTGTTCTATATTGCGCTGCTTAGTGTCCAGTTTGCTCATAACTGCCTTTGAAGCTAAAAAAAAAAAGATTTACGATTAATACTATAGTATTGTTAGTAAGTAACATAATATAAAGTGTAGTATTTTAGAGCTAATCGTTTACCTGATGGTAAGTGTAACGTCTGCCCATAACATGTTGTATCACCCAGAACATTCAATGTACATTGTACAATAAATGTAATTCCAAACTTGTTACAAAATTTGAAAATTACGGAAAGTAGTGCAATTTCAAAGTTTGCCTTACCGTTAGCTATAATATTTTAATTACGTAGAGTGGGGATTTTTGTAAATCCAATTTTTTACTTTTTTTTACAGTTATATAAAATTTGTAATTTTGTATGAAAGAATCTGTAAAAGGTACCTTTTAATTGCATATTAAAAAGTTTTTCTTCGTTTTTGAGTTCTAAAAGCTTCTGATTCTCTACGAACGAACAGTGCATCGCCCGCTGTTGGCTCTGAGTCAACTGGGTAGCGTAGCGTTCTTCCTCCTGTTAACAAAGACCTTCGTAAAAATTATAATAATTGAGGGAATCTTAAGCGCTGATGTGTTGTGGAACAAATTGTCGTAGATACATTTTTAACTAATAGTATGGTTCACTTTCGGTATGTGGTACGTGCCCCAATCATCAACTGCCAAACGAGTAACGATTTCATTTAGCAATTCATCCGATTGCTAAATGAGAATAGTCCCCTTCCTCGCGCATAAACTTACATCTCCACTTGCCCGATGACGTGTCGCACCAATGCCGGTAAACTCACACCTTTAGGCTATGTACACAATAGGCTGACAGTCAGCGGTCCACTGTTTCCCGGACAACTATGAGCCACAAATTGGGACTAATCGGTGCGGTGCGTAATCAAGTAGGTGGCTGACTGTAGCTTTGCAAACTGACTACTGTATTGGTGCTAATAAGAGTTGTTGTGTTATTTCTAATGTGGAAGGATAAAAATATGGAGTTGGAAGCTATCTTGAAAATAGTCCTCGCTAGCTTCTCTGCGACTGTTAAATTTGCGGGCGTATTACTGGAAGGGCTGAGGGAATCAGCATGAGCGCGTAGCGCAGCCGACTCGATGAATTTGCACGCACAATTTCGCTACAAATCCTCCGCTGACTGAATGAGTCGACAAGCGTTTACCCGCAAACTGGTTAGTGTAAGCGCTCTCTTCATAATTATTGTTACGAAAATTCTAGAATATTATATCTTCCTCTTATAAAACAGCGAAGTTTCTAGATGTAACACAGACATTGTATGTCGGGATTTTTTTTGAATTTTCTCGACGCTCTAGAATATTTGATGGCATAAATAATAAAAATAACTGGAGAGCGAATTAAGACTAATTTGAGAAGACGAGCTAAAGGACGAAACAAGTAACAGTGATCAGTTTCTGGATTAGATCTTGTACATTTGAGTGAAAATATATACTCAGTGTTGAACATTTTTTTAAATCAAAAAACCGATTTCACTGTATTGAACATACAGACGAATGGAGAACCTCCTTCTTTTCTAAAGCAGGTTAAAATAGTATTGGGCGATATTTGATAGTTCACAGTGTGCCACAAACTGTGAACCTAATGTGAACATAGCTTTACACCGACTTGCACATTCTTAAAATGTTAATAACTTTAATACCATAGACAACGCAGCCACACATGCTTATTGTTTTGAAAAAGAAATATTAGAAATATTATCTATTCCATAATAGTATCTAAAACTTAATAACTACCAAGTCGTAACGAGCAAGGTAATTGCAATTTTATTTTAATATGTGCATCCAACATTATGTTATTCCCCTAAAAAAGAATAAAAATATGTTGAGATTAGAATAGTTGAGCACTTTAAAAAATGATATCATCTTTAACTTAACAGACCACTGCTGAACTTAAGCCTCTCTCGAATTGGATTTACAACTCTTAATTTTTTTATTACTCATAAAAGTAACTTTCTGAAGCCTTTTAATTTGGACTTGGTTACAGAAGTGTATAGCCTGGATTCGATCTCCTCTGTGAGGGACAATGTCGTCACTTCCGCTACCCAGGTCAACGATATACACTCGTAGATAGTTAAAATGCAGGCGAACCTGTTGGCCAATGTTGTAGTACGACAAAACTACAGCCTACTAGTGTACAAATCATAGAAATATCTACAGAAGCACGTTTCGTAAGACAGTTCATTTACTTACATTTAACATGTCTTCCAGCTCTTTCGCTCTTTTTTCGGATGATTTAGTTTTGTCTGTGGACTCCATCGACTTTTCTTTTAGTTCTCTTATCTAGAAAACATAATTAATAAGAATATATTATTAACAAAATACGAAAGATCAAAAGGGAATATATTTTGCAAACGATGCAATACTACTTTGCATCGTTTCGTACTCCCAATACTAATATAAAGTTTTGAAAAAAAAATGTTTTTGTAAGAACCAACTTCTGTTTTCCATCTACCTACATTTCCATTCCATCCCCTACCCATCCGCGACAGTCGACCTTACTATGATAATTGATCCATTATTTTAATCTACAGCAATAGGACATTATAACATTAACAAATTTTTTCGCGCTTTCATTTTTCTTTTCTTTCTCTTCCATTTGTATAACTAATCGATATTCAATACTAGATACCGGAAGTACTACTAGTTGCACTTCTGGTGTCATCCATACTTAATATTATAAATTCAAATCCCTTTGTGTCCCCTTCTCTGTTTGATGAATCGATCTTGACGAAATATGGAACAGAAACAGCTTGCATCCTGGAGACGGACATAGGCTATTTTTTATCCCGGAAACTCAAATAGATCCCACGGGATATTTAAAAAACCTATTTCCAGCGGACGAAATGGCGGGCAACGGATAGTTATAGATAAGTAAATCACAAAAATAAACATAATAATAAATAAAACCCTCTTCTGTCTGCTGGCAGGATATATTTTAAAAAGTAACTTGAAAAAGAGCCTAAATTTACACAGATATCGTTTTCAATGTATCTCAAAAATGATCCCTGAAACACTAACAATTTCCGCCTCACTAGAAATTATTTCGATACGCTTGCAATGTTGGTTAAATACCTTTTCGGCGAGATTCTTCAGTGCAACGTCTCTGCGGTGCTGTTCATCGAAAATCTCGCGATTTTCCATGCGAAGCTTTTCAAGAGAATTGCGCATGTTGCTTAACTCGCGTTGCAAACTTTGTGCCTGTAAATACATGTACACATAAAAAAGTAAAGTAACATCTCATAAGTGTGATTGACTTCATATATTTCTAAATATTTTTGTTCATCAAACTGCTGCTCAACCACCGATCATGTGGTAAAAACACACATGAACACAGTTATACTAAAATATATTTATTACGGAATGCCATGATAGACCACAAATTATAAAAAGGTTAGTGAAGTAAAACTGTGCCGTATGATAGCGGCCTAAGATAATCTACCACCCCATCATTGCAAACTCGTCTGCCAGGCGTGGCAACCATGTCAAAATTACCCCCAAAATGAGAGCAACAATTTTTTTTGGCAAGCAATGGGGGAGGCCTATGTTCAGCACTGGACTAGTGATAGGCTGAAATTATGATGAAGTGAAACTTCTTAGGCAGTGATTCGATAATTAGACGAGAATTGAGAGTGAAATTTCTTTCTTCTTTCTATATATTGTTTATCTAATGCACTGTTTTTAATTTATTTTTATTTTTATCAAATTTCTTATATATTAGTCTCACTTCTGTTTGAGGTGTGTACCTACTGAATTGAACGAGTGCGATTTTCTAAAGAGAATTAAATCATTAACATTAAAAACTTTTTATTCTCTAATCTTTTTTGACGCTGTGTTGCTATCTTTACAACACTACTCGTTGCTGACGCTAAATACTTCCTCAAACATTTGTGTGGAATAAGTAATACTTTTGAGATGGTATTAAGGAAATGTAAGTCGTTAAATAAATAATGTGTTGTCCCTAAGGCTTCTTTAATTATACTCATTCTGAGTACTAATATAAAAAACAATAAATTAACAGACCGTGGTAGCTCAGGGGCTAGGCGCTCGCTTTAAATTTCATAGTACGCGAGTGACCTGGGTTCCATTCCCGGTGCCGGCACCTCTACATTGTTAATTGCAATTTTAAGTGCTGATTAATCACGCGCTCGGCGGTGAAGGAAACATCGTGAGGAAACATGCATGTCTGAAAAATAAAAAAATATTTCGAAGACATGTGCAGCCCGCCAACCCGCATTGGAGCAGCGTGACGGATTCTTCCTAGCTCCAAATTCCTCCAGAAATCCTCTCAGAAATGAGAGGAGGCCTGTGCTCAGCAGTGGGACTTTATAGGCTGAAACTATAAAGCCAAGCTAAGAAGCCAAGTGTGCTTACAATACTGCTAAGGTGCAAATATGACAACGTCACCTCGCTACCTAAGAAGAGTTTTTTCTTATCGGTCTATTGGTGCTGTAAGCGAGTTTGATGTGGGAATATGACAACGTCACCTCACTATCCAAGGTGACATTTTCCTCGGCCGTCTGTTGCTGTTCCAACCGCGATCGGCTGAGCTGCTGCGCGAGCGCGAAGTTCTCTCTCGTTGCCTCGGTATTGTTGACGCGTTGTTGTTCGCAAAACGCCTGCTGCTCCCGACATTGCTCTGCTAAATTGTTCGCCTCCGTTTCTAGCACAGCATAATCCTAAAACATTGAACACAAACATATAAACAAAGACTGTTATAATGTTTTAACCATAATATCAATTCATTTCGCAATACTAATCGATGTGCCGTGTGGTGGCGGCTTAAGAGAATCTATCAACCCATATCATCCCTTGGGTGTCGTGAAAGTCAACAGAGGGAAAATAAAAACCTGCAGATGGGCAGCAGCGTCTTCCTGGAACATCCTAATAAATAAACTGCGGTTTCCAAGCGTGGCAACTATGACAAAACTTCCTCAAAATGAGAGCCACAAGTTTTGTGACAATCGATGGGCTATGTTTAGCAGTTGACTAGTGATAGGCTTAAATGATGATGATGGAAACTTCATTATTTTTTTATTGTATAAAGTGACGTAACTAGCAAAACGTTCACCTGATGGTAAGTGCAACGTCCGCCCACAACAAATGCTGTGTCACCCAGAATATTTCTGTATGACACTACACTGCGCCCGTCACCCCGAGACATCAGTGCTTAAGTCTTATGTGCCTAGCGATTACGCTAGCTCACAGTGCTCTTCAAACCGAAACACAGTAATGCTTGCACACTACTGCTTCACGGCAGAATAGTTCGAGCTTCATGAATGTTAGTAATAAAAAAAAACGCCTGGCATTTCGAAAACATAATTTCATTCACTAGTTCTTTTTATACCACATATAACATTACCTCTTTTATATGTCTAATATCAGTGTCGCGCTGACGTAAATTCTCAACAGCACCTGTCCACATAGCCATCATCTGCTTCCTCTGCTCCATGCCTTCCATCACCTGTATTCGGCATAAGATAATAATTGTAAAAATATTCCAACCAGAAACAGTTGAGTAATTTTATCCTGTATCAATTTAAACCTAAAAGTTGAAGAGTTTTTAAGTTTGAACGCGCTTATCTCAGGAAATACTAATCTCACTTGAATTTCATTTTTTCGTTAGTATTAGTATAGATAACCTTCCTCAATAAACGGGCTATCGTTTATTGAGAAAGGTTATCTATACTAATATTATAAATGCAAAAGTAACTCTCTCTGTCCCTCTGTCTGCTTATTACCTTTTCACGGCTCAGCCACTGAACCGGTCTTGACGAAATTTGGCACAGAGTAGCAGAATAACTTGCACCCTAGAGCCCGACATAGAATTTTTAAGGAGCTGCACACTGAAAACCGAACATTAACGAAAAGGGCCGAACGTAAGGCACAGTCATGTGATGCTTAATCTACGCAAAATAAAATTGTCAAAATAAAATGTTTTTAACCACCATACAAGTTACAATTTAAGGCACGTTAACAGGAACATTATGACACGGAAAGAAATAAAAATTAAACTCTATTTTGTATAAACTCTTCACCTGCACAGATATCCTCTCGCAGGCCCGTTCCTCCGCGCTCAAGTTGGACACAAGTTGGTTAAGACGGTCGCGAAAGCGATCGTGCTCCTGCTTCAGTTTCTGCCTTTTTGTTTCCAGTGACTGAAAGAGAAGTTTAAACAATAATCGTCTTACGAAGCTTAAATGTTGTGAAGTCATGCACATAAGCATTAAGCTTTACCGGGAAAAGACCTCGCTTTCACAAAACAAAGCTCATAAAATAGCAATATAACGAAGTGATGACTCGTTTAGTGACAATACGGCATCTCATCTGACTCCTCGGACTCATATCTTGATTTACAATGAAGATTGATATAGGTATGTATCGGCCATTCAATATCTATTAGATTAGGGAGGTTTGAACCACGGCGCAGACGCTGACATGTGTCGGTGAAACTGAACGTTGAGCACCACCCGGTCAACATCAGTCCTAGTCCACTGCTGAACATAGACCTTCCACATAGATTGCCACAAAAGTTTGTAGCTCTAATTTGGACGGGATTTTGCCATAGTCGCCACGCTTGGCAGGCGGGATAGCCACCGCAGTATATTTATTCAGATGTTCCAGAAAAATGCTGCTGCCCATCTTCTGGTTTTTAATTTCCCTCTGTCAACTTTTACGACACCCACGGGATGAGATGGGGTGATAGATTCTCTTAAGCACGATATGAGGATATGTACTTAAATTTATAAATTACTGAAGCTACTGTGTTCATAGCGTCCCAAGCAAGAGCATTAGCCTCGGCAAATATATTAAAGAAGTATCGTTTTTAAACAATTATCGTTTTGACATGTCCATATCCATCTCACTGGTGGTAGGCTTCCTATGCAGGAATCCGTCTAGGTAGATACCACCCCAGGGCCAGTGAAGAAGTAGTGTGCAAATATTAGTTTTGGTCTGACGGGCACTAGAACCTAGTATAATTACAGGGAATATGAGACTTAAGAACTGATGTCTCAGGGTGACGAGCGCAGTGTGGTGCCACTCAGAAATGTTTTGAGTGACATAGCATTTCTTATTTTTACATTTACCATTGGGTGAACGTTTTGCTAATCTAGTTACTTTTCCGATCAAAAAAAGGCATGTCATGGCCTCGACTCGACTTGAGTTGAATGAATGCTTCAAAAACGTCAAAAATAAGTGCATGAAACTTTGCAAGAAAGCTGCTGGAGCGGTCTTTGAAAAGTATATAATAAGAAAACTTTCACCCGCACTACATTTTATGTTTATTTTCGAATTAGCTGATACACGCGACTTCGTCCGCGCGAGTTTACACTACGCTTGTCTGCATACCAAAAATAAGGTCGATGGGTCACTCCGTTGAAGCGTGGAAGACAGACGAACAAACCAATACACCAACAAACACGCTTTTGGATTTATATGTATGGGTTACTTTCGTTGTAACCCATTTACGTTATTAGTTGTCCAGTGGTAATTGTAAACATTACTTTAGCTTTCGATAAGTCCTGCTTTGTAAACTGTTCTATGGCGGTGATGTCACCAGCACTTCTTTCAAGCGCGGCGCGCCATTCCTGTAGCGCGCCTTGCTCCCCGCATACTTCGTTTTTAAACTTGTCCGCCTTTTTCAAGAGCCGTGCAATGCTGGCTGCAATACAAAACAATACCAAGTCCTTGACAAAGAAGTTTACTCTTGGAAGAATTCCTATACAGGAATCCGTGTGCGATCGCATACGCGATCTAAATAAATTCTTAAAACGATGTTTTAATAATACTCTAACGTAAGAGACTTACAGAATAAATATTGCGCTTTATTGCAATAAACCTAGGGCGCTTTATAGCAATGAGCCTAAGGCACTTTATTGCATTGGGCCTAGGACGCCATCTAACTGAAATCCGCTTTTGAGTGTGTATGTATTTTTTTAAAGTGTATGAGTGTTTGTGTCTGTGGGCACGCGTGCTTGCATGCATGTTGCGTGCTTGCATGCAGAATGTAACTGGTTAGGAGTTATCAGTTTTCTGCGTTTGTGCGGACACAGCACTATCCGCTTGCAGGTGGTTGACGAACCATCCGCAAGCATCACTATGATTTTTGTTAACAATAACGTGTAAGGGTAACAATTACAGCTTGCTAATACGTCGGCACTAGAGGTCGACCGATTCAGAAAGAAAAGGTTCTTCTCAGTCGTCGCGGCGAATCTTCAATTGCATAAACATTCCGTTACGTCGGCTGAGATGAATCGATGTTTACTTAGCGTTATAAAGACTCCGGACTGCGATTGTATGGGGTGAGCAAGAGGCCACTGGAGATCCCCTTTTGTTTTGGGAGCAGTATTATTTTTGTATCTTATTTATTTTTGTAGAAACCAAATTTTTCTTTCATTATGGTGTAAGCTTTTCTGCTTCATCATCATCATCATCATTTCAGCCTGACACTAGTCCACTGCTGAACATGGGCCTACCACAAAAGTTTGTTGCTCTAATTTTGGGTGGAATTTTGCCATAGTCGCTACGCTTGGCAGACGGCTTGGCAACCGCAGTTTATTTATTCAGATGTTCTAGGAAGATGCGTCTGCCCATCGACTGGTTTTTATTTTCCGTCTGTCGACTCCACGATGGATATGGTGTCCCACGGCATGAGATTGGGTGGTAGATTCTCTTAGGCCGCTATCAAACGGCTGCTTTTCTGCTTACCTTTTTTTCTATTAGTATTCAAGTCAAAGTCAAAATTTCCTTATGCAATTAAGGCTTAGGCTCTTATGAATGAAAAAATCTAAAACAGTTTCGAAAAATAAGACCTCAAAGAAATACCTGCAAGAAAATCTGCCAGTTATAAATTACATTAATTAAATTATAATGTCATATATTTGGTAGCCACAGGTTTTGCAAGTGCTGATTAATTTCTACATATCATTGTCCTCCTTATAATGATCAATTTTATAATATGATTTTTCTAATAATGTCTTCTTGACAAGTTTTTTCAAAATCTTTGTCAGTTTTTCACTTCTGATGACTATCATCCTTTTGGTGGTCATTTTTGAAAATTATTTCAAAACACATTCATTAATAATACTCACAAGAATGTATTTTAATAAATCATAAGTATTGTGGAATTATTTTTCTTCCACAGTAGTTTTTCCTTATATGTCTCCTTTCCATTTAGAATATTAGTTAGGAATTTTGAGCACACAAAGCTTCGGATCATTATTCAGTTCCTAGGAAATCAATTGAATATTTTCTTCCTTCAGTTACATAACTCACATACTAGATCTTCTGATCTATTGATCTAGATTGGCCACCATGCAACACTCAATGAACCAAAAAATCTTAGATTATTTTAACCTTTTTTTTTCTTTAGTGATTACTTCCTATGGAACTTCAGTAACTTACAGTACTTCAGTAGTTCACTAATTAAATTGGCCATAGATATTAAGATGAATCAGATATATTAACTGGTCTTCTCAATAGAAACCACATGTTATTGATGAACCTTGTAATTCATTAACGCTTTAAATTACGTCCGAGGAAAGACATATAGACATAGACAAAAGAACAGACGTTTAATCAGGTTGTCCTAATACTATTAAAAGTGAAAAGCAAGAAACAATCGAGTTTTGTTATACCATATTTTACCAATTAAGAGACTAGTCGAACAAATACTTACTTTCTAAATATTATCACCTGGAACCGATTTTCATAAAACCAGCAATTACATTACAGTTTACAATATTTACAATTTAAATACTTATTTTTTTTTTAATTTGAATACACAACTAACATGCAGAAGAAGTGCTTTTATGGATAGTAGGACCAGTGCAAGCATGCATGTAGCAACAGGAATGAAATTACTTGAAAGAGTAAAAGAAAAAAGCTTTACTTTGTAACCTATCAATTCTTGATTCAGCAGTACTGCTCTGTTTGTTTGAATCAACCACATCTTTTTCAAGTCTATCGGCTTCATTTTTCGATAACTGATTTAATTTTACTTCTTGTTCTAATTGCTGTTTTTGAGCAAATAGAAGACGCTATAAATAAAAGAATGTTTTATTATTGATAAATATTAATCACTCTCGCCTCCAATTACTGTAGTGTTATTGGCCATATTTTAAAAGATTGGAAAAAAATATTAAAAACGAATTATAATGGATGATGCAATGAAACCTTACTGGTTGTAGGATGCAGTAAAGCAGTATTGTGTAAACATTACTGTGCTTTAGTCTGAAGGGCACTGAGAGCCAGTGTAATAACTGAGTCTTGAAACTTAAGAACTGATGTCTCAGTTAGTTGAGCGACGTGACACAGCCTTTGTTATGGGCAGACGTTGCACTTACCATCAGGTGACGACTATGCTCGTCTTCTCACTTTCTTCTTTAAAAAAACAATGGAATAAATTGCTTACTTTTTGGTTCTTATGCTTCGGCAAATTAAATTTTATCCTGGGTCTTGTATACTTTATAATATATATTAAAAACATTTGAATACAATTGTACTCACTGTATTTTCTTGATACTCAGAGTGAACGTACTCCTTATATTTATTAAGATCATTACGCTTTTGTAACTGTAAAGTTAGCGCTTCTTTCAAGTTCTGTATTTCGTTCTGCCTAAAATAAATTACTGTTATAGAGATGAAACTAAACATGAATTATTTATAATTATGAAACCAAAAAATACCTAGCTATGAGAAGTGTTTCTAAATTATTGTTTTTCGAATCAGCCAAAGGAATCCTTGTTCCATGATTCCATCCAAGTTCTTCCAGTAATTGAACCATATATCCTGGCACGTTACCTGACCCATTCATCATTAAAAATAGAGAAAAAAATAAGACAATACATAAAATCTGTGATTAACAACAACATAAAAACTGTTTAATCGAAGTTCTTTCGAACAAACAATATGTCATTTTCGAAAATCAAAATAAACAACACAGATAATAACGTAAATTACACTGAATTAGCACACAAAGTAATTCGTAGCGTTCAATGGTCATATTCTCTTTGAAATATCCTGTGAGACCACTAGAATTAAGCAGAATTGCTATTGAATTACTTTACTATTTGTTCGTAAAATGTTGCAGTCCTGGGAAAAACCAGTAAGAAACTTAACAGGATTTTCTTTATTTAACTAGAAATAGTCCAAGAGCATTATGTGCCTTGAAATATTCTGAAAGCGATCATGTCTTTCAAGAGGATTACTGTCCACTCACAAATTACCCCCTAATACATACACTTCAATATTATAAAAACTATTTTTGTACAGGTTTTGCTTAAACACTTTGAATTTGAATACAGGGAGACTTTGTGTACTTTCTAGGACTTAATACATTTCTGACTATGGAGTCGAGTAACCGGCATACAAAAAGTTTGTGTCTAAAGTATCAATATCACATTCTATAGACTTTTGGCACCAACTCGAAAAATGGAGGTATAGTTTTTATTGAATTCTGTAATAGTGTCCGTGAAAGTGTACAGGGATTTAAAAATTCAATTTCAGACAAAATGAAATTTTACATTTCATGTTGTCTACATCTGTCCAGCAAATCTTCAGTAAAAACCAACAATCGTTTTACTGTCGATCGAACCGTTGCAAGTCTTGCTGTTTAAAGACTGTTACTTATTTATACTTAATATATTTATACCTGGACATGTGACTTGACACGGGAAAATAATTTACGGCTGCTTCCATAAATAAACAAATCTTTAAAAACTAGACTTCAAGTAATAAAGATAATAGTAAATATCTATTATATAAATAATTTTTTTGAATTTAGCTCATACTAATCCCCAAATTTTCCCGAATCATCTTATAGGTGATGCGCTTGTTTTCTTCAACAAGTCACTTAACAGTAAGCACATTTTCCTCGATGGTCGCAGTTGAAGGATGGCCTTCACGACTTTCGTCATTTAGAAAGAACATTTATTGCGAAAATGAGTGAAAAACGCCCTCGACTAACTAGGTGTCTACGGCACTCCCAGCTATCCTAGACCAAAGGACAGGAGGCCCGCCTACATGTGTTCTCCAAAGCACCAAATCCAAAAAAGCCTGCGGTCATACAGGCACCTACACGGAGAATTGGGAGGACCTCCGTGTGGAGGCCACTCCCAACTCCGATCTACTATAAGAAGTCCTTGCACTGTCTACCCGTCTATACACCGCCCCATAGCCACCTTAAATCATCGGTCTGTCAGCCAGACATAACCGGTCACTTCCCAATCACTATCGCATACATCTATCTTCCATATCGACATAGTGCTAAAATAACACGTAGCGACTTCAAAGCGCTTCTCTATCTCGAGAGCTCAGTCATCCTCGCCGGCTACTTCAAAAGCAAGCACACCCGGTGAAACTCACTCTCAACCAAACCGCGTGGGATGGCTCTAGACTCGCTACTCAACCTCCTCAACTTGGACGTTGTAGCACCTACAACACCGACTCACTTCCCAGATACAATAGGACACCCGTGTGCTCGATTACGCCATCTTTAAAAGCATCCATCTCGCCTTCAGCGAAATAGAGGTGATTCACGAACTAATTTCTGACCACAATCCCGTTTTACTTCGGCTAGGGCTTTCCGACCAAGTCCCACTGTTCACTATAACAGTAGTCGACTGGCTTAAGCTCAGCGACAACAAAAAGCAGCCCACTTCACCGCACCTCGATGAGATCCCATTCACTATCACTTCAGTCGGTGACACGAATCTTGTTGTTCCTTCTCTTTCTAGGCATATTAAAACTCCCGTCGAGGATTCCTCGGGTCAGGGTATTCGTTAGGCAGGGTCCAGTGGTGGACGACCACCGATGGACCCTGCCTAACGACATTAGGGACCTATTGAGGCACAAGACAGCAGCCACTCGCGCTCACGACTGATATCCTACTGTGTGTAACAGAACAACTCTACATAGCGTGAGGTTAGACCACGCATAGAGAAGATTAGGAACTATCAGTTGGATAATAATCTCGCTGACGCCCATCCACATTCTCTCGCCTTCTGGCGAATCGATCAATATATATTTTTTTTAACTATAAATTCATAATAGAATTCCAAATTCAAAGTTATAAATCCATTTAGCTGGTATATTTGAGTTTCGAAAACAGTCATTCATTTTTTCCTCATTAGTCTTTGGCGTCGCTCATCTCGCACAATGGAAAACTTGAAATATCGCTTTATTTACGGTACCGGTGCCGCAGAAACAGCTCGACGGATTAACGATGTGTATTGCGCTGGTGTCGCAAAAGAAAACACGGTACGTTTTTAGTTCCAAAGTTTTCGTTATGGAAATTAAGAGCTTCAGAACAAGCCCCGTGGACGGCCGGAGACCAAAGTGGATAATGAAGAATTAAAGGCTATTGTGAATCGGGTCATTACCAGTGACGAAAAGTGGATCCTGTACGATAATCGGAAGCGCTCGTCGCAATGACTGACCCTTGGAGAACCAGCCAAATCCTGCCCCAAGCGAAAATTTACCCAGAAAAAGTTACTTGTGAGTGTTTGGTGGACTAGTGCCGTTGTCATTACATTACACTACTATTTCTAAAATCTGGTCAAACGATTACGGCAGATATCTACCGTCAGCAACTGCAAACCATGATGTAAGAACTAGCTGCTAAGCAACCGAGGCTGGTCAATCGCTCTAGACCACACACTACACAACAGACAACCGCTAAACTAGAGGAACTGCAACTTGAATGTCTGCGACATCCACCATACTCCCCAGACCTTCGGCTCGAGGAAAGAGGAGACCGAGGCACATCATCGCGGCTCCGGACAACGCGACCACTAGGGCCCAACTGCTTTTTTTACATCACTCATTCATTATGTCTATTTTAACAGAAGGAAACTCTGAAAGATGTCAACAAATTATACGAATTGGCGACAAGCTGATAACTAATAGTTTAATTAATGAAAACTCATCTCGGAGGCGCAATATATACATAAGAGTATAAACACATGTAATTCGTAATCACAACATCTTAGAGCTTTTGGACATGACAATTGTGCGTGAAAAAGTCATCTCAACAACAGACAGCGCAAACACAGACGCAAATACACAATACTTGATCACCCTGAAGTGGTTGAAGTGACGAATTAAAGAGGACCGAAACTTATGAAGCCAAAAGAAGTAGTCCGATATAATATTCATATGTCTGGAATTGATCGTGCTAACCAAATAGTGAGCTTTTACTCTTGTCCGCGTAAGACTATTCGCTGGTATAAAAAAGTTCTCTTTCACATGATGGATCTTGCTACCTGGAATGAGTATTATTTCTTCAGTCATTTTGTACAAGAGGCCCTAAACGTGATTATTAGTTACAACGATTATTAGTATTGAAACAAATATATGTAACGTGCGATAATCGAACCCACAAAAAAGCCCACACAAAAGGCAAGAAGCCAGTCTCTTAACTACTTTTCCAACCGACGGATTAATTGTTAACATGATAAAACATCAATAAAAAAAATAGGAATGAATCGTTTACATAATTTTTGCTCTTTCATTACAACTATAAAGTACATTTTTGTGACATTTTTATTTGTAATTTAGTAAGTACCTTTAAATTTTTCTCTTCGGACCTTTATAAAATATTCATTATATAGTACTTCTGTCCTGTTTGAGTATAAATTTTACATGGTGAATTTTCTTGAAATGGCGCCAAAAGAATACGTGCGGCTGTCTAAAAATAACTCACGGATGGTTCAGTTTCGCGCTATCGCAGCAGCACATTGCTGACACTGAATTCAGTAATCTTTAAAGTTTTTATTCCAATGAGTGCTGACGCAGCTTCTTTGCCGTGTCCAATATGTTTACATACTGGTGTTTTCGACTCTGTGCAAGCATTAAAAGATAGACTGATATATGTTTCAACCAACAACATTTCGTGTCCAATATGCCAAGAATCAATAACAGGTCTGGATAAACTTACGATACACCTATTTAGTCACGCCCAATTATTAACTTCGAAAAGATTATCGGAAAACGCAGAGAGTACCAAAACAAAATTTGAAACAAAACAACGAAATCAAATATCACCTGCAACGAAGCAAAAGAAAAGCAGAGCAGCTGCGGCTAAAAATAAAGCACCAGCAACGCCACCAGTCAAATTCGTTAAAATATATCCAAAATTACCAGTGATAGCTTTGAATACTGTGCCTATTATAGATATATCACATGGTTCGGCAAACGGATGCGTAAAGACTAATACTTCGGTATACATCCCAACAGTGAAAACGGAATCAACATGTGTACAAATCGACAATAAATGTAATGTTTGTGATTTACACTTTTTTGATTCTGATATTTTTAGAATGCATAAATGTTTAATAAACAATGAGGAATCCGATAACAACTTAAAAAGGTATAACTGTCATTTATGCTCTAAGCATTTTAAAATGAGAGGTTCTTTAATGGTACATTTGAGAGTGGCCCATTATGGCTTTTCTTCTGTACTTTCACCAGATAATACGAACAATAACGTCGATAAAAATCGTAAAGAAGATACAGAACACAAACCTGCAAGCATAGAGAGAAGTGACGGAAAGCAATGGCAGTGCGACGTTTGTCGTAAAAGTTTTACAACGAAGTATTTTCTAAAGAAACATAAACGACTTCACACAGGTTAAATATATTGGTGTTCATTAGAGGTAATATTACTAACCGAATGTTAGATTCATTATATTGTTCAGTTCGAGTCAAAAATAAGCAGTCAGGCTATGCTGGTTCATACATCATAGAAGCGCACTTACCTATAACCAGAGCCATTAATCATTTTGCTTCATGGCTAAATATAATGTTAGTAAGTACCGGAACCCAGAACAAATATATTTAAATTTTCTTTACAATAATTTATTTTCCTTTTTTTTAGGAGAAACGCCTTACGCATGTACTCAATGTAATAAGACTTTTACTTTTCAACAATCCTATCATAAGCATCTTCTTTATCATAATGATGAAAAACCTCACGTATGTAACTACTGCGGACGTGCGTTTAAAGAATTATCCACTCTACATAATCATCAGCGAATACATACAGGGGAAAAGCCGTTTTCCTGTGAAACATGCGGTACGTTTTGTTGATTTCGTTTCTTCTCTTTGTTGCATAATTCATTTAATTTATGTAATTTGCTTTGAAAATGAGTAATACTTTTCTTCTCTCAGTGTGATGAACATTCTTGTTATCGCAAACATCTCTACATATTCATAAGTATTCATTTGGATAATGATGAACAATTTACCGTTGATTAAAATAATTTAATTGCTGTAAAAAATATGTATGCTTATTAAAATAAAATAATCAGTTTTTTGGATTATGAACCATAATAGGAACCATTTATTGTATCAGGCATTACATACTTGTATTCGTTGTAATCTTTTTTTTTATTTTGGTTAAAAGTTAAGACTTAGAACTGATGTCTCAGGGGGACGTAGTCTGGTGGCACGCAAAAATGCTCTGGGTGACACAGCATTTGTTTTGGGCAGACGTTGCACTTACCATCAGGTGAACGTTTTGCTCGTCTCGTCACTTTCTCCTGTAAAAAAAAAACTTCAGATAAATGCAATGCCAGCAGTTGGATGTTTTGATGCTAAATTTTATACTATTAGCTGATATTTTTGAATTATTAGCTAATCATTCTAGTTATCGATCTACCATTTTACTTTTGTATTACAACTTACTTCTTAACACAAATGCATGTCTTTTGCAGGGAAATGTTTCCGCCAGCGGGTGTCATATTTAGTTCATCGAAGGATACATACTGGAGTTATGCCGTATAAATGTACAGCTTGCGAAAAAAGCTTCCGGTATAAAGTAAGCTCTTTACTATTATACACAATACGCAAGATATTGATCCGCGTAAACTGCTTGATATAGACAATTTTATACAATGATTCAACTTTTTACGTTTTGTTGATAATAAGTACTATGTATTTTGATTTTATTACGGGGATTTATGACTAAACCTAGTGTCGGACGACCCCTGATAGATGAAGCGACGACCTGAACAATTTTGCAGGAAATCGATAGATGCAGGTTGGATGCAGGTGACTCACAGGGATCAAAAAACCGAAAACACAGAGACTGTCTTTTGTGGCAACCTACTGGTATGGGGGAGACCTATGTTGGATTTATGATAATATAAAATTTTAATTATGATATTCTGTTATACATTACATTGATTATAGGCGTTGAGAATAGGGTGTCGGAATAATGTTTTGATAATTCTTATATAATCAATGTTGAATAAACAACTTTACACTAATATAATATATTAAAGGATTAGATACTTTTATTACTGGTGGTGGGATTCCTATGCAGGAATCCGTATAAGTAGGTAACACCAAAAGGCCAGTTATTTGCCGTGAAGCAGTAGTGTGCAAACATAACTGTGTTTCGGTTTGAAGGGCACTGAGAGCTAGCGTAATCACGGGGCATATGAGACTTAAGAACTCATGTCTCAGGGTGACGGGCGCATTGTGGTGTCACACAGAAATGTTCTGGGTGACACAGCATTTGTTATGGGCAGACGTTGCACTTACCATCAGGTGAATGTTTTGCTCGTTTCGTCACTTTATCAAATAAAAAATAAATAAAAAAATTAACATGTTTGTTCCAGGTTTCCCAAAGAACACATAAATGTCAAGCTCAACCGCCTGGGACTGTTATTCGGCAGACAAGTGATCTTGTCGAAAAGCTTAAAAAGAAGCATGTGGATTCGAATGTTACTGTTTCTAAACATCAAGGCCCAAATTGTAATAATATTAGTTACCTCGAGGTGTCCGAAGCTAATGCAGAATTAGTTCGTACTGGAGCAAAATTGTCTTTGGAAGACATGGAGTCCGACAGTTTTTCAATTATAGCAGAAGTTTTTAATGAAACTAACCAACGCAATAATCAAAATTCTAATTTGAGTTATTGTGGACAAATAATAGAAAACAACGCAGCAGAAGGCAAAAATTATAAGTTATTTGAATCAAATATTGAAGATCTGATTGATTCTATGCCCATTAACGATAATAGTGTACCATCCCCTTCAGAAATATTAAAAAACTTATGCTTAACAAGTGACGACGCTTACACACACACTCATTAATATAAATAAATATAAAATGAATAATTATGTGCAATAAATAAAGAAGAAACATTTTTGGTAAATAAGCACGACTATACGTATATTGGAATAAAAAGTAATAATATATTGAAACGATTTTCTTTTATCGACTTTCATGAAATCCTTGAGAATTTAAATGCTTATTGTGCTTTCTATATCAAAAACTCACGTATATAGAAATAGTCGTCGTCGTCGTCGAGAATATTCAGTAATCAAGAAGACCACACTATTTAAATTAATTTTGAATGTATATTGTTTCTATTATTATAATATTAATTCTATTATTATATAATTATAGACAAAATCTCGGATTGGGGCCGACTAAATTTAGTCGAGTTCAACCCTAACAAGACACAAGTTTGCGCGTTTACCGCAAAAAAGAAACCCTTCGTCGTATCACCTCATTTTGAGAGCACTCCCCTCGTTGCCTCAGCCAGTATCGGAATCCTTGGCGTCGACATATCGAGCAACGTTCAATTTCGCAGTCACTTGGAAGGGAAGGCCAAATTAGCCTCTAAGAAGCTCAGTACTCTTGGGGTGCTCAGTAGAGCGCGACAGTACTTCATGCCGGCCCACCGCTTGCAATTTTATAAGGCGCAGGTTCGGCCGCACATGGAGTACTGTTCTCATCTCTGGGCGGGGGCACCCCAGTGTCAGCTCCTTCCATTTGACCGCATTCAACGAAGAGCGGCTCGAATTGTCGACGACCATGTCCTATCTGATCGGCTTGATCCCCTGGCTTTGCGAAGAGATGTTGCATCTCTTTGCATTTTTTACAGGATCTACCATGGGGAGTGTTTCGAGGAATTGTTCGGATTAATTCCAGCCGCTGAATTTCACCATCGCACCTTACGGCATTACTTCAAATTCCATCGTCACCACCTTGATGGTTGGCATTCCATGGTGCGTTTTTCGCGGAATTTCCTGCTACGCACTTGCACTTTATGGAATGTTTTGCCGTCAGCGGTTTTTCCGGACCGATACGACTTACGGACCTTCAAGAAAAGAGCCTATTCCTTTCTCAAAGGCCGGCAACGCATCTGCAATTCCTCTGGTATTTCAGGTGTTCATGGGCGGCGGTGATCACTTACCATCACGTGAGCCACCTGCTCGTTTGCCTCCTATTCTATAAAAAAAAAATCCTCGTATATAATTTAATTAAAATTTTGGTTGGTAGGTTTTTATTAGATTTTGTTTTAAAATTTTATAACTGCTACTGATATCAACAGAATACGCAAGGATTATCCCTCTGATAAGAAAGAAATTATGATGACATAAGTAAGTGCTATGCGACCGCTGCAGTGAATGTTGTCTCGCTCTTGAGAAAAGACAAGATATTACCGTAAAATAAATGTCTATCAATATATGATAAACAGGATGGTTTTTTTTTTAAATGCAATACGATAATATAAATACTCTTTTATTTTTCTGTTAATAAAACACGACACTTGACCAAAAATCTTTCAGCCTCCGAAGTCTTTTCCATATACTCATAAGGTCAGTCAGGAAATCATTTAAATAAAACACTTTTTAACGTACTGTTGCTATCTAAATACCTTAGTAGAATCTACGATAATACACTTGCCGCTCAAAAAATTAGTGTTTTTTATTATTGAAGAAAGTAACGAGTCGAGCAAATCGTCCACCTGATGGTAAGTCCAACGTACGTCCATAACAAATGCTGTGACACCCAGGACATAACTGTGTGGCACTACATTGCGCCTGTCACCCTGAGATATTAGTTATTAAGCCTCATACGTCCAGTGATGACACTAGCTCTCAGTGCCCTTCAGGCCGAAACACAGTAATGTTTCACACTACTGCTTCATGGCAGAATAACTGGCCCTGGGGTGGTACCTACCTATACGGAATCTTGCAAAGGAATCGTACTACCAGACATGTTTACCTCTGAACTCGAAGCCGTCTACTCCCACGAACTGGATTGAATTGATTACACTATTGTAAGCTAAATTCCAAGGGTTGGATACTCACTAACTGACAAGTTTCAGTATGCTTAATAAAATAAATATTGAATCATCGGCTGGTCCAGATTGTATTCCCGGCATAATACTAAAACGTTGCTCTGAAACGCTTGCCCCAAAACTGTTACATATAATGGAAGAGTCATTCAACTCGTTGTCTCAAGATTGAAAACATGCTATTATGATACCAATATATAATAGAAAGGGGATAAATTTGATCCCTCAAATTATGGACCTATCAGTTTGACCTATATAATAAGCAAGTAAGGTCAACCGGGGCAATTGCGTTATATTTACTCGTATATATATATTTTACACACACATTTTTAATGCCGCTTAAAGTTTTGGTTATTAAAGGATTAAAAATGCTATGGTGTAAAAGTATTTTAGGTCTATGTGGATACAAGATGAATGTGTTAATTTCTTTGATAGCTTGACATAAAAAGAGCAAATTGCGGTTTTTTTTTAAACGGGAATTTGAGACACATTTACCATTTCGGGCAAATGCGTCTTTATTTAATGAACATTAAATAGGTTAGCTTTCAGAGCTGATATCAAGATATTGTGTTTAAGATATAGTTGTCTATTAGAATTTATAAATATTTATGAAAAATATGAAATATTCAAGTGTTAATAGATGATATAATAAACACGGGGAAAATGCGTCTACTTTTCCATAGACGCATTTATCCCTTGGAAAATTCAGAAGTGCTCAACTTTTTTCATGAAAAAGCTTAATAATATTATTTATATTATAACAGCTGTTACCACAGTAAAAGTTATTCATACTCAATAGCTGAACATCCTGCGAAAATTTGGTAAAATACCTAAATTTCACCTTGTAATTTTTTCACGACATCACGATACCAATCTGAGTAGAAGTATTAACTTAAATCAAAATAAAAAATTATAGAATAGGCAGGTAAGCTTTTGCTCTATATACTGATGAGAGTCTATATTTTCTATATCTTCTTCTAAATATTTATCGATATCGATATATTTCAATATCACCATAGTGGAATATGCTCGTCACATGAAATATAAATTCGAACAAAATAATAGTAAACAGTAGTACTCTTTATATAATGGAAAAAAAATAGTTTTTATCACATCAATTTGAGATATACTTAATTATATGATTGTACTTAAAAATGAACCAAGAAAAAGGTTGACGATCACTATTATCGGGGCAAATGCGTCATACAGACGCAATTCCCACAAAAGAGTGTACGCATTTACCTCAACAAATTAAACCTAAACTCAAAACTTTCAGTCGTTACATTTCAACAATCAAAGCAATTATAATAAAAATAACTGTTTGTACATATAGCCAATAAATATTCTTTACGTGCACTATTAAATAGAAATGGATAAACGTTAAAAATACTAATTTAATAAAGCTTTTGTCCACTAACGGCACGAGACACGATTTCACAGAAACAATGTGATTTTTAAAATGGCTCAAGGTTGGGATATTTTCACACAATGCCCTCCATCGATATTTTATATAATAAGTTTTCATCAAATAGATTTCCCTAGATTGCATATGGTGTTATAACGCAAGTAGTTTTCAAGTAATCTCGAATAAACGCAATAGCCCCAAAGACGCCAATGCCCCGGTTGACCTTATATATAACGAATTATTTTCACGAAAATTATAACTTTCTGTCATCTGAACGACGACAACGATCAACAACATGGGTTTGTAGAAAAAAGATCCACTATAACTAATTTACTGACAAGTTACTACAAATATATTCCATAAATAACAGTGGCAATGGCAACCCTGTTGACATACTATATCTTGATTTCCAGCACAGAAGCAGACTTAACATTAATTTACACCTACATGGGACATTAATTAAGAATTAAGTATTTCCATCACTTTTACTCCTTCGTTATAACACTGAGGGCTCACATCGAAAAAAATCGAGACCGTTGCGGACGTCTTCTTGGGTAACAAATTATTAAATAAGGCGTCACTCAATGAACACATGTCCGTGTTTAAAAAAAGTGCAAAATTTAACTAAAATATCATGATGAAGTGCCAGTACCTTCATGTGTTACAACGCTACCTACTTATTGAAAATGGCCGAAATTACGTTCCATCGGAAGGTAAATATGTGTATAAGGTGATGTGAAGCATCATAACAGTTTTTATTTATCGCGTCATATTAAAGCTTATTTACTTGTTTCGATCAGGTTTCCAGAGGATAAAAAATCTAAGAAACTTGTGATTTATTAACATCTATAAGAAAATATTGCAACAGCCTTAACAGCCTTATCAGCCTAGACTTTCAAGCATTTTGAAGCGAAACATAGATCACAGTGTCTTCTTCCGCTCAAACGACCTAAAGAGTTATTATTTTCAAAAGTCTCATGTCATGGAACAATATTCGCAACATTTGCATTTATTGATAAATTCTATTGATAAATTGTATTTGAATGTAAAACGTAAGCATATCCCTTAATCAGACGAGAGAAATTATTTAAATGTCTATTTAAAAATTAATTAGATTTTTATTTCCTTTATTTTTTTTCCATTCTCCAAAAGATTTTGGTCAATTGGTTCCGAATGCTAGCTTTAGCGTTTTAAATAAAGATTTAAAAAAAATTTAAACGCAATTCTGTATTGTAAAACGTATTCGGAAACGGACAAGAAAACTAGCGTACTCGTATATAAAATATTTCCAAATTGTGCCCCTGACTTTTGCATGAGTGTGAGTAAATTTTGTATGTTATCAAATTGCCACGCATTTCTGATAGATATGTTTAGTCTGCTTCTCTTAGGTCTGTGGAAAAGGTACTACACGAACTTTTACTAATAAAACTGGAATTTCTCGGTGTACGTCGTAAACTGTTAAAATAGTTAAAGAATTATCTTGCGCGTAGAACCTTTCAAGTAAGCGTTGGAGATCACATCTCGTCTGTGAAAAATGTCCTCAGCGGCGTGCCACAGCTGTGTCCTGTGCTGCACCTGGGCTTTTTTGGCATTTATATCTCCGATTTTTCACCCTTGGTAGAATCGTAAGTGTGTCTATTTGCAGTAAAATATTTCAGAAATCCTTCAATATGCTGTTATTCTTTTGAAAAGGACCTGAAGCGGATAAGGGACTTGACACAGGAATTAAACTTAATCCTGAAAAATGTACTTTGGTCCACATTGGTCAAGTTGAATTACCCTCAGAACCCTCGGAACGTGCCGGATTTTATATTATTTCATATAAAATCCGACACGTTCCGCTTATATTTTTACGTTACATTGAGCACGGATGGCGAGTGGGCGCAGCCCCATAGTGCCGAAGATATATGCTTTAATATATTTGGTCATGTGATCACTTATACACTACGAAAATAAGAAGTTTGAGTAATAACCTACTACGTAGTTTTTCATTCTACGCAATTTTCTATTCGACCCTACGTCTCTTTCAACTCGAGTTGGTAACACTTTCTATGTAATTAGCATTTCGTATGAAGAGACAAAGGTGTGACACTTCTTTTCTCGTTAGAGAGATAAGAGAGTATTACCATTATGTTTTTCCGTTTAATTACTATACTCTTTGATTATGATCCTTGCGGCGGATGATGCGGGCCGTATCAAGGAGCACCGCCGTCTGCATTTAAATACGGAGCGGCCCGTCTTCTTATTATAATAATTATTTTAGATCCGGCGTACAATTAAAAAAAATCGTTTACCGGTGGCAAATGATTTTACGCATGCGCAACTATAATTAATTAACTAAAAATATAACACAGATTGAAAATTTTGAATCGCATTCAAACGATAGGAAGCTCGATGGAAGACATAGAAAAAAAGGCAATTCTTACAAACATAAGGGTTAAAATGTTACTAATTGTTTATAAAAAAAAGCTCATTAGAGATGAAAAATCAAGAAAAACTATTTGTTTGCTGTCGTATTAAAATAACTGCTATCAGTACCACCTTTTCAAATTATTTTTTTAAAGCTTTTTAAAAACAAGGTACACCTAATTATTGTCGAACAAGCGAATTGTTTATTAATAAATTTTAAAATAATGATGTGTCAGCAGTAACTTGAGACCAGCCAATTTTATTATAATATTACTTGAAATCGTCATTCCTTCCATAATAGAAGGAGGATAGCATGTAGCAATAGAAGCGCTATGAGCGTGCAGGTAAACAGGTATACGTATATTGTAGTCTATGCAGGTTTAAGAAGGTTATAACTTTTTAAGAAAATAAAAGATTTTGGAAAGCATAGCATTACTTTACGACGTAACTTGAGGAGTTGCCAGGGGAGATATTTTATCTATATTATGGGTAAAAACCAAACATCACAAGACGTACATTTTGTTAAACAATTAGACCTGAGATATTAGTAAAAACATATCCCATACAACATAGTGAAGAAAAATTAAATTACATTCAAAATTACTATTATGTAGAGCGATAAACAAAAATATGGAATTCGGACAAAACCCAAAATAATTATTAATAAATGGTTCTAATTAAAATTGGTTCGGACTTTTGGCGCCTACTCGAAAAGTGGCAGTAGTGTTTTTATTTAATATTGCAATTTCGGTGTATATTTGGAGTTTTGATGTTTAATATCGATAGTTTATTATGCAGCAAGTGCTCCTCCGAGTGTACACTGATTGGACAATTGAATTCAAAACCAAAATTGTGCTTTTCGTTTTGTCTGCCATCAGTCCAGCAAATCTTCAGTAAAAGTCAACTATCATTTTACTGTCGACCAAAATTTGAAAGTCTTGCTTCGTGAAGATTGTATACTTTGAAATGTTACTTGAAACTGGAAAATAGTTTAAACTGTTTCCATTAATAAATAAATAAAATTGGTTCACTCGGAAAACTAAAAAGAGGCTTTTTGATAAAGGACTTTTTTAATTAAGTGATAGCTTAAATTAGTAAACTTGATGGTAACCCATGTGACTATAATCTAAACTATTTACAGATAACACGAAGTAAGTTATCTAACCATATTATGTATTACACGATTTGAAATTTGGTCGGTTAGTCATGTAAAATTAGTTTGGATTTTCTTGTATTTTTGCTATAATATAAACAAAATTCGCTATAATATTTACTGGGACATAAAAAAAATACCTACTTACCGATGGAAGGTTATGTTTGGTTGATTTCATTCACTGTATCTTTTATAGCCTAGTGCGCCCGTGTTAATTTAGGTTTTTTAAAAAATATTACCTTGGAAACACTTCGATTTACTGGAAAAAAAAGTATCCTATACACGTCTCCATCACGCAAGATATCTCTGTGCCGAATTTTATTTATGATTGGTTCAGCGATTAAGCCGTGAAAAGAAAACAAACAGACAGAATAAAAATATACAGTGGTTATATTCATAAATAATTGTTTTTGTATTCGCATCCATGCATGGGAAGGCATTTTTTCTTTCGAGTCAAATATTATACCTATACCCTTTGACTAGGTCTCAAAAGACCGACACCGATCCGAAGTCGCCCGAGGCGAGGCAAGGTTGCATGAAGTAACACGAAGAGAAGTGCCTCTCTACACTTTCGTCCTCGGCCAACTTCGATCAACTTTGCGAGTAGTATAGGTGGGCGCCTAATGCTAATTGCTATACTCCTTCTACAGTCTTTGGTTTCTTTCCATAGACAAATAAAAATCATAGATTTTTTTATTAAATGTATACCCTTACGTTCTTTATTCAGGCTTTCATTCTTAAATTCGTTTGTAAAATATTAATAGTTTATTATACAGCTAGTGTTCGTGAAAGTGCCGTACAAATTTGCCCTATCTAATATTACTTTACACATAGACTTAGACTAAACAGACTAAACATGAAGTTTACTGTTTTGTTTTACATTTTAAAATTAAATCTAATCACCGTAACGTAGCAAAATTGATTTGAGTTTATTAATAAATATAAAAATATTAATTAAATCGATTTTAAGAAGACTACTTCACGATTGTTTTGCTTGTTGATTTGGAATTTCGCTGCTAATAATATTAATCTGTGGGCCAGGCGGAATAGGGATGCCCAAGTGAAAAAATATATCGATATTTATTGTTGCGATATTTTTATACAATATCGATAATTATCGAGTGAATAATATCGATCATATCGACATTTTTTTTCGTCAAACATGATTAATGGTTGTTTGTATTATCGCACGTTTTCCACATTTGCTGCACAAATAGCAAAATGACTAAGTCTTTTTTAAAATTTAAGTTTTGCAGGTATCGTCACCTTCTCCAATAAAAAAAAATACACACAATTAATTTTCGTATACAGTCCGACCATAGACAAAACAAAAGCAATCATAGGTTATATTCGATTTGATGAAAAATGCAAATCGCATTGAAAATAAAATAGTTGCGAGGAGCATTCAAGGAGTATCTCCTAACATTAAATACGATGCCATAGTTGCGATAAAAATATGTATCGAAATTTATTCAAATTTGATATTCTTAGATAAATATCGAATATCGATGTATCACTATTAAAAAGATCGACATTATATATATATCGATTATTTTAATAGAAAATACCGATATTTCGATTTATCGATAGTTTGTGCCGAAGCGTATGCGAGAATGAGAAAAATATGCGTTGGTTTCAGCCAGCTGTTTTTGTTCCAAGTGTTTAAAATCAGTGAAAATTAAAATGGCTCAAAATTGAACAGTGTCAATTCATTTTAAAATAGTGACATTTAGTGAACAGAAAGTGACGATATTAATCATGTTCTTGAAAATTAAAACTGAGTAAAGCACTCGATGAAGGTATTGTCGTTCATTACGACAAAGGTTTTTAGTTTTATTACGTCGTATTTCTGAAACACGATGTGTTTAATAAAATAAGTTGACTAGTCCAGTTCCACTACGTGTTTTTACACCTCACCGAACGTTTTTCTGTGGGTAAGTTATTAATCTTATAAATGTAATTATTTTATCGGTTAAGTTCATTTTATTTTTCATAAATAAGTTCTTTGTTTGTAATACAGTATACAGGTCGCTTTTGAATTTAGTAAAAAATAATCTGCTGGCGTGTAGCAAAATATAAACAGATTGTTACGAATACAGGATATTACGGTTTAAGGCAAACAAAGAAAAATGCGTTTATATTTTTCAACTTTTGTATATATTAAACTATCTTTACAACAATATTAATCATATATACACATTCTGTTCAGTGTTTTGAAGACTCCATAGCAAAATAGAAAAAAAAGAACTAATATAATTATCAAATATCATAATCACAAAAAATATCTCAAAGTCCTCAAGTTCACAGTAGTAACAATAATAGACAGTCTTGTATAGTATGTTAACAAAGTACTTATAGGAAATGCTACCTCACTCTGTACTAAAAGAAATGATTCTGAAATGTAAGTCTATTAGTACACTGCTCTTTACATTGTACATCACTACTTGTGATTCTGAGAATAAGTATAACAAAATCATTTTCATACAATGTAAAAAAACATAAAAGTATATTATTTATTGGAATGATATCTGTTCATCCAGTATAAAAAATTAAAAAAATAATTGCATATACTAAAGGTTGCCAAGCATTATATGCAGCAGGATATGACCAAAGTATAGTAGAAGTTTGACTTAAGTTCCTAAATTATTCTTATTGTACTATTAGTTTTATGTCCAACCTAGGAAAAATACAAAAAAATCATGTTATGGATATGTATATATAATTTATTGGTGGTGGGATTCCTGTCCGTCTAACTTGGTACCACCACAGTGACAATTTTTCTGCTGTCATGCAGTATCTGTAAGGTACTACTTATAAAGCATATGAGATTTAAGACTTAATGACTCATGGTGACAACCACAGTGTGACATAAAAAGGTTTGATATAGCGATATCCATAATTTTGGAACAGGTATAGGAGGTAGATAATAATCACTTATACAATCTATGTAGTCAGAGTTGCTCACCAAACTTTATAATAGAGTATCATACTTCATTTTGTGTTGGTGTACTTTATACTTTCAAATTACGCAAAAAATAAAGAAAATCATTTATTTTGGGTAATGCACAATAAGAATGAAATGGATCTAATATGGAACTGAAATGAGGCTGGACCTTTTTTTATGTGTAATATGCTATTAACCTGGCGGCTTTCACAGCTTATTCACTATAGTATTTATAAATACAACAGAAAATAAAACTATCAACAGAACAGCTAAAAAGGCAAGACCAGAGGTAGGGAATGAAATAAAATAGTGTAAAGCGATTCACATGAAATCTGTGAATCAATATAGCCTTAGTTTCATAGACATATTTGTAGATGGACGAGCCGGTTGGGCCGTTTTCCGCAACTTCACATCAGAGCGTATTTTGTGTGTAGGAAGAAATAATAGTTTACTTGAGCCAACCAAGCTTGACACAGAGGGCAGTTTGGAACATCTAAAGTAAACAGCTGTTTGTTAAATGATCCATGTCCAGTTATGGAGCTACTGACTGTTCTGATTTGGATCCTGTCATACACAGCCTGTAGAACGGACATTTCTGCAAACAGTTCTGTAAGTATGTTGGTCTGCTATGTTGGATGTACTGGTGCAGTGGTGGCAGATTCAGCATGGCTTCTGGGGCTACTGTCAGAGGTGGTTCTCACATACAACCTGTCTTGGCCAGACATGCTAGCCTCTGACATCTTTGCAGTTTGTTAATAGCAGTGGTTAGTTTTCTTGGCCACCAAACTACTACACCAAATGAAATCATCGGGTGAATGATCATCATGTATAGCCATAGGATAATTCTAGGTGACAAGCCCCAGCAATTTAGACATATTTCAAATACTTTCAGTGTTACATAATTTCTATATGTTTATGCATACAATCATGGACAATTCACAATGACAAAGCATGTTCTAAATAAATTTCACAAAAGTAAAGTCTTTTAAACTATTTTACTTACTAAACATTTATCAGATTATTAGTAAGTAGATCAGGAAATCTAAAAACAGTTTAGAAATGGGTTATAATAATAAAACAAAAATGATGCATATGTAAGTATTTGTAATTATGCCACAGTGAGTCATTGTCAGTATTAATCAAGGTGAACAAAATTATAAGCCAACAGTTCAATTGATGGCTTTTCAGTGTGTAAGACACACTCAAAAACCTTGTTTTAGATTATATTTTTTTATTTGTTGCATTTTATGTATTTTCCTAGCAAATATATAATCAGAATTATTATTATTGTTATTGAGTAGTAAAAGAAAATTTCACTACCTAACTTGTGCCTATAATAAATTCTAACATACACTAGCAAAATTATTGTAATACAACTCTGTCCATTTCTTTTTCTTGTTATTTCATGTTCACTAAAAAGGTCAAAAATAGTTTTTATGAAATTCTTACGTATTTTTCTTAATAGTGGTAATTTTGAATAATTTTTAACTTTATTTTTATTCTATACACTATTATTATAAGTGTGGTGGCGGCTCGTTAAAAGAATACTACCACTCCATCTCATCCAATGGATCTCGTAAAAGGCGAGTAAGGAATAAAACTGCACTGTGCACCCAACAGCGCATGGTGGCGCTGGGCTCACCACCTATCACACCAAGTGCATTATATTGTTTTTGTGAAACGTGGATTGTGGCAGTCATCTGCTTTTGCAGTTAGTGCCCAGTCTCTGACTACCCCTTATGGGATTCAGTCGTGATCTTATGTATGTATGTATGTATGTATTATATGCTAAGCGAGTCTAAAATAATAGTAACATATATATGTAATATTTATGACAACATAGTTTTTTATAGTTTATAGTATGTTATTAAAACGCATTCCAAAAGTTTAAGCATTGCTAAAATTTCATATAAAACGCCGTAAGCAATGTTTTGCTTGAATGAGTATGAATCGTTTTTCCAACTGGATGAGCAAATTGTTATACGTATTTACTGAATTGTTTCCTATTGTTCCATTATATTACGAAGACGCAGTTACGATTTTAAACCTACTACTTTCGACGCTTCGTTGACGTTAAAGTGATAACATATCGTCGCTGGAGTAGCCATTTTGTTTAGGCTGAACATTATGTTATTTGTGTTATACGAATACGATAATAATATTCCTATGTTAATTTAATTAGTCAACTAGTGATGTGACTTACTCGCTATCGAGCGGGAGAGCTGAATCAACCACAAGTTAGGGGAACAAACGTACGCTTTCCCCGCGCATACCGCTACGAAATTCGATAAACGCTATCTTTACCATCTTTACATTTGGTCGAGGTCGGAAAGAGTGTTAAACGGTATATTTATTAGAATTTGATTTCTCTATTATTTTTAACTACTGGATTAAAAATAAATTTGTGATATGGTTTTTAGGGCACAGACAGTTATTATTGCACTTTGATTAGTGCGAGCACGAGTGATTAATGCAGGATAGTGGTTAATTTGGACCATAACTGGTTAGTGCGAGTGATTAGCGAAGTAGAGTGATTAGGTGCGCGTTCTGTTTTTTGCGAGTAACCACTCCCTGCGCATCCCGCCATCACTTCAACTCGCAGCGTGCCAGCGACTAAACAGATTTGAACTTACTTTTGTTTGTTTAGTGTTCAGATGTTTGCAGTTAGATGCTTCTATGTATGCAGTATCTCGATTTATATAAAGGTAAGGAACTAATCGAAGATAAAACTTAAACATTTTGCGCAAGAATATTTAAAACACTAATGGCTTAAATTATTATAAAGAACCTAAATACGAAAATAAAAGAGTTCCTGCTGTTTCAAATTGAAAACAGCTAAACAGTATTCGACGCTACTCGCACCACTAATCACTCGCTATAAGCCCTAATCAATAATCACCTGCACTCGCACTAATAAAGTGCAAACCGGGATTTATGGTGTTTTGTCTTTAAATCTATTAAAAAAATATCTAAACGTACAATTTTAACATGAACGTATTTGCAGAACTACTTGATATAAAATAAAAGAGGTGGCGATAAAGACTGCATGGCAAAAATCAGTCAAGCTCTTCGCTCCCTTTGTTCATTGAGATAGAATGGATAGTACATTTAACAATAATCTAGACAGATTCATATTAAGGCTCTAGGGTTGCCTACTGAACTTGTTTCCATTGTAGGCTGCCCCTGTTTCATTTTTATTTTAGGCATTTCTAAAAATATACTTACGTGCTGCGTCGTTACGGTATTTAATAGGCTCATAGATTTAAAAAATCTGGATTGTTTTTTATGAGTAATTAAAAGTAACTTTACGTACTCGTGTTAGCAACAGTAAAGTGTATATTTTTTTATAATATAATTTTTGAGATCAGTTGACGGATAATAAATAATGGTTTGTTTCTGTTCTAGTATATGTATGTTCACACAGATGTAATTATCTCGTTGGTCATTTCGAGATCCGTTAGTTTATTTTTGTGTAGTCCACGAAGAGAGCGGTTGTCTTTGTTGAATTGGCAAGGGTACAAGGTGGCAGGGTCGGCAGGCCGCGTCCGTATCGATCCGTCGTTCGGCGGCAGCCGGGAGCGCCCGGCACCTCTCGTTACCTTCTCTCGTTATGTTGTACTTGGTTGTTCGTATATATTATAAAAATACAACGCCTCTACTAACTATTTTCATACATAGGACTATGTTACAGCGTGCTTAATCTTTACATGAAATGCTATGTTTTGAATGTCAGCTGATCGACCGATTATTTCACATTATAACATTTTAAAATTTAGTACCTTTTAAAATAAATCAGTTAGTGCTTCACTGCGATTCCATCTGAAGGTCAGTAGCGATTTAGTCTTGGACGGTAAATGCACTTTTATGTCTATATGTAATATAATAATTATTGGTGTAAGTATGAAACATATAAAGAATATTTATATGTTTCATGTGAGTGTGTGTGTTCAGGTGAAATACTCATAAAATTAATATTTTGTTGTGGGTTGTGGCAAGCGCCTACCAAAAAATGCGTATGTGCAGAAATGCCGCAAAGTTATAGTCGATTTATTCAAACCAAGGACATCAAAAATGATTTTTTTGTTATTAGATACTTTGGTTTTGGTTACTCAGGTACATATATCTTTTTTTATTTGATCGATAGACAGGTACATAAATGCACCTGGTCTATCAATCAAACAAAAAGAAGATCCGATTTCTTTTGTATTGAACGGAATAACGTGACATATCCAACGACCGTATTGAACGTTTTAAAATGCTATATTAACATCATCGCTAGCAGGTGTCATCATTATTTGTGACCGACCTTTTTAAGTAGGTATTTTTGTGCAGCTTTAGTTAAGGTAAATACAACAGCTTTCGGTGAAAATGTGATTTTGGTTCATTCGTAACTAATGTCAGCAAATTTTTTATATGGAAGATAGCAACTAGACATCCTAATCGTTCACCTGATGGTAACTGCAACGTCTGCCCATAATAAATATATCAGACACATCTGTTCTTAAGTCTCATATACCCAGTAATTACACTCGCTATCAGTGCCCTTCAAACCACAGTAATGCTTGCACTACTACTTCACGGTAGAATAACTGACTCTGCGCTGGTACCTGCCTAGACAGATTCCTGCATAGGAATCCAACCATCACTAAAACCAACATGTAATCTTAAATGTAACGTAGACACATCAGACTCAAGTTTTATGAACTCATCAATTCTTAGTATGAAGTAAGCTTTACAACCTTTTTAAAGCCAACCTAATAGAATTCAAATTGAAAGTGGTGGCATGATATTACTGTTTTATGTAGTGTAGTGGATGGCGAAAACCAGGGAGGAATTTTGGAACCAATTCTAAAAGTGGCAGATATGTTTTTAAATGAATTTTCTTACTTCTGTGTATATTTCTAGATTATTTGTCTGATAACGACAGTTTATTACGCAGCTTGTCATTTTTTCACCATCAGTCCAACAAATCCCCAGTACAAGCTAACTAACATTTTACTGTCGATATTAATTACAATCTTTAAAGTCTCGCTGCTTATTTGAAGAATCTAGATTGTTTGCTATCTAAAAGTATATATGATTCTACCTGAACATGCCACTTTTTTTATTGGATGAAATAATGAAACGAGCAAAACGTTCACCTGATGGTAAATGTGACTAGCAAATGCAGTGTCACTTAGAACATATCTGTGTGACACCCCACTGCGCCCATCACCCTGAGACATCAGTTCTTAAGTTTCAAATGCCCAGTGATTACACTAGCTCTCAGTGCCGTTCAAACAAACAGTAATGTATACACACCTAGGCTTCACGGCAGAATAACCGGCGCTGGGGTGGTACCTACCTAGACGGATTCCTGCATAGGAATCTCTCGGTAGGTCTATCCTACTGGTGAGTATTGGTACTAGATTTTGGCAAAACGTTTACGACTCCTGCCATATAAAAAAAAACGGAGACCTGATTACTGACAACAAAGCATACCCTCTTATTCCTCAGAGGTAAAAAAAGTAAAGTTTCAGCCTATAAATGTCCCACTACTGAGCACAGGCCTCCTGTCATTTCTGAGAGGGTATTGGAGCTAGGAAGAATCCGCCACGCTGCTCCAATGCGGGTTGGCGGACTTCACATGTCTTCGAAATATTTTTTATTCCTCAGACATGCAGGTTTCCTCACGATGTTTTCCTTCACCGCCGAGCACGTGGTAAATCAGCACTCAAAATTGCAATTAACAATTTTAGTGGTGCCGGCACCGGGAATCGAACCCAGGTCACTTGCGTACTATGAAATTAAAAGCGAGCGCCTAGCCCCTGAGCTACCACGGCCAACGCGCATTGATTATTTATCCAAATGCAGATGTCTTTGGTATCTGACTATGGTATGGCTATGGTACCCACTTACAATAGTGAACTGTGTGTTTGTCACGATTACTGATTAGGGGAGGTTAAAAAGTTTGAAGGATAAAGGGGGAAAGAATTGAATATTAATGAGCAAATTTCATTACGGATACAACGCAGGTTTGGGCCAAAATATTGTTACAATTAAAAAACTTGTTTCATTTTTACTGAATTCAAATTTGGAATCTGTTTATTATGTCCGAAACTTCGAACGATTGCACGCCTTTTTACTTATAATTGTTCGTCGTTTATGTTCAATATTTACAATACACATAAATAGGAGTGTAAAAAAAAACCAATGCAAGCATCTTGAGCAAAACATAAATAAATTCTTACGTGCATGGATTGACGCTAAGAGACTCCTGTCGTGAATCATCAAACAAGACCTGGGGCGCTTATCATCGATACACATAACTTGCCCTCACTCAATCTTTCTACAGTTAAAGAGAGTAAGATTGATAAAAACATGTGCTTCAAAGGCACAGAAACATCTTTACTGTCGTAAAAAATGTCACGAATTCAATAGAACTACAACAAGTACAATTACAAAGTGTACGCTAAAAAAACTTTGCTAATGGCATAACATCCAAGAAGTCACAAAACTTAATTTATGTAAGAAGGTGGTAAAGCCGCATGAGATAATTGGAATGATGTTATAAAACCCCTTTCAAAAATTAACGGTATACTTTCCAGCAAACCAGTTTCTGATCAAAAGACCGAAGTCAATGTTCCGGACTCGTTAACGGCTGACAACTGGCCTGCTTCCAGCCTACAAATTGGTCAACAATGTAGTCAGAGACAGAATTATAGTAAAGACCCGCTCTAAGCTGCACCACACAGACCAGGTTCTTTGATAAGATCAATGTTTTTCCTCCTCAAATCATAATGAATGACTGAGATAAGAGCCGATTTCAGGGAACAGTGTCCTGTCAATACCATGATCTGAAAGTGGTGTGGACTGTGCGTGTGGTGCGAATAAAATGGTATTACTATATCAAGATCATTTCAAGTGTTTTTTTTTTATTTCATAAAAGTGACGGAACGAGCAAAACGTTCACCTGATGGTAATTGTAACGTCTGCCCATAACAAATGTTGTGTCACTCAGAAAATTACTGTGTGACACCACACTGTGCCCGTCACCCTGAGACATCAGTTCTTAAGTCTCATATGCCCAGTGATTACGCTAGCTCTCAGTGCCCTTCAAACCGAAACACAGCAATGTTTGCACACTACTGCTTCACGGCAGAATAACTGGCCCTGGGGTGGAACCTACCTAGACGGATTCCTGCATAGGAATCCTACCACCAGTAATGTATGTAATGTACTGGAACAACTGAAGGAAAGTATATGAGTAAAGGCGATTAAAATAAACACTATTTGTATTACTTTTGTAAGAGAGTAAGCTGGTTAACAAAAGCAATTTTGCGATACCTTCTCTAACACAGATGTGGCTTTCAATCGGCGATTACCTACCATTCATAACTGGCGTCCACATTAAAAAAAAGTCTTCGCCATCTTTTTGAAAGAAAAGACTAAATTAATTATTACACGTAATTTAGTTTCAAGCTCTAAAAATGTAATAAATTAAACCTAAATACTATTGAAAAAGGAAAATATCTGGTTCCATTGTTTTATTTAAGGGTTTTTAAACTTCACACCGTGTTATTTTAGACTCATCTTGCATATTAAAATTCTAAAGTTTCAGTAGATTTGTATGGATTTTGTTGAGGTAACATAATAAATCAATTTTGTTTTACTTTTTAATTATTGTTTTGTGGATTGTTATGCCACGTAAACAATATGGTTTCATTAGAATCAGCATACAAAACGTTACGATACTATTCTGACTTACACTTATTCCATTTTATTCATTGTCACCATGCAATTCTTTAAATGTTGGTGAAATATCAAGAGAAAATGTTTTAATTTATACGTATTGAAATGCCATTTAAAAATTTCGTTTCGGTTATAACTACACTCGGCGTCAAAAAAATCGCACATGCGAAAAAAATAAATTAAAAACTATTTTAACACAACAGGCCAATGGCAATGTTGTGGTTTGAGGGTATCATTCGAAAGGTAATTTCATTTGCTTTCAGGAATTTTAATTGAATTTTACTTTTATAACGAGACGAAAGAGAAATTAAAGAAAAAGACAGGGTATGTACAAATTTGCAAATTAATAATTTAAAAAAAAACTTAATAAATACAAAAAAAGTTCTTAAAACCTAGTGTTACCCCCCCTTGCCTTGATAACGGCTTCCATGCGATCTTTCATGGACCTTACAAGGATCGCAACAGCCTCTTGGGGTATTTGCTCCCACTCTTCAAATACCGCATCATGGAGCTCTTGAAGAGTGGCTGGAGCTGGATCTCGAGCTCGCACGCGCCGTTTTAGGTCATCCCAGAGATGTTCTATTGGGTTAAATGAGTGGGTCTGGACTTCGTGCTGGCCAATGCATAACAGGGATATCGACCTCCTGTAAATAATCCCGTACAATAGCCGCGGTGTGGCAACGAGCATTATCATGCATTAACATGAATCCATCACCGACATAACCAGCATACGGGACCACATGTTCCTCCAGGATTTCAGTAATGTACCGACCAGCATTTAATGACCCTTGCCCACGGCCACCCCGAGTCCGGGAAACGCACACAAGTTCCGTTTTCCCGTCGACGGAAATGCCGCCCCAAAACATACACGAGCCACCCCCGTATTCGACGGATTCTTCGAAGCAGGGTTGTGTGAACCTCTCCCCCTGTCTTCTGTAGACCCTTCTACGTCTGTCATTGCAGAAGAGACAGACCCTCGTCTCATCAGAGAAGAGTACGGTCCGCCACTGTTCTAGAGTCCACTCGCAATGATTGCGAGCAAACTCTAGGCGATCTCTGCGATGCTGTGCAGTAAGTTTTGGACCTTTAGCAGGTCTATGGGCTGTTAAACTCTTTTCGTGTAACCTTCTTCTTATCGTAGAAACACTCACAGATGTTCTCCGAGTTGATCGAAGCTGTTGTTGCAACTCAACAGCATTTGTAAAACGGTTTCGTAAAGATGTCGTAACGATGAAACGGTCATCTCTTTCTGATGTGCACCGTTTTCTTCCAGATCCCGGTTTTCTAACATAACCACCAGTCTGCTGAAAACGTTGGAACACCCGTCGAACTGAAAAACGGGACAGGTTCAACTGTCGAGCAACGTCACACTGCCGCATCCCCGACTGCAATAAGGCAATCACTTGAGCGGCTTCTTCAGAGCTGGTGTCCATCTTTACTTGTTCTTACTTGGGTTACTTGTTTACGTGTGTTCACTTCAAAGTCTAAATTACGACTGGCCCATATTTCATCCAGATCGTCCCTTTTATACCCTTTTTAGGTGGTGTAACCAGCGTCGTTACTAACGAGCATTTGACAGTGTTTATTTTTGACGCTCTATAATGATAAATGTTTTAATGATTTCATGATTTTTTTATTAATAATGTAAAGCTATTCAAATACCCATTTCAAACATACCAATATTTATATAAATATAATTCATTTCTAGCCATTACAGCCATTTTTCGCGCAAACTCAGAGAGGTGCGATTTTTGTGACGCTGAGTGTAGTTTAACAATAATTTGTTTATCTTTTGTAGTTGAATTGTAACTTAAGATTGAATATTAACTTTAACTTAAGAAAACACAATCAAGATTAATTTCGTATCGATAACAAATAAAATAAATAAATTAACACATGACAGTTCATCATCATGATTTCAGCCTATAACTAGTCCACTGCTGAACATTGGCCTCCCCCATAGATTGCCACAAATGTTTGTAGCTATCATTTCGGAGGGATTTTGCCATAGGTGCCACGCTTGGCAGGCGGGTTTGCAACCGCAGTATATTTATTCTGATGTTCCAGGAAGATGCTGCTGCGCATCTTCTGGTCTTAATTTTCCCTCCGTAGATTTTTACGACACCCACGAGATGAGATGGGGTGGTAGATTCTCTTAAGCGCTACCACACGGCGTTAAAATCAACAACTTTTAATTAGTTAAAAGATAGGCGTAAAATGAGACTGAGTGTCTTCAACTGACACGTCGGCAATTGAACAAACAGCTCATCGCTCAGTGCGGCAAGACTACGATAATACAGCCCGTATTGAAAAAGCAATAGAGCGTAACCAAGGCTAGCTCTAAAGTTTTCGCGACAGATCAGTCTATCGGGACAAAACCAACTTGACAATGGCGCCATTTACTACCACTGGTCGGAGATATTGAGCTGATATTTAGATGTACTGTGGACAGTTCTACACATCGTGATTGTGGTTCAACAGTGATTTTTTATTTGGGATAACAAACAATCATGTAATAACAAATGCTTGTAAATGTTACAATGAAATCCATACTAATATTATAAATGGGAACGTAGTAACTCTCTCTGTCCCTCTGTCTGTTTGTTACCTTTTCACGGTTGAAGCACTGAAACGATATTGACGAAATTTGGCGCGGACGAGGATACTTTTTATAACGGCTATTTAAAAACTTTTATCCACACGGACGAAGTCGCGGGCATCAGCTAGTCTTTAAATAATTTCATTACCAGCACCGCTATCCGCTAATTAATGTATTACAATGCGGTACAGAGTAAAAAGCAATTTTAATTTATACAAGAAGGTAAAAGAAAAAAAAGGTAGTATGAATCACAGATAAGATAAAGATAGATAGATTATGAGTTTGTTTTTAAATTAACTTGTCAATAACAGCTTTCTTAAATTTATACAGGGACAGCGAGAATACATATTTTATAAAAACTACCCAATATCTTACATTTTACTAGCAAGATCCAAACAATTACTAAAATTTTAAGAAAATAGGTTACCACCTTTTACTTAACCGAATAAAGTATATTGGTTGATATACGAGTATGTAGTAAAAAGTACATTGTATTAAAATAAAGTATTGTTAATTTTATTTTATTATTTTGTGTTAAGAAATTTACTTAAGTTTAGATAAATAAATACTTGACTTTTTATTAGATTCAGAGACCGTTTGTTTCTTCCGTCCTGCCACTTAATGTCAACCTATGTGAAATAAAGTATTTTCATTTTTTTTATTGGATTTAGTGACTAGACCTGTTCACCTGATGATAGTGCAACGTCTGGCCATAACAAATGCTGTGGCACCACATTGCGCTCGTCGCCCGGTCGCAGTCTCGTAAGTCTCATATGCTCAGTGATTACACTAGCTCTCAGTGACTTTCAGAATTAAAAACACAGTAATGTATGCACACTACTGCTTCACCAGAATCAAGATCAGTTTAACGGTTGCGCCGTGAAAAGGTAACAAACAGACAGGGAGACAGAGAAAGTTACTTTCGCATTTATAGTATTAATATAGAAATCTAAAGATATCTGCTGATTTAGCAAGTTCAGCATAGAAATTCCTAGAAACTTTGTTAAATTAAATCGTCGTGCCCCTGAAAATTAACAACTCAGAAATGAGAGGCCTGTGCTCAGCAGTGGGACCTTCATAGGTTGTTACTTTTTTTATAGATTTACGGTATGAATATTACAATAGAACCGTTGTCCGTTGTTTGTCCGATGGAAACAAATTCACTAGCAAAAAAAAGTTTACTCCCGTTACTTATAGACATTTTCTTTATATAAGAATCAATGCAATAGCGAAAATCTTCTAATCTAGCTAGGCTATCGTGTGGACACGGTGATGTTGCCTAACTTAATTCGAAAATACAGTCTGTCTCCAAGGGCGTCGGCAAGAGGGAGCAGGGAGGGGCAGCTGCCGAGCTCCCCCTCCCCCCCTAGAGACTAGATTTGTTTATCCAACGCCAAGTAATATATTTCTAGACTAGCTGAAGCTCGCGGTTTCACCCGCTTAAAAATGTCGACCACATGCGCCGTAATATCCTGGGCAGTTGATAACTTACTACAGTATTCGGTAATGGCCCATTGGCAGGCGACAATCTTGCCTGTCCATACTGTTTACTTATCCTCGATATACATATGAAAACTCCGCTAAGCTATGTCAAATGCAATACAATTTTTTCAATAGTCGTGAGATAGTACTCGTAAACATCGATATTCTATGCAGATCCGTTGGTAATATCATGTAATATTGAAAGAAGTTCAATATGTATATGCGTAATCTTTTTATATGTATAATATCTTTGTATATTGCTTGATTAGTAAATAACGAAATATTTTAATGTTACGTCGCATTACAGATTATGCAATACAATTTCATTGTTACATTTACAGCATACTAGCTGATGCCCGCGAGATAAAAAGTATCCTATGCCCGTCTCCAATATGCAAGCTATCATCTCTGTGCCAAATTTCGTTAAGATCGGTTCAGAGGTTGAACCGTGAAAAGGTAACAAACAGACCGGACAGAGAGAGTTACTTTCGCATTTATAATATTAGTATGGATGTTTATTTATATTTATTATAGTATGTGTTTTAATAAATTAGAAGTATTGGTTTAGTAAATATTTCTAATCTATTTAGTAGCATATAGTATAATAATATTATTAAATGTTTTACCGAACATGGTTGGTGTGAGAACAACGAGGCATTCTACCACAGCTCTTAGTTATGTAATCCGACTCTCGTACAAAAATAGGCACACCGACACCTGTCTCTCACGAACAGTGCCATGAAGCCCGCATTCTCTATGTTAGAATTGTTAACGTTATACCCAACACAGGTGATATATATATATCTTATCTGCCCCAACGTTTAGTATCAATAGCTGAACTGGCCCATATACCATTATATTGAGTCACACTAAGTAATAACACGATGACATGATGAAAAACGCAGATAGCGTGACACAATTTTTTGTACTATGTGTGGAATTAAAAAAAAGTCAAAATAAAATTTATGTTAGGTATGAAAGTTTTTAATCGAAAAGTACTAAATGTGTCAATAATAATAATATACAACTTAAAATTATAAAAACATACGCGGATTTCATAATTGTAAACAAAGATAACATATAACCAGTCATCAAAACAAGTTTTTGAGTGTTTATCGTTGATAAATACGAAATGACTAATAGTTAGATTTATATTCCGACAAGTGTTCGGCGGAGTAGAATAGCACCTACCTCTTTCCTACCGAGCAGTCGTTAGAGGCGACTAAAGTATTGTAGGGACAGTCTTTATTCACCATAATATGCAATGCTGTCACTCATTATACTACTCGTGGGATCGCAATAGTAAGATTTTTTTACTAGTATCAAAATGGTGGCGACGTGGTTCGCCACCCGTTACTTCTCGTTTCGAGCGAGGGCGAAAAGTGGTTTACGTGATTGGCCTCTGCCTATCCTTTATATGGGAAAAAATTGTGACTGTATGTATGTTAGATTTATATTCACAAATAATATATTATCATTTGTACGAGTATTATACTAACTTAAGAAGTACTTTTGTCGTTGTTGTCAATCTTAGTCGAAAGAGGTACAGCATTGCCCTAACGGAAATTCAAATTGCGTAACGGCCCTACACTTGAACTCAATTTACCATCCGTTGACCCACTTTTTTTAGATTAGATATATTTTTTTTTCTGCTAACAAAAAGCTAGCGTACTAGTAGCTGTTTATTTTTTGTGATTTTCATTTTAAATTACAGTTTACCGTTATAGCAGTGTAACTGTTAGATTTGTTTAGCATGGCGCTGTTGAATTGAACGTTAATCCGTGGTGAGGTTGTTCGTGTTCGCTGTGAACGCAGCGCGTTATGCAAGAGGCTCGGGCAACTGTCACGAAACCTTTCGGCTCCATGGCGGCGGGTACTGTTACGCCACCTTTGCTTTCTCTACTCGGCGAGAACCGAAAGCTGAACTTTTGATTTTCATATCTGCGTCAATAGTCATGCTTTATTGCACCATCTAAGAAGCCTGTCCATTCGAATTGTACGGTCAGAAAAACCGATACCGGGTAGACCAGGTGTAGTGTATCATTTGTTCGACTGTAGTATGTAATATTTTAGCAGTAGTTGTATTGTTGGTTGTTTTATTTGGTTTTCTTTTAAAATCAAAAAAAACCTGACGTTCTTTATGCACTTAAATTTTTTAATCTACAAAATTTAATTTCATTAACATTAACAAAGTTGTGTTAATGTTTCATGACATATGAAAAGGTGTTCTTTTGTCCTTTTGTTCTACACTCCAATGCCACTTCAAGTCCTCGGTCACCTTTGTTCTCCCAGCGTATATTTTCGCTGCATACCCGGGTAACCTCAATATGATAATTCTTGACTTACAATTTAATTTTATACTACAACCATTCTGTGGCATTTTTTTATAAAACGGTATGAAATTGCAGTTTTCATTCATTTTAACATACATACATACATAAGATCACGACTGTATCCCATGAAGGGTAGTCAGAGATTGGACACTCACTGCAAAAACAGATGATTGCCATGAATCATCGTTTCACCAAATCAATATAATGCACTTGGTGTGATAGGTGGTAGGCCCACCGCCACCATGCGCTGTTGGGTGCACAATGCAGTTTAATTCCCTTCTCGCCTTTTACGAGATCCATTGGATGAGATGGAGTGGTAGTATTATTTTAACGAGCCGCCGCCACCACCATTGTCATCATTTTAACAAGTTTCATTGTAGCTAGAATACATTTTTGTTGTATTTGTAAATATTATTAATAAAGATAAGCTCAACATTTATTCATCGTCATAATATTTCTACACAGAGAATTTAAAAAGTGGCAAATAAGTATAATTAAAAAAAAATAGTGTGACCTTGATCACTCACAATGATATCCGGTTAGGAAAATACTGCATGCATGCATTTACTTTACTGATGGTAGGATTCCTATGGAGGAATCCGTCTAGTTATTGCCAGTTATTCTACTGTGTTTCGGTCTGAAGGACTCTGATAGATAGCTGATAGTGAGTGTATTGTTCATATGAGACTTAAGAACTGATGTCTCATGCGACGAGTGCTGTGTGGTGCCACAGAAATGTTCTGGGTGACACAGCATTTGTTATGGGCAGACATTGCACTTATCCGGTGGACCATTTTCTCGTCCCGTTATAAAAAGTACAATATTATTTTAATGTATTGCCGTGTAGTGGTAAGAGAATCTAATCCATCTCTGCTCTCGTGTCGAAAAAGTTATCTAAAGGGAAATGCCAAAAAAATGTCATGATCTCCGGCAGTTGGCAGCATAACAACAATCTAAAATATCCAGGCCGGTCACGGGAAACGATCGCCGATCCTCCTGCCAGTGTCCTTTACAGAAAATCGACCCAACTGTTAGAAGTCTAAGCCCCGAAGTGGATGGACAGGCTGATGAATACTAAAATTTTACTCTCTAAATACGAGGGTGGATTGAAAATACTCGACCAAGAAAATAAACACATACTAAATCAGTTATATTTTTATTTTTCTACATAATCACCATCAAGTTCAATACACTTTTGCCACCTCCCCTTCCAAGCATTAAGACCGTTAAAAAAAAATGATTCTTCCTTAGAGTCAAAATATGCGTCTACAGCTGCTTTGACCTCGTCGTTTGTCGAAAATCTTTGACCTCCCAAGTGCTTTTTTAGGTTAGGAAACAGAAAGAAGTCTGATGGTGCCAGATCAGGTGAATACGGCGGATGCGGTAACAGTTCAAAGCCACAGTTGTGAATTCCAGCTTTTGACTGTACTGACGTGTGAACACGGGCGTTATCTTGATGAATTCATCGACGTTTTTCTTTTATTTCCTCTCGTAAACGACGTAGTAAGGTGCAGTAGTAATCAGAGTTTATAGTCTGACCCCTTTCAAGATAATCAATCATAATCACACCTTTCGAGTCCCAGAATACTGAAGCCATCACCTTATTTGCCGACAAAATCGACTTAGCCTTTTTAGGGGGTGGTGAACCAGGTCTTCTCCACTGTTTTGATTGTTGTTTTGTTTCCGGTGTACAGTAATGAACCCATGTTTCGTCCATAGTAACAAAACGATTCAAAAAATCATCTGCATCGGCTTCAAATAACTCCAAACAGTCGCGTGAAATAGTCAATCGCGTCCTTTTTTGTTCAACTGAAAGCAGTCGCGGAACCCACCTCGCAGACACCTTGTGGAAACCCAACTCGTTGACAATGATGTTTTGAGTTCGTTCATAAGAGATGCCTATAATCTCGGCTATCTCTCTAATTTTTAATCTGCGGTCTCCCATTATTAAATCAAGTACTTTTTTAATATTTTCGTCAGTAGTTGACGTCGAAGGCCTTCCAGAGCGGGGTTCATCTTTCACACTCTCTCTACCACGCTTAAATTCTGCTATCCATTTTTTGACGGATGAATATGACAAAGCACAATCGCCTAATGTACTGACCATGTCATCATGGATGGCTTTTGATGATAGCCCCTTCTTGTGGAGGTACTTAATGACGGCACGCTGCTCGATTTGCTCCATTCGCGGAAATTATGACCGATTACTTTGTTAATAAATTTATAAAATCACAACTAATTATCGCACACGTTTCGAACTTCACACAATGAACTAGTCTGAACTGAACTAAATAATGTGGGTAGATTTGATTTTTAGAATTGAATGGATCTGTGTTAGGCCGAGTACTTTTCAATCCACCCTCGTATATAGTTTCAATTATGTTTTAATATTGTAACAAAATATACTATCCTGAAATTGGTTTAAACTTGCAATCCATCATAATGAAGTTATGATAAACATAGGTACAATAAAAATTTAACATTAAGACGTATCCGAGGTCGGCCGTGGTCAAAACTGCATAAGCTACACGAGTTCATTATAAATATCTCGTTGCTATGCCGCTTTGAGGCTCATTTAGTTTTCAAACTACGTGGACGGTATTCGGTAGCGGGTTTATTATGCACAAATCGATTAATTTAGCGCAGCGTGCCTATTTCAGTCGCGCGTGGTGGTAGTCGATGCACGCAGTTACTTCGCAACGCTAGGGGAACTACTTATACACACACACATTCTTATCCTAAGAACGAATACATCGCTCGTGTAAAACGTAATCTTGGATCTTGGCGCTATCGTGCCTACAACTACAGTGTTGTATATCGTGCATTACGATTTGACCTTGTATTATACAAAACATGAAACGGGTTTATGGAGCACTCGGCGACCAGCGGCACCGTTTTTTTACTCGCCCAGTTTGTCCCTGACGCGAGTATAAATATGCACTGTTCTTCGGTAAATTTGTTAATGTCAGCAGTCAATTATTAATTTACGCTTTTTAGCGATATCGCCATAAGCAAAGACCGTTGTTGTAAAAAATATTACAAGCGATCACTGACGGGAGATTTTATATTAGTGTAAATATGAGATGAGAATCTGTGGAATTACCGCGACAATATGAATACCGACAAAAATGTTTTCACATTATTCTAACGCAATTTGATACATTTTAATAATTATGCAACGGTTAGTGTAACAAATATGAAGTATGTAAATATTTTGCTGTAGCGAATCTGTCTTACTCTCACTACAAGACGTCGTGAACGAATGAGACGTTATTTTTTAATTTTATAATGATTTAGCTTAGTCTATGCAAACAGATGCGATATCTTATTATTATTAAAAATAATTTATCTAATTATTATTGAAGGCTAGTACATACAGAAATAGGAACCAAACAAAAGAGCAACCCTAGTGGTGATTATTGAGATATAATCTTTGTTCCATAAGGTAGTGTAGAGGGTTTGTTAGAAGGGTCGAAGCGGTCGTTGAACCTGCAGGCGGCCGGAGCAGTCGCGTGCGTTTGGGCCCGGCGGGGGCGCGTTGCACTGGGCCGGTCGTTGACTCCCCCTTGCTGCAGCGGTTGATGTATGGATTGATTTTGTTTCACCCCCGCTGACAGCCAAGTGCGTTCATTTCGTTACGCATACGTTGCCCTGTTTATCCTTTACTCAATTTGTTCTTTAAAAAAAGAAAGGTATTTTTGACACGGACTCATTTATAACTTGTACCTTAACGTTATATTGATTTAAAAAAAGGCGATTAAATTTTAGACATTATTTATTCAGTTTGGAAATCCAAGTTACTTGCCTTTGTGCACACGTGTATGCTTCTTGACAATCAACTTGCAAACCACCTGCCTATATTTTTAGTTGCCTGTCGATGGTTATAACTGTAACGCAGTTCAGATTCAGCGGGTCTCACAAACCAGAAGTAGAAAATGCACTTGTTACCTTATTACCTTTTTTTAAACAATTGTTACCTTTTACGTTTAGCGTAATGGAAATATTATTATTAAATATGTTAGTGATTCATGGCCGTCGTCTAAAATTTTCAATTTTAATTCCAATTGTTGATAATCGTTTTTTAAAATTGAGATTTTATTAAATGTGATTAATGTACGGATTGTATCGATGCAAAGTGACCGTAGAAGCCGGCAGTGTGCGAGGTAAGCAGCAATTGCACGTGTCTGTGGCGGCTTACGCCGACGACTGTCGACCTTCGTCGTAGTCCCTCCGTAGAGCCGAACGGCTGAAGGTAGAACACGGTGAGAAGTGGACCTTTTGTACATGTCCATAATTTACTACATTTAAATATTACTATTTTAAATACTTTTTTACCTTTTTCGCTAATATAATCGAATACAAAAATATTATAAATATCTTAAATAAAGTTTATACTAACTGTACCTGAGACGTCTCTGTAAACTTCATGTAGATGTCCGCAATATTATTGGATTCGGCCTTTTCTGAAGGACCCGTCGTATTAGACCTCTGATTTGTATGAATGCTGTATCTCTTGTTCTACGTACACGTAAATAAAATATGTTTTAAGTTGGGGCAGTTGGTAGTCAACTTTATATATGCAAAATCGATCCAGTTTTTAATGTCCTTTATTACAAGCTTTTATTTAACTTGCTTTCCGGTTTAAATCTTGTAAGTCAATTTTGACTTACTTTCCGATGTCCGATTGAGCTAAAATTTAGCATACCCGTGTAGATTTTGTGGCAATGCATTATTATGGCACCATGGAGCTGAAGGTACTATAGCCGTAGCAATATTTTAAGTACACTGCTGGACATAGGCCCTTTCCTAGTGACATTATACAGTGCATCGTTTAGTTTTGTTGTACTATGGCATTGTGTTTTTTATGTGTGTTTTATTTTATTTATTGTTTAATTTTTACGTGCTTTGTTTACAATTACGCCTGTATTTATTGTGTGGGTGCTTCAAATAAACTTCTCTTTCTTCTTCTTCTTCTTCCTTATTAAATATAGTTTTTGTTGAACTCTGAAACTTTTAATTGAATCTTCGATCACTTCCAGGCGTCCGAATAATTTGAAATTTTGCACACTTATTAAGAATCGATGATGAATATACAATGATTTCATAACCATAACCTGGTATCATCAACATCATTTCAGCCTATCACTTATCCACTACTGAATATAGGCCTCTCCCATGGAATGCCATAAAATAGTGTAGCTCTCACTTTGGGGGAGTTTGCCAGAGTTGCCACGGTGGATAGGCAACCTTTTTTTATTCAGATGTTCCAAGAAGATGCCGCTCATCTCCTAGTTTTTATTTACCCTCTGTCGACTTTTATGACACCCTACGGGATGTGATAGGGGCGGGAGGTGGTAGATTCTCTTCAGTCGCCACCACACGGCACCAACCTGGTATACTCACTACGATCAGCTCATTGATGTTAAAGCGTGTTTTTAACTATATTTTAATTTATTTTTGACGGCTTTATTAAGACTTTTTAGTTAATTAGTACAGTATAAGTAATTGTAATACAGGTGAAAAACAGGGTCAAATATACTCAACTTACAGCAATTGCAATTTTTATGAAAGTAACTTCAATTAAATTAAAAATTTAATTATTGAATTATAAAACACACGATGTTAACAGGACGCTACAAAAAGCCCAGGACGCTAGTTTAAAGCTATCCAGGACACTCCAATAAGCAGGACGTGTCATGGAAAAATAGGTCGGTTGGGCAACTCCTATATAGAATACTAGCTGTGCCCCGCGGTTTCACCCGCGTAAAAAGTCGACCCTAGTCTATTATATACAAATATACTTCCCTATTTGAATCGAATTTTGGGGTTTTAATTTTTTTGCGCGGAACCCTAATTATTTTTGAAAAATAAAAGTAGCCTTTGTTACCCGATATAATATCAGCTATCTGTCAGTGAAACTCCCGTGTCCGTCGGTCCAGCCGATTCGGAGATTAGCCGTCACAAACAGACAGAAAGGAATTAAAAAAAAATCTTACGAGTACAGTATATACTTTCATACGCATTGAGTAAAAAGCTGTTATAAAGCTACTATTAAAAACAGACACTTCAATTTTATTTATTTGTATAGATTAAAGTACATATGTGTGCACTCAATAAGTAAACATAAATTCAGTTTGATAAAATGCGTCTCCAACGTAAAATCTCGTAGCAAATTTTCTTACCGTCTATGACGACCGGTTTGTTTAAATCTATATACATATTAATACGCGAAGACAATACTTTGTATCTCTTTTTAAACATGTTGCGCGCACGGAGGAGTGTGAGATTTGGCATAGCTAAAGTTTTTATGGAAAAGAAGTTAAAGCTGAAATTTAAAATGTTGGCAATAAATAATAACTGAAACTTCAATAACGTAAAATTAAAACTTAATTTTTTTTTGAAGTCCGGTGGAATTTAGAATAAAGAAACATGTCAACTGTAGCAACCCTCCTTAGCCATATTTATAATTATTTTTAAGCACTTTTTAGATTTGTTTTATATATAGCATCATGAACAAAATTAGTACAATACTATAATAACATAGTCCGGTTGGCAACACTAGCCGTGTCGATAATTTATTGTCTGATATTAGTAAAAATCCTTTGAAATGAGCGAGAATATTGTACAGTTACGGTACAATACTACTACTTGTATTACTCCCCAGATAACAACAGGTATAAACCCGATCAGGTAGAGCAGAAAATCAGATTTAATGGCGAGCCTAGCTATTACTTTATTTACGCCGTAAAAAAACGGCCGAGAACCATGAAGCATAAAGAGAAAATAATATCCAATATTTAAGATACTCGCGAAAGGTAGATGGAATATTACTATTTGATTGACATCTATTTCTTAGAATATATGAACCACTTTTAACAGTTACATGTTTCATAAGCAGTTTAATTAAATTAACGAAATAAAACGCAACACTGAAAAAAATCTTGGTAAAATTATAATGCCATTTTTAGCCAGTTTCTTAAGTCAGTCATTTTATTCAATGTATAGACAATGTCAATCTAGACGTTCTTTGCAATATAAAACAAGCAAAGTGTACGTACGATCGACGTTTTATCTTATAAATAAGCGCTTTAAAAGTGCGATTATTGCGTTTCGGTGCAGTGGCGACAGGATAAACGTCCGGAGTCAAGGAAGGTCATGTTGGAATAACAAATCAGTACCGCGTCGTCGGCGAATTTACGTTTTTTTACGTGCGATCGCGATGCTTCGGCCCGATCCTCCCCGCTCCGCTCTGCCCGCGGTGCAAGTAAATACACGGGTATCGTGCATCTGTTGAACACCCTTCGAAATCTTCTATTCTACTTTTCAAAAGTACGTTTACCTGGTAACTAAGTTCGACTAACCTGTAACAAGTATTGTCTACCTGTCAGGTCCACCTGTTCTTTTATTATTCCAATTATTACAGTTTGCTACCAACATGAAACGCGAACGATTCGTAACCGAACGAGTTGATTTTAAACGGAACCTTGTTGTTACTCGTTAGTTTGTATGTACCGTTACAATCGCCATTCGTTAAATCGAGAAGTTAAATGTAAGAGGTATTTACTCATTTGTCGGAAATATGTTCACTATAAATAATTTACTTAAATATAATTTACATTGATATGTATAAACTAAGATATTACTTTTCTGCAGAAAGAAACATTCCGAAAGAAATAACATGCCTCGTTGAATCGATATGTATGTGGTATTGCTATATAACTGTAGTCCAATATCATTTTCATTTCAGCCGAATTGTAGAATGTTGTCGTTTTATGTGCTAGTTTAGCTAGTACTACTTAGTTAAAGCGGTCGCGTACAGCTTACGTTCACATCAAAGCAATGTAGCCCATTTTACCATAGTTGGCTTAGTAAGCCAACTATGGTAAAATGGGCTACATTGCAGTCCTAACCCAATAGAACATCTCTGGGATGACCTAAAACGGCGCGTGCGAGCTCTAGATCCAGCTCCAGCCACTCTTCAAGAGCTCCAAGATGCGGTACTTGAAGAGTGGGAACAAATACCCCAAGAGGCTGTTGCGATCCTTGTAAGGTCCATGAAAGATCGCATGGAAGCCGTTATGAAGGCGAGGGGGGGGGGGGGGGGGTAACACTAGGTTTTAAGAACTTTTTTTGTATTTATTAAGTTTTTTTAAAATTATTAATTTGCAAATTTGTACATACCCTGTCTTTTTTTTTAATTTCTCTTTCGTCTCGTTATAAAAGTAAAATTCAATTAAAATTCCTGAAAGCTAATGAAATTACCTTTCGAATCATACCCTCAAACCACAACATTGCCATTGGCCTGTTGTGTTAAAATAGTATTTAAATTATTTTTTTCGTTATGATAATAACCCCTAAGAATGCGCTGATCGCTGCCGTGCAATTCTATTTATATTATATATCCATACTAATATTAAAAATGCGAAAGTAACTCTCTCTGTCCCTCTGTCTGTTCTTTACCTTTTCACCGTTCAACCGCTAGATCGATCTACTATAGGATACTTTTTGTTCCGGAAAATCAAAGAGTTCCCATGGGATATTTAAAAACCTATATCCACGCGGACGAAGTCGCGGGCATCAGCTAGTATATTATAATAGGTTATACTATTGTTTTTTTTTTAAATTGTGTCAAAAAATCTCGCTAGATTTCTTGCTGGTTCTTCCCAGGACACTGACATTTTTACGAACCTATGTAAAAAAATACACCGTTCCATACAAAATCACTTCAAAATTGTCCTCGATCGGTCAAAACATTACAAAAGAAAAATATCACAAAATTCGATTAAGATTAAATAAACTCAAATTTTATCTTTTGCCCACGACATAAGAGAGCCGTGGTAGCTCAGGAGCTAGGCGCTCGCCTTAAATTTCATAGAACGCGAGTGACCTGGGTTCGATCCCCGGTGCCGGCACCACTAAAATTGTTAATTGCAATTTTAAGTGCTGATTTACCTCGTGCTCGGCGGTGAAGGAAAACATCGTGAGGAAACCTGCATGTCTGAGAAAAATTAATATTTCGAAGACATGTGCAGTCCGCCAACCCGCATTGGAGCAGCGTGGCAGATTCTTTCTAGCTCCAAAAACCCTTTCAGAAATGAGAGGAGACCTGTGTTCAGCAGAGGGACATTTGTAGGCTGAAACTTTACTTTACTTTTTTACCACGACATAAAGTAGCTTTTTAAATGAAATCAACTATCGTTGCCGTGTGGTGGCGAGTGAAGATAATCTGCCTCCTCATCGCATCCTGTGCGTGTCGTTAAAGTCGACAGAGGGAAAATAAAAACCAGGAGATGAGCAGCATCTTCCTGGAACATCTAAATAAACAAACTGTGGTTGCAAACCCGCTTGCCAAGCGAGGCAACTATGGCAAAATCCACCCAAAACGATAGTTACCCAAACGGTTGTGGCAATCTATGGGGGAGACCTATTTTCAGCAGCCGATCTCCAGGTTTTCAGTTTCCCTCCATAGACATTTACGACACCCACGGGATGAGATGTGGTGGTAGATTCTCTTAAGCCGTCATCACACGGCAAGTGGACTAGTGATAGGCTAATGGTTAATGATGATGAACTATCGCTCCACGACGTTTTGACAGTCCTCGCGTTAACACGCCTCGCGATCGAAATGAGCGCACTGTGCACTTTATTGAGGACGCTTTTGACTCGCTGACTGTGTGTTTTTTATATATCAATGAGGTTGGATAGGTATTTATTTTAGATCGATTTTTTTTTTCTGTAATACCAATTTAGTAATAGTAGAATATCCCTTTAATCGATAAACGTGGACACGAGGTAAAAAAATCTTTTATTTTGCTACAACTTCAGCTCAAGCTTGTACTTATTGATTTTTTAAGCGGCAGTGAGAATTCTGTAAATTACATCAATTTTCCATATAAGCAATCCTACATGTAAAGAAATTTAACGGACCGGAGAACAAGCGCGGTCGTTCACCAGCGACACTGGCCCTTTTGCCCCGCCTACAAACCTGGGAGATACGACGCCGGAGCCTATCAACACCTACTTACTTTTATTATACTAGTCCCACGTCAATATTAAAAAAAACATATTCTTAGAACCTTACACGTTACACCTGAACGTTAGCCGACTGAAACAGTACATAAAATGTACAACTAAAGGGAAGGCTAATGCAAATTTCGGTTAGCAGGTCAAGTCTTGAACAATGATGACCTTGATCGACTTACTTCAATGATTGGTTTTACTAATAAATACATTATTTATTTAAACAATAATACAAATATATGGTCCTATAAGGAAAACAATATGAGATTTCTAAAATATCGTGTGTTATGGTGTGTATGTATTTATATTATATACTATCTCTGTATATAATATCGCCAATTTTTACGGGTTTTGTTTAGCAATGTTTTAGAAAATTAGAGAAGACTGATAACTGAATAAGAATACAAAATGTCGACGTAGTAACATTTTAGCTAAGTTGCTGGCGATTTTGTGTCTAAAGGGATTTCACGCAGAGCTTTGAATCGCAACATGTGGCATGATTCTGTTTCACGGTTTCTGTGGTGCGATGTTTCAGTTGCAACGTTACTGGTGCAGCGGTATCGCTTGAGACGTCGACGCGGTTTCATTGCAAATCTTTTAACGTGTAGTTCAATAGAACATGCGTCACGCCGCTACATGGCAACAGTTCTTGTAGCTCAACAAAATTATTATTGCGATTATGAAGCACAGTAATATACTGTGATTCATAATCAAATCAATCAAATATAGAGAAAATCTTTTTTGCTTTTTTTTCTTTAAACATACTGTAAATGTAATAACCAAGTGTTAACACTGTTGGAAGTATCACAGACGTACTGTGAGTATCCATGACTGAATGGCTAGATTTTGTATTGAAACCTATATCAACATGAGTATCGACGTTATAACTGAAACAAATTTGTGCGACAAATTTACGAATCTCAGATATCATGTGTGATACAAATCTCTGCGTGAAAGGACAACCGACAGATCTTTAAAAAAAAACTAGCTTTTAGCAGCGGTTTCAAGTGCGTCATAAATTTCGGGAAATAGATAATTTTTATTTACTTACTATACGGGGTCGTGGGTATTATGAATGACTACAAACGTTTAAAAAATCTTTTAGATATATTCCTAGGATAGATATATACGTATTATTATTTGTATACAGTCTTGTTTTCTATATTTCCGTTCTCGTCTGTGCTAATTTTATGTTTTTTTCATATTGTTTTAGTTAGCCATGTTGGATGTTGGTGCACTTTTTTAAACAGTGCTGCCATATAATACTTGATTCTACTTATTTGTATTAATGTTCTCAACCTGCTTGTTTTTTTAAGGTTTGAAAGACCAATTATATACATTCAATTAGATACATTCAAATAATAGCGATTGGCAGCGGTTTAAAATTAAAGTTATTATAATCATTGTTTCAATCATTATTATAGCCTGCGGGTAGCTTAATGATGTAATTAATTATCATAACATGGTTGATAATGTTTTGAAATGTATGTCGGGTTTTTATTTAGTCTTTACTGTAAATATATTTAAGTAAAAGTTGTAAAAGGGAAACTTAACACCGTGAAAAGTGATGCCTTAAACTTTTTTTTTAAGAATTACCAAAAATATCAGTGCTTATACCTGAAATTACCCTTCCTAATCAAAAACGCCCCTTACAGAAAATTACCTTCGTTTTCTAATTTATTTCAAATTTTATTTAGCTGTATTTTTTTTGTAGAATTTTAAACAGTAGTACTGGCAACATTGTATTTTTTGACAGCTAGCCAGCTGTGAGTAGATTGAAAAATATGTCGAAAAGCGTATAGCTGTCCTTGGTGTGTCATCTAATACGATAATTATTTCGAAACGTGGTATTTTAATAATAACATTGGGTGTGTTATTTATTTGAAACGTGTCATTAAAATTATTTGGATATTCTTTGTGACCATAGTCTTTTGCTTCGGTGGCAGGTAGCTCCTAATTAATTGTTAAAATGTTTATGTAACGCAGCATTGTTCACATCGCTGACTGTATATTTCATCTTTGTTCCAGATAGCTGCGCAGTGAATATCAGTAGGTGCGGTGCGTTACTGAGCGTTGATCTTGTGTGAAGCGAGTGTGACGGCGACTGAATAGGTGCGGTTTGTGGTAATGTGTTTGTGAGAACGAGGATTTACGTGGTGCAGTGGATGCAGAGGCAGCGGTGTAGCGCTTGCCCGGGCATGGTGCCGGGCAGGTAGCGGGCGCGGGCGGCCTGCGCAGGCCCCACACAAGCAGCCGCGTGTGTTTCCCAGCGTCGTCTATGGCCGAGCAACACATTACACCGTCGTCGCACTCTGCACTCACGAGAGAGTCCAGCAGGTAACAGCAAGCATCATTGTTAACAAACAGTTATCATTTTTAGTATAAAAAATGTTGCCTTACTTTATGATTTTTCTTGTATCATTGGTGCATTTTACAGAACTAAATAGCTTTACATTAACATCCATAAGTAGGTTAAAGAAATGATTGTTTTATGTTGAAAACAAACCCGGGACACTCTCTCCCAGAAGCCAATTACTCAGCTACTGTACAAACTGAGCCATTAAATATAAAGTACGAGCAGATACCCGCAACTTTGTCTGCATGGTAACAGGTTTTTTAATATACTATGAGAAGGATTAGATTTTCCGGGATAAAGAGTGTGCTATGTCATCTTCACGATGTAAACTATCTCTGTACCAAATTTCACCGAGAGTGGTTCAGCTGTGAAAACTTTAACAAACACAGAGGGACAGAGTTTGCATTTATAATATTAGTATGAATTACCCTTGAAAGTTGAAAACAACAGTTAACAAGAGATACACAGATAAAAAAGCAGAATTTTCAAATCAATCATCGTGAGTAACATTTTAGAAACAAAAAGTGTCATATATACCAGTATTATCCAAATAGAATAATGTATATGCATAGGTTAAGACTTCATTCAAAAATTTTCAGGGTTTCTAATGAGTTAAGTTTTTATGAAGGTTAAAACTCCATACATGTATCTTCTGGTTTATACTGACCAGCAGTACAATTGGCGGTAGACTATTTATTTAAAAATTCTATCCACTGGATGAAATTATAGTGCAAAAGTCATGTTCCCGAAAGATAATTAGTGGCATTTTTTTTTTGGATGATTTCTTGTACATTGACTGTTCATCAAGTGTAATAACTTCATTTTGAGATGATTACAACTCAATATCCACTTGGACTAACAACAAAATTAATGACTGCATGACATAGTGGTGAGAGCATAAGACTTGTACAATGTTCAACTACAAAAACATTTTAGTTGATTGAATGCTCCATATTATAATTTAAAATTTCAAATATAGTCTTACTATGATGATGCAATTATAGTCGCGTAACATTTCATCATATCCTTTTTTAATTCCTACATAGTTAACATTTCTGAAGTATTATTTTTGCCATGATACTTGGGGATTTGGCACATTCTTTAAATTTCACAGAATGCATGTGGATTGGGTTTGATTCCTGGTGCCAGTACCAATAAAAAATTTAATTGGAATTTTCAGTGATGATTTACCACATGCACTGCGGTGAAGCAAAGCATTGTTTAGTGCTCATGCAGTGAGACCTTTAAAAATGAATTCAGCCAATTCATTTTTAATGTTGAATGTTTCTATATCTGTTCTTCAAAAAAAGTGAGTTGTATAGCACCTCATTGGTATAAAATAAATAGGATAACTTTTAACAATATAAGACAACATGAATAAAGGAACAATCAAATATGTTCAAAATCTTCTCATTATTTGATTGATGATGCTACAGTGACATTTAATTTTTAGACAGAGGTAGTCCTTTGTTATTTATAAATTATAAAACAATTTATTAGTAATGACAGGGTGCAAATCCATCATCCCTGCACATTAGTTGTTTCTTAAATTTACATGATTATTCAGCACACATTAGAGTGATATAATCATATCAGCACAATAATTAAGAGGAACATTTTCTATTTGTTAGAAGAGACATTTGAGGTAAATCTCTGGCAGTAGTTCCATGAATTTAAAAATTATTTTTTTGAAACATATTCCATACTTTCAAAGAAGGATACCCTAATGTAAATTTTACAGATGTTAAAACATTGCAAAAATCTGTTATTAACAAATGTTATAATAAATTCTGATTACTACAGGCAGTTTGTCTCATTACCTTATTTTAACAAATAAAGAGTAATAGAAAAGGTGTTGTTGTTCCTGTAAATACATATAGCTTGGAGAAATTTTGAAGTAATGTAGTTAAAAAACTTCCTCTACTTCCTTATAATGATGAAACTAACTTTTATATAGAAAGTTATTTAATCTTTTAAACAATGAATTTAATACCATATTTACTTCTAAAACTTTGTCACACAGTATAGAATAGAATAAATTTTTATTCAACATAGATTATTTACATAATACTTATTGAAAATATATTTTTTTTCTTTTTCTAACTACACTGATCCTGGGAAGAACCAGTAAGAAACCCCAGAAGGATATTTTTTCAGTCATTTTAAAAATAATGTACAATAACAGGCAGTATTATAAAGGTGTAGACATAGCTTGTTGGCTATTCTCAGGGGTTATCATCATCTATGTGTTCTTTAATATTATAATAACCATTTTTGATATATTGTCACAAAAATATGCATCTTCATTTCCTAAGCTTAGCCATTATTGATAAAAGGTACCCAGACCTATTCCTTTTTTTGTTTTTCATGGAAGTGGAGGCAAACGAGCAAGCGGCTCATCTGATGGTAAGTCATCACCGCCGCCCATGAACATCTACAATACTAGAGGAATAGCAGATGCGTTGCCGGCCTTTGAGAAACGAATAGGGTCTTTTCTTGAAGGTCCTTAAGTCGTATCGGTCCGGAAAAATCGCTGGCGGCAGCAAATTCCATAAAGTGCTTGTGCGTGGCAGGAAATTGCGCGAAAAACGCACTGTGCTGGATTGCCAACCATCAAGGTGGTGACGATGGAATTTTGCGCTATGCCGCAATGTGCGATGGTGAAAACACTCTGAACACTCCGCATGGTACATCCTATAACATGCAAAGGGATGCAACAAAGCCAGTGGATCAAGCCGATCGGATAGAACATGGTCGTCGACGATTCGAGCCGCTGTTCGTTGAATGCAGTGAAATGGAAGTAACTGACACTGGGGCGCCCCCGCCCTGTGATGAGAACAGTACTCCATGTGCGGTCGAACCTGCGCCTTATAAAGTTGCAAGCGTTGGGCCGGCATGCAGCACTGTCGCGCTCTACTGAGCACGCCAAGCTTTTTGGAAGCCAATTTGGCCTTCCCTTCCAGGTGACCGCGAAACTGAACGTCACTCGATATCGACGCCAAGAATACCGATACTGGCTGAGGCAACGAGGGTAGTGCTCTCAAAATGCGGTGATACGATGAAGAGTTTCTTTTTAGCGGTAAACGCGCAAACTGGACTAAATGTATTCGGCCCCAATCCGAGATTTTGTCTAACAAAATCTCGACTTCAGACACAACTTTGTTCCGGTACACGTCCATGTGTTCCCGAGAAATATTAGCACGGCCGGTGTAAACGGCATCACCAGTGCTGTCATCTGCATAGCAATGAATGTTACTAATTTGTAACATATCATTGATATGTAGAAGAAACAGGGTTGGTGATAGCACACAGCCTTTTGGGACACCAGCATTCACAGACTTAAGAGTCCGAGCATGCACCTTCAACTACGGCCTTTATGCTCCGGTCTATGAGAAAACTGGTGACCCAATTGCAAAACTTCATCAAAGATCAAAGATCAAAGGCCTTCGCTATGTCCAAGCTAACTGCCAGGGCCTCTCCCTTGCTCTCGACTGCCTCCGCCCATCGATGAGTGAGGCACACTAGAACATCACCAGCTGAGCGACCCCGACGGAAACCGTACTGGCGGTCGCTAAACAGCTGGTGCTTCTCTAAGTACCTCAAGAGCTGGCAGTTCAGAATTATTTTGGAGAGCAAGGAGGTGATGGCAATCGGCCTGTAGTTGGACGGATCTGAGCGGTCGCCTTTTTTAGGGATCGGGTGCACTAAAGCTGTTTTCCATGACTTCGGGACGACGCCTAGAGAGTGGGAGTACCGGAAAAGACGCGTTAAAACCGGTGCCAACTCTGGAGCACACATCCTCAGCACAACAGGCGGGATGCCATCAGGCCCACTCGACTTGTTGATATCTAGGGAGAGTAGTGCTTTGCGCACTGAGCTTTGCCAGAACCTGATGTCTGATAGATGCATAGAGCACTCACACCGCGGGAAGAGCAGAGTTGTACTTCATGTTAAAATAGCTGGTTTTTAAATCCCGAGACGCCGATGCATAAGCCCAGGCCCGCAACACTGCTGCTGCTAGCGAGGTGCCATTCTGCAGGTGCCACCAAACCAAGGTTGGGATCTACCGCCGATGGGCACCACAGAGGATGGAACGAAGAGGTCCATTCCTTGAAGCACCACAAGCACAAGCACAGACTCGGCAACGACGTCGGGATCATCCAGCGAGAAGCAAACTCCCCCCCCCCCCCCCCCCCCCGTGGGTAGGATGCAAAGAAAGACCGCATCCATCCCAATCCGCCGTCCGGACCACATAGCCGTCCGGACGAGAGGTCAGCAGAAGATCCAGCAGGCAAGGTGTATGATCCTCCAAATCTGGTACCAGCGCCGGCGAAGTGACCAGTTGTATCAGATCATATGCCAGGGCAAAGTCATAGACAGATCTCCCCGCATGATCGTGGTTCGAGATCGAAGCCATTCGGCGTGGTGGACGTTGAAGTCGCCGAGTATCACGATCTGGAGGATGGAATCTGCTGTAGCACAGAATCTGCAGCCATTTGGATGTGGTCGATGAGTCGGTCAGTTTCGGTATTACCGCTGTGGGACTTATAGAGGCACCCATAGACGCGAGGGTGGTCGTCGCTGTCTATGCGTAGCCAAAGGGTGGACAAGTCCCTACCTTCAAGACTGCCGAGGCGTTGAGAACATATATCCTCTTTGACGTACACACAAACCACGGCCCGGGGCGCAAAGGAATGTTCTAGCTTGTACCCCGGGAAGGAAAGATAAGAGGTATCCCCAGAGAGGATATCTGCGTCTCGGTAAGAAAAAGCAAGGCCGGCTTTGCCGTCTCCAGATGGTAGTGGACGGCATCAAGATTGGAATGTAGTCCCCTGATATTGTAGAAATCCACGGCAAGCGTGGTAAGGGGTGCCGTAGTTTGCCTCGAACAGTTCGGGAATAGAGCGGAACTTTTGCGGAGCAGAGAGGGATTCTCCAGCACTGGTGGTGCTAGTACCCCCCCTGGGTAGATTTTTTACTTCCGCTACCATGTTTTGGGAGAGGAGGCTGGGTGGGCCTTCAGTTAACTGGACTCACCAGACGAAAAGCGGAAGTTTGTTAAACATTTACTTCACGCCGGTATTCTGTGAGGTCGTGGTACTTCCCTGGTCGAGCCGGCCCAGTCTGGCTACCAGTTTCAGTTTCAGTATTCAGTCTTCTAGTTAAGTTAGCACAGTACAAAATTTTTCTAACTTAGTATCTTGTTCCCCAAACAAATTTAAAATTTGTATTCCACAGCATTGTTCGCTCCTCTACACTCCACTCCTCTGGAACTCCCCTCCATTTGCATTGTTCTAGAAAAAGAAAAGTGTTAAGATACACATAATTACAAAGATTTTTGCACCATCTTTCTTTCTATTTTATAGTAGTCTCTAGTAATTTATCTAATTATTGATATTTATTTGGAAGAGCTTATAGGATTAACTTAAAAATTATAATGCTATGAGAATAATTAATTTGTCCATGATAATGAATACTATGTTGTAAGCTGAGTATATTTAATTAGTAATATATTAGCTATACTTTTTTGTAACCAGCTTAGCTGTTTAACAATAACTGCTCTAAACTTGACTGGCATAGAATGCTTTTTCCTTATTTTCACTTATTGGCACATAATAATAAATAAAGTAGTATAAGACTGTAGTTATTAATTCCTTTTTGTAACTATTCTGATTAAAATAAATACTGTCTATATTTTTGGATCAAAGCAATGAATCATACATATCACTTTATGAGCCATGTAGATTTGTAACATTTGTCAAAATGAGTTTAAATGTAAGTGGATGTTAATCATTATCAATGTGGAGGCAATCTTTGATATCAGTTAAATAAATATTATGAGCTCTCTTCATAATGTTCCACCTCATTTTCCTCTGCTTACTTAAATGCTAAATTACTTAATAAGATATGTGATGTATTAGTGAAGAAGTATTGCAACTGTGAAGTTCTAGTAATTTTTCATCCATCATTAAGAAAAATCTCATCATTGTTGACTTTACTAAGAAGGATGTTTTTTATTTTATTGTATATGATGAAATAAGCAAAACGTTCACCTGATGGTAAGTGCAACGTCTGCCCATAACAAATGCAGTGTCACCCAGAACATTTCTGTGTGACACCTCACTGTGCCCATCACCTTGAGACATCAGTTCTTAAGTCTCATATGCCCAGTGATTATGCTAGCTCACAGTGCCCTTCAAACCAAAACATAGTAATGTTTGCACACTACTGCTTCATGGCAGAATAACTGGCCCTAGGGTGGTACCTAACCTAGATGTATTCCTGCATAGGAATCATACCTCCAGTAAAACGCTGATCTCTGTAAAACTCTGTAAAACTGAAAAGTATACCTAAATCATCCATTATCATGGTCAGTCTCTAAAAGTCCAGTGCTGCACATACATATTTCACAAGTAGGTAGGAGTTGCTGTAACCACCACTCAAATCACATCTTAGCCATATGTTGTAAATTACATACAAAGCAGATTACAGTAAACATCAATTTTATCTGTAGTCTTATTTTATACTGGATGGCAGAAAAACAGTGTCTTGATTTTTTTTTGTTGAAAATTAAAGTATTGCCAGAAAATTTAATCTATTTTCATAAAATGATTTTACAAAGCATTATCTTATGTAGCTGCATAAGATAATAATTTGTTTTTATGAAAAATAAGGCTTTTGCTAAAATATATCTTCCAAATACAGAATCCGAGCAAGCCTTAAGACAAATTACCAAGTTGATGAGACAATTAAAATACTTACCTTATAAAGAGGGACTTTGTTAAACTGCAGAACTACACTTAAAGAAGAGTGTGATCTCATTGAAACACAAATTCTTCAAAACTGCTACTTTACAAAGCAAATGCATTATTATGAATAATATGATAGTATCATATTTATACTAATATAGATATTAATTCCAAAAGACATAAATAAAAAAGTTATGCAAAACTTAAAATTGCAATATATAATAATAAGGTGGATGTAGGTTCATCAGAGAAAACTGCTCTGCTGGCTGTCTGATGTGTTTATATTGTGACTTGTGTGTTGTCCTTTTGTGTTGTGCCTATAAATACTTTCGTTATTTCTGGAATAAGTAGTTTACAACCATTTTTAGGCCTTTTTTTATTTTATTTCATTTTTGGTAGGTTTAATTGTATATAAGTTACATTAGAGTCAACTGCCAGCATATGCGTTTAGAATAGAATGTAAAAAAACCAGTAAAACTAAATACATTCACATATTCTTATTTGGTGGCACAGGTCTTCTCCTAGCAGGGTGGTGGGCGGTCGGTGGTTACGTCAGGTGCGTCAAGCGAGTCGCAGTCGCCGCAACAGACGAAACGTGACGTCACCCCTGCCACGGTCCACCATTCGGCACCTGGCCCGAGCCCCTGACGCCGAGCCACGCAAGCACGTCGAACTACGAAGAAGCTCACGCTTAGTGAACACTTTACCCAGGTCCGATTACTCTATCTCCGAACGTTGGTCCTACGGAGCGGACTTCTACGAGACCCGCTACGACACTGATTACAGGAGCGGAGACGCCTGGAAGTACTCAAGCAGTGCCCACTCGGGGCACGGCCGGAACTCGTCGCATGACCGACAGAAATACAAACACCATTCCACATCGACCAGTAGCACAGCAGAGGAGTGCGTCGCATATTGCACACGCTCACGGACTGCTCTTAAATCTAGTGAGAGTGTGTGTGAGCAATTGCCGAACAATTTAAAAACAGAGACATTACCACAATTATCGCTAAACCAAAACACTACAGAAACTTCCACGGAGGAGTATCAGTTGAATCAGACTGAAGGCGGTCTCCTGCCGTTGGACGAGAGGGACTTCGCCTATTCGCCGTTTAGCTCGTCGACTATTACCGAGTTACTCGATTCTGATTATTCAGTATATAGTCCCACAGCTAACCGCAGGAAAGGCAAAAAGAGGAAGCGGTCTTCGCATCGCTCACTATCGAACAGGAAAAGTAGTTGTCTGTTAGATTTCGAAGATTGTAAAAAGAAATTTAAAATAGATCCATATAAAGAGGTTGACGAAACAAGCGAGGACGCTATTTCTGATAGCCGGCCCGAGTACGATTCGGAGAGACCAGAGTCGGCGTCCGCATCGCACTCGTCGTGCACTTATTTGCTGCGTAATAGGCACAATCGTGAACTCGGACCGCCTACCTCAACCGTTATTAGCGATAATTCAGGTAATATATTAATGGCATTAATTATTACGATAATTAAATTTAATACAATGTCTAATGATTTGCAAACGAAACGGTGCTGTGTAATCGATTAACGTGAAAACTATTGTTATATTTATTGTTGTATCCATGTTAATTTATAATTACCCCAAAATAATGATTCGTTATATTCCTACGTTGACTTGGTTTCGCCGCAAAGCTTATCACAGCTGTTATCGTGTCTATCAAGTGTAGGCATTCATAACAGATAATTTATTTATATACGTTTATTATAGCTGTATACAACTATGTTTACAGCGAGCACTTCCACGAGTGAGGTGGTTCAAAATCAGACTGTGATTGAACGGAAGACCTCATTAGAGTTTCGTGGAAGAACTGTAACTCCGCCACCTTATAAAGATATACAAGGTAAGCTATTAGTTAATTGTAATTAATCACTATAAACAAACTTTGCATGTTTCATTAACAATTTGTTTGTTATTGCAGAAGCCAGTTCGTCAAAAGCGCCTAGTAGTGAAAGCAAGCTTCTTATCGTTCCACGTGATCTCCCTTACTTAAGACAAACTAACGCTCGTAGGGTAAGCAAGTGCCGTAATTGTTTTTTTTTTTAATGATGTATAATATTTATTTAACCAAAAAAATTTATATTGCAGAGTATCGCTGCTGCGACGGGTGCGACCCTGGGTGCTTGCTTGACGAGAGGTGCCGGTACTTCTCAGCGTCAGAGGCAGGAAACTGCTTCTAAAAGACAGGTTCGGAAACATTTTGTTACACGATTTTTATAAAATGATAGTTCTTTATTATTCTACTTATAATAAATTTTGTATGTACTTTTAGTGACAGATAGTTTTGTAGTCATTCATTACCGTCATCTTAGCATTCACAGCAGATAGCTATGAATGCTAAGATGATGGTAAGGCAAAGTAACATGCTGTTATCACTGTTACAGCCCATTACAAGTCTACTTTTGAACCTAAGCCTCCCCTATAGATACTAATATATTGGAAATTTAGTTATCCAATGTATTTCTTTCAATGCATTATTGTCTATGTATGAATAATTAAAGGTTTCTTACTACTCCTTTCCAGGTCTAAAGCAAATTTCAAAAGTTAAAAAATTACGTTCAGTTACATTTATGTCAATAATCAATAAAGACTCAAAATTATTATATCATATATCCATACTAATATTATATATGCGAAAGTATCTGTCTCTGTTCCTCTGTCTGTTTGTTACCTTTTTACAGTTCAACCGCTGAACCGATCTAGACGAAATTTTGCAGAGAGATAGCTTACATCCTAGTAGACGTACACGGATAATTTTTTTTACGATGATTGGTTCTTTCGCAGGTGGCGGGAGGCGAGGACGTAGGCAGCAGCGCGGCGGGCGGGCGGCGGGCGCGAGCTCGCGACATGCCGCAGCCGCAACCGGCGTCCACGCGACGAGACAAGCGAGGCGAGTGACACTCACGCGATACTTCCCTCACCCTCACTCATATAAGCTGACGATATGCTATGCCAAAATAATTGTCAATCACAAAACTAACTAACCAGCAGAATCTTCAAAGGTTTTTATGGCGGTAGGAGATCCGTCTACGTAGATACCACCACAGTGCCAGTTATTCTGCCTTTAAACAGTAATGTGCAAACGTAACTGTGTTTTGGTCAGAAAGGCATAGATAGCTTATCTAATTACCGGGCTTTTGAGACCTTAAAACTGATGTCTCAGTGTGACGAGTACAGTGTGGTCCCTCAGGTAAACAATTTGATTGTAATATCACTTTCTTCAGTAAAATTTTATCGGATTTTCACCAAATTTATAGGAGAGACCTCATTGTTCAAAATCATGCTCGTCTGAATCGGTTCAGATATAGCAGTCTTGAGGTAACAGACCAAAAAATACGGTCGAATTGGGAACCTTCTCGCGGATTTTGACGTCATTTAATTATACGCAGCATATTATAAATATTAATTATTGTTAGATAAATTATTTATTCAACACATTAATAAAATTTAAATGACAGTTTCTGTAACAGCGTGCTCGAAACCTTAACCTCTTCTCTATATCTATCATTCTCTTCCTTAGATGAACTGCCACATGATTTGATTTGTGTCATTCTGTACTTAGAAGTGTACTTAACAGCATAATAGTTAATTACATGCAAATAAAACACTGAAATAAATAATTATTTGGAGGAATAAACATATTAATTTTCACTTGGTTAATTAACTGGTGGTCGGATTTCTATGCAGAAAAACGTCTAGGTAGATACCACCGCAGTGCTAGTTATTTTGCCGTCAAGCAGTAGTATGCAAATGATACTGTTTTTCTGTCTGAAGGGCACTGAGAGCTGGTGTAATCACTAGTCATATGAGACTTAATTATGTCTCATGGTGACCAGCGCAGTATTACACTCGGCATAGGCTTCATCGATCACCGCTTTTCAGGGGTCAGCCCCCTTGGATTGGGGCTGGCCTAGACCTAGAAACACCTATGTTAAAATTGCCTAATTTCAAATATTTGTTTGGTAATGAATGTTACACTGAAATGCTCCAGTTTGGTGAAGTAAAGTTTGCCTCTATACTAGGTAATAACTTCAAGGTAAACTACCTAGACGACTACCTATTTTTATTATTCTATCAATCACTAATTATTCTTTCCCAGAAATCACCTAATTTAGTTACACTCTAATTAATTAACATTTCTACAATCATTTACAGGCAAAAGCAGTCTGGGTTCGTGTGCCAGTACAGGTGCGTCTAGCCGGTCCCATCCGCAACCGGTAACCACGGTAAATAAATATTTAGATATAAAACCTTAAGCATTTTTTTTAAAGTATTTTGTAATTGTTACACTTATACAAATATCGCTGAACAGGGTGCCGTGGCGTCTACATCTTCTACACCGCCGGTGTCAGCTGCGGCCGTTGCGATGCCTGATAGTGCATCTAGCGATGCGAAGCCGAAAGGCAAAGGTATGTATTGAATTTAATTTCTTAGTTAACCTAACATTTCTCTGTGTAATTTGTTTGCGTTTTAACCTTATTTTTTTTTACTAGTTCCTTGCTAACCTTAAAAATATTGCATACGCGTTCACCCTCACTACGTATTCATATAAAACACGCCTATACACTCTTACACACACAATGTATTTTAGTAATAGAATAGACAAAATGTCTTTTAAAATTGTCTTATTTGCACTGTCATCTTTGAGCCAACACAGGTTAGAAGAGTGGTGATATCCTGCTACAGTTATTTTAGTATTTACTAGGAATGTCGTCACCACAATATTACTGTTGACATCTGGATCTGTTAATATTTTAAAATAAAACGTTCTCATTTATGAATCGCACCCTAACCTAAGTTTGTAAGCAATTTTGGACGGACACAGAACACAAGAAAAAAGAAAAATATTTTATTTTAACAATAAAAATTATACAACATAGCCCTCTGCATCTACAACTCCGAAATAACGCTCTGGTAGACTGCACGCCCGCTCAAATGCAGACATGCCCGCAGTCGTGAATTAAAAAGTCTTCCAATATATTTTTAAGATCCACGAGATCATCATTTTTTTTATTCTGTAAATCATTTTTCAAAGTTCGAAACCGATGGTAATCGAAAACACTACTGGCGCCACGTCGGTCACGTCACACTTCGCCACCTTGACGTGCTTCTTCACGTAATGGTATTTTATTAAGAATATAATAATAATAATAATGTTTTGTGCGTAGCGTCGTCATCGGCAGAGGAGTGCAGCAGCGGCGGCGGTGGGTCCGGCGGGGCGGGCGGCGCGGCGGGCGAGGAGTCCTCCTCGGAGGAGGGCGAGGTGGGCCGCCTGCAGGCGCTGCTGGAGGCGCGCGGCCTGCCGCCGCACCTCCTCGGCGCGCTCGGCCCGCGCATGCAGCACCTGCTGCACCGCACCGTCACCGCCAACTCCGGTACGTGACAACGGCCTTTGACGAAGGCCATTTCGAACACTGTGACTTTCTTTTTATTTGATAAGTGCAATATATCTGCCCATAACAATACCTAGTCACCCAGAACATTTCTGTGTGGCACCACATTGCGCCCGTCACCCTGAGGTATAAGTTCTAAGTTTCATATGCCTAGTGATCACACTTGCTCTCAGTGCCCTTCAGACCGACACACAGCAATGCTTCACTCCAGAATACTTTTCATTGTTAAGCTGAAAAAAATCCGGTTGTCAATTTTTTTCAAATTATCTTTTTAATCTGTCGCGATCTCACTACGTGGGTCTGGTTAAAGCCTATTAAGAGAGAAATCAATAGACAAGGGAAAATCTCGTGACCTCTTAACAAATGGCGAAATAACTATTTCAAATTTACCAGGCCTAAAATAATCCAGCTAAAATAGCTAAGCATCTGGCATTCGTATCTCCATTCCACCTACTAAGCCAAGCACGACAAAAAAGCATAAAATGAAATTAACGCATTTGTCAGACTTTAAGACGCAGCGGACGATAAGACTCACTACAAATTTGCAAGATAATTTTTAGAAAAATATATTTTAATGTTACTTTCGGATCAAAATTTTTATTTACTGTTAACTTAGCGATAGACAAAGAGTGTAGATAAATCGGTGATTTTAGGTGTATTCCTTATGGTTAGGAAAAGAGTGGCGTACTACATATTCCGGGCTATAAGAAGTATCTCAAATTTAGAGAGAGCTCTTTAGAGAAAATACGAGGGTGGATTGAAAAGTACTCGGCCTAACCAAGAAAATAAACACATATTAAATCAGTTATATTTTTATTTTTCTACATAATCACCATCAAGTTCAATACACTTTTGCCATCTCCCCTTCCAAGCATTTAGACCGTTAAAAAAAATTATTCTTCCTTAGAGTCAAAATATGCGTCTACAGCTGCTTTGCCCTCGTCGTTTGTCGAAAATCTTTGACCTCCCAAGTGCTTTTTTAGGTTAGGGAACAGAAAGAAGTCTGATGGTGCCAGATCAGGTGAATACGGCGGATGCGGTAACAGTTCAAAGCCACAGTTGTAAATTCCAGCCATTGACTGTACTGACGTGTGAACACGGGCGTTATCTTGATGAAACAGGACTTTTCTTCTGAGCATTCCTCGACATTTTTCTTTTATTTCCTCTCGTAAACGACGTAGTAAGGTGCAGTAGTAATCAGAGTTTATAGTCTGACCCCTTTCAAGATAATCAATCATAATCACACCTTTCGAGTCCCAGAATACTGAAGCCATCACCTTATTTGCCGACAAAATCGACTTAGCCTTTTTAGGGGGTGGTGAACCAGGTCTTCTCCACTGTTTTGATTGTTGTTTTGTTTCCGGTGTACAGTAATGAACCCATGTTTCGTCCATAGTAACAAAACGATTCAAAAAATCATCTGCATCGGCTTCAAATAACTCCAAACAGTCGCGTGAAATAGTCAATCGCGTCCTTTTTTGTTCAACTGAAAGCAGTCGCGGAACCCACCTCGCAGACACCTTGTGGAAACCCAACTCGTTGACAATGATGTTTTGAGTTCGTTCATAAGAGATGCCTATAATCTCGGCTATCTCTCTAATTTTTAATCTGCGGTCTCCCATTATTAAATCAAGTACTTTTTTAATATTTTCGTCAGTAGTTGACGTCGAAGGCCTTCCAGAGCGGGGTTCATCTTTCACACTCTCTCTACCACGCTTAAATTCTGCTATCCATTTTTTGACGGATGAATATGACAAAGCACAATCGCCTAATGTACTGACCATGTCATCATGGATGGCTTTTGATGATAGCCCCTTCTTGTGGAGGTACTTAATGACGGCACGCTGCTCGATTTGCTCCATTCGCGGAAATTATGACCGATTACTTTGTTAATAAATTTATAAAATCACAACTAATTATCGCACACGTTTCGAACTTCACACAATGAACTAGTCTGAACTGAACTAAATAATATGGGTAGATTTGATTTTTAGAATTAAATGGATCTGTGTTAGGACGAGTACTTTTCAATCCACCCTCGTATTTTAATGTTACCTTCGGACCATAAGACGCACCCAAAAGTTGAGCCCATTTTTCTTTGTAAAAAAGCGCGTCTTACAGTCCGAAAACTAAGGTGTATCTTTATGTTCATAAATATTTATTATTAAATTCAGATCACGGTTTTGGTAAAGCATGATGCTAAAATTCTTATAATACTGTCCTTAACGTTATAATCATTACGTATATTCTCACAGCTGCTTCGAAAGCTGCACAGCTTCTGGCCGGCCTGCAAGCCACCGGGGACGAGGGACAACAACTCCAAGCAGTGATCGAGATGTGTCAGCTGCTTGTAATGGGCAATGAAGACACGCTGGCCGGCTTCCCTGTGCGACAGGTCGTGCCCGCGCTTGTCAACTTGCTCGCCGCCGAACATAACTTTGATATGGTAATAATCTGACCATAAATTTGTTGGTTATAAAAGTTAAATTAATACTAATTTGAGTTTTAAATTATTAAATAAAAATACTGTCATATATTGATAATAAAAGAAAGGGAATTTATCCTTTTTTAAATAGCACTACTATTAATACAATCCAAATATCTTTAAATATATTACCAGCAATTGCCTGGGTACCTATCAAAAGATTATAACAAGCATTATTTTAACAGATGAACCACGCGTGTCGCGCTTTGACGTACATGTTAGAAGCGCTGCCCCGCAGCAGTGGTGCTGTGGCACTAGCAGTACCAGCATTCCTCGACAAGCTTCAGGCTATTACATGTATGGATGTTGCCGAACAGAGTCTTACAGCACTTGATATGCTTTCGCGACGACACTCCAAAGCCATACTACAGGCAGTAAGTTACTGATTAACTGTATATAATATACATAATAAATATATACAACTAACTAAAATTATATTGTCATATATATTATTTCTCACAGGCGGTACGCTATATCTCCTGTAATTCTTTATAAAAATTAATGATTAAACATCATTTTAAAACGTATGTTTCTTTCTATTGCCGAAAAATAGTTTAAAATTTTATTTTAGTAAAAAAAATGCTTTACAAAACTTTGAGATTAAAAAAGACGCAACATTTTTTAAATCTATTGTGATTAATGTATATTTATGATGTCACCATCACAAAATTGTTTTTGCTGTTATTACAATTTTTTTTATATTTTAATTATTTGAATAGCGTGGTGTATCTGCGTGCCTGACCTACCTGGACTTCTTCTCTATCAATGCGCAACGTGCTGCATTGTCCATCACAGCAAACTGCTGTCAGAATCTTACGCCGGATGAATTTCATCTCGTGCGGGACTCCCTGCAGTTGCTAGCTAACAGGTGTGTACAAATAGTTAGAGTAGCACTACTTTGTGATTAGTTTACAAAAACTACTGGTTTATTATTGTAGGATGTTAACAAATGAGGATAATTTAGGAAGAAACAGCTCACTTAAAGAGTTTTAACAGTAACTTAAACTACTTCTTAGTTATGTTTTAATATGGCAAGTCAAAACTAAGGAGTTGAAATAATATGTTATTATGAGGAACAAAATGAAAATTAGATCAAAAGACATTTCCTTGAAACTGTCACTTTGTCAACGGTTTTGTTTATTTACGTATATTCATGAGAACATAATTTGTGTAAAAGAATTGTAGCTGAAATTTTAATAATGTTTTCTTGTTTAAGATTGACCCAGCAAGATAAGAAGTCAGTAGAGTGCGTGTGTTTGGCATTCTCCCGTTTAGTTGACAGCTTCCAACATGATCCAGCTCGACTTCAAGAAATTGCTACTCCAGAATTACTTACTAACTTGCAGCAACTTGTAAGTTTATATTTCAACGTCTACAATACTACATTTAACATTTTGGGTACTGACATATAGCAAAATACTAGTTTGATATCTACAATACCCAGTCACAAAAAATTGATGACAAGCAGTTAAAGCGAGTTATGAATTGTTAAAATTACATACATACATATAGTATATATTGCTGGACACACACATACATACGTAGTCACGCAATTTTTCCAAAAGCCAAAGGTTACACATGTAGCCCACTTCGCACCCGCGGGAAATAAGACGTGATGAGTGGCGAACTATTTTGGTACGACTAACAAAAAATCTCACAATTCGTTACGTTGCCAGAAGCAATACGTATTATGGTGTTAATCTACATGAATTAAGACTGTCCGTACAATACCTAAGTCATCTCTTACGACACTCTGCCGGACACTTATCAGCTTTAAAAAAATTATTTGACTGAATTCTAAACTTAATTTGTAAAGATATTACGCCTCGTGCATGGCATATTGATAATGCGGCACAGCATTCTGTTAAATTATAATTAACACAGTACATACTGCGCATCTGCCTCTGTATTTATATATTATTTTAAACACATTTTTTTATTTACGTATCTGGTTATTCTCATTCAGTTGGTAGTGCAACCGCCTTTGATATCGGGCGGCACGTTCATTACCGTGCTGCGGCTGCTGTGGGTGATGTGCGCAGCGTGCCCGCAGCTGGCGCTCGCGCTGCACCAGCGCTCCATCGCCGACACGCTGCTCTGTCTGCTCACTGGTTCCACGCTACACCAGGAGGTAAATGATGTCTGATCTCCTCTTAATTACATACGCGTGTGTTTTCTAAAAATTTCTTCATGGGTTAGAATGGTAATATAATCGTAAGCCCCAACTGAATCTTAAATAATTGCCACAAAAATGTACTGTAATGTAAATACCACGACGAGTAATAGGAGCAAGACGCGAGACTAACAAATACGAAAGTGCGAATGCGACAAACAAGTGCTGTCGCCGCTGCCTCGGACGCGTAGGAGACGCGTCGGATGTTTAACGCAGCCATTCGCGCAAGCACAGGCGCGTTTAGATTAGTTGAGAGTGTCGCCTAGAATTATATAGTAGTAAATATTTCTTATATTTACGTGAATATTACACTTTCGCTTATATATAAGCACCCATTACCGCATCCATGACCATGGGTGCTGTTAAGTACTCGAAACGTCGGCTTAATAGTTTGAAAATTAAACTCGATAAAATTCGTAAAAGTAGTATTATTAAATTATATAGCAGTAACTTTTAAATAAATTATTACAATATTCTTGTCGAACTCTTCAGCAGGTGGAACTTCTTCCACGTCTTCCGCAAGAGCTTTATGAGATCACATGCCTTATTGGTGAGCTGATGCCACGCCTGCCGACTGACGGCATATTTGCAGTAGACGCGCATCTCGACCGGCCGTGGTCAGCCAGCACGGACCGCACTGCGCACTGGCAATGGCGAGATGATAGAGGTATGTCATGTTTAATTGTTTTTAAAAGTTTCGTCAATCTGAAGCATCCATAAATACAATAGTCACAACTTTTTTTATTTTACAATAAAATTTATCACATTATAGATTAACATTTATACTTTCACTTAGTCCAAAGTGCATCAAACAAATTACTTGAAATACTGTAACATAAAATATCAATAGAACTAAAAAAAACACGGGCACATTTGAAACCGTATAAAATAAAGAAGAGCATGATTTGAATTGGCGATTGATCAGGCGTGTGGCGGTCGTACTCGTGGGCAGAGAGCCGAGCGCTGGAGGCGGGCGCGTCGGGCGGCGAGGAGGAGGTGTGCCTGACGACGCTGGGCCGCTCCTACACCGTGGACCTGACGGCCATGCAGCAGCTCAACGACCACACCGGCACCGCGCGCTCTGTGCAGCGAGTCGCGCCCGCGCCGCTCGCCGCCGACGCCGCCGCTAGCGCCACCAACGCGCCGGGTCTGTATTTGTTTTAAATTCTGAGTACATGGCTGAAAGTGATAATACAACAAACACAACTTTTGATGATATCAGGTGTAGTGTCAACTGTGTATGTCGCGTGAGTAATCCAAATAGCTCATACATCGCGCTATTGTAATTTTGTCGCCAGATCAGACTATCCGATGTGGCAGATATATATATGATATATATACCTTGGCTATTAGTTTGGTCAAATCCGTTATGACTTATTAATATGCAGATTCAAATTTTGAAAACGGATTAAAAAAAAATCTTATCATATATGCAGTTTGGTTATACTTGCAATAGTGACTTCAGACAAAGTTATATTACTAAAAACGAATTACTGTCTGAATGCAATTTTAACATTAACTTTTCGATAATCATTTTACTTTGATACTGATTTGCTGTAACTTACTGACACGCAGTCCAAGGGTTGAGTTTTCACTGTGCCTATAGACCAATATTTCTTCTCGATATAGAATCCCGGTGTGTTGTCACCCCGACCTGTGAGGACTTTATTCACTGTAAGAAATCGTAATTCTGATTTTAATGCGTCTTCAGCATCACATTCACTTTAACATATCACTAGCCAATTGCCAAATATAGGCCGCCCCCATACATTGCCACAACAGTTTGTAGCTCCCATTTTGGCGGGACTTTGCTATCAGGCGGTTTGGCAGACAGACTTATGCTTGTTATTCTTTGTTATTTGCAGTCGATGTAATTAAATAACTTTTGTCCGTTAGACCCTCGCATCGCAATGGTGCGCTGCAACCCGTCGCTGGTGCGCGCGCTTCTGGCAGTGCTCCACGAGGTTTACTGGAGCTCGGCGGGACCGGCCGTGCGCTCACAAGCGCTCAAAGCCATTCTACGTTGCGTATACTACGCTGATGCACCGCTTCTGCGTCAGGTGCTCAAGATGCAGGTAACTATGCGCTAAAGAATTATTGCCGCTATCATCAACATCTCTACCGTGCTAAACAATCCATTGCTGAATATGAATGTACTAGACCACAGACCCCTGCTGTCGTCAAAAAAACTTTTTTAATACATACATACAGTTACGCCTTTTTCCCATATAATGGGTAGGCAGAGGCCACTCACGCTCTTCGCCTTTGCCGGAAACGAGACGTGACGGGTAGCCACGTCGCAGCCATTTTGGTACTAGTCAAAAAATTCTTACTTTTCAATTAATATTGCGTTGAATGGCAAATGAGAAATTGATATTCATTATGTTGGACGCGATCCAGTTTTAATTTTAGCATTACTATAGTCTACATACAAATATTAATCAACCCTATGAAAGGCAGAAAGGAGAAAACGAGGCACTACAATCAAAGACTATCTGACGGTGATAGTCTTTGATTTCAGTGCCTCGTTTTCTCCTTTCTGCCAGTACTAGGTAGATGGATTCTCTTATACCGCCATCATACGGCTCACTACATAGTATTCAAAATATGATCATTGAAAAATAAATTTGTTGCGTAGGTGATATCGTCCCACATTGCGGGTATGATGGCATCGAGCGACCTGCGCATCGTGGTGGGGTCGCTGCAGCTGGGCGAGATCCTGATGCAGCGGCTGCCCGAGGAGATGGGCGCGCAGTTCCGGCGCGAGGGCGTGCTGCACCAGGTGGCGCAGCTGGCCGAGCGCGCGCCGCCCGCGCACCCCGCGCACCCCGCGCACTCCACACCTCGACAGAGCAAGCTTAAGGTGAGGAACCGACTCGGGCTTCTTTTTTGAACTGGAAACTTCTTTAGAATCGTTGTGATTTGAAACGCGATGAAACGAAAAAGCGACACTCGAATTTAGCTTGAGAGAGAAAGAGATAGAATACAATGTTTCCTATTCATCATCATCATTTCAGCCCACAACTAGTCTACCGCTGAACATAGGCCTCCCGAATAGATTGCCACAAGAAGATGTAGCTCTCAATTTGGGGGATTTTGCAATAGTTGCCACGCTTGGCAGGCGGGTTGGCAACCGCAGTTTATTTATTCAGATGTTCGTTACTTTGTTACTAATATATCTGTCTTCCAATATTGAAACATTTGAACATTTTTACGCCAGGCTAAGCTAGTAAATAAGTCATATATTGGTGAAACCAAAACTACGAATAGTATCCATAAGATATATCGACTGCTACGTAGCATACAGCTTACTTGGTACTTTCTTAAGTTTTTATTGAAACTTTTTCAACTATAAGTATGATATTTTTATCTTACTATTAGTATGACGGAATCAATCAAAGGCTTACTACCTTCCCTTGGAATGTATAAAATTTAAAAAATTGGAAGTCAAATACTAATCAAGAGAAATTTCGCACTTAATTGTTTTAATGTGTTTTCAAATCAAATTAATTTTTGTCCGTAGTCCCCCAGCGGTACAAGTGCCCGCTCAACTGGGGGATCATCACCACCCGCATCTACTTCGGCCACTGCAATTGATCACAATTTGTCTCTGGCTTTCTCCGCATCGGGCTCATTTGTTGCAAGTTCTTTACGTGAGTTTCATATTCTATATATTTAATAAGTATTTTTAATATTCTTATCTTGAAAAATGCTTTAGTTTAGTAGCTCAATTGAGCTACTTTATAAAATATGAATTAATCGTACAATTGATAATTTTTCGTTACAGCTACTGCTAGTGAAAGTTCGGAGCCTGGACCGGCTACGTCAGCATCTACATATCCTCACGCTCCCAGCTCAGTACACACGTCAGTACTAAATTCAATTAGTATTTTTATTTTTGCCCTACACATCCCACGATATTGATTGATATAGTTAAATGTTCGGTCTCTCTGACAATAACTTGTATGCTTCGCCACGCAGATCCGGCAGCCCGTTGCAACTGGCGGAGATGCTGAAGCGTAAGCGCGCTGTGAAGCGGTCGGGCGGTGCCCCGGCTCGCGTGCCGCGGCGACGCGACGACGTGACGGCCGCGCACGTGGCGCCCGCCGCCCCCGCGCCGCCCGCACACGCGCACGCGCATCACACGCACCAAGCACACGGTAAGCCCCACGCGTCAATTCAAGGACCGGCAGCGAGAGTTTCAAAATAACGATTAAAAAAAGTTCATCGAACGGCATTACAGTGGCAGGTGTCCGGCAGAGTAGAATAGCACCTACCTCTTTCCTACCGAGGTAGTGGATCCGTGTGGTAGCGGCCTAAGAGAATCTGCCACTCCATCCCATCCCGTGGGTGTCGTAAAAGTCGACAGAGGGAAATTAAAACGAGGAGATGGGCAGTAGCATCTTCCTGACAGATCTGAATAAATAAAACTGCGGTTGCCAACCCGCCTGCCAAGCGTGGCAAGTGTGGCAAAATCTCCAATATGAGAGCTACAAACTTTTGTGGCTATCTATGGTGGACACCTATGTTAAGCAGTGCACTTGTGATAGGCTGAAACGACGACGGCGACGAATAACACCATACTATGCAATACTGTCACTATACTGCTCGTGGCAGCGTAACGGATAATGAGTTTTTTTTACTCGTACCAGAATGGCGGCGACTTGGTTTCCACCCGTCACGTCTCGTTTCCCGCGGAGGAAGGTTGGCTACGCATATATAGCATTAAGTCCGCCTTTTGTTCCTTTAAATAACGGTTCAATAAAGAATAAATAAATAAATATTCTGTACTTACTACTTACTTCAGGTGAACGTTTTGCTTGCCTCCTCACTTTCTCCCATAAAAAAAACTAATTAGTCCACTATGTATCCTAACTGCCATACTGTCAATCTTGGTTAATTTTAACTAGAAATGCGCCGAACAGCGGTTCATCCTAATACGAATACTCGCCTGACTATTCGGTCAAAGATACAACCGAATATTCGGCCGAATTATTCGGTTCAAGCCTGCGTCTCAAACTTGTTGATTACAGCTTGTACTGGTAAAATGAATTTAAGAACTGTTGATTTTAAATTAATATTGAAATACGTTTATTTTACGATACAAATAAATGTTGATTACGTATTTTAAAAATTGTAATCGAATCGTAAATTTTATTTGGCGAATATTTTTGTTAGTTACCAAAAAATTGAATTGTTTAGTTGAATATTATGTAAATTTTTACACTTTAAATTTTTGAATAAATTATAGTTACAAAAGGTAGTATGTGTGTCACTGTTTTACAAATACTATGTACGGTTATCAGAATAAGGCCTTTCTAATATATATAATTTACTTTTAATTGTTCGGCAAACTCACCGAATATTCGGCCGTATACATTTATAAAAAATATGCCGAAAATACCGAATACGAGTATTCAGCGGAACATTCGGCGCATATTTAATTTTAACACACCTGTACATTAAAAAAAAGATAAATAGAGAATTGATTATCCATGAGTGATGTGATGATAATTTGGACTTCAACTAAATATATGCTGTTGTATGTCTTTTGTAGCGCGGATTTTCCGCATTATTTTTCAAATGTTAAATTTTGCATTATAAGTTTTGTTTCTTTTTTCATTTATCATATCATAATATCATTTTGTCAATATCGCAGTTAACTACTTATTGTTAGTTAAATGTTTGAAATAACTAGATTCTACGACATACTACAATGTTTTTTATGTCATGTATTAATTTGTTCTTAATCATAGCCAAATTTATGTATAAAATATAACCATTTATTAACAGCATCTGGAATCCCATCAGCAGCCCGATCGGCTTCCCGTGTTGGTGGCACATCGAAGACATCGTCTTTCCTCTCATCACTCAACCCGTCGCGTTGGGGACGCACTCCTCACGCGCACAAGGATGCTGGACTTCTTGCTTCTCCGCACACTTCGACGAACCTGACGGTTCAGAACAAGTTAGTAATATTTGTTCACTAGGCAAACTTTTAGTATAATATAAATATTTTAGAACAATGTCAGTCTCTTAGTGATCATTTTATTGTGATGCTGTGTCAGAGACACATAGACAGTATGTTTCATGCACAACCAGCATTCAGGATCCGGACCAGGAGTCATGTTGTCTTCATCATAAATACATCATACATACAAGTAAAAAGAAGCGCGACAGTAAATTTTCTGATTAATATGTTTAAAAAAATAAGGTTTATTACTGATTTTAACGTGCTGGGAGACGAAAGCAAACATCGTTGGGAAATATGTTGAGATTATACAGCTGACCTCGCACAATGCTGCACAATCTAGCGAATGACGTTCAGTTTCGCGGTCACTTGGAAGGGAAGGCCAAATTGGCTTCTAAAAAGCTTGGCGTGCTCAGTAGAGCGGTACAGTACTTTATGCCGGTCCACCGCTTGCAACTTTACAAGGCGCAGGTTCGGCCTCACATGGAGTACTGTTCTCATCTTTGGGCGGGGGCACCCCAGTGCCAGCTCCTTCCTTTTGACCGTATTCAACGAAGAGCGGCTCGAATCGTCGACGACCAGGTTATTTCCGATCGGCTTGATACACTAGTCTTGCGAAGAGATGTTGCATCTCTTTGCATTTTTTACCGGATTTACAACGGGGAGTGTTCCGAGGAATTGTTCGGAATAATTCCAGCCGCTGGTTTTCACCATCGCACTTTGCGGCAGAACACAAAATTCCATCGTCACCACCTGGATGGTTGGCATTCCACCACAGTGCGTTTTTCGCGGAATTTTCTGCCACGCACTACCACTTTATGGAATCGGCTGCCGCCGGCGGTTTTTCCGGACCGATACGACTTAGGGACCTTCAAGAAAAGAGCCTATTCCTTCCTCAAAGGCCGGCAACGCACCCGCGATTCCTCTGGTGTTGCGGTTGTTCATGGGCGGTGGTGATCACTTACCATCAGGTGAGCCACTTGCTCGTTTGCCCCCTCTCCTATAAAAAAAAAATCTCGATACTCGCACGCATACACACATCCGTATATAAAAGAAAGAGACAGAGAAAGTGAGTGAAACGACATAAGGTTTTGTCATTACGTGACGATTTCTACCAGTTCACTCTACTGTAAGCCGCGTAAAAGAACTTCGTCCCAATAAAGCATAGAATATTTACGTACACACAAAATAGTCTGTCATTTGTTTACATTCATACTAATGTTAAACAAGTAGTTTCTGGTCCAACATTCGCACTGAATATTTAATTTTTTTCAAATAATTACTCAAACCTCAATAACGTACAAACTTAAAAAAAATATGAATTTCGACCAGTGACGGTCATCTAGTATATATAAATCCCAGCACGTATCGATAAAGTGAATATGAGTTGGCAGTAAGACGCGATGTTGCCCGTTTCAGGGAGAAGGTCCGCGAGTGGATCCAGTGGAAGGCGGGGCGGCTGCAACGCGAGTGGGGCGCGCTGGGCGGCGGCGCGGGTGCGCTGGAGCAGCTGGCCGCGCTCGCCGCCGCGCTGCCGCATGCGCACCATCGCCGCCCAGCGCTGCACCAGCTGCGCGACACACTGCTGCACCACGACGTCTCACCCTTCGAAGTGAGCGCATCCGCAACTGCACCCGCATCCCCACTCACACGCAACTGCACCCACATCCGCACCTACACTCTCACCCCCACCCGACCCCGCACCCTTCACCCGCACCGGCAGCATCACCCTCACCCTCTCCCTCTCCCTCACCCGCACCATCACCCTCACCCTCACCCGCACCCGCACCCGTCCCTCACCCACACCTGTGCACTTGCAGCTATAGACGTAGAAGTTATACCCGCCTCAGTTCTCCAAACTGCTGCACTGATGAATTAGTCGTCAGGAAATACAAAACATTTCTTTCCCAACAATTATTGATTTTTATCATGTTATTCTCCTAATAAGTGTCGGGCAAAGTAGCACTTACCTCTTTCCTACCGAGTTGTCGTAAGAGGCGATTAAGGTATTGTACGGACAGCCTTTATTCTGTCACTGTACTGCTCGTGGGAACGCAATAGGTAAAAATTTCTTGATTCGTACCAAAATGGCGGCGACGTGGTTTGGCACCCGACACATCTCGTTTACCGAATGGGCGAAAGTGGACTACGGGTCTGGTCTCTTCTACCCCTTATATATATACATATATATATATATATATATATATATATGGAAAAAAGCATAACTGTACGTATTCTCCTGGCCGATGGTGTTTTCGTCACAGAGGCACTCGCACGTCTTTATCCAGCCACGCCCGATGTAACGCTTATGCAATTGACAACATAATCGGACCTGAAAACCAACAATTAGCTTTTTTTGCACAAAAGGCCGGGTTCGAACCCGAGACCGTAGAATTATTTTATAAACTATGTAAGTATTGTCGCCAACGTGACTTTTACTCTTGTACTACTGCAGGCGGCAGCTATACTGCATTAGTGTCGCATATTGTTTTATCATATGTGGCGACGAGGGTGAAAAACTTTACTTTTTATTTTGACTTTTTTAATGATAGAAGTTATTATTATTATTACTTTTATAATGGTAATAGTTGACGAGACGAACAAGTTCACCTGATTTTACCTCACCGTGAGACAGGAATTTATAAATCTTATTTACTCAGTAATTACACTAGATATAAGTGCCCTAAAAGCGAAACAGTTACATTTGAACATAACTACTTCACGGCAGAATAACTGGCACTGCGGTGGTACCTACCTAGACAGATTCCTGTATAGAAATCTTACCGGCAGTAAAATACATATAAACAAGCAAATAAGATAATTATATGTAGAATGTAAATAACATTTCATTTTTTTACAGGTGAATCATTCTGGTGTTTTGGGCGCGTTGCTTCAGTTCCTGACGGGAGGGGAAAGAGATACAGAGTGTACAGAAGGCGACCGGGATGGAGAAACCGAGGGCCGTGATTTGGCGCAAGAAATTGCAGAGTGCGAAGAACGCTTGCGTCTCTTCCTTCATGTCTTCGCTGATATGCCACTTGTGCCTGAGTGAGTTTAATTCTGTAATTTATTTATTCATTTTTGTCATATTTTCTTGTAAATTATATTTAGAAGATCATGGGAACCGCCGGTAACAAAGTTTTTTTCCATAACAACTACATGAGATTCTACTTCTACTTCTTCGAGCTATTCAAGCATATTAATTGATGTCGTCGTATACATATATAATGCAGTCAGTCGTTAATACATATGTATCTATCGCTAATATGTATTAAAATATCTAGAAATATTTGCGATCGTATCCGCGTATTGTATGGTGTGTAATATGATTTTTGTATATAGCCGAATGTATGGGCTAGCCAAATAGGTTTCCCGAAGAGTCGAATAGCACCTATTCCTATTATTCGTGCAGAATAATACCATAATAGGGCTCTTGGGAACGCAATGGTGAGTAAGACTCGTACCAAAATGGTTCCAACTGTAACGTTTCGTTCTCGGGGGGGCTAAAAGTGTGCTACGGGTATGGTTTGCCTACCCCTTATATGGATAAATGCGTGATTTTATGTATGTATTATGTGCATATAGTAAGTTATAATGTTTTCTTTTATTTACGCGAATATTACACATTTAAATAAAACTATTTTTAATGGATTTTATCGCGTTTATAGTAAGTTATTTCAATTCCAATGTTGTACTTTTTGCAGCGACAACGAATGGAGCGAGAAGGTGTCAATGATAGGCGTGGAGTCCGGCGCCGGGCCGCTGACGGCGCTGGTGGGCAAGGTGAACGCGTGCGTGTCGCACCTGGAGCAGTTCCCCGTGCGCGTGCACGACCTGCCCGCGCGCCCCGCCACCTCCGCGCTCAAGTTCTTCAACACCCACCAACTTATGGTCAGATATCATGTGTTTCTACGACTGCTTTTGCCGATACCCATACGTGTCCGGCAGAGTAGAATAGCACCTACCTCATTCCTACCGAGGTGTCGTGAAGGCGACTAAGGTATTGTACGGGACAGTCTTTATTCGTGCAGAATAATACCAGAATATGCAATTCTGTCCCCTATACTGCACGTGAAAGCGCAATGGAGAGTAAGATTTCTATTGTCACGTACCAAAATAGCGGCAAACGTGAAGTCTCGTTTCCCGTAGGGGCGAAAAGTGCGGTACGGAGGTGGCTTCTGCCTACCTGCCTGCCTATATACGGGAAAAAGTCGTGACTTTATTTATGTTTTTTTTTACTGGTGATAAGAGTCCTATGCTAGAATCCGTCTAGATGGGTACCAACTGAGTGTCAGTTATTCTGTAGTCAAGCAGTGGCGTGCAAACTCCTCTGTGTTTTTCCGGTCTGAATGGCTCTGATAGCTAGTGTAATTACAGGGCATGTGAGACTTAAGAACGAATGTCTCAGGGTGATCGCAGTGCGGTGCCACACAGAAATGTTCTGGGTGATACAACATTTGTTTTGGGCATGTGACACTTGCTTTCAGGTGGTCAATTTGCTCTTCACTTTCTGCCATAAAAAAATAAATTTTATTCCTACCCTGTTTTGCTGTTTCAAATTAATCTCTGTTTCATTGTTACAGTGTGATCTCAAACGTCATCCGACTTGCACCAATCTGAAACAATGGAAGGGTGGTGTAGTGCGGATAGATCCCTTAGCTTTAGTACAAGCCATTGAACGGTGAGTTTCTTTTTATTGAGCTACTTGTTCAAGCCAGCCAGTGTACAAGTCGCACATGGACACCATGGAGACTTGAATGTTTATTGTATGGAAATAGTTGTTAAAAGTAGTTGGTTGTAAATTAAAGTAAGGAATAATAATAAAACTTATTACTTTATTATTTTTACTGGTGGTAGGATTCCTATGCAGGAATCCGTAGGTAGGTAGGTACCACCCCAGGGCCAGATATTCTGCCAGTAAAGCATTAGTGTGCAAACATTACTGCGTTTCGGTCTGAAGGGCACTGAGAGCTACCGTAATCACAGGGCATATGAGACTTAAGAACTTATGTCTCAAGGTGACGGGCGCAGTGTTGAGCTATCTGTTATGGGCAGACGTTGCACTTACCATCAGGTGAACGTTTTGCTCGTTCCGTCACTTTTATGAAATAAAAAAAAAAAAAAAAAAAAACGTGCTTTGCAAAAATACACAGTTTTGAAATGCAAAAGCAGTCTGTTGTTTGATTGGAATCTAACCCGCGATCGAGGCCTGGCCACTACGCCGATCGTTCCTCTTAAATTGCAAAGTACTTTGCAGTTTTATCAAGTTTTTTTGGTGTCAGTCACATATTCACAATAATATTTGTAAAAGTTCTAATGGGTCAATTTGATGTCGAGATCAACATCTACTTCCAGGGTTCACTTTATATCATGCGTATATACAATATCATAATGACGACATTATATAGTGCCAGTGACCCGAAAACCTATCATTTGTGTTTTTGCATAAATGTTGGCAAAAAGCGGTGTATACAGGTCGGCTGGTCCATACTCCATACGATACATAGAGAAGCCTTAAGTTTGTTTTTCTTCGAACTTTGACATGGCTAATAATGATTATAGAAATTTGTGCGCAAGGCGCTTGCGATAAAGTTCATTATATTATTTAGTTACTTTCTGATATTTTTAGGAGGTAATTGCACTCTTGAACTGTGAACTAATTTTTTATATGAATATTTTAAAAGTTTTTAGATTAGTTATCCGCAGTAATTGATTATTGATGCATTTTTTAACCCCGTATCTGTTAATAATACAAATAAAGTGGTTGGTATATAATGATAAATACAAACAGTATAATGTTTAAATATTTCGATTAGGTTAATAATTTGGAAAATCGCCTGCATACCATATTTTACAAAAAAAATTTAAACATCTAAGATATTCTAATCAAGTTTATAATTTATAAATAAAGTATGAAGAAAAGTTCGTTTACTAAATTAATGCACGATTTGACAAAATTCTTTATAATAATAACCGTATTCGATGATAACTGTCACACCTTAACACAGTTTATTATTGTAACGTTAAACATCACACGAAAGTAGTATACGAATCGTGGTATTGTATGGAAATAACTAGTTATCAAAATACTCGTTTATGAAACCGATTATGCATACACGAAACTACGTACAACCGGTTACGCTCAAAAGCGATTACCACCTCTAATGTGCGTGTTCGTTAGCTACAAGTTTTTGTTGCAGGTACTTGGCGCAACGCGGGTATGCAAGCACGCGGCCGCGCGACGGATCGTCCGCCGCCGTGCACTCGGACGACGAGGCCGCCTCCGACGACGACGTCGAAGACTCGCTCGCCACCCCGCCCCACCAGCAGCCAACTACTGAGTAAGTTTATATTGTCTCTAACTACTTTACTGGTGGTAGGATTCTTATGTAGGAAATGGTTCTTTTTTCAGTTTAATCGCAACAGTTTTTTTGAACTTGTGTAGATTATTAAAATATTACATTCAATATCAGCATTTTTCATTATCTATATAATTAATACGAGAAATTTTTGTACTATATATTTTGTCAATAATGTTCAAACTTAAAAAAAATATGAATTACGGTCGAATTTCGACCACTGACGGGCATCTAGTATTATATTTAACGACACATACGTTCAATTTCATGTTAGAAAGTGAAAACTGGCCTATTTTTATAAGGTCATCATCATAGGCCTCCCCTGTAGATTGCCACAAAAGTTGTAGCTCTCATTTTAGGGGTTTGTGCTGTTTAGTTGGCAACCACAGTTGATTTATTCAGATGTTCCAGGAAGATGCTGCTGCCCATCTTCTGGTTTTAATTTTCCCTCTTTCGACTTTTAGGACACCCAAGGGATGAGATAGGGTGGTATATTCTCTTAAGCCGCCACAACACGGCTAAAGAATAAATAAGTACGATAAGAGAATATAAAGGCTTTTGTTCTGCAGTGGGTTAAAAATGCGCTGTAATAGTTATGATAATAAAAAAATCTAACTCTCTTGGAATACATTTATAGAATAGAATCTTGGAAATACATTATCTTTACTGATATTATTTTCTTAATTTTCAGTTCTGATCACAAACTGGAATTCCTTATCGGCGACACTGTGTTGCCCTACAATATGACAGTCTACCAAGCGGTTAGACAGTTCGGTGAGCAGACGGACGCCGATACCGACACTGAGACGCCTCTAGGTGTGTATTCAACTATGAAGTCAGCTACATATCCAATTCATCACAACACATTCATTAGTACATTAAATATGAAATATAAAAAAGTGTCTACAACATTCTAAAAAAAAACATGTGTGCAGTTCACACGCGGTAGTAGTGAAACCTTCGGACAACTAAACTTCAGAAAGAATGAGACAAATGCAGAGTATCAGGAGTAGAGCAATTGTAACCATGTTTAAAACATATTTTACATTGTATTCTACATATTATACAGACTCCATGTTTTTAATTTCCACAAATGACTCGAGTATCTTATGGTAACTAATTCGAAAATATAAATATAATAGGAAACACTACAGTATTCCTATCTCATTCTCTCGCAAGCTAAATTCTGTAGTACTATTCGTTACATCGATTTTGAAATCGCAACAATTGTAAATAAGTTTTCACTTCAATATGATGAAACTGAAACTTTGTTAATATAATGCGGACTTCAGTATGAAATGTTTAATGTTTATTTCTAGGACATATTTCGAGGATACAAAAGGGTGGTTTAAATAAATGTTTTTAATATTGCAGCGAACGCGGGCATCTGGGTGCAAACGCACACCATATACTACCGCGCGGTGGAGGCGGGCGAGCCGCCGCGCGCCGACACCGCTTCGCGCAAGGGCAAGGGACACACCACCAAGCTCTCCTCGCGCCGCAAACCCGACCTGCTCTGGAATGGTAACAACCCTGAAAACTCTGAGCTCCCGTTTATTACACGCATACTTAGTACGCAGACTAGGACTGTATTCATACTTACATAAGATGACGACTGTATCCCATAAGGGGTAGTCAGAGACTGGGCACTCACTGCAAAAGCAGATGACTGCCACAATCCACGTTTCACCAAAACAATATAATGCACTTAGTGTGATAGGCGGTGAGCCCATCGCCACAATGCGCTGTTGGGTGCAGTTTAATTCCTTACTAGCCTTTTACGAGATCCATTGGATGAGATGGAGTGGCAGTATTCTTTTAAGGAGCCGCCACCACAACGCGGCGGCAACAGATCGACTAGACTGTATTCAATCGAAGTTAATTTGGTCTTTGCCCGCCATTGGCACAATTTATGAAAGATTTGCCCAAATTCATCAAGCTGGGTGAGGATAGAGTCGGTATTCAGGCACCGGTCGTTTATCAGAATGTAAATCAACTCTCAAACATTTGTTACTGTTGACTGCTGAAGCGTATATCTACGCAAATCACGTCTCCTGAAATATTGTTATTCCGATAGTGTTCAAGTTTATATGATTTGGATGGATATTTCGCCATCAAACAGCCTCTACCGTCAACCACGTGCAAATAAGGTTGACATCTGTAGAATAAATAGGTGGTATAGTTGAATCCCTGGCACTTCTTATTCACAATTTCAATTTATATATATTGTAATATTTCATTGCAGATAAGATGATATAGTTTTAGGAGAAGCATTTATTGTCGACAATTTGCATATATCTCATAGCGTTATTATTTAAGGATTAGATATACAGTTTATTACGAATTCGGATTAACTACCATCAAGCAACATTTTATTTTCTGGTTAGTAGCTCAAGTCTTTTCAACAATGAAATTCATTTGTCTGTATTAAAAAAATTGTTTTGCTTTCAGAGGGTAATGTTCCAGTACGTGAGTCGCCCCTTGTTGTAATACTTCGGTCACCTCTAATAACCGGGGGCGAAGTGAAGGACGCTTCACTACCTGCATTAGGATTACTGCGTGCCCTGCACGCTCTGGCACGCCACTGGCACACATTGTACCGCGCCGCCTGCCTGCCAGACCATCGCCCGCTAGTGCCAAACTCTGAATTTGTTAATGCCAAGGTATGAAGCATATTGATTTCAATTTTAATACGAGATATAATATAATATAATATAGCAAATATACTAAATTTTCATATTATTATTTAAAAAAATCCTAGGAAGGTTAAAAATAAATATGTTAATATTTACTTCTTTTTTTGTCGTGTATCCTGGGAAGCACTAATTTAACAATGTCCTTACAGCTTGCTGCAAAGGCCAACAGACAGTTACAAGACCCATTAGTGATCATGACTGGAAATTTGCCACCATGGTTAAAGAAAATTGCCTATGCATGGTGAGTTTTTTTATTATTTACCTGGTATGTGGTGGCGAAGAAAGAAAACACCCCTTATCGTATACTTGTCAATATTTTTTGTAATTCAATAGCTGCCTTGAATTCTGCCACCCCATCCCATCCCGTGGGTGTCGTAAAAGTCGACAGAAGTAAAATGAAAACCACTAAATGGCCAGAAGCATCTTCCTGGAATATCAGAATAGATAAACTGCGTTTGCCAACCATCCTTCCAAGCGTGGCAACTATTAAAATCACTCCAAAATTAGAGCTATAAACTTTTGTGGCAGTTCAGCAGCGGACTAGTGATAGGCTGAAATGATGATGATGAATCTCTTAATCTATCGATCGAGCCTACACCCGAACGAAATCTAATGACCCGTTATGTATGTCCGCGGCGATGCAGTCCGTTCGTGCTGCCGTTCGAGTGCCGCCACCTGCTGTTCTACGTGGTGTCGTTCGACCGCGACCGCGCGCTGCAGCGGCTGCTGGAGGCGGGCGGCGAGCGCGGCGCGGCGGCGGCGGACGAGCGCGTGGCGCCGCGCCTCGACCGGCGCAAGCGCACCGTGCAGCGGCACAGCGTGCTGCGCCAGGCCGAGCACGTCATGCACGAGTTCGCGCACACCAAGGCGCTGCTCGAGATACAGTACTGAGAACGAGGTCGGCACCGGCCTGGGGCCCACCCTCGAGTTCTACGCGCTCGTGTCGCAGGTGAGCAAGCCCTCAAGTGCCCTCACGTACGGCAACTTTCGAGCACCTTTGAATGACAGGTTGCTTGAAATTTTGCGCGTTTGTGAAAGCCCTTCGCTCCTCATACGGGAAATCCAAATTTAAGTAACATAGATTTCCATAAAACACGATTCTAATCCACTAGCATTCGTAGACTTTCCGGAAAATCGTGCACTGTGTTACAGTTACAGGTACGAGGTTGCCACTCGAGAACCTTTCACACCCATTGGTTATCCGTTCTCCAAGCTATATGGCGAATCCATTGCCACATTAGCATGCTTGTATAAAAAAGAAGCACCTTAGAATTTCTAACAGAGACATTAAAGAGTTGCTATTTTAATGTTAAATGTTTTGGAATACGATATAGTATCCAATATAGTGAAAACGTAATACAAATCATAATAAGTTCTATTTTCTATTTATGAGGTTTTTAACACAGAAATGTTTTGGGTGACGAAGCATTTGTTATGGGTAAACATTGCACTTGCCATCAGGTGAATGTTTTAATCGTTTCATTACTTTATTATATAAAAAGTCTGGTTTTTGCTGCCTGTGTTCAAATGATTTGTACTGGAGCGATTCTTTATTTTAGATTTATAAAAACATTCCTATTCAATATTCTGTAGTATATCTATGGCCTATTTTATTGTTGTCAAAATCATAATTTCCTTGTAACTATAATTTTTAAACAGAATTGTTATATTCTTACCCAAGATAAAACATTTAAACTAAAGTATGCCCTTATTATTCTGTGGTGAACAAACTTTTAATTTTCAGGAACTGCAACGTGCCGATCTTGATTTGTGGCATGGAAGCGAGAACTTTAAGCAGAAACCTACATCGTTTGGAGGCGAAATAGTCAAGAATCAACCGCCTGTCGTCACTGACAGATCATCAGACGCGGCCACTCGCCTCGCGTCGTCTGTACGCGACGCGTTGAGCCTAGATGAGGACCGCTCTCCACAACCCTCAGATCTCGAAAAAGAGACTTTAATTCCTTCTCCGGCCCCGGACGCTACCTATGTCTCCTGGCCTTGCGGCCTGTTCCCGCAAGCGGTCGGTCGCAACGCGAGAGCATCACACTTGTCTCGAGTAAAGGCAAAGTTCCGGTTTTTGGGCAAATTCATGGCCAAAGCTGTTATGGATTCTAGGATGGTGAGTTATTTTTTTCACTTTAATTAATTAAAGTTTAGCATTTTCAATATTTTTAAGGGAAGCGAAAGCGTAAATGGGTTTAATTTAAAATTTATATTTCCTAAGTAAGTAAACTAAAAATACTTTAGTCGACTTTTATAATTTCGACGAGATAAAATAACAGTTGATTTTTCATCGAAGGTTAAAAATGGTTTATTTTGTTTATCTGGGAGACAACAACTACAATAAAAAAATTACGCACTCTGCAAGAACTATACATTCAGTTTCCACTCCGCCAGAATAGAACAGAATATTACAAAATATTATATTCTAAATCAGTTTACATTCGGACAGCAATTTTCACATCTCATTCACATCCTGTATCAATTGATAATCTATTTAACAATTAAATATAATGTTATATTATTCATTAGCAAGAATCAACTCTCTCGTCGTATCACATCCACTAAAGATTTTGATAAGCAACCCGTAGCAGAAGGAGATAAAAGAAGCGGTGTCGTTCCAGGTGGACATCCCGCTGTCGGTGTCGATGTACCGGTGGCTGGTGAGCGAGCAGCGCTGGCTGGGGCTGAGCGACGTGCGGCACGTGGCGCCCGAGCTGTGGCGCTCGCTGTGCCGGCTGCGGCGCGTGGCCGAGCGCGCGCGGCACATCGCCGCAGACGCGCGCCACACGCCCGACCAGCGCGCGCACCTGGTGAGCCGTCCCTTAAATCATCATCATCACCATCACCTCAGCCTATCGCTAGTCCACCGCTGAACACAGGCCTCCCCCATAGATTGCCACAAAAATTATTAGCTCTAATTTTTGGGGGATTTTGCCACAGTTGCCACGCTCGGCAGGCGGATTGCGAAACGCGGTTTTTTTATTCAGATGTTCCAGCAAGATGCTGATGCCTATCTTCTGCTCGGCTCAATGTTTTATTGCAATCCTCAAAAAAAAAAAGTACTGACAATACAGTGACGCCTTTTTCCCGTATAAGGCGTGGGCTACGTGTGGCCTCTGCCTACGGATGGCGAACCACGTCGCCGCCATTTTAGAACAAGCCAAAAAAAATCTTACTCCTCATTGCGTTTCCAAGAGCAGTATAGTGGTGACAGCTTTGTATGGTTGTTATTCTGCACTAATTACACGAAAAGAAAAGGCTTTCCGTACAATACTTTAGTCGCCTCTTACGACACCTCGATAGGAAAGATGTAGGTGGTTCTACGCCGCGGCTCCTGGCTTCGAATCCCTGCCGGGGCCCGACATTTGTGCAAACCACTAATTGTTAGTTTTCGGGTCTGCTTGTGTTATGCATGTGAAATATATGTCTGTAACAGGTACCTACTGGGTACCTACCCACGACACAGGAGAAATCCTACTGTGTGGCAGAGTTTAAAAAAAATAGCTGCAGTGATAGCAGCAATGAAAATGCTCTGAAAGCAAAAAAGTTGCAGTTTTTCGCGCGGAACATTGCTTAAAATGGCTTTTACTAGCTTATATGGCATATTCCCACTAGTTTGACGTGGATTCCTTGTTAATGTGTAAGATGGAGTAAGGATACAGCTACACTTTATTTAGGATTATTCAAATTCAAGAGTTGTTTCTTTTGGAAATAATAAAACTGTTACAAAGTAAGTAAAAGGAATAAATAACGCGAGAAAATCCGTAAATTTACTTTGTCATATATTGTATTTATGTAAAAAATCTAAGTGATAATTAATAAACGTTATAGTTAATGAACTCATTTTGTAGAATTGAATCGTTTTTCCCCTCTTCTTATATAGAAGCAAAGCAAAAATATTTATAGAATCGGGTGCTACTTTGCCGTAATCTATTATAATAAATGTTAGTTAGTTTGCTAAAATCCACATGCAATATATAAAGTGGCCTAGTTTCGAGCACGGCCACCAGTTACTCTCAACCACCATGCAATGCAAATAATTGTTTCACCTCAGTAAAAATATCATTATCGAAAGTAAAATTGTTTTGCAGATAAACGCCCTGGAGTTGGACGGATGTCCCATTGAGGAGCTCGGCTTAGACTTCATTTTGCCTGGTGACGGGTGCACAGAGCTACGCCGCGGCGGACGTGACTTGCCCGTCACTGCACACAACCTACATAACTATATCACACTTGTCACTCACTGGCTTCTGTATGAAGGTAAGCTATTTTGATATCATCATCATTTCAGCCTATTACTAGTCCACTGCTTAACAAAGGCCACCCTCATAGATTGCCACAAAAGTTTGTAGTTCTCATTTAAAGGGGATTTTTCCATAGTTGCCACGCTTGGCAGGCTGATTGGCAACTGCAGTTTATTTATTCAGACGTTTCAGGAAGATGCTGCTACCCATATTCTAGTTTTGATTTTTCCTCTGTCGACTTTTACGACACCCACGGGATGAGATTGGGTGGCAGATTATCTTAAGCCGCTATCCACACGGCGGATTAGATTGGCGGTATTTTGATATATGAAACAGCTATTTGAAGACGATAGTTAGTAGTAGTAGATAGTAGAAGTAGATTTAATAGACATTCAATTTTTTTTGCATTTGCTATGATAGAATTTAAAAGTAACAGTAATTTCCTGTCTAAGTCATAAGTTCTTTTTTTTACTACAATTTGTATAATATTGTCAAAAACCTTAATTATATACTTTATTTTGACATGTTGCAGGAGTGGCGAAACAGATGGACGCTTTCAAAGAAGGATTTGAATCAGTATTCCCATTAGCTAATCTCAAGATATTCTATCCGGAGGAGTTGGAACAAGTGTTCTGTGGAAGTCCATCGGGTATGTTTCTTCTGTTGTAATGGTTTATATTAGTTTCATTTAGGTTATTCATCTATTGAAATCGAAAAATTTCATATAAGACAGGCAATACACATGATCACGACAAATTTGCTATATGGCTGCTATAGATATCTGTTTGGAATTTTTATCCATGTATTAACATATTACGTCACGGACACTAGGTACATTGTAGGGATACCCTGATACGGGCTTTTAACGATACGATACCGATATTTATAAAAATGTATCGCCGATATTGATACCGATTCGGTAAGTGAATTTCATAAAAAAAATATTCTGAAACAATGCAAGTTATTTACATTTTAAAATAGTGTGAAATATATAGCAGAGTGGAAAATTATACAAATTGACTATACTAAATTGACCACTGAATTATAAAAATATAACATCTTTAAGTAGACAGTATCTATTTATTCAGAAGTTCATAAATTTCTGGTATAACTTTTTTAGTTATGGAGGACCGCGGGACCTTACATTATAATAATGAGTATTGCGTGTTCAATAAACTTCGATAATTTCACTTTGGTGATGCCTTTTCAAGTGGAACCACATGTTTGATAATTTTCTTATAGGTGACGTGTACTTTTTTGTTTTGAGACTATCATGATTAAATATTTCTATATTATGTTAAGCAACTAGTGAAATGAGCTGGATAAGAAGATAAGCCGGGTGAACTGACGAACGAATTTAAGATCGGGAATTCCCCGAGCACTTGAGTCACTTGCCCACGCGCTTACATGAGATTTTTGAGACGTGTAATTTTAAATGTATAGACGTCTCGGCAAATTAATATCGCCGATTCCGATATATCGGTAAATCGTATTTTGCGTGTATGTGTGACTATAGGTGTCCGGCAGAGTATTTTCTACCGAGGTGTCGAAGGTATTGAAGGGACAGCCATAGACATATTATGGTTGCACGAATACGTCGCCTCTTACGACATCTCGGCAGTAAATAGGTAAGTGCTATCTCTACTCTGCCAGACACCTATCGGTTATATAGCTGCACATACGCACGTTACGTATAAAGTAATTTATACATACATGTTTACGAAAATGTCACACACGTTGACTTTTAAAATTCGTTTATTACTATTAACTTTTTGATTAAATACTCCGTGTTTTTGATGTTTACTAATTAGTTTTAATTCATGATGAAAGAATATTAATTGAGGTTATTGTGGAAGAATTATCAGTCAACGCGATGCACCAAAACTTACTAGGTCGCATTACTAAAATTGGTTTTGTGTTTACTTCTTTTTCTGTAATTTGGGCGTACCTCAGCTATTATAGACCGTCTAAACATTTAATTAAGCAAGAATTACTTAATGCCTAACGTCTCCTACTGATCTCTTGTGACTACGTGTCGTCCCGCGTAACTATATCTATTTATTAACATGATTGTTCGATTGAAGGAGGTCGCGATCAACGTTGGGATCCACGTATGCTAGCCGAGTGCATCCGACCAGACCACGGCTACACGGCGGAGTCGCGCGCCATACGCATGCTCATCGACATTCTCGCCTCGTACAACCGCGAAGAGCAACGACTCTTCCTGCAATTTGTTACAGGCAGTCCCCGTCTGCCCACTGGAGGTAACTTGTCAAATAATCATATACTTTCAATTAGACCTCTTTTATCTTTGTGTATAACTCTTTTTTATTAATTATTTTTTAAAGTGACTGTTCTTATAATTACTCGAAAATAAGGTGTTTATTCAGATGTTCCAGGAAGATGCTGCTGCCCATCTCCTGGTTTTTATTTTCCCTCTGTCGACATTTACAACACCCACGGTATGAGATGGGGCTGTAGATTCTCCTAAGCCGCCACCACACGGCTGTAGTCACATAACATAATTGTTAAATAAAATGTCCCAAATGTGAACCCTTTCAATACTCTAACACTTATATGTAATTACTGAATGCGGGAGATTTAGTTGATACAATCCGTTCTGTATCATTTTCCGTACTATAATAATATTTTTTAGCATTGGTTTGTTATGATAACGAAATTATCATATTCGCAGGTTTCAAAGCATTGAACCCTCCATTGACGGTAGTACGCAAGTCGCTGGAGTCCTCTCTTGACCCAGACGAATATCTACCGTCGGTGATGACTTGTGTCAACTACCTCAAACTGCCGGACTACAGTAGCGCAGAGGTGATGCGCGCAAAGTTGCGCCTCGCTGCGTCAGAGGGACAGCATTCCTTCCACTTATCATGAATACTTACCACACCTTCTAGCAACAGAGTTTATTCCTCAATGATCTTGTATACTACTGTGTGAATGCGGTTAGTGATATTATTAATAATCATAAAATTATTACGGCGCTAACGCCCCGGACCCCTGCCGTCTATGTGCAATCAGAGTGATTTATTTCTCCGCTGTGACAGACACTGAAAGTGCTGTGTGATTTATTTTTGTTCTCTTTTTGGATTACTTTTAGATTATATGAATATGTTTATAATTATATTTTGTGTTAATTTAATGTGATAGCTTTGTATATTTCTTTATCAATATGTTAGAGATTGGTTCTCAATATGTAAGTATATGGTGTGTGATGTCGACCCTGTGTCGGTGGGGACGTCGGCGCCTCTAGTCGCAGTTGCGTTTTGAACCACGTGCAGGGAATACGTCACTTGTAATCGACACCTATGTTATATAAAATACCTTATTACATAAGTCACATTTGATGGACCATTGAAAATCTGAGAGTCCCTATGAGTTATGATAGCATTTAATACCAAACGGTGTATGTTTTGATTAAAGTTTAAGTATCATAAATGAGTAACGAAAAAGTGCAAAATTTAATATGTAACAATTTCAATAAAACCATGTAAACAATACTGATCAATTCTGTGTTTCCTTTACCACTGTCCTGATTGAGAATCTGTAGTTATAATGAATTCCCATGATGTGCAAAAGCCAGGTAGAGGGTGGGATAGTGTCCTGCGATGTCACCAACCATAGGAAAGCAATCTTTACATATGACTAAAGACAAGAGGAGCAATTTGTTTACTTGATGGTAAGTGCCTGCTCATAACAGTTGCGTTTTCACCCACAACATAGCATTGACAATTTGTGTGTGAAACATCGTTGTGCTCTCTCTCATCACCATAAGACGTCAGTTCTAAGGGTCACATAAATACAGTCACGCCTTTTTCCATATAAGGGGTAGGCAGAGGCCGCTCACGTAGCCCAGGGTACCATACGCCCTGTAATTTAAACACACAAGCTTTAGTGCTCTTCAAATTATTGCGTTTTATTCATTTAACATATGTATGTAGAGCCGTGTGGCAGCAGCTTAAGAGAATCTACCACCCCATCTCATCCCGTGGGGTGTCGTTAAAATCGATAATTGAAACCAGAAGATGGGCAGCAGCGACTTCCTGGAACATCTGAATAAATAAACTGCAGTTGCCAAGCGTGGCAACAATGGCAAAATCCTCCCAATAAGAGCTACAAATTTTGGTGGCAATCGATAGGGGAGGCCTATGTTCTGCAGTGGACTGAAATGATGATGATGATGATGTATGTAGAAGGCCCTTATTCATAATTTTGTTTTATCATTTCTCTAGGTTTTTTTGTTACAAATTGCTTTCACAGCAATAAGGTCACCGTTAATGTTAACTTCATAGTTGTGTTTTTTTATAAAACTAAAAATTTCACATGTACAACACAACTAGAACAAACAACAATTTCAGTTTTTGCACAAATCCTGATCCTGATTGTAATCCAGTACAGCGTTGTTGTCAAGTGCTCTGATCACTAGGCCACGCGGTAGTCGTTATTATTCAATTTATTTCTATATTGGTTAATTATATAAAAACCCTTTCGTCTTTAATAGATAAAAACCTTTCCTCACATGGTAGGAAATAACAAGCAGGGCTTGGACCCGGTTTCGGAAAACCGATTAGTTCCGGTTCATAAATTAATCGAAAAAATTTAGATCCTGGTTACTCATTTTTAACCGGTTAATTTCAGATACTTTTTAGCCGCTGACTTTTTAGTGTGCCCGTTTCATTGATACAAAAGAAACCTAAAAGATAGATAGTAATGTTCTATAAAAATAATAAAAATATCACCTCTAAGACATTAAAAAAGGATTAGACTACTTTCTTATACCTTTTATTTATATATATCTTATATTTTATTACCTAGTAACATTGTGTGTCGATAGCTTATTTATCATAATACATATTTATACATATAAATGTAATATCTTTAATGTATTTAGGTATTACAATGTCAGTAAGGGTTTGTTTTTATTTGAACCTGTTTGTTTCTTTCATCAAGACAGAAAAACTGAAAATACTTAAATATAAAATATTCATTTTTAATATACCATCACAATTGTAGTAGATAGAAGAATTTTAACAAATGGTGAGAGTTGTCCCTACCAAAATCGTTCAAGTACATGTAACATACACCTACTAACCTACCAAAATCGTTCAAGTACATGTAACATACACCTACTAATAACCAGGTAATTCACAGTACCATTGCAAGCCATCCTAATATGAGGCAAGATCCTCCTATAGGGGTTAATCGTCTAAAACTACGGTCACTAGTGAAGGCATGGTAGTAACATGTGCCGCAAAACAATCCCATTCCTGCTACGAAGAATCCACCAGCCTGTAAAATGTTTACAAATAAAGTTTGAAACAAAACTAAAATCAGTCTCTTGTTATAACAGTGATCATATTGTTATTAGTGTAACTAAGTAATATTACACTAATAACACTAGAGTTGCTAACTTTTGTGGCTACTGTTGCAGATAGAATCTTCGAATAAATACATATTGTCAAATAAGTATACTGTGAACCAAATTTTTAATTGTTATTAAACCTTTTGGATCAGAAAATGGCAAAAGGCAGTGTCAGCTGATGCAAAGAAAAAAAATTGATTGTTAAACAATTAATAAATATGTTTTATGGTATTCTGATACTTACAATATATGGTCTTCTGCAGAGTGGGACAGTCATCAAAGCTAATGTATGAAGAAAGTGGAATCTGTTAGCTGTATCGAAAATCTTTTTCAAATCTTCTTTGCCTTCAGTTTCAGGAAAAGTACGATGAGCTCCCATAGCGCCGAGGACTACAGCGACGGCGCCACTTAAGCCCGCTAGCCTAACAAAAGGCCCAGCTGCTTGTGCCAACTCCCAAAGAGGCATTTTTATAATGACTGGCACTGGGGGCAACTTCTCAGATTTTGACTTAAGAATACCCTGGAAAAATTAAGGCTGTTTATAGTAAAAGACTAATCAACAAATAACGCTACAGTTCCTACCATATGTATCAACTAAGTGAGTGAGAACTAAGTGATAACTCTTTAGGTCGCTGTCTTTATCTAAAATTTTGTGTTAATTCATGATGAATATTAAGATCTGTAACTTACGATATGACGCAAAACATTCGTAGCTCCCTCCGTCACCGTATTAATCATAAAAGCATCTGCTAAATTGACCATACCTTTTAGATTCTGTCGGAATCACAAAATAATACAATAAATTTGTATCAGAAACTGGACTTTAAATAATCAAAGCAAAAAGAGTCTATTTGATAGTAATCAGCAAAGTCAGTTTTTGATATTGAGTATTGAAAAGCAGTGTTGCCAGATGGATAAGACAATAATACGGTGCACGGTGGGCCAAAATTACCAGAAATACGGTGTAGCAGTTTTAATTATTACGGTAGAATTACGGTGTTACATTTGCGTGTGGTAGCGGCCTAAGAGAATCTACCACCCCATCTCATCCCGTGGGTGTCGTAAAAGTCGACAGAGGGAAAATGAAAACCAGGAGATGGGCAGCAGCATCTTGCTGGAACATTTGAATAAATAAACTGCGGTTGCCAACCCGTCTGCCAAGCGTGGCAACTATGGCAAAATCCCCCCAAAACGAGAGCTACAAACTTTTGTGGCAATCTATGAGGGAGGTTATGTTAGCCTATGTTCAGCAGTGGACTATTGATAGGCTGAAACGACGACGACGATTTGCCTTTTTTAGTGAAAAAAATAATAATTTACTTTTATTTATTCAGGTTTTTTTATAAAAGCCCCCTCTCTTTAGGTTATAGGTTCTAATAAATTCGAAGACTCAATGAGATTCAACCACTCGTTGCGAAATTTTTGTTTGCAGTCTCTTTTTTTGTACAGTCTTCTTTTCTGCTATTTCTTAGATGTTGAAGGATCAGACAAAGAAACACTATTAATATTCATGTTACTAATAGTAATTGTGACATGGCACTATTCATCTTAATTAGCTATTACTTCGAAACAATGACATTTAAAAAAAATCTACAAACTGTTCATGTTTAGAGTGCATACTCTAAACATGAACAATTTGTCTGGGCAAACAAAATTCTGAGTACGCTAAGTTTATCATCATCATCGTTTCAGCTTAACACTAGCCCACTGCTGAACATAGGCCTCCCCCATAGATTGCCACAAAAGCTTGTTCCTCTCGTTTTGGTGGTTTTTGCCACAGTTGGCACGCTTGGCATCCAGGTTAAGTTCAAAGTTAGACACTCAGATTATCTAAGTTATTTTTCGTCTACATATAGCAACTTAGACTGTGACGCTATTTAGCTTACTTATTCGTGATATCGTAACCAATGACAACCATCAAAATGACATAAAAATTATTTTCTAATACGATAAATAACATTTTAAATTATTCATCTATGGGGGATCAAAATAACAATAAAATATTTTTACATAATTTTTTTATCAATTTTAGATCTTGTTATCGTAGTTAAAAAAACTTTCAACTTACTGACGTAAACATAGACAAATATGGCCCTTAGCCAGTATACATGTTTTGGTACTAAAGCGCTGTACCCTGTACTCAGTAGACTTGTTATTCCATTGATATAAATAAGTCAATTTTTGGTGTTAAATTGGCAGTATTGAATACCATTGGTTAGAGTGTTCGACGAAGTCACGAAAATTCTGAATTTTTGGACGGGATACCAGTTTCGGTTTAGGTTCGAAAATACGGTAACTTTCATACACCGTAATTTATGACTACTGTAGGTGGCAGATTTAAAAACAAAAAGTAAAATTACGGCAAATCTACCGTAATTACGGTGCATATGGCAACGCTGTTGAAAAGTCATAAATACTTTTTTTTTTTAATTCGGTATCGCGCGGTTTGCGCATATGCCACTGACAAATTAAACTAAATGTAACTTCATACACAATAGCTTTTTCGACGTTTCCCGCGCTTTTTTCACTCGTTACACTTATTTATTTATTAATGGAAAGATTCACAAACTATTTTCCAGTGTCAAGTAACATATTCAAGTATACAATCTTCTAGAAGCAATACTTTTCAAAATTTTGATTCGACAGTAAAACGATAGTTGACTTTTACTGAAGATTTGCTGTACTGATGGGGACAACACGAAAAGCACAATATTGGTCTTGCAATTGAATTTTCCAAGTGATTGTACACTTTCAGGAGCACTTGCTGCATAATAAACTATCAATATTAATCATCAAAACTCCAAACATACACAGAAATTACAAAATTAAATAAAAACACTACCGCCACTTTCGAGCTGCCACCAAAAGTCTCTTATATTTATTTATTATTTATTAATGGAAACAGTCATAAACTATATTCCAGTGTCAAGTTACATATCCAAGTACACAATCTTCCAGCAGCGAGACTTCAAAATTTTGATCGACAGTAAATTGATAGTTGACTTTTACTGAAGATTTGGTGGACTGATGGAGACAAAACGAAAAGCACAATTTTAGTCTTGAATTGAATTTTCCAATTACTATAGGCTTTCAGGAGCACTTGCTGTATAATTAACTATCATTATTAAACATCAAAGCTCCAAATATACACAGAAATTACAAAATTAAATAAAAAACACTACTGCCATTTTTCGAGTTGGCGCCAAGAGGAAAGTCTCCTAAATACTCTTTGTTAGTAAGAGTGTCACCAGTGTTTCCAACCCTTATTTTGGAAAAGTAGTAGAATAACTGTAAAAAGTTCGTAGAAACCGGTAGATTTGAAGAAGGAAATCGGTAGATGTACCTATCTTAAAATTCTAGATTTGTAAGAATTAAAAGAAAATAAAACCCGTTTTAAAATATTTATTAAATTATTCACTATATCTACTTCTTATATTTTTGAGTTTATTAATTTAAATGAAACATTTTTTTTATTTTATTAAAAATGGATTATATATTTAATTAATCATGTAATTGGTATAGGTACACCAGTATCTCATGTAATTGCTGTTTTTCAGTATATCAGATTTGAATGAATAAAGAATGGCAAAACGTAAATAAACCTCCGTTATATCTCCGCTAAAACTGATGATGTTCTCCTAGCCGATTTCGACCACGGCGACAACTTCCGAATACTGTCGAGAGCCATCAACTGCGCAGGAGATATTATAGTGCCACAAGTGTACGCGCAAACACAAATGCACTCACTCGTCCCAACCTACCCGCGCCCGATGTAACGCTGATGCGATAAGATCGGAGGTAGGCTAGGATGCAGTGTCAGAAACACGGGGACAATCACAACACAACCAGACCCGAAAACCAACAATTTGTGTTTAAGCACAAATGTGGCCCAGGCTCCGGCTGGGAATCGAACCCAGGACCCGCGGCGTAGAAGTCAGGTATTCTGTCCACTAATCCACGCGGTCGTCAAAACATGTCGCTAAAACTATTCGGTAATAGTAAAACACACACACAATCCACCGTAGATAAAGAAATTACATGAATTAAATGAGTCAATAAACCAGATAAAAGAGAATATAGTCTAAATAATTCACAGTAAAATAGATTACAGTAAATAACTTACAATAATAAGGTATTTAAACCTTACGGAAAAAACAGAAAATAAAAATTTATTTAAAAACGAATCTACCACCCCAGGTATTACCAATAACAACCTCGTGATATTCAATATAACACGAAATTTCAAATTTTGTTTCCATTTTGCGTTCTGCTGCGGATATCATCGTTACGGATTTTTTCTCGCAGAGAAACTCCGCGCAAAGCCATTTCCATAGCCCTGTAAGCGACTGAGAGCTTCCTCATGCAGCCTACATATATATATTTTCGGTGATGTAATTGCTGTTAGTCTTCTCGGCTTTTACAGCTTCATCGGATACTGTGCTCGCGGACCAGAGGCCCGCGTGCCAGGTTTGGTTTGACCCAAACATAAATAAATAAATAAAAACTCCTACAGCAGCCTCCAGTGAAGCCCGTATAGCCCGTATGACGTCCGGGTAGAGTGACATAGACTGGCCTACCTGAAATTCTCTCGAAAACGTTGCTAGCTCTTAGACCATAAAGCCACATGGAATATAATTAATTTAGAAACTGGCAGGCATAATACTAAAAAAGAAGATTTTGCTTAGAAATTGAGTGGTAATGCAGTAATATTTCGTTGGTAACTCATTTACTGCACTGCAGCCTGAACGATAAATGAGTTTTTCATGACGCAGTTGGTGTGTTTTGTCATCTCTAGAAGGCATTTGACTGTATGGAACATACAAATTTAATATCTAAACTTAAATACTACGGCCACACTGGATCTTTTATCTTCTTCTTACAAATAGAAAGCATAAAGTGGCCATAAACGGTGTTATGTGATCAGGTTGTGCAGCAAAAATGGCTGATCCTCAGGGATAGGTCCTGGGTCCATTTCTGTTCTTGATTTACATTAATTATCTACCATATTTGGTACAAAAAATGTCTGTGATAGTTCTGTTTGCCGATGATACATCATTGTTATTTAAAGTTAACAGAAACGATATAGTGCTGTGCTGAAACAGCCCAATGAAACTACATACATACATAAGATCACGACTGTATACCATAAGGGGTAGTCAGAGACTGGGCACTCACTGCAAGAACAGATGGCTGCCACACACGTTGCACCAAAACAATATAATGCACTTGGTGTGATAGGTGGTGAACCTATCGCCACTATACGCTGTTACGTGCACAGCGCAGTTTAATTCCTTACTCGTCTTTTACGAGATCCATTACATGAGATGGAGTGGTAGTATTCTTTTAACGAGCCGCCACCACACGGCAAAACCAATGAAACTCTAGAGTAGATATTGTTTCCAAATGGTTTGCGGCAAATAATTTAGTTTTAAATGCAGGCAAAACAAAATGTTTACACTTTATAATGTCTAAGTCGGCGCAAAATAACATTAATTTACAGAATTCTAATCTTAGGTTTAAAAATTCAACTACATTCCTTGGAATCACTATTGATTCCAAGTTACAGTGGGAGGCACACATTCAAAAAATAGCTCCTGAATTAAGTTCTGCCATTTTTCAATAAGAAAGATTAGACAGCTGACTGATGAAGCTACAGCTAAATTAGTATATTTTGCACACTTCCACAATATTATGTCCTATGGCGTATTACTGTGGAAATCCGCAGCTGGATTGGAAACAATATTTATTTTGCAAAAAAACAAGCATTTCGGAAAATCTTTAACTTGGGACCTCGCGAGTCGCTACGAGAACTTTTCAAGGAGACCAATTTTTTGACCACCGTGTGGTAGCGGTTTAAGAGAATCCACCTCCTCTCATCCTGTGGGTGTCATAAAAGCGACAGAGGGAAAATTAAAACTGGAAGGTGGGCGCAGCATATTCCAGGAACATCTGAATAATCTTTTCCATCTATGTATAAAATTAAATCGGACATAGATTTTAAAAACTTGTCAAGAAGACATTATTAGATAAAGCGTATTATAAAAAAGATCATTATATAGACGACAAAGACTTGCAAATCCCCTGGGTACTAAAATTATGATGTGGTAATAAAATTTATGTAATTTATAAATGACATTATGTAATATGGCATTGAAAAAAGAAAAAGGCCCAGAATTTCTTGCCGGTTCTTCTCTGAGAAGGTCATTTTTTTGACATTGACTTTGACTACAATCATCGGGACTACCACTGGTAAAGGAAATAGCAGTTGAGAGTTCAGTATGGCTATCGTATAGGCTTCTATTTTACAGAATACAGTGGAAAGATCCTAAGGTTTTCTCTTCCCACAGCTCTTATCAAGTGGTATATTACCGATTTAATGCCAGCTTTCCAGAGGCCACCTATAAGAGGTACACTTGTTTGATTAAATTCCTAATTTATTTGTCGACTACCGCAGCCTTATGCAATATAGTTTTTAATTTGACGATAAGAAAATAATTTTTGGACTTCGTCTAAATGTTTACAACTAGCTACAAAATTAGTAGCCTGCAGTCCGAATATATAAAAGAACACATGCGTCTTCGAGAGACGAATCGATCCGATGTCGTTAAAAATCATTCTGACGACAACGAAGACAGAGCTGCCAGGGGTAACGCTTTCGTCGAGAAACACATAAATAAAGCCAGGTTAGCCCGATCTACCGTGCCGGGCTGTTGCGACTTAAATTTACTACCACCTAAATCTACTCTGACGTGGTCAAAAACCTTACCGGACAATAAACGTGTTGCTGGTAATGAAGCAATCATTGGTTGCTAAAGACTTGGTTTACATTTAAAACAAATTTTACATTTTGCCAACCCACCAAGCGTGGCAACTATGGCAAAACCCTACAAAATGGAAGCTACAAACCTTTGTGGCAATCTATGGGGGAGGCCTAAGTTCAGCAGTGGACTAGTGATGGACTGAAATGATGACGATGATATACCACATAATTACATTTATTTGAAATGAAATAATTGTTTTAAAAAATACCATTTTTATTGTCACGATTACAGAAACTAAGTGATTTTTTACATTAATATTTCCTATTTACTATAAAATGTATTTTTAATTTAAGTCAGCACTTATACATACGTACTTTGTATCAATATAAAGCAGTTACGAAAAGCGCCAAGTCCTGCTTATATACAAATGTAATGATTAAAGACAGGATTTTTGAACATGTTTATCCATTAATAAAAAAAGTATTAAGCTTAACACACATTCACAACCGCTCGATATTTTCCTGTCACAAATTATAAGTATATTGAATAAAACGTGACGATATTTTCATAAATTTAAAAAATAATTCTGTTGTTCGTGCCAGCAAACATCAGTGCACCAGGTCCACTTTACTTTTCGGACAACAAACTCCAGCGTAACTGAAAAATAAATCATTATTTAAAAATAAATCTTAATTACAAGAAAAAACTTTCGTTTTGTTAAGAGATAAGTTGTACATTTAGTATGTATGCATAAGAATAGCAGAAGAATTATGATGTCTCTTTGTTCGGTTTAGAACACAGCGATATCTTCCGGTTAATAACCAGAAGTTATATTGCCGTACGTTATTACGTGGAATTTAATTATATTCTATATTCTATTAGCACAAACTCGGAAGCTGCTGGCAGGATTCATATGCAAAAATCTGTCTTGATAGGTACCACCACAGGGCCAGTTATTCCGCCGTGAAGCAATATTGTGTTAAGATTACTGTATTTCGGTCTAAAGGGCACTGAGAGCCATTGTAATTACTAGACATATAAGACTTAAGAACTGATGTCTCCGGGGGACGGGCGCAGTGAGGGTGCTAGACGGAAATGTTCTGGGTGACACAGCATTTGTAATGGGCAGACGTTGCAATTACCATCAGGTGAAAAAAAAAGTACACACTCCAACTTCTTCACCTTCGCGAACGCATTCGATATAACACGTAATTTTCGACTAGGACGGAAGAAGCATTGCATAGACAGCAGTGTCATAGACATACGGAAACATTTTTTGTTTTCCACAAAAATTGGAACCCAGAGTTCACGACTCGGCTCGTGAACACTCGCTCGTTAACTTGATATTTAAGTTAAATAAATCCATTGTTAGGTCTTTTTGGAAAATAAATATCCGCTTACATACCCCTCACTGACAACACAGTAGGTGCGGCTGTAGACGTCGATAGTGATGTCACGAGCTGCGCCGCATCGCGTCAAGTACACGCACAGTCCCGCGGAATCGTCCGTGGACTTCTGGCAATCTGCGTCGCCGGCCGCCGCTTTAGGAACCTGCAACAAATAAAAAATTAATAAAAATATTTTAATACTATTTACCTCCGAAATTTGCTACGGCTCCGTGGTATATGTATATGAAATTCACTCATACTCAGGAGTAATCCAAGAGTGCGGCATCGTTTTCAAAAAAAAGCAGTACCCTTGTAACCCCAACCTTTGATTATAGATATCTTAATTTAGATTTTTTAGTCACCTGTCTAAACAGATAAAAAATCCACGAGACAAAGTCCTGATTTTGACAATTATTCGGAAGTCTTTTCGGTCTTAAAATAGTGTTATCTCTTTCGTCATCCGATTAAAAGGTTTATTTACCATCTGACTTTTACTTGCCTTTCTTTCTCTGCAGCTTATTTCCTAACATTATGGACATTATTTGTTACAGTAGATTTTTAAGTTTTTTTTTTAATTTAACAAAGTGACGAAACGAGCAAAACGTTCACTTAAGTGCAACGTCCGCCCACAAAAAATGCTGTCACCCAGAATATTTCTGTGTGACACCACACTGCGCCCGTCACTCTGAGACATCAGTTCTTAAGTCTCGAATGCCCAGTGTGTATGCCAGCTCACAGTGCCCTTCAAACCGAAACACAATAATGCTTGCACACTACTACTTCACGGCAGAATAACTGGCCGTGGGGTGGTACCTACCTAGACGGATTCCTGCCATAGTAATTCTATCACCGGTAGGTGTACAATCTGTTTAGTGACAAGGTAAGAGAATCTGCCACCACGTCTCGTGGGTGTCGGTCGTAATAGTCGACTAAAGTATAGCCTCCTGGCTTAATAACCATTTCCAATAAGCCAGAAGCAACGTCTGACGTCCCAGGTACCTAAGATCGTCAATCCGTTTCACAAACGGTGCGATAACGCAGATTCTCACAATAGTTACAATACAACACAAACAAAAATTCTACTCACAGAATAGTCTTTCGTAAGCTTTAGGTCCACTTCGGTCCCATTGATTTGAAGAATGAGACAATCAGAGGTTCTGTTCAACAAAGTCTTCGCCCATTGGTAATTATCCAGGTTGTATCTCGCTAAAGGACTCAAACTTGTAGTCAATCAGCGTCGCAGGGGTGCTGGGATAATCTGCGATACATGATAGATAATGAAACCCACACAAACTTGTGAATTTGTTATGTTACACATGCCTGTGACTGTAACTTTATTAGAAGTATGTAATAATATACATATATTAAATAACGTAACGTTTATAAGTAATAGCAAAACCATATTTCATTGGCGGCAGCATTTTACAATATTTCATTACATAATTAAAATTCAACAATGAGCTTGGAGACGTAGGTTATCTGAAAAATAAATTACACTATTAGTTTAAAGAAGGATTTTCAAACGATTTTGGGCAAGAGACTCGTTTTCCAAAATGAACCAATACCTCAGACCCCATAGCCAAATTATAAAAATCATATCCCTAGGTTTTTCCTATTGATACAAAATACGAGTACTTTCCAATTAAAAAACTTTGCGGCTGGTTAAGTGAGTAAACTTGACATCATATTCTCATCAAAATTTAACAAAATAAATAGACATAAAATTCAGTAAATATCAAGTGTAATTAATAATTATTAATAGAAATTACTTTTTGAGTTTTTTAAAAGTTCAACAATGTTACTTCCTACTAAAATATTGGACATTCTTATAAAAAGTTGGTACTTACTCGTAACACAACTAGTAACTTTCTTTTGACAGAGTGCTTATCTGAACCTAAACTTTTTAATTTCTCTGACTCGCGACCATGTCCTGTGAAGTGCTTACTCCGAGTAGAATATAACTTTGAAGGTGACCATTATAGTAAAGCATTAATATGTAGTCCGTATCAATTAAAGATATTTGATGATTTGAAAGCTGTAGCTGCAGCGGCGGAAGAAAATCTGTCTCACGTTTTCATAACGCGGGTATCGTAAGAGTTCACTAAGGGAGGTTCTTAAATATGTCATAACGTGCTACTGGTGGTATGACATTTTACAGTAATTTCTCAAAAAATGCTTGACCGAAAATATTCAGACAGTTAAGGTGTGAGACGTATGGTACTTGCGATGGCCAAACCGTCTCTCTAACGTGGTGATCACTGTATATAGTTGTTGATTTTTTGAGGAGTCCAGTAGGGATCTCCAGTAGGGAACTAGCAGGCTAATGATGATTTATAAGATTTATTTTATATTACCGTTTTATCAATCTTACCTGTAAACTCTTGCCGAACCGGACTTGAATGATAAGCTGTGAACAATTTTTTTTGTTCAATTATAAACTAGATTATTTAGTTATAGTTTTCACTGTAAATATAATAAATACGTCGTTAAGTTTTGTTAATACTTAATACTTTATATCTTTCAAATGATGTTTTGTATAATCAAATAAAAAAATTATGTAAAACGATATTTGACTTGACGACTGGAATTGGATCGCAGTTCCAGTCGAACATATTCATCGTCGGAAGATACCAATTATTCTATAATATATAACTTACTCAAATTAGTAATTTAATTTTTCAATTCATTCATTTAAATTTCATTTAAATTTAATTTTCTGTTTTAGAACAATAACAGTGTCAATTTGGTTTTAACATAAATACATAATGTGGTGACAGCGTTAAGAAAATCTGCTGCACTATTTCATTCCGTGAGCGGCGTAAGAGTCAATGAAGGGAAATCAGACGGTGTCGAAGTAACCGTCTCGAAAAATACCACATCGAAAATAAAGATATTATGATCCGTGCTACTATCCATTATGCGTATAATATATGCAAATAATCGAAAATCACACACTTCTATTTTTATTATGTATATTTGATAAATATCTTAAATGTTTCTTAAAGACATCTGGAAGCTATATTTAAATAATCGCTTTATTAGCATGCTTTTAATAGCTTTGCTTGTAATTACTACAAACAATACAAACACATCTAGGATTTCTATTATTACCGAAATTCGTATTATTTTGAAATTTCAATTCTGACGACGACAAAAGCTGCCCTGATTAGGGGGCTGCAAGGTTAGTAGTGGAACTTTACAATGGCTATTTAATACTTATGAATGGTATATATGTAATACATAATACATAATACATTATACATAATACATATATATACGCATAATACATTTGGTGACGAAAGTAGGAAGCTGGGGTAATGACACCATTCAATTGCTACTAGCAAATCCACAAAACATCGTAACGGGTGTGACGTTTTACCCCTTTTGTAAACTTGACATTGACGTAAAAGAGTTGACATAAGGGACTTACACAACTGATGAAATAATCATTCATCTCAACTATGGCAGAGTTAAAATACCCAGATCGCGTTGTCTCGGAGTGGCATCAAAAATACTACGTTAATGCAATCCTACTTAGGTAAGTTCTGGGTTTTTATTTACGAAAGAAAGTAACTAGAGGTTCAAATCGTTCACCTGGTGGTAAGTGCGGCGTCTGCCCAAAACAATTGTTGTTGCACCCAGACTACTTCTGTGTGCCACACGAGCGCAGGCTCGTCATCCTGAGATATTACTTCTTAAATCTCATATGCCCAGTAATAACAGTAGCTATTAGTGCTCTTCAGTAATGTTTGCACACTACTGCTAAATGGCAGAATATCTGGCACTGCGGTGGTACCTAACTAGACGGACTCATACATAGGAGACCTATCATCAGTTAAGTAGGTGCTAGGTCCAGCAGTAGACTGTTATGGATTGATAATGAAACGATTCTCGAATCCCGAATCCACATTCTGTTCTGTTTCTCGCTTTATTACCAGCCCGCCACCCGAATATACGATGACATAGCGTAATGTAACCTGCAGAAAACTTAAAATTAGGGTGTGTAATGAATAATCCATGAGTTTTAAGGTTATTAATATATATAGTTATACTTTAATTTTTATATTTTGTGTGACAATAAGCACGTTTACCTGCATTGAAAAAACTGGTAAAAATCAAATACGTGTTCTGTCAGAAAAGTGATATACATAATTTCGGTGATGTAATTGCTGTTAGCCTTTTTGGCTTTTACAGCTTCATCGGATACTGTGCTCTCGGGCCAGGGGCCCGCGTGCCAGGTTTGGTTTGACATAAACATAAATACATAAATAATACTCCTACAAAAACCTCGAAATACGGACTGTTCAGAAAAGTGAAGATACAACGCGTAGTTCCTAATATTTCCTGCTAAGATTAGATGATAACTTACCTATACGTTGAGGAATATAGAGCGGACTTGATCCTGAAAAAAGGAGTCCAAAATAAATTTCGTTATTAACAACAAAGAAACCTGCTCGCTTGATGGTAATATTATTTTTTGTTATAGAACTCTCTTAATAAAAAATAATGAAATTATATTTTTCTGTTCTGTGTATATAACTAAGGCACGTATGATGCTTTAAGCGACACTGTGAAATTTGTAACTCATGCAGACCAAAAAGTAAATGATTTAGGGGTTGTGTAATAAAAGGCTAAGACTGGATTTTGATTTCAGGACACAAGACTCACTTGGTAGTCGCCGTGTCTCGCGGTCGTACAAAAATGTATGAACACGTCTAGCTTCTGAATCGTGAGGTAATTATCAATAAAGCATTTAGATGAAATTCTTTCAGAGGTAAGCTTTAGTTCCGTTCTTGAATAGCGAAAATATTATTTTTTGTTACGTTTACATAACGAATTGTGGTATTGTGTAGGGTGAAATTATGCACTGAAGCACCTTCGAAATCAAAATAATATTCAATAAATATAAAATAGCAAATTACCATTGACTTCCTAGATTTCAATGCTGTTGAAAGCGCCACTGGAGTACATTCCGTGTAATTTTTCTACCAAAACTAAGCTTTGAAATGAAAATTGTTTAGTTATTATCCCTGAACATGCTGCCGCCAATGAGATAAAATATGTAATAAATGTATTTCAAAATAACACAGGTAAAAACTATATATACATTTTAAATACAGAAATTTTCAGTGTTATTTTTGAACTCACCGTAATCTCCAATATCAGCCTCTTCGTAAACAGCAAATCTATCTGGTATTACTTGCGGTACTGGTTGACCGCTGAGCGGTACCGGATATTGGTCTACGATAACGAGAATATACCTCTTATTTATGTGATGATGATGGCAATATCGGTTAACAACCAGAAGTTTTGATATATGGGGGATTATAATCGAATGCCGTAACAATACCATCTCAATTAACATCTACACAAGTACATTTGTGAAGACAATCCACTAAGTGAAGGTCTGAGAATATGGGGCTACTGCCCCATCTAATGCCCAGTTATTAATTGCCCGACTAGCTGTAGCTCGCGGTTTCTCCCGCATAAAATAAGTCGGCCACACGGCCACATGCGTCATAATATCCTGCGCAGTTGATAACTTACAACAGTACTCGGTAATTGTTACCGTGGTCGAAAATCGCAGTGCGGTTTACTGTCATCGATGAAACGCTTATGCGAAAAAATCCGGGGAAAGGTCGGATGCACTGAATCGAAGACATGGTGACAAGCACAATACATCCAGCTTCAATAAACATATACTCGTGCATTGCGCAAATGTTTATGTTGGGATCAGGTAATAGGACTTTTGCAACACGGTCGTATATATATACAAAATCTATACAATATTTCTTGTATAAAAATATCTTCTCCCTTTTGGAGCGGTTAAAATGTATTTTGTCATTGTAATATATAATTTTAAATTACTCGATATTTATTTTTTGTACAGCTCCTAACCATATTGCCAAAATATTGGATCATACCAAAAAGCAAACAAAACCCGTAAGCGTTCCAACATAATGCAATTTAAATGAAAATGATGTAATATGAAATATCTACATAAACCAGTTATTGCATGGAAGTATGAAAGTTAATTATAATCTAAATTTCAATAATCCATCATTAAGAAGTGTTGCATGTATATTTAGCTTTTCAATAACATACATGTTTATTAGCATCTACTGTTACTTAAAAAGTAGACCAAGTGTTTGTATTTAACAGACCGGATTTTATAAGGAAATGTTTATGCAATTTACATTTTGCCGATTATACACTGATATAGGCTGAAACATTACTTTTTTTTTACTTTTACACTATGAGCTACTAACAAATGGCTTAGTTGGCGCAGAGACTCAGTAATTGGCTCCTAAGCTACAGGTCAAGGGTTCGATTTCCGCACAGAACTAATATTTGTATGGCCTATAGTTGTTCTCATTATCATCATAATTTCAGCCTATCACTAGTCAACTGCTGAACATAGGCCTCCCCAAAAGATTGCAACAAAAGTTTGTAGCTCTCGTTTCGAGGGATTTTGCCATAGCCACGCTTGGCAGGGGTTGGGTTGGCAACCGCAGTTTATTTATTCAGATGTTCTAGGAAGATGCTGCTGCACATCTTCTGGTTTTTATTTTCCCTCTGTCGATTTGTACGCCACCCATGGGATAAGATAGGGTGGTAGATTCTCTTAAGTTTTGATTTTGGTTATCAATAAAATTAAGATTTTTAAAAAGAAGAGGAAAAACTTACTTGAGTTGAAAGTACTGAATGCATTAGATTGAGCTGAAACAAATTAAAGGCTAAATTTTGTGTTTGTATATAAATGTAACGTTTTACTTGTGGTAGAGAAATTTGGTAAATTAAGCGTTAAAACTGGTTAATTTAAGTAATGGTTGCCAATCAAAATTTAAGTATTGCCTGCATTTTATATGATATATTATATACATTCTGCATATTGTATGACTATATACCAAGCGGGATGTTTAACTTGATATTTTATAGCGTTTCCGATCCTGAGATCTGCGGGCACATCTTAATGAAGAAATATATATATGAATATAAATAAGAAAGTTAAAATAACATCGATATACGGACACTACTGTTATTGTCTTTTTCCACGACTTACTAATATGAGAACGGTAAATTTTGTGTGAACTAAGTACATAAAGAGACCTATATATAACTACTAACAAGATTTGGGGAAGTTGTACTGGGGTACGCGTACTGTCAGATTTTAGGCGTACTGTCAGATTTTAGACGTGCTGTTTGCCCGTGACCTACCACGTCTCTTCGAAGCTCTACTACACACCGAACTACAATGATGCGAAGTAAATGTTACAGATTAAAAACATAAAAATAATAAATTTCTATTATCAACGTGCAATTGCCAATGATCACACAAGGCTGTGAAGTTAAAAAAAATAAAAGGCTGCCCTAGCGTCTAGCACACGTCCATGTGGTTGTGCTGTTAGATAGTTAAAAAGCAGTGGAGGTTAAGAAGTGTTCATTCTTTAGCAACCTTGTGTTTCAAGGGCACATAAGCCTATTTAGGAAATTAAACGCAGCAACTGTTAACGTTTTCATAGGTAATAATTACTACATATATATACATTCATAAATACGGTCACGCCTTTTTCCCATATAAGTTAGATGCCACTCACGTAGCCCACTTTTCGCTCTCGCGGGAAACGAGACGTGATGGGTGGCGAACCACGTCGCCGCCATTTTGGTACGAGTCAATAAATTCTTACTCCCCATTGCGATCCCACGAGCAGTATAGTGCCAGCATTGCATATTATGGTGTTATTCTGCACGAATAAAGGCTTACGACACCTCGATAGGAAAGAGGTAAGTGCTATTCTACTCTGCCGGACACCTACCTAATAGTCGCAACTTGCTGACTAATAAACAGACATCAGGTTCTGGTCAATTCAAATTAAGAATAATGACTGATTACTGTAACTTTAGCTCCGGACCAATGACTACTATAAATTGAACTTGGGAAACAAACACCTTATATTATAAAACTTTGAACAGTTCATCGCCAAATCGTTTTTTATGTCTACAGACCATGACTCCTCCTCCAACACTACAGCTTGCTCTTCCATTTTCATGACGAATCAATCCTATTCGTAAGGAACCGGAGATTTATTTCATATTTTGCCGGTTTTTTATTTTACATTCTACAGAACGCCTAGGAAATGTGTGAAATATATTTATTACATACGAGTACATTGCCGGAAAATTTTTTAGGCATTATATACAATGCTGGCTTTTAATACCCTGCCGGTAACGTAAATTCCAAACAGGAGGTCTATTTTGTAACTCTGGTAGGTTTCGTGATCGGTTTTATTTTGCCGTATAAAGCTTATCATTGGCTAATGGGATCAAATGAAACCGAACACGAAACCAACTACAGTTACACAGTAGACTCCCAGTTCTGATAATTCGGGCGAAAATAAGAAAATTTGTATAAATATTATAATACTAGCTGATGCCCGCAACTTCGACCGCGTGAATATAGATTTCTTAAATATCCCATGAAAATTATTAGATTTTCTAGGGATAAAAGTATCCTATATCCGTCTCCAGGATGCAACCTATCTCTGTCCCAAATTTTGTCAAGATCGGTTAAGCAGTTGAACCGAGAAAAGTTAACAAACAGACAGAGGGACAGAGAGAATTACTTTCGCATTTATAATATTAAGTAGAATTAAGAGAAATATTTAAGCTGCCATGAACGAAAAAAAGATGACCAAGTGCAAATAAAAGCCGCGCGCGTAGACCCTAATTTCTACAGGTTTTTAGATTTTACGCAGGAACCCTAAATATTTCTAAAATAAATAGTAGCTATATTTCTAAAAAAAAGTACCCTAACTGTCAATGAAAGTCCCGTCAATAAGTCCCGAATAGATTGAGCTGTTCCGGAGATCAGGGCGGACAAATAAACAGACAGAGAGACTAACATTTTAAAAACGCGTGCTTGCGTTTTGGTATCCTGCAAATTACTATATAAGCTTAAGAAAGAATCAATATTGCGAAATCACAGACTAACTAGATACGTTACCTTATCTATACAAATAAATACAATTGGAGTTAGTCTGTGATTAGACGTAAAATAAATAACTATGAATATTCTAAACCACTTATTAAGATATTAAGAGATATTAAAACTGCCATGAACGAAAATAACGATGATCAAAATGCAAATTAAAGCCGCTCGTAACACGTCCATTTGCATAGCCCCTAATTTCTATAGTTTTACAGATTTACTTTAATATTTCCAAAATAAAAAGTAGTTTAGATTGCTCTCTGAAAGTCCCTTACCTGCCATTTAAAGTCCAGTCAAAATCGATTCAGCCGTTTCGGATATTAGCTCGGACAAACAAACAGACAGAAATCTTGAAAACGCGTTTGATTTTTGGTACCCAGACAATTATTATTTTTACTTAGACATATGAGGTATTGTATGAGTTTAAGAAAAAAACTTTGTTGCGAAATCACAGACAGACACTCCAATTTTATTTATTTCTATAGATTTATAACCCAATTTAAAATAAGTATTTACAATAAATGGCAAACATGATAAACCTACATGTAATTAAATGATGAATATAAGCCGATAGGTGTCGGGCACAGTACAATGGAATCTTCCTCTTCACTACCGAAGTGTCGTAAGAGGCGACTAAGGTACGGACAGCCATTATTCGTGCAGAATAACACCATTATATGCAATGTCGTCACTGTTCGTGCGACCGCAATGGGGAGTAAGTATTTTTGACTCGTACCAAAATGTCGGCGACTTTGTTAGCCACCCGTCACGTCTCGTTTCCCGTGAGGGCGAAAAGTGGGTTACGTGAGTGGCCTCTACCTACCCCTTATAGGGCAAAAAGGCATGACTGTATGTGTGTATGTTATAATGAATGAAAAACATTTATGGAAAAGTACAAACTAATTAGCCCATTATTAATTGGACCAACCAATATAATACGACAAAAATTGCAATAAGTTTAGTTTAGCATTTCAATCAATCAATTCAGAATTCGACCGTTCCACGACCACGAAAATTCGAATTATCCACGCATGCCAATATTTTTAGCTAAAATTTCAATCGCCATTCAACGGCGGAGAACACAATTCAGAATATAACATAATTCGCACAACGCTTTTTTTGGTGATACTGTTTAAATATTATTGTATAAATTATATTATTTGTAAGAAAATATAGTATAATGTTTTCATTTGCTGTGTTTCAGGCATTTATTTAATACTATAGAACCTTATTTGATCTTTTATTACTATTTCTTAGATTAGATTTAAATGTACACTGAATTACTCATTGTATAGATTTATGCGGATAAGAGTCGCCGTAGGCGAACGTCATGATCACGATCAGATCGAAGTCGTTTTAAAGAAAGGCCACGTGAAAAGTACCCGCAACCGACAAGCTTTTATGAAAACACTAATGAAAGTAGAAGAAGCGAAAGATGTTTGTCAGTATCGTAGCTAGTGCAAACATCTGGTCTCTGCCTACCCTAATTGGAAAGATGCGTGACTATGTATGTATGTATTATACATTTAAGTAAGGTATTCCAACAACTAGGCCACGCACCTCGATAAATGAATCGTCATTTATTTCGCTTTAATTATATTTAATAAAATGAAATACAATTGTACAATTAGGTACTTACCGTAGGCGAAACCACCAACTTGGCTGGAGTGAGCTGCAAGAGATATTTAGATATATTTATTTATTTAGAAATTTATAAACATTTGAATCAATAAAAATGAATCATAGGAGATAGATAGGTGCTATAAATGATAAAATAATGGTCTTGTGCTAAGTGTCTTACTTTTTTATTAAATAAGTATATTAAAAAAATAATAAATATTTTCGATTTAGATTTCTCTGGCTAATGATACAATTACATTTAAAAAATTGCGTCTATGGATTACGGAGGATTTTATCTAGAATTTTTTTCTCTAATATTTTTGACTATCTACGATGGTGAAACCAGAAACTATAATTAATAAATATTATAAATGCAAAAGTAACTCTCTCTGTCCTTTACAAGGTTTGTTACCTTTTCAAGGTTCAACCGCTAAACCGATCTAGACCGAAATTGGCACAGAGATAAATTGCATTTTGGAGACGAACATAAAATACTTTTTATCCCAGAAAATCAAATAGCTCCCACAGAATATTTAAAAAACCTATATTCACTAAGATAAAACCTTAAAAGTATAACTCTTAAACCTTAAAACTAATGACCCTTCACATGCGTCTTGTTATTTGTGTTACCCATTTTAATAAACCTGGCTTGGAGGCGGCGGCGACTATGAGCCATTAAAGCGACTACCGAAGAAAACGGAGCAAACGGTTTTTTGGGGCAATTGTTTCAAATAATGAAAAAGAGAGAATACTAAAAAAACAATGAAAAATATGTAAACATTATATCTGTTTTACTTTATCCAGAATCCAGAAACTTTCAGTATGACCTAGTAACTCGTTAGAACACATAATGAATGTATAGACGATAGGTAAATCATATGTACTTGTTTTGTTAGTTCATTTGTTAATGATGCCTAACATTCCAAGTATAATTTAATTATAACTCTAAAATAAAATATCACTGACCGGCAATAGGACGCAAAGAAGGCATTGGAAGTGCAAAACCAGGTGCAAAAGCCGTTAAAGCTGGAAGTAAAACTTGCAGTATTACGTAAATATTTAGCTAGCTTTTGTCAAGTACCGATTGGTATAGTAGACTATTCGGACCATTCATTCGAAGAAATAGTCGATGTGTTCAAGGTTAAAAGGCTGCCGGTTATTTACAGTATGTGACAAAAAGCAAGTCTAATACTACCTTTAAACTGAACTTCATTAATAATTATTAAACGCGAAAAATAATTTAACTTTCAAGAACGAATTATTTCGAGATATCTTTTATTCCTGTGTATTTATTTATGTGTAGAATTATTTCCTATGTATTGCGTCTGGGGAATGATGTTTTGATTTAGTAATAAATTTGTTATTCACTCATGAAAATGAATAAACATTCTGGGCTCATCCTCCAATATTATGGGGACTCGTTATTTAAAAAGAAAATTACAAGCGTATTTTAAGCAATAAGAAGAAGACATACATAAAGGAAATAACATAATTTACTTACAGGTGCTGAAAGGTGAAGCCGACTCTGAAATGAAACAAAGAAAACCAACACTGTAATAAATGATAAATAACTGAAATATTATGATAGCGATGCACACGTCCTACTGCATGACACAAACGGGTATTAAAGAATCCAGACAATAATAGTTATCAGTCCACTGATGTATATTAGTTTCACCTTGTTAGGTGCTATCGCTACGCTTCGTTTGGCGTTTGGCGTTTGCATCGCTACGCTTCGTTTGGCGATTGCAGTACGTTTAATGCTAGACGCTGATTCTTGTCATCGGTTGCGATTATTTAAGTGACCTATGGTCGAAGACCATAAAATTTTGATGGCATTTACTTCAGACATACAACAGTAATTGTATACGTAATACTATAAAGATGTTTGATATTAACTTATTTCTTCAAAGGTATTTATTCAACGACTGTTTGAGATGGCGAGCTTTAGTATATACCTCGAATTACTAAAGTTGCCAGAAGACAGAAATCTGTTAACCACACTAAAGCAAAAAGGCGTTAACAAGCTGACATACAGGTTGAAAATCTGCCACCTCATCTCATCTCGTGGGCGTCGTAAGAATCAACTGAGATAAATACTTGAAAAATCTTATGGCTTCCGACAGGTGGCAGGAATAACCATCTCTGAAAATACCAGACCGAAAATGACATGTCGGCGACGGTCAGCAGCAATGCACAATGCACTTGCCAAGCGTGGTGATTGGCAAATCTTCCATTCTTAGGAGAGGTATATGTCGAGCAGTGGACTATTAATAGGCTGATGAAGATGAAGAAAAAGATAATGATGTCAGGAGAAAATCATTTTAATATATTGTCAAGCTGTACCTGGTCAATGCGTACGTAAAGTAACTGTCATTAATTTAATGTCAGTTCTTAGTAAAGAATTACATTTACCTACAAGATACAACGATGCAAACACAAATCTAAATGATTTCGCCACAGCGGTTCTACCATACTCGTTAGTGAACAGTACGCAAGTGCTGAATATGTTTATAGCCAAGTAGAATTTTAAGAGGGTTGATTTTTGAGAGGTTATGGAGCCGGGCAGTGTCCGCCAAGCCGCTACAGTGTGGGGATTTCACATGTCCTCGAAATATTTGTTAAATTATGTTAAAAATACAAATGAAAATATTAATAACAATTATTTACCTTTATCTACAGATTCTGCGTCCACTGCACTTGTTGCGTTAGGTTTCACCACGACAAGGGATGTCAGTGGTGTAACGAATTCGTACTAAAATAAAAAACAAATGTTTTTTTATGTCAGAGAGTGACGGGTAGATAAAATCGTTCACTTGATGATAAGTGCAACGTCTACCCATAACAAATACTGTGTCACCCAAAACATTTCCGTTTAGGCACCACACTGCACTCGACACATGAGTCAATTAAGTGACTATTCGAGACGTTCAAACCGAATATCCCGTCTTAGTTAGTTAATTCTTCACGAGGGATAGATGTTTCTCGTAGTTACCACTTACCATTAGGTGGACTGCGTACACGCTTGTTTTCCGTACTTGCATATTTTTAAAACGTTTCCTAATTAGGATTTGTACTGTATAATGTGTCTATAATGTGTTTACAGACGTACGAATCAACTATCTGTAGGTCATAAAAACATTTTTCCCGTGCGGGAAGCGAACGCGACACCCATAGCGGAGAAGCAACTGCTCCAACCGAGCTGACTGTACGATCGAAACATCAGGCAATTCAGAGGTAGCGTAAGTGTGGCCGCATTTAGAAATTCCCCGCGTGTAAAGTCACCATTCTTGTGATGTATGATCCAACTTGAAAGCGTGACTCAGTGATAAGCCGCGCGCGCCTGCAGAGGTGGTGCAGGGTTCTCAATGGTGCTTAAACGGCCAATTTATGACAGTGTATATGTACAATAAATGAAAAATTTCTTAGTCTGTTTTAATGTAATAGAATTGAGATATTGTATAGAAAATTGATTTTTCTAAAATGGCTTGCAAGAATACAAAGTACAAAATTCTTTATTATGTGCAAGCACCGCAGTATTCCAGTTTTAAGGGTACTGTAGTTAGTGAAATTACTGAGATACAAATAAAACAAAATAATTGACGTCTTAATTTCTTGTAGGACCATACCGGACTTTGCAATTCAAAGTTCTTCGTGGCATTTATCATTAGGTGAACGACTTGCTGTTGTCTTCACTTTATCATCATCACCAATTTGCTTTATGACATAGGTCTCTGACAATAAGGGCCAGGCAGTGATGATACGACGAAGTCGAAAAAAAAAATCATTCCTTCCATTACCTGAAGAGCGAGTGCCAGGGCCTTCTTGGCAGGGCTCTTTTCATCGTCGTCGCTAAGGTCCGTGACGTGGCGCTCGTCGAGCAGCTGCTGGATGGTGAGGTGGGCCCACATGCGCTCCAGCGGCAGGTACGATTCAACACCGCGGTGCACCGGGGTCTCCGTCGATACATCATAACGTTTCTACAATTGTAATTGATTTACTTAGTGTTTTGCCAATCTATACATCAAACAGAAACTGTGGAAATTAATAACCAATAGAGATTACCATAAGATGTCCGGAGTTTTTTTTATAGAAGAGGGGGCAAACGAGCAAATGTCTCTCCTGATGTTGAGTGATCACCACCACATCATGAACATCCACAATACCAGAGGAGAAAAGGCTCTTTAATGAATTCATTTATTTTATGAGATTCTTGTGAGTTGCGAATACAACGTTGAGCAATTGAGACAACATTGCATTTTGTAAAACTAATAAAGATATAAGTTTTACTAAAAATAAATGGCAACCGCGTGGACTTAGCATCAGAGTACGAGGCTTCTGCGCCTCTGGTCCTAGGTTCAAATCCCAGCCAGAGACAACATTTGTGCAAGAATAAAAATTGTTAGTTTTTGGGTCTGCTTGTGTTGTGATGTCTCCGTGTCTAACACTGTATGACATATTACCACTGATCTCATAGCAAAAGATTTACGTGGTTTAGGTTAGAACGAGGAGTATATCTGATCATCATTTCAACCTATCACCAGTCCACGGCTGTACATAGGCCTCCCCCATAGATTGATGCAAAATACGTAAGTTAGTAGCTCTAATTTTGGGGGGATTTTGCCATAGTTGTCACACTTGGCAGGCGGGTTTTCAACCGCAGTTTATTTATTCAGATGTTCCAGGTCTTCCTGGAACTTCTGAGAGCAGCATCTTTGCTGGTGCCCGTTTTCTGGTTTTCGTTTTCGACGAGATGGGGTGGTAGATTCTCGGCGCGTACACTTGTGACACTGTCATATCTACTGCGCAGTTGATAGCTTCCTGACAGTGTTAGGACGTTGCGGCCAATAGGACATCATCATCAAATATATTTTTTACTAATGTAAAAATTACATGAGTATTAAAGGTTAATTAAAAAACGACCGATATATATATACATATCACATACATATATTTCTGTGACCTTTTATTTTCCACAAGTGAACAGATATATTTCATTGCTTATAATATGTTTCTCAAATCTTGTCGATGATAAAAATCAGTTGCAGTTCTGATAACCGTCGAATTATATTATACTTAACAAAAAATTAAATAAAAACTTACTCTGCTATCATCGTCTGATCCAACCCCACAGACGCTGTATATGTGAATCAACAGTCTGTCCGCATCATCCGCTACGCGTCCAACCACTACGGCTTCGGAACCAGCATAGAATCTACGGAACTTGTTCTTTGTTACCGAGCCTACTTTCACCTGTGAAAATCAAATAGGAAATTTGTGAGACCATGACGGAACCAATAAAGGGTACAATGCCTTCTCCAAAGTTTAAAGATTTTCAATTTCACATATCTCTGCTCAAATTGAGTTTCTTTAAAAAGAAACTTTAGTTTTTCTAGCTATGATCAGAATTGATAGTATTTTACATTTCATTTTACAAGGTTTTTCAATAGTATTTAAAAAAATCATACAAAGAAAAAGTCTATAAATGTCCTACTGATGAGCATATGCCTCCTCTCATTCCTATGAGGGTTTTGAAGCCGGGAAGTGTCCTCCACACTGCTCCAATACGAGTTGGCAGACTTCACATGTCTTTGAATTGAATGATCATATCTAAGAGATATTTTATTGTTTATATTAAAAAAATATATGATAATATATTTTATGTCTCTTAAAATGTTAGTAACCCTGGGTAACGTTTAATAGCAATTTTATTACATAAATTTATTAAGTAAAAAATATTTCTGTGCTACGTGAAATGTACGAACCTGTTCAGGCGGATAAACGAATTTAACGTCAGCAAGAAGAGGGGAGGAAATCTGTTGGTAGAAGTCTCGCAGCTGCAGGGAAGCATCAGAGGCTTCATAGATGTGCCTCATGAAGCCGTCGTTCTTTCAGCGACAGCTTGCGTAGGAAAGATCGGTCTGCGTCCTCACCTAATAAGACAGTACAATAAATGAAACAACAAATAACTTAAAATAACACTAACAGAATATCTAGAAATTCGATGAGATGAATTCCAAAATATTCATCTCAATAAAAAAATTATCCCAGTTAATATAGTTCTAAAAAATAAAAGGTAAATTAAGCACACATACAAAAAAAGGAACACACTAATAAGTTTTCGTAAAGACAGATAATAATGATTTTTTTTATATTTACGCGAATACTGCAGTTTGAATAAAACTAAATTTAATGATTTTATCACTTTTCATTTTTTTTATTCCTAACGTTTTGAACACTTTCAGGGGGCTGTGTTAGACGTCCTAGAATCATAGTTAAACCAGGCTACTTTCAGTTTTTGATTGTTAATCTTGATCCAATCTACTTAAAACGAGTTAAAAAAAAGACGCCTAACATAATTTTTCTTGCATCGTGGGTATTTTCTTTAAAAAAACGATGTCCCACAGTAGAATTCCTCCTGTATCGTGAGTGCGTTTTACAGACATAAATTTCACATGCACAACACAACCTGACCCAAAACCAACAATTTGTGTTCTTACAAATATGTTATTTCCGGCTGGGATTCGAGCCCAGGACCCGCGGCGTAGAAGTCAGGTACTCCGACCACGCGGTCGCCAAATGCTTTCGTTCGCCTTCATATTTCCGTAAACTAAGTATAAAAAGTTTAATTTACGTACAAACGTAAAACTTTACGTTGCACAAATACCGTTGTAGCTGGGTCAGGACCTGCGGCTGAGGTAATATGGCATAGTTAAATTAAGAAGAAAGAAACTTACCAAATGCTAGTGAGAAAATTGAAGATTTGCGTTTTCCATAATTCTTCTCAGCAACGATCCGAATGATTTTAGAAGGATTTCCTTCACCGACTGTCGGTTCACCGTCCGTGAGGAAAATTATCATCGGTTCCTTTACTACTGCAACTGTTTGAACATTAGTTAAGTAATATTCAAATTAACATATATTTGGTAAATCTGGGCGCAAGTCCACCACCAAAAATAACAGAACGGATTTTTTTTAAATTCAGTGTACAATTTCTTCATGACTTAATTACATCATTTTATTTTTAAGTAAAGAAGCTCTACCAACGTTGTAGTTTCATTTTAATAAATCAGTACATAAAGTACGTGTGCAAACACTGTTACAATTATTGTGCGCATTTTTCGTTCATTCTCTAGTAACTTTTAGTTTAAAGATTGTATTAAACTGAAATGATGATTTATTTCTAGTAAAAAAATCGTTTAATGTTAATGACAACATCAAAGTTCAAATTTCGGGCCATGAAATTTTCGATAGCTACGTTGCGTAACAATAAAAACCTAGCCATGGGCCGCCTCCGACCGGGAGCCCGTGACATTTTGCCCGTCCTGCCACTCTATTGTCTACGTAACGCAGGTAATAAAAAAAACATTTGACTATTCATTCATCATTTTAGCCTATCGCTAGTCCACGGCTGAACATAGGCCTCCCACATAGATTAACACAAAGTTTGTAGCTGTCATTTTGGCAACAAACTTTTGTGGTAATCTATGTGGGAGGCCAACGTTGTAGTGGGTTGGCAACCGATACAGAGGTTCCAGGAAAATACTGCTGCCCATATTCTGGTTTTTATTTTCCCTCTGTCGACTTTTACCACACTCACGGGATAGATGTGGTGGTAAATTCTCTTAAGTCGCCACCACAAGGCTATCAGTGCCCTTTCAAACCGAAACACAGTAACGTACAGAAACTACTGTTTCACGGCAGAATAACTTGCACTGCCATGGCACCTACCATACACATTACTGCACTACAATTACAAGGCATTTCATAAGGTTTATCTTTGGTATACATCAGTAATTTTAGGTTTTTCCGGTAGAATATTTGCTTTCTAAGCCAAATCCGGTATTAAAAGTCTTCAGTCGTTCAATAAAAACGCGTTTATAAAATTATAAATAAAAAAAATGATTCAATTTTTCAAATCGGATTAGTATTCCCTGAGATTAGAGCTTTAAAAAATAAATACTCTAGCTAGATTACAGTAATAAGAGGAGATAACGTCGTTTTTTCCACACCATACAGATTCAACGGATGTTTAAATGAAAGTGAGAGACTGATAACTTTGCATAAAAATATTATGTGAAAATTATGAACAATTAAAAAAATACCGTTCTTTACATACCATCAATCATTCTCAGATTTATTATCTCCAACCTCAGTACTGTCATGCTTGTCAGACTCTTGAGTATCTGATGCTTGAGTAGTAGACGTGGTTGGTGCTTCTTCTTTCTTCATGGTGGTAGCATCAGCAGTATAGTTCAATCCTTTCTGACCTTTTTGGATAAGTGCAATCGCCACTTCAAGAGCAGTGCCAATGTTTGTTCCTAAATTCACATAAATTAATAAATAGAAGTACATTTTAGTCTGTTTGTTCGAACGGTTTAACTCGAGAACAACTAAAGCTCATCTGTTTCATCGATTTAAGATTCACTGATTCTGAAGTTATGAACACTGTTATTTTTTATACTTCATAAAATTAAAGTCTAGGTAAACAACAAAATCCTAAAAGTAAAATTTAAGACAGGAATTCAAGTGATTAAAAACCAATACAAGTTCAACATAACACAAAATAAAGTAAATATTTTTAAATACATACCACCGCCAGCCCTTAATCGGGATACTAAAAATTTCGCTTTAGCTATATTCTCTGGCGTACCCTCAACAGGTGGTAATAATGGAGGAATATTTAAGGACGTTTCACGATAGAAGTACTGTACTTGATCATTTGATGGACTCGGTTCGGCTGCTGCATCCGCAGCTTTTATATCGAGAACCTGAAATAAATAAGATTTCTGTTAAGATAAATTATTTCACCTAAAGTATAATGCGGTTTTAAGGGCACTGAAGCTAGTGTGATTACAGGGTATATGAGACTTCAAAACACACCGCCAATTAAACTAACTTCGCTTAGCTTACCAAGCTTAACATTCAACAAACTATGTGAGCTGTTAATCAAAAAACTGCTTCAACGCAGCAGCTCCAAACAGAGTTAAATGATTTTCTCATGGACCTCTTCATCAAAACTTGACCAATGACCAACTTGATATGTGGTCCCATATAATTTGGTTACGATATCCTCTTTCTAATAAAGAAAGAATAATTAAATTTTTTTCATAAACAAAGAAGTTATACCCGAACACATAAGCAAAAAACAGACGAATTGGGAAACTCTTCCTTTTTAACCGACTTCGATGTAATTTTTTATGTATGCAGACCGATGGTCTTTTTAAAATATGTAGGTTCAGACCGAAAACTAAAATATGTAGTGATCACGAGCAGAAGGGCGACTTAGTTCACTTAGCATAGCGGGAATCGTCTGGTGGTTGGTCATTTCAGTTAGAACATTAGTTAGCAGTGTGCACAGAATTAGAATTATGACAAGATGCCAACGCCACGTTAGCTAGGCTAAGTTAGTTTAATTTGAGTTGTGGCTTGTGCTTAAAGAACCGATGTTTTATGCTGATGCCAATCAGAACTTTCGAAAGAAAAATATAAAAATAATTGCTATGATAATTTTTGATCTGGTGAAAGAGTTGCTCGACTCGAAATATCTGTAAAAAAGCTAAAAATAAGCTATACTAACATTCGTCCATACACATCACACACACATTCACACACACAATCTAAGAATGTTGATCGCACCTGAACAGAGGAGTCGAACTGAACAATATTGAAGACATCGCCTTTGTTTAACTTGCTGAGAATTGTTTGCATGGCTTCTATCAGTTGGTCTATTTTGCGGCCGCTCATGGAGCCCGACGTGTCCAACACGAACACAACGTGCTTGCTGAGAGGTGGTAGAGAAGTTGGTGCGAAGAAGTGAACGAAATATCCGTCATTTACCTGTAAATACCATTTTAAGCTTAGTATTTGTTGTTCAATCCGAAAAAATGTAAGAAAAGACAACACTGAAATTCATTTATGGACAATGAGGTGTCGCGAATTATTGTAATGTGAAGTCTTTTTTAACGGCTCGGTTGGCGCAGTGGCTAAGCGCAGTTCCTGGCTTTGGTGTTTGTGTGTGTGCAATTTGTGACCGTAAAACACAACTTTGGTGCTGCAGCAATTTCAGTGTCAGGCACGATTTAAAAATAAACATGAAGAAAGAACTATTTATTCAAATTAAAAAAAATTGTATTTATATACTTTTTTAATAATGTCCTGTACATTAATAAAAAGCTCTGTTTGTCTAACTTAAACATAATGAGAAGTTTGAAACTATTTAAACTTATCGTTATATCGTATTATCCCTCGTACGGCCAGAGATAGATTTCATTGTAAAAAAGACGACACATATTATAATCAGCACGAAACTGTTAATTTAGCGATTGGTATCTGTCCTACGGTCGCGATTTCGATTCCGACACGGGACAATTATTTATATGATTGGAAACTTTTTTTTTAATTAATAAGCTATAATGAAGAAAAGTAAGTTACTTTGCTAAGATCCGCATGCAAAATATAAAAATGGTGTATATTACCTAGTTTTTTGAAGTGCACCACCCGCCCTCCCTCAGTAGCGTGCACAAGCAAACTAACACCGCCACCAGGAACCGAGACAAACTCACTCGGCGGCCGTCTGTCGTAGAGTCTATTACGCTTGATAATGCCTCGTTTTGGGGCGAAACACGTGTCGTGTTCTCGGCTTCGGTGGTGTATATTATCTAGTGGTGGTATTGTAGTGGTTGGTGGAGGGTACCTGGTGGCGGTTCCTGGTGGCGGTGTTAGTTTGCTTGTGCACGCTACTGAGGGAGGGCGGGTGGTGCACTTCAAAAAACTAGGTAATATACACCATTTTTATATTTTGCATGCGGATCTTAGCAAAGTAACTTACTTTTCTTCATTATAATGGATTTCCGCAAAGTAACGCCTGATTCTATTAACTATAATAAGCTATATTATAATTAATGTAACGTTTGTGTAGTATTAATGTAACATCCGCGTCCAATGTAATGCTCATGCTATAAGATCGCAGATAGGCTAGAACTAGGATGAAGTGTCAAATTCACGGGGACAATTACTATAAAACCAGAACCTGAAAACCAATATTGGCACAAATGTTGGCCGGCCGTGACTCGAACACAGGACTCACGACTCAACGCTAAGCCAGAGAGACGTCTTAAACCACAAAATTATAATGTTTTACTAGTGGTAGGACTCCTATACAAATATCCGTCTAGGTAAGTACCACCGCAGAGCCAGTAATTATACTGTGAAGCAGTAGTGTGCAAACATGTGTGGTATGCTTCGCTATAAAGGGCACTGAGAGTTAGTATAATTACTGGGCATACGAGTATGAGATTTAAGAACTGATGTTTCGGTTTTGTTCCGGGTGACCAAGCATTTGTTATGGGTTGACGTTATACGTCAGGTAATAGTTTTGCTGGTGTCGTAATTTTCTCCTACATAAAAGAAAATATCTCTTGCTACATAAATCATTAAATACATACCAAAATATCGCTGCCTTTAGAACGATCGACGTCGTATTGTACTACGAACTGTCCTAGAACTCCTTCTTGCGGTTTCTCTTCTTGATGGTTCCACGAAAAGGATGTATCCGTGCGATGTTCCCGTGATTTTTCCTTAAAACAACATTCAAAACTCGATGCATAAGAATTATCTAATGTTACATTTAAGCACTAGAACGAATACAATATGTAAAATCTTCTCTACTGATTATTAAAACTTTATTTGCAACTACTTGTTACCCCCGCTTCGCTCGGCGTAAATTAAAATTTAGAAACGATTTATTTTATATTTTCCTGTAACATGTTCCATGACATAATTACTTAATCAAAAACCTACTTCAATACAGACGCATAAAAAAATAATCATTAAAATCTGTTCATTAACAAAAAAAGTTACGTCCGAAGATACATAAAAAATAATATTTACAAACGAATTAAGAAGTTAAAATATACAAAATGTATCTCGTTTCCAAATTTCATTAAAATCGCTTAAGCCGTTTGAGTGTTATTGAATGTCAAACAAAGAAACATACAAACTCATATTTATAATATGACGTTTCTGCGGTTAGCCTAGTGGTAAAGTACGTCAACGTAAAATATATCTATCTTCTCTTTATCTATCTAGTTGTCTGACAACTTTTCACTCAAAATACTACGATAGACGTGTAAAATACATACATACATAGAGTCACGCCTGTTTCTCATTGGGGTAGACAAAGACCTCATCTATCTACTTGCTACGATCCTGACACACATTTTTAGTTTCTTCAACATTCATTAGCGTTTTGATACCAGTTCGTCTGCTGTGTGTACTTTTGACGTGGCCTTTCCTAATGGGGAGCCAGTACTCCTTTATGTACAGCTCGTCGTGACTTTTAGATACGTTCCGGCTGTAGCCATATACGAGTACATGTGTACATAAAGTTTTGGAGGGCCCCATACACTGTATTTCCTGCCAACACTCTTTTCTCAATATCACCGTCGTACTTTCCGTCTCTTGTAAACTTTGAATCCAAGTATACAAACTCTTGCTTCCGTGTGGTAGCGGCTCTTCCATGTGGTAGCGGCTTAAGAGAATCTACCACCCCATCTCATCCCGCGGGTTTCGTAAAAGTCGACAGAAGGAAAAATAAATACTAGGAGATGGGCAGCAGCATCTTTCTGGAGCATCTGATAAAACAAACTGCGGTTGCCAACCCGCCTTCCAAGCATCGCCTACAACTCCTCCGATAATGTAAATATAACCTGATCACCAGCGTATAAGAGGAATTTGATGTTCAAATAATAATTGCTTAATCCAAACGCACTCTATTTCAAATCTATTCAAACAATCGTCTAAATAATAGGAAATACCATCACTTATATTTAGAAAAAGGTCAAAGAAATGCAAAATTATCGTTAATAAAATATTATCGTAAATGAATGTAAAGTCTGGTGTGATCTTGATACTTTTATGAATTAAAAGCTGCATATAAGAAAATCTTATACAAGAATGCATTCCGTATTACATTATAGACGATCATAACACAGCCGGACCCAAAAACCAACAATTTGCACAAATGTTGACTCCGGCTGGGCTTTAAACACAGGACCCGCGGCGCGTTAGTCAGATACTCTGTCTAATGTGCCACTCGTCGTAGCCCCGTTTACACCACATCTATTATCAATGAAGAATAATCATTCTGTGGTGTTTTGTCACTCCGATTCTAGACGTTCTCGGTTGGCGCAGTGGTTAAGCGCTTGACTTCTGCGCCGCGGGTCGCGGGTTCGATTTCCGCACGGGACAAATATTTGTATGACCTACAGAAAGTTGTTCCGGGTCTGGGTGTTTGTGCTGCAATTTATGTATGTAAAACGCACCCACGACACAGGATAAATTCTACTGTGGGGCATCGTTTTTTTAAATTAAAAAAAAATATGATACTTCCCCGCTGGAGTCGATATTGCAACATGGCTCTACCCATATATTTTTGCTTAATCTTTTATTAATAACAGATATAAGTAAATAATTGTAATAACAGATAAATAATTAAGTAATACTAATGTCAAACGTACCAAGTAAACTTGTATTAATCTTTTTTGTTCCTCGAGATCAGGTTTGAATGTGATAGTAGCCTCACGGTTCTTAGCGCCACGCACGATCACAGCATTTGGGTTTTCTAGAATTTAAACAAACGTAATAAAGTCATAAGAAAACTATGGTGCATTTTTTGCAAATATATATCCTAAATCCACCACCTATCCCGTGGGTGTCGTATGAGTCGACTAAGGGCGGCGGATTGTGGCGGATGTGGCGGATTAACCATCTCTAAAATGCCGTACCAGTGACGGGCAGCAGCGTCTAATGTAAAGCATCATGGATTTTTTCGTGGTACTGATTTACGACGGTTTCAGCTGTGAAGGATAACATCGTGAGGAAACGAGCATGTCTGTGGAATATAAAATATTTCGAGGACATGTGAAGCCAGTCAACCCGCATCGGAGCGGCATGGCGGACTCTTCGCAGCTTTAAATCCCCTCTCAAAAATGAGAGGAAGCCGGTGCTCAACAGTGGGACATTTATAGGCTGTTACTTTACTATTTTTCTAACATTTTTCTCGGTGTGTTCTAGTTTCTTTAAAATATGTTTTTCATTTTCATGTAATGTGTATGGTAATCAAATAAACTCTTATCATCATCTGGTACTACGGTCGCCGCTCCATCTGCCAGGTAAAGTCATTAATCTCTTCTTGGGGGAAAACTATGTCCGGCACTAGACCATCAAAAGGCTGGCTGCGGTGTCTTAAATAGGGCTGCCAACTATTTTACCAACGAATAAAGCATATTTAGGTAAAGGCAAATTGAAAGTATACTTCTGACAAATAATTTTCTACATATATTGACTTAAAGATATTATTTTCGTATAATTAGCTGTGTAATTAGTAATTTGTTTAAATAGTACATGCCTTACTATATGTAATGCTGACATTATATTCTATTTATCTTTATGTATAAACTCCGTTTCAAACAAATCATAAATTATTATACCTAAAATATTGGACACCCTAGTCCTAACCTAATTCACCATAATTGAGAATGATGAGAAATTAGCGCGTTTGATGAGGTATGGAGTACGACACGCATTTAGGAAATTATATTTAAAATAAACAGAGTATTTGATTGACCACCCAGCTCTTACGCCTGGCAGGACCACAGCGATCACAATATATTACGGCGGGTCCTCATGAAGATAAGGATACAAAGCTTACGCTTAGCTAGATACCACCGCACTGCCAGTTATTCTACCATAAAAAAGTAATGTATAAACTCAACTACATTTCTCTTCGAAGCTGGGCAAATAAGACAAGGGGCTCATCACCTACTTCTATAAAAATACTTTTAAGAAAAAATATTTTCTGTCTGCGTGACATAGCGACTTTATCTTTTTTTATTTAAATTACATAAAAACACTTGCACTTGCTTTGTGATGAAACGAGCAAAACGTTCACCTGGTAAGTGCAACGTCCGCCCACAACAACCTCTGTGTGACACCACACTGTGCCCATTACCCTGAGACAGGTTCTTAAGTCTCATATGCCCAGTGATTACGCTAGCTCACAGTGCCCTTAAAACCGAAACACAGTAATGTTTGCACACTACTGCTTCACGGCAGAATAACTGGCCCCCGGTGGTACCTACCTAGACGGATTCCTGCATAGGAATTCGTCTAGGTACCTACCTCCTACCACCAGTAAAACATATGGATGTATCATTTGATTTCTACTCCAATTATTGTTAAGAGATTTTCAACGATTTTCTTCACTTTAGTATAACACATTACCATACAATGACCTCAAATTTATTAATTTACTTTTGTTTAAAAAAATATTAATAACGAGTCTTAAAGCACCTACAGAAAACGATGATGATAATAAAAATAAAAATACCTTAACTTGTAAAACTTTTCCACATTTCATTTTATTTCTATTATTAGAGCTTATACTTTGAATCAATGACCTGGCAGTAGACGTTATCCATTCGACCGGCTCATTTAGTTGTCCAACAGGTTGTCTACATGTTCGTTGTGAATAACAAATTTATTTCTACTGTCCATTATTACAAGGTTTTGCAATTGTCTATTTAAACGACATTGACTATGAGTTTTCTGATACCTTTTTGGATTCATTTTTGGAAATAGTACCTCGAAGTAATGACTGCTTAGTTACTCAATAGTGAGGTCACTTATAATTCTAATTCGCTTTTAAAAGGTGTCATTGATTAGATACGTTAGTAGGCTAATTTACCTTCCTCACTGTTTTGTTGTCGTATTTCGGTTGCGACAAATCTATCTAAAAATATAATTTTTTTATATGTCAACTCATTATTTTTTGTGTGTATTCACCTTCTCTGCTTATGTCGGTTACAATAATACCTAGTCGCGTTACCAACATGGAAAAGGGTATTTACCTATGTCGTTATAATTATAATTTTGTAATGTTATACTGATATTATTTAGAGGACCGCCGTGGCCTTGTGGTCGGAGTACCTTACGCTGTGTGGTTGTGGTTTGGGGATAATGAAAAAACTTACGTGCGTCTTCTGCCGTAGCATCGATTTCATTGCCGGTGCGGACCTCAGGCACTCTCAGTTCAGTAATGTTCTGCGTTTCTTTGATGTGAACGGTGACGGTCAATGTAGGAACCAGGGCGCCTGGGTGCAAGTTCACGGCGTGGTTGTACACGCCATTGCGTCGGATCAACATTTCCTCGTACGTCAAGTTGAACACTGCCAACGTGTTCGGTTCCACGTTCACCGAAACTGTGAAGATGTTGGAATCCCGAGCCCTAAGATAACAAACATATTATAGCTAATATATATATAATTAACGAACAATAACTAACAATGACAATATTTGATGAACGCGTCATCAACATTTGTTCAAAAAATACAATTCGTTGGTTTTCGGGTCTGGTTGTGTTGTGCATGTGAAATTTAGTCTGTAAAATGCACTCACGATAAAGGAGGACTCCTACTGGTCATCGTATATACCTACAAAAGGAATAATAACAGAAATAATGATGAATACTAATGTTTATCATTATTTCTGTCATTATTCCTTATACGTTATATTCGTTAGTGGTACGTAGATAAAGATTTGTATATCTATCTTTTACAACTACTAGTACATTTTTAATTAGGTGATGTGCCCGCCACCCGTTTTTTCTTTAATTATCAAACCTTGTAAAAAAATATTTACAACCACGTACACGTAAATCACGTCTTTTTCCCATGTAAGGGGTAGGCAGAAGCCACTCTTGTAGCCCACTTTTTGTGACAGGTGGCGAACCACGTCACCACCATTTTCAAACCACAGAAATTCTTACTCCCCATTGCGTTCCAACGACCAGTATAGTTACAGCAATGCATATTATGGTGTTAATCTGCACGAATAAAGGCTGTCCGTATAATACCATAGTAGGAAAGACACATACATACATACATATAGTCACGCCTCTTTCACATAGGGGTAGGCAGAGACCACATCTTTCCACTTGCTACGATCCTGACACACATCTTTAGCTTCTTCTACTTTCATTAGCGTTTTCATACACGCTCGTCGGTTGCGTGTACTTTTAACGTGACCTTTCCTCAAAAGTTCACCGATCTGATTGTGATACGTACGGAAAGTCACCTTAGTAGGAAAGAGGAAGGTGCTACTCTACTCTGCCGTACACCTATCGGCTAATGTGATCGAGAAATAGTTATATTCTATAATAGAATAAATCATTTATATTATCTACTTGGAACATAGTAATACCGGTAGATAGAAAGAAAGAAAGAAGAAAGAAAGAAACATTTATTTGTCACACGCACACAATTCACAGACAGATAACCAGTGTATCGTATACTCGTGCGGTACAAAATATGTTCCGTGTACCGATACCAAGTAGAACAACCCACCATGCGCCGTGACCAGAGAATTTTGAAAGTGACTTAAAAGTTATATTTAATTAATACAATGAGCTTCAATAAAAAGTGATCCCAAAAATTTCGTTTAAGAAGTAGCATATAAATAAATTTAACAAGAAATTTTTTAAATTAATAATAATTACCAAGATTGTAGTTGCTGATTTAATAATAACAATTTATACTTAAGACTAAAACTATGTACTCAATGCAGATTTCGAACAGGCGGCGGCAAGTTGTTCCAGCACTTGGTTGCGGTGTATCGGAAGCTTCCTCGGAATGCAGCAGCAGATGACATTATTAAACATTTTTTTATAAAGAAATTCAATAATAATTTAGAAATTCATTAAATAATATATACGATGATACGTTATCAACGGTAATTAATAAATGAGGACGCTTAACTTCCAAATTAGTACCAATTTTCTGGACAGGTCGTTTTATGTACAAGCTGTCCGTTTGTGGAATGCCCTGCCTCTATCAGTGAGACGTGCTCAGTCCTTGACAGTTTTTAAAAATCTGGTAAAGAATCACTATAGCCACCTTTTGGAAAGAAATGTCGGGATAATCGGTAGGTCCGATTTATCTTTGATATTTATTTATGAATTCCGAACAAAACATGTCCAGCTTGATTTTGTCCATGATTTCTCTCGGCCAAACTAGCCACAAAATTGTGTCCACAAATATTAAAGCTATTAACTGTGTGTACAGTGTAGCCTGGGTCGTGACTGACCGTATCCAGGTCAGGGAGTGCTGAGACATCCGTGTCGTCTAGCACGTTTCGCGGGCGACGTTTGCGTTCGGTCACGTTTCCATTTGGTCGGTAATTTGCTGCTTTAACCACCAGCGGGTTGGGATGAACCGCGGCTTTTTCGAAAAACCGCCGTGGTAATGCTCTGAAGTGTTCAGAGATTAAGGGTATTTCACAGTCGCTGTGAAGATCTACGTTGCGTTGGTACCAACCGGCTCCGGTGGCAGTTCGCAAGAATCGATTTTGATCGCTCAGTAACTTCTTTAATAGATTGCCCGTCGCGTGAGCGAAAGCGACGCATGCATAGGCCATTACGGGTCTTATGCAAGTCTTATAGAGGCGAAGTTTGTGTCTTAACCACATTTTGGTTGAAGAGCAAGTTAATGGATATAGTCGACTTGAGATAAAAGCCGCTCTATTTCTAACATTTTTTATGTGTGCAGCGAACGACATCATCTACGTCTAAAGTGACCCCGAGGTATTTGACGCTCTTTTCCCAGGGAATAGATCGTCCGAACAGGGTTATCGTGCCTAGTTGATTGTTGCCGATTGTGTGAATTCGTCTAGCGGGCTTTGGCGTGCCCCACGAGAAGTATATCGCTACACTTTTCTCGGGGTTTGAGCCTGAGTGAATTGAGCGATCGTAGCGTCTTATCAAAAGACTGGACAAAATTGATAGGTCGTCGTGTCATGGGACGATATCATCCAAATCGCGGCAGAATTGGGACGGGTGGCAACTCTGTTTGTCGGTGTATGTTTTAGTTTTTTTCTACCTTTTCGATTAGTTATTTACTTGTATCATAGTTTTATTGTTTAATATTTTATATTATACACATGATTTCAGTTACAATCCTGTCCATCCAAAGGTTGTCTGAAAGAAATCGCTTTTAGCGATAAGAACGCCCCATGTACTGCCTTCGCGCACAAATGCACGCGCAAACACAGAGACTCACTCATCCTAATCTACCACGATTTAACGCTTATACGATAATATTGAAGGTGTAGTGTCAGAGATACAATCAGGACACAACCAGATGCGTAAACCATCAATTTGAGTTTTTGCACAAATGGTGGAAGCGATTGGGATTCGAACCCAGAACCCGCCTCGTAGAAATCAGATACTATGACCACTACGCCACAACAATGTCTTACAGCTTTACATAAGCTGACGATGATGTTAGACTTACTTTTTTTACTGCATCAATCAAGACGAATGAAGTATTAATATAAACCAAAAATAGGTATTTTGAGTACATAAATAACTTACTTTGCAGCAACATGAGCGGCCCCGAAACCTTGCGCGACTGCTTCATTGTAAATTTTCTTAGCTTCTTCCTTTCCCTTTACGTACGCTTTATAAGATTTTCCATCTAAGGTCCTGAAATGGAAGAATATTATAAATAGAAAAATCAACAGCAAATGTTCTGATTATATTGACATTAAAATGTTTATATCACTTAAAAAAAAATTATGCATTTACTCGTACATATTTTAATTAATTCGTGGCACTGACTCATTGCTGAAACCAAAGCCTTTCAATATATTCTGTAAAACCCATCGATAATGCATCACTTACAAGACGCGTACACTAAAGCTAGGCCACTACTATTGTTTGATACGTACATAACAAATCCGCTTATGAAGGCAGTTTCAGGGAGCAGCACTCTAAATGTGGCCTCCTGTGACCGCTTGGCGGGATTGTGGACGCGGGTTACGATGGCAGTGTGCGCATACCGCATATTGATCTCAGACCGTACGTCCATTTCCGTTAACTTGATGGGAGTGTTCGGCTCCTCCGACGTCACCTCTGTAGTCAAGGCGCTTGTCGCTGTTGCCTATATATGTATACGATATTTTTATACAGTACTGAATTACATTTAAAAATTCTTATAATACATTTTTTAAAAAATATGTAGTTTTGTTCAATTAATTAAAATGGAAAACGGGAGACGAACAACTTTTTTTATTTGGGCTTTCTAGGTCTAGGTACCTATGAAACTAATTATGACTGAAGAATAAAATTTGAGAATATAGAATATACAAAAAATAAAAAGTACTTACGTCGTCAACTGATTTTGTTATTATTAAAGTTTCTTGAGTGGGTAAGGCGTGAGAGTACACTGTGGCCGCGATGACGCTCAGCCACATCAAAACTTGCAACCCGCGTAATGTCATGTTGTAGCTAAAATGTGAATATTTTGTTAGGTAATGTTAGTTAACGAGTAAATAAACGTGAATTTTTAGATTTCATGGTCTTCTTTAATTGTAAGATGTATCTAATAATTAAAGAAGACCATGTAATGTTATTTTACAATAAACTTATAATTTAATATTTTATGTACTTTTCCTCCATGTCCCGTTCGTTTTTTCCACTCCGTATATATACTCTTAAGTTTGTTCTTTTCAATCTTGGTAATAAATTACTTGGTAATGTTTTCTTACTGAATTACTGCAATATTTATCCTAGCTTTGTTAATAGTAATCGCAAAAGTAAATTTGACAGGAACCGCAGTCTTATAAGTTGGAAGGGGCATCAGTGGGAATTATAGGATCCGAGCGATGGTCACAGTTCCACATTTTCCTACTCCTGTTAAAATAGTGGCACCGATTGCGAATTGCCCAAGTGTTGTGATTCGAAGTCTCGTCCCGTTACTCGCGGTGCATCTAACCCTACGCATGTACCTACATGACCGGTACGCCTAATTTGATGATTTGATGTTTGTAATTTGAAGTTTGAGAGGCCAAGAAACGATTAGTCCACCATTAATTACCATGTCCGGGGCTACCCGCCATTTTTGGTGTTGCCAAAAAACTAAATCCATAGTATTTTCAACATATTTCTATAAAAAAACGAACTAATTTTTAATTTGTTTGTTTAAAATAAAAATTGAAAATTTGTTAATTCTATTTTATTTGCAATTTATTTAAGTCTGGCGCTACCCGACCTTCCCCCTCCGCCAATACGCTTTGCAGCCCCACAATCGCCCCCGTGACCATGGCTGCTGCAGTGCTCATAAAGTCAGCAACTTAAAATTAATTATAGTCAATAAAATCCTTAAGTTTTATTCAAATAACATGATTTCAAAGTCGATTTGGTTGGCATAGTGGCTAAGCGATTGACTTCTGCGCTACAGTTCGCGGATTCGATTTCCGCAATTTACGACAGGTCATGCAGAAAGTTTTGCGAATAATTTAATTGAAGAGAATAGGCGAATTAAGTATTGCAGACGTATTGAGGATTCAGCGCGTATTGAAGTTTTAATCGGGAAGCGCACTTCGCATTGTGCCATACAACCTCACCGACGCCCAGCAGCAGGCCCGCGTGGAATGTTGCCGTAACATGATTACTAAATTTGTAACATGCCCTTCTCGGCATGTTTACGACATTATTACAGGTGATGAATGTGGATTTATCAATACGATCCAGAAACGAAGCGCCAGTCGATGCTTTTGCTCTTACAAAATTAACCAAGGTATTTTTATAAAACATTTTTTAACAATTAGTAGTCAGAGTTAAGCTACTTAATGCCGTGTTTTATTATGTTATAAAATATATGCTATGCTAGTGTGCCATGTAACTTTTTTTTATTCCCTATAGTAAGAAATCAACTAAAACGGATACAATTTTTATCACCGGAAGATGCGCAAGCACCACTCGAGCAGGCCGTAAAAGACGTGTTAGAAGCGGACTGGAAAAAATGTTTCGAAAATTGGTTCAGACGCATGAAACTTTGTGTAGATGCTGCTGGGCAGTTTTTATAAAAGATTTAATAATAAATACTTTAACTACAGAACTTTTTAAGTTACGCGTATCTTTTTGAGTGGCCCACGTGTCTCTAAAACTCATTTACGATATAGAAAAAAATCCTAGTGTAGGCATCGTTTTATGAAGAAATATAACTCACAGCAATTAAAAAAAAACAACTTTAGATTATATCCTAAAATTATTATATTATCTAAAGTTGTCAATATTCTTATTTCTGTAAGAGTAGGTGGCGCATTCAGTAAAATATATTAGAGAATAATGACAATATATTTCTGTACATATTTACAATATGACAAGAAATATAAAATTGCCATTTGCATATTTAACTTAGGAGAATTATATTAAGTTATGGAGAGCAATGACAGACCCAGGCCCGCCGCTAGCTGTTTGAGGGCCTGTGTGCAATAATGATTATGCCACCCCTGTTCAACTACGACTACCTACGCTGAGCTTGCCAGAAAGGCTCTTTCATTGTCTCCCTAAGAGCGTGAAAAAGAAACGAAATACAAAAAAAATATATTTTAATTTGTTCTTAGTTATTTTTGTTTAAGCGTCCAAATACAAACCCCGTACGCCAGTCGGATTTTTTCTCCATGCGATGACATTTCTTATGCTATAGAGGTGGGTGTTATGATAGTGACGTAATATTCAACGTGATCGATCTCTCGATTTGCCGCCCGAATGCGATGCACGCTTTGCACGCCCGCTTGCGTCGGGCCTGGATGGACCTCTTGAGTTTATGATAGTCTTTATTCTAGTCTATTCCGAATTATACTCGTATTTTAGAATATTTTATAGTATAACGTGAAAAACTGTGTAATAAAATCTGCTCAGTTTTATCCCGTTAGTGTGAAAAGTGTTTATTCAAAAAATCACCTTTTTTGGTTGGTATGGTTTGTATTCTATGGAGACTTTTACTTGTTATCTTATTATGAAATCAGCAGATCTCGAAGTACATCCATCGATCTTACACGTTGAATTCATAAAAACTTTTGACTTTTTCTATTTCTCTGTATTCATTAAATTAGTAGGGGATAGAGAAATAATAAAAAAAGTTAACAGAAAGCACCGCCCATCATCCAACAACAACGTGCACATGCCAATTTACCGTCAGCAGATGCAAATGCCACCCACCACTACCACAAGGCAATACACACCACTGAAGTCGAGAATCCATAGTTCATTTTCAATATGGATCCTAAAAAATTAACTTTCCTTTATGATTAAACAATGTCCAATGAGGTACGTAAAGGACATTAATGTTATTTGTAAATAAGTATAGCGACGAATGTTTAAGTTCAAACGAGATAGTAGAAGTTATCATTTATGGACTTAACAAAACTGAATAACATAATAAAATCATCTCTTGTATTATATATTTGTTTTATATTAAATATGAGGTCATCATTCCAAATAAAATACCTAATTATAATAAATATGGATAAACCTAATTGCAGATAGCGTCTATAGATAAAAATAAGTTTCACGTGTTGCATCTCGCATGATGTGAATCAAACAAGCGTAACGATTCGATCTCGGATATCTTATTACATAATGATGGTGACATCATCGTCCTTCCAGCCTATCACAGGCTCAACGCTGAACATTAGCCTTTTTTGTTTTTTATTTATTATAAGCCAAAGTTTGACCTCCATCCCAACCGGTGTTAAGCGACGATGAGGTCCTAGATAGTAAGCACGTTAGCCTTGAATATGTCAACATCATAGTCGCCTGGAAAGACGCCGGTCAGGGTACTTCAACAATATACGTTTTACACTAAGTTTTTTAGTTGCCAGCTTCGTCTTGAACTTAATGAACCATCCCCAGTTAAGGTCAGATAGAATTTCGATGCCCATTAACTGCAGATGATCGGCCTTCCTCATGGTTACATTCCGGAAAGTCAGATTCAGAGGACTCTTCCTCGGTGAAATACACTTGCATTTTGGCGACGTTCGATAGCACCAAATTAGCATCACCCCACTGGAAGAGCGACTGTACTGTGTGATTCAAACGTTTCACCATGGCCTTCCTTTCAGATTGTACTTACTCCTGAGTGACATATGCACTGAAATTTATAACCTTCCACGATAGTGCATACAGACATATGTAGAAAAGGCGTTGTGGACAGAACTAACCCTTGTGGAACACTAGGCACTGATGATTAATTTCGCATTATAATTATAGCCCCTTTATTTCCTATAAATATTTATGATTTAGACTGTATAAACATTTACGTCACGACTCAGCCCAAGTAACGCCAATAGATGTTTTACATCAAAAAAAAATTGTTTAATGTGCTGCAAGTGCCTGTATGTGCAGCGATGCGTAAGTTCAATTTTAAGAATGATATTTAAAACTTCTTCTTTTTGCGTTATTAAAAACTGCCCACTGTATAAAATACAGTAACTCAATATACAATACAGTTACCGTTTAAAAAATTTGGACCCATAGTGCGAAAGCCAATCGATTAAGCGAGCTACTCGTAATTACTACACCACCCGATCAGTGAGAATTAGCTTACAGACAGCCATAACAATTAGTGTCTGTTGTTGTATTAAATTAGTAAAGAAGGATAAAGGATTTTGGTGTAAAAGTAATTTAATGGGCATCGTAAGTAAAATTTATTCGTCCTGCTTAGTATGAAAAATCCAAAGAAGCTGCAAACAATTTCCACTTTTCCACAATAGCGAACAGGTCTGTGACAATCATCTATGACATCACAAAATGCTCTACTTAGGATGATATTAAATATAGGTAAATAATATTAGGAAGGGTAATAAAATAAACTAAATAATTATTATGAACATAATGTCATAGTGTTTATAACAAAAGGAATGTTTTGAGCTTGGTGTAAAAATTCGTATGTGACGCAACTTGTTTTGTATTGCATTAGACCAGTGTAACTACTACCTACATTATATTTATACGCACCATCTTTAGAATAAAAATATGTAAAAACAGAAGGCCCGGATAAAGTAACACCTTCTATTATCAAACCGTGCGGGAACATCTGTACAATATGTACAAGAGATATATATCAAATATATTCACGTAACTTTCTATATTTTTTTAAATTTCTACATTGAAGTCAAAACATTACGAATTGATTCAGAGCTATATGTACGGATTGAGTTTCTTTATTGTTCACATGCTACAGAATACGTGATTGATTGGTCATTGAATTAATTGACAAAAAAGTAAAAAAGAAAATTTTACTTTGCCGGCCGGCAGACAGAAGGCCGTAGTTACATAAAGAGAATTATACTCACTCGTTTGTTTACGCTCAACAAGATGATTGCATCAATTGCCGCTGGGGATCTGGGCACGTTCCGAATTCGATGGCCACAGGACGAAGGTAAATATAAGTCGCCGTTATGCAGACGAAGCGACGTGTGTCGCCGCCGTTGCCCGCCGCGAAACTCGTTAAAAACCCAGCGGCCACGACTTTTATGTATACTTACCTCGTAACTCGGTAAGTCGCATCGCGGGCTTCCCAGCGCGTTAGCTACGCTTCTCCTCTAGTGGCTCTCAAACTGTTTCTACTCTGTCATTTCAATCTTTAATTTTTTGCATAATTATTTGAATTACTTGATTTTGTAATCTCGTAGTTCATAAGTCGCATCGCGGGCTACCCAACGTGTTGGGTACGGTAATACAAACATATTTCCAACTATTTTACTTAATTTTAACATTAATTTGTTATCATTTAAGCTTTTGCTACAGCAAGTGGTTGACTATTTCCTTATTAATTTTATGCTTTATCTAGAAATCGTATATTTTCCCTACTATCTGTTTTACGAGGTAAGTTTTTACGCTTCCCAGCTTATTATTATATATTCACCGTTTAACCTGCTGGTCAAAGTTGTACATATTTTGACAATTTGTTCTAGACATTTCACAATCAGTAGAGGGGTAATAAAAACATTATACATTAAACACTTATTTATTTACTTACACTTTATTGTACTAACTAACTAACTTTACTGTACAAGGGGCGGACTTAATTCCATATGGCATTTTCTACCAGTCAATCAGAGAGTTAGTGGTAGTTAGTTAATTGGGATCTCAAGGGACCAAGACATATGTACCAATTATTGAGGGTTCTCAATAATCCAGTTTTCCAATTAAACAGGTTTAAATTTATAGTTGTTCATTTACAGAGGTCCCCGCTTACAGAGGTCGAAATGTGCCGGTATTCAATTTTTAGAGGTGGAAATGTTAATAAAAATGCGTGTTTTTGATGTTATGAATTTAATGTAAAAATACGGTAAAGTTTATGACTTAAAGTAATCGGTTATGTTTGTTTGTATTTGATTGCTAGTTGCTGAAACCTGTTTCTCGATAGAATAAATTTGATCAAAAATATTAGAATTATCAATATTTGACATTTCGAAATACTTGTGTAAAGTTTCTAAAGCTTCCATTGCCTCACGCTTTGAAATTTTTACTGGAGTCTCTTCACAGTCTTCTTCTTCTTCTTCTTCTTCTGTGTCCAAAGAAGAATACATAGCAACTATGTCATCATCATTGAGCTCCTCTGAAATGAGTACATTATCATCCACAGAAACGAAATCCTGAAAAGTCACCTGCTGCTCATTTAAGTCATTCCTACATGTGGTAAATATTCTATCCCATTCTGGAAACGCTGCACAAATCTCTAGCTCCTCTTGTAGGCTCTCAGGTTCAGATACATTGGTCACTTTGAATCCAGCTTTTTGGAAGCAATTACTAATTGTGGTTTTGCTAACAGAAAACCAAGCTTTTCTTGCAAATCTCATGGCCTGGAGGATGTTGATTTCTGGACTTTTATTCTCTTCTATAGATTTAAGAACATACTGAACAACTTCCTTCCTGTAGTAAACCTTAAAGTTGTTGATAATACCCTGATCCATGGGCTGCAATTTGCTTGTGGTATTGGCGGGTAAGTACAATAATGTAACATAGTCTAATTTGGGCATATTGTTGTGAGCTGTGCAGTTGTCGACAAACATAATGATTTTTCGTTTTTGGGCCCTCATATCGGCGTTCACTTTTTTTAACCAATTTGCAAATAATTCAGAAGTCATCCACGCCTTTTTATTGTTTTGATAATGAACAGGCAACGTTTTAATACCTTTGAAGCATCTGGGGTTCTTAGATTTTCCAATTAAAAGAAGTGGCAGTTTTTCAGTTCCAGACATATTCGCACTTACAAGTACAGTGACCCGATCCTTACTAAATTTACCACCATGGCAAGACTGACCTTTGAATGTAAATGTTTTATCCGATAGACACTTGTAGAATAAGCCTGCTTCATCGGCGTTGAATACGTCATCGGGGGAATAATCGTGTAATAAAGCTGGAAGGTTTTTAATCCACTCATTACATTCGTTATTGTCCACAGAATTGCTCTCGCCACAAACATTTTTGAATGCGATATCGTTTCTTTTCTTAAATCTCTAACCACCCATTACTGCCAGAAAAATTATCAATATGGAGCTTACTTGCAAATTCTTGAGCTTTCTCTTTGATCATTGGTCCGCATATTGGAATGTTATTATTCCGTACCTGCTTTATCCATGTACAGAGACACTTGTCAACTTCAGGATACTCTGCAGCTCGTATTCGTTTGAGTTTTCCTTTTCCATCAATACACTGAGACCGAATTTTCTCTTTGTTGTTAATAATTCTACACAGGGTTGACTTTGGTATGTCATTCTCCCAACACAGTTCATCACGCGACTTTCCACAATCATAATGTGATAGAAGTTTTAATTTTTCAGATACTGATAACGTTTTATATTTGCGTTTGGACATTTTGTACACTTTTATTCCCTTGTTTTCAGGTCAAAACATGAGATAAAGACAAAAACTAAAGACAACGAGAAATGTATGTAAACAAACACGTCAAAACGTGTTGAAACCTGCTTAATTTGTCTCACTTATACAGGTAATTGAGCTACAGAGTCTCAATTATAGAGGTAAACATCGAAAAAGTCTTAGAATTCAAATCTTATTTAACCAGGTTCAAAAAGTCCCATTAACAGAGGTAATTTAATGAAAAAGAACCGGGACTTCGTTGCAACTCTCAATAATAGAGGTTTCTCATTTATCCAGGTCCCACTTAACCAGGTTTCACTGTATATACACTCGGCGTCAAAAAAATCGCACATCCGAAAAAAATAATTTAAATACTATTTTAACACAACAGGCCAATGGCAATGTTGTGGTTTGAGGGTATCATTCGAAAGGTAATTTCATTAGCTTTCAGGAATTTTAATTGAATTTTACTTTTATAACGAGACGAAAGAGAAATTAAAGAAAAAGACAGGGTATGTACAAATTTGCAAATTAATAATTTAAAAAAAAAACTTAATAAATACAAAAAAAGTTCTTAAAACCTAGTGTTACCCCCCCCCCCCCTTGCCTTGATAACGGCTTCCATGCGATCTTTCATGGACCTTACAAGGATCGCAACAGCCTCTTGGGGTATTTGTTCCCACAACAACAACAACTACCCCATATTTGTTCCTACTCTTCAAGTACCGCATCTTGGAGCTCTTGAAGAGTGGCTGGAGCTGGATCTCGAGCTCGCACGCGCCCATTTAGGTCATCCCAGAGATGTTCTATTGGGTTAAGGTCTGGACTTCGTGCTGGCCAATGCATAACAGGGATATCGACCTCCTGTAAATAATCCCGTACAATTGCCGCGGTGTGGCAACGAGCATTATCATGCATTAACATGAATCCATCACCGACATAACCAGCATACGGGACCACATGTTCCTCCAGGATTTCAGTAATGTACCGACCAGCATTTAATGACCCTTGCCCACGGCCACCCCGAGTCCGGGAAACGCACACAAGTTCCGTTTTCCCGTCGACGGAAATGCCGCCCCAAAACATACACGAGCCACCCCCGTATTCTGTAGACCCTTCTACGTCTGTCATTGCAGAAGAGACAGACCCTCGTCTCATCCGAGAAGAGTACGGTCCGCCACTGTTCTAGAGTCCACTCGCAATGATTGCGAGCAAACTCTAGGCGATCTCTGCGATGCTGTGCAGTAAGTTTTGGACCTTTAGCAGGTCTATGGGCTGTTAAATTCTTTTCGTGTAACCTTCTTCTTATCGTAGAAACACTCACAGATGTTCTCCGAGTTGATCGAAGCTGTTGTTGCAACTCAACAGCATTTGTAAAACGGTTTCGTAAAGATGTCGTAACGATGAAACGGTCATCTCTTTCTGATGTGCACCGTTTTCTTCCAGATCTCGGTTTTCTAACATAACCACCAGTCTGCTGAAAACGTTGGAACACCCGTCGAACTGAAAAACGGGACAGGTTCAACTGTCGAGCAACGTCACACTGCCACATCCCCGACTGCAATAGGGCAATCACTTGAGCGGCTTCTTCAGAGCTGGTGTCCATCTTTACTTGTTCTTACTTGGGTTACTTGTTCACGTGTGTTCACTGCAAAGTCTAAATTAAGACTGGCCCATATTTCATCCAGATCGACCTTTTTATACCCTTTTTAGGTGGTGTAACTAGCGTCCTTACTAACGAGCATTTGACAGTGTTTATTTTTGACGATCTATAATGATAAATGTTTTAATGATTTCATGATTTTTTTATTAATAATGTAAAGCTATTCAAATACCCATTTCAAACATACCAATATTTATATAAATATAATTCGTTTCGCGCAAACTCAGAGAGGTGCGATTTTTGTGACGCTGAGTGTATATATATATATATATATATATATATATATATATATATATATATATATATATATATATATTCGATAAACTCGAATAGTGCAATTTCAGCTAATTTTTAAAAGACCACTTGTTCTGAGATTTCCTTATGTTTAAAGTTAGCGCATTCCAGAGTCGGGGATATTGATATTCATATTGAGGTCATAAAGCATTGTGCAAGATTCGCGATTGATAAGAAATAAGCTTATATTAACTATGGTTCGTATTTTATTTTATTAAAAATACCGTAATATACCTTTTTAATAATAAAGAAAAGGTTTTTCAAAATTGTAACAATTACCTTTCCTCTATTTATCAATATTTGGGAAACACTTTGGCTTCGTAGAAGTCAGTCAGTTCGTAGAGTTCAGTATAAACATTATTATCAACTTTACTGTAATTACTTGAAATTTCTATTATTTGCGTACGAACACGGTTTCGATGACTGCGCATATTCATATTTCTTACACATGCGTGGCACAGTGGCCAGTGTACCTAGCTGCCGAGCCGTGGATCCGTGATTCGAACTCAGGGTCAATATTTGTGTAACAATCAAACTTAGGTGCCTGGTGGCTCAGCCCAAGTTATTTTGAGGTTTCTTTTTATTGGTTAATGTGAAGAGACGTGCAAATCGTTTGTCGAAGCTGGGTAGGAATTCGCTGCCTCCAATAACTTTTAATAATATTACTTAAAAGTTACTGTAGTTCCTTACTGTACTAAAGTCAAAGATCTTAGGCTAATTATTGACAGTACACTCAGTTGGCGCCCGCATGTTCAGGAGATCAGCAACAAAGTAACAAACACTCTGCGTTATTTCTATCGCCTTAAAATTTTTACCGATCGTGACAAAGGCAATGTTAATACATACATACATAAGATCACGACTGTATCCCATTAGGGGTAGTCAGAGACTGGGCACTCACTGCAAAAACAGATAACTGAAAAAAACGGTGAAACGTGGATTGTGGCAATGTTAATAGAAACATTAGTATTGCCTTTAGTTGATTACGCCGACGTCTGCTACACTGATGCTTCTCAAGGACTTGTAAATAAACTGGATCGTCTTTTATGTAATTTTAGTTTACGTAAATATGACCATATTTCCTCTTTTCGTTCTCAGCTTAAATGGCTACCTCTCCGCTATCGTAGGTATTTCAGAACACTTAGTATGTTATTCTCTGTCTTACACAATCCGTCCAATCCAAAAATTTGCATTTCAAATATTCAGGGACAACCTGAATATTTGAAATGCAAATTTCAGTATCAGGGTGATTCCCATGAGCGTTGTCTCCGTTCTGCGGATAACTCTATTCTTTTTGGCCCTTTTTGTCATACCGGCTTCTTGTATAATTCTTTTTCCCCAAAGGCTGTCCGACTTTGGAACGAATTGCCAAATAGCATTCGTACTAGCACCAGCAAGGCTTACTTTAAGCGCTTGCTCTGGAACCACTATCTTGCATTGTCGTAGTAGCTATATTTTCTTTCTAATGTTTGTTATACATTTCTACTTCTTTTCTTCTACTAAACGTATTTGCTTTCTTTCTTGAATTCGGAAACTAGTCATATTTTATGTATATGTATGTGTGTATATTTGTATGTATGCGTGTATGTATATTTGTATGTATGTATATGTGTTTATTGCGCAAGTGTGTATGTATATATAATGTAAGTATTATATCAATTTTTTTGTTATTATTATTACATATTAGTTTATTTCTTCATGTATTAGTACTTTTTTTGGTAGATTACTGTGTGTGGACGGTTTTTTATTAACTCTCTAGGAATCAACCAATGTATAGGTTCCAAGTAATAACTATAACTTAGAACCTATACATTTTTCTTTCCTGTGATAACGGCTTAAACCCACCCCATCTCATACCGTGCGGAATAGAGGTAAACCCTGAGAAAAGTGTAGCGATATACTTCTCGAGGGGCACACAAAAGCCCGCTAGACGATGTCATCCCAATTGGCAACAATCAGCTAGGCACGATCACCCTGTTCGGACGCCCTATTCCCTGGGAAAAGAGCGTCAAATACCTCAGCGATGTCGTTCGCTAAACACATTAAAAATATACGCAATAGAGCGGCTTTTATCTCAAGTCGTCTATACCCATTAATTTGCTCCTCAAGCAAAATGTGCTTAAGACACAAACTTCGTCTCTATAAGACTTGCATAAAACCCGTAATGGACTATGCTTGCGTCGCTTTCGCTCACGCGACGGGCAATCAATTAAAGAAGTTACTGAGCGTTCAAAATCGATTCTTGCGAAATGCCACCGGAGCCGGTTGGTACTCGTATCAACGCAATGTAGATCTTCACAGCGACTGTGAAATGCCCTTAATCTCTGAACACTTCAGAGAATTATCACGGCGGTTTTTCGAAAAAGCCGCGGTTCATTCAAACCCACTGGTGGTTAAAGCAGCAAATTACCGACCAAACAGAAACGTGACCGAACGCAAACGTCGCCCGCGAAACACGCTAGACGACACGGACGTCTCAGCTCTTCCTGACCACGATACCGTCAGTCACGATCCAGGTTACACTGTACACACAGTCAATACCTTTAATATAACACGCACCACGACGCGCGACCACAGTAGAGATCGGCGCGCAATAGTCAATAATCACACCGCGTACACGATTCACCCGTGTTCCAGGGCGGTTCTCACCGCCCAGAGTTACCGACACACAAGTCCACAGTCCAAATGGACGCCCGCAGCCTCCCTCGGCCGGTCATTAGATGACTTAAAATATTTAAGATTTTCGAAATCGCGAAAGCACGCAGCGAACGCGACACAGTCCGAATTTCGAGGTTTTTGTAGGAGTTTTTATTTATTTATTTATGTTTGGGTCAAACCAAACCTGGCACGCGGGCCCCTGGCCCGCGAGCACAGTATCCGATGAAGCTGTAAAAGCCGAGAAGGCTAACAGCAATTACATCACCGAAAATATAGTAGTCTCACACCGTGGATGTCGTAAAAGTCGACAGAGGTATAATGAAAACCAGGCGATGGGCAGCAGGACCTTCCTGAAACATCTGAATAAATAAACGGCCGGTTGGCGCCGGTTAACCTCTCTTGGCGGGCGCCAATATCCTCCCAAAATTGGAGCTATAAAGTTTTACCGCAAACTATGGGAGAACTATGTTCAGCAGTAGTCTATAGATGAGATGAAATGGTGATGATGATGATAAATATTACATTTTTTATTTCGTCACAAACTTTGCACATCGTCGGCACTCGGCAACAGTAAATAAAAAACGTAAACCGAACGTCTAATGATCCTTGAAACAAAACATAATAATAAATAAATTCTAGTTTCTCACGAACTTTTTTATCAAAAACTAATAAGATGTATATTATTTTCTTCAGACATTCATCTTTCAAATCTTTTTAAAAAGTGTCATATAGCGTCGGGTTTACAGGGCAAAATTAAGGGGATCAGAGCTCGCGACAAACTGACCAGATTAATGAGGTGACAAATGATCCGCTAAACGAGTGAGAAAGACGTCGCTTAGAATAACGGCCACGTATTCTCAATCAAGCCTCCGATCCTGCCATAAAAACCACAACCACTCTGCAAAGAGTGTAACGACTCATAACATTAAAAGGAAAAAAAGTTGTTTTCAATATCACAATTTGACTTTGTCTTTAAAATAAAATTTAAACCTAAAAAAATAAAAAAATAATTTCTTCACCAACAGTCGGATTGTTTTGATTAAATTTCCTGGTATTATATATCATAGGTCAAGGTTAAAACTAAGTCGAAAACATTTATAACGAAATCTTCTGTTGTAACAGATTTTTCTACATTCAAGGAATACATTATATTTCTTTTTACCTATTCTATTTTTATAGTGGTTGTATCACAAATATTAGTCGTCTAGAACATGAAGGACCGCGCTCTCATTGAATGAAAAGGTAGAGTTGCAGCATTGAACTAGCATTTAGTCATTGCGTCTTGGTCCTAATATATTTATATCCACGATATTTCATCCACGATAATAAATGTATAAGGTCAACCGGGGCATTGGCGTCTTTGGGGCTATAGCGTTTATTCGAGATTACTGGAAAACTACCTGCGTTATAACACTATAATTATGCAATCTAGCGAAAACTTATTATATAAAATATCGATGGAGGGCATTGTGTGTCAAATATTCCAACCACATGAGCCATTTTTAAAATCACATTGTTTCTGTGAAATCATTGTCTCGTGCGGTGTGTTAACAAAAGCTTTATTAATTTAGTATTTTTACCGTTTATCCATTTTTATTAAATAGTGCACGTAAAGAATATTTATTGGCTTTCTGTAAAAACAGTTATTTTTATTAGAATTGCTTTGATTGTTGAAATGTAACGACTGAAAGTTTTGAGTAGGTTTGATTTGTTGAGGTAAATGCGTACACTCTTTTAAGGGATTTTTTTTTTATAGAAGAGGGGGAAAACGAGCAGGTGGCTCACGTGATGGTAAGTGATCACCGCCGCCAATGAACACATACAATACCAGAGGAATAGCAGATGCGTTGCCGGTCTTTCAGAAAGGAATAGGCTTTTTTGTTGAAGGTCCCTAAGTCGTATCGTAATTAATCCGAACAATTCTGGTAGATCCTGTAAAAAATGCAAAGAGAAATTGCGTCTGTATGACGCATTTGCCCCCGTCGTCAATATTTTTCTTGGTACATTTTTAACATATATTTTCGGTGATGTAATTGCTGTTAGCCTTCTCGGCTTTTACAGCTTCATCGGATATACATTTTTAAGTATACCTAGTCCGGCCTTAAGTTCTGTTACAAATGAAAATGCATATTTTTTTTAATGATGTAATGTAATACTACTCGTATTAAAATTTATACCTACATATTAATTAGTCTCAGCAAAAAATAAAAAAAATATTCTATTCGAAATGGCCACCTTTGGCTTTTATACAGGCCTTTAATCTGTTTGGCCACAACTCTATGGATTCACGCACTGTTTCCAAGGGAAATTTTGCCACCGCTTGCTCCAAAGATTTTTAAGAGACTCAATGTTGCCGTGTCGTTTAGAGCAGGCCATGTCCTCTAAAACTGACCATAATTTGAAGTTTAAAGGGTTGAGGTCTGGGCTAGATGAGAGCCAGTCTTCAGCTCTTATAAAGTCCGGAACGTTGGTTTCAAGCCAAGTTTGGGTAGTTCGTGCCTTGTGACCAGGTGCAGAGTCCTGCTGGAAAGTCCACGGTATATTTTTAAAAAGTGTATTGCTGAGAGGTTTCACAACATGATCCAAGACTGTATCTTGATACACTTTAGCTGAAGTTTTCACTCCTTTTTCACAAAAATGTAGTTTTGTTACTCCTTGATATCGATCCACTCTATTTAATTGTAAAGATTGATTTAGGGCATGTCCTGTATATCGGCGATAAGCACCGAGCTTCAGGTCTTGTTTTAAAATACGCGACAGAGTCCTAGCGGGAATCTTCATTCCTCGCGATAAGATTTTTTGCTTCCTAATGGGGTTTCGACGAATTCTGGCTTTAACAGCCTTTGTAGTTGTAACAGCACGTGGACGCCCCGATCTTTTCTGGTCTTCGACAGAGGATGTGTTGTTGTATATGTGTTGCTGTTGATAGTACGTTAAACGAACATACGGATTTGAAGTGTCTGGAATATGACCGACGGCTCCATACCCACTTTGTGCAATGCGATCACTGCACCCCATTCCATATTGTAATTTGATAATGAATACGAAAAAATATGTGTAATGACGCAAAATCGAAAGAAGTTTTTAAAATAATATACGTGTTCCAAATTTAAAATAATTAAAAAGTTGAAAAAAAAAGTTTTTAAGTAACAAAACATTATTGTGGTTCGGTTTGAAGGTCACTGAGAGCTAGCGTAATTACTGGGCATATGAGACTTAAGAACAGTCTCAAGGTGACGGGCGTAGTGTGGTGTCACACAGAAGTGTTCTGGGTGACACAGCATTTGTTGTAGGTAGGCGTTGCGCTTACCATCAGGTGCAACGTTTTGCTCGTTTCGTCACTTTATCAAATAAAAAAAAGTAACAGTATTTATGGCCAGACTATAACTAGTGGGCATAAATCAAATTGTGATAAAAACCATTTTTTTTATTATATAAACAGTACTACTATTTAGTTTTGTTTTGTTCGAATTTATATCAGGTGACGAGCATATTCCACTATGGTGATATTGAAATATAATCGAAATCGATAAATATTTAGAAAAAATAGGCTTTCATCAGTATGGAGTGGTAGTATTCTTTTAACGAGCCGCCACCACACGGCTTGTCCATCTCCATCTCATCCAATGGATCTCGTAAAAGGCGAGTAAGGAATAAAACTGCACTGTGCACTCAACAGCGCATGGTAGCGATGGGCTCACCACATATCACACAAAGTGCATTATATTGTTTTGGTGAAACGTGGATTGTGGCAGTCATCTGTTTTTGCAGTGAGTGCCCATTGTCTGACTACCCCTTATGGGATACAGTCGTGATGTTATATATGTATGTTCATCAGTACATAGAGCAAAAGCTTACCTACTTTTTTTTTATTTTGATTAAATTAATACTTTTACTAAGATTGGTAACGTGATGTAAAAAATTACGAAGGTGAGATTTAGGTTTTACCAATTCTTCGCAGAATGTTCAGCTATTGATAATGAATAACTTTTACTACGGTACCAACTCTGACGTCGTCGCAACAGAAACGAGCTGTTCCACTTAATTTAGCCGAATAGATATTGTAAATTTATAATTTATTTGGACGTAAATATGTCAAAGTTAGGCTTGTAGCGAAAACCTATGAAGATTTGGAAAATGATTACGGTTAGTTGATACATTATGAAATTGCAACAATTTTATCGTATAAAATCATAAATTAATGTTAAAATATAAACGAATTGTATGTAAATAGGTTTCCTTTATTTTTTAGAGATAGAGGATTTTGTATTCTACAATATTGATAATAAATACAAATAGCAAAAAAACCCATAGGAAATGAGATATTTACAAAAAAAGCACAAAAAACCGTAAAAAAATTTATAGTTGCGTACCATATGTAGGTTTTGAGACAACTTTTAGGGTGTCAATATACAAGTATTTACAGACTTACAGCTGGGTATGTCCAATTCCGAGATTCTTACCTAATTTAAGCTTAAATGACTGGCCTGGAAAGTTTTAAACCTTTTAGGAAATTTGATTGTACCTCGCAAGGAACTCATTAAAATTTGGATTTACTTAAAGTTGTTCTTTTAATTTAATTCATTATTTTAACACATTAAAACTTAACGTAAAAAGGCTTTCACTATAATAGATGTGAATTTTGTAAACATTTACTTACGTATTTATGTTATTAAGATTTTTAATGTAAAAAGCACTTCTTCACTTGAGCACTACTGAATATTCCAAGGGATAAATGCGTCTATGAAAAAGTAGGCGCATTTCCCCCGTGTTTATTATATCATCTATTAACACTTCAATATTTCTTATTTTTCATAAATATTTATAAATACTAATAGGCAACTTTAACGTGAACACAATATCTTGATATCAGTTCTGAAAGCTAACCTATTTAATGTTCATTAAATAAAGACTCATTTGTGTAATCAATGGTAAATGCGTCCCAAATTCATACATACACAGATCACGACTGTATCCCATAAGGGGTAGTCGGAGACTGGGCACTCACTGCAAAAACAGATGACTGCCACAATCCACGTTTTACGAAAACAATAAAATGTACTTGGTGTGATAGGTGGTAAGCCCATCGCCACCATGCGCTGTTGGGTGCACAGTGCAGTTTAATTCCTTACTCGCCTTTTACGAGTACCATTTCCAAATTCCCGTTTAAAAAAAAAGCAATTTGCTCTTTTTAAGTCACCTTAATGCTCTTTTTATGTATACATAATTAACACATTCGTCTTGTATCCATTGTAGCCATTTTGTATTTCGTTCCTTAACTGAGCTTATGTCTTTTCTCAGCAGTTATTTAAAAATAAGCTGAATAGTTCACTTTTAAATCAACTCTCAAATAGTGTTCGTACAATTGTATGTGATCTCTTTTCTTTGTCCAATTCGTACTAACGGAATGTAGAGTAATGAACCTTTTCCTATGGGACTAAGGACAGACATTATTGTCCATTATTTATTCATACACAATTATTTAAGCTTTATTAATTTACCATATTATTTAAATTGATGTTTTGTAGTCAGCTGAAAGGAGGTATATCTGCCTAAAATTATTACGCATATCGTTAAATACGTTTTGAACTAAGAACAGAGCTATAAAAACAATTTTGTGCTGTAACTTTAATTTAACGAATGCAAACTTTACGCTACTCTGCGCTCCCAAACGGTTGTTTTTTTTTTGCAGAACACTAACACGGAAAAGGATATCAGGCAGAACAGAAAAAACAAGATCAGTTCTCGTCATTGGGAGTTTTCAGACCTTGAATGCTTGACGCAGCGCTGCGGTCTAGGGCGATTAGCACATTGGCCTAACAAACCTGGTTTACTCTTGCCTTATAAAGTCGAAAGTAACATATTTAACTTTTGATGCATATAGAAGTACTGAAAAATAATACGTAAATGTTTATACTAGTACTGTGTAATTTTATTAACAAAAATGAAAATAGGTGAAATAAATAACATATCATTATATTTTAAAGAAATATTAATTTGTACATTACTTTATTTCGTCTTAACGATATCTCTTATAAATTAATCCTCAGTAAAAATAGGACAACAATGCATTTAGAATATAATTTGAAGTTTTTAAAGAGTTTAGTGAAATTGCCGTTTGAAATTTTATATAATAAAAAATGGAAATTGTCTATAATATGTACTGTTTACATAATTATACAATAACCAGGCCTACCATGTACGCTAATTAGCACAATTGACTGTGTCTTTAAATACTAAATTATTACTACATAAAATATGATTTGAGTTTATAAAGAGAATCACAGCTTAAGTAATTGGTGTTCCCGAAGGCCGTGGTTGTAGGCGTGATAATTTCGCTAAGGCCATCTTTTCACAAACATTTAGAATTATTCGTTTAACATTTGTAAACACGAATGTAAAATATTATTTTAATAATATCAAACTTTAAGTACATTAAGTTCTTGAACATACTAAACATATTTCGAATTGGAGCAAATTGAAAAGTAATATTTTTTCGCTTAATTAATAGAGATTGAACATTTTAAAACTGTTAGTTTGTGTGCAATTTGTTATTAAAATTTACAATAAAATCGAGTGAGAATATTATTTTACATAAACTAATTTCGTATATAAATTATTGTTCAGTTTATTTTACATAAATAATAAATGAAACGAAAGATAAATTTCGTTGAATATATTGCGATTTAGGTCAAAAAGGTCACATGAGCCTAACAACCAGTCAAATTATATACACCATGGCATTCTTCCTTACAATTAAATACACGAAATAAAATATACAAATAAGCTAACGTTTTCTACATTGTATCGATAGATTCAACATTGGACAGTGATACCAATCACAGAAAATATATCTAATTCTTTAGTATAAGATTTAGCTTCATAATAATATTATTGTGCTACAGGAATGAGAGTCATACCGTCCGATAACGAGGTCGCACAACACTTGGCACCTTTTGAGTATTAACGCTATCTTATATAAACAGCAGCCAGAATCCAGCCAGAATTCATTCAGAAATCACCACTATGAACTAGAGGAGGCACATGCTTCAGGTCGACGAAAAGGAGTTCGAAAAATATAGAAATAAATATAACCTAGTCTAATTCATTTACAATCGCACCAATACAGCTGACGTAACAACGCACACATGCAAATACTGCAGTCGTGAACATACGCTGGCGCAAACATACACTACAACCACTACAGTCTAATATCGTTCGATGCAGCGGCCAGTAAAGGACCGTGATTGTGTCGCCATGAGGAATTGTTCAAGGCATCTTCTTCACTAACTATATACTCCATGGTTTCGCCGGCTTCTTTAGAGGTTTCCCTCTCCGACGCCTTGCTCGACGTTCCCCCTTGAGGCATTAGATGTTCCGCATCTTCGTTGCGAACAAAAGCGTGACACTGCACGTCGTCCTGCGGGCCGTACCTGTGTAGACTGAGGAACTTGAAGTTGGCCACTATTGACGAGTTGATCGGCCTCGTTTGTATGTTGACCGTAGTTGCAGAGCGCTCTATACGCTTGTTGCGACTCTCCGACGGCGCCAGGTCGAGCGATTGTCCTCGTCCGTAGAGCCGCGACTGGCCGAATCGAGGCGTCAACCTTCCAATGAGATTATCTTCCTTACGAATACATTTTGTCGCTTGCGCGTCATCAGGAGGTTTCGGTTTCTTTTTCAAAAAGAACGGCGTCAATCGCTCCGTGAGCGGTCGCGACGTGTTCGTACCCGCGTCGTGCACATTCGACGTCGAACTGGATGTCTTCAAAGGCTTAATTGAACTGGGATGAGTTTTTATTGGATTCGACTTCCTCTGTATGCTTTTTCTAGAAAACATTCCATATTCTTCCTTCTCTTTACGATCTAATGACCCTTCGGATTCTAATTCGCTCGTTTCACGTTCTTGCCCTTCATCTTCGCACACCTTTAGCACACAGTACGTGTCGCGCTGCAGTTCGGCAAGTAAGCTGTCATCGTTCGACACTGTATCGACTTTGCTTAGAGGTCGCGTTTGTGATGTGTCGACGGGACTTTCTTGGACGTCTGCGTTAATTCCGTCACTGGGTAGACTGTTTGTGGAGCCGCCGGTGACCTGTACTAATGTTGAACGCTCACGTGATCGTCTCATTTCCACATCCACGGGTTTAGGTTGCAGTCGGTTGCGGGCTGCTGTGTTACCTCTCGGCGGAACCGCTGGCGGAGCGTCCTCGTCCGAGGCGAGCGCGTGACTCATAAAGTTTGCCATCAACTCGTATTCCTTGCAGCGACTCGAGACGTCAACTTCGGATCGTTTGGGAGTAAATTCAGGTTTGGGGCCCCGTCGCGGCGGTTTCAGCTCCACATCGACGTACTCGCAGAGCGGAGCTGGTCGGGAGAAGGTCGTGCGGGAGGGGGACAGCCGCGCCGGTTTAGGCGGCCTGGCCGGTTTGTCGTTGGAAGCGTCACTGTCTTCAGACGGCTCGTGCTTTAAACAGGACATAGTAAGGTAACCGCTACCGGTAGATTTATTCGATTTACCGGAGGAGCGTTCATCGCCGTGCCGCGCCAAGTTTTAGTGACTCCGTACTAGACCCGACGTCGATAGACGTTTGTTGTAAAGGCAAAGTCTTTCCATCGAGGTCGACCGTGGGCGACATGTCGCCTCTCCAGGCTCGCCAGAAAAATGATCCACCATCCCCGTTACCCGCCGCCCCCGCTAGATGGAGGTAATTATCGTCACCTATCGGCGCTTGCCTGAAAACAAAATAGAGTTTAGTATGCGAAAACGTTTTCAGTGGACTATATTAATCAAAGCTGTAAATAGTTTTCTTACTTGCTGCCGTATTTGGTCTCCCTGGCAAGAGACCGTCGGTATATGCAGTGCTGATGTTCAAGGTCGAATATAGTTTTCTGCATTTCACGTAGTGTTAACCGCTTCTGCCTCACGTTCTTCCAGGGTTGTGCCATCTAATAATAAAATAATATTTGTATAACAAGAAAAGGTTTTATTAGATATTATAATTGTAACAGACTTAAACTTTTTAGTTAAACATCCGCTAAATTAAGCATTAGGGATTTTGAAACTTCTATGCCGAGGATCCTGGGTTCGAATGCCACGCGCGTGCGGCACGAGGCTAGGGACTCACCGTGGGGCCGGTGCAGGCGCTCGTCGAGGCGCTGCGCGTGGCCGAGGCTAGGGACTCACCGTGCGGCCGGTGCAGGCGCTCGTCGAGGCGCTGCGCGTGCGACACGAGGCTAGGGACTCACCGTGCGGCCGGTGCAGGCGCTCGTCGAGGCGCTGCGCGTGCGACACGAGGCTAGGGACTCACCGTGCGGCCGGTGCAGGCGCTCGTCGAGGCGCTGCGCGTGCGACACGAGGCTAGGGACTCACCGTGCGGCCGGTGCAGGCGCTCGTCGAGGCGCTGCGCGTGCGACACGAGGATAGGGACTCACCGTGCGGCCGGGCAGGCGCTCGTCGAGGCGCTGCGCGTGCGACACGAGGCTAGGGACTCACCGTGCGGCCGGTGCAGGCGCTCGTCGAGGCGCGGCGCGTACGACACGAGGCTAGGACTCACGTGCGGCCGGTGCAGGCGCTCGTCGAGGCGCTGGCGCGTGCGACACTAGGCTAGGGACTCAACCGTGCGGCCGGTGCAGGCGCTCGTCGAGGCGCTGCGCGTGCGACACGAGCTCGGACTCACCGTGCGGCCGGTGCAGGCGCTCGTCGAGCGCTTGCGCGTAGCGACACGAGGCTAGGGACTCACCGTGCGGCCGGTGCAGGCGCTCGTCGAGGCGCTGCGCGTGCGACACGAGCAGCGCGTGCAGGCGCTGCAGATCGCGCGCGGGGTCCAACCGCAGCGCTAGCGCGGCGGGCGCACTGCGTCCTCGTTCCTCCGCGCCCTCCCCGCCGCCGCACCCCTCTGCATCAGCCTCAGCACGGCCACAGCTGACGAAATAAAATCAACGTCAAAGGCTGCCAACAATATTTCTTGTTCGCTGTTTCGTAGCAGAAATAATCATCTTACCTTAAGTTCACAAAAGAAAATTTCACAAAAAATCGTGACTACCGACAGATAACGAAATAACATGAAATATGCTAGACCTTATACGCAAATCGGTGACGAGCAACAGCGTCAAAAGTGGTGCTGTGATCATTAAACTTCTTACCATGCATAACCTCGGAAGAGAACTAGCTGCAGTAATTAATTGCTTAAAATATGTATACGACAAAAATAACGACTCTGTTTCAGTAAGTCTCCGGGTGAAATCAAATCTGTTAAGCAAGCTGTGAGATATGTCAATGGCGCCACATGGAGACATAAGGAAGCTTCTAATTACCAGGTCCACTTGTCGTCGGCGTAGTATCCGCGATGCTGCGCGGCGGGCACGTGGCGACACAGCGCGGTGAGCAGGCGCACCCACTCGGCGCGCTCCACGCAGTTGCTCGCCTGCACCAGCAGCACCCGCTCACGGTGCACTGCAAGTAAATTTGATTGAAATCTCACGTTCATAGACATTACTATCGAATTTTTCAATTTCCAAGCAAGGTTCAATGCCATCGAGGACGAAAGAGAGCGACCCAATTCCTGAAACGAATCAGTGTCTTATCACTAATATGTAATAAGTGTAATGATCGGGCATACGAGACTTGAGAACTGATGTCTCAGGGTGACGGGCGTAGTGTAGTCATACAAAAAGTGTCTGGGTGACACTGCATTTGTTATGTGCAGACGTTGCACTTACCCTCACTTACCATCAGGTGAACTTTTGTTCGTCTTGTCACTTTATTCAATAAAATAAAAGTTTCGATCACTGACCAGTCACCAACAACTGACCTGTGTGTCAGTGTACAACTGACGTTTACGCGTCTCCTTGAATTTATAATTCAATCCAATCAGGATTAAATCTGAATATTCCTTAGAAATTCCTTAAATGTTTTATTTCACTTATCACTGTTGCACTGATAAAATTGTTGTTAGAAAAAGAGTTGCAGGCGATGGTTAATATTATTAATGATGCTCTACAAAGCAAAGGAATGAAAATTAATGTAGATAAGACGAAAGTAATGGTTTTTGAAGGACAAGAAAGTATGTCGGATTGCAAAGTTCTGATTGAAGTAGAAAGAGATAAAACAAGTGAAAGAGTTTGTATATTTGGGTTCAAAATTTTCGAGAGACGGAAAGTACGACTATGATATTGAACGAAGAGCGTTGGCAGGAAATAAATTATATGGGGCCCTGCATAACTTTATGTGCAGCCAGAATGTATCGAAAAAGGGACGACTGGCTGTACATAGAGGAGTACTGGTCCCCACACTTATGTACGGTAGTGAATGTTGGGTCTGGCAGAAGAAGCATGAAAATAAGATTAATGCTGTTGAAATGAAAAGTTTGAGAAGTATAGCTGGAGTGACTTTGTTGGACAAACTGAGAAACAACGTGATAAGAGAACGTTGCGGTGTGATAGACGATGTAGTGACAAAGATAGAGAAAGGGATGCTTAGATGATTTGGACACGTAAAGAGGATGGATGAAAGAAGATTGACGAATCAGATTTATGAGGCGAGTGTGAATGGGCAAGCCGGTAAGGGTCGACGTGGCGAAAGGACAAGGCGAACGTATTACGATCAGATCGAAATCGTTTTAAGGAAAGGCCACGTCAAAAGTACCCACAACCGACGAGCTTGTATGAAAACACTAATGCAAGAAGAGGAAGCTAAAGATGTGTGTCAGGATCGTAGCAAGTGGAAAGATGTGGTCTCTGCCTACCCCTAAGGGAAAGAGGCGTGACTCTATGTATGTATGTATGTATGTTAACATCGCTGTATATTTACAAAGAAATATATTTTTTATTTCAGATGTTCCAGGAAGATGCTGCTGTCCATTGTCTGGTCTTGATCTTCACTCTGTCGACTTTTACGACACCCACGGGATCAGATGGGGCGGTGGATTCTCTAAAGCGGCCACCACACTAGCAGCCCCTGTAGCCTCTCTTAAATCCGGCCCTGAAGAGATACAAATAGGCAGTTGCTCACCGATCTGGAAGATGTTGTTGGCGCCGAGCGGCGCGCCGGCGGGCGGGCAGTCGAGCGCGGCCACGGCCAGCACGCCCGACAGCGGCAGCCGGTGCGCCGGCGCCTTGGCGCCGCTGCGTGACCACGACAGCTCGCCGCTGCGGACACAAACACACACTGTATTGTTTTATTCAAACAGTTGCCGCTGGTTGCGCTGATTTATATTATTGACGACCGCGTGGCCTAGTGGTCAGAGTACCTGACATCTACGCCGCGGGTCCTGGGTTCGAATCCCAGCCGGAGCCAACATTTGTGCTAAAACACAAATTGTTAGTTTTCGGGTCTGGTTGTGTTGTGACTGCCCCGTGTTTGACACTGCACCCTAGCTTACCTCCGATCTTATCGCATCAGCGTTACATCGGGCGCGGGTAGGTAGGGACGAGTACGCGCAAACACAGAGGCGCTCGCCTCTGTGTTTGCGCGTACACTTGTGGCACTATAATATCTCCTGCGCAGTTGATGGCTCTCGACAGTATTCGGAAGTTGTCGCCGTGGTCGAAATCGGCTAGGAAAACATCATCATCATCATATGACGAAATTAACTGGCATGTCACTTCTTAAATTAATTTCATGACGTTAGTTTCATCGACAATTTCACACCGCACAAAAAAGACCACCAGAAACTCGCAGACAACTTCTCTCGATGTCATGGAGGCTAGGCGAGAAATGAGGCTGCAGTCCTCAAATGATGCTTCAGCATATCGACAACTGAACAGACAGATCTCTAAATTTATGCGGCGAGACCTTCGCAACTTTTAATGCAGCTGGTATTGAGCAAGCGATAGAGCCAAAGCTCCAAGGTCTTTGCAAGGGATCTGTCTGCCGGGAGTCAACTGACTAGTTGAGGACCGAAAGCGGTAGCATTTCCGCGGGACCAGATATTTTGAGTGAGAGCGAGAGATTTTATGGACAGCTGTAGACATCGTCGTTGGAGACACACATTAGTGTGAGTAACGACCCAAGAGCAAATCTCGTCCACTATTCCGATGATATCCCGGACGTCAGTTTGATCGAGATTAGAATAGCTCTCAAACAGCTGAAGAATGGCAAAGCGCTGGGGGAGGATGGAATCACAGCAGAGTTTCTAAAAGCAGGTGGAAAACCGTTACTAGTAGTGTAGTTCTTTGATTCCGTCATCCGGGGCGGCGCTACGCCGGAAGCGTGGAGTAGAAGCTTGGTTGTCCTGTTGAAGAACTATAGACCGAAATCGCTTCTGAACCGCGTGTACTTGCTGTTTTCAAGAGTCATAACGAAGCAAACTTGAAGACTTTCAGCCTCCCGAACAAGCCGGATTCCGAAAAGGCTTTAGTACCATAGACCACAAAAATACCCTTCGCCAGATTGTAAAAACGACCTATGAGTCCAATCTCCCACTATGTCTGGCGTATGTGGACCATGAGAAAGCCTTTGATTCCGTCAAAATTTAGGCGGTGCTACAGTCGCTTCAGCGGTGCCGAATTGACTGTCGGTATATCGATGTGTTGCAGTGCTTGTATACCAATGCTATAATGGCGATTCGACTACAGAATCACAGAATGAAACCGATCCGATTGCAGAAAGGTGTAAGACAGAGTGATGTAATATTTCCGAAACTCTTTACCGCTGAATCGGAAGATGTCTTCAAGCTACTGGACTGGAAAGGATACGGTATCAACATCAATGGGGAATAAATACATCACTCACCTTCGATTTGCCGACGACATAGTCATAATAGCAGTATTGCCGGATGACCTTAGCACTATGCTCAATGGCTTCAATAGTGTCTCCCAACGGGTAGGTCTTAAGATGAACATGGACAAGACGAAGATTATGTCTAACGTTCATGTCACACCTATACCGGTTGTTGTTGGGAACACTACGACCGAAGTTGTCGACGAATATGTATACCTAGGACAGATTGTCCGACTAGGTAGATCCAACTTCGACCAAGAGGTCAATCTACGGATCCAACTCGGCTGGGCAGGGTTCGGGAAACTGCGTCACATCTTCTCGTCGAGTATACCTCAATGCCTCAAAACAAAAGTATACAACCAGTACATGTTGCCAGCGATGACATACGGAACCGAGACGTGGAATTTCACTGCAGGCCGCATGAGGAAGCTCAGAGTCGCCCATGGAGCTATGGAAAGAGCTATGCTCGGAGTTTCTCTGCGAGATAAAATCCGTAACGATGTTATCCGTAGCAGAACTAGAGTAACCGACATAGCCCTAAAGATTAGCAAGCTGAAGTGACAATGGGCCGGCCATATACCCCGGAGAACCGATAACCGTTGGGGAAGAAAGGTTCTCGAGTGGCAACCTCGTACCGGCAAGAAGCCTTTAATCTGACACAGAATTTACAACAAAAATTAGTTCTACACTATTGTTACTCTAAGTAAGTCGACAACGTGGTCAATATGCCCAAATTTAGCAAAGGCCTCCATTTATTTCCATTTTGTTCTATTTAGCGCTGACCCAGTCCATGTTGTCCCCGCTGTTGCCGTTATGTAATTTTCCCAGCCCTCGAAGCTGTCTTCCCCGTTTTCGTATTTTGTTTCTGGGGATACGATACGATTCCAGAATACAATATATTCATTGAATTTGTCTATACCTCTGATGATGTTACCTGTCCATCTCAATTTTAGTTTCCGTATCTTCTCTGTTTATTTTTCGTTCCTATCTATCTCTTCTTGCTCGATTTTAGATTATTTGTGTAAATGTTTTTTAAACCCTAAGCTTAACCCGCGGAAAAATCTGATTTTTGTCGTTCACTCTTCTATTTTCTACCATCGTTGTATACAGTCGACAAATGGGAATGAAATGCAAATTATTTATTTTAAGAGGTATGTAATATAAATTTTGTAAATCTTTAGGTACAGATACAACTTTAGATACACATTGATTGTGCACAAATATTTTACACATTGTTTTACATTTACAGACAGTCAAAAGAATTTAGGTAAACTTACCTTGTAAGCCTAAAATGTCTCCGTTTGGAATGCGCGTGAGCAGCGCGCGTCCATCTCCGCCTGGGGGACCCGGAGCCGGTGCGAGCAGTTTCCGACCGCTTGATCATTGTACTAAAACGAAAAGAGAAAAATTAAAAAAAAAACCGATACAAATTTGATGTAACTGTTACAAGTTATCCAATTCTAAAAATACAAAAGGTATAAACGAAAAACAACATCAAAATTATGCCGTATATAATTTAAAATAAAAATATCTAATCACGTACTCATATTACTCTAAATTGAACAATTAACTGGCTATTACAAATAGGAAATATTTAACAAGCTACTTTGTTCTAGATGAATATTGCTTATTCGTTTATCGTCATCTATACCTATAATAAAATATCTTTAATAAAATTCAAGTGTCTGTTGGAAATTTCTAAAATTTTAGTGAAAACTGCTATTTTTATGATGTCTACTCATAAATGACTGTTTTAAGGAATTAAAGTACGTCTTTAAGTTTGTTTCGAATAGGCTCCGAAACGACTCAACGGAACTCAATGAAAATTTTAGGGATTAAAACAAAAGCATTTTACATAAAATTTTCGTATATATTCCATTTCGAAATCTTGCATGGTTCATAATATTGGGTGTATTTGTATTATAATTACGTGGTCGGCTTATTTACGCGGGTGAAACCACAGAGCACAACTAGTTTATTAATAAAAAATAATACAGATTAAAACATACCCATATCTAGACCAGGGGATGCATGAATAAAAATGTGATATTATTCTCTGTTCAAATATTTTTTTCTATCATATAATCATAATTAAACTTACCCTTCCTTGAGTAAAACGGGCGATTCCTGAATATTGTTGTTATGGGTATCGGAACTAGTGGAGATAATTTCGAGAAACTGCTTGATTGCCTGCACCTGTGAACAATGTTTTCAGATCATTGTACTTAACGTAACATATTTCACTTATAAAAATGCATTAGTAATAGAATTATCGCTCCATAAACACGTCTGACGTTGACCAGTGCGATAGGGTGATTGATGGTTGGCTATGAGGACTTGATGAAGGTTTTAAGATTGGGAAACATAAACCCCTTAATGGTAGAATATGATTACTATTGACGATGGATGTTATTTCTTGTCTAACTTTATGTATATGTGGATAATTGACAGAAAAATTATGTAATGAGTCATTTGAAGATATACAAATTATATATTTCTTTTATAGCCTTACTTTCAGACCTAAACTATTTATATAGTGTATGTAGTTGGGGCAATATAAATAATAGATTTTTTTATTATAATTATGTTTATATATGCATGCAAAAGTATTTCCTAAAGACGTTTTATACTTACATGTCTGGGAGTGCAAAAGCTGCGATACAGTTCTGCCATATACTCCTCCTTGCACACCTGCTGGGCGGAGCGACTGCTCACTAGGTTGCCCAGCGACTGGATGGTCTTTGAGATCAGGGTAAGAGTTCGGTTTGTTTGTGGATCCTGAAATAAACATTGCACTAAACTATTGGGTTGTTGTATTGTTGGTATTGAGATAAGCCTTTTTCCTTAAAATATATATTTTAGAAAATTTGTAGTTCAGATCATTTATTAACAACAATTTAAGTAATAAAGATGTGGTAGCTCAAGGGATAGACGCTTTGAGATAAGGCGCGTTCAATTCAAGTCTTATAAGACTTGTTATCCAGCATCGGCGGTAAGACTCCAATGCAGGAGTATACTGCAGTGGTTCCTATGCAGTAGGTGGACTACATAGGAACCACTGCAGTGCTAGTTATTCTGGCGTCAAGCAATAGTGTGCAGATACTACTGTTTATCAGTTTAAATCACTCCTTAGCAAGTGTAGTTAGAAGGCATATGAGACTAAGGGTGTAACTATATTTATTCAGCTCCATTCGCGTTTCGCTTTTTGTTGGTTACATAAATAAGTTTGTATCAGCCGCCTACAGCATCGGAAGATTGTAAAAGGCCGTCATAGACTACTATATCCACTTACACGCTTCTATCTGCCACATACAGCGCTGGATGACTGAGCAATTACATGCTATCGGTAAACTACTTTCATTTAGTATTTTGCAATTACCATGGACAGTTCCATGTGCGATATTGTTATCCTAAATGCGGCGGAACAGCGCTGAACGCGGAGGAACAGCGCTGAACACTGATGCGCATGCGCATGATAAAAACACACATGTCCTCATTTTACGCCTGTTTGTCGCGAAAGCTGAATAGATGCGGAAAGCTAAACGGATATCTCCATACCATCTTCTATGGGCACGAGCTGAATTGAGCTAAATAAGTGTAGTTAATCCCTTAATCACTGATCCTTTACGGTGACGAGTGCAAATCAACGTCACAAAGAAAATTCCAAATCAATGTTCGGGGAGACATAACTTCTTAAGTCTCATATGTCCAGAGATTACACTAGCTCTCAGTGCCCTTCAGACCGAAACACGGTAAAGTTTAGACACTACTGCTTTACGGCAGAATAACTGGCACCTACCTAGACGGATTCCTATTTAGGAACCCTACCACAGTAAAAACTCGTCTCGTCACGTACCACATACTACTAATGAAACATGATTCTACTTTCCGCCATTGAAAAAATGTTTTGCAATTACTTACAATTTGTTCGGTGGTGAGATCGAACAGCTTCGGGCCGAGTATCGCGGGCGCGAAGAAGCGCAGGAAGATGAAGCCGGACACGACCGAGTAGCGCACCTCCGCGTTGCACGGGAAGTGGCGCGCCGCGCACTGCCGCAGCGCGTCGAACAGCCGGCACATCGCAGCAGGGCACATCGCGTACGACGACGTGATCGCCGCGAACACCTGCGGCAAACACCTTTATAAGGACCCATTCACACGACCTCATAATAACCCATTCACACGAGCTCAAAAGATCCCGCACTAGCTCATTTCCCTCACGAGCTCGTAAGGCCGTAAAGCGACGTGCGGCGCCACAACTTGAGAGAATCTACCACCCCGTCTCAGCCCGTGGGTGTCTTAAGAGTCGACAGAGGGATAATAAAAATCAGTAGATAGGCAGGCAGCAGGAACTGCCTGGAACATCAGAATTAATAAATTGCGGTTGCCAACCCGCCTGCCAAGCGTGGCAACTATGGCAAAATCCCCCCGAAATGACAGCTACAATCCTTTGTGGCAACCTATGGGGGTGGCCTATGTTCAACAGTGGACTAGTGATAGGCTGAAATGATGATGATGATGATGATAAAAGTCCAATTCACACGAGCTTACAAGGTCCCACACTAGTTCATTAGGTCCCTATTAACACGACCGCCATTACTGTAATGCTGTCAGACATTATACTGCCATTCACGGGAAAAGTAGCGTATGTACAAAATGTCACCAGTGCTAATTCAAAATCTTTAATGCATTCATGATTAAAAAGATGCAATTCTTACAATCGTCCACATTATGAAACCCTGTTATAGGGCATTACAAATAATATTAGGTTAAGGTTACTCAATTATGTAACAAATTTATTAAAATTAAAATTTGGAAAAAAATCAAATTGCAAGATCCTATGATAATAAGATTATGTACATCATAAACATCATTTTTAACATTCCTTAATTATTTATTTATTTAGATTAGTAATATAAATAAATATAAATAAGTAAATTCATTTGCTTATAAACCAAAAAATATTATACCAAAGATGTTAGTTTTTTTATACCTGTTTTAATTCATTATACTGTCTCATCACTAAATAAATGAAACCAGGCTATATTAAGCAGTCACTACCTGCTCGTATTTAATCAGAGCGTAGAACTAAAAATTTACGAGCTTTAGACGATATCCAGTACAATACTTTAAACAATATTTAGACACATTAGTTTTAATGCTGTGGTACAAAATGTTAACATAGATTAATTCTCCACTATTATCAGTAACCTAAAAAGTATTTTTTTATTGGATAATGTGACGAAACGAGCTAAAAATTCACCTGATAACAAATGCAACGTCTGCCCATAACAAAAGCCGTGTAACCTAGAACATTTCTGTGTGGCACGCACCACATTGCGCCCGTCACCCCGAGATATCGGTTCTCAAACTTCATATGCCCAATGATTACGCTAGCTCTCAGTGGTGCCCTTCAGACCGAAACACAGTAATGTTTGCACACCACTGCTTCACGGCAGAATAACTGGCCCTGGGGTGGTACCCGCCTAGACGGATTCCTGCGTGGGACTCCTACCGGCGGCGGAGCGACTTCGATAGGTCGTCTCGATTGGATAGGGCATGGTGTGTTTACCCGCTCCACGTAGTCCTTGAGGTTGGCGAGGTTGGTGGCGATGGCGGCGGAGGGCTTGACCCTGGCGGGGTCGATCTCGCAGGGCCGGCGCTCGGCCAGCACGGCGGCCAGCGTGGGCCGCAGCACGGCGCGCAGGTAGGCCGCGCCGCTCAGCCGCATCGCCTCGTCCATCATCTTCGACACCAGCGTGTTGCCGCGGAATATCGTCGTCGCGTCCCTGCAGGCGTACGCATTTTTATTTTCCCTATCGATGCCAATCTAACCGATCACTTCCAAAAAAAATTTGTCTATGATACCTTATTATAGCACGCATCATAAAAAGCGCAAGAGAAGAGCAAATAAAAACATAATACTCGTATTTAACACAAACATCAAAATCAAAAGACATTATATGCTGGAAAAATGCGTGCACGGGAACAATGAAATCTTAAGGCAAGCTGTTCTAAGTAATTTCTAAAAACCGATATTTAAGATCTGTGCAAAACATATAAGACTGTGTGGTGACAGTGTTAGAGAATCTGCCACCCATTTCATGCCGTGTATGTGGTAAAAATCTATTAAAGGAAATGTCATAAAAATCTCATAGCCTCTTAATTGATGGCGGAGTAACCATCTGAATTATACCTGTGACTGGATACATATCCAGTAATGGACTTTTAATAAGCAGATGAAGAAGAAGTGAACACACCAAGGCCAAAAATCTCGCCTCCCATATTGGAAATAATGTTTATGCAAAAATTCCGGCATTCGGAACGATGTATCCTTTTAAATCACAATAAAATCCAGACTCGTAAAACAATTATTCGTTTGATGCACAACTACTTGCTCGGGTTGGGATTGAAACCACAACCCATGACATAGCAGGCACATACGCTGACCCGATGATTGTTTTCTTAGAAACATACTCTATTTGTTAGAAAATTTCTTAAAAATATGTATTTTTTGACACCAGCTAGATTGTAAAGCACATGGATTAGAGCGTTTTTCCGGATCAGTCTATACAGAATGATGCAATGAGGAAAATTACTGTAATCATTTCTCATGAAATATTATCTCATAACTTACGTGAGAACTGATATCTCAGCGTCAGCGAGTTCCTTAACGATAGGCACTATGAGATCATGATGTGTGAACAACCTCACTAGAGGCTGCGCAGCGTCTGTCTTACTCGATACTATTTCGCCCAAGATATACACCGCCGACGCCGTTGTAGGCTTAAAACACAAACACATTAAAGTTAATTACAATAATATAAACTATATTAACCCAAGTAATAAATATGGCAGTAAACATTTGTATTAAACATATTAAAGCAGACTAAGAAATCTTGAAGACCCAAAATGCTAAACGTGATTATTATTTTCTTTTAGTAAATAAAAAAAAGTTTATTTTCAGGTGGATGGTAATTTATCAAACAAAATTTTTAAATTGTCATAACAAGTTTTAGTTGCATTGTACGGCATTGGAGATTGAATCCAGGACTTCGGTACCATAAAATTTTAATCAAACGCCGGGCACTTGAGCACTTTAGCTCATATGATATGCGAAAAATAAATAAGACCTTTAAATGTGCATACCTTCTGGTGCACACTCCTGAGGAAAAGTTCCTCCAGTTGTCGATAGTGGTGTATGGGGAAGACGTGGTCGACGGTGTATTGTAGTAGCAGCCGTAAGGAGCCGAGAGTGGCGCTTCCCGCTGCAGACAACCGCGTCCCAGGAGGAGTCGCCCCTCGAGATAGGGCTCCGCCCGCCCGCGATGTTAGAAAAAACCTGAGAATTAGAAATTAGGCAATGATTAGAATCAGGTGATATTAAATTAAATGGTTTATAAATATTACCTTTTCAACGGTTTGATCTCAGTAGACGACGTTTCGCATCTTATACGTTGTTGTCTATCACTAGTCTTTATATTTTCGGACTGGAATTTTTGAGATGGTTTTTCCGTCGTCTGTCTGAAGACATAACACTTTTCAGGATTTGCATTTCGCGTCCGAACGGACGGGCTCCACCATACATGAAACAGTTACGCATGGGGAGTGGCACTGGTATAATGATTCGTAGAAAAGGATGCTTCTACTCATCCACTTAATAGGCGAAAGGTTATGGATTCTCTTACACCGCTAGAAAAGACGCACTTTCGTTTTTAATTAACGATTTCTTATCTTTCGAGGTTTTTATTATATCTTACTTTTGCTTTCGTCCTTTTGTAAGAAATAAATGTATTTTCTTTCTTACTTTCTTTTCTTTAATGCCAATATAAAAATTTCAATTAATTATATGGTTCAGATTATTATATCATACACTTACGAAACACTTTAGTTTTATTAACAGAACGTTTTGAAAAATAGTCTACAAATATGTTATTATTAACGCATTAACCTACTAATTTTTAGCGCGTTTTTGAGCTACGACTGCTGCTGCGGTGTGCCTTGACTTAGCTGATTTTGCGTTCTCTTTTTTTGACTGATGGTCACTGATAGCCCAAAGGCTTTTACAGCTTCGCCCGGATTGAAAGGTGGCCGAGCGCGGAGAGTGCTTAGATGAAACCTTTGTAATGGGTCCTCTTTAGCACAAGAGGTCCTGACAGGGACCTCGGCTTGGACTGTTATCCTGTGCGCGTAAGTAGCCAACGGTGCAGAACCACGGCTCAATCAGTTACTTCGATCGGGAAGAGACAATTTCTCAAACAAAATAGACATTGTCTCAAACGGCTTACCTAAAGTAAATAATTACATACAGCAGATTTTTGTAATGTAATATAATTAACCACTTATTGAAATTAATTCCATAGCTCTTTATTTAAGCAATGACTTCTAATGTTCTGTTATATATATGTTTTTTTAACTTTTTTTTTATTACCTAATGCTGTTGTTCAGTTATTGCATTGTAGTTTGCATCTCTAATTGGGGTGACATTAAACTTGTTTTTAGTTTCATTGTTTTGTTGATTGTGATGCTGTTCACTTTGTTAGTGAAATAAATATAATTATATAAAGAGTTGCGTTCTATAAATATTTTGTTGATCGCTCAGCCTACGCGCTGACAACTATGAACTAACTTATAAAAATTTGTACAGTCATGTTCAACCTACCTCAAAAAAAAGAAGATTCTCAATTCGATTTTTCTCTTTTGTCTCTGATCAAATACATTTCGGTCTGTGTCTGATCAAATCTGATCAATGTCTGTAAAATCTGATGATGTATTTCGGTGATACTACAGTTTTTTTTTAAATAAACAGTGAATTCAGTTATATCGTACCAGGCGCACATAGGTGAGGGTTCGGGCTGCCGCAGTTGGAGACGCACCTCGCCGAGGAACACGGGCGTGGCCGCATCATGCCACACTGACACGCGGGCTTCACACGCCACGCCTGCCTGCAACAGACAATGCTAATTATTACACAAACACACAACAAATAAAGACATAATTGTAAACCATAGCACAAAAATAAGAAACAAAAGTAAAAAAAAACAAACAGTAAAAAAACTACCAATATCCACGTGTACATGGCGGAACGCTTCAAAAAAGAATGAATCACTCGGGATGTGCTAGGAATAGTTATAGTTTACGTTTAAGAGTCGTGGAAACTCAAGGGCCGGGCGCTCGCCTCAAATTTCATAGTACTCGTGAGCGGCTGACCCAAGTTCGATCCCTGGTGCCCGGAAGGATTCCTATGCAGGAATCCATCTAGGTAGGTACCACCCCAGGGCCAGCTATTCTGCCGTGAAGCAGTAATGTGCAAACTTTACTGTGTCTGAAGGGCACTGTGAGCTAGTGTTATCGCTGGGCATATGAGACTTAAGAACTGATGTCTCAGGGTGATGGGCGCAGTGTAGTGTCGCACAGAAATGTACTGGGTGACACAGCATATGCTATGGGCAGACGTTGCACTTACCATCAAGTGAACGTTTTGCTCGTTTTATCACCTGATCAAATAAAAAAAAATCTAATTTAAGTGATTATCTACGACGTGCTAAGCGGTTAAGGATAACATCTGAATAAACCTGCTGTCTGAGGAAAAAAAATATTTCCATTTCACTGATTTTAACGTTTTTATTAACTCGCTTTCGTGCATGTCTAAGGAGACTTGAAATTTTAAAGATACATTAGAACTGGACAATTCATTACCTCGCTTTCTTGTCTGTTTGTTTGTCTGAGGGGAACTAATTTTGCAATTGATTATAACTAACTTTATAACTTTTAGTCAGTTTAATAACGTGGTTCATAAAAGTTTTTATACAATACGTGTTGTAGCATTTAAATTTGTTAATTCTTAGATTTTATTTAGAAGGGTATTGTGTTCACGGGTAAGTAGATTTTCGCATCGCCACCACCGAAAAATCGATCGCCATGATTCATGTATCATATCGTGTCTATCGTAAGAGACAACTATGTGAATGTCGAAGAATGTCAGGTGACTGGCAGCAGTGTCTAAGGTGCCTTCCAATCCAAGCGACGTAATTACCGCAAATTATTCCTTCTTTGGAGAACCCTATGTCGACCGTGTGACCTAGTGGTTACAGTACCAGACTTCCAGGCCGCAAGTCCTGGATTCGAATCCCAGCCGGAGCCAACATTATTGCAAAAACACAAATTGTTGGTTTTCGGGTCTGGTTGTGTTGAGATTAAACCCGTGCCCTCAGACACTGCATCCTAGCCTGCCTCCGATCTTATCGCATGAGCGTTACATGTATTGACTCTGTTTGCGCGTACACTTGTGACACTCTAACACCTCTAGCGCAGTTGATAGCTTCCGACAGTATTCGGAAGGCAATCGTAGTCGAGGTCGAGATTTTCATTTGTTAGTAACACTTACCGATTGAGAGCCGTCCTTGTCCTTCGGATCGGCCTCCATAACGAGATCAAAACTAAAAATTTCGTCAAATTGGGGATTGACTGTCTTCTTTCTTGGTTTCGTGCGTTTCTCAACTCTCCGCCCGTTGGAGTACAGTAACGTGACGAGAGCGAACGGATCGCACTGACCGTTCTTGGTGGTGAGTTCGGAGCACTCGAGCACCCTCAGACGTAGAGTGTCGGGCCCCACGCGAGCAGCACAATGCCTCTCAGGATCCGACCAATAGTCGGCAGCGGTGGGAGTGGGCGACGCGTCCGGCTCGGACATCGTATGCATCGGAGGCTTAGACCGAACTGCCCACTGCGCTCGATCCTTCAAACTCTCCGAACGCGACAGCGCCAACGTAGGCTCTGTCGCAACTGCACTCAGCAGCTTTTTACTCGTCGAACTCGAACAGGAACCGAACCTCATGCTCTCCTTGCAGTATTCGGACAATCTGATGAGATTATTGGCTTTCGTTTTCGCCGAGTTGTCCGCCGCCGGGTCCGGGTCGGGAGGTTTCGGGTCCATTCGTAACCTTTTCCTCGAATCCTCCAGCGTAAGCTCGATATACGCTTTGCCTTGTACCTCAGAGTCGGCGTCGACTGGTCGCAACGCGAACCAGTGGTCTTTATTGTTGTACCGTTGTAAGTCTTCTCTTTTGATCGCCACCTTGCCCAGCACTTTGTCCTGTTTGAGGTGTTTATCGCGATCGAACACGTATATGGAAAGGTATCGGAATCTTCGAGGCACCTCGAACTGGAACTCTTCGCCGAAGAAAGGGCTGCAATATAATTAAAAAAATATTAAACAAAAGTTTGGAAGTTAAAATTATCTATCATGTACTACATGTTTTATTAACTAGATAATAAAAACTAAATATAGATTGATTTTATATTTTTTTCTTCCCGTAGCGGAGTAAAGTTTAAATTTGTATTTTATTTTTAACTAGCTGATGCCCGCGACCTGGTTCGCGTGGAATTAGGTATTTCCAGATTCAGAATAAAAGCTATCTCTGTGTCAAATTTCGTCAAGATCTGTTCAGCGGTTGAACGGTGAAAAGGTAATAAACAGACAAAGGGACAGAGAGTTTTTTTACTTTTGTAATATTAATTATGGATTGTTTTGGTGTGCAATCAAGTATGTATCTATCTATCTAAACTGATAGCTGTAAACAAAATCAAACAAAAGTTTTCAATATTCACTCCCAAGCGACTTGGGAATAAATCATTGTTCCGAAGATTGCGACATCGCATGGAAATGCAGTCAGCAAGGTTTCATCACGATTTTGAGTTTAATGATAATTACAGTTTACTACGAAATTAAAGAATGTGAGAACGAATTGTTTACCTAAGACATGCTGCACTGAACGACATACCTTCTTTCTTTATTCTTGGAAATTAATAATGTACAAAGTTGCGAGGTGCTCCGGTGTTTACTTAGCACATCTAGATTATATGTCCTAGACGGAATAACGTTCCTCTATATTAAAGTTACTCTATATACTCTTATTGAAATTTACAAATTTAATTCTGCAATTTTTTAACCTCCATTTATAACTCTCAACCCGATCATATTTACATATACATATTACATACATATTGATGTGCCTTATTTAAATTTAAAAAAATCTAGTTAATTTATATTTACGAAGTGAGGACTCATGTTGCGAACAATGTTATGTTTACGTTAATGATCGCTTGCGCTTGATATTGTCTTCATAAAATGACGTGGCGTGATACCTGCATTGCCATCAATCAAAATTGTTTATTTGAAGTATGCTAAAACGATCTGTGATAAGAATCTGCTTCCGTTTAGTTTTGTTGCAGTGCCTCGACAGATAGTAAGATAAATGCACGTATACTAACGCACGTATACTAACAACATATACCTAACAAGTATTAAACAGCTTTTAAAAATGATAGAATTATAAAGTATCGTCTCAACACCACGTCTCTGTCGCGATTTTTTGACGATGGAGATGTCTATCTATCAGGTCTGTCTGTCTGTCTATCAGGTCAACTATACTACTGGTACCACTGCAGTGGCAGCTATTCATCCTTCAAGCGGTTTTGTGGAAACATAACTGTGCTTTGGTCTGAAGGGCATGTGTACAACAATAGAAACATTAAAATATAAACGATCTAGTTTATTGTCTAGATTAAGACGAATCCTCGAAGATCAGTAAATTGATAATAACTTTTCGAAACTAAAAGCAAGAATAACGTAAATCCATCAGCAAAAGGTTCACCTGCCTGTGACCTGAGGGTAAGTGCAACATCTGCCCATAACAAATGCTATGTCACGCAGAAAATTTCTGTGTGGTAGCACACTGCGCCCGTCACCGTGAGATATCATTTCGTAAGTCCCAGATGTCCAGTAATTACAAAAGCTACCGGTGCCCTTCAGACCAAAGTACAGTAATGGTTGCATGCCCTGGGGTGGTACCTACCTGGCGTATCTTAGCGTAATCACTGGGCATATGAGACTTAAGAACCTATGTCTCAGGGTGATGGGCACAGTGTAGTGTCACACAGAAATTCTGAAACTCTGGAGCTGCTGCGTTGAAGTGGATCTTTTGATTAAATAATTATTGTAGTGGAAATTGCTTGTGTTTAGATGTCACGTGCAATACAATTTTGAGTTTGAAACGTCAGAAATTAAATAAGAGTTGCACATCTAAGTTTACAATGATATAAAACGGAGTAAGATACAAGCTCGCAGACACATCCGGCGCCAACTTGATATTTATAAAACGGAGGCGGCGATGCCACCAACAGAGCGGGGGCGGCACTGTTCTAATGCTCGACACCTTATCACTAAATATTATTAATTATTATTATTATAACCACATTCTTTAATCTTTTTTTTCTGGGCATTGAATAATGCTTTTTAGACAGAAAATCTTAAAACGCATTGACGATCACTAATTCGTAATTGTAAACATTAATAGTTATACCTTCATGGAGGCTTACGCATCTGATGTATTCGTTTCAACGTATTTTAAGAATTAAAAGACAGCAAATAAGGATTTTTTTTATGGAAGAAAGTGACAAGACGAACAAAACGTTCACCGGATGGCAAGTGTAACGTCAGCGGTGGCGGCTACCTAGACGGATTTCTGAACAGAAATCCATATCATCATTATTGTTGCCCTATCACTAGTCTAGAACACGTTGAACGTTTGTAGCTTTAACTTTGAGGGGATTTTGCTTGGCAAGCGGGTTGGTAAACTCAGTTTATTTATTCTAATGTTCCAGGAAGATGCTGCTGCCCATATTCTAGTTTTTATTTTTCCTCTGTAGACTTTTACGACACCCACGGAATCAGATGGGGTGGTTGATTCTCTTAAGCCGCCACCTTACAAAAATACTACTGGAACTCAATTACATATTTCAATTGAAGAAGAAAGTAATATGCGAATGATACAAACGATGACTACAAGATACAAATCCTATCTACAAAATGACGCCCAACCGCAACCATTAGTATATATATATATATGGATTTATTATCATGCATACATTACACACACATTAATATACAGAATAGAGCCAAATGCTGTTAAACTTATGAGAAAAAGAAAAAAATGATTCATCGGCTCGCTCTTGCCGGTCGTTTTAAACAGCCTATTCAGCTAATTGGAGCGAGCCACACCTACACATCGCTGTGCGTATGACACACGTAACAACCGACCGTCGTCTGTACGCGGACTACATGGAGCAGAGGCGCACTTAAACTTGCCGGCGTTCCGTGGCCTATTTCGACACGAGTGATGATCATTTTACGCGCTACGAGGTTCCGTCGTCAATTTATCACTTGAAAGCTTCCGCTCGACGCTACAGCACCGCGAGATTTACGAACGATTCACACCTGAAGGAAGGCGTCGGCGCCGACGGAAGCGATTTTGACAAAGTTTACTGAGATCTTAATACTAGCTGGAGTTTTTTGAATGCGCTAATCTCAGGAAATACTAAGCTGATTTGAAAAAAATATTTTTGCTTTGGATAGCGCTTTTATTGAGGAACTAGTGCAAGGATTCCTATGTATGGAATCCGTCTAGGTATGTCACCCCGGTGCTCGTCTCGACACTTTATCCAATAAAAAAATGTTCAGGAATCTTCACACTACGACCTTAAGAAGCCGCTCCCTTAGAACCAAATATTACCGGGAAGGGCCGAACTGTAAATGTTCAGGTCAGCGAGGTGCCATGCCGTACGACGCGGTCATGTGATTATCATCATCATTACCATTTCAGCCTATAACTAATCCACAGCTGAGCATAAACCACCCCCGAAGATTGCCACAAGTTTGTAGCTCTCCTTTTGGGGGGTTTTTGCTATAGTTGCCACCCTTGGCAACCACAGTTTATTCTTTTTAGATATTCTAGGAAAATGCTGCTGCCCATCTTCTGGTTTTCATTGTCTCTCGGGCGTCTTTTACAGGATGAGATGGGGTATTAGATTCTCTTAAGCCGCCACCTGTCATGTGGCCGGCTTATTTTACGCGGGTAAAACGGCTGGGCACAGCTAATTAAAATATAAATGTTAAGACTCATTGTTGCTTGAAAGGAACATGTATCACTATATGCTATAAAAAAACTTGTATGGTGCTGAGTGACCTCACGAAATCGCTAATTGAGCGTGTAATGGTTTTGTATTCTTTATACTCACACATCTGTGTTTCATAAAATACCTCGTACTTTTGCTATGATTATTGGTTTTTACAAGATTGCAGTAGCTGTTAGATCAAATTTTCAATTATTCTATTTTTTGTTGGCTACAATCATGTTACTGGAATACTACTTCTTCTTTTAAAGTGACAGTTGACTTTTACTGAAGATTCGCTTGGATTGATAAATGATGATGGAGATGAAGATTTGCTGGACTGATGGAGACAAATAGACTGTAAACACTTTCACGAGCACTTTCAGCATAATAAACTATCAATATTAAACATCAAAACTAAAAATATACACTGAAATTACAAAATCCAATAAAAACACCAACTTTTCTAGTCTGAAAAACGAGCCAAAAGTCCTGGAATAGTTTTACACTTTTTCTATTTTTTTTAAACGTTGGCCCATTCTGGGAGATTCTTTCTTTTATATGGAATATTGTGACGAGACGAGCATTTCGTTCACCTGATGGTAAGTGCCAAAGTGAGTCTGCTCATAAAAATGCTGTGTCACCCAGAACACCACACTGCGCTCGTCACCCATGAGACATGACTAAGGTCTGAAGTCGCATATGCCCAGTAGCTACACTAACTATCAGTGCCCTTCAGAGCGAAATACAGTTATGTTTGCACACTACTTTTTAGCGGTAGAATAACTGGCACTGCGGTAGTGGCTTAGGTAGTTTCCTGCATAGAAATCCACCAGCTAAAGTGTGTTTATAGACATAAACTACACATAACCAGACGCCCCAACTCAGTACAAGAATTTGTAGATCATAGAATATAATAGAATTTTTATCCAAAATAGATTATTTATTTTCAGATTTTTTCATTAAAAACAAAATGACTGTCCTGGGAAGAACCTGCGAGAAGCCCTGTAGATTTTTTTTTCTTTTTACCTCATTCCCAGGGCATATTCATCCATGTATTCTTTAGTATTACAATAACCCTTCCTATATACTGTTTAATAAAAAAAAAAGACTGCACTTTCTGGAATTTTTGTAAAAACCTATATATTGCCACATGAAAGGGTTACTGGCTCTGTGAATTTGAGTAACTGACATTATTAATTTGGACTTGTTTCATACAAATAGCCCGTAGCGCAAAAACCAATAACTTACGAGAAGATAATGTGAGAACCGAGCTGTTGGTCTTAACTGCAAAATACCAAACGTCATCAGCTTGTAAAAACCTTTAGCCGTAACTTTAGTTTTATCGTCAAGTTTTTATGAAATACAGTTGAACGGCGAAAACACGTCATATAACTTCCGCTTTATGCTTGCTCAAGCGAAAATGAGCCCTAAATGACATAGCCATTGCAGTTTATTAGTTATAAAAGCGCTTCCATCCGCTGCAATGTGCCACTTTAGGTGTGAAGACTATATAAACGGATCACTTTTTATGACGCCGAGAGCGTTGTTGGAAATGACTTCATACATATACTATAGTGTACGGGGTTAAACTCATTTGTTTTTTATCTTATTACTATTTTATCAGCAAATAAAATGTTAATGTTGACATTAACGAGTCAATTGTGTAATTATTTTTAGTTCTCACTGATTACTCTCTAATGACGTAATAACGGTTCCTTTGTAAAGTGTAAACATACAGAGAACAGTTGTATGTGTGTCGTGATCGTATCAGCACAGTACATAGATAGGTACGTTTGGAACAGACACAAAGCGATAAGGTATCGTGAGACAAAGAACCCATTAAGTGGTTCGCTCTACGAGTGACGTGACATTTCCTTCGATATCCACCATCGCGTCCTGCTCACCTCTCGGGTCACTAAAATCATTATCGCGCTTCCGTTTCGATCGCTTGACAAATAAATAACCCTTTCCTGTGTGATAGTGTTGGAGAACTTACGAAGACGGTGTCGCAACATTTGCTACACTGTAATTGATTCATTATAAAAAAAAAAAACTTCAATATATTTGAGCATGGAAAAAATAATATTTTTGAAACAGAACGCGTATATTTTTTTTAATAATCTACTTAAGCGGGATGCTTTAATAAGATAGGCAACACTTTCTTTTGTAATCTCATTCCATTGATTCTCTTTGTATGAAATGCATTAAAATAATTTGTGGTAAAGGATATTAATCCTTAGGATGCCTAAGTATTTTCAAGTGAAATAATAAAACGTATAATAACATAACAAAACATTGCAGACACAAATTACAAGAAACACATAAGAATTGTTATTCACAAACGCATTCAGTTTTATTACTTCTTTTATAGTAAAAGTAAATAACAATAAAATACTTGAAAAATATTTCTTAAATATCGAAGAAAAATCACACAATATAAACAATGACCTAAGACGGAAACTAAAACAACGACCTATAGCTAAACTATAGAAACGGGAAATGCTTTATCTGATATTATCTGCGATTCAAACAAAGACTACAACAAACAAAAGTTTTCACGAACAACGCATTTAATCTGCAACAATCAAGATTACGATGGCTCTCAGAAGCATAGGAACTTTATAGTTTCAAACGTTATCCCATTCGATTCCAAAAGCGACATCGAGGGTTGGAGCGGAAGGGCCGTTCCGCGTCGGCGCGCACACCGGAAATGCATCCGGGACGTGGCGCGCCGCAACGCCGCACAATGAAACCTCCCCTTTCCTAATCCCGAAACAACACGCTCCCACGTCATTTTGTACCTAACTGTGCAGCTCCGAATAAATAATGCGATGGTACAAACAACTTATAGTTTAAAATCAAAAAATAATATTTTGCATTAGACATCATTATTCACTACAAAAAATATGGTTTAGAAAAGTCAAATGTAATATTATGCAACCTACGTTGATTTAATAAACGCGTATCTTTTTTATGAAGATATTTATATAAGAAAATAATCATGCTTTCATACATGAATATGTCTCCAGAGAAAAAACTGTTTTGTTTGTATTCAATCAAAACGCCGACAAAAATATTGCTCTTCGATTTTCTTATTGCAAACAAAGAATTTGGCTAGTAAAAGTTAATAGGAGTTTATAAAACAGTACTTAATTAATTATATCCTTGAGGGTTGTTCACTATCGTGACATACATAGCCAAATACCAATATTGAACTTGCCACTTGGATAAAATTCGCCAATGAATTATTAATATTACTTTTTATTGATTAAGTGAAGAGAATAAAATTTTTGGAAGTAACAAAGCTTGTCTGCAAAAATTTCTAATGTGTTCTTTATGTATAAAAAAGTACAAAACACTTGGATAGAACCAGTGAAGTGAAGACTATAAGTCACTTTCCTCCCAATCTAAATAAATTTCATATTTTATTTATTTCAGTCAACTCAGCGGAATTTTCGTCATAAAGTCTGTTTACAAAACGTATACAAAGGCACCTTTCGTATTTATATTCAAACACGATGCGTCCCGTGCCGAGAAATCCTAAATGAGTAATTCCTAGAATGTGACACACCTATCTTCATCGGTGTTTTCAGAAACCGTAATTTCGTCTTTATTAACATAAAGAACACTTACGGTCTTACTAATAAACGTTGTATAGCGGATGGATAGTTACACAACGATTTCTCTCTTTCTGTCATCAGTAATTTGCCATTCGAAAGAAGAAGACAAAGCATTGTATAACTATAAAACCGCTATACAACGCTAATTAGTGAGGGTAGACACATGAATAGTTAACATAGTTCATTATGATACTAATGGAATACTGAAAAGTTTTAAATTATTAAATCGTGGATACGATTACCCTGTGACTATAAAATATTATGATTACTACCTAATTTGTTTCTATGATATTTTTATTCTTGATAAAAATCTTTCTATATATTTTCCGTAGCTAAACGGCTAATATACTTCGTAAGCGTGACGCACTTAATGCTAACTAACATGAACATTATTACCTAGGTAATCTGTCTAGTCATGATGGCCATTTATAAATCACCATGTAATTAAGCATAACCTTTTTAATCCCAAGTTTTAATCAAAGCTTGAGGAAGATATTATTTAAATTGAGTTATTGCTTTGTAGATGTATAACACAGGTACATATATACTATAGGTACCTTTATTATCCTTCTGGCCAATTCTTAACCACGGCTATAACTTCCGAATACTGTCGGAAGCTATCAACTACGCAGGATATATAAGAGTGCCTAAGTGTACGCGTAAACATATTCTCATGCGATAAGATCGAAGGTAGGCTAGGATGCAGTGTCAGACACGGGGACAATCACAGCACAGTGAGATCTAAAAACCAACAATTAGTGTTTGCACAAATGTTGGCTTCGGCTAGCATTCGAACCCAGGGCCCGCGCCGTAGAAGACAGATACTATGGCCAAGCAATAGGCACCGTTAGAAAACCGGAAAATGTTTAGCATTTAAAAGACAACTTCTAAAACCGAGACTAACATACAAATTAATCAATAAACGTTCGTTTTTAGTATTGCCATCAATGAAACAGAAGTCTACAATATCATTCATGAATAAATGCGAACCCGATAAGGCAACACTGCCTACGACACCTAATAAAGTATTCATCACACTATCAAACGCAACATGAACCTAACGCTATACGGACACCTTGTGACTTCTCGTGATTGTACAAATAACTAGCGCTATATGGTTATGTGCTAAATACCAATAGTGCAAGCAAGAAGAAACAACTTGGATGCGTGTATACTAGACGTACGTTCGTACGTGTACGTTCTCAGTAATTATTCTTAATTCAACCCAACGGTCGTTAATTTTCGCTCATTCACAACTGGACGAGCCTTGACCTAGTAAATTTGTTTGCTCCCTAAATACGCCGGCAATCGCTCCCGTCCGATAGATAATACCGGAAGCCCGTCCGGATATTCAACAAAGGGACCGTTATTCCGGTCATATACCAACACTACTCTTATGTAAGGTCTGCTACAAATAAAAATGGGAACAATATTTGTATGTTGCAATTCATTTAAAAATTTAAATCGTCTATAATAATATTATAAATTCGAAAGTAACTCTCTCGGTCCCTATCTGGCTTTGAAGAAATTTGGCACTGAGATATCTTGCAATCGCGAGACGGACTTTTCATCCTGGAAAATCAAATTGTTACGGGATATTTAAAAAACCTATATGAATGCGGTCGAAGTTGCGGACATAGAATATAGAAATACCTTTTTTATCAGTCTGTCGTTACGAATGGATGTAACTCGTAAAGTACTTAATCTCTTGATATCAATTTTACATAGGTAATAGATAAAGTCTGGGGGCAAATTAGACTATGTCTCATTGTGTTTGTTTTACCAATTTAGAAGTTATGAACATTTTTTCGATAATATTCCACGAAACGCCAACTTCCGCGGCTGACTCCTTGACTATTGACAGCTACACGCGAACGATGTCGCAGGTACAGCTAGTAATTTATAATACGCCTCAAACAGGCTAAGGTAACAGCAATACAACTGATCTAAAACAATTGACGAACAACGATATTTCTGGACTTCCACCGCATAGTTAAAAAGTTAAATGGGTGGGAAACTTTTGAGACAACCAAATCTCACCAAATATTGGCTAAAATAAAATAGTTATTTTGAAACTTTTATTATCGGTTTTTTTTATCAGTTTTCACTACACCATTGTATACCGGGTTATAAACAACACCTTCTTCCAAAATTTCATATTAATAGTGCCAGCAGTCTTCAAATAAAATGGCTGTGACATACGGACAGGAACAAATTATAACCCTAAAAATACTAAAATAATAATAACGCACGAGCTTTTGCATATATGTATTTGTTAAATGATATCCCACGCTAGATTTTCTCCCGTGACGTAGGTGCATTTTACAGACACCGGTAGGCTATAGAAATATTTGTTCGGTGCGGGAATCGAACCCGCGCAGAAGCCAATCGCTTCACAAGTACGGTGACTGAACCGATAAACACTGGAATTAATGTTATATCTTAAATGGTTCTCGAGTTCTCATTTCTACTCGAACAAAGTGGAGGCAAAAAACTTGTATATTACTAGTACTAGATAATAGTGTATATTACTATTATAGTACTAGACATTTTAATACGTGTATTACTAACGTGTGTTAGTTGTTGACAGCCAATTTATCAACCGTAGTCAACATAACGTACGTTATTCGAAAGTGAAAATTTTCCACAACAACGCAACCACGATAATTAGAAATGTTGAGTCTGAATCGAATGTAATTTACTCAGACGCTATTAGAAGTGAGTGTGTAACTTCTACATTTTGAAAATATAGTTGAATGTAGTATCGGAATTATAATAAAAGTATAGTCGGGCAATTTTATACATTTACTATCTGTTCCCTTACGTTATTTTGCTGTTTAATTCTTATGTACGTATGACACAATACACTAAATAATATTTAACCTCGTCGTTTAAGTAAAACGGGTAGTTTTTTTATTTCGTTCCCACTCTGAAATATCTTATGATGTCTGTAATTTTGTACTTTTCTATTATTTTACTCTTTATTAAAATTATAAATATTAAAATTTGAAGAACAATTTTCTACGTATGATAGCAAATAACATTCAACATTGTTGTTAGCGAATCGGACTGTTTCCGGCTGCAAAACCCTCTCAAAAATGAGAGGAGACTTGTGCTAAGCAGTGCGTCATTTCATAGCCTGTAATTTTTTAACGCATTCATGTTAAATTTACTCACTTAAGCGTTCTCTCCATGGTGGAAGTGCGAAATATCTCTTCTTGGTCGAGAGACAACACGCAGTATATGTCGCGGTGGCACGCCGCGCCATTGTTGCGAGCTGGCAAGTTCTTGGCTTCACCTGTAAAATAGAAAAATGGCCTAGTTATTACATCATGCCAGTATTCAAATTTACATATACAGTTAACACAACTTAAAGATAAAAAAAGAAGAATTTACAAATATCACAAATACAAGTTTTTGTTCATTTTAATGAGGATGTACGAGTATTTAGTAGCATATTGTAAAGCAAACAGCGAAACTAAAGGAAGTAGGCGATGAGCTAGCTGAATGTTAGTCATAAAACTTGCGTATACCTTTTATAAAGAGCGATCATTACGCTAGATGTGATATCTTCACATCTAGTTTAACGATTTTTGGAGCCCTTTGCGTCCTTAAAAAGTAATTGCATCCGTCCATAATTATGATAAGGATTTGAATTTCGTTTAGACCTATATAGTTCAGTTGTTCGTTACTGAAGTGTTGTTTTCATTTTAATTTTGTCAGTCAAAAATAGCATATTCCTATATCCTATCCACTATAATAAAGCTGTAGAAAAAAGTTTTTGCATTATAAAGCATGTTTATTGAGGTAGATTCTAGGCTCTAAAACTTCATGCTACGTCCTTAAGAAGCTGCACGCTGGGAAACAAACATTACCGAGAAGGGCTGAATTGTGAATGCTCAGGTAGGCGAGCAGTATATAATATGAAGCTGTATAAGCCGAGAAGGCTAACATCAATTACATCACCGAAAATGTATATATCAGGTCGGCGAGGTACGAGTACAATGCATACATGTGTCATATGGTTGGCCTATTTCACGCAGGTGAAACCGCGGGCACAGCTAGACTTCAATATTTTTATATTGATAATCTTACATATATAAACAAACTCCCACTATCCGCGTGACCTAGTGGTCAGAATACCAGATTTCTACGCTAATCCCAGCCGGAGTCAACTTTTGTGCAAAAACAAAAATCGTTAGTGTGTGCACGTAAAATTTGTCTGGAAAACGCACTCACGGTACTGGAGAAAAACTAAAGCATGGCGCCATTTACTTTGAAAAAAAATTACCTGTAGATTTTCTGTATTATTTATAATGAAACTGATCTTCATTTAAGCGCTGAGCGTATTATCCAAGTGATTTAAAGTATAATGTGTCATGTTCTTTTAATTTATTTAATATATGTAAATGTAAATTTACTTTCGATCGCATAATGTCAGCGATACCTACTAGTTACAACTAAGCTGGCAATAGTACAAACGGTTGAGTTACGTAGATAAAATAATTAATTCAAAAAGTACGATGTAATAGAAGTGTCCATTGCATCCGCAATAAGTATTAATAATAATAATCATTCGTAAGAGGACGCATACACTCGCTTACACAAGCTTGAGACATATATCTGTCGGTCATTCAGGGTCACTTCACGAGATTTCTCCAATTATATTTTATGTCGCATTTAGGATCCCCACGTGTTTTACTCCCATGTTTTAAAAGAAGAGAAATAAAAACTTTTTCGACGATGTGTGAAATCCATCAACCGTGCTTAGACGGATTCCTGCATAGAAATCCTACCACCAGTGTAGAAATCTTACCTATCAGTAGTGCACAATCCTATCAACTGTGGTACATTATAGACTTTATAAGTTACAAACTTTAAAACTAACCTTAAAAGTACTAAACTAAGTAACTAAACTTTAAAAGGACTTTAAAACTGGCCGATTTTCGACTTCGGCGACAATTCCCGAATACTGTCGGAAGCTACCATTTGCGCAGGATATATTATAGTGGCCACAAGCATGCGCGCAAACCGATTCGTCTTAACCTTTCCGCGCCAAATCTAACGCTAATGTGAAACGATCGGATGTAGGCCAAGATGCAGTCTCAGAGACACGAGGACAATCACAATATAATAACCATTCCATCATTGGTGGCACTTTTATCGGTTACAAAACCTTTTTAAAGATAAGAAGGGGCCTGTGTACAGCGGCGAGGCCTTTATAGGTGGTTGTTATTTTAATTTATATAATACAAAGGTATATTAAGAAAAAGTAGAGAACAAGTTACATTTATAAGATGTTACGCTTGTAAATGTCCCACTGCTGAGCACAAGCACTGAGCACAACACTCTCATTTCTGTTAGGGTTTTGGAGCTGGGAAGAATCCGCCCCGATCGGCTCTAATATTTAGCACAATAAAAAGTACTTTTTGCTGTATACATTCAACTTTTGGGGTTCTTTTGATATGGCAAACCTAAACGGCCCGCCTCGCCTTTTCGGTGCATGCCGTCATCGTGTCATTTGCGTAAGCGCACAATAGCTGCGATAAAGGAACTCCAATGAGCTGGGCGACAATACGACCACGTCTGTACAATGTTATCGCCGATCAATAATCAGACAACAATATCATGTAATAACAATGTTTTAGTTTCCTACTTTTAAACAAACTGTAGATGCATCATGAAATTAGAAGTTAGTTATTCAAGAATTAGAGTTCAGTTTGTACGGAATCGACGAAAGCAAAAAATAACATTGAACAGTAATCAAATCGATTTGAACAGTTCGTATAAGATATTCAAATAAGAAAATCTTATTAAAAAAATCGTAAATATAATATAACAACATAACAAAGACCCAATAATATAACAAATACCCAATAAACTCGCTTCTAAATGGAATATTTTATTTATCTATTTTTTATTTAAAAAATGCTGTACTGTTAAATGATACATTTTATATCATGATAGCGCTATCATTTCACTATTTAAATACGGTATCATATTACAAAACATGACCTTGCATGGTTTTAGTGAACTACGCTGCTTTCACGTTTATTTAGCATACAGCAGGCGTAGCAACAGTACTCGGCGCTTACTTAATATGTACACGAACGATAAACTTAATTGGGAGAAAAGAAAGGTATCATTAACTTATACGATGTTATTTTTGTACCAGTAACTTTGTTGAACATTGGCATGTTCAATAATGGTTTTTTATGCTATTAAGTAATTAGACGAGCAAATCGTACACCCGATGGTATTGCAATGCCGGTCACACCCAGAACTTTCGAATTAGGAAGTTTTGTGTGCAATGCGCTCGTCACCCTGAGACATCTGTTCTTTCGTCTCATAGTAGATGTAATTACACTGCCCTTCACACCGCAACAAAGTGGTGTTTGCTCAACACTATTGGAAAGCAAAATAATTGGCATTCCGGTGTCACCTACGGATTCCTGCATATAAGAATGCTACCATCGATAAACATAAACGTTTCGATATGCTGTGTAGAAAGATAAGAACTTTTTGCTATTTATTTATGAATATAAACTTTCCTTTAGGCCTAACTTAAAAAACAAATGATTGGACAATAACCAAATAAAAACAGCGCACACATGCATATTATGTAATATACTTTCAATGCTATGTATTTGGTACCTTGACGTAAGTAATACGTTTTTGAAAAAAGGAACTCAATGATGGCACAAAAGGCTACTCGAACGTCCGTTGGGCAACGCAGCGACCTCGTCAGATATATCTTTATACGGTGAGCCAAGGCAAGGTGACCATCAGCCCATAAACAGCTCCTGCTGCAAGCATAGGCCTAACGACATATTCACCTATTTCGTACCCAGATAAAACTACGTATTATTAAATAACTACACCAAATAACAAAGGCATTACTAAGTACTATTTAAGTCTGTAATTTTGTTTGTTGTAGGTTTATTGTTATATTAAGCATTTAAACAAAAGAAATAGTTTTACACGTGATTTTAAATCTTTAAATCTTTTTAATAAAAATTTTGTTAAAGTAAAAAAGGGCACGGACAATAAGTCTGTGGAAAGTAACAATAATAAATAAAATATGTATTATAAAACATTGCAGTCAAGCACATCGCCACTTTATGTCTTCAAAACATTCGGCATAAACTGTTCAAACTGTATTTAGATAATAGTTTACTCAAATGTTCTAGGTGCATCCTAATCGATTTAATAGTGACCAAATAAATATAGATCAAATGGGTCTATGCCACATAAATATATAGAAACAAAAGTGACACTTTTCTATGGTAATTTTAATACCATAATTTTAACCTGGAATCTTACGCCATCTAAGTAGATATCGGCGTAAACAAATACCAAGTTCAATCATTGAAGTGTAGATAATGACATTTCAAAAAAAATATTCTTACAAAAAATTGCTTGTTTAATATTTTCACAGACTAGTTTATTATATACCTATAAAGAGTGGGGTCTAGATTTCTATATTAAAAACGACTGGTATGACTCTAAAAATTGTATCACTGTAAGGGAGTTATAACCTTCCAGATGGTCATAAGCTGTTTGTTTATAAAAAAAAATCAAATATACTTTATAACTAGGCGAGGTGATGGTGAGTCGTGAATCCATACTAATATTATAAATGCGAAACTAACTCTCTCTCTGTCCTTGACGAAATTGGGAACAGAGACAGCTTGCCACGTGGAAACGGACATAGGATAGGATATTTTTATTCCGAAAAATAAAATAGTTCCCTCGGGAAATTGAGGAAACCTATATCCACGCGGACAAAGTCAGCAGCTAGTTATTTATAAACACCAACTACTTATATTTAGAGATATGGTAAAATAATGCTTGGTAACGTGCTTGGTAGCTTGGCGTATGGAGGACAAATACAATAAAACCATACTGTTACCTCTACTAGTGACCCATTAATGTATACGAACAAAAACGGAGAAATAAGTGATGTATTGTATTCCAACTTCTGCGTACAAGTACAATCTCACGCACTGATTCGCCATGATTGCAAAGAGGTTGATAAGAAAAAGTTTCGCACACTTTTTTTAATTGACGTCGTATCCGTAAAACAAAGGATTTCCTTGCGGGTGACGAAATCCAACTTGAACTATACACGTAGGTAGGCTAATACATTTTTGGTAACGGTACCACTGCTGCTGAATAAAAATATTTCAAACAATGGCCATAATAAAACGATGCGATGCAAGAGATGGTGCAATTTTTAAAAAATAACAGCCTATTAATGCTTCAGCCGGGCACGTGCTGAAAAGTTCAGAAAGCTGTTTCAATGCGTATTAGAGGACTACACGTCTTCGAATTTTTTTTATAATTTCTGTGAGACCCCTAGCACGAGGTCAATCCCTATGTATGTGGTGTCGATGCCAGGTTAATCGCCTACTCTGAAATTTAATATGAGCTCCAAACCTCGCAGTCTCCAGAGTTAGATAGAATGTAGTTTACCACGTGTTTTACTCCCATGTTTTAAAAAAAGAGAAATAAAAACTATTTCGACGACGTGTGAAATCCACCAACCGTACCTAGACGGATTCCTCCATAAGAATCCTACCACCAGTGTAGATATCTTACCTATCAGTAGTGCACAATCCTATCAACTGTGGTACATTATAGACTTTATAAGTTACTAGCTGATGCCCGCGACATCGTCGACAAGTTTTTTTTTAATAATCCCGTGGAAACTGTGATTTTCCGGGATAAAAAGTAACTTATGTCCGTCTCCAGGAATCTCTCTCTAAGGAAGCTATCTCTGTGCCAAATTTCGTCCAGTCTGTTGTGTTCAGCGGTTGAACCATGAAAATGTTACTAACAGACTTTTAGTGGTGGTAGGATTCCTATGCAGGAATCCGTCTAGGTAGGTACCGCCCCAGGGCCAGTTATTCTTCCGTGAAGCAGTAGTGTGCAAACATTACTGTTTCGGTTTGAAGGGCACTGTGAGCTAGCGTAATCACTGGGCATACGAGACTTAAGAACTTATGTCTTAAAGTGACAGAAATGTTCTGGGTGTCACAGTATTTGTTATGGGCAGGCGTTGCACTTACCAGTTGAACGTTTTGTTTGTTTCATTACTTTATCCAATAAAAAAAGACAGAGGGACTGAGTTACTTACGCATTTATAATATTAGTTTTTTTAAAAATGTGTTTGGTTTTTAGTATCCTGCAAATTACCATATGAGATTAAGAAAAAATATTGCAAATCACCTCACTTGACTTCTACGCCGCAGGTCCTGGGTTCGAATCCCAGCCAAGAATTGTGCTAAAACACAAATGGTTGGTTTTCAAGTCAAGTTGTGTTGTGATTGTCCCCGTGTATCTTACATCGGGCGTGGGTAGGTTGAGACGAGTGATTGCTTCTGTTTGCGCGTTCTGGTTACTTGTGGCACTATAATATATCCTGCGCAGTTGACAGGTCTCCACAATATTCGGAAGTGGTCGCCGTGGTCGAAATCGGCCAGTAGAAAATCATCATCATCCTATTTGTAAAGATTTAAGATGTAATTCTTCCAAAAAATAATACTAGTCTAATTATTACTATACCGATAGTAAAACTTTGTATGACTGTGATTTTAAAATAAATTCCAAAATGTAAGTGACGCCTAGTCATAAATCACCGTTTTTAGAATTAATGTCTGTCTGTGACTTTGAAAGTTTGTACAAATAGACTCCAAAACGGCTTTACGGATTTCCATGAAAATTTAAGGGAAAAAACAGGAATTTACATTTAAATTTTCGTTTATGTTCCATTTCGATATCTTGCAGGGTTCAGAACAAATGAATAGAAATTTGCTATAATACTTAATGCTATGGCCTTAAGGAGTCGCGTGCTGTGAACCGAACATTACTGAAAAGGGCCGTACTGTTAATGCTCAGGTAGGCGAGGTACCATGCCGTACGGCGCAATTATGTGGGCGACTTTTTTACGCGGGTGAAATCGCGAGGCACAGCTAGTCTGTAATAAATACCTAACAAACCTCATGGAGATATCATAAAAAGGCAATGACTAATTTCATAAAACCAGAATAAAATAGTCAATGAGTAAGAGACTTTTTATAAAGGATAATATAATGATATCACAAAAAACCTACGATACTAAAAATCACTCATAAATTTGCAAAGAATACACACGATAATATCATCATCTATATCATCCAACGTGCAGGTATTTAGTCTATTTTGAAACGGTACAATCTTACCAAATCAACGGCACGCGATTAAAGCTCTCATTAAAAATAGAAACTAAATTTCACTGAAATGTCATAACAGAAATAACCAACCACTATTACGCGTAATTACACTACGCAAAGATTACAGTGGAGATTGTTAGGGCGACTAAACAAAGAGAACTGCTCGAGGTCGGGGTCTCAGATATTCGTCGTAATTGGCCTGCGAGAGAAACTTGCTACCAACATAATTGCTGATGCAAAAACAACCATCGCCATCAACGTGACAGTAACACACGCCATCGAACTGGATCGTGGGAGTGAAACGGAAACCATTGAATGGCACCATCAACTACAGAGAAGACTATGGTACTATTTACACATGATATTTAACGAGAACGGTCATTAAGACGTTTCCACACTATCTGCATGTCTTACCTTTCGAAATCGAGAGTCGTTTCTAAAAACTTTACGACCATGGGAACCTACTCAGATAAACATAGTTGTAAAGGAGCTGTTTTGTAATTTAGTTTTATTATAATATTGACACACTGTATGATTTTTTAGAGAAAACAATTAAAGTATGACGAAATATCGTTGTTTATTCAAACTTTAGAACAAAACATTAAGGAACGAAACAAAAATAATATATGTTTTGTCAATTGTTTGGCCTATGTTATTCACAGTTGGACATAAGTCTCAAACGCAATTAAAAAATCGTGTCGAATTAGCGTTGTATTGAGCTTTACACATATTTATTTAAAGTCTTGAAGTAAAGGGATATCCCGCACTACATTTGCAAAGACGTGGTCTGCACTCCTGGATTCAAAACAAATATTAGAATATAAAATGTTTTTCAACATACAAATAGATACTCGAATTTTTTTTGTTATATTTTTCAATGATTTAAGTACACACAATCAATTATAAAAAGGAATTATATGAAAAAGAAATTTCGTACAATGGCACTGCTTATTTGAAAATTTGTTCCATGCCGGTTGACTACTTGACAGTTTGAAAGAGATGCATATCCCGTGTGCACTTACTCAAAAAATATACTTAAATAAATATACACATAACATACAAACCACAAATATAAAAAATGCCAAATAATTTTAAAATTCAATATGTGTACTAAATGTACCGTTGCGACAATATTGAACTTTAGTGCTCCTTAACATGCCTCCCCCATAACTTAAACGATGTTACTGTTTCTTTTTAGTTTATGATTTATATGAGTGATTATTAGACAATAATTTACTTAGATCACACTTTTTTATTTGCACTAATAACCTAGTGCAATAGATAAAAATTGCAAAACAAAACGTAAAGGCAGCTTTATCAAAACTAACAAATACTTAAGCATTTACAGAAAAATGCCTTTACGTTCCATTCCCTTTTTAAGCACTTTATAGCACGGAGGAGTGTAAGATTTGGCATAGTTTAAAGTTTGTATGGAGATGAAACGAGGAAACTAAAATTTATATATAATATGTATTATAAATATAAATAGATTATAATGCTAATCACATAATAGTCTATTGTTTGTTTACGTTTATAGTTCCTATCTAGCGATAAATTCGAGGTCTTACAATGTTTACTTATTAGCCTCCAAAGTTCGTAACAGGTGTTTTTTTATTGGAGAAAGTGACGGGACGAGCAAAATGTCCACCTGATTGTAATTGCAACGTCTGCCCATAACAAATGCTGTGTCACCCAGAACATTCCTGTGTGGCATCACATTGGCCCGTCCCTCTGAGACATCAGTTCTTAAGTCTCATATGCCCAATACCACATCACACACCAATATCACACTAACTCTCAGTGCCCTTCAGACCGAAACACAGTAATGTTTGCACACTATTGCTTCACGACAGAATAGCTGGCCCTGGTACCTACCTAGACGGGTTCCTGCCTAGGAATCCTATCTAAACAACTAGACATAGGCGTATCTCAAGTACGAATTGACGTTTGCAGTACTAGACCCCTCGCACCAAAGGCCACCCAGGGTCGTCTTAGGCCTTGTTAGAGATCTTGGGCACGCAGTTTGGGGCGATCACCCTTTTGCTGTGAGCACGAGAATGAAACCAACGAAATATACTTTTTTTTGGAGACTGTTTCTTATGCGTTGCACTAAGAAACCAATGTGTTTTGTTTAAATTGATTAATTGGACAAAAATACATAGGGAAAATCACTGGCTTTGGGCATTGCGATCCCCATCTGACTGGGGCGCCTGGGCTCGTGTCCCGCCCCGACACCTTCAAGACATATATAATTTTTCATACATGCAATTAAACTTCAATCCCACAATATAACAATATAATAAAAAATACCGTATCTTGAAAATCCCTAGAAATACAAATAAGGCCGCATATCTGGCACACATTTACTGCATTAAACATGTACAGTTCGTTACTGAGTCGCCGTTAATCGCCGACTCTTTTTTTCACATCTATTACTTTCATATTCCTTTAATGATTGTGTCAGTGCGAATCTTTACGCTTATCTCTTATAGATTACACAGAGAGATAGAATAGATACCACAATTTTTTTGAATGGAAATAAGAGACGAGACGCGCAAGTCTCCCTTACGCTGGTCATCCATAAAAACATCCATAATTCCATAATTTCGGCTAAGCACTTTCAACACTCGGTACGCTTACCGTCAAACAGATCAAACAGAAACACTTTAGGGGCCATCCTTTAATCATTTGAAGTTATGACGTCACTTTTATTCCCTCCCCCGTCCTCCTTGGTGACTTGTCGTGAGGTTTTAGGCTACCCCCTCCCCACTCTCAGCATCACGTGTATATAGTATAGTAGTATTGTGATTAACAAAATTCGCTACTTCAAGTTTTAACATTGATTCATACGTAAAAAAATATTACTCGACAGACCTTAACCTACTCGTGCTCGATGTAACACTAATGCGCTAATATCGAAGGAATTCAGTGAGGATAACACTGTCAAAGACACGGGAACAATCAACACAACCAGACCGAAAAACAAACAATTTGTATTTTGCAGTAATGTTGGCTATGAGTGGCATTCCAACCCAGGTCAAGTCAAGCACTCGGCGGTCGCCAAATTCAATTTAATTATATCACGATTAAGGCAGATCCTTCGAAGGATAAGTTTACTGGTGGTAGGATTTCTATGCAGGAATCCGTCTAGGTAGGTTATTCGTCTAGGTTAGTTATTCTGCCGTGAAGCAGTAGTGTGCAAACATTGCTGTGTTTCGGTTTTAAGGGCACTGAGAGCTAGGTTCCGTCACTTCTATGAAAAAAAAAGCGGTCGATTTTAACATTACGTATAAAAATTTTTTTATACAAGTAAATATTTAAAATCATCCTTTGTTGCAACAATATCATAATGATTAACACTTCCGGAACTAGTAGCTGGTATACCAAATGTACCATAGCTCCGTCGTGATCATGGTAACACCCAACGTAAACCAAATAACGAAATTAACGTTTTATTGCTAAAAGTAGAATTCATACACGCGAAAGGAAATAACAAGTAAGAGCTGACACGAGTCGAGCTATAACATTTCCATTTCCATATTACATAAAGACTGGAAGAATCCAGTTTATTATATTTAAAACTAGCTGTACCCGTGACTTTGCGCGTGCGATATTTCGAATTTATGTATATTCAAAACTGTTTGTGTTATTACTAAAAAAAAAGTGAAATATAAATGTCCCACTGCTGAGCACAGGCCTCCTCTCATTTCTAAAGGGGGTTTTGGAGCTGGGAATAGTCCGCCACGCTGCTCCAATGCGGGTTGGTGGACTTCACATGTCCTTGAAATATTTCTATTCCTCGGACATGCAGGTTTCCTCACGATGTTTTCCTTCACCGCTGAACACGTGGTAAATCAGCACTAAAAATTGTAGAACAATTATAGAGGTGCTGGCACCGGGGATCGAACCCAGGTTACTCGCGTACTATGAAATTAAAGGCGAGCACCCGGCCTCTGAGCCGTAACTAAATTGATTCACGTGTTATTTTCCTAAAACCTCTGTCATATATTTATGCCCTGTCGGATATGTAGTTTTGTTACAAGGAAAAGCATTATAAACACCAAATTAAGGTGTTACTTCGTCTAAACAAGCCCTAAATCAGTTAGAAGTGCCATAACATGGATATGGATCTTTTAACAGACTGTGTTACGGGCAGCCCTCTGTACAAAGCCTACTTGGAGACGTTCGAAACGGCGGCCCATGTTCTGTTGGACTGCCCTATGGTCGCGAAATACCAGGCTTAGTAGCTCGGCTCGTCTACGTCTCTCTGCGAGATCTCCGGCAACACAATGGGTTTGCCGCGATTCCTGGAGGAGCTTAGTTAGCCTGATTAAACTAATATTCCGGCCCACACGCAAATTACGCGCAGAGACACAGAGTTGCGGAAAGCGGCCCGTTGCAATCTACAATCTAGAAATACCAAAAGCCAATAATCATAGATACTCTTCTTTCTGACAGTGTATTTCTTTCTGACTCTTCTTTATGATGTATGATTCCTATGCAGGAATCCGTCTAGGTAGGTACCACACCAGGGTATTTATTCTGCCGAAGTAGTAGTGCGCAAACATTACTGTGTTTCGGTCTGAAGGGCACTGAGAGATAGCGTAATCACTGAGTTTCGTGACTTGATCCAACAAAAAAAATCAGGACACAGTAATTACTATGTACTACACGTTAATAACATACAAATGTGATTTGCTGAGCTTTGCCGGCGACTGTATTTGCGTTGACATTCGAATAAATAGTAATAATTCAGAACTATTTGAGATATTACCATAAAATTTAGGTTAGCGACACCCTGATCAGAATGTTAATTTATTATATTGTGATCCGCCGCTAGTTCCGAAAATTTTGTTACAGCAAAACGAGTCGTTCGTTCATCATCATCATTATTTCAGCCCATCACTAGTCTACTGCGAAACATAGGCCTCCCCCATAGATTACCACAAAACACAGTTTGTAGCCATCATTTTAAGGGGATTTTGCCATAGTTTCCATGCTTGGCAGGCGGGTTGGCAACCGTAGTTTATTTATTCAGATGTTCCAGGAAGATAAACGGTTGATTTAAATAAGGAAAATTTCAAAATGGTAAGAAAAACCTGAAACCAGAGGCAGAAAGAAGACTAGCTAAAAATTACTAGGCAATATTCTTTATGTCAACCAAAAAGCGCTGTTTTTTTTCTCAAAGATATTCTCAGAATTCATTGTATTTTTGACCGTGAAGGTTTCTACAGTTCGCAGTCGTCTCATCAAACTTAACTTGCACCATCATAAAAAGCACGTAAAGGTTAAATTTGCCTAGAATTTGAAATTTGATGAAAGGCGTAATATTCTTTGGAGCAATACATTAAAATTGTCCTGAGTGAACGGCACTTAACTCGATTACGGGACCAGATACTTCGAACTTAGGCGCTGTTGCCCATCACGATTCTGGGTAAGGTTAGTTCCGACATAACTGAGATGGTTATTCCCCTATCAATGAGAGACCATGAGATTTGCCTTGCAATTCAGTTAGTCGACCTACTTACTCGTATATGGGGCGGTATTCTCTTAAGCCTATCACACTTGCCAACATTACAATAAGCATGAAAGAAAACAAAATTTGCCATATCAGTTGTGGCATTATGTACAAGGTACCTAACGCCACACTCGCGGGCTTCGTAGCCGAGGCACCAGCGAGTCATTCGCATCTAGGCCCTCACCCACATAGGACAAGTCCCGCAAGTGGGTTGCGAAAACCAGTAGACTCGTGTATTTTTGCAAAAAGAAGTGACTGTGGCGCAACCCGAGCTGTGAATAGACTGGTAATTTGCAACTGAGCCGTTTCGTTTGCTTGATTATTATGTAAACGAGCTATTTCATCCAAGTCATTTACAGTTGATAAGTAATTAACAAGGTCTTCGACTTGCTGTTTACGACATATCCCGCGAATTATTATATGCATAAAAGAAGTTAATTAAAGTTAATGCCTGTTCTTAATTACATAAATACAATATATATATATAATAATAAACATAAAACAGAATGATCTTTTTTGTCAGTCAGACCGAAGGTCTATAACTCGAAAACCTACCAAAATATTCATATTTATTATATTTATTTGATATTTATTTCTTACAATTAGCGTGTTAGCTGTTAGTGTTGGTTTCATTTTAATATCTTAAAAGATTAGCGTGAATAAAAAGTGCACGTAAAAGGAGTCGTATCGTTTTTACTAACTTAAATTTTAATGTATTTACATAATATACTATTGAAGAAAGCTAATCATTAAACATCAGAGGTTATTGCACGTAAAGCACGCTTACGTTCGCATAACAGCCGCGCAATAGTTTGTCCATAAATAAGAATCAGTTGTGAAACATTATTTATATACGCTACAATTACTATTTCGTGAACAGATACGACGCAATAATAAACCTTATCGCCAATATCCTTATCGTCGATAATTGATAAAGCTGGATTAGACGTTCTGAATGGAAATATGCATACGTAACAGGTGATGTTCGTGGCTAGCTGACATCGCGGCGATAACGTTCGCGATAAATGAACGCGTTTTTCATTAACGGAACACCGAGTTTCCATGAATGGGTGCGCTGAATGGAAAACACTCGTTCGCCCCATTCACGGAGCGGACCGACAGCCGCGCCGCCACGTGTTAATAAACCGCTGCTAGATATTCGACGCTATGTCACCCTTCTCTGTCTATTGAAAGTCCAACTTGAAATAATTTTCATACCCAAAAATACAGAATTAGAGCAACAAACAGTCTATAGTAATGTACATTATATATTATAGAAACATACTAAATGTGACATTGATAGCAACTTCTTAATCTAATTATTAATCTAAAGCAGTTTTTAATATACAACTAGCTGTTCTCCGTCCACTTCGCTCGGTGTTAATTCAAATAAATAAATAATTATAGATAAAATAAATATTATAATATACTCTATCCTATAACATTGTCCATGAAAAAATATACGTCTGTGCATTATATATGAACATTAAAATTATCAGTAGTTTAAGCGTGATTGAATAAACAAACAAATCCGACGAACGAACACAAAGTTGTAAAAAAATTGTTTTCACCAAATAAATCATCATCAACATAATTTCAGCATTTCACAAGTCCACTGAACATAGGCCTTCCCCATAGATTTGTACAAAACATATTCCTGTGTCACTCCTATCCACCGACTTCTAGCATAAAACTTAATAACATAAGTTATCCATTCGGGACAAAACTTTTTTTTTATAGACGGTATACGAAGTAGACAAAGCACGGAAATAGTCCATAAGTTACACTTAAAAACGGACAACGTGTAATCAAAAGACAATGACCTTATTTAGAGAACGCATTCAATTTTATTACAATTGTAAATATCAAAAATAATGAAAGGTCCGAGTGAACATGGCAACACTGCGAATTAAACTGAACCATTTCCATACGATAAGATAAATTCATCAAATCAAATTGGGAAAACCTACCTACGGTCACTATCGGTAGAATCAAAATACGTAAGTATGAGTCATCCCCGTGAAACTAAAATGTAGTCAAGATATTCATATATTCTACGATGAAGAATCGACACAGTTGAAAACAAATGAATAAATGTAAAGGCATTGATTTGTTTTATTATTCAAACAATTTGCATTGTTTTACATGAATACCATGTGGAATATAAGCAATTTCATTTGCTGCCGTTACTAATAAACTTGTGTCATAGTGTACATCGGTGGCAAGTGTCAATACAAGACCGGCACGAGAGATGCGAAACGAAACATCGCCAAATACGTCTACGGGGCAAAATAGTTTAGGAACTAGAGATATAACGACGAGTACCAACTCAACCAAAATAAATACCCAAAAATCAATCAAGAAAAGTGAGACATAAGAGGAGATGAACGTACAATATTTTCAGTTTGCCAAGTTCTATAAACGCAACGCTGACCGACTCTACACCGGATAGTGTCAATGCCACGCTCAGTCTCTCTGGCTCATTGACTTTACAAGAACACCGCTCTACTACGCAAAGCTAACATTGTAATGCGTGCATCCTGTACTAGACGCTCTTCTGAAGTCTAGTCTACAACGCATTAGCCATTTATACACCATGAGATATAAAACAACACGGTCCATACACATATTATCTAATAATACCGAACTAGTATATTTTGGCTACACGGTGACTTAGCAACTATGGGTGGCGAGTTCGATTCCCACGACACGAAGCATGAGACCAACATTTGTATGGCTTACATATAGTAGTTCCGAATTTGGGTGTTTGTGTATGTATTTATAACAGTAAAACGAACCCACGATACAGGAGAAATCCTGGAGTGGGAGTATCTCATTAAATAAAAATTGTATAGCAAATGTTGCCATTTCGTAGCTATAAAATTCTTACAGTGCTCCGATTTTAATTTACTGCTACTGTGAACAAAAACCTTTTTCTTATAATCTATCGGCTTTATTAATAAAAATCGGTTATTAATAACCATGGAGTATCTTCAGATTAACAATACATTCCTAAGTCCGGGTTTAACGGGTGAATTATGACTATCCACATATTTCAAACGTAAAAAGAGTGAGTCAGTGACTGAATTGTTCTTCTTCTTCTTCTTTTAGTTTTGGCCTCTCTTATGAGAATTCCGCCAGTGTCAAGTCAGTCATGGAGTGACAACAAATAACTTTGAACAAAAAATTTTCACGAAATGCCGGTTTTGTGAGAGACTTCCGAATCTACAACAAAACAACGAAATATTTTTACAACCCAACACCAGAATATGTTAATAATTATGCTACAATTTAATATAATTAATAAAGACTGCAATTGTTTTGGGTTTGACATAATTGAAAACGTCAAACTTGACAGTTGACAAGAAGCAAATAGCAGGTCGTTTGTAATTTAAAATAAAACTTTGGATATTGATTAGAAACTCTCAAATAACTTATTATTAGTGTTAATAATACATAATTATTATTACCAAAAACGCGAAAACGAGACGAACCTGAAAATCTTGGATTTTTACGGATCTTGTAACCTTCAAATCATGAATAAAATAATCTCTATACATTTTATTCGAGCAACAACGAAAAACGTACGAGGTACGAACTAAAGAATCCGACTAGTGTTATTCAGCATATTAAGAAAATATAAAATATTTCTATATGACGTTCATTAGAAACGTCATTGCTTGCATATGTGAATTGTATGTCTGTAAAACGCACCCACGATACAGGAGAAATCGTAAATCTTAGTGAAAAAAGGGAATTTGGTGAGCTAAGGTGTTATGGTGTGTGTCCGCCTGTAAAGGCGGAATGGCGACCACCATAACTCATAGATCTAGTATTTTTCGACATCCCCGCAGATGTCGGAATCCATGAATTTTCTTAGTTGGCGCTCGGGATAAGATGGTATGGCAGATTCTTTTACGCTGTACCACAATTTAATAAAATGTTGCAGTTTAATAAACGTCTCATGGCGCGAAGCGGCGTGAGATAGTGCTTTATACCCGACATGGCAAGGTCAAGCGATTCGGCGGTCTTCAAATGCCTCTATCACAATTACATTGCACTTATATGCTAATTTGAATAGACTCATATCGATAAAACACTTTAATTAATTATTTAAAAAAATTCCAAATAATTTTCTAATATTGCTACTTTGACAATAAATCCGTTTAAAAATAAATTGACGTGGACGGCCGGATTTTTTTAGGGATATGGTCACGATAACACCCGAAAAAATTCACGTATCGAGATCGAGATTTTTTATCGTATCCATAATTTTATCTAGTGGTTTCCTATTTCATGTCAAAAGTCTAGAACTAGTAGTTATTTAAGAAAACCAATTGATTCTTATTGTTTTCATCTGAAATGGAAATGACTCGAAATATTTGAACCTCAATACGTTTTTTTTTCTTAAGAGTTAAATGTGCGTCACGTGAAATGCACTTTTGGATTTTCCAAACTATGTTAAAAATTCTTCTTGTGATTTTCTTTTATATCCTCAATATATTATTAATTACCAATGCTCAATATCTATTTTAAATATTATTTAGAAATATGTTTTTGTACTCCATGTATACGTTCATAATGTTATTTAATTTTCTTTACTGTTTATAAACGGGCCTCAATCATGTTGAAATCGCTTACTTCACCCATAGGACAGGCTACGCCTTGTGTGGGGTTAGCATATAGTAAATTTTTCAAATTCCTTTTCTGAATAAATATGTATATACATAAAAAAAAAACTTAAAAAAGGATAAAAACTGTAAATACTTTTTGGCATTAAAATATAATTATGCGATAAAATCTGAATTCATATATCATAGGAGTCAACACAGTGCGCAGAAAGCGTGACAAAGACCAAAATAAACTTAAAATACAAAATAAGTACATTCTCAAATTCGCATTCGCATTTCAGTGTTTAAACTCTCTTAGATCATAGCTGTTCGTTATGGTAACTGCATCGGGTTGTAAAAGTGAAACTAGTAAAATGACACGTTACGAGTCAGCGATTCAGCAGCGCTTATCGCTGGAGTATTATACGAGCTTATCGTATTTATAAACAAATTATTCAATGCCTATGTTTAGCCAGATACGAAACTGCTGTTATTACATATATTTAAATACTACTCGTCTCACCTTCACGCGCATAGAGAGTATAATTTATTATTATAATGTTTCATGTCGAAGTATAGTTTCAAGTTTTCTTTGGCATAGTAGTGATATGAGTAATGATATATGATCTTATTATACACAATATGACGTGTGGTCGCGGCTTAAATCTGCCGGGAACTTGTGGCTCCCGTAAAAGTTGACAAGGTAAATGCCAGAAAACCATACGACTTCTTACAGATGGCGAAATCGTCATCAACAAATAATTAATAGTTCACTGTTTGATATGGCCTCTTCCAAGAACAAAGGAATTTCCACTTGGCAGGCGAATTAGTTAATATATATCAATACTAGTCCGTGTATTGATTGAAGATGGTTTTCCCGCCAGCGTCTGCCCATAACGAATGCTGTGTCACATAGAACATTTCTTTGTGGCACCACGCCACTGCGCCCGTCGCTCTGAGACATCAGATCTTAAATCTCATATGGCCTGTTATAACATTAGCTCACAGTGTCCTCCAGACCGACAACCAAAGTAATGTTTGCACACTACTGCTTCACGGTAATGCACATAACTGGCCCTGCGGTGATGCGATAACCAAACCGGTGACGGCTGCAGCTGCAGATGCAAAGAATACTAATATTCGTAGTCGGCGAATATTAAAGAATCAACGAATATTCTTATCCGCCAATCGCCAAATATTGTTATCTCCTGGCTGCAAAAACTGGTCCAAAAATGTTTTTCGCTAAAGCCACTGGTTGTAGGATACCTATGCCGTAATCGAGAAACAGTAATGCGCAAACATTACTGTGTTTCAGTTTGAAGGGCACTGAGAGCTAGTGTAATCACTGGGCATATGAGATTTAAGAACTTATGTCTCATTGATGTATAAATTACCAGGCATAAATTCAAACATGAATTATTTGTATTAGCCTAACTGCATGTTCAATATTCAAAGTAGTATTTGTTGCACCACTATTTAAACCTACCCTGACCTTGACATTACCTTGCTAATACAAAACCTGCAATTTTAAAACAATGAAAACACCTGCATCAACAAAAATTCTCTGCCAAGTATAATAATGCCTATGAGTTTTGTAATGTTGGTATTTGACACTACTGTACTGGTGTTAAGGAGTGTGTGATGAATCACACACTATGTAATACATAGTATATAAATAGTAGGTATCATCATCATAATCATTTCAGCCTATCTTAATCCACTGTTGAACATGGGCCTAAGCCGCCTGCATCCATATAGTATATATACTCTTTATTAAATTTGACATAGTAGCACACCATTGCTTACCTATATACCGTTCATTAAATTATTTGTCAATGCCAAATCAAGTTTGGTATATGGGACTGCTCCTTCATTTTTAAGTTTATTGCAGAAGATTATATCACCGGTGTGGTGGTGGACAATCTATCGCCTCCAAAATCTAGGGTTTGTAAAAGTTGGCAGACGGAAAATAAAAACCAGCAACATCTTTCTGGAAGATCTGAATAAATTAACTGCATTATAAATAAGCATTAAAGCTATGGCAAAATGCCTCAAAATTAGGGCTACTACTAAACTTTTGAGGCAATCTATGGGGGAGGCCCCAGCCCCCATGGAGCTTCAGTAGTGGCCTAGTAGGCTGAAATGACGATGACAATATTGTAAATAAGGAAATATTGAAAAGATGCACACACATAATGTGTAACTAACATACACCATAGGTGGAAACAAAAATATTACAGAACTATCTAATGGTTTTTTCAATAGCAATATAATGTCTCTCAAGTGCTTTGCGGAAAGGATAACTGGATGATTTAATGGGAATTGTAAAAAGTCAATCATATTATTTTATCATAATCAATACTACTTGCCTATGACAATTTCCAATCTAATGCAAAAAAAAACACAGTTCTTAATATAATTCCTCTAATATTAAAAGATTTTTTAATTGTGGAGAAAGAGGGACAAATTCTTCCTGTATGAATATTTGTGTTTATATCATACATACAGACATAAAAAAGAGTAAGCGGGTAAAGTAAATGTCACCTAAGCACCATTCTCTTAATAACATAAACAATAAACCTCTAGTAACTCTGCAGTTCACTTGGTAGTGATTTTTTCAGTATCTGTATAGCAAACATTAGTCGAGCTACATGGCTTTCACGAAAATATAAATATAATTACAATACAGGATATATTGATTATTTTTGTGTCATACGATTTCTAAATTTACATTGAAAATTCCTTTATATTTTCTGATTTCTCAATATATTTCACTAACAGCAGCCTGTTTGGATAGGTTTGACTAAGTTGTGGTAAGAACAAAGGTGTGGTGTAGATAACGGCGCGGGTACGACGGAAGTTACCATACATATAGGCGACGTTTATCGGCCCTGCAGCGACGCACCCACTGCCTGCCTAATATGCATGCACAATTATGCTGTACTATGTTTATTTATTTATTATGTTCATACTGAAGTTAATAAAATATGAACTACCCTATGACATTCTTGTTAATTTATTAGTGTTAACAAATAGTAAGCACATTATTAATTTATAAATAACTAGCTGATGCCCGCATCTTTGTCGGCATTGACATAGGTTTTTTTTAAATATCCTATTGGAACTATTATATTTCCGGGATAAATGTATCTTATGTCTGTCTCCAGAATGCAAGCTATTTCTGTCCAAAATTTAGTCAAGATCAGTTCAGTGGTTGAGCCCTGAAAAGGTTACAAAGAAGCAGAGGGACAGAGAGAGTTACTTTCGCATTTGTAATATAAGTATGGATAGTTATCAAATTATTAGTCATTGCACCAGGAACAAGACAAAGATAGTAAACCATAATTTCTTTTTGTTATAATTAAGTGTTAATACTAAAGTCTAAATTTATTACAATGAAATGGTAGAGGTACTTAACTTAATAATTATATTTATCACCACTTTTTAAACTCTCAAAAATTAGTAACTAATAAGCCATTTCATATTGTTTAGAAAATTGTATACTAAAAATTGAATATTTATGAACATAAGTATATAATTTTAGTAATATTACGTGATCTTAAGTCCAATAAGGAGACAAGAAATATAGAATTGTAAAAATTATGTATATTTCACAATAATTCATATTACAAATTTCATTTCACATAAATTAATTGCTCTTTAGATTAATATTGCATTGTCCTAAATAGAGCAGTGACTTCAGGAGGAAAGACAATAACATATTGCTGATTACATCCACCAACATCTAAATTAGGGTTTGGATGAGGTCAACTATAACGGGTTCATTGTATGTGATAATGGAGTTGGTAGAGGAGATCGGATTGTGGGTCATGCCCCGGAAGGCATACTGCATCCTTATCGCAACAGACACACTTCTACTTATCATAGATTTATGCACCCGCACTGACACTAACACAAATCAATCATCTTTATAAATGTCTTAGCAAATGTCTTGTAGAAGTAACTGTTATTATAAAGAATATATTAAAATTAAGTTCTGTGTGAAAAATTATATATAATGCTGGTGAGTTACATTTTTTAGGCAATGCATAGTGCATGTTATGCAATTATTTTGTTTTTTATTGTATAATTATTTGATAAGATTAATTATGACTGAATTATGTTTAAGACTGAAAAATTCAAAATAAGAAATTCTTTAAACACATTCTTCTAAATCTTTATACTTTGTTATTATTGGGCAATGAAACATTTATAATACTGAATTATTCCTTGTTTCTTATTGTTTAATGTTTATTTCAAATTAGAAGGGTAATGGTACTATGACATTAATGTAAAGGAGTACTGTAAATGTAAAAGTTTTTATTAAGATATTTATGTTCATATTGTTTGATGATTAGCAACTACATGAAGGAATAACTTTACGAAAAATGAATGTTACAAGAAAACTACAAAAGTACTT